>OX387610.1:10645000-13340000 GCA_947568835.1 Protonemura montana | reverse complement strand
TTATCTGGAATCAGATAAGTAAGATGTCTGAAAACTTGTCATTCTCTCAAGATTAGTATTGTAGATGTAATAAAAAATTGCTAATTACTCAACTCTATTACTTCTTGAAAAACCGAAGGCGACAACAAAAAGTTTGGTTTTCCCGAGTTTTCCCACAAATTTTCCGCAGAATATTTTTTGGAGTATTTAATTAGTGACTCAGCAACACGTGAGAATCCTTGGAGAACTGTCATTCTCATCAAATACACTAAAATCGTCTCAAAAAGCCAGTGTCCAAGTAGCTCTATGGTTCAAAGCAACACCCGCGACAGATGGAGATCGGGGTCCAAGTAGCTCTATGGTTCAAAGCAACACCCGCGACGGGTGGAGATCGGGGTTCGAGTAGCTCAATGGGTTAGAGCAACACCCGCGATAGGTGGAGATCGGGGTTCGAGTAGCTCAATGGGTTAGAGCAACACCCGCGACAGGTGGAGATCGGGGTTCGAGTAGCTCAATGGGTTAGAGCAACACCCGCGACAGGTGGAGATCGGGGTTAGAGTCCCTATTTGGGCATCAATTTTTGAGACTGTTATAGTGTTCATAATAATAAAATACCCCGCGCATTGCAAGCGTTTGCAATTTAAATAAGATTTCATCCCAACCATGCAAACAGATTTGCTCGAATGTCGATTTTCAAATTCCTTATACAATAAATTACTTAATTTATGCTGACATGCAAGAATGCTACAAAATACTTTACAGATCAGATAAAATTTCAATGACGCGATAACTTGATTTACGACATAAAAAAAAAAGTCATTGTGCTTTATAATTCTGTGCGAAATAACAGAGTCCTTTCCACGACATTCTTTTAAATAGGTTACCAACTTGGCCGAGATTGGAGATGACCTTCTTTTAGGGGGAGTCGATAACGCCACAAATACGACCTATTCTAACCCCAGGCCATAGAGTTTACAAGTAGAGTCAGAAGACCAGTGTTTATTTAAAACTTTCTGCTGAGCAAACGATGCCGGCAACATGAAGTAACGGTAGGTACCACCAGATGGCGCTGGCGGCCGTCTTAATTTTTTTTTTTTTTTTAAATAATGACTCAAAATATCACGATACATGTTTATCAACCGTCGAGGTTAGCATTAATAAAGATTAATTGAGTGTAAACCAGACTCAAATGCGAGTAATCTGCGAGAAATAACGAAATTATATTTTTTAAATCTCGAAACGACGGTGTCTCCACCTGGCGGCATCTGCTATTTTTGTCTGTAAAGTTGTCATTTGGCGGCTATTTTTCGCGAAGCCAGTTTAACATAAGGACTGTGCATGTGTCAGGGTTAGAATCCTGAATCTTGAAGGACGAGATGACGAGATGACGAGATGACTCCGGAGATGGCCTAGTTTCGTCCTGATGAGAACTTTGATGGACAATGGATGAAAGGACAGCTTATCCCGAGGGCAAAGTTTCAAACCTGATCTCTTGATTTGTCATTTTAAACTGTTCTAGCGGCAGAGGGTCCTTACTGTGAGTCAAAAAGGATTAATCTTTCCCAGAATAAAAAGTAAAATGATCAAGAAAAAGTTATCCGTAAAAACGAAATTAATCTAAGAAAAACTATTTGAACTGGGTTCTGAATGCTAAGTGAAGGGCTACTAAATTTCCCGACGTTTCGCAACATATACTAGTTACTTCTTCAGAGGTTTGAGCAGTCCTGAGTTGCCTCTGAAGAAGTAACTAGTATATGTTGCGAAACGTCGGGAAATTTAGTAGCCCTTCACTTAGCATTCAAAACCCAGTTAAAATAGTTTTTCTTAAAACTAGTGCTTAGGATAAATCAAGTAGACATGAGTCTAAAAACCATCACGAAATTAATGTATTTAATATTTTCAGTGCATTAAATCACTAAAAAATTCTGTACTGAGGTTTTAAAAAGACAGACGTCAGTCTTATCGTAATGTCGAAATGCTAATGTTAAACTTTCTTCGCGAAAAATAACCGCCTAAAGACCGTTTTTACCGACAAAAATGGATGATGCTACTAGATGGCGTCACCGTCGTTTCGAGTGCTAAGAAATTGAATTTCGTTATTTCTCGTAGATTACTCGCATTTCAGATTAAATATATAAATGCAAAAAGCAAATAGATATGAAAAACTGCAAAAAAATGTTGTATTTTCAACAACAAAAAAAACGGGTTTCACATTTCATCCGGATTGATAAATATCTACTAACTACCTAGTTGGCCCAACCGAAAGAAAAATAAAAAAAACATTCCATTTTTTCAGTAGATTGAGAATAAACTCCTCTCACTCCCCTAATTCTACCATTAAATCCACGGGTAAAACAACAAAAAGAAAAAAATCGATTACCGCGTGACCAAAGGACAGCTTGTGTACAGAAATAACATGGTTTCGGATCTGATCAAGGATGCACTGATCGATCGTTGAAAGCAGAGAGCCAAACGGTTTGGCGTGTTGGAAACACCGGTTCTCATTAGATCACCAAAGTTAAGCAATACTGCGCTGGGTCAGGTATTGGATGGGTGACCATCATACACATGACCAGTTCTGTTCGGGAGAGAGGTTGGAGGGATGAAAGTTAAGCAATACTGCGCTGGGTCAGGTATTGGATGGGTGATCATCATACACATGACCAGTTCTGTTCGGGAGAGAGGTTGGAGGGATGAAAGTTAAGCAATACTGCGCTGGGTCAGGTATTGGATGGGTGATCATCATACACATGACCAGTTCTGTTCGGGAGAGAGGTTGGAGGGATGGAAGTTAAGCAACACTGCGCTGGATCAGGTATTGTATGGGTGACCATCATACACATGACCAGTTCTGTTCGGGAGAGAGGCTGGAGAGATGAAAGTTAGTACAGCAACTTCACTCGCCTTGCTTATCAACCTCTCGACAGCATGGATTTGTGGAGGAATCCTGTTGTTCGCGTTGTACCGTCCTTCGGAAGGGACGTTAAGTCGGTGGTTAAGCCTGGTTTCAAATTCTGTACTTGGGGATAGACTGTACTAATCTAAACACACCTAAAGGTGGAATAAAACCCGGAGACACACGTCCTCGCGGGGCGACTTGGTTTATTATGATTTGCGTGCACCTGAACGGAACCGGCATACGAAATGCAATCGGTGCCGGTGATTGGCACCCTGGCAGCTGGTGATGTATGGTAAGTAATCTGGCGAGCAAAGCGAGCGATAACTTGATTTGACCATCCGGGAAAAATACCTCACTTGGGGTATGGTATTCATTTGCTACAATTCTTCCTGACCAAAAATAAGACCCAAAATAAGGGTAAGAGAGGGTCGCAGGCACTGTGGGCAGTAGAAGAACGTACCTTCCTTTCGTTGGACGACATTTTCAGGACAACTCCAAATCAAATCGTTTTTGAAAAAAAAAAAAAATTTTTTTGATGAAATCTTATTTAAATTGCAAACGCTTGCAATGCACGGGGTGTTTTATTATTATTAACACAATCATTCTCATCAAATACACTAAAATCGTCTCAAAAAGCCAGTGTCCAAATAGCTCAATTGGTTAGAGCAACACCCGCGACAGGTGGCGATCGGGGTTTGTGTCACCATTAGTGCATCAATTTTTGAGACGGTTTTAGTATTCATAAGAATTAAAAACATAAATATTTATTTTTTATTTTTTTAAGAACCAGTATAGAGCACAAAATTCGCTTTAAAAACGAAACTATTTCAATGCGACAGATATTTATAAAGCTTCACCAAACTTAACGTGACAGCACCTTGTATTGGAACGTACCATTTAGTGAACCCCAAAAACACATGAGCATCGTTTTCTAGCATTGCACGGCATTCCCACTTGTGTTACCCGTCAATATTTACCTCTGAAATATAATTGCTGCGATACCAGCTGTTTCTCATATTGAAGGTAAGCCCAATTAGTTCAGGTAATCCACAAATCACTAATTAACTTGATGGGAAACGGTAAGGGTTAGCAATACAGCTTAGATGAACATTTTTTTAACAAAGACCCTACTAATTACCACTTGATAACTTTAAAACTTAATGCACCTTCATTTTTTAAATGAACCGTACCTACAAGTAAAACATCTAAAAATCTTTGCAAATTATTTTACATTTTTTTTGGCTTATTTATATATATTTTTATTTAGTTTTTGCAAGAATCACCTGGGCATTATATGAACGCATCGTTTCTTCTACACCGCGAGTTGGCACAGGTTAACACAAATTGTTAAAACTGCTGAGGTACATAGCCTTATAAGCCGGGGCAACCTATAATTCAGGTGAACATAGCCAAACATAGTCATTCTCTAATGACGGATTATTATTTTTATTATTACCGTAATTATAGGGATCGGAATCGAGAAGAAGTATGATTTAAAATAAATGACTTCATCTCCGTAGCGGTTAAACCGTAGTCGCAATTTCAATAGCAAAGTTGAGAGGTGATTTTTATTTAATATTTTCAATTTGTCGCACCTCATATAAGCAATGAAGGGTAATTTATTATGATTATGCTTATCGCATTTGGTACGAGATGGAAATAGTTGCAGCATAAATTAAAGTTTTTCATCATAATCAGATGAGCGGGTTTCGAAAATAGCTTCGGACTTCCTAACTTATTTAGCCTGTGCTGGATTTCGATTTAATGAAACTAAATATAGATTTGATGGTATATATTTACTTTTTTATTTATAACTATCATATAGTTTATAGTTGAATGGGTAAAGATTTTTGATTACTAGTTTAACGACGCACTGTTTTGACGGCGGGCCCTATGGCACTGACAATGTGTCGGTGAGTAAGTTGATAATCATGTGGACGATGATGAACCTAACCTAGCCTAGAAGGCAGAAGAAAATCGGTGCCGGCACGTAGCTTACTCCTGTTGAAGACCAAAGGGACCAGCGGCTTAACGTCCCTTCCGAAGGACGGTACAATGCGAACAACAGGATTCCTCCACAAATCCATGCTGTCGAGAGGTTGATAAGCAAAACGAGTAAAGTTGCTGTACTAACTTTCATCCCTCCAACCTCTCTCCCGAACAGAACTGGTCATGTGTATGATGGTCACCCATACAATACCTGACCCAGCGCAGTGTTGCTTAACTTTCATCCCTCCAACCTCTCTCCCGAACAGAACTGATCATGTGTATGATGGTCACTTATCCAATAGCTGACTCAACGCAGTGTTGCTTAACTTTCATCCCTCCAACCTCTCACCCGAACAGAACTGGTCATGTGTATGATAGTCACCCATCCAATACCTGACCCAGCGCAGTGATGCTTAACTTCGATTATCTCACAAGTAAATAATTATAAGGACAGATCATCGTTTCTGAGGCTACCGACGACAACTAACGACATTTATAAAAGAAAACGGCCGTGCGATTACTACAGATAACCTATCCCAGCATAAAAAAATACTAGCTTGACCTTAAAAAAAACATACACACACTGCTTAAAAAGTATTTTCGCTGCTACCAAATAAAACGCAAAATAAAAACCAACTTAAAACGAATCCTTAAAGATTTCCTACCGAACGGTTTGGCGTGTTGGAAACACCGGTTCTCGTTGGATCACCGAAGTTAAGCAACACTGCGCTGAGTCAGGTATTGAATGGGTGACCATTATACACATGACCAGTTCTGTTCGGGAGAGAGGTTGGAGGGATGAAAGTTAGTACAGCAACTTCATTCGCCTTGCTTATCAACCTCTCGACAGCATGGATTAGTGGAGGAATCCTGCTGTTCGAGTTGTACCGTCCTTCGGAATGGACGTGAAGCCGGTGGTCCCCTTGGTGCTTTTCGACAGGAGTAGGCTACGTGCCGGCACCGGGTTTCCCCTCCTCCCTTCTAGGCTAGGTTAGGTGCATCATCATCCTCATCATCATCCACTCATTCACCGACGCCATTAGACCAGTGCCGCAGGGCCAGATGTCAAAACAGTGCGTCGTTAAAAAAAAACACCACAAAGATTTCCTAATGTTGGCGTCGAATTCTTATCCGTCAACAAAAAAGGGGTAAACCTCAAATTTCCTGCACTCGCCAAATTATTGTCATACTTATCAGACAATTTTAACACGGCCGTTACCTATTAGATAGCGCCTTGCCATTTACCACCACACGATAAACGCGGCCGACCAAACGGCATGCGCTATTTTTAAACGTTTCTATAATATAATTTAGCTATCAATAAAGAGGTGTTAAATGATAGCTCGAAGGGCATTTAACACTTTGATAGGTAGGTGGTAATATTTTAGTGTATGCCACACCACTAATTGGTGGATACAAGCCACATGAGCCACAGTTTAAAACACGATATTGCTAGTTTGTACAAGAGACCATAATATGATTGGTACCTATGTAGGTATGGGAAGGTACTTATGCAAAACGGATAACGTATCTTAATTTCTGACAACAGGAAATAGGTGTAGTTCAACCCGTGTGTCATTGGTAATTTTAGTTATTTGTGTTAAATTTGTATTGTTTTTAGTAGATTTTACTTGTTTACTTGTGAAATGGCTAATTAAATCACTTGCTTCGAGTCGTTGAGTAATATAAACGCTGATTAATTGTGTTTAACGACGCACTGTTTTGACAACGGGTCATGTGGCACTGGTCTAATGGCGTCGGTGAATGAGTGGATGATGATGAGGATGATGATAAACCTAACCTAGAAGGGAGGAGGGGAAACCTGGTACCGGCACGTAGCTTACTCTTGTCGAAGAGCACCAAGGGGACCACCGCCTTAACGTCCTTTTCGAAGGACGGTACAACGCGAACAACAGGATTCCTTAACAAATCCATGCTGTCGAGAGGTTGATAAGCAAGGCGAGTGAAGTTGCTGAACTAACTTTCATCCCTCCAACCTCTCTTCCGAACAGAACTGGTCATATGTATGATGGTCACCCATCCAATACCTAACCCAGCGCAGTGTAGCTTAACTTTCATCCCTCCAACCTCTCTCCGGAACAAAACTGGTCATGTGTATGATGGTCACCCATCCAATACCCAACCCAGCGCAGTGTTGCTTAGCTTCGGCGACCACATCAAAACCAATGTTTCCAACACGCCAAACCGTTCGATTTTATATAATTCTAATAATCAGCGCAATTACATATTAAATCAGACTCAGTCTAGCAACTTGCAAAGCACAAAATGTTCCTAGTGTGTCGAAATATTATCAAAATAATAACAAAATGTCAATACGAGTAACTAAAAATAATTCGGTTAAAAATAACCCGACCAAAAACCTTTGTCTGTTCCCATATGTTATCGCGGGATCATCACAAAAACCTGAGCAAACCAGTTTGTTTCGAATGGCAAGGTGTATGATGTGTACAATTAGGTGGTTAATCATATCACGGTGTCGCCAGTCGCTCGCGCGTTACCATATAGTTAACAACCATCAGGCAAGTGTGCGAAGTTTATGCGGTTACGTAAGCTGATAGCCACCCACTGAAGTATCAGGCACGTGCAAATGGAGCGACTTAATAAATAAGCATGTTAAATGCCGTACGGATGCAAAAGTGCATCTTTCATATTCATGACTGAATTTCTGAGAAGCGATCAAGTTTTTAAGCATTTTCGTTTTTGAGTTTAATTAGGTTTTAGAGGACCAGCGTTAATGTTAAAATGTTTGCTGAGCAAACGAGCTGGCAACACATGGTAACGATAGGTGCCACCAGATGGCGCTTGTGGCCATTGTTAAAAAAAAACTCTACGATTAAATGGGTGGTTTTTGGATTAGTTAAGATAAATTGAGCGTAAACCAGTCTCAAATGCGAGTAATCTTCGAGAAATATCGAAATTAATTTTTTTAACACTCGAAACGACGGTGGCTCCACCTGGCAGCATCTGCCATTTTTGTTGGTAAAACAGTCAGTTGGCGGTCATTTTTCGTAAAGACAGTTTAACATAAGCGATCTAACTTTTTGACTGAACCAATAAACCCAAAATGCTACAAAAGGCTAGGTGGTAAAACCTGGATAGAGCAGCCAGCTGATAAAAATTGAAGTCAGGTAATCTATTGTTGGCAACAGGTAGCAGTCCCTAAATCCGAGGTGTCCATATGATTTCAATGCTCATTTCAGAGTTTTTGAAGCACGTTCTCAACTTTTTAGATGAAATCTTATTTAAATTGCAAACGCTTGCAATGCACGTGGTATTTTATTATTATCAACACTATGACCGTCTCAAAAATTGATGCCCTTACGGGAAGTCGGACCCCGATCTCCACCTGTCGCGGGTGTTGCTCTAACCCATTGAGCTACTTGGACCCCGATCTCCACCTGTCGCGGGTGTTGCTCTAACCCATTGAGCTACTTGGACCCCGATCTCCACCTGTCGCGGGTGTTGCTCTAACCCATTGAGCTACTTGGATACTGGCTTTTTGAGACGGTTTAAGACGATTTTAAGTACTTTTTGACCATTCAAGTGGCGAAAACTACAAAAACCACGAAAACTACCGGTAAAAACACTTAAACAAGCACGGGCTCTTTGAGAGAACTAAAAAAAATCGACTCTCAAGATGGCGGCATTGAGTTCAAAGTCTCTCTCTATGGCAACTGCTATCCAGGTAATTTGAGATCAGCTGACTGGATCCTATGCTCTATCCAGGTTATTTGAGATCAGCTGGCTGGATTCTATGCTCTATCCAGGTTATTTGAGATCAGCTGGCTGGATCCTATGCTCTATCCAGGTTATTTGAGATCAGCTGACTGGATCCTTTGATCTATCCAGGTTATTTGAGATCAACTGGCTGGATCCTATGCTCTATCCAGGTTATTTGAGATCAGCTGACTGGATCCTATGCTCTATCCAGGTTATTTGAGATCAGCTGACTGGATCCTTTGATCTATCCAGGTTCTTTGAAATCAACTGGCTGAATCCTATAGCTCTATACAGGTTATTTGAAATCAGCTGACCGGATCCTATGCTCTATCCAAGTAATTTGGGATCAGTGGTGCTCACCTAATTTCTTTCTGAAAGGTGAGAACACTTGAGAAAGGACAAAACTGTGCGTCCATGATTAACTTACCGCGGGGTAGTCGAAAATGGGCTGCGAGGCCACATCTTGGATATAATCTACTCGGTGCTGGTTAGCGGGTCGCTCCAGAGCGATTGGCGGTGTCAATGTGCTCATTGCGCCCGTTATTGTCTGGAAAAGATAAACAATATGTTAGGACAAGAGACCGGATTACAAAGATGTTGGACCGTAACTGTGCACGAGATGTTTGGGAACGTTGGTCTTGGCGATTTTGGTTTCTGGCCCCAACTCTTGGATGCGATGAAACTGTGTAGGTACCTAATTATGTAAGACTTAAATTTGGTGGGCGTTTGATTGAGATCAGAAGGCTTAAAAGCGTTTCAACAACAGTTCTTTTAAAAATGTTTTCATCAATTAAGAAATGTTTTCAAAAACTGATGGTAAGGGAAGAAAAAATTGAGATTGAGTCGATGGAGAAAATCGGCATAGAAAGAGAATTTAAAAGTATTACAACGTCATAAAGGTTATATTGAGAACCGTTAATTAAAATTTATGGACGTAAATGAAATAAGTTATGTTATGATTACATCTACGTACATTTTTGTATCAAGTCGAAAATAACAATTTTTGCTTTATTAAGAAAACTAATCGACTCTCAAAACTGGTGCCCAACCGGGGCCCGAACCCCGATCCCCACCTGTCACGGGTGTTGCTCTAACCAATTGAGCAAATTGGATATAGCCTTATTTCGCTAATGCACCAAACATACATCATGTCTGTAAAAATAAGCTCATGAAGATGCTTTTTTTACTCCAAAATATCAACCAAAACGCAAAGATTCACTTCAAAAAAATAGCCATGAACTGAAAACAAATCGACGTGGGCCCCAAATCACCTCCTTTCTACTCTGCAGTCTCGATAACTCTCAAGACGACTCAATTTCAATAAAACCCTCAAGAAAACGGCGTATGACCGATCCCTGTGGGACCCCCATAAACATAGCCCTGGCACATAGCCGTTGCACATGGCCCTTAACACAATAAAATTGATACTGGCCGTAGCGAATGATTCACTCGCAAGGTTAAATTTAAACAATTATCTGCGCCTTGATAGGTGATCAAAAACATATTGATTGATTTGTGGTGTTGAGCGACGCATTATTTTCACATCTGGCCATGCGTCAATGGTCTAAGGGCGTCGGTGAATGAGGAGATGATGATGATAATGAAAATAACCTAGCCTAGAAGGGAGAAGGCGAAACCCGGTGCCGGCACATAACCTACTCCTGTCAAAGAACACCAAGGGGACCACCGGCTTAATGTCCCTTACGAAGGACGGTACAACGCGAACAACAGGATTCCTTCACAAATCCATGCTGTCGAGAGGTTGATAAGCAAGGCGAGTGAAGTTGCTGTACTAACTTTCATCCCTTCAACCTCTCTCCCGAACTGGTCATGTGTATGATGGTTATCCATCCAATACCTGACTCAGCGCAGTGTTGCTTAACTTTCATCCCTCCAACCTCTCTCCCGAACAGAACTGGTCATGTGTTTGATGGTCACCTATCCAATACCTGACCCAGCGCAATGATGCTTAACTTTTATCCCTCCAACCTTTCTCCCGAACAGAACTGGTCATGTATATGATGGTCACCCATCCAATACCTGACCCAGCGCAGTGTTGCTTAACTTCGCTGATCTCACGAGGACCTGTGTTTCCAACACGCAAAAACATTCGTTTAAAAAATCTATTGTTAGAAATGAATGCACCTGAGTGTTCGGGATTCACTATAAGATGCCCAGTACGCAAGGTGGGGAAGATGAACTCGACAAGGAAGCGAATCGTCGAGCACGTCGAGCAATTTGACACAATTGGCGGCGTTCACACGACCGAGCACGACTTGCTTCAATATTAATCGCAATCGCACGCCTTGGTTTATTTAGATTTGTATTCGCGACGTCCCACGGCGAGAAAATTCCCAGCGACAACTCGTGTCTCGGCATTGCTTGTTAATGAGAGCATTTAACTAAACACTTGACGGTTTGGCGTGTTGGTAACACTGGTGCTCGTGAGATCACCATAGTTAAGCAACACTGCGCTGGGTCAGGTATTGGATGGGTGACCATTATACACATGACCAGTTCTGTTCGGGAGAGAGGTTGGAGGGATGAAAGTTTAGCTACACTGCACTGGGTCAGGTATTGGATGAGTGACCACCGAACAGTTTGGTGTGTTGGAAACACCGGTTCTCGTGAGATCACCGAAGGTAAGCAACACTGCGCTGGGTCAGGTATTAGATGGGTGACCATTATACACATGACCAGTTCTGTTCGGGAGAGAGGCTGGAGGGATGAAAGTTAAGCAACACTGCGCTGGGTCAGGTATTAGATGGGTGACCATCATACACATGACCAGTTCTGTTCGGGAGAGAGGTTGGAAGGATGAAAGTTAGTACACCAACTTCACTCGCCTTGCTTATCAACCTCTCGTCAGCATGGATTTGTGGAGGAATCCTGTTGTTCACGTTGTACCGTCCTTTGGAAGGGATGTTAAGCCGGTGGTCACCTTGGTGCTCTTCGACAGGAGTAGGCTACGTACCGGCACCGAATTTCTTCTCCTCCTCCCTTCTAGGCTAGGTTCTTCATCATTTACTAATTCACAGGCGCAATTAGTCCTGTGTCACGTGGACCCGATATCAAAACGGTGCGTCGTTAAACCTCACTTTTCAAAAAAACTCAACCAACTAACAATGTACGTGTATTTGTTTACGATAATTTCAAGTATTTTCTAAAGGTCAAAGATTTTTTTTTATAAACGAAATGAGAAAATTGAAAACTATATTGAACAATCCGGAAAAAAATATGGAACTTTTTCATGTGACTTTGTATGTTTGCTTTTTGTGACATTTGATGAAACTTTCTACCCATATTCGCAATCTCTCAACTTTGATTTACCACGAATTTTTTTATTTATTTCAAAAAAAAATTATAATATTATATATTATATTATTTTATATTATTTTATTAATCGGCTTGGTGGTTTGCTTATAAATTCTTATAAATTGATGACCAAAAGGAAGCAGAATCTGGTGAAATAACTCTTCCTCGAGCCTTGGTCGAAGCGAAATGATCGATATCATTTACCAAGTACCAGATATTACATAATTTTACTAAGATTTTTTTTTTTGATTTTGAAAATCATAAAACCATTGAAATCTTTTAATATCTCGAAAATTGTACCAAAAAAAAAACGATCCAACAAAAACTATCGATTATTTTTTTACCATTTCTTGCGTGTAATTTTACTCAAAAGCTTAAAGTCAACAAAGGACGAACTCACAAATAAGCTGTGTATTTTCTTGGATTATTTCTTACATGAAATCAACCAAGAATAAGAACCCACAACGAAACCTTACGATATATTTGAGAAGATTAATGAAAAAAAAATACTTACTAATATTGCGTCTCGTATATTTTTTTTAATATCTTCTATTTTTTGTTTTCTTTCCCTGGAACAAAGAAATTGGATTAGTTTTATCTAAGAACACAAAAAAACAAAATCATGTACAAAAAGAAATTAAACGACTTAAACACAAAACAATTAAAATTGTATGGTGTATCCCAAAAACTAAGGGCAGTAGGTTTAAATTGGCAAGTACCAATATGGAGGGTCTTTGTTCGATTCATGTCCATCTTGTCAGGTGTCAACATTTCAACCCGTCTCGACTCGACCATCTAAGCTGTGATGCCAACTCACGTACCTACCCCCACCCCTTCCCATCAGGAGGGTCTTTGTTCGATTCATGTCCATCTTGTCAGGTGTCAACATTTCAACCCGTCTCGACTCGACCATCTAAGCTGTGTTGCCAACTCACGTACCTACCCCACCCCTTCCCATCAGAAGGGTCTTTGTTCGATTCATGTCCATCTTGTCAGGTGTCAACATTTCAACCCGTCTCGACTCGACCATCTAAGCTGTGTTGCCAACTCACGAACCTACCCCCACCCCTTCCCATCAGGAGGGTCTTGTTCGATTCATGTCCATCTTGTCAGGTGTCAACATTTCAACCCGTCTCGACTCGACCATCTAAGCTGTGTTGCCAACTCACGTACCTACACCCACCCCTTCCCATCAGGAGGGTCTTTGTTCGATTCATGTCCATCTTGTCAGGTGTCAACATTTTCATGGTATATTGTTATAAATTGATACACAGGAGCTTTTGGAATACACAATTGACATGAAAAAATTTTGGTGAGTTGGACTATCATCGGTCTGGAAAGGTAGAGAAGCTGCAAAATGTGTCACCGAACCTGGACACGAACCCGGGACCTCCCGATTACAGTTAGGTTCGTAAACCAATTCATCTGCACATTTTTCTAGCTTCGTTAAACTCACAGCATTTGCTTCTTGGTATCAGCTTCTTTGTGAAAAGCACAAGAAATACCGAAATAATCCTAAAATCTTTCCATTGCTCAAGATCGATAAATCAATTAATTGTGTTGCCATGTTTGGCGACGCGGTATTTTACCAGCTGACCCAAACGTGCCTGCAATCGAACTCCCGAACAGAACTGGGCATGTACGATGGTCACCCATCCAATACCTGTCGCGGCAAATGTTGCTTAACCTAACCTAACCAGTGCTTCCAGCGCGCCAGATATTTTGGTGGGCATTGCATTGATATGCGGCTGACTCAAATCCAATGGAAAACATTCGAAGGAAATCCATACCTAGCCTAGCTTAAATTTGGGAATGTTATTCCGGTGAAGGCAAGATTAAAAAAGCCTTCTACAGGACAGAACAACTACTAGCAAGATTTCATCTCAAATTTAAATCTCAATCCATCACAAAAACAACAGCACTAACCAACACCTGGATAAAAATAAATAACCGCTTTCCTTTTACTCAGATTTAAAGATTACCTATACAATTGTATTCACCCGTTTATTTTGTGATTATGCCGAATGTTTTATTTTGTATTTTGTATTATATTTTGTAAAAAAATAAAAAAATCGAAGACTCACATTGGGAAAGGCTCACGCGTTTTTTTTGAGTTTTTTTTTCATAACCGATTTAATTTCACGTGTTAATGAAAAGAATTTTTTTTATAATACAAAAATACTACACCCAGACGAGTAGAAATCATCTTTACGCCCACTATTAGAATTTTTTTCCTAGCGTGGCAAAAACTGGTCAGGAAAGTTCTAAAAAGTTTTCTTCTCTCCGCTAGAATTAGCAGAAGCGACAGAATCCCAGAAACCAAACCCCAAGAGACTTGCCCCAAGCGGCTTTATGATAACTTTAGCGGTCACCCATTCGGTAACTAATTCAGCCCAATTGTTGTTCAACTCCAACGTTGATTTGTTCGAAAACGTCGCTACGAACACGTCAAGCTACCATCTCTCCTAATTTAACCAACTACCAACAACAAAAAAACAAATCTTTGATCTGGCGATTCTAGAAATTAGCATTAACATTAAATGTTCCGTTGTTGGTTGTCACGTGAGCGCGGCTGGATTAGATCCAATCCGATAGTGAGCTGTGACAGGGACAAGTCAGTGTGGGAAATAAAAAACCCAAACAGTGTGACCGATGTAAAACGTTACTGACAACAATGGGCACATGTCGGCGTTGAGATCTGGTTAAAAAAAACGGTGTAATATTTAACTCTTTTTAAATTAGCAGTTCCATACGAAAGAATCCGATGTCGCCGATAAGAAAAGTGGTACAGGCGTCAAGAAATTCTTGTTTGCCAATTAGCTACTAGACACCTGGTATGTTAGGGTCAACATGGGAATTGAGCTGGCAAGCTGCGACCCTTTAGATGGAGCAAATATATATATATATATTTTTTTTTTGGTGTTTAACGACGCACTGTTTTGACATCTGGCCCTGTGGCACTCGTCTAATGGCGTCGGTGAATGAGTGGATGATGATGATGAGGATGATGATGAACCTAGCCTAGCCTAGAAGGGAGGAGGGGAAACCCGGTGCCGGCACGTAGCCTACTCATGTCGAAGAGCACCAAGGGGACCACCGGCTTCACGTCCCTTCCGAAGGACGGTACAACGCGAACAACAGGATTCCTCCACAAATCCATGCTGTCGAGAGGTTGATAAGCAAGGCGAGTGAAGTTGTTGTACTAACTTTCATCCCTCCAACCTCTCTCCCGAATAGAACTGGTCATGTGTATGATGGTCACCCATCCAATACCTGACCCAGCACAGTGTTGCTTAACTTTCATCCCTCCAACCTCTCTCCCGAACAGAACTGGTCATGTGTATGATGGTCACCCATCCAATACCTGACACAGCGCAGTGTTGCTTAACTTCGGTGATCTAACGAGAACCGGTGTTTCCAACACGCCAAACTGTTCGGTCATGGAGCAAAGAAGCAACGTAGTTGACTTGGTAAGGATAAGCCGACTGACAAACCAGACCCCGGTGCTAAGGGGTTGAAAACTGCAACCGTTGAGTGTAGGTTCTAGGTAGAGAAACAACGTCAATGTTACAGTCTCTGCATGAAGAATGACTACCTTACCGACAAAAATGCAGAGTACCGGAACGTCACGTTAAGTGGAGCCACTGTCGTATGAAATTTAATTTCGATATTTATCGTAGGTTACTCGCTTTTTAATATCGTTACGTGCATATCAATCGTTGAGGTAAACATTGATGGAGATATTTTGAGCATGAAAAGTCTCAAAAGCGAGTTAACCGACGAGAAATATCGAAATTAAAATTCAGACGACAGTGGCTCCACTTAATGTGATGTTTCGGTACTCTGCATATTTGTCGGTAAGGTAGTCATTTGGCGGCCATCATTCACGCAGAGACTTTAACATTGACGTTGAAACTCTACCTAGAACCTACACTCAACGCTGCAACTCTTTAGCATGAATCCAAGAGGTAGAGAAACCAATGTCGCACACTGGACAGGAGATTTCCAGAGAACAAAAAGTGCAGCCGTGCAACTAGAGCCAGAAAAATAAAAGGCGCATCGCATTTTCAATCCAACCCAGCTCCATATTCGCTCGAGATCACCAATTAAAACGCCGCTACCGATTAAAACGAATTGTAAATTAATAGCGATTACACATTCTATCTGGCTGGCTGATTAGCACACATACCACGCGGTACCGGCTGCGCGAGTCACGTGCCCTACCGGCACGCCGATAGTATTTCCGGTGTTTGGTACGTCATAGTGGGTGCTAATCTGCCAATGAAATCTACTCCTCACGTACGGGCGAGACGCGAAGCTGGTATCGCGCGACTCCGATGCATTGTCTTGCGGATCTGTACACCTAAGCGGCCGAGAGGTGACACCCCTCATGGGTGCTAGAGCTTACACACCTTTTTTTTTTAGAGTGTGCGTCGAGAATACTAGATTTGATTGATTTGTAAGGTTTAACGGCGCGTTGTTTTGACATCTGGCCGTGCGGCACTGGTCTACTAGCGTCGGTGAATGAGTGGATGATGATGATGATAAAGATAACTTAGCCGAAAAGCGAGGAGGGGAAACCCGGTGCTGGCACGTAGCCTATTCCAGTCGAAGAGCACCGAATTAACTTCCCTTCTGAAGGACGGTAGTACGCGATGAACAGTATTTCTACACAAATCCATGCTGTCGAGAGGTTGATAAGCAAGGCGAATGAAGTTGTTGTACGAACTTTCATCCCTCCAACCTCTCTCCCGACCAGAACTGGTCATGTGTATGATGGTCGCTTATCCAATACCTGACTCAGCGTAGAGTTGCTTAACTTCGGTGATCTGACGAAAATCGGTGCTCCCAACGCGCCAAACCGTTCGAGTAGGGATTATTATTATTATTATTTGTGGTGTTTAACGCAGTGGCACTGTTTGACGCACTGTTTTGACATCTGGTCATGAGGCACTGGTCTAATGGCGTCGGTGAATGAGTGGATGATGATGAGGATGATGATGACTAGAGGTTTGGCTATAGTCAAGTCTGGCAGAAGTATTCCTGTGATGGCGTAGCTAGGAACAGTTTGGCGTGTTAGTGACACCGATTCTCGTGAGTTCACCAGGGTTAAGCAACAATGCGCTGAGTCAGGTATTGGATGGATGACCATCATACACATGACCAGTTCTGTTCGGGAGAGAGGTTGGAGGGATGAAAGTCAAGCAACACTGCGCTGGGTCAGGTATTGGATGGGTGACCATCATACACATGACCAGTTCTGTTCGGGAGAGAGTTTAGAGGGACGAATATTAATACTACTGCTTATTACATTTTTTCTATAGCAAGATTCAGTGCAGGAATCCTGAATTTAGAGAAATTAGCGTCGGCGAATGAGTGGTTGATGATTAGGACAATGAATCTAGTCTAGCCTAGTAGAGTAGAGGGGAAACTCGGTGCCGACAGGTAGCTTAGTTCTGTAGAATAGCACCAAGGAGACCACCGGCTTAACGTCCCTTCCGAAGGACGGTACAACGCGAACAACAGGATTCCTCCACAAATCCATGCTGTCGAGAGGTTGATAAGCAAGGCGAGTGAAGTTGCTGTACTAACTTTCATCCCTCCAACCTCTCTCCCGAACAGAACTGGTCATGTGTATGATGGTCACCCATCCAATACCTGACCCAGTGCAGTGTTCTTTAACTTGCATACCTCCAACCTCTCTCCCGAATAGAACTGGTCATGTGTATGATAGTCACCCATCCAATACACTAACCAGCGTATTTTTGCTCAACTTCGGTGATCTCATGAGAACCGATGCTTCCACTACGCTTTACGACAGCAAAGTTAAGCAACAATGCGCCAAGCCACATGTCGGATGGGATACCGCTGTGTTGTTTGGGCTACGATTGAAGAATACGGCGCTCTTTTCGCGTTGAAAGATGAGAAAACATCCATCACGTGATGTCAGAGTTAAAAAAAAATGGGCGAGCAGTTGCTTACAAAGCTATTCAGATTTAATGGTATAAATAATGTCACGATTTGTTAAAAAAAAAAAAAAAAAAAAAAATTGACTGGTGTCGCCTTTGGCGGACATGTCCTCTAGTTTAACGGAGAATGTATCTCGATTATTTGTAATAAAAAGTCACGTTATTACATGAATTACAAAGCAAATATGTAAACTTACAAATGAAACCTTGTAAGGCGGCAGGGAGGCGTAATGAGTTTCCCGTACAAACATTGCAACCAGAGTCGCTGTACGCCAAAACAATTGTAGCAAACAAGAAGTCGGGGATGGAAATTAACAGATGGAAAAATAATTAGCAGCTAATCTTGGCGACGCTGCTTTCACGTTGTGTGGTGAGCGTTAAAGTGTATGTTAAACTTGGGTTTTAAAATCGACCCAACCATATGGCCAAATGACAAATAAACCGAAAGGTTTGCCGTGTTGGAAACACAGGTCCTTGTCATATTGAAGTTAAGCAACACTGTGCTCGGCATGGTATTGGATGGGTGACCACCGAACGGTTCGAACCACCAAAACAGGTTCTGGTGAGATCACCGAAGTTAAGTAACACTGCGCTGAGTCAGGTATTGGATGGGTGACCATCATACACATGACCAGCTCTGCTCGGGAGAGAGGTTGGAGGGATGGAAGTTAAGCAACACTGAGCTGGGTCAGATATTGGATGGGTGACCATCATACACATGACCAATTCAGTTCGGGAGAGAGGTTGGAGGGATGAAAGTTAAGCAACACTGCGCTGGGTCAGGTATTGGATGGTTGACTATCATACACATGACCAATTCAGTTCGGGAGAGAGGTTGGAGGGATGAAAGTTAAGCAACACTACGCAGGGTCAGCTATTGGATGAGCGGCCAATGAACGGTTTGGCGTGCTAGAAACACCGGTCCTCGTGAATCCACAAAAAAATATAAAAAAATTAATTTTACTGAAAAATTACCAAATTTAAAAATTCGTAACGCCAGTACAGTTTATCCCGTAAGTGAATGTTTAATTTATAGCTAGTTTTGCTAGAAGAGCTACTGAAAAAAAACCCATAGGAATTGGTAGCTTCTCTCACGGACTTGACGGTATTGTATTTTGATTTGGTTTGTATATAAGCAAAATACATGTGAAATAGTCATTTCAATGGTGATAAATATTCAATAGTGATAGCAAGACTTCGATAATAAACAGTATTTGATGAAATTATGTTTTAAAAAACTGCTAAAACATAGCTTCATTGAGTTATGAATGACAAAGACCAATCGAGTGGCATCCCTATACCTAGCAAGCGATCGGTGACCATCCCTATAGCATCATGCACGCTTACATCAATCCAACGCGATACTTTATCGATATCAAAACCACTTGACAGAAGAATAACGCACTGATACGAACGAACACAGATAGGAGTTTGACGCGGACATGAGTTCGATCTCAAGTCGTTATCTATGTTACTCTGAGCATCATGTGACAAGCTTATCTAAGCAATAATCACTGGCTTGTGTGTCTAAATCGAAGACAATGACTCGAGAGCTGAGAAGCCTAAATGATGGTAAAACATAACTTTGTTTCCCATTGGCAATAGGGTAAGCCGTGTTTGTCTTCCAAGATGATCCACTGCTTTGTGGTGAAACAAAATGTGTAAATTTCAAATATTTAGAGGCAACTGAAATGGGTTTACTGTCAAAATTCGTCCGCAGATTAGTGGTGAATAAGATGGCATTGTTTTAATTGAAAATATTGACATTTTAGTTCAGATTTACTTGTTTTATTTTCAAATCGATTGTGTCTTTACTTTAAACACGCGTGGAAAGAGATGCAAAGCGGTCTCTTCGATTCGAAAGTGTATAATCTGTCTGGAGATGTGTTCAGAAATTAACCACAAAGCACCTGCATTTTAAAATCAAATGTAGCAATCGATGATTGCTTTGAAATACTTTAATTCCAGCAGGCATGTTGACAAAACAGAGCTGACAGTTTCGGCCAAACTACACATTAGAGCAGGCGGTAATATTAGATCCACTTCCTAGAAAACATTGAACTACTACTGTAATTTCATCAAATTAGTCTCGCACCAGGTTTTAAGTACGGCATTAAGAAAGGGGCGTAGGCTTCTTAGAGTCCAAGGTTTGTAAAGAGGAACCTGCCATAATTATTTTAATTGTTGTTGATGCACACAGGTGTATGACATGCCATTGCCAAATATAGAGTAGGTAGCTCCTCAAGAAACCAGCAGGTGACTGAAAATAACTGTTTTTTCATAGAGTTGTGTCTGATTTATTGGTCACAATAGATTGTTTTCAGATACGACTGATGGCTCAATCAGTGGGACATCATTGGTGATAAAATTCAGCTGGCATTGCCTGGATATTTATGTAGGATCTTTTAGACAAACTGAATGTTGGCCTAGAATATTAATAGATGCTTAAAATAACTCTTAATGTGCGCCCCCACTTTACGGTTGCCAACGAGCATCAAATAATATTTGAAACGAGAATCGCGAGACAAAAAGTATCCGCCAATTTTTGCCGAATGATAAATTGCAAATGACATGTCAAGAAAAAAAATGTACTTTACTTACTCTTCGCTGAAGCCATTGACGTGCAGTATCCTCATTTGCTTGACAATTGTGCTTTTCCCTGATTCACCAGCCCCTAAGAGAACATTTTGTTAATAAATTTTATAAATTATCTCGGGATAAAATCAAAAGAATCCTCTCTCTCTCATTTTTATAGAGGTAGCAATATGGCTGACTGAAATAGGCCCTACCGAATAAATCTTTAGCCGTATCACAAGAGAATATTTACCTAACAACAACAATCTGTGCGTTGCTCTGTACACTTGTTTATCCCGTTTCAATTGTTTTTCTATCTTTTTGTGCTGATTTTTGAGGGCTTGCTGCTCTGCTTTCGAACTCTCATTGCCAAAACAACCCATGACATCCAGAAGTATGGTCGGCAGGCAGCAATGGGCCTGCCCTTCGTTCACAACGATATTCCCTATTTTGTTGACGATCGCATACACACACGCTAGAAAAAATACTCGCTCTACACACGGGTACACACTTATTCGCACATATTCCAAAGCTTGTCGCGCACTTTTGTCACGAGTTAAAAACACAAATACGGCCCGAAATTAAACACTGTCCTAGGAAAATCGCACCTTTGCTCACCGAAGATATTGCACTCCACTGGCAAGGGTGGTACCGCGATGCACTATGGGAACAATTTGGTTGGCGGCTGTCATTTCGAGTAAAACAAGTCGAACTGTCGTGAAGCCGCTTGGCGTACGGTCTTAAAACGCACCGAGGGGTGATCTTTACTGTTATTCATAGCTAGACGAATGTGGCATTTTCTTGATCGTAGTTTATTTAGCAGCTTGTTACTGGGCCTAGACTAGGGTCGTCTGCTTCGACTCTACAAGTTTTCTAAAGAGTGGGGGAAAACTCTGACATTTCGTCCATCTAGCGGGAAAAAGCACAAATATCGGCGACGGATGATTTTTTTACTTTTAGGTTATGTCATCAGAAACGTCAGTCGAAATTTTGAGGCACGTGAGAATAAGGAATTCTGACATTAACGGAGAGTTTAGCAGCGATGGCGGGGTCTTTTACCCGAAACCTGTTAACAAATTCATTTTCAAGAAATGTTGTCACTGAAATTTGCTTCAAAAGTCACGTAAGATTGTCAAGTAAATTTCCTTCAGCTCTTGGTGCACCTGATTCAACCAGTGAAAACTTGGTTAAGAAGAAATTTGCTGCTCTCATGCTATGGTACGAAGAGGTAACAGGGATGGATGAAGTGAGACAAGCTCAAAATCGAGTGCTCGATGCAGAAACTAACTTTGTAGCGGCCCAAGAGCGAAGACGAGAAGCAAGCAAAGAAGTTGCCGTTGTTCAGACCAAGCTGAAAGATTTGCACGGGGAATTGGAGAAAGCTACAAGAGGAGAGAAACGCTTTGTAGAATTGATTACCAGCGAGTTACAAATAATACAACACGAGAGAAGATTAACTGCAGAGTTTTCACGGTATGAACGAGAAGAACGAGATTGCTTTTCTACTTTGTCAACTGCAGTCAAAGACAGTCATGAAAAGGAAAGAGCACAAGCTGAAAAAACAAAATACTGGTCCATTATTGGTTCCATTATTGGTACTGTCATTGGAATATTTGGTAGTTCTATTAACAATGAGATGAAAATGAAACAACTGAGGAAGCTTGTAAGAGATTCAGTTGCTATGAAGACGGATTCTTCGGGCCTACCAGAAGCACTGTCAAAGCATGAAAGAGCGCTGTCTGTTCTTGTAAATGAGATCAAGAATGCCACAAAGGAGCCTGATGATTTGGTTCTAGGACAACTAAATAAAATAATCCATAATCTTGATAACAAATCGTCTTCAGAGGGCGCAGATAGCAACTGGCTGAAGAACCTACATGGAATCATGAAAAACCAAGAAGATTTGACAATTCGACAGTTTGCTGAGCTAAAGTCTTTGCTTAAAACTCAATATGCCTTACCAGAAGTCATTGGTGACCAATTGTTAATCATGCCTACAGGTTTAGAAGAGAGGTTACATGAACAATATCGAAATACACAATTTGTTATCATTTGTTCGGCTATCACAGCCATTGCTATTTCGTTAGTGTGTAGATTTTCCTTATAGCATAAATTATAGTTGTGCTTTATTAGTAGTTCCTAAGTATTTTCTTATAGGCCATACCAACAGGTACCTATATTGTTAATTAAATTTTCAGATACCAAATCATCTGTGAAAAATCTTGCCAGCCAAGCTTTCTGTTGCATTTTCTTTACACAATATACATAACAAACAACATAGATTATTATCGTAGACTGAATAAAGTTACAATCCAACTCGTTAAATGACTGGCATTTCAATGAATGGTCAAATGTTCCCATTCCTGTAACGTACTAGATAAATCATTGCTGATCAATCCCTTCAATCCAAAGTTTCTTTTCTTTATGTAGTATTCTTATTTTTGAAATGAATGCAGTTTTTAGTTTACATCTAGCCATTTATGTCACTATTATAAAATGCAACTTGGTAGATGAAAGTTAAGAATTCTTGCCAATAGTTCAGCTGAGACAATCACTGATTTAAATGGAAAAGCTCAAAATGTTATTGGTACCTATATTCAGTTTTGGTCAAATCTGAGTTTCAAAATTCAACAACTATTGTGCTTTTAAGACCGGAATAGTGTATCGCTAAACAATACTTACGATATTTTTATGCAAGCACCAAAAGCCTGCTAGATATCAGTGCATCCAGGTGACAGGGTTAAAATCCCATTAAATTTTCATATTCATGAGGTTGACGATACTGAAATTTCAAAAATATATTTCAAAAATATATTTCAAAAATGTGTCAGTTGGTTGTCTCTACAAAAACTTGCTCTCAAGAAAAGTGCTGCGCATACCCTAGTAAACCCTTCCTGTACCTCAAGGGAAATACTTATCTAAATTATTTGTGGTCATCCATCCAATACCTGACCCAGTGCAGTGTTGCTTAGCTTTGGTAATTTGATATGCACCAGTGTTTATATTAACACTCAAAACCATTCTGTAGATTCTACTAAATGTTTAAATCAGTGGATTTAATCACTGATATGCTGATACAGCAGGTTGATGCATTCCCAGCACTCTGGGATTTGTAATCCAGTGAGATTTGATCACTAGCTTTGTATTCAATTTCTTTCAATCTCAAAAATATTGTTCAAGTAAAACAAATTATAGACATATTTAGTTTGAAGTAAAAAAATTTGTAGGTTGTGTCGAAAATGCTGTGAATGCAGGAAAACGAAATTCTTTTAACTCTTTCTTTCTTGTAAAAAAACAATGTATTTTGATTTGAACAAACACTTCTTCTCAAAATTTGATGCCCAAATGTGTTCTCAAACCCAACCTCTGATTGCAGTTCAATCATTTTGTTTTAATCTTAAGCAATTTGACATTGACTCGTTTTATGCTGTGAAATTTGAAGAATGGAAATCCACGCCGATAAAAAAGCTGGCCCAAGAATTTCCAGACGTTGCTTACACCAATTCCTGGCCTTCATTGACCCCAACATTACTTAAATAAACTAAAAGTCAATCATCTTATTATAGAAAATGTTGACTTCTAAAGCCTTGGCGTTCCATCTACTTCAGGAAGTATTTTCAGCTGGCATTAATTTTACGCCAGAATCATTTATATTTCTAGTTTGCCTATCCACATTCATTTGTCAACTCTAAAAATCCAGCATCTATGAAAGCTTACCCCAAAAATTGCAGAGATAGGAAATATTTTGTTCACACAGCATTAGTGCAAGAAAATTAATTTTATCGAGATAATTGATTACTGAAAGATTTTATTAGAAAAAAAAACATCTCTATAAGCTATGCTTCAAACAATTATTTTATAACTTTAATAAAGTTAATTGCTATGTACCAAAGTCACATGCAAAATTACAGTGCGTATCAACCACAGGTTAGTACACGTCATATTTAAATAAGCTTAACCTATATCTACATAATTCAAAACACCAAATAATCTAATGAAATTAATTGAAATTAATTTTTAAAGCTCGGTGAACGAATCTGATAAACCCAAACAGATTATGCCACGCTAAAATTAAATGAGATCATTTTATTGCTTCTTTTTGCCACAGTCTCAACAAATTGCAACCGCAAATCCTCCCTTCATCTAACGTCAGTCTGAAACAATCACCGGAACCAAAACGTATATTTTCTGAACCTCGATCGCACACAAATCAATGTGAGATCGCTTTACGAAGAGCAGAGCATAATCTGCAAGGATTTCTCAGATATCATCGAGCAAATAACTAGCCCTAACTATTTTACTATTTACTAGAATCAAATCATTCCCGATCAACGACTGTTATTCGAGCCAATCAAAAATTATTCCTTTCTTGCAGGGAATAAAATAACCATCAACAATAAATACGCAAAATCCTTAATTTTACCCGTTGTGCATATAGTACTTCGTCGATTAGCAGGCCTACAGCCTACTTTTCAAACAAAGGTAAAAGTCGGAGAAGATAAAGTAGAAATTAGAAAACAATTCCTAAAATAGTTTTGTAGGCTTTTTAAAGTCTGGGTAGTTAGGACTTAAGGGCTACGTTCTAGGAAGAAGTTATTTGTATTCAGTTTTGCCCTCGTCCATATCGAGTAGGAGGCGTCCACCTTCTTTGAAGGACTGGATTCTGTTTGCAAGTTCTCTGTTTTCTTCGACTTTGATGTCGTCTCGCAGAAGCGATTCAAGGTTGACGTTGTCCAGATTTACTCCGTGAGCAGATCCTGCAAAAGAAGATAGATTATTATTATTATTTGTGGTGTTTAACGACGCACTGTTTTGACACCTGGCCCTGCGGCACTGGTCTAATGGCGTCGGTGAATGAGTGGATGATGATGAGGATGATGATGAACCTAACCTAGCCTAGAAGGGAGGAGGGGAAACCCGGTGCCGGCACGTAGCCTTCTCCTGTCGAAAAGCATCAAGGGGACCACCGGCTTAACGTCCCTTCCGAAGGACGGTACAACTCGAACAGCAGGATTCCTCCACAAATCCATGCTGCCGAGAGGTTGATAAGCGAGGCGAATGAAGTTGCTGTACTAATTTTCATCCCTCCAACTTCTCTCCCGAACAGAACTGGTCATGTGTATAATGGTCACCCATTCAATACCTGACTCAGCGCAGTGTTGCTTAACTTCCATCCCTCCAACCTCCAAGCTGAAGATTTTCCTTAGTACCTACTCTGACTGCAAATGATAGCGTATTTAGATATTGTTGGGTGAAAAGTGAATTATTCAACGCAATAGTGTGTTAGCCATAGCATGTACTAGGACTCAATTACTAAGCATTACCAAGATGCTCCTATGGTCAATTATCAAGGCTACCAACAACGTGTTTGCTAGGAAATATCATAAAATATTGATAAGAAACAATCTATGTGTAATTAAAAAGTCACTTTGAACTTGATCTATGATTTTATGTCAATTCCAGAGAGATCCGAAGTGACAGGGAATTTTGCAAAATGATAATGGAGTATCTTAATGACATTATAAGAGTTGATAGCAATTCTCTGCATTATTATTTTATGTCCGTCTTGCACTCGTCGACCAATTTCCTGTTAAAACTTTGTGCCTTGCACCCAAAATTATTTTTGATGCGATTTGAGTTCACACAATGCGTTTGCACTGCAGCTTATCGAATGCGGTCAAGTGCTTGAAGGGGCAACGGATTTATCAACAGTCTTGTTTTGGTGCTGTCAAACTTGTCACATAAAAAAAATAAATAGCAGAAAAACACTAATTAAATATTCTACTAAGTGAACAGAGAAAATATTTTTGGTTTATTGGGAGCATTGTTGCATCACCTTGTGATATAATTTCCTACAGCTGTTCACTGGTTGGGGTCTTCTGTCTCTGTATTGGCCCTCTACTTTGTAGTATAATTTCAAGCAAGTTAACACTGACTAATATTACAATCCTGACATGCCAATCAATAAAAGGTGACTAACACTAACGACAGAAAAAACTTGAGCAAACACCCACCGGCATGTGCAAGAAAGAGATCCTTCAGAAATCCCAACTCTTTTGACAACATCTTAATCTTTTCTTCGAGCATTTCATTCTCGGTCTTCAGCTGGTGGACTCTTTCTAGCGTCTGCTGTGTTCTTAGCTTTGTTTTCACTCGGCTTCGTTTGACTGCCTGATTGTTGCGATCTCTTCTCCGCCTGTAGTCGTCTGGTGTATCACCTTCGCCTGCGCTGCTGCTTGCTTCCGCTTCTTCTTCTTCTTGCTGTCTTCGGCTTTTCTGACCTCTCTTAGATCTACCATTGTTCTCCTTATTTTGAGGAGCCATGGTCCAGACAAAATCTAGGTTTTTGCCAATACTCTTAGCCTCAAAAATGTTAATTCTGGGTCAATACCGTAGTTCAGTTTCTGGTTATGGTACACGACCAGCAAATCTGAAAAATGTAAAATGAAGTATAAGTAACATTGCATGACCACTGTATCAATATTTACATGAGATAACAGACTAAAATAACATACAGCCTAAATGTGTCTGTGGTGCAACCTGTCATTGAAATGTAATGTATTCCCAAAAACATCTACAGCTAAATCGACTGGTGAAACAGCTTTCCCCGAACCGAAGGTAACTACCAACCAACGTATTTGTCATCTTACATTTCTGAAAACTTTTTGATCGAAATTTATCCCACGATGGTGTTTACGTGAATTAATTACTGAAGAAGTCAATAAACTATTCACAGATGAGTTCACTGATTCGCTGGCGCAATAAGTATGCTAATTGAGTAAAATTGAACCGGATGTCACGCCATCTTAGAATTGTGATGAATACAAGAGAGGAGCTTTTTTATGACTCGTCAGTGCTAGTGTCAAAATTTCTATGTTATTTTATTTCGATTTCTAGTGGTGAAGACAAGCCAATTCTTTTATTTTTGTAGGAGTAAGTGTTTTTTTTTATAAGATTACATCGCTTTATACCAAACAACCGAAAGAGGCGACAAGAAACAAATTTTGACGTCTAAACGTAAAGGGGCAGGTCCAGCTTCTGACTTATCTTTGGTTATGTGAGTCTTGGTTCTAGCTCAGGGACGTACTTCGTAATTTCACACTTGTACTCGCCTACCCTTGGGCATCCAGTCTGAGTTATATTATTTGAATACTAATCACATCCATAAATATAGTCATGTAGTCTCCAAGCCGCCAGCAAACAAAGTAGGTTACAATAGAGTGCCATTGACACCAATAGTAGATGCTCACTTAACTTCAAACCCATGCTAGGTAGGTCTAGCTTTTCTACTCTTGCTTGCTCTAATTAACTTAATCACGTGCTACAGGGGATCGTTAGTGAATAATGGAAGCTAAATAAGTGCAAACTGTAAGCTCAAACCGCTGATTCAACGAGCTCGATTCCTACCTAATCATATTTGTCAGAAGCCCCAGAGTTCCGTGTGTTCATTGGCATTTTACCGGCTGACAAAAATATCTTTGATATTGTCAATGTCAACAGGATTACTCCCCTTCACTTCTAATGGCAAAGAGACTGAGTTATTTGAGTTTTGTTCTTTTCAGGCATCAAACTTTGTAAGGTGATACGGGCCTAAAATTTTAAACAAGAAATTAAGAAAATACACCAATCAATGTAAGTCTTCAAAAATACTTCCTTAAATATAATTAAGACAGTTTTTTTTGGCCATTCCTATCCTTTCCAAGAAGGTGTCAGGAAATTTACTTTCTTAGTCATAGGCAAAACATACCTGTCACTAGTTATTAGGAAGACAATACCAGGATGCCTAGGCCACTTCTGAATGTGTTATCTATAACTGTCATGAGCCAATACATGAGCAGATAACACGATAATGACAATTTCAAATCCTACGACTCATATCTATTTTACCGTTACCTATTCAATCCCATTACCTATTTACAAATACACAACCAACACTTTTTTAACTTTCAGATGCGGCGGCAAAAGGAGGACACAATGCAAGTCAACGTGGCTGGGTTTAGAAGAAATATAAAAAATTTAGCACACAACTATTCAGATGCACAGGTTTGAATATTATTTCATTGTGTTTATTTACAATATGTACCAAATCAAATTGCAAATGTGTCTTCAAGTCAAAACCTATCCGGGTTTCTTTTGGATGCTTCCTGTCACTGAAACTCGATACATTTTCAGAAAAAGGTTCGAGAGGCGACAAGCAATGACCCGTGGGGTCCGAGCTCGACAATCATGTCGGAGGTGGCCGACTTGACCTACAACGTGGTAGCGTTTACCGAAATTATGCAAATGGTCTGGAAAAGACTGAACGACCACGGCAGGAACTGGCGGCACGTTTACAAGGCTCTAGTGTTACTCGAATATCTCATCAAGACGGGAACTGAAAAGGTTGGTACATTGACGATCTTTCCTTCTGGACTTTGGGCTCAGAGCATTAAATATTAAGTGTTATTCAGGGAATTTGACACGGGTAACAATCTTCCGTCGTTGTTCCATTGCAGTTTTATTTGTATTCGAATACGGGAAGAAGTTAAAAACGAGTTGCGGAACTTTCTGGAGAATAGATAGGATAGATGATAACACCTGGGTGACTTCATGGCTGTTGCCTTGTTCGCAATTAAAATCTATCTTCTATTCTACGCCGGCTTGCG
Organism: Protonemura montana; assembly: GCA_947568835.1. Classification (NCBI taxonomy): domain Eukaryota; kingdom Metazoa; phylum Arthropoda; class Insecta; order Plecoptera; family Nemouridae; genus Protonemura; species Protonemura montana. Next base: position 13,310,889 of record OX387610.1, on the reverse strand, counting down.
TAACTGCTTTTTACCCTCTTCCCAATCGTCGTTGTATTTTTAAGAACTTCATATGACTGAGTAATTTATGGTAGAAAGAACATAGGGAAAATATAAATAAGTCAAAAATCTAAATGAAAAAAATAACATTGAATACCTTGAATGTACGGATGGTTTAATTTCAAAATCAAAAGAAACTGAATTAAGAAATAGCAAGTGGATGGTTAGAAGCATTTTTTGATACACTTTTAGATGTTAATCAATCTGCCAAACACTTTTCACCGTCAACTTTTCACTTACATAATCTTTCTACCCCGCAAAGGTTGCAATGCAGTGCAAAGAAAACATATTCGCCATCCAAACGTTGAAAGACTTCCAGTATTTCGAAGAGACCAAGGACCAGGGTCTGAACGTGCGAGAAAAAGCCAAGCAGCTCGTCCTGCTGTTGAAAGATGATGAGCGGTTACGGAACGAACGCGCCCGAGCGCTCAAGGCCAAGGAGCGTTTCGCTCAAGCAGCGTCAGGTTTCGGCAGCGACGGCAACGGATTCGACACGAACATGTCGCCGTCGAGTCCGAGCAACTTCCCGAGCGTAAGTCACCCGAGCAACGTGATATTTCACTGTCTTAAATATGGTCCAAACTTAAAAAAATAAGGTTTTTATTGATAGGTAGATAGGTAGGTGAGGAGATATTGATTTCTAACTTAGGTACAAGAATGGTACAAGTATGGTACAAGTTTACCGGTGGTTAGTGCTAGTAGGCAATCTGGCCCATGCTTGGTTCTAGGTCTAAGGTGTAATGACATAATGACATTGTGTTTAACATAATGAATAATAATAAATGTTGAATCATATATCCGTATTAGCAAGTAGTTTGGTTTTAAGTTTGTACCGTGCTGTTAGTCTACGTGCTACCTATTTGCTATGTGCTACTTATTTGCTATGTGCCACCTATTTGCTATGAGCTAATGCTATGGTCTGCTCAAATGATCCCTTTCCGGGCAGGTTGTCCATGATTTTAGCTGGTAGGTCGTTCCAAAGTCTGGTGGTTCTACCAAGGAAAGACTGGAGGCCGATGTTTGTGTGGTATTTCTTCAGGAGCAGCTTGTTTTGGTGGTCAGCCTGGTTGTTAAAAGTTGTTTGAGATTTAAAGGGAATAGTTGTTGAGTTCGGTCTCTTGCATGTCCGATTGAATTCAACTCGAGTATTGCAGCGTGATCCACAAGACTTTGTTATCATCTACTTGATCGACAAGATAACAAAAGTCAGATTACCTGGTAGAAGCATAGCCAGGTCTTGGTCAAAAATTAAAACCAAGCGTTATTTATAAGTTAGTGTACAACACTAGCCAAGTCATTACACAATTGAAATTAAATAGTATGTCATTGTTATGGTTTTTAGACTCATGTCTACTTTATCTAAACTTAGCACTAGTTTTGATAAAAACTATTTGAACTAGGTTTTGAAGGCTAAGTGAAGATCAACTAAATTTCCCAACGTTTCGTAACTGTACCAGGAAGTTTATTAATATTTTCACTCTTTTCTTCCTTGATAAAGTAACCGTTACAAGTTACGATACGTTGGGAAATTCAGTTGTTCTTCGCTTAGCATTCAAAAGCCAATTTTAAAAGTTTTTCTCGAGTACAACATAGTAACAAGTCAGTTTTAAATTGTATTCATTTTTCTAAATTTGTAATGTTTAATTTCTTTGACATTTCTTAGTAACATTTCTTTGAAAGCTATTCCGTGCAAATGGTAAAAAAAAAACTTGTCGCACGAAATATGTCACTTGAAAGTTTAAATATTTAACAAATTGTGTTTCAATTTAACTGTGCCAGAGATAACGCGCAAGAACTCATTAGATATCTTGACCCAGCCGACCACCTGACAATTGCAATGTGGATAAACAAATCCAAAGAAAACTACATTTTCTTTTCATCATTTGTTCTGATGATTTAATTGGTGTGTTGCAGGGATTCCAAGATTCCTGGTCTTCATCAGAGGCTGACCCATCATCCCGAGGTATGTACTTTTACCAGCTATCATCTTCAACCCTTTATACCTGCCTGATTCAGACAGCAACAACACCTGTCTAAATCACCACACAATGACTGTGCACTTTTGTTAAATTGCAACACTGCCTACGAAACCTCTGCGGGCTTTCAGGGTATTGTTAGCTGTACGCAAATTTGTCTCAGGTCATTTTTGTTGCCGACTATGAAAACAAAAATAACTATAAAGCATGTGTGGTTCATAGGTAGATTCCACTTTTGATAGCTGTGGAGATGCCGAGTTGGGCATGTAGCTCTTTTAAAATATACTTTTACTATCAGACCACGTATATAGTTAGCGATCTACATTTGTAACGGAGATTACGACCATTTGATACAAAATAGATTTCTATTTTGGTGCAAAAGCAAAATAATATTACATTATTCTTTCCAATCACCATGTGCAGTGAGTGATTTAGATTTCCTTTCTTGTTTTGATCATTGATATTCCGTTTAGAATAATGCCATCATAGCTTTGTGCAAAATGCTGTAAGTGCCGGGCCATCATGAAATTTTACTAACTTCAATGAACTTGAGGCATCGGCTGACTACATAGCCTTGTTAGCTAATTTCTTGATCGTCCTGATTCTCTCAAAGCATTTTTCAAACGCTGAAAAACAAATTAATACTTTGCCGTTGCTTAACTTTTCAACTTACTGCCACAATTGATCGAAGGCAAGAGAAGAATAACGCCAAGCGTCTGAGATAAAAGCACGTAAGCGGGAAGAGAGAAATAGTAACGCAGCAGTTGAAAAAGCTGGTTGCAATAAGTGCATTAAGGTGTACGTCAATTTGGCTAACTTTTAAAAAGTTGCGCTCGTTCTTTCCTCTTCTCCACTACATGACAATCCATGCTTTGTTTTCCTTTGACATTTCGTGGTTTGTAGAGGGACGCGCAGTTTCTAAGCGGCTGTTGAATCCTATTACAAAAACTAGTTGAACAGGGTTTTGAATGCTAAGTGAAGAACAACTAAATTTCACAACGTTTCGTAACTTGTACCTGTTACTTTAACAAGGGTAAGAGAGTCCTGACAATTTTCCGATAACAAGAGAACCACAAAAAATAATAAAAATTACCAAGTCCAAGCTTCCTAAATGCATCTAAATAAAATAATCAGAGTCAATAACTCAAAAACGTATGTATTTTGTATTTTCGGAAATAAAATCCTGAAACAAATTGGCGTTTTTTACTAACTAACCAATTATGGGTTTGGAAAAAAGGAAAAAACGCCAATTTTCCGAGGTTTTTCATAGTTACAAAATTTATTTTTGTAATATATGCAATCCACTTATTATATAGTTCATAACTTCATGCAGCTATCGATTGTGAAGCTATCGCTGACGTAGATTGCGATCACGTTTCAGAATCGGCACGGCCGCAGACGGTCGGGGAGGAGGAGCTTCAACTGCAGCTGGCGCTGGCGATGTCGCGCGAAGAGGCGGAGCAAGAGGAGCAGCGGCGGCGTTCCGACGACGTGAGGCTACAGTTGGCGCTGTCGCAGTCCGAACAAGAGTTCAAGTGAGGACGCGGGAGCGATACAATTGCTTTTCAAAATGCGTCTTTCTAGAGGACAAAAAAATCACAATTCTAGACCAATCTAGGGAAATTTGCAACATGTCACAATGTCTTTTATTATTAACAACACTATAACCGCCAGATTGCCTACTAGCACTAACCACCAATATACTTGTACCTAAGCTAGAAAATCGATAAATAAATAAATAAAAATACACCTTAGACCTAGGAACTAGCATAGGCCAGATTGCCTACTAGCACTAACCACCGGAATACTTGTACCTAAGCTAGAAATCAATAAATAAATCAATTTTAACTTTTTGGCAAGTTGTCTTTGTTGGAAACTTGTCAGCAATTTCGGGGCAAACAATCGTGGCTAGCTTTCTGTAGTATCCTACGCAAGAAAACAAATTAATTTGCTTGATATTTGAGTTCAAAGCCTCGAAGATTAAAAGTAAACCTTTACGTTGCAGACAGCACCTGCCGCCGGTGCCTGAGAAACAGAGTCACATGATGGACTTGCTGGACATGAGCCTGGGCCCACCCAACGCATCTGCCGTCGACGCTTGGGGCTTCCCAGCGCCGCAGCCTGCACACCATGCGTCTCCACCGCATCGGCCGCAGGTGAGGGACAGACGCGTGCGCCGCATAACCTGTCGTATGATCGTTAGGTTTACACTTAGTCAGAGTCTTGGCACTAACGTTGAACTGCCTTTACAATCATTAACTGCCGTATCGACAAAAATAGGGAAATCTCCTTAAGATTATTATTTAATTATTATCATTGTGTTCAAATACGCATAACCGTATAGGTTCCGTCAGTTGTCTAGCCTAGGTACATCTGTTTGATGATTAAAGTTATGAAATGAGAGAGTAGCTATATTAATAGTATATGTTGTTCTATGTGGGATTGGTCGTAGAGGATAGGTATTCGTCTCGGGAGTAGAAGGGATTTTGGATAAGGAAGTTTTGGAGGCTGGAGTCGAAGATTGAATTTCTGCAGGCTGTTACTATTTGTGTTGGAAGATGGTTATAAATTTTGGTGCATAGGTAAAGTGGGCTGTATGTCAAGAGTGAGTGAAAGTGGGGAATAGTTCGAATATCATTCCTATTTCTGGTTGCGTGGGAGTGGGTAGCGGAGTTGAGGGGGAAGAGGTCGGGGTGGGATTGAACGACCGGGTGCTTGCTATCTGTCTTAAAGTGCAAGTGAGGGTCAGGATTTGTTGGTTGGTGAACCGAGGCTTGCAGGATTTACGGCGAGATGTTCCAGCCATTATTCGGATGGCGGTGAAATGCTTTAACCGTAAATAACCGGCCGCATTGGGCAATTCGCTGCCGTTCCTCGTAGACTAACCATGTTTAACAAAGATGGAACCACGAACGGAATCGTGACTTCATGCAACTTAGGGACGTTTGGTTTTCGTTTCTGACTCGTTTTGTTTGTGCCGGCTTCAGACGCTGGACGTGTTTTTCTCGTGCTGGGATTCGGTAAGCTGTGGTAACGACCCTCGTAGCTCGATGTTAATGTTTGGCCTAACGAGATGCTTAACCGATGCTAGACTTGCGAATATATTTGTTAGCAAACATCGTTTTGGTTTCGGTGGTTCGTAAATCAAGCGATCGATGTGATTTGGTTGTAAATTTCTTGCAAATGGGTTACATCTGGCCGATTACAGACCATCGTCGCTGAAAGATTGTGGGAATGAATGCCCTGCGTAAAACCGCTACGTTTAACATTAACTATTGCCCGCTCCTAAAAGCTTCAAATATACTGAAAACACCCTCGCCTGTCCCCAATCGAATAACGTACTGTACTGCGCCAATGAGTAGATCCAACTCACTTTTTTATTATTAAAAACTTTACTTCCAATTATCAACTATCAATTTTTAAGAGGGTAGTAGCGTTGAGTGGACAGGTTATAGGTAGAGACAGAACGTCAATGTTACAGTCTCTGCGTGAAAGATGGCCGCCAAATGACTACTTAACCGTCAAAAATGCAGAGTACCGGAAGACCCCGGTAGGTTGAGCCACTGTCGCATGAAATTTAATTTCGATATTTCTCGTAGGTTACTCGCTTTTGAATATCGTTATGTGTATATCAATCGTTGAAGTAAACATTGATGGAGATATTTTAAGCATGAAAAGTCTCAAAAGCGAGTTGACCTACGAGAAGTATCAAAATTAAATTTCATACGACAATTGCTCCACTTAACTTGATGTTCCGGTACTCTGCATTTTTGTCGGTAAGGTAGTCATTTGGCGGCCATCTTTCACGCAGAGACTGTAACATTGACGTTGAAACTCTACCTATAACCTACACACTCAATGGTAGTAGTGTTCCTAATAAGAAAATACCCCACGCGTTGCAAGCGTTTGCAATTTAAAATCAGATTTCACAGATCTGACAAACGTGTTTTGTTGCTTTAACAAAGTACGATGGTTCCCAGAGAAGTTCTTTGATTATCAAGTTGACTACAACTTAACCTAATGTTGACGCAAGATTGAGTGTTAGCAGTATGGCAAGCCATGACTCATGGATGACTAATCAATGTATCACCCTTCTCGTTTCCAGGAACTAGTGGTGTTGAACCTAATTGTCTAATACTAAGAATATTTGCTGCTCTACGTGTGGCTAAATATTTGAATGTAAAATATTAACTGACATGTTTGTACAGTAACATTGTAATTGCTTTTGAAGTTATTATTAATCGCTAATCTATGTTCGCAATCCTCTTGGTTGCTGGCTGATTGCAAGCTATTACAAAGGAAAAATAATAAAGTGAAATGCATAAAAAAGATATATATATATAAACTAGGTTGTTAGGGACTTAAAATATTCTGTCCCTTACAGGTATTTGCAATTTAAATAAAATTTCACAATTCTTTTGTTCGCATCTTGCCATTCTTTGCAAGGGACGTTAAGCCAGTGGTCTCAACAGGAGTAGACTACGTGTCAGCACCTCTAGGCTAGGTTAGGTTCATCATCATCATCCTCATCATCATCCACTCATTCACCGACGCCATTTGACCAGCGCCGCATGGCCAGATGTCAAAACAGTGCGTCGTTAAACACAAAAAATGATTCAATCAATCAATATAACTTGAACTCTAGAAAGATATTTGTAAAAAGACCACATAAAAGTAAAAAAAAATCTCTTTCCTAATACAAACCATCAAGGAATGGAACTCCATCAAAGAAAATTTCATAAATGAAGACATCAAAATATTTTTAAACAATGTTAAGTTGAAAAGCAGATTAAGGAAATCTGTACTGTCACCAGTAGGTACTATGTACAATTTGTAGGGAGCCGATTCAATTAATAAAATGTCCCGTCAACGTTTCCTTAGCCGCAAGACGTGTGGAGCAGCCCGACGTCATCGTCGCCACCCCCCGTGGACCCGTGGGCGTCGGCCCAAGCCTCGGCGCTGCCGCCGGTCAACGACCCTTGGCGACCGCGTCAGGATCCTTGGTCCCCGACCACAGACCAGTCCGTCAGTCCTGGCGACCTTGACGAGTTCGACGTCATCACCAACCGGGAGCGACCGGCAAACAACGTCAACAACGTCAATAACAACCACGGTGAGTACGGAGATCGCTCGCGTTTTGTGCGTTGATTTTGAGGTTTGAGTTCTTTGAGTTTGGTTGAGTAATTTTGGTTGTGGTCCCATTAGAGGCTTTGGAAAGAGCATCTGACAAAACTCGAAATATTTCTAAACCAAAATGCTCCCTCAATACCAACAGCGGCCGTCAGGCAGCGGGTACTGCTAGCAGTAAAGTAAAGTTTACGAAGTGAGGCAGTGGCTTCTTCTTGGTTTAGAAAAGTATTTATAATAGATAGATCTTCACAGTTTATAGTTCTGGATGCTAAGAAAGAAGAGTCTAAAGTTCGAATTGCTAAGAATAAAAAAAGCAGATTTTCCCCTCGGTGCTCTTTGACAGGAGTAGGCTACCGCACAAAGGAACTTCTCTTCCCTTCTAGTTAAGGTAATGTTTATCCTCATCATCACCCACTCGTTCACTTCTGCCATTAGACCAGTGCATCAGGGCATGTTGTCGAAACATAGCGTAGTTCACCCCGAATTAATGGATGTAAACAGAATATAATTCTAAGCATAAGATAAATCAAATAATTTAGTTACAAATTTTGTAAAATCAGTCAAATAAATTACAAATAACACATTGAATAAAAAACAGGCTATGGCATTTTTCTCATTTGAATAATTTCCCTACTGGAAAATTTAGTTGTTCTTCACTGAGCATTGAAACCTCAGTTCAAATAGTTTTTGTCAACGCTTTGGCTCTATTTATGGACTTGAATAAACGTCGTAGTATCAACATTCATTTAATTTAAATCTCTCAGACTTCATATCAGACAAGAGATCACTTATCTGGTAATCAAAATTGTTTTTTAATTGTTTGCCACGTACTCTTGTCTGTTATCTTCATAGAGAAAATGACGTTTCACAACAAACAGAACGTTAGATACAAGCGTTGGTTATCTTTTGTTCCTCTGTTTGCTCTATCATAACACGAAGCCAGTAACATGCCGTCTAGGCCTCCTGATTAGCAAGATAAGAGACCGGTTAGCGGAGTTGTTTTTGTGCACAACACCAAACACAAGCCAGGTGAATGGTCGGTTCATCGACCTAAAAGACTAGCGTTTTAAATCATTATTTATTTATGATTTGAATTCCAATTGGTAACGTGCCAGCTAGTTATCATGTTGTAACGACGTGTAAGTGGATTTAAATGTTAACAGATTAGAAGCTAATAAATGGAAAATGTTAATCATTTTTAGTAATAAGTCGCTAAAACGATCAACGCTAAAACCTTTCACTATTCTGACAAGGGGCAGTTTACTCTGGGGGCCTTTTTTTGCGATTAAAAACTGCTCCACTTTGGAGTGAATTGCTAGACATATAAGCTATCTTCTAATCTCCGCTGCCCTATGTCTGTCAAAACAAATGAAGTTATTTCGGTATATAACCTTCATCTAGAGTTATGAGACCTTTATCATTAAATTACATTCGACACTCCCGATCAAACTTCTTGGATATATTTTAATATTTTCAATACATTTTTACTGAAATTTTGATCAATTTTGCTCGGAATGTCGAAGTGGTTCAAAGCCGTAGACTGATGGTATTCAGTTCACGGCAAGGTCAGGTAAAAAGGACCTTAATTAACAAATTTGTCGGCAGTCCTGAATGCCTGGGCGTCCAGCCAACGCCGACAAAACACCGACGAAGGTATTTTTTAGTCGTGCAAGTGAATTTACCAGAGCAAAACCTAAGGTCACGTTACAATTATACTTGAGCCTATTTTCTGTCATCCTCTCGTTTGTCATTGCAAAATTCTTCATCGTGAGATCATTTCGCAGATTTGCTACCAAGGTCAACCACCTTATTTTGTAGTTTGTTTGCTTGTGAGATCGGGATCGTTCAATAGAGAGATAATAGCATTAAATGATTGTTTGCGATTGACATATAGCTGCATTTTCAAAGTTGCTGGCACCATTTTAGAATGAACCCACAGGAACGATGATAGAAGGAAGATGGAGGGGGGAAAGAGGTTAATTATTTTAATGTTTTTCTATGTAATGAGCAATCTTCGGTTGAGACGTAGTAGTACTGAAACGAATGCTTTCAGTTTTTGTTGCTGTTTTTTATTGAGATTTAAAAAAAATCTTTCTGTGCTGTACTACAAAATTGTTTGGCTTGTTTGAAACACCGGTCGTTGTAGGGTCACCAAAGTTAAGCAACACTGCGCTGGGTCAGGTATTGGATGGGTGACCATCATACATACGACCAGTTCTGTTTGGGAGAGAGGTTGGAGGGATGAAAGTTAAGTAACACTGCGCTGGGTCAGGTATTCGATGGGTGACCATCATACATACAACCAGTTCTGTTTGGAAGAGAGGTTGGAGGGATGAAAGTTAAGCAACACTGCGCTGAGTCAGGTATTGGATGGGTGACCATCATACACATGACCAGTTTTGTTTGGGAGAGAGGTTGGAGGGATGAAAGTTAAGTAACACTGCGCTGGGTCAGGTATTCGATGGGTGACCATCATACACATGACCAGTTCTGTTCGGGAGAGAGGTTGGAGGGATGAAAGTTAGTACAGCAACTTCACTCGTCTTGCTTATCAACCTCTCGACAGCATGGATTTGTGGAGGAATCCTGTTTACATGCTTTTAGATATACTGTCCTTCCAATGTGCTCTTCAAAGGGATTAGTATAAATGGTGATACTGGGTTTCACCATCAAGGCAGGGCAAGGTACACCATGGTACTCATCAACACCCTCCCGTTCACTGACGCCAATAGACCAGTGCTGCAGGACCAGTTGCCCAAACAGTATAGACACAAACTATAATTCAAGTACGTTTTCAATATGTCTGAATGTATGTAACATTAACACCTTCCTATGATCGGTGTTGGGACAGGCGGCCTCCAAGGATTGGACCCGTTCGACTTCAATCTCCTTGGCGACGCGCTGGAAACGAAGGTGGATTCCAAGAAAACGCCGCACAGTTTCCTCGGCGAGAACTCGGCGCTCGTGAACCTCGACAACTTGGTCACCGCGAGCTCAAAGCCCGTTCAGCCGCAGCCGCAACGTACGTAGTCTTATCAAGACAAGGCGTCTTATTAGTCGAGATTTTTCATGGAATCGATAAAAGATAATCCAGATTTATGTGGCATTGCATTTTATAAACTAAAAAATGTAATTGACTGTGTCATTGTGGCAGCTCAAACGGATGACCATCTTTCAGACGTTATTGGCATATTTTTTTTATTATTAGAAAGTATATTAATACCAGCGACAGGTGGAGTCCCGGTTTGGGCATCAATTTTTGAGACGGTTATATAATAATAAAAATACCCCGCGCATTGCAAGCGTTTGCAATTTAAATAAGATTTCACATATTGACCGTTCTACACATGTTTGGAGTAATTTTCTCAAATTGTTTTACAGTTTTTCTACGAAAAACAGTATTAAGTTGTCAAGCAAGCGCCGTTCCTCATTTAACGGTATAAGAGTTTGATAAACCGATAGAGGAGCATCACAGGAAGTATTATTATGAATTTTACTATGAATTTCTGTTAACAAGAAACAACCTCCCGTTTCTCTCGCAGTCCCTGCGATGTCGCTGGCGACTGCCAACCCGTTCGCGGGCGTCGGGGTCGCCGTCCAGCCGAACCTGTTCCAGCAGCAGCAAGCGGCCGCCGCCGCCGTCCGACCTTCGATGAACGAGATACGACAGCCGTTCGCGGCAACCCAGGCCAATCCGTTCCTCTCGTAAAACCGCCACTCCCGTAGGTTAGCGTCGACTGTCTAGAACAAACTCTTAAGCTCCGTCCACGCTATACTCGAAACGTATGCTCGGGTAGAGATGTCGAATCGACGGAAACGGAAGTTAGTTGCCTTTGAGGTTAAAATCAGACGCAGTTGATTAGATGGAGAGGATTTGCTGCTGGACCGTGTAGTATTTTGAAGGTTGAAACTACTGGAAAAATATCTGACATTAGCTTACGAGCTCTTATGGGTAAATGCTGCCAGAAGGCTGTGAGACGGCCAATTTTTCTGGTGGTAAACACCGCTGTCTATTGCAAAAGAGAAGGTACTTTACCAAAGTCCTCTGTTTCCATCAGCTTTTTTGGCAAAAATGGCTCAAGATGTCTTTGGGGCAGTATCTTTATTCAAAGATAGACGGTATGGTTTCTTTTCACTGCTCAAACAAACTTGGACAACCCACTGTCCAATAAAAAAACAGAATAAATCTAATGCCATAACTTCAAAGAATTGACCAACAATTGCATTCAGATTAGCTTGGCAGCGATACATTGTTTGATCTTTAGTTGCAGGAACCTAAATGAGATTAAAAGTGGATAACACAAAGGTTTTGAGTTAGACGTTGGTTATACGTAAGTTGAGAGGTTGGTTATATGGGAGTTATAAACTTGTTATGAGATAAAGTTCTTGCATGTGAGTGTTTTGGTTTAATGGTCTGCCATTTGAATTTATGTCAGTCCACTCATCGATTGACAATCAGATATTTGCAAAGTAAATGCTAAAAAGTAGTCAGACAACAACCGAAAGTTAGTCTCCGACGTGGATAAAGGGGACGGGGGTTGCTAAAAGATACACGGTATTGTCTTTGCTTTACTAATCAACTCCAAACTGAGCATGAATAGCAAAGAAATTAGATTTAAAATCAAAAAACTGCCTAGTTTTACCAATGAGCTGGATTGCAACGGATGCGATTATAGAATTTGAATGAAATTGCTCGACTCGAACGTTCCTGAAATGCCTTGAAACCGCAATCGGTGAGATTAAAACAGGGAACGTACGAGTGCGTGCCTGACAGTTGGTACCTGCTTTAAATCGTGCAACGTTTCCGTCGCATTGGCATCTCCCGCCGTGAATCTACGAGACTTTGCAATACACGGTCAATTATCGGCGGCTGTCAGCTAGTTGTTTCTTTCTTTCTGTTAAGACCCGGTGATTTGTTACGGTTTTTTGTGACGGCTGCTGTTCTGAAAAAGAGTGTTTTTGTCGTTTTAATCGTATTCACTTCGAAAAACGTTTGTGGAGCGTGCTAGGTGGACGAAGCTTTGAGGATGTGACAGGTTATTTTAATGAAACGAGAAGGGATATGCCTGCCTAATCTAGTTTATAGCTGCGCGGTGCTAGATTGAGAAAAACGTCCGTGGTTTGCGCGTTAATTCACTATTAAACGCATGGATTTTGTTGATCTACTATCTTGGCAAGCTCGCCTGAAATTATTCAGTCCAACCATTTATGGCCACGACTTTGCATTTCACATATTCACCTTTATTGTTGGTATAGTGTGTAAATTTATTGATTATAATCGGCTGATTAATCTAGATTTTCTGGTGTAGATGGACGACTATAGATTGTAATTTTTTTCGAAAATTGTGACGCGTTGATATACTTTCTGGATATAGGTTCTTATCTTAGTTGATTAGTGATATGTATGAATAACGTATTTACTCACTTTACGATGCTTTTGAACCAAATTTTTGATGAACGTTTTAAGAATTTTTCGCCCTTAAGAATAATCACTGCTCAATCCCACGGCCTGCCTCCTAAATTCCATCACTGAATTCACGCTATGGCCCGACATTGTTAAATAATTTCTACGCTAAATGTATTTGTATTGCAAACATTTAAAATGTGACGATGGTATACATTGTTTTATATAGATACCGTATTGTCAGGATCAAAACTGCCAACAAAAAATGGCTGACACAAAGCCCTCTTGTCTTAAAGTTCTAAGGTTAAAAGTCTTTGTCAGCTGTTTTTTTGTTTGAGGTTTTTATCCTGAAAGTTCTATAGTGTATATTATCGGATAAGGAAGGAGTGCTATGAAAAAAAAATGCTGGTGGCAACTAATCAATGAACTAATGAATTTTTGTATAATATTTATTACTGTATCTTGTAATTGTTAGGATTTGATACAAGCTAAGGAGAGTTTTTTGTGCTCTGCATGGTCTATTCTTGTGGCGCCAAACAGTTCAGTCGAAGCTTTGATTCAAGCCTTTAAAGACTAGTTGGCAAGAGAATCTACCCTCGATCAAGGTTGTTTTTGATGTATGATAAAGAGTAAAAACTATCATCAAATACAGTTGATAAAAACGTATTAACATAAAATTGTATACATTAAAAATATATAATATATTTAGACCAAATGCTGTGTGTATTTTAGTGTCATTCTTGGCATCCATAGTCCATTTACCGACTGAACAATACATTAATGGCTTATTGCAGATACATAATGGGAAAATATACAACACTTCAGGCCAAAAATATTAAAACAATATTTTTAATATTTTAACTAAATAAAAAAAGTAAAGCATACAAGCTCTGTAGCTTTTTAATTAAAGCTTTGTTCAAGTCCATGCAACGCATCCTTGTGAAGCCGTAATCTTCCTATTGTCTTTGCTACTGCCATATTTATTTATTGTTTGTCTCCTTCATTAAACTTCCCTTCAAAATATACGCTTCATTCGACTTCCTGAAACTTTTAAAGGTTTCAATAACCTGCATATTTCCTGTTTGCTCCAGATAGAGTTGGCGTGCACCACCAAATCGCCCACGTACAACTTCTGGTTCAAGAGGCTCCCGCCATTACCGAATTGCCCTTGAGAGATTGAAAGCCAACACACATTTTTAACAGACGGTGTGACAGTTGCGTTGTTTTTAATGTATTTATATCCTCTATTGTGATTTTGTTTTAATAAACGGTATTCATCATGAATTTGGGTATATCAAATACGCATGGCAATGGTTTGTTATACGCGGGGTTCAATCAAGACCAAGGTAAATGAAACAGAATTGTAATCTTGACATTTGGTTAACCTTAGTTTCATAACCTGTTTCTTATTTAGAATGCCTGTCAAATATCCTACAATACTTCAGCATTTACTGAAGATGATTTGGTTATCCCAAATTCTATGATTTCAGGATGTTTCGCGTGTGGAATGGAAAATGGATTTCGTGTTTACAATTGTGATCCATTAAAAGAGAAAGAAAGGCAAGACTTCACGGAAGGAGGCCTTAGTTATGTTGAAATGTTGTTTCGCTGCAACTATCTTGCATTGGTCGGAGGAGGTACACATCCTATGTACCCACCAAACAGAGGTATTTTTCATTACCTAATCTGTGGCGTAAAAATTAAATGTCCCCCGGTGCATAACCTAAATTTTCTGGACTTTCAGTGATGGTTTGGGACGACCTTAAGAAGACAACAGTGATTGCGCTAGATTTCAATGCACCTGTTCGAGGTGTGCGACTAAGAAGAGACCGAATTGTTGTAGTTCTAGAAGGTGTCATCAAAGTTTACACATTTACACAGACACCACAACAACTACATGTGTTTGAAACAAACCCAAACCCCAAAGGTAACTAATTATGATCATGAATATTGTAAAAACTAAGAATGAATTTTATTAAAAGATACTGTGATAGCCACAAAAATATCTTTTACTTAACTACACCCTTATTTTTTTAGGACTGTGTGTGCTATGTCCAAACAGCAACAATTCTCTGCTGGCTTTCCCTGGGCGAAAGTCAGGTCACGTTCAGGTCGTGGATTTGGCAAACACAGAACGAGCACCTCTCGACATAATAGCTCACGAAGCACCCCTCAGCTGTATCACTCTCAATTTGCAAGGGACCCGACTGGCAACTGCTTCGGAGAAAGGAACTCTCATCAGAGTATTCGACACTGCCACGGGATCCATGATTAACGAGCTGCGGAGAGGAGCAAATGCAGCTCATATATATTGGTAGGTGCAAGGGATCTCAATTTGAACACCAAATATCTTTTATTTTTATAGAATTTGTGCTGATCAATCAGATTTTTAATTTTTCAGCATAAACTTCAATCACGATTCAACGTGGCTGTGCGTTTCCTCAGACCATGGAACTATTCATGTCTTTTCTGTAGAAGACCACAAGCTTAACAAACAATCCAGGTATGTGAAATATTCTAAAACTTAATTCCAACTGCTTAGGTCAACTGGGTGTGTTTGGGTTTTGTTTGTTAATATTTCGAAAAGAACTATTCAGTGGTTTTTGGATAGTGCAAATCAATTATCAGCAAGCACTTTTGAATCACTCAGAATAAATATGTGGAGCAAATTTATGTCTAAACAAGCTCACAGGGAACCTAGCCAAAATATTTTTATAAAACACACCTATAGTCTTCATTGATGAAGCTTCTTTTCCGCTTGAGTTGAAATTTTGGCCACCCAGACATGGTTCTTTAAACAATTTTGTTCCTATATCGCAAGTTACAGGTAAGAGGGCCTTGGATTGTATGACATTCTATTAGAAAATGGTCTCCAGATTTAAACATGTACATGGATTGATCATTTCAATCATTTTGCCACCTGGAGGCTGATTTGCTTGAAGTACTTACCTTGCCAGTTTTTTTCAGCCTGGCCTCCGCGACGTTCCTGCCCAAGTACTTTAGCTCGAGTTGGAGCTTTTGCAAGTTCCAAGTTCCAGGAGGACCCCAGTGCATGTGTGCCTTCGGTGCAGACAACAACTCAGTCATAGGTACGTTACCCAGTCATTGCAATGCAATATAGATAAACAAAGTAGTAATATTCCCTTATTATTGTGATTGCTAATGACCTTATTGGTATTACCAACAGTTTGGTATTACCGTCGCTGGTAATATTACATTAAAATCACCAAGCAAGTTACTTGGTCATTCTTTGACTGAAAATGAATAAAGCTAACGTAGTTTAATGTACGTTTCTAAATTATTTACAAGAGAGTAGGTACTGTCAATTTCAATAAGTTGTTATCCTAAACTCAAACCATCACGTTCAGGCTTCAACAGTTTCAGGGAGAACTATAAACTTATGTTATAGCCATAGAACTATAAACTTGCAAGGAAAAACCATTCCAATATTTCAATGGAAATGGAAAATTACCGAATCAGAGGTTCCTTCTGAATGCAAGGCAAATTGGCTCTCCCTAAATCGCCATGCTTAGTTGAAACATTTTTAAACATTTCACAGTTTTTCACACCTCATTTTCTATTTCTTATCTTTTTCCAATTATTTCTTTTTCAGTAATCTGTGCAGATGGCAGTTACTACAAGTTTGTGTTCAACAGCAAAGGTGAATGCTCTAGAGATGTGTATGCACAATTCCTTGATATGACAGACGAGAGAATGTAACGGACGACAAGTTTAGCCCGCTTAAGCGGGTAAAGTACGAAGGTACCAAGCTTGCAGGATACACAGGATTTACGTACCTTCGCTTGGTGATCACCTTGTCTGAATTTAATTCTTCCAAAGAAATTGTGCCCATTTTAAAAACTGTTGTTAATCAGGAAACTGTCACCCATGGAAGGTATTGTTCAATGTTAAACTCACTTACGAGGTTTTGTAGGTAAAAATTCAACTTTTGCAAAAATAATTTTTTAAATCAGGCCCATATGGAAGCTAGCTGGTTGTATGAGGAAAGAGGATTGTGTAACGGTATTTCAGGGCCTTATCCATAGCAGTTATTTAGTAACCCAGTAGCACTGAGCTAACTAGCACCACCATAGCACCAAGCAGTAACCCTGATCTAGAGCAGTGATTCGTAACCCTGGTATTATTGTCAGTAGCACCGTTCTAACTAGCACCACCATAGCACCAAGCAGTAACCCTGACCTAGAGCGGTGATTCGTAACCCTGGTATTACTGTCAGTAGCACCGTGCTAACTAGCATCACCATAGCACCAAGCAGTAACCCTGATCTAGAGCAGTGATTCGTAACCCTGGTATTACTGTCAGTAGCACCGTGCTAACTAGCACCACCACAGCACCAAGCAGTAACCCTGACCTAGAGCGGTGATTCGTAACCCTGGTATTATTGTCAGTAGCACCGTGCTAACTAGCACCACCATAGCACCAAGCAGTAACCCTGGTATTACTGTCAGTAGCACCATGCTAACTAGCACCACCATAGCATCAAGCAGTGACCCCGACCTAGAGCGGTGATTCGTAACCTTGGTATTACTGTCAGTATCACCGTGCCAACTAGCACCACCATAGCACCAAGCAGTGACCCCGACCTAGAGCGGCAGTAATTAATCAGCGCTATTTCCAGCGATTCTGGCTTTAAAGCTTTAAAGCTTCATGTAATTGGTTGCTTACCATCACTGTGCTATGATTATTTACCTAAACTCGGGATGAATTCTCAAAAATGCAACCATTTCAGCACCTCCGTAATATCGACTGCTACAGTGCTGGAATCAACAAAACCCTTTTTTGAAAAGCTCTGATCTAGGTTGTATTATCTAGCACCATGGAAGCATTGCTAAATGGCCGCTCTAGGTCGGGGTTATATCATACCACCGGTCGTATTATGTAGCACGGTGGTAGCACCGCCAAATGGCCGCTCTAGGTCGGGGTTATATAATACCACCGGTCGTATTATGTAGCACCGTGGTAGCACCGCCAAATGGCCGCTCTAGGTCGGGGTTATATAATACCACCGGTCGTATTATGTAGCACCGTGGTTGCACCGCCAAATGACCTTTCTAGGTTGTTGTTATATAATACCACCGGTCGTATTATGTAGCACCATGGTAGCACCGCCAAATGACCGCTCTCGGTAAGGTCCCAGGACTTGAAAGGAAATATTCTGAAATACATACACTGAGTTCTGAACTTGATAAGCACTGCCTCGTACCTTTTTACTAAATATTCTTCGGTGAGACTGTGCTGCGGGAACTAAATATACCTATATATAATTATAAATATTTCAAATATAGCTCCGTTAAACAAAATCGATAATTTTATTTCTTAATGGCTGGATTTGAAGACATTTGCTATGCCGCAAAGCAGAAATGATGACCTTTGGTCTTATTTATGAGTTTTGGAAACTGATTTACATTTTGGCTGTGTTTTCACAAGCAAAATACCAATGGAACTGTTTGTGGCATCTGACAAGTTGCACTTTTCTTTTTTCTCTGTGGTCCCGTGCGATTTTGAACTATTGGAGTCATCAAAGGCTTAACTAAACCTGATATCCAAAAAAAATCCTTATTCAAAAGTCAAGTGTACCGGATTTTGTTTGGAAAAAAATTGCCACTTTTTTTTTACAAGACACACATACCTACTTTATATTTTATTCACAACTTCCGAATCTCCGGATATATAGAAACAGATATGCAAGGCGAATATCAATCGAAGAATTGAACACCTGACCATATATTGTTGCAATATATTGAAATTAGTTATTAACTTCACTTCGCTATGAAAAAGCTCTATCTGCAAGGTCTTACGATGTCATTCCCATTGCTACTGACTTCGAATATCTTGCAGACCAGCTAAGTGTATCAGGGTTTTTGGGAGGCTTGGAACCAGTTTCTCACTTTCTTAAGTTCTGTTGAGGACCACAATATTACGTTGAGAACCGAGATATCGCTTGGGAACAAGTTATTCATATTGAAACCTTCACAATCCAGTCACAGTTCGAGACAGAGTTAAGTTAAAGCAATCACGCCAGTGGGGTTCTTGTTAACGACAAACAAGACTGAAGAAGTTTGGAGGTGCGTGGTCCTTGTAATAATGTCTCGGCTCTGTACTATCCACTAAGTACTTGGTTTCTATATGCGTCATTCCTTGAACTTATGGTTATGACAAGTAGGTTTATAA
This sequence comes from Protonemura montana, assembly GCA_947568835.1. Classification (NCBI taxonomy): domain Eukaryota; kingdom Metazoa; phylum Arthropoda; class Insecta; order Plecoptera; family Nemouridae; genus Protonemura; species Protonemura montana. The sequence goes on along the minus strand of OX387610.1, from coordinate 13,292,148 downwards.
ATAAAAAGTTTTGCAATTTTTTAATCACATTGATGGCTGATTTCACTGATGTCGTTTAATTCTTGGTTTATTGACGTTTAAGGGAGGTTTTAGGGCATAATTGATTTTCTCCGTTTAGCATTTAGAAATATTATAATGGGAATGTTGAGATAAATACAGAAAAAAATGTGCCAATTTGAATTTGAATTTGGTGACGATTAAGGACGTAGGTCATACAAGAAACTTAACAAAAATATTATTAAATAGCCATCAGTATTTACTCTCTGCCCTAATTTCCGTTTTAATGTATGTACCTCGAAGGAAAGGGTTGCTCAAAGTTTAAATTAAAAAACCGGGATTTTGCTGCTAAAACAACTTTTTGGGTTCTTTGTATGTTTTCTATATTTTTTTTTCTTTGCAATTATCAAAATCAGCTGTTTTTTTTTAAGCAAATTACTGCGCCAGTAAAAATTACCCCTTATCATCATTTAAAAGCGTTTCAAACGGCGTTGGTGAAAACAGTGGTTAGTGTTTACAGAAGGGATCATTCAAGTAGACGCTATGCAATTCCATGTCGCGATGCTAAGATGCCAGAAATGCCGAGATGCTCAGACCCGAGTAATTCCCCACACTCCGCTATTATGTTTGTAGCTGGCAAAGCTTGCACTGCAGTGAAAATGTATATGGAACATAGAATATAGCTTTTGCAAGAGGACATTTTGTGAATTGAGCTTGTTGATTTTGGGATTTGTTTAATTTCGTATTTATATGTGGTGATATTTGTCGAAAGTATATCTTTGATATGACTGGTTTCCAAAATAGAATGAAAAACTTAATGAAATGGACCTTTTTTTCTGCTGTTGCAAGTTTCAGCTGGTCGTTTAATTTGTTAATTTCCTTGCGTTTATTGAATTTTTTTATAGAACTGTGCTAAAAGACTATCGGTAAGTTTGAAACGGGGCGACTGTGAAGTATTTTACTTCTGAATCATTTCTGTGTATGTATTTGGTTTGTTGTATTTAACTAGTAGTGAGTGACCCTGATCAATCTTAAAAAATTACATATTTACATAATTTATTAATAAATAATTTCTTATTGTAACCTTTCAACCGCTATGTGTACAGCTATCCTTAACCTATAAGTACGTTGTTTACAAAAAATTGTGTTAGCACATTTATTTTAAAAGCCAATTTTAATATTTATATATTATTGAACTTATTTCTATAGCATACATAGGTACCTTCACGCAAGTTATACATCTGTAAATAATTTAAATAAATTGTAAAAGAATTAAAAGAACTGGCTAAAACAATTTTCGTGTATTTTGTTATTTGTGGCACTACACCAATGAAATTTAATAATACAAGCCGACCCCTGTCCTAAAATACCTCACATTCCTCTACCTTATCTTCGACTAGAATATTCTGCAGTCATCCAATCCATGTATTTTTCAGGCTACCGTCCAGCTAGGGCCCTTCTGTCTCATATTTCTCGCTTATATGGCACCTAGTACGCACCCCCACCACGTATTCGCTAGATGGTTTTTGTCGCCAGCAAGGAATTCTTGTTTTATAGGGTGACCACGATTGCGGCAGTGGGTTGAGGTGGACAGGACAGGGTGTTTACTGTCAAGTGTGACAAGGGGTTGGGGTTTTAGAGACTAGGGACAGAAGGGACCTGCATGTCAGCCGGACAACAAACAGAACGGATGTGGATGCAAGACAATATCTGGAATTGGAAGAAGGGAATTGTATATATGAAATAATATAATTTTGTTAGGTTGCGTTCCTATATGTTTTGTTTCAAACAGTGGTCAAGTTTTGGTATGTCCGGCACACGACCGGTTCTAATAACACCGAAAGGAGTTCTTATTCCAAATGATATTTTATCTTAAACAGAGTTGTGACTCATTTAGATAATTTGGTCAGCCATTATCATTTATCATTGTCTATAATCTAGATAACAAAAGACCAGTATTCTTGAGATTTATTTCAGATAAAAAAGGGTTTTTAAACAATTCGCGACATTTCAAGTTATTTTGGTAAACTGGAAGTTGAAGTTGAGTGGTAATGCTGCTCTTATGTCAGAGCATATTTTAGATCTAGCGACAAACGATGACTTGATGTCAAGTCACAAAAATATGTCAATTTAACAATTTTAATTACCTTCTTTTTCAATTATTTCAGGTTCTAAATTGTACTCAAGTGACCGTTAGGTAAGCAAAGATTTACAATTAATTCCACTGAAATATTGAATGCAACTTGGAGTGATGCAAGCACACCTCATGGCAAGCCTGAATATGGATACATTAATTGGCTCTAATTCATTTCCAAAATAACTTTCTGGCTAACTGCGTGTTTTAATTAATACATTAATTAGCTCATTTGTTTATCTAATAAAGTGTCTATTTAGCTCATTAATTGCATGCTACTCAAACTAAATTGAAATTATTTAAAGGTAGTATTTATTTAAAATACACATGTTATTTTTTTCACTCAGTTATGTTCGAGATAGTTATAGAATGTACTCTATTATAACTCCATATAAAAGTTACAATGTTTCTATAACTTTTGAATCGGAATCAGTATTTTCATATCAAAAACTTTTAAATCAAAACTAAAAATGGGACATTTATATTTCGAACATTGGAAACAAAGTCGTAACACATTTAACACACAACTTTCCCAAGCAAACATCAGAAAGCTCAGGTTCGGGCACGACGCCTACGCAATCAGGATAATAACAGCTGGTGGTTATTTGTTTAGCTTCATCCCACGACGACGCCGAAACCTAGGTGATTAACACGTGTGACAGTCTCTGTGTAAGTGTGTGTGTGTGGGATGGGCAAGGTAGGTAATTACCGTTCTCGTATTAAACATTACATGCATGTAGATTATCTCGTGTATTTCTGACGAACAAGCCTCGCTCGGTCGATTGGGGACGTTGCTAGCGATGATTTGACAAGCTGTTGGAGCGATGACGCTATGGTAATATTATAAAGGGATAATTATATTGTGCCTTATAATCCATTCGGTTTAAAGTTGTTGATTATCAGGTTAGAAGCGCTTGGGATGTGTGCAAATGTTTGGAAGTGAAACTTTAATGTGTGCAAATTTACTGATTGATTTGTGGTGTTTAACGACGCACTGTTTTGACAACGGGCCATGCGGCACTGGTTTAATAGCGTCGATAAATGAGTGGATGATTATGAGGATGATGATGAACCTAACCTAGCGTAGAAAGGGAGGAAGGAAAATCCGGTTCCGGTACGTAGCCTAGCCTAACAGACAATAGCGCTTAGAAACGGCCGCCAAATGTCTACTTTACCGAAAATTGTCTAGAGTGATTCTAGGTGGAGTTTTTTTTTAAGAACGGCCGCAAGCGCCATCGGGTGGTCATCACCGTTACCACGTGTCGCCGGCTCGTTTGCTTAACAAGTAACTTAATTCATTAACGCCCTCTGACTAGACCTAAAAACTCAGTTCTAATACTTTAATATGTGACTATCTCCAATCTGAAAACATCATTTTTTCCCCCGTATGTAACATGACCGAATCCTCTGACACCAAGGATAGGATTCCAGCACGCAAGCAACCAAGAAGTTCACGAACCATCATTGCTATAAATTATTTCCTGAAAAGCAAACAAATTCCCCCAAGTTCAAAGCAGCATGAAATCTTCCTTGCCGACTGACTGAGCTAAAAACCGACGTCAAAGTAATCCCATTGCGAGCTGGCTTATTTCTTAAGATCGTGGTACTCTGGGCACCACACTACTACCACAACTCAACCGTGAACTATGATGCCACTTTATACGCTAGAAAGCTGATGCAAGATGCATCTTGATGAGCGGAACTGCATTAGTGGCGTCATTTCTGTTCAATATTTAATGGTGATATTGTAGGGCTAAAAGCAGGAAGGCATTGGAAATGTGCTCCGTTGAACATTCTCTGGCGTAGCTGTCGTTTTCATCGAATTGATCCATGTCAAAACATGAAGCTAGATTGGTGAGAGTGGAATTTTGTTTGTAAATTAAAAATTGATCGCATTGATTTTTGGATAAAAAATGTTTCCTGAAATTCTTCTTATTTTCTTCCTAACTCTGAACAAGGGAGGATCGATTGTAGATTCAACGTTTGGTAGCCATGGAGATGCTGAGATCGCCTGACAGAGCTTCTCAATTCTGCTCTCTTAAGTTACCACGGGTATATCATGGCCTAGCATATGAGGTTCAATGGTAGATTCAACGTTTGGTAGCCATGGAGATGCTGAGATCGCCTGACAGAGCTTCTCAATTCTGCTATCTTATGTTACCACGGGTATATCATGGCCTAGCATAGGAGGTTAAATGGTAGATTCGACGTTTGGTAGCCATGGAGATGCTGAGATCGCCTGACAGAGCTTCTCAATTCTGCTATCTTATGTTACCACGGGTAAATCATGGTCTAGCATAGGAGGTTCAATGGTAGATTCAACGTTTGGTAGCCATGGAGATGCTGAGATCGCATGACAGAGCTTCTCAATTCTGCTATCTTATGTTACCACGGGTATATCATGGCCTAGCATAGGAGGTTCAATGGTAGATTCAACGTTTGGTAGCCATGGAGATGCTGAGATCGCCTGACAGAGCTTCTCAATTCTGCTATCTTATGTTACCACGGGTATATCATGGCCTAGCATAGGAGATTCAATGGTAGATTCAACGTTTGGTAGCCATAGAGATGCTGAGATCGCCTAACAGAACTTCTCAATTCTGCTATCTTATGTTACCACGGGTATATCATGGCCTAGCATTGGAGGTTCAATGGTAGATTCAACGTTTGGTAACCATGGAGATGCTGAGATCGTCTGACAGAGCTTCTCAATTCTGCTATCTTATGTTACCACGGGTATATCATGGCCTAGCATAGGAGGTTAAATGGTAGATTCGACGTTTGGTAGCCATGGAGATGCTGAGATCGCCTGACAGAGCTTCTCAATTCTGCTATCTTATGTTACCACGGGTAAATCATGGTCTAGCATAGGAGGTTCAATGGTAGATTCAACGTTTGGTAGCCATGGAGATGCTGAGATCGCATGACAGAGCTTCTCAATTCTGCTATCTTATGTTACCACGGGTACATCATGGCCTAGCATAGGAGGTTCAATGGTAGATTCAACGTTTGGTAGCCATGGAGATGCTGAGATCACCTGACAGAGCTTCTCAATTCTGCTATGTTATGTTACCACGGGTAGATCATGGCCTAGCATAGGAGGTTCAATGGTAGATTCAACATTTGGTAGCCATGGAGATGCTGAGATCGCCTGACAGAGCTTCTCAATTCTGCTATCTTATGTTACCACGGGTATATCATGGCCTAGCATAGGAGGTTCAATGGTAGATTCAACGTTTGATAGCCATGGAGATGCTGAGATTGCCTGACAGAGCTTCTCAATTCTGCTATCTTATGTTACCATGGGTATATCATGGCCTAGCATAGGAGGTTAAATGGTAGATTCAACGTTTGGTAGCCATGGAGATGCTGAGATCACCTGACAGAGCTTCTCAATTCTGCTATCTTATGTTACCACGGGTATATCATGGCCTAGCATAGGAGGTTCAATGGTAGATTCAACGTTTGGTAGCCATGGAGATGCTGAGATCGCCTGACAGAGCTTTTCAATTCTGCTATCTTATGTTACCACGGGTATATCATGGCCTAGCATAGGAGGTTCAATGGTAGATTCAACGTTTGGTAGCTAAGGAGATGATGAGATCGCTGAACCTTCCAATTTTAGTTTTATGGCCGGGCCCATTTGCACGAATATTTTATTTCGATAGACGAAATATTGGTGTTTTTTAATTGCAAATAGACGCTCTGTAGTAAAATTGAAATTCTGATTCATTACAGGTACACACAATTTTCCACACAACTTCCCGCAAGAGAATTATAAAATTTACATATTCATTGATAAAAAATGGACAGTATTCTCATGCAAGTTGATTTCAATTGGTCCCTCATTGTTCTCATCAAATTTCAATCAAAATCTTGGTACATTCACCGCACACCACGGGTAATGTATGGTGCAAACGGTCCACTGCATCCCCAAGAGAATATCCGTTACACGTCAATTTGTCCAAGTTTTAGCGTTTATCGAGCGTGGAGCACGAAGAGATGAAATCGCATGAGAATTAAACCCGTCATTGTTATCAAGGGTAGCATGCGATCATAATAAACGAGGAACAAAATTCACGTGATTATTTTTGGATAAAGGTACATACTCGAGTAGCTCACGTTGATTGAGTAGGAGTGGTTTTTTTTCCAGAACTCACTCTTTTCAGCGTTATACAAAGAACTTTCTACAGCTATTTTACCATAAGTATTTTATTAGCAATCATTTTCTTTTTCTTCCGAACAGTTTTTATTATTAAATTACATCACCCAACGTAGTTGTTGACGAATTTCGGCTGTCCTTTCATGTTATCATCTTCGTCTTTGTCTTCGTCTCCGCTTTCGTTCACAGGGTCGCCAGTCTCTAGTTGCTCTACATACTTCTCTTTCAGCACGATTTCGTCCAAAGAAGATGAGATACTATCGATATCAAGTTCAGACAAAATTGACTCGTCTGAACTTCGCCGAGCAAAATCAGAAGAAACTGCTCGAATCGTAGAAATGCTCGACAGCGATGCGTCCCTCGACAGTGCCCAAAGAAAATATGAATAAAGCACAATCGTGAAGAACATGATCGATAAAAAGACAAATCCAAATCCAATCAACAGCGATGCAAATTTAGCAGTTTCCCTTGCAATTTCATCAACACAATTATTAGGGTACACGTTGTTTGGGATGCAGATTTTAGTTGCGCAGCACGATTCGGGAATCTTTTCTTGGAGAGGTAACCAATCTTTGAAATGATCACCACCACCACAACACCGCAAAATATTTTGTATATTGTCCATCGCTTTCTTCTCCTTCGAATCGGAGTAATACACTTTTAATTTTGAATTTAGCGCGTTGGTAACGTCTATTTTGTATGCTGAAGGAAGAAGCCCCACTTTGGTCATGTTGGCACCACTGTTTACTTGCAAATGAATTGGCAGCCGAGCAAATATAGCGCTAATGGAACCAGCCCCAGTAACAATAGCAGACAAACTAGACAATGCCAGTAATAAAATCAGTTCGTTTCTTTGCTTCGTTCTGTTCCTCATAAGCATTTGCAGAAGTATAGTTGCCATTGCAACGATAATACCTAAGAAAACTGCAATGCATTCGAATATAAGCTCTTCGTTAATGACTGTGTGTATGTTGGCTAACATGAAGAATACGAGTTCGTAAATTAAGAGTGGGCTGAAGATGATGATCGCGGAGAGGAGAGTTGTGATTGAAATTAAAGACAAGACATCGCGGAAGAGGATCACTTCTCTGGAGACGTCGTCCTTCGAACGCGACAATTTCGCGTGGAGACGTTCTTTGCCCTTGATTATAAACGTTTCTTTTTCCATTGTTGGTGAGGCTTACCAATTTGAATGATGAAATGTGTTTTGATTTGTTGGTTATGGTGTAGTTTGTGGTCGCTGGTCGGAATTATTTTCAAGAATAGTTCATGGGTGCATTTTTGCGCTTGACTTGATGTTATGTTGTAGGTAATAGTGTTCTCAAGTCGTTAGGGTAAAATTTATTGTGGTAAATAATTGAAAAATCTGTTTCTTTCTTACCTTTAGTGACGAAAAAAAACTACCAACTATAATTTACGTTTCTCAATCAATTGTTTTTACCACCGCTTCCTAAATATGACAACGACCATAATTTTTGAATTAAGAGGTAAATTTAAATGTTCAAGTGTGCGTCAAAAGATTAGTGTCCCAAACCTATCAGTTTGGCGTGTTGGTAACACCGGTACTCTTCAGATCACCAAAGTTAAGCAACACTGCACCAGGTCAAATATTAGGTGGGTGACCATCATACACAGTTCTGTTCGGGAGAGAGGTTGGAGGGATGAAAGTTAGTACAGCAACTTCACTCGCCTTGCTTATCAACCTCTCGACAGCATGGATTTGTGGAGGAATCCTGTTATTCGCGTTGTACCGTCCTTCGGAAGGGACGTTAAATCGGTGGTACCCTTGTTCTTCAACAGGAGTAGGCTACGTGCCGAAACCGAGTTTTAGGTTAGTTATAAGGTTCATCATCATCTTCATGTCATCCACTCATTCACCGACGCCATCAGACTAGTGCCACATGGCCGATTGTCGAAACAGTGCGTCGTTAAACACAATAATCACTCAATTAGTGTCCCGAATCGATTGAAAAGAGTGTAGGAAACACCGGTTCTTGTGAGATCATCAAAATTAATCAACACTGCGCTGGGCTAGGTACAAGGTAGGTATTTTATGGATGACCACCATGCTCATTGCAAGTCATATTGAGATTATAACGCCATCGAGCAAGTTTTAGACCCGCCCTGGTGCAGACCATGGTCTTAAACGGCATAACCATTTACCCAACGGTAAACCAACATGTAAACTCTATTGAAGAATAGTACCTATGTCTCGTTACAAACTGTGCTTGAAAGAATGACTCGCTCCATCTATAGGGAAATCACGTACTTTAGTTTGAACACATTCAATTTGCAGCCTTACTCAATGGCGACGGGATTTTCTATTGTCAGGATTTTAGAACGCAAGCTGCCACGTCTTATCCGGAACAAATGAACGCGTATCGCGGAAAAGCGCCGACGGAAAAGCTGGAGAAAACTGAGTTTTCCGTGGCACGGCCCACGCGCAAAAGTTTTCTAAAGAAGAGACAAATCGAGGCAAAAGGTTTACGCGAGAAATTGAAGGGAACTCAGCATTTAAATGAAACGTTGTGCGATTATTTTTGAAATAACAAATTAGGATTGTAACCAGTCTTTTAGTGGTTTTCTAACTTTTAATTAATTGAAAAAAAGATTCATAAGATGAAGCTTAGGTCAAGTTTTAACTCTGCATTCAGTCAAAAATTGACTGCTTGTGATAAGAAGTCGCCATGGCAATAGTTTTAATTCCCCGCTTTACCTTGTATTTACTGGTCGAGGAAGGAACGAATTGGCTTATAAGAAAAGATCACCGAAGTTAAGCAACACTGCGCAGAGTCAGTGATTGGATGGGTGATCATCATACACATGACCTGTTCTGTTTGGGAGAGAGGTTGGAGGGATGAAAGTTAAGCAACACTGCGCTGGGTCAGTTATTGGATGGGTGACCATCATACACATGACCTGTTCTGTTTGGGAGAGAGGTTGGAGGGATGAAAGTTAAGCAACACTGCGCTGGGTCAGGTATTGGATGGGTGACCATCATACACATGATTAGTTCTGTTCGGGAGAGAGGTTTGTGGGATGGAGGTTAAGCAACACTACGCTGGGTCAGGTATTGGATGGGTGGGTGGCCATCATACACATGACCAGTTCTGTTCGGGAGAGATGTTTGAGGGATGAAAGTTAGTACAGCAACTTAACTCGCCTTGCTTATCAACCTCTCGACAGCATGGATTTGTGGAGGAATCCTGTTGTTCGCGTTGTACCGTCCTTCGGAAGGGACGTTAAGCCGGTGGTCCCCTTGGTCTTCTACAGAAGTAGGCTACTTGCAGGCATCAGGTTTCCCCTCCTCCTTTCTAAGCTAAGGTAGGTTAGGTTCATCATAATCATCCACTCATTCACCGACGCCATTAGACCAGCGCCACATGACCGGTTGTCAAAACAGTGCGTCGTTTAACAGCAATACTCATCAAACCTAACTCACGCTCAACGATTTTCTGAAATTGTTTTAATTTTCCTATTGATTCAAATCTCTCGTTTCTTTTTCTGTAGTAAAATTCAGTGACAATTGAAGCCATTTTGCTACCGCAGTGATTGCCACCGCTCTTTGTTTTTAGTTTGCGAACAAATTCAAAGTTCAAAACTACAAAGAAAAGCCAACGGAAACGCTGTTTCTGCGATGTAATTTTCCAGATTGTCACACTCCAGTCGTCTAAACGCAGACAAGCGTAAAAGTATTTAAAACTTTACAAGGAAAAAAAAATTCTGTATATAATTTCCATAAAGAAATTTTGACAGCCTACAATTTTATATGTCATAAACTTTATCGGTTAAAATTCTCATTTCGATAACATAGCATCTAATTCCAGCGCAGCTGTTACGCATGTATTTTGCCTTCAATTTTTCAAACTATCAACACGCAAAACCAATAAAGCGTTTGAAAAATATCCTGTAAAAATAAAAACAGCAAAAAAAAAGGCACAGAACAGAAACAACGCCCTAATTGCGCCGCATGCGAGTGAAGTTGTTATTTTTCCACGTCGATAAATGAAAAGGAGAAATTTGTAAACAAAACTTTATGTTCGCCCTTTGGTTTGGTTTCTGTTTCCATTTGAATTTATTCGCAAACCCGTTGTCAGTGGAGAGCTGTGGAGATAATGAATAGATTCGAGGATATTTGAGCATTGCCGGCCGCATATGTATATACGATTACCTGTGTCTACAGGTACCTATACCACGAACCAGTCTCATTTATTTCATGCACTTTGACTCCACGAGGAATAAAAAAACTGTTAAATAAAAAAAAAAAAAAAAACAGAACACACAAAGGAACAGCGAAAAATGGGAACGCAGTCAGCAACGTTCACAGTCTAGCCCGATTGATATGGTGATTTTTATTTTATTTTTTATTTTACTGAAAGTTTTTAAGATGTAGACGTTTTTGGCTCATATTTTCTTTAAAAAAAATACATTTTTCTAATACAAATATTTACAGTATATTCCAAAATAATTTTTTTAATTGGCAATTAGAATGGTCTTTGTTCGATTCTTGTCCATCTTGTCAGGTGTCAACATTTCAACCCGTCTCGATGCCGGTCTCGCCTATGCAAAGTATGTATTTAATAACAGAATTTTTCTTTTTGTATGAATAAGATATCCTAGCTCCTTCGTAGGTATTTTTTTTGCGTTGGTTCGGAGAACACCAAAAACTCAAGTGCATTGAATTTTGCAGTTTATATGATTTTTGTTCAATACATGCCCATCTTGTCAGGTGTCAACATTTCAACCCGTCTCGACTCGACCATCTAAGCTGTGTTGCCAACTCACGTACCTACCCCCACCCCTTCCCATCAGGAGGGTCTTTGTTCGATTCATGTCCATCTTGTCAGGTGTCAACATTTCAACCCGTCTCGACTCGACCATCTAAGCTGTGTTGCCAATTCACGTACCTTCCCCCACCCCTTCCCATCAGGAGGGTCTTTGTTCGATTCATGTCCATCTTGTCAGGTTTCAACATTTCAACCCGTCTCGACTCGACCATCTTAGATGTGTTGCCAATTCACGTACGTACCCCCACCCCTTCCCATCAGGAGGGTCTTTGTTCGATTCATGTCCATCTTGTCAGGTGTCAACATTTCAACCCGTCTCGACTCGACCATCTAAGCTGTGTTGCCAATTCACGTATGTACCCTGACCTATTTGCTTAAGGTTAACACCAGAAAAATAAAATAAAAAAGTTTAACATTCGGCAATGCAGCCCAATTAATTAAATCTGACAGTTGATATGTTTCTAAGGTATATATTGACTTTTGCAGAAGCGTCAATTCACTAGTGAAATGAACCTGTGTTTTTGGGACAAACTTTACCTGCTCGAGGCGCAATCTTTGATGAAATTTATCTTGTAGCTTGATTACAAATTCACAATTAATAAATTACTAATTATTTTAAACACATTTCATCAAAGCAATTCACGGCATTGAAAATACAACAAAAAAAGAACACCGATTCTCATTATAAAAATACACGTACACGCCGTGATAAAACCTCTCTAAAATTACCGAAAGACACTTAATATGAATAATATCCCGTAGGAGAAACCCCATTGAAAAGTTTTCGCAAGTAATACTCTTTACGTGTTAAAAACTTTACCGCCCTTAATGCAAATTTCTCCAGTGTAATCTGGTGAACAGCTGCATGTCTTGCGTTTGACTTTGTCTTGGAACCGAGTCGAGACGAACGATTCAATGAATAGATCTTGGGGGGCTGTTTCTTGTACAGTGTGACGTCACTTCCACTCTAGATTGAAGATGATTGATGTAACGCCTAATAACTTTCTGCCGTCCGTTCGCAAAGGAACTGGAGATTTTCTCGGGTGCGCTCCACGAGCGAAGGGAAATTTGAAAAAAAAAGTTTCGAAATTATTTCATAAAGGTGTACCTAGTTTTTTTTTTATATCTAGAAAAGCGCCACTCAATATTCTTGAATGTATTATTTAGCGAATAATTTATAGATTTAGTGTAAAAAAAATCACCCACTGAGTACAATTTTGACAGGTTTTAAAAGAAAAACCATTATTGTAATTAATTTTCTTCAAAGAGTTTATAAAGATCGCCCCTTTTTCGTTTAAATAGAGATAAACTTCACTTTAACTCCGTTTAAGACGCAATAAATAAATATAAATCAGGTCTAACCCAACTCTTTATGCCTCCCGAAATCTCAACCCTATTTCTCGCTGCTTACACAACCGACGCCGACGACGAAACCGACGTCGCCGACGTCTAAATTAAAAGCAGATCTCCATAGAGCGTCTCGACGCCTAGGCGATGAATAAAATATCCGAAGCAATATGGTTGAAAATCAAGGTAGATTGCAAACACGTCTAGCCATGGCACATGGCAAAGCTCGAGGGGTCGACAACCACAGCTTGCATTAAATTAGAAGCCTCGAGCATCTGCGGGCTCGTTTTACTCGAGACAAGATTATACAATGGCAAGAGTTGAGACCGGCGTCGTGGTTTTCCGTTGAAATCTTTGGCCGCATAGGGTTCTCCTCTAGCGGTATTTGATTTGGTATCTTGAGTTAGCAGTGGTGTATTGCATAGAGGGCCAACGGGCACGGAACACATACCTACCCCGATACAACTTACCACATAGGCAAACAGAAAACATTTAAATGTTTTTTGAAATACCCAATCGCTTAACTTTTATTTTTTTTAAATGTTATTTTTGGGCTGAAAACATAGCAGAACAATTTTATTATTAAGAAATACTAATTCTAATGTGTATTTTCTCTGTATTTCCCATTGTTCTTTTTAATTTAAACCTTAAAACTTAGCCTATAGTCAGGTTTTACCAAATGTTCACCTATAAATTGGATCTCTAGCTTGCAAAAACATCTGAATTTCACTGCATGTGATTGGACGTCGTCATGGCAACAGTTTCGACTAACACTTCAACTAGGAGGCGAGATTTTGAGGAAAATAGACCCAAAGAAATGCACTAATTAATTTTGAATTTTAAACCGTTGATGAGATTGTAGATTTTTGCCTGTCTCCAAAATTAACGTAGAGATATTTTATAATCTAAATGGCCAATAAGCTCAGACATGACAAAAAGGAAAAAACACATTTTATGAAATTTGATCTTTCTGTTTATTCTCACGAATCCTACGACAATAAACAACAAACAAAAATAAAACACATAACGTTTTTTCAAACTTTGACCCATGGGAGCAAAGGTCATGTCAGCAATTTTAAAATAATCATTCCAACAATGAAAACACTGCAGATATTTTGTTTTCAACTAGAAAATTTGACAAGGAATAAAATACACCAACCAGTGGGGAAATGCAATAATTCCCACATTTGCTCAACCCCTTCACCAACTTTTTATGCTACCCACTTTAACACCGTACAACCCACCACTGGCTCACTCTATCAAAGCACAACGGTCTTCCCGTTCTGAATCTACCTACCCTTTAGTCTTTACCACCTGTCCAATCGCTTGATTTAAGTTTCACCAAAGTTCAGCAAGGAACACGGTCCAAGCATTTTATTTTCACTGTTGGGAAACTGATAAGGGTTCGGTTTGATACGATAGTAGTTCGTTTGTCTTTGTAGTTGTTCCAGAAGGAAGTGGAGAGAGAGAGAGCAAGAGATATACAGACATGGAGAAGGAGAGCGATTTCAGCAAGGATTGTTCCAACTTTAACCCGTAGGAGCAACAGGCTAAATTTACTCCTCGTGCTACGATAAAGGAGGCAGTCGATTTTCCGATATTTGCCAGGCCTTAGACAATGTTATCTTAGCAATTATTGTCTTGGCCAAGGGATTTTATTGCCGGCTTAGTATAAGAGGTATTGTTGAGCTCTTGGCAATCTATTAGCAAGGCAAATTGATGGTGAGCTGGTACAGAAATGTAAACCGAGCGATTACATTTTCAATATAAGGGATATTGTTTGCAGATCTGAAGGGTGTAAAAGGATTATTCGGTGGTAATTCTGGTTCTCGCCCATATTTGAGTGAATTCAATTAGTTTCCTTTACACAAGCTAAACTAGCAAGCGCGGTGTTCGATTTTTGAGGCTGAAAATACGGTCAGTTTTATCTTTAACTATTTCTTTGAAGTGTTTTTTTTCCTAAGACTTTAAAAGCTTTGTGTCGTTTTTTATTTCTTATATTGTATTTATTTTCACCGTGTTACTCGATAGCTATTATTCTAGAATCTTATTTGAACTTGGCAATTTTTAGAAATAAATACATGTTTCGCGAACAGAAAAATCTACTTTCACTCTAAAAAAAAGTCTCAACACCTATCGTTTAAATCTCAGTTAATTTATGACATTTTAAATTATTACTTTTAGCTCATTTATTGCCTTTGAAGGAGCTATTCATGTGCAATAATGCATTTAAATAATTATGATGCACAAAAACAGCTACGTTCCCTGTAGACCAGAGTTAAAAACGAGTTCAACAATTTAGTAACATATAACCTCCCACTCGGAAACTGGATTTAACCGTAAATGTCTTATAAATGTACATTTCTAGTTAAGGTAGTAATTTTGTTCATCGATTACAACCTCGACTGATTGAATTGTGGTGTTTAACGACGCTTTGTTTTGACATCTCGCCTTGCGGCACGGGTCTAATGGCGTCGGTGAATGAGAGGATGATGATGAACCTAATCAAGTCGAAAAAGCGAGGAGGGGAAACTCAGTGCTGGCACGTAGCCTACTCCTGTCGAAGAGCACCAAGCGGACCACCGGCTTAACGTCCCTTCCGAAGGACGGTACAACGCGAACAACAGGATTCCTCCACAAATCCATGCTGTCGAGAGGTTAATAAGCAAGGCGAATGAAGTTGCTGTACTAACTTTCATCCCTCCAACCTCTCTCCCGAACAGAACTGGTCATGTGTATGATGATCACCCATCCAATACCTGACTCAGCGCAGTGTTGTTTAACTTTCATCCCTCCAACCTCTCTCTCGAACAGAACTGGTCATGTGTATGATGGTCACTCATCCAATACCTGACTCAGCGCAGTGTTGCTTAACTTTCATCCCTCCAACCTCTCTCCCGAACAGAACTGGTCATGTGTATGATGATCACCCATCCAATACCTGACTCAGCGCAGTGTTGCTTAACTTTCATCCCTCCAACCTCTCTCCCGAACAGAACTGGTCATGTGTATGATGGTCACCCATCCAATACCTGACTCAGCGCAGTGTTGCTTAACTTTCATCCCTCCAACCTCTCTCCCGAACAGAACTGGTCAAGTGTATGATGGCCACCCATCCAATACCTGACCCAGCGCAGTGTTGCTTAACTTCGTTTATCTAACGAGAACCAGTGTTTCCAATACGCCAAACCGTTCGGTGATTTCATCTTCAAGAATGATTGTCTTTGTACCTACTGAAATCGAATCTAAGTTTAACCAGAGTTCACCAGTCACAGCCTTTTTTTAAAATAATGCACATTGCAACAAACAAAAACTACAAAATAAACACAAGCAAGATCTCTTAGATTTATAAACGGTGACTTGAGAAATATTAAAAAGTACGACGTTAGATTTCCTGCATCGGGTATTGACAGTTAAGTAAATGCTGCATATAGTATTTTAAATTAAAATTCAAATGACGATCAATATTTGTGTAAGCCAGAGACGATTGCTGTCGCTGCATTGCAAAAAATGGGTTTGGGTTACTAGCGTTTTCAAATAGAAGCTCCAACCAGCCAGCGGTCGACGGTTACAGCGAAGCTTAGATGCGATCCGGGGTAGAGTCAACAGATACAATTAGTAGGATAGAAACCCAATAAAATTAAGAATTTAAAACTAATTTAATTTCTCATGAATGCAGCTACTGATAATGAAACTGATAAATCAGAAGCATTCAATTTGTTCACATGTCATTCCCTGCACTGGCTATCCAACCTTCTAAATATTTTTGTTGTTTCGAGCTTTTTAAATTCAAAAGTAACCATCAGTTTTTTCTAAATTAGCACTGAGAGTATGTGAACAACAATGGGAAGAACTGAAGTTAAATAATAATAATAAAAAAACACGGGAAAACATCCTTTAATTTAATAGTAATAGGTTTAATACTGTGCAAAACCTGTTAAATTTACAAATTTAATTTCCTCTGTATCTCCATATCTCTCTTCACTTTGAACTGTAATCGTCCCACATTCTAATAACGGTTCTTTTCAATAGAAACCAAGAAATAAAGACGTGCAAAAGAGATCAAAGAATCCTCCACCTTCTACGACCACACATCGTCTCAAAGCAACATCTCAGCGACCGAAAAACCCCATACACTCCACATACTCCCGCAAACAACCCCCACCACCATCGCATGTGCCATAAATCTTCATTAATTCACAAGCCAATTATTTATTTATCCCACGGATCGTAAGGGTCGTAAGGGAGCTGTGATCGTCGGTGGTTCTTGAGGCCAGCATATATTGTGATAACTCTCCCCGCGCCGCACCCCTGCCATCAGAGCCGAAACCTTCACCGCTGCCGCCCTAGTAGCTTTCAGTAGCGTTCGCGACTCCAACGAGGCTAGTCTATATACGCACAACGCGCTCGAGCGACAATATTTGACACGTGCGCTACGCAATAACTGTTGTGCAACTCGCGGTCACAGATAGTTGAGTGTTTGTTTCGTTTGGGGGATCTGTCGCAGATTGAGTTGATTGCGGCCACAAAGTAAGTTCTTCGTTAACTTTTCTTTTCAAACGAAAAAAGAAACCGCACAGCTGTGTTTTTTTTCTGCTAATTTGTAACGAACTTTTAAAAGAGAGGTTAGGTTTTGATAGGATTTTTATTAGTATCAGGTGGATATTCGTTTAGCTGCACGGTATTTACTAGTGGTTTAATATTTAAGCGATTTTGTAATTTGCGAACTCGTTTCTTTTCCGACTGCTATTTAAGTTGGAATAGAAAATGAGGTAATTTGCTGTTTTTAATTAATTACATTACTGATACAACGGCGGATGCGTTGCTAAGTGACTTTTTGAGTTCGAACATCGAAAAGGGCGTGTTCCGTTTGTTTCGAGAGGATATTAAAAAGAAAAATCGACACCCGAGAGGGTCGTTAATTCTAGTTAACATAAACTATTTTATATCTCGGTAAACTATTTTTGGTTCAATTTGGTTCAATTTGGATTGATTCTCCTTGGAGATCTGCATTTTTAATCAAAAACACTAAAATTCTTACAAATAAGCCAATCTCAAGTTGTTAGTTCAACACAGATGGAGATCGGGGTCCGAGTCCTCGTTTTAGTATCAATTTTTAAAGGTAATTTGTGTTCCTAATGTTAAAATACTCTGCCCATAGCAAACCGGTAAACTCGTTTGTAAAATTAAAAAAATATTTTACACCCTTTCATTGAATATTTATATAAATCAACGTATACAATCAATCAATGTTATTTTGTTACAACCAATCGAATTCCACTACCAAAATACCCGGACAAAACCAGTAATTGGCAAACCACAACGATAACATTCCAACTCTTTACCTTTATTGCCAGGTACCTAGCTGAAATGGACGAGCCATGCTCTGAATTGCCATCAGAAGTACTGGACGGAGAGAGCTATTCAATGGCAAGAGACATCACAATAGAAGATAGCGCGGGTGTTAGTGAGATGCAACAACAACAACAACTTGCTCTTCATGTCAAGCAGTTGATGGCTGAAAAGTTGTCGCTAGAAGATAAAAATGGTGAAAATCAGTTTTCTTTGACGCAGAAACTTCTGGTGAACGGTAAGTGACGTTGTTGAGTTCTTGTAAGCATTTTTTGGAGTCTTCGTTGAGTGGGACATAATTGAGTAGGTTACTTTTCTTGACCTATTGCCCTTGAATTGTAGATGGAAGAATTTAAGATGCCTAAACCAGGTTGTTGTTCGTTTTTATTGACTTTGTTACTCAATCTCTCGGGCTAGACTGTAGCAATGCAGGGACATTCCTTGTGCTGGTATCTTCTCTCACGGGCTAGACTGTAGCAATGCAAGGGACAGTCCTTGTGCTGGTATCTTCTCTCACGGGCTAGACTGTAGCAATGCAGGGACAGTCCTTGTGCTAGTATCTTCTCTCACGAGCTAGACTGTAGCAATGCAGGGGACAGTCCTTGTGCTGGTATCTTCTCTCACGGGCTAGACTGTAGCAATGCAGGGGACAGTCCTTGTGCTGGTATCTTCTCTCACGGGCTAGACTGTAGCAATGCAGGGGACAGTCCTTGTGCTGGTATCTTCTCTCACGGGCTAGACTGTAGCAATGCAGGGGACAGTCCTTCTGCTGGTATCTTCTCTCACGGGCTAGACTGTAGCAATGCAGGGTTATGACTGAATATTGAGAGTAGCTGAATTTTAATATTGCAAGACCGATTTGCACTGATTTGTTTCCGTTCCATGACCAAGGGTTAGAAAAATACTTATTTTTACTGACTTAGCGAGTGAAGCATAATCTTCAATTTTCCTACCCTTCAAAAAGTAATTAAAATGACAAATCAAATGTAGCACTGCTAGACATGCATTGCTTTATAATTCCTTCGTAAATAAACTAAGTAAACATAGCAATAAGTGTATTTACTTGCATCTTAGCGTATGCATAGTTTATGCGTCTGTACATCTTAGACGTACTAACTTCCCTTGCCAAACTCTACAGTTCCCAGCCCGTACGTGCACGGGGGCCTATCTTTATTTCTTATTCTCATCAAACAAGAAATACGTTTTTTCATCAGTTTTAAGATACTCACAAAATTTCGTTGTCGAAAAGTCTTATCTGAACAACAAAAGCACTTTCTTCTGAGCACGTCCCACACTTTAGCAGAGCTTTGTCTTCATTTCTTATTGTGCCCGCCAGCAAAAGGCCGCACAATCATTAACCATTGATAATTAATGTCGTTTAGCAGGAATATGTTTCCGTATAGCTATAGGTAAACACAGGACAGTGTTTTAAAATTAAAGATGACCTGCCCGGTTTTAAACGGCAAAGCAGGCGGCCAAAAATAATACAGGCCATACTCGATCCTTTAACTGTGTCCGTGCATATAATGGAATGTAGTAATTTAACTTAATCATGAATTATACCTAGGTTGGGTAAATTGGAACAAGCCTCCAGGTGCATATTTTGTCAAGGGAGACTAAACCGTGCAAAGCTTTGCAAATACTGTACTACCATTGAGTTTATTGAGGTATAGTCAGAGGGTCAGCGTTAATGTTTGACTTTCTGCTGAGCAAACGAGGCTGGCAACGCGTGGTAACGGTAGGTGCCACCCGATGGCGCTTGCGGCTGGGTTTTTTTAACAAACCGCTACAATAACTAATTACTGTACAAAATATCGCGATACATGTCTATCAATCGTTGAGATTTGAATTAATACAGATTAATTGAGTGTAAACCAGTTTCAAATGCGAGTAATCTGCGAGAAATAACGAAATTAAATTTATTAAATCTCGAAACGACGGTGACTCCACCTGGCGGCATCCTACATTTGTGTCGCTGTAAAGTAGAAATTTGGCGGCCATTTCAACATCATTAGCCTATTGAAAATGTAGAATTCACTCTTCCGTATTTGACGTTTAATTTCACCTAACTTTCAAGTAGCATAACGAGCAAGTATCCTTTTCATCTGTTTTCCATCTACTTGACTATGCGGTCCTAATTATCTAGGTGAAAGGTATAACGTAATTCCCATAGCACACAATTCCAGTAAAATATTAAATTACACCAAAATGAAGTCGCCAAACCATCTCATTCACTATAGGGGTAACCGCAACGCACACCATATAAACAGTACCGACAAGAGGAAAATGAATACATTTTAACATTTAATTTCACTTTCGCTTTTGGCACAACGTGTGTGCTCTGTCGGCTCGCACAATTTCAGCTAATGTCCGTGGAATGTACATACTAATTATGCCATCTGAATTTTACATTACCCAGGAGCGCCGCGCGGCTTTGCACGCAAAGAGATTTCCATGATTTCTCTGCATTTGTTTGGTGTAATTGAGAGCTTCTTCGCCGCAGTTAACGGTCGCGTGGAGCGTTTTACTTTCACTTTAGGGGGTTAGATCTGGCTAAACAGCTAGAGGAATTCTGTCTTATGTTCGTTCGGTGGGTGTGCGTACTAATTTGCAATCTGCATGTTGGACCGCGAACCTTGTCTCCCCAGATGCCCGACAAGCGTCTGGTACCAAATTCGCTTGGAATGAGAGGTTGGGTTGGGTGGTGGCCGTCAAGAAAGCCCCCTATTGTTTTCACTTTGATAAATAAAATGATCCTAACTGACGAAATAATAATTATTAATAATAATAATAATTTGTTTATTGTCATTTAGAACTTATACACGTTATTTGACAGTCATTTTTTAAAATTAAAATTAAATTCTTTGACAGTATAAAATATCTCTCAATTAAAAACTCTTTTATGCTATTTCTTAGCGCCTGTCCTTTTTTTTCCTTGATATAATTAGGTAGAGCATTATACAGTTTTGCACCTGCAAAATCTGGGTCTATCTTTGTTATTTCTAGTTTTATTTTCTTTAGTTTAAAATTTCCCTTTGTCCTTGTCTTACAGTTTAAATCATTATCATCGTTTGGTAAATCGTCTATTTTATATAAAATAGTATTATATATATAAAGGCACGAGATTGTCATTGCCAAATGTCATGGCAATGAATGAATATTCAAAATTTGAACCAAAAATATCTTTGTGTGGTTGTGAATTAATCTTTTCCCCCCAAAAACAAGCTGCATGGCTTGTGAATAAATGGGAAAAAAACCGTTTGACAAAATCTGAAATGTTTGCTCCTTTGAGCAGTTTTCCATTAAGAAATGCGTCAACTGTATTGCCCTGGGTTCAAGGGGTCATTGGTCCCAGAGTTTTGCAGCGTTTTTCATCGTTTTTCACGTGCTTTTCATTTCTCGGAAATGTTTCTCAGTAAACTCTCAAAGCTTCTCAGTATTTTCAAAATATTAATCATGTTGCCAGTTTTTTTGCAGTGTTTTCCAAAGATATACACCTCTCACCTCTCAAGCGTTAATCAGGACTTTCTAGTTATATTTTTTGATATTTTCCAGCGTTTTCCAGCACTTTTCTCATACTATTTACCTCTGAAATATTTCACAGCGCCCCCTCATATGCATATTATTTTCCAAGATGTTTCCAGTGCTTTTCCAAAAGAACCCATCGCCTCTCATGCGTTTTACAGAGTTTTTTTGCTATATTATCAGCTTCATCCAAATCTTTTCACCGTTACCCTACGCTCTCCATGCTTCCCGGAATTTTTCCCATTGTCTCTCATGCGTTTTCGCAGAGCAACCTCGCTACAATCTCGGTATTTTCCATGCGTTTTCCGCACCGTTGTAAATGTGCCGGTCGTGGTCGCGCTCAGCTGACTTGGAGAGCGCTAGTCGGGTCTCTTGCGTGTGATCAAAGCGAACCCGCCCCCATTAATTCGGCTCGCGATGTGCCCCTAGTGGCACCCAGTTAAGCCCGTCTTTGGTATTAATGACCCTATCTTCGACGGTAGGGCGCGAACCTTGGTGCCATATGGCTAGAACAGGGCGGGCTATTTCTGTGTACATGTGCTCTATTCATCTATCTGGGAGTGTGTATGTGTGGTCTCTAAAGTCACACGAAATTGATGATTCAATTTAGATTGAATAGATGGTAAATTAATAAAGAAAGGGGAATTTTTTTTTGATGGATGGTTTTAGTTTTGGAAATGGTCAGTTTTACCAGCAATTGACATAGTGATAATCATAAGCACAAGCAACCGAACGAATTGGCGTGAGAGCATTGAAGTTAAGCAACACTGCGCTGAGTCAAGTATTAGATGGGTGACCATCATACACATGACCAGTTCTGTTCGGGAGAGAGGTTGGAGGGATGAAAGTTAGTACAGCAACTTCATTCGCCTTGCTTATCAATCTCTCGACAGCATTGATTTGTGGAGGAATCCTGCTGTTCACGTTGTACCGTCCTTGGGAAGGGACGTTAAGCCGGTGGTCCCCTTGGTCTTCGACAGACAGGAGTAGGCTACGTGCCGGCACCGGGTTTCCCCTCCTCCCTTCTAGACTGGATTAGGTTCATCATTATCCACTCAATCACCGACGCCATTAGACCAGTGCCACATGGCCAGATGTCAAAACAGCGCGTCGTTAAACACCACAAATCAATCGTCAACCCAATGCCTAGTACGCTAAGCTTGTGCTCATTGCCATGTCAATTTTGACCTTTTTGGTTGGTGAACAATCGTACATCAACAATTCTACAATTCTTAAATAGGATTTTGTGAAAATCTGTTGATCACCAAACTATGGCACTACGCATTATTACATATTACAAGAAATTAGTTAAATATGGAAAACTTTTGCGTTTTGCAGCTTTCTCAAAGTTTTGATCGGTGTCTTTAAAACCCATTACCGGGAAGCAACGGAATTATTTAATTAAGTTTGAAATTCAAACGTGGAATGAACAAATACGTAATCTCTCTTTGCGTTAATCTCTCTTTGCTGGAAAATGAGATAGAAATTAGTGATATGGTTGTTCAAAACTGATGCTTTTTAGATAATCGAAAATTGCAAAACGCAGACGTTCGGCTCCGATTGCCTCCGACAAGAATAGAACAACAAAAGGCAGTGTTGTTTTCATTTTCGGGACGCTACACCTTTTTCTACCACGGGTTCGTTCTGGAGACAGGTCGAGATGAAAACGCAAGTGGATTTCCTGTGTCTTCGACAAGCTCCGATCGATTTAACATCTAAAAGTCTTGAATAAAGGAGAACAGTTGTCTGTGCTAGAAGTGTCTCTTTCGTTTTGTCCACCGTCTCGAGTTTTGTTTACCCCCCCAGAAACAACAACACCGTGGATTTATGTACTCGAACGATGACGTTCACGTGCAGTACCGTCATGCAAACATGCGATACATTTTATAGATTTCCATCAGATTTTTCTAAAAAAAAAAACTAGAAAAATGTCAGTGGCATTTAATTTTCAGTACCCCTTGAAGCGAATTCGGTGCTACATCCCTTAAATCGATTTTCAGATGACAATATCTCGTGTTTATAAGCTTATAAAAACGCGGTACCTATACAGTTTGCTCTGACGTATTACCTCAGAACTGACCCCGTCGTTTTTTTTTTATATTCAGGATATTTTTTTGTCTGCGTCAAGGGGGGGGGGAAACCGCTAGAACTCGAATACATTTCCCGGTGAATTTTCCGCCTAGAAGCGTTGAAAAGTGGCCGTAACAGCAACGAGACAGCCCAGACGCAAAAAAAATAATTGGTGATATTTGTTCAGGTTGTATGTTCAGAGAGAGAAAAATATTGCTGGGCATTTTGCGGTTTTATATGAGGTTTTAGCTGGAATAAATACAGATGAAAATCGTTAAATAGTGGGACGACCGTTGGTTTGTTCAGAACAAAATTACTGAAATGCACTCTTCGAATTCTCTAAATATAATTATTAATAATGCACTAAATGTGGTATTAGCGGATTGTACTGCATTTCATTTGGCACTCAAAAGTTAAAAAAAAAAATCATTTTCCCAATAATAAATGGTAAGTAAATAATAAACCAAAAAAAAAGGAGTATGCATATGCAGAAAATTGACATAAAAATACATTAGTATATAGCATTTGCCAAAATAAAGTACATTCTACAGTGAATCCCAAAAACTATATCGAGGGTTTTTGCAAAAATCGCTGGCGAGAAGGTGTCGGGATAGTTGAGTGAGTTGGCAACACAGCTTAGATGGTCGAGTCGAGACGGGTTGAAATGTTGACACCTGACAAGATGGACATGAATCGAACAAAGACCCTCCTGAAGGGAAGGGGTGGGGGTAGGTACGTGAGTTGGCAACACAGCTTGGATGGTCGAGTCGAGACGGGTTGAAATGTTGACACCTGACAAGATGGACATGAATCGAACAAAGACCCTCCTGATGGGAAGGGGTGGGGGTAGGTACGTGAGTTGGCAACACAGCTTAGATTATATACTAGTATCTTTGGCTTAGATGGTCGAGTCGAGACGGGTTGAAATGTTGACACCTGACAGGATGGGCATGTATTGAAAAAAAATCATACAAACTGCAAAATTCAATGCACTTGAGTTTTTGGTGTTCTCCGAACCAACGCAAAAAATACCTACGAAGGAGCTAGGATATCTTATTCATACAAAAAGAAAAATTCTATTATTTAATACAAACTTTGAATAGGCCTAATAAATTACCAGACTGGACAGTAAAGTGGGATTATTATCTGCAGTTATTTTTCTCAACAGAACGAAAGAAAGGCGGGTTTTGACCACTTTTTGTGGCACGCAACGAACGAATCAACGATAACTCTTATCTCGAAGAGATTTCGACTCATAATAATAGGCCATCGATGCCGGTAAGCGATGTGATTGCAGCGATAAGAGTTTTAGTACAAGCTGAATGCAAGCTCTAGATCCATCGGATCACGTTGAAAACTTTAGAAAATCATATTTTTCAAGCCAACTTTGAGCTGTACGCTAATACTTTTCAAAGCAATCGATAGACTGAACGACTTTTGTTGAATTTATTCTGTCTTAATTTATGTTTTCTGCCATAACTTGTAATGAAGCCAGGAAAATAAAAGTAAAAGTTGTCTGGTGAACAACAGTTCTTGCTTCAGTTCTTTCTTGCTTTACCATTGAGTTTATATCAATAGTAAGAGGGTCAGTTTTAATAGGAAACTTTCTGCTGAGCAAAAGAGTCGGTAACGGGTAGTAACACTAAAAGAACCTAAACTAGGGGCTTCGACCCTGCCACCACTAGGCGCCTAGCAAGGGTACCAAGGGGACCAATAGGTACAATGGCTTAGCATCCCTATCAAAAGTGTTTTTGAAGTGAAGTTTTTTAAAATAACTTCAATCCTTCCAACCTCTCTTCCGTACCATGAGTTTGGTAGTCTCTAATAAAATACCTGACTCAGCGCAGTGTTGCTTAACTTCAGGTGATCTCACGAGGACCGGTGTTTCCAACACGCCAAGCCGTTCGGTGGTCACCCATCCAATACCTGACCCAGCGTAGTGTTGTTTAAATTTTGTGACCACACGCGGACCGATGTTTCCAACACGCCAAACCGTTCTAGACCTAAATATTTTCAAGGCATACCTGCATTTTGAATCTGTTTCTCCGTCTGTTCGTTTTATCCATTATTTTTATTTAGAAAGCGGTGGTCATAGCAATTGATTAAGAAACTTAGGTGAAATCTAATTTAAATTGCAAACGCTTGCAATGCGCAGGGTATTTTATTAGTATCAACACTATAACCGTCTCAAAAATTGATGCCCAAACACAATAAACACTGAAGTCGTCTCAAAAAGCCAGTGTCCATGTAGCTCAATGGGTTAGAGCAACACCCGCGACAGGTGGAGATCGGGGTTCGTGTCCCCGTTTGTGCATCAATTTTTGAGACGGTTATAGTGTTGTTAATAATAAAAAAGATTAAAAAACTTATTTGATAATTTTCTTTCGTTCCAGATATAGGAAAAGCTGATTTCACCATTAATAAAAACTATTTGAAATGGGTTTTGAATGCGGTCATAATTGGTTAGTTAGTAAAAAACGCCAATGTGTTCGGGATTTTATTTCAGAAAATACAAAATACATTAGTTTTTAAGTTATTGACCCTGATTATTTTCTTTAGATGCATTCAGGAAGCTTGAACTTGGTAATTGTTATAATTCTATGTGGTTCTTTTGTTATCGGAAAATTGTCAGTACTGCTCTTACCCTTGAAGAAGTAACAGGTATATGTTACGAAACGTTGGGAAATTTAGTTGTTCTTCACTTAGCATTCAAAACCCAGTTGAAATAGTTTTTGTCAAAACTAGTGCTAAGTTTATATCAAGTAGACATGAGTCTAAAAACCATCATGATTTCACCATTATTTACCAATAAGTAATTTTAGCCAAGCGACCTAAAAGTAACATCACAATCTTGAAAATAGCTGACAATCATGTGATTACCTAATTTTGGGACTTGAAAATGGGATTCTAGGACTGCTCAAACCTCTGAAGAAGTAGCTAGTACATGTCACGAAACTTCGGAAAATTTAGTAGCCCTTTACTTAGCATTCAAACCCCAGTTGAAATAGTTTTTCTAAAAACTTGTGCTAAGGATAAATCAAGTAGACACGAGTCTAAAAACCATCATGATTTCACCATTATTTACCAATAAGTAATTTTAGCTAAGCGACCTAAAAGTAACATCACAATCTTGAAAATAGCTGACAATCATCTGATTCCCTAATTTTGGGACTTGAAAATGGGATTCTAGGACTGCTCAAACCTCTGAAGAAGTAACTAGTATATGTTACGAAACGTCATGAAATTTAGTAGCCCTTTACTTAGCATTCAAACCCCAGTTGAAATAGTTTTTCTAAAAACTTGTGCTAAGGATAAATCAAGTAGACACGAGTCTAAAAACCATCATGATTTCACCATTATTTACCAATAAGTAATTTTAGCTAAGCGACCTAAAAGTAACATCACAATCTTGAAAATAGCTGACAATCATCTGATTCCCTAATTTTGGGACTTGAAAATGGGATTCTAGGACTGCTCAAACCTCTGAAGAAGTAACTATTACATGTCACGAAACTTAGGGAAATTTAGTAACCCTTTACTTAGCATTCAAACCCCAGTTCAAATAGTTTTTCTAAAAACTTGTGCTAAATCAACTAGAAATGAGTCTAAAAACCATCATAAGGGATTCTTTGAGTTTGCTTTTGGACACAACACCGAGCTCTAGCCGAGCAAACAAGATAAATTCAGACATGCCTATGCCACTTGACTGGCACGAAGAGTTATTCCTTGTACTCAGCTCTCTGTCGGGGTCAATTCTTCAACGTCTTCGGGTCAACCGGGTAATTTACGACCACTTAATTACCCTTTGTTTAGGTCTATTTAAAATTTCAACATTTAGTCCCGAAGACCACGGGGTGTCGCTGGCAATGACGTCATTACAATTAAGGAGACTTGGCTAAAAACTTGTAGCGGTCTATTATGTTAATAATTTTTAGATCTTTTTACCAAAATAAATTGAGGATGCCGCTAATTTGAGTCACCGTCATTTCGAGTTTTCAGAAATTTTATTTCGTTATTTCTCACTTACATTTGAGTCTGGTTTACGCTCAATTTATCTTTGTTAATGCTAACCTCAACGATTGATAAACATGTATCGCGATAGAATAATAATAATGATAATAATAATTTTAAGAAAAATTATTTGAAATGGGTTTTGTTAAAACTAGTGCTAAGGATAAATCAAGTAGACATGAGTCTTAAAACAATAATAATAATAATTTCTTTCTTGTAACGATTGACCATAAGGTATAAGACTTATCAGTTTATACACAGATTATGAAATACATGATACACTCGTGTCTACAGATAAAAATTGGTCAATTGAGTAAAAAGCATTTACAATAAAAAAGATTTTTAAAAGATTTTTTAATTGATAGTCATTTGATTCTTTGGTCTTAATGTTGCAAATAGCCAGTGCTTTGTTGTAAAGCTTTATACTTACTGTTATAGGATTTTTTTTTGTCCAATTTTGATGCGTTTTTTTTTTAATTTTAATACATTACTATTTCTTGTCAAATATCTATGCGTAGAATTACTTGAGAATTATTTTGAGTTGTAATTATTTAATTGTAGAGGTTTATCCTTTGGGTGGTAACTACCGTTACCACATGTTGCCGGCCTCGTTTACTCAGCAGCAAGCGCCATCGGGTGGCACCTACCGTTACCACGAGTTGCCGGCCTCGTTTACTCAGCAGCAAGCGCCATCGGGTGGCACCTACCGTTACCACGTGTTGCCGGCCTCGTTTATTCAGCAGCTAGCGCCATCGGGTGGCACCTACCGTTACCACGTGTTGCCGGCCTCGTTTGCTCAGCAGCAAGCGCCATCGGGTGGTACCTACCGTTACCACGTGTTGCCGGCCTCGTTTACTCAGCAGCAAGCGCCATCGGGTGGCACCTACCGTTACCACGTGTTGCCGGTCTCGTTTGCTCAGCAGCAAGCGCCATCGGGTGGCACCTACCGTTACCACGTGTTGCCAGCCTCGTTTGCTCAGCAGCAAGCGCCATCGGGTGGCACCTACCGTTACCACGTGTTGCCGGCCTCGTTTGCTCAGCAGCAAGCGCCATCGGGTGGCACCTACCGTTACCACGTGTTGCCGGCCTCGTTTGCTCAGCAGAAAGCTTAACATTAACGCTGGCCCTCTGGCTTTACCTATAAACTCGAGGCTTTTAGTTTTTTTAACGTGACAAGATTAATTAAAAAAGGGTGTACATTTCTTGGTGGAGACTGAGACCTGATACGCAGCCATAAAAATTAAAGACAAGAAAGAAAAAAAAAAATTAGCTTAAATTAACAAATTATTAATCTTCATATTAATTAAGTTCTGAATTATGCTTAAAACTCTCCTAAAAATTCTTAACTTTAAAAGAAATATATTTTTTCGAATTCCTGTAGGATGTAGGATACTGATACGTCACTTTGATGAAGCTACTTGAAACTTTAGCTTGTAAACTGCTCAAGAAAGAAAACACGCCATAAGATCAGGTTCAACACTTAAAGAGAAAAATACAAAATGAACCTTGTAATCAAGACTGGACCCCTCAGCATCTTGACTTGATCATCGATCGCTCTTGCTTTGAACCGCTTGGTGTGTTGGAAACACCGAAGTTAAGCAACACTGCGCTGGGTCAGGTATTTGATGGGTGACCATCATACACATGACCAGTTCTGTTCGGGAGTGAGGTTGGAGGGATGAAAGTTAAGCAACACTGCGCTGGGTCAGGTATTGGACGGGTGACCATCATACACATGGCCAGTTCTGTTCGGGAGAGAGGTTGGAGGGATGAAAGTTAAGAAACACTGCGCTGGATCAGGTATTGGATGGGTGACCATCATACACATGACCAGTTCTGTTCGGGAGAGAGGTTGGAGGGATGAAAGTTAAGCAACACTGCGCTGAGTCAGGTATTGGATGATGTGACCGTCATACACATGACCAGTTCTGTTCGGGAGTGAGGTTGGAGGGATGAAAGTTAAGCAACACTGCGCTGGGTCGGGTATTGGATGGGTGACCATCATACACATGACCAGTTCTGTTCGGGAGAGAGGTTGGAGGGATGAAAGTTAGTACAGCAACTCCACTCGCCTTGCTTATCAACCTCTCGACAGCATGGATTTGTGGAGGAATCCTGATTTTCGCGTTGTACCGTCCTTTGGAAGGGACGTTAAGCGATAAGCTCTTGGTGCCTTTAGCCTGTGTTGCGGACACTTACTAGATATGGTTAAGTTTATAAAATCACCCCCATACTCACTCGGCATAAAAGTGTCACAGTAGCCGTTGACAAAACAGTGCGTCGCTAAACACAGCAAATCAATCAACCAAAGAACACTTTCTGTCTACGAGAATGCTCCGAGATTATCAAACCCAGAAAGAGCGCATCGTTCGACATGGAACTCGTTTTGCATCAAAATTGATAATGTTCAGTTTGCGGCTACAAAAAGTTACCACGGAGCAAAATATTAAAAACGTTCGTGGCGGTGGAACGCTTCGCAACTCTGCATCGATTATAAGATTGTTTGAGGTTTGCAGGAATTGCAAAGGTTTTTATGTTCATGATGCGATTGCAGTTACGTTCAAAGATAAAACACTATTTGTGGAATGTAGATTACCAAAACTAATCCATGCACAGCTTGCAGCGAGATAGCAAACTTTCTCGATAGAGGCGCCACCGGTCGCTTTGTGGTGGCCAACAGTCACTTTTTTAAAATACTACAAATCATCGCCGCTGATGGCTGCCATTTTTGTTTTGAGTTCTAGGATATTTTATTTTCCGAACATTTTTATAAGCACTTTTCCAGTTTAAAACTTATTAAACTCGATTTTGGAATTCTCAGTAAAATCAACCAAATCGATAATAAATAAAATGGACATAGGCTTAAAGCATGACAGAATTCACCGCTTCCTATATCTTAGACGTTTTTAGGTTAGAGTTTTATCAAAGTATTTCTAATTAACCTGTTGACAAAAACAAAAATTCACCTCCGGGACCGTTTGCACAGAGAGTCGTGAATTTAGTTCGAAACTGTCATCATTAAAAAAGACAAAATTAATTGTGTTTTAAACTCTTAACAGACGAGCACTCATTACCGCTTTGCAATGTAATTGTTTCTGCGCGTATGTTAAATCCTTCAAAGGCCCTTTAAAGGTCTTTCACATTTTTAATAAAGAATTAAAAAAAAAATTTGCTAATGAGCCATTTTTGCAGTATTCCGTTTAGAACCTAACAGTACTTGTTGGCAACTGGCGCTTATGTGCCACATAGGCACCAAGTCAGAATTGATTGATTATTTGTGTTTAACGACGCACTGTCTTGACATCTGGCCATGCGGCACTGGTCTCATGGCGTCGGTGAATGAGTGAATGATGATTATGAACCTAACCTAACCTAGAAGGGAGGAGGGGAAATCCAGTGCCGGCACGTAGCCTACTCCTGTCGAAGACCAAGGGGACCACCGGCTTAACGTCCCTTCCGAAGGACGGTACAACGCGAACAACAGGATTCCTCCACAAATCCATGCTGTCGAGAGGTTGATAAGCAAGGTGAGTGAAGTTGCTGTACTAACTTTCATCCCTCCAACCTCTCTCCCGAACAGAACTGGTCATGTGTATGATGGTCACCCATCCAATATCTGACCCAGCGCAGTGTTGCTTAACTTTCATCCCTCCAACCTCCCTCCCGAACAGAACTGGTCATGTGTATGATTGTCACCCATCTAATACCTGACCCAGCGCAGTGTTGCTTAACTTTCATCCCTCCAACCTCCCTCCCGAACAGAACTGGTCATGTGTATGATTGTCACCCATCTAATACCTGACCCAGTGCAGTGTTGCTTAACTTTCATCCCTCCAACCTCTCTCCCGAACAGAACTGGTCATGTGTATAATGGTCACCCATCTAATACCTGACCCAGCGCAGTGTTGCTTAACTTTTATCCCTCCAACCTCTTAGTTATCTTTTTATCTGGATTTTGTAATATTGAAAAAAATGCGTTAAAACTGATCAACTTTAACTATCCGCTCTTTTCGATTGTCGAGAGTTTGCCTAGACTCGGCATTACAATGTGTTTTAACTCTGAGTTAGGCTCCTAACTCACAGAAGCAGCTGACTTTTACTGCCAGTGATTGGTTGTTGCCATAGCAATTGATTGAACTCCTACTTTATCTAGAGAGTAAGAAAATTGTAATGCTGGGCATTAACTCATTCTAAAAACGCCATCAATATTTGCTAAAAAAATGATCGCACTGCTGGCAGCTAGCACCAGGACAATACAGAATGATGATGAAAGTATTGATGAGAACTGCTAGTGGTCTCATGCATCGAAGAGATGATTATTAAACATTCACAAGTCATATGCGACGAATATGTATCTGAAACAGAAAACACTTTGCCGAGGAAGTGAATTTTGTTGTTTCGGTAACGGGTTTTTTGTGTCTGCACATTCGCTGGAGTGGCTTTGCATAACGCAACAAGTTTAATTAATTGTGATGTGCAATGGAAAGGTTTTGGTGAGCCTGCAATGATCGGTCTTGATAAAAGGTTTACCAAAGTTCAGCAATAGGACACCAAGGGCTGGATAGGTGACCACGTTTCACGTTTCAACTCAATTCTGTTTTAGGAAGCTTTGGTAGCATTCATGTTAACTAGATTGAAACTAGACAAAGTTAATCACGCTTTTAAAGGGTCGGTGGAATTTCATGACGATCCAGTTGTATCTACGGTTGATTTGTTGTGTTTAGGGACGCACTGTTTTGACAATGGGTCATGTGGCACTGGTCTAATGGCGTCGGTGAATGAGTGGATGATGATGATGAACCTAACCTGGCCTAGAAGGTAGAGAAAAACCCGGTGTATACTCCTGTCGGAGAGCACCAAGGGGACCACCGGCTAAACGTCCCTTCCGAAGGACGGTACAACGCGAACAACAGGATTCCTCCACAAATCCATGCTGTCGAGAGGTTGATAAGCAAGGCGCATGAAGTTGCTGTACTAACTTTCATCCCTGCAGCCTCTCTCCCGAACAGAACTGGTCATGTGTATGATGGTCACCCATCCAATACCTGACTCAGCGCAGTGTTGCTTAACTTTCATCCCTCCAACCTCTCTCCCGAACAGAACTAGTCATGTGTATGATGGTCACTCATTCAATACCTGACTCAGCGCAGTGTTGCTTAACTTTCATCCCTCCAACCTCTCTCCCGAACAGAACTAGTCATGTGTATGATGGGCACCCATCCAATACCTGACCCAGCGCAGTGTTGCATAACTTTCATC
The DNA here is from genome assembly GCA_947568835.1 of Protonemura montana. Lineage (NCBI taxonomy): Eukaryota > Metazoa > Arthropoda > Insecta > Plecoptera > Nemouridae > Protonemura > Protonemura montana. The sequence goes on along the minus strand of OX387610.1, from coordinate 13,259,504 downwards.
CCTCCAACCTCTCTCCCGAACAGAACTAGTCATGTGTATGATGGTCACCCATCCAATACCTGACCCAGCAAAGTGTTTCTAAACTTCAATGATATCACGAGAATCGGTAATTTCAAAACGCTAAACCCTTCGAATGTGTTTATTTCCTGGATAATTTTGCATAATATTTTTAAATAGTCCCAAAATAACACACCATACCTGGGCGTTTACATAACCACGAATGAAATGCATCGTTTCGGTGCAATAATTCGTCAAAATTAAAACGTTGAGTGGCAACTGGATTTAAGTTTTATACGCTTAACGTCACTCATGAAATTGCATTCAGTACTCGACATTTCCAACCACAATTTTGCATTTCATATGTACATAATTATGCACACAAACCAAACTCGACTTTAATCTCAAGTTTGGAATTCTATATAAATACACATATATATATATACACACACCAATTCACCTTTGCAACCGTACAAATATCTAATTACGCTCTCAATTCACAGGATGTACGCACAATTCAAATGCATCTAGAGTTATGTTATGCTTTATTTTCCTTCCAATTGCCCCTATGGTGCTAGATTCTATCCAAACGGTCAAGTATATATTCATTCAGTCTATTGAATCATTAATTATATCCTTCAGTTGGTAACTTTGACTTTGGTATAAACATGGATCCAGCCAACTCAAGAACCGAGTTGAACTGAATAGAATTTCAAATGCCACACAGTTGCATACGCTTCAAGTTCGGCGAGTTTCCTCGAGCTTTGCCGACCGGCATTCTAGGAAATGTCTTCTTGGAAGATTTATTAAAGGGTGAGGATTGTTTGAGGGTTTCTCTCTCTGTAAATGTGCTTGTTTGCATTCGGCGGCACAAAGGTAGCGGTGGTAAATGCTGCAGTGTTCATGATGAGTGTTGTCGAAATGTGGAAATTTTGGGTCTGAATTTGATTGTCATTTCTAGCAAGTTTGGAGACAATTATAATTACCGGTGATTGTCGAGTGGGATTGCGTGGAATTGAAATGGTGAAATGGGTGTTTGGTTTATTTTTTGAACAAGATTAAGTGGAAAGTTTTTGTCTAGCCGGAGAATAAATATTATTGTTTGGGTTTTTTTTTTTTTAGTTTGATCCGACTAAGATTTCTAGATTGCAAGGGAAATAAAAATATCTAGCCACTTTTTAATTTGCGGTGTTATCTATTTTAAAGCTATTTGAGCCAAAGAAAATCCAGTTATTTTATTTTCAAAATACATATCTTTTTTTTCTTGAAAGGGAAAGATCTCAAGTGGATTTTTGCACCGGTAAATTTCTAAGGATACACATTTGACTAAAGGGTTTCTTTTCAAAACGTATTATCCAATTACCAAAATTAACCCCAAAAAAATGAACTTTTTACCCAAGTTCAAGATATGACACAGTTAGCACATTTTCTCAAATTTTCCAAGACATTTTAAAACACATTTCATAATTTTTCTGAAGATATCGCGTCGATTTAGAAATGATTTATGTAAACTCTAGAAATACAAAACTTCTGAATCGTAACATGGTCACATTGCATATTTAGAGTTAAATTACACATAAAAAAATCTAATCTATGGTAACCCATTTGTGAAAATTCCTGTCTATCTGTTTTAGAAATAAAATCAGCATCTCATCCCTTTTGTTATGTATTCTTTATTGTCCAAACTCATAAAAACTTAAAAAGCATCTGAGAAAAGTTAACTTTTGAGAAAAGCGATGAGACCGAAATGCCAGCAACTTCTTTTAGGTAACGTCCATCAATATTTCACTCCTGGCAAGAATGACTAGCTCCACGTCAAGCGAACTCGAATCTTCACCGAGATCTCAATGCATTATTACCTGCTTGATTCTGGTTTCTGCCACAGACTGGTTGTTTAATTGAGAGCATATGCCACTAACTACTCTACAGTCATTAGCGGGTCTTCTCTTGGAATTATTTCCACATCCTTGACAGATGAGTACGTACGCATACAGTTGGCTCTCGAGATCCTGGGACGGGAACGGTGGCTATTACGGTGAGATTGTCCCTAATTGTTTTGTGCTGAAGGATTATTGATATGCACGGAAAACCAGTCAGATTTTGAATACAGATTTAGACGGAATAACAGCGCTATGTCGATTTGTTCCCCAGCAGGGTTCAGAAAAGCACTTGCCCATGTCAAACTTACATTGTCTAGACATCTTTTATGAATTTAACTTACAGGTCAAGGTCAATAATTTGAAGAACTAACATGTTTTAGCTATTTCGGTATAAAATTACCCCAAAAATTTGGTAACTTAAAATTTTAAATTACTGAATGTTTTTTTTTTTGTTGGTAAAGTAGATATTTGACGGCTATTTTTCGCGAAGACATTTCAAAATTAGCGCTGTGATAGTACGTCATTATCTGGATTGAATTAGCTTTATTCTGATTATTTGCTCGGTACAATCAAGCCTTTGGGTTGGTTTATTCCACGGCGATGAATTGATTTGTCAAGTAAACAATTAAAGCTAAGTACCATTCTGATCACTGCATTAACATTGCACTATCAACAATAGTTCCGGCTTAATTCTCGGAATAGATTGTTATTGGTTTAATAATGCAATGACAATAAAAGGATTTCGGCTGAAGATATAATCGCTTCGTTAGCAATCACAATTCAAAGCTCACCATACAATTCACTGATTAATTCCGTAGATATAGGATTTGTTAAGATCCGGAGAAAATTACTATACGATTTTTAGTACTTACAGACTTGTTCTTATTGATTTACAAAAGAAAAATGCAAATATTGGACGAGTTTAAACTGGAGGTCAAGATCGAATTACCCCGCGCATTGCAAGCGTTTGCAATTTAAATCAGATTTCATCCTAATACAGCAACGAATCCAACGTCAAATTGTAGTTACTCGAGTTTGACAGGTTGTGACGTGATATAGCGTCACTAGAATCAAAGTGACTGTGAGTATTCACAGCCTCTTGATTCTACTCCTTGGAGAACTGTCATTCTCATCAAATACACTGAAATCGTCTCAAAAAGCCAGTGTCCAAGTAGCTTAATTGGTAAAAGCTACAACCGCGACAGGTGGAGATCGAGGTTTGGGCATAAATTTTTTTAGACTGGTGCAGGTACACAGTTCAACACCCTCTATTCGGAACTATATATATTTTTTTATTTACAAAAAAAAGTAAATAGTAATTATCTGTCTAACGAACTTTGACATAAACTAGATATTAGCGTCATCAACCTGCTATGCCTGAAAGTTGATCCTCAAATATGCTGCACTTTGCACCATGCATTCCATTTCCAGCACGAACACCACTTGTGATGTTAATGCACTTAACTGCACCAACATTGCTCAAATGCATTTAATGCTGATTGAATTAACTGTGGTATTCGCGGACAAAGCGACCGAGGCGCTGATGCAGAATTATGAACGCATGTGTTGACGTTTGCTGGCGGCCATTATTGATTGTGCAGCTGGATCGATTGTTTGTCCACACGACTTAATCCGGGTGTAATCGAACTCAGGATCAATTTATTAGCAATGATTGGTTGGCTGGCGTGGACCAAATTATTCAGTTAAAATTTTCGATATCAATAATGATTGATTAGTTGTGCTTAACGACGCACCGTTTTGACAACTGTTATTGGAAATGAGTGGATGATGATGGACATAACCTAGCCTAGAAGGGAGGGGAAACCCGGTGCCGGCACGTAGCCTACTCCTGTCGAAGAGCACCAAGGGGACCACCAGCTAAACGTCCCTTCCGAAGGACGGTACAACGTGAACAACAGGATTCCTCCACAAATCCATGCTGTCGAGAGGTTGATAAGCAAGGCGATTGAAGATGCTGTACTAACTTTCATCCCTCCAACCTCTCTCCCAAACAGAACTGGTCATGTGTATGACGGTCACTCATCCAATACCTGATCCAGCGCAGTGTTGCTTAACTTCGGCGAGCTCGCGAGATCTGGTGTTTGCAACACGCCAAAACGTTCGCTGATTTCAAACATATCTGGGTAAAGGACTTCGATTGATATTCCCCGAAATTTTCAAATTTGTTGCTGATATTGTGTATAGTGGAATCTAATGGTAGTATTGCCAGAGGATTGGGAGGGTCGAAATTAATTAGTAGATGGATACAGCTTATAGGTAAATTACATTGAGATCGTTGTCATATTGATATATATGTTTATATCAACGAAGCTTGTTAATCCCTTTAATTGAAAGGGTACCTGCGTTAAACATATGAGACTTCCTGGATTGCGATTTTTGATCTTTTCACAAGAATAAATCTGGTACTTGTATTCGTTTCAGAGTAAACAGTATTTTATTTGCTAGCCGCGACGCGTCTCAGCAAAACATTCCAAAACGTTACGTGTTTGCTCAGCTCTTAAACATTTGCACACCCCTAATTTCACTAACGATAGCTCGAATAATTGGGGTATCCTCGTTACCTAAACGCAACGACGCAGCGAACTCACTAATTACTCAATGACTTTACAATGATTTAAAACATTTTCGATGACATTTAACGACCGAAAGATAAACGCGACACGTTCGTTTCTTTGTCGCAATCAATTGCCGACCTCACCGTCCCATGATTTATTGACTCTTCAGAACAATGGTATATACTCAAAACATACTTAATTCTACGGCTAGCTACGGCTAGCTCTGTTCTTTGATAGGGACTCGGGGCTTAAGGGCTTACGAATTTCTAAGCCCTCGTTGATGGCGGGCTTAAACCTACCGTCTCACTCTGTGCAGAACAAAAACTATCATTCATTACGTTTTCGAATGTCAAAAGCGAAAGAAACTAATCCTCTCCGGGTGTGCATTCACAGTGGAGCATCGACTTACAAAGTTTAGGTGTATTTTAGAGAGGTTTTTTTAAGATATTATCTTTGCCAGGTAAAATAAGCGTTTGGAAACTTTGTAAGCTTCTGGTGTCGAGTCATAGTTGCTTTCTTTTGATGATGAATTGGGTGCAAATCGCTTTATTACGAGTTCATAATTAATCTCTTAAGTAAGTTTCCTAAATTATGCCGTTTTTGACTGGTATGCACCGGGACGGGTTAGAAACTTGCTCTAGACCGGGTTTGCACCAGCTCCGAGCGAGAGCGCTCTCAACCGAACACGTGATCACTAGCTGTCAGTGTATTTATTATTTTTCCTATTGCAATGTCGAAATTGTCTGAGCAAGAAAAGTGCACCGGAAGTAACTTGAGAGCGAGCAACTCTGCCAGTCGAACACTTGAAAGTTGCACTGAGGCAGAGTACTGGTCATGTGTGTGATGGTCACCCATCCGATACCTGACTCAGCGCAGTGTTGCTTAACTTTTATCACTCCAACCTCTCTCCCGAACAGAACTGGTCATGTGTGTGATGGTCACCCATCCGATACCTGACTCAGCGCAGTGTTGCTTAACTTTCATCCCTCCAACCTCTCTCCCGAACAGAACTGGTCATGTGTATGATGGTCACCCATCCAATACCTGACTCAGCGCAGTGTTGCTAAACTTTCATCCCTCCAACCTCTCTCCCGAACAGAACTGGTCATGTGTATAATGGTCACCCATCCAATACCTGACTCAGCGCAGTGTTGCTTAACTTTCATCCCTCCAACCTCTCTCCCGAACAGAACTGGTCATGTGTATAATGGTCACCCATCCAATACCTGACTCAGCGCAGTGTTGCTTAACTTTCATCCCTCCAACCTCTCTCCCGAACAGAACTGGTCATGTGTATGATGGTCACCCATCCGATACCTGACTCAGCGCAGTGTTGCTTAACTTTCATCCCTCCAACCTCTCTCCCGAACAGAACTGGTCATGTGTATGATGGTCACCCATCCAATACCTGACTCAGCGCAGTGTTGCTAAACTTTCATCCCTCCAACCTCTCTCCCGAACAGAACTGGTCATGTGTATAATGGTCACCCATCCAATACCTGACTCAGCGCAGTGTTGCTTAACTTTCATCCCTCCAACCTCTCTCCCGAACAGAACTGGTCATGTGTATAATGGTCACCCATCCAATACCTGACTCAGCGCAGTGTTGCTTAACTTTCATCCCTCCAACCTCTCTCCCGAACAGAACTGGTCATGTGTATGATGGTCACCCATCCAATACCTGACTCAGCGCAGTGTTGCTTAACTTTCATCCCTCCAACCTCCCTCCAGAACAGAACTGGTCATGTGTATGATGGTCACCCATCCAATACCTGACCCAGCGCAGTGTTGCTAAACTTTCATCCCTCCAACCTCTCTCCCGAACAGAACTGGTCATGTGTATGATGGTCACCCATCCAATACCTGACCCAGCGCAGTGTTGCTTAACTTTCATCTCTCCAACCTCTCTCCAGAACAGAACTGGTCATGTGTATGATGGTCACCCATCGAATACCTGACTCAGTGCAGTGTTGCTTAACTTTCATCCCTCCAACCTCACTCCCGAACAGAACTGGTCATGTGTATGATGGTCACCCATCCAATACCTGACTCAGCGCAGTGTTGCTTAACTTTCATCCCTCCAACCTCCCTCCAGAACAGAACTGGTCATGTGTATGATGGTCACCCATCCAATACCTGACCCAGCGCAGTGTTGCTTAACTTTCATCCCTCCAACCTCCCTCCAGAACAGAACTGGTCATGTGTATGATGGTCACTCATCCAATACCTGACCCAGCGCAGTGTTGCTTAACTTTCATCCCTCCAACCTCCCTCCAGAACAGAACTGGTCATGTGTATGATGGTCACCCATCGAATACCTGACTCAGTGCAGTGTGATTAGCCAGAAAAGATTTAACGAACAATTAAGAAATTGTTAACCGGGCATTGTCTTCGAGCTCCGTTTGATTTGTTGTAAATATTTTTTTATTTACTCTTAGAACTGGAAAGACTACAAAATGGCTGCCGGCCGTTCACGGGAGGCGGCAATAAACTTGGCCACGAGGAGAGGCGTTTCGCCGACATCATCAAAGACAAGCCGATCAAGGTCACGATCAGAGTCCTCGTCCCCGCCAAGGAGCACCCAAAGGTAAGGACTAATACGCGCTATGTCACGACGTAGCTTGGAAATTATCCAGTTGTGAAACATTGAAAATTCGTTATTTTTTCAATTTGAACCCTTTCCAAACACCGATCATTGTGAGGTTAGAAAAGTTTTTTTTCTTTTTACTGGGTAAATGGTTCAACCGATTTGAATGCAATTTTCAAGTCACATTTGAAACGTCTTCACTCAGATCTCTTGAGATTTTGAATCTTATCAAATTAGTTATTTTGGTTTAAATCAAGATTAACGAAACATTTCATTTAGGTACATTTTCATTTCAAAATCCAGACAGTTGTTAGGCCAAATTCTGCAGTTAGAGTTTCCATGGCGACATATTTACGGTACGAATTTGAAAGAGTATTGAAAGTACCAAAAGAACCATGGTGAAGCGACCGCACCTCTTTCCAGAAAAAAAATTAAATTTAGGACAAACGCAACTTGGATAGCGTTCACGAAGCTCTAGTTTCTAACCATTTTTGCTGATGCTGCTAACATATTGCAAACCGGATGGCATTAAATATGTTTCTTCGAAACAAACTTAATTTAAAGCGTGCACAGTTTGCGAGTTTGCTCGCAGTGGCTAAGATAACTCTACCCCCAACATCTACACTCTCGAGTTAGCCACCGAATAGAAACCAACCAACCACACGTTTTGATACCGTGAGGAGAGACAGGGGGTGCAATCCATCGCCCAAACACCCTTCAGATACCCGCTATTCTGTTTGACTTACAGAATACTACAATTAATTCAATCGATTTCAAGCGCTTTCGGGTGGCACCTACCGTTACCATGCGTTGCCGGCCTCGTTTAACATTAACGCTGATCATTATTGGAATTGTAATTGTTCATTTATTTTCATTTCTCTGAAGAAAACACTCTAAGTACCTACGTATTATGCAGTGGTGTAGTCCAGGGTATACGCGGGTATTCGCCGTATACCCAAAGAAACTTTTTGACAACGAGCGTACACCCCACAAGAATATACAGGGTGTACGCCCAATAAATACTCTTTGCAAAACTTTAAAATGCGTTTTGCAACGACAATTCTTAATCTCCCTACAACCTGCACTATAAAAACTCGAAAAGCAAAGTTTATTCCGAAAAGTGGGTAGTCCGTCTATAGTAGCGGTTCGTATGATCTGGATGGGTATGCAATGGTTTTTCCAAGCAGTCAACGTACTCATTCAACCCACCCGAGGAAAGCGCGATTGCAGCTACCCCAACACCAAGTAGTAGTTTTAGTGTTGATAGGAATTAACTATCTATGAACTATAACTAGTAAATAGACTAAAGGTAAAGAATTAGAAACACCCCCCACCCAGTACCTAACCTAGTGATGACCACGGCATTTGGAACTCACAGCCTGATAACCCAGCGTATACCCAAAAACAAATGTAGGACTACATCACTGGTATTATGACATATTATGTAGGAGCATGGATACAAGTCTGAACATTTTCATTAATATCCATAGTTATTTTCAGTAAATATCATCGTCACATTCATTCTAGCAATAAAATCTATTACAAATACAATTACTAGAAGCTTCCAGAAGTCTCTGAGCTTCTGATTCGAATCTAGACATATTTCAAATAAAGTAACATAAATTATTTTGATAAAATTAACACAAAACATCTCGTCATGAAGTTTCTACGAACTCGTCCATACGAGTCAACTCGGCCTCATCATTAAGAGGATCCCTTATACCACCCCTAAAAAAGCTGGAATATGTGTGTCCGGATAGCTGAATTGGTAGAGCACCCGACCGGCAATTGGGAGGCCCCGGGTTTTTATCCCGGTTTGGTCGCACATTTTTCCAGTCTAGCTTCCTTACCATAAATGTTATGTTTATTGAAAACAATTCAGTTGAACGACTCAACAAGTCTGTACATCTCAAGAGTGAACTCGCTCTAGGCATCTAATTTTCACGTCCCTTGCACTCCCAAAGGGTGCTCCAATCTGTAGCTATCCTAGCTCCAATTAACGTCTCTGTCGGTTTCCGAGGGTTGTGATAACGACCCGTTAAATCAGCTGACGACATCTGACGACGATCACGGAATTCGGAATGTTGCCAGCTTTTGTCAATTGTAGAGGTCATGGGTCATGAGTCATGGAGCTCTGTGATGACTTTTTGAAATCAACAGACGCTGGGATCTCAGTTCATTGCGGATTGTTGATTGAAGAACATTTATTTTCACATTGGATAAAAAGTTTAGTGAGAGTCACAGCTTTGATGTCAAAATTTTTGCTGACAAAACGAGCTGGCAACACGTGGTTACAGTTGTGGCCACAAGATGGCACTTGCGGCTGTATTTATTTACAGGCTTCTTTTTTAATAATTACTCAAAATATCGACACGTGTATAGCAATCGTTGAGGTTTGACCGGTCTAACTACCGAAATACTGTCTGAAACAGCTCGGGTTAAAATGATTTACACTCAATACGACGGTAACTTTAGGGTATTCCTTGTAAAGTAGTCATCGGTCGGTGCTTCTTGCGAAGACTGTTTATTTATTTGGCTAATGACAAGTTACATAGTAATTGTGTGGGCCGTATAGAATAAATTTACATATGGACATATACATACAAACAGTTATTTAAAATATAATAATAATAATAGTGATTAAGACTACAATCAGTAGAGTACCTTGTAATAAAGCTATAGTTGGTCCTTCTCTAGGGTAGGGTTATTAATAATAGTGGTATTAGTAGGTACCTATCTAATTTAGTTGTTTACTATTGTTTACTATTGTTTATTGTTTATTGTCCAGTTCAACATAAAATGTTATGTAGACAGTCATCATAGTATACAAATATCACATCATATATACAAATCAGGATTTATACTTTAAAACGCAGAAACTCGTCAATTGAATAGAAACATTGCTGTACTAAAAAGGACCTTAGTTTTGTTTTAAAACTCCCACCTGTGACTTCTTTTATGTAGGAAGGAAGGGTATTGTACATTTTTACTCCCATATCAATTGGTCCCTTCGAATTAGTATGGTTTTTGATTTCTAAATTGCCACCAATTATTAGGTTAACATTCCTCGTGGTAGTGGTGGTAGTGTAATAAGATTAAATAAAGGTCATACTAATGACAATATTCTATAGTAATAATAATACTAATACAATTTTATAGAAATAATAATAATGGTAATGATAACACTTATGATCCATATGGTGCAAACCAAGGGGGCTAGAACTTTGCTCGTCTGTTTTGGCAATTACAACAGAAGAACGAGTTACCAACCTCCTTGGCGTAAACCAACGTCAGTCTATCTAACCAGTTCGAGTCCCCGTTTGGGCATCAATTTTTGAGACGGTCATAGTGTTGTTAATAATAAAATACCCCACGCATTGCAAGCGTTTGCAATTTAAACAAGATTTTATCTTAGCAGCACTGTACTCGTTTCTACATATTTTCCCATGAAATGAACCTAGGTGAACGCGACAATATGAAATATTGTCCAGAGCTCAAAACGCTTTATTTAAAGTTGATGGTACTTTTTTTTTTAGACGTGACACGAGGCGTTAAAAACTTAACAACCTCTACAAGAATACATGTAAAGCATCAAACAAAATAACTATCAATAAATAAGTCTCATTTCATCTTGGCAACGGAACGAAATCAGAAAACTTTCACACATCAGAACTTATTTTATTACTGCACTACCGACTGAACTTTGTCAAACTTGTGATCATAATTCAGCTAGAAACGGCAAGCTAGGATCGTAGCACGCTGCACATAACATCCAGTAAACTTGTCGCCGAAAATAATACGCGAGTGTTCAGCTTTTAAGCGTTGTTCCAGATTAATTAAGCTACTTAAGACGTACACGATAAGAGGTTGGGGGGGAGCTACGCGTATATTTCAAGAGATTTTCGTCAGAATCTGGCATAATTTAAAATGGGGGGAGGTGGGAATTTGGCGAGGGGGTCGAGCGCTAGTTTCTGTTTTGGGACCCGCGCGTTCCTACACTGGGAACAGGTTTAATTACGAATGTGACGAACGTATGTTCGTATGCCCGAACGGCTTGGTTGACAGCTAAGGCACCTCGCGCGCAAGGGAAATAATTTTTATGTCGACGCTGACGACGCCGAAGCCGACGACGCTGAGCCGTCTGGCTTTCATTCAATGAATATTAAGCGTGTTTAAAGAGAGGATTATTCATTTACTTAACCCGTGAAAGTGAGTACGTTGATGGCAGATTAGTTGAGAGATTGAGATTCTGGCGTTTCGCCAGTGTTCATGGATTGCGACTGGTTGATCTCTTGTGCGTATGAGATTGTTAGATCTGCAGAGACTTAACGTATTTTTAAATCTGTCTGTACCAGAGCGGGTTTTAAACGTGATGATGAAGTCATGTTCTCCACCGGGTTTGCACCAGCTTCGAGTGATAGCGCTCCCACCCGAACACGTGAACACTAGCTTCCAGTGTTTCTTTCCAATTGCATCGTTCAAATTCTCTGAGCAAGAAAAGTGCACCGGGAGTGACCCGAGAGCGAGCAACTCTGCCAGTCGAACACGTGAAAGTTGCACTAGGACAGAGTCACATGCCCAGTCGAACACGTGAAAGTTGCACTGGGACAGAGTCACATGCCCAGTCGAACACGTGAAAGTTGCACTGGGGCAGAGTCACATGCCCAGTCGGACACGTGAAAGTTACACTGGGACAGAGTCACATGCCCAGTCAAACACGTGAAAGTTGCACTGGGACAGCGTCACATGCCCAGTCGAACACGTGAAAGTTGCACTGGGACAGAGTCACATGCCCAGTCGAACACGTGAAAGTTGCACTGGGGCAAAGTCACATGCCCAGTTGAACACGTGAAAGTTGCACTGGGGCAAAGTCACATGCCTAGTCGAACACGTGAAAGTTGCACTGGGACAGAGTCACATGCCCAGTCGAACACGTGAAAGTTGCACTGGGACAGAGTCACATGCCCAGTCGAACACGTGAAAGTTGCACTGGGACAGAGTCACATGCCCAGTCGAACACGTGAAAGTTGCACTGGGACAGAGTCACATGCCCAGTCGAACACGTGAAAGTTGCACTGGGGCAGAGTCACATGCCCAGTCGAACACGTGAAAGTTGCACTGGGGCAAAGTCACATGCCTAGTCGAACACGTGAAAGTTGCACTGGGACAGAGTCACATGCCCAGTCGAACACGTGAAAGTTGCACTGGGACAGAGTCACATGCCCAGTCGAACACGTGAAAGTTGCACTGGGATAGAGTCACATACCCAGTCGAACACGTGAAAGTTGCACTGGGGCAAAGTCACATGCCCAGTCGAACACGTGAAAGTTGCACTGGGGCAGAGTCACATGCCCAGTCAAACACGTGAAAGTTGCACTGGGACAAAGTCCCAGTGCCCAGTCGAATTGTTTAAGAGAGAAAAGTAAAAAGTGGTCATATAGTTAAAGAACATACTTGCATTTTTGTAATAATATGACGTGGTCAAAAGTTGTGCGACGCTTTTTAAAACCTGATCATATAACTTACTTTCAAGTAATCTACTAAAGTATCGTTGTTATCGAAAATAAGTTTTCTGAACTGGGCTAAGAATGAGAATCGGTGAATGTGAAAATATCGCTCGTGCAAACTTTCTGAAAGAGGAACGTAATCTGGAGCAAGGAGCAGAAAATCACTCAAGATTGCTGTTTTTTTTTACACGTGTACTCCACCCATTGTATGGGCGAAAATCCACTTTGCGTTTTTTTGGCTGTAAACACTTTTTGTGACCAAATCTTTGTGCACAATGCACTGAAAACTGGATCTAAGAACGTGGATCACAACAAATGTGGCAGTAAATTTCGCGAATGGAGTCGATAAAATGTTGCAACTTGCAAGCTTTTCGACAGAACCAGAGAAAAAGTATTTTTCCAGAGAAAAGGAACATAAATTAACCACCTGGTCCCTAGAAAATAGTACAGAATTCGAGAAAAAAAATCGCTCTTTCCTATCGTAATGTTTTTTTGAATAAAAAACGCAATTGCAAGATTGTCTTCTGCAGTTTATTTTCGAAATTGCAATTTTGTTTTCTTTAAATTTTCCAATTTTCTCTTCGTCATTCGCGATGATGCCCCAGGGGTAAAATTCTTCATTAAAAAAAAAAACTTCTTTAGATATATATCTATATGTGACTGCACCAAATATCTCGACTTTTTTACTTTAATCTTTTTTTCTATCAATTTGCCTACCACTCTTTCCCTTTGACTCCCACGACAACGCACACAGGAGAACGCGCCATTTCTTATTTGTCTAACGCAGGATGAATCGACGTAGCCAGCTACGACCGAGGTGTACCAAACGTGAATCGATTAGTACAAGAAGATTAAAGTGGAAATATTATTCTGAAGCGAACAACATCGCCTTACAACGGAAACACAGGCTGGCGCACGAAATATTCAAATAACAGGTCGTTTGATTACCGGCCCCGTAGTTCATGTAATGGCCACTCGAGAGCAACAGCGCTGTTCGACTATTACCGTTAGATATTTATACACAGATTAAATTTGAAATAACGACTGAAGATCGTTACGCCTGTCATCGGCTGACACCTGATTAAAATTTAGTAAATAGGTCGGCGCAGACTGTATTTACCGTGAGTCATTTCATAGCTTTAATGATGAACTTATTATCACTCCCTTTGTTTTAGCTTTTTCGCGCATGTTCGCCGTTTGAGTAAAGACATACTAGATTTAGGGACGGTTAGGGATTATTGCAGTGATACTGTCATAGGTGCATGCAAACAATGGCCACCACGGGCCCAACAATAGGTTAGAACGTTGAGTTTATAGAGTTAGAGGACCGGCGTTAATCTAAAACTTTCTGCAAACTAGCTGGCAACACGATTTTTGTCGGTCAAGTGATTTGGCGGTCATTTTGTTGTTGTTAAGACAGTTTTACCTATACCTATAAACTCAATAGTAAGAGCCATTTCAGTAATTAATATTCACTAAGTAATTGGCATGATCAAATGCTGTAAATCACAGAATAAATATAATTTTCATAACATAAATGTAGTTCAGACAAAGCGAGATGACAGACTACATATTGGTTTTAAGACTGCTACATGATTCTTTTATAATTGTCGATATTTCTGATTGTTTTCTGATTTTCTGTGATAATTCGGACAAATATTGCCGCCTCTTCAGGGTCTACTTCACGCAGGTTTTGTTTGATGTTTCAGTTTAACTTCGTGGGCAAGCTGCTGGGTCCGAAGGGCAACTCACTGAAGCGACTGCAGGAGGACACGATGACCAAGATGGCCATCCTAGGGAGGGGCTCCATGCGGGACAAGCACAAGGTAAGCAAACAAAGTGCCTAGAAATCTGGAATTTTCTCAGCAATAGGAAAGACGCATGGGCTGAATGGGTACTAAAACCGTGAATTTTGACAACAAATAGATGTGTATTGTCTTTCATCTTAACTTAAGTCATGTTTGCATATAATAAGAAATTGGAGTTCGGTAGGAATAAGAAAACTTAATAAATGAACAGTAAATTTATTCGTGCATTTCAGGCATTCCCTAAAATATTACCTTCGTTAAAGGGCACGGACTTCTCTCTGCACCCTCTCTTTTGTGTGATGTCTACCACCCTAATAGTCTGCCATATTTCCAAAAGTGTATTATCGAATCTAAAATAACTCAGGTCTATTGGAGTGAGAGCTTACTCAGGTCTATTGGAGTGGGAGCTTACTCAGGTCTATTGGAGTGGGAGCTTACTCAGGTCTATTGGAGTGGGAGCTTACTCAGGTCTATTGGAGTGGCAGCTTACTCAGATCTATTGGAGTGGCAGCTTACTCAGGTCTATTGGAGTGGCAGCTTACTCAGGTCTATTGGAGTGGGAGCTTACTCAGATCTATTGGAGTGGGAGCTTACTCAGGTCTATTGGAGTGGCAGCTTACTCAGGTCTATTGGAGTGGCAGCTTACTCAGATCTATTGGAGTGGCAGCTTACTCAGGTCTATTGGAGTGGCAGCTTACTCAGGTCTATTGGAGTGGGAGCTTACTCAGGTCTATTGGAGTGGCAGCTTACTCAGGTCTATTGGAGTGGGAGCTTACTCAGGTCTATTGGAGTGGGAGCTTACTCAGGTCTATTGGAGTGGGAGCTTACTCAGGTCTATTGGAGTGGAGCTTACTCAGGTCTATTGGAGTGGGAGCTTACTCAGGTCTATTGGAGTGGCAGCTTACTCAGGTCTATTGGAGTGGGAGCTTACTCAGGTCTATTGGAGTGGGAGCTTACTCAGGTCTATTGGAGTGGTAGCTTACTCAGGTCTATTGGAGTGGGAGCTTACTTAGGTCTATTGGAGTGGGAGCTTACTCAGGTCTATTGGAGTGGGAGCTAACTCAGGTCTATTGGAGTGGGAGCTTACTCATGTCTATTGGAGTGGGAGCTTACTCAGGTCTATTGGAGTGGGAGCGTACTCAGGTCTATTGGAGTGGGAGCGTACTCAGGTCTATTGGAGTGGGAGCTTACTCAGGTCTATTGGAGTGGGAGCGTACTCAGGTCTATTGGAGTGGGAGTTTACTCAGGTCAATTGGAGTGGGAGCTTACTCAGGTCTATTGGAGTGGGAGCTTACTCAGGTCTATTGGAGTGGGAGCTTACTCAGGTCTATTGGAGTGGGAGCTTACTCAGGTCTATTGGAGTGGGAGCTTACTCAGGTCTATTGGAGTGGGAGCGTACTCAGGTCTATTGGAGTGGGAGCGTACTCAGGTCTATTGGAGTGGGAGCTTACTCAGGTCTATTGGAGTGGTAGCTTACTCAGGTCTATATCTAGGTTTACTGGATCTAGGTTTACTCTAAACGACCAAACCACTTGTCCGAAAACTAGGTGACTCATCACACTATTAGCAACAAATTTACGCTTTTCAAAATCAAAAATGTGATTTTTTCTTGTAGTTACATTGCGTTGTAAAGAGAACAGTTTAAGGAATTTTCCGGTGTGTTTCAGAAAAAAATACACAGTTTTTGTAGCGCCGATAGATCTAAAAATTTTTCAATCTATCAACACTACCAAACAACAAAAAAGAAAAACACGAATGAAACATTTTGAAAATTCTTCCTAGTTAGTTGCATCCAGTGTTTTTTTAGAACGGATTTTCCGGAAAATTTTCACCAAAATAGATGTTTTTAGTTAGTGAACCAGTAAATTCCAACTTCAAATGAAGAAAGGAAATGAATTCGTTCCCTAGATCCCCCAGAGAAAGAAGACGGAGGCGATGCAACACCAGTAAGTTCGTTATTAGCCTCATCGTCACTGAATCATCCACCAGACTGTGAAATGAAGTCATAGCAAGCCTACAGCTGCGACAATAATTTCCCTGGCGTGAACGCAAAGTTTGTCCTGTCCCGTACCGGTTCTCTGTTCCTCCCCACGAATGCCTCAAGTATCCTTGGTCCCAGATAATAACTGTCCACCATCTTACGGTCACGTCGCTGTCTCGGATGTTCCAGGAGGAAGAGCTGCGCCTGTCCAACGACCCCAAGTTCTCGCATCTGAACGATGACCTTCACGTCGAGGTCACAGCGTTCGCTCCACCCGCTGAAGCGCACGCACGAATCGCGTACGCACTCGCCGAGGTGCGTCGCTTCCTCGTTCCGGTAGGTAGCGCGTCAATCGCGCGTCACTTTCTCTTTAGAAGACCTGGGAACGGTTTGTGGTACTAGAAGAGTTTGCTTTTATTTTAAATCGCGTTTCTTACTGCATTTTATTGCTGACTTTTATAGTGAATAGCTTCTTAAATATTTGAAAAAAAATACTTGCTTTGTTAGGCAGAGTCAGAACTTTTTTTAGAACACTTAAATCAGAGTGGAAGCTCAGAGTTTATTTAAAAGTATAGCTTTGCCGCCACTTTGGCTGGTGTAGAATAAGAATGACTGTCTGCTCTAAAGTGATCTGTTGGAACTGATCAGACACAAACAAACATAAGGTAGCGGCATATTTTGGTGCTCAATTACAAACGGATACTAAAAGAGTAGGATTCGGCAAAGAAACAGAAAAGAACAAAGAGGGATCCCTTATCCCACCCCGCATATATGAAATCATTGTGTCCGGATAGCTCAATTGGTTAAGCACCCGACTGGTAAGTGGGTGGTCTCGGGTTCGTATCCCGGCTCGGACGCACGTCTTTCCAATCTATAAGCTCTGTTTCCATCCTTCACTTGCTGGTTGCAGTTTCCTTATGGAATCACAAGGAAACACTTTAAAGCCTGAAAAGCAAATATTTGTTGGAATTGGGATGCTTCGTTTGAACTTCAAGCTTTGGTCCGATAGATATATTTTTTTAATGCCACATTAACACTCGGTGCATGCTTATTTTGATTGATTTGTGGTGTTTAACGACGCACTGTTTTGTCTCACATCTCTTACAGTGGTTTTTCTAACTCTACTTAGCACTAAAAGCAACGAAAGAGAATTATTATTATAAATTTTGTTTTTAATCTACAGAGTTTTATCGGTCTAGATACTGTCGTTAAATTGAATTGCACTTTAAATGCAAATAAATCTGACATAAAAGTGAGAGTTGTTTAAATCGATATAACGCGCGATTATGCCATCCTTATCGCTTGAATGACGAGGAATTTTATCAAAATCCATCCATGAGCAATTGTCATTGCCAATGACTTATCCTCCTGATTGGGATTACACCTCGGTGAACAATTTTGTCAATGATATCGACATTGCAATACGCATCGAGTTGGAGCTAATAGATGTGGGACCTCCCACCTTCGCCACCTGTCGGGCAGCGTTAGGTGCTTCGACCGTCGGGCATTTTATGATACTGTACCCAAATAAAAAACATAATAACAACCAATCGAATCTGACGCTTAGAATGGAAAATATAAGTCTTTGAGGCGCTTCTTTGGTGCAGGATACGATTGAAAAGTTACTGAATCCTCTTTTCCGATGTTTGGTAGATAGAGAAAACAACTTATTAATTAATTAATTTACAGCTATTTAAATACATGGTCGACCATAAAGATCTAGCGTTCTAATCTATATTATAAAATACAATTTCTTATAAAAGTAGCAATAATACTTTTGGTATGATTATGGTCATACCTATAGTTAATTATGAACATTGTGCATTAGAAATAAAGCCCCCTATCTACTATCTCTTAGAATTAAATCTCTTAGAACAAACAAGTTTGAGATAAGATCGAAACTCTAGACCGAAAGGGATAATTGAAGATTGTATAACATTATTTAGTTACCGATTGTTTTTTGCGCAGGAAGTTTGGGGTGATCTGTAGCCATCTCTAATACCAATAATGTCAGCCAGCATCGACTTCTCGATACAAACTTGTTATGATGCTGAAGAATAGTCTGAAATTGATAAAATACTGATTTAATAAAATATAGGTCTTGTCAAATATAGTAGAGATATGCGATTTTTTTTTAAATATTCAAATTATTTAACTGTTTGCCGTATTGGAACGCAGCTCTCACGAGATCACTGTAGTAAAGTAAAACTGATCTGGATAAAGTATTGGATTGGTGACCATCATACACATGACCAGTTCTGTTTGGGAGAGAGGTTGCAGGGATGAAAGTTAATCAACACTGCGCTGAGTCAGGTATTAGATGGGTGACCATCATACACATGACCAGTTCTGTTCAGGAGAGAGGTTGCAGGAATGAAAGTTAATCAACACTGCGCTGGGTCAGATATTGGATGGGTGACCATCATACACATGACCAGTTCTGTTCGGGAAGGAGGTTGGAGGGATGAAAGTTAAGCAACACTGCGCTGGGTCAGGTATTGGATGGGTGACCATTATACACATGACCAGTTCTGTTTGGGAGAGAGGTTGCAGGGATGAAAGTTAATCAACACTGCGCTGAGTCAGGTATTAGATGGGTGACCATCATACACATGACCAGTTCTGTTTGGGAGAGAGGTTGCAGGGATGAAAGTTAATCAACACTGCGCTGGGTCAGATATTGGATGGGTGACCATCATACACATGACCAGTTCTGTTCGGGAGAGAGGTTGGAGGCATGAAAGTTAGTACAGCTACTTCACTCGCCTTGCTTGTGGAATATGAGTGCGGGTAGCGGCTCTTTCAGAAACTAGGTCCCCGAGGTTGAATCCCTCGGGTAAGATTCCTATGTGTTACTAAGGGCTGTTTAAGGTATTTTCTATCATGATCTATTTACCATCATGATTATTACATTTTTATTTTAGCCGCAACACTGCTGAATAAAACACGGAATGAAAACTTTAAGTGCACAGAACACAGCGTGAGCAGAAAAAGACAACGAAAAGTAGTTGAAGAGTAAAAGAGCTTGAATATAAGTCTTACTCTGTACTGGGCACATGCCCTTGTATACAGAAAGTTGGTGAAAATTTGGTAAACATAGGTCTTTATAGCTTGGTGATAGTGAAGGTGAATTACACAAGATGTTATAGAAATGAAATGGGGAAACTGAAAATATATGCGAGAGTACAAGTGTGTAGATAAAGTTGGTGTCATGCCGGAAGTGACTGTGACTAGAGTCAGTTAAATAGTAAGGAAGAGAATCTACCTTACACTTATCAACCTCTCGACAGCATGGATTTGTGGAGGAATCCTGTTGTTCGCGTTGTACCGTCCTTCGGAAGGGACGTTAAGCCGTTGGTCCCCTTGATGCTCTTCGACAGGAGTAGGCTACGTGCCGGCACCGGGTTTCCCGCCTCCCTTCGATGTTAAGTAACATCCTTATCTTTATGCGTTCACTTACCGATGCCATTGGGCCAGTGCCGCAGGACCCCGTTGTCAAAACAGTGCGTCGTTAAACATCACTTACCAAACGGATTGATTATGGTGCACGAAGCAGTTCTCTCCGGCAAACACAAATGCATTCAAACAAGTTCCTGTTGGTTTATTTTTTGTTTTGAGAACTGTGGTCTGTTTTCCCAATACTGGTTGCTTGTGAATGCACTACCCATAGATTTCATCTTTGTATAGAAAGAGCCACCATACCACATGGCAACACACTGTTCACTGTAAATACTTTACACTGGTGTAACTTTCTGTGCAAACATTTGCAAAACGCAATCGACACGGGCCTTTCAAACTAGCGCCAACTTTTAGCTAGATTGACTTCTCAAAAAGTTCGACGAAATCCCCTGATAATCACGTGTGCAACATTTGCGTTCATCATTTTCCGTTGAAAACATACACACGTTTTATCTCGATTCATACGCAAACACAAAAAAGCAATGAGTAATTACTCGTGAGCTTCTGAGCACTCGTATATTGCTACTGTCTAGCCCGTGAGAGAAGATACCAGCTCAAAGGCGGCCCTGCATTGCTACAGTCTAGCCTGTGAGAGGAGATACCAGCACAAGGACTGTCCCCTGCATTGCTACAGTCTAGCCCGTGAGAGAAGATACCAGCACAAGGACTGTCCCCTGCATTGCTACAGTCTAGCCCGTGAGAGAAGATACCAGCACAAAGGCTGCCCCCTGCATTTCTACAGTCTAGCCCGTGAGAGAAGAAACCAGCACAAGGACTGTCCCCAGCATTGCTACAGTCTAGCCCGTGAGAGAAGATACCAGCTCAAGGACTGTCCCCTGCATTGCTACAGTCCAGCCCGTGAGAGAAGATACCAGCACAAGGACTGTCCCCTGCATTGCTACAGTCTAGCCCGTGAGAGAAGATACCAGCACAAGGACTGTCCCCTGCATTGCTACAGTCTAGCCCGTGAGAGAAGATACCAGCACAAGGACTGTCCCCTGCATTGCTACAGTCTAGCCCGTGAGAGAAGATACCAGCACAAGGACTGTCACCTGCATTGCTACAGTCTAGCCCGTGAGAGAAGATACCAGCACAAGGACTGTCCCCTGCATTGCTACAGTCTAGCCCGTGAGAGAAGATACCAGCACAAGGACTGTCCCCAGCATTGCTACAGTCTAGCCTCTGAGAGAAGATACCAGCACAAGGACTGTCCCCTGCATTGCTACAGTCTACCCCGTGAGAGAAGATACCAGCACAAGGACTGTTTCCTGCATTGCTACAGTCTAGCCTGTGAGAGAAGATACCAGCACAAGCACTGTCCCTGCATTGCTACAGTCTAGCACGTGAGAGAAGATACCAGCACAAGGACTGTCCCTGCATTGCTACAGTCTAGCACGTGAGAGAAGATACCAGTACAAGGACTGTCCCCTGCATTGCTACAGTCTAGCCCGTGAGAGAAGATACCAGCACAAGGACTGTCCCCTGCATTGCTACAGTCTAGCCCGTGAGAGAAAATACCAGCACAAGGACTGTCCCCTGCATTGCTACAGTCTAGCCCGTGAGAGAAGATACCAGCACAAGGACTGTCCCCTGCATTGCTACAGTCTAGCCCGTGAGAGACAGCACAAGGACTGTCCCCTGCATTGCTACAGTCTAGCCCGTGAGAGAAGATACCAGCACAAGGACTGTCCTCTGCATTGCTACAGTCTAGCCCGTGAGAGAAGATACCAGCACAAGGACTGTCCCCTGCATTGCTACAGTCTAGCTCGTGAGAGAAGATACTAGCACAAGGACTGTCTCCTGCATTGCTACAGTCTAGCCCGTGAGAGAAGATACCAGCACAAGGACTGACCCCAGAATTGCTACAGTCTAGCCCGTGAGAGAAGATACCAGCACAAGGACTGTCCCCTGCATTGCTACAGTCTAGACTGTGAGAGAAGATACCAGCACAAGGACTGTCCCCTGCATTACTACAGTCTAGCCCGTGAGAGAAGATACCAGCACAAGGACTGTCCCTGCATTGCTACAGTCTAGACTGTGAGAGAAGATACCAGCACGAGGACTGTCCCTGCATTGCTACAGTCTAGCCAGTGAGAGAAGATACCAGCACAAGGACTGTCCCCTGCATTGCTACAGTCTAGCACGTGAGAGAAGATACCAGGACAAGGACTACCCCCTGCATTGCTACCAACTCATGACCAGTGACGCATCTGCCGGAAAAGGATCGTAAAACCCTTATTACAATTGCAAAATTATTCATAAGACTATAAATGGTTAAAAAAGTTCTTATGCAGCTTGAAAAACAAACATCTTTGCGCGACAAAAGCCATGGAGCAAAAGAAAAATCGCGAACATCAACAGCGATGATTTGGCGTGTCCTTAAATATTACACTTGGCCCACGTGTCACCTTCTGAACTGAATATAGTAATGCGTAATTACATGGCATCGAAATGTTGCATACTTTACTTGTTGTAATGGTGCGGAGCCATGCACTTGCATTACCTAATAATCATCTCAATGAATAGTAATCACCTATTAATAAATGTGTTGGTAATCAGTACCCATCCCTCCTAATGATGATTAGTATAGCGATTGCTGCCAAGGTACACGGGGATGTTTCGGTCGTTCCTTTTGTAATTTCTCCAGAGTCCATACACGAGACTAGAATATAATTGGTAATACATTTGTAATAGTGAATTAACTAGGGACTTCCCGTAATTGTAGCTATAGTATGTTGCTCTCGTTTTGTTTATGTGAGACCTTTGATATTTTTGTTTAATCACTAGAGTGGTCATGTTTGTTGGGTAGGTTTTATTGATATGCTTGCATTAAGCTTAATGCTAAGGTGTTGTTTGTATGTTGGTATTTTAAAGCTGTTAGATAACACGCCTGTGATTAAAAGCTTGGGATTTTCACAGGTAGTTTTCTGTTTGACAGGTAAAGTCTAGCCCGCTATTGAATACGAATATTTTAATAATGTAACACATGTACTACACATGTTTATGACAGTTTAATAAATGGCTGGATTCCTCTGCGAATCCATGCTGTCGTGAGGTTGATAGGGAAGGCGATTTTATTTTCTTAAATCCTTTCAACCTCTCTTTTAAAACAAAACTGGTCATGTGTATGATTATTGACCATCCAATACCTGACCTAGCGCAGTGCTGCTTATCTTCGGTAATCTCAAGAGATGGTTGCATTACACCAAACCGTTTGGATAACTCTATCAGGACTCTATCTATTTAAGTTGATTTTAAAATGATGATATTTTTTAATTTTTATAATAAGTTTGTGACATGGAATATCTTTTGAGAACTTTTACCTACCTCAAGGCATGTGTTGTAGGACTTTAAACTTTTCAAGTTTTTAATGCCCAACAGCGCTAAAGTTGCTTGGAATATGAAAACATGGCTTGCTTTTAAGACCGACTTTAAAATATCCAGCTTCACAATTAACTGGAAGCTGAGATCAAAAACAAAGCCATCTGATTTGCTGTGTCCAAGGGTGACTTTTCAATTGGCAGTTATTTTTTAAACCGGAAATGGTACAAATGTTATGATAGATCATTTTTATTTTTACTCAAAAACCACATTTCATTATGAGAAATTCGTTTGCGATCGCCAAACCACGGAAATTTTACGAAAAGACGATTTAAAAAGAGGCCAACTTGCCACATTTCAAGCCAAAGTGTAACTTTTCAACAGCTTTTAAACTAACCTGGCCAAAATAACACTCTGAAATGCATGGAAACTATGCCTGAGCATGATTACCAAGCCGAATAGGACACAGAGTTTTACCCTCAGGCTTATGCTATTTATGTTCAAACAAGCAGGACTTCACAAGTAGAAGCGGAAAGGAAAATTTGAAGAAGGGAGAAAGCGAATGTCCCCCCCCCCCCCCCCCCCCCCCCCCCCCGTTTTACCCTCTCTCTCGGCGAATCGTCGTCTCCTGGGTTTAATAACGTTTGTTCGTTTACATTTCTGTAGCTAACCAGAAGTTCATTCTCTGTGCATTTCGACAGCTAAATACATCCAAACAATAAGTTCCGAAATGAGAGTGTTTGCACATCGTACTTTCACCATGTTTTGTCAGTGTTTACGTAGCGCCGTTTAAATTGCCGGCTGTTGAACTGCGTCAAAGAAATGAACCAGTTTCTACCGAGATAGTGAACCGGAGCTAGTAAATATTTTAGAAATCCTTTTCATCGGATATAGCGTTAACTGTTTAGAGTCTCGGCTTTGCTGTTAAATCGTAGTCGAGGGGTCTTTGACTTCATCAATGAGGTGACGTTCTTATTTAGAATACATTTTTGAACGCTGCAGAGCTTTAATTTTTCTAACAAAAATTTTCTCTTTTGGTCAGTAATTTTTGGAAGGTTATAATTGTCAGCAATATTAAAAAAGAAATCATTTTACCAACAAACGTTCTTACAAATTTTAGTCCTATTACTTAACTTTTGTTCCATGTTCTCAAGTTATGGCTTTGCTTTCGATTTGACAGATCAGACATAAGACAGGACAATCCCATCGACCGAGGAAGCTGGATTAAGACCATCCCCTTCTATTCCAGACAACTAAACCAAAGAAAAGGGTTTCAGCAACCTTGGTTTTCACCAATATAATTCTTTCCTAGAGCGAGGCATTAGTGGATTGAAGAAGTCCAAAGGTTCAACAAATAATTGGTCCTCTTGACCTGGTCGTACCACATACTTCAGCACAGAGTTGAGGTTTCAAATGTCAGAAAAATATCAATTTCACTGCCATACGATTTGAAGTAGCTGTGACAATTTTATAACCTCAATATTAACCATAACCTAGATTTAAATAGAACCTTTAAATTTTAAAGCCCACTAGATTCAGTTTGGCCAAAACTGCTACTGCAGCCAAATTCATACAAAGGGTTTTGAAATTGGTACTTTTTATAAATATACCCGTGGTAACATAAGATAGCAGAATTGAGAAGCTCTGTCAGGCGATCTCAGCATCTCCCTGGCTACCAAACGTTGAATCTACTATTGAACCTCCTATGATAGGCCATGATATACCCGTGGTAACATAAGATATCAGAATTGAGAAGCTCTGTCAGGCGATCTCAACATCTCCATGGCTACCAAACGTTGAATCTACCATTGAACCTCCTATGCTAGGCCATGATATACCCGTGGTAATATAAGATAGCAGAATTGAGAAGCTCTGTCAGGTGATCTCAGCATCTCCACGGCTACCAAACGTTGAATCTACCATTGAACCTCCTATGCTAGGCCATGATATACCCGTGGTAACATAAGATAGCAGAATTGAGAAGCTCTGTCAGGCGATCTCAGCATCTCCATGGCTACCAAACATTGAATCTACCATTGAACCTCCTATGCTAGGCCATGATATACCCGTGGTAACATAAGACAGCAGAATTGAGAAGCTCTGTCAGGCGATCTCAGCATCTCCATGGCTACCAAACATTGAATCTACCATTGAACCTCCTATGCTAGGCCATGATATACCCGTGGTAACATAAGATAGCAGAATTGAGAAGCTCTGTCAGGCGATCTCAGCATCTCCATGGCTACCAAACATTGAATCTACCATTGAACCTCCTATGCTAGGCCATGATATACCCGTGGTAACATAAGACAGCAGAATTGAGAAGCTCTGTCAGGCGATCTCAGCATCTCCATGGCTACCAAACGTTGAATCTACCATTGAACCTTCTATGCTAGGCCATGATATGCCCATGGTAACATAAGATAGCAGAATTGAGAAGCTCAGTCAGGTGATCTCAGCATCTCCATGGCTACAAACATTGAATCTACCATTGAACCTCCTATGCTAGGCCATGATATACCCGTGGTAACATAAGATAGCAGAATTGAGAAGCTCTGTCAGGTGATCTCAGCATCTCCACGGCTACCAAACGTTGAATCTACCATTGAACCTCCTATGCTAGGCCATGATATACCCGTGGTAACATAAGATAGCAGAATTGAGAAGCTCTGTCAGGCGATCTCAGCATCTCCCTGGCTACCAAACGTTGAATCTACTATTGAACCTCCTATGATAGGCCAT
This sequence comes from Protonemura montana, assembly GCA_947568835.1. Classification (NCBI taxonomy): domain Eukaryota; kingdom Metazoa; phylum Arthropoda; class Insecta; order Plecoptera; family Nemouridae; genus Protonemura; species Protonemura montana. Next base: position 13,233,646 of record OX387610.1, on the reverse strand, counting down.
GATATACCCGTGGTAACATAAGATATCAGAATTGAGAAGCTCTGTCAGGCGATCTCAACATCTCCATGGCTACCAAACGTTGAATCTACCATTGAACCTCCTATGCTAGGCCATGATATACCCGTGGTAATATAAGATAGCAGAATTGAGAAGCTCTGTCAGGTGATCTCAGCATCTCCACGGCTACCAAACGTTGAATCTACCATTGAACCTCCTATGCTAGGCCATGATATACCCGTGGTAACATAAGATAGCAGAATTGAGAAGCTCTGTCAGGCGATCTCAGCATCTCCATGGCTACCAAACATTGAATCTACCATTGAACCTCCTATGCTAGGCCATGATATACCCGTGGTAACATAAGACAGCAGAATTGAGAAGCTCTGTCAGGCGATCTCAGCATCTCCATGGCTACCAAACATTGAATCTACCATTGAACCTCCTATGCTAGGCCATGATATACCCGTGGTAACATAAGATAGCAGAATTGAGAAGCTCTGTCAGGCGATCTCAGCATCTCCATGGCTACCATACATTGAATCTACCATTGAACCTCCTATGCTAGGCCATGATATACCCGTGGTAACATAAGACAGCAGAATTGAGAAGCTCAGTCAGGTGATCTCAGCATCTCCATGGCTACAAACATTGAATCTACCATTGAACCTCCTATGCTAGGCCATGATATACCCGTGGTAACATAAGATAGCAGAATTGAGAAGCTCTGTCAGGCGATCTCAGCATCTCCATGGCTACCAAACATTGAATCTACCATTGAACCTCCTATGCTAGGCCATGATATACCCGTGGTAACATAAGACAGCAGAATTGAGTAGCTCTGTCAGGCGATCTCAGCATCTCCATGGCTACCAAACGTTGAATCTACCATTGAACCTTCTATGCTAGGCCATGATATACCCGTGGTAACTTACGATAGTAGAATTGAGAAGCTCTGTCAGGCGATCTCAGCATCTCCATGGCTACCAAACGTTGAATCTACCATTGAACCTTCTATGCTAGGCCATGATATGCCCATGGTAACATAAGATAGCAGAATTGAGAAGCTCAGTCAGGTGATCTCAGCATCTCCATGGCTACAAACATTGAATCTACCATTGAACCTCCTATGCTAGGCCATGATATACCCGTGGTAACATAAGATAGCAGAATTGAGAAGCTCTGTCAGGCGATCTCAGCATCTCCATGGCTACCAAACATTGAATCTACCATTGAACCTCCTATGCTAGGCCATGATATACCCGTGGTAACATAAGACAGCAGAATTGAGAAGCTCTGTCAGGCGATCTCAGCATCTCCATGGCTACCAAACGTTGAATCTACCATTGAACCTCCTATGCTAGGCCATGATATACCCGTGGTAACTTACGATAGTAGAATTGAGAAGCTCTGTCAGGCGATCTCAGCATCTCCATGGCTACCAAACGTTGAATCTACCATTGAACCTTCTATGCTAGGCCATGATATGCCCATGGTATCATAAGATAGCAGAATTGAGAAGCTCAGTCAGGTGATCTCAGCATCTCCATAGCTACCAAACGTTGAATCTACCACTGAATTTCATATGCTTGAAAGTTGTTTTGCTTTCAAAGTTGGCAATGAAAATTACCTTGTTTGGCAGCGAGAACCAACGCCTCGTAATAAATTCACCACTCCTTTGCCACATTGATTTCTAACCAAACTTTCTCTTCCAACTTCCAGGACTACAACGACGACATCCGCCAAGGTCAAATGCGCGAGATGCAACTGCTCAACACAAACCCGATGACCTTGAACGCTGCGTGCGAGGTCATTGACCCGCCCACGCAAGCGCAGGTCAGTCCATCCACATCGCCGGCACCGTCGATGGCACCGAACGGCACCGGCCCGGGGACCGGTGGCTGCAAGCTGAACGGCCGGCAACTAAACTACACCGGTAATCCGCAGGCGGGTGGCCTCCAGGGAGGCGCAAGGAATTGCTTTCTCTACAACCAGCAACAGCTGTTGATTCATCCGGCGTTTAGGGGGTTGACGCCGAGGGGACATGACCTTCAGGTGCCTACTACAGGTGAGATGACTATGAATACCGCGCAGAATAATGCGCTTTTTTTGCTAACCGAATTAAAGATAATTTGTGGTAAATGCATTTGAAGTGTTTGGCAAAGTGAGTTGAAGGATTTGAAGTCGAGTGGTTTTTTCTTGATGTTTGATGTAAATCACTTAAATGTACAGTACATATTAATAATAATTATAATAATAATAATGTTATTTTTGACCAGATCGATAACATTATGTAATTTTGGCGAGTCATGTACAAAAAAATATTTTGACTGTCCAAACAAGAAGCTTATAGTATATAAACAGATTCATGAAAACATACAAAAAACATATCACAAAATTGTCTTACGGTGTGGATATATCGTAGAATACCGTAAATTCCTTTAGGGAATAAAGTCTGCTATTTAAACGCCATAACACTTTTTAGGTTAGGTGGAGATAGTTTCGATCAGTTGTGTATTTTCATCGAGAAAACCGAATTTAAGAAGTGAGAAAACGTATCAACCAAGGCGATTGTTTATTGTAAAACTTTTTTTATTAAACCTAGTAGCAAATATTTTATTATTGCATTGTCGATCATTTTTTATCTGAGTTGTAAAGCGGTTGCTTTCAGAATAACGAGCCGAATTATTTCTTGTTCGGCTTAAAAGAAATACGTATTATTCTGCCGGGTAAACGTAGTCATTTGATTTGGGAATTAATTTGCAATTGGTTATTATAAAATTGCCTCTGATTATGTCCCAACGTTTTCATTAATATCAATTGAGTTAACAGATTCTGTGCACGCAGACTCATTTACTGGAACCAAACTGATGAACCTGATCTGTAGCAGTAGCACGTTAAATAATTAACAGACCGTTAACAAAAAAAACATCTTCTTTCGGTCGGCTGTTGCCTAGAAAATCACAAATTAGCGGAACCAGTAGTCCAAATATCGCGCTAATATTAAATATTCTTTGTTAAAATTACCAACTGGTGACTAATAAACAGAAAAAAATGGTGTACCTTTTGAGATGGGAAATTGAACCAAAAATACTAAAAGAATCATGAAGGCCCACAAAAAAATAAATCAAAGAAAATAAAAAAAGATAAAATGCCCATCTACAACGTAATTTAAATTGCGTTCGCCCTAGCTGGCAAAATTTTACTGGCTGTTTTGATTTTAAAAAGGGCCACTCCATCTTTATCACGGAGGCAAAGAAGTGGTAAAATCAGGGGCTAAATTAATGCGAAATTTACTCTTTATGAATTTTCTTTAAAAACAAGAAAAGATAAACTGCCAATTCACTACCACAAAAGTGATTTCGTTTCTTAACTGCTATTTGAAATGTAAATACATATATTTTTTTATTTTGAGATCAATAAATCACTCTGAACCACTTCGCCATTCCACATTGAGAGATGGTCAAGGCTACTTCTGTGTGATTGACAGACAACGTGTATCTGTAATGGAATCGTCATCAAACCAGACCTCTCAATGTTACAATGTATTGATCACTTGAACCTGGTGCCCTAAGACTTTTTTTTAACTTCTTTGACCTTTGTGCCGATTTTCTTAACAGATTTCACCTATCGACTTGAGAGAAATGACAACTTCCAATTAGCGGCATTGCCAACAATTGAGAGTTGTCTAGATTTCTACAGCAGCGTAGTGTTACTCCACAGTCAACTCTCGTCGATTGCTTCATTTACAATTTTTCACTGAAAAATCTGCTCCGCTTAAGCCGATTCATGGGTCTCCCCACTCCGCTGTTAGGAGGATCTACCGATAGCGCGTCTGAGCGATTCATGAGTCTCCCCACTCCGCTGTTAGGAGGATCTACTGACAGCGCGTCTGAGCGATTCATGAGTCTCCCCACTCCGCTGTTAGGAGGATCTACTGACATCGCGTCTGAGCGATTCATGGGTCTCCACACTCCGCTGTTAGGAGGATCTACTGACAGCGCGTCTGAGTGATTCATGTGTCTCCCCACTCCGCTGTTAGGAGGATCTACTGACAGCGCGTCTGAGCGATTCATGTGTCTCCCCACTTCGCTGTTAGGAGGATCTACTGACAGCGCGTCTGAGCGATTCATGGGTCTCCCCACTCCACTGTTAGGAGGATCTACTGACATCGCGTCTGAGCGATTCATGTGTCTCCCCACTCCGCTGTTAGGAGGATCTACCGACAGCGCGTCTGAGCAATTCATGGGTATCCCCACTCTGCTGTTAGGAGGATCTACTGACAGCGCATCTGAGCGATTCATGGGTCTCCCCACTCCGCTGTTAGGAGGATCTACTGACAGCGCGTCTGAGCGATTCATGGGTCTCCCCACTCCGCTGTTGGGAGGATCTACTGACAGCGCGTCTGAGCGATTCATGGGTCACCCCACTCCGCTGTTAGGAGGATCTACTGACATCGCGTCTGAGCGATTCATGGGTCTCCCCATCTTTGTCAATCCATTCAAACACCTTATCATTTTCCCCATAACCCGACAGCAACTATACTTCATTATTCACCTCTCTTAAAATGGTCATATAAGAGTTATTCATTCTATGATATCATTTTTTTAGTAAATTCAAATAATTTTAACAACAATACCTACTAGCTATAGTTACAATACACGACTTATTATAGCATAGCATACATTTAAACAACAATTAATTTCTGTTTTAAGTGATTTCAATACTTATTTAACAACAATGCCATTCTCCCTGTGCAGTTTTTCGCAACACTGGCTCGATCCTAAACCGACTGCGACCGCCGCACCACCTTTCGGTCGCCACCAACAACCGCGTGCCGACTACTGGCATGAAACAACGCACCAACATCCTGAACCATCATGGCAACAGCATCCTGTCGATCCTGGCAGGAGGACCGCGATCCTTGTTCGCCGATCAACTGCTCGGAGAAAGTGCTATGGCCGGTGAGAACATGCTACTGTGCGCTAGTGAAAGTGGAATGCCGGGAACAGGAAGTGACGACGATATTGTCGGTACGGCTGGACTGTTTGGAGGTTATGAGAATTACGTGGCGGCGGCAGCGGCGGCGGCAGCGGCTGCTAATGGAAACGGGTGAGTTTTTTTTGTTTTAATTTGTTTTATTTGATGGTTTCCGGGGGTCTGGTCGTTTTTTATTTTAGTCTGAAACTTTTTTAGAGTTTTGCTGGACACTTGTTGTCCCTGGGGCGTTTGAATGATATGCATTATGTGGGAAGATTTTAGATGGAGTAGGTGATCGATTCGTCATATTTGTCCTGTTTTCTGGCCAATGGTGATTATGAAAATTTGGGCGCATTTTTTTTTTAATTTTATTTACCCGATCCGTTTTGCTGAATGACATTTCATAAACGACGCATAACTATTTCGCTGAATGTATAGTCTGTTTATTATACAAAACACCCGAATCATTGGGTTTATAGTTTACAGTCGGAGTCTCTAATGCTAATGATTCACTGTCTTAGCTAAAAATGCATACCGAGAATTAACATAGCGACAAAAACGACTGTCAGCCAGCAATGGAAACTCTAAAACAATTCTATTCTAACAAAAACGATTTGAAATGTATTTTGAAAGCTTAGTAAAGAACAAATAAATTTGTAGGAAATTTAGTTGTCCTTTACTTAGCATTTAAAACCCAGTTCAAAGAGTTTTTGTTAAAACTATTGCTAAGAATAAATCAAGTGGACATGAGTCTAAAAACCATCACAATTCTATTCTATTATTTCTCGCTGATTTCTCTCATTTGAGACTGGTTTACCTATAACTACTCTTTATTAATGCAAACCTTAACGATTTTTATACTAGTTTTGATAATTTGAGTCACCAATATACAAGTTTTTATTAAAAAGGACGGATGCAAGCGCCATCGGGTGACATCTACCGTAACCACATATTGCTGGCATCTGCGGTATCTGATGACATCGCGCCTACCAGAATTTTAGCCTTTAACAGTAAATATCTCAATCAGCCGTAATTAATTTTTCTTTTAGAAATTAAGTTCATATGACACGCCATCAAGTGGCTCAATCTTGTAGCCTTAATCTAAAGTACCTATAATTATAATGGTTTTTAGATTCATGTCTACTTGATTTATCCTTAGCACTAGTTTTTAGAAAAACTATTTGAACTGGGGTTTGAATGCTAAGTAAAGGGCTACTAAATTTCCCGACGTTTCGCAACATATACTAGTTACTTCTTCAGAGGTTTGAGCAGTCCTGACAATTTTCCGATAACATATGAACCTAAAAATATTTATATATTTTTTTGTTGGAACACATTTAGCTGATCTGAATACATTTGTATTAGAGGAAATGACTGCAGGCTGTATTGTCTCTTCAAGATGAGAACTACCAACAAAATTGGCCGACACTCTCTTCTGGTTCATGATCTCTTCTGTGAGAATGCTGTAACAGGGCTGTGTGTCATCTGATTTGTTCAGTATTTGTTTTACCTAAAAATACAGTATGAGACTAGAACGCCTATTGTTGAAAACCTATTTTACTTGTGCAGCAGATTTTGGTTGAAGCTTTGTTGTAATTTAGAAGACTAAAGTTAGAAGAGAAGGTGCTACTGGCCACTATTTTGAAACTACTCTTAGTTTTAGCAAAACCTTGAGATGGGATTTCTAATAAAAAACATGTTGGATCTATAGATGAAATCTTATTTAAATTGCAAACGCTTGCAATGCGCGGGGTATTTTATTATTATTATTATGAACACTATAACCATCTCACAAATCGTGTCCCCGTTTGGGCATCAATTTTTAAAACGGTTACAGTGTTCATAATAATAAAATGTTGAATCTGGATTTTCATTTTAGTTTTGTTTAAATCGGATGCGTTAAGACGTTTCAAATGTCCAATCTGGGATTTTTCTTGCCAAAAAAAATTACGTTTTGGTGAAGTTTACGCTTCGAATAGTTTAGTTTTAATTTTGTTGTTGAACTGAAATTAATAAGTAATTCTTACCTTCACTGCCAAGGGACAGTTTTACAGTGTCCAAGAGTAAAACGAAAGTAGGTATCTGATTGGCTGTAACCATGGTGACGAGTGTTTAACAGACCGTTATCTTTTTAACCAAACATTTTCGATTAGCGGCTACTAATTAACTTGGAATTCGTTTCTGAATTAGCACACGCGAGGAAAAACCATTCTCTTACACGTCAGTGAAATTGACCGAAGCTTGCCTGTGATATTTTACACAAAAAAAAATTAAATTTAGTCGTGCGTGAAACTGGCAATGAAAATTGAAAAGAAAATACTTTTGATAATTTATCTGTACGGTTACTAATTGATATAATTGTGCATCACCCTTGTATATGGGATTCTCAACTTAAATGAGAACTTCCTTGGTCAAAACATGGCCAAAATAACGAAACACAACAATGCCAAAGAGCTGAGGAATGTGCAATAAATCTCCTCTTCACGGCGACGTGTACTGTGGACCAAACCACCAGACACTGAATTATTGTGCGAGACATCGTAGTCTCGTTGTTTGCATTTTCCACGTGGCCGTCTCGCTCCGAGGGGAAATTCATGCCGGCAAACTACGAGCCCGGTGGAAAACTACTTCCATTCATGGTCACGCACACATTTTCCGGGCGCCGAGCCGGAAAATGAACGTGCGAATTGCACGAGTTCGCGCTCGAGACGGGAAATTCCAGCTTTACACCGGAATATTGGGTCAAAAAATAGTTGGGGCCTAAAATTAAGTGATTCGAATCCACGTATTCACGACGATGATTCAAAAAATGGTTGACGATCATGACTGATTACAGTTGTGTTAGCCTTACCTTACCACAACCTGGTGGACTCTGACTACACATTGCCAACTTTAGAATGCAAAATAAAGCCAGTCTTCACCGGGGAGTTTGAAATTAACCAGAAAATTATGACCAAACAATGCATCATGCACTTAAATTCTTTGTGAATTTAACAGTTTATTTACGTGAAATTAATTCTACTGAAAAATAAGAACTTAAATGCAAAACTAAAAGTCCTAATGACTTCTGCTAAATACCTACCGTACACTAGCGGATTCTAGCAATGGCTGCCAAAAAGCAGTTTGCAAGCTTGGTTTCCTGCCAAAACCTAATAAAAGTTAAAAGTTATCCAAAATATATTAATTTTAACTTTGGTTGATTAACATTAATTGTTTTTCATTGAATATTTTGTTTTCCTGAAATTATTAAATGTTTCAACCAAAGAAAAACATTATTTTTCAATTTTAAATCGGATAGCTAACAGTGGCATCATGGTGTCATGTTTTCTAGGTTGGTACAAGCATCCCAGAAAGTGGCAAACTCAAATTAATCCTAGTATATGTACCAAACGCTTCAAAAGAGACATATCTTGCAGTTTAACCACAGACCTATAGTTACGCACTTCCGGTTTGATTATACTTCCTCATTTTGTGCGTTCGTCATTAGATCTTTCGTGTAGCTACCTGCTATCCTGCGACTAACACTCGCTCTTCTAGTTGTTTATTGTTTTTGACAGAAGAATATGGCTGAAATCTCCTGCCATGTTCTTCGATGACATCCAACTCATCCAACAGAACTAATTCATTGGGTTTATAGCACAGAGTTGCGTAGCATTGCGTAGCACTGCGTAGCACTGCGTAGCACTGCGTAGCACTGCATAGCACTGCATAGCACTGCATAGCACTGCATAGCACTGCGTAGGACTTCTAGGTTCGGGGTTTTCACGAACACTGATTATATTAGGATGAAATCTTATTTAAATAGCAGACGCTTGCAATACGTGGGGTATTCTAGGTATTATTATGAACACTATAACCGTCTCAAAAATTGATGCCCAAACGCGGACTCAAACCCCGATCTCCACCTGTCGTGGGTGTTGCTCTGAACCATTGAGCTATTTGGACACTGGTTTTTTGAGACGATTCTAGTGTATTTGATGAGAATGACAGTTCTCCAAGGAGTAGAACCAAGAGGCATGTTGTTAATAATAAAAAACTGATTAAACTATTTACACTCAAACGTTTACGATTAATGAAGTAAATACGCAATCAACACAGATTATTTTGGCACAGAAGCTTATTTTGACTAAAATGCATTTTAAAACGAGACAAATGTCAATCTCAAGCCTAGACTAACCAAGTAGAAACTCGAACCTGCCTTTAACCGGACAACAGCAATTCGGGAACTTTTGGTTCCCGCACCACCAGAGCATTTCATGTTCTCATTGGAAAAAAAAACACAAGAGCCAAGGGTTGGATAAAGAAGACAGTGGGTTTACAATCCATTATCATTTCTTCTTCTTTTTTTCCCTTTTGCACACACCGCCACTTCTCGAAACTGAAAAGATGTAATGCACAAAAAATAAGAATTAAGAAGTAATATTGCAAATTCGTTCCATGCTCGGAAAATAGTGTGTACAGAGAATGAAAAAATGCGGAGTCGGATTAAATTCACAGACAATTTTTTTGTGAATAAACATGAAAGTTTCTTAAATCTTGAAAACACTGTACTGAACAATCGAGTTACGTTGCTTTAATAAGTTTAGAAAAAAAAGAATGGATTAAAAACTTAGATATTTGCTATTTTTTTTCTTTTGCAACTGTCTTGATTAATTTCCAGCTAACTTGAGTAGTTTTCAGTGAATATGCTCGAGACATATTACATGCCTTGTCAGTGCTGATTTAGTACTGGGGATACTAAATTACTTTGCGCTTACGGTACATAACAAAGTACCGAACGGTTTGGTGTGTTGGAAACATCGGTCCTCGTGAGATCACCGAAGTTAAGCAACACTGCGCTGGGTTAGATATTGGATGGGTGACAATCATGTCCATGACCCGTTCTGTTCGGGAGAGAGGTTGGAGGGATGAAAGTTAAGCAACACTGCGCTGGGTCAGGTATTGGATGGGTGACAATCATGTCCATGACCAGTTCTGTTCCGGAGAGAGGTTGGAGTGATGAAAGTTTTGCAACACTGCGCTGAGTCAGGTATTGGATGGGTGACCATCATACACATAACTAGTTATGTTCGGGAGAGAGGTTGGAGGGATGAAAGTTAAGCAACACTGCGCTGAATCAGGTATTGGATGGATGACCATCATACACATGGCCAGTTCTGTTCGGGAGAGAGGTTGGATGGATGAAAGTTAGTACAGCAACTTCATTCGCCTTGCTTATCAACCTCTCGACAGCATGGATTTGTGGAGGAATCCTGTTGTTCTCGTTGTACTGTCCTTCGGAAGGGACGTTAAGCCGGTGGTCCTTTTGGTGCTCGTCGACAGGAGTAGGCTACGTGCCGGCACCGAGTTTCCCCTCCTCGCTTTTAGGCTAAGTTAGGTTCATCATCATCCACTCATTCACCGACGCCATTAGACCAGTGCCGCATGGCCAGATGTCAAAAATGTGCATCGTTTGACTCTTCGAATAAATGAACCTGCAAACGAAATTTAAACTGCTATTTTGATAAACGTTTATTTTTATTGTTGAGCTAAGAGAGTGAGAGCAAATTAACGCAATGAACATAAATAATTCGACACAACAAATATTCCCTCATTCCTAGATATTTTCAATCAAAAATTAATTTATGAAGTATGTTGGTGTTACAGGAAAATAGTTCTTATTTAACTTCACTAAAGTTGTCAATTTATACAAATGAAAAAAGGATGATACCACTAGAAACAGAGCTATAGTTGTATTAGCCTAACCTTGCCACAAGCTGGTGGACTCTGATTACAGTTGTATTAGCCTAACCTTGCCACAAGCTGGTGGACTCTGATTACAGTTGTGTTAGCCTAACCTTGCTACAACCTGGTGGACTCTGACTACACATTGCCAACTTTAGAATGCAAAATAAAGCCAGTCTTCACCGGGGATTTTGAAATTAACCAGAAAATTATGACCAAACAATGCATCATGCACTGAAATTCTTTGTGGATTTATCAGTTTATTTACGTGAAATTAATTCTATTGAAAAATAAGAACTTAACTGCAAAACTAAAAGTCCTAATGGCTTCTGCTAAATACCTACCGTACACTAGCGGATTCTAGCAATGGCTGCCAAAAAGCAGTTTGCCAGCTTGGTTTCCTGCCAAAACCTGATAAAAGTTAAAAGTAATCCAAAACATATTAATTTTAGTTTTGGTCGATAAACATTTATTGTTTTTCATTAAATATTTTGTTTTCTTAAAATTATTAAATGTTTCAACCAAATAAAAACATTATTTTGTTGCTTTTCAATCGGATAGTTAACAGTAGCATCATGGTGTCATGTTTTATAGGTTGGTACAAGCACCCCAGAAAGTGGCAAACTCAAATTAATCCTAGTATAAGCGCGAGACTTGAGATTTTCTTATTTGGAACGTTTTGGCTTCGAGCTTGGGATATTTGCGAAAATTTTAACCGATTTTTCTAAATAACGCAGCTGTCAATTTCAACACACGACGAGTAAAGAGTATTCAAACAATACTGAGTTTGTTTTTATTCGAGGAAACAACTAACCAAACAATCAAAACGTTTACATCAGCAAATTTATGCACATGCTTTTTTTAACATACGGTATATGTGTGTGGAAATGGCAATCAACGTTTTCGATTTCTGCCCTCTGATAATATCACATTGCATAACATGAACATCAAACTCAGAAAGTTAAAAGTCAACATTGCGTTGTTCCCGAACCGTTTCCACAATTCCCGTGAGGAGTTTAGCTTTTTTTAAAACATTTGCAATTTAATTACAAACCGTTTTTTGACTGGCCTGCACCGAGGCGGGTTGGAAACTTGCTCTAGACCGGGTTTGTACCAGCGCCAAGCGAGAGCGCTCCCACCCGAACTCGTGATCACTAGCTGTCAGTGCATTAATTTGTTTTACAATGGCAAACAAATAAAATATTAATGGGATTTCTTACTTTGACCCCCGAATGACAGTTTAAAAATTAAACCCCTATCCTTTGAGGTTTAAATATTAAACGGCGATTAGGGCAGAGGGAAAATAGTGACGGCTGCTAAATAAAATTTATTTTATGTGACAGAACAAAGCCTTACTGAATCATTACCAAATTCAAATTAAATTTACATCTTTTTTGGCGTATTTATCCAAACGTTCTTTTTCAAATCTTCCAAAATGTCAGCTGAATGGGAAAAATCTATTTTTGAAAAAACCATTTGAACTGGGTTTTGAATGCTAAGTGAAGAACAACTAAATTTCCTAACGTTTCGTAACCTGTACCTGTTACTTTATCAAGGGTAAGAGCAGTTGAAACAGTTTTTGTCAAAACTAGTGCTAAGGTTACATCAAGTAGATATGAGTCTAAAAACAATAAAAATCAATTTTGATCTCAAACCTCCCTTAAACGCCAATTAAACGGCGTTAGTGAAATCGGTGCTGAGTTCAACAATGGCCAGAATTTACTGCATTGCTACTTTTGTTACTGGTGCCTAACAAAAATCGAGATGTCAATGTTTTGAGCCGAGGACCATCTTAACTTACTACACACAAGCTTAAAGCCGCTACAAGTACAAGTTTCACTTTTGCTACAACGTTCTGTTATTCGTCGCATGGTTTACTGACTCGCAGTTGTTAAGAAACTTTGACTCGAGGAAATGATGGACACGGCCAAGAAACTTTGACAAGACTTGTTTTAAACGGTCTGAGATGTATCATGAAGACTGGGCTGTTATCGCAGATGTTGTTGAGTGTGGAAAGCTACTGGTAACATGTGGGTCATTCCATATCAAGTGCCCACACACAAAAGCTTCACCAACTCAGAATTTGATGAAATTTCCACAAGGTCTAGAACACTGGAAATAAAAATCCATTTTTAAATGTTTTTTCCATACGCTTAGCGGTTTGCCCGTGGCAGGGAATGGAAAAATAAAATATTTTACTTTTCGTTCCGCACGGCCATTCACTATTTTCACTATCCTTAAAATAATTCATCAAATAGAAAGATTAACAAATTTTATTGATTGAATTCCTAAGTTGTCTTAGGCCCGGCATAACAATATTTTTTAACTCAAAGTTAAGCTCTTAACTCTCAAAAAACAACTGACTTTCACTGCTTGTTATTGGTTGTTGCCATGGCAAATTATATAACTTCCACTTTATCTAGGAGTTAATAAAATTGTAATTGTAATAAATTGAAATAAAAATTGTAAAAACAGTTCCGTAAATAAGGAGCATTTTTTAGAATTGATATACGGATTAATGAATTGAAAGATGGTAAATGCCACCTGCAAGATGCTCCATTACGCATTTAAAGAACAACCTCCAACCTAATTTGATGAGAATAGTGGGAGAAGCAAAGAATACATTTGACCACCCGATTCGTTACCCTTTTAATGCGTTTTTTGCTGTAGGCGGCTAAACGGCTGGACTTACCTGTTTGAAATGTTTGGAAAACATTCGATATATTTACTCATATACCCAGTAATAATATGTTATTAACTTTTAGATAAAGTGGGAGTTACATTAACTGTCATGGCAACAACCAATAACATGCAGTACAAATCAGCTGTTTCTGCGAGTTAAGAGTTTAACTATGAGTTAAAGAATATTGTTATACCGGGCCTAAGATCTGCTACATTTTTTTTCTAATCGTCAGCTTGATGGATTTGTTTCAAATCAAGATTTACTTGAATTTAATCGACATTTTCATAATGAACTCAACAAAGAATCGAATTCACTCATCTTTGGTACAAATTGACAGCTCATTACAAATGTAATCGATACAAATTGAAGGTTATTTTTATTCAAAATTTCTATCTTCATAATCAATTCCTTCACAACGCTTGACCAACACATGCAAGACCAAAAATATCTTCTAAATTTAGTCAATGCGCATTTCTAGAAACTGTTCCCAAAAATCGCAAAGCATTCGATTTTATGGGACCCGCACCCATCAGATTTCCCTGAACTTTATTATCTTAACTGGCATCGCAGTGAATCTTATATTTACCAATACTTTTCCAGCAAGTTTGAAGGTCTTCGGTGGGACTAGAAAGTTTCTTCTGGCGTTGGTTGGGATTTGTTTTTTGAGTTCGCGTAAGGTTCGTCATTTTCTTCTTGGTCTTCGAGTACTCTCGCTGAGTGGCGAATGGATAAACTTTGGGTCTTCTTTTCTTTTTTAACTCAAAGATAAGTGATTTGATTTTCATCGCAAAGCGTGACAGGCTCAGACAGCGATCGTTGTATTGGAGGAGAATGGGAGCATTTTTAATGAATACAGTTGTCGAAAATATAATTTTGTAATTATTTGCCCTTTCAATGAAACATAAACAAGGATTTTTTCGGTGCGAATTTTTGCTAATCGTGTCTGATGCTAATTATTAATTCATTATGCGCCCATTGGTAATCGTATTGCAAAGAATAAAGCTATTTTAGAGTGAATTTACACAGGTTTGTTATTCAATCACTGTCAGTGTAGCAGGAAAATAGTAGCAGATGCAGAATATTTCGGTGGTAGTTTAATCCGCCTTTCTGTTTAAAACGAAAAAAAAAACGCTATCGACAAAATGATCGATTTATTCACGCTGTGAGTGAAACAAAAAATGGACCAACTGGGCATTTAAAATCGGCTAGCCATCCGATCTCTTAGATTGTATGTCTTGAAAATTATTTGAAATAAATCTACACTAGGAAATCTGCAATCATTTCTGTTCTCAATTGGTGTGCAAATAGCGATGAAAACAAGTTCTAAATCATTTTATAAAAATGACAAATACTTGAGATTTTAAAAATAAGTCACCTTGGGTGGGAGGTGCCAGGTTTGCTCTGCGGGCTGCGTGCAGGGGCATCTTAAACAAATAACTAATCAACTCCCATTTAAGACAAGTTTATTTTAAACGAAGCCCATTAAGCTTACAAATAACAGACGTTCACAGAATTAACCCCGGTCACGGTTTGACTAAATTCAAGCATTATCTCTCACTTTTCAATTTACCTCGTTTTACCTTTTCTGTCTCTAATACTCGGTGCTGGTAGATTATTTCTTTGTTTATCCATTTCACGTCGCAAATTGAACGGCCACGTCTGCTCTCGAGCATTTTTCCCCGTCCATTTGTCACAGCTTTTTTTTTGCACGTTTGATTGGATAGGAAAGGTATTTAAATTTTAACTCGGTAAAGCGTATGAAAATTGTGAAATTGGATTCCGCACTTCTACACTCCCCAGAGTCTGTGCGTTTGATGTCATGTTATTCTGCGATACTCCTACTTTTTTTTGTTGGTTTTATTTTGGATTACAACTGTGCTCGTATTATTCATTTGTACTTCTCGTGACGAACGTTACTTTCGCTCCACGTTTAACGCAATTGCAACGATAATTCACTTAACATGACAGAATCATATATTAATGAACACACCACTGTAAGATGGCAACAATTTCTCACGAACTAGAAGTACAAAGCAAGATCATATCCTTTAGTTTGTGCCCAAAACATCTTTCCATGGCAAAACATTTCAGAAAAATATACTCATATTCATTTTTAAGCTTAGATTCCCTACAGTTTTTTATTTAAATATATTTATTTTAACCGATCTTTGTTCGACACTAAGCCAAAAAGGTATTGCCTGACTTACAATTTTCTTCTCAGGCTGGATCCTATGCTCTATCCAGGTTATTTGGGATCAGCTGGCTGGATCCTATGCTCTATCCAGGTTATTTAAGATCAGCTGGCTGGATCATGTGCTCTATCCAGGTTATTTGAGATCAACTGGCTGGATCCTATGCTCTATCCAGGTAATTTGAGATCAGCTGGCTGGATCCTATGCTCTATCCAGGTTATTTGAGATAATCTGGCTGGATCCTATGATCTATCCAGGTTATTTGAGATCAGTTGGCTGGATGCTATGCTCTATCCAGGTTATTTGAGATTAGCTGGCTGGATTCTATGCTCTATCTAGGTTTTTGAGATCAGCTGGCTAGATCCTATGCTCTATCCAGGTTATTTGAGATCCAGCTGGCTGGATCCTATTCTCTATCCAGGTTATTTGAGATTAGCTGGCTGGATTCTATGCTCTATCTAGGTTATTTGAGATCAGCTGGCTGGATCCTATGCTCTATCCAGGTTATTTGAGATCAGCTGGCTGGATCCTATGATCTATCCAGGTTATTTGAGATTAGCTGGCTGGATTCTATGCTCTATCTAGGTTATTTGAGATCAGCTGGCTGGATCCTATTCTCTATCCAGGTTATTTGAGATTAGCTGGCTGGATTCTATGCTCTATCTAGGTTATTTGAGATCAACTGGCTTGATTCTGTGCTCTATCCAGGTTATTTGAGATCAGCTGGCTGGATCCTATGCTCTATCCGGGTTATTTGAGATCAGCTGGCTGGATCCTATGCTCTATCCAGGTTATTTGAGATCATCTGGCTGGATCCTTTGATCTATCCAGGTTATTTGAGATTAGCTGGCTGGATTCTATGCTCTATCTAGGTTATTTGAGATCAGCTGGCTGGATCCTATGATCTATCCAGATTATTTGAGATCAGCTGGCTGGATCGTATGCTCTATCCAGGTTATTTGAGATCCAGCTGGCTGGATCCAATTATCTATCCAAGTATTTTAAAAGACGAAAATCATACAACACTTTCCAAAGATATAACGGCCCTGATTTTAGGCTTAGCTAGAATGAAAACAATCGAGTATGTGAACGATTTAGTTACGGTATGCTAGGGATTTTTTTTTGAAAACGTATCACGAAGAGACATGCATTTTTTGAAAATACATTGTCCTGAACTTGGGAAAAAAGTGCACTTTTCGGGGCTTATTTTGGCCAGCAAAGAAAATATTTCGAAAAAATTATACAATCTAACGAAGTTTAACCCTTTTTCTATAACATATTTAAATTCAATAATTGTAACTCATACGGTACTACCAGAAAGTCTTTTAAAAAATTGTTTTCAAACCAACAGGAGTCTTTGCCATTAAGTTTCATGAAAAACTCTTGATGGACAATGTATTTTAAACAAATATTCATTTTCAAACAAGCGTACTGAGCAATTTCACGCAGCAATACCGTAGAAGATTTACAGCCCTGCAAAATGATCGTTACCTAATTGCCACATTGCCAAGGTGTTCGTCGTGCCAAGGTTCATAGGCGTCCAGAGTGGGTGAGACCTGAATATTTGAAATCCCGTGAAAAACGACCGTTAACCCGTGAAGCCCCCCATGCATTATGTATGGCACATTGTCTTCCCTATATAGGCACCAGCTGTCACCAAAGTAGCCTCCATAATCGCTGGTCTACCTCATACCGGCTAAACGTACCTACCACACCCAGTACAGCACATGGCTTGAATCCATTGGAAACTCACCTACCGGCCTTTTGAAATGTTAGAGAACGCAGAACAATGCAAGGGTGAACATGATTTTAAAGAATTATGTATGTTCTTTTACGGTATGGGTGGTTGGGGAGCGTTACGTTTTGAGTGCGTATTGAATAAATTAAGACCTGGGCATGTTTTGCGTTTATCTTTTGGGGTTTTTATATGACTGAAAAGGAAAGAAAGAACTTTTTAAAATGGAGCTGGAAAATAAGGTGCTACATTTTCTTTTCGATGTGTAGTTGGAGAGTCGATTTGCGACTGCCGAGACTTAGACTTTAGACCAATTAGACTTTGTAGCCTGTTTTACAAAGAATACGATTACACTGACATTTTTGTATTTATATGATTTTTTTTGCTTTCTTTGAAAACAAAAAGTGCCCACTACCAAGCATAATAGCGTTGAGGTCCAATGGTATATTCAACGTTTGGTAGCCATGGAGATGCTGAGATCGGCTGACAGAGCTTCTCAATTCTGCTATCTTATGTTACCACGGATATATCATGGCCTAGCATAGGAGGTTCAATAGTAGATTCAACGTTTGGTAGCCATGGAGATGCTGAGATCGCCTGACAGAGCTTCTCAATTCTGCTATCTTATGTTACCACGGGTATATCATGGCCTAGCATAATAGGTTCAATAGTAGATTCAACGTTTGGTAGCCATGGAGATGCTGAGATCGCCTGACAGAGCTTCTCAATTCTGCTATCTTATGTTACCACGGGTATATCATGGCCTAGCATAGGAGGTTCAATAGTAGATTCAACGTTTGGTAGCCATGGAGATGCTGAGATCGCCTGACAAAGCTTCTCAATTCTGCTATGTTATGTTACCACGGGTATATCATGGCACATCATGGAGTTATGTTACTAAATTGTAGTTAATTGAATAATTTCAGGAGAGGCTAAATCTTAGATATTATGATAAATCGTTGCTGCTCAGAAATGACGCTGTTGGTCAACGCGGCGCATGCCCAGTTTGTTGATAATCAAAACAGTTGTTTAGATGTGGAACATGAAAATAATTTAATTTGGCGGCAGAATGGCTTTTAAAATCGATTTTTTGTCACTATTTGCGCTTTGAGTTTTGATTTTCTAGTGAGATTTAAATCATTAAATCATAAATATCAATAAAAACTGCACATTCGCAATACAATTTACATTTTAAATACTCACCATAACCATTTGAACGACATATTTAAAGAAACAGTTTGGGAAATATAAGCTTATTATCAAATTATTTCAATACGACGCACTGTTTTGATGTGGAAACTATTTTTAAGAACTCTGTCAATAGGGTAGCCCCCCACTCGACAAATTTGTAGGTTCAGGAATGCAAAAACCCAATGGCAGTTCTTTCAGGACGCAGCCGCAAAACTCCTCCAGTGAAGAAAATGGAGCCGGAGGCTAAAAACACTAAAAAGAATCTTCGAAAGAATATTTGCTTATCATATAATATTTCATCCAAGTTATGTCCTTTGGGCAATCTGAATACTTTATTTCCTCGGTGCAGAGTTCGATTTCACACCAGACATGATCGGACAACTTACTTTACATATAAGTTTGTAGAAAAGTTTTACACTATCCTGGTGCACTGGTTTTAAAGTTAACACGTTACATAATATGAGAAAAAGTACAAAAGCTAGAGTACTTGTTGTTGTGTGTTTTTTTGTGTTGGCTATTCTCCTTGGAGCACGACTAGAGTGTATTGTGTATTTCCGATATTTGCACGTCGTGTAACCTCGATATTCGTGGAGTTATATAGCTGAATAATTGAGATAGATATGTTGAATAAATACTGTTACATGCAAGTGCATTTCGTTGGGTCGTGCTCGCCGGAAGCAGGTTTATTTGGGAAGTGCATGTACTACGGAACTGTGTCGAAGCTTTGTGTCGCCAGACACGTAGTTAGTTCGGACTTATTCAGCCATGTTTTCGAACGCTCGTACCTTATTTGCGTTGATTATCAGTTCGACGCAATAAAGGAAATACTTTTCAAAGTAAGAGAAGTGTTTTTTTAAATATTATGAACACTATAACCGTCTCAAAAATTGATGCCCAAACGCGGACTCGAACCCCTTTTGAGACGGTTATAGTGTTGATAATAATAAAATACCCCGCGCATTGCAAGCTTTTGCAATTTAAATAAGATTTCATCTTAAAGAGAAGTGCTTTTCTACAAGTTTTCTACATTTTCGATGGATTTATTTGAAGATGAGAATGTTTCTTTTCATTATGAACGCTGAAAACCTGTCAAAAATATCAGTCTTGTTATTTTTCTCCTTGGAGATCCGTCAATCGTATTAGATACACTAAAGTCTGGTTTTATCAAAATCTAAGCTTCTAGTTGATTGTTTTGTGGGGTTTAACAAAGTACTATTTTCGCAACGGGCCCCACGGCACAATTCTAATGACAAATATTTCGAAACTTTTCAAAATTTTCATGAATTTTTTTTTCAATTTTTTTCTAATTTTTTGATCACTTACATTAAAATTTTTTTTAATTGGACAATTTTTTTTTTTTTTTTTTTTTTTTTTTTTTTTTTTTGAAAAACTTAAAAACTAACAGAAAAAAAATTTGAAAATTTTTTGAAATTTTAAGTGAATATTAAAAAAAAAACCAACCTCACCTAACCTTACTAACCAAGCCGAACTTACACAAACAAACCCAAACACACCTAAAAAAACCTAACCTAACCCAACCTAACCTAAACTAACCTAACCTAACCTAACCTAACCTAACCTAACCTAACCTAACCCAACCCAACCTAACCTAACCTAACCTTACATGACCTGACCTGACCTGACCTAACCTAACCTTACATGACCTGACCTGACCTGACCTAACCTAACCTAACCTAACCTAACCTAACCTAACCTAACCTAACCTAACCTAACCAAACCTAACCTAACCTAACCTAACCTAACCTAACCTAACCTAACCTAACCTAACCCAACCCAACCCAACCCAACCTAACCTAACATATTTTTTTGAACACATTTCGAATTTTTTTTTACATTTTAATAAAACAGTTTTTTCTAATTTTTGATATCTTTTTGATAACTGCACTAAAACAAATTCATTTTTTTTTTTTTTTTTTTTTATTTATTTTTTTTTTTATTTTATTTTTTTTATTTATTTTTTTTTTTTATTGTATTTATTTGTTTTAATTTTTTTTTAACTTTTAAATGAGTGGATGATGATCAACCTAACCTAGCCTAGAAGGGAGGAGGGGAAATTCGGTGCCGGCACGTAGCCTACTCCTGTCAAAGAGCACCAAAGGGACCACCGGCTTAACGTCCCTTCCGAAGGACGGTACAACGCGAACAACAGGATTATATTTACTGGTTGTCTATCACGGGTTTAGTTACACATCCCTCTCCCGCAAACGTCTTGCTTTCACCCCCTTAAAAAAATAATAATAATAATCAACCATTCGGGGATTGTTATGAAAAACGTTCAAAATTCGTCAACAAATGGGGTAAAATAAAATCGTCAACATAATTTTACAAAATACCTGACAAATTTCACAGTGCAATTGCAGGAATCAACAATTTCTTCTGAAAATATTAAATTTCCATCGAAGCAGCTTGATATTAAAGGAAACTTTCTTCAATTTTCTTCTTCATTTTCATCACACAGGTATTTGACTTCGATGCTGACAAGATTAATCTCAGACCACCTTTACTTCTAAGAATTGACATCGCACCTGTGTACTGTAAATAGCAAGTCATTTCACTTCTACTTTATCAACATCAAGTCTTTGTCCTCATATCTCTTCATAAAAATCATTCACCGAACGGTTTGACGTGTTGGAAACACCGGTTATCGTTAGATCACCGAAGTTAAGCAATACTGCGCTGAGTCAGGTATTGGATGGGTGACCATCATACACATGACCAGTTCTGTTCGGGAGAGAGGTTGGAGGGATGAAAGTTAAGCAACACTGCGCTGAGTCAGGTATTAGATGGTTGACCATCATACACATGACCAGTTCTGTTCGGGAGAGAGGTTGGAGGGATGAAAGTTAAGCAACACTGCGCTGAGTCAGGTATTAGATGGTTGACCATCATACACATGACCAGTTCTGTTCGGGAGAGAGGTTGGAGGGATGAAAGTTAAGCAACACTGCGCTGGGTCAGGTATTGGATGGGTGACCATCATACACATGACCAGTCCTCTTCCGGAGAGAGGTTGGAGGGTTGAAAGTTAAGCAACACTGCGCTGAGTCAGGTATTGGATGGTTGACCATCATACACATGACCAGTTCTGTTCGGGAGAGAGGTTGGAGGGATGAAAGTTAGTACAGCAACTTCATTCGCCTTGCTTATCAACCTCTCGACAGCATGGATTTGTGGAGGAATCCTGCTGTTCGAGTTTTACCGTCCCTCGGAAGGGACGTGAAGCCGGTGGTCCCTTTGGTGCTTTTCGACAGGAGTAGGCTACGTGCCAGCACTGGGTTTCCCCTCCTCCCTTCTAGGCTAGGTTAGGTTCATCATCATCCTCATCATCATCCACTCATTCACCGACGCCATTAGACCAGTGCCGCAGGGCCAGTTGTCAAAACAGTGCGTCGTTAAACACCACAAATAATAATCATAATAATCATAAAAATCATTCAATAGAATACAATCCCATATCAAAAAGTTAATACGAATTTGATGAAAAACCGCTATGGCATGTCCCGGAACGAGTCCTGTTGATAATCATTAAAATCGGCCCCGAATTCACCTAACATTTTTTAAGTCTCACCATAGAAAAAAACTTCTACGTTTCGCTTCCACTCTATTTGATGTACTCTTGAATTCGTGAATTCCTAGTGTTCATTGCCACATATTTTCCTTTCACCGAGATCTGATCTGAACTTTTATGACTGGACTTTTTGCACTCCATGGTGTTCGCTTTCATAGCGTCACGTCACTTCAACATATATTTTTGATGTAAGATGACAGCTTCTATCTGATGTAAGATAATATGGCGCTTGTAACAAAGCTGTTTGTTCCAGACAATACAGAATTTATGGATTTTTGAAGCTCTTTTGAAACTTGTTTTTGTATTTTTGGGGTCAAGAGGTGAATTAAAACGGTATTATATTTCCTGTCATTCTTCAAAAAGTTGCTTGGGTTCCAAAGAAAATATCTTTTGTATAAATTAGTTGAGAACGTGATATGTATATTACATGACTGTGTAATTCTAGTAAACAACGAAAGTTTATTAGAAAATAAATTTTTTTTAAGTTATTGACCCTGATTATTTGATTTATATGCATTTAGGAAGCTTAAACTAGGTAATTGTTATAATTTTATGTGGTTCTTTTGTTATTGGAAAACTGTCAGGACTGCTCTAACCCTTGATAAAGTAACAGGTACAAGTTACGAAACGTTGGGAAATTTAGTTGTCCTTTACTTAGCATTCAAAACCCAGTTGAAATAGTTTTTGTTAAAACTAGTGCTAAGATTACATCAAGTAGACATGAGTCTAAAAACCATAATTTGATAAAAAAAATCTCATTGAACGTATTGAAATGGTTGTCAGGATTTAACTCCAATACTTCATTGGACCGTAATTTGAAATATTTTTTTAACCAAAAACGTTTTTTAAGTCAATATACTTTGAAATTTTGCCAAACTAATAGCTTTTAAATGTTCAGTTCAAATATCTAACTTAAAAACCACAAGAAGTCTATTGAAAAGTTCACCACACGCATTCCAATCCAGATAAAACCCTTCAAACCTTTGATGTTAACATTTCTAAAAAAAAAAACACATTACATCAATCATTGCCAAACTTTTTTCTTTAATTATCCTAAGTAGAAATTCCGAGTAAAACACACAAAAAAAAAAAAAAAAAAAAGTCGCATCAAAATTGTTGCGGTAAAATTTGTTTAACTCCAGTGACCGCATCTGCATCTCTAAATACCAGTTGTAAACAGTGTTAGTTGTCATAGCAACCGAAACACACACAAACCGAGGAAAATAAATACGTGAAACTTGCTTCAGTTTCTTTTGACTCGTCGTAAAGTTCTTTCTGCAGACTTCTATCCCAACTCTCGCCGAGCGCTAAAGGTGTGCGCTTGTACAACGTTGCTTTTAAGGTGCCTTGACATTCTGTTCTCTACTCGAATCGGCAACGGAACATCCCATTCCTTGACAAAAACCCAGTTGAAATAGTTTTTGTCAAAACTTGTGCTAAGATTAGATAAAGTAGACAAGAGTCTAAAAACTATCATCCAATTTCTTTGACAAAAACTATTTCAACTGGGGTTTGAATGCTAAGTGAAGAACAAATCAATGTCTTAACGTTTCGTAACTTGTACCTGTTACTTTATCAAGGGTTAAAGCAGTCCTGGTTTTAAAGGGTAAAGGGTACTAGTTAAGAAAAGTTGGGAAATTTAGTTGTTCTTCGCTTAGCATTCAAAACCCAGTTGAAATAGTTTTTATCAAAACTAGTGCTAAGTTTAGATCAAGTAGACATGAGTTTAAAAACAATCGTCCCATTTCTTTTTTGCCAGTACTGCAATTTACTTAACTTCTAGATAAAGTGGGAGTTGAATTCATTGCTTTGGCAACAACCAATCACTTGCAGTCAAAGTCAGCTATTTCTGAGAGCTAGAAGCTTAACTCGGAGTTGAAATATATTATAATACCGAACTTTATGTAATTTAATATTGCTGGTTGATTTGAATAAAAATAATGTGCAACTTTAATATAGATTCAACAATTGTTTGGATTTCTGTTTCCATGCACCCGCCGTTTTCGTCCATTTTGGTAATGAAATTTGTTAAAAACTGGTGTTCAGATTTTGAGAAATCAAAAAAGAGTTTTTAAAAAGAAACACAAACTATTAAATAACCAAGTGTAAATGCGTCACAATGAAATAAAACAAAAATTCACTGTTTTAATGCTATAGAGCCGTTGAGTTTACAGGCAAAGTGAGAGAGCCAGCGTTAATGCCAAACTTTCTGCTGAGCAATCGAGCCGCTAACAGGCAGTGACGATATGTGTCACCCGATGGCGCTTGCAGCCTTTATTATTCTTACAAACCTCTACAATTAAGTAATTACGATTCAAAATATCGCGATACATGTTTATCAATCGTTGAGGTTAGGATTATTAAAGATTAATTGAGTGTAAACCAGACTCAAATGCAAGATATTTGCGGGGAATAACTAAATTGAATATCTCAACAAGCTTGTCTTTATGGTGGTATTTTTTTTTGTTGGCAAAGACAGTTTACCATTAGCACTCTCGCAGTTAACTATAGTTAATTAGTTATGGTTAATTTAACAGAAATTTAGTTTCCGGGTCTCATAATTAGGATTCAATATCTGGATTTTTAAAGTAACGTTTGCAGTGATAACGCGTAAATTTTGTTATTTTTTAATAATTGATTTCCTGGGCATTCTGCGACAATTTTCATAGAAAACGTCACTAAAATTGCGCTTAATCAACTGCAAGGAACGCAAGTTCTTTCACTTTTTTAGAGAATCTTTCCAGTTTCAAATTATTATAAAGCTGAAACTTATGAAAAAAAAAAAAAATACAGAAATCCCATTTTTTAACCTTGTTAAATTAATCAAGATTTTCTGACAGGAAAGTTTGTAATTGTATCGTCTTAACTTTTCGTGTAATTTTATATTCAGCAATGGAAATTGACAATTTCTCCAGTAATTTAAAGCGTATATCAAGAACACAGCAAACCGACAGATTTTGCACAAAAGTTTGGGTCTCACTGATTTTTAGGTGAAGTCACAAAAATTGAGCGGATTTTTCCTTAGATTTGAACTAAGGGCTGTGACTTATTTGAGTGATTGTTATGTGTTTAACGACGCACTGTTCTGACATGTGGCGCTGGTATGTTAGCATCCGTGAAAAAGTGAATGATGATGATGAAGATAATTATTAACCTGGCCTAGATAAACGTCCCTTCCGAAGGACGGTACAACTCGAACAACAGGATTCCTCCACAAATCCATGCTGTCGAGAGGTTGATAAGCAAGGTCAGTGAAGTTGCTGTACTAACTTTCATCCCTCCAACCTCTCTCCCGAACAGAACTGGTCATGTGTATGATGATCACCCATCCAATACCTGACCCAAAGCAGTGTCGCTTAACTTTCATCTCTCCAACCTCTCTCCTGAACAGAACTGGTCATATGTATGATGGTCACCCATCCGATACCTGACCCAGCGCAGTGTTGCTAAACTTTCATCCCTCAAACCTATCTCCCGAACAGAACTGGTCTATGTATGATGGTCACCCATCCAATACCCGACTCACCGCAGTGTTGCTTAACTCCAGTGATCTCACGACTACCAGTTTTTCCAACACGCCAAACAGCTCGGCGATAATCTAAAGTCAAGGCACCTTATTCCATATCTATATATGTATATACCAACACGTTTTCCCTTGAGCTGGCTGCTACCAGGGATAAACCTGTGAATATTTCAATGAAATAAACCACGACCGACGCTGCCGACGCCGACGCCGAGTGCCGTCGGCCACCTATGAAGCAATGTCACGTATTCACAGAGGTGGTGGCGACGGCGGCGGCGTTTCTCATCTTCTAATATGACGCATTCATGCATGCACCGACGCCGACGGACACGAATGTGAACCGGAGCAATGCAAAATTACGACCCATTTTAGTGTACATAGGATTTTAGTAGCAACGCACATAACTATTTAGAGACATAAACATGATATTGTCATTATCAGAAACTACGGTAATGCGCCTGCACAAATGACATGTTTAAAACAAAAAGGAGCTTGAAAATAAAAAACATTTTATGCTGGCCTGTCAAGTTGTTATTTTTCTTGGTGCTGTTTATTTTGTAAAACCTTATTTTCTTCTAGGTTTTTACACCTCAATTTGCGTTTGCCACAGGGTAACGTAAGCTTTCTCATTTTCTTTTACGATCTTGCTGTAGATTAGATGGCCAAATTTGATGGACCAAAAATAATTTTCAAAATGACCATATAAAGTATTCAGCTTTTTAAGCTGATGATGGTACCTGAGTATTTACTTTCCAGATTGTTTGTGGCATGCATTCGATTTAAAATTCGTCCGTCATGCGTTTTCTTGTAAACCGTACCAACTTATTCACACTATTCCCTGAAGTATATTTGTCTTCTTCCAGGATGTGTCCCTTTTACTTTCATCACCCAAAAGTCAACACCCTCAGAAAAAAAAAACCCATCACGTCAACGTCTGGGGAGCTTCTTTTAGTCAAATAAGAAAACTTTCTCTAGCAAAAAAACGCTCTAAAACGAAGGTAACAGTTTGAGTTTCCTTGTCTTCAGGTATGCGATGCTGGATGGCTTCGCTAATGGCACTGGTTTGATGGCACCTGAGCAACTGGAAGAACTTAGTTTGGGTCAAGACGCCATCAACTCAGGTAGGTAACCAAAATAACACATGTACTTAGTTGTTGTTGGCTTGTATTGCATGGCTAAAAGCATGGTTTGAAAATGCATGGTTTAATCACCTTATATTATGATCTTATTTAGCTATTTTATTGATCAAAGACAGGGAAAATATGACCTATTTCAGAGATTTTCTTTGATTTAATTTTGAATATGATCTAGATTAATAATCAACTGTGTCAACAAGGTTTTTTTTCTTCGAAATATTGTCTTTTCTTGCCAAAATAACGCCCATAAATGCACTTTTTACCCAATTTAGGACAAGGTATATTAAAAATAAATACATTTGTGAAAAAAAAACACATGATGTGTCGAAACTACATTCTTTGTCTACAATTAAATGTATCTAATATACAATTAAACGAAGCGACCTCTTTACAAAATAACTTTACAATTGTAAAACTAGAGTTTCGGGTTTGATTTTCGCCCACTATGTGCTTATAAAGAGATAAATTAAATTCTTGTTCTTCTCCTTCAAAAGTCTCTTCGATAGCTTTAAAGCTTGTGTTTTTGGCGACTGCTTCATGCCAACCTAGACGTTTAATATCCGAGTTTCATAATTCAAAGTTCACACTCCAGTGCACACACTTTATTATTTATTTAGGCGATATTATTACATTGTGTCTAAAAGAAATAAATGCCGTTGTCGTAACTCACGGCACGGTGCTGCGAATTATTCCCCAACAGCTTTAAGACGGTTTTGCCAATATTTTACGCGTACAGGATTTAAGCATCTAAACGCCAGGGCACAACAGATGGGTTTGCTAAATTTAATTGCCTTTAGATTATGTTTTTGCTTTTCAATTTGACAAAACTTGGTCGTAAATAACCTTTCTAGGCTCTAAAACAATTTATCCCCATAATTTCTCAAAATTTTTCACTCACCTTAATGCAGTATTAAAATGTATTACAGTATTTAAATTTATTTCTGTGATACACATGAAACGACGCAAATTATTTTGCTGGTAATTTCAACCGTTGACTCGTGGGAATTGAGCTATATTCGATTAAATTAAATTCAAGATTGAGAAGTCGTTTTTTGAAACAAAATTATCTACCAAGAAGTTGAAAATTTCATGGCACCATTGATTACTGGTATCATTGCATTATCAAAAAAACTCGATCATTCGAGTTACAAGCACTTTTTTTTTTTACAATTATCCTGCAAATGATGTTAGAGTTCGCTACAGGAAATTCTCTGGGTACTCTTTTTCTGCTTTTCGTTTTTCCATGCTTGTAATTGGAAGTAATTACTTACTCGACGGCAGGCAATATTTGAGTAGGGCTTGATCTTGGCAAGAGAGAAGCAAATCCCCGCGATGAAACGTTCAGAGCGTACAGCGAGCAGGTCGATCGCTTCAAGAGATGATATATTGGACTCCCCCGACTTTCATTGCAATCGTTAGAAACTTGAGTCAGAAGTCTTAAGTCGCTTAAATCTTGTAGCTGAACGGCGATGAGGACGCGTATCGGTTCTGAAAAACCATATGACAGCTCACAACGAAGTGAATTTAAGGTTTCAAAATTAAATTTGCTAAGGTTTATATTTTTTTTCTTCTATAATTATTACAAATTGACGCCCTTTCTTTCATGCCAGACATAAAACAATCTTATTTGCAATACAAAAAAAATAATTCCATACTGAAGTTTGAATGCTAGGTTAGGTTAAGTTGTTTTCCCAGCGTTTCAGCGCATTCCCTATGCTTATTACTTTTTAGAAGATCTCACCAACCTATGATAGCACTGACTTAAAACTGCGTTTTGAAAATGGCCGCCAAATGACTGATTTACCGACAAAATTAGAGAATTCTTCCAGGTGGAGTCACCGTCGTGTCGAGTGTTCAGAAATTTAATTTTGTTTTTCTCCCATATTTCTAGCATTTTAGACTGGTTTACGCATAACACGCATCGAAATTTTGAGTCGTTATTGTTTCACTGTAGATAGATGTTAAAAAAGAACGGCCGCAAGCGCCATCGGGTGGTACCTACCGTTACCCTGAGTTGACGGCCTCGTTTGCTCAACAAAGAGTCTAACTTTAACGCTAGCTCTCTGAATTTATTTATAAACTCAATGATCTCACTACACAGTGCTCGCGAGCTGAACCAAATTTCTAGAATTCATCCAAAAATGTTTGAAAACAAGTTTGGGTTGCCGAAGAGAACATGAAGATAATTTTGTTATAAAAAAATATGAAGAAAGTCATCAGGCAAATACTCTTTTTTAAGTAGAACAAGTAGAGATTGGAATGGAATAGGAAAACGGACTATGGAAGGGACTGCAAAATGATGAGAACATTTTGAGAAAAAATATGTTCGAATTAGTAATAGAAGATAGTTTAGGTAAAAAGTTTCAGTGTTTTTTCTGCCACCTGTATTTAATATGCAAATTGCGGTTTTTTTCTTCAGTAAAGTAAATAAATAAAGAAAATATGCTCAAATACAGCCAATCAATAACAGAGGCAAGATGAACAAAATGCCATCTTTTTTGTCTGTACACTTAAAGTCTACTTTATCTCGTCGTTATCTTGCTGGAGATTGTGAAGTGATTGAATTATTCGACCGATATTCTGGAATGATTACCCAGGGGACAATTGCAGTCTGCCCGATCTACGTGGTACCTACGTTAAGCAAGGATGCAGTTCATACGCCGACCACTATCTACTGTCAGGGATATAGCGGGCGCTGATTTACCGATCGGTTTGAAGTGTTGGAAACAGCATCGAAGTTAAGCAACAATGTGCTGGATCCAGTTATGGGAGGGTGACCACCGTTCGGTTTGGCGTGTTGGAAAAACTAGTCCTCGTAAGATCACCGAAGTTAAGCAACACTTTGTTAGGACTGGGTTTGGATGGTTGGCTATCATATACATGACCAGTTCTGTTCGGGAGAAAGGTGGAGGGATGCAAGTTAAGCAACACTGCGCTGGGTCAGGTATTGGATGGGTGACCATCATACACATGACCAGTTCTATTTTTGAGAGAGGTTGTAGGGATGAAAGTTAAGCAAAACTGCGCTGAGTCAGGTATTGGATGGGTGACCATCATACACATGGCCAGTTCTGTTCGGGAGAGAGGTTGGAGGGATGAAAGTTAAGCCACACTGCGCTGGTTCAGGTATTGGATGGGTTACCATCATACATATGACCAGTTCTGTTCGGGAGAGAGGTTGGAGTGATGAAAGTTAAGCAACACTGCGCTGAGTCAGGTATTGGATGGGTGACCATCATACACATGACCAGTTCTGTTCGGGAGAGAGGTTGGAGGGATGAAAGTTAAGCAACACTGCGCTGGGTCAGGTATTGGATGGGTGACCATCATACACATGTCCAGTTCTGTTCGGGAGAGAGGTTGGAGGGATGAAAGTTAGTACAGCAACTTCACTCGCCTTGCTTATCAACCTCTCGACAGCATGGATTTGTGGAGGAATCCTGTTGTTCGCGTTGTACCGTCGTGGGAAGTGACTTTAAATCGGTGATCGCCTTGGTGCTAATCGACAGAAAAGCTTAATTCTTCATCTTCATCATCATCATCACCCACTCATTCACGGTCACTGTAAGACCAGCACCACAGCACACATTATCAAAACATTGCGTCATTAGAAACAAACATACAATCAGAGAACTCTCGAGATAACGTAGCCCGCTTGCCAGCTTAGTATCCAATATATTTACTCTAATTATTCTTATGAGCAATACAAGTACAACTTTCAATTACTGTTCTGTCACGTCCCTACAATACGCTTTGTGACGCCGACAATTCGTCAAAAAAAAAGCTGGCGGCACAAGACATCCACTTTGGGGCACACAGATCAGTGATTCGCTATTAGCACGTCGCAGCGCTTAGCGCCGTGGTCGGCTACGTGCACGCCCAGCTAGTTGGTCGCTTTCCCGCGAGGGGGAAAGGAACGCCAGTCAGGAACACGTACGCGCCGAGCGCGAGGGGAAATTGCTTTTGACGGGCGCCGAGTCGCGCCAAGAAAAGCGCTCGCAATGTGAGTTTACCTTTTTTTCTTTTTGATAGCCTCGTGATGGCAAGGGAAGGTGTAATTTTTGACTTTTTTTTTTTTTTTTTTTTTCGCTAGGTGCGTTGCGCATCTATGAGGCCGTGAAATTGAAGTGGGTTTAATTGAAAAGGCACGCGAAAACGATTTCCGCGCCTTTTTTTTTTTTACGAATCTGGATGAAAAAACGTAAAAAACTTTGCTTAACAGGTTCGTCGTATTGTTTAGGGGAGAGAAAAAACTATATATACTTTATCCGTCTACCAATTTAAGCCTTACAGCTACGCGTGTGTCGATTTTAAATAGATGTCGCCTATAAATACTTGCGCTCTAGATTTGATCGTCAAAATAGTGGATCTCACAGCTTGGTTTCCACGAATGCATAAACCTAAATGGAAAAATCTCTGTATAGGACGCAAAAAAATATATATCCAGCAATCTAACACTCTGCAAACATGTCCAGATTATCCGTATTCGCGTAGAATATCTTCAAAAATAGATCGTGAACACTCAACCGTCGTCGCCTCTTGCATATACAAATGTTCACTTGGGGTCCTCTCGTGTGGTGGTAGTCCATGCAGCCGATCGTCTTCAGAGAGAGCACCCACTTATTCCACCACTTTGCCATCCCTCCTAGCGCTCTCCTCATCTCTAGGGAATATCGTTTATTGAAAATCTTTAGCAGCGAGAAGCAACGCTTCTATAATCTTGGAATTGCGCGGTGGATGCATGCAAAAAATACTAAAAAAAAAATCCCATACACACATACAAATCACACTTTTTTTTTGTTGGGGGAAAAAAATAAAAATGTTGAAAACGAAAATGAGACACAAAAACGTAATGCAGTCATCAAATCGAGATCAAACCGCGTTGTGCCTAACGTCATACCGCATTACGTCTTCGATACTGACACCAAACAGGTGTTTGGTTGATGTCTTTTTTCATAGACTCGCGTGCGCTCGGCTCTAAAATTTGCCTGTAGCACCGGGGTTCCAAATCGAAATCACCTTCTTAAACCGATAGTTTGTGTCATTTCGCCGGCGCCATTCACGCCCGCGACGCCCCAAGGGTACCACATCTCTCTCTCTCTCTCTCTCTTTCTAGATATCTATTTAATTCCATTTCTATCATGGCACATCCATTCTTTGGCTGTACCTTTTCAACGCGAACATCCACTGGCTGGCTCCCCACTCTCCCTGTATGCCATGGGAGAAAGTCGCATGAGCGGGACGTGTTGGCAAGGAGATACATCTCTGGCTTGTCAATAAAACGCAGCCAGTTTCTCAGCCCGTCTGACAGAATGAAAGGAATTTCGGGACGCATCCTATTCTTTACAAATGTCTCTGCCAGCAATAGTCTCATTCGATTCTGTGTTCCAAGTTCTGAATCGTATGTGATGGTTGTCTCCTAACCTGCAGGGAATTTGCAGTGGCTTTATTGAAAAATAACTCTTGTTATCTTACTAGATGGCGTTGCGGTCGGCTTCACTGGCAATAGCTTACACTCGAGGTAATTCTCATAACTATCAACATTAAGTGACGAACTATCTTTTTTTTTAAATATATTTTAAAGAAACTTATAATATAGTATTTCCAGGATAAGAACATGCTGGATAAAGAGATCAGTAAAGATTTTTTGGGTGCATTTACAAGATAGCGTATCAGCTATTTTTACTAGTGGCTCTTATCCTGTAAGTACTGTAATCTTATGTAAATGTAGTCTTAATATACAAAAGAAGCATTTCATTTTGTAGAGAAACCTTTTCCAATTCAATATTGAATTGGATGGTGCTCGTTCGTAAATGATACCCTTTCGGAATGTCCATTGAATACGAACGATCGGAAGGGCCCATGGTCAAGTATTGGGACTGCTTTCCATGTCCTTCTTTGACTCTTTTCACGCTTTCCATGTCTCGACGAATTCTTAAGACGGAAAGAAGGGGCCGATGTATTCAACACGTGACCGCCACGCCTTGAGTATTACGAGCTTCGCGAACTGCCGGAATGATGGCACTTTGCAAACTTACTTTAACAAGATGAAAGGTATAATGGTCCACTTGTTGTAATCTGCGCTGCTCGCATATCTAGAGTCTTAACGCTGCTCATTTTAATGTCTCGGCTAGGGAAACGACGGGTTAAATCTTTGAACAAACTTAGGTGTCGTTTTTTTTTCGTATCATTTTTAACGTTAAGTTTTGTTTTTAGAAGTAATTTGAATATCGAATGAAAGACGCCATTTCTGACACAGCACAATTTATTTTTCCTTTGTTTTTCACCGCAGAACATAGCACAGTTAAATACTTAAAACCGTTGAGCGTAGGTTATAACTTATAGGTAGAGTTTCAACGTCAATGTTACAGTCTCTGCGTGAAAAATGACTACCTTACCGACAAAAATGCAGAGTACCGGAACGTCACGTTAAGTGGAGCCACTGTCGTATGAATTTTAATTTCGATATTTTTCGTAGGTTACTCGCTTTTGAATATCGTAACATGTGTATCAATCGTTGAGGTAAACATTGATGAAGATTTTTTGAGCATGAAAAGTTTCAAAAGTGAGTTAACCTACGAGAAATATCGAAATTAAAATTCATACGATAGTGGCTCCACTTAACGTGATTGTCCGGTACTCTGCATTTTTGTCGGTAAGGTAGTCATTTTTCACGCAGAGACTTTAACATTGACGTTGTTTCTCTACCTATAACCTACACTCAACGCATAAAACAAAGAAATTTGCTGGTGAAGTGATCAAAAAAAATGATAAGTAGCGATCAAACAAATTTCAAAGATTGCTCGTTCTTCGTTTGCAAGCGAATGAACTTAAATCGAAGCAAACGTCTAACATTCACTGGTCGCCAACCCCAGCCTAGCCTAAGATAACAAAGATAGCTGGACAAGTGGATTCAAAAGTCATCTATCAACCTTGTCAGGATTCGGGTTTAT
This sequence comes from Protonemura montana, assembly GCA_947568835.1. Classification (NCBI taxonomy): domain Eukaryota; kingdom Metazoa; phylum Arthropoda; class Insecta; order Plecoptera; family Nemouridae; genus Protonemura; species Protonemura montana. The sequence continues at coordinate 13,199,943 of OX387610.1, read as the reverse complement.
CGTGTCTCGTGAAGATTAGGGTAAGTTCGGGACAAAGACGAGCTTTTGATTTGGTGCATTGCGAAATTGGTTACGTGGTCAGGAGAATTGAAATACGTGGGGTACGTTTCGATAATGGAATAGTTGATATACTTTATGGCTGCTGCTTCAAAGGTCAACTATTTGTAGTATTTCAAATAGATAAGTTGATTGATCAATTGGATTAATCATAAAAATATGAAATTATTGCTATGTCTGATCAGAATCAAAGGTGAAAAGGAAATGTAGGATAAATCTCTGGGAAAGTCTTTATTGTTCGATGATAAGCTTTCATAAATCACCTGCACGCATTTCTCAGAAGACGATTGAAAAAGTCGAGATGAGAAAATTATTTTTTCATCCAATATTTTATGGGTTTTTCTTGTGAATGGAGGCCATCAACGAGAAACTTCTAAAACTAACACTAAACAAAACCAAACGGCGATAATTTTTCACGAAAAACGAGCGATCAAACCTTGAAGTATGAAGATTGCAAACCTGTGTGTGTGCTATAGAAAAGTCGGATGTTTTTTCTTTGTGGCTAGCAATCTATAATATAGGAGATATTATAGTTTTTCTTTGGTTTTCCTAGTCCCGCGGTATATTTCCTTTTTATTACCGGCGGACAATTCATCACAGACGAGCCCAGATGTGCGGTTGCCGTCTCGTTATCCACGATTCTCATCCATCTCCTGTCCCTTTTATCCACAACCTTCGTTAATCCACTTGGCTTTTCTTGAAATTCTTTAAAAGAGAATTACTTGCAAAATTCACGCGAGACCCCTTCTTTATCGAGAAGATAACATCGCCCGTGGACCCGCTCAATTTATTTCAACTCTCCAACCCCCACAGAAAGATCCCGAATGCAAATTATACTACAACCATAGGATTTTTCATCTCTTTATTTCTACTTTCTTACCCCACCAATTTTCTACGTTCCTACCCTCTGTTGGTGGTTAGTACATATTTTTACAATTTATTTCCTTATTCTCATTGCATATTCACTGTCTCATTTCATCCCCAGCTACTTATACGTGTTTATGTAAATTCATTTTCCCCCCTCGTGTGAACCTAACACATCATCGCAATCTTTCTCTCTCCGGGTCATTTTTATCAACAGTCTTTCGACCTACAGCTTAAAAAACTTTCCTCGCAAAAGATTACCAAGAGAAGAGATTTAAACATTTTGACTAAACTACAAGAAGATTTTCAAGCTTTCTTCGAGCACATCTGTCTTCATGACACGTTTCGGTGACGGAATTTATTTGACTTACACTTTCCAAAACAGTTTTCTATCAATAATAAAACAATTTAAAGAATGCTTGCATGTTTTATCTTTCGTTCATGAACGCAACAATGCGTATAAATCCACTAAAGTCTAGACCATGAGAGAAGATACCAGCACAAGGACTGTCCCCTGCATTGCTACAGTCCAGCCCGTGAGAGAACATACCAGCACAAGGACTGTCCCCTGCATTGCTACAGTCTAGCCTGTGAGAGAAGATACCAGCACAAGGACTGTCCCCTGCATTGCTACAGTCTAGCCCGTGAGAGAAGATACCAGCACAAGGGCTGTCCCCTGCATTGCTACAGTGAAGCCCGTGAGAGAAGATACCAGCACAAGGACTGTCCCCTGCATTGCTACGGTCTAGCCCGTGAGAGAAGATACCAGCACAAGGACTGTCCCCTGCATTGCTACAGTCTAGCCCGTGAGAGAAGATACCAGCACAAGGACTATCCCCTGCATTGCTACAGTCTAGCCCGTGAGAGAGGATACCAGCACAAGGACTGTCCCCTGCATTGCTACAGTCTAGCCCGTGAGAGAAGAAACAGGCACAAGGACTGTCCCCTGCATTGCTACAGTCTAGCCCGTGAGAGAAGATACTAGCACAAGGACTGTCCCCAGCATTGCTACAGTCTAGCCCGTGAGAGAAGATACCAGCACAAGGACTGTCCCCTGCATTGCTACAGTCTAGCCCGTGAGAGAAGATACCAGCACAAGGACTGTCCCCTGCATTGCTACAGTCTAGCCCGTGAGAGAAGATACCAGCACAAGGACTGTCCCCTGCATTGCTACAGTCTAGCCCGTGAGAGAAGAAACAGGCACAAGGACTGTCCCCTGCATTGCTACAGTCTAGCCCGTGAGAGAAGATACCAGCACAAGGAATGTCCCCTGCATTGCTACAGTCTAGCCCGTGAGAGAAGATACCAGCACAAGGACTGTCCCCTGCATTGCTACAGTCTAGCTCGTGAGAGAAGATACCAGCACAAGGACTGTCCCCTGCATTGCTACAGTCTAGCCCGTGAGAGAAGATACCAGCACAAGGACTGTCCCCTGCATTGCTACAGTCTAGCCCGTGAGGGAAGATACCAGCACAAAGACTGTCCCCTGCATTGCTACAGTCTAGCCAGTGAGAGAAGATACCAACCCAATGACTGACTTCCAGCATTGCTACCAACTCAAAAAATGAAATTTCAGTTATGTTTTCATCAGCCAAATTTGAAAATACTTCTGATACCTGCTAAAAAATGCCCAAGATTGTTTAAAATGGTAACCAAATTCTTTAAATAGCTCGAATAACAAAACTTTAGAGCAAAACGAAAATTATGGATAGCAGCGGATCATTCTGGGGTGAATGAACATGTGGCACAAGGTTTTAACTGAAAAAAAAACAGCGTATTATCTCCATTAATATCCTCTGTATAGATTGGTGCATAATTCAATTGTATGATATTAACATGTCAATGACACATTGTAATGAAATGCAATTTTGCAGATGTAATTAGTCTTTTGAAAGGCTCCTATTTCAAATCACCACATTCATCCCTTTAATGAGTTAGTAGCACTGCCTGAGGGGCGGTCCTGTGTGCCATGGCACTCCATATCAAAGACTATAATAGGGCACATAATTTCCCCCACTCTCATTTATTTATTTTTAGAACTGACTATTACCTACCATCAACCACTTTGTTCACAACACATCTCATTTTATCTTCTAGCAATCGTAGCTGTCTTGCATGTGCATTTATGTGCTCTTAATGCAAAACGCACTTTACTTGATGCGTTTGTTCCTTTTTTTGCTTCCTATTTGTGCATGTCATTTGCATTGCAAGCTGCCGCATTGCAATTGTAGGAAGCACCACTTTGCAGGTGCTCGCTGGTGCATGAAACGAAATGCTTGAGGTAATTACCAGCGAACAAACGTAGCCGGGAAACTGTTCAATGCAAGTGGCCTGAGATCCTGATGGTTCATACGGAAAACACATTTCTGTGTAAATTGACAAAATCAGATGAAAGTAAAAAAAACTGTTTTATAAGCCCAGCTAAATTCTGTCATCTAATTCGGACATCAGAGCCGTTGTTTTATATTGATATGTGTTTTACGGTATTGCTCTGCGTTGGGGAGGTTTGCGGCCCAAAAATGGTCTAAAATCTTAGCACCTTAGATTTAAGTCCCTTTTTTAGGGTCTTAAACCTTCTCAACAAATATAAAATTAACAAAAACTATTTCAACTGGGTTTTGAATGCTCAGTGAAGAACAACTAAATTTCCCTACGTTTCGTAACTTGTACCTGTTACTTTTTCAAGTAATAAAAAACGCCAATTTGTTCGGGATTTTATTTCAGAAAATACAAAATACGTTGGTTTTTAAGTTATTGACCCTGATTATTTTATTTAGATGCATTTAGGAAGCTTGAACTAGGTAATTGTTAAATTTTGTGTGGTTCTTTTGTTATTGGAAAATTTTCAGGACTGCTCTAACCCTTGATAAAGTAACAGTTACAAGTTACGAAACGTTAGGAAATTTAGTTGTTCTTCACTCAGCCTTTAAAACCCAGTTGAAATAGTTTTTGTTAAAACTAGTGCTAAGTTTACATCAAGTAGACATGAGTCTAAAAACAATCATAACCATAAAATTGTTTAAATTAATAAAAAAATTCACGTTTTTGCAGAAAAACAAAGAAAAAACTAGCGAATAAAACTGCGTGATGTTTCCCTCTTTCAGGACTGTCGATGGATTTGTCAGGATCAAGAGTGGAAGGGGCTGGATCGGTTAAGATTGATCGACCTCGATACAGGCATGACCCGTACGGAAGATTCACGGGGGTGAAACTACCCCTCTAGGCTCGAGGCTAAGCAAACACAAGTTTAAATCATCTATCGCCGAAATGTTTGACCAACGTTGTCGATTTCAATGGGACTAGAGACACAGCGCTAATGTTAAACGGCAACACGTGGTAACGGTAGGTGTCACCTGAGTGCGCTAGCCGTCGTATTTTTTTTAACCAATCACAAAAATCAAAGAATAACTATTTGCAATATCGATACGTGTATATAAATCGTTGAGATTAGCACTAGTAAAGATTATTGCAGCGTATACCGTTTCGAAATGCGCGCGAAAAAACGGAATTAAACTAACCAACATTAAAAAAACGACCACAACTCCATCTCTGGGCGACCGTAGCTCGTGTCGGTAAAGCAGTCATCGGTCGGCAATATTCAGTAAAACCGTTCAACATTAGCGCTGAGACTCGAAATAAAGCTATAAACTCGATGCTGACACGTCGTTCGGCAGATCGGTGTCGCCATTTATCGATTGTTGAAATAAAAAATTGGAAAAAAAACGTTTTTTTAAACGTACAATTATAATGCGATGGCCGAAAAAAAAAAGACATATCTGCGTTGCATTGACCACCACTCGAAGAGACAGTTTGATGAGTTTGACGACAGTTTGATGACAGTTTGACAGCCCTTTACTTAGCATTCAAAACCCATTTCAAATAGTTTTTCTAAAAACTTGTGCTAAGGATAAATCAAGTGGACATGAGTCTAAAAACCATCACAATTTATTTTTTTTTTTCTTTTCGCGTGTGAATGGTGGAAGAAAATGATCTAGCCAAGTGGTATCGACAGTTTTACACCTCGAGGCCGCTTTCCGTGAAGCTTAGAATGACGTGCGGCAGAAGTGGTAAACTGCAGCTTAACTAGGCTTAATCTTGTGAAGGCACTTTATCTTAGATCTTGTGAAATATCCATCGAATCTTCAGATGCATTGTCGGACAAAGAAAGTCGGACTCGAGTGGTATTCGGCGCTTTACAAACTATTCGCAGAGACGCTTCGCTGCAGTGATGTGTTTTATAAATGGGAAACTGGGTGAAATTATGCACGGTATTTTATCGAGCACTTTAATTATGAACATGGCACTTCTGAAAGGTATTTGCCGCGACGTTGTATACGTGTTTAACGGCGTATCAGAACGTTAATGGACAAGAAGTGCACCTCGATTATAGCATAATGAACCCGGCTATATTATAAAGTGAATGCTTTTACAGACTATCCCAAGAACTAGGGTGCGTTTAGCGATGAAATCTTATTTAAATTGCAAACGCTTGCAATGCGCGGGGTATTTTATTATTAACAACACTATAACCGTCTCAAAAATTGATACCCAAACGCGGACTCGAACCCCGATCTCCATTGCTCTGAACCATTGAGCTACTTGGACACTGGCTTTTTGAGACGATTTTAGTGTATTTGATGAGAATGACAGTTCTCTAAGGAGTAGAACCATGAGGCTGTGAATACTCACAGTCATTCTGATTCTAGTGACGCTATATCACGTCACAACCTGTCAAACTCGAATAACTCCAATTTGACGTTGGATTCGTTGCTGTATTAGGATGAAATCTGTATTTAAATTGCAAACGCTTGCAATGCGCGGGGTATTTTATTATTATCAACACTATAACTGTCTGAAAAGTTAATGCCCACACGGGGATAGAGGTCATGACATAGGGTGCGTTTGTTTTTCAAGTTTTTACTTGGCAAGACTTTGTTCGATTCGTGTTTATTTGGTAAAGTGTCAACGGCATTGATCGTCTCAATTGTTTTGCCAGTTTATGTAACTGCCTTGAAACTTCAGAAACAACAGAGAAATGAGTGCACAGAAATGTTAAACGTTCGACAAATCAGCCCCATCTATTATTTCTGACGGCTGATATAGTTAAGACCACTTCAAATGCGTTGTCGAAGATCCATTGCTAGAAATGTGATGCACATGCGTTTTTGGGATACACTGTATTGTGAAAGCTGACGTAATAATATTTTGTTGTGTATTTACTTTTTTCTTGTTGTTTTCACGTCTACTTTCATGGGATATACGAAACTGGGATTACTGACGTAAGCAGGCGTCGCGTTCTGCTAAAGTACTGCCAACTTAACAAACACTTTATCCCACCATGTTTAGTTATGAGCGAAAGGTTTATTAAAGTCGTATTTCTAAGCATTTTTTTTTTTACTTATCAGATTATCGTTGTTAAGATTGTTTGCCTGATCGAGCTAGATTTTAATTACAAAATATTTGAAGCCAAAAAGGAGAAGTAAAATTCTTACAAACATTAACTGTCCATCTTATGAGCTAAGAATTTATCTGTGAAAAGCTGAGAATAAAAAAGTATATTTCTTACATTAACAAAAAACGAAAAAATAGATTCTTCTCAAAAAGCTCTAAAGCTTCTTAGCCTTTCACTGCTGATTACACCTATTTTTGTAATTTTAATGCCGTTATGCTACTTGACCATCGAACATGTCCTCTTAACTCTCACAAAACGCAGTTTATAAAATGAAAGTTGTTCACTACTCGAACAATTTTACGACCACAAAATGCAATTTATTAAAATCTGTTTCACAATCAGACAAAAACAAAATCGCAGACAAAATCGAACACAAGCACGAACAAATTTCCAACTCAAAGATGCTTAAAATATATCTCCTATACTTCGATCAGTGAGAGAACATACTTCCCTGTTAGAGGCGCCACCTGTCGCTTTGTGGTGGCATGCTGGCCAACTATCACGAAAAAAAAAACACTTTAATTCGTTCTTCCTAATGTCTGCCGCTTAACTTCGGTCTTACGGTTTTGTCGTGTCGAGATTTTTTGATTCTTCAGCTAGTTTATAAATTTTCAGACTAATTTTAACAATCTTGGCAATTATTTTGCAGTTATATTAACTTTTTGAAATTCCATCAATGAAATCAAATCCGAAATTTCAATAATGACTAATAAGTATCTTCTCTCACGGGCTAGACTGTAGCAATGCAAGGGACAGTCCTTGTGCTGGTATCTTCTCTCACAGGCTAGACTGTAGCAATGCTGGGGACAGTCCTTATGCTGGTATCTTCTCTCACGGGCTAGACTGTAGCAATGCAGGGGGCAGTCCTTGTGCTGGTATCTTCTCTCACGGGCTAGACTGTAGCAATGCAGGGGACAGTCCTTGTGCTGGTATCTTCTCTCACGGACTAGACTGTAGCAATGCAGGGGACAGTCCTTGTATTGGTATCTTCTCTCATGGGCTGGACTGTAGCAATGCAGGGGACAGTCCTTGTGCTGGTATCTTCTCTCACGGGCTAGACTGTAGCAATGCAGGGGACAGTCCTTGTACTGGTATCTTCTCTCACGGGCTAGACTGTAGCAATCCAGGGGACAGTCCTTGTATTGGTATCTTCTCTCACGGGCTGGACTGTAGCAATGCAGGGGACAGTCCTTGTGCTGGTATCTTCTCTCACGGACTAGACTGTAGCAATGCAGGGGACAGTCCTTGTATTGGTATCTTCTCTCACGGGCTAGACTGTAGCAATGCAGGGGACAGTCCTTGTGCTGGTATCTTCTCTCACAGACTAGACTGTAGCAATGCAGGGGACAGTCCTTGTGCTGGTATCTTCTCTCACGGGCTAGACTGTAGCAATGCAGGGACAGTCCTTGTGCTGGTATCTTCTCACACGGGCTAGACTGTAGCAATGCACGGGACAGTCCTTGTGCTGGTATCTTCTCTCACGGGCTAGACTGTAGCAATGCACGGGACAGTCCTTGTGCTGGTATCTTCTCTCACGGGCTAGACTGTAGCAATGCAGGGACAGTCCTTGTGCTGGAATCTTCTCTCACTGACGAGACTGTAGCAATGCAGGGGACAGTCCTTGTGCTGGTATCTTCTCTCACGGGCTAGACTGTAGCAATGCTGGGGACAGTCCTTGTGCTGGTACCTTCTCTCACTGACTAGACTGTAGCAATGCTGGGGACAGTCCTTGTGCTGGTATCTTCTCTCACGGGCTAGACTGTAGCAATGCTGGGGACAGTCCTTGTGCTGGTATCTTCTCTCACGGGCTAGACTGTAGCAATGCTGGGGACAGCCCTTGTGCTGGTATCTTCTCTCACTGACTAGACTGTACAAAGCTAAAACCCTCTTCACTAGCAATATAACCATCTAAAATCTATTGCTTTCGGCATCGAGTAGCAGCGTTATACTTCGCTTTTACTTACAGACACTGACTCGAACACCTGAGCACCTTTCCTTGCCCCATTCACCCCCTCTCCCCCTCCTTAGTGCGTTGGGGACGAGGGTATCTGCATTTCAAACAATCTTGCCCGTCTTTCCTCTCTGAGAGCGATTCGAGAGGATAGTGACGAAGGACTTCACCACTCGGCCGGAAAAGCGTTTTCCCGGATCCTCGTTATCCTGGAAATCCTTCTTGAGAACACAGGAAAATGAAATAGGCGCAGTGACGCGTTGGTTTGGGGAACATTTGAATAATAACTCAATCGTTTGGGATTTGTTGTATGTTTTTTCCCGTGCGTCTGTTTTGTGAACTGCTTATGATGAATGGAAATGACCACGGGTGACATTTGGTTTTGGGTATGTGATTTTTTTTGGTTGGGAGAGGGACTTTCATGCGCCATTAACTTGAAGCGAAAATGATTTCCCTGTTTTTTTTTTTTTGTAGCTGAAAGTGAGCTGGAAAATGTATTTTCTCGTCTTTTTCTTGTTTTCTTTTGGCACTTTTCATCGGCTGCGATAAAGCTTGGCCAATTTGCACAGAAATTTCGGTGATCGTCGATAAGTTATTTGTGAAGAATGAACGTGAAATTTGTGTGCGCAAAAATCTGACACTCGAATTACATTTGTACGTATTTTATATAAAAAAAGTTGAGTACATCAATTAGCGAAAAGGGACCACTTAAATTATGAACGAATAGATAAAACAAAAAAAATACTTCACAAAACACAATACTTTAATGTTAATCAACGTATGGCAACTGTGGACTTATAAATGTAGATAAGTAAAAAAAATTAAAAAGGGGAAAATCTCTAAAATAGAGAACCTTAACGATTGAAGTCAGTTAACGGTCAGTTTTACAATCTCCCGTTACAATAAGCAACTGGTTGATAACATGAACACAATATCTTGCTTGTGGCAATAGAGATATGTTTTCAATTGGTAGTTATCTTTTGAACAAAATATTGTAAAGCTGGCCTTGAGTTGGATAATAATAAAACAAATAATTGTGCACTCTATGAAAGCCTTGTAATTTGCGAAATATCGCTTTTAAATTGTGTATAGCTTGCTTTAAATGGCTGAGCCAGTCATGGTGTTACATGTACCCCGCCTACCAATGAATGTTTATTGCTACAAATTTCACATTTCTTAAACAAATATGTTTGATAAGTTGTATAAATAAAGCACACTGATCTTCCAATTCATCAAAGGTATGAAAGCTACCAAAAAATCTATGGTTTTTCACTGACAATTTTTTAAAATATTGTAGAAAGATTTGCGGTGATCTAAGTTATTGTCGTGATAATAATCCTTTTCTTCATATTTAATTATCTTAAGTTAATAAATGTTGAAAAAACATAATAATATTCCTATTTGTTGCAAAACAACTGTTAATTATCAAGCAATATATCACGAAAGGCACTTCCATATCGTAGGTATGTCTTTAATAATAACAATTAAAATGATTAGTTACTTTTAGATAGAACAGTTGTCACCGATGTGCACAGAAATCATTAGTTAAATGATGAATTATTAGATTAATATTTATATAAAATTATATAACAACACTGAAATAAATGAATCGATCACAAGCTTAAATTAGTTTCACAATAAATTGATAAATGTAATCAAATAAATATCTCATTACTGTATGTTTGTTTAACTTAATGTCGAATTACCATATGCTTGTCAAATACTGGTGTGTAATTTGTGTTAATTGGGCAATAGAATGAAATAATTGTAAGACAATCATCATCTAGCATGTTTTCTTTATTTTATGAAAAGCTTGAGCTATGTATAATTGTTTCTTGGAAAAGAGTGAAATAAAAGTTATGTTAGCTGTAAATTAATCTAAAAATCTAATTTATCTAGCTAGGAATTTTATAATTTAACAAAATATCCTAACTAGTTTTCTCGAGTGAAGTAAGATACTGGTAATTTTCCCCTTTTCCTCAATCCTGTTCATATTTCTTAATAAAACTTTTTGACAAAGATGCATCATCGAAAACAATTCCAATAAGAAAATAACTAGAAAATAGATATAATTGTACGAAAATACTAGAAAGAGAATGTAGCAGAAATTTAGTTAAAAATAAAAGTTAGAAAACTAGTTAGAAAAATAATAGTGCATACCTAGAATTTATTCGAGACCTAACCTAACCTATGCTGGAGGGATGACAGTTAGTACAGCAACTTCACTCGCCTTGCTTATCAACCACTCGACAGCATGGATTTGTGGAGGAATCCTGTTGTTCGAGTTGCACCGTCCTTCGGAACGGACGTTAAGCCGGTGGTCCCCTCGGTGCTCTTCGACAGGAGTAGGCTACGTGCCGGCACCGGGTTTCTCCACCTCCTTTCTAGCTAGGTTAGGTTGATCATCATCCACTCATTCACCGACGCCATTAGACCAGTGCCACATGGCCAGATGTCAAAACAGTGCGTCGTTAAACACCACTAATAAATCAATCAGAAACAATTGAACTACTTCTATCGAAAGAATCTCGAACTCACTATTTTCCCACGGCAACTTCTTCAAAGTCAATGTGTTGTTTTCTGCCTGCGTTCATAGCTGCGTTCATATAATACAAATTCCTTGTGTGGGGTTAATTCGCAGTTGTAAAAGATGAGTATAATATTTGAACATGTACATTAAAGAGGCAAATAATTGAGAAAACAACCCTGAATCAGTCATTATTACACATTGCCATTTGATTCAGAGCATAGGACCAAAACAAAAATGCATCGATTGTTTTTTTCTTGGACCTCATAGCCATTGCTTCCAAACAATATCAGACTAACTTTTTTCTATTCATCTCCTACACAAAATTCCACTTACCTTAAATGTACACGCGTGTCTTTAAGTAATATAAATATCTTGTTCCAGGTGAAACAGGAACGTTCAGACGTCACATCCGCTGTCAGTCATAAGACCCCGTCGCGGATTGGTGACCACAGGTACCTTCGATCTCAGCCAACGTACGTGATTCCGTTTGTAATCGCATTTAAGACTGTTGGACTGGGTGCTTACTCAGGTCTATTGGAGTGGCAGCTTACTCAAGTCTATTGGAGTGGGAGCTTACTCAGGTCTATTGGAGTGGGAGCTTACTCAGGTCTATTGGAGTGGGAGCTTACTCAGGTCTATTGGAGTGGGAGCTGACTCAGGTCTATTGGAGTGGGAGCTTACTCAGGTCTATTAGAGTGGGAGATTACTCAGGTCTGTTGGAGTGGGAGCTTACTCAGGTCTATTGGAGTGGGAGCTTACTCAGGTCTATTGGAGTGGGAGCTTACTCAGGTCTATTGGAGTGGCAGCTTACTCATGACTATTGGAGTGGGAGCTTACTCAGGTCTATTGGAGTGGAAGCTTACTCAGGTCTATTGAAGTAGCAGCTTACTCAGGTCTATTGGAGTGGGAGCTTACTTAGGTCTATTACAGTGGGAGCATACTCAGGTCTATTGGAGTGGCAGCTTACTCAGGTCTATTGGAGTGGGAGCTTACTCAGGTCTATTGGAGTGGGAGCTTATTCAGGTCTATTGGAGTGGGAGCTTATTCAGGTCAATTGGAGTGGGAGCTAACTCAGGTCTATTGGAGTGGGAGCTTATTCAGGTCTATTGGAGTGGGAGCTTATTCAGGTCTATTGGAGTGGGAGCTTATTCAGGTCAATTGGAGTGGGAGCTAACTCAGGTCTATTGGAGTGGGAGCTTACTCAGGTCTATTGGAGTGGGAGCTTACTCAGGTCTTTTGGAGTGGGAGCTTACTCAGGTCTATTGGAGTGGCAGCTTACTCAGGTCTATTGGAGTAGGAGCTTACTCAGGTCTATTGGAGTGGGAGCTTACTCAGGTCTATTGGAGTGGGAGCTTACTCAGGTCTCTTGGAGTGGGAGCTTACTCAGGTCAATTGGAGTGGGAGCTTACTCAGGTCTATTGGAGTGGGAGCTTACTCAGGTCTATTGGAGTGGGAGCTTACTCAGGTCTATTGGAGTGGCAGCTTACTCAGGTCTATTGGAGTAGGAGCTTACTCAGGTCTATTGGAGTGGGAGCTTACTCAGGTCTATTGGAGTGGGAGCTTACTCAGGTCTATTGTAGTGGGAGCTTACTCAGGTCTATTGGAGTGGGAGCTTACTCAGGTCTATTGGAGTGGGAGCTAACTCAGGTTTATTGGAGTGGGAGCTTACTCAGGTCTATTGGAGTGGGAGCTTACTCAGGTCTGTATCTTCGTATACTGGATACAACTAATCGGCCAAATAACTTTTCAATCGCGACGAAACAAAAACTAGGCGACTCATCACACTATTACCAACAGATTGACGCTTATCAAAATCAAAAATATTATTTTGTCTCATAGTTGTAAAGAAGTACTTTCGAGGCGTTTTTTATGTGTTTTCCAGAAAAAAATCAGAGTTTTCGTAACAGCTGTGGATTTACATGATTTATACATGTTACATGTGGATTTAATCTGTTATCAATACTTAATTACACATGAACAAAAAAAACACAAACCAACTATTTTGAAAGGCCTCCCTTATAAGTTATACCTAGTTTTTAAATATTTTGTTATTTAAAATGGACAATTCGGAAAATGTGCCTAAAAGATATGTTTTGTCGTTGAATCAGTTTTTACCAACCACTATACCACGTGACGACCATTCGATCTCGAGCAACTCCAATCTGACGTTGGATGCGTTTTTTAAATAATATGTGCATTCTGTTTAAAATTGCAAACGCTTGCAATGCGCGGGGTATTTTATTATTAGAAACACCACAACCCCGCGCATTGTAAAAGTTTGCAATTTAAATCAGATTTCACATACGTCTTGTCTTTCGGGCTGAACTTAAAATAGAAAAACTCTAGAAAACAAGACTTTTCATCCATAGCCAGGCGCAAAGAAAGAAGGTTACAAGCCCACGAGATGCTGTAATTAAAAAATTGAGCAAACTCAAACAGATTGGCAAACAATCAAGGAGAAAAAACACAACTAATTTCAATAAAATATGTGTTTGTGAAACTGATTAATTTTGTTATGTTCCATGTAATTTCCGTTAATTCCGAATATCCTGTCAAAATATCTAGAAAACAAAATTGTCATACATGAATATTTCGGACATACTGGATCATAGTCGACCAGATGGATGTAATTTTGTCTTAAATGCTTGACTAAGCACCACAAATTGACTGTGCACCAGTTCAAAGTGTCGCAGCATAAACGTAGCAGCAAGGTAAATAAATAAGCACCAAGTAAATATGGAGCAGCAAAAACGTTGCGTCCAGAGATTTATTTCCACACGATGCGAACATGTCCCAGCGATGGCTTTGCATCGAATAAATTGACTGAGCACCAAATCAACACGCCGCAGTGATAACTGTGGCAATAAATAATAAGTTATAACAACATGTCGATATACTTTAGCGACAACGTTCAGTTGATTCAAGTAATAGGGAAAGATACATTTTTAATTTAATGGGAAGGATTTTATATTTATTTTACCCGAATAAAATTTTAAATTTTTCTTACCTTTAAAATTTCTTAAATAACAATCTAGCTGAGTTAAAACCCTGTTTTATGTACGTTATTGATTTCCTTTAAATTATTTTTTCTTGATTGACTGGACTATCAAAGTGAAAACTATATTCGACATGAAAATGCTGTTTTGCCAATCAACATGACAACGCACAAAGTTGATATTATTCTTGTAATTCAACGCACAAAACCGTTGATGATAATTACACAAAATAAACGCATTGTCGATCGATAATTACATTCCACTACAATGCTTAGAAACAAAAGTACACTTTAAAATAAATTTCTCGAAACAAAATTCATAATCGACGATTCATCGCCATTGCAGTGAAGATCGTAGCGTCAGTAGAATGTTGAGAAAATATCGCGCCAAAATGTGAAGCGACCAAAAGACAAATTACTGTATAATTAATATAATAAGGATATAATTCAACACGTATACCAATGTTAAAGAGAGATAGGGAGTGAGATAAACTCTATTAAAATGTATACAAGGGCTTTTGAATAGTTACAAATCTTCTTGACCAAATTTGGCAAAAAACGCAGAGGGCCAAATTGAGAACACAAAATTTTCTTTGCAAATTTCGTTAAATCTGAGCACGCGTTTGACAGCTCGAGCGCAAACAGAAACACAAACAAACAAGAAAAGTTCAAGTATTGCTTTTTTGGGGTAAGTGAAATTGAAGATTTCGCTCCGCTCGCTTCTCTCATTACTTTGCACATTACAAGCAGTTGAATTTATATCAGTTTCAACTATTTTTTAATAGTTAGCAACTGTTAAATTATTTACAATCAATAGCTTGTGCTTTCTTATTATTATAAACACTAAAATCGTCTCAAAAAGCCAGTGTCCAAGTAGCTCAATTGGTTAGAGCAACACCCGCGATAGGTGGAGATCGGTGTCTAAGTAGCTCAATGGGTTAGAGCAACACCCGCGACAGGTGGAGTTCGGGGTCCAATAGCTCAATTGGTTAGAGCAACACCCGCGACAGGTGGAGATCGGGGTCCAAGTAGCTAAATTGTTTAGAGCAACACCCGCGACAGGTGGAGATCGGGGTTCAAGTAGCTCAATGGGTTAGAGCAACACACGCGACAGGTGGAGATCGGGGTCCAAGTAGCTCAGTTGTTTAGAGCAACACCCGCGACAGGTGGAGATCGGGGTCCAAGTAGCTCAATGGGTTAGAGCAACACCCGCGACAGGTGGAGATCAGGGTCCAAGTAGCTCAATGGGTTAGAGCAACACCCGCGACAGGTGGAGATCGGGGTCCAAGTAGCTTAATGGGTTAGAGCAACACCCGCGACAGGTGGAGATCGGGGTCCAAGTAGCTCAATGGGTTAGAGCAACACCCGCGACAGGTGGAGATCGGGGTCCAAGTAGCTAAATTGTTTAGAGCAACAACCGCGACAGGTGGAGATCGGGGTTCAAGTAGCTCAATGGGTTAGAGCAACACACGCGACAGGTGGAGATCGGGGTCCAAGTAGCTCAGTTGTTTAGAGCAACACCCGCGACAGGTGGAGATCGGGGTCCAAGTAGCTCAATGGGTTAGAGCAACACCCGCGACAGGTGGAGATCGGGGTCCAAGTAGCTCAATGGGTTAGAGCAACACCCGCGACAGGTGGAGATCGGGGTCCAAGTAGCTCAATGGGTTAGAGCAACACCCGCGACAGGTGGAGATCGGGGTCCAAGTAGCTCAATGGGTTAGAGCAACACCCGCGACAGGTGGAGATCGGGGTCCAAGTAGCTTAATGGGTTAGAGCAACACCCGCGACAGGTGGAGATCGGGGTCCAAGTAGCTCAATGGGTTAGAGCAATACCCGCGACAGGTGGAGATCGGGGTCCAAGTAGCTCAATGGGTTAGAGCAACACCCGCGACAGGTGGAGATCGGGGTCCAAGTAGCTCAATTGGTTAGAGCAACACCCGCGATAGGTGGAGATCGGGGTCCAAGGAGCTCAATTGGTTAGAGCAACACCCGCGACAGGTGGAGATCGGGGTCCAAGTAGCTCAATTCGTTAGAGCAACACCAGCGACAGGTGGAAATCGGGGTCCAAGTAGCTCAATTGGTTAGAGCAACACCCGCGACAGGTGGAGATCGGGGTCCAAGTAGCTCAATGGGTTAGAGCAACACCCGCGACAGGTGGAGATCGGGGTCCAAGTAGCTCAATGGGTTAGAGCAACACCCGCGACAGGTGGAGATCGGGGTTCGAGTAGCTCAATGGGTTAGAGCAACACCCGCGACAGGTGGAGATCGGGGTTCGAGTCCGCGTTTGGGCATCAATTTTTGAGACGTTATAGTGCTCAAAATAATAAAATACCCCGCGCATTGCAAGCGTTTGCAATTTAAATAAGATTTCATATAAAAAGCTTGTGCTAATTATACGTTCCTCGCGATTATCTTGCCGCCGAACGAAGCGCTGAACGGTCCGCGTGGAGGAAGACGTCGTGACCTTGACATCTTAGAAGACGTCTGTCGTCAGTCAACAGAAAGCGTGAGCTGAAAAGAAAGAAACATTTAGATAGCTTATGTCTGTTTTTTTTTCTTCAGGAAGTCAGGAATAGTTCGGAATCGTTACACATTAGGGGAACGAAACGAACGTTAAAATATTAAATTAACAGTAATTGAATTTACATTAAAACTAACAATAAATTGAACTTGAATTTTAATTCAGACAGCCAGTAAATTTCAATTTTAATTTATTTTGTTCCACAGGATTTAAGTTCTTCAATTATCATTAAAAAAGATGCTCTTACTTCTACATTCTTAATCTTTTACAATCTTAAAAAAAAATTAACTTCCTGGAATCATGATTGATTCCACGTTCTATTCAAAAACAAGCCTCGTCTCAAGCATTTTGTGGGCATTTGAGTGCATTAAATTCCAAATCCCCAATTCGCCATTAAGAATTGACTAACACTTTCAGACTAGCTTTTCATGGAAACATATTCTTTACAAAATCATCCGATACCCTTTACCTATTGATCAAAGACAACCAAATAAGACAAGCAATCAAAAAAGCACGGTTAAAATCATCAGCCTGAAGCTACCAATACCAGCAGCAAACCATCAATTAACACACTAATGGGCCAATCATGTTCGACGCGACGTACCCACCAGGCGAGACGTGTGTAGAAGGTGCAAACATCCCCCGAGCACCTGACGTCGGCGGCATCCAGCTCGGGTTCCCTCTGCGGTATCCAGAGAAGGAACGCGATGATGAATTGCGTACACGTGGTGGACATCCATTATCAGGGACGAAATTTAATCGAAATTGCCGACGCCCCGGCCGATGTACGACGTGGCTAGAAGAATTCCTGATTGTTCACATTGGAGCATGCCACGACGTCGGCGTCGTCGATGACGCACCGTACGACGCTAATGTAGTTTTGTCCGGCAAAGTAACGTAAGATGAAGGAAAGATACGGCGGGGTAGTTCCTGAGAGAAACAAAATTATATTTTAATCAGTTTTTTTATTTTTTTGGAATATATACAAGAAATTACATCATAATATAGGTTATTGGAATTCTGAACGGGGATGGAGTGGGGAGAGTATTTTAAGCTCCGATATTTTAGTCTAATTTAGGCAAAAACGATCGTCGAAATAGCTCGTTGGTGATTTAGATTGTCGATTTTCCCTGAGGAATATCTTTATTTTGTGAGAAAAATACTAAATATAGTATGACAACTTTCTCAACTTCAAGATAAAATCGAGATTTTAAGACAATTTCCATGACGACTTTCAATCGCATGCAGAGAAATTAACGAAAGTGTAACAATGAATTTTAATGCCTGGTATTACAACAATGTTTCTAGCTAGCAGAAAAAACCCAACTTCACCTCATGTGATTGGTTTTTCGCATGGCTATTTTATTTTAATCACACTTGATTAAGAAGTGGAGAAAGTTGTGATACTGGGACCTTACTGGATAGGAAAACTGATTTCAGCTTTAAAATTTTAAACGTGTTGTTGAATGTTGTTGATTGATCGATAGTGATTGAATGATTTAAGGTGTTTAATGGCGTACTGCTTTGACAATTGGCCTTATTTACTGGTGCGTTCATAGAAGGGAAGAGGGGTAAACCCGGTGTCAGCACGTAGTCCACTCCTGTCGAAGAAGTCCACAGGTTTAAAGTCTCTTTCGATGGACATTTCAACGTGATCAACAGGATTCCTCCACAAATCGAGAGGTTGATAAGCAAGGCGGGTGAAGTTACTTTACTAACTTTTATCCCTTCAACCTCTCTCCCAAACAGAACTGGTCATGTGTTTAATGGTCACCTATCCAATACCTGACCCAGCGCTGTGTTGCTTAACTTTCATCCCTCCAACCTCTCTCCCGAACAGAACTGATCATGTGTATAATGGTCACCCATCCAATACGTGACGCAGCGCAGTGTTGCTTAACTTCGGTGATCTCACAAGAACCGGTGTTTCCAACTCGTTTTATTTTTAACTACAATAATATTTCCACAATCTTCTGTCGTCTGCCCAAGAAAAAAACATAAATTCAAATCACTGAAGCTGTAATTAAACTTCACAATTATTGAGGCTTACCCTGGCACCCACCTCTTTCAACGATTCAAGTTCCAACAAAAATGTTCGATCTTCAGTCGGCGTGGGAAGGTTGCTGCGTTACAAATATCCAATTAATTTACTGTCAGGCCTTCGTCAAAACTGTCGAATTAAAACTGAAACGGGCGTGACTTCATTTACGGCGTCGTCACATTTTTGCACGCAACGACGCCCATCGACGCCGGTAGATTAGATGCGAACAATGTTGGTGCTCCAGTGCCATCTATAGTACGTTCAGAGTAAACTGGCAACAAGAAAAGGGCGCAACACAGCTTTCTAGAGTATGGGAATCGAGTTTATTCTCAGAGGAAAATTGTAAATTTGAAACTTACTTATTATTATTATTATTATTATTATTTGTGGAGTTTAACGACGCACTGTTTTGACATCTGGCCATGTGGCACTGGTCTAATGGCGTCGGTGAATGATTGGATGAGGATGAGGATGATGATGAACCAAACCTAGTCTAAAAGAGAGGAGGGGAAACCCGGCTCCGGCACGCAGCACGCAGCAGGTTGGAGGGATGAAATTTAAGTAACACTGCGCTAGGTCAGGTATTGGATGAGTGACCATCATACACATGACCAGTTCTGTTCGGGAGAGAGGTTGGAGGGATAAAAGTTATTACAGCAACTTCATTCGTCTTGCCTATTAACCTCTCGACAGCATGGATTTGAAGAGGAATCCTGTTGTTCGCGTTGTATCGTTCCTCGGAAGGTACTTTTAGCCGGTGGTCTCCTTGGTGCACTTCGACAGAGGTAGGCTACGTGCCGGCACCGAGTTTTCCCTCTGCCTTCTAGGCTAGGTAAGATGCACTATCATCCTCATCATCAACTCATTTACCGATGCCATTAGACCAGTTCCATATGGCCAGATGTCAAAACATTGGGTCGTTAAACACCACAAATCAATCAATCTCATGACACCATCGCTTTAATGACCGACCTGACAGATTCAACCAACGCAATTTGCATTGACCCTTCACTATCTCAAGCACCTACATGACATCTATAAGAGGGTTTTGACGACAAACTGGGTCAGCTTTGATACGTTAATGACGATGGTTTGGTATCTTCTTGCGAATCTGGTTTGGTGAGTGATTGCTATTTGGTTAACTGGGCTTGGGAGAGGTTTCCCTGTTGCATTTGCTCAGATCTGGAATTTGTAAACAGGTATGTCATTGGGCTTCTAGTAAGTGAGAGTCACAGCGTTAATGTTAAACATTCTGTTGAGCTAACGAGCTTGGTAAAAATATCTAATATAAAATACTCTTATTCAATATAATATTCATTAATAAGGAGTAAGGAGTATGTCGAGTAATAAGGAAGTTTTTTGTAAATATACATTGATAAACTATGAAGAAGACAAGCATGTTGGAAACAATATCCAGTATATCCAACAGATTGCGCTGGGGGTAATGGTGCGACTTAACACGACTGCATGTTCGGTGAAACATTAACAAATAAGAGAACCTGGATACCCTGGGAACAGGCAACGGAGCTTAACTGGCGTTCCTCCGGGCGGGTTTTAATGCTTGCATTGTCGTGCTAAATGTTGAATGTGTGGGATGCGAAGAAAAAAAAAGGAAAGACGACGGGAATCGAACAAAGAGCCTTGCAGCACTGCAATCGGATACCAGAACCGCTTCACCACGAGAGAAGTCGAGTAATAAGGGAGTTTTTTGTAAATATACATTGATGAACTATGAAGAAGACAAGCATGTTGGAAATATGAAAAGTTATTGGGTACTTCGGGCGATGACCACGTTTACAACCGCGTTTGTAAGCTCTGCGGAAAGCGCTGTGCTTCGTATCGCAGAGGTAAAGTGTTCGATTCCAGGGCTATTTGATTTTTGGTTTCTGACAATCGAACTAAATAACACTTGACCAAATATGAAAAATTATGTAAGTCCAGAGTGTAGTACCAATTTCTGCCAACAGGTGGCTCTGATGCTAGTTTTGAACTTAATTTTAGTTCCCACTCTTATTTACTTGCTGTAAGACGTAATTGGCTCTGTCTCTGTCTCTGTCTCTGTCTTAAAAAATTGCGAGAGTGCGGAAAATACACCAACTAAACTTCTAACGATATTATTCTTGCCCAAAGTAACCAATATAGCTCCTAATTACCAACATGCTTCTCTTCTTCATAGTATAGCGATTTATATTTACAATAAAACTTCCCGATTATCCATCTTGTTTCGTGGTCGAGTGGTTCCGAATCCGTTTGCAATGAGGTAAGGACTGCGTTCGTTTCCCGCCGTATTTTATTTTTCTCTTTGAAATAAGAAGTGTGGTTAAATGTCTGGACATCATCAAACGATAAGAAAACTCCAGTAACAGCGCCGAGAAAAAATGACTTGCCCCTGCATAGTTGCCCGTGGTCATATTGGCAGGCATTCTGGAGGCATCCCGGCGCCTCCACTGAACGGCAGAATATCCTCGATGCTGCTGATTCGTATTCTGATTTTTTAACATCAGGCGTATCAATATCCTGGTTACCGACCAAAGTCCGAGTACACCGACCGAGTACTTTTAATATCCAACAGATTGCGCTGGGGGTCACGGTGCGACTTAACACGAATGCGTGTTCAGTGAAACTTTACAAATATGAGTCAATGGGGGTCCTTCCCTCAAGCATCGGGCCTTTAATGGCGTTCTACCAGTCGGGTTCTTGTGCTTGCCTATAAAATATCGACCGTGGCGAATGGTGCAAGCCCATATCTGAGAGTTGCCGAATGCTCCTGCACTATATTTGTGGCGAACGGGTCTAGCTCTTGCCTGCGAGGACGACTCATACTCGTTCACGATATAATACAATTTTTGAACGATAGATGACCGGAACGGAAGTGCGGTTCATAACCGAGCGAAAAATAAGATAAGACCGATGTCTTGTACCTACTCTATGTCCCGGGCTTTCAGACGTGAAATTAAAATAGGTTCATTATTCTCGACATTGTATGGCCGTCTGCGTGGCACAATGGTGCAGTCACTGCTTCGGTAACATCGAAAGTTAGTCACTACTTGGATCGAATCAACTCACCAGAGGAACATTTTTGACGTTGGAATACGACATCCAAAGATGTAGACTTGTATATGTAGAAATTAGAAGACTTGTATATCACAAGAATGCAGAAGAATACCTGTGTCCTCTTGGCCGTGTGGTTAAAGGCATCAAAGATATCGAACGTTTGATTTTAGGAATGATTGTATACCGGGTTCGAACCGCGTGAGGACCACGACGCAATATCCAACCTTTCATTTTTTATTTGGGCGTTTAATTTAAGACACTAGCAAATTTGCCGGGCGCTCCTGGCGCTCCGCGCCAGTCGCGCCCGCCAAATTTGCGGGCCGTTCCCACGACCCCAAACCCCACCTATACCCCGTGTGCAGCTCCTACGTCTAGCACCAAGTATATAGGAATGGGAACTAGTGTTAAGCACAAAACTAGCATCATAGCCACCTGTTGGCAGAAATTGGTACTAGACTCTGGACTTAGAATATTTTGTCATATTCGGTCAAGTATTATCTCATTGGATGGTAAGAAACCAAAAAGCAGCTTTGACTGGCATCGAACGCTAGACCCCCACAGTACGAAGCACAGCGCTTTGCGCAGAGCCACGCTCTTCTAGCTAGCAATGCGGGAGATAAACCAACTTAACTGCTAACGATATTATTCTCACCCGAAGTTAACAATATCTCTCCTAATTACCAAAATGCTCCTCTTCTTCATAGTTTATCAAGACAAAGACAAATTCTCAATATTTATCTACTCCCGCGGTCGAGTGGCTAACGCATCCGAATGCAATGCGGCAACGCCCGCGTTCGACTCCCGCCGAATACTCGTTTTTTTTTCTTCGAAATAAATGGTATGATCAAATACCTGAACGCCATTTTGTGATTGGATCGTCCTAGTATCAGCGCCGAGATAGAAGGATTAGCCCCTGCCCATCCGACGCGGCGGCGGTCAGCCACTGTATGAGTAAGGGCCTTCACCATTTAGCAAGATCTAGCGCGATGATGCAAGAACAACAGCCCACGAACTCCAGTCGAACTCTGTTGCCTGATCAGAGGGCCTCTAGGTTCGGATATTGGTACATGTTTCACCGAACATGCGGACGAGTTAAGTCGAACCATGACCCCCAGCGCAATCTGTTGGATAACATGTTAGATGTATTGGATATTATGATATGATATTATGATATTATATTGGAAACGAATATTTTATTTGAGTAAACGAAAAAAACAAACTAGAAAAATATCGTGGTTCATTTGCTACGCACCAGATTGCGCTGCTACTGGCGTCTACATCCGTCTGCTACTGGCGTGGTACCAGTCGGGTTCTTAAGCTTGCCTTTAAAATATTAATCGTGGCGAATAGTGAAAGCCCATACCCAAGAGATACCGTATACTTCTGCACTATTTTTGTGACGGCCGGGTCATAATCGTGCACGATTTAATACAAATTTTGAACGATAGATGACCGGAACGTGACTACGGTTCATATCCGAACGGAACAGAAGATGAATATGATGTCTTGTACCCTCTCTGTGTACCGGGTTTTCAAACGTGAAATTAAAATAGGTTCATTTTTCTAGACAATGTATGGCCGTCTGCGTGGCACAATGGTACGGTCGCTGCTTCGGAAATATTAATCCCAGCCGATACTTCGATCGAATCCACTCGACGGAGGATCTCTTTTACTGCTGGAATACGACATCGAACATCTACCAGTGGTAACTGGAATCAGGTGACTTATCAATCACAAAAATACGACAAAGAAAGATGTGTGCGCTTGGTCGTGCGGTTTAAGGCACTGAATTCATTGATCATTTGATAGAAAGTATGGCGAAATACTGGGTTCGAATCACGTTCGTTTCTCATTGCGCCATTACACTTTTACCTTTTTTTTGGGCGTATGTTTAAGACACTAGCAAAATTGCCGGGCGCTCCTGGCGCTCCGCGCCAGTCGCGCCCGCCAATTTTGCGGGCCGTTCCCACGACCCCAAGCCCCACCTATACCCCGTGTGCAGCTCCTACGTCTAGCACCAAGTATATAGGAACATGGGAACTAGTGTTAAATACAAAACTAGCATCAGAGCCACCTGTTGGCAGAAATTGGTACTGCACTCTGGACTTGCAATAATTTTTCATTTTTGGTCAAGTGTTATCTCATTGGATGGTTAGAAACCAAAAAGCAGCTGTGACTCGTATCGAACGCTAGACCCCCGCGGTACGAAGCACAGTGCTTTGCGCAGAGCTACGCTCTTCTAGCTAGCAATGCGGGAGATAAACCAACTTAACTGCTAATGATATTATTGTCGCCTGAAATTACCAATGCTTCTCTTCTTCATTGTTTATCAAATTATATTTACATACAAAATACTACAAATCCATATGCTCTCGTGGTCGAGCGACTAACGTATCCGAATGCAATGCGGCAACGCCTGCGTTCGCTTCCCGCCGAATACTCTTTTTTTTTTTTTACTTCAAAATAAGTGGTATCGTCAAATACCTGAACAACATTATGCGATTGGATCGTCTCAGTATTAGCACTGAGCTAGAAGGACTTGCCCTGCCCATCCCACGCTTCGGCGTTAAGTCAATTTAAGAGCTAGGTCCTTCACCATTTAGCAAGATATAGCGCTATGATGCAAGCACAATATCCCTACTGGAGGAATGCCAGTCGAACTCTGCTGCCTGATCATCGGACCTCCAGGTTCTCATATTGGTACATATTGCACTGAACATGCGGACGTGTTAAGTCGAATCATGACCCCCAGCGCAATCTGTTGGATGTTATGCTAGATGTATTGAATATCTTGATATGAATGGATATTATATTGGAAATGAAGATTGTATTTTGGATATTTACTATGAATATTAAACTCTGAAAATATCGTAGTACATTTGATATGCAACAGATTGCGCTGGGGGTCACGGTGCGTCTTAACACGAATGCGTGTTCGGTGAAACTTTATAAATATCAGTAAATGGGGGTCAATCCAACGAGCATTGGGGTTCGAATGGCGTTTACCAGTCGGGTTCTTAAGCTTGCTTATAAAAAATTAACCGTGGTGAATGGTGAAAGCATATATATCTGAGAGTTGCCGAATACTTCTGCACTGCTATTTGTGATGGCCACGTCAAGCTGCTGCCTGCGAGGACGAGTCATAATCGTCCATGATATCATACAAATTTTGAACGATAGATGACCGGAACGGGAAGCGGGCCCTAACCGAACGAAACAGAAAGTGGCGTCGATGTCTTATACCTACTCTATGTACCGGGTTTTCAAAAGTGAAATTCAAAAACGTTCATTATTCTCGAAAATGTACGGCCGTCTCCGTGGCACATTGGTACAGTCGCTGCTTCGGTATCGGCAAAAGTGTCCACTACCTGGATCGATTCCACTTGACGGAGGAACATTTTTACTGCTGGAATACGACATCGAACATCCACCAGTGGAAGCTGGAGTCATGAGACTAATATATTTCAAAAATACGGTGACCAAAGATGTGTACGCTTGGTCGTGCGGGTTAAGGCACCGAATTAATCTATAACATGATAGTACGATTGGCGACATACTGGGTTCGAATCACGTTCGTATCCCAGTTCACTAAAACACTTTTGCCATTTTTTTTGGGCGTATGTTTAAGACACTAGCAAAATTGGCGGGCGCTCCTGGCGCTACGCGCCAGTCGCGCCCGCCAATTTCGCGGGCTGTTCCCACGACCCCAAACCCCACCTTACCCCGTGTGCAGCTCCTACGTCTAGCACCAAGTATATAGGAATGGGAACTAGTGTTAAGTACAAAACTAGCCTCAGAGCCACCTGTTGGCAGAAATTGGTACTACACTCTGGACTTAGAATAATTTTTCATATGTAGTCGAGTTTTATCTAGTTCAATGGTAAGAAACCAAAAAGCAACCGAGCCTGGGATCGAACGCATTACCTCTGCAATGCGAAGCACAGCGCATTTCACTGAGCTACGCTCTTTCGATGAAATCTCCGGGAAATAATCCAACTTAATTTCTACCGATACAAATTTTGGCAAAGTAACCAATATCGTTTCTTATTTCCAACCTTGCTTTTTTGCTTCATAGTTTATCAATTTTAATGTACAAACATAAGTCCCCAAATACTCATCTGTCTTCGTGGTCAATCGTTTTAATTATCCGATTTCTGTGTGGCAAGGCAGCTACCACGGGTGGATGTTGTATTACAACAGTCGTAAGCTTCCTTCGTCAAGTGGTTTCGATCCAGGTTGTGGTAACTTTCGACGTTTTACCTTTTCTTGATTCTCGTTCGTTCCGCACTTGAATCTCGTTGCACACTTATTAATTTTTGTTTTGTACGTTTAACTGATGACAGTTTCTCATCAGCGCTTCGTCTCTCACTGGCTATATATCTAATGGGTTCGTGGTTTGTATGAAATGATTTCAAAGGCAAAAACTTTCATAATTAATATACAACTCTTTAATGTATGTATTACCTGTTTTTAAATAAAATTATTAAGCATAATTACAGTAACATTGCAGCCTATAGGTATAACATTCGGCTTGATAAATAGATGATCAGGGAAATATGTTTTTAAATAGAGTACGAATAGACTAATTCTCAAGATAATAATTCTCAAGAAAGAAAAAAGATGTGCAGAAAAAAAAAATTTTGTGTTTGGCTAAAAAAATGTTTTTGCCAATTGTTAACTTGTATCACCTCAAATATTTTTGGTCAATATATTTTGTTATTGATTTAGTTTTTAATGCGTTTTTTTTTAAATATTTTTAAATACATAATCGTTGGCAGCGACAAGGAACATCAAAGCGACATGCGAGTAAACGTTCGTTAAGTTGTGCATTTTAACTTCAATTTAGATCAGTCTTGAACCAGCAAAAGCTTGGATATCTTTTGCATATAAAGTTTCAAAATTTTAATACTTAAAGATTGATAGTAGGTATAGCAAGATCCCTATTTTAATTTAGATTTTTAATTTTGCTTTTCAAAAATGAAAAATCATTGTTGTTTACGCACATGCGTGTGGCTTAAATTTCTTTTAGAGTCAAATGTATTTTATATTTGGAATATGTAGCACAACTTCCAAAGTTGTGACAGGCCATTTTTTTCTGTAGATAAAGTTAAAGATAATGATTAAAAAAATGAAGATATAAGATAAAATACATTCAAAATCATCTGGTTTATTGAAAAAAGATTGAAATTCTACAAAGAAAAACAAAAAAGAAATCAAAAAAACTCTATAGAATTTTTTTGACAGTATATATATATAAATATATATATATATTTTTTTTTTGACTGCGTAATTTGCAATTTTTAAAGTTTCTAAACGTTGCCAGATTAACTATGTTCATAAACATGTTCTTGCATGAGAGAAACGAGGCCATTTTAAACTTTTGCAATTTTATAGCAACAATTTTTTTTAGTTCACCAAACAATTTTAAAAGAATGTGGAAAAATTATAAGATAGTTTTTTTTTTTAAATCGAAGAGTTGATTTTATTTATGAACTACAAAAAGATAGGCAACGGAATTATCCAGATAAAACTAAAAGTAAGCAAAATTATCAAGAAAAGTCACAACTTCGGTTACTACCACATATCTTAATTTGGCGAATTATATCATCACGATTAATTAAAAGTGCAATTTTTATAAACATAATTAATATTTAGCAATACTACAACAGCGATCCAATTATCATATACAAATGGCTTACAAAAATAAACCACTGATTAAAGCCACTGTACATTGAACATACTAACAAACAATTGTCGGTGCTAATTGACAGGTAACACTCATATATTTTAATAATTTTAAGAATGCTCTGTACGGTATATATATATATATTTTTTTTTTTTCATTGTTGAATAGATTTCATAAGAAAGGTATCGAAAAATCAACCTTTTTTTTAAGGGATTCAACCTTTATTTTTATGGAATCTATTTAACTATATAAATAAACAAAGATACATTGAAATAATTCGACTCATTTTCAGCAGAAACAACAAAGCACTTCAACGCATTATTTATCTTCCATGCAACTAACAGTAATGCACGGCGAAACTTAAGAAACTATCACCAAAACAATGATTTCAAATGCATCAATATTAAATACGATTTTTATGCTAAGGAGTACAGAAAAAGATATGTGTTTTTGTTATTTTTTGTAACTGGATCATATCATAGATTTATAGAGACAAATTGCTTTAGCAATTTCGTCGTCTTTGTTGAAATAGTTTTTAGATATTGTAAATCGAAGTGTGTCAGTGAAAAAAGCTTTGTGTGTGTGTGTTGGTGAATGCAATTGGGGCGTGGGCATCATATTTATTTTAAGTGCATAGTAAGTCTGATTCAGAAATATTTCGTTTTTGATAGTAAGAATAATTAAATTGGTTATATTTTAAGTTGCAATAGATCACTAAAAATTCGATTCATATTCATAATTACAGGTGTGAAAACAAGAAGAATACCGCGATCGGACACAATATTCTATACATTTTTCGGGTTTAATTATGGGATAGCTACACATTACTTCTCCAAATATTATAAATAGTATTTCTATTTTCATTTTTCATTTTTTTTTTGTTTTTTTGGTCCAAAAAGCAACGAATATGATAATTTATGACTGCGCTATGACGTTTCGTACCAACCGGATACCACGTAATTGATCACTTCCTGTCCTCTTGATGATAAATTTCTTATGTGACATCTTGTATCCATATCACCACTCCATATATTCACACAGATCTTACCAGCCAGGGAGCATATTTGCAAATACACCCAATTCAAAATAGTCCAACAAAGAAATTAGATCAGAAACTTTTAGAAGACCATTGTTGATGTTACTTCACCGCATGGTCATCTTCTGGATCGATCCCATGTCGAATGCCAGTCAAAACATTATTTATATTTTCATTATAGTTGAAATGCAAGAATTGGCAAATTATTTCAGAGTAATCATTCTTGAAAACAGTTCAAAATATAATTAATAAGATAATTATCAAATGTATTTAAAAATAAATGTAAATTTTACTATAAATCGATATTTTGAAATTAAAATATAAGATATCCTTGTTATTCTGTAAATATATTGTGGACCAGACAGTGGTGGCCGATTTCACTTACAGCAGGCGTAACTTGATTACAAAACTCGGTTTTAGTTCAATATTTGATATTTTCTAAACAAATTAAATTTTGTAAACGTCAGGCGTTCAAAAGGTGACACACGTGCAATCATTAATCAAAATGCTTAAATTCAAATGAAATGGAATGTTTGTCAAGGCTATGACAATATTTACATTTAAATCGAAACTGGTTCTGAATTTATACCTCTTTAGATAAAGGTTCAATAGAAACGAGAATGAGCACAAAGTTCAAATATTGACAGCTAAGAAATTATTTTTTCTCGATGTGCCAAAACAAAAACTAAATAAATGAATACCTCATTTGACTTTTTTTTTGTTGATATTTTTACAATGATATTATTTTAAACCTTTCAAAATGTAAAAAAACCAGACAAAATAAATTTATCCTTAAAACCGAATTAGTTAGCCGAGTTTAGTCAGGTGATGGTCGTGAAATCGGATATGAAGGATGGCATGAAGGATGGTCATTAAGCTTACTGCATTTTTAAGAAAACTATTACTTAAAAAATTAAAATTTCCAAGAAATTTTCCACAGGCCAGTAATAGTAACTTTCAAAAATGGTCTCCGAATAAATTTCTTCTTCAAAAAGCCATAAAATCAACCGCAGAACCACACAAATTCCTAATTCGATTAATATTCGTTCTTTTTTCTACCTCCACGAACGTATTGACATGATACTTTGGTCGTACTCGCTTAAAATATATCCGGCACCCGCTCGTAATTTTTATCAAAAATCTCTTCTAATCTTAGCTCATCACCTGTCCGGCCAACATTCCACACAATAAATATTGATATATATAGCAATCGACAATGAAACTTGTTGGAAATTATTCGCTGACTGATCCTCTTCAAGTGCACTAGAGCAGACGTCGCCGAGAACCGTACACAGATACTTACTTATTCGTTTTTTTCCTTAAATCGTAAAATGCTTTAAAAAGAATTTTGGTTTTATGCCAGACTGGAGCCAGATAACGCATCTTCGCGCAGAATTGAAATGCCGTTTCCCCGTCTGAAAAAAAAGAGAACAAGCGAGAGATTAGTGTGGGGGACTGCACAGTGGAGGTGCCGGGCTTGGGGGCAAATTTAGTAGGTCACAGTTGATTTAGTGTAAAATAAAAAATTGATCATAGGGGGGACTGACAATCAACTCAATTTGCGCTTGAATAATTTTCAATTTGATAAAGTTTCAAATATTGGCGAATATCTTGCAAGGAGCTAATATGAATCTAATGTGGCGGAATAACGGTGGGGTTTTAAGGCATGCCATTGAAAATAAAGTGGAACTAATCGATCATAATTCACCTCACTTTTTCAGTCATGAATAAGAATGTCTTTGAAGGCAAAGATAGTTTTTTTTTCGTCATCCGTTTGACATCGCTGATGTACGAATTACCTTTGAATTATTGAGAAAAATGTAAAAACTGCCAAGGAACACGCTTAAAAAAATACATTTGAAAAAATCTGTTATTACAATATGGTTATTAATAATACTTAAAACATTTTAGGTGACAACATACCAAATTTACTGGCATTCTTTGGGCCAATTCGGGCTCAGATTAGTTAGGATAAAAATTAAGTTGGGTTAAGATGAATGAAAACATCTGATTGGTTGTGACTTTAGAGTTGAGTCTTTAGCTGGCAGTTAACTTTTTAACTGGCAATAATCTTCTTAACGGCAGAGTGTGATTGTGAGGCATGTAAAAGTGACACTTTGAAAGCAAATTGAATATGTCTGAGTGACTGAATAATTCAGAACTTTCATCAGCGGTAAGATTTCGCCTCCGCAACTGTAATCATCTAATTCAAAGTGAAATCTTTGAAATTATATGATACGTATCAGCATGGTCCTAGAATTATGTCTAGCTTCATCTCTAACAGCAAACTTTATCAAAACTTATACGAAGGAGAGGCTTTTAATCTAATAGAAATTTCATAATTTCTAATGCATTTGGATGCTTTTAGTAGAAATACTGCTCGGGGATGTAAAACGTGCTTCACATCCGGCTAATGCATCATTAGCGCTAATTAAAGACGGTTAAGTACATCACGTTTCGCAAAACCAAAGTGAAAAAGCCGCTGGTACAGTGTAGTTCTGTGAACTAGTAAATAGGATAATTTCGAATCGTTACTGAAGCTACTATATAGGTGATCAATAAAGTTTGTGTGAAGTGTCAAAGAAAGTGGAGCTCTTACTTTATAAAATAGACAAACATTTAATTAAGTACACAGTTAATTAGTCTTGCACAAGAGCACGATTTTTGTAACAAAACAATTTAGAGATTTCTGGAAAATGTACGTTACCAAACAGTATTGTAAAAAAAGTCCCGAACATGAGAAAACATGGTAATTAAAATGGAATTGTTCGATTCTTGTTTATCTTGTCAATCAGTCTCGATTTGGACATCAAAGCAGTTATATCAACTTTACCTACCCAAAACTTATGAATCAAGTAAACCAGTGAACTATGCAGATACCCAAACGCGCTGAGGTTAGTTTTAGTAAGAGATTCGTCAACACAGGCTAATCAATTAATTCTGACAGCTTATATGTTTTAAAGACATATATTGGCTTCTTCAAAAGAGTAAAATAGTGAGAAATTAAAGCATTATAGATTTTGGGACACACTTTACTATGATCCTCTTAGATCCACTAGAAACACCAGTCCTCGTAAGATCACCGCAGTTAAGCAACACTACAATGAGTCAAGTATTGGATGGGTGACCATTATACACATGACCAGTTATTTTCGGGAGAGAGGTTGGAGGGATGAAAGTTAAGCAACACTGCGCTGAGTCAGGTATTGGATGAGTGACCATCATACACATGACCAGTTCTGTTCGGGAGAGAGGTTACAGGGATAAAAGTTAGGATAGCAACTTTACTCGCCTTGCTTATCAACCTCTCGACAGCTTGGATTTGTGGAGGAATCCTGTTGTTCGAGTTGTACCGTCCTTCGGAAGGGACGTAAAGCCGGTAGTTCCCTTTGTGCTCTTTGACAGGAGTAGGCACCGCCTTTCCCCTCCGCCCTTCTAGGCTAGGTTAGGTTCATCGTCATCCTCATCATCATCATTATCATCATCTACTCATTCACCGACGCCATTAGACCAGTGCCACATGGCCAGATGTTAAAACAGTGTTTCGTTAAACACCACAGATATCATCATAAATCTATATTAAAAATAAAGGACACTAGCGTGAAATTCACAGCGTGGAACTAACTATGTGTGAATTGCGGCAATTGAATACTGCATTCAGTTCACACATTCAAAATAGTTCACATTAAACAACGATCGTTTCCACCAAATCCGCTGAATCTGTGATGCCAACCAGAAATCGCCACTAATTGCGTTTTGTCCGCACCTTAAAGTCAACCACAAAACTATGTGCCACAAAAGTCCCACAACCAACAACCGCAAACAGTTTTCTGAAACACTAACGACTGGACCTTCGGGAGAACAAATTAAATATCTTGGTGTTGGGCAAAAGATAGGTAAAAACATGATAATACA
Source organism: Protonemura montana (assembly GCA_947568835.1). Lineage (NCBI taxonomy): Eukaryota > Metazoa > Arthropoda > Insecta > Plecoptera > Nemouridae > Protonemura > Protonemura montana. The sequence continues at coordinate 13,167,841 of OX387610.1, read as the reverse complement.
GTGGATTCTGACCGCCTCAAGACCTGTTTTACTTTTAAAAGGGGATAATAATCTTTTTAAATACAATTAGAACCCGTTTGGAAGTTTAAATAGAGAAATAATATACGCAAACCAGCTTTTTCAATCACACCGGGGGCTTTTTATGACAGGCAAAGCTATTTTCAAGTAGTATATTGAAGTAAACTATATTTTAGTATAGTATGGTACAGTAGTATAATGTATAATCGATTGATTTGTGGTGTTTAACGACGCACTGTTTTGACAACTGGCCTGAGGCACTGATCTAATGGCGTCGGTGAATGAGTGGATGATGATGAGGATGATGATGAACCTAACCTAGCCTAGAAGAAGGAGGGGAAACCCGATGCCGGCACATAGCCTACTCCTGTCGAAGAGCACCAAGGGGACCACCGGCTTAACGTCCCTTCCGAAGGACGGTACAACGCAAACAGCAGGATTCCTCCACAAATCCTTGCTGTCGAGAGGTTGATAAACAAGGCGAGTGAAGTTGATGTACTAACTTTCATCCCTCCAACCTCTCTCCCGAACAGAACTGGTCATGTGTTTGATGGTCACCCATCCAATACCTGACTCAGCGCAGTGTTGCTTAACTTCGGTGATCTAACGAGAACCGGTGTTTCCAACACGGCAAACCGTTTCGTATATATACTATATAATATTTAATAGTAGTATAGTGTGATTAATTGGTTGGGGTGGCTGTGGCAAAAATATAATTTCAAAAATATTAGTGGCACAAAAAAGAATGCTAAAAGTTGCTATGAAAAGAAATAGCTCATATCCATCAGAACTTGTATATCAAGAAGCAAATGTTCTTGTTATCCGTCAACTATATTTAAAAACCGTTCTTTCATATTTGCTAAAAAACCATACTAAATTTAATAAGAAAATAAGCAATGCGGACTACTCCTAGAGGAATGAACTCGTACCAACATTTAAAATACCATTTAAAAACACTTCCTTCGGACAACGCCATGCAGACTTTTTAACCCCAAAATTGTATAACATCCTAGCCCAACAAATTGCCTTACAAAGAAATCCAAATCGACAAAAGAAAAAAAGAAAAAAATGGCTTTATAACAATGTTAGACATTTCTACGACTCCCTGTATAAGAGTTATAATTTTTTTTGAATCATAGCTTATCTTGGAAAAAAATTATTTTATGTTATAATTTCCATTGCAGCCCACACACAAGCTTTGTCTTATGTGGGCTTCATTCCTGTTATTATATCTATCTGCTCTTCTTTGTTGTAACAAATGTAGGTATATGTACACTGGAATGAATAAATGCATTTTAATAATAAAAAAAAAAGTATAATATATTATATATATATTGCTCTCCTGTCGAAGAGCACCAAGGGGACCACCGGCTTAACGTCCCTTCCGAAGGACGGTACAACGTGAGCAACATGATTCCTCCACAAATCCATGCTGTCGAGAGGTTGATAAGCAAGGCGAGTGAAGTTGCTGTACTAACATTCATCCCTTTAGCCTCTCTCCCGAACAGAACTGGTCATGTGTATGATGGTCACCCATCCAATACCTGACCCAGTGCAGTGTTGCTTAACTTTCATCCCTCCAACCTCTCTCCCGAACAGAACTGGTCATGTGTCTGATGGCCACTCATCCAATAACTGACTCAGCGCAGTGTTGCTTAACTTTCATCCCTCCATCCTCTCTCCCGAACAGAACTGGTCATGTGTATGGTGATCACCCATCCAATACCTGACCTAGCGCAGTTATGCTTAACTTTCATCCCTCCAGCCTCTCTCCCAAACAGAACTGGTCATGTGTATGATGGTCACCCATCCAATACCTGACTCAGCGCAGTGTTGCTTAACTTTCATCCCTCCAACCTCTCCCCCGAACAGAACTGGTCATGTGTATGATGGCCACCCATCCAATAACTGACTCAGCGCAGTGTTGCTTAACTTTCATCCCTCCATCCTCTCTCCCGAACAGAACTGGTCATGTGTATGATGGTCACCCATCCAATACCTGACTCAGCGCAGTGTTGCCTAACTTCGGTGATCTCACGAGAACCGGTGTTTCCAACACGGCAAACCGTTTCGTATATATACTATATAATATTTAATAGTAGTATAGTATAGTAGTATAGTGTATAATATATTAGTAGCATCTTAAAGTGTTGCCTCACTGCGGTTTTTCTACAGTCCACTTCTTTCGCGAAACGACCCCCCGTTGCAAACACCTAAGAACACCCCTCCGACCGACGCATGAAGCGTCTACTGCGTCACAACTACGTGTACACGGTCACGTGATGCATTTCTAATCAGCTTTTCGCCCGACGGCCCCTACCGCCAGGGAGCGCGCGTGTCGCGCTCTGGACATGCCGCTGCGGACGCTGATGGAACTAATTGCAAGGGCGAGAGGCAAGGTTAATAAAGCGATGCTAGCGCGTTACGAACCGGGGTGGCGCTAGCGTCAATTAAGCTGGTTGGATTCATTTTTGCCGTGTTTGTGTGGTTGGTGTTTTTTTTTTTATGCTTGGTTTGGTAATGTGGTTTTTTGTTTTGTTTGCAATGCAGAGCGTGGTCCGATTTTGTAATTGAATTGTGTGGGTAGAGAGTGCAAAGGCACAATTTTTATTCTAAGAGGAAAAATAGGATACGTTTTTTTTGTTCGCTTTTGTGTTGATTTTCACGAGCATATACTAAATACCAGCTGTTTTAGTAGGTGCCTATCGGTATTTATCACGAAAAAACATTAAAAAAACCTTGAATATCTTAGAACGGCTCGTGGTTCTACATTTTGGGTGAGAAGACACACTCGAAATTGTTGAACTAGAAGAACCAATATGTTCAACTATAATTTGGATCTCTAGCTCACAGAAACATCTGAATTTCACTGCATGTGATTGGAAGTCGTCATGGCAACAGTTTCAACAAAATGTTCAACTTTAAGTTGGATCTCTAGCTCACAGAAACATCTGAATTTCACTGCATATGATTGGAAGTCGTCATGGCAACAGTTTCAACAAAATGTTCAACTATAAGTTGGATCTCTAGCTCACAGAAACATCTGAATTTCACTGCATGTGATTGGAAGTCGTCATGGCAACAGTTTCAACAAAATGTTCAACTATAATTTGGATCTCTAGCTCACAGAAACATCTGAATTTCACTACATGTGATTGGAAGTCGTCATGGCAACAGTTTCAACAAAATGTTCAACTATAAGTTGGATCTCTAACTCACAGAAACATCTGAATTTCACTGCATGTGATTGGAAGTCGTCATGGCAACAGTTTTATCAAAATGTTCAACTATAAGTTGGATCTCTAGCTCACACAAACATCTGAATTTCACTGCATGTGATTGGAAGTCGTCATGGCAACAGTTTCAACAAAATGTTCAACTATAAGTTGGATCTCTAGCTCACAGAAACATCTGAATTTCACTGCATGTGATTGGAGGTCGTCATGGCAACAGTTTCAACAAAATGTTCAACTATTAGTTGGATCTCTAGCTCACAGAAACATCTGAATTTCACTGCATGTGATTGGAAGTCGACATGGCAACAGTTTCAACAAACACTGCAACTAGGAAGCGAGATTTTGGTAACACCGAGGCTTAATAATTTTTCAAAAGATTGCAGAGGACTATAACGTGAAAGATTCAACATCACAATAGTTTGCAGGTACCTTTCTTTTATGTTATCCTATTTTTGTAATTTTTTTTTAAAAACAAATGTCATACTGTCTGCAAATTTGATAAAACCAAGGGTAGTAAAACTGAGAACTGTAAAATAAGTCAGCTATGTCGGTGTTGAAGAGTTGAACAACTTGCATATGTGTAGTTTTATTCGCTTTTAAAAGAGCAATTTAAGAATAACCGTTGAAAAAAGAGAAAAAGACAAACAAAATAATATGACATAATAATAAAACTAGAAAACACCGATCTCCATGACAACGGGCAACGAAGCGACCGGCGCTGCAAATCACGCACTAATAAATGCATATGAAAATTGCATTTCACCACCGCATTATGCACATGTGTGACTCAAACATTCATGTGCCGCGACAGAGAATTGTATAATGAAGCCAGGACTGCAGATAAAATGACCAGCCGAGTCGATAGTGGCGCTGACTGGTGGTACTATTTGGTAGTCATGTTCGTATCTGCACAAATACATTTTACTCGTCTGGTTGCGTCGTTAATTTAGAAAATGTAAATGTGTGGGTGTAAAATGTGGAAAATTTCTGGGAAATTCGCAAATAGTTGCGCAGCGAAGCGTGTGATTTATTACACCTTTTTGTTTAGTTTTACAGATTCTGTCTGAAATTAAAAAAAAAAAACGGTTTTTTGTCGAAATTATTGAATATTTTTGGTGATTTTTTTTTCAAATCAAACACCGAACGGTTTGGCTTGATGGAAACATCGGTTCTCGTTAGATTACCGAAGTCAAGCAACACTGCGCTGAGTCAGGTATTGAATGGGTGACCATCATACACATGACCAGTTCTGTTCGGGAGAGAGGTTGGAGGGATGAAAGTTAAGCAACACTGCGCTGGGTCAGGTATTGGATGGGTGGCCATCACACACATGACCAGTTCTGTTCGGGAGAGAGGTTGGAGGGATGAAAGTCAAGCAACGCCGCGCTAGGTCAGGTATTGGATGGGTGACAATCATACACATGACCAGTTCTGTTCGGGAGAGAGGTTGGAGGGATGAAAGTTAGTACAGCAACTTCACTCGCCTTGCTTATCAACCTCTCGACAGCATGGATTTGTGGAGGAATCCTGTTGTTCGCGTTGTACCGTCCTTCGGAAGGGACGTTAAGCCGGTGGTCCCCTTGGTGCTTTTCGACAGGAGTAGGCTACGTGCCGGCACCGGGTTTCCCCTCCTCCCTTCTAGGCTAGGTTAGGTTCATCATCATCCTCATCATCATCCACTTATTCACCGACGCCATTAGACCAGTGCCGCATGGCCAGTTGTCAAAACAGTGCGTCGTTAAACACCACAAATAATAATAATAATAATAATTCAAATCAAATATCATTGCATGTTAAATTTTCTTAATAAAGAATTATCACTTAAAATATCTAGTGAAGCTTGAAGCGTTGTGTAGGATTAGAAACAGGTGATACAGCATGAGTTAGCAGAAAAAAACAGAGGGCAAAGAATGCTGATGGCCGAATTTTAAGGGCCAAAGTAGATTTTCCCCGATTAGCTGACATTTTGAAAGATTTGAACAAGAATTTTAAGATAAATACACAAAAAAATATGTAGATTTATGTTTGAATTTAGTGATGAATCGGGATGGCGCTGTCTTGTCACGTATGACAGAAAAAATATATAAAAGTAATAAAAAAAAATATAATAAAAACTATTTAAAAAACAGACCTAAACGTATAGTTTAGAGGTGTTTTAAGACAACTGTAAAGGCGAGTTGTAAAGGCGACACCAACGGCGTCGGTGAAACAGCCCAAAGACATCAAAAAACATACACAACTGCTGTCTTTCCGGTATAAGAACCGCAAATAAAAATGGCCCTAACTGCCTTTTTGCCTATTCGCTCTTATGGGCAAATGTAGAAGGCTGATATCCGCTTTTATCTTGTGTTTTTCAAACTAAATATTTACAGTTTTTCTTGCATAAAATAGCAAAATTTGGGAAATCTTTCACCTGAACACTTTTCAACAACTTAAATTTAAGTTGGATTTTCTATCAAATTAGTCCACCGTAAGTAAGAAGACTCCCTTCATGATTAACAAACATAACATCAGAAGCATTGTATTACCGAAACATTTTGTATCACTAAATAAAACATCAAAACAACTTCAACATCCAGGAAATTTCATTCCAGAGAGGCCAAGTGTCAGTGGAGGAAACAAAGTCGCTTGCTCAAAGCTTTGACGCACCGTGAAGAATTGCTTTCAGCCCTCCTTGGGGGTTTGATGCAGTGGCTAGGGGGTGTAAGAGGGTGACAACAGCGCCCCGAGCACGGCAGACTAATCAACCCATGCGATAATAGATCACAACGGGAGGTAGATACCTTCCGGCCAAATGATACAAACGGAACAAACACTTTGTTCGGCTAAAATAATCTACGCTTAAATTTAACCGAGAAAATGTATATAGAGAAGCACGCTGCGTTTTCTCTCTTATGGTAGTTTGAAGTTTTATTTGTTTGTTCTGTTTGGTATTAAATGCTTCGTTTAACAGCGTACTTTTCCGCTGCGAGCGCTAGTGGTCTTGCTATTTGACACTAGATTTTACCCGTGGGGATCAGCAGAGATATCCTGAAATCGTATGCTGTTGTTTTAGTCTTGCTCATTGTAGTGAATTTAGTTGTTGCTATAGAACAACAGTGTTTAGATCCATGTTACTTATTTATTTGACTAGAATATTTGCTAAGCTAAAAAAATCCATGTTTTATATGTTGGTAGCACTGAAACTGGTATTGAACTACCTGAAAATTACTGAAATATTAACATAAGTAAAGGCAAATTTTAGTAGTACCTACATACAATACAACTAGTTTATTATTATTTGTGGTGTTTAACGACGCACTGTTTTGACAACTGGCCCTGCGGCACTGGTCTAATGGCGTCGGTGAATGAGTGGATGATGATGAGGATGATGATGAACCTTACCTAGCCTAGAAGGGAGGAGGGGAAACCCGGTGCCGGCACGTAGCCTACTCCTGTCGAAAAGCACCAAGGGGACCACCGGCTTAACGTCCCTTCCGAAGGACGGTACAACTCGAACAGCAGGATTCCTCCACAAATCCATGCTGTCGAGAGGTTGATAAGCAAGGCGAATGAAGTTGCTGTACTAACTTTCATCCCTCCAACCTCACTTCCGAACAGAACTGGTCATGTGTATAATGGTCACCCATTCAATACCTGACTCAGCGCAGTGTTGCTTAACTTCGGTGATCTAACGAGAACCGGTGTTTCCAACACGGCAAACCGTTCGGTAATACAACTAGATAGGCGAGATTTTTTTTTTTGAGCCAAAATCTGAGAATGGTCATATTTATAAAGAAAAAAATATATTTAGCTATCAGGAAGATTGTTTAACAGTTGCACTTTAAAACCCAGTAGCGAAAAAAAATTGTTTGTAAGAAAATTGAGGTCGTCAGCTAAACAATTAAAAACTTTCTGTAGAAAACTTTGCTTTGCAATAAAACTACATGTACATGAAATCGATTTAAATGTACTTTTTATTTATTTATTGCAATCTTTGCATTGTCTTCAAAGATTCTGCGACAGTTGAAACGTAGTTCGGTACACAACTTCAAAAAGCCTTTTAGTGTAAAAGTGTCCAAATGTTTCTATTGTGATGATTCCTCGAGAACTACGTATCACTCAGGTATCTTCTGTTCCCGGAAACACCGCGTCACGGGACTTTGGAAAAATGACAAAAGGAAACTCGTGACGTGCGACTGGGTGGAAGATGACATTTCCGGCAGAACTGGCGACGTAGCTGTCGAGTTCTGCAGGTGATTCGATATTGTAATGAAGAAGCTGATATTGAATGCTATTTCCTGTTGAGATCCCGTTGTTCAATTGAAAGCGAAGGAAATGATTCGGGGAAATCTTTCATGACATTTTTCATCCTTATTATATGAAAAGAGAGAAATAATTTGATGCGAGTAGGAGGAGAGTTTTTTGGAAGCGAGTGCAATATTTTATTTCATAAGTTCTAAGAAAAAAAAAAGTCGTCTTGATTTTTCTTTCACTATATTTATAAGAAAAAAATATTTTTGCTAAATTTCACGCTTTTGTTGACTTACGCGCTTTTCCATGTAAGTCGATTTCATGAAAATGTTTCTACGTCGAGATAGCCAATGTTTAGTTTAGGAGCCCTTTGACTTGGAACTGAAGGGTCGAAGTTCAAAGGGGTTGAAAGGGTTTGGTGCCGAATAGGTGCATACAGGAAGAATCAAAAGAAATGTGTCCTTTGCCATAAGAGGCCAGGCCTATTAGCACGAATAGAAGCTTCGTTTATAATAACGTTTGTATTAATAATCATTTTTTAAATAATTACTGCATTAACCACACAATTATATGAACGTGTCGTGTTGGAAACACCGGTTCTCGTTAGATCACCGAAGTTAAGCAACACTGCGCTGGGTCAGGTATTGGATGGGTGACCATCATACACATGACCAGTTCTGTTCGGGTGAGAGGTTGGAGGGATGAAAGTTAAGCAACACTGCGCTTGGTCAGGTATTGGATGGGTGACCATCATACACATGACCAGTTCTGTTCGGGAGAGAGGTTGGAGGGATGAAAGTTAAGCAACACTGCGCTGAGTTAGGTATTGGATGGGTGACCATCATACACATGACCAGTTCTGTTCGGGAGAGAGGTTGGAGGCATGAAAGTTAAGCAACACTGCACTGAGTCAGGTATTGGATGGGTGACCATCATACACATGACCAGTTCTGTTAGGGAGAGAGGTTAGAGGGATGAAAGTTAGTACAGCAACTTCACTCGCCTTGCTTATCAACCTCTCGACAGCATGGATTTGTGAAGGAATCCTGTTGTTCACGTTGTACCGTCCTTCGGAAGGGACGTTAAGCCTTTGGTCCCCTTGGTGCTTTCCGACAGGAGTAGGCTACGTGCCGGCTCCGGGTTTCCCCTCCTCCCTTCTAGGCTAGGTTAGGTTCATCATCATTCTCATCATCATCATCATTCACCGTCGCCATTAGACCAGTGCCGCATGGCCAGTTGTCAAAACAGTGCGTCGTTAAACACCACAAATAATAATAATAAGATGAACCTGACTAGAAAAACAATACTGCTATTGCGCTGAAATATATATTCTTTTTGTATTAATTTAGGAGAGTTTTGCTTTTTTGGGATAGCAGAACAAAAGCTCCGTCTGGCTGACAAATTTAAACGAATAAAAGCAAATTTTTTTGAGGTGTTCACTTTCAACGAAAATCTTGGCCGAGCCGATTAGCGCTTTGCAAAGAAAGATATCAACCTAATGCCTCAAGCTAGGTCTGCAAGTTTATGGAACAAATATTCTGAATAATCTGTAAAATCATTGACATATTCTTTTTTAATTTAAAAACTTCAAAAATGCTTCACATAACTAAACCAAAGTTTCTTACCCAGGATTTTTTAGAAAAAACATCAGTTTAACAGTTGCGTGTCAAATCAGCAACTAGTGGTTAAGATAAAAACAATTTTTTCAATATTTTTTTTTAAATACATTTTTAAGACAGACAAAAAAGTACAAAATAATTTTCCAACCAATTTCTAGTCCCACAACCTGACACAGAATACTTGTAAGATTTTAAAACAAAATTCGTTCCGGTTGGGATTTAAACGGCTTTGTCTGGGTACCGTTTTGGTTTAGAAAAATTCGAAAAAAAAAAAGCTCGATGATTTCCAACGCATTCTTCCTTCTGAACTTGGTACCTGTCTTGGATGCAACTAATCTAACATGAATCCCCGAATGAAACTAAACTAAACCGCCCTCCAAGTTTATCTAGACGGTTTATGACGGTTTATCTCTAGCCGAGCTCGATGGGCCAAGTGGGAACCGCAAGCGGCTCCATCTAGATCATCGAGAAGTACCAGAAGCAAATCGACAACACCTAGCGAGCATCGAACACGCGTCCTTTTCGGTGGATTACAAGGTTCAACCGCCAAACCTCCGCCGCAGAAATCAACTAACTTTCTGTTATTTGAATCCAGTGTCTGCGTTGCTATGGCTACCAAATTCTGAAATTGTTTTCAATTGACGGCGATTCAGTTAGTTACGAAACTGGCTGCCAGGGGGAGTTAATTGCCATGGTTACTTGGTAAGCCCGAGTTGAATTCATTGTTGTGTCCTGTTCAATTGTTTTAACTTTTAACCATGGTAACGATTATTTTTGACAAATATCGACTAGATGTGTGTAGAAAATTGCCAAAAATGGAAAAAAAAAATTGTTTTTTAAGACGGTCTAAAAGGTACTTAATATTTTTTCTAGTCTCATAAAAATTCCTAACCCCAAAAAGAATACCAGTGAGATAAAAAAACAAAAAACCTGTGGCTCATGTAAGATATTTTATGCTGCTGTCTACATTATCTAGCGTCCCACGCTTTCCGTAATGCAAAGTAACGCATGAATTGTCCTCAGAATTTGATAGAATGTGTTGTCATCTAGTTCTAGGCTATTTTATAAATTTCAAGACTCTAGCTCATCGGAAAGTTAGTTTAAAATCTACTGCAAAATTTGTAAAATTTTAAAAGCGACCTAGTTAAAAAGCGTTAAAATAAGTATCTTATTGGCTCTGACCACCGAGAAAAGTCTCTAGCCGGCAGTTCGCTAGGACTTAAACTTTTTATTAAAACTAATGTCAAGTTAAACTATTTTACATAAATATCTCAAATCTAGTTTTTGTCAATGTAGTTTTATTTGAGAACATGGCGATGCAAACTATTTTTTCTTGTGTCTTTGCTATCTGCTGCGATGTACAAATTGGATTGGTCCATTGCTCACGTGACATACCCACATACAATTGCCCGAGTGAAAAACCCTCTTCTGCCAGATCCAATCCTGCAACGTTTAGCGACTGGCCTTGTGGTTTATTGATTGCTATTATCCGTTTTGACAATGGTTCTAACAGGAGGAAACTATTTAGACGATCAATATTTTGTTTCAAATTCGACGCAAGACAGATTATCAACTGTTCGTGGTTTTGAAGTTTAGAAGATCCTTTTCAAAGATTCGTTTTCAACCACGGCTTTCCACGTTTGTTGCCATGACGATTCGATTAGCATGTTTCCTTCAAATTTGTTTCTATGGATACAATCCAAAAATCAATCCAAAAATCAAATAAATCTAACAATCCAAAAGTGCTAACAAAAACTATTTCAACTGGGTTTTGAATGCTAAGTGAAGAACAACTAAATTTCCCAACGTTTCGTAACTTGTACCTGTTACTTTATCAAGGGTTAGAGAGTTTTTAAGACAGTAATCCTTGATAAAGTAACAGGTAAAAGTTACTAAACGCTGGGAAATTTAGTTGTTCTTCACTTAGCATTCAAACTACCTGTTAAAACTAGTGCTAAGTTTACATCAAGTAGACATGAGTCTAAAAACAATAATAATCTAAAAGTGTATTTCAGTTCTATATAATTAGATGTAAAGCAATTTTATTCATAAAGCAAACAGTATTTTTTATTTTTTTACCGTGTTGTTATCTTTAAAAAAATAAAGTTCAATGCTGTGACCTTTCCTGGGGAAAAGCAAAGCAAGGACAGTTTCTTGACTGAGTCGAGTGGATGCCGCTCGCAGGAGAGATGTTGTTACTTTGAAAGTCAAGCGCATTAGTCAAGTTTGCAGGAGAGGCACGGCGCCCAACCTGCGTACTTTATACATCATAAATATGGATCAACCTCCTAGTACGGCCGGCGTGAAAACCTCGTGAAGTTTATGGAATATTTCGGTGGGGTGGTTTTTGGGGACGCCGCTAGCGGGAAGCGAAGGGAAAACGGGGGCAGCGGAAACTCAGAGAGGGTCACCGCAGTGGATTTCGACACAAGTTAGGCCACCGAACCAGCGCCAGTTTTTAGAAATTATAATTATTTTTTCCGTTTTTTTGTTTGTTGCGGAAATGATAAGCGAGTTTAAAGTTGTGTTCTTCGGATTCGTCACCAAGTCCCCGGGCATGATAACTTTTTTTTTTTTTTTCAGTAAGTTAAAGTATAAAATAATTTTTTAAATGAGAGAATAATTGGGTTTGCCGTGTAAACACGGAAAATATGTAAGCTGAATAATGAAGAAAATGCCTCGGAGTCTGTTTTAATAGCTTATCTGTTTTATATTTTGCCAGCGGCTGTGTCTTGTTATCTAAATTAAGGTAGACAGGCTGTTTTTTTTTAAATGTCATCTCTTAAATTTGTTTGCCTTCAAGGGTGACTTTTAAAGTCGTTTCTCTAATACACATGGAATACCTGCTGAGTTTCTAATTTGAAACATCACTCATTAGAGCTGCCTGTCATTGACTCACTTATGTCCTAGTGGAGGGTTTAATTTTCATACTCTAGGTATTTTCAAAATAACATATCGTCATTCACCTGTTCAAGGAAGAAAAACAAGCTAAAAAAATCCGAACAAAAAATAAATAACAACAACGTTCATAAAAGGTGAATTTTGAATCGCATATAAGTAGACTCATTGGCGAAGAATATTTTTCCAAATAAAATCTCTTCAAAGGTTTGAATTTATTACACAAAAAAAACAAAGAACACGATTTTCTTTCTTACACCGTCGAACCCGAACTGTGCCCGCCAATGATATGAATGTAATTATCAAGTAAACGTCACAGAATTGGTTTGTTAACTCAATGCATATCATTATTTTATAGGTTATGTTGATATTTCGTCGGTCAGCTGCGTTAAAAGACAACAGAAACCACCCATTACAGATTGGAAACTAGTTTAAGTGGAGGTGCCAGGTTTTCTGCTCTGCGGACTGCGTTCAGGGGCACCTCATTTAGTTATTTTTGTTGTCGGAGGACTTGATTCCGTATTGTATGTTTGGTTTTGTTACCCGTTCGATGAGGAATGGTAGTCGGGCAGTTCCTTGGCCTGGGCTGCTCGAGCGCGCGCCAGTATGGATAGCACCGTGCGTTTTGTTGGCGACATTGCAAGCCTGGTACCACCAGCAGCCAACAAAGGTCGTTTGCGACAAACGCTGCCGTTGCCTGAAACAAGAGAAACAAAACCAAACTATAAGTAAGGTCAGTCGTATAACCATTTCAAAAATAAAAATGTGGTAATTTTGCAATATTTTAAAACTTTTTTGCACTCCTTAACCCTAATTATTGTTAAACTCATATTAAACCCTTGCATAAACCCTGAATATTATTTTTTTCCCCTAACAATTATTTTTTTGTAGTTTTGGGTTATGCGTCATTAGGTAAACGAGATCTAAATGAGCATTTTGCCTCCATTGATTGATTTTTTTTGTTTAACGACGCACTGTTTTGACAGCGGATTTTTTGGCACTGGTCTAATAGCGTAGACTGATGAGTTGGTATTGATAAAAATTCACAAGGAAGAATTTAAAACCAAGGGGACCACCGGCTTAAAGTCCTTCCGAAAGACGGTACAACGTGAAAATCAGGATTCCTCCACAAATCCATGCTGTCGAGAGGTTGATAAGCAAGGCGAGTGATGTTGCTGTACTAACTTTCATCCCTCCAACCTCTCTCCCAAACAGAACTGGTCATGTGTATGATGGTCACCCATTCAATACCTGACACAGCGCAGTGTTGCTTAACTTTCATCTCTCCAACCTCTCTCCCGAACAGAACTGGTCATGTGTATGATGGTCACCCATCCAATACCAGACCCAGCGTAGTGTTGCTTAACTTTCATCCCTCCAACCTCTCTCCCGAACAGAACTGGTCATGTGTATGATAGTCGCAGTGTTGCTTAGCTTCGGTGATCTCATGAAAACAGGTGTTTCCAGCACGCTAAACCGTTCTGATTTTAGTTTCAGTGGTTTTAAACCCGAATGGCGATTACGTTTATTTTCAGCTGACCATAAAGACTGCATCTCTCATTTAGGTCCAACAATATCGGTTCAGTAAATTTGGTGAATGAAATGGTGATGATGAGTCTAAGATATCAAGAATGCAGGGATCTAAGACATGATTCTGAAGTTAGTCTTAAAAGACGGCGAGTCTTGAACTTTGTATCAATCTTCGGCCAATCTCGTCAGTCAAAAGTTTGAAAAGCAAGTTGTGAGGGATCTTTACCTACCCTGGAGAAAGCGGTGAAACCTCTCTTTAGTACTGAGATGTTAGCGATTTGTATGGAAGGTTTCCTTGCCAACGAAACCGCTCTCTTACAGAATATCAAGAGATGTTCCTATTTCATCAAGAAAACATATAGTGAATCCCAAAAGAAAACATATACATCGATTTCAATCAACAATAATTTTTCACACATTTATAAAAGTAAATTGTTAAATTTAGTAACACTGTAGTTGCCAGAATTAACTGATTGAGTTTCGTTATCAAAGGAAAATTACAGTGCGTTTGGGTTTTTTTTTCTAAAATCACTGATTTACCCCTCGGGATGGGATAAAGTTGGTATAAGAATTGGTAACACAGCTTATATGTTGATAAGTTACGAGATAAACATGAACCCACTCGATTGCTACTTGAAAAATTGAACAAAGTATCTGAGTTTTTGGAATACACCATAGCTTTAACAAGAATTTAACTTCTTCCTACAGTGGTCTAGACTTATTCGCTAATTACTTCTGCATTAAAGTAAGATAAACTTAATAAAAAAGGACTGAAAATGTATTTTCGGAACAAAATTTCTTAATATCCTTTACCAAAAGTTTGCTTATTAAGGTTCAACGTACAGGTGTACAGTCGCTAGAATCTACGAGAGATTCTAAGAATCACTCTCGGTATTACTACCTAAATTTGCACTGGATTTCTGTAAAGTGTAACAAGAGCTGAGTGAAGACGACAGAGGTTTTGCTATCATGATCGATGTCCGTGTCGCCGTCTAGACAGCGACAAGAAATATGTGGATGACCGACATTCCTTAGCGCGATACGAGACACAATATATCATTTGTTATAGTAACCTTTGGAGGACGGTATTTACCTCGAAAGGGAAAAAAACAACAAACACTGTCTGAAATATCTGACAAGCTCATGTCACAATTGAAAGAATATTGTTTGGCGATGCACGTTAGCAAGTGCATTGCTACAGTCTAGCCCGTGAGAGAAGATACCAGGACAAGGACTGTCCCCTGCATTGCTACAGTCTAGCCTGTGAGAGAAGATACCAGCACAAGGACTGTCCCCTGCATTGCTACAGTCTAGCCCGTGAGAGAAGATACCAGCACAAGGACTGTCCCCTGCATTGCTACAGTCTAGCCCGTGAGAGAAGATACCAGCACAAGGACTGTCCCCTGCATTGCTACAGTCTAGCCCGTGATAGAAGATACCAGCACAAGGACTGTCCCCAGCATTGCTACAGTCTAGCTCGTGAGAGAAGATACCAGCACAAGGACTGTCCCCTGCATTGCTACAGTCTAGCCCGTGAGAGAAGATACCAGCACAAGGACTGTCCCCTGCATTGCTACAGTCTAGCCCGTGAGAGAAGATACCAGCACAAGGACTGTCCCCTGCATTGCTACAGTCTAGCCCGTGATAGAAGATACCAGCACAAAGACTGTCCCCTGCATTGCTACCAACCCATGAACGGAATTTCAGTGATAATTTTAGTGGCGGGATATCAAAATACTTATAACACCCTCAAAGTAAGTCCTTAGATTATTATGAAATCTTAATTACTCGCAAAACAATGCATCTTAGCACGACAAAAGCATACGAGCAAAAGGAAAATTTCAGATTTTGGCGGAGATAATTTCTAGTCTTTAACAAATGTCAGTTGGCCCACATTTCACCCCAAAACGACTGGTGGCGTTTCTGTCGGGAAAGTATGTTCTCTCTCTGAACAGAGTCGTTTTTCTTTCGAGTATTGCTCAGTGGTCTTGCTAAGTTTTAAGTCTGCTTGTATAGAAAAAAGCCATAGTAAATTAAAAAAAAAAGTTCTTTCAATGATTTGAATTGTATTTTAAACATCTAATCTAACGATTTTTTTTAGCAGCGAATGCAACGAAACTGTTAATTTAAATTGTAAATTGAAAATGTGTTATTGTTAAAACAGTGAAGCAAACGTCAAAGAATCTTTTACCAGTTGCATCTTTGCCTCTTCATCGGAACTGTTTAAAAATGACAGAAAGACCGTTTTTTTTTTCTTAAAATTTAGAGACTGATTTTTTCTTAGTGTGCAACTAAATTTTTCCAACAAATTCTAAAAGTGCGACGCAGAGAAAATGTTCCCATCAATACTGACTGTTTTTATACAGCAACAGTGTCATGTTATCTAGGTGACAGAATCTAGTTCAGTCTAGGTCCCTTTTTTTTATACGATACCAAAATAAAATCACAGCAAATACAAAACGGATTGCTAAGATTGATAACGTTGGCACTGGTTAAGCCATAAGGGCAAGTCCTAGAAGAGTAATCTTGCAGCTCTAAGATTATTCTGTCGAGACAAGCAGAGCGCAGCTAGCGAATGCGATTTCTAAAGCAAGAAAATCTATACTTATGTTGATCCAGGTTAAGAGGGGATTTTCTTTTCCTCAAGATGTCGGTATCATACATTAGAAAGATTTGACATTATTTTCTGTAACAGTTCGCGAAGAGAATGGAGAAGTTGTGATCGTATCGTGTAGGAATACGAGAGATGACTGGAGTACATCATCATGAAACGGAAATGAGAATGCCACAAAAAAAAAGCAGTGAAGAAATACAATCGTTTTTTTATGAACTGTTCATGTGTTGAGGATAGCGGTCGGGATTTTCAGAAATATTTCCTCTGTAACTAGATTTATGGCGGTAGTTACCCACGAATGTATTTTGTTGTGTTTTCTTTACTGAGTTGTTTTTAGTAAATCTATTTATGAGAACTCGAATAGGGTTTCTTTATCTCAGCGAGAAATTAAGTGTTCATTTGCATTTATAAGCTTGATTTTAAATTTTTAGTGTTTTGGAAATGTACTTTAGGTGCATTTAGTTAAACTCTAAGTACATGAGTTTTCTGGCAAATAAATCTTAAGAGCAAAAAGCACAGTTTGTACAGAAAAAAGAGAAATACACTCGTGGTAACATTAGAAAGCAGAATTGAGAAGCTCTGTCAGGTGATCTCAGCATCTCCATGGCTACCAAACGTTGAATCTACCATTGAACCTCCTATGCTAGGCCATGACATACCCGTGGTAACATTAGAAAGCAGAATTGAGAAGCTCTGTCAGGCGATCTCAGCATCTCCATGACTGCCAAACGTTGAATCTACCATTGAACCTCCTATGCTAGGCCATGATATACCCGTGGTAACATAAGATAGCAGAATTGAGAAGCTCTGTCAGGCGATCTCAGCATCTCCATGTCTACCAAACGTTGAATCTACCATTGAACCTCCAATGCTAGGCCATGATATACCCGTGGTAACATAAGATAGCAGAATTGAGAAGCTCTGTCAGGCGATCTCAGCATCTCCATGGCTACCAAACGTTGAATCTACCATTGAACCTCCTATGCTAGGCCATGATATACCCGTGGTAACATAAGATAGCAGAATTGAGAAGCTCTGTCAGGCGATCTCAGCATCTCCATGGCTACCAAACATTGAATCTACCATTGAACCTCCTATGCTAGGCCATGATATACCCGTGGTAACATAAGATAGCAGAATTGAGAAGCTCTGTCAGGTGATCTCAGCATCTCCATGGCTACCAAACGTTGAATCTACCATTGAACCTCCTATGCTAGGCCATGATATACCCGTGGTAACATAATATAGCAGAATTGAGAAGCTCTGTCAGGCGATCTCAGCATCTCCATGGCTACCAAACGTTGAATCAACCATTGAACCTCCTATGCTAGGCCATGATATACCCGTGGTAACATAATATAGCAGAATTGAGAAGCTCTGTCAGGCGATCTCAGCATCTCCATGGCTGCCAAACGTTGAATCAACCATTGAACCTCCTATGCTAGGCCATGATATACCCGTGGTAACATAACATAGCAGAATTGAGAAGCTCTGTCAGGCGATCTCAGCATCTCCATAGCTACCAAACGTTGAATCTAGCATCGAACTTTGCAAACTCTATATTTTTGTTTGTTTTTATATCTGGAAACAAAAATGACTATCTTAGCAAAATTATAGCAAAATAAAAATACTATTTTACTAAATTATACCTTCCTTTCATAACATTTCCACATTTTTAAAACCTACGTACTTTCAGCAAATCTAATTAAATAATTTTAGCTTGCAAATTGGGATAAAATATTGTTTTTTGGTTAAATAAAAAAATGTTGGCTTCTTCTAAAGTATTTACAAACAGGTAAAAGTTGCTTCATTCAACATCAAGAATCCATTCTTGCTTCTGCTGTGAACGCAATTCACCGAAATACAACAAAGCTCCACACATCTCGTGACCTTGCCGTGTGGAACAAAGTTTTAATACCACATGATAAACATTTCACTGATCCTAGCACCCAACAAATCCAGCCTGTAATCTTCAAACAGCGTGTCTCGTGGGTAACACTGCGTATAGGTACATCCTTCAATTCCCACGCGCAGCACGAGCAACTCGACGTTATACATTTCCCATGATTAAACCACAAAACAAACGCTAATTTCTTCCCAGCGAAACCACCGAGGATAATAACATCATTTAAACCCGCGTGCATCTACAGTCTAAAGCCCATACACTATATACTGAAATAGACATGTTGTAATTCCACTTCATCTACTCTGAGGTTCATACGACAGAACATACTTTCTTTTGGCACACGCGCCACTGGTGGTTTTGGGTGATTATTGGGGTTGACATCAGGCCCTGTAGCACTGACCTAATGGCGTCGGTGAACGAGTGGACGATGATAAGGATGATGAAACACCTAATCTAGCCTGGAAGAGGGGAAGGCAAGGATGTTGAAAAGCAGAAGAAGAACCTGTCGAAGAGAGCAAAGGGATCGCCGGTTTAACGTTCTTCCCGAAGGACGGTGCAACGCGAACAACAGGATTCCTCCACAAATTCGTGCTGTCTAGAGGTTGATAAGCAAGGCGAGTGAAGTTTTTGTGCTAACTTTCATACCTTACCATCTCTCCCGAACAGAACTGGTCATGTGTATGATGGTCAGCCACCCAATACCTGACCCAGGGCAGTGTTGCTTAACTTTGGTGATCTCACAAGGGCCGGTGTTTCCAACGCGCCAAACCGTTCGGTGTTGGGTTTTCATAAGGGACAACTATCGTTTTTAACGCTAAAGTTCGCCATTTTCCTTTTGTACTAAAGCTTGTCGTGCCAAGATGTTTTATTTTTCGAGTTTATTTTAAGCATTCTTCTTCTAATTTGAACCAATTTGAGAATTATTTTGCGACAACCCTTGTTTCACCCATCCATTACTATTACATTGTGATGAACTGCCCGATGCTGGGCACGGGTTACTTGTTTTAGATTGCCATGACAACCCTTGTTTCACCCATTCATTACTATTACATTGTGATGAACTGCCCGATGCAGGGGACGGGACCGTACCACCATTGTTTCTAATAAACGACAAATATACATATTGCAAAATCATCTATATTTTCCTAGCTATATTGACAAACAACCGTAGCGCACTTCAAAAGGTAAAACATTTGCAATATGCAAAATATACGAAAGGTGCTTTCGTTAATGAAACGAACTGTACGCAAATGTAACGCGTTCAGTTGATTAGTGCAACATGATTGGACGCATCACAACACGCATTTCAAACCGTCGTGCCCGGCTCAGCAAATGTCATCAATCCACACGCATAACCTTTATTTTGACGACCGCTAACACAGAAACCATATAGATTCATATTCTGCGCTTTAATGCGCGGTTATATAGCACCATATGTGGGTCCCTGCAGCCCGGCGACTGATTGGAAATTATTTTTAACATTTTATTCACATTCTAATGGATTATTCACGATTTTATTTCATAAAGCTTCTATTTGAAATCACATGAAACATGCAACGGGGATGGATATGTATACAATTACCTGCCGAATCGTGTCAACGGAGAGGACGTGCCGTATTTAATTCATGTTGCGCTTGGGGTTTTCGGTGCCGAAATGATCTATATCGGGTGATTGAAGCTTAATTTAAATTGGGCTTGGGCCGAAGGTTAGATTAATTAGCATGCACGTGTGGCTGATTCATGTAATATTTAGCCGTGACGTCGTTTAATTCGTTAATTGGGCTAATTGAATAGAGCGGTGCTAGGCTATGCGTCAAAGATTGACCGTGGACATACCCCGTCCAGGATTGTGATTTTATTATTTATGGACTAACGCCCAATATGATGTTGATTATTTTTTTTTTTTTTTGAACGTAATTGCAAATGTTTATATCTCTACTTATCAAATTAGGTACTGTTTTTTTTTTTTGAGTCCGTTCAAAGCTGTAGTTTTACTCATTGATTTCGGTTAGTTATGTTTAGCGACGCACTGTTTTGACAGCTGGCTGTGTAATGGCGCTGTTGAATGAGTGGATGACAATGAGGGTGATGATAAACCTAACCTAGCTTGGAAGGGAGGAGGGGCTGAGAATGCCCTTTCTTGGTCCCTTCAGAAGAACGGTACAAAGCGAATAGCAGTATTTTAATATTAGGAACACTACTGCCGTCTCAAAAATTGTAACGTTGGTTTTGTCAATGGTATAGCATGAAGATGAACACCACAAATAAATAAATAGTTATGTTATGTAGCTTGTTTACCAAATATTTGTTGTAAGACTTTTCTAGGACTAGGCGGATAATGTAAACAAGGCTCTAGTAAATTAAAAACCCAAAAATATTGAGCGTATACAATTCTCTGTTAAGAACAGTCATATGGTCGTAAAATTATTGTTTTTTGAGCCGTGGTTATTTGTTTTATGGTGTTTCACGGTAATGCTCTGTTTTAAAAACTTTGTCTGCCCTATAAAGACCCGTCGTTTCACGAAGACACGGCCTGCCATTCTGCCAAAATACCAAGATATTTTAGGACCAATAAAGTTTTCAAATCAAAGCATTGCCGTAAAACACCATACAAAAATTGGAACAAGGTTTTTATCCAAATTATTCACAACATTCATGAATGTTGCAGGAAAACATGGCATCGTCTGTAATCCTCGTGCAATTGTGAGTGCTTTTCATGGCATCAGTCTCAAGTCACCCGACCGACATTGCACCATACGACGGCGCGATTCCCTCGTGAGGTCCCGGGCTCGATCCCTGTGGCATTTCACTCCGCACTTGCGTTACCCTGATTTCCCACAACGTTGCTAGCAAGTGAAAGGGTTATTTATCCTCAGCCACGGTAATATTCATGTGGTTTCTTCTCATGCCTGAATCCTGACCCGGCTTGAAATGTTAACCGTTGATTCTGTACCCTGACCTGGCCCTTAGTCAATGAGCGAATATTATAAAGGGACGGCGACTTTAATCAAACTAAATTATATACTATTAAAAAATTACATATTTCGGTTTAAATGGTCGACCACACTGCTGTCTACAGGTATACACAAATTCAAAGTGACCTTTTTTACTAGTTTCTCACTCAGGGTTGCTTTCACCAACGCATTTTATAACGCTCTTAAAGGCCGTTCAGGAGTGATTTTAACCGGCGTAGTTATTTGCTTTCAAAAAATGATATTTCAATAATAACAAACTAAAGAATTTAGACAGCACACAAAGAAAGAACAAGAAAAAAATAGTTTTTAACAATGTGTTTGCTTCAAAACAGAATATTTGGTGATTTAGAAATACAAACGATATAGCAATAGGACTTCTAACTTGAACCTCCAAATGACAGTTAAAAAATTAAACTCGCGTTCTTCCAGGTTCAAATATTTAAACGCGATTTGGGCAGAGAGAAAATAATGATAGCTGCTAAATAAAATTTATTTTATTTGACAGGACAAAGTCTTCTTTGGTCATCACCAAATTCAAATTCAAATTTCTCTATTTTTTTGTTTAATTTTCCTAGCATTTTCTTAGTACTTTTGGTTGTGGTTCCATTAGAGGCTTTGGAAAGAGCATCTGACAAAATTTGAAATATTTTCAAACCAAAATGCTACCTCAACACCAACAGCGGCCGTCAGGCAGCGGGTACTGCTAGTTTATCTAAATGTCCTACCGAATCTCTCAAAATTTTGACTAAATGGGGAAAAGAATTGTTGATTCAAAACCTTCCTTAAACGCCGATTAAGCAAGATTTAAACAACGTTGGTGAAATTGGCTCGGAGTATAATTAAGACGAGTCTCGACCCAATCAGACAAGTTTATAAAAAGAAAGCATTCAGTATTATTGTTTTAACAATGTCAACCGGAAGTTTTAGCTGGCAATGTAAGTACCAGATTGGCCAAGATCATGAAAATGAATATTAAAACTGACGATCATCTTTTAGATGGGCAGACCTTCTAGGACATATCATTATGCAGGTAACTCAGATTTGGCCTGGTAATAAAACTTAACAATCCTATCAAAGTAATTGCAATTTAAATAAGTCCTTGTCCTAAAAACGACACAAAACAGTCTCGTTTTTCCTCAATTTTCCTCAATTTTCTTGAACTCTGCTTGAACTAATTTCTGGTGACTTATATCCGAAACAATGTGGCAAAGAGGAGATTACTCTCTCATCTTTCGGAAAGGTTCTCTTAAATTTCTTACTTTTCTTGTCTTAATCTTTTTTTATTCGTATGAACCCAAACTTAGCTTATAATAAGAAAATAGCTTGCTTGACCTTTTCCACATTTCTTTTCGCAGACAATTCTTTCCATCGTTACGTGGGTTCAAAAGTGGTTCATGGCACTCGACTTCTAAATTATGGTGGCATTACAGCGTTGCGCACAACAGCTAAGTATGAGTATAAAGAGCGAAAGAAAGTCAAACAACCACTTTCTCTCTGGTTGTTTAAGGTTGTACCCAGAAGTTCATTTTAGTGCAAGCTATTCAAGATTTCAATGCAAATAAGAATGTTTTTATTTGCTTTACGGTTGTGCTTTAGTTTGAAGAGGTTTTCGGCCCTAAAAGATCTTAAAGTCTTGACGATTCGGCGAGGTATGGCTCGCCATCTTCAGGAAAATGATGAATTAGGAATGTTATCAGCTAAATTTTCACTATGCACTTTCTAAAAATGAAGAAACGAAGTAAGAATGATAACCATAATATAATGTCCTACTAATTTTTAACAAACTTCCACCAGACATTCGTGAACTAGGCTTTTACAAACTTAAATCCTATATCTCTCTTTATACATTCAAAAATGTATTTCACTTTATTTTATTTTGTGTTACGTTGATTTTAGCTGTTATTATTATTATTTGTTGTACAATTTTATTTTTTTGCTCCACAACTGAGCCCAATGGACTTTGTGGAAATCTGTGCGAAGAAATTATGTATACATTATGTATTTCATCTAATAAACATGTTCAATAAAAAAATTAAAATAAAATAAATGCCTTGTTGAGAAGAAAAATATCGCACATTTATTCCCGTAAGTGGAGTTTACTCCTCTCTAACTAAAGTCGAAATGTTTGATTGTTTTGTGACGTACTTTAGCAGAGAAGAATCCTGTGCCACTTTTCTGGTTTGTAGTTTCCAGCTAATCTTGTATCCCTTATTTAGAAGCTGGAAAATGCACTAATATCTCTCCTACTAAACGAGCGGCAAACTCACTCCTAATTATCTCCAGAGGTTTTCTTATATTTACTGGAGCCTGATCGTTCGCAGGAGATCAGTATCACATAACTTACACCAAGAAATTAAAAGCAATAAAAACTGTTTCCAGCACAGGTTTTCAATTATTGATCAAAGTGATTTTTCACCGCACCGTTGGCATGCACTCAACTACTTCATCAGTAGTGAAAGCTCGCCTGGCAAAACACAATAGCCTATTGAAAAAGCAATACAAATTAATAGTAAAATTAAACTTACTAACTCTTTAACGACAGTTCTGACAGCTAATTTCTTACAAGTTTTGTTTTGGTCAGTAAAAAATTGACATGAATCTAAAAAAAAAACACAAATCCCTTTTGCTGCCAGATCAATACAGTCTAGGATATGTCTCAATCGCGATGTCATAAAACTCTGACATTGCCATGTAAAAAAATATCAATGCACACAAAAAAGCATACCATTAACTACGAGAACCACTGTTTAAAATTGTCGAAATCACCATCAGTCCCACAGGTAAATAAAAGAAATTAACTCACTCAGATAATTCACTGACCTGTATTACTGATATGTGAATGCTGGGATCGCTGCTCCATGCACCCCCTTAGAGCCGGATGCTGGAGCAGATCTTGCGAGACCAGCATCTCGTTGCCGGGAGGCGGCGACGACGGCGAGCAGCTTCCGTTGCGGCTGTCCGAGCTGGTCACCGAGCCGTTGTTGCTCAAGTGGTCACCGCCGGAGAGGAGGTCGCCGATCAAGCCACCGGGCTTGCGCTGGGTGTTCAGCACCTGCATCTCCCACATTTGTTCCTGGCGGATTTCATCGTTGTAGTCCTGGAGAAAGGAGAGAAGGCGATTCGTTAGTGTTTTTTTATTATCAACACTAACCGTCACAAAAATTGATGCCCAAACGGGGACTCAAACCCCGATCTCCACCTATCGTGGGTGTTGCTCTAACCATTGAGCCACTTGGACACTGGCTTTTTGAGAAGATTCTAGTGTATTTGATGAGAATGACAGTTCTCCAAGAAGTAGAACCACGAGGCTGTGAATACTCACAGTCAATCTGATTCTAGTGACGCTATATCACGTCACAACCTGTCAAACTCGAATAACTCCAATTTGACGTTGGATTCGTTGCTGTAATAAGATGAAATCTTATTGAAATTGCAAACGCTTGCAATGCACGGGGTATTTTATTATTATCAACACTATAACCGTTTGCAATTTAAATAAGATTTCATCTAAATGCGTTAGTGGGTTGATTGTTTGGTTTTATACTCTCGCCGTTGCTGTTGAAGGGTTTGTGGTGTTTGGCGGCGCATGGTTTTTGAAGACGCTTCCTGTGACAAAGCTGAATGTTGAAATGCTTAAGTTTACCATATGACTGGTATGGTAACGTTGTGTCTTACCAAGAATTATTTATATGAGATATCTCTAAATTTTGGATAAATTATGTATCTTCTAAACCATATTAACCAAATCTAAACAATCTTCACTTAGCCAAAGAAAAATGTTACAAAAAAAAACGAAGAGCTTGTTTAAAATCCGCAGTTGGAAATGCAACTGGCAGTTTATTAATAGCCAATCAGGTACTACTTCTATTCAATATTGACTTCCGTTTTGCGTACATAAACTAGGGATTAAAGAATTGGTCCCGAATTAACCAATTATCGGTGCTAGTGATCTCACTAGCACCGATGTTTCTAGCACGGCAAACCGCTCGGTTTCAAAGAGATAAAACTACACGGAATAAAGATAAAGAAGACAGGGAAATTGCAACGAGAAATATCTGCCAAAGATCTAATGAAAATGGAAAACAAACGCAATAGAAGACTGCATTTCTTAGAAGTATTTTAATTTATTCATAAGGCACTGACATTTCTAATGCTTATCTTTAAAAAGTTTAAGCTCTTTGATATTAGTTTTGTAGATTACTCCAATATTCCTTTTCCGAAGAAACACAAAAAACTGTTGGCGCAGATTGAAAACTCATTACGTAAATTCTAAGCGATGTTAATGACTATTTGCGATTGCATGTACTGAGTAAATAATTCTATTTGAATATGAATTGGAGACTTCTATGCAAGATATCTCAGAAATCTTAATATTTAAAAAAACTAGCCTTGTTTCACCTTGATATTTAACACATCAGGAACCTGAGATATCAGCACATAATTATTCTTGAAACAAATGGAATCATAAAACGCGGGATATGCATGCATGAGCACATGGGCATTTTTTGCGGTATTGTTTTTTAGAAAACATATAAATATTTACAGATATATATATATATGTATTTAAGATCATCGAAGTTAAGCAACACTGCGCTGGGTCAGGTATTGGATGGGTGACCATCATACACATGACCAGTTCTGTTCAAGAGAGAGGTTGGAGGGATGAAAGTTAAGCAACACTGCGCTGGGTCAGGTATTGGATGGGTGACCATCATACACATGACCAGTTCTGTTCGGGAGAGAGGTTGGAGGGATGAAAGTTGAGCAACACTAGGCTGGGTCAGGTATTGGATGGGTGACCATCATACACATGACCAGTTCTGTTTGGGAGAGAGGTTGGAGGGATGAAAGTTAGTACTGCAACTTCATTCGTCTCGCTTATCAACCTCTCGACAGCATGGATTTGTGGAGGAATCCTGCTGTTTGCGTTGTACCGTCCTTCGGAGGGGACGTTTAGTCGGAATAAAGGGAAGAAGATACCAGCACAAGTACTGCCCTCATGCATTGCTTTCAACTCATGAATGATATTGCAGTTGTGATTTTAATTGTGGGCGTTCAAAATACTTAGTTTATCTTCAAAATAATTCTCAATACTGTTTTAATTAGAAAAAAAAACTCTTGTAGTGAAAAAAAATACAGTTGGCCTCAAAATCACCCCAAACGCGCCGGCACCGAGTTTTTCCTTCCCTATTCTAGACTAAATTACATTCATCATCATCCTCATCATCACCCATTCATTCACTAACACCACAAGACAGGGCTCTTTATCAAAACTAAGCGTCGTAAAACGCAACAATTAATTTACCAAGCTCTATTTCTGCTGTTTAACGACATTGAAGGCTTCTTTGTTGCTTTTCGTTTATTGGTAAGCAATTCTAAACGTAGGAGTGATAAATTTTTAGTGCAAAGTAACAAAGATAAATAAACTAGTAATTACCAGTCATCGTTAACAAGTTGTTTAACCTTTGCATGTCTTTGTAGTCTGAAGTCGTCGTCGACTAATTCGAGCAACAAGATTGCCAGGCGCCTAATTAGTTTCGTGCAAAACATTCGCGGGCGTCGTCACGTGGCAGGCGTCGCGAGGTCTGTTTCGAGAGCGTCTCGACGTCAGGTCGACAAGCACTTTGTTAAACCGACGTGGCACAGTGGCGCTGGTCTAGAAGTTAGAACCCAGGTTATAACTATCATAGATGACCTAGAAGTGTCTGTTCTAGTTTCAAGGTCGACGGTTGGTTGGGGAAAAAGCGTTTGAAACGTGGAATATAATTTCTGTGCCATACGAGTGTTTCAACAGGTGTTTTTAAACAGTACCTTAAATTAGACAAAATCGTTACTTTCAATTTTAATAAAAAAATCATTATCAGTAAATTTTCCTTTCCGATATGATTATGTCATCTAATGATTTTTAATGGAAATGTTTAATGACTTACGATGGTTTTTAAGTAAAGGGCTACTAAAATTTCCCGACGTTTCGTAACATATACTAGTTACTTCTTCAAGGGTTAGAGCAGTCCTGACAATTTTCCGATAACAAAAGAACCACATAAAATTATAACAATTACCTAGTTCAAGCTTCCTAAATGCATCTAAACAAAATAATCAGGGTCAATAACTTTTAAAAACTAATATATTATGTATTTTCTGAAATAAGATCTCGAACACATTGGCGTTTTTTAACTAACCAATTATGTGTGTAAAAAATGTATAAATATCTCAATTAAATTCGTTTAATTACTTTTTTCGCCTGAAATACTATGAAAAAAGATGGTACAGCTCCTCTACATTAAAATTAAAATTAAAAAACTAACAGAATGTATTTTCGTCGTGTTTTTCCTTAGTAGGTACTGCCATAGCGCTAATTTTAAGCCATGGTCTTGCGAAAAATTTCCGTCAAACGAGTATTTTACTGCAAAAATAATGAGGATGCTTAAGTGGAGTTACCGCCGTTTCAAGTGTCTCCATTTGTATCGATATTTTCAGTCATTGTTGATGTTTTTTTTTAAAAAAGGACGCGTTATCGAGTGGTACCTATCGTCACCACGTGTTGCCGGCTCGTTTGCTCAACAGAATAACACTAACCCTGGTCCTCTGACCATACGAAAAGGACGAGTTGCTAGCTGAAATCTTATTTAAATTGCAAACGCTAGCAATGCGCGGGGTATTTTATCATTATGAACACTATAACCGTCTCAAAATTGATGCCCCATTCTCATAAAATACACTAAAATCATCTCAGAAAGCCAGTGTCCAAGTAGCTCAATGGGTTGGAGCAACACCCGCGATAGGTGGAGATCGGGGTCCAAGTAGCTCAATGGGTTAGAGCAACACCCACGACAGGTGGAGATCGGGGTCCAAGTAGCTCAATGGGGTAGAGCAACACCCGCGACAGGTGGAGATCGGGGTCCAAGTAGCTCAATTGGTTAGAGCAACACCCGCGACAGGTGGAGATCGGGGTTCGAGTACCCGTTTGGGCATCAATTTTTGAGACGGTTATAGTGTTAATAATAATAGGATGAGTTGCACCATGAGTCACGCACGCCACTGTAGCAAAGTTTCGTCCCAAGTTTCGGGCCGCACGGTCGACCCTGATAATTGGCCGCACGGCTACGCGCTGCGTGCGCGTTACTAGGAAAAGTGCGTGCTGAATTGGACGAGTTTTGCCGGCACAAAAACGCGTGCGAAAGCAATAAAAGTGTGCGTCATTCTAGACAGTTCACGGATGGTTTAACGACGCACTGTTGCAAGAGATAGGAGCGTTTTGATAACAAGACAAATACCGATTGTCATGGGCACAAAGCTGGCTGCCTTTTCTTGGTTCATCGCGATATTTTCTGAAATTTTGAACTAGATGGAATAGCTCCTTTTCCTTACACTTCATCTTTGCACTAATTTCTAGCCATTCCAGAAAGGGGTGTGCTAATGGATTTTTCTCTGGTTTCCAAATCCAAAGAATCAATATCAAAGAGGGTTAGGGCTGGTTTCACCAATGCCATCTTTAAAACGCTCTTAAAAGCTGTAAAGAGGTGATTTTAACCAGCGCAGTAATTGCAAAACAAAAAATTGAGACAACCCACGATGCACAAGAAGAAGAACAAATTTTAAACAATGTATTTGCTTCGAAACGGAATAGTTGGTGGCTTTTAAATACAAAAAAAAAACAATGGACTTTCTAGTGCTTCTTTATGGACTAGGTTAGGTTTATTGACCACTTCATTATCATCCACTCATTCACCGACGGCCATTAGACCAGTGTTACAGGGTGTCGCTAAACCAAATAATCAATCAAAGCTAATTATTATTTAGTTCGTCTTCATCATCACATGCTACTTCAACCTCGCCCAATCCTGTTTGCCTCCAGACAAATTATTCCAAACAACACAAACCAATTGATCAACTGAAACAAGAAGCAAATAGAACAACCCATACATTGTGTCATTCGCACACTTAAAAAAGCAGTACATAATGCCGCGTGGAGATTATGAAAATCTGTTCAAATTTCAATAGAGTTTATATCAATAAAAGTATGTAGCCAATCGTTAGAAAACAAACAACCAATCACTCACTGTCATATTTGTGCTACGATCGAATGTGCAGGGTGTTTGTGTTCACAATTAACACAATGAAGTGTCCAGAAACAATGGCACTATAATAAACAGTGCGTGTACAAAAGTGGGCCGTGGTCAGTGCACACAGGAGCAGACGAGTGATTCGATTCCAGAGTGTATGAAAATCGGCCGCAATCGCTCGTTTTGTGAAGAGTAATTTTGAATTGGAACGGTTATTTTATGAACAAACAAAAAAAAAGACGCACGAACAGATCATGGGAATTATTGCTCTCAAAAACATGTGGAATGCAAATGGTTGGATCATCAATAACTAAAATGGCCGTGTTATTATTTTTATAAAAAAAATTTGAACATGTGTTTACGTTACGTGTGGATTGGGGCGAAAATAAAATAAAGTACTGGTGCATATAACGTTTTTTTTTATTTTTATTTGATCGATAGATTGCAATTTGGGTTGTGTAATAATATTTAGAATCGTTCGTTCATCAATTCTGGATGGGTTAACAATTTGATACGATTGATTTTAAATGTTAAGTCGGAAATCAGCGTCAATGTTACCCTTGCCGATGAGCAATCGAGGATGGCAACATGTGGTAACGGTAGGTGCCACCCGATGGCGCTTGCTGCTGAGCAAACGAGGCCGGCAACACGTGGTAACGGTAGGTGCCACCCGATGGCGCTTGCTGCTGAGCTAACGAGGCCGGCAACACGTGGTAACGGTAGGTGCCACCCGATGGCGCTTGCTGCTGAGCAAACGAGGCCGGCAACACGTGGTAACGGTAGGTGCCACCCGATGGCGCTTGCTGCTGAGCAAACGAGGCCGGCAACACGTGGTAACGGTAGATGCCACCCAATGGCGCTTGCTGCTGAGCAAACGAGGCCGGCAACACGTGTAGTAACGGTAGGTGCCACCCGATGGCGCTTGCGGCCGGGGTTTTTAACAAACCTCTACAATTAAATAATAACGACTCAAAATATCGCGATACATGTTTATCAATCGTTGAGGTTAGCATTAATAAAGATTAATTGAGTGTAAACCAGTTTCAAATGCAAGTAATCTGCGAGAAATAACAAAATAAAATTTCTTAACACTCGTAACGACGGTGGCTCTATCTAGTAGCGTCCTCCATTTTTCGTAAAGACAGTTTAACTTTCATCCCTCCAACCTCTCTCCCGAACAGAACTGGTCATGTGTATGATGGTCACCCATCCAATACCTGACACAGCGCAGTGTTGATTAACTTTCATCCCTCCAACCTCTCTCCCGAACAGAACTGGTCATGGACATGATGGTCATCCATCCAATACCTGACACAGCGCAGTGTTGATTAACTTTCATCCCTCCAACCTCTCTCCCGAACAGAACTGGTCATGTGTATGATGGTCACCCATCCAATACCTGACCCAGCGCAGTGTTGCTTAACTTTCATCTCTCCAACCTCTCTCCCGAACAGAACCGGTCATGTGTATGATGGTCACCCATCCAATACCTGACCCAGCGCAGTGTTGCTTAACTTTCATCCCTCCAACCTCTCTCCCGAACAGAACTGGTCATGTGTATGATGGTCACCCATCCAATACCTGAACTAGCGCAGTGTTGCCTAACTTTCATCCCTCCAACCTCTCTCCCGAACAGAACTGGTCATGTGTATGATGGTCACCCATACAATACCTGACTCAGCGCAGTTTAGCTGATTTTTCATCCCTCCAACCTCTCTCCCGAACAGAACTGGTCATGTGTATGATGGTCACCCATCCAATACCTGACCCAGCGCAGTGTTGCATAACTTTCATCCCTCCAACTTCTCTCCCGAACAGAACTGGTCATGTGTACGATGGTCACCCATCCAATACCTGACCCAGCGCAGTGTTGCTTAACTTTCATCCCTCCAACTTCTCTCCCGAACAGAACTGGTCATGTGTATGATGGTTACCCATCCAATACCTGACCCAGCGCAGTGTTGATTAACTTTCATCCCTCCAACCTCTCTCCCGAACAGAACTGGTCATGGACATGATGGTCATCCATCCAATACCTGACACAGCGCAGTGTTGATTAACTTTCATCCCTCCAACCTCTCTCCCGAACAGAACTGGTCATGTGTATGATGGTCACCCATCCAATACCTGACCCAGCGCAGTGTTGCTTAACTTTCATCCCTCCAACCTCTCTCCCGAACAGAACTGGTCATGTGTATGATGGTCACCCATCCAATACCTGACCCAGCGCAGTGTTGCCTAACTTTCATCCCTCCAACCTCTCTCCCGAACAGAACTGGTCATGTGTATGATGGTCACCCATACAATACCTGACTCAGCGCAGTTTACCTGAACTTTCATCCCTCCAACCTCTCTCCCGAACAGAACTGGTCATGTGTATGATGGTCACCCATCCAATACCTGACCCAGCGCAGTGTTGCTTAACTTTCATCCCTCCAACTTCTCTCCCGAACAGAACTAGTCATGTGTACGATGGTCACCCATCCAATACCTGACCCAGCGCAGTGTTGCCTAACTTTCATCCCTCCAACCTCTCTCCCGAACAGAACTGGTCATGTGTATGATGGTCACCCATACAATACCTGACTCAGCGCAGTTTAGCTGAACTTTCATCCCTCCAACCTCTCTCCCGAACAGAACTGGTCATGTGTATGATGGTCACCCATCCAATACCTGACCCAGCGCAGTGTTGCTTAACTTTCATCCCTCCAACTTCTCTCCCGAACAGAACTAGTCATGTGTACGATGGTCACCCATCCAATACCTGACCCAGCGCAGTGTTGCTTAACTTTCATCCCTCCAACTTCTCTCCCGAACAGAACTGGTCATGTGTATGATGGTCACCCATCCAATACCTGACCCAGCGCAGTGTTGCTTAACTTCCATCCCTTCAACTTCTCTTGGCGCTAACTTTATACGGTGAAACAGCAACAGAGTAACGTAACAGTGTTGTTTGGTAACGAACTTTATGTGTAATATCCTCGGTTATCTCGGAGAAGCCAATGTCAGCCATTTTGCTAATAAATTGTCTTAAACAGGGCCGTATTAATTTGTTGATTATTACTAAGCCAAGTTGCGGAAGTGGGGTAATAATTTAACAACATTTCCTTTCCTCTCCTCACCCAAGCATCCTTCTCCATAGCTTCTACAACGGTTTGCCACCCTTCTTTGTTGAAACGTACTCTGCGACCGAAGCTAGTGGAAACGTCAATACGCGTGGATACATGTTTACCTGAGGTAAAGTTCGGTGAAAACTGTCATCATATTGAAAATATCTAATTGCTTTCTAGTAAATAAATATCGACATATTATTTCCTACCAGTTTACCAACAAGTCTATCAGGTTAATTAAGTATTTTTGATGAAAATTTTTGAAGCTTTATTGCACATGCCCCGTAAAAATCGTCTCACACTACGCTGGGTCAGGTATTGGATGAGTGACCATCATACACATGACCAGTTCTGTTCGGGTGAGAGGTTGGAGGGATGAAAGTTAAACAACACTGTGCTGAGTCAGTTATTGGATGGGTGACCATCATACACATGACCAGTTCTGTTCGGGGGAGAGGTTGGAGGGATGAAAGTTAGTACAGCAACTTCACTCGCCTTGCTTATCAACCTCTCGACAGCATGGATTTGTGGAGGAATCCTGTTGTTCGCCTTGTTCCGTCCTTCGGAAGGGACGTTAAGCCGGTTGTCTTAATACTCTTTGACTGGAGTTGGCTACGTGCCGGCAACAAGTTTCCCTTCCTCCATTCTAGACTTGTTAGAATCATCATCATCCTCATCATCATCCCCTTATTCACCGACGCCATTAGACCAGTGCCACAGTTTGTTTTGAAACTCTATATTTTAATCAAGAAATCTTATTGTGATCGTGTGATTAAAAATGAAAAATTACCCTTGAATTATTAGGATGAAATCTTATTTAAATTGCAAACGCTTGCAATGCGCGGGGTATTTTATTATTAACAACACTATAACCGTCTCAAAAATTGATGCCCAAACGCGGACTCGAACCCCGATCTCCACCTTTCGCGGGTGTTGCTCTGAACCATTGAGCTATCTGGACACTGGCTTTTTGAGACGATTTTAGTGTTGTTAATAATAAAATTACCCTTGAATTGTTTCATAGCTAAAATGGCAATCGCTTCTTACTTTCCAGATGTCTGATTCACAAAGAAAAGTTAAAGCTTAATTCTCATAAAAGTGGGCATACATTTGCTATAACTATGGTAACATTCCTTGAAATTTTGGACACACCGCCTGTGATTTTGAAAACATTTAAAAATAAGGGCACAGAGCTGTTGGTTATCCAACGTGACTTAGACTGTAGTTGGGGCTTTTTGTCGGCATGTACTCTATATTTATGTTGAAGTAACTCGTTCTAAAAAGGGAGGATCACAGAGATGTAGAATCAAGAAAATCTAAAAAAAAAACATATCGTATTTCAAAACCAATTTCCTTCCTATTTCATAAAAAACCAAAGCTTGAATTCGATTCTAGTTCAGTTAGACTTTCAGCATTTTTTGTCACACTTTTAAGCGAAATGTGAGATTTTTCTTTCAATTCACAGGCACGCTGTAATTTCGTTTCTATGAGAATCAAATTTACCCAATCATTTTCAACTTGCTCTTCTATATCAGTAAAATAACAAAGTGATAAGAAATACAATTTCGTTCTTTCTCACAAATTCTTTGCATTTGAGACATGGTTTAAATCCAATTTATCTTCATTAATGCTAACCTCAATGATTGATAAAAAAGTATCGATATTTTTTAGTCATAATTATTTAATTGTTAAGCTTTTCAAAAAGACCGCAGCCAGCGCCATCTGGTGGCACCTACCGTTACCTCGCGTTGCCGGCCTCGTTTGCTCAGCAGCAAGCGCCATCGGGTGGCACCTACCGTTACCACGAGTTGCCGGCCTCGTTTGCTCAGCAGCAAGCGCCATCGGGTGGCGCCTACCGTTACCACGTGTTGCCGGCCTCGTTTGCTCAGCAGAAAATTTAAAATTAATGCTGGTCCTGTAAGTATGCTTATAAATTCAATTATATGACTTATTACTTTTAGATCAAATCTAATCAAAATTATTCCCTTGACATTTCACTGTCCCTCTCCTTTAGAATTGCGACATTTTTGCCAAGTGAAAAAAGGAACAAGACAGCAACTCAGCAAAACAACCGTTGTTTGCTCCAATTTAACGCGCGCTATCACAAAAGTCACTCATGCGTAAGTTGCCATCGCAATTTTCTTCCGAACAAAAGGTATCAAATTAAAAGTCCCGCTAGAAAAAACGACCAAACCCCGAATTTTAATCTTAAACTCGTTATCACGTTTGTTTTTCCCTTTTTTTCCTCCTAATTACGTTTACATGAAAGCCTTAACTCGCGCTGGTCTTTGTTAAAAGGTAATTAAAGTGCAATGAATAATTGAGTGTCTCTCACGGGCCGACAGATAGGTAAGAAGCTTCTAATCACTATTGATGTCAGACTTTTCACCAGAGTACCTCCACCAATAGCATCCGTCCAGCACCTACAGCTACAGCTATGTGTTACTTTGTCAGGTCGTTCGGTTGAAATATTCACCCAAGAAGCTAATTAATTCATTAGACTGAATCCTAATGAACTGTGTCCTCGAAAACCGATCTTTGTTTGCTGGTTTTCTGCCAGGCTTGCCATCTTTACAAGATTCTTGTTGTTTTCAGAAATTCTTTGAGGTCAGTCGGGTGTTTTCTAAGAATGTAATCAAATAAATAAACATATTTTTTAACTATAACATAACTAAGGGATGATATGATATTTTTTTTTGAATTAAAAATGTAAAATTTTCTATCAAAAGGCATAAATAATACATGGAAATATGATAGTTAGATAAATAACTGACTTTGCTTCTTTATTTAAGTGCATTTAGTACCGGTTTTTCCGTGGTCCGTTAGGAACCTAACGGTCTGTTAGTTTGCTATTTGCTTAGCAACAGCCAATCAGAAGATTTTGTTATGTTTTTTAACGGTGTGTTAATAACTTAACGGAGCTCTGAAAGACTGGCCACTAGGGTGCGTAAACATGTGATTATTTATTTTTTGGTTCTTAAGGCTCATCCTTTAACCTTGATAAAGTAACAGGCATACATTGCGAAACGTGAGGGAAATTTAAGGTTTGACTTGAAAACTCACTTTACAGATATTTTTACATGTGCTTAAGTTAGATAAAGTAGATATTATTCGAACAACTAAAATGAGAAGTTCAATCAATTTGTTTGTTATTTTATTACAAATATATTTTATTTAGCTTGTTTAAAATTTGTGTTGGAAACTATTTTTATTTAATAAAGTGAAGTTGTGAACGGATTCACATGATTGTAGATATTGAAACTGTAATAATATTTTCAGATGCAAAGGTTAAAATCGGGATGAAAGCTAAATTTAAGGAACTAAACTCTAGAACTGTTTTTACTGGTAACAGCATCGAAGTCCATTAATCATTCGCTTAGAAAACTCACAGAAAACGTAACGAAATTCTTCGCGAAATTAATGAGTTGTAAAGAAATCGGATAAATTTTACCGATAGTTACATAAGAAAAAATACCAAACCTACTTTTAGCGAAATTAAAACCCATTAAAAGTTGGCTTGTTTAAAGCACGAAAAGGAAATTAACACTAGCAGTGAAATTTTAACCATCACCTTCAACTTTATTTTTAATTCCTGATTAACAATCATTATTATTAATTAACTACACATTTTTTTAATATTTTTTAAATCTCTTTGAAGAAGTGAAACTAAATAATTAGGCAAAGTTTTGTCTTGATTTTCTTTCCCAAACTGTGCAAGCAAAAAAAGGAAAAATATAACTTTTCAAACAAATACATCTACTTTTCCGCGTTTTAATTATCGCAAGTATAAAAGAGGAAAAACACATCAATGAAACACGTATATTTTCAAATATTTTGACTGGAAACACATATCTGATTTACGAGCCCAACATTTCAAGCTTTTTTAAAACTGACTAAATCAGATAAAACTTTGACAAAGCACTCGAACGCTAAGTTTTTGAATGGAAATACACATTTTTTTATTTTTTATTTAAAGTACGCAATGTCCGGGCCTCCTATACCGTGGAATTAAAATAGTCTTTCATCAAAATTGATGGACCGCACTAGAATCAGTGCTATATCCTCTCTAAAATATGACAGAATCTTTTCATCAGCTATCAAACCTATTCATGTCAAAGATCACAAGAATAATATTTTATACTGCACAGCGATAAACCTTCAATGGGAGAATATTTTACGAGATGTACTCACAAATTGTCGTAAAAGTATGGTCATTTTTCCGTGACAGTGTGAAAGTTATGCAAAGATTGGTCTAAGTCAGCAAAAGCGCTACAATAGCAAGGAGAGGTAACATAAATATCAAGTCACAATGCAGATTTAAGTTCTCGAATTAACCTACTTTAAAGTATGCCTTTAAAAATTTTCAGTATAATCGTAATATAGAACTAGGAAAATTGTTAAATAAATTAATGTACGATGATCATTCTCTGCATGGGGAATGGTCACAATTGATTGATTGATTAACGACGCCCTGTTTTGACAAAGTGCCATGTAGCACTAGTATACTGTCTTCAGTGGATGAATGGATGATGATGATGATGATGTTGTTAGCCTAGCTTAGCCTAGAAGAGATGATTGGAAGCCCGGTGCCGACACAAGTCGAAGACCAAATCACCGGCTTAACGTCCCTTCCGAAGGACGGTACAACGCGAACAGCAGGATTCCTCCACAAATCCATGCTGTCGAGAGGTTGATAAGCAAGGCGAGTGAAGTTGCTGTACTAACTTTCATCCCTCCAACCTCTCTCCCGAATAGAACTGGTCATGTGTATGATGGACACCCATCCAATACCTGACTCAGCGTAGTGTTGCTTAACTTTCATCCCTCCAACCTCTCTCCCGAACAGAACTGGTCATGTGTATGATGGTCACTCATCCAATACCTGACCCAGCGCAGTGTTGCTTAACTTTCATCCCTCCAACCTCTCTCCCGAACAGAACTGGTCATGTGTATGATGGTCACCCATCCAATACCTGACCCAGCGCAGTGTTGCTTAACTTTCATCCCTCCAACCTCTCTCCCGAACAGAACTGGTCATGTGTATGATGGTCACCCATCCAATACCTGACCCAGCGCAGTGTTGCTTAACTTTTATCCCTCCAGTCTCTCTCCCGAACAGAACTGGTCATGTGTATGATGGTCACCCATCCAATACCTGACCCAGCGCAGTGTTGCTTAACTTTCATCCCTCCAACCTCTCTCCCGAACAGAACTGGTCATGTGTATGATGGTCACCCATCCAATACCTGACCCAGCGCAGTGTTGCTTAACTTTTATCCCTCCAGTCTCTCTCCCGAACAGAACTGGTCATGTGTATGATGGTCACCCATCCAATACCTGACCCAGCGCAGTGTTGCTTAACTTTCATCCCTCCAACCTCTCTCCCGAACAGAACTGGTCATGTGTATGATGGTCACCCATCCAATACCTGACCCAGCGCAGTGTTGCTAACTTTCATCCCTCCAACCTCTCTCCCGAAAACAAGAAAATTCACCTCGACAGAAACCTGTATACCAGAATTGCACATCACCGCTACTGTAAAACCCACATTGAAATCAATATTATCATTTATCATCAAAAACTGTGTCCTTTTATAATATTCATCGAGATCCCCTAGAGGAAATCTCTCCCCAATTTACGATTGTCTAAACGCGATTCCATTATGATTGGCGATGTTTCTACCAGGGGCAAAAAGAAACAAAAAAAGTGAGTACTCTAGAGGGAATTAACCTTTCGGCATTACCTTAAAAAAAAAGCCAATATAAATGCTAATGTCAACCATGTCAATGCGTTTGTTTTTCAAAGCTTGACTGCGATCGATGCTTTTGTTTAGGGTTTCAAGTATTATTTATTATGTCATGAGTTTCAAGCAGGTATCGACGAGTAGTTTATTAGCAAGAGTGGAACTGGTAAACAACGCTGCAGCTGGTACAATCAACTAGGTGTAATTATCAACATCGAGTGCACTCAGTACTTTGATACTCTTGTAAGTAATCAGATCTTCGTGGAGTGGGTTGCGCGGATCTCTGGTTAAGCGGATTCTGTTTCAATGCATGCTTTTGTGCAACTTGAATGTTATTCTTACTGGAAATATTTGATAGGAGGTTTGTTTCAATACCTGCAGATTAAGTGCTTGCCAATAGTTAATCGCCAGCCAGACTTAATTGAAGATTCACTTTTTTAAATGGCAGATAGCAACTGTTAAAGACTGGCTGAAGGTTAAAGACGATAAAAAATAGTTTTTGGTCAGGTTTACAAAGTTAAATCAGCAATCGGAGGTGCAGATGTAAATAAAAGTATTTGATTGATTGTGATTATCGAGATAAATCCATAATTGACAGCTTTGTTTACCAAGCATTCGAAAATTGGTCCCAAATATAGTTTTTTCAGTACACTTAAAAAAAAAAATTGATGAAAAGCAGAGAAAATCAACATGGTGCGCATAACGGTGTATATTACCTTGAAAGTAATTTAATATTTTAAACATGCCATCTAAATAATTATAAGTATTAACAATCATTTCAAAAAGTTAGAGATGTAGTAAAAGTCCCCAATAAAATTCAGTATAAAACACACTTTAAAATAAAAGCAAGCTCTTCTAGTACCACAAACCGTTCCCAGGTCTTCTAAAGAGAAAGTGACGCGCGATTGACGCGCTACCTACCGGAACGAGGAAGCGACGCACCTCGGCGAGTGCGTACGCGATTCGTGCGTGCGCTTCAGCGGGTGGAGCGAACGCAGTGACCTCGACGTGAAGGTCATCGTTCAGATGCGAGAACTTGGGGTCGTTGGACAGGCGCAGCTCTTCCTCCTGGAACATCCGAGACAGCGACGTGACCGTAAGATGATGGACAGTTATTATCTGGGACCAAGGCTACTTGAGGCATTCGTGGGGAGGAACAGAGAACCGGTACGGGACAGGACAAAGAATTATACGATAAGAAAAAACTTTTCCAACTTTTTCTGGTAACTACAGGTAAGAGGTAAATTGTTGAGTAGTGTTGAAGTTAAGAAAACGAAGGTATGCGTCTATAACATATTTATTGGAGAATAGTTATCTGCACTTGAGAAGAATGCATGTTTACATACATATTATAGGGGTTGGCAAACATGTGAAAAGACGTTTGCTAACATCCTTCCAACCTCTCTTACGATCTGAACTCGAGAGAGGTTGGAGGGATGAAAGTTAGTACAGCAACTTCATTCGCCTTGCTTATCAACCTCTCGACAGCATGGATTTGTTGAGGAATCCTGTTGTTCGAGTTGTACCGTCCTTCGGAAGGGACGTTAAGCCGGTGGTCTCCTTGGTGATCTTCGACAGGAGTAGGCTGGGTAAAGTGCATCATTATTTCACTATCATCGACTCATTTTCCAACACCATTAGACCAGCGCCAAAGGCCAGTTTTTGAAATAGTGCGTTGTTAAATATAAATCCTCAATTAATCAATGAATTACAATTGCCAAGAAAATGAAAAACTCTATGCATATTTAAAATATTCCCTTATCAATTCCAGAGCAAACTACGGTCAACCTTTGCTTGCAGTAGACTATAATATATGCTGACTACATTTTAAACAGGCTAGAGTGCAACAGTCCCTTCTGGCCGAATAGCCTAACTACAAAAAAAGCCCCGGCTCATGCATGCCCGTGAATTCACTGGCTCTCAAAAGGAAATTTGATACACTTCCAATATTCGCAATTCCTCAAATAGGTACACCACATTAATCACATTGCAAATCCAATACAGCTCGATGTCAGCACAATGTAGACTGGCGTCTCCTCATTATCATCGCCATCAGCTAGATACACGTTGAATAGACAGATAGAGAATCAAACATATACGATCAGACAAACGGTCTGCAAAATGATCAAACATTATATTTCAAACATTATATTCAGCCGTAATGCTATCAAAACGATCAGAGATGCTAACGAACACCGCAGACGATGTAACGTGGGGAAATGTCAAAGAATGACAGCACAGAGATGTCAGATTTTAAAAGGGGTACGTCAAAATGTATGATGCAAATTGACTTTTTTTTCTTCTCCAGAGGCAATTATCGTTCGAGTCCAGGGGGAGTTTGGAGGAATTACACTTCACAAGCACGAAATCGTGGACTGTGAACCGGTTTTAACGGACTTTCAGCGCCAGTGACCTGTCACCGAATTCTGATTCAGTTGGTATCATTGAGTTTATAAGTAGTATAGCTAGAAGGCCAGTGCTGATGTTTAATTTTCGGTTGATAGAGCGAGCCGGCAACACTTGGTAACGACGGTGCAACTGTCCTTTTAAGCAAAGCTCCATTATAAAATAAGTGCGACTCAAAATTCTGATACATGTTAAGCAATCGTTGAAGTGAGCACAAATAAAAGTGAATTGAGTGGTAACGAGTCTGAAATGACATAAACTTATGAGAAATTGTGACATTAAATTTCAAAATGTTTAAAATGATGATAGTATCATCCTCCATTGCTGGCGGTAAAGTAGTCATTTGGCGGGCATTTTTCGTGAAGACAGTTCAACATTAGCGCTATAATTTACCACATTTTCAAAGCACACCTGTATTTCAGTACAGGGTGTACCGAGGTAACTTGCAGACGAGAATATTTGATGTCTTCAGCGGGTAAGACAAAGTTGAAGGATATTTTCGCCGACTCCGAAGGCACTGTCAAGAGATTACTATTTTATCACTGGAGGAAAAGTGTCGAAATCGTGAAAGTTTTCGAGCAAGTCTGGTTCGTTAATTTTGAATCGTTGTTCCCCTGATTACATGAGACGAAGTTTTCCGTCTAATTGGTCCCCGACTGGATATAAATGACGAGTTAATATTTGTTTGTTGTTTGTGAAGCGACGTGTTTAGCAGGGAAATAAATGGCTCGATTGCGGAAATAGTTAATATGCAGCAACGTTAGACTGCAGTTTAGTTAATTACATATTATTTTATGAGATCTTCTAATTAGTGTTCGGGGAGATACAAAACAAAGGTTGAGCGAGTTTTACAACAATCTGAACCGTATTAGTTTTAATCTAAACTGAAATACTGGACTTTATTTAATAGCTGTACGACCAATAATTACTGGATTGATTAGTGGGGTTCAACGTCGCACTGTTTTGACAACGGGAAATGTGGCACTG
Source organism: Protonemura montana (assembly GCA_947568835.1). Taxonomy (NCBI): domain Eukaryota; kingdom Metazoa; phylum Arthropoda; class Insecta; order Plecoptera; family Nemouridae; genus Protonemura; species Protonemura montana. Next base: position 13,126,500 of record OX387610.1, on the reverse strand, counting down.
GTATAATAGTGTTGGTGGATGACGATGAACTCAACCTAGCTTAGAAGGAAGAAGGGGAAACCTGGTGCCGGCACGTAGCCTACTCCTGTCGAAGAGCACCAAGGGGACCACCGGCTTAACGTCCCTTCCGAAGGACGGTACAACGCGAACAACAGGATTCCTCCACAAATCCATGCTGTCGAGAGGTTGATAAGCAAGGCGAGTGAAGTTGAAATGAAGTAAGTTAAGTTATCTACATTTCGTCCCTTCTCTCTCCCTCGAAATTACTGGATATTATGGTTACCCATCTAATGCCTGACCCAGCGCAGTGTTGCTGTCAGAATACATTGCGTGGGTAAAACCTTGGTGTTTTGAAAATTTCCGAATTAAAATTTCACGGAGAGGCTGCCATTTGATTTAAGTAAACTTAAAAGTGAAATGAAGTCTGCTCGCTTGGTATCAGTTTTAAAACTAAGAATGCTGTTGATCCGAAATGCAAAGTGTGCTCACACTTCGTCGACGCTCAGTTTTTTAAAGCTTTTAGTAGAAAAACTATTTTCTCGTTGCAAAGTTTCAGTGTTTACTTTGAAAAAAAAAAATCTAGATTAAAACTTGCTTTTTGGAGCGAACAAACATAAGAAACTCATCCGCAACATTTTGTAAACACAGTAAGCCGATGTCGTTTGGCATGATCTAATTAAATTTGAAAACAGTCAAAAACCTACATTCGTTAACTAGTTAACACTGGTAAACACTATTTAACACAAATAAAATACCTTGAGGCAGACACGACTTACCATAAAATATGTAATACGTTAAAGAATACTGAAATGCATTCACATCCCACCACCGGGCGCCAAAAGTAATCCACATACGAATCTAAAAACTCAACCCTAAAAATAATAACCAGTTGCACCCGAACCTTCAACCAAACTTTATGAACTCATTTCCCACTCGCGCGCGCGCTCGACACTTGAAAAAAACGCTCATAAAAACGAGCGCCATGACTCTGGCATATTTGATTTATTCATGTTTTCCAACCATACATATGACCGCAAATCCTCTGCGCCCGGGAGCGATCCCGCAATATAGGTATAACAGTAATAATGAGCAACACTCATCGCTTTTGACCGCGGTGTGGTGGTGAAACCTAGACGGAGACGACATGCCCAGTGCAACGAGCGTTGAAGCAGTTGGCACAATTGTTTCAACTGCTCTCACCAAACATAAGCAATCACGGGGGACGGTAATGTTCGGTGAACTGGTTATGAGCACCGGTTGCGTTTCATATCTGCTACACTGGGTTTAAGCGTGAAATTCTTGCCGGGTTCGCGATTTGGCTGTACGTCTTTGTAGCCGACAAAAATTTAAATTGGGTTTTAAATGCTAAGTGAAGAACAATTAAATTTTGCAATGTTTCGTGTCTGGTACCTCTTACTTTATCAATGGTAAAAGCGGCCCATTTAGTTACTTTATCCAGAGTGAAAAACTTTGGGGAGTTTAGTTGTTATTCACTTAGCAAATCTAGTTAAAATGGTTTTTGTCAAAACTAGTGCTAAGGCAAAACAAAGTAGAAATGAGTCTAAAAGCCATAAAATTGGACTCAATTGAGCATAAAATCATTTAATTAATTTGGCTGTAAGGTCTAACAACCAGTTACATTTAAAAAAAGGCCTTAAAAAATCAAATAATTGACACGTGTCCAGTTGTCATGGAGAAGTTCCTGAATAAACAGTTTCTGACACGACTTTCCTACACAAAAAGAAAGGTGCAGCCAATTATCTGCTATTCAAACCTAGCGCCTGGGGATTTGTCCGTCAGAAGTGAAGTTTCCTATGGGCTTGTCAGTATAATAACCCAATCCCGGCCAATAAATGTCGGTCTTTGTCAATCGGCTTTCAAGTCTCGGCTAGGTTACATTCCGGAGGCGCGATATCTACTGCAAAACCCTCGGGGCACCTCCATTGTGGACAGAGCATAGCTGTGGAGAAACACGGAAACCGCAGGCCAACGAAGCAATCGTAACAATTGAATGTTTGGTCAAAGCTCAGGGCAGGAATTCTGGATTTGACTTGTGCCCAGTATACCAAAATGCACGGAGCCAGACCACAATATTGCTGCACAAGGCATCTATAGGTAACTAGCACCACATGAACCAAACTGTGAAGGCTTATTCGATTATAGTTCTGCAGTTTCATGCCAGTTCGTGTCCGAACTGAGAGATTATTTCGTTCAGGTCAACGCGCGTTTAGATTTCGAGTGTTACAGCAAAGAAAAAAAGAAATTAAATATCTCATGAGAACGTTATAAAGTGGACGCGACGTTATATGCGTTGTACGTGAGATGAGTTTTTAACGCGAGTAAAGATAATTGCTATACTCTAGCTGTGCTAGGGTCGTAAAAAAATCTATTTCCAGTTCATCAATGTGTGATGAATGCGTGTGCACCCGTTTTGCTACATTGAAACACGTTTATAAGTCGTAAAGCGCATGCCCGGTGGTGGACAAGGTATGGGGAAATGTTAAATGGTGTGGCCAAAAAAACGCCCAAAAACTCAGGTGCTTTGTGGTTAAATGTAAAAAAGAAAACAAAAAAACAATTTGAAGTGACTTTTTTCGTTTTGTAGTCATCTTTTCAGGTGTCAACATTTCAGCTTGTCTCGCCTCGACCATCTTAGCTGTTTTGTCAACTCAAATACCTATTCTAATCCCTGAAAACCACTATAACTGCAATGCGATGCAAAAAATTCGACAATACATCGATCAATTCTGATAGCTGACATGTTTCAGATGTAAATATTGTCTTCTAGCAACTCGTAAACAATGACCTATTGCTAAAAATCGACGCACCTGAGTTCCTGGGATACACTACACATTTTTTTTGCTAGCCCTGTGGCTTTGCATGATCAGTGGTGCGTATTTATTGTTCGCTTTGCTTTAAAAGAGACAGAAAACCCAGATCAAGCGGGACATATCGTCGCATTCGATGGACAGCTCTCATATCGCTTAGAATAACAATAAAAAACATACTGTGAAATGAAACGCCACGATCTGTACTCTAGATTCGAAATGTCGAAACGGAATTGGACGATTCGCAGATAACGCACAAATACCAACCGTACGGGTTCTGATAATATAGATATATTTACGTTCTGTGCAGAGAGAGAACAAATTTGCACGGCAGAGGCGCCACCAGTCGTTTTGGGACGACAACTGTCATAAAGAAAAACGCTACAAACAATCTCCGCTGCTGTCCGCCATTTTAGTTTTGAGCTAAAGCTTTTGTCATACCAATATAGTTCGTTTTTCTAGCTATTATTACGATCTTGTGAATTATTTCGCAGATGTGATAATTATTTTGAAGTCTAGCCACTATAATCATAAGTGAAATATAATTTTTAAGCCAGTAGCAATGCTGGGGACAGTTCATGTGCTGGTATCTTCTCTCACGGGCTGGACTGTAGCAATGCAGGGGACAGTCCTTGTGCTGGTATCTTCTCTCTCGGGCTAGACTGTAGCAATGCAGGGACAGTCCTTGTACTGGTATCTTCTCTCACGGGCTAGACTGTAGCAATGCAGGAACAGTTCTTGTGCTGGTATCTTCTCTCACGGGCTAGACTGTAGCAATGCTGGGGCAGTCCTTGTGCTGGTATCTTCTCTCACGGGCTAGACTATAGCAATGCAGGGGACAGTCCCTGTGCTGGTATCATCTCTCACGGGCTAGACTGTAGCAATGCAGGGGACAGTCCTTGTGCTGGTATCTTCTCTCACGGTCTAGCCTGTAGCAATGCAGGGGACAGTCCTTGTGCTGGTATCTTCTCTCACGAGCTAGACTGTAGCAATACAGAGGACAGTCCTTGTGCTGGTATCTTCTGTAACAGGCTAGACTGTAGCAATGCAGGGGACAGTTCTTGTGCTGGTATCTTCTCTCACAGGCTAGACTGTAGCAATGCAGGGGACAGTCCTTGTGCTGGTATCTTCTCTCGCGGGCTAGACTGTAGCAATGCAGGGGACAGTCCTTGTGCCATGGTATCTTCTCTCACGGGCTAGACTGTAGCAATGCAGGGGACAGTCCTTGTGCCATGGTATCTTCTCTCACGGGCTAGGCTGTAGCAATGCAGGGGACAGTCCTTGTGCCATGGTATCTTCTCTCACGGGCTAGACTGTAGCAATGCAGGGGACAGTCCTTGTGCTGGTATCTTCTCTCACGGTCTTGCCTGTAGCAATGCAGGGGACAGTCCTTGTGCTAGTATCTTCTCTCACGGGCTGGACTGTAGTAATGCAGGGGACAGTCCTTGTTCTGGTATCTTCTCTCACGGTCTAGCCTGTAGCAATGCAGGGGACAGTTCTTGTGCTAGTATCTTCTCTCACGGTCTATCCTGTATAACCACGTTACCTCAAATCACCCAAAAAAAGTTAATCGGAAAAATTCCCCAAAAAATTGTCAGCTTGAAATTGACTGGCGCCGTGTTACAAATGTAACCCTCAAAAGACTGATTGGAACGAGCACATAGACTCTCCCCTCCCAATATCTCTCTCTCTCATGCACCCCCTTGCCGAGTCGATCTACAGTCCGCCAATGGGCCACCGCACAGTGAGTAAGGCCACTTACGCTGGACATCCCTCGAATGGTTACAGGGAGGGATCTGAACTACGTGTTACAAATACTTTCCTCTCATAGCAAAGACCCAGCAGGACCCGAATGCAGTTCATTAGCCGCGTTCTCCTCCTATGTCCCTGAAGCATTCAGCAGAGACCAACGTTTGAGAATAACGGAGGACACAATCAACTACCAACACCTTGGTACCATCAGGGAATACCGCATTTCATTATGTTTATACGCGTTTTCATAATTAGCAAGGCTCAGAAATGAATAAAAGTGCTAACAAACTCATGTGTTTGTATGTCTGTGTTCGGCTGGGCTGGTTAGGAGCACATACTAATCTGAGCTAATTCTGAATTATGTTCCTACCTTGGCCTTCTGCACAGAGACAAAATAATTTAACTGGATAACGGTAACAATGCGCGTTATTATGCTTGGTATAGTAATATCTGGCTTGCGTTTTGGACGCTGGTAATACTGCATAGGTAAAGACCATCGTAAAGAGTAATGTTAACTACATAGAAATTCAGCTTTATGTTTTGTGAGTGTTGGTTAAAATATCGTAGTAAAACCGTAAAACCGGGCGTCGTTAAAAGTTGGTAGATGGCTGTTTTAAAGACAATGTTCTGTGTTTTATGATATTTAATACTTAACAAGGGATGCTCAATGTGTGGTGGTCGGTGGAGAATGGGATAGATTGTTGAATGCAAGGGGCGGTTTTGAATAATATTGCATCTGGAATAGGAATAATATTTTCGTTCGCTTCGGGCTCGAATAATTTAAAACAAACACGAGAGCGAATGGTTTTACGATTGGGAATAAAATGAGACTGATGCTTTTTTTATTTTTTATTTTGCGAAACGCCGGATTAAGATAGCATCGTTGGTTAATGAAAAAATACACTTTTAACAATGGAAAGCGATGCGGATCGAGTCGAAAAATAAATTAACATTTGGATTATCTCGATGCAGACATTTCTTTAGCGAAAAAGTCTGCAAGGAAGAAATAAACAAATTAAAAAAAAAAAAAATCGTTTTTGAGGTTCATTGAGTTTCACTTGACTTAAAGCTGATCATTCAAAGATTTTGTCCACAGTTAACATTTTTTCTTCGACACCAAACAACATCGTCTACTAAAATTGGCAGGATATAATATCATATAGTGACCATTATTAAAACAACAATCAACAGAAATCATTTTGATACTTAAGAAAGAGCTGCGATTTATTTATGGTAACGCCATCATGTATTGATCTTGGACATTCGAAGAGAAAACAATCAAAGTAAACAGATTGATTTTAGAGACCCGACACAATAAAGTTTGCTCCCAAGTGCAACCATCTTAACTTAGCTTCTCGTAAGAACATTTTCCAAACACGTTATTGGTTGGGTCGTAAAAAACGCCATATTTTCGGGTCATATTTTCGAATTACAAATTTTGTTAGTTTTTTGTATGGTTGAATTTGATTATTTTATTTAGATGCATTCAGGAAGCTTGAACCAGGTAATTGTTGTAATTTTTTGTGGTTATTTTGCTATCGGAAAATTGTCAGGACTGCTTTCACCCTTGATAAAGTAACACTTAGCATTTAAAATCCAGTTTAAATAGTTTCTGCCATTTTAATTGCCTGTCTTTTCAATAATCAGTGAAGTAACTAAAAGTCAGTTAATTTTTTATTTGCTTGACAACAACCAATCAGATTTTTGTTTGTTAACAGTCCGTTAATTACTTAACGTGTCAAAAAAATGCCGCTTAACCTGGTTTTTCTTGCAGTTTACCAGCAACACAAGATGTTTCGGGCAAGCCTGCGTAACGCCTTACCTTGTGCTTGTCCCGCATGGAGCCCCTCCCTAGGATGGCCATCTTGGTCATCGTGTCCTCCTGCAGTCGCTTCAGTGAGTTGCCCTTCGGACCCAGCAGCTTGCCCACGAAGTTGAACTGAAACAAGCAGAAACCAAACACTTAGTTATTACAAGATATTTTTGTAGTCAATCTGTAAATTGTGGCGTTTAACGACATATTGTTTTGACAACGGGTCATGTGGCACTGGGCTTATGGCATTGGTGAGTGAGTGGATGATGATGAGGATGATGATAAACTCAACCAAGCACAGAAAGTAGCGTACTTCTGTCAAAGAGCACCAAGGGATCAAAGGTTAAACGTCACTTTTGAAGGACGGTACAACGCGAACAACAGGATTCCTCCACAAATCCATGCTGTCGAGAGGTTGATAAGCAAGGCGAGTGAAGTTGCTGTACGGATATTCATTTCAGATAGAACTGATCATGCGTGTGATGAAAACTTTGATCATAACCTAGATTACTTAGATTTGAAAATAATTTTATTGTAACCAATATAGAAGAATTTTTGGCACTGTCAATTTGGGACTGCACTAAAGATTTAAAATGGGTGTTTTCAACGAAATACGAACACATTTCAAACGTTAACTAAACCGGTTTTGTGACTTTTACCAACACGTTCAGTTTGCTTTTGATCAATTTTATACTTTACATGTTATTTGAGACTTCGATTTTCTCCGTTCAATTTTCCTCGCCACGCGCTGATCGAAAACCAATCAGGCTAGGTCCCACCTGACCCGACACATACCGGATCAAAGAAAACGCAATCCACGTCCCCACCCACTCTTTTTAGAAACCCCCCTGTGTGTCTGCGCCAGGGTGCAAACGAGGAAACTTGTATCGTTGATTTTCAACCACGCTAGAGTCAAATACGACCTGGTTGACCATTGAAGTGCCTACTAGCAAATGTCCATAGGGGATCGTTGCAGGCATACGTTCGATCTTGAGTGGGCATGAGGGGGGTGAGTGTCGTAGCCCCCGTATTCCACGGGAGGTCGAAGGGTTATTAGGTAGCTGCCAAGAGGTGAAAGATGTAGTAGAGAGTGGCCCACGATACGCTAGTTATATCGTGACTGGGGAGACCACTTTATAACTGGTAGTCTAGAGGAAAAAAGGTTAGTATTTCACCGATGTAGAGTTCAGTAAGTGCCAAAGACGTTACGGGTTTGAAAATGTAGTAAAATTTGTCAGTGTATTTAAAAACGTTGGAACGTATTTGAAATTGGGCTGTTTCCTTTTATATTCAAGTGAAACGTTAAACTTAAGTTTACAATGGAGATTTAGGCGGGCGAAAACGAAGAAACCGCCGGCGCTCATTATATATTCTCTTAAAACCATTATTGGACGACGCATAAAGAAGATGGAATGCTTTCAATTTGTTTAAATTAAGTGGTATTCTACATTATCTACACTTAGCAGGTGGGATTTTAGTGGAGGGATATTATTACAGCGACGGTTGCACGGGGACTGACAATTGAACGCTTCTAGAAAATAGATTGATGCTTATGCTAATTTTCAACCGCCAGTGTACGAAGTATGCAATTCACAACTGACGTTTAGCTTTAGTACAAAAATTCATTATCATCGCAGGTTATGACATGTGTCCGATTCGTGGTCTCGTTTTTATAATAATTATAATAATAATTATTATATTTATTCAGCCTTAATTGATCGCAGTACAGGTTATTGGCACGTCATTTCTTATGTTACTAGTTGTTTTATTTATCACATAGGAATTCTTTCACTTTGTAGTAGCGTTTGGTCAGCAGATAAAGTTTTAGACTATCTTTAAATTTGTAGCCTTTTAAATTTTTTAACTCAGCTGGCAGTTTGTTTTATAATAATGAGCCTGGATAAATTGGGCAGCCAACGGACAGTTATTTACCTGTACCACTAGCAGTTTCTGTAACTTGTTTTTTAAAACATTGCAACAATACCAGTCTGATTTTATTTCTACAAGTAAACATAGTGAAGGCACGTTCTTCAGTGCAAATCTAATTCATTATTTATTATTATTCTCGCTGGCCCAATTGCACGGGCGCATAGTTTCTGGTGCCCACTTCGAGCAGGAAGAAACAGCTGAAGCGTGCCACTCATTTACCGAGGTTTAACGACCTCCAACAAATTAATAGCTCGTGTTTCGGTAGCCAGTCGACTTTTGATTCGAATTCTAACAAAAGCAAACGAATTTGACTGAAATCTGTCGCTTGCGTAACCAGAAACAAAAGTCCTGAAGATGTCGGCGCCATCGCCGACGAAACGTCGACTTTTTAGGTCCTTTTTAGGACCACAAGTCATTCTCACCAGAGCAAGTCCGTAACTTACCACAACAGAAACAAAATATATTTATTATTATTATTTTGTGTTGTTTTACGACGCACTGTTTTGATATCTGGCCATGCGGCACTGGTCAAATGGCATTGGTGAATGAGTGGATGATGATGAACCGCACCTAGCCTAGAAGGGAGGAGGGGAAACCCGTTGCCGGCACGTAGCCTACTCCTGTAGGAGAGCACCAAGGGGACGATAAGCTTAACGTCCCTTCCGAAGGACGGTAAAACGTGAACAACAGGATTCCTCCACAAATCCATGCTGTCGAGAGGTTGATAAGCAAGGCGAATGAAGTTGCTGTACTAACTTTCATCCCTCCAACATCTCTCCCGAACAGAACTGGTCATGTGTATGATGGTCACCCATCTAATACCTGACTCAGCGCAGTGTTGCTTAACTTTCATCCCTCCAACCTCTCTCCCGAACAGAACTGGTCATGTGTATGATGGTCACCCATCCAATACCTGACTCAATACCTGCTTAACTTGCATCCCTCCAACCTCTCTCCCAAACAGAACTGGTCATGTGTATGATGGTCACCCATCTAATACCTGACCCAGCGCAGTGTTGCTTAACTTTCATCTCTCCAACCTCTCTCCCGAACAGAACTGTTCATGTGTATGATGGTCACCCATCCAATACCTGACTCAATACCTGCTTAACTTTTATCCCACCAACCTCTCTCCCAAACAGAACTGGTCATGTGTATGATGGTCACCCATCCAATACCTGACTCAGCGCAGTGTTGCTTAACTTTCATCCCTCCAATCTCTCTCCCGAACAGAACTGGTCATGTGTATGATGGTCACCCATCCAATACCTGACTCAGCGCAGTGTTGCTTAACTTCGGTGATCTAACGAGAACCGGTGTTTCCAACACGCCAAGCCGTTCGATAAAAAACACAAGATAGTTATCACATAAAGTAATTAAAAGAACAATAACTAGTTATGTATGTAAAGTTTTGATGTCTAAGTTTAGTTAACTTCTTGAATGTTTAGCCACTTGTTAGCCACGAGGAAGGACTTGGTGGATAGAGTTGAGTTTCGACACTATCGGAGATGTTGATATAAACTTGAAGCTTTGTTTGGCAACGTGTTTGTATGGTGATGGGTTAGTTAGAGTCCCAGGTGATAGGGTGAGCGAAGTGTCTTGCTGGAATTGACGGAGGCAAAGTGGCAAGTCTGACCTGTACAGGTACGAGAAGGTTTGGTGAACTTTATCTTGTGTGTCTTTGTTGTTTTGTTTTGTTGCGCTTCTACAGGCAAATTACTGATGTTTGAAGGAACGTAGTTCCTGAAAAAAAACTGTTCTTTGTTTGTTTGATAAATATTTCTATCTAAAGAATAAAAAAAATAAAAAACAAGGGAATAGCTTTTTTATTATTATGAACTCTGTAACCGTCTCAAAAATTGATGCGCAAACGTGGACTCGAACCTCGATCTCCACCTATCGCGGGTGTTGCTCTAGCCCATTGAGCTACTCGAGTTCCCGTTTGGGCATCAATTTTTTAGACGGTTATAGTGTTGTTAATAATAAAATATCTTGCGCGTTGCAAGCGTTTGCAACTTAAATAAGATTTTATCTGCAAAGGTAATTGATGTTATTGCTAAGGTTCGGTTTAATTAAAATCACGCCTTCTAGTTGCAGTGTTACTTGAAATTTTTGTCATGACGACTTCCAATTACATGCAGTAAAATTTGAATGTTTCTGTGCCTCAGAGGTCTAAGTTAAAATTTAACATTTTGATAAAACCCGATCTAAAAATGTATGTGCTTACAATGTTTTAAAATATATTTTTCTACGTGTATGATCACAATATTTAATTGCGTTGGCATAATATTTGGGACAGGTGGACCAATTTTCCGAAAATACTAACAAAATACATTTCCAAACGTTTAGAAACATTTAGAAACGTTTCTAGTTTTCGTGCTAAAAATTGAATTTTGGTGGAGGTGCCGTGTTTTCTGATCTGCGGGCTGCATTCAGGGGCACTAACTCCTTCCTCAACTTTTTTTTAATCACGAAAACTGCTATGCGAAAAAGACAAAATTATAAACAAAGCTTTGGCGCTGTTTCTGTGCAAATGGTGTAAATTCTTTGCGTTTTCCCTATACACATTAAGGTGACCATCTATAAATAAACAAGTCACACAATAAACCACTATACCTAATAAATATCAACGTCCTGTCGTATAATAATTCACATCCCAACAATCGATGCCAATTTTTTCTATATCCTCATTTCCCGTAACATCCAACCATTCCTAATTCATCCCATTATAATATTGGCCAGGCAACCTTTTAGTGCACAGGCCACCTCATAGCTTTCGCCTCCTAATTGCAAATACCAAGGCAGGCAGGTAGCAAGCATACCCCAGAATGAAGCCTACTGGTATTTCTGCAGCTTGATGGGTAAATAAGTGGAAGCCGGCTAATTTACCTCCCCGAAGCTAAGTGCTTCGACGGCTGTGTGCTTCAAGCCTTCCCGATGTTGTATTTATTAATTCAAGCAGCCAACCTGCATTCGCTGACTACAGTATTGCGTATAACGGAGCGTAAGAGAAAGAAAATAAAAAAAAAACATGCAGAATTAACAAACTACAGTCTAGCCAGTGAGAGAAGATAGAAGCACAAGGACTGTCCCCTGCATTGCTACAGTCTAGCCCGTGAGAGAAGATCCCAGCACAAGGACTGTCCCCTGCATTGCTACAGTCTAGCCCGTGAGAGAAGATACCAGCACAAGGACTGTCCCCTGCATTGGTACAGTCTAGCCCGTGAGAGAAGATACCAGCACAAGGACTGTCCCCTGCATTGCTACAGTCTAGCCCGTGAGAGAAGATACCAGCACAAGGATTATCCCCAGCATTGCTACAGTCTAGCCGGTGAGAGAAGATACCAGCACAAGGACTGTCCCCTGCATTGCTACAATCCAGCCCGTGAGAGAAGATACCAGCACAATGACTGTCCCCTGCATTGCTACAGTCTAGCCCGTGAGAGAAGATACCAGCACAAGGACTGTCCCCTGCATTACTACAGTCTAGCCCGTGAGAGAAGATACCAGCACAAGGACCGTTCCCTTCATTGCTACAGTCTAGCCCGTGAGAGAAGATACCAGCACAAAGACTGTCCCCTGCATTTCTACAGTGTAGTCCGTAGTTACTAGAAAATTGCTATTATATCTTGAAAAACAAAAACTAATTACACTACAAATGATAAAGACCAAAATTTAAAATGACAAACATGAGCCGAGATGAAAAGGAAGTGTTTTTTTTTCAAAAATATCAGATGGTCCACATGTCACCACAAAATGACCGGAAGTGCCGCTACCGGAAACTGGTGTTCTTTCGCTGAACGGAGTGTACAAAGGCCTAACGCGTATTTCCCTCTCTTTTTTTACGATGTGTTTGAGATAACGACTCTCACTTCTTTATTAACTTGGAGCTAAGTTTTAAAGGTAGTAATCAAGTGAGGTTTAAAGCTCCCCTGAGAGAGTGCCTCGAGGTCGTTTTCATCTTTATTTGCTCTAGAGCTGTGTTTTCTAAATTTGATGGTGAGTTCAGATTCGAAAAGGATTAATCTGTGAGCTTTCCAAGATGGACTTAGCAGGTGTGTTAGAAAATGTGTTGAAGGGTGTGGTTGTTGCCAAAGTATAAAGACGGAAGAGAAAGGATGAAATCTTATTTTAATTGCAAACGCTTGCAATGCACGGGGTGTTTTATTATTATAAACACTATAACCGTCTCAAAAATTGACGCATAAACGGGGACTCGAAACCCGATCTCCACCTATCGCGGGTGTTGTTTCAACCAATTGAGCTACTTGGACACTGGCTTTTTGAGACATAAACTAAAATCGATCTCCTTGGAGATCCGTCATTTTCATCAAATACACTCAGTTTAATTACTAACATCAATGAGTTTAAAAATAAGGTCAGAAGGTGGCTTTGAAGTTAAACTTTGTTCTGAGCAAACGAGGCCGGCAACACATGGTTACGGTAGGTGCCACCGGATGGTGCTTGCTGCTGAGCAAACGAGGCCGGCAACACGTGGTTATGGTAGGTGCTACCCGATGGCGCTTGCGGTCGATTTTTTTAACAAACCTCTTCAAATTAAAATCGATATATGTATTTCAATCACTTATACAGATTATTTGAGAGTAAACCCGTAAAAAATACAAGTAATCTGTGAGATAAAAAGAATTAACATATTTTTATCACAAAAAACGGTAACTTTACCATTTTTTTAGCGGTAAAGTTATCATTTGGCGGACATTTCCAGATAAAATAGTTTTAAATTGGCGCTTTGGTAGCACGGTAAGATAACACCATGAATATGCTATGTCAATTTGGAATTGTGTAAAATAGCACGATGGTTCAAAACAGCTTCTCTAAGAATTGGTCGCTATAGTTTACCGCCAATAGTCTCTAGTTCCATTAAAAGGACTATTTATAATTTCAAGCACACACTAGTTTGTGCAATTATAGCTCAATAATTCAGCGTTTCAACATCTCTGTTAGAATAAAACGAATTGTATGCATATCGAAATGTGCAAAAATCACAACTTGGTTTTTTACGGAGTAGCGATTCGAATTTTCACAAATGTCTGCATAAAAATGCAAAAAAAAAAATGCAAAAAAAATACTCGACAAAACGAGAGCAAAATAACCGGTGGCAAGATCAAAATCGCGTCAGAAAAGTAAATATTTACTGTGTGCATAATATTTCCCCGTGCCCGGCTATTGAATACTGAAATCGCAGCATTTTGACGCAAGCGACCTGTTTTTCAAAGATTTATATGAGTGTCTAGTTCATTTCTGGCTGAATTTTTTTTTTGCATAAATACCTGTTTGAAGTTATTCTTTTCATATGTAGGCCATCGAGAAAAACTTTATAAAAATTCTATAGATTTAGGAGCAGAGAATAGCTTTCATGTATTGCACACGAGTAGCACGTGAAGGTAGCACGGTGTAACTATAACGAGATATCCAGGGGAGATTGTGAGTTCGTGTGGGGAACTGGAGAAATGCTAGGTCAAGCGTAGAGAAAACTCGGATCAGGAAACCAAGTTAAAACATTCTCCAGCTTAATGGCTTTGCAATAGAATACCACGAGTTCGCCATGGCAAACAGACCGGAAGTGATGCAGATTCAAGTTTTTGTGAGTGTAGGTACTCTACTAAAACTGAGGTTGTTAAAATTTTAAAAAATCTTACTAAATACTTATCTTATTAAAAAAAAAAAATATATATATATTTTAACAAATTTTTTTACAGGTATTTGAAAGCGATCTTCACAGCATTGCCTAAAAAAAACATGAAATATTCTTTGAGCAAACGCACTTACCCGTAACATCAAACGGAAATAATCTTCAATTTAAATGCGTTGTACCTAGACGCTTTTTTGTGGTAAAGTTCACCTTTATTCAAATAGCCATTGCATCTGAGAGGCAATACTTAAAAAAATATATATTTTTTAAAAAAACACGTTGCATAATTGTCTACCGGCTTTTAAGTCTCACTTTTAAGTTTTTTTCACCGAAATCTAGAATGGTTGTATTCAAATGTGTATGAAAATCCAGTTTTTCAAATCTCGTTTCTACACAATTTTTCGCGGGGCTTCGTTATTCGGGTCAGCTAGTTTTTTCATAAATTCTGTTGTATTAAAAGAATATATCTCCTGCATTTTCCAAAGCGTGTTCGTTTCACCTGGCCGCTCGCTAGCGGGCTCGCATTTCCATTCTACGGACAAACTAAACCCGAGATAAATCTCTAACATATATATATAATGGAATTCCAAATGCACTTGCATGATGTACAGAGGTTAATCGAGGTTAATTTCATTTCCTGTTCGCTATTATTGAGACTCGTACCAAAAAAAAAAAAACTGCTGTAATGTTTTTAAATCCATTACGAATTTCTGTAAAATAGCCGATTCAGTCTCGGTGAATTTTCGAAAAGCACGGGGCAAAAGCTTTCAATTTAATTAAAAACGAATGCGAAATAATTATAACTAATTCATGTTCATTCGTGAGAAGCTAACTTTGTCGGCTAGTTTAATAATTGGATTTTATAGTTGGTGCTACACGCAGTCTAAGAGATTCCTTTGGCAGTGGTTTCAGAGCAATGCACAAGAAAATTCGGTTTCACATATAAGTTGAACCTTAAATATTTTCAAATATCACTGCATGCACGATTAAATCAATGTCCAATATTTTTTCAGTTAAGAGAAAAGATCCCCAGTGCATTTAGAGAAAGTTTATCAGAGTTTTTCTGCCCTTAAAGTTGGTATTTGAATATGTTGTAGCTAAGGAATTACACCTGCGAACAACAGAATTATTTTTTAAATACTTTCTCCGATAATCAAAGTCAAATCCCGGAAAATTTAATTCTGAACATAATTGCAAGACTGGCGACCGACTGAATAATAAGAATGAAGAATCAAACACACAAAAATTCTTTCAAAAATGTTGTGTCCAAGTAGCTTAATTGGTTAGACCAACACCAGCGACAGGTGGAGATCGAGATTCGTGTCATCGTTTGGCCTTCAATTTTGGAGAGAGTAGCAGTGTTTCTAATAATAAAACCAATCTAACTGCTGAACACAAATCTATTAATGCTCTCAACTCTAAAAAAAACGCTTTATTTGAAATATATATCACTGTAAATTACGACACTTCTCAAAGTCAACATCAGTCAAAACTTTATTTCCAAACAAACTAGAAATACTTGCAAGAAATTGCTCAAAGAATTCGTTCCCATCCCGTTTTTCACTACCCGCTTCGCCGAGTCTCGCGTTAAACCATTGAGTAACGTCTCTCTCCTTTCTAAAACACCTTTGAATGAGCAGCTAAATTGCTCTACCTCCGCCTTGCTCATGTTCACTGAATAACCTGTCAATTGCACTACACGCACAAATACCGTACGCACCATGCACGCAACTACGAAATGGAAGACCTATTTACAAACCCGATTCCAGCTTCGATTTTCTCTCGGCCGATTGCCCCTTTAATCACATTGGTACAGGCACAGCGACGAATTTCCATCGTAGTGCAGAATGCTCAGTTGGCATTTTAGGTAAATGTAGACCATATAATTTTGCATCAGAGGTTAAAAATAGTGCATTTTGACACTTAATTAAAAAGATAAATGTGCTGAAAAGATCAGGGATGCTGTTGTTTTGTTTTGAAAGTTATTGGCTCGACTTTTAATAATGGCTATCGTGGCCATGGTTATAAGTGGTTTTCCATGATTTGACATTTAAATGCCCCTAGTGGATTAAACCAGTTTCTTAACTAACATATTGGTTAATTTGGCAAGCTTAATTAGCGACTAGAAACACAAAAAAGTAATAAAGAAAATAGATTTTTCTTCAATCAAAACATAAATATATGTATATATATTTTTTTTGTTGATAAATTTCTAAAAACATAAATATAATTTGGTTTATTTGCTGGTTGTATTTAACTATGCACTGTTTAAATAACTGACCCTGTGGCACCAGTCTAATGGCGTTGGTAAATGATTGGTGATGATGGGATAATGATGAACCTAACCGAGATAGAAGGGAGGAGGGGAAACCCGGTGCCAGCACGTAGCCTACTCCTGTCGAAGAGAACCAATGGGACTACCGGCTTAACGTCCGTTCAGAAGGACAACGCGAACAACATGATTCCTCCAGAAACCCATGCTGTCAAGAGGTTGATAAGCAAAGCGAGTGAAGTTGCTGTACTAACTTTCATCCCTCCAACCTCTCTCCCGAACAGAACTGGTCATATGTATGATGGTCATCCATCCAATACCTAACTCAGCGCAGTGTCGCTTAACTTTCATCCCTCCAGCCTCTCTCCCGAACAGAACTAGTCATGTGTATGATGGTCATCCATCCAATACCTGACTCAGCGCAGTGTTGCTTAACTTTCATTCCTTCCAACCTCTCTCCCGAACAGAACTGGTCATGTGTATGATGGTCATCCATCCAATACCTAACTCAGCGCAGTGTTGCTTAACTTCAATGATCTTATGAGAACCGATGTTTAAAAAAAACCTTAACCATAATTGCAAGGGCGCCGTTAACGCTTTTTTAAAAGTCCGTTAAGAATCGCTTGGTTACAACTAATATCGGTATGCTTATTACTTAACGGTGCTCTGAAAAACGAGCCCTATAAAAAAAAAGAAAAGATTCTCAAATAAATGTCCAAAAAAAAGATCTGTTCCATTTTGCACCAATTTTTGACGTGTTTATTATTATTTGTGTTTCATATAAACGATGCTGATAATATTTGATATTTACAGTGAGATTAATTCAGAAATTATTATAACAACAAACGTATGACAATCGGCGAAACCAACCCATCCAGAACCCACTTGAGCCTATCTACGAGGTATCAACTAATCCACCTGAAATCGACAAAGCGGTCGGTGGATTTCTCCCCTCACAGCCCAACATCAAATAAAACCACGAATGAAACAGTGATTCACCTCCCCGAGCTGCTCTAGTCTCGACCAAACCGGGGTTTGATCGCTTGCAAACAAGCAGCCGCCGGGGGTTAGCCCACGTGGACCACGACTTGGAACGGCACTGACAATATTGGGCGACAGATGAATTGATGGATTGGAAAAATAAGGTGCCTAGAGTTTCACTCTTGACTGATTCACTATTTTAAGTATTTACTTCCGGTTTTTAAATAAATATCTCGCCTCCTACTCCAAGTGTTCGTTTTAACTGTTGCCATGACGACTTCCAATCACATGCAGTGAAATTCAGATGTTTCTATGAGCTAGAGATCCAACTTATAGTTGAACATTTTGTTGAAACTGTTGCCATGACGACTTCCAATCACATGCAGTGAAATTCAGATGTTTCTGTGAGCTAGAGATCCAACTTATAGTTGAACATTATGTTGAAACTGTTGCCATGACGACTTCCAATCACATGCAGTGAAATTCAGATGTTTCTGTGAGCTAGAGATCCAACTTATAGTTGAACATTTTGTTGAAACTGTTGCCATGACGATTTCCAATCACATGCAGTGAAATTCTGATGTTTCTGCGAGCTAGAGATCCAACTTATAGTTCAACATTTTGGTAAAACTCGACCTAAGTAAAGCAACGATCGCTTTTTATTGGCTGGATGATTGATTATATGGACCACAAATGTACTCTCTGAAGATCAGCGATTTGAAACAGATGAGATACTAAAAAATAAAAAACTAATGCTTCCTTGTTTTTCTTTTTATTGAGTTCTAGCCTGAATTTGTTGTTTTTATGGCAGCACTGTTAAGCGTGTTTAATGTTTTAACATACATGTTAGCAACGTGAGTATTAGGGCTGGTTTAACACAGTTCTGTCAAAAACATAACTGCCAGTTAAGGATTAATCTTCATGGTCACTGCCAATCAGATACTTATATTTTTGTCTTAACCTTTAGTTACCTAACTAGCAGATTATTCTTAAACCGGCGTTAAGTTAAATTTTACTTAAATGTAAAAACCTTGTTCAGTTCTAAAGCATCAAGATATTTTTTGTGACAAGTGCCACTTATGGGGGATTTTTCACAACTTATTTAATTTTTTAATTTTATTGGAATGAACCTGAATATAAATATGTATGAATATATATGTAAAAAATTGTGAAAATTTAAAAAGATATAAACATTAATTAATTTATGACTATAATAATCACAAAAGTACTATAGAAATTAATGAAGCGAAATTAGCGACCACTCAGGCTCCCTAATCGGTACATAGGAAAAGCGATGCGCTCTCTATGGAAACTAATACGCACTTCAAATCGTGACGTTTTCATCGTGTGACGAACACGCGTCTGTATTTACTGTGTAAACACCTTTAGCTGGAAAACTGGCGGTCGTGGGTTCGGATCCAGCCTCGCTCTTTCGTTCACTGGATCCAATTTCTCCGATTTCCTCTTCTCTGACAACTCTTTTAGGAGCGGGATTATTTTCCTACGTTCTTAACAGTGGCGTTTTGATGCCACTTGATGCCAGTGGCGTTTAACGTGAATGACATGCAACGGTGTTTTATGTCAAAGGTTCTGTTAGGTAAAGCATATCCTATTTCTGTGATTTAAAACAATTTATTTTTCTACAGCGTGCAGAGCGCCGTGAATGTCAATTACGTTTCGCTAAATGTTTGTGGATCTTGAGCGGATGGACGAGTTGACAATTCGGGTTGCTTTGGTTTTGTTTCAAAGTTAACAGACGGAATGAGCCGGTGAAATGTAATGCATCTAGGTGCATCGTGCTACAATAGAAGGCCCTTGCGGCTAAAAAAATACATGCAAGTAGAGGTGTTTTAAAATATGACGTTAAGAATTTTATGATAACACATTGTTTTTATAGAACTGACGAATTTTTACATTTTAAAGAATGTGAATTTAAATGTGAGCAATGTTTAAAAACCGAACTACAGTTGTGTTAGCCTTACCTTGCCACAAGCTGGTGGACTCTGACTACACATCGCCAACTTTAGAATGCAAAATAAAGCCAGTCTTCACCGGGGAGTTTGAAATTAACCAGAAAATTATGACCAAACAATGCATCATGCACTTAAATTCTTTGTGGATTTATCAGTTTATTTACGCGAAATTAATTATATTGAAAAATAAGAACTTAAATGCAAAACTAAAAGTCCTAATGACTTCTGCTAAATACCTACCGTACACTAGCGGATTCTAGCAATGGCTGCCAAAAAGCAGTTTGCGAGCTTGGTTTCCTGCCTACACCTGATAAAAGTTAAAAGTAATCCAAAATATATTAATTTTAACTTTGGTTGATAAACATTTAATGTTTTTCATTAAATATTTTGTTTTCCTGAAATTATTAAATGTTTCAACCAAAGAAAAACATTATTTTGTTACTTTTAAATCGGATAGTTAACAGTAGCATCATGGTGTCATATTTTCCTGGTTGGTACAAGCACCCCAGAAAGTGGCAAACTCAAATTAATCCTAGTGTAGTGTACTTGTTTCTATCAATTGACAATTTTTAATGCTTGTGATAACAACAATATTGTAATTACGCAAATAGCATGCACCTAATGGCGATAAAATTTATTTTAATAAATAAAATATAATGGGACGGAAATAAAATGCAGAACACAGTGGCAAGCAAGTTAAACCTATTCACAGGTGGTAGCCCCTGAATGCAACCCTCAGAACAAATTAGACCGGCACCTCCACAAGAATGACTTTTACGTTTCGATATTAGTGCAAATCTGTTTGCGTGGATTTATTCTCACCTGTTGCTGAGTTAATAATAAAATACTCAAACAATTATTCTGCGGGAAATTTGTGGGAAAATCAGAAAAACAAACTTTTTGTTGTCGCCTTCGCTTTTCTAAGAAATAATAGAGTTGAGTAATTCGCAATTTTTTCTTAAATCAACAATACTAATCTTGAGATCGTAACAGGTTTTCAAACATCCTACTGATATTATTATAAATAGAATTATTGTTTTTAAATGTGTTATAAATAAGTATAAAACTCCGCCCGTGTTTCAACGCCGAAATCTCGCCAGTGAATACAATTTTGGTAGCGATAATTTGTTATAATAAACTTTACAGCACGACAATTTCAGAAATGTTAGTCTTATTTCGATCAGACTTTGCGAGTCCGAGCGAGTCGCTCAGACGCGCTGTCAGTAGATCCTCCTAACAGCGGAGTGGGGAGACACATGAATCGCTCAGACGCGCTGTCAGTAGATCCTCCTAACAGCGAAGTGGGGAGACACATGAATCGCTCAGACGCGCTGTCAGTAGATCCTCCTAACAGCGGAGTGGGGAGACACATGAATCACTCAGACGCGATGTCAGTAGATCCTCCTAACAGCGGAGTGGGGAGACCCATGAATCGCTCAGACGCGCTGTCAGTAGATCCTCCTAGCAGCGGAGTGGGGAGACCCATGAATCGCTCAGACGCGCTGTCAGTAGATCCTCCTAACAGCGGAGTGGGGAGACACATGAATCACTCAGACGCGCTGTCAGTAGATCCTCCTAACAGCGGAGTGGGGAGATCCATGAATCGCTCAGACGCGCTGTCGGTAGATCCTCCTAACAGCGGAGTGGGGAGACCCATGAATCGCTCAGACGCACTGTCAGTAGATCCTCCTAACAGCGGAGTGGGGATACCCTTGAATCGCTCAGACGCGCTGT
Source organism: Protonemura montana (assembly GCA_947568835.1). NCBI lineage: Eukaryota > Metazoa > Arthropoda > Insecta > Plecoptera > Nemouridae > Protonemura > Protonemura montana. Next base: position 13,105,565 of record OX387610.1, on the reverse strand, counting down.
CAGTAGATCCTCCTAACAGCGGAGTGGGGAGACACATGAATCGCTCAGACGCGCTGTCAGTGGATCCTCCTAACAGCGGAGTGGGGAGACACATGAATCGCTCAGACGCGCTGTCAGTGGATCCTCCTAGCAGCGGAGTGGGGAGACCCATGAATCGGCTTAGATATTAGGAAATAAAAAGTGAACTATGACTAAAACAAGTGTTAAAGTTCAATTTAGAGTTTTGTTTTCACCTTGTAGGGGGAGAGGGTCATATAAATACTGAAAATAACAAGTGCAGGTCATGTCTTCGATTTAATTTTAGTCGGGAGACCCAGACGTAAACCAAGAAATATGAAACTACTTGGTAAAAGGTTTTGTTCAAATTATTTAAGTGAACATCTTGCAAACGTGTAAGCTAAAGTGCAGCAGAGTCCAGTCATTTACATTTGGCGTCAGGGAATTTATATCATTTAGGAGAATTCCTAGAGTTCCATGTGAGGGGAAACTACCAATGACGGAAGCCGTTGTTGCTTTGTCCCCTAAATAACCCATGTCTTCCATCACCCCCCACCGCCATTAGTTACGCTGGTGACCATGAATAGAGGTGTTCAAGTCGTGAACGTGGTCATCGATTCTTAAGTGGAACTGGGACAGCAACGCCGACATACCTTTATTGGCCGGAAGAAAAATAGAATTCCCTTCCGAAAAGCGATAAAGCCATTAACTCCACAAGTCTGTGTTTTCATTTTGAACCAGTAATTATCATAAAAGCATTCACTCAAAAAAAACGAGCAAAAAAGTCGAGTTTACATAGTAAAAATGCTAAAAGCTAGGAATTTGTTGAAAAAATGGGTTCCATTAGGTTTCCTGTAATTAACGTTAAATAAAACGAGCTCAACAAGTAGTTTTTTCCTATTATCATATGAAAATATGGTTAAAACGTGAAAAATTAAGTCACATTGCTAATGCCATTTTCATCCATTTCCTATATTTGCATACTTAAATCCTACAGGCTTTTCGTTACCTACGCTACCTATAGAATGTTTTAAGATGCACCGATGCGTTGGGGAAAAAACTAGTTTTAACTTTTGCAATCATGTACATCTGGCTCGGCTCTGGTACTGTCTGTAATTTCATGGAACATGTATGCTGGGTTTTTTATCTATGTTCCGAGGAGTACACCATTGCGCTAGAATCCTCTCGAGAAAACCTCATAGGATCGCAAAAGGGATTATTTCTCCGCCTTGATTGCACGTACAAGAGGCATGTTCAAGCTGCATGCAAACGCAGTTGAACATTATATTAAAAATTTCAATATCATGAGCTTCTTTCGTTTGAATGCGAATAGAGGACTAACTTATTACGATGGAAAGAAGGCGGATGACCGTTAAAAATCTAAACCTAGAGCTCGGGTTAAACCGGTTATCGTTTGAAAATTTTTGAAATTGCAGAGATTGCCCGTACGATTGGTGCCACGATGGGATTTTATCACAATGTCCGATTAAAACCAGTAACATGGGTTGTAAGTGCTAGGAAGAAAGACAAAACTGATCTTTGATGTGTCTTATTTTCATATTTTTCTACTAGATCAGATATAATCTCGCCAAAGAAAATTATAAGCAAGCCGTTTTAGCTGAGCAGAATTTTTTAAAGGCCGAAACGTGAAATTTACAGAAATCCCAACTATGCTAATTTGCATCTTACAAAATTTTCAAATATCAGTAAAGACATTTAAAAGTTCTGTCAGTTGAGACGCCTCTTAAGCTGCGTCAATAATTATTAGACAATAAATATTGTAAAAACTAAAAGAATGTTAATTCTTGCGCTGGATAAGTTAAATAATATTTGTTAATAAGTTAAAAGTTAACTTTTTAGCTAACAAAAAGTTGAAATTGTGATGAAAAACCACTGAATAAATATTAAACCAAATAAAATTTGTTCGAAGAAATTCTGTAAAAAAATAACCGGCCAGCCATTTGTATGCGACTTCGCCAAATAACGCTCATGAGTGACGGTACATCAAGCTTCTAAGCCGTTTTATTCACTTCATGAAAAATGCACGACTTCCGCCACCCATCACGGAATTTCACCCTAGCACTAATGTCATAATGTCAGTTAAAGTCGTCAAAGTTGAGCAACCGTCATGAAAAATGCCAACACAAATTGGACTTTTATCTCCTTCACCAACGATCGCAATATAAATATATATATGCGCTGGAAGTCTGCATTTTAATATCAGTTCTCCTCTTGAAAGCGTGCATATTGTTTTAGAACAGTTGGAAGAGTGTTTGATCGTTCAACAGCTGTTGCCGATTCACGAAGACTGACAAGACTAGGTCGCGAAAACCAGGCTAGATAAAGTTATATGTGCTTGCGTTATTCTGTATTGGACGACAAATCTATTGTTCAGATATAGATTTACCCGCCAGCAAAGATACCAGACCATGAACCGTCCCCCGGCATAGCTACAGTCCAGCCCGTGAGAGAAGATACCAGCACAAGGACTGTCCTCTGCATTGCTATAGTCTAGCCCGTGAGAGAAGATACCAGCACAAGGACTGTCCCCTGCATTGCTACAGTCTAGCCCGTGAGAGAAGATACCAGCACAAAGACTGTCCCCTGCATTTCTACAGTCTAGCCCGTGAGAGAAGATACCTTTACAAGAACTGTCCCTGCATTGCTACAGTCTGGCCCGTGAGAGAAGATACCAGCACAAGAACTGTCCCCTGCATTGCTTCAGTCTAGCCCGTGAGAGGAGATACCAGCACAAGGACTGTCCCCTGCATTGCTACAGTCTAGCCCGTGAGAGAAGATACCATCACAAGGACTGTCCCCTGCATTGCTACAGTCTAGCCCGTGAGAGAAGATACCAGCACAAGAACTGTCCCCTGCATTGCTTCAGTCTAGCCCGTGAGAGAAGATACCAGCACAAGGACTGTCCCTGCATTGCTACAGTCTAGCCCGTGAGAGAAGATACCTTTACAAGAACTGTCCCTGCATTGCTACAGTCTGGCTCGTGAGAGAAGATACCAGCACAAGAACTGTCCCCTGCATTGCTACGTCTAGTCCGTGAGAGAAGATACCAGCACATGGACTGTCCCCTGCATTGCTACAGTCTAGCCCGTGAGAGGAGATACCAGCACAAGGACTGTCCCCAGCATTGCTACAGTCTAGCCCGTGAGAGAAGATACCAGCACAAAGACTGTCCCCTGCATTGCTACAGTCTAGCCTGTGAGAGAAGATACCAGCACAAGAACTGTCCCCTGCATTGCTACAGTCTAGCCCGTGAGAGAAGATACCAGCACAAGGACTGTCCCCAGCATTGCTACAGTCTAGCCGGAGAGAGAAGATACCAGCACAAGGACTGTCCCGTGCATTTCTACAGTCTAGCCCGTGAGAGAAGATACCAGCACAATGACTGTCCCTTGCATTGCTACCAACTTATGAATGAACATTTTGTAATGGTTTGAGTGAAAGGATTTCCTAATAAAATAATTCCATATATTTTGGTAAATCTCTGCTAGACAATTCTCTTCATGAGAAATTTTTGAAAGCCAACCCGATATGACAGACATCAGCGGAGATGATTTGAAGTGTTTTTTTTTTAATGACAAGTTGGCCTGCATGTCATTTCAAAACGACCGGTGGCGCCTCTGCCGGTAAAGTATTTTCTGAGACTGAGAATAAAGAAATGCAATCCAATACAGCGACAAATAGTTTCTGAAATGACTCCTTTTTTACGATTTCGTACGAGGAGAGATCTGCGAAACAGCTCATATACAAAAATGGTATCGTTCATAAAACGATGAATGACAGCCATAAATCCAGTGCATGATTTGACGTCTGGTTATTGCGCCGATATGACTTCTTGTAAAGTCACTAAATCCTCGTTTTTCTTTATTAACTTCAATGAAAACTGTAAAAAATATATATTCCTTATCCCCACAGTTTCTTATCGCATTATTGTGTAAAGGTATAACCAGAAAGCCAGTGCTTAAGTTAAACTGCCTTTGCAAAAATCGCCGCCAAATGACTTCTTCACCGACAAAAATTGAATATGCTATCAGGTGGAGACACCATCGATTTGAGTTTTAAGAAATTTAATTTTGTTAATTTTCACAGATTCTTCGCATTTAAGTATATTTTACATTCGGTAACTCTGTATTGATATGCATGAATCGATATTTTGAGTCATAATTCTTTAATTGTAGTTGTGCGTTAAAAGACAGCCACAAGTGCCACCTGGCGGCACCTAACTTTACCACGTTAGATTAAAAATCAACACACCATGTTTACAGCTTTTGATTTCGTGCCATTTTTCCCTGATATACAGACATACATACGCAGATATACAACTTCTATGCCCAATTACTCTACCTCGGAGACATCAAACTTCTCAAGTTGTCCCCGAAGCTATCAGAGTCTCACCGCCAGCAATCTAGCATACAAAAAAAAACATGCCTTATTGATACTCGATGGCAATTTATATGGCTTATAACCAATTTCCTTTGTTGCTTCCCCATGATATCGAGCACATCCTGAGCAGGGAAGTTTAGTTTACCCTCCCTTTAAGACAATATTCTTGTCATCCCTTCTGAAATGAAAGGCAAGAGAGAGAGAATCTTCTTGGTGTATCCACGTTGACAAACGACGACGAAATCCAGCTCACTCAAGAAGAAAGAATAAATTGAACGATGGCTAAAGGATGATGACAGAGAAAAGATTTTCCGGCCTCAAGAGTTGTTTTTTTTTTTTTTTTACGGGTTTTACTGTCCGTTTTGAGGTCAAAAGAAAGAATTTATCAATTTTCTGTTGACTACAATAACTTTATCAGGGATCGGAAATTTTCTTCCATTTTGTCTTTTAATTAAAAACAGAAATAACGATTTTTTCCATGAAAACTATTTTTTTTCTTGTCATAACTTATTGGGTGACCCTTGTAATTCCTTATTAATCAAACACATTAAAATGACCTGTAATTCGTAACTGCACACAACATTTTGTGGGCTCTAGTTAAATTTCTGCTCAACGTTACCAGCTAATTTTACTAATTTAATTGATTTACATTGACTATAAAGCTATTCGACAGTAATTATCGGCAGTATTTATGTAGAAATCTACTATTCGCATGAATCTATTACAAATATTTGCATCATTTTCGTGTTGTACTATTTTACAACTAGGTACGGGCATAGTAAATATATTGGTGAGTAATGAATACACATATTATAAAACAAATCTAAACACACATCATAGCAAGCGAGCACGTTGTTGTTTGCTTCATTTCAAATCTACTCAATTTTGTTGAATAAAATCGTTAGTAAACTAACAAAATTGAATTTACTCTGGAATAGCTTTACAATGTTGTTATATACTTGTTTTGACCCAATTTTTCTAAAGTAAACTTTTTCCTGTAACGACATTTTTAATGGGTTTTTGTAAGATACAAAAAAATTCAAATAAAATCGGTTATTCTAATATCAAGTTATTGCTTACCTTAAAAACAATCTGCCATAACATAAAAAAAAATCAGCTTTATCGATTATAATCAGTCTGAACAACAGCAAAATTATGATCAAGGTGCAGTGAGTGGCAGCCATCTTTAATTTTTGAATTTAGGTGTTTTTTCTGTCAGTTGCCGGGCAAATAATTGCTGGTTTCGATTACTTCGCTGCTCTCCCGCTAGTCTTCGCTAGTGAGAAGACGATTAAAAAATGTAGCTTTTTAAATTTTTATCGTCAAATCGGCAATTTTTTTACATGAATAGCACGGCTACAAAGACAAAACAAATAATGCATGTGCGTTTTCTTTTCCAAGAGCAATCTAAATTAATTTGTTGGGCCCAAAAAGCTTAGTTTTATTGAATTATATATTTGGAAAAAATTGATAAAAATTTGACTTTGATTAAAAGAAAGCTAATTAAATTCTACATGAAAACAGGACATTTTTTAATTTACTACTGATAAGGCTTAGGGGAGACTGGGGCTAGTTGTTACAATTTCGATGTTTGATTTTTTTGTGGACATTTTACAAAATTTGCATTAAAATTAAACAGCTGGGAAGGAAAAACTAAAAAAATAATATCTTGCCTCGTGGTGTCAAAATTGTTTTATCTCCAATTATTTCCGTACTTCGGCGCTTTGGACTAGTTTTGCAGTTTCAGACTGACGAGCTACCTAATAGCTAACACTGATATTAATGACACCACGATATTTCAAATCCCCTATTTTTAAATTCGATTGTAACAACTTGCCCCTGTAACAACTTGCCCCAGTCTCCCCTACTCCGTAAATAATTTTTAAAATAAAATATTACCTTTTAATATAAGACCGTTTGTTTACAGACAAAATTAACATAATTTTTCCCCATGCAGCTGAAAACATTAAAAACACTAAACACTTTCTGAATTGTCAATAAAACTTCGGAACAGCTTTGCTTTGAACAATCCATTTGAATGGCACCCACACACTTTTAGCAATAGAATAATTCTCCAACAAGACATTAAAAATAGTGACTAGCATTAAGCTGTTTGGCATATGCCGCCGTTCTGAATTGAATTGCAAATTACTAATCACCGATTGCATGATGGTTCGCGTGCTACGTTCTCTATAATTGCCGAACCAGAAATAATTACTCTGGTTTTGCAAATATTCCCGGAGAAAGCAAACATTTGTGTAAGAACAATGCTGGCAGCAATGAAAACGTTTCTAGCGTTTAGTTGAACTCTATTTAAGCTTTCAGCTTTTGAAACGTTCTGCGGATAAATTGGAAAGTTAAACATTTTGTCATTGATAGATACTTGAATCTGGAAGTTTCTTGAACTTCATAGATGCCACAAACAACGAAAGTATTTGATATTTGTATTAATAAGTTCATCAAGCTACCTTAGCTGTCATAGGTAGGTACCTATGACAACATATTTTAATAGGTTTCAAAATTAATAACTTTTTTATTTTATGCGTTAGTGCACCAACTTATAGACAAAAAAGAGATGCTTAATTAGTTATGCCCGGTTTTACCAAAATCTCACCTCCTAGTTGAAGTGTTAGTTGGAACTATTACCATGACTACTTACAATCACATGCAGTGAAATTCAGATGTTTCTGTGAGCTAGAGATCCAACTTATAGTTGAACATTTTGTTGAAACTGTTGCTATGACGACTTCCAATCACATGCAGTGAAATTCAGATGTTTCTGTGAGCTAGAGATCCAACTTATAGTTGAACAATTTGTTGAAACTATTGCCATGACTACTTCCAATCACATGCAGTGAAATTCAGATGTTTCTGTGGGCTAGAGATCCAACTTATAGTTGAACATTTTCTTGAAACTGTTGCCATGACGACTTCCAATCACATGCAGTGAAATTCAGATGTTTCTGTGAGCTAGAGATCCAACTTATGGTTGAACATTTTGTTGAAACTGTTGCCATGACGACTTCCAATCACATGCAGTGAAATTCAGATGTTTCTGTGAGCTAGAGATCCAACTTATGGTTGAACATTTTGTTGAAACTGTTGCCATGACGACTTCCAATCACATGCAGTGAAATTCAGATGTTTCTGTGAGCTAGGGATCCAACTTATAGTTGAACATTTTGTTGAAACTGTTGCCATGACGACTTCCAATCACATGCAGTGAAATTCAGATGTTTCTGTGAGCTAGAGATTCAACTTATAGTTCAACATTTTGTTAAAACCCGATCTTAGTTTAGTTAAAAAGCAGATAATTTTTTCAGAAGTTTTAAGCAAACTTAAGTTTAGTAAAGTAAAGTTTTTAGTAATAAAAAACGCAAAAAATATCGATTTCCACAGCAAGAAAATCCAACGTTCTCGTTTTTTTCTCAATGTTATTCATTCTATTATGTAAAGAAAATATATTTCCTATGTCAATCATTTTAAACTACCAATTCATAATTTTTTTTTAAAGTTTCTTTTAAATTTTAACACAATTTCTGAAAGCAAAGTACAAAGTATCGGAATGCCTTTAAGATTTTTATTTTACATTTTCTTGAAGCCATCTGTCAATAACAACCATCTTCTATACAAAACACCGCCACGAGACGCTTTCTGTAATGCACTGGAAATCTTGAAGCTTTGCCTCCATCAACTAAACTTTACAGTAATGTTCATTATGAAAATATTATTGCTGACAAGCCCAACGCATGCTTGTGATAATCACTCGACGGGGCGCTTTCGTCCCGCCAAGTTTAATCAGTGCATTCTATAATATGTTTCCACAAATTGTAATTATCCTTGAAGTAAATTCACGGACACGGAAACTCATCAAGGGTACGAATAAGTTAGCAACCCCGTTCAGCCGTATATCAACAAATCGACTTATAAAATGGTAGCCGCATATTGAAAGCGTGGACATGGATTGCAGCCGCAGCCTTGGGGTTGGATGGATTCAACCTCCGTTTTCCTCGGGAAAACCGTAGAATATCAACTCAACTAAAAAACATTTCTTAAAACAACTTTCTTGTTCCGATTTCTTATAGGGGCTGCTAAATAAATCATCAGTTTCTTGAGGTCTTTTTTCTGTAATTAATATAAATATTATAACAAATGTAAAATATTTAAAATGTGTCATTTTTTTATATGTTAATCACTTTACTCCAGCCAAGACATTTTATTTTGTGCCATGCATTTTTTTTCCGATGGCAAAATTTTCAATTTTTTTGGCAACCACACATTTTTTGAGCTAAGAGAGTGAAACTGCGAAAAAAAAACATTTTTTTTTGTGGAAGCTGTTTTGCAAAATAACTATTTAATTTTGACAAAAAAACTATTTCAATTGGGGTTTGAAATTGGGTTTTGCTAAGTGAAGAACAACTAAATATCCCAACTTTTTGCAAATTGTACCTGTTACTTTATCAAGGGTTAAAGCTGTCCTGACAATTGTCCGATAACAAAAGAACCACAAAAAATTGAAACAAATTCCTAGTTCTATGTAAGTCTAAATGCATCTAGCTAAAAAAATCAAGATCAATAATTGAAAAACTAAAATATTTTTTTAATTTCGAAAATAAGACGCAGAAAACTTGGCATTTTTTTAAAAACTTATCATGATTGTGTTGGTGGAAAAATTTTTTAATTAATATTTGTTCAATTGGGGTCCAGTTTTGTAAATACTATTGCCTTTCGTAAATATCTGCTTTAAAATTGATTTGAAAAACTATCCATCTGACAAAAAAGTCAATTTTTTTGTCCTAGTTTACTAAATACCTTTCCATAACATTCCTACCTCCAGCCAGGTATTGTGGTATTATGAGAAATAGTACACAACTAGTTTGTGATTTCATCCATGCAAATAGACACTCTAAAATAATTATCATCCAGTCGCATTAGAGACGCCTAGATATGGCGATGATTCAACTGAATTTTGATAGCACAACATTCCACAGTTCTCCAACTATCATTCCATAGTGCACATTACAATTCTGTGTGGGCAGGGCAACAAAATAGCCGCTCACCGTTCAGTTGCTCAGTTCATATTGTTCACTTATAGTACATGCAAAACATGTAAAACCATTCAAAACTTTTTATCCATTTTCCTACAGCCAGTACCAATCTATCTGGTATAGTTTGATAAAGGGTAAAACGAGGAAAATCACCTCTTAAGTAGATGTGGGTATGTAATTCAGTAATGTAGTAAAAACGATTTTATAACGGCCATAACAGCTAAATACGGTCATAACTGGAAATCTATTAAATTTAAACATATCAGCCTGGCAAATGTAATACGCTATTGACTATAAAATATAATATTATTATCTCAATCGAGCGAGGTGTTTTATGCGTCATGTTGAGGGCATTATAAAAAGTAACTGTCGACCGAAGAGCGACGAATGAGAGTGCTCAAGACATTAGCCTCGAAGGAATTGATGGTTTAGCGACCTCTACTAATCGTCCTGCTGGGTCCACTAAAATCCCTTATCTTAAGAAGGAGATTTCTGAAGAAGTTTCCTCTTCGCTTCATATGGCAAAATGGCGGGTTGTAATAAAATATGGGCTTTGTCATCAATTTTCAAATTTTAATATTGTTATAGTCTTCGCGGATGGTTTTTGAAATGTATGAAAATTAATTATGGAACATAATATCTTTTAGAGGCCATGGCTTAGTCTTGAAAGTCGGGTATTGTGAGATGTTTACTGGGTAATTTTATCCCACTCTTGGGATATGGAGGGTTACTTCGAACGGTGAGCTCGTTCGGAAATGTTGGGACGTTGAAAGTCAACGCTACTGGAAAACTCTCTGTTTGAAAGAATATTCGTTGGCCTTTCACTGAAAAGTGATAATTTCCACGGCTGAACTTAGAAACTGCAGTTCTAAATCGTTAAACGACGTATCAAAAAAGATCACAAATTTATTTTTTTTGTTTGCTGTAGCCAACTCATTTTATTTTAGAGAGAAGGGGAGGCATTTTAATGTGACTTTAGAAGATGCTTACTGAAACTTTGGCGTGCTAAAACACCAGATTTCTTGATATAACTAAAGCGAAGTTACACTGCTTTGGGTCAGGTATTGGATGGGTGAACATCATACACATGACCAGTTCTGTTCGGGAGAGAGGTTGGAGGGATGAAAGTTAAGCAATACTGCGTTGGGTCAGGTATTGGATGGGTGACCATCATACACGTGACCAGTTATATTCGGGAGAGAGGTTGAAGGGATGAAAGTTAAGCAACACTGCGCTGGGTCAGTTATTGGATGGGTAACCGAACACAACTACAGTCCAATGATTAGAATGGGCAAGAGCATTCCTGAACATAAACAGGTTTTCTTCAACGGAGTCAAACAGGAAAAAATGCTCGAATGGAAAACGCACACCGATATTCTGTGCAAGAAAATCGCTTCCGACTGCACCTTCTTAGAAAAATCAAGGAAGTAACAAGCCTTGAAGTAGTAATGCTGCTTTACTTCTCGCAAATTCAATCCAAATTCCGCCATGGTATCACACTTTGGAAAAACTCACATCATGCACGTCGTTTTTTTTTTTTCATTTTGCAACCTACGTGCGAGCCATGGCGGGCGCAAAAAGCAACCCCTATATAAAGGTCTACATAAAAGACTCCTGCAAAATCAAATTCAGGAAATTTAAAATGCTCACGCTACCATGCTTATAACATCTAATGCAGCATCGTGTTTATCAAAGAAAACGCATAGCAGCTAACTACAAACGGGAACTATCACTCACACGATAACAGAAGAGGAAAAGAACCAAACAGAGAAATCTTCAAAATGAACCCCAGCTACGCCGGCTCAAAACTTTTCAACGTTTTGCCCAATGCAATTAAAGAAAAGAAAGGTAGCGTTTTTAAATCTGACCTCAAGCTATGACTGATAGAGAAGTGCTTGTATGATATTAAAGAATAATTTAATTAGACAGGGTCCAAGACAATGTACTTAGTGTAGTAGCAGAGGAATGTTTTACTTTGATGAGCTTCTACCCTGTGACTTTACTTTGTGACTACTTTTGACAAAAACTATTTCAACCGGGTTTTGAATGCTAAGTGAAGAACAACTAAATTTCTCAACGTTTCGTAACTTGTACCTGTTACTTTATCAATGACTGCTCTAACCCTTGATAAAGTAACAGGTACAAGCAACAAAACGTTGGGAAATTTAGTTGTTGAATGAATGCATGAAACTTTATTACCTGCTTAGAATTTTAACAAATTCGGTGGCATATCCACAGTGATTGATTATACTTAAAACTTATTTATTTCTAACACTCTATTTCTAAACATTTTACATAATTTCATATTCACAATTGCATTCTGAGGCAGCTCATTTCATTCAGCTGTACCTCTGTCCACCAATGAGTCCATGTTTTAATCCTTCTTCCAAGCCTTTTCCTCTCAATCTTATGACAGTGGTCTTTCCTACTCTTATAGTTCAATTAGTATTCAAAACCCATTTAGAATAGTTGTTTGTCAGCTTCTTACAAAATCAAATTCATGATTCAGAAGGGCACACGCAGAGGAAATATGACGGACACTGTTATTATTAGTTCCCCGCAGGCTCATGGCTAGTTAGAAGTTCTAACAGAAAGCAAACAAGTGTTTTAAGATAGTACACACCTAGCCGGTGTTGACACTGTCCTTACAAACAAAACACAAGAGCTACGAATAAGAAAACAATACAAATCATATAAAAGTACCATCGAAAAAAAAGGAAGCAAGTACCAACACAAAAACACACTTTACACAATACACAACTCATCGCTTCCTCATACTTAAACATACCCTTGCTGTACGAAATTCGCCGGAGAGAAAAAAAAATATAGAAGAACAACTTGAAGCGTATTGTCTCAGCTGAGCAAGTAGACGCAGGGTGTTTCGTTATCCAAGAAAGAAGTAAACTCTTAAAAGCAGATATATTCACAAAAGCTTAAGAACAATGCAGGACTGGAGGCGGTTTTACAGAAGGGGATTTTCATTCCGAAAAGGGGTTGAACATTTCTGTTGTATACGTTTTGGTGTGTGTAGGTTATATATCTTTCCATTGCCGTGTAACTTGCGTTAGCTATCACTCACGCGTACGCCAAGTGTGTAACTGTAACCTAATAAGTGCTAACTGTACGTCTAGCTATGTTACCTGGGAAATGTTCACTGAAGTAATAACATATCCGTTGTAATTAGTGTTGATATGGTTGAAATTTGTACTGACAGAAGTAACATGGCAGCTATGTGCTGGATATAATTCTAGATCCATGCGTGCGGCAGTATCAGACCGTTGTGTTCAAACTTTAGTGAGAGAAAGAGGTGTTTGTTTAAGTTGTGGAACATGAGATGGGTACGATTTTAATGAGATTAGCGGGGATAATTACTTGTTAAAGGGTTTGTTAAGAGGGATGAGGGGTTGATGGCTAGCTGTGTTAATCGGAAGTGGAACGTCTGATCAGTCTGGCAGTTGTATTTGTTTAAGTGTGGTTATGTAGTGGTAGCTTGACAAAGGAAATCGTTACTCTGCACCGTGGAGTTATCTGAAAAGTTGTGTACGGAAGTTTTCTGTGGGGTTATTACCTCTGGAAGCTAAATTTAATATGCATCCTCTTTGGAATCAGGGAATGCCTCATAAAATGTAAATAGATCGTCATAAACGCGATCAAAAATGGACAGAATTGATGCTTTTTCGACCGGGGTTTTTAGAAAATACACAACCATTGGAATAACACGAAGTTTTATTTTGGTCCAGTTTGACAGTATTTTTAACTCTGAGTTAAGCTCTTAGCTCACAGAAACAGCTGACTCTCACTGCCTGTGATTGGTTTTTGCCACAGCAATTAATCTAACTCTCACTTTATCCAGAGGCCAAGAACATTTTAAAACTGGGCGTTAGCAAAAAACTTCTTCAGTACGATAATTGGTTGACTATCGAAGGGCAGAAATTAAAAAAAATTATTATAATTAAGAAGTTTGTGTTCGGTTTTTGAGGAAATTCGTATCCTATTTTCCCGTCGTTCAGAGGCGCCGTGTTCTCTGTCGAAAATCTAAAATATTTTCTAAGGAATCTTTTTTGAACGCTAGACTTTTAATATTTTCTTTGTTGAATTTTGGACTTTCTTGTGTATACACAAAAAATCAGAGGTAATGACACCTTTCATTTTTTGGTTGAGGCTTTCCTTTGTAATCTCTTTGCCACCCTACAGATTTAAATTTAAAAAATGCACACACGAGCTCGATCCACGATAAAGGACCACTGACAGATCAATTTCCCTTTGCTTGTACGACTCTTTGAAAGTACTCTACTACTAGAGCTTCGTTTTTATTTTGGCCTCTGGTCTTTTCTTAAATATCTCGTCCAAGAAATAATTGTATTTTCTTCTCTTTGCCTTGAAGGCTGAGTCTCAGCAGTTCTTAACAAAACCATCAAGACATAAACCTCATTCTCAACATGTTTAGAACACAATCATTTAATTATCTTGCAAGTTGTCTCGCTTGGGTCAAAACAGACGTCTTTGCTAAATCTTCTTCTAGAGTAAATCCGAGGTCTACAAATTTCTTCTATAAATTAGTTTCAAAATGATTTTATTTTCAATATCGTTCGGGTATTTTTATAAGCTTGATATAATTATTATGTATGATACCGCTTTTTTTTTTTTAACTAATTCGTACAACTCAAGTTTGGAACTCCCCCCCAGCCTGTGAAGCTAGCGACCAAGAAAAAGTCCATGAAAAAATTAAAAAGAATATTTGGAAGTAGCGGGCTCCAAGCCCAAGTTTGCTAATCACTCATCCATGCTGGGGGTTAGTTCCCTTTCCCTCCCCTACCGGCCCTTCCCACTTTTGGCAACGATCACGTTGCCTCCTTATTCAATTAGCAAAAGGGGAGCCGAGATTTTTTATTTCCGAGTCTAAAAACTCTTTTTACTTTTTTTTACCTTCATTACGATTTCTCTTTGATTAGGTAGCAAAGAAACAGAGAAAGATGCGAATGGAGAAGAGAAGGAATGTTTTTCACGTTTCTTTATGTCTCGCAATTATAATAAGGAAGTTCGTGACCTGCTCTGTTTGCCTGTTTGCTTTTGCTTTCTTCGGTTTTGTTTTCAAACGAGATACCATATAATATTATTGCTTTATTTTCTTCTGCGATGACATTATCTCCCTTGTTTCTCCTTTAGCGCAATTATATGACATTTTCTTTTAGAAATAAATTGAAAATGTTTTTAAATTGAACTTTCTATAACTAGAAAAGTCGAGCTTTATTTTTTGTCAAAGAGATAACCGAAAAAATGACACAACTGTGTTTCACAGAAAAATATAACTCCATTTCACTTAATCTTTATCATCAATTACATATCTAGTAATTGTTTCCATTCAAAAACGATAAAAACCAATTTAAATTGTATTTCCAAAAAGACAACCATAATTTTTGATGGTTTTTAGACTCATGTCTACTTTATTTATCCTTAGCACTAGTTTTAACTAGTTTTTATTTCAGAAAATACAAAATACATTAGTTTTTGAGTTATTGACCCCTGATTATTTTATTTAGATGCATTCAGGAAGCTTGAACTAGGTAATTGTTATAATTTTATGTGGTTCTTTTGTTATCGGAAAATTGTCAGGACTGCTCTTACCCTTGAAGAAGTAACTAGTACATGTTATGAAACGTCGGAAAATTTAGTTGCCCTTTACTTAGCATTCAAAACCCATTTCAAATAGTTTTTGTTAAAACTATCGTTTTCTTGATCTCACCTGATGATTTTAGAAGTCGGTGATCGTCCATTTTAACTGACACTAAACTCAGCATCTAGTTCATTTCCAACCAATATTACACTCAACAGGGCTGCCAACACAATCACGTTAAAGAGACAATAACAAAGCTACGATACCTCGACGGAAAGCAGCCGTTGTTACCATGTTTTGTTGCCAATCTCGCTCCACCGAGCTCATGAAACTGTTGAATCAAATCATCTAACTAACATTCAACATTGTTACAAACAAAACAATGCAAAATCCATTGTTAGCATATGTTCCAAATACTCGGTACAATGTCTCGCAAATGCAACTAATTCAAATCGTCCGGACGCATCGTTGCCTGGTATTTTCTATACCAACTGTTCGAACTGGGGTCCATATGTTTAGGTGTCCTAATGGCATTTAACCCACGCCATTTATTACCGCCAGCGACGAATAGTGCGTGGTCATTTGTCTAGGCAAAGTGCGTCGTTATACACAAGACTAATTGATACTGGCTCAGGGTGTACGCATGGCTTTCACCTGTGCTCAAATGAAAGGATAATCTGTCTCGTCCACGCATAATTTTCGAATCGTAACCTAGCCTAGAATTAGTATTGTTTGTCAAAAAAGTCCTTTTTAAGATTGACATGAGATAAGGGACGTGAAGCCGGTAGTCCCTTTGGTGCTCTTCGTCGGGAGTGGGCTACTGGCCGACACTGGGGTTTCTCCTTCTCTTTTAGGCTAGGTGAACATCATCAATCACTCATTTACCGACACCATAAGACCAGAGCCACAGACGCTAAAACAGTGCGTCGTTAAACACAACTGATCAATCAATCAGTCAATTTAATTCTTAAAAGGAAAGCTATTGGATTCAAGAAAAGACTTCATGTGACTCTGTCTCAGTGCAACTTTCACGTGTTCGACTGGGCATGTGACTCTGTCCCAGTGCAACTTTCATGTGTTTGACTGGGCATGTGACTCTGTCCCAGTGCATCTTTCACGTGTTCGACTGGGCATGTGACTCTGTCCCAGTGCAACTTTCACGTGTTCTACTGGGCATGTGACTCTGTCCCAGTGCAACTTTCACGTGTTCGACTGGGCATGTGACTCTGCCCCAGTACAAATTTCACGTGTTCGACTGGGCATGTGACTCTGTCCCAGTGCAACTTTCAAGTGTTCGACTGGGCATGTGACTCTGTCCCAGTGCAACTTTCACGTGTTAGACTGGGCATGTGACTCTGTCCCAGTGCAACTTTCACGTGTTCGACTGGGCATGTGACTCTGCACCAGTGCAACTTTCACGTGTTCGACTGGGCAATAGACTATGGCCCAGTGTTACTTCCACGTGTTCGACTGGGCATGTGACTCTGTCCCAGTGCAACTTTCACGTGTTCGACTGGGCATGTGACTCTGCACCAGTGCAACTTTCACGTGTTCGACTGGGCAATAGACTATGGCCCAGTGTTACTTCCACGTGTTCGACTGGGCATGTGACTCTGTCCCAGTGCAACTTTCACGTGTTCGACTGGGCATGTGACTCTTCCCAGTGCAACTTTCACGTGTTCGACTGGGCATGTGACTCTGTCCCAGTGCAACTTTCACGTGTTCGACTGGGCATGTGACTCTGCCCCAAGACAACTTTCACGTGTTCGACTGGGCATGTGACTCTGTCCCAGTGCAACTTTCACGTGTTCGACTGGGCATGTGACTCTGCCCCAGTGCAACTTTCACGTGCTTGACTGGGCATGTGACTCTGTCCTAGTGCAACTTTCACGTGTTCGACTGGGCATGTGACTCTGCCCCAAGACAACTTTCACGTGTTCGACTGGGCATGTGACTCTGTCCCAGTGCAACTTTCACGTGTTTGACTGGCAGAGTTGCTCGCTTTCAGATCACTCACGGTGCACTTTTTTTGCTCCGAGAATTTCGACAGTGCAATTGGAAAAACAATAAATCCACTGACAGCTAGTGATCACGTGTTCGGTTGGGAGCGCTCTCGCTCGGAACTGGAGCAAACCCGATGGAGAGCATGACCCCATCTAGCAGATTTTTAATTCGTCCAGTTGAAGGACAGTCGAAAACGCCGTTAATAGCATCGAATCTCTATTACTAATTTATTTTTCAATAAAAAATGAATTGCTTTCTGCTAAATAATACTGTCATGTATGACTTAAAACACGTCCAACTTTAATGTGATGCATCAGATAGTCACATCAACTCAAATGACCTTTCCCGATCCATCGAACACACTCCAACCAAATTCGATGACACAGTGACAGCACGTGTCGCTCCTCTTCCAAACGGTATTAACAGGCAAGTCACCTCATCCATCACAGCGCTGGCAGCTTCAGAATTAGCCGGTGGTCATTCATCTGTTGGTAAAGTGCGTCGTTAAACAGCTACTAATTGCAGGACGGCACACTCACCTTTGGATGGTCTCTAACTGGTACCATAATTCGGACTGTCACTTTGATGGGCTTGTCTCGAGTTATGTCCACCATGCGGCGCTGTTGTTCGCCCTCCCCGACGCGGCGCGTGACCAGGCCGTTGGCTGTTTTGTCGCCGCTGATGCTGCCATCTGGAAATAAGAAATGAAACGAAGATTTTAAATGACAACTCGTTGGAGGAGGAAGTATTCTCTCATTTGCATCGTAGACAGAAAGTCTATAATATTGTCAAATATTGTCGAATTGCTTTCTTAAAAAACACCTTCAGAATTCAACTACTTTACTGGCAAAAAAGTATAGTTTATGATTTCAGCAGATGTCTTTGAGTTGGGTAAAACAATTTCTTTATTTCTCGCAAATTATTCACATTTAGGACAGAGTTTGACTAAATTATCTTTATTTATGGTACCCAATGAATGAAATGCATTTGCCGTTATGTTTTATGGTTATTATTTAATCTTTAAGTTTTGTTACAAAGGATGATTGCAAGCGTCACATGGTGGCAATTAGCCTGTTTGACATCTTCCATAGAAAAGTGTGACATTTAAGGTTAAATTTTGTAAGATTTAGTACTGGAGGCTGGATCCACAAATCAGAGCTTAAATAAACCTTGGAGTTTGAAAATGATAAGCCAATTACAGGCGGTGTTTTCAGAATTTCTGAGATTATTATTATTAGTGTGATAACGACTTTACCAACTTTATTGGAATTTAATGGGGTTGAAATTAAACTCTGCTCCGTGAATTCTGCCTGAGAAATAAGTTATTTGAGTAGAGTTTTGTCATTATATTATGATATGAAGTGAACAATACTTTCGTCCAGATCAGTTCGGGAGAGAGGTTGGAGGGATGAAAGTTAAGTAACACTGCGCTAAGTCAGATATTGGATGGGTGACCATCATACACATGACCAGTTCTGTTCGGGAGAGAGGTTGGAGGGATGAAAGTTAAGCAACACTGCGCTGGGTCAGGTATTGGATGGGTGACAATCATACACATGACCAGTTCTGTTCGGGAGAGAGGTTGGAGGGATGAAAGTTAGTACAGCAACTTCACTCGCCTTGCTTCTCAACCTCTCGAAAGCATGGATTTGTGGAGGAATCCTGTTGTTCGCGTTGCACCGTCCTTCGGAAGGGACGTTAAGCCTTTGGTCACCTCGGTGCTTTTCGACAGGAGTAAACTACGTGCCGGCACCGAGTGTTCCCTACTCTCTTCTGGTCTACGTTAGGTTCATCATCATCCTCATCATCATCCACCCGTTAACCGATGCCATTAGACCAGTGCCGCATGGCCCATTGTCAAAACAGTGCGTCGTTAAACACCACAAATCAATCAGCAATGCCTTCACACAAGCGCTTATTTTTAGTTTCAATATAAACATATGCTAGTTTGTTTTTCACTGCTATTTTGTATCGTAAAACCGTTGCGCTGTCTGGGTAACCAGCTAGCAAGGAAAGTCTCACTTGAGTTTCAAAGGTGAGTCAACGAACTTGAAAAACCATTCGACACACCCAAACTGAATCGAATAAAAATAGTCTATCCCTCCTACAACTTCTTGGCTCCAAATTTGTTTCCAGCCTCTAGTCACATCCACGAAACTCCATGTGCTTCTCGATCGATTTAAATTTAACCCACACCATTTACACGACGCTCATACCGGAGGGCTTAAATTAACTGCGACGTTAAGTGTCAAAATGTGTAACCTGTAGACCGCAAATTCAACAGAAGTGAAATTTTGAAATGTCGAGTCGTGAATTTGGGGCTTTGGTCAAAATGATGACGTGAATTTCACTTTGATATGCAGGTATCCGGGCAAAGTCGGTGAATTATTGCTGAAAATCGGTAAGGCATGTTCGAGACAACTGTGGCTTAGCGGCATTTCGTAGACACAAGTCTCGCAGTCGCATGGAAATTTAGTGGTCGGTTGGTGTACGATTTGATTGGCAAATCAATGGACAATCTAGCGAATTTAGTTTCGAAGTTGGCGTGCCTGGGGTTTGGGGGTTTGTCCTGTCAGAATGAAACAGTGTCCGCTAGGTAACCGCCAGATGGTTGTTGATAATTACGAGATTTGCAAATTGCACGACGCAATAACGGACAGGTTTGTAGAATGAATTGTGAGCTTGAAATTCAATGCGCAGAAATTTGTGTCGATGACGTTTGTGCACCGCAATGATCTGGTGGTACAAATCTCAGGATTACTTTTGGAAACTAATCTAGCGGTTTTTTTTTTGTGTTTTCCGTTTAACTTTTCTTGTAAATTTTTTATCAAAAAGGTAAAATGGAATTTCAACGACACAGGAAAAAAAACAAAGATCAAAGACTGGCACACAAACACACACCCATAGAAACACAGAAGAAAATATATATTCCGATTCGATTTCTTGACAACACCGACGCTGAAACGACAACAACACAGACAAACTTCTCAAGTATTCCTTTTATTTTTATTTTGCATGTTTGTTTGGAATCTAGGGAACTTATCATTTTAACAACTTTTGGTCCGCGCGAGGTCAGCGCGGCTGAAATGGCTTCTGAGAGTTTTGGCTTTGCGGAAAGGGAGCAAGAAATCTGCGAAGAAATCGTATTCGAAACTTCAACTCGTCCATCACTACAAAATAAGGTGATCTCCTATTGTGACCACGTACAAGAAAATCACACGACGCTAGCCGTAAATCACAAACAGAGATTTCAAATAAAGTAACAACCACCTCATAGTTTTTGCTAAGGGACATTTCACTGTGGCACGTGTTCCATCATCTTTTACACACAAATCTCAAAAAAACACTTTTTCTCTCTTCGAAAACAACCTAACCAAAGCGCGAGGTCCCTTGTGGTGCGGTTTTTTATAAGACTTAGATCGAAATAGATTGAATGCCTAACCTTTGAAACCTTTTTGAAGATCTAAAGAAAGAGCGAGCTGTGTTATTGTTTTGTCTGCTACCTAAATCTTGCTCGCGTTCACCACCAACCACAGTACCAACATCTCGACAGAAGCTTGCCAACGGTTGAAAGAAAAAACCGGTCAAAGACATGGCGAGAATGACAAGAAAATCGTGGATTCAACGTCGCGTTCAATGGAGGCAAAGATTGCTGATGTCGGTTGCATTGACTTGAGACCCACAATTAGATTACAGAGGACACAAAAGAAAAACGTAGAGAACCAAAACCAACACAAAATAGAGCGTATTTACATTGACCGCAAGAGAAATGGCCATCTAAACTTTAGGCAACTGAATGACCATTTTGAATAGATTGGTCATGCTATCTTCCTCTCACAATATGTACCATACTATACTCAAAGCATCATAGTTAGCCTACAGACAAAGCTGCGACGGCCTTTTTCTTTCTTATGGGACTGAGACTAAGCGAAAGTAGTTCAGACATCAGTCAACGGAGTGCGTTAACATCGCAGTCAGCATCTTTTCATAATAATCTCCATGCTTGGGTCACATCACAATTAATTCTGCCAATTGACGCTATTTTTCTTGTATAAAGTTTCAAAACAAATTCGGACAATGCCTCGGGGCAAACGAGCTAAATTAGCATCAACTTCAGCAAAGTTAAAATATTCGTGTATCATCCCTTTGACTCACGTAACACGTATTAACAGAGGAAACACATTGAGCACCCTTTGCACCCCGGCACGGTCGAGCACTCCCACGCGTCGAGACCCAAGCATCTGCATAATGAGTGACTAAAAGGGTTTCCTTGTCTAGAGATTGCGCCGAAAACAAGTCGCCCAAAACGTCTAAACCTTACCCGTGCTTCATTCAAAAATATCACGCGTCTTTCGGTGAATGAACGATACAAAGAATAAAAGAATATTACACAAAAGTGGAAACTGTTACAGGATAATCGAATTATAATACAAAAAAAAATATAAAATAAAAAAACTGTGGGACACGTTCTGAAAAAGAAACCGATCAAACGTGAAGAGAAAGTTTTTTTTTTTTTCTTTCGTGGTGAATGAGGAAAGTGTCGCTGGGTGGCCGTTTCTGTCGCGTTGAATGGGAAAGCGTTGCGCTCTTTGTGCCGCTTTGGGAAGGGGATGGGGTACAACCACCTCCCCAGTGGTGCCCAAGCACGTATCCCTTCGGAGCACCCTGGTGTGTTATTTTATTTGTGGTTGTTCTTCGGGGCTTTCGTTTGCTTTATCTAAGAGGGAATATTAAAGTTACGTACGATCTCACACGATAATAAAGCTACGTGAATAGATGTTATATGTTTATTAGCACCAATTGATTGGCTAACCGTTATTTTCTGGTATAACAGAATAGCAAATAGGACCTAAACTAAAAGAGAATTATTTGAAATCTCAAAAGTGTTCATACTTGGATTTCTTAGATGGTAGGAAGCCACATTTTATGACGGATTCGACTGGCAGTGTGGAATTTTCTGACAATTTCAAGAATTTTATATACCTATTTCAGATTTTTGAGCAATTTAGAATTTCTCGATTTGCGACGAAAATTTTTTTTCGCACGAACTGACGCCACTGACACGTCGGCGGAACCGACGGAGTCGCGACGCTGCGTGTAAATTGCCGGCGTCGGAAGTCACCAATGAACCAGCTGTGCTTTGATTTGGCGTAAGCCGAGAGTCAACGCGAACACAAAGCTAATATTTGTTGCAAGATGAGTTCTAGAATGAGGTGGCTATAGCTCGGTGGCATGGAAAGGCAGTCGTGACCAGGCAGTCGTGACCAGGCAGTCGTGAATTAGGGCTGAAAACCCTGGGCACAGAGGGGTCTGACTTTAGAATGAGATGGAAATTAAGCATAGGGCGTTCCTTCCCAACATGTTGTGTTACATTTTCAAACAATCAATTCGTAATTGCTGAGAAAATCTAGTAGGTATTCGAGAACGCAATTTGATTTGCGTTTTGAATTAGCTTATCATCTTTTTTTTTCGATTTTTTTTTTATGATAATCATACCTCGTCATTGTTTTTTCGGTACTTAGTTTCACCAAAAGATCTTTTAAATTTGTTCGGTCAAAATTATACCTGAGAAAGGAAATCTGAAACAATGCATATCTGAATATTTGATGCAAATTTGATTTCAACAGCATTTTTCTTTAATTTTGATTGAAAACAAAATAATCAAACTGTTTTGGAAAGCGTCGCTGATCTGAGTTCAGTGATTTCGAATTTGTGATGCAAACTTTATCCAAATAAGTCTACCCGATTAGCTACTTATCCAAAAACCAACAAGAAAATAAATTCACACTGTCGCCAAACAAGACTTAATTTTAATTCGCAGACAGATCTGATACACTGTCAATAAAAATATCTAACAATATAAACTTCATTCCTGAACAGTTTTAGAGAAATCACATTAAACTCTAAATGAAGAACACAGAACTTCTAGCATAAATCGGCAACAAAAACAAGATACCTACTCCATTCTGACCAATTCAGAAAAGTTTCACACTAACTGCACTGAAAACTTCTCCGTTGCATGTTTCTCTATACCTTCAAAGTTGACTCCACGAGTTCGATACAATGCACCAAAAAATCGATAGAACCTAAACTTTAAGGAGGCCATACCTATGCTAGGATCATCTTGCCGGAGTGAATCCTGTTCCTAATTAAGCTCTTTCATTGTTAGATCCAGACGGACCCAGCATCTGTGGCCACCCTTTGGTACCCCCCGACCTAGGGGTGGCTTGCCCTATACCATGGCTTGCCCTATACCTTGGCTTGCCCATTAACCCGCATAGAGCACGGATCATTTGCGTGCCGTCTCGATTAGATGCGTGTAAGCGTGGGATTTTCCACGTGCGAGCGCCTCGGGAAGAACGCATGGAATGTCTGGGATTGATATTAAACATGGCATTAGCATAGCGGGGAAAACTCGACGGAATTTGGAAATGTTTGCAGTTGGATTTTCTGTTGGTTGTGTGGAAGTCGGTTTTGTGAAAGATTATTTGGTATATTTGATGTGAGAGAAATTAGTGAAGAGATTGTTAGCTCATGTAGTTCTGTGTTTGGGATTTCGAATACATTTTCTAAATAGCCGTTTGTGTTTTTAACGTTGACCCTATAAGTTTTTAGCAAATCCAAAAAATAGATTCACTAGTTAAATTTTGCGAAATTTTTTTTTGTCTGAAATTCAATGTGACTGTTTGCTATTGCATTTTTGTTGCAAAGCACCTGTAGGTTTTGGCACAAAAGCACCTAGAGAATTATAAAGAAGGGGCCGGTTTTAGAGTTTAGTCTCTTAAAAATAAGAAAAAAATTAGCTCATCTTAAAATACGTTACTATAAGTATTTACTTTTGATCAATTACTAAATAAGCTTTGCTGTCTACACGACAGCAATGTGAGCATCAAAAAAAGGAAAAAACTATAATGACCGCTTTTGTGCCTCATATTTAACTGCTCCGTCTCATTTGCATTATAATAAAAAAAAAATACCAGCATTGTTCACATGAATCATATCGAAACGTAGGTGTAATAAAAAAGTGTCCTGCTTAGTCGAGCTGGAAAACGTTTGCTTTGTACAAACGCACGACAGCGCACGCTTTCTCTACCCAAACGTCCGACAGCCGCATACACAAAATGCATGAATTTCAATGATAATTTTGTCGATTCAGATGCGCCGTTCGCCTGGCACGGGTAGACACGAGGAAATATTCAGAGATAGTCAATAAATAAATGATATATACTTGAATTGAAACACTATTGACAACCACAGATGCATGTCTTGCGGTGAATTACGACCTGTGTGCGATTCCTTTTTCCCCGGCACCGTTTACCTAGAGACGTTGCACAAGCAGTTAAACCTCTCTGTGCACGATCATTTCCAGCAGCTTGTTTGTATTCTTGAAATAAATCTCGAATAAATTACATTTTTCTACTTGTTTTTTCTACAAATAATTCCCCGACGTCTCAGGAGAGTCGGTTAAAATTTACATTAGGGATGTGTGCACGGCAATTCTTTTCCGCGGAAACGGAATTCATTTTCGAGGAAGAAGACGACGGAAAAAGCGGTGACTTTTCACGGGGCGTCTAAACCTATGTGTGCACGTAAACTTTTGCGGCGACGTTTCGGTGGTAAAGTGTCTTTAAACGTTGAAATCTCTCATCCTAGAACTGTTGACAGCTTTTAAGGATTCGCTTAATCATTTTGAATTTAAGGGGAATGGCGTGAAAACATGCCAACGCGCACGTTCATGGGGAAAGGCGACGGTTGGAGTCGAGAACAGTGCATTTTCTTTGGCAGAAAAAGTATATTTATACGCTTTTAAGAAAGAGGACAATAGGATCCCGACGTTGACGTAAAGGAATCTTAACATGTCTTTATCAAGATCAAAATATCTGCATTTAATAAGTTTGATGGAAAAAATTTACTCAAAAATAGTTCAAATGCGTCTTCGAATATCTTCGATTTTTTTCTTGGCAGCCTCTTTCGGATCCGGCTTTTTTATTCTCCAGATAAATAGAAAACTGGAGATCAAAATGGAAATTGATGAATCTTCTTGGCAGTAACCATGGAGATATGTCTTTAGCTGGTAGTTATCTTTTTAACTAGACGTTGTAAAACTGTATTTATTTCAATAACCCTTTCATTCCGGCAAGAATTTACTGATCCTTTAAGCCCCTGCCGCAAAAAAAATCTGTAAATAATTCAAGAAAATGCTTACATTTCCTTAGCACAACCACTTAATATTTTTGCAAAACCACAGAAGCTGACACGAAAGTTGGTTTGTAATAATATTGAGACTCAAACAATTTAAACATATATTCAAAATAAGACCACAAAAAAAAAACTATAACTGAAAATTCAGGTTATAAAGGTTAATCGCCTGAAAAATAAATTTCTAGTATTCCTTTTTTTTATTATTATGAACACTATAACCGTCTCAAAAATTATGAGTATTCACAGCCTCTAGATTCTACTTCTTAAAAATCCGTTATTCTCATCGAATACACTTAAATTGTCTCAAAAAGCCAGTGTCCGGATAGCTCAATGGGATAGAGCAACACCCGTGACAGGTGGAGATCGGGGTTCGAGTCCGCGTTTGGGCATCAATTTTTGAGACGGTAATAGTGTTGATAATAATAAAATACCCCGCGCATTGCAAGCGTTTGCAATTTGAATAAAGATTTCAGTCTAGTATTTCTAGTTATATAACAGGAGGGAATAATAAAATACTTACAAACCAATGTGAAAAACCGACTAACATCTATGACTCGTAACATGTTTTGGTAATTCAAACGAATAAAAATAAACCGTTGGGGTAACTTTCAATAGAGTTTTGGAAAAGAAAAAAGCTACATATGTCCAGTCTTATCATTTTCATTTTAAAAGGAAACAAAAATCGTGTGCTTTTTTTAAATTTTAGCCCTAGGTCATGTTTTCAACTGAACATGGAGCCCTAGCAGCCGTACGCATCCTCTATTTGTTATCGAATTGAAACATATCACTCTGCCACAGTTCAGCAAAATCATCTTTCTTTGGCCCCCGGCCTGTCTGCTTCACGCTTGATCTCCTCGACGTCACACTCTACGACAACTTGAGACATAATCACGTGACGGGTGACATCGCGACGTCTGCGACCGACGTCCGGCGTCGGCGTCGTTTAGGAGTACGCAGAATCGGTAGACGAGCCAGTGGCGGGATGCAAGTGAAGTGGCATGTTCGTTATTGATGGTATTAATTGTTGCCAGTTTTGTTTTAGAAAACATTTTGTACTCGTTGTCAGAATGAAAAACATACTTTACAATTGGTGGCTGGTCTTGGGTTAAAAATTATTTTTTTGTCGTTTCACAAGAGGCTATAAATCAGGCACGTGTGTGATGAAACTTTGAACTTATCAAATAACTTTGTACATTTTCGGCTAATCGAAGATGAATTCATTGAAAAACGATCTAGGATTCTAGTGAAAAAACAGTCGAAAAAACGAATTGAAAAAAAAATAGCAGTAGTTTACGATGGCTAGGGATTCGTTTGAGAAGGAATCTATTTTAAATATATTTCAATTTAATTTATTTTAATAAAAAAACACACTTTTTCTTCGGTCATTTTACTTAAATCTCTGTTTACTGGCGTTTTTGGGCTTTTTTAATCACTAAATAAGTCGTAAAGTACAGAGAAAATTGGATATTAATTAAGCTAAAAAGGATTAAAATGATAAGATACCAGAAAACGTACCTTAAAAAATATTTCATATTCTTCAAA
This sequence comes from Protonemura montana, assembly GCA_947568835.1. NCBI lineage: Eukaryota > Metazoa > Arthropoda > Insecta > Plecoptera > Nemouridae > Protonemura > Protonemura montana. The sequence continues at coordinate 13,078,757 of OX387610.1, read as the reverse complement.
GTGTGTCTGAAATTAATTGATTTCAGCACAGACATTTTTTTTTTCGGTTTTTCTTCCCAGCCCATAAGCTATTACAGATATACGGGTTCCACGCGTGCACGGGGCATGTCGTCCACCTCTGTCCCATCAGACATCTCGTGTCAAACGTACGCATAAGACGGATGATTATCAAGCACTAGCCAAGATCTTTAACTCTCTCATTTGTGACAGGCAAGGTTTGAAGCCTCGCTACCGTTGCACGCAACGTGCGTTTGTAGATAAATATAAACTTTGACGCTCGTCCAAATTAAGCTGTCAGTGTGAGAAGATGCATTGGCAGCTCTGCCCTCCAAACTACAGCTAAAACACTGGCTAAGAAGGTTCTGATGAAGAGGGTCTTCGTTTCATCTTACAGTTCAGGCCGTGAGATGAGATAGCAATAAGAACTCTTCACATTTGGTGGCTGGTGGTGGGCTTTTTTTGACAGTTAATTGTTATTGTTATCATTATTTGAGTTTTGAAGCACCTCAACTTTAAAATTTATAAATAAGATATAAGAAATAAAGATCTTTAAATTAGGATAATGGTTTTTAGACTCATGTCTACTTGATTTATTCTTAGCACTAGTTTTAAGAAAAACTATTTGAAATGGATTTTGAATGCTAAGTTAAGGACAACTAAAATTTTCCTGGGAAATTTCTTGGGAAAATTTTAGTTGTCCTTTACTTAGAATTCAAAACCCATTTCAAATAGTTTTTCTTAAAGTTTATAAATTAGGTTTGTCTGTGTTTGATGATGTGGTTGAAAACTACTTAATGAATCTACAAAATAATTCTCAGAATTTTTATCGAATTGCAAGAAGAATTCTTATAATGGCTCAAATTAACGACACTTTTTGGCACAGCGAAAGGTTTAGAGCGAAAGTCAAATGGCGCAGATGAAGTGAGGTGTTTTTAAAAGAAATATGTCACCGCAAAACGAACCTGTGCGAAAAGTTTAGTTCCTCGTTGAAAGGAATCTAGGAAAACTTAGGAATTACACATATCTAAGTTCTGGTGAGATTGACTGGAAGTTTTATAACCAATGGGAAATATGAACTGAAATCAAGTCGTTTATTGACATGTAAATAGCTTGACGAACTTTTAACAAACTGCGTCAGATTGGTAGTTGCAAAACTCATTAACAAGCTGTTAGTTTTTTAACAGATCGCTGAAATTCAATTTGCTAAAATGTGTGATTTGAGATTAATTATGTTTTCAAACAAAACGCGGCGTGCTTTATGGAAGCTAGTTTGCTAGAAATCGAGCATGCTAACGACATGATTACATTTCGTAGAAACATGCTCCGAATTTCGTTTTTTTAACTGAGTGTTAAAATTAATAGTTATTTGTAATCAAAAGGGATACGGATTTTTTTGTAATTTCTGTTGATTTTCACTTCTTCGGTTGAGTGCTATGCAATCAAGAGATTTATTTTAACATAATTAATAATTATTCGCTCATTCTCGTCTTTCATTAAATCACACTGACATACACATAGAAATGCACATAGAAATGAGGATTGCAGAAATATTTAATTATAGCTAATTGTGTACTGTGCTATGAAAGCAGAACTAACATTCTGTCGAGAATAAATCGGACTGAACTCTGCCCCATTACAGCTGATATTGTGTAGTGAATTGTGTCACAAGATTTACTGGTGGCAAGTATTTCAGAAAACTGTATTCTTATGATGGTTTTTAGACTCATGTCTACTTGATTTATCCTTAGCACTAGTTTTAAGAAAAACTATTTGAAGTGGGTTTTGAATGCTAAGTAAAGGACAACTAAATTTCCCGACGTTTGGTAATATGTACTAGTTGATTCTTCAAGGGTTAGAGCAGTCCTAAAGGGTTAGAGTATTCTTACTTTGGATAAATTTTATAAAGACTGTTTTTCCTTATTGGAATATTCCAATAATATTCTTCCTTCCTAATTATTTTCTTTATTGACGATTAATTTAATTAAATTGAGGATTTCTCAGTATTTCTTTGGTGTTCTCTGAGTGTTTTTTTTTGTTTCGCACTTTTAAGAGCAATTCTTATGTTTATCGCAATGAGGATGATGATGAGGATGATGATAAACCTAATCTAGGCAAGAAGGAAGGAGATGAAACCCAGGACGCCCACTCATTTACGAAGGGCACCTCGGGGGCCAAAGAAATATAAAAGTCTCTTCCGAAGTATGGTTAGACACGAACAACAGGATTCCTCCACAAATCCATGCTTTCGAAAGATTGATAATCAAAGCTAGTGAATTTGATGTACTAACTTTCATCTCTCCAACCTCTCTCCCAAACAGAACTGGTCATGTGTATGATGGTCACCCATCCAATACCTGACCCAGCACAGTGTTGCTTAACTTTCATACCTCCAACCTCTCTCCCGAACAGAACTGGTCATGTGTATGATGGTCACCCATCCAATACCTGACCCAGCACAGTGTTGCTTAACTTTCATCCCTCCAACCTCTCTCCCGAACAGAACTGGTCATGTGTATGAAGGTCACCCATTCAATACCTGACCAAGCGCAGTGTTGCTCAACTTTCATCCCTCCAACCTCTCTCCCGAACAGAACTGGTCATGTGTATGAAGGTCACCCATTCAATACCTGACCAAGCGCAGTGTTGCTCAACTTTCATCCCTCCAACCTCTCTCCCGAACAGAACTGGTCATGTGTATGAAGGTCACCCATTCAATACCTGACCAAGCGCAGTGTTGCTTTTGAAAACGATTGAAAACCATGACCTAAAACCGTTTGAATTGACCGTAAAATGTGTAGTTTTGTTACCTGAAAACAAGTTCGTTTCACAAAGTAATACAACGCGCATAGAAAATAGTGTTTACCTGTAAACATAAAACTGGATTGTTGGCTAGAAGCGAAACAATTCAAGACAGGTTTACCCTGAACTGCTCGACGTGCGTTGATTGATTGATTGATCGATGTTGTGATGTTTGCTTTGAATCGTGTTGATTCATGTTCACGAGCATCAATCAGTAGCTGAATTGCCTACTGGTTCCGGTTTACATTTAAGTTGATATTGGTTTTAGTGGTTAGCACAACTATTTAAAAGCGTGGTGAAAACTAATTTATATATCGGTAGGATGAATATAGTTGCTTTCGGAGTCAGTTTTGCTGGGACAAGAATTTTTCATTTCGAAAGTTCAATTGAAAAATGTTAGTTTCAAAGAGTTTGGTATTCATTTTAAGTTTCGTAAGAAACGTCTCGTGCTTACACTTTCGGCAAGAGTAAAAAATGTAACCTTTCGGCAAACTGGCAACAAATAATATTTTTATTCAGAGTTTAATCTTTGAATAAAATACTGTCGCTTCTAGATAACGCTTAGAGAATGTTTAAGATACTCGAAGGGTTTATCGGTGGACGATAAAAGGTCAAGTTTACCTATGTGTTCCCAGATCAATCCCTTCAGAAGCAGACCAATGCAACAACATCAAACCTTGGTTGCCAGTTTCAAGTTGCCGGAACTAGAAACCAATAAAACTACGAGTTTCCTGGAATTGGCGTAGCGTCTGTGATGAAACTAATAAGGTAAGAATCGTATTTTGGGAAATGAAAATCTAATTCTCGTCCAAATACCGAGGTAATAAAAAAAAGTTACGGTCAAACTAGACCGTTATATTTTGAAAATGGTATTTTATAGTATTACTTGTGGTGTGTGTGTATTTGAATTTGTATTAAGCAAGGTTTTATATATTTAAGTTGATCCAGTAAATTAAAAGTCAGTGTAAAACACCGACAGGGCTTTAGAATTTTGATCCAAGGAAAAAATTGCGACTTCATAAGATGAAGACTTTTTGAGGCCAACTGTAATTTTTTTGGAAAACAGACGCTTTTTCTTTGGTTGATTGCGTAAAGAACATTGATTGGAATCAATTAAAAATGCATGATGATAGGAGCAGACATGCACCTACACAAAGAATTGTAAATTATACTTCTAAGCCCAAAAATAGGGCGATTATTAAAATATTTAGGAAAATTATGGCAAAATATTTTATCTTGATTCAGAAGAGAATAATAAATAATATCTCTCACCTCACTATATACCCGACCCCTACCTAAAATATTAAAAAAAAAAAAATGTGTGAAAAGGCTTTGAAAACAAGCCAGATCCGCAATGATATTAATAAGTGAGTAGAAGTTGGTGTTCGTGTTGCTACGCCACTGATCAACCTGCTAATCAACTGATTACCAGTAATATATTGGTCCAAGCTCTCCAGCCTGAACCACAGCATCGTACAACTTAATGAACATCTATAGGTCAGTCGTGCGCTTGGAATGTGAACCTGTATAGCCAAGTTTCTGACCGTCGCTGCGACACCACAAGGTGGAGCACAAGGTGGAGCACAAGGTGTTTACTTTATTAGAACCTAAACCACAAGGCGTGTGACGTTAATCGGCCGTTAACGGTAAAGGGCTTGTGTGCCTCGACACAAAGTTACGGTATTAAAGCTAAGATGGTTTGGGTGCGAACATCAGAGATCACACGAAAATAATCATTTAATGGGAGAAAAGGTTGTGATTTAATTGAACCGTTGATGTTTTTAAAATTAATTGGTGATTTAAGTTAAGCTGCAAAAGGGTATAAAGAAAATATTTTCCTCAGTCCAAGTTCGATGCGTTTGCTTTCAAGAGATTATTTCCTTTGCGCCAGTTCTAGTTCGTATAAAGCGAGTATTACTAAATGAATTTTTAAACCCTCGTTATCGAAGTTAACGTAGGTTGGAATTAGAATTATTGTTCTAACGGAATCAAAAAGTTTTTCCCCCCATTGAAAAAGCAAATCTCTTCTACCCTTTCCACGTGCGCGTAGGGGACATGGAATTCGTGAAAGTGTACCCGTGAAATGTTGACTCCCAGAAAGCAAGTAGAATCTGGCAGGGTAAAGAAAATAAAACCACAACATCTTGGCAAACTTCTTAACTTGCTAACTTGTTTGATGTTTGACTTTTGGCTCTAATTTGATTCGAAGTTATCTGAATCAGTTGTTTGCTGCTAGGGTATAAGGAAAATTTCGACAAGAGGGTCCTAGAAGTGAGAAGGAAAATGCGAAAATGCTTTGGAACAAAGTCAACCCTCAGGTGATTCGGTTCGGATAAATTGCTAATTAGGAAAGATCCAGATCATTTGGTTTGTCATCAATGTCTTAAGTTGACTGTGCTGCGAACATCCATGAGAAATCTTAAGTAAAGACTTACACACTTAATTGTAATAGCCTATCCTAGTTCATTAACGAAATTATCTTCGATATGCAAACTTATCACAGGTTCAATCAGCTATATATTCTTAACGAATAACAAATCACGACCAAAATAAAGTTCCCTCATAACCTTAAAACTAAAACATGTCATCCATTACAACCCAAAGCCAGTTTTCCAATCGGTAATCTATCAAAATCAATCAAAATTGCCAATACAAAATCTTCCCCAACGTGTTCCTCTACATAAATACATTGTAATATTATGATAGATTGGCCATATACTCTAACGTATTAACATTTACGACTATCATATTGAACTCCTAGCCTATGCTGCAAGTAATACTATTCCCTAGGTCCTCCATTAATGCTATACCACCTCACTTGCACGAGGGTTTATAACAAGTAATCATTCATGCTGTACCTAGCGTATAACTACGGAGACAAAGTTGATATCGCCATATTGTGGGTTCATTATATTTCCCCCATCTTCCCACACGGCATATATTAATTCCGAGCATATATTTGCGTTCTAGCTGGTTATAATTTATGTCGTCTCTGAACCATAGGTATGTATTCCTAACTGGCAAGGAAATGTAGGAAACTTTGAATGAGGTGGCTGCCGAGTTTCTATCAAATCCAAATCAAGTTAATTTCATGTAGTACTCTATAGGTGACTGCATTCTAGCTTGTCGACTTCTTAATCAATTTACTTACGTTGTTTGGCTTTGTTTTTGGTGAGAAAGGGGATTTAATTTCGAGATATGAGTTGGACGAAGCATGCTTCTGGAAGGAACTGAATGAGAGGCTGGTTACATTCCATTGAGGACTTTGCTTAAGTGAATCTGAGCTCCCAGAGAGTAGACTAATGCATGAGTGTTGAAACAATACCGCTATTGTTTCCAGGTATCTTATAGTATCTTTCCGTCTCGGTCTTTTCTATTCGTCCTCTTGAGTTTCAGGAGAAGTTACTTCGAGGTAGATTTTCACTAATTAGTATTGTGGCAACATTGGCTGAATCTAGAATCGCGGTTGCTGGAAAGTGCCACGCGAAGTTCTTTTTTCGTAACTTTGTTTTACAAGATTTTAAGCGTGTTCTTTTGTAAGTATTCGTAACTGTTCTTCAATTGTATTCATTTGCTGCGAAGCAATATGGTTGTCATGCGTAACGCATTTTGCCATCCGATCGAAAATTCTACGAAATTATTCGAACGGTTGTGAAGCAAATAAATATCAATCCAATAAATAATGATGACTATCGCCGTGTAAAATAAATAATAGGCGATCATAAATTCCAAGCGCAGAGATATAGAAAAATGCACTGAATATTTTCAATAGATACCTATATTTGTTTCGTCAAAAGCGAAAGAAAAAAAAACAGTATAGTTCTCAATGAAAGGAATTGGCAGAAAAAATACGAGTAATTTAAATTAAATTATCTGCCAGCCAGCTTCAAAACTTCTGATATATTCAGTTTAATTTGATGGAGCGAGATCTGATTTATATGCTTCCAGGAATCTGAGGCACAAACGAAAATATGCTATCATCTCCGATTTATTCCACATTGGTATATTGGATTCGTATTTAGCAAATAGGTTTGTTCACTTGATTTACAGCCAAAAAGCTAATCGCACATAGACGAACACACACAAAAAATCCACTTTTGAGCTCCGTTTGCCTGGCCATAAAATACGCTCGGTAATAAAACTTATCATTTGGTGTAACTGAATGAGAATTAATCACTTTGAAACGTCGAATCTAGGTTCTAGATGAAAGCCGGCAAGTGCTATTTTGGTTTTATGATGCCGACATGCTTTCCTGCTTTCCAGAGCGTGAGGCTTTTTTCCAATATCTGGATGCTGGCATCCCACGTTTGACACTGGTGCATATTGAATCCCGGACAGACGATTTCCCTTTTCAGAACGTTGAGAATGCGTAGACGGGAAAAGCTTCCATCATCTCAATTCAATGATTGAAACACTTACATCTCAGCAATCATCTTCGCTAGGAAGTCGTCATGTGCAAGCAAGTATACCATTTAGTATCTCTTTCAAAAAATATACATACGAGGGAAAAATATTTCTCTAGTAGTACCAAGATAATTTTATTATTTTATGCCACATTTTCATAAATTTATTCGAAAAAGCAAACCAAAACCGAGCTTCTAACTTGGTATAAACGCGATTTAAAAATGGGGTTCATTTTTAAAGTTTTCTGGAAGAAGACAGCTAAAAGAAGACGGTAACACAAATACTAAAATAAAAATTTAAGTTTACATTCATGTTCTGTCTTAGCAAACAAAATATATTTTATTTTTATATCACGAAAGATTTGCTTTTGAATTAAAATTCCTGTTAAAAACGTATTATTTCTTGTTTTAAATAAGTTGGTTGATTTACTTGGTTAACACTTACAAAATGTCTTTGATTTATGTGATAACTAATTTTGTTGAAGCAATCGGCCTACATGTTCATAGCCCAAGCTAGGAAGAAATACCAGATTTTTGGGAAAAAGGATCAAAGATAATTTCGATGTCAATCTTTGGGAAACATACAAACTTGCATCAAATTTGAGTGAAAGCCCCATGGTACTCACATTCCCAATTAAGTTTTAATAAAAAAGATAGTCAACTCCAAATAAAACACAGATATCAAACATAAAACTAAATATGCGTATTCACCCCTTAAACCCTGCTTTTAAAACAAACAAACAAATGAATACAGCTAAAAAATCACTTATAAAAACGTCATTTTTATAACTCTACGTCTAAACGTCTTTACATAAACACAAACTAGCAATTTACCACTCGAAAAAACCCAACGATAAAGAAAAAAACCGTGCACGTGACTACCACACCGCAATGTCAGCTCCCCTAGCTCGGCCGACCTCCTGACCAAACCTCTCGAGGCGATCTAAGCTTACTTAAGCTTGCCTGTTATGAGCCGGCTCCACATCCGCAAGGGTAATATATTTAAGCATCACGCTTCAGGCCTATATAACGTCGCCGTTAGGGCACATATATATTCTAATCCCAGTGTCACGTTTCCCCCTGAAATTCGTGCAGTCGCTTGCCGTTTTCACTCAGTATACAGTTCAATGCTAAAATAATATTCATCGCCTATAGATACCGAAAGTACTCGAGGCATTCCACGGAAGCTGAGAAAATAAACACCTGGTTCAGGCGTAGAGAGCTCCACGATCTCACGCTTCTCTAAAAAACAGGTAAAGTATGAGTTTCTGAAACGTCTTGAGCAAATACAGTCTAGCCCGTGAGTGAAAATACCAGCTCAAGGACTAACCTCCTGCATTGCTACAGTCTAGCCCGTGAGAGAAGATACCAGCACAAGGACTGTCCCCTGCATTGCTACAGTCTAGCCCGTGAGTGAAAATACCAGCTCAAGGACTAACCTCCTGCATTGCTACAGTCTAGCCCGTGAGAGAAGATACCAGCACAAGGACTTTCCCCTGCATTGCTACAGTCTAGCCCGTGAGAGAAGATACTAGCACAAGGACTTTCCCTGCATTGCTACAGTCTAGCCCGTGAGTGAAAATACCAGCTCAAGGACTACCCTCTTGCATTGCTACAGTCTAGCCCGTGAGAGGAGATACCAGCACAAGAACTGTCCCCTGCATTGCTACAGTCTAGCCCGTGAGAGAAGATACTAGCACAAGGACTTTCCCTGCATTGCTACAGTCTAGCCCGTGAGAGAAGATACCAGCACAAGGGCTGTCCCTGCATTGCTACAGTCTAGCCCGTGAGAGAAGATACCTTTACAAGAACTGTCCCTGCATTGCTACAGTCTAGCCCGTGAGAGAAGATACCTTTACAAGAACTGTCCCTGCATTGCTACAGTCTAGCCCGTGAGAGAAGATACCAGCATTTTTTATTTTCTTTATAAAGTTAACCCGTAAGTCACCCCATAACAAACTGTGACACCTACCGTTACCAAGTTTTGCTTGCCTTTTTGCTCCGCATTAATTTCAACACTACCATTGGGCCTCGACTACCTATCCACTCAATGGTAAAACGATAATGGCCTCTAAAAGGTATGCTATACACGAATACCTACCTGTCAGATCGCATATCAGATACGTGACATGTTCAGAATGCGTGACACCTGTACTTTGTTGGGGAACAGGATGTGCATTAGGAATTTAGTAATTCCCTACAATTTTGTGTATTTACACGTTTATAGAGAGAATTTATAAGCAATATAAGCCGAAAGCTAGTCAAGTTGTGGAACAAATTTCGAGGCAAGTCTGACGTTGACAGGTTTTGTGTTACAAAGTTATCTCTCTATCCCCGAAACTCTGGTGATTTCCCTTTTGGGAGAAGAAAGTTTCCAGCCGATTTAAAGCCGTGAAAGTGACGACAAAAGAAAGTGGGCCTAAATTGCATTTTTGTTTGAGCGGGGAATTCCATCGATACAAAAGCATAATGAGGTGGAAATCGCCAGATGATCCTCTTTGCTAATGGAATGTTGTTTTCTTCTTCTCAAAATTTGTTAATGAAGAGATGGTTTTCAAGGAATGGGACAAACTATGTTGTGAAAAGTTTTTTACCAGAAGGAATTTAGCGTCTTGTAACAATTTAAATTGAGAATTTGTTAAATTTTACGTTTAAGGACTCACGTCAATGTTTTTTATGCATTTTTGCCAAGCTTTTCATTGTAAAATAGACAATTAATTTTAAAAAAATTTTTAGGATTATGTAATGGTTATCTTTAGAATTCTGAGAAAGCATACATATTTTCCCTTAATTCTCAAATCGGCGATTGTAATTTGCTGGACTGGGTTAAGTTCAGGTTATAGAGATAAGTTTTCATTCTAATATTTAAATCTTCTCTTTAGATTCACGATGCAAAAGTTCGCTACAATTTCCCTTTTTTTGCTAACAGCCACCGTATTGATTGGTCTAAGAATATTATTCAAAATTATTTTTCACATAGAGATCAAGAAAACTCAAAAACTTGAGACCCAAACTATCCAGAATTATCGCGTGACTGTATTCCTCCTCCAATCAGAACGCTCGGCCACACAAGAAATAATTCGCACCAACATAAATCCATCAAACATCAACCGTTGTGTTTTCAAGTTTTACACACAAAGTGTTTCAAATCCCTAAGTCCGACAACGACCCGGGAGGATTCGTGTTTTTATAAACAATAGCAACATTTACGCGCGTCTCTTACGCACGCACGCACGCACACACACACGCGTTGGCTAGTGTTTCGCGGCGGTGTCAATGAGTAATGGTCTTTGGCACAAATCCATTGTTTCCTACATTGATTTAGCTTCTTGTATGCCAATGTGGGTGGCCAGGTGTTCTTTTCATGTACCACGCATTGAAGTAGACATACACAACAATCGAAACGTTTTTTTTTTTTTTTTTTTTTTTCGATTTCTGTGAAATGGAATTCTAACTTCAACGATTGATAAAAATGTATAGATATTTTGAATCGTAAATATTAAATTGTAAAGGTTTCGTTAAAAAGGAACGGCCGCAAGCGCCATCAGGTGGCATCTACCTTTACCGAGAGTTGCAGAAAGTCGAACATTAACGCAAATTGATCAATGAACTCAATGGTATTACCAAAAAAAAATACTAAGTGCAATGGTCCAATGTTCTACCAGTTCTTTCCGGTGGTCATAAAATTCAAACCCCTTTCGGATTTTCGACCAAGAATACAAATAACAAATCATGCAAGAATGTGATGTCAACTCAGATCGAAGGGGTGTGGACATTTCTATTGTTGCGTTGAAAATTTAATTAATTAGAGTGCATTTTCTGTTGGGATCATTTGACGCAAAACACCGTCCTGGCAAAAACCTATTGTGACTCGTAGGAAATTAACTGATACCTATTTGACCTGTCCTAGACAGTCAAGATTTTCACTGAAGAGAAAAGCGGGGACTAGAAGAACAATGATGAAGTGAATTTCAACTCCACATCTAAATTAAACAATTTTCAGCTCCATACATTTGATTCTTGCCCCGTAATGTTGTTTTTTTTGTGTTATTTGATGCAAACTACCTTCATTATCTTAATTGAGAAGCTCTGTCAGGCGATCTCAGCATCTCCATTGCTACCAAACGTTGAATCTACCATTGAACCTCCTATGCTACGCCATGATATACCCGTGGTAACACAAGATAGCAGAATTGAGAAGCTCTGTCAAGCGATCTCAGCATCTCCATGGCTACCAAACGTTGAATCTACCATTGAACCTCCTATGCTAGGCCATGATATACCCGTGGTAACATAAGATAGCAGAATTGAGAGGCTCTGTCAGGCGATCTCAGAATCTTCATGGCTACCAAATGTTGAGAGATTTTTTTTTTTGTGTTGTTTTTAAGCATTGGCCAAAAGAGAGACTCATTCGACCTCTATTGCCGTTCATAATTTACTTCCCAATTTACAAAATGGCAATACTTTCTTTGTAGTCTGCTAATTAAGATGAAAAGTCATTAAGATTTTGTGTTTTGGTTCGGTTCGGTTCGGTTCAAGTGAAAATCTCAGCTTGAAACGGCCGCGTACCTTGGCAACCGCCATTGCTACCCTAGCGTGTCAGGAAGCTATTAGCAACTTGGAATGCAATCATATAACGCGGTAATAGATGCAGGTATTCACAACTTTATCATCGCCCTTCTAACTAGCGCATATACATTTCACTGAAAGTTGCCAAGGAAAAGAATCACCCGACCAAAAACTACTCAAAAAAACTTTGTTTATTATTAAAAACATAGACGATTCTATGACATGGTAATAAATGCCGATCCGTGTTCTTTGCTTCACGGCTTCGTGTTTGTCCGATTGTAAATTAGGTTTTACTGAACTAGGAAAATGTGCCTGGTAAAGAAACACAGTTTATATACGAAAAGATGATATCAAAGTCATATACAAAACCGTTTTTTATTTTATTGTTATGACCATCAGCAAATGTACAATGTACAAACAATATTTAATTGATAATACCTGCTTTAAGCAACGGTTAAGCATTAACTTGGTAATACTGATTCAAATATTGAAATGAGCCTAGCGAGTGAAGTAAAGACTCAATTCAACTTCCCTGAAAAAAATGTAATTGATTTTTTTTTGTTATATTTTCTTTTGCTTACTAGAGGCCAAACGGTTGGACCGATTCAGATAAAATTTACAAGAAACATTCGAAATCTAAATATGCATTTTTTTTAAATTAATCAGTCTGGTTTTCATAGTTTAAAATCTTGTTTTGAGGGTTAATTATGAAAAGTAGAGTAAATAATATAAAAATTACCGTTTTTCAACACAGGATCACAACATATACCCAATTCTTATCTTTCTTAACCTCAACTTCTCGGATATTGCCAAAAAAAAATTGGTCTTAAATTACTAGGAGTAATTAGTTTTGTAACTTAATCTCAATGGTTGTAGCTTATTCAAGCTTCACTGTGTAATAACTAGCACTCTGCAATCGTGCCATCATTGCCACGTGGCTATCATTGCACACAAAACAGAGCTTAGCAAAAATTAAAAAGTAAATACGCTCTCGATATCAGCTAGACCAACATGAACTGCACCTGAAACCTATGATATTTCTACAAAACAACTCAATTAACCGAATTCCACTCACACCACTAAACCAACTAAACAGGGGAAAGACGAACACAGCGGTCGAGCGTAAAAATAAAGAGAGACAAACTTATCAACCACGTTTGTTAAAGAAAGCCAGAGAATCGAACGAAGAGTTTACAGTCACGCCAGCAAATACCGAATCATTTTGACGAGAAACGAGCAAGAGCGCTCGAGAAAATATCCAGACGATAGTGTATATCACTTAACAACACGCATATTTCACGGCGGGCACGAGGGGTAGGCACCTTGGCCATACCCGTAATCCGACAACCAAGCACCCGGAGGTACGAAAAGCTAGCGAGCCCGGAAGTACTACGAGATTGGCTAGTCTGTCACTGCTTTGCATGTGAAATTGTAGTTTGGATTTTCTGTGACTGTTATAGTATCGGTGTGAGCAGGTTCGTGGCTCAGTCATAGGGTAAGCTTGAAGAGCAAAGGAAATGGACGAAGGACACCTGAGCCCTAAGTAAGTGGGCAAATCATTTGCTGAAATATGGTCAAGGTTTCTGGAGAGTCTACCGTATAGGTTGTAGGTTTGAGTGAAAGTAATAGTCATGGCACCTTCGCCCAAGGTTAAGCTTAGAATTAAGCTGAATTTAGAGACTCTTGGCTCTGAACCAGTGTGAGTGGAAAAATAATGAGCTTGAACACAAACAAAATTGCAATGGCGTCAAAGACGCTACGGGTTTAAAAAACTTCTCTGAAGTGAGGATTGTGGCATCTCCACTAGAACAAGCTTAAAAGTAAGCCAAGCTAAGGCGCCGAACTTTAGGGCCCTTGACTATAAACCTGAGTAAACGGGAAGATTATAATTTCGAGCGTAGACAAAATTGCAGGAACGCTAAAGACCCTATGGGTTCAAGTCATGACTTGAAAGGGAATCGAAAATTGGACGTCACCACCAACGTGGCTTGTTTTAAAACCAGCTGCTCTTTGGATGCTTCATTTTGGAACGCTTAGCTTCCCACCAGTGTGTACATACATACAATAGGATTGAGTTTAATAGGGAACCTAAATTTGCGACTATTTTTCTGTGAAACTCGGCACCTCCACAGGAGCACGCTTTAAAGTTTGCTGACCAAAGAATAGGCCGCGGCAATATTCAGTTATGAAACCCAAGATGCTTGGATTTATGTGGTGGAGTAAAAGCATTACCTTTCTTATTCTTGACAGCTTACTGCTAGACGTCCGTTAAGTTTACTAAATTATCAGAACACTATTAATTGGATAGGTATCGGGTTCCATGTACAATAACCACATTTTCGACCGAAAATTATTCTGGGTTGCTTCAAACTTTGGCACATCAGTGCGACACAGAGAACTTTCCACCACTATCAAAGCTCTATCAAAATCTGATCGAGCATCACTTCTATTTTCATGTGGCAATTCTAACATTAATTTCGGTACACTTTCGATGTAACTTAAGGCACTAACTAGCACTATCCTAATGCTATAGTTTGAGATTTTTAAGCATTTAAAAATGCGGTGAGGTATAGCCTACTTAACGGACGACATTTCAAGGATTATTATTAGACTTTTTTTCTAAAACAGGCACCTACACCAAAAAAAAAACTTGAAAATAGTGATTTAAAACGTGACAACGACTTGACTAGGCAAGATGAAAAGCTAACGAACGCTTTCCTTTTTTCTATTCGGGTTTCTTATTCTCCATTTGTATTGGCAACTTGCTCAGGTTCAATTGAAACTGGCGAGCAAGTCGATCGGTTCCGTTGAATTATTCGACTGGCGCGATTATGATTTCGCTTTACGTTCCAGGATAACAGGGGTTGAGGAAACCCGGCGCCGGCACGTAGCTCGCTCCCTGTCTATAAGAGCACCAAAGGGATCGCCACTTAACCTTCCCTTTCGAAATCCGGCGAACATCTGTAGCGGCAGCACTGGCGGTGCAACGAATTTCAACGAGATATAAAAAATAAAACTCACGATTATAGTTTTGGAATAAAAAAAAAAAGTCAGTTGCTTTCGCTGAGTGGTCAGGTTTTAAACGATAACTGCCCCCGGGATTCGATCGAGGTGTCCCCGTTAAAGTTTCCGTGCGGTGAATATGTCGTGTCTGACCTATAGCAGCCGCTATATAAGAAGGATCTAAAAAACGCTGATCATTATTTTGTAGGCCAGCTGGCCGATCACTTTTAGTACATTTCAATAGATTTCAATGCATTTAAGTATTACAAGCACTTGATTGGGACTTACAAAATGATAGAAAAGTAAGATTATTTAAAATACTTGACAGGATAAAAAACCTTTCATTATTGTTTTGACGCACTGTTTTGACAACGGGCCATTTGGCACTGGTCTAATTGCGTCGGTACATGAGTGGATGATGATGATGGCTTAACCTAGCATATAAGGGAGGAGGGGAAAACCGGTGACGGCACTTAGCCTACTCCTGTCGAAGAGCACCCAAGGGGACCACCGACTTAACGTCCCTTCCGAAGGACGGTACAACGCGAACAACAGGATTCCTCCACAAATCCATGCTGTCGAGAGGTTGATAAGCAAGGCGAGTGAAGTTCCTCCAACCTCTCTCACGAACAGAACCGGTCATGTGTATGGTCACCCATCTAATACCTAATTCAGTGCAGTGTTGCTTAACTTCGGTGGTCTCATGAAAGCCGGTGTTTCCAACACGGCACACAGTTCGGTTGGTAGGTATGATAGGTAGGCAGGTAAAGTTTAGCATTTTTCAAGGTTCGAGAGTGTTAAGAAATGTTATTTTGTTATTTCTTGCAGATTACTCGCATTTGAAACTGGTTCACGCCAATTAATCTGTATTAATGCTAACCTCAACGATTGATAAACATGCATCAATATATTAAGTCGTAATTATTTAACTGTAGATGTCTATTAAACATATTGGGTGGAAGTGACATCGGGTGGCAACTACCGTTACCAAAAAATTTCAACATTAACACTGGGCCTCTACTATACAAATAATATTATATTGCCAAAAAGACAAATTCAGCTAAACAGCTGTTAGAGTTCCAAAAAGTAATCGATAATGTTATTCTGCTAAGCGTGTCAACGAATAATCAACGAAAGAAGATCAACCAATAAGGCAATTAACGAGAATTCTTTTAAAACGCACTCGACACAGCTTTTTGCTCAGCATTCGCCGAATTCTGCTTTAGAAATCCCGCACAAAGAACCGTTGGACCTAATCGAATGAACGACCGCCGATAATCGAAAAGAACGAAGTGTGTACAGCAAAGTCTCAAACCGGACCTCGGGCTTTCTCGCCCCGCGGGTGAATGAAGCATCTCGTTCAGGATTCGTTATCCAGGATCCTGGATCCTGGATGCTGGATCCAGGACATCTCGCCGACCAGCCCCACACACAACGGCTGTCTTGTTAGTTTTAGGGGGTGGAAACTCGATATCGGCATATGGAGGTTGTATTTTTTTTTTCGACACGTTTTTTGTAATTTATTCGTGTAGACGGACTGAAAGCCTATCCGAATTGATTGACTCGTTTTGACAGTGAATTTGTTGCGAAATTTGATACACCACGGCGTGTGTTTTAGCAAATTATATTCGATTTGAGTTAATTAACATGTTGTCTATAGGTAATTTACCTATTAACAGACTGATTAAGTTTTAAATGGATTTTTTTTGACGTTTCTGTCAGTCAAATTAGTTAACGGAATCAAAGTTCATTGAAAATGTTGTAACAATCAGGGTTTTAGTAATTAATTTAGCTTTAGAGGATGTTCTGTAGAGTGATTGCATTGGTGTAAGGTTTAGGATCCAATAAAACTAAAGCAAGAATTCTGATCGAGACAAACTGGTTGAGGTGGTTCAGAATCAGCAACCAAAATAGTATGTTACAAAGAGTTACATTTTTAGACTGCTCGTTAACAATGACATGTTTAAAAGATAACTGCCTGTTAAAAACTAATCTTCATTGTCACAGTCCAATTAATAATTAGTTCTTCCGGTTGATTTCTTTAAGTGGGCATCGTAAAATTGGCTCAAATACTTACAAATTAATTGCCAGGAAAACATGAAAAACTCTTTTGTGTGTCCATTTTTTGGAGGGATTTAAAAATGTCGCTCTGTGTCTGGTAGTAAAACGAAGAATGGAAGCAGCGAAGATGAAGTTTTTAACAAGTCTTGAAGGGTGACAGAGTTGGCCAAGATTAAAAGCAAAATATTGAGAAAGCGAATAAATAAAGAGAGGTTAGGTTTTGAAATTGGGAAAGAAAGATTGAAATCGTTTGGAAAT
This sequence comes from Protonemura montana, assembly GCA_947568835.1. Classification (NCBI taxonomy): domain Eukaryota; kingdom Metazoa; phylum Arthropoda; class Insecta; order Plecoptera; family Nemouridae; genus Protonemura; species Protonemura montana. The sequence continues at coordinate 13,061,664 of OX387610.1, read as the reverse complement.
ATTATGAGAATGGAGGAAGAAAGATTGCCGAGAAAGATTTTAAGCTTGGAATATAAGAGAAGAAGAAGAGGAAGACCAGGGGAAAGATGGATACAAAAAGTACAAGTAGATGTGAAGGAAAGAGGTGGAAAATGGAATGAAGTAGAAGAGGAAGAAAGCTGGCGAGATAAGGAAGTGTGGAAGATTTGGCGAAAGAAAAGGAATTGAAAAAGAGCAGGAAGAAGACGAAAATGATTTGGCATGATTAATTTAAATGCCTTAAATTTAACATTTTCTACCTGTTGTAATAAATGTATGAAAAATAAAAATCGACTTCAAAAAAATAATGATGTAAAAATCATTTGCTAAATAAAAACTCAAGTAAACTTGCTCTTGACCCTAAAAATATATATTTTCCTTATTTCCATCAGAGTTTTCCGCAGTCTTTGAGTCTTTGGTGTATTTTCCAGCAAAGCATCCAGGCCACAGCGACCGACAGCACATCTCATCCACGAGACTTCCGTGTACATTGCCAAAGAAAAAATTTAATATTTATACACCCAAAAAAACGGAAATTGAATATGCTCCCTAGCAGAACATTTTTAGAAATCAGTGCGTTTATTTTTTCCTTTATTTGTTTGATTTTGCCAGTTAAATTGAAAATCTGCTTGGCGGTGTTGGGTTTTTTTTTCTGTCCGCGACAGATTAAAAGCAAAAACAAGTGTACGCTCCGGTGGAAGCCGGTGATGGACTACATATAGGTGTGTAATGATGTGGACTCCGTACGGGAATACTGATCGGTAAACATGGTATTTTTCACATTCATTGTGCGTACGGCCAATTAATCCGGTAACTCGCGACGCAATCCATCCCACGCGCTTCGTAATTAAACAATCGACAGAGAAATAATTGGAAAACCGCGAGGACCACGCGAACAAGGGGTTGTGAAATATGATTTTCAAACATGCGCGGCTGTTTCAAGTGAAATTGCCACGGACATGACGAAATCTGACGCGAAAATCACTGATATGCATTCGTATTGGTTAAGTGAAACATAATTCGATAAGTAAATTACCATTGCAATGAAATGAAGTTTTAATTCATTGACAAATAATGAAATTACTATTTTAAAAAACTCGGGGTTCGAATTAATGAATTAAAATTCAGCTAATTTTTTTGACGTGAAGCTTTTTTTACACTGAATAAAATAACAAGCATCAATTACGATACGTCGGGAAAATAATATGATTTTTTAAGAAGCATTCATGAATACACCGAACGGTTTGCCGTGTTGGAAACACCGGTTCTCGTGAGATCACCGAAGTTAAGCAACACTGCGCTGAGTCAGGTATTGGATGGGTGACCATCATGCACATGACCAGTTTTGTCCGGGAGAGAAGTTGGAGGAATTAAAGTTAAGCAACACTGCGCTGAGCCAGGTATTGGATGGGTGACCATCATACACATGACCAGTTCTGTTCGGGAGATAGGTTGGAGGGATGAAAAATAAGCAACACAGCGCTGGGTCAGGTATTGGATGTGTGACCAACATACACATGACCAGTTCTGTTCGGGAGAGAGGTTGGAGGGATGAAAGTTAAGCAACACTGCGCTGGGTCAGGTATTGGATGGGTGACCATCATACACATGACCAGTTCTGTTCGGGAGAGAGGTTGGAGGGATGAAAGTTAGTACAGCAACTTCACTCGCCTTGCTTATCAACCTCTCGACAGTATGGATTTGTGGAGTAATCATGTTGTTCGCGTTGTACCGTCCTTCGGAAGGGACGTTCAGCCGGTGGTCCCCTTGGTCTTCGACAGGAGTAGGCTACGTGCCAGCACCGGGTTTCCCCTCCTCCCTTCTAGGCTAGGTAAGGTTCATCATCATCTTCATCATCATCCACTCATTCACCGACGCCATTAGACCAGTGCCGCAGGGCCAGATGTCAAAACAGTGCGTCGTTAAACACCACAAATAATAATAAACACATTTTTTTTTCGAAACTGGAGCTAAGATTGTTAAATATTATAATAATGAAATCAGTGAAAGTCCAGATTGTTCGTTGTGCGGTTTGATTAAGCAGTTGGGAAAGTGGTTTCGGTGCTGGTTTTTGCCGAACAGTTGTTAGGTCGCAGTCGTCTAGAAAACATGCCATCACTGCGATTGCCTGAGCAATCAATGTTAAACAGACGAGCAGTGATTGCTTCTCCAATTCATTTCACTTTTAACTCCCATCGCCCCAACTGCACGTTCGGGCGCATCAATTTGTCGGAACCGAACATGGGCGTCGTGGCTCCGAAATTCAAATTTTGAATTGGCTTGGACACGGTATTCTCTACGGCGCTGATGAGAGGCGAAATTACTGTTGATTTCACGTCGCTTTATGTGAACTTTAGATTTTGCTGAGATTTCCATGTGTTCAAATTAAATGCCCTGACAAAAACTATTTGAACTAGGTTTTGAATGCTAAGCGAAGAACAACTAAATTGCTCAACGTTTTGTAGCTTGTATCTGTTTCTTTATCAAAGGTTAAAGCAGTTGATGATGAAGTAACAGGTATAAGTTACAAAACGTAAGGAAATTGAGTTGTTCTTCACTTAGCTTTAAATAGTTTTTGTCAAAACAGTGCTCTGATTAGATAAAGTAGACATGAGTGTAAAAACCATAGCAATTATTAATTTTTTTCACATGTAACTTTCGGACGTTGTACAATCAATGTTGTATATCATTTTCTATTAAAAAGCCTCTCGGAATTATTTCTTTCAGTCGTGGATTTCTATATTTTCTGACAAATCATATCATAAATATGTATCCGCACATTTAACGACCGACCTTAAGTAGACTTTGCTATTACAGAATTTTATCATCTCGCTCTGAGTCACTATCACAGGAAAAACAACTTTGGTGCCCATCTCGTACTCGATCAGGCGGTGCTGGTCTAAGCCCGAATCGGAGTAATCCAGCGAAACGTCTCTAAAAAAGAAACGTGTGTTTTCAATCCCAGCACCATTCACGACTTGCAAATGGATTGGACATGCGATTCAGAAAGTGGTTCCCTTGATTTGGATGGCCAAAGTAGATCTGATTAAAATAGAGAGACGTTGGCTCAAGCTGCGTACTCTGTTTTATAAGAGTTGCTACTGGTCGTTTTGAGGTTAACTACGGGTTAACTACAAACTGACAAAACACTGAAATGATCTTCTAGAATATCTGCCAGTCAGATTTTGCTTCAAAGCTTTTGCAATTGAGTAAATACCATTTTTTTTTTTCATTCTATTGTAAGAATTTTTCGAGCTAGAATAAGTAATTTGATAATTATTTGACCGGAAAATTGAAATATTTTGAAAAACTCCGCCACTCGTTACTGAAATTTAATAACTTGGCGGTTTTTTTGCGCCCTTACGGGCCGCACCTAATTCGGTCAAAAGTGTGATGAGCCAAATTATTAAAGCTTTTTGCATGTTTCTACTGTCGGTAACAATAACAGGGTTAATTTCAGTAAAAAAAAAATGCATAACATACTAATTATGGTTCATACGTCAATTCCGAGTGGCAACCTTTTTGAATCTGCAAAAAAACCCCCCAAAAAAAAAACGAAACTGTCACAAATGGAAGCAAACGGTTGCACTGATTGACTTTTCAATTAGCTGCTTCACTCAATCAAATTGATGAAATAATGAACTGTTTGATTTGGTGATTGATTGATTGATTAGATCCAAGTTGTCTGGTAAATTAGCGAATCAACTCATGGGTATGATCAAGCCAGCTGGAGGCCAGATTGGTATTGAGAGGTACATGAACACTGGCAAAATGAGCGAGAGACGTATAGAAAAGAGAAGCACAAGTGCAATACAAGAAATAAAATCGGTAAACCAGAATTGAGATTACTAAAAATAAATTACAGTGAATTCTGGGTCGCATAGAGGTTCAATCAGTTGAAATTACCTTCGCGTACGGTGTAATTCTTTCTCGGGTATGTATGTTAAAGAACAGCGAGCTAAAGCAATGCTGAATTATTTAGATTCCGTATATATCAAATTGATTGTTCGATCTCAATATGTCAAAACAGGACACGTGGCATACATTTTTAACTGAGTTTCTAATGGATTGATTGATCTGTTAGTGATTCTGCTAAAAGGGGATTTTAAAATGTTCAATTAGTTGGTGCTATTCAATCAAAAATAATGCCCTGGATGTTTGGTGGGTGGCTGGAAGGCATAGAAATGTGCATTTATATCTAAACCTATCGTAAAACCAAGAATTTCCAACCAGGCTGTTCAATTCATTATTCCATTTCAAAGTAGACTCATTCTTATTATACACTTTTCGTTAAGAAGAGCTTAAACAATTTGAAAATCGACCGAAAAAAGCATACAGACAATTTGCAACACAAAATACTTTTAAAACAAACAAATCTTATGGCAGTAACTACATTTTCCGACCTGTGCACATGAATACAAACGATCGCATATCGCGCAAAGAAATTAAACTCCCACGCACATTTCCCGGCACTACACTGGCTCAGTTCGTGTACTCTTTTCTTCTGTCGTGCTCATATCTTATGAAAGAGCAAAGAGAAAGATTCAGCGAGGCCGCCGCCCCAGCCGTGCGACTCGGGGGACGGGGGAATGGGAGAAAGGGCGGAAAGATTATTCAATTCCGTCTCTCGGGGGTTTCTTATGAGAAATATTATAAAATATAGGCGACGGCCGGGTGTACAAATCCAGTGGCGTACACGGATAGGTGCTGCAGGTGATTACGTGTAACTAACGTGCAAACGGTTCTACTCAGGTGCTCACGCTCACGCGTTCTACGTTCTAGCGTTCACGCAATAAATCGAGAGCTACGTAAGATAGACTTGGTACGGGGTTTCTGCGCTTTCTGGTCAACGCAAATTCAGTTATTTTAAGTTAATTTAATCAGGCTGGATGTTATGTAACAAGTGTCCATCTGACTGCTTTGTCGATGATGTAAAATGAAAAAGTGCCTCAATTTCACATTTTCAATTTCATATTTCTACCTTCATAAGTTTTTGTGGTAAGACCATAAACTTGAACGGATCATTTGAACAGTTAATTTTGAGTGAAGCAAATTTTTCTAAATGCTTCCAAAAAAAATGTATGAAGACATTAAGAAAAGTTCAATATAAAGCTGCAAATTCTTCCAAAATTTACATGTTTAAACCATTAAGAGTCAAATTTCGGCAGTTTTTGCTGTGCGTAATTCGATGGTTTTTTAATAATCGAGGTCCAAAACTACCATTTCATTGAAACCTCGTGGTAATGTTCGCAGCCTCTTGATTACATTTACGTTGGTCGAGTCGAGTTCTGATTTAAAATTAAACAATGGTAAATTACTTGTGGATCCTTCAAATGCCGGTGAGAGCAGAGATCCACGCAGTTAGTAAAAAAAATCGTTTAAATTGTTCCAAGCTCGAGAAAAAAGTGTATAGAGGAAATGTCTTACTTTGCTACTTTCAAAAAATGTATATTTTAAAAATCGTTGAAAGGGTAATTAACAGCCAAAAAGTTACCCATAACAAAAAAAAACATTAAAACTGTAATTTTATTATTATGACCACTAAAACCGTCTCAAAAATTGATGCTCAAACGGGCATCAATTTTAACAAGAACTCAATGAAGACGGTGAAGTTTGAGACGGTGAAAGTGTTGATAATAATAAAATACCCCGCGCATTGCAAGCGTTTACAATTTAATTAAGATTTCATCCCAATCAAAACTGACACGTCACGGCAGTCCACCAAAGAAAACTTGTCCCATAAAAATGTCTTGCCAATACCATTCCAAGGCCAAACTTTCGCTGCTGGCTGCAGTTAAATGCCGTGATTGTCCTTCAGAAGGCAAAAAAATAGGAATATAATAATATATTATATTTGTGGTGTTTAACGACGCACTTTTTTGACATCTGGCGATGCGGCACTGGTCTAATGGCGTCGGTGAATGAGTGGATGATGATGAGGATGATGATGAACCTAACCTAGCTTAGAAGGGAGGAGGGGAAACCCGGTGCCGGCAGTAAGCCTGTTGAAGGGCACCAAGGGGAAACCGGCACGGCTACCGATAAGATGCCACACTATTCCTGAAAACAAACTCATATCTACACGTTACCATAAGACCGTTCTAAACTAAATATGATCATCATTAAAATATTGAGCGTCGCCCACCTTGTCGCCCACCATAGAAGGCGATGGAGCAACAGCAAAGTAATCTTCAGATAATTGGCCCACAACGTACACCCACGTAGCGCCGCTGCGACCGTCTTCGACGGGGCACAGGACATTTCAATGCGAACACACAAGGACAGATTTGATCCATAGAAATACTCTCTTTCTTAAAGAATAAATAGAAAGGAAACATATTTTAGGCCCACGCCCATGCTTGTGCCAAGTCTTGTGTCATTTGTGATCGTACGTTTTGACAGGTAAATTTTTTCTTTCTCCCTGTATTGAAATCTTATTTTATTGGAATGCTTTCATCGGTGAAAAGACGGCCAACTCTCTTGAATGTATCGATTTTGTACACTTTTCTCCGGTGGTATCGTTTGACAAAGTCTTCGTGATTTATATTCATTGAAAGGTGCGTTTCAATTGTTGTGTTCACAAATTGGTACTTGGCACTTAAAAGTTGTTATAAGTGTGGAACTTCAATACTAAAAATCTTTGATACGTCAATATTTCATTTCAATTACTATCAAATTTAGTTTGATATCAATTTTATTTTGTAATTTATTATTAAAAGTGGTTAACGACGCACTGTTTTACCTTCGAGTGAGGAACTGGTATACTGGCGTCAGTGAATGATTGGATGATTATGAGAATCGTCATGAACTGTACCTATTCTAGAAGGAAGAAGGGGAAACTCGGTGCCAGCACGTAGCCTACTCCTGTCAAAGACCAAGGTGACCACCGGCTTAACGTCCCTTCCGAAGGACGGTACAACGCGAACAACAGGATTCCTCCACAAATCCATGCTGTCGAGAGGTTGATAAGCAAGACGAGTGAAGTTGCTGTACTAACTTTAAAATTTTCCGGAATTTCTAGTTCTTGTGAAAAAGTGGTCTTTTGACCTATAAGGTCACCGACGACACTTCACAAGTTTAAAAACTCTCTAAAAAAAACTACAAGAAATGAAAATGGGCATGAAATTATTTAAAATTATTCAAATAAAATGCAGAATAATTTTGCGTATCAACATGATGATTCGCGGAGAATTTTTCATTCCAATAAATATACCAGCAAGAATTTAATGAAATGATACAAATAAAAATAAAATCACTCTTAGCTTCTGCGAAACACGCTTATAACCTTTTTCACACCCACTTTATGCCCTATGAGAAATTTTACGCAGGCTTTTATGAAATTGAAAAACCTAACATCAAAGAACATCAAATGAGCCTTTATTGTAACTGTACCATACACTTGCTTTCATCTTTAGAGACAAAGAAGGCCGAAAAAACTTTCAGGTGGTTTTCACAACCTATGACTTGAGTAATGCAATCTGTATTTCGAAACATACTTCTCCGATAGAGGCGCCACCAGTAGTTTCGGGGAGCCATGCTGGGCAATTGTCACTTTTTTAAATACTAGAACACATCTCCGCTGATGTTCGCCATTTTTATTTTGCTTTCACGCTCAAAGTGAGGCAAGATGTTGTGTTTTTCAAGCTTTTATAAGCATTTTTCTACTAATTTAAGCAATCCAAGAATTATTTGGCAGTTAAATAAGTATTTTGTAATCCAGCTCTTAAAATTTAATGTTTGCATGTAGTGGTAGTAAAGTAACAGGACATCTTGTGTTGGTATCTTATCTCACAGGCTAGACTGCCTTCACTCAAATTTTTTTAAAATTAAATTTTTGTTTCTAACTTAAAAAAATATATATAAATATACATTAAGCATTTAAATTGCAATGGTAACCGAACGGTTCGGCGTGTTGGAAACACCGGTTCTCGTTAGATCACCGAAGTTAAGCAACACTGTGCTGGGTCAGGTATCGGATGGGTGACCATCATACAGATGACCAGTTATGTTCGGGAGAGAGGTTGGAGGGATGAAAGTTAAGCAACACTGCGCTGGGTCAGGTATTGGATGGGTGACCATCATACACATGACCAGTTCTGTTCGGAAGAGATGCTGGAGGGATAAAAGTTAGTACAGCAACTTCACCCGCCTTGCTTATCAACCTCTCGACAGCATGGATTTGTGGAGGAATCCTGTTGTTCGCGTTGTACCGTTCTTCGGAAGGGACGTGAAGCCGATGGTCCCCTTGGTCTTCAACAGGAGTAGGCTACGTGCCGGCACCGGGTTTCCTCTCCTCCCTTCTAGGCTAGTTAAGGTTCATCATCATCCTCATCATCATCCACCCATTCACCGACGCCATTAGACCAGAGCCGCATGACCAGATGTAAAAACAGTGCGTCGTTAAACACCACAAATAATAATAATAATAAATGCAATTGTATATTCAACGTTTAACAATAGAGAAGCTGAGATCGCATGAAAGATTTTATTTTAATAAGCTTTCCTATGTTACCAATTGTCTACAACCGTCTGCATGTGCGCGCAAAATCCGTTTCCACCTCAACTGAAAATGTATGGAAGCCACAGAAAAACAAAGCGTGCAAACATTTCCATCAAAATTACCTTGCCCTACAACAACAAAACGTCATTAGCAACAAAAGGCACGATCTCTTATCGCAATACCGCATGAAAAACGCAAAGATAATTTTTTCCCCACCGTTATTTTTTTGACCGTTTTGTTCCTCTTTATCGCCGCAACAAAGAGATGTGCTAGAAGATCAGAGAGCAAACCGGCTGCAACTAATGACCAATGTATTTATAAACAATTCAAGACAGCTGAGCCTCGGTAAAAATAATAAAGTTGCGGATACCCGAAGTTTAACGACATTCGCTTCTGTACCGTGCCACCAGTAATGATGGTCTCTCTCTAAGAGAAACAGTTTCGAAGGTAAATTGCTTGAGACGTTTTGATTGTTTCGGGCTTAGATGAAAGTGGCTATCCAGCTGAACACGGGTTTAGATAATGAACATGCACTAACATTTCTTAGTACCCCCAGGGATATGCTAAACAGGGTTATGGGATATGTTTGACAAATATGCGTAGGTGTTCTGAGGGTTAACTATTGTTTAATTCGAAGCGTTATTGGCTGATAAAGTCCGTAGGGAAGATATGAAGATAGTGTTGGATGATTTCTGAAGTACTGACGCAGATAAATGCAACTGAATAACAATGATCAATAGCACTTTATCGTTTTCGCGAAAAATGACCGCCATATGACTACTTGACCGTGTCAAAAATTGAGGATCCCACTTAATAGGAGTATTTAATTGTGTTATTTCTCGCAGATTACTCGCATTTGAAGCTGGGTTTTAATCTTTATAAAAACTAAATCTAATTTTTATACATCATTCGATATTTCCTGTCAAAATAACTTAATTTTTGAAGTTTGTTTAATAGGACGGCCGCAAGCGTCATCGGGTGGCACCGACCGTCACCAAGTGTGCCGGCCTCGTTTGCTCAGCAGAAAGTTAAAAATGAGCTCGCATTCAGTGCATTCAGTGCTTTCAGAAAGCCAAGACCGTTAAATCTAAATAGAAAATCTGTTTAGAAAATCTTGCTCACTTTTAATTGTCATTCAAGTGAAGAGTTAGGAAAATTGCGCCGTTAAACAAAGGCTAACGATCACACGGTTCGTCGGTTTGCGGTGCCGTTGTGCGCAAAAAAGAATTCGGTGAGCTTAAATGCGCGGCAACTTTAAATAATTAAAAACTTTTTTCAGAAGGCGCGTTCGGGAGCTTTAAAAAATAAGCCAAATTGCTTTCATTTTGTTTGTGTTTGCTAATGGGACTCCAGCTCGAAACAAAAGAGAGTCCTACCGTGAAATAATCAACTTGGCTATTGTCGTCTACCCATTCAGACAGCTTACAAACTAACGTCATACCAAATAAGTATGCTTTTATTGGTCGAGTTAACGTTTTTTTGTTCCATTTCACAGAGTCATGACAGCAATTTTTTTTGTTGTTGTTGTGGCAGACATTTTTAATGAATTTACTTGAGGTTGGTGAGCGTGATTTAAGGTGACTTGATTTGCGCTCTTTAGAGACTCATTTCCATGACAACCGAAGTTAAGCAACACTGCGCTGAGTCAGGTATTGGATGGGTGACCATCATACACATGACCAGTTCTGTTCGGGAGAGAGGTTGGAGAGATGAAAGTTTAGCAACACTGCGCTGGGTCTGGTATTGGATGGGTGACCATCATACACATGACCAGTTCTGTTCGGGAGAGAGGTTGGAGAGATGAAAGTTAAGCAACACTGCGCTGGGTCAGGTATTGGATGGGTGACCATCATACACATGACCAGTTCTGTTTGGGAGAAAGGTTGGAGAGATGAAAGTTAAGCTACACTGTGCTGGGTCAGGTATTGGATGGGTGACCGTCATACACATGACCAGTTCTGTTCGGGAGAGAGGTTGGAGGGATGAAAGTTAAGCAACACTGCGCTGGGTCAGGTATTGAATGGGTGACCATCATACACATGACCAGTTCTGTTCGTGAGAGAGGTTGGAGTGATGAAAGTTGAGCAACACTGCGCTGGGTCAGGTTTTGGATGGATGACCATCATACATATGACCAGTTCTGTTCGGGAGAGAGGTTGGAGGGATGAAAGTTGAGCAACACTGCGCTGGGTCAGGTTTTGGATGGATGACCGTCATACACATGACCAGTTCTGTTCGGGAGAGAGGTTGGAGGGATGAAAGTTAAGCAACACTGCGCTGAGTCAGGTTTTGGATGGATGACCATCATACATATGACCAGTTCTGTTCGGGAGAGAGGTTGGAGGGATGAAAGTTGAGCAACACTGCGCTGGGTCAGGTTTTGGATGGATGACTATCATACATTTGACCAGTTCTGTTCGGGAGAGAGGTTGGAGGGATGAAAGTTAGTACAGCATCTTCACTCGCCTTGCTTATAAACCTCTCGACAGCATGGATTTAGAGAAGAATCCTGTTGTTGGCATTGTACCGTCCTGCGGAAGGGGTTCTTCAATAGTAGTTAACGTGACGGCATTGGATTTCCCCTCCTGGCCGCTAAGTCAAGTGAGATTAATCGCATCCTTATAATCAACCACTCATTGACAAACGCAAATACAGGGAGTGCCACAAGGGTCAGTTTCCAAAAAAAGTCCATCGTCAAACACAAAAAATCAAACAATCAAATAATTAAATGTGGTTTGCCAAGATGTACCTGTAAAGAAAAAATTGTATTTGCATAACCGTTTCCCCTAGATTTTTGTTACAGATAAAATACCAAGTAGAATTCTTACAAGTAATATAAATGAAATTGCAATTTCAAGAAATCACTACAATACAACAATGATGAGTGAGGAAATACCGTATTCCACAGAGGGAAATACTAAAGGGTTTCTGCTCCTTGCATTGAGTGCTCCTCGTTTGTATGTTCCTACTTCTAGCTCGAGGGAAATGCTTCGTGCATTGTCCCCGACATTTAGCTTTTCAAAGTGCAACGTGGCTTTCATTCAGCTTTTTAGCTTGCCGATATTTCCAAGCGGCGCATAATGAGCTTACGAGAACAAACGCTTCGTTTGGGAATGACATACACCTCTAGTGCAGTGTCTTAAGATGACAAACATCAACTTTGCGGAAAATGAGAATTTTTTACGGAAAAAAAAACAGTGAAACAAAATGTTAAGCTCCTAGAATTGCAAAGCAGTGGCGATTTGTCAGAATTCATCTGAAATCTTAAGTAAGATTGTGAACGGATAAGGTAATAATAGGAAAAGGCATCGAATTTAGAAAAACTATTTGAAATGGGTTTTGAATGCTAAGTACTACAGCTAAACTAGTGAACTACTAACTAGTGCTAACTACTATTAGTGAACTAGTTAACTAGTTCAGACTAGTTAACTAAGCATTCAAACCCCATTTCAAATAGTTTTTCTTAAAACTAGTGCTAAGGATAAATCAAGTAGACATGAGTCTAAAAACCATCATAAAGGCAACGAATTCTTAGTGTGTAAGAAGATTGGTATCAATGTCTAAATATACTTGAGAGGTATTGAAGCTTGTTTGCTTGTTTATACTATGATTTTTGGTCTCTAATGAGGTTTGAGCGATTGAATGAGATTTGAAATAAAATAATAGTTAAGGATCCATTATTCTCATCAAATACACTAAAACCATTTCAAAAATGATATGTCAAAGTAGCTCAATTGGTTAGAGCAACACTGTCAACATGTGGCCATATTGGAGTTCGAGTCCCCGTTTTGGCATACGTTTTTTTGAGGTTTTTAGTGTTTTCAATAATGAAATTACGTTTTTAGGCACAATTATAACCTAATAATCTACAAATATTAATTGGGAACAAATATTGTGTTCAAATTTTAGGTAGGGGCGACATAAAAACCCTACGCCACTGGCACGGTGTGCTAAACACGCGCTGAAAGTAATTGTGTAAAATACTAGAGGTCGCCACTCGACGCCGGCAGGATATGAAAGTGAAGTTAAACCCATTGACAGTTGGCAATTATTCACAAGGATCCGATAGTAACGGTCCTATGTCCCGCGAGTGCCACCCCTTCATCCACTCCTTTGGGGATGGGTGAACGGGGCGGGGGGGTAGTGGGCGACAAAAACTGGGGCCAGACCTTTTAGCGCGTCGAATGTACAGAGTTTTGAAATATTTAAAGGCAGAGGTCGCGTGAATTTACTGATATTTACTTTATGATGCTGCGCTAGTTTCGAAACGGATCCGAAAAAACCACACCGAAATGAAAAAAGAAAGAAAGCACCTCGTTTTGTTACAAAAAAAAAAAAAAATCTTTAGGAAATCAACATTATGTTTTCGGTTTTATGTTTGGTTTGTGGTTTTAGATACACAGAGATGGAGAAAAAAAGAACACGTGGATTGTTGACAATAGATTTTCTATTTTCATAGCGGTCTGGACGTATAAAACCGTAAATAGACAGGTTTTTTTTACCGAAAAATACTTCCGTTTTCGCCAAAACATTATTTTGACTTCAAAACTAGAGTCGAATACTGAGAAAATAAACTGAAAAAAAATACTGTTTACCTTTCGGCTATTTCCTCGACCGAAGCCTTACCTAAATCAAGCACCTAGACATAGCTAAGTTCATAATATACTTATTTCAACAAACATTTTGGCACATTTAACCGTAAGATATCGAAGGTGCTATAAGGAAGAGATTATATAGTGGCTTGTGTGTAGAAAATAAAACGAGAATAGAGTGTGGTGTGTTATAGAATAGAATAGGATGGGAGCCTGTTCCATGAAATGCGTCGAGTCTAGGGGATAAATTTCAGACCAAGATATGGCCGATGATCTATGAGGGTGGGTGGTAATGCTAAAATGTGGTCGCGTTTTTTTCCTTGCCACGCGGCAAACGTTTTCAAAAGGGTCTCCACGACGCAAGAAAAACCGCGTGACTTGAGCGTCTTTGACAAGGAAATGCCACCGGAAGTGTTGCCAACGTGATATCCGGGAACAGTGTAACCGTGTTACGATCTTTTGCCGAAATATTTCTCATTTTTTTTTTGACACTTTTTTGATGTAAGTTTGTTACACTTTGGTAAATGAGAGAACGGACTTTTACGGCAGATGCGCCGTCGGTTCGTTTTGGAGTGACAAAAAGATTTTTGATTGGATTTTTAACGTTTTTCTTATTATTTTATATCGTGGTCGGTATTAAATGGTAATTACGGTAACAGTTTTTATGTTTTAAACAGGAATTTTTTACAATTCTTGTGAATTTCAGCAATAAAATTGATGAATTTGTCGAGGAATTACGGTGGATGTGCCTCATGGACATAAGAAATAGGAACAAAACTAATTCGGTAATTATGCACAAATTATTATTTTCTTTAGTGGAAGCCGTTTAAAAGAAATTAAATCTTTATCAATGCCCACTGATTTTTCACAAAGACAAAAAGAAACCTCTGACAAAAAAAACAAGCACAAAGATTTTCCCCTTTGTTCAAATCTCCATACAGCGGAACAAAGTGACTATTGCCACTCTGTCACCAGATGATAAAATCCTTTCGTAGCAGGTGGCACTTAACTCTTCCCAGAGTTAGCACAAGATGAAGTATGATTTTCTTCTCTTTCTTAAGCTTCCCTGAAAACACGAGCAGAGAGCGCGGCCAGGCGGACGGGTACACCAACATAGCCGGCTCTAGCGACGCTCTATGTTACCCAAGGGACGTCGTCACCAGCGTCGCGACGTTAGCAAATCAGGCACCGTTTTAACAAAACGTCCTGCCATATCTTACACTTTAGTAGGGCGTCACATAAGAGTTGGGCTTATTAATCTAGAGAAAGCCCCGGTCGTTTATAAAATATAGGTGAAATAATTTACAAGTTTTGTATGCGGGGTTTAATTAATTACTAGCATAGCTTGTCGGGTGTAGGGGGAGAATATTTTCAAGTTTTATGCTTTATAATTAGCGATTTAAGACTTGATTAAACTATTGGTGCTACGTTTTGCTCGTTTTTATTGAGAGTTTTTGACTAATTAGGTAATTTTAGCGGAGGTATTCCGTGCGCTCGTGCTAGTATCGTATCAGAACTTAAGATTGATTGATTGTAGGTATGCCCTTCGCTTGTAGCGATAGACACAATTACACAAGTTACCAAACTTTCTCCAGAATCGAGCGACACTAGCAATATAGAAACATTTCGTATTCAAATTTCAAAGTTCCGAGTTACATTCAAGCTTCTGTAACTGATCTTATCTCTGGAGAGAACTTTACAGCTGTTTCTTTTCCTCTTGGCAAACTTACTTTTCACAAATTTTCAGCGCGTCCAATTCTGATACGCTATGTTATTAAATTATTCCACGCGTTTAATTATCAATTGTGCGTTTTTGTTTTTTAGAGAGAGCACTTTCGAATTATTTTCTTTGATATTGCGCCAAAGTAATATTAATCTCGTGGCTTGAAAATAATTGCTCCAAAAGCTGTGCGTTGATGATTAATGATTAAACACACAGAGTTGAAGATAGAGGGAGCGGGAGGGTGAGAGATAATTTGCAAATAAATTTACGCACGACGCACTGGGTGACAAGATTGTCATACGCCTTCTCGAAACACAAGCAAAAAATGGTGGCCGCTTGTCTTTGCGGGTAACCGATGACATATTTTAGTGGTAAATGCAAAAAAATATCTATCCCAAACGCAGGCAAGAACCTCGACAATATCTGTGGTAATCATGTTTGCAACCGTTTCTGGGAAGAATTACATGTTTAATTGATTGATTAGTAGGATTTTGCGACACGTAACGAGGTCTATGACACTGTTTTGCGTTGATAAATGTGTGGATGATGATAGGGATGATGATGAATCTAATTTAGTTTAGAAGGAAAGTGGGATTACCCGTAACCGGACAGTAGCCTACTCCTGTCAAAGACCAAGGTGACCACCGGGTTAACGTCCCTTCCGAAGGACGGTACAACGCGATCAACAGGATTCATCCACAAATCCATGCTGTCAAGAGATTGATAAGCGAGACGAATACATTTGATGATCTTATTTATTTCTTACCTATTTCCCAAACAGAACTGGAAGAATGTGTATGATGGTCATTTATCCAATAGCTTACTCGGTGATCTCACCGATGTCTCCAATACGCCAAACCATTCGGTAAGAAATAAACACATATTTCCTTTCCATTTGTTGACAAATTCAGTTGACCAAATAAAAAAACATCAGTTTTGTTAAAGAAATGTTTTGCTGTTTGCAAATTGATTGAACAACGGTTATTGTTCACCACAAAAAACCGTATTTTATCTGCACGAAGAAAGAAAAGCTCGTGCTACAAGCGGAAAATAATACACGCCATATTTCTCTTCTAAATAATACCATATTCATCTTTGCCACCAGACCTTCTTTCCGATATAACAGATAGCAATTTCCCGACAAGAATAACGAAGCGCTCAAAAAACATCAATTACGTTGTTTTACGGTAGAAAAAAAGAAAGAAAAGATGTAATACTTCCTCGACGGGGTCGGCATTTCATCAAACGAAAACCTCGACCAGCACTTTTCACGGTAGTCAAGTTTACCTGCCGCTGGCGTCGATCAACAGGAAAGCAATTAACCCCGCGTGAGACGATTAAAGAGGGCTGCTTCATTAAAACGTTGGCTTAATGTTATTTTCTTGCGATTCAAACGTTTCAATTGCTAGGCGCGCACTGCGAGGTAATTTCAAATGTTTTGTTTTGGAATACGCTGGGTGAAAGTACTTCACGCAAGGTGAACACTTATGCTCAGGTGAGTTCTGCAAGAGTTGGGAATTCAATGTGACTGTGAACATGATTTGCATACGAGATGGTGTTTCTCTGGAAAAAAAAACATAGTAATAAGCAATGTTTTTTTTGTGTTTTAATGTGTGTGTGCGTTTTTTTTTTACCTGTCAGAGGCAGTAATTTCAAAGTTGTAGTTGCAGCGTACAAAAGCAACGTGTAATGCTGTAAAGTGTATGCTAGGTAATTGCGTTGTGCTACTCGCGGTACGCAGAGAAAAATATTTACTAAAATAACGCAGTTCTGAATTGTGGTTCCTACGCCACTGGTGCGTATAATGTAAGATCACGTAAAATCATTGGTAATTCATTTCAATAACTTGCTATCTGTGAAGTCTGGTTGTAATTGCAAATGCTTGCAATGCGCAAAGTGTTTTTTTTTTTTTTTTTGGTTAGAAATGCAAGAAATATCTAAAAAATTGTTGACCAAACGAGGAATTGAACCTTAAACTCCACGTGTCATAAGTGTATTCACAGCTTTATCAGTTATTTACATCATTTGCACTAAAATCTTTTCAAATATTATGTACCCAAGAACTCATATGGTTGGAGCTAATTTTAAAACAACCTTCTTAAAACACCTTTTAACACCACCTCTGTTGTCTCAATGAGGCTCAAAACAACTCAAATTCTGCAAATCCCTTAAAGAAAACAGCTCTTAACCCGCTCATGTGCGCCCTTTACATATGAGCCTCAAAACAGTAGGTACATCTGATACTGCTCGTTGCTCGAAGCTATTATTTTGGATTCTCTATGCCATCTTTTGGTCACAATTTCCAATGATGTGGATCTAAAAAATTTATGAAAACCTTAAATTTTGCTTTTGAAGACATGGTGAGTGCCCATTCTTGGTTTATACAAAAAAAAATGCTTACTTGCTTGTAACTAGTGTGAAAAAGTAAAAAAAATATATCTGCAAGCACCTTTTTGAGGAAGTTGGCATAACCACTAATCTTTAATTTCACTTTTTCTTCTTTTCTTTTCTGTGTAAAATCCTGGATCGGTTATTGAAAGAAAGGTTGGATTTATGGTTTTTGGGCAAACGAGCATTGCTCACAGTAAAATCTCAACTTTTTTCTTGACGGTCATTTTCCTTGCAAAAATTAGCACTGCGTAACATTCAGTAAATCTTAATTAAGAACTGGTTTTTTTCTTCTCCTTGAGAACCAATTAAAAACTGTGAAAGATTTTCTTACCCCCGGCAGAATGAGATGTCACCGCGGGTTACTTTTAATCTTATGAACTGAAGAACATGAAAATTGCGGCCACAGAACGAGGCTTGAATTAGATGAAAGCTTGTTAGCCGACTAGCTGAATTATTTGCGTTTTTAGAATTTACGGTTGTGAAGATTTCGCTATCACTCGTCGGAAACAGAATAAATTAAGTTATTAGGCAGTTGAACGAAAGGAGATTTTTGAAGGAGACAAAGAAAGAAACAAAATATCATCAGTGATTTTATCAACTTTTGTGCATGAATTTCGGGGTAAGTTTTCATAAATTTGTATTGTTTCTGTGTCATTTATACAAAATAACCCCACCGAACGGATTGGCGTGTTGCAAACACTGGTCCTCATGAGATCACCGAAGTGAAGCAACACTGCGCTTGGTCAGGTATTGGATGGGTGAACATCATACACATGACCAGTTCTGTTCAGGAGAGAGGTTGGAGGGATGAAA
Organism: Protonemura montana; assembly: GCA_947568835.1. Classification (NCBI taxonomy): domain Eukaryota; kingdom Metazoa; phylum Arthropoda; class Insecta; order Plecoptera; family Nemouridae; genus Protonemura; species Protonemura montana. Next base: position 13,043,627 of record OX387610.1, on the reverse strand, counting down.
GTTAAGCAACACTGAGCTAGGTCAGGTATTGGATGGGTGATCATCACACACATGACCAGTTCTGTTCGGGAGAGAGGTTGGAGGGATGAAAGTTAGTACAGCAACTTTACTCGTCTTGCTTATCAACCTCTCGACAGCATGGATATGTGGAGGAATCCTGCTGTTCGAATTGTACCATTCTTCGGTGGTACCCTTGGTGCTCTTCGACAGGAGTAGGCTACGTGTCGGCACCGATTTTCTCTCCTTCCTTCTAAACTAGGTTAGATTAATTATCATCCACATCATCATCCACTCATTCACCGACGCCATTAGACCAGTACCTTAGTTTTTGGATAGTAAAAGGGAGAAAGATTTCAATCCTCATGAGCATCCCGCCCTTTCATCGAGCGTTAGTTCACCCATGGTGTTCAATTAAGTTGGTTATTAACTTATCAGAGCCTAGTGATTATTGGGCGGATAATCATTAATTTTAACTTTCCTTACCTGCACTTAATTAAAATAACAAACCAGAATAACCAAGCAGCGATTACCTAACTCAACGCCTTTCTAGCATTGTATGCCACTTATCTCAAAGATCAAAAGAAACACACCTTGCGAGGAGCTAGAACATCTCAGACCAACAAGACAACCAGCGCCAACGTCTTTGACAAAACTACACACCATGTTCAAACAAAACTACGCAAATTACGCCGAAACTCTGCAACACCAAGGTACTAAACTTTGACAAGAAAAGAAACGTTACATTCACTAGTGTCTAGTCTAGTCGGGAACAAACCGCAGACCTCTCGAGCTTCGTTTTGCCACACCCGTGGCAGAGACAGGGTACAGTGAGGATGACATGAGTTAGTGCAGTCGGTTGTTTAATTAAATCAGTAGGTGGCGGTGAGATGTGTCTCCTCCCGAGACCGATAGAGTGCGGTGGATGTAGTAGACTAACGAGTCTATTTAGAGTGTTGGGAAATAGTCGCCGAAGTGTTACTTTTACCTGTCTTAAATGATTATCGTGAATGGTTCTCGTGGATAAACAAGGTGATATGGGTTTAATTAGATTAGCAGCAATAGTTTGGCAGTCGTTGGTAGGCAAAGAGTTTCGTATTTGAATAAAATTCTTTATTCTTGATTGAGTGAAACAGGTGGGGTATTTGACAGACTGTCCCAGTGCAAATTTCACGTGTCCGAGTGGGCATGTGACTCTGTCCAAGTGCAACTTTCATGTGTTCGACTGGACATGTGACTCTGTCCCAGTTCAACTTTCACGTGTTCGACTGGGCATGTGACTCTGTCCCAGTGCAACTTTCACGTGTTCGACTGGGCATGTGACTCTGTCCCAGTGCAACTTTCATGTGTTCGACTGGGCATGTGACTCTGTCCCAGTGCAACTTTCACGTGGTCGACTGGCAGAGTTGCTCGTTCTCGGGTCACTTCCGGTGCATTTTTTATTGTTCCGGTGAAATTTTAAATGAATGCTCTGACAGCTAGTGGTCACGTGTTCGGGTGGGAGCACTCTCGCTCGTAGCTGGTGCAAACCCGGTGGAGAGCATAGCACCATCGAGCGAGTTTTAAAGTGTTCGACAACGTGATAAAAAAAAAACGCTTGAATACTACCGAAATTAAGCAACATATATGTTTTATCGAGAAAAATTTGGTTGACCGTAATGTAAATTCTGTCATTTCTGTTAGGTTCTGAAACTTTTTTCATATGCTTTCTGTCTTCACAAAGTTTTAGAGGACTCCTGTTGCTAGACCCATGTCGATAAGAGCATACCTATACTCCACATACGCACCAGCACAGCGTTTTACCTTTTTTCGAGACAAGACTAAGTTTTATCATCTTTAAAACTACCCGAAGAACCACAGAACATTTTAAGCCATATGCCATACAGGTGCGTTGTCAAAACGATATGTCATTGTTTTCAAATCGATTTTGTTTTTCATCCATTACTTAAAACAGGTAGAACATATGTACCTAATTTAAAGCACGTGAATTGACTGAGCCAAATCGGTTTTCTTCTCCTTTGAACTCCTTTTCATACAAAAACTTCACCCATACTTGCTTATCCAGCCAGCTTAATTTCTCTTCTACTTCATTCCATTTCCCAACTCTTTCCTTTACATCTGATTGTACTTTTTGTATCCGTCTTTCTCATTGTCTTTCTCTTCCCATTCTTTAATAATTCAAGCTTAACATCTCTCTTGAAAATCATTCTTTCTCCATTCTCATCATTTTTCCAAACAATTTAAATCTATTATCATCATTAAAACACCACAATTAAAACACTTTTTTAGAGTATCTCTCCATTAGGACAAGACACGACATTTTGGTGCTAAATCAAATCTCATCAGCACAATTTTATCTTCGATTGGCAGAGAGACGCGACAGCCATGACACAAAACTAATTAAATTACCATGACAAAAAGTATGTCCCGAAAACAAAATCTGGTCTCGCGTACAATCGACATTTCGCCCACTGTCAATCTTACTCGGCGCTCAACCCACGACAACTACAAGCGCACTCGGGAGTAATTTCATTACCGTCATGACGTGTCGTCCGCAAATTTCCGCGACATCCGACGGCGCCTCTTTCCTCTTCAAACGCTCACGCACTTTTCCCCACGGCCCACGCATTGCGTGACCTTTCACTCGCTTCTCCCGAAAGATGTTTGCTGAGCCGAACTTTGTCCAACGACGTCGTACGCAACGTCTTAGAGGTTGTTGAAAGAATCCAGTCGAGGGTTTCTTATTTAATTTCGGCATAGGGAAACAGAGGTGTAGGCTATCGTTTTAGATCGTGCTGTTTCCCGTAAAGAGTGAACGAAGGGCTCTGGCCAAGACGACGCACCCTAAGACTTAGATCTTTGCTAGAAGATATCTGCTATCTTATGCTCGCCAGGGACCCTAAGGCTCACTCAAAGTGTAAATACTCACTTAGTTAAACATTTGCGGACGTGAAGTGGTTGTTTTATCTTCATATAAAAATTGAGTGCATGGTCTTTGATGCAAAATGAAATTGTGTACAGGGATTTTTAATATAGTGTATTTCAGATTTTAGAGCGCACGGCACCTCCATAGACCAGAAAAAAACCTGCAATTTGCTAAAAAATCTGACACATTCCTGTAGAGAAAAGGTTGGACGAACGAAACATCTGGTGATTTTGTTTGTTGGAAACAACACGTTGAGCAACACTGCGCTGGGTCAGGTATTGGATGGGTGACCATCATACACATGACCAGTTCTGTTCGGGAGAGAGGTTGGAGGGATGAAAGTTAGTATAGCAGCTTCACTCGCCTTGCTTATCAACCTCTCAACAGCATGGATTTGTGGAGGAATCATGTTGTTCGCGTTGTACCGTCCTTCGGAAGGGACGTTAAGCCGGTGATGCCCTTGGTGATCATCAATAGGAGTGCGTAAAGTCTAGCCAGTGAGAGAAGATACCAGCAGAAGGACTGTCCCTGCATTGCTACAGTCTAGCCCGTGAGAGAAGATACCAGCACAAGGACTGTCCCCAGCATTGCTACAGTCTAGCCAGTGAGAGAAGATACCAGCAGAAGGACTGTCCCTGCATTGCTACAGTCTAGCCCGTGAGAGAAGATACCAGCACAAGGACTGTCCCCAGCATTGCTACAGTCTAGCCCGTGAGAGACGATACCAGCACAAGGACTGTCCCCTGCATTGCTACAGTCTAGCCCGTGAGAGAAGATACCAGCACAAGGACTGTCCCCAGCATTGCTACAGTCTAGCCAGTGAGAGAAGATACCAGCAGAAGGACTGTCCCTGCATTGCTACAGTCTAGCCCGTGAGAGAAGATACCAGCACAAGGACTGTCCCCAGCATTGCTACAGTCTAGCCCGTGAGAGAAGATACCAGCACAAGGACTGTCCCCAGCATTGCTACAGTCTAGCCAGTGAGAGAAGATACCAGCAGAAGGACTGTCCCTGCATTGCTACAGTCTAGCCCGTGAGAGAAGATACCAGCACAAGGACTGTCCCCAGCATTGCTACAGTCTAGCCCGTGAGAGAAGATACCAGCACAAGGACTGTCCCCTGCATTGCTACAGTCTAGCCCGTGAGAGAAGATACCAGCACAAGGACTGTCCCCAGCATTGCTACAGTCTAGCCAGTGAGAGAAGATACCAGCAGAAGGACTGTCCCTGCATTGCTACAGTCTAGCCCGTGAGAGAAGATACCAGCACAAGGACTGTCCCCAGCATTGCTACAGTCTAGCCCGTGAGAGAAGATACCAGCACAAGGACTGTCCCCAGCATTGCTACAGTCTAGCCCGTGAGAGAAGATACCAGCACAAGGACTGTCCCCAGCATTGCTACAGTCTAGCCCGTGAGAGAAGATACCAGCACAAGGACTGTCCCCAGCATTGCTACAGTCTAGCCCGTGAGAGAAGATACCAGCACAAGGACTGTCCCCAGCATTGCTACAGTCTAGCCCGTGAGAGAAGATACCAGCACAAGGACTGTCCCCAGCATTGCTACAGTCTAGCCCGTGAGAGAAGATACCAGCACAAGGACTGTCCCCAGCATTGCTACAGTCTAGCCCGTGAGAGAAGATACCAGCACAAGGACTGTCCCCAGCATTGCTACAGTCTAGCCCGTGAGAGAAGATACCAGCACAAGGACTGTCCCCTGCATTGCTACAGTCTAGCCAGTGAGAGAAGATACCAGCAGAAGGAATGTCCCTGCATTGCTACAGTCTAGCCCGTGAGAGAAGATACCAGCACAAGGACTGTCCCCAGCATTGCTACAGTCTAGCCAGTGAGAGAAGATACCAGCAGAAGGACTGTCCCTGCATTGCTACAGTCTAGCCCGTGAGAGAAGATACCAGCACAAGGACTGTCCCCAGCATTGCTACAGTCTAGCCAGTGAGAGAAGATACCAGCAGAAGGACTGTCCCTGCATTGCTACAGTCTAGCCCGTGAGAGAAGATACCAGCACAAGGACTGTCCACAGCATTGCTACAGTCTAGCCAGTGAGAGAAGATACCAGCAGAAGGACTGTCCCTGCATTGCTACAGTCTAGCCCGTGAGAGAAGATACCAGCACAAGGACTGTCCCCAGCATTGCTACAGTCTAGCCCGTGAGAGAAGATACCAGCACAAGGACTGTCCCCTGCATTGCTACAGTCTAGCCCGTGAGAGAAGATACCAGCACAAGGACTGTCCCCAGCATTGCTACAGTCTAGCCAGTGAGAGAAGATACCAGCAGAAGGACTGTCCCTGCATTGCTACAGTCTAGCCCGTGAGAGAAGATACCAGCACAAGGACTGTCCCCAGCATTGCTACAGTCTAGCCCGTGAGAGAAGATACCAGCACAAGGACTGTCCCCAGCATTGCTACAGTCTAGCCAGTGAGAGAAGATACCAGCAGAAGGACTGTCCCTGCATTGCTACAGTCTAGCCCTTGAGAGAAGATACCAGCACAAGGACTGTCCCCAGCATTGCTACAGTCTAGCCCGTGAGAGAAGATACCAGCACAAGGACTGTCCCCTGCATTGCTACAGTCTAGCCCGTGAGAGAAGATACCAGCACAAGGACTGTCCCCAGCATTGCTACAGTCTAGCCAGTGAGAGAAGATACCAGCAGAAGGACTGTCCCTGCATTGCTACAGTCTAGCCCGTGAGAGAAGATACCAGCACAAGGACTGTCCCCAGCATTGCTACAGTCTAGCCCGTGAGAGAAGATACCAGCACAAGGACTGTCCCCAGCATTGCTACAGTCTAGCCAGTGAGAGAAGATACCAGCAGAAGGACTGTCCCTGCATTGCTACAGTCTAGCCCGTGAGAGAAGATACCAGCACAAGGACTGTCCCCAGCATTGCTACAGTCTAGCCCGTGAGAGAAGATACCAGCACAAGGACTGTCCCCAGCATTGCTACAGTCTAGCCCGTGAGAGAAGATACCAGCACAAGGACTGTCCCCAGCATTGCTACAGTCTAGCCAGTGAGAGAAGATACCAGCACAAGGACTGTCCCCAGCATTGCTACAGTCTAGCCCGTGAGAGAAGATACCAGCACAAGGACTGTCCCCAGCATTGCTACAGTCTAGCCCGTGAGAGAAGATACCAGCACAAGGACTGTCCCCTGCATTGCTACAGTCTAGCCAGTGAGAGAAGATACCAGCAGAAGGAATGTCCCTGCATTGCTACAGTCTAGCCCGTGAGAGAAGATACCAGCACAAGGACTGTCCCCAGCATTGCTACAGTCTAGCCAGTGAGAGAAGATACCAGCAGAAGGACTGTCCCTGCATTGCTACAGTCTAGCCCGTGAGAGAAGATACCAGCACAAGGACTGTCCCCAGCATTGCTACAGTCTAGCCAGTGAGAGAAGATACCAGCAGAAGGACTGTCCCTGCATTGCTACAGTTTAGCCCGTGAGAGAAGATACCAGCACAAGGACTGTCCCCAGCATTGCTACAGTCTAGCCCGTGAGAGAAGATACCAGCACAAGGACTGTCCCCTGCATTGCTACAGTCTAGCCCGTGAGAGAAGATACCAGCACAAGGACTGTCCCCAGCATTGCTACAGTCTAGCCAGTGAGAGAAGATACCAGCAGAAGGACTGTCCCTGCATTGCTACAGTCTAGCCCGTGAGAGAAGATACCAGCACAAGGACTGTCCCCAGCATTGCTACAGTCTAGCCCGTGAGAGAAGATACCAGCACAAGGACTGTCCCCAGCATTGCTATAGTCTAGCCCGTGAGAGAAGATACCAGCACAAGGACTGTCCCCAGCATTGCTACAGTCTAGCCCGTGAGAGAAGATACCAGCACAAGGACTGTCCCCAGCATTGCTACAGTCTAGCCCGTGAGAGAAGATACCAGCACAAGGACTGTCCCCAGCATTGCTACAGTCTAGCCCGTGAGAGAAGATACCAGCACAAGGACTGTCCCCAGCATTGCTACAGTCTAGCCCGTGAGAGAAGATACCAGCACAAGGACTGTCCCCAGCATTGCTACAGTCTAGCCCGTGAGAGAAGATACCAGCACAAGGACTGTCCCCAGCATTGCTACAGTCTAGCCCGTGAGAGAAGATACCAGCACAAGGACTGTCCCCTGCATTGCTACAGTCTAGCCAGTGAGAGAAGATACCAGCAGAAGGACTGTCCCTGCATTGCTACAGTCTAGCCCGTGAGAGAAGATACCAGCACAAGGACTGTCCCCAGCATTGCTACAGTCTAGCCAGTGAGAGAAGATACCAGCAGAAGGACTGTCCCTGCATTGCTACAGTCTAGCCCGTGAGAGAAGATACCAGCACAAGGACTGTCCCCAGCATTGCTACAGTCTAGCCCGTGAGAGAAGATACCAGCACAAGGACTGTCCCCTGCATTGCTACAGTCTAGCCCGTGAGAGAAGATACCAGCACAAGGACTGTCCCCAGCATTGCTACAGTCTAGCCAGTGAGAGAAAATACCAGCAGAAGGACTGTCCCTGCATTGCTACAGTCTAGCCCGTGAGAGAAGATACCAGCACAAGGACTGTCCCCAGCATTGCTACAGTCTAGCCCGTGAGAGAAGATACCAGGACAAGGACTGTCCCCAGCATTGCTACAGTCTAGCCCGTGAGAGAAGATACCAGCACAAGGACTGTCCCCAGCATTGCTACAGTCTAGCCCGTGAGAGAAGATACCAGCACAAGGACTGTCCCCAGCATTGCTACAGTCTAGCCCGTGAGAGAAGATACCAGCACAAGGACTGTCCCCAGCATTGCTACAGTCTAGCCCGTGAGAGAAGATACCAGCACAAGGACTGTCCCCTGCATTGCTACAGTCTAGCCAGTGAGAGAAGATACCAGCAGAAGGACTGTCCCTGCATTGCTACAGTCTAGCCCGTGAGAGAAGATACCAGCACAAGGACTGTCCCCAGCATTGCTACAGTCTAGCCAGTGAGAGAAGATACCAGCAGAAGGACTGTCCCTGCATTGCTACAGTCTAGCCCGTGAGAGAAGATACCAGCACAAGGACTGTCCCCAGCATTGCTACAGTCTAGCCCGTGAGAGAAGATACCAGCACAAGGACTGTCCCCTGCATTGCTACAGTCTAGCCCGTGAGAGAAGATACCAGCACAAGGACTGTCCCCAGCATTGCTACAGTCTAGCCAGTGAGAGAAGATACCAGCAGAAGGACTGTCCCTGCATTGCTACAGTCTAGCCCGTGAGAGAAGATACCAGCACAAGGACTGTCCCCAGCATTGCTACAGTCTAGCCCGTGAGAGAAGATACCAGGACAAGGACTGTCCCCAGCATTGCTACAGTCTAGCCCGTGAGAGAAGATACCAGCACAAGGACTGTCCCCAGCATTGCTACAGTCTAGCCCGTGAGAGAAGATACCAGCACAAGGACTGTCCCCAGCATTGCTACAGTCTAGCCCGTGAGAGAAGATACCAGCACAAGGACTGTCCCCAGCATTGCTACAGTCTAGCCCGTGAGAGAAGATACCAGCACAAGGACTGTCCCCAGCATTGCTACAGTCTAGCCCGTGAGAGAAGATACCAGCACAAGGACTGTCCCCAGCATTGCTACAGTCTAGCCCGTGAGAGAAGATACCAGCACAAGGACTGTCCCCAGCATTGCCACAGTCTAGCCCGTGAGAGAAGATACCAGCACAAGGACTGTCCCCTGCATTGCCACAGTCTAGCCCGTGAGAGAAGATACCAGCACAAGGACTGTCCCCTGCATTGCTACAGTCTAGCCCGTGAGAGAAGATACCAGCACAAGGACTGTCCCCTGCATTGCTACAGTCTAGCCCGTGAGAGAAGATACCAGCACAAGGACTGTCCCCAGCATTGCTACAGTCTAGCCCGTGAGAGAAGATACCAGCACAAGGACTGTCCCCAGCATTGCTACAGTCTAGCCCGTGAGAGAAGATACCAGCACAAGGACTGTCCCCAGCATTGCAACAGTCTAGCCCGTGAGAGAAGATACCAGCACAAGGACTGTCCCCAGCATTGCTACAGTCTAGCCCGTGAGAGAAGATACCAGCACAAGGACTGTCCCCAGCATTGCTACAGTCTAGCCCGTGAGAGAAGATACCAGCACAAGGACTGTCCCCAGCATTGCTACAGTCTAGCCCGTGAGAGAAGATACCAGCACAAGGACTGTCCCCAGCATTGCTACAGTCTAGCCCGTGAGAGAAGATACCAGCACAAGGACTGTCCCCTGCATTGCCACAGTCTAGCCCGTGAGAGAAGATACCAGCACAAGGACTGTCCCCTGCATTGCTACAGTCTAGCCCGTGAGAGAAGATACCAGCACAAGGACTGTCCCCTGCATTGCTACAGTCTAGCCCGTGAGAGAAGATACCAGCACAAGGACTGTCCCCTGCATTGCTACAGTCTAGCCCGTGAGAGAAGATACCAGCACAAGGACTGTCCCCTGCATTGCTACAGTCTAGCCCGTGAGAGAAGATACCAGCACAAGGACTGTCCCCTGCATTGCTACAGTCTGGCCCGTGAGAGAAGATACCAGCACAAGGAATGTCCCCTGCATTGCTACAGTCTAGCCCGTGAGAGAAGATACCAGCACAAGGACTGTCCCCTGCATTGCTACAGTCTAGCCCGTGAGAGAAGATACCAGCACAAGGACTGTCCCCTGCATTGCTACAGTCTAGCCCGTGAGAGAAGATACCAGCACAAGGGCTGTCCCTAGCATTGCTACAGTCTAGCCCGCGAGAGAAGATACCAGCACAAGGACTGTCCCCTGCATTGCTACAGTCTAGCCAGTGAGAGAAGATACCAGCAGAAGGACTGTCCCTGCATTGCTACAGTCTAGCCCGTGAGAGAAGATACCAGCACAAGGACTGTCCCCAGCATTGCTACAGTCTAGCCCGTGAGAGAAGATACCAGCACAAGGACTGTCCCCAGCATTGCTACAGTCTAGCCCGTGAGAGAAGATACCAGCACAAGGACTGTCCCCAGCATTGCTACAGTCTAGCCCGTGAGAGAAGATACCAGCACAAGGACTGTCCCCAGCATTGCTACAGTCTAGCCCGTGAGAGAAGATACCAGCACAAGGACTGTCCCCAGCATTGCTACAGTCTAGCCCGTGAGAGAAGATACCAGCACAAGGACTGTCCCCAGCATTGCTACAGTCTAGCCCGTGAGAGAAGATACCAGCACAAGGACTGTCCCCAGCATTGCTACAGTCTAGCCCGTGAGAGAAGATACCAGCACAAGGACTGTCCCCAGCATTGCTACAGTCTAGCCCGTGAGAGAAGATACCAGCACAAGGACTGTCCCCTGCATTGCCACAGTCTAGCCCGTGAGAGAAGATACCAGCACAAGGACTGTCCCCTGCATTGCTACAGTCTAGCCCGTGAGAGAAGATACCAGCACAAGGACTGTCCCCTGCATTGCTACAGTCTAGCCCGTGAGAGAAGATACCAGCACAAGGACTGTCCCCAGCATTGCTACAGTCTAGCCAGTGAGAGAAGATACCAGCAGAAGGAATGTCCCTGCATTGCTACAGTCTAGCCCGTGAGAGAAGATACCAGCACAAGGACTGTCCCCAGCATTGCTACAGTCTAGCCAGTGAGAGAAGATACCAGCAGAAGGACTGTCCCTGCATTGCTACAGTCTAGCCCGTGAGAGAAGATACCAGCACAAGGACTGTCCCCAGCATTGCTACAGTCTAGCCAGTGAGAGAAGATACCAGCAGAAGGACTGTCCCTGCATTGCTACAGTCTAGCCCGTGAGAGAAGATACCAGCACAAGGACTGTCCACAGCATTGCTACAGTCTAGCCAGTGAGAGAAGATACCAGCAGAAGGACTGTCCCTGCATTGCTACAGTCTAGCCCGTGAGAGAAGATACCAGCACAAGGACTGTCCCCAGCATTGCTACAGTCTAGCCCGTGAGAGAAGATACCAGCACAAGGACTGTCCCCTGCATTGCTACAGTCTAGCCCGTGAGAGAAGATACCAGCACAAGGACTGTCCCCAGCATTGCTACAGTCTAGCCAGTGAGAGAAGATACCAGCAGAAGGACTGTCCCTGCATTGCTACAGTCTAGCCCGTGAGAGAAGATACCAGCACAAGGACTGTCCCCAGCATTGCTACAGTCTAGCCCGTGAGAGAAGATACCAGCACAAGGACTGTCCCCAGCATTGCTACAGTCTAGCCAGTGAGAGAAGATACCAGCAGAAGGACTGTCCCTGCATTGCTACAGTCTAGCCCTTGAGAGAAGATACCAGCACAAGGACTGTCCCCAGCATTGCTACAGTCTAGCCCGTGAGAGAAGATACCAGCACAAGGACTGTCCCCTGCATTGCTACAGTCTAGCCCGTGAGAGAAGATACCAGCACAAGGACTGTCCCCAGCATTGCTACAGTCTAGCCAGTGAGAGAAGATACCAGCAGAAGGACTGTCCCTGCATTGCTACAGTCTAGCCCGTGAGAGAAGATACCAGCACAAGGACTGTCCCCAGCATTGCTACAGTCTAGCCCGTGAGAGAAGATACCAGCACAAGGACTGTCCCCAGCATTGCTACAGTCTAGCCAGTGAGAGAAGATACCAGCAGAAGGACTGTCTTTGCATTGCTACAGTCTAGCCCGTGAGAGAAGATACCAGCACAAGGACTGTCCCCAGCATTGCTACAGTCTAGCCCGTGAGAGAAGATACCAGCACAAGGACTGTCCCCAGCATTGCTACAGTCTAGCCCGTGAGAGAAGATACCAGCACAAGGACTGTCCCCAGCATTGCTACAGTCTAGCCAGTGAGAGAAGATACCAGCACAAGGACTGTCCCCAGCATTGCTACAGTCTAGCCCGTGAGAGAAGATACCAGCACAAGGACTGTCCCCAGCATTGCTACAGTCTAGCCCGTGAGAGAAGATACCAGCACAAGGACTGTCCCCTGCATTGCTACAGTCTAGCCAGTGAGAGAAGATACCAGCAGAAGGAATGTCCCTGCATTGCTACAGTCTAGCCCGTGAGAGAAGATACCAGCACAAGGACTGTCCCCAGCATTGCTACAGTCTAGCCAGTGAGAGAAGATACCAGCAGAAGGACTGTCCCTGCATTGCTACAGTCTAGCCCGTGAGAGAAGATACCAGCACAAGGACTGTCCCCAGCATTGCTACAGTCTAGCCAGTGAGAGAAGATACCAGCAGAAGGACTGTCCCTGCATTGCTACAGTTTAGCCCGTGAGAGAAGATACCAGCACAAGGACTGTCCCCAGCATTGCTACAGTCTAGCCCGTGAGAGAAGATACCAGCACAAGGACTGTCCCCTGCATTGCTACAGTCTAGCCCGTGAGAGAAGATACCAGCACAAGGACTGTCCCCAGCATTGCTACAGTCTAGCCAGTGAGAGAAGATACCAGCAGAAGGACTGTCCCTGCATTGCTACAGTCTAGCCCGTGAGAGAAGATACCAGCACAAGGACTGTCCCCAGCATTGCTACAGTCTAGCCCGTGAGAGAAGATACCAGCACAAGGACTGTCCCCAGCATTGCTATAGTCTAGCCCGTGAGAGAAGATACCAGCACAAGGACTGTCCCCAGCATTGCTACAGTCTAGCCCGTGAGAGAAGATACCAGCACAAGGACTGTCCCCAGCATTGCTACAGTCTAGCCCGTGAGAGAAGATACCAGCACAAGGACTGTCCCCAGCATTGCTACAGTCTAGCCCGTGAGAGAAGATACCAGCACAAGGACTGTCCCCAGCATTGCTACAGTCTAGCCCGTGAGAGAAGATACCAGCACAAGGACTGTCCCCAGCATTGCTACAGTCTAGCCCGTGAGAGAAGATACCAGCACAAGGACTGTCCCCAGCATTGCTACAGTCTAGCCCGTGAGAGAAGATACCAGCACAAGGACTGTCCCCTGCATTGCTACAGTCTAGCCAGTGAGAGAAGATACCAGCAGAAGGACTGTCCCTGCATTGCTACAGTCTAGCCCGTGAGAGAAGATACCAGCACAAGGACTGTCCCCAGCATTGCTACAGTCTAGCCAGTGAGAGAAGATACCAGCACAAGGACTGTCCCTGCATTGCTACAGTCTAGCCCGTGAGAGAAGATACCAGCACAAGGACTGTCCCCAGCATTGCTACAGTCTAGCCCGTGAGAGAAGATACCAGCACAAGGACTGTCCCCTGCATTGCTACAGTCTAGCCCGTGAGAGAAGATACCAGCACAAGGACTGTCCCCAGCATTGCTACAGTCTAGCCAGTGAGAGAAGATACCAGCAGAAGGACTGTCCCTGCATTGCTACAGTCTAGCCCGTGAGAGAAGATACCAGCACAAGGACTGTCCCCAGCATTGCTACAGTCTAGCCCGTGAGAGAAGATACCAGGACAAGGACTGTCCCCAGCATTGCTACAGTCTAGCCCGTGAGAGAAGATACCAGCACAAGGACTGTCCCCAGCATTGCTACAGTCTAGCCCGTGAGAGAAGATACCAGCACAAGGACTGTCCCCAGCATTGCTACAGTCTAGCCCGTGAGAGAAGATACCAGCACAAGGACTGTCCCCAGCATTGCTACAGTCTAGCCCGTGAGAGAAGATACCAGCACAAGGACTGTCCCCAGCATTGCTACAGTCTAGCCCGTGAGAGAAGATACCAGCACAAGGACTGTCCCCAGCATTGCTACAGTCTAGCCCGTGAGAGAAGATACCAGCACAAGGACTGTCCCCAGCATTGCCACAGTCTAGCCCGTGAGAGAAGATACCAGCACAAGGACTGTCCCCTGCATTGCCACAGTCTAGCCCGTGAGAGAAGATACCAGCACAAGGACTGTCCCCTGCATTGCTACAGTCTAGCCCGTGAGAGAAGATACCAGCACAAGGACTGTCCCCTGCATTGCTACAGTCTAGCCCGTGAGAGAAGATACCAGCACAAGGACTGTCCCCAGCATTGCTACAGTCTAGCCCGTGAGAGAAGATACCAGCACAAGGACTGTCCCCAGCATTGCTACAGTCTAGCCCGTGAGAGAAGATACCAGCACAAGGACTGTCCCCAGCATTGCAACAGTCTAGCCCGTGAGAGAAGATACCAGCACAAGGACTGTCCCCAGCATTGCTACAGTCTAGCCCGTGAGAGAAGATACCAGCACAAGGACTGTCCCCAGCATTGCTACAGTCTAGCCCGTGAGAGAAGATACCAGCACAAGGACTGTCCCCAGCATTGCTACAGTCTAGCCCGTGAGAGAAGATACCAGCACAAGGACTGTCCCCAGCATTGCTACAGTCTAGCCCGTGAGAGAAGATACCAGCACAAGGACTGTCCCCTGCATTGCCACAGTCTAGCCCGTGAGAGAAGATACCAGCACAAGGACTGTCCCCTGCATTGCTACAGTCTAGCCCGTGAGAGAAGATACCAGCACAAGGACTGTCCCCTGCATTGCTACAGTCTAGCCCGTGAGAGAAGATACCAGCACAAGGACTGTCCCCTGCATTGCTACAGTCTAGCCCGTGAGAGAAGATACCAGCACAAGGACTGTCCCCTGCATTGCTACAGTCTAGCCCGTGAGAGAAGATACCAGCACAAGGACTGTCCCCTGCATTGCTACAGTCTGGCCCGTGAGAGAAGATACCAGCACAAGGAATGTCCCCTGCATTGCTACAGTCTAGCCCGTGAGAGAAGATACCAGCACAAGGACTGTCCCCTGCATTGCTACAGTCTAGCCCGTGAGAGAAGATACCAGCACAAGGACTGTCCCCTGCATTGCTACAGTCTAGCCCGTGAGAGAAGATACCAGCACAAGGGCTGTCCCTAGCATTGCTACAGTCTAGCCCGCGAGAGAAGATACCAGCACAAGGACTGTCCCCTGCATTGCTACAGTCTAGCCAGTGAGAGAAGATACCAGCAGAAGGACTGTCCCTGCATTGCTACAGTCTAGCCCGTGAGAGAAGATACCAGCACAAGGACTGTCCCCAGCATTGCTACAGTCTAGCCCGTGAGAGAAGATACCAGCACAAGGACTGTCCCCAGCATTGCTACAGTCTAGCCCGTGAGAGAAGATACCAGCACAAGGACTGTCCCCAGCATTGCTACAGTCTAGCCCGTGAGAGAAGATACCAGCACAAGGACTGTCCCCAGCATTGCTACAGTCTAGCCCGTGAGAGAAGATACCAGCACAAGGACTGTCCCCTGCATTGCCACAGTCTAGCCCGTGAGAGAAGATACCAGCACAAGGACTGTCCCCTGCATTGCTACAGTCTAGCCCGTGAGAGAAGATACCACCACAAGGACTGTTCCCTGCATTGCTACAGTCTAGCCCGTGAGAGAAGATACCAGCACAAGGACTGTCCCCTGCATTGCTTCAGTCTAGCCCGTGAGAGAAGATACCAGCACAAGGACTGTCCCCTGCATTGCTACAGTCTAGCCCGTGAGAGAAGATACCAGCACAAGGACTGTCCCCTGCATTGCTACAGTCTGGCCCGTGAGAGAAGATACCAGCACAAGGAATGTCCCCTGCATTGCTACAGTCTAGCCCGTGAGAGAAGATACCAGCACAAGGACTGTCCCCTGCATTGCTACAGTCTAGCCCGTGAGAGAAGATACCAGCACAAGGACTGTCCCCTGCATTGCTACAGTCTAGCCCGTGAGAGAAGATACCAGCACAAGGGCTGTCCCTAGCATTGCTACAGTCTAGCCCGCGAGAGAAGATACCAGCACAAGGACTGTCCCCTGCATTGCTACAGTCTAGCCCGTGAGAGAAGATACCAGCACAAGGACTGTCCCCTGCATTACTACAGTCTAGCCCGTGAGAGAAGATACCAGCACAAGCACTGTCCCTGCATTGCTACAGTCTAGCCCGTGAGAGAAGATACCAGCACAAGGACTGTCCCCTGCATTACTACAGTCTAGCCCGTGAGAGAAGATACCAGCACAAGGACTGTCCCCTGCATTGCTACAGTCTAGCCTGTGAGAGAAGATACCAGCACAAGGACTGTACCCTGCATTGCTACAGTCTAGCCCGTGAGAGAAGATACCAGCACAAGGACTGTCCCTGCATTGCTACAGTCTAGCCTGTGAGAGAAGATACCAGCACAAGGACTGTCCCCTGCATTGCTACAGTCTAGCCCGTGAGGGAAGAAACCAGCACAAGGACTGTCCCCTGCATTGCTACAGTCTAGCCCATGAGAGAAGATACCAGCACAAGGACTGTCCCCTGCATTGCTACAGTCTAGCCCGTGAGAGAAGATACCAGCACAAGGACTGTCCCCTGCATTACTACAGTCTAGCCCGTGAGAGAAGATACCAGCACAAGCACTGTCCCTGCATTGCTACAGTCTAGCCCGTGAGAGAAGATACCAGCACAAGGACTGTCCCCTGCATTACTACAGTCTAGCCCGTGAGAGAAGATACCAGCACAAGGACTGTCCCCTGCATTGCTACAGTCTAGCCTGTGAGAGAAGATACCAGCACAAGGACTGTACCCTGCATTGCTTCAGTCTAGCCCGTGAGAGAAGATACCAGCACAAGGACTGTCCCTGCATTGCTACAGTCTAGCCTGTGAGAGAAGATACCAGCACAAGGACTGTCCCCTGCATTGCTACAGTCTAGCCCGTGAGGGAAGATACCAGCACAAGGACTGTCCCCTGCATTGCTACAGTCTAGCCCATGAGAGAAGATACCAGCACAAGGACTGTCCCCTGCATTGCTACAGTCTAGCCCGTGAGAGAAGGTACCAGCACAAGGACTGTCCCCTGCATTGCTACAGTCCAGCCTGTGAGAGAAGATACCAGCACTAGGACTGTCCCTGCATTGCTACAGTCTAGCCCGTGAGAGAAGATACCAGCACAAGGACTGTCCCCTGCATTGCTACAGTCTAGCCCGTGAGAGAAGATACCAGCTCAAGGACTAACCTCCTGCATTGCTACAGTCTAGCCCGTGAGAGAAGATACCAGCACAAGGACTGTCCCCTGCATTGCTACAGTCTAGCCCGTGAGAGAAGATACCAGCACAAGGACTGTCCCCTGCATTGCTACAGTCTAGCCCGTGAGAGAAGATACCAGCACAAGGACTGTCCCCTGCATTGCTACAGTCTAGCCCGTGAGAGAAGATACCAGCACAAGGACTGTCCCCTGTATTGCTACAGTCTAGCCCGTGAGAGAAGATACCAGCACAAGGAATGTCCCTGCATTGCTAGAGTCTAGCCCGTGAGAGAAGATACCAGCTCAAGGACTGTCCCCTGCATTGCTACAGTCTAGCCCGTGAGAGAAGATACCAGCACAAGGACTGTCCCCTGCATTGCTTCAGTCTAGCCCGTGAGAGAAGATACCAGCACAAGGACTGTCCCCTGCATTGCTACAGTCTAGCCCGTGAGAGAAGATACCAGCACAAGGACTGTCCCCTGCATTGCTACAGTCTAGCCCGTGAGAGAAGATACCAGCACAAGGACTGTCCCCTGCTTTTCTACAGTCTAGCCCGTGAGAGAAGATACCAGCACAAGGAATGTCCCTGCATTGCTAGAGTCTAGCCCGTGAGAGAAGATACCAGCACAAGGACTGTCCCCAGCATTGCTACAGTCTAGCCCGTGAGAGAAGATACCAGCTCAAGGACTGTCCCCTGCATTGCTACAGTCTAGCCCGTGAGAGAAGATACCAGCACAAGGACTGTCCCCTGCATTGCTAAAGTCTAGCCCGTGAGAGAAGATACCAGCACAAGGACTGCCTCCAGCATTGCTACAGTCTAGCCTGTGAGGGAAGATACCATCACAGGAACTCTCCTCCAGAATTAATACCAACTCAGTAATGGAATTTTAGACATGGTTTTTAGTGACGGATTTTCACAATAACTTTCTTAAACAGAATAATTCGAGGACAATATTTCCATGGTCGCTGAAATTGGTAAACACATTTTATAACTGCTTGGAAAACAAAAGATCTTGGCATTAAAAAAGTTGTTCAGAAAAATGAAAATGGCGGATATTAGCGGAGACGATTTGTTGTGTTTTCCAAAATGACAAGTTGGCCCGCATGTCACCCTATAACGACCGGTGGCGCCTCTAACGGAAAAATTTACGCTGAAAGGAGTAAATCTAGACTGGATCACTCCCCAAGCGGTCGCCGTACACGGCGCTTTTCCACGACTTCAAGTCGAAACCAAGATTTCACTGCTTTCACACAATCTCAAAAGAAGCTAAGCGGAGGATTTTGGCTTCCATGCAGCAAAGCTCTGGGATGCCTGCGAGAAGATAGCGTCGAGTGAATTAAAGCTCAAAGGCATGTTTCTGCAGCGATGGAAACGGTTGGTAGTACATTATTTCGCTCGCTGGCTGCCAGCTCGATTATGCAAACGTTATTTAATTTAATCAACATTTCACTTTCAGGATGAAATCGGGCACGTCATGGCATGGACGACGAGTGTGCACGTTGCCCGAGAATCTGGTGAGCAAACCGTAATTATAGTTCTACCTCAATAGTAAAAATATGCGCAATGTGCTGAACGTGGTTGTAAAAGGTATTCTCTTATATTTCAAATAGGTTCTTTACTTTTTTTAACTTCGGTTTTATGGTATCTGCTTCTTTTTAATGGGCTAGCAGCTCTAGGAATGACTTTCTTTTACAACGTTTCGACGTAGGACGTTCCGCTATCTTCAGGATGAGACCGAAATTCACCTGTCACATTTAGATCTCCAGCTAGACTAAAAAAGCAGCTGGAATTCAAACGCCATTTTTGTTTTAATTTTGTATTCATGTATTATTAATAATTCTTCGGAACCATGTTAGCTTGCTATTTTAAAGCGGCTTTAAAAAAAAAAATAAAAGCACACAGAAATTATCATTCGTAATTTTCATCAACTTCCTCGCTTTTCGGCAGCGCGACCGGTAATTAAAGAGATCTCTTGGGAAGTCGTTTTGATGGGGTGGAGGCCCGGGTTTGCTACCCAACACCAACCTAATGCATCGAGCGCCACGTCATCAAAACCCATTGTTGTCATAAGCAGCATAATTTGTTGTCTCACTTAACATCATTGTTGTCGCACGTGGCGCTCTTGTTGTCGCACGTGGCGCTCTTGTTGTCGCACGTGGCGCTCTTGTTGTCGCACGTGGCGCTCTTGTTGTCGCACGTGGCGCTCTTGTTGTCGCACGTGGCGCTCTTGTTGTCGCACGTGGCGCTCTTGTTGTCGCACGTGGCGCTCTTGTTGTCGCACGTGGCGGTCTTGTTGTCGCACGTGGCGGTCTTGTTGTCGCACGTGGCGCTCTTGTTGTCGCACGTGGCGCTCTTGTTGTCGCACGTGGCGCTCTTGTGTCGCACGTGGCGCTCTTGTTGTCGCACGTGGCGCTCTTGTTGTCGCACGTGGCGCTCTTGTTGTCGCACGTGGCGCTCTTGTTGTCGCACGTGGCGCTCTTGTTGTCGCACGTGGCGCTCTTGTTGTCGCACGTGGCGCTCTTGTTGTCGCACGTGGCGCTCTTGTTGTCGCACGTGGCGCTCTTGTTGTCGCACGTGGCGCTCTTGTTGTCGCACGTGGCGCTCTTGTTGTCGCACGTGGCGCTCTTGTTGTCGCACGTGGCGCTCTTGTTGTCGCACGTGGCGCTCTTGTTGTCGCACGTGGCGCTCTTGTTGTCGCACGTGGCGCTCTTGTTGTCGCACGTGGCGCTCTTGTTGTCGCACGTGGCGCTCTTGTTGTCGCACGTGGCGCTCTTGTTGTCGCACGTGGCGCTCTTGTTGTCGCACGTGGCGCTCTTGTTGTCGCACGTGGCGCTCTTGTTGTCGCACGTGGCGCTCTTGTTGTCGCACGTGGCGCTCTTGTTGTCGCACGTGGCGCTCTTGTGTCGCACGTGGCGCTCTTGTTGTCGCACGTGGCGCTCTTGTTGTCGCACGTGGCGCTCTTGTTGTCGCACGTGGCGCTCTTGTTGTCGCACGTGGCGCTCTTGTTGTCGCACGTGGCGCTCTTGTTGTCGCACGTGGCGCTCTTGTTGTCGCACGTGGCGCTCTTGTTGTCGCACGTGGCGCTCTTGTGTCGCACGTGGCGCTCTTGTTGTCGCACGTGGCGCTCTTGTTGTCGCACGTGGCGCTCTTGTTGTCGCACGTGGCGCTCTTGTTGTCGCACGTGGCGCTCTTGTTGTCGCACGTGGCGCTCTTGTTGTCGCACGTGGCGCTCTTGTTGTCGCACGTGGCGCTCTTGTTGTCGCACGTGGCGCTCTTGTTGTCGCACGTGGCGCTCTTGTTGTCGCACGTGGCGCTCTTGTTGTCGCACGTGGCGCTCTTGTTGTCGCACGTGGCGCTCTTGTTGTCGCACGTGGCGCTCTTGTTGTCGCACGTGGCGCTCTTGTTGTCGCACGTGGCGCTCTTGTTGTCGCACGTGGCGCTCTTGTTGTCGCACGTGGCGCTCTTGTTGTCGCAACGTGCAAGTGAATGACTGCGTTGCACGTGAAGCTGTTGTATCAATTTTTTTTATTTCTTTATGTATTTGTGGTGTTTAACGACGCACTGTTTTGACAACTGGCCATGCGGCACTAGTCTAATGGCGTCGGTGAATGAGAGGATGATGATGAGGATAGTGATTTACCTAACCTAGCCTAGAAGGGAGGAGGGGAAATCCGGTGCCGGTACGTAGTCTACTCCTGTTGAAGACAAAGGGGACCACCGGCTTAACGTCCCTTCCGAAGGATGGTACAACTCAAACTGCAGGATTCCTCCACAAATCCATGCTGTTGAGAGGTTGATAAGCAAGGCGAATAAAGTTGCTGTACTAACTTTCATCCCTCTAACCTTTCTCCCGAACAGAACTGGTCATGTGTATGATAGTCACCCATCCAATACCTGACCCAGCGCAGTGTTGCTTAACTTTCATCCCTCCAACCTCTCTCCCGAACAGAACTGGTCATGTGTATGATGGTCACTTATCCAATACCTGACCCAGCGCAGTGTTGCTTAACTTTCATCCCTACAACCTCTCTCCCGAACAGAACTGGTCATGTGTATGATGGTCACCCATCCAATACCTGACCCAGCGCAGTGTTGCTTAACTTCGGTGATCTCATGAGAACCAGTGTTTCTAACACGCCAAACCGTTCGGTGTTATTGTGTTGCACGTAACGCTGGTGTTGTCGCAACGTGCAAGCGACGTGAAGCTGTTGTTGTCGGACGCCTGTTTGTGAACGAATTAAATTACCCATTCGCAGGTTTCATCGCCGAACAATGCGCTGCAAAGCGAGCGGCTGACGGAGCGAGATGGCGAATGATTGATGTTCGCGATGAACGATCAAGATGAAAGAGGAACGACAGTAATCGGATGGGATGGGAAATTTGAATGCCGCGCGTCTCGCCCATAAGGAAAACTGCCGTCCCTTGAATGAATTGGTGCGATTAGTGTCATTTTGACGAAACAAATTAGATATGGTTTTGATTGATTTGTCTCGGTTGCAGTTCGGTTTTGATTTTTTTTTTTTTTTTGTATCGGTTGATGAGGATTGATTTGGTGCAATTGCGATTTGGTGCGGTAAGTTGCAAGCTGCATTTAAGCTTTATAAATGAGGGCTGCCAATTCTAAGTGTAAACTCGTTTGGCAGGACTTAAATCAGAAGAAAATATAACTTTTGGATATAAAGTTTGGTGTTCTGCTATCCATTTACTAACAATTGACATACTAATATGCATAAGTACAGGCACAGGCAAAGCTACCTTGAGGTTGAATCTGGTGCTATACATATGGCTGTCAGTTGGTGTTTTTATAGTAAAGTTCATTTGGGGTTTTATTGTACTCGTTGACTAGTTCCATTATAAAGTTGCTGCCAGGTAGCAATGGTTTTTGACTAACTGTGCAAGCTCTTTTGTGGAGTTACTTAGTTCTTATCATTGAAAATCGCAAGACGCTCGGTTAGGGTGAGGATTTTTTTAGTCAAATTGTATGCCGGTGATCTGATTCTTCAGATGTAATCAGATAAAGTCGAGATTCAAAAAGGTTGTATGGAAAAAACTGGATTTGCATCTTGGAGCTACTGTCCAGTCACTTATGAATTTTTCATAAGGGACTCCTCGAACTGGTTCCAGATAAGAGCACATGGCTACCGCAGAAAACAAGTTAAGGATTTGATATAATAAAAATGTGGTTATTATATAGTAATATTTATTAACTTGTTCTTTTATCCACAGATATCAAGGGATAGCAATCGGTGATCCCACTTCGCTGCAGCCATTGTAACGAATCAAACTAATTTACAAGCGAAAGCTACGTTCGATTTGGTTGTTGCTCGGTAACATTAAAAAGGCCAATTTTAGCAACGCCGTTTAAATCTTGCTTAATCGCCGTTTAGGTGTGGTTTTAGCCGACGCAGTAATTTGCTTTTAAACAGTGATATTTTGATAATTGCAACCCAAAAAATCAAGACAACGCACAAAGAACAAGAAAAAATTGCTTTTAGCAATGTGTTTGCTTCGAAACGGAATGTTTGGCGAGTTGGAAATACAAACAAAATATCAATGGGACTTCTTACTTTGACCTCCCAATGACAGTTAAGAAACTTAACTCCCAACCTTCTAAGTTCAAATATTAATAGGTGATTAGAGCAGAGTAAAAATAGTGACGGCTGCTAAATAAAATTTATTTTATTCCGAATCATCGCCAAATTCAAATACTTTTTTTTTTATTTTTTTGGACAACTAAAGGGTCTAACCCTTGAAGAAGTAACTAGCACAATATGTTACGAAACGTCGGTAAATTTAGTTGTCCTTTACTTAGCATTCAGAACTTATTTCAAATAGTTTTTGTTGGGTAACTCTTTAATTTTTTTTAATAGTATACGACTCAGGCCAGCTTTCACCCTTAATAAAGTATCAGATAAAAGTTCGAAACGTTGGGTAAGTCACGATTATTGTTACTTAGCATTAAAAACTCGATTTTATTTTTAATTTTTTTACTTATAAATACTAGT
The DNA here is from genome assembly GCA_947568835.1 of Protonemura montana. Classification (NCBI taxonomy): domain Eukaryota; kingdom Metazoa; phylum Arthropoda; class Insecta; order Plecoptera; family Nemouridae; genus Protonemura; species Protonemura montana. The sequence goes on along the minus strand of OX387610.1, from coordinate 13,020,815 downwards.
TATGGTTGATTGTTGAACCAGTAACATCAACGCACCTCCAACTGGTGCCGGTTATATTTGCCTTTCCAAACAGTGGCAGCCGCAGTTCAGGCAAACTTTTTCCGAACACGAGATTAAACATTTTGTAAATCTAATTAACAGACGTGGTATGAGTGCGTTGGCGATGCCTATCAGAGCGTCACCCTATTTACTGAAATCGGTGATATGAATACTCATTACCAACAAAACACCCATTAAACCCGTCTGAAACCGAGTGGCAGAATTCAAGCCTAAACGTGGATATTTGCACTGGAATTTTGTAAACATTTTTCTCTAAATTTCTATTTCTAGCAGAATTTCTATCAGTATTTTGTTTAAAATCAAATGGGGCGTGGAACAAAAGCTTTTAATAACGTAGCATGTATCTTTCACTATTTTTAGGTTAAAATACGCCAACAAAAAAGGCCGACTAACAGATTTTTCAAAAAACATTTCCCATAAGAGCTGAGGGCAAAAGGCACCAGGTTTTCCCTCCTCCCTTCTAGGCTAGGTTAGGTTCATCATCATCCTCATCATCATACACTCATTCACCGACGCCATTAGACCAGTGCCGCATGGCCCAGATGCCAAAACAGTGCGTCGTTAAACTCCACAAATAAAAACAACATGTTACTTGCCATGTTACTTGGCAGTCCTGAAAATTGAAAATGTTTTCTGTAAAAAACGCACCTTTTTGGCAACGGCAATGTGGCACATTTATCTAGTGGCGTCGGTGAACGAGTGGGTGATGATAAGGATGACGATGAACTTGACCTAGCCCAGAATGGGAGGACAGAAAACCCGTCGTCTGTCGGTAGTCTATTTTCTGACAGTAAAAACCTTTTTAGATTGCCATGAGAATTTTTGTTTTATCCACCCATTACTGCTATTTCTATCACCAGTTGAGTTTAGGTGTTTTGTCTATTACTAAACTATTTCACTACCATAACTATGCTACTATTTTTCTTAGCTACTACAACCACATAATGAACTTTCCAGTGCCCGGCGCAGTATTCTTACTATTTTCAAAATATTATAATGAATTAACTACATTGATAGTTGACTAGTTTACTCTAGCTCAAATTTTGGGGGTTGCATTAAATTTTTAGTAAATGGCGTGCGCCCCTTTTTCTGGTGCAACGTATGGACGTGCCTACCACAAATAAAATACGCGTAAATTTTTCGTTTAGCAAGCGGCACGCACTATTCTATGGCCGCTGCGGATGATTCTGCGCGTAATAAAATTGTTGGTGGGTTGTCAGTGGGGTGGGGCAAGGGGGGACAGAAGCCAATTAACGGAGTTGCACGCATCAGAGAAGTCCAGGCGATAAAACTCACCCTCCGCTCTTGACGGTATTAATTATAGAAACTACCTATGTCGGTACTCGGTGGTATAGGAGGAATCACACATGGCTTGGTAAAATGTCGACTGTTAACAGTAACGCGTTTTCGTGTTATCCAAAATTGACATGGCAATAAGCACAAGCACAAGCATAGGGCACAAGAATTTTTTAACTCGAAGAATCATATGGGACTGCGCACAATTGACATAGCAATAAGCACAAGTACACGCATAGGGGACAAGAATTTTAAAACTTGCTTTTCATATGGGACTGCACACAATTGGTATAGCAATAAGCACAAGCACAAGCATGGGGCACAAGAATTTTAAAACTTGCTTTTCATATGGGACTGCACACAATTGACATAGCAATAAGCACAAGTACACGCATAGGGGACAAGAATTTTAAAACTTGGTTTTCATATGGGACTGCACACAATTGACATAGCAATAAGCACAAACACAAGCATAGAGCACAAGAATTTTAAAACTTTAGGAATCATAATGGGACTGCACACAAGCGAACCATTAGCGCACAAGCATAGCATTTAATGTCTACCCACATTGGACATTGCGATAGGCACAAGCACAAGCACTGCGTTTAAGAATATTAAAACTTACGGAATTGTATGGCATACACAATCGTCACAAGTTCAAAAACATAGCAAAACCAAAATTGAAAATTGCAACTTATTTTGCTCTGTGCTGATATCAACCAATCACAGTGCATTATTTTAACAAACATGGTGGACTCTGAACATATGATCTTGGCTAGTTGGACGTTGTTGCCTGCTCTGTTTTTAGGTTTTGTGTCCGTACAGATGGTCAAACGTTATTATTACCGTGATTGCTTGAAAATGGAGTTTGTCCAAGAGCACAACTAAACACATGGTTTTAAGTAATACCAGTGAAGAAAATAATATACTTTTATTAAATATAACCTCAAAAAGACTACAGAAAACAGACGTGACATCCGAGCAAAAGTCTTCTTTGTGCAACGCCAGATTCGTGACCGTTAAATTTGCTCGCTGTGCTTTTGCTCATGTGCGTTTCTGTTATTAAAACTGTGGATATAGCTTTAGGTTGCTAACAATTTAGCAGTACGCTCTACGTCTCAGAAGTTTCTTTTTACCTATCTTGGCACCTCTTAAAAAAAAAGTGATATAGTTCAAAAGTTTTTACACAGTTCCAGAAGAGAAAAACGCTTGCACTCCTTCAGGAATAGTTTACCCTGATACAGGAAACTCAAAAAGATTCAAGTCAGTTGCATTTTATAATATTTTTTTTTGCTGGTTAGCTGCTATCCAAAATATTTTTATTTTGCCCGTAGGAAATCATATTCTTGTGATATTCTTGTGCATGCCTCGCGGTTTTTTTTCTATTAACCAACTCATTTCATTTTCTTTTATCTCCCGACAGTTTTCCAGCATAATTCGTCATTTCCTTTTCCTTACATTCACTATCGTTGTACAATTTTCTCCATCCATTCTTTATTCCCAAGCTATATTCTGTTATCAACGCAAAGAAGCGAAAAAGGAGTTCTCTTGAATTGCCAGTTGACGTTTAGAAAATTGGCATATTGTACCAAAAGAGTGTCCCGAGTCATATCGATTTTAATTTGGCGACTCTAGACATATATATATAAAATATGCATAACGAATAGATATCCATTTCATATCTAGAACACATCAGGTTAGTTTGTTTGTTTTGTTCTTAGATCAACATACATCTAAACTAGCCCAGGGACGTGGACTCTCAAATACCCAAGATCTCACATCAAAAGCTTACCATGAGAAGACCAAAAGTGAAAGAGTCTAAAGGCCATGATATCTGTTTGAAAACTCGTAAACTTTAGCGGAAGAGCGAGTCTCTATCTAGTTCCTCTCTTCAGGAAACTCCAATTAACTTTATCGGATCCGGAAAATTCCATCAAGCTTGATTAGGTTTTTTAGGTGTCTTTTACCTATCATTTTCCCCGTCGTCTTACTAAAAAAAAAGCTCAAAACCTTTCGTCTAGAATTTTCTTCTATCTAATATTATGAGCTATCTATTGGTACCAACTGCATTCTTCATTCTTTGGCATCTTGATTGAAAAGTTCTAGTTTTTCTTGTGTGATTCGCATGGATTTCTTGACGCTTTGTGACGCCTATAAGAAACTGCCAGTTGCGAACGTTGAAAACTCGAAAAAAAAGCGAAAACTCGCGCGCGATATCTTCAATCCCGCATCCAATATTTATAACTTGTCATTAAATTCTTTATTGCAAATTTTTATGTCTGTAGAAAATGATTTCGTGCATCGAAGCGAGCGATTTTTGTACGCTGCGAGAGCGCTATTCGCTCTGCAGATCACAGCTGTTGGACTTTTCTAAAGATATAAGAAACATCAATTACATCTCTCTCGAGATCTTTTAATTAAACCCTCTTCACTGCTCGTTCTGGACCAGATCATCTCGATACCAACTCTCCCTATCTTTTTCTCTCTTGCTGCAGCGAAACTTTGTATCAACGCTATTTAACTTTTTTTACATATAAAAATAAAAGTAAACAAATTACAATGTATTATTATTTTTACACTTCAGTCAACTCTAGAACAGACTCGTAACAAGCGAATCAACTAGTAGCAGTTGCCAGTTCCTCTGTTAAAACACTATCAAAGCGAATGAAACTATTTTAGTAACAAACTTTATAAACATCCCGGCGTTTGTTGAATTTCTGCGTGATTTTCAATTTGACACCGAAATGTTTGCAACGCATGGAACTTCGTCAATGCGTCCAGTTTTCCCTTCTGGCTTCATTTCGCCATTCCCCGCTCATCGTTAATCCAGATACAATCAATCAGGAATTCCGTTGGGAAGCGGGACCAAAACTGGACCAAAACATTGCTGAATTTATAACGCTTCGTGAATATGAACCGATGAATATGAAGCAAAATTCAGAGGCAACAGCAAAAGTTTCCTTTTCAATGCGAATATTTTTACATATTAAGGTTTTTAAACTCATGTCTACTCTATCTGCCTTTAGCACTAGTTTTGACAAATACTAGTTCAACTGGGTTTTGAATGCTAAGTGAAGAACAACTAAATTTCCCGACGTTTTGTAACTTGTACCTGTTACTTTATCAAGGGTGAAAGCAGATTCGATAACAAAAACCGCAAAAATTAAAATAATTACCTATTTCAGGCATCCTGTAATGCATATAATTAAAATAATAAATAATAATCACCCCAAAAAATTGGCGTTTTTCCTATCTAACCAATTATGTCTGTGGAAAAAACGCCAGTTTTCTGCGGCTGTCATTCCACTATATGTTTTGATGCATAATGATGATTTAAATATGGTCTTATAACCCTGTATAACCCTGTTTAACCCTGTTTAACCCTGTTTAACCCTATATTAAGGCCTGGATACCAACATAAACATCTTAATTTCACTGCCTGTTGTTAGTTATTGCCATAGCAAGTGTCTTAACTTTCACTCAATCAAAAATCTGATAAAGTCTATACGCCAAACGCTTCATCAGTAAAAAAAACAAACAGAAGCAAATGTTACTCACCACCGATGTTCCGATTGTGCAGCGATTGAAGATTATTGGCAGACGACGAACAACCACTTGTGCGATGATCACGTGACAGTAATGTGGTGTGGTGCAGATATTCTTCGACGCCTTCGACGACGCCGTCGTCGTCCCTGGCGCCGGCAGCCCCCGAAACGTCCATGTCAGACATGTTTCGACGTGTAGGCGTCACCTGGGACCGTTTAACGAAAGAGATTTATCGCTCGGTAACTCTGCGAATGGTGCTACGATATTTATTTGAAAGTTTTGCGTGCGCTTGTTTTCTGTGCGCTTAATTCGAGCTGCGAATAAACTCTAGTTTTCAAAACAATGTGTCGCTTTTTGAAATTTATACGGAAACCAAGTTTTGACCGCGTTTCTATTCAACGGTTGGTGTTTGCATCAAAGCCGAGAGCGGCGTGACAAGTTTTTAAACTTTTAAAATCCTGTCGGGCAATCACTCGCTTGTGTATAAATCTTGACAACGCGCGCGGTTGAATGATAATGTTTAGTCTTTTAAACACATCAAACTCGTGGTTTTTTATTTTTGGCCGGTGCCAAAATATCTAAGATAGCACTCGCTGTAGCGGGTGAAAGATCTGAGTAAATAACTTTGTAGCAATCCAAGCCACTATCAGTCACTGTCGAATGAAATTCTTTGGCTTGCCAATTGTTTATTATTTACAATCAGAATAGAATGTTATTCCTTCTTCGATCAGGAACACGGAAGTGTCTTAAAAACACTTTTAAAAAACTGTCTCAAATACTAATCACACGAAAATTGCACAATTTTAAGAAACACAGCAAAGAAACGTTCACCGACTGCTACTACAAACTCAACACGAGCAAATGTCCAACGCTCCACTCTCCCAATGACCTCTTCGTGGTCACCTAGCAATTTAATTATTGCATTCCTGACCCCAAACTCAGGTAGTTGATACAACGACACTAAAATAATTATTTTTGATGATAACGAAACGACCTGCCCGAAACTTAATGATCCACTTCAGCAAGCAGTTAATTTATTTATAGCTAGTAGTAAAATTTCTGCACAATTCGCGGTGGTCCTCTGCTAGTCAAAGTTTACGTACTGACTAATTGCTTGTATAGATAGCGACGTCGAGCGTCTACTGCAGGCGTCTGTTTAGCTTTGCCGTCAGCTCACGACTGGTTACGGCGTCGCTGGGTACAGCGTCCCTCGTTCCCTCCCCGCCGACGCCGCCGCCGACGCCGACGGCGGCGTACGCAAGCCACCCACTGGTCCACCCACCGTGGGAATAACCCGCCATACTGCCATCTATACGAGGCCGAAGCAACCGGCAACGCCAAAACATTGCACCCTTGCAATGAAAAATTAATACCGGTCACAACTTAAAACCGCGAAAAAAGGAACAAAATAAAGCTATTTTATCGACGGTTTTTTTTTTAAGATATCTCTCTTTTTTTTTTGTAGTGAAACAGGTAATAAAATGGTGGTCAAGTCGGGTTCGTGGTCCGAATTTTGTCGTTCGTAAATCCTGTTGATTGTGTTTGGGTATTCCACGAAATGTTGTCGGTGGTTTTTTTCGCTGGTAGATCCTGGCATATGGGCTACGTCGCATCGGGAATACAAATTGAAAGTAAAGTCACCCATTTCTGTCTGTCTGGGGCGCCCGCAGATCCACTTGTAGTGTGCTTTGAATAAATTCTGACTTATCTATTTTTCATCCGACGAGCCCGATTTTAAAATGTATTATGTACGGAGTGCAGGACAGGCGACGGTACTCTACGTGTTTATTTATGGTTCGGTTCGCTATAGATACGGTTTAAATATTTCACAATACAATGTACACCAGTGCATTTATAACAGGTTTTGTGCACAACGATTTTTATCGCTCCGATTCTGGGAAATATAATTTATATGCTGTCAAAAATGTTTTATTTCATTTCGATCGACTCTATTTGGTAGTAATTATTGTAAATATCAAATCAAATCTTTCAGAGCAATACAGTCTAGCCCGTGAGAGAAGATACCAGCACAAGGAATGTCCCCTGCATTGCTACAGTCTAGCCCGTGAGAGAATATACCAGCACAAGGACTGTTCCCAACATTGCTACAGTCTAGCCCGTGAGAGAAGATACCAGCACAAGGACTGTCCCCAGCATTGCTACAGTCTAGCCCGTGAGAGAAGATACCAGCATAAGGACTGTCCCTGCATTGCTACAGTCTAGCCCGTGAGAGAAGATACCAGCACAAGGACTGTCCCCTGCATTGCTACAGTCTAGCCCGTGAGAGAAGATACTAGCACAAGGACTGTCCCCAGCATTGCTACAGTCTAGCCCGTGAGAGAAGATATCAGCACAAGGACTGTCCCCTGCATTGCTACAGTCTAGCCGGTGAGAGAAGATACTAGCACAAGGACTGTCCCCAGCATTGCTACAGTCTAGCCCGTGAGAGAAGATACCAGCACAAGGACTGTCCCCAGCATTGCTACAGTCTAGCCCGTGAGAGAAGATACCAGCACAAGGACTGTCCCCAGCATTGCTACAGTCTAGCCCGTGAGAGAAGATACCAGCACAAGGACTGTCCCCTGCATTGCTACAGTCTAGCCCGTGAGAGAAGATACCAGCACAAGGACTGTCCCCTGCATTGCTACAGTCTAGCCCGTGAGAGAAGATACCAGCACAAGGACTACCCCAGCATTGCTACAGTCTAGCCCGTGGGAGAAGATACCAGTACAAGGAATGTCCCCTGCATTGCTACAGTCTAGCCCGTGAGAGAAGATACCAGCACAAGAACTGTCCCCTGCATTGCTACAGTCTAGCCCGTGAGAGGAGATACCAGCACAAGGACTGTCCCCAGCATTGCTACTAACTTATGAATGACTTATCAATTATAATTTTTTTGGTGAGATTTTAAAATACATTTAATTACTGCATATTAATTCCCACGGTTGTTTAAATAGCTCTAAAAACAAAACACATTGTCACGACAAGGATTAGAGCAAAAGGAAATCAGGTGGTCGTAAACGGAAATGATTTGTAGTTTTTTTTTAAAGTGATAGTAGGCCTACATGTCAACCCACAAAGACCAGTCGGGAAATTGTGTTCTGTCGCTTAACTATGTATAGTCAGACACATTAAATGGAAATGTACCTACAATTTAGTAACTTCATGAAACATATGTAATCACATTGCAACCCTGCAGTGGAATACAACAATAATATATATCGTGGTCCTCTATTAATATACCTACCCTAGAACTGTTTAGCTTGTGAAAATCTGTTAAATCCCTGCGGCCTACTAAACATTGCGTTGCTATGGAGTTCTCTATCCTCTAGAAGATTCCTCAAAGGATCTGGTCGGACATTGTTTGACTTGTGCGAGATCTTCACCGCAGCGTCCAAGTTATCTGCTCCTCGGGAAATGAGTTCTGTATTTGACTTTGTTCCGGCCCAACCAAACGCTGCTGCAATGTTTGATAAGGGGCCTCGACTGAATTGAGCTGCTGGTGCAAAAGAGAGTTTCATTTCTTGTATTAAATGGTGGAAAAATTTGCGGTTTTCTAGAGTTTGGCATAGATGCTTAGGATCAAAATGATATTTAACTTTTTTGAACTGCATGGGATAACTTAAGTATAATATTATCACTGTTATTCGTTATTTCTGATGATCTTAGTAAATTTCTCTCTTTCTTTGATAATCACAAAGCGTTCTCGAAATGGTGATTTTATTTTTCTGACGATCCCCGTAAGACCCTGTTACTGAAGTATATTCAATAGCAATTTACTAATAATATTAAATGTTTTTTAGTATCGTTCTTTTGGTTTTATATTGCTCCAAGTCAATTTTCGGCCATGTTAAAAAGTGCCATTAGATTTAAAGTTAGTTGCTGTCACAGCGCTAATGTTAAACAATCTAAAGTCTCAAAAACTTGGAAACGGTAGTGACCACCAGATAGCGAATGCGGCCATTAGTTTCATAATTAAAACTCTTAAACTTAAGTAATTACAACAAAGAATATTAAATGTAAACCTGTCCTAACAGCCAGTAAATTTAAAGATAAATAAACTATAATTATAAATACTCAAAACGACGGTGACTCTATCTCTAGTTTACTACCATTATTGTCGGTTTGACAAACGTCTGTCAGTTTCACAAAGACAGTTTCAAAGCAGCAAGTAATCTCATAAACAAGACTTTCTTAGTTCTTGCTAAGCTATGATCAAGTCAAGTCACCTTAAGCGAGAGCAGCGAAATGTTTGATACTAACTAAGATCTTAAGGCGAGATGGACAAAGCGCTGTAGCCGGCAGTATTTGCTTTGTAAGTCATGTCATGTCGGAGAATGAGTCGTCGCTCTTCCTGTCTCCTGTCGGCTATCATCCCGACAGAGATGACTGACATGCTGGGGGCTGGACAAGGACCGGTGTCTACCAGACACGATGAAAAAGGAAAGTGGAAATGAGAAAAAAATCCAGTGTACAATTTTTCCTTGTAATAAAGGAAAATGAAAGGCAGAAAATATTCGTTTGATGATAAAGTTTTTTTTTTTTATGGTGTTTCGCTATGTCACGTTGTAGTGAAAGTGATTTTCTGAGAATTTTACTCTGCTATGAGATTGATTTCGAGGCATTGAACTGGTCACAATGAAATATATAAGCATTGTGCAATTTGGATTTTTGACTGGTTTCAGGTTGTACCGAAAGGTTTATCTTGTACGCAAAGTTAAGCACCATTGTGCTGTGACTATGTATTGGATGGGTGACCTATGCAAGTTTGTTTGACCGTTCAGTAGTAAAGTTGAAGGAACTGAAGTCAGTTTTAAAGGACAATCGCCATTCTTATCAACCTTTTGTCAGGATAAAAAGTGGAGTATTTCCCTTTTTTGATTTGTTTCCATGTCCGATAGAGCGGTCCTTGCACTATAGCAGAAAAGTTGAATTCTTACTGTTACCAAATTTCACCTCGTCACTTCTAGGCTAGGCTAGATGAATTCACCATAGATTCAAATGTGGTAAGACATTTAATTTAATTTTTCTTCCATATTACTAGCATTTCAAACTGGTTTACGCTAAATTCATTAATTCTTCCTCAACGATTGTATCGATATTTTGAGTAATAATTATTTAATTGTAGGGTTTCTCTAAAGAAAAATACGGTTGAAAGCGGTAAAAAATACGGTTGAAAAATACGGTCATCGTTTGGCACTAACCGTAACCACATGTTTCCGGCCTAGTTAGCTAGACAAAAGCTGACTCTTTCGCCATATAAACTCGATGGTAGCACCAAAAATAACAAGAAACTACATTAGAGAAAAACAAGATAATTTTATTAGGATGAAATCTTCTTTAAATTGCAAACGCTTGCAATGCGCGGGGTATTTTATTATTATCAACACTTTGTTGGTTGTAGTGTTGTTAATAATAAGATATTTTTGTTTAATTTTAATATCTTGCCATGGTATCACGCTACATGCTGTTTGAATTCTCAAGACGAACATGCAATCGCCTGAATAGATTTTCATCCCACTATACGAGACCAGCAGCATCTTGCCCCGCTATTCTTCGACCAAGAAAGGGTACAGCGGCGATGGCAATAATTTAGCTAACCGTATTCCAATTGTCTTGAGGTCGGTACTCACCTGATTTACTGGCCAACCCCAAGGAGTCGAAGAAAAAAAAAAACACATTCCACAAGATGGCAGGCCAGTCGAATTTATGGGAACATGCTCCGTTTCACTCAACAGGGGTGGGAAATTCTAAGGAAAATTTGCATTTCTTTGTTTGCTGGCGGTGAAGGTATGAGAGGAATGATTTTCTTTGGAGAGGTTGTTGACCTCGTTTTTTTTTTGTGCATAATGGCGGAAACTTGCAAATAATTCTTTAAGCAAGATGTTTTAACGAGAATATAAGAAATATTATTGTGAGTGCTCTTGTACAGTAGGTTTGTAGTCTGTCGTTCAAGATTTACTCTCCAACTGAACACTTTAATTTTTTTGTTAGTTGAACCTCGACAAATTCGATATTATTTTTTTAGAAAATCTTTAAAGCAACTCGTTTTTTTTTAGAGCCTTTATGTCTTAGAAAATGATAGAGAAAGTAGATTTTGGGACAAATGGGGCCGAAGGGCTTTTTGTGATAACATTTGGCGTAAAAAGAACAAGTAAATTTGTTTTATTTTTAGATTAAAATATCTTTGCCGGATAACGTCTCGTATCACGACCAATCAGATGCTTACTTTTTAAATTTGATATACTGAAGCTTGTGAACGTAATTAAAGTTGCGTTGTAAGGTTAGCGTAGCGATGTTGAGCCAATACAGCCAAAAATGTATAAAATTAAGCCGGACTTTTTTTTAATAAAAAGAGAGAGAAATACAAGTGCAAGCTCAAAAACTTCACACCTACTTAATTAGATGTATTTCATATCGTTGCAAAGTTTGGTGGAAAAATGTCGAACACTTTCAACGGAAGAACTACAAAACGGTTAAATAAAATCAGTAAAATTTCGTTCATTTTGAATAGTTTTAAAAGCTATAACATCGATTTTGTTAAAAAAAAAAAAAAAAACGAAAAAAAATAAAAAACCCTTAAGTTGAAAACACAAAGCGATTTTTATAACTGGTTAGTGAAATTGAAGATTTCGCTACGCTCATAAAGAAACTCCAGTGATATTTTTTTATAGAGAAATTGTTAAAATTGAACAAAATTAAAAACCCAGCTTTAAAAAGATTTACTTTTCAATTTGTTTCAAAATGGAGCGAAGAACCCAGAATTTTTTATTCACATTAGAGAAGCGAAATTTAAATTAGTTTATAAAAAAAGAGCGATGAAATGATTTTACATAAAAAAAAAACTCACAAAAACAGAATAATAATATAATTTCAGCATTTGGACACACATGGTCCATCACATACAGCGCATTCTCACCTTCAAGGTGAGGGTCTATTTCCCTGAATAAAATGTAAATTCTTTTAGAACGGTAGAAACTGAAGCGGCGCTAGAAAGGCATCGCTCGAGGTCGTGAAGCTATGAAGCAGAATCTCTGAGTGTAGACCTCGTACCCTTCCCCCTCCCAACCCCCTCCTCACAGACCACACAGTACAGACATAGGGGTCAAAAACCCACCCTCTACATTGGGGTAGTGACCCATGACATAGGACTAACATTAAAAAGTCCTTTTTTTTAATACTCGGTTTTTTGTGTGCATATTTCACATACGTACAGTCTAGCCCGTGAGAGAAGAAATCAATGCAAGGACTGTACCGTGCATTGCTACAGTCTAGCCCGTGAGAAAAGATACCAGCACAAGGACTGTCCCCTGCATTGCAACAGTCTAGCCCGTGAGAGAAGATACCAGCACAAGGACTGTCCCCAGCATTGCTACAGTCTAGCCCGTGAGAGAAGATACCAACACGAGGACTGCCCCTGCATTGCTACAGTCTAGCCAGTGAGAGAAGATACCAGCACAAAGACTGTCCCCTGCATTGCTACAGTCTAGCCCGTGAGAGAAGATACCAGCACAAGAACTGTCCCTGCATTGCTACAGTCTAGCCCGTGAGAGAAGATACCAGCACAAGAACTGTCCCTGCATTGCTACAGTCTAGCCCGTGAGAGAAGATACCAGCACAAGAACTGCCCCCTGCATTGCTACAGTCTAGCCCGTGGGAGAAGATACCAGCACAAGGACTGTCCCCTGCATTGCTACAGTCTAGCCCGTGAGAGAAGATACCAGCACAAGGACTGTCCCCTGCATTGCTACAGTCTAGCCCGTGAGAGAAGATACCAACACGAGGACTGTCCCAGCATTGCTACAGTCTAGCCCTTGAGAGAAGATGCCAGCACAAGGACTGTCCCCAGCATTGCTACCAGCCCATGAATTAAATTTCAATTATGATTTTAGTAGCGTACTCCTCTAATCTGCAAAATATTTAGTAAGATTGTTACAATAGCAAATAACAGCTCGACAAACAGAAGTTCTTGGCACTAAAAGAGCCCTGGAGCAATGGTAAAATGGCTGCCATATTTGGAGCTGAGTTTTTGAAAGGATTGTTGGCCCACATGTGATCCGGTTATGACCGGTGGCACCCCTACTGGTAAAGTATGCGTTATATCTCTGAAGAGAGTATTCGTGTGAAACCTTTTTGCGTGCCTTTTTGCGGTCTGTGGTGAAAATAGAATATGCATGAGCGAATATCACGTGATGGAATTATATCCGCCGAAGCAGGTATATTTTCTACGTTGGTTTCTCATTAGTATATTTTTCTGTATGTTGGACCGTTACTATTCCTATACACGTCTAGTCCAGGCGGTGTCGAAGTTCACTTGAACAACATTTTCAATGTAACTTCAGTTTTTTTTTTTTGCTCTTTTACTGGAATGATGAAAGCAGTAGGTATAAAATATCATACATTTTTCACGCTATCAAATTAGATTTTTGTTTGTGAAAATATTTCCAGAGGGGTTAGTAAATGGTGTTATTCCTTATTTTAATATACATTAACAAATCCTGGGGCTGTTTTAGTAAAGACAAAAAAAAATTCCGTTTTGCAATGTTTTATCCTAACTCCTAACTAGTGTTGAGTGAGCAAACTTTTCTTTGTAATCAGAAATATCAAAGAAAGTTACCTCTTTGATGTGTCGGCATTGTTTTTATTTTTGTGATAGAATCTATTGAAATTTGCTTCAAGGGACAAATTAATTAAATTATGTGCAATGAAAAAATATATGTGATTGTTTTTTGAAATTTCTGAGGCCGCTGCTTTTTGCTCGACGGGCAATGCACTTTTGATGAAATGCACCGATGCAACGTTATATAGCAGTAGTGCAGCTGCCTCATGTAAATCATTGTTAATTGGTTAAAATTCTTGGCCTGCGCAGGGAATATCACTTTGAAAAGAGGAACGATCCTCTTATCAGATTTAACTTCAAAAGGAGATTTTGTCAGCAATTTTATGTAGAATCATGGCGGTACGCAATAGTATCCTTGTCATAAAACTCACTTTTATTGATTGAGCGTAGCGAGTATTTTTTTTAATTTTTTTGAAAAAATACACTTTTACTAGGAAAAAGGTTCTTTATCTCTGTGAGTGAGTGTGTCTTTATAACGGTTACCCAGATTTTAATCAAAGTTTGGGACACCTTTAAAAATTACTAAACTTAGGTGTGATTCACATTTGGAAACAAACCAACCATAAGTTTCGTTAAAGACAGTTTAAAAAAAAATTGATATCCAGCAAAATTTGAAAAATTAATAAATAAAAAAAAAAAAAAACGCTAAATCTCAACTACTTTTTGTCAATATGTCGATTGTTTTAGAATAAACTACGCCCGATTACCATCAAATATCAATCCGGTATGGTCTAGTGGCTAGGATACCTGGCTCTCACCCAGGAGGCTCGGGTTCGATTCCCGGTACCGGAATATCTTTTGTCCAATTTTTACAATCATTTAAAATTATTTATTTATTTACTTCAACAGCGCGTTGATTTTGACTCCTTGTGTTGGTAACGAGCGTAAAGATGTTTTGGGATGATCAAATGCGAAGTCGATCCACTGCACAGATCAAAGCAAAACAGAAAAAAAAAATACAAAATACTGCTAAACTGTAGCAATGCAGGGGACAGTTCTTGTGCTGATATCTTCTCTCACGGGCTAGACTGTAGCAATGCAGGGGACAGTCATTGTGCTGGTATCTTCTCTCACGGGCTAGACTGTAGCAATGCAGGGGACAGTCCTTGTGCTGGTATATTCTCTCACGGGATAGACTGTAGCAATACAGGGAACAGTCCTTGTGCTGGTATCTTCTCTCACGGGCTAGACTGTAGCAATACAGGGACAGTCCTTGTGCTGGTATCTTCTCTCACGGGCTAGACTGTAGCAATGCAGGGGACAGTCCTTGTGCTGGTATCTTCTCTCACAGGCTAGACTGTAGCAATGCAGGGACAGTCCTTGTGCTGGTATCTTCTCTCACGGGCTAGACTGTAGCAATACAGGGACAGTCCTTGTGCTGGTATCTTCTCTCACGGGCTAGACTGTAGCAATGCAGGGGACAGTCCTTGTGCTGGTATCTTCTCTCACGGGCTAGATTGTAGCAATGCAGGGGACAGTCATTGTGCTGGTATCTTCTCTCATGGGCTAGACTGTAGCAATGCAGGGACAGTCTTTGTGCTGGTTTCTTCTCTCAGGGGCTAGACTGTAGCAATGCAGGGAAAGTCCTTGTGCTGGTATCTTCTCTCACGGGCTAGACTGTGGCAATGCAGTGGACAGTCCTTGTGCTGGTATCTTCTCTCACGGGCTAGACTGTAGCAATGCAGGGGACAAGCCTTGTGCTGGTATCTTCTCTCACGGGCTAGACTGTAGCAATGCAGGGTACAGTCATTGTGCTGGTATCTTCTCTCATGGGCTAGACTGTAGTAGCGATCGTAACACAAACTATAAAATAACGCGTCCCACAAAATGTCAGCTCTTATTTTATAACCGCAAAAATACATCCGCATCTCATTTACTCTTGTGATCTAAAGTTTCCTTCCTCCCCAAGAAGGACAAAGATTATGCATTCAAGACTTGAAGCAACAAAAAAACACATACACTACACTTACATCACATTCAACTTAAAAAAAAATTACCTTTCAACAATACTGTCTCGTTAAAGCAGGCACAGAAAAATAAAGCACCCATAAATTATCATGCAAACTCACACATTTACATGAATACTGTGCCGTGTTGGTCGCGATTTTGGCACGCGAACTCAGTTATGTCTGTAATTTATTTGTGCAATTGCACTGGTGCTCGGTGCACGCTGTGCAAATCACGCGAGCTGGCGTCTGTGCAAGTCCATCTGTTGCACTAGATAATATGCAGTTTAAAGGGGAGGTGACTGCTCAGTCTCTAAAGATAGATCTTTAACAACTATAGACTGACAAGTATTATATTCTGTGATGGAATTTTTAAACACGTGACTTACTGTTATTGTATATTAGTATTATTGTTGTTTTATTGTTTTGATGTATAGAAAAATTGACATGTCAAATATTGTGGAACGATCAATCTGGACCAATAATAAATTAATTAATAAAATGGTATCGTTGTGTTATATCATATTATATTATATACTTGTTTATCATAATTATTATTGAGCTCATACTGATGTGATTTACCTGACCACAGAAATAAATAAATAAATAAATAAATAAATAAATAAATAAATAAATAAATAAATAAATAAATAAATAAATAAATATAGAAAGAAATAAAGTCGTTTTTTTTTATGTTTTTTGTTACTTGGGGTTTGGATTTCAAAGTGTCCTATAATTAAGGATTTTTATTATTATTCTTATTTTTTTTGAATTCTTAATTCTGATGGCATTAGCTATTGCTTAAGTCAGGGGGTCAATGTGATAATAAACTTTCTGCTGAGCAAACGAGGCCGGTAACGCGTGGTAACGGTATGTGCCACCTGATGGCGCTTGCGACCGTTTTTTTTTTAACAAATCTCTACAAAGAAATAATTATCATTCAATATATCGACAAGTGTTTAAAAATCGCTGTTGGTAGCATTAATAAAGATGATTTAAGTGTAAACCAGTCTCAAATGCGAGTAATCTGCGAGAAATAACGGAATTAAGTTTCTTAACACTCGAAACGACGGTGCCTCCACCTGGTAGCATCCTGCATTTTTTGTGCAAAATCAACGGGATACGAACCCAGATCTCCCAATTGCCGTTCGGGTGCTTTACTAAATGAGCTATCCGGGCAAACATATTCCAGCTTTCGCGGATTGGGACCAGGAATCCCTGAGTTTAATTTGGGATAGTTCAACTTTATCATTAGGGTAGTACTTGGGTTTCTCTTACGTACTATGATATTAAATGTGCAGGTGACGTGAAAGATACTTGTTATAGCAATTGCAACAGGTTGATTTTGAAACGGAAGCAAATCTGGAAAGGAAGCTAGACTGGAAAAATGTTCAACCGAACCGGGTTACTGTCATGGAGCGGACAGGTACTTTTTAGAATCAATAACCCTTTTCCAAATTCTTTACGTTTTAACAAGGGATGATGCTTGCTATTCACACAGTCTTGGACAATTAGTCTCAAAGGTCATCCCGTCGGTCATTGCCCGCGCGCTTTAGAAATACAGTCACTTATCAATCACACCTGCATTTAGGTATTTCAACTTGCACCCTCCCACCAAGTGTCTCTTGAGTTAGCAATGTGAACCCCGATTTGAGGGCACAAAACATTGTCCAGCTAAAGCAAAAGACACTCTCTGCTCATCCTCGCTCTAGGACGGACGTGTCCTGATCTTCTCGAAATGTAAGTCTTTTTACTCACTTGGTGTAGTTTTAGGATTGTGTCATTAAATAAATATCTCAGTTCACCAAATCATTTCTTATCACGTATAGACTTTTCACAAAGTCGCCCACGAGCCTTCCGCCGATCATGTCTACCGACTTCTAAATTATCCCTTCAGGAAACAGGGTCCAGATCCCTTAACCTCTGGTGGTGGCAGCATGGAACCGCTACCCGGTCCACAACATTTAGGTGGCCGCGATCCACAACATTACGAACCCGTGACCTCCCAATTGCCGGTCGGGTGCTCTAACAATTCTGTCCAAGTTAATGCAGTGTTATGCATAACAGTGTACGTGAAATAAAATTTCAATCGAGAATTTTATTAAATAAAACTTTTTTACAAATTAATATCGCTTAATTGTTAACAGGCAACTTGTCAAAAAAAGTTTGAATTATTTAACCTTTCCCTGTCTGATCTTTTCTGATTGATTATTGAATTTAACGGCGCACTGTTTCTATAATCTCTTCAAGGTTTAGCAAAGTTAAGCTACACTTCGCTAGATCAGTTACTGGCTGGAAGACCACCGAAGTTAAGCAACACTGCTTAGGTAATCATCATACACATGACCAGTTCTGTTCGGGAGAGAGGTTGGAGGGATGAAAGTTAAGCAACACTGCGCTGAGTCAAGTATTTGATGGGTGACCATCATATACATGACCAGTTTTGTTCGGGAGAGAGGTTGGAGGGATGAAAGTTAAGCAAAACTGTGCTGGGTCAGGTATTTGATGGGTGACCATCATACACATGACCTGTTCTGTTCGGGAGAGAGGTTGAAGTGATGAAAGTTACTCAACACTGTGCTGGGTCAGGTATTGGATGGGTGACCATCATACTCATGACCAGTCCATATTCGATCAGTGCCACAGAGACATTGTCATCACAGCGCTTCACGAGCTAAGTTATGTTTAGAAAAGAGATTTGAAGAAAGAGCCAAATAAGAGCCAAATCGTCAGAGCTAAGTCGAAAAACAGTTATTTATTCAAGATGAATGCACGAAAGTAAATGGAAGTTAGTATATCTACGATCTGGCGAGACTCTGAGAGAAGAGAACCACATTAAGTTGTAGATTACATTTTCTGATTATTTTATTTAGATGCGTTTAGGAAGCTTGAACTAGGTAATCGTTATAATTTTATGTGGTTCTTTTGTTATCGGAAAATTGTCAGGACTGCTCTAACCCTTGAAGAAGTAACTAGTACAAGTATTCAAAACCCATTTCAAATAGTTTTTGCTAAAACTAGTGCTAAGTTTAGATCAAGTAGACATGAGTCTAAGAACCATCGAAATGAATATACGAAAATTGATAATTCTATTATCGAAATAATATGGCGCCCTTGAAATCTCCGCCAGTTTGAATTGAGTTCCACACGTTATTGTTACAACCGAGCGATTCACCTCATTAACTATGATTTTGGCAGAGAATATTTAATTAATTTAAATTATCTAAAAATATCACATCTTCTATTAAAAGTATAACCCCAGACGACCTAGAAGCATGACTTTCTTGGAACTGGTACGCGGTACATACATTCATTTACCGAACAATATTTCACATCATGCAGAGAAATAAATTACAAGTGATATCATCTTTTAAATTCTCGGTGCTGTAAATTTCAGTTGAACGCATTGAAACCAAACCAAGTGAATGCGATGGTCATGAGTACATAGGTGATGATACATTGTAATTACAGTAACACCTGTTCAAGATTAATTCTTGTATTTTTTCCAAATTAACTAAAAATTAATGAGATTTTCATTTTCGCTTTTCTAACGTATTCCAAGTCGTGTCGGGGCATCTATTTATTTGTTTAAATGATTTTAGCGGGTACATGGCTTCAGATCTGATAGAATTCAGAGATATTGCACGATTCTTGTGTCACAGCTAGAATAAAATTGCTTTGTCTACTTCGCTCGGTACCACAATGTACTCTTACTCCAAGAAAAATTAGAGAAATTAAAAAAAAAATTACAAAGAGTCATTAAATGACGTGTTTGACTGGGCATGTGACTCTGCCCCAGTGCAACTTTCACGTGTTCGACTGGGCATGTGACTCTGTCCCAGTGCAACTTTCATGTGTTCTACTGGGCATGTGACTCTGTCCCAGTGCAACTTTCACGAGTTCGACTGGGCATGTGACTCTGCCCCAGTGCAACTTTCACGTGTTCGACTGGGCATGTGACTCTGTCCCAGTACAACTTTCACGGATTCTACTGGGCATGTGACTCTGCCCCAGTGCAACTTTCACGTGTTCGACTGGGCATGTGACTCTGTCCCAGTGCAACTTTCACGTGTTCGACTGGGCATGTGACTCTAACCCAGTGCAACTTTCACGTGTTTGACTGGGGATATGACTCTGCCCCAGTGCAACTTTCACGTGTTCGACTGGGCATGTGACTCTGTCCCAGTGCAACTTTCACGTGTTCGACTGGGCATGTGACTCTGCCCCAGTGTAACTTTCACGTGTTCGACTGGGCATGTGACTCTGTCCCAGTGCAACTTTCACGTGTTCGACTGGGCATGTGACTCTGTCCCAGTGCAACTTTCACGTGTTCGACTGGGCATGTGACTCTGTCCCAGTGCAACTTTCACGTGTTCGACTGGGCAAGTGACTCTGTCCCAGTGCAACTTTCACGTGTTCCACTGGGCATGTGACTCTGTCCCAGAGCAACTTTCACGTGTTCGACTGGGCATGTGACTCTGTCCCAGTGCAACTTTCACGTGTTTGACTGGGCAAGTGACTCTGTCCCAGTGCAACTTTCACGTGTTCGACTGGGCGTGTGACTCTGTCCCAGTGCAACTTTCACGGATTCTACTGGGCATGTGACTCTGCCCCAGTGCAAATTTCACGTGTTCGACTGGGCATGTGACTCTGTCCCAGTGCAACTTTCACGTGTTCGACTGGGCATGTGACTCTGCCCCAGTGCAACTTTCACGTGTTCGACTGGGCATGTGACTCTGTCCCAGTGCAACTTTCACGTGTTCGACTGGGCATGTGACTCTGCCCCAGTGCAACTTTCACGGATTCTACTGGGCAAGTGACTCTGTCCCAGTGCAACTTTCACGTGTTCGACTGGGCGTGTGACTCTGTCCCAGTGCAACTTTCACGGATTCTACTGGGCATGTGACTCTGCCCCAGTGCAACTTTCACGTGTTCGACTGGGCATGTGACTCTGTCCCAGTGCAACTTTCACGTGTTCGACTGGGCATGTGACTCTGCCCCAGTGCAACTTTCACGTGTTCGACTGGGCATGTGACTCTGTCCCAGTGCAACTTTCACGTGTTCGACTGGGCATGTGACTCTGCCCCAGTGTAACTTTCACGTGTTCGACTGGGCATGTGACTCTGTCCCAGTGCAACTTTCACGTGTTCGACTGGGCATGTGACTCTGTCCCAGTGCAACTTTCATGTGTTCGACTGGGCATGTGACTCTGTCCCAGTGCAACTTTCACGTGTTCGACTGGGCAAGTGACTCTGTCCCAGTGCAACTTTCACGTGTTCGACTGGGCATGTGACTCTGCCCCAGTGCAACTTTCACGTGTTCGACTGGGCATGTGACTCTGTCCCAGTGCAACTTTCACGTGCTTGACTGGGCATGTGACTCTGTCCCAGTGCAACTTTCACGTGTTCGACTGGGCATGTGACTCTGTCCCAGTGCAACTTTCACGTGTTCGACTGGGCATGTGACTCTGCCCCAGTGAAACTTTTATGTGTTCAACTGGGCATGTGACTCTGTCCCAGTGCAACTTTCATGTGTTCAACTGGGCATGTGACTCTGCCCCAGTGAAACTTTCACGTGTTCGACTGGGCATGTGACTCTGTCCCAGTGCAACTTTCACGTGTTCGATTGGGCGTGTGACTCTGCCCCAGTGAAACTTTCATGTGTTCAACTGGGCATGTGACTCTGTCCCAGTGCAACTTTCACGTGTTCGACTGGGCATGTGACTCTGCCCCAGTGCAGCTTTCACGTGTTTGACTGGGCATGTGACTCTGCCCCAGTACAACTTTCACGTGTTCGACTGGGCATGTGACTCTGTCCCAGTGCAACTTTCACATGTTGGACTGGGCATGTGACTCTGTCCCAGTGCAACTTTCACGTGTTCGACTGGGCATGTGACTCTGCCCCAGTGCAACTTTCACGTGTTCGACTGGGCATGTGACTCTGCCCCAGTGCAACTTTCACGTGTTCGACTGGGCATGTGAATCTGTCCCAGTGCAACTTTCACGTGTTCGACTGGACATGTGACTCTTCTTTTTAATTAAATCAGAACGATGTTTCTTAAACATAATTATAATATAAAAATAAATAGATTTTTGATTTAAATACACAATAACATAAGTTGTTACACATGTGCTAAAAGTTTCAAGTGTCTTGCTCTTATAATTTGCTGGGAAAATGTACCTTAACACCAAAAATTACAGTCCTAAGTAAAATGAGTTCAAATTTTCGTAGGAATTTTCACCACTAATGAGTAATGAGGTAGGTATGGCTTACATGTGCTTTAAATTATGTGATACCTGTACCGGCGTCTGGGCCTGTTCTATTTTCAACGTCGAATTTCAACTCGAATGCTGTTGCCATGTTCTGCGTTGTTTTCTGAACAATCTTTTTTTTTCTAATGGCATATTTAAAAGCACACTAATTTATAGTAACACGATATAGGAGAAACAAATTCAGGAACTAAAAGCACAAGGTTATTCAGTTTTGACAGAACTATAAAAACAGCTGTTTCATTATTAGCACCAACTTGTTGTAGCAGGAAAGCCAACTTCATTGCTATCATACTTTTAAATACCAACTGCAGGACACAAAAAACCACTGCTCGTGCACGAGAAATTAAATTTAAAAATGCATGTAAATATGTACGCTTCTTGGCGAATAATTCTCAACGCAAAATCTGCATTAACTAATTTAAAGTATTTATAATAACGCGATTTGTACGTAACTTGAAGTATTCGATTCAGTTAACACTATAAAAAAATTAACTTTAATAAATGTTTATTATTTAGAAAATTTACTACCCTAATACATAACTTTAGGAGATACTTTTTTTCCCCAAACGCGTAGATTTGCTCTGAAATCTTGATATTTAATTTCATATTCGGAAATAGACTGTCGCTTGCCAGATGGAGACGTTCTATCTATGCCATTCTGATTTAGTATTTACAGATTTGCGTCACGTAATTCAAACCGACCGTTGCAAATAAACCGAGAAATGACCTAAAACTAGTTTTATTTTTCAAATCCTGCAGCGAGCTTTGCAACATTCATCATTGGATTTGAAATCGGAACGTTTTGATAATCAGAATTGATTAAACTTGCGTCGTAATCATTCGTGCATCCATTAAATTTAGATAAGATGAAGTGTGATGTCGGGTTTGCAGGAAATGTTCCAGTAGACCGTGCTACCATTGAGTTTATAGGTATACTAGAGTAGGTGGAGATCAGGATTCGGTGCCGATTACCTATTTCGTTCTGAAAATGTGAGAATAGCTATACCAACGTTAACTCTGATTGTTTTTTTCGATTTTCATTAAAAAAACGCATTGTTTTGTCAATTATTATCAGTAATTGAGTGGATGATGATGAGGATGATGATGAATCTAGCCTAGACTAGAAGAAAGGATATTAAATTTGGTGCTGGCACGTTGCCTATTCCTATCGAAGACCACCAAAGGGAAAAACGACTGACTTTTATCTTTCCAGCCTCACTCCCGAATAGAACTGGTCATGTGTACAATGATCACCCGTCCAATACGCGGAACAGCGCCGTGTTGCTTAACTTTCATCCCTTCAACCTCTCACCCGAACAGAACTGGTCATGTGTATGATGGTCACTCATCCAATACCTGACTCAGCGCAGTGTTGCTTAACTTTCATCCCTCCAACCTCTCTCCCGAACAGAACTGGTCATGTGTATGATGGTCACCCATCCAATACCTGACTCAGCAAATTGTTGCTTAACTTTCATCCCTCCAACCTCTCTCCCGAACAGAACTGGTCATGTGTATGATGGTCACCCATCCAATACCTGACCCAGCGCAGTGTTGCTTAACTTTCATCCCTCCAACCTCTCTCCCGAACAGAACTGGTCATGTGTATGATGGTCACCCATCCAATACGTGAAACAGCGCAGTGTTGCTTAACTTCGCTGACCTCATGTGAACCTGTCTTTTCAACAGTTAAAACCATTCGGTTTATTATCATCGCAAAGATACCGGAAAAAGCCATATGTCAAAAATAAACAAAGCACTTTCGCTGAGGAGAATTACAAAATAAACACCAGCACTGTGTAGGTACAACCACGCGTACGGCTATCCGCTCACATAGTAACATAGTCGATTTTTCCATTGCCAATAAATAAAAAGGTAGTAGAGCAGTTATTCACATTCAACACGTTAATGTTGCAATGAACGAACTGATTTATTTCGGGAACATTGCTTTTTATTTGCAGTGTCCCATAAACAACTCCCATGAGCTTGTGACATGGGGTGGGACGGGGTGGGGAGGGGAAGGGGGAGGGGGAGGGTACTTGGTGGCACTATGCACCTATTCATTTGTTTGCCAGAGTGTACCAGTGGCGGCAACGGAACGGCAAACTTGTGATAATTAAAATGTTCGTGTGGATGCGTTTCATCAGTCGGCAAATTGGTACTTGAAAGACAGGGGGCAGAAACCGCGAGTTGTTTATTTTGTGAGTTAATTCCGGTCAGAAATTGTATATTTAGAAAAATGTTACTTTTTTTTTTAATGTTGTGGTATTTTCAAGAAATTTGTTTTCAAAGTGTTGGAAAATTATAACAATTAACATAATTCTGTAATGTTACAAAAAAAAAAAACGGGGAAAATAGTGCTATCAGTATTACCTGACCAAGCTCAGTGTAGTTTAACTTCGGTGATCTCACGAGGACCGGTGTTTTCAATACGCCAAACCGTTCGGTGGTCACCCATCCAATACCTGACTCAGCGCAGTGTTGCTTAACTTTCATCCCTCCAACCTCTCTCCCGAACAGAACTGGTCATGTGTATGATGGTCACCCATCCAATACCTGACTCAATACCTGCTTAACTTGCATCCCTCCAACCTCTCTCCCGAACAGAACTGGTCATGTGTATGATGGTCACCCATCCAATACCTGACTCAGCGCAGTGTTGCTTAACTTCGGTGATCTCACAAAGACCAGTGTTTCCAACACGCCAAAACGTTCAGCCTCACGTCCAGACATAAAAGAATTCTCTGCCGACCGCCGCCACTGGAAAAGTTTCTACCGACGCTTCTAGTTTTGTCTCGCAACGCGACGGACTTTCCCGGCTGGCGAATGATTCACGCGCGACGGAAAACACGTGAAAAGCGGGGAAAATCTCGGAGCGCCCGTTTTCGCGACCAACGCGACGTGATTTTCCTGGCGCCGGTGCAAGTTTCGACCGAGTTGGGCGCTTGTTTTCAAAGCGTAAAGTCTTACACTGCGATACAGATGGATATACAATTGTCAATTAGTATTATAGGACATTTAGGTAACACATCTCTGCATACCTCTTATACCGCTTAAACCTCTTACATCTGCAGAAACATCTAAGACAATTAATGATACATTTGATTCGCATTTAAAAATTATACCCACGGCTATTTTAATCGACCAATTTAGTCCTGGGACTAAAAAAGTAATGTAATATATCTTCAGATATAGATTTCGTGGATCAAATTAATTTTAAGCAAACGTCCAGTTGGCTGAGAATAATATGAGAAACAAGCAAAACGAATGACAAACTTATACAAAACGACTTTCTTTTAAAGTGCGATATTTATTATATTTGCGCTGAGATTTGGTGCGAATGTGACAACTAGAATTCGAAGTCGTTTTAGAAGATAAATCAATTAATATACTCATGCATCCATCAGACATTTCATTATTATTACTATAAGTCACTGTCGACACTAAAGCGTAGGTAGATATCAATTTTACTTTGTTTGTAAGCATTAATAATCTTTTTTTATTATTAGGAACACTAATAACTAATAATAAACCGTCTGGGCATCAACTTTTGAGAGGTTATTAGTGTTTCTAATAATAAAATACCTCGCGCATTGCAAGCGTTTGCAATTTAAATCAGATTTCATCTAAATTAATAATCTTCTTCCAAGGTACTATCTGTCAAAAAATTGATCAAACGCCATTAATTGAAACATCTTTGCCATTGCCTATTGGATACGGTTATTCAAACAAAATAAATCACGTTATATATTATAGAGGGCGATATGGAATCACTGACGATATGGAACCACAGCAAAGAAATTCACCTGTAAATTCACAGAATATTGTGGCTCTTAAAACTAACCGATGGATATTAAGATTTAAAAATAGGTTGAACTTACCAACTGCCACAAGTTTTCAAATGTAACGAATTGACAGCGTGAACAACTCTGTTTGCATTTGAAAACATTTCGTAGAACATTGCAAGCTAGTAATTTATTCGATTAATACGGGAAAGTTTATATATACAACACATTTGTTTCTTAAATTCCACAAAGTTTTATGACACAACGGCACTAAAACAAAACTCGTGTCGAAAACACCTTCAAAACTCGCGGCGACCAGCGGAATTATCACGAACCAACGCGACTAGCGGCACGACGGCACAACTTTACACATCCCTGACAAAATTCAAATGCCTTGCGCGAGATTTCAGCGCCCGTTCGATAGCGCCTCTATCGAGCGTTCCTGTCAACACAACGCTGTGGCCGACTGCCAGGTGTTCGGAGTATTGGAACTAACTTCACTGTGCGATAGACCGGTGCCGTCTAAGGGTCGCTCTCTCTCTGAAAGCTGTGGCAGTGGAAACTAAATGGCGATTTCGCTATCACCTTCCAACGGAGATCACACAAATTTACCGAGCTACAATACCAACTGTGAGATAAAAACAGATCCGGTCGAGTCAGATAATAACGGTGATAATTTGTTCAAGATGATGAGTGATAGTGAAGTTGACATGGATGATTGTAAACCGTCAGAAAAAGCCGGGGAATATGTTCGCGAGCTACTTATGGAGAAACAATCGCTGGATTCGTCGCAGTGGCCAAATGCTTTACGCCTACTGGACCAAGGTAAAGAAGCATATCTATTTTATTTTTTGTATTATCGATAGTTGTTCATTTAATCATGATGTAAACATGCTGAGATTTCGAATGAATAGGCCTGTCTGAGAGGGGCGATAACCTTGTGACAGGCTGGAGTGCATGCTAGCAGGTAGTAAGGTTTGCCATGCCGTTAGCTTGAGATGCACGTGGAGAAGAATTCCCGTGGGAGGGCGCCGCTGTAGTGGTCGGGATTTTCGAATAGATCTGAACGGGGTAAATAAAAAGCAATGTTTCACAGCGATAACAAGTGTTCTAGCCGGAAAGATTACTATTAATAGACAATCTGAATTGCACACCCAATATTGGACTGAGCGCGAAAACAGATAGACATTAACATCTACATTGGCATCATTACGGTATCTATTTGCTATAACTTCTCGACAACAATGGTAAAAATAAAATTATTGTCAAACAACAATTGACACATGATGGTTTTTAGACTCATGTCTACTTGATTGATCGTTAGCACTAGTTTTAAGAAAAATTATTTGAACTGGGTTTTGAATGCTAAGTAAAGGGTTACTAAATTTTCCGAAGTTTCGCAACATATACTAGTTACTTCTTCAGAGGTTTGAGCAGTCAGTTTTTTTTCATAGTTTTTTTCCATACACGTAATTAGTTAGTTAAAAAACGCCAATGTGTTCGAGATCTTATTTCAGAAAATACATAATACGTTAGTTTTTAAGTTATTGACCCTGATTATTTTATTTAGATGCATTTAGGAAGCTTGAACTAGGTAATTTTTATAATTTTATGTGGTTCTTTTGTTATCGGAAAATTGTCAGGACTGCTCTTACCCTTGAAGAAGTAACTAGTATATGTTGCGAAACGTCGGGAAATTTAGTAACCCTTTACTTAGCATTCAAAACTCATTTCAAATATTTTTTCTTAAAACAATTGACACAGTCTTTTTTGATCAGGCCATCGAGCCACCTCATTATTGCATTTTTTTAAATTAAATACCTGAAACATTTACTATAAGATGGTGTCTTTTAGAGTAAAAAAATACTTGAATTCAAACTGTCAGTCCTAGGTTGAAAAAAAAACTTGACTTCTCAATCGATTTTGTGTCGCACATGTTTATATTTCTATATTATATTCAAAGTTTTAATGCCCAACGTCAGTGACGAGGGTGAACTAAACTTTATATAGCCACTGCCAGCAGCATCTTATTCTCGGATTTTATTTATTTTTTCTTCTCCTTGGTTCTTCGTGGTCGAAAAGTTGTATCATTTCTAAGCTCTCGAGTTGATATCACTTGATGGGATCACGATTTGCCGGCACCTAAGCCTAGAGTGTAGAAACTGCTTTTCAGGGATTTCACCAACGTTCGGAATCACAGAGCGGATTTTTATTGAAAGATGTCAGAAAAAATTAATTTCAGTATTGGTATATCTCTCGCCGATCATCTTAAGAAAATGTTAAAATAGACGAGCACCCTCACTGTCACCCTCACGAGTAAAAAAAATCAATAAAATATATAATTACCTCATCAATCTTGCCAATCAATCAAGCCTTTGCAATTCTATGAGTTTTGATTGGCTGTCGCTGTGATGAAAAACTGTGTGGATTACCAGCCGTCATCATTTGATTGACTTCCTTTGTATCGTTAATTGACACTTTAAAAAATGCGCAGAAATGCGGGGGAAAAATTCCAAAAATTGCACGAAAAAACCAGGCATAAATGCGGTCATACATGTTGGGTAATTATTTATTTAGCTCGTGCTGGTTGCTAGGAATTGCAAGGCAATTGCGTTACAGGTGTGTGAAAAATAAAATCCTAACACATGATTTATGGTTACATTTACGTTGACATTTTCAACGAAATAACCTTTGCATAGAGAGTTTTGACTTTTGAAGGAGAAATATTTTGCTTGTGATATTTTTTCAGTGGTAGTCAAGTTCGAAGGGATAGGTCCACCAGGACTGCCCCTTAGCATCAACTACTCATGAGCGACATTTAAGTTGCGTTTCAGTGGCTGAATCTCAAAATACTTGTAATATTTGCATATTAAATCGCTCGATTGTTATGATTGACAAAAAAATTCCAGTAACAATTCAATAAAAGAAGGATTTTAGCTCAATTAAACGACAATTACCCCGCATGTCACTTTGCCAGTAAAGTACGTTCTCTCACCAAACGAAATATACATATAAAACAAGATGAGCTCTATAAAGACCCCGCTGTCCCCTACAAAAAAAAAAAAACTCAGTCACCTTCCAAAACCAGTCCCTACTAGTCCACGGACACAAAGGGTTAATTCCTATTCACCCTTCTCTCAGAAACCACCTCACTAACCCCACAATCTTGCAACTTATCTAAAGACCAGCCAACATCCACGTTCAGCAATCCGTCACCACGCAAGAGAATAAATATAACGTCACTTTGCTCGTTCAAGTATTTAACCTCTCACCGTTCCCTCATAACGGGCCGCGCGGTGCTCTCGCTAATTATCTGACTGTAATTAAACCACCATTAGGGGTAGTTCGCTCCAACAGCTTACCCATTAAAGTGCGCGCGAGATGTGAAAAGCATGGGGTTTGTCGTGAAAATTGCTTAGTGGTGAACCAGAGGCCGCCTTTAGGTAGTAATGCTTACCAGTTGTACAACTAGATATACCTTAATGCATTCAGTTATGCAGTAATTTCAATTAGTATCACGGTTTGATATGTGAAATAACTCTTTGTTTTTGGTGACCGTAGGGTTTTCGCGGGATTTTGGGGCCTAAGGGTGTAGTTTCTGTAATGAAACAATGATCAAATTAGTTAGTAGAAGTCTAGAGGGTTGCTGCGTGTACGGTAATGGTTGTTTCTTGTAGGCATGAACGAGGATCCTTTAGTGATATTTTATGTGTGAGTAATAAAAGGTGATTCGGGGGTAGTCAACGTGACAGATAACTCTTGGGTTAGATTTTGCTAGTTCTTGGTTGATTATGTGGCGCAGTCGGAGTTCGATTTACACGATTAGCGACTAGAAGCTGCTATTTGACGGTCCCACACGTCTGACAACTCAGGATAGCTTGTACGAAAAATAAGGTAAATTTAGTAAAGCTGATAGTAACGATACTTGACTGTAAAATGTTTGAAATAGCACATTTTTTACATTTGTTAAGTAGAGTTATTTGTATTTTTGGTGTGCTATCGATGCGGATGCGGCTATCCCTATGTCAACTATCCCTAAGACAAAAGGTCATGAGTGCTTATGAATTATGATCACTCTGTTTTACCATAGGGCCAGTTTTACGATCTCCAGTACAATAAGCAAGAGGTTAAGTTGACAAAGGAGTCATCTGAATTATTTTGACAATGGATGTTAGTTTTTAGCTTACAGTCAACGATTCCATTAGGTTATGAAAAAAAAAGAGGTAAATTTAATGAACATCTTGATTTTTTTGGCCAAATCAATTTGTTATTACAATCAGACTAGAAGCCTGATAATTTTAATCAAGGTTCGTACTGCCAGAAAAGGTCATAGTATTATAGGTAGGTAGATGGATGTATATATCTAAATATCTACCTACCTGTCCACTCTGAATTATGAAATTAAACCCTCCTCCACTGACTGGACGGTCTACGCACATAACCAAACACCAAAACAAACAAAGCTATGTTATTTCTGCTGCACAACAAACAACAGAATTCAGAGCCACATGCTGTAGATATTTTCTAAAATTCTGCCACCCCCTGAAAATTCATTTTCCACAGCAAACAATCCACGATTCTGCACAAAATGTGCCACCTCTACCGTTAGTGCTAACTAACGCAGCGCCCACGCATGGAACTCCAATATTACAGCATCAAAACGCGACGTTTGCACTTTGAAATGCATTTAACAGAAATCACGTGCTGAATAGAAGGGACGTACGTGCATGTGCCATAACAATTCGATCACTGAAATGAATGCAAGCCTTTGGTATCGATACAATAATGCAGTTGTGTGCTGCGTAACTGCACCTGTCACCTTATTTCAGGCTGTGTCCTGCCGTATTCATCGATGTTACAAAGCGCTGGCCGTTTGTCCTGCAACATTGTGTGCCATCAATATTGTGTTTGAAACGTTTCTATGTAGCGTCGTGTGGGTGAAATGTTTTGATGGCTTTTGAGTAGTGTTAAATACACAAACAGGTTTCATTTGAGCGTTTTTAGCAGGAAATTCGAATTTTGAAAAAGAGCGCAATTTAACAACATGATTAACTTATGTATATAAATATTTTTGGGGATGGAATGCGTGGAAAGAGATTTGAGATAGGTAAGAGACGGCAAAGTTTGAAGGTTAAAATGGTCATGAATTTAAATTGATAGGGAAAAAATTAGGAAAAAGAGGGATTGGGATTCTAGGAAGAGGTTAAGTGTGGAATGGGATCTGAGGGATGGAAAATGTAAAAAGGAGATGTGAATTGAAGAATAGAAGGGAATACGTACTCAAATACCAGGTAAATAACTGTATATATTTGTTTCAGTAAATATATATTTATCCGAAAAGCCACAACTAATAGTATTGAAGTTACCAGACGGAAGGTTATAAATAAACTAGTATCTTTGGATCGTACGCTCAAAGCACGGATAGCAGTAATTGCTTAACATGTGAATAATAACAATAACTTCACGCCTAAGGGCACAAACAACTCACTGAAACCCTGAAATGAAACTAAAAACATATCAACCGAGCCCGGCATCGAGCAGTTCATCACAATGCAAACTAGAAATGGGTTACCGAACGGTTTGGCTTGTCGGAAACATTGGTTCTCGTCAGATCAGTTAAACAACACTGCGCTGGGTCGTGTATTGAATGGGTGACCATCATACTTTGGTAGAGAGGTTGGTAGAATGGAAATTAGTACAATACTTGCTCAACAACCTCTCGACAGCATGGATTAACTATATTTATCCCACAGATGTGTGTACTCTCCTGTTCTCTTCGTTTTGTGCCTAATTATGGCCACGCAATGAGTTCACCCTTTAGCAAAAGGCAATTCTATTTGTAATTAGAGTTGCATAATATGAATTGGGCTTTAAATTTTCTACCGTGATTACCATGCTACTGCCGCAGTGTAATTGATGCATAAATGTCGCTAAATACCTACGTGTCTCTGATGGGACTACTGCATAGTGCAGTGCGTTGCAACCGGTGCAATATATTGTTGCAATCTGGTAATAGACCAATCGCTAGGGAATTGGTTATGTGGACCTTCGGTGCAAATTTCGTGAGGTATGGGTTTGTTCGTTTATTATATTGTTGCATTTTGTGTTGCCTGGATATATTGATAACGTGATAGATATGCAACTAGGGTGCATTGATTGAATATTTTATGATTGAATATTAATTTGTGCCTTTGTGCCTACTGTTTAGAAGTTAATGTATGGATGTTTTGTTTAGGTGTATAACCATTGAGTGTACAGGTATGGCCAGAGAGTCAGCGTTAATGTTTAAAAATGTATTCTGAGAAAACGAGTCGGGAAAACTTGGTAACGGTAGCTGCCACCGGATGGCGTTTGCGGTCGGTCTTTGAAACAAACCTCTAAAATTAAGTGATTACGACTAAAAACAGTGATACATGTTTATCAATCGTTGAGATTAACATTATTAAAGATTAATTGAGTGTAAACCAGTTTCAAATGCGAGTAATCTGCGAGAAATAACAAAATGAAATTTTTTAACACACGAAACGACGATGACTTCATCTAGTAGAATCATCTAATGGTGAAGTAGAAATTTGGCTGTCATTTTTTTGCGACAACTGCTGTTATATTAGCGCTGGCCCTCATCGACATTTGAACTAAACTTTAGTTTCGGAAATTGTTTGCAAATTGAAAATAACAAAGTTATGACCAATTTAAATCAGTGATGAACAAGTAGAATGCTGATTTTTTTTTTACTCTAGACTTAATTTAATGAAGTGCTTTTTTATTTAAATTCCTCTCATTGGTGTGTAAAAGTTTTGTTACAAAACATAATGATATTTGCCAAACGCACATCGGCAGTTATTTCAATTGAATTTCATTTGTTGGATCACACGAAACAAATGTATGTACAGCGATACCGTAGTTAGAATGTAAATGCTATAGGTTTTACCGCTTATGCACACAACAATAAACTAGTGTCTATATAAACTCGATTCATAATTGTCAAGTCTGGTGGCGTATATACAATATAAAGTTGTAAATTATTGCAGAAAATAACACTTTTGTAGGACATTACCGACGAGTTACGACCGCAGTAAATCGTCTCGAGACAAGATTCAAATCGGGATCTATTTGAATAAATATAAATTTTCGACATATTTTTGATGAGAAAAAGTGGTCTACTGTATAGGAAAGTTCTGTACGGCGTGTAGATTAATTGTCTCCGCGGCAATATGTTACCTGGTGTTCTTCAGCTATAATTATTTGGTTATTTATTCACCAGGTAATTCTTGAGCGTGGTGCGCTAATAATTTAACAGATTTTAATTAAGTTGCATGCTTGAACTGTTCGCTCCTCGGTAGACGCAATTCATTACCGCGCTTGTTTGTGTTGCGTGTTTGATTAAATACCTACACACGCACGACCCGGCATGTGTGACAACGAGTTGGACTAAAATTCGCGAGACTTGCGTAGGGATGCGATTTTACCATTTTGTTTCGTTGAAATGTATGTAAAAGCTCTTAATTTCCATTGGAAAAATGTGTCTTTATGAAAAATCGGTTGTTTTCAATGCTTACAGTGGATAAAATGCAGGTTTTCTACCTAATTTTATCATTTTCACTGATAAATAGTTATAAAATTGGGTACATGACCTCTAAACATAAGCGATGGTAGTGCTAGAAAACCGTCTTCGAGCACAGAGAGCCTAAATACCAATAAAACACAGAAGGGTTGTGAACGGGGTGTAACAAAATCATATCACGATTCAAGAGATTCGTGTTTTTCTCTATTAATTGACCATCGCTGCGTTCTGGAATCAGGATTTCACATCGCCAATTTTTTGCCCCGACATTTGAAAACGCCAACTGCCTGTCGACCATTTAATTTCGAACGAAAAAGCGACTGGAATGGACGATTCCGGGCATCAATTTTTAAATAGACACACATTGCGGATCGTGCCAGCCATTCGCTGGTAATCCACTCCCAATTGTTCTCGGTGACACTTTTAAATGTGAGTGTCTGCTAGTTGGAATAGAACTGCTGATTTAAATGATTCCAGTTACATGGGCGATCAGAGAAAAGGGGCAACAAATATTTGATTGGGTAAAAGAAAGAATGTTGCATAATAATATGGCACTATGTTTCTGTTTCGTTTAGCTTTGTTGTCTCTCATTGCCACTTTTTCAACTACTAGGTGACCGTTGCGGCTGCGGGCTTAACACACCGCTAGACAATTAAAATAATAACCAATTAAAACATCAATAATTGCTTATTGTGAAGTAGACATTTTCTACCTGGCTTGTTGTGTGTATCGTGTGCCTTTGCTGATTGATTATTGGGGTTTAACGACAAAATGTTTTGACATCTGGTCATGTGGCGCTGGTCTAATGGCGTCGGTGAATGAGTGGATGATGATGAGCATAACCTAGCCTAGAAGGAGGGGAAACCCGGTGGCAGCACGTAGCGTTCTGTCAAAGAGAACCAAGGGGACCACCGGCTTCACGTTCCTTCCGAAGGACGGTACAACGTGAACAACAGGATTCCTCCACAAATCCATGCTGTCAAAAGGTTGATAAGCAAGGCGAATGAGTTGCTGTACTAACTTTTATCCCTCCAACCTCTCTCCCGAACAGAACTGGTCATGTGTATGACGGTCACCCATCCAATACCTGTCCCAGCGTACTGTTGCTTAACTTAGGTGATCTCACGAGAACCGGGGTTTGCAACTCGCCAAACCGTTCGGTCGCCTTTTATTTTTCGTTTTTCTTTCAAATTTTCTTTGCCACCGAAGAAAGCCAAACAGTTTGGCCGCAACCTCGGGAGCTGATAAAAAAATATGACACAGTTTACTCAAAAGTTGATTTTGAATAACAATCATTGTCATGAAAATCTCAAACATAATTTTTATATAATGATTTAAAATATAAACGCGTCAATCGTTGTAATAACAATCAATACAAATAAATTGTCACAAATATGTCTTAAGTAACGTAATGATTTTTTTTCATTTTCACAAATTATACCTCGTTCCAGTTCTTACAGTGTATGTACTTACATATCGGTGAGAATTTTTCGCGAAAAGACTTAGCATCGAAGTTAGATTAACACTAGAGCTGGGACTCTGATTAAAATATATAAACCTTGTAATAGGTCATTTTGATTGTGGCTGTTGCCTATCTGATCGATGTATTGGTCAATGCACGCGGGTGTACGCAGTCCACCCACTATTAATTTTATTTTTGGCCGTACCCCCACTTTGAATTTTTGAGGGAACGCAGGTGAACGCACGGGAAAGCAGTATTAAATTATGATTATTCGGAATATCCTGCACTTCTTTATTTTCAAGGCGAAAATATCCCAGTTAAGGGTTTTATTTCTAATAATCCACTTACTTAAAAATAGACCTAGCAAGATTGCCACTGTATGCGAACGTACTAAGAGTAGGTAGGCTGGAATTATGTCGGCGTCGCGACTTGCAACAAAGGGGTTAGTTAGAACCATATTACTGTTATCACTTAGGGAAGTCGGTAGCCGCTTTCGCGGCGTCGCACGGTGGTGCAAGCTCTCAGAAGCAAGCCCGCTTCAAATAATAAGAATTCGCAGGAAAGACAACAATACAAACAATAACCAAATTGCCACATACGAGCCACACTGGACGAATTAGTTCAATTCAAGATACAGAAGAGAAAACGTCGAATGAAGAAGAGTTCAATGAAAAAGAGTCATTGTGGAAACTGATGTAATCTCCTCAACGCGAAAGTACGCGCGTATCTATGGATAGTTTCAACAAAAATTTAAACCAGTATTCGATTAAAATGATTGACTTTCTTTTACCAGATTCCCGAATCCCTACCAAATTTGAAGACTGCAACAATGTGGGAAGGTGTAGACATGAGAGGGCGGCATTAATTTAATTTTCTCAAAATCATTACGTAATTAAAAATGCAGTTCTGACCATGTCATTCCAAGCCCAATTTCATCGTAAACTCGTAGATTGGCTCCAAAAGAAACCTTAGAATAAAAATTCACTTGGAGCTGCGCCCGAAGCCCCCTATTTTCCACTCTTTCGGTGCATTCGCCTTGGGTCTCCTCCTCCCCCCCCCCCCCCCCCGACACAAAAAAATGGGTCATTTTTGCGTACCCCCACTAAACATTTTACGAATACATCACTGTGGCTTCGGCATGGTCAATTTATTTTTTGTTTATTTTATATTCCTGTAGGTAGGTATACCTATGATGTGACCGATGGATTTTAGCACAATTTTCAAATAAGTGGCAAAATTGAAAAAAGTTCTACACATTTCTGGGTGCTGATTCACGCAAATCATTTGAACTAAAACGCCTGGCACCCTGTGTAAACTATCTGCAGCCGCAATCCTGATTGTATTAGTAAATTGTCATATATGAAATGCCAATTCATGGAATGCCAATGCCAATTCATGGTATGCCAATTCATGGCATGCCAATGCCCATTCATGGAATGCCAGTGCCAATTCATGGAATGCCAGTGCCAATTCATGGAATGCCAGTGCCAATTCATGGAATGCCAATGCCAATTCATGGAATGCCAATGCCAATTCATGGAATGCCAATGCCAATTCATGGAATGTCAATGCCAATTCATGGAATGCCAATGCCAATTCAATGATAAAGTTAATTGTATAAGTTTTAGGAAGTCAGACCAGTTTTACCTTAAATTTGTGCAATTCTTTCCCACTTAAATATGGCATATCAGGTAACAACACGTCGCTCTCCGATCAGACCAGTTTGTGTTCCTGCCACAAGTTTATCCCGTTACCACCTTTTAATCGCACCCCAAAAATTTTAATCAATGGGCACCATCATTTCATTCCGAACTGTTTTTAAGTACCGGCCTGCAGTTTGGGCTTATCATGCGTTCCAAATTGAAAATTTAATTATCTTTTCATGACCATAAAATAATTTCATCTCACTCGCTGTTGCCCACACTTCGCATCATTTTAATACCGTCCCGTCTGTTTTAATTTCAAAATTCACTATTGCCACATCCCACCCCCAGCACTCACAAAACACCCAGTACCGCTTCATGGCTGTCACATCGGGTATTATGATATCATTCAGTAATCCACCCACTTTTCAAACGTGCACCCAACCACTTTTGAACATAAAATTCTCTTTCGCACCTCCTTTACGTTCAGAATGGTCACACTGCTTTTTATTTTAAACTTGTACATTTTGAGCACCCTATATATGGCGTCTCGGGTGGCTAAAAACTCTTCTTTTTAGTGATACTGGATAGGTGCGTATCAAGTAACACTGTCTTTACGACGAAAGGGGGCTTATGTTCCGGCTTATGGTGCTGGCGGGTGCCCATCTCTAGCTGCAGATTCTAGACGGGTAGAGCACTATGGTTATCTCAATTTTCTATAAAAATGATAAAAGCTGCTTGAGGTGGCTATATGCTAACGAAATTTGATATGCCACAAAAAAAAAATGTTATTGGCATATTTTGATGGTGATTTTTGGCAAGGAAATACCTGTGATCTTTTGGGACGTTGTTGTGTTGAGAGAATCATGATCTTACATAGTTACGCGAGGAAAGTTTATGTAAATTTATGAAGAAATGTTGTAAAATAATAGGCTTGTTTAAAATCTGCGCTTTGAAAGAGTTTTTGAAGAGATTTTTTTGTAACGTGAACTTTTTCGCTTTTCAAGTATTTTTTTTTTTTAAGGATAATAACAAACTGCGATAAAAAGTTGAGTATCGAAAAACAAGCTGCTCTGGCAAATGTGATGTCTAAGAAAACACAGTTTTTGCAATTACATATGAAAAAACTGGAATAAAACTGGAAAAACACATGTGTCTCTAATATTTACTGCAGATACTAACTTAAAAAAATGATCTTACTCATCTCTAAGTCACTTAACCTGAGTATTTTCGTTGTTATTTACAATCCAAAAAACACATAAAAAAGAAACCTGACAACATTCCATGACAGAGATGAAACAGCTCAAAACACACACCGAACACATCCATCAGGTAATGAAACACAATAGCACTAGATCGCCTAAAACAGACATATTACACACAATAGCATTAACCCCTAAAATAATCCGACATAGCCCACCCCCC
Organism: Protonemura montana; assembly: GCA_947568835.1. Taxonomy (NCBI): domain Eukaryota; kingdom Metazoa; phylum Arthropoda; class Insecta; order Plecoptera; family Nemouridae; genus Protonemura; species Protonemura montana. The sequence goes on along the minus strand of OX387610.1, from coordinate 12,983,196 downwards.
CCCCCCCCCCCCCCCCGTCCCCCTCCCACTCGGTTTGACCCGATGTTACACCCAACCACAATCCAGCCACATGACACAACTCACCACAAAATGTTGCCAACCCCTTCCTGTATTATCCTCACTTTATCCTCACTGTATCCTCACTCATACCATCGGCCAGGCCGACGCTTATCGACGTTGGCTATTAACTATTTACTAGTGGACCTAGGTTGAACATTTGTCACTGTCGTGGAAAGTGATTAGGCCACTCTGTCCGTGTTGTTTTACTGTAAGGGACGCTCTGTAGGACGGTAAGGGTATTGTATAGTGGATCTAATATTTTAAGTTACATCGATTTTGGGTATAGAAGTCGGGTATATATATATTTTCAATGAGTACGTATATGATTATTATTATATATTTATATGAAAATACAAATGTTAACAAAAAATATTTAGTGCATGGCAAAGTTTTCTTATATTTAAACAAGTTAATAATAATAATAATAATAATAATTTTTATTGTCCAAAGAATCACAAAGATATAGAGACAGTCAGGATAATTCCTATCGTTTGATATAAAATGTATTTACAAATATTTACATTTTTCATAATATTCGTCAGTAGAGTAAAAACAGTAACACAATAAAAATTCTTTAAGTTTATAATTAAAAGTATTCTCACTGCTAGCTTTAATCTGTGTCGGGAGAGCATTGTACAATTTGGCTCCAGCATAAAGAGGGCCTTTAGTTAAAATTGAGAGATGGTGTTTTGCTAGGGGAAGGTTTCCTGTCTTCCTAGTGTCATGCGGGTTGCTATTAGGAGGGGCTGTTTGTTTGTTGTTATGTACACAAATAATGCAGTTGAATATATATACGCATGGTAATGGTAGAATATGAAACTTTTTGAAAAGGGGCCGGCATGAGTCTTTAATGAATATATCGGCACAAGGGTCACTACTGGCCTTGGCCATTAATTGTATGCTTTAGTTTGGTTTGGTTAGTTTGGGAGTTTTTTTGATGTATGGTAATTATTTCAATCGGTTGGATCAGTTTGTCATTTAGTTGGCAGTGGAAATGTGAACTCTCAAACTATCTCTTTTAAAAAATGCCTTGCATTTTGAATGACATGGACTAGTTTTGTCTGCTTTTAATTACTGTTTGCTGTTGGTATTTACAACGAAACGGAACATTTACTAGGGGATTTGGAAGTAAAACTAGATGTTCGTTAATAATGTACAATGTTTCCTGTACCTGAAGTTTGTTAATGTCTTGGATAACAGTAATTAGTTCACTCTTACTTGCCGTTTTCGCTAACAGAAACAAAAACTAAAAAAGGACTTTTCTGTGAAATCAATGGTACATTGATTATTTATAGGTTTCCTCGTCGAGTGTTATCAATAATTCATTGGAAGTCTTGAAAAGGAATTTTTGCAAAGTGAGAGAGCACTTTTAAGAGACGAGGTCCATTGTAGTAGATTAATAATTGATGGCTTTTCTTGGGTGACATGAAATAGGATTGCGACAGGAATTTTCTTTGACGATGAAAAATCATCATTCAAAAAAGTGATTTTCTTAAGGTGATTATCGTAGGTAATTAAAGTTGTGATGTTCGTTCATTAGTGGTACTCATTAAAGTACTGAAGAAGATAGTTTTCTAAGAACTTGGTACGTTTGTAGCTAATTACTGGTACTCTTCGAGTTTCTCAGTGTAGAATTTTGCGGCACAATAAAATAAGGAAATGTCTTTGACGTCTTTCCAACTATGTCGGATGAATTATTAATTCTGTTTATATGATGAGAATATTCGTTGATTGAATTCGGTGTTTGGATAAATATGAAATGATGTACGCTCTGAAGGTTCTCTCGAGATCGTGCAGCAAAGAAATTCCTGTCGAGAGGAAATTCGCAGTGAACTTCAAGATGAGCTATATTCATAGAAACTCTGGCGTAAAAGCCAGCCGAGCTTTGCCTTGTTTAAAAAACTCCTTGGAAAATATCAGCTGAGAAAATAGCCAAATATTAATATCTAAGTAACTCGTCGTTCTTGATTTTTAGATCTAAGAGAGCTAAATAAACACCGAATTTCTTCTGCAATTTTCCTCTACAAATATTTATTAACAGACAGAAATGAATCTGTGAAATCTTCACACAAAAAAAGGGCACCGTGAAAGATAAAACACTAATTTAGATTTCTTAGAAACGAGATAATTATCATTACAAACCTCACTAGATCTTAGGATCTTCAATGAGTTATTTTATTTATTTATTTATTTATTTATTTATTTTATTTATTTATTATTCATCCCAATTGAATTGTTAAACAATATTGGACATGTCAGTAAAAAGTAAAAACAGAAGTTGATAAAAGTACATATAAAAAATAACAATAAGGTGTCATTATGTAAATATAAGAAATGACCAAAACTTTCTAGCTTTAAACATCTTCTTTGCTCGCTAACTCCTAGACGGAATCGCCGCTTCTTCTCGTTAACATCCCCCCAAGCACATTCCTAGGCTAACAGTAATTCGCTATTTAGCTTTCATTGGCCACTCAATCAAGTTCAATATTTAATCAAACTCCTTTCAGCACTGATGTTAAAACGTTGTCTTCTATCTCTCAGTCCTCCTAATGTCTGGACACGATGAAAATGCAGACAGCGAGATGATGGTTGGTAGGTGAGGGACGAAGAGGGAACATTTGGCAAACCTCCATCAGAACAGTAGAGCTGGTAGACGTCTAACATTGACTTTGCCAGGATTAATGCCTTCCCTTTCCCTCAATGGAAGCTAGCTATGTGTCTAGTCGTAATTCACCGGCGGCTGCATGTGGTTCAGACTTGTCATTTTATTTAAAATTGACGAGACGTATTTTGTCAAATTTTAACTCTAGCGTGATGAATTTCGGTGTTGCTGATTTGCCAGGGCGCCAAATTTGATGTTGAACGTCTTAAAAGTCGAAAGAAAAGCGCTTTTGTGAGAAGATGATGCCGTGTTTTTATAGGCTTTTCATTAAAATGACATTTCGTTTATAAAAGGAATATAAATTCATGAGAATCCGTGCTAAGTTTACGTTGGTGGTAACATGAAATCAGTTTTAGTATGGTAAAAAACCTTGATACCTCCTAGCTTAACTAGTGAAGAACATTTTAGCATACAATCCGCTAAAGAACCTACGGAAAATGCATTGCCAAACTGGAAGAATGAATCAATTCGCTATCAAAAATGAAATAAATCTCTGAATCTGCGTGCTCGTGCAATCGAGAGCGGTAACAAATCACATTTTCCCACACTTTTTTATCCACCAGCAACGATAAACCAGCAACTTGTTTAAAAATAACCGACACCACACATCCCGAACTTTACGGCGAGAGCTATTTTTTCACGCTAAAGGAAACTAACGTGACGGAATTTCGCTGAGACCGACAAAATTTTCGTGCAAACTCACACGCCAAAAAAAAAAAATGGGCAAAAACCGTTGGTATTTTTGTTAATTTTTGCATGCGTTGCTCGCCACGCTATTTTAGCAGCTGGCAATGGGATCACAGCGACCCAACTCGGTGACTGCAGTCGGGAAACTTTTATAACTACCCGTGTGAGCACCGTGTAAACACGAGACGGGATAACCGCGGAGGAAAATCATTTCTCATTCATGCGACTTTGTGGTGCGATGGAAAGAACAAAAATTAAATCGCGTTCGGGTGGAAATATTTGCATAATTTTTTAATAACTTTCGTAAACGGCTACCGGTTATTTTGAGGGTGTTTTGATGGAAGACGGGGTGAATTCAGCGGCGTTGTCTTCCTGGTATCATATAGTGATGTGCAAAAGCTAGAGGTTAAAGATTAGAAATAAAACATAGACAACATCATTCTCCTGAAGATGACGAGCCTTGCCTCTTCGAGACATCGAGACGTGAGACCCTTTCGAGGGCCACAAACCTCTTCAATGCAGAGTATATCCGAAAAAACACATCAAATCAAAGATAAGAAAGAGCAAGTAATGCACGGGAAGCTTTCGCCAGGTCGGTTTTCATGGCAGATTTAGTGAATGGCCAGGAACTAATCCGAACTTAATTCCTTTTTAAGCTTAAAATGCACGTTTCTAGCTAAGGTATTTTGTCCCAATGTGAGCTTTATTCTATTATTTATTCTCAGGATTATTCCGTATGATAATAGATATCACTTAAAGAGTCTATTGCAAAGAATCTTCATATTTAATTAAATAAAAACTATGTTTTTATCTGAAATTTTCCATGCTATTATTTTCCTATGACTTTCATCAGACTGGGTCAGGTATTGAATGGGTGACCATTATGCACACGACCAGTTCTGTTCGGGAGAGAGGTTGGAGGGATGAAAGTTAAGCAACACTGCGCTGGGTCAGGTATTGGATGGGTGACCATCATACACATGACCAGTTCTGTTCGGGAGAGAGGTTGGAGGGATGAAAGTTAAGCAACACTGCGCTGGGTCAGGTATTGGATGGGTGACCATCATACACATGACCAGTTCTGTTCGGGAGAGAGGTTGGAGGGATGAAAGTTAGTGCAGCAACTTCACTCGCCTTGCTTGTCAACCTCTCGACAGCATAGATTTGTGGAGGAATCCTGTTGTTCGAGTTGTACCGTCCGTCGGAAGGGACGTTAAGCCAATAGTCCCCTTCCCCTTTGTTGACTGGTTAGGTTCATCTTCTTTCTCTTCATCCGACGCCTTTAGACCAGTGCCGCACGTCCTGTTGTCATAACAGAGCGCCGTTAAACCATAATAATCAATCAATCGATCTTTGCACACACAATGCGCGAAACTAAGGGGTAATATTTCCTCTAAACAAACTACTTTCCAGTCTTACTTGTGTGCATTTATTTCTAGATACTTAAGCTCTTTTTAAATGCCATATAGCGACTGACAGAGATCTCAGGATCACCTAAACGCAACCCGCAGAGCAAACTGGCACCTCCACTGACAATCTAATTTCCATGGATACTACATGATGTGCCTATTGATATGTCAGTAATTATTAGATGTAAAGTTCATCTGGTGACCAATCAGTAACTTATATTTGCCATTCAATTCAAGGTCTTGCTGGAGTCTTTGACTATGCCTAAACGCACCTCCTAAACGCAGCCCGCAAAGCAACCTGGCTCCTCCACTTCCTATGTAAGAACACATGGTGAAATGTTAATTTTGTTGTTTGGGGTTACCCAATGGCATAAAATAAGTAGAAGGGGATGGTTTTGACTATCAAAGGATGATAAGCTACGTATGACTTAAATATGCGTAAAATACGCACAGAAACTCAGAATCCAACATTTGAGGCTGGATTATTTTGAAGTTTCCTGCTTCCACCTTAGGTAAGAACGTTGCTACTGAACTGAGGGCATCATAAAAGGGAAAATCCAAGAGGTCGGGCTTTTCTCGGAAAATCAAGAAGCACACTCTGTGCAACATCATTCAGCGAGTTTTCTTTCTTGGTTTAATAAAGTTTGATAGTGTTTATATTTAACCAATATTAAATTCCGCTTGTATTTTAATTAGCGAGTCTGATTGAGATAAACGCAAGCGACCGCCGGGGCGCCTCGAGCGCGTTGAGAATCGTTGAGAAAAGGAAAATTGGTTCGTTAAGCTTTTGTTGCTTTTCAATGTTATTTCGGACATTTTAATCAAATTTCTGGTAATTTTTATCTCCCCCCTTTACGGCCTGTATACACGTTAATTTAATTACTCGTTCGCTTTTGCGAAATTTTGGATCACTTCTGTGCAGGAATGTTAACGATTAAATCATGGAAAGTTGGGCGGGGAAAAAAAATCGACAAGAATTTCCTCATTGTCTACGAGATAATTTATTCATCCATTAATGTTTTACCAGTTGCATGCACTGACCTAGACGAGAAGAATTTATTTTGCCATTACTAAAACAAGCTGTAAAGGTGTCGCATATTGTAGGTTTTATTGAAAAGAAATCGCTGTAAACGAGTCGTATGTAATGTGCTCTGTAAATATTCATAATGTAGCTAAAAATTGGATGGCTGCATGCAAGTCGTAAACGCTTCATAAATTCCATGCTACATTAGTCAAGCTGGAAGAAAAAAAAAAAAAAAACCCCACACAATGTAAAGTAGAGATTTCGAACGGGGATTTTCTGTTTGCAGAATAGACATACTCTGCGTTGGTGGTAATATAGTATGTACTCCGTGCATAGGTACTATATATATGAAAGTATATGTTTATCACCAGGTGTACTACATAAAATGTATGGAGCGGGTATTACGGATAATACCGTCGGGACATGTCGCATTAATGCATGCTACCCAGTGCATATCTACCTAATGTGAAACTTTTAATTGCAAAAACTTGCATGCTGAATTTTTTTTTTGCATTGAGTTCACCGGATAATCTAAAAATATTGCAGTATCGTGGACGAATTAAATCTCAGTGGACTGATGACATAAAGGATCTGATATGTTTTTGTGTCGCTGTGACGTTCTCCGATTGGTAAGAGTCCCAGCGTTGGTGTTAAACTTTCTGCTGAGCAAACGAGGCCGGCTACGTGTGGTAACGGTAGATGTTACCCGATGGCGCTTGTGACTGTTTGTTTTATAAACCGTTACAAATAATTACAACTCAATGTATCGACGCATGCATGTCGTTAAGGTTAGCATTTATAAATATGAATTAAGCGTTAACCAGTCCTAAATGCAAGTGTTTTGAAAAAAATAACAACATAATTTTCTTGACACACAAAACGACGGTAACTCCATCTGTAGGCGACTGCAATTTTTGTCGATGCGGTAGTATTCGGTGGTCATTTTTCGCGTAATCAGTATAACATCATCGGTGTGTCTCTGACTATTTAAAGACCCAATGGTAGTACAGTCACAGTATTCATACGTTTATTTGCAATTATTGTGTCTATGCCAGATGAGATTCTCTGGGGACACAAGTAAAATATCAGTCCTGCAAAATGTAATTATACAACGAGGGTTCCGACGACCAAAGCTGTACACAATTTTCTTGTACAAAGGACGAAAAGAAAATTTTTATAAATTTGATTGGATTTGGGTCATGGACTGTTTGTACTTCTCAGCAAACGCTCATAAGGTTGGGGTATAATGGTGAATCCGAGAGTGTGGATCTGGTGGCTTTGCCAACTAGTTTTACCGATAAGCAGTGTGCATCCCTTGATCATTACAGAGCTTACAGGATTCGCAACTCTGGAATAGGGAAGCCAAGGAAACGATTCTGCATTCGAACTTTTTTTTTAAATAAAAAATAACGGTGTTTGCACACTCTTTAAAAAATTGCAGAAAAGTGCCAGAAAAGTTTCAAGGTAAGCAGGAAAATTGGCAGCCCACGGAGATTTAAACATTTGATGCAATGTTTTTTCTTTTTTTTGAACCTTTGTTTGCATGCATGACTAGAACTCCTTATTATATCTAATATTATTTACAAGATCAAATTGAACAAAGTTGCTGTAAGAGACGTACACAATTACTATTTTAGGGATTAAGGCAACACGTATGGTATTGCATTATCACTTATTTGGCCGAATCAATCGAAACAGAACAGGTACAGAGCGAAACTGAAAGGCATCTAGTCATTTTATATAAGGTAGACTCAAACACCGTCCATCTCTTATCGCCGGAGGATCTAGTGGCCAAACTAGGTGAAATTGGGGTTTCAGTAAATGATGCCAACCCGCAGAATCACTTGAGGGCTGCTGCCCCCACGCCCTCACACCCCCTAGACCTAGCCCAGCATCTTGCATCATCTAACATTGTTAGCCGGGCTCATGAAAACTGAGCGCTCGCACTTGCCACCGATAAATTCGCCAATTTTCGAATGTAAGTCTGATAAATAAATCTTGTTTTTTTTTTCTTCCCTGCCCTATTCCCGTAGCTCGTAGTCTGTAAGGTATTACCGTGTATGGCCGGGTTCTCTATATATTTTTGGGGGGCTATAATACGAAGACCAGACCACCGGACGCCATGGGTAGATAAATTCTAACTGAATATATTTTTTTTCGAAGGGAAATGGGACTTTTCTCTTCTTTCTTTTGCGATTGCGTGGGATTTATGTGCGGATATTTAGCGGAATAATCTGATGTGCTCCCGTTGCCGAATTTCGGAGGAAACAGAAAGAAATATTTATATTGAAATTGTATTTTTCGGCGATATGGATGAAATAACAAATCGAATGAAATTCGAAAGCCGGAACCGATCATTTTCGTCGTGAATCTGACCTCTATTCAGATGCTTTTGTGACACCCCGACCAAGAAAAGCTTTAAATCTTCGTTTTATTATTTGAAACGAATATTTCTTCGCTCTTTTTTCAACATCACAATTTCTCCCGCTAACAATGCCTCAATGGCTTCCTTTCTTGTGGTGTCGACTTTGGTCCACCCTTTGATTTCGGAAAGCACCCATATTGTACATCATGTTAAGAATACTGTTCTCATTTCAAGGAATTATGAACCTGTGATGTTATAATTCATTTTATGGTTCAAAGGGCAATGATTTTCTTTTCTTATTTTCGCACGAGAGATGAACATGGTGAAAAACAGCAGCTAAATTTTAAGAACTTGACAACAACGAAACAATATACAGTGATTTTGAAAATATTGATAGAGCCATGGTACAGAACAGCAATTCATAACGGTTTTTAGCCCCTCAAAGCTTTGTCAATTAGTCAAGACGGTGTTATATCGGATCCTTGTGGCACCCCATTAAACAAATTGAATTCCGACTATCGCTATCATCCCCATCGCTATCGCAGTATCACGGCATGTGTACCGACAAAAACGATACCCAGAACCGCGCACTCTACAGCCGCTAATCTGCATTCGGTAGCATCAAAAGCGCCGCAAAGTTTTAATCTATTTATCTATGGTTGCTGGATTCTCGACTGATAGAGATGTTCGAATATATGCCAGTCTATAAATTAGTCAAATAGGTTCACATGTAGCCTTACGGTGCCGTCATAAACTAACATAATTATCTGATATAACTATGTGCAAACTATATTTCTCGTGTGCTATACTACCATAAGCCATTGCGAACGTGTCTGAGTCGGATGCAGAAATGCAAGAGTTTGCTTAAATCTGCATAAAGCTTCACCGTGGCTAGCTCTATTCTGGTCAATTATCTATTCGGAATTTTGACACCGAATTATTTATGCGGCAAAGCTTTTGAGTTTCGGCGATAATACGTTTCAATTTGGTTTACGACCTTGGTATTGCACCGCAGGGCATGCTTACTTTTCAGCTTTGAAATATGCGTGGGTTTGTTTGGCTATTTACATGTGTTTATCATATTTAGGGGTTTGATATGTAATGGCCAAGCTATATAGGCATATACGGTGAAGATATATAACACGCCTGAGGGTCCTTTCGTAGTCCAAAAGATACTTATACACATTGCCGTTGGCGTTCTGCACCAAAAACATAAAACAAATAATGATAAAATAAAAAAAAATCTGGTCTGAATCATGGACTTAGATCCTCACAAGATCTGCAGTTCTGCAATGTGTACGATGAATAATAGAAATGTACATTACTAAAACCGAATTGTTCCATTTCTCTGTTGCAGGTACGTTATCTCTTCCCTCTAGAACAAAGACGGCACATCCATTTATACAGTAAATCCGTTTTGGTATTTACCTGCAAGAAATATCACCTTCAGTAGCACCACCGCTGTATATATATAGGTAAGATTACTGCTTATACTTGAACAGTAGTAACATACAAACGCAATCTATTATTCAAAGACGAAGGATGCATAACCGTGGAGCCATAAAGTTGTGCCGTGGGCCATGGTTCTCTATAATCCTCCATTGATGAGTAGACTAGAAATAGGTTTAATAAGGAGATCAAACCGTCGTCACTTTAGGATTACTCGGCTTTGGTTTTGCTTGTGTCCGGCTTGTTAGCTGAAGGAACCCGGGTGGTCCAGGGCATGTTGTCCCAGGCTCCTTGTCAGTGTTGTCGAGCTGTTTTGTGAAGCTTGTTGCAAATATGTGTACAGCTGGTATTCTAGTTAGGGTCTGATTAAGTGGACGGTGGACTTTGTTGTTGAACGCAGTCAAAATCATGGATAACTGTCTTGAATTTCATCTACAGGTTTTACATGTAGTTTAAAAAAAATCCTTTTTTATACCTGGGATTTGAAAGCTAACTGCTTTCCAAGGTTTTTATTGGCTAAATGTGTTTTCTGGTTTACAGTTTTTGGAATTTTTAAATTAAAAAAAGATACGGAGCGTAAACTCATTTTGAAAGCAAAGCTGTAAAGTCAGAAGCTCGGGATGGGTTGAAAAACACCCGAGAGTTTTTAGAAAAATTTGACGTTTTCCGGGCTGACATTCTCTTTGATTTGATAGAATTTCTTGAGACAGCGATGCAAAAAAGTGTTCAAAAAAGTAGCTAGAAATACGTCAAGTTGTACAGCTCGGAAAATGTGTTATGCTCTTTAGCGAAATTCACTTTTGCCGTCTTTTATGAGAACCACTCTGGCCAGTAATACCGTTCATCCGACAATAGTCTCGTAGTAAACTACTCTCAATGCACACGCATGCATTACTTTTAAATTTCAATACATTATAGAAGTATTGTCGTGCACGGTTTGTATTGATTTTTGCATACATGTTCAGTTATAACAGCATAATTTTAACCCGTAGCGTACGTCTATCGAGTGGCGTGCCTAACGGACATCAGTTGGTCAATTAGAGTGCCTTTTTCTACGGATCGCTTACTGCATTAATTATTTGAATTGATCGCCGTGTGACATTATGACCGTTTAGTTCCATGGAAGTGAAACTATTTGTTGTCAATCTTATGGCTTTCTTTTAACGGCTGTATTATCACAACAACGACTTTCGAGGTGCTTTGAAAATGCGCCAAGAAATTCAATGATGCAAATTCTGTTGCATAATGTGTTCTCGGTTTTGTTTTAGAAAGAGAATGCTTACAGGAAAACGCGTCGCCGTTTTCAAAACTTTATAGACTGTTATTTGTAATGTTCAGCTATTCGAAGCAAAATGCATATCTCTTCCTGTAATTTCTTGGCTGAAAACATTTAGTTCCGACATTTGTGAAGCAGCGAAACGGTTTAGCGCTAATGTTAAAAATTCTCGTGTGGTTCAAGGCACTTGCCGGTGTTTATTTTTTAACCAATCCTGTATAATTAAATAATAACGACTTAAAAAATCGACATATGCATATCAGTTGCCGAGGTTATCATCAATAAAGATTAACTTTGAATAAGTTAGTCTCAAATACGAGCGATCTGCGAGAAATAGCTAAAAAAAATCTTAACACTCGCATTGACGGTGTTTTTTATTTCTGGCCGACCTCCATCTTTGTCGGTACGGTCGCCAAATCTCGCAAAAAATACCCGAAAAACTTACCGGAAACACCCGCATTTTGACTGCAACTCATCACCACGGCTACGAAATATGATCCAAGCTATGATCGACCAGAAAAACCTCCCCCACAGACTCGAAAATATGATACGCACCGTAGTAACTTAAGAGGTAGTCGATCCATCCTTAACGCCCACCACTCTCACTTTCTGAGCACCCATTTCACTAATCCGTGCGTACAGCAGAACCCAAGTCGAACCGGCGAAGCCGTACATAAGACGCACTAAACTCATTTCCCATTAGCAGAAAGACGAGCGACTCTAAGAAAACGTCTTGCAGTTTTACCATCCATACTATAATCATACACTCCCCTCTGTTGTCTTACCAGCGAGCTTCTAATTAAGTCGCGGGCTACGTTAATATCGTAGGCTTACTTATGCCTTCCCGTGGCTGTGTTACTTAGTTATTGCCGCTAGAGTATGTCGAGTCTTTTAGCAAGTGTCTTGTTACTTGTGCACTTGCTTCTACATGGTATGTACATGCAAAGTACGCTCTCATGAAATAGACACCGTGTTTGTGTGTGTGTGTTTGTGTGCTATGAACTAATTGCAGTGTTAAGATGATACTTGACGGAGATGTACTTAGTGGTAGGCTAGGGTTTGGCAACATTCGCAGCTAAGTACTTTGTTAGTTTTTTTTTTTTTTTTTTGTTTTTTAATAGCTGAGATTAATGGTGTACGCTAGCTGAACACATTTTGTAGTTGGTTTGTTTTGTGAAATCAAGATTTTGTTGATCAAAGGTATAATGTTATCTTTGAAGAGGTTTTTACCTCTTATAGTATTTGTTGTTTGGAATTTGATACACAATGAGAGTGTGTCTAGCAAACACTGAATTGCTTTGGAAAATATCTAAGATTTTAGCCGGAGCGCAAGGCACCTCCATCGACGCGAAATAAGCGTAGGAATTCGCTAAAAATCTGATACGCCGAGGTATATGAAGATTGACGCACTTTTTTTTGGCAATGCAAATATCCTCCGATGTTATGCAATGTTGTGCAAGAAAATGTACTAGGTGCTAGTATGTTTTTTTTACAACTAGCAGAACACGTTAATATCGACTTACTTTGCTCTAATGTTGTCGTAACATAGGAATTTATTAAGGTTTCTCTAAATCAATTACTAGAGAAAATACCTAAGTATTAAAATGTAATTTTAAGAGGCTAGAACCTCTTTATCGGATTTCCTGCTACCTTATTTTAATGTACTTGCCCCGTAATTCCTTTTCGACCGTAGGTTAAAAATTAAGCCACATAACCTCGAAAACTTTATCCAAAGCGAATACGAAACGATCTCCCATACCTTATTACACATATAGAGGACCAATAATTTACATCACAGAGAATTCGCGGCCAGGCAATCCAGGAAACTTGAGCAAGCCCAAGTTAAGTCTAAGTAGAGGCACCTATCTAATTAAACTTGGATAATTGATACGGCGGCGTGCACACCCTGGCTAGAGTTCGAATTGCGGGATGTTCGAGTTTCAGAGGAACTTAACGGGTTGGTTTTCAGTCACTTCTCCCCAAAATGTAGCAAGGAAAACTCCCGTGTTCGGCTCTGGTGAGCTTTTGGGGAACGGTTTGGAGTGGGGTTGCGCACATGGGGTCACGGTGGGGTGCACTGGCCCGCACCACGCTGGTTTTCATGATCCCACAGGCTTGTAGTACACTGCAGTGTTGTTTTGATGTTACCTACTACGAAAGAGCCATGGAAAACGGATTGCGCTTGCCAATTGTTGCCCAGCTAGGCGGTAAACTTAAATGAAAACCTGCTTAGATCCATTGCCTGTACTTTTCTATGTCACTTGACCTCTAATCAGACCCAGGAAAAAGTAAAACTAAGTCAGCCGGTCTAACTAGCAACTATGATGAGTATTTGTTCAATTTTGACGACATTTTTTGCAAATTTTTTTAAATAAAATCGCTTGTTTGATGTGTCCCAGGTTTGGTTCCGGGTAATCGCGAAGAATTCAGTGAAGCAAACTTACGACTGCTAGGATGAGAAAGTAACGACATTATTACTGATATTTGAGATAAATAATCAAAATGTTAGGTGTCGTATGGTTCAGGGGAAGACACAGATGGGTCGACTACAAAGCATGCATGTGGTGGTTCTTATCAGGATACGACCTGATTTTCCGGGCGGAACTAGTGGCTTTACGTTCCGTACCTTTGCGACGATAAAGTCCGGTCATACTAGAGTAAGTAACTTTGAAATTGTGTAGCGAATAACTTCACTAGCCTGGTTTGAAATGGGTACCAATCGCGTGTAGTGTACTTGAACGTGCAATTTTGCCATGTCGTATAATTTGTTCGCTTCGCCTAACGGCCGTTCCATAAAATGTCTCAATTTTTCTTACATTCACGAAGAGATCTATAGATTTTTATAAAAAGATAAAAATGAAAGGCATTGAAAGCGGTCATTACGATATTTAAAATCAAATTCGAGACGTGGCTGCGTGCACCTGATAATCGAGTTAAAAACACGGAACCACGTTCAAAACCAAAACGTTTTATTGTTGCGTGAAAAATGTTAGAACCGAATTCAAACCCGAATTGCACATGCAATAAACCTCTCAAATCAGCACCATTAACATAAGAAAATAAAACGTGGTAAGCGATCGCCTGACGCATGTTACCATAACGGCACACCATTCGCAAATTACATTCTCACATAGCAAGTACATTGTCAACATATTCATGACCCTACATCCAAATTTCCATTGAATCACCACGCAATTTCTGCACTTCAAATGCTTTGAGACAGTTTCAGATCTTCAGTTCTGAGTGGAACATTCTGATGAATATGTAATTGCACACCTACATGTTAATTAACAAAGCTACAAGAGTAAGGGTAGGGTACGTGGAGCGAATCCTCTTGTCGTTTCGTGTTAAACTGTGTTTAGATTTATTTTAATCCGAACGAAATCGGTTGACGCTCACAGTTCACGCTAGCATATATGCATAATCGTATTTGAATGGAAAGGATTTCAGAAATTTTGTAGACTATTTCAGATTGGTGCTTCACCTTTGTGAATTTATTCTGTTGATTGTCGAGTCGGGAAGGGTGAAACGGAATTCGAAAGTGTGTATGTATTTTAGCGAATTAGCATGTTGCATTGTTGCGAATGCATTTATGAAATGCATGAACGAGGAAAGGACATGTTGTTAATGTGCTGAGTGGGTGTTGTTTAATGGTGTGCTTAAAGAGTTACGACGGCAGTGTTACGTTGTAAATCCTCACTACGCACGTGACTTCCAGGATATTTTTGTAAATGTATGTACACAATGGAGTCGTTACCATTGTAAAAAATGAGTTCGCATTTATGTCGGTGCATATAGGTAGACACACACACATACCTATGGGGAATTTACGAATGTGAATTTTCCACTAAAATCCTAAAGGTGATATCAGAATTTGTTTTTATGAATTCAGTTCATATGTTGAATGCAAAAAATATATTTTTTTCGCGAGTAAAAAAATGCAGGTCACCGACCATTTAGGTCCGAGCACGTTTCACACCTATCCGTCGTAGATCCGTGCCCTGAATCGCAAAGCCTTTTCCATTCCCATCGCGTTATGTCCGTTTCAATTTTATATCAGCCTTTTGGTCTAAGCTCGACATTTTAATATTTGAATTTTCTCATATCTCAACCCGTTTTACAGATCAAGACGCCGCATGCCGAGAGAGACAACAACAAAAAAAACAACGCGAATTCATATTTAAAACGTGCGATTCTCTCCGAAAGACTCGGCTTGCCAGTCTCTCGGCAAGGTTTTTCTAAACAAAAAACCCCATCATTTACGTTGGCTGACACGGCTTGTCATATGAACGTAACTGTAGCTACGTAACGCTACCGTATACGCGACGACAGAGACAGGGCAGCAGTGGTGGAAAAGTGAACTAGAGTTATCGCTCCGCTGCAGCCAATGTAACGTACTACAAGGAAGAATGAGTTGGTTCAATCAATGCACAGATACAAGTGTCATTTGCTTATTGCGGTAAAAATGGGAATTCTTCTCAAGAATTTCAGATGCATACCTTTGTCGATGTACGAATTGCGCTTGAAAGTGGTGATTCAAATAGTTTTTGTTAAAACTAGTGCTAAGGATAAATCAAGTAGACATGAGTCTAAAAACCATCATGAAAGTGGTGATATTTTTCAGGCTATTAGTGTCATTTTTTCTTGTGGTTAGCGAATGTTTTGTATCGTAACCTAGCCTTACTTAATCTTAAGTTTAATTTATAGGATAGCGAAAGGTAAATAGGTGATAAAGGTAGATGATTTTGATGAAAAGTCTAGGTACGTGATAAAAAAAAGAAGGTTTTGATGTAAGGTGAGCGTGACAGGACGGTTATATAAGGTTTAATCAAAGTCATTGGTTGGTTCCATGGACACTACCTTTTTATAACTTTTTTTTTTTTTTTTTTGAAATATAAGCAATACATGACAGTGTTAATTAGAATGTACTTACAGGCATGGCATTGTTTTGGAATTCAGAGTTGAATAGTGACCTATTTGCAATATTTGCAGTAAAAATTATTTTGCTGATTTTTGCGCGTCAAAATCGTGCGCTGCATATTGTTTGTTACCCTTTCAAAGAGTGTTCTGATTGATGACCTGGCAAACAGCTCGGAGCACTGCTACATAGTCTGATCGCTGTCGGTGAATGACATGAAGATAATGAGAATGGCGATCTACATAAACCGAACCATTCCAGAGATAATAGGCAAATCCTGTGCCAACACGTTCATGTTGCAAAATCATCCCAAGGGCATAGACAAAGGTCGTCGATTTAAAACACCGCGGTGCTCCAATTTCCAAAACGAAAACAAAAAAAAAACAACCACCACTGACACGAAGCGGCGCCTGTGCGTCAATCGTTTACAAACTAGAGTAGGCACTGGTGTTCCAGATGAAGAACTACCGAGATTTGAAGCTAGCTCCCATGCATTTGTGATTCGACCATAGCGTTGTGGTTGCACATCCATGCTAGCGTCGAGTTTCGAGTGTGTATACCCTGTGAATAAATCCGGGTACGACCATCCATGTGGCGACATTGATCACTACTCTCGCCGGGTATAGTTAGAGGTTGTCTAACTCTGAGCCATGCAATTTCTACCCTCGCATGTGCATACATAGTACGCCTAGCAGCGAGCATGTTACCGTGAATAATTCACAATTTTTTATACTTTGTTTCCATTACTTTCTGCACATATATGTGTGTGGAGGTAACTTATACGTAACTCAGATCTGCACCGGTGTAAAGAGACGAGATGCTTGTTATGCTTCATACACAATACATAAAGCAGTCACTATTTTCGTGTGCACGGTATGATGAACTCTTCTCCGACATTCGAGTACGACGGGAAAACTTTTCCTCGAGTGTGCTCACATGGCTCTGATATATGGTTTTATCTGAACTTGAGGATGGCTTCGCGTTTGCCTACGTTTATAGTCTTTCGCCCCATCGTCGCAGCAAATTTGTCGGTTAGTTTCCTTAGTGATCTATCAATCTGGACTCTTGTTCTCCGTGCAAGTGGAGGAAAAGTTGTGCCTTGCGCCGCAAAAGTTTGGGTTAAACTTAGTGCTAAGGGCGAATGCATATTACTGCTATTTTTCACTGTTTTTGTTCGCTCTACGACCGGCTAGTACAAGAAACGCCCTGGGAAATGGTTTTGTAGGTGTTAACATTGATTGATAACGCCATATATAGTTTAACTATAAGATCGATCATTTTGAATCTGTTAGCAAACTTTTATAACCATGTTCACAAAACACTTAACATCTACGCCAAGAATCGCAACACGGCTCTATTTAAAAAAAACGTCCGCATCTCCTAGGGCGACCTAACATCAGGCAAAGATCTCATGAATTGCAAATAGCAGCACTATCCAGTAATGGCTAAACAAACCTGTTCAATCACGTCTCCCAACCATTGTTGTCGCACGCGAAAAAAAAACGTTTTTTTTGTTTCCGTTCTTGTAACGCATTCTCGGCGCCTTGTTCTCTGTCTTGCCTGTATTTCTCTCCCCGTTTCTTCTCTCCTTCGTACACAACATATATACACTCAGATACACAGAGAGACGTCTGTCCCAGGCGGCTCATCCATTACGACGCAGTCCGTGGCGTCACCTCTACCACCATAACCCAACTCATAAAAAGGCAGTAGCCCAATAACTCACGCGGCAAGCTTCGCCGGCGTCCGTGCCGAGAAGTGGCGGGCGGCTACCTTCCGTTGACGGGGGGTGACAAAATGGACAGAAGCGGTGAAATATGTGGGCGTCGTGGATGCCCTTGTGGCAGATGAAGAGTCTGGAGAGTTGGTTGACGACAGTGTCGCTGGTGTGTGGCCATTGTGCTGAAAACACTCACTTGTAATAGCTGTCAAGTTATTTGAACCGTGCGCTTGGTGTGGTAGCCGGCAAGTTTTTCAGACAGTCTTGCTTTCAATGGAAGCGATGAAAATTTCGCAGACCCTTTTGTCGTGGCGAGTTGAGAGGCGCGTAATTTGGCCTGGCGTGCTGGAGAGAGAGAGAGAGAGAGAGTCAACTATTTAATTTCGGTTCTTGTAATTTCATTCGTTAACGGTGGTGGAACTGTGAACCCTTTCATATCAAAAAACTGACGTTGATGATACTTGAAGCATGACGTTGACAATATATTTCACGGTTTTAATTCAATTACAATCATCGCGTGAACGCGGTGTATTATTATATGGTCATCATAAAAAAAGTTTTCTGGTTTCACCACTCGTTCGTGTTTTTTTTTGTCTGTTAACTAAGTGAAATCATAGCGGAACGTGACACCGACCTTTCAGGGTGTATTTTCACAGAGAAATTCAAATCACTTTGATGCCCGGGCGTAACTGGAACTGACTTATTATGCCACCTCTGATTTGAATTCATAAACATGCCATAGCCGAAACCGGGAATACGACGGGCCGCATTTCGGTACTGAGGCGAACCCTATCCTAATCTCTGTCACAAACACAAACACAAACGCACCCCCCGAGGAGAACGCAAGCAAAGACTCGTGTCACGTGGTCCACGTAGACAACACACCCAGCGAACCTACGTGTAGCGTTTATTCTCAGCTTCTGTACGCGGCGTCTTCCCTTACGGGTCGAAGTTCAAACAGATTGGGTATACACTGTACGCGAGGTCGTCATTTAGCAAAGTTTATCCAGCTACTCCCCCGCCTCCACGCGCCAAAAACCGGCGGCGTAATAAACATGTCCGAGCGTACGATGTCCAAAACGGGAGAGGTCGTAATTTCACCCATGCAACTTGTTACTTAAACTTGAGTAGTGGAGTTTGTTGCTGCTTCGCTGGCTCCGCCATCGATGGTCACCAGCTATCTCTGAGAAGAAGCAATTCTCATGCTTTACAAAGGCGCATTTAGTTGAAATTACATGTTCTAGTTCAATCGTGCACAAAAGCTCGTGGACTTTCTCAATGTCAGTGGTCAGAGGAGTGCTAACTGACTTGACGTTACACATTAGGTGCTAACTCTTGGTGGTGGCCGAAAGTTTCTCCCATTACCCGTGGCCAGTGTGTGTGAGTGCGCGGAGCGGGAGTTGGGGTATCGCGTTAACACGATGGGAAACAAGGCGACTTGAGCCAATATAAATCCATCTATACCATAGCGAGGTTACGCGCTTGTTCGCAGAGAGAGATAGCTATATTTTAGGTCGTGGTCGTTCACGCGCGCACTCTACCGCTACTGAACTGTAACTGCAAGTTTTAAGTGCTGAAAACCTAGCAGTATGTTTTGGGTGTAAATTTGAGCTGATTAAGAGGATTTATGTGCCGTATGTTTGAGGATGTGTGTTTGGGGGTTACAGTCATTTGGCTCGTGGTAATGGTCGACCGTTTCTGTTGTGAGGGGCGGTGAAGAACTGTGCGGTTTTTCTCGTTTTTTTGCGTGTGAAAATTGTTGACAATCTAAGCGTGGTGGAAAAATATGATTTTAAGTGCATCCTGGCACCTCCATCGGCGGAAGAGATCTATGTTATAGTGACGTGGGTTCATAATAAAAACAAGCTTTTTGCAACGCTCGTTTCTCTGAAGTGATGGAGCTTAATCCATCAAAAAAAAAAAAAAACTAAAACTAAACGACGAACCAGCAAAGTGCTCGCTCTGTAAATATATATATATATATATATATGCATACATAAAAACACGTACCTATTATTGCATAAAGTAATTGTATTATTAGTTGGGCTCAGAAGATTACTTCATGTCTAGCGAACGCGAAGGAGGCGCACCTGTACTTATATATTCCAACGTATTCCCCGAGAAATCCAGGTTACAATTATTTTTATCCCAATTGCGCCCGCGTCTTGCGAAGTGAGCGCCAAGTTGTTTTGTTATAACCGATGTTACAACGCGCCAGACTTCAAAGTGTACCGCTTTCAAACCCGAGCGCCAATGAGCGAAAAATGGCCGCCAAATTCACCGTCGTTTCGAATGTTAAGAAATTTCAGATCACTCACATTTTTGACTATAGTTAAAGCTTATAATTATTATTTTAATAATGCTTACCACAATGATTGATATCCATGTATCGATATTTTGAATCGTTCATTTAACCATGGGGATTTATTTAAAAGGACTACAGCAAGCGCCATCATGTGGCACCTACCGTTACCTAATGCTGCCCGCCCGTTTGCTCAGCAGCAAGTTTAACATTAGCGCTCTAATATTACCTTCTAATTACCCTCTATTACACTCTAATTTATTTTATGAACTCAATGGTCATACCATTCTTTGCCCAGAAGAGCGAATGCGGACAACGGCCATTTTAACATGCAGTGCTAATATTGGATAAGTGAAAAACACCTCGCTACAAAGTTCACTTAAATAACAGCTTTGAACTTGGCTTGGCCACAAGAAAAAAAAAAAAACAGATTAGCTTCGAGCCAAAAGCGACGGTGCTTCTTATAGCTTCTCTTAAAGATATTACCACGGTTCTTTACACGCAGCAAGATTTCAATGCTAAACTATTGGCTCGACGACCCGTTCGCAAAACGTCTTGAAGACAGAACGAGGGGTCGGTCGGTTGTTCCATGCTCGGGACAGGCCTCGCCAATCTATAACATTTATTATTGTAATTACTTTTGTTGAGATGTTTGGCTGCAGAAGTGAACACGCGACTTCATTAATTGGCCGTGTCGGTTGATGTTTTGCCAATGTCTGGCTCGCAGCAGCGCAGTGGATGCAATTCTAATGGTATTTTATCAATGCCGGCGACCAAAGGAACGGTCAATAGAGATCGAGATCGAGTCATTTCAAATTCTAAATCTTGCGAACCCTTATTTTGTATCGGTTCTGGGATTAGGTTTCCAATTAGTCGAAAGTCTTGGCGCTGATGTTGAAATTTCTGCTCGGCAAACAAGCCTCTAACAATTTGCAAAACTTTACTTTCAAAGGATTATGACATACAATGTTGGTACATTTTCATCAATCGACTAGGTGTACATTTATACAAAAATTGAGCGTAAATCAGTCTCAAATTCATGTAATCTGCGAGAAATATGATTTAATTAAATTTACTAACGCTCAAAACGACGGAATAACACAATTTCTTTCCAACCTCCATTTTTGTCGGCGCGTAGTGATCATCTGGCTGCCGTTTCACGAGCCGGCAGCTAAATCGTAGTGCTTATAAACTCTTGACTAATTGGGAATTTATTGATTTGTGAAATAACTGCGCCTGTACACTGCTAAGACTCGGTGTACTTACTAATAATATCTCGATTTAAAGTCCAGCAAGTATCTGTGTACGAAAGTAAAATAACTGTCCAGACTTAAATCTAAGCCACTTCAACCTCAAAACCTTATCAAAAAACTGTTAAGATATGTCCATCACCGTTTGCGAAGATACGAAACGACAGCCTTGGATACGTTCCACCAACACCTTTCGTTGGTTGCGTTCCTCCTACAGCCTTAGGTACGTTCCTCTAACGTCCTAGGGTACGTTCCACTGAACTAGGCTAATGACGTTGTTGTCTGCATGATGCATTCTGATGGGAATCACTCTTTGAGTCGTCTACTTTGACGGGAACGGAAAACTGCACTCTAAAATCTAGGAAATGTATGGGAGTTATTCTTTTTCTTCTTTTTTATATGCTCGATCCTCTGAGATTTACGATAAATTCAAGCCAGTATAAAATTAGGAATTTTGTAGATAAAAGAGAGCGGTGGAGACCACCTGGTCTAACGAAAATGTACGTAAATCAAGTTCGATAAACCGCAGGCCGGCGTGCGATTTTCGGAGTTGCGCGGGAGTTGCTTTTCTGCAAGAAATCGGAACACGTAAGTTGCTTTGCGCGTTCCACAAATGTTTAGCAAAGGCGAGTCCCGTTCGAAAAGTTGAACTGCAGTAAAGTGGTTGTTTTTTCTTTGTCTTCCGCTCACTTTTATTTATGGACGCCAACCAAGTAATTGAGCTAAACAATTAGCCCGTCCGCCTTTTTGGAATAGCTCCAAGTCGATCCTCGACGCTTTTCTAGCTGAATCCACGTAGTCCATCGCTTGCCCTTTGGCGTTTTTAGCCTTTCAATTTGCGGCATCGCTTTTGACTCTATTTTTTTTTGTTCAAAGTGTATACAATTTTGCTGGTTTCCTCGTAAAATGCATGCAAATCGTGACAAATAAAAAACTAGTGCCAAGGTTAGATAAATAGACATACATCTAAAAAATATCAAACGTGACAACCTTGTTTTGAAAGCAAATCATTTGTGTAATATCTATTTTGTTTTGACGTCTTGTAGTTTGTTTGCAAACATTTTGTTCTAAAGCTCACATTTTACTGCATGTGATTGGAGGTCGTCATAGCGACAGTTTCAACAAAATGTTCAACTATAAGTTGGATCTCTAGCTCACAGAAACATCTGAATTTCACTGCATGTGATTGGAAGTCGTCATGGCAACAGTTTCAACAAAATGTTCAACTATAAGTTGGATCTCTAGCTCACAGAAACATCTGAATTTCACTGCATGTGATTGGAAGTCGTCGTGGCAACAGTTTCAACAAAATGTTCAACTATAAGTTGGATCTCTAGCTCACAGAAACATCTGAATTTCACTGCACGTGATTGGAAGTCGTCATGGCAACAGTTTCAACAAAATGTTCAACTATAAGTTGGATCTCTAGCTCACAGAAACATCTGAATTTCACTGCATGTGATTGGAAGTCGTCGTGGCAACAGTTTCAACAAAATGTTCAACTATAAGTTGGATCTCTAGCTCACAGAAACATCTGAATTTCACTGCATGTGATTGGAAGTCGTCATGGCAACAGTTTCAACAAAATGTTCAACTATAAGTTGGATCTCTAGCTCACAGAAACATCTGAATTTCACTGCATGTGATTGGAAGTCGTCGTGGCAACAGTTTCAACTTACACTTCTCAATTAATTAGTCTGCAAGATCGATATAACACATTTTTCACATCCTGTTTATAAAAGCACCTTCATCTACGCTGGTTTATCTTCAAGACAAGGGCAAACTACAAAAGAAATGAGAAAAAATACTGGTCGAAACTCAAAAGAGAGCAACCATTGTGCATGTAAGCCATGACGCTGTCTTTAGAATATAGAATCCCTTTGCTGACTCATCTATATTGTCTACTTGCATTTTGCATATCACAATAAGACTCCGTCGCCGTGCATTCGCGATGTTGTTTACCATGCACTTTTCTAAATTTTCATATTTCCTCCTTTTGAACTATACTACATGGTAATATATACCAGAACCGTAGATGCTGATATATGGGAAAATTGAAAAAAAAAAGCTCGTATAGAAATGAATCTACTGGACATTTGTACTCGTCAGCATATTGTAGAAGGTATAAATGCACTTTTAAATGGGAACTAGAGCAGTGGTAACGGTAGGTGCCATCCGATGGCGCTAGCGAACGTACTTTTTTTTAGCAAACCTTAAAAATAAAAGACCTACGACTGAAAATTTCTGAACGTGTTTGTCAATCGGTGAGGTGGGAATTAATACAGATGAAGAGAGCGTAAACTGGACGCAAATGTGAGTAATCTGTGAGAAATAGCAATTTTTTTAACATACTAAATGGCGGTGATATAACTTAAAAACATGGTTTTTAGACCCATGTCTACTTGATTTATCCTTAGCACTAGTTTTAACAAAAACTATTTAAAAGGGGGTTTGAATGCTACGTAAAGGGCTACTAAATTTCCCTTAGGGAAATTACTAATTACTATATTACTAAATTAAATCACTAAAGGAAATTTAGTAGCCCTTTACTTAGCATTCAAAACCCATTTCAAATAGTTTTTCTTAAAAGTTAAAAGCATCTTCCATTTTTGCCGATAAAGTAGTCTGTTAGTTTTGGCCCTCTGGCCATACCTATTCACTCAATGGTAATTTAAACAGGAACCATGGATGCTATTTGAGCCTAATTCACTTTTGCACGTCAGCGTAATGTAAATGCAGCCTTTATGCACTTTTAAATGCACTCTGCATCAGCCTGACACACGCATCATATTTCGTAACGGTATTATTCGAGCCAATATATCGAAAAATGCACACATGCACACACACACGTCAACTCTTGGGGAAAAAAGGAAGAAGCTGTTTTCATCATTTATTCATATTGTACGAACGGCGTACCTATACGCTGGCGCCGGACAGATTTCCGAAACGGCTTATTTTCGCTACACCGACGCCCCATATATACAATTTTCCCGATGTGACCTAACACTCGGGTATAGCATTTTTTCTCATGGAATATAAGAAAATGAAAGAAGGAAGGAAGAAAATCCAACAGGTTTTTCGGTGAGCGTGCGGCTCAGTATTGGCTAGGTTATACCGGTATGTTAGATTATGCGTTTTTTCAGAGATTTACCACGTTTTACTGTCTCTCCTAGCCAATGAACGTGCGTGAAAATTGAAGTCAACATTCTCTTTAACGGTCGAGGTCATTTGTCAAGGCCATCGCTATTATTTGTAATAGAAGATAGTAGACAATCTAGTGTAGCGAGCTCTAAAGACCAAAAAATTCCTCAAATTGTAAATAATTAAATTGTGATTTGATATCTATGAAGGTCTGCACACCGTGACAGTATCTACATCTTTTATATCTATGCGTTGCTTTTTTAGACAATTTCTCGCAAGTTTTTTTTTTAACACTTTTTCTATCAATTTCTTGCAAATCAATAAAATCCGCATGACTGAGAAATTCCAGAATTTAAATCTTTTATTTTCAATCATGATGACGTTAGCAGAAAGTAGAGAAACAATAATTAAATTTGGCCAATGAAGAAATCTCATGTGATTCATGATTCAATGATCTACAAAAAAAGAGAAAAAAAAAGGTTGAAATATTGAATTATTTTCTTGTTGTTTCAATGTCGTTCGGTCCTTGTTACCTACCCTAGTACAGAGACATATTACACCACCGAACCATTCGAAACTCTACACACATTCAACGTTTTACTGCCGACTGCTCGACGGGTTTCCTCGCGGTCTTTCGAAAAGTCGGCGGTCGATCGCTTTATCCCACGAGTCGAGCGTAGAGCTTTCCCCCAGCTCAACATTCTGAGGTCTTAGCGGACCCATAACAGACCTTATGGTCCTGAGCTGCCTCTGATTGCCAAGGCATACCACTTTTGAAACCAGGGAATGAACAAGGAACATCACGGCGGGCAGAAAGTTTCACGGTATCCAGTTGTAGGACGATGGGAAAGTCTGGTCAGGATTGCGATACACATGAAGCAAAGTGATAATGGGATTAGGCTAACTGAATGTTCGATAACAGTGTGATGGCATTGGAACGAGAGGCTTGGGGTTCCGAGCTTATCCGGGTTTTTATTTTATTGGATGGCATCGTTTAAGTGGCGATGAATGGATGTTAGAAGCTCATTTTTATCACATGGAAATCGGTGAGATTTGTTTGCGAAGGTTTTCATTCGATTTGTATTTGAAAAAAGAAAGCTTCACAAATAGATATTTGTCAGTGAGATTTTGACGTTTAATTTTGACGTGATTGATTTTTTTTTCGATTCTGCAATTTCCTATGTAACCTATATTTCTATACAAATCGTATGCCATTTATTATTTTTGTAGTACAAAGATTTATTTTTGTGTTCAAAGAAAATTGAATCGGTTTACTTTATAGTAAAAACAGGACATTATAGACGAGAATTTTTTTTAAAGAAGCAGCTGGGCCATCCATCTTAATAGATCAATTACCCGACGATAGCGCCTAATTCCCATTTCTCGATTAGCGACCGGAAAGACAAAGAAGTGGAGCTCGCAGCTACATGAACGGAGACATAATGTTGGCATACCGCGGAAATTAAGCGACAAAAACCACTGTCGTCGTCCTGTAGCTTCGACGATTGTGACGACTTTCCTCGTCCAGAGGAGCGGCAAAAAAAAAAGAAAAAACGCCTAGAAACGAGATCGGGGCGCTGGGTTCGGAGCCCGATTAATCTTCATTTCGCCGGACAACCGGGGTTAACATCAATTCCATTCCAATCTAATCTGATAGCGCTTTACACAGCTCTGGTCCAGCACGCCCGGCGAATTCTTCAAGTTTATTCGATATGAAGTCTAATGGGTTATTGATGTAATCATTATATCACCGCGCAAACCAGTACGAAAAGGATCCTTAGTTACGGGTGGTTTTCCCGTACAATGACAGATCTGGGGGGTTGCGCACGGGGTGGAATTTAATTTCAGAATTTTCAACACGTATGTGGGCGTCGAGATGGTCACCGGGAAATTTAGGAAAATCGAGGGTGTTACATTTCCCTCTTTATTTCCTCACCGAGTTAATTAAATTAGGCTTGGTAATTCGATGATTGGTACATGAACCAAGTTGTCTAATGTCTGTGATATTTCAATTTTCCCCTTGATGTTGGATTTCTGCAAATTCCTGGCGTGATTCGGGGGATGGCATCCAGACCACGCTGCCGCTCTGCGTCAAACCGCATGGCCGCATACTTCAATTCTGCTAGACTTAACGCGTCAATGGTAATGAAGTTGACAATGGACTGAAGAACCGTACCTACTATCATAGTTGTAATATTGGATTCTCTCCCCTTGGAAAATTGGACGGCAAATGACTACTTTACCAACAAAGATCTTACCAGATAAAGTGACTGTCGTTTGAATTCATTTGGACTCATTGCTCGTAACTGGTTTTCTCTTTATCAGTATTTCTTTTTGCTAACGTCAACGATTGATGTATATATACATCTATCGATATTTTGATTCGTAATTATTTAATTGTAGAGGCCTGTTAAAAAGAACGCCTGTAAGCGCCATCTGGTGGCACCTACCGTTACTATATGTTGCCGGCCTCGTTTGCTAAGCAAAACTGTTAACATTAACACTTGCCCTCTGACTTTACTTATAAACTCGCTGGTTTAACTAAATGGGTGCAAGTACATTAATTAGTTAAAGTATACCGTGGTGTGGAATTTAAATCGAATGCCACTATTCACCAAGCCGTTGTGCTCTAAAATTGAATTTGGTCTAACGCAGCTCGATCGTAACACCTCAATTTGATTGGCGGTTTCAGAGTAAACAACATGATGACGATCCGTCGTATTATTTGTCTTTGCTGACGTATAGTTGTAACTCTATTGCCACAATCATGCTATTCTGCTGACAATTTCAACAGCAGTACCGAGCATTGTACATAGCAGCATCTGCAATTACCAATCTGCTATGATTACATGTAGGTGCACAGTAGGTTATCTAGTTACGTACAAGTGCTCGGCATTAAAATGCCCCGCGTATTGGTCGAGTTATTACTTTGTACAGCTGTGCAGATCTCTCTTGCAAGGTACAAGCAATTCCGAAGTGGAAGCTCTCTCTGGATTTTTAATGTCCTGGCATTAGTGTAAACCATTTCAACCGCGCACTCACCGGCTACCCTTTTTTTGTCGTGTTTAACGAAGCATTGTCCTATATTTTTCTGTTATTTTAACGACGCTCGTTCGGTGTTCGGTGGTTTAACGGTGGCAAAACGGGCAATAACTTTTAGTTTTATGCCAAACCGCGTAACTGCATGTAAGCGCTTTGTCATCAATTCGATATTTATTTGCACTTTGTATGTTTAATAGTGTAATTTTTATCTAACGACTTCCCCTTTTTTAATCATCTTTAATAAAAATTTGTCTGTACTGTTTATTGGTACTTAAGAATTTGCTTGCATTGAATTTTCGTTTTATAAAATTTTGCTAATATCTGCCTCACATATATAGATACAACATAGCAAACATGGAGTGTTTGAACGCGAAAAAACACGGACATTTCGAGTATTTCCTGTTGAAAAAAAGTCCTCCCAAGAAAGCAGTGACATTATTCAGACGCGTTAATCGACGCCGGCGCCGCGACGCCCCGATACCCCGTCGCGTGATTGATGCCATCTACCGAGTTGCGACATCTGGCACTCTGGCCGGGATCGGCCTCCGAACTGACCCTAATGACACCGGCAACCATCGGCCACCGTGACATGGGTCACCTGTCATCGCCCGC
Organism: Protonemura montana; assembly: GCA_947568835.1. Taxonomy (NCBI): domain Eukaryota; kingdom Metazoa; phylum Arthropoda; class Insecta; order Plecoptera; family Nemouridae; genus Protonemura; species Protonemura montana. The sequence goes on along the minus strand of OX387610.1, from coordinate 12,955,279 downwards.
CATTTTGCTGATAACCTCTGGGCGCCCACTCAACGACGGTGGCCACGATTGATGCGTGGCCTTCGACGTCGACAATGATCCAAGCCAGATCCACAGCGGTCTTTGTGCGACTTTGCTGTTTTTATTTTGTTGCTTCTAAGTAATTTTAGACTAAAAATATTGAGCTCAGTCATTTTGTTGATGCTCTGAAACGTTTCTACTATTTGCTTTTGCTTTCGAGTTTTAATGTTCGGTTAAAATCGAGATAGTAAATAAATCGACAGTGGCATTTGTCGATAAGGTTCTTCAATATACTTGTATCGATCCTAAAGTGGTTCAACTCTGTATCATTCAAGGTTGAACTTTTCAATTCAAGGACATCTTCGGAATTCGTTTTGAAGCTTTTTCTTTTTCTACTGTTGGCAACTTCATCACTGGCATTCCGCGAGCAACTGCAACGAATACAAAGTCTTCTGATCAACAAAGAATCGTTCAAAATTGATCGCATCGAGCTGAGAAGCTTACACAAAAGTTTCCTTCGTTATTCGAGCAAAAAAAAATTCAGCGTGAAAAACGCTTCTCAGATCTGTTCCATCTTAATGAACACACGCCTTATTCTTTTCAAGTCTTATCACCGCGCACATACACTTTCCCAACACCTTGTTAGCTTCTTTCTTTTCTGTTTCTGATCGCTTTTCATCCACGCGAATCTACGCAGACAACAGATGCGACAGAGAAAACCAGCGACAACATGTCGACCAGAAGAGAAAGGGACGCCGACAGCGAAAAGAGACGACGCTAAAGATGACGTGGCACAATTTTACGAAGCGCACACGAGCGTTATTCAACGGTGTGCCTAATCCGCCCCGTTGTTGCCGCTGCGCTTTGAATTTGAAACTCTACGCTCTATTTTATCAGAAGCTTCCCCTGTTTTTCCAGCCGTTCGATTTCCCGCCTGGCAGGGATTTTCATGTTTTGCCCGCTAGAACCGTGCGGCCTCGCTGTTGCACGCATGCTTCGCTTGTTAGAGGTAATAATAATAATAGTTCACCTACAGATATGATTCTGATGGCTACAGGGGGTCTAATCACTCCAGCGTGCGTTTACTTATACCTGTATAAACAAACGGACGTACTCGCGTACATGCCAGTGCAAATATTATCTTTTGTTTGCTTGCATACATATCAATGGCATCTCTCGGCTTTGAATACCGGTATGAGTTTATTTCTGCCCTCTTTGCATTTCCGTGTCTGACCTGTTTGATCTTTTTCCGCAGGAAATAGCGTACTGGTGGCTCACTGTATAGGGCTTACCTTTGCAAGTAGTTGTGCTATTATGTTATCGTAATACCTGAAACGAGCATGCATCAGTATGCATTTTAACTACAGGTAACGGCCATTGAGTTTATTAACTATATTTTAAATCCTGGCTGACTTAGAACCTCATACACCAAAGTTATGTGGGTAGTTAATTAGTTAAGCTAAAGTTGTTAAAATTACACTAAGTAATAAGCTAACTTTGACTATAAATAAATTCCTTGGTTGTTAAGGGTGCAACCACATATTGCCATTATTATAGTTTCTTAACATACTATAAAGCGCATAAGAGTTATATTTTTTTAATCAATTTATTCCCGTTGGTTTTCATAAAAACACCATCGAAAAAAAGTTGACCTGCATCTAGTTCGCCAGTTCCGCGCAGATGTAAGCAAAAAAAAATCGTTCTACATCATTGATAATCAGGCCTCCAGGCTTTTCAAAGTCTCTCTCGTCAACCATTTCCCAGCGAACTTTCTACCCGAAATCTCTTTTATGATAATTCCCCCGAATCGGGGCTAGCCGTTCCGTTTCGATTCAGATGAACGGGCCTGTTCCAACATTGCCAAAGACCCGGTACCACGGTCAAAGCGTATCGATCACACGCGACTAACGCGCTGGGCGATCGATGCTTTTTCGTCTGCGCTTGACGACAACATAAAGCGGGCAAAAACAAGCTCAAAGAACGATGACAAATTGGTGATGTATCAGTGCCACATGTTTTGTTCGCTCAATCAGTCATGATTTCAATAATATAATCCAAGTGTGATCTGTAAATACGTTCACGGTTTGGTTTGCAGCCGTCAGAGAACTTAGCATATCAGTCCGTTTATTCAGACCCAATCATTTGCTAATTGGATCACTTTAAATGACAGTTTTATAAATCTTAGTTATTCACTTCTTGTACTGTCTATTCAGGATAAGAAACACCAACAGCTGTCACAGATTTCTCACCATATTTGCCCATAAAAGCCGATAATCAAGAAGAGTGTATTTTTTATTTATTTTTGATCCTGAATAGACAGTACTGCGGACAGTTTTTTAGTTATCTATCGGTGCTAATGTGGTACATGTTATTTAATTTATATTGCTTCACTCGTGCAAGTTATATCTCTTACCGATCATGTGTAACCTATGACATGTCTGTACATTCAAAGGAATTCTTATGACAATAAGCAAATACAAATACAAAACAATCTTGTAGATCAGATGTAAAGATTGAATGTTTTCAATATTTTCTTTTGTGATTATTATTGGAGTTCCACGCCGAAGTTGCACATCTAAAGTCAAGGTTTTGGCGTCCGCAATCGACCTTGGAACGCGTCCACATATCTCGGCCTTGGTCTCAAGGCCAATCGTACGGCTCGTCGCTATTGGCTGACGAATACCATCTCGAATAAAAAGCGAGCAGAAAAGCGAGCATCCCGCAAAGAATACATCTCGAAGCGAGTAAAACATTTAGTCTCGCTGTTCCTGCTTACGTGAGGGAAATTACCCTGGGAAATGTGTCGGCGGCGAGGCAATCTAAAAGAAAATTAGATTCGTCTTCCACAACACCTTACCGCACATTATAAAACATTGAATAAAACAAACTCGATTTCCCAGCCACCACTTACAAGGCGTACAAACTATCTAGTGTACTTACCATATAACAATCACTTTTAAACTCGATTAATTGCCAATTCAACATTGCATTTGGGTCACGAAGCGATTCTCTTGTAGTTATCTAACACCGTGTAATTGAAGCAACGTCTTATTTCCTTACGTTGCACACACACTGAACGTTCCTCGTGACTTTACTTTAAGACAAACGGTTCAAGATCATCATCCCAGCTGGTTTACGGGGTTAATGATATTTACTATGCACTTTGACGAACACAGTGTTTACATTTGGGGTCCCCAAACACACATCTATAGTTATAGTTTATCCCACACTACGGGGCGTCGAGCGCAAAGGTATTTGCCACTTGTTTGCACTTTGCTCTCTCCAACACCATTTCCCACCCATGTACTCACGCAATCTACCTAAACTCTAGACAAAGTGCTATAACACGATAATGTTATTAGGTGCTATATTATAAGATCAGCGAGGGGGTGGAGGAGAGGCCACATTAAACACTTATCTCGTGCAACAGCTGAATATTAGGGATACACCGCGATCGCTATATATAGAGGGGATTTCGCTTAATATCACAATAGCGATTTCGAATATTGTTTTGAACTTCATGATACCACAGACGCTATTTTCCGTTTCCTTCCGATTTTGGCGTTTAGTGTGTGGGCACCGGCGACGGTGGTTTCGCAGAGGGTTGAGGCTGTTGGGGTTTAAGCCGCTGTGCTGCTAGTGCTGGATTAGCGACAATGTTGGTTGCTTGTTCCGTTAGCTGGGTGCTGTTGATTTGGATCGTTGGGATAACCCGCTGGTAGAGTCCAGGAAGTGATTCGAGGGGATGTGCACTTATGGGTGTTACTGTTAAGGTGGTTTTAGTTGGAAGAATGGTTTAACTTGAGGTTGTGTGCTTTGAGGATGTGCGACTTGATCGAGTTGGGATAATGTTGAGTGGGTATTGCGATCGGGTGAAATTGGGACTGGAAGAGAAACTCCTTCTTCTGCGAACAGTGTTTGTTAAGTTTGAATTTTTGGTTTCTGACCAAATGGTACTAAGACCTCTCCTTCTTTTCAATGAATTTACAGTATTTTAACTTCGGTTAAATATTAAATATTTCTTCTTTCGTTAAAAAATAAAAAACAACGCATTTTATTTTGAATATATTTTTTTCGGATAAGAAAATGATTTAAAAATATTTTACGCATTTCACTGATTTCGTCTAAAATTGCATTCATTTTTACAATTAGGTCGGGTTTTACAACAAAATTTTTACCTAAAAGTTGGCGCTCTGACTCACAGAAATATCTGAATTTCACTGCATGTGATTGGAAGTCATCATGGCAATAGTTTTAACCAACACTTAAAATAAAAGGCGAAATTGCGGTAAAACCTTTAGGTACAACTACCTTCGTTGTAGCCTAAAGCGTACAAAAACCGAGAAAATTATAAAGCACAGAACGCCGCTACTCGCAAGGTATATAAAATCTAAACTGTCAGAGCATTTTTCTTATTGCTACAATCATTAAATTAAATTGAAGCACGCGCACTAAAAATAAAACTGTGAACAAACATCCGAGAATGGGGCGCTGTCACTGTCACCCCCGTCGCATTCACCGTCGACGATATCAATCTTGACATGTTTTTCGCGGGAAATTGAAATATTTGTTACGGCTTGGGGTTCAATCTCCGGTTATAGCAATGGTATCTTATTGGTGTGATGGGTGGGGGAGGGTGCGGCTTGCGATGATATCTCACCGCCGAGGTGTCTTTCACTCGGCGGTCTCACTCGATATTTCCATTGACATTCATTGCTTGTGGCGGTTCTCGTGTCTCCTCGAAATAGTTTGTAACCACATTGTAAAAAAAAAAAAAACTGGTGCCATCGTGCAAGGCTCGATTCGTATTTCACTTTCGAACGCTTTTAGATTAGAATTTCTGCAACGTTTGACTCGATTGAATTATCTTTTAGTATACCCACTAGCGTTCACATATCTATTTTAATTATGGATATAAAAATATGGGGATACGGCCACTCCATAAAGCATGTCGTTTCATATATAGATATTTATAGGGTTGAAGATATGAATTTATATTGCTATTGTGGCTTCGTCACCTTGTAACCTTGTTTTCCGTCTATATTGAATCTGATTCTAACTGCATGTCATGACAACAAGCTCTTTTTTAAATGGAATACCAAATCAATACTAGCTAATCAACTGGTTTATCACTCTGCAAACAGGTAAAAAGCTTTATGATAACGGTAAGACTTATGAGTGGACTCATGTCTACTTTATCTAACCTTTGCACTAGTTTTGACAAAAACTATTTAAACTGGGGTTGAATACTAACAAATAAATTTCCTAACGTTTCGTAACTTGTACATGTTACATTATATATTTATGACTCATGAGAATGGTCGGTCAAACATTAAGTAAGCTACAGAAATAAATTTAAAAAAAAATGTTCTCTCTGTTTTATTAGGTTGGCAATCTTCACACCAGTATACCAACATACCAGCACAAACTTTACGGAATTACTTAGCTCACTGTAATTTAAATTGTTATAAATAGTTGGCACTGCATTTGACCAACTGAACTTGCAGCTAAATGTTTCAAATTTTAACTGGGTATAAACAACTTGGCTAAATAGCGTACTTAACGCATGACTTTGGAAAGTATTCGTTTGTCTGCTCGAACCAGCGTGGTCTTCTGACTTGTTCCCCGTTAGTCTAGTTTCATAGACGTGAACTACCCCATTCTAAAGCAGCTAATTTTATGCTACGTTAGACTTCCACAATGAATTATCAGCATGGTATATATGAGCTTCTCTGAGGTGCTGCTTCCAGGGTTTTGAAATAGTTAGCCAATGCATATTCCTAGTTTCAAATACTAACTAGTTTCAAGAGCGTCGTGGTCTCGCTAATTACGGAGTTACAGCTGGTGTACTTCTTGCCTCGGTGTATAGGGAGGATATTAAGTAGTATTTTTAACTGTACTGCATATTCATAGGGAAATGTTCGTATACTTTTTTTGTACCAGCAGTAAGCATGAGACTTAGTGCAAAACTCATTAATGTTTTGAAGGAAAAGTCTTGTCACGTAAATAGTAAAAACGCGGGAAATGGATTGTCTAGACGTGGCTGACGTAGATTATTATAATTGAGATGGATAGCGTAGTCACGAGAGTAAACTCATCCGTTTTAAATCGAAAATAACTAGAGATGTAACTAGGGCAGACGAAAAATGCATTCGTTCGGTTTGAATAATGTAAGTTCTTGTCAAATAGACCGCGTTGCAGCTTATTATACAGTCAGGTGTTTGATGTTATTTCTCATGCTCTTACTGGTTGGTAAAAGTCGATAATTTAAGGCTGTTGTATCGGGAGCTTACTCAGGTATATTGGAGTGGGAGCTTACTCAGGTCTATTGCAGTGGGAGCTTACTCAGGTCTATTGGAGTGGGAGCTTACTCAGGTCTATTGGAGTTGCAGCTTACTCAGGTCTATTGGAGTGGAAGCTTACTCAGGTCTATTGGAGTGGGAGCTTACTCAGGTCTATTGGAGTGGGAGCTTACTCAGGTCTATTGGAGTGGGAGCTTACTCAGGTCTATTGGAGTGGGAGCTTACTCAGGTCTATTGGAATGGGAGCTTACTCAGGTCTATTGGAGTGGGTGCTTACTCAGGTCTATTGAAGTGGGAGCTTATTCAGGTCTATTGGAGTGGAAGCTTACTCAGGTCTATTGCAGTGGGAGCTTACTCAGGTCAATTGGAGTAGCAGCTTACTCAGGTCTATTGGAGTGGGAGCTTACTCAGGTCTATTGGAGTGGAAGCTTACTCAGGTCTATTGGAGTGGGAGCTTACTCAGGTCTATTGGAGTGGGAGCTTACTCAGGTCTATTGCAGTGGGAGCTTACTCAGGTCTATTGGAGTAGCAGCTTACTCAGGTCTATTGCAGTGGGAGCTTACTCAGGTCTATTGCAGTGGGAGCTTACTCAGGTCTATTGGAGTGGGAGCTTACTCAGGTCTATTGGAGTGGGAGCTTACTCAGGTCTATTGCAGTGGGAGCTTACTCAGGTCTATTGGAGTAGCAGCTTACTCAGGTCTATTGCAGTGGGAGCTTACTCAGGTCTATTGGAGTGGGAGCTTACTCAGGTCTATTGGAGTGGGAGCTTACTCAGGTCTATTGCAGTGGGAGCTTACTCAGGTCTATTGGAGTGGAAGCTTACTCAGGTCTATTGCAGTGGGAGCTTACTCAGGTCTATTGGAGTGGGAGCTTACTCAGGTCTATTGGAGTGGGAGCTTACTCAGGTCTATTGGAGTGGAAGCTTACTCAGGTCTATTGCAGTGGGAGCTTACTCAGGTCTATTGGAGTGGGAGCTTACTCAGGTATATTGGAGTGGGAGCTTACTCAGGTCTATTGGAGTGGGAGCTTACTCAGGTCTATTGGAGTGGGAGCTTACTCAGGTCTATTGGAGTGGGAGCTTACTCAGGTCTATTGAAGTGGGAGCTTACTCAGGTCTATTGGAGTAGCAGCTTACTCAGGTCTATTGGAGTGTGAGCTTACTCAGGTCTATTGGAGTGGGAGCTTACTCAGGTCTATTGGAGTGGGAGCTTACTCAGGTCTATTGGAGTGGGAGCTTACTCAGGTCTATTGGAGTGAGTGCTTACTTAGGTCTATTGGAGTAGCAGCTTACTCAGGTCTATATCTAGGTTTTTTGGATACAAATAATCGGTCAAACTACTTGTCCGATCGCGACGAAACAATAACTAGGCGACTCATCATTCTATTGCCAACAGATTGACGCTTTTCAAAATCATTAATACTATTTCGTCTTATAGTTACACGCGTTGTAAAAGAGTCTGTTCAAGGCGTTTTTCCGGTGTTTTTCAAAAGAAAACCTGGGTTTTCTTAGCATCTGTGGATCCCAATTTTCTTCAAAATTTTAAAACTACCAAAACTTCACATAAAAGTACACGAGCCAACCATTTTGAAATCATACCTTATTAGTTTTATCCTGTTTTTATACATATTTTTTAGAATGCATTTTCCGCAAAATATGCACTATAAGAGATTTTTAAAATAGGATCTTGTTCCCCAGATCCCTCAGGAAAAGAAGATTGAGGCACTACCACCTTCTAATGAAAGCCAAATTGAAAACAATTACCTACAATTTTGAGCCATTGAATTTGTATCGATGAATCCCTGATATTTGGATCTCATATTAAGAGAAACTAACTACCGAAAAATAATGAGATTAATTATCACATAACGCAAACTGGATTTTCAATATCGTTAAACCTAACGATTCATGTATTCCAGTCGTGCATTTTCAATTTACTAACCGAGGCTTGGACCTCGTGCGAGTTGCTGAATTCATTGTCCTCTGTGCCCTAATTCCTCCCTTTAATCAGGCTTTCGAGTAATTAGACTGCCTTTGTTTGACGCAGAACATGCATTCGATGATTTAATTTTAATCACAAGCATTTCTATTCTGATTGATGTTGTTTTAACTATTATCGACTTGATTGGCGCGTGGATGGCTTCGGCTAATCGGGAGCTTTGTGATCAGTTTTTTTGTTTTGTTTATTTGGTATGTTTTTTGTTTTACATAAAGTGATTTTGTAGAATATTTAGGTAGCATAAAAAAAATATGGCGAAAATGGAGATGTATATATCCCAAAAAAATATCGTGCTATTATTATTATTTCTTTAGTTTCTAAGCGGCTTTTTCAAAATTTTTACCTGTGGAATTTGCGCTGTGTTGCCAGCTCATATACCTACCCTCGCCCCTCAGAAGAAAAAACCAGTGATCTTTGCATAAACTCAAACACACTTAGGTGACCACAGGTGGATGAAACATTCCACATTGCAGGTCAATCCTGTTATTTTGACAGCTAGCATGTTACAGTGGCAATTATTGACTTAAACCAATCCGTGGACAAAGTAGCGTTGTTAGAAATCGATATACGTTTTGAGATTCACTTTAAAACAAAAATATGTAAACCCACGAACCAATGTTTTCTGGATTTTATTTCAGAAAATACAAAATACGTTAGTTTTTTAGTTATTGACCCGGATTATTGCATTTAGGAAGCTTGAACTAGGTAATTGTTATAATTTGATGTGGTTCTTTTGTTATCGGAAAATTGTCAGGACTGCTCTAACCCTTGAAGAAGTAACTAGTACAAGTTACGAAACGTCGGGAAATTTAGTTGTCCTTTACTAAGCATTTTAGACCCATTTCAAATAGTTTTTGTTAAAACTAGTGCTAAGGATAAATCAAGTAGACATGAGTCTAAAAACCATCATAACCTACTCTCATACTTATTTTAATAGACATTTTTCTGTAAGATAAAATACTCCCTGATGTGCATTTTAATTTTTTGGTATATTTTCGCGAAAAATGAATAAAAAACACAGTTAAATTCATAGTTTGCAGTTTTAAAACTGTGTTCTAGACCTAAAAACGACCTTGGCTATCATAATTTTATAATCAGTAAAAAAAAATGAGTATAATCAGAAGATCCAATTTGAAATTTTTTTGTGCACCAACTCGGAATGTATAAATAATAAGTACTAATTACGAAGCATCACATACATTTTAATTTCAAATTCTAATTGACTCGAGTTCACTTCCAGCCGTGCATTCAACAGAACTACACAGTTAATAATTCCACCCCACGCATTGTCAATTCCCGCTCAGCACGCGTCAAAACTCGAAAAAACACTTTTCAATTTTCAGAGGGTTTTTTATTATTATTTTCCAACCAGCTTCCCATTTTCCCCTTCCTTCTCGGTGCTAATGTTAATCTACTGGCAATGTCACATGCACAATTTTCATGCAAACTCGCTCGCTCAAAACCAGTGGCGGTTTGTGCATGGGGCACTTGTGGCACGGCCTCCCCAAAAAAAGGAGAGAGAAGGAGAGGTTTTGGGTTTCCTTAAAAGTTTCCGTTGTAGCTTTTTTATTTCACTCGTAATTCGTAACTACCGGCTGGCAGGCAACCCACGGTCCATTGGTGTCGCGCGGATTGCCGATACAGGTAGGGCACCGCGGGCAAAAGTGAGGCACGCTGAGGCACCGCGCCGCTTGGTGGTGCTTGAGGGGTGGTCGGAATCGCCGAGGTGTGCTGGGGGGTATGGCTAAAACGTCACAGCCACGTCAGAGGGGTGGCACGGTCATGGTATCTATGATGGCACCAAGCATCTACGAGCCGATCGAGATCACGTGACCCGAAGCAGACCCGATATTTCACGAATGCATTTGCTAGAGGTACCATCGACGCTGGATAAACCCCATTGCTCCTTTCTACATAAAATCCACATTTATATCAGTATATCTATATAAATTTAAATTGCTTTGAACGCGGGCGAGTTTGCTTGTTTTTTTGTGAGTTTGTTTGAAACTGTGTCGTTATCGTGTGCGCGTGGTTTTGTATTCCAACTGCAAGGTGCGGATTCTGTTGAGTGTTGTTATAAGTGTTTTTTGTGCCTCCCACTTTTTTGCCCCACGAACCGCCACTGCTCAAAACTCTAGTGGCGTAACGGCTCTACCATTTTGTGACCACCTCCATTTTGTTGTGTGGATTGTCGAACGGTTTGGCGTGTCACACTGGTTCTCTTGAGATCACCGAAGTTAAGCAAAACTGCGCTGGGTCAGGTATTGTATGGGTGACCATCATATACATGACTAGTTCTGTTCGGGAGAGAGGTCGGAGGGATGAAAGTTAGTACAGCAACTTCACTCGCCTTGCTTATCAACCTCTCGACAGCATGGGTTGGTTTTAAAAATCTAAATTGGTACCTAAATGCTAAATTCCTAAAATTGGTGTTTCTATCGCTAGCCATGACTGCTAACGAAGAGCTGAAATCCGAAAAGTCGTTAAATTTCTATAAACTGCGTTTATTTCAGTACGATTTACTTAAAATAAATTTTTGAGGTATCTTATTTTGCAAATGTTGGCAACTTTCAAATTTGACTAAAAAAAAAATGGATATTTTTGTGTACATTTACAACCATAGCGTTTGTCTACAACGCCATTAAGGTCGGGTTTTACCAAAGTGTTGAACTATAAGTTGGACCTCTAGCTCACAGAAACATCTAAATTTCACTGCATGTGATTGGAAGTCGTCACGGCAATAGATTCAACTAACACTTCAACTGGGAGGCGAGATTTCGGTAAAACCAGACTGACAACACCACTGCCACACTCCAAACAAGAAACAGAAAAATTCTGAAACAACCCTTTACAAACCTCTCTGTATAGCCACATTGATTTCAAAGCGTGTGCTTACAAAATGTCTGCCCAATTCACTGCGTGCACGTTTGACTGTCAACCAGCCAGTCATTAGCTTTGTACCGCGGCTTTTGCGACAACAACATGTCCACAGATTGCACAAAGCTCATGTCCACTAGATGCAGTTTTATGATGAGGTTTCACTGCAGTACTGCTTTACAAACGGTGGGTGATTACGGTCTAGTGCAGTTTTTGATGACTTTTCCCTCAAAGCGCTGAGCTTATCGCGGTTTCGGGAATCGGTACGCCCGAACGCAATTTAGATTTTGCTATGTGGGGAAAAGTAATGTTGGTTTTTTTGCTGTTGGGAACAAATTTCTCTGAGCTGTTGTGATGGATATGGCTTGTTTGGTTTTAGAATTTGGCGACGAGGAGGGAAACGATAATTAAAATATGAAAGTTATTAAGTAAAGGATTAGTGAGCCCTGAAACCAATCTATTTTTGCCAGATTAGATGGGGTTTACAGAAGAAATCCAACTCATGTCAAAATGATAAAAAGTTAAGATGCACACTATTCGCTCCAAACTTAATGATTGGTTGCGTTTTGTTCGGTTTGTTTCAATGAAATTGACTTTTACCGTGAATTTAAAAGCACTCATCGTTCAAGTCGGTATTTTCAAGAAATTATTTAAAAAAAAAACAAGTCTAAGCAAAATCGTACAAAATTTTAGAAATCTATAACTTCTGTGAAAAAAAAATCATAGCTTTTGATGATATCTATATGGAAACCGTCTGATCTATCGGTCTAGATCTGTCTGAAGTTTTCCTATCTTCTTTGAAAACCCTCATGGATATCTACACACGAGCTGTCAGTTATTCTAATAAATAAAATTGCGATTTGTTACCCCGTCACGACGAGACCTCGAGATTCAATCCAATCTATCATGGATCTTAGTGCTGTCATCATACTTTTACCCGACGACATTTCTCCACCCCGGCGCTATAGAAATGAGGAGAGCTCCAAGATCTCTGGAGTAGATCAGCCACATCAAAGCTTGCTACGAAGGATAATATCTCAGATTATCTCTTCTAATTCGTTTAAGTACGCGGACGTCGTGCTAAATCTAAGTGAAATTCGATTAGCAAGTGTTTTTCTTTACAAGAAAAAGCAAAAAAAAAATGTATTTTAGCTTTTTTTTTGCAACTGTGTTCGTGATGTTTGAAAAGTGCATTTTAATTCACTTAGCCTGCGGATTTTTCGCTTTATACCCGGAAGTGGGCAATTTTCTTGTTTCCAAGCCATTGCTTTTATGTGTGGAAGGAAGCCGGTTTAGGGGAACTCGGAAAAGCATGTGTTGATGTGATTGTGGTGGATATTAGGTTATTTCTTGTTTTCCGATTTGATTTCTTTCATATGAAGCACAGATAAAGTAGATATTTCGGGTTGATCAACTTTGCAAAAGGATTTTGGACGTTTTTTCTTAGAATTAAGTTTTTTTTGTTTTGAAGCTGTTTATTTAGCAAAAATAATGCTGTTTACAGTATATTTTACATTTTTGTAATTTCTTAGCTTAAATTTTTACTTAGATACTAACAAAACTTTCAAATTTTCTACTAAACTTAACAAAATCTTCCGCGCCTTTGATGTTTGCAGGAAGTGCATAATATTTTCTTACTCCTCTATAAAATATACTATCATTAGCCTTGCCTTCTACACACGAATTTCTTTCTGATCTAGTATTATGTTCGTGATCTTTAATATTTTTGTATTATTTTATTATTTTTCTTAAATATATTGCATATAAAATGCAGGCCGGTGATGCCTTACATTAACCTACGTCATGCAAACGATTGAAACTAAAAGTAATGCATATCATCTGAAATATATGTTCCCATTTATTGTATTTAATATTCGAGAACGACTAGTCAATTTAATTGGGCTTATGGGCACATAAATTCGTAAAACCACAAAAAATTTGGCAAAAATTACCAAAAGCTTATACCTCAGTTTCTCCATAAGCCTGGGCTTTATAAAACATAAAGTTATCTTTGTCTTTCATGTACTTACGTTTCGCTAGAATTTCTTTTGGGGCCGGTAATTCCAATTACCGGCAAAAAAAAAAAAATTGCCAAAGCCTGCTTTTTAGGTTCACGGTAATTGGTTTTAAAGTTCAATTGTAAACTCAAAGAAAGATAAATGTAATAATCAAAGAACACTCGCGTGCACGTTTTAACTGGATAACAAAAAGACGGAAGAGAAAAAAAAGATAATAATTGGAAATATCTGTGATGTAGATTTCCTCGTTGTAGAGTTCACCGTATTCGTAGCAAATACCAAGCCAATAATTCATTTTTGTAATTCACTGAATTTCAGCAAAAAAAAAAAAAAAAAAAAAAAAAAAAAAAAAAAAACTTGAATTCGTTGCATATATCTGTAGGTATCATATATCAAAATAGGCACAGTGTTTAAAAAAAACACCCACAACTCCACTACAGGTTTGAAGGTAATTGATTAGTTCCAAAAACCAAACGGGGAAACTTTGAACTCGATATCACCAGAAAAAATACAGCATACCAATCCAGTGAAATGTATATCCATTCGCAATTCAATATTTCACATGTCGTTATTCGATAGGGAGAGAGTTACAAAGAGAATTAACTGCAAGTTGAATCTATTTTGTGTACGACACGTTCGATGCTGATCGGTAGAGAAGTGAAACCTGCACCGACAGTGAATATTTATCCTGTATCAACCAGGCAATCCCAATCAAATATCAAGCACGCGATTGTCGGACGTGCGCTCTAACGGCCGTCGATATCAATTTTATTGGGAAATCGAGCGGAATTTGGAACATCCTCGTCGTGGCTTATTTTTGTTCCGAACATTTTTTTTTTGTTGCTCGAAATAGTTTCGAAACGATTACCTTCAGCCATTCGTCATTGGAGTCTGGTTTCTGTAAGGGAAAATTGTAATCTATAACCATGCACTGACGAAATCTTTTTTCTCAGAAACAGCAGAATGCTAAGCTGTAAATACATTTTTTATTTTATGAAAACCAGTCGCCGAAACATTCTAACCACATGTTTGACATTCTGAAAAAAAAAACGGCGTCGTACCTACGGTATGCCTGGAATCGGCATCTGGGTCTGTGACTAGAAAATAGAGTTTACGCTATGTTTAATTTAAGGCATTTAACCTGATTTGGCCGTATCATTTTTCGTCTTCATGTCTTTTAAATACTCCTTTTCATTCACAAACTTCGTCCACACTTCCTTATCTAGCCAATTTTCTTTCTCCTATACTTCATTCCATTTCCCACCTCTTTCCTTCAAAACTGCTTTTACTTCTAGGATCCATATTTATCTTCGTCTTCCATTTGTCTGCCAAATAAAAAATTAAATTAAGCTAAAAATAAAATGCAAAATCCTAAATTTAAATCTGGGAGTAAAGTTGTTATTACTTTGGTAACAACTTATGAAAATTTAGCAATACCGTGATGTGGTTGGCTGATCATCTCTAGCCTCCAAGCTCAAGCTACAACCTACCTATACTTACTGACCTTGGAAGGTTCATTACAGACAGTAGTATGCTCTCACCAACTTCGTCAACATTATTCAGTTTTAATATGTTTTTAAACTCATGTCTACTTTATCGTACCCTAGCACTTATAGTTTTCAAATTGTCAGAACTGCTTTCACCCTTGATAAAGTAACTGGTACAAGTTACGAAACGTTGGGAAATTTAGTTGTTTTTTACTTAACATTCAAAACCCCAGTTGAAATAGTTTTTGTCATCTTCAATTTCCCCGCTGTATTTTCAATGGCTTCATGACTTTCTTTCTACAGAATAACTTGCTCGTAATCTTGCACGGAAGGTCGATCAGATTTCGTGCTTTATTCAAGTCATATGTCGTGATCATATTACGACGTCACGGATCTTTGGGTTGGATTGAAACCGCTCGCTCTGTTTTCATTCCTTGCCTTTCAAACAGCGAAGGAAATTCGGGTCGATTTTCTCTAGCGAATTCAAGTCGTGGTTTGGGGTTTCTTGATAGAGGATAAATTAGATGGGAAAATTGTTGTAGAGAATGTAGTGCATGACTAGAGAACGGGAAGGTAATTTTAAAATAATAGAAACGTGTAAGACGATCGAAATTTGATTTCTAAAATCGTTTATATAAGGATTTTGTAACATTTACTCTTAAAATTTGATTTTAAAGGATTTTGTCATCTGTACTCATCGCATTTGATTTTCAACAAAGTTTTTTTTTTTTTAGGATTTTCTAAACTGTTTTGTATTCTAAATTTGATCACGGTTACCGGATAGCGCAGAGTGCACTTCTGCATACACGTTTTCGTCTATCCGTGTTTCCCAAATGGCTTTCACGCCGCGAAAGAATGCAAATAACTTTTAAAATATGCAGACGAGTTTTTTTTGTCTCTACATGTCACATCTCTAACTAATCGACTTTGCACAACGCAAATCTGATTTTTAACAGTAGATAGAATGCCAATCCTTTTAGTTCTGACTAGAGATGCCAATTATTATATTTTTTATTCATAAAAATGTAAATTTCGTTGGTAGAGCTGGAATGAGATAGGGTTAGCTGGGTGCGTTGAAATTATTGGACAGGGAGTTAGAGGTCCAAATCGGGGCTGTGTGTGAGTAGAAGTATTAACTAGAGTAAGAGAGAACGGTATTGTTTGAGAGGGGGAATTATTATTTTTTCCATTGCAATGGAATTATATAACTAGATCCATGTGAATGGATTTGCCGAGAAGATCATAACATGACCAGCAAGCTGGTGATGATGTTTATTTTGTTTATTAGCGCGCGAGCTTGGGATGTTTTTGCAGTCTCTCGGTATTTTTTTTTCGGGTCATGTCGTTTTTTTCCTCCAGGCTTAGTTATCGGCGACCAATTACAAAATAATGTGTCTGGTTTTTTTTTTTTTTTTTGGTAGACTTCTGTCGGGTATTGTTTAATTTAAATTCGATTCCGGGGTAACTCAATTGATCATTTACACCGAATAGGATTTAAAGGTAATTAGCTGAACATTTAGAGCCTTGTCTATTTTTCTGTTTAACTTGGGAATTAATCGATTTGCGATTACAGTGGCGCTTGTCCATTAGTTGGCTGGCAGAGCGTTACTTTTAACCGTTTTTTGACAATTTTTTTCTAACGTTCAGTTTAATAACGTCAGATAAAAAAATAACTTTCATATCAATAAACATCTCTATCATCACAGGCACGTTTTTAACCTTAATCTGCACTCAATTTTCTACTGAACATTATAAAACTAACCTTAACTTTCATAAAGACGAGTGCATTTCAGCATGGTATTGCATTTTACAATTACCTACCTACAACTACCACTATATCCAGAATTAAATTGCTAAATCAGCTCCAATGTCTTGTATTTGACCAGCAACATGAAATGATTTTCAGTTGAATTTGTTCCTCGCTGTGCCCTAAGTACTACGCACAAAGCTAGAAAATGTTATAACTACCTTTAATTTTCACATAAACCAATAATTATGTATTGTCTACCTTTAAACACAATTTCAGTTGGGCTCCAGTCAGCCTCGGGGTAATTTTGAGCTTCATATAGCTTTGATTAAAGTTCGAGATGTCCAGGCCAGTGGAAAGCGCACAGGATTCACACAGAAAATCATACGAGTAAACGTGTTGTGTTGAATGGGGGTTGATTAAAATGAAGCTCGCTCTTGTAATTCGATTAAACAAATTAGTGTTACTCAATTTAGGGACAAATAGTCTAATTGATGTAGCTACTGCACTCTCTCTGTCTCTCTATCTGTACTTGTTTCAGCAATATCGTTGGACAACAAACTTGTATTCTGTTTTCAATGTATACTGAAATGATTGCAAAACCTCGACTCGCCCGCCCCTTTGCAGCGTTTTGTTTTCAATGATTTCAGAGTGTTTCAACTGGTAGAGCAAATGCATTGGACATCTCTGTTTTTATTTGATTGTCTACAGTGATACATGAGCTGTCTTTTACTGTTAAAAGAGCTCACCTTCACCATTAACGGTTGAAACGCAAATGGTTATTTTTATTTTTAAATATCATAACTAAGCTTTTTGTCAATTTTTGTTGTAGTACAATTATACGTTCACTTTTGAAATGTATCTTTCCGATTTATAATTTTTTTTTTCATCGCACGGAAATTGAGACCTCGAATTAAACGGTTGCATTCATGATTGACTTCAGCTTTAAACCTGGCACCTCCACAAGTCGATTGATGTTTTCGTTTTTTAAGCTTCGTAAATTCGGAATGGTTTTTGTATTTGCGTCGAGTTTATAGGTTTAGTCAGATGTTCAGGCAAATGAGCCGGCAATGCGTAGCAATGGTAGGTGCCACCTTGTGGTAATTTAACCGTCTTTGTTTAGCAAACCTTCTGTAATTGAATAATTACGACTCAAAATATCGATTTGTGTTCACCAATCATGTATCTGCCAGCATCTGCAAAGATTAATTGAGTGTAAACCAGTCTCAAATGCGAGTAATCTGAGAGAAATAACGAAATGAAATTTCTTAAAACTCTAAACGACGGGTCAAACTTACTAGTTTCCGCAATTTTTGACGGTAATTTTACGCGAAGACAGGTTTAGATTAGTGAGACAGTACTACGGTGGCACAGTTCAAGCACAGTTGAAGTTCTCTGCTGTTTTGCGACAAAAATAAAGTCGAAACAGAGCAAATTTGCCAGATATTTTAAATCAGCTTAAAACATGGCACCTCCACCATTACTTATATAGCTTACATTTTCATTACTTTTTACAATCGCAACAATATTTATACCGCAATTAAAGTCACATTTATATTTTTAATATTATCAACACTATAACTGTCACAAAAAATGATGCCCAATTGGGTCCGCTATTTGGGCATCAATTTTTGAGACGGTTATAGTGTTGATAATAATAAAATACCCCGCGCATTGCAAGCGTTTGCAATTTAAATGAGATTTCAAATACATTTCTAGTGTCTTTATGTTCTTTTGCAATACATTTTGATTAATTCACTGGACATTTGTGTTAAGCTTTGAACGTGGCACCTCCATTCTACACAATAGTATAACAGTATTAAAGAACAATTTCACGTCTCTTCTGGTATTTTTAAACAAAGCAAAAATAATTTCCAAAAAATGATAAATAGTATCAGACATAAATGATCCTTTCCATCGGAGAACAATGATGAATCTGAACAGAATAAAACTTACAGGCAACCATCTTAAAGCAACATAATAGAAATGAAATTATTATTCAGATGATGAATTATCTGGGTCGTCGAAAATTTCCTTTGTTTTCCCTAATAAATATCCCAACGAATTCATCCCTCAGTAGCTGACATCTAAAATAACTCACCATTATTTTGTTAAAGCATCGAAACAAGGGAAAGTTCGAGCGACAGTGAAATATCATCAGCCACTCATCAGCAAACATTTCCTTTGCACGCAACGCTTTGCATTAACAATGTAAACTCTTTTACGATGATAAATGTGGCCACCCTCCGCTGACCACAAACGATGATCACTTCATTTTTAATCGACCGACAATCTACCATCACGCACTTCTACACGCAATCGAGTGAAGTTGCCTGCTTACCCATCCTTTGACGCATGCTCGTGCTTGTCAAAGTAATCAATCGTCCATGGTTAGGTGAAACCACGCTCTGTTACCAAAAGTGAGTTCACAAGTTTAAAAATAAGATGGTTTTCCAATGGGTTTTTTTCCAAAAACCATTGCGTATTTGCAGTTTTTTTTTTTTTTTTTTCTGGCGTTTCTTCTAGATAGCTGAAACCAGCTAGCGAATTAAGGAAATTAAGCTAGACTGGCAAAATGTGCAATCGAACTGGGATACGAACCCGTGACCTCCCAATTGCCTACTAAGTGATCTATCTGGGCACACTTATTCCAGCTTTCGCGGGGTCGGATGAGGAATCCCCTGAAAGGGAATTTGTATAACTTTTCATCGACAGATTAAACTATTAGCGGCCTCAAACATTTTTACCGTTTTTTTTTCATATTTTTTATAAGTAACCTGTAATTTCTATTGTTAAATTTATTCTCACATGTAAAGACTCCTCAGAAATAATTTTCTGTAATACCCTGCGTTCCCAAAAAAATACTTTAGGTACATGCATTTCGGCGTTCACAAAGTGACTATAAGCTTTGTAAAAATTGCTTAAAAAAAACGACAGAACTTAACGTATTCGTGTTATAAAATAATAATTATAAAAATGTAGAAAGTCTTTACTAGTGGTATATAACGACGCACTGTTTTGAAAACGGGCACCTGTAGCACTGGTCTAATGGCGTCGGTGATGATGAACCCAATAGCATCTAAAACTGTTAAGAAATCTATTTTTGATTGTGTGAAACGGGAAAATTGCACATAAATAAGCATCACGTGATAAATGCGAATTAAAACTGTAAATTATTCCTTTTTTTATGTATATATACTTCTCGATGTAGCCATCCCTTTGTCCATCCAACACAGCCAAACTGCCAGTTCGAAAAAAAAAAAAAATTCTCTCTTCTTTCCCTATACTTTTCGCTCTCGACAGACTAATCTCTTTCCCTACCCACCTCCACCCCGCCCTACCCCGACCCCACCCCTTCAAAGCGCGCCCATGAGTATTGTTTTAATAATTAATCCGAACGGCCGCCGCCGCGCGCGCTTTTAGCCGGAGACTTTCGACGATAAATCGCACTAGTGACTAATTACTCAGTGCTCTGGCCCCGCTCTGACTAAAAGCGCATGCGACTAATTGAGTCATTCTCCTCTTGCAGCAAACAACATTGCAGATTTATGTCCGAGTACGAGACCGACGTTTTTATCACGGATTGCAAGAGTAAACTTGTATTAACTGAGCTGGATGCACTTATCTAATGCACCTAGTTCAGTTCAATGCTGGAGTGGCATTTTAGCAACCATTAATGAAGCCATTTTCACTTCATTTTACATGAAATCTTATTTAAATTGCAAACGCTTGCAATGCGCGGGGTATTTTATTGTTAAGAACACTATAACCGTCTCAAATATTGATGCCCAACGGGGACTCGATCTGCGATAGTAGAAGTCGTAGATCCTCGTTTGAGCATCAAATTTTTGAGTCACAGTTGTTTCGAGGGGTTAGAAATGTAATTATGTTGTTTTTCTCGCATATTACTAGCATTTGAGACTGGTTTACGTTCAATTAATCTGTTTTAATGCTAACCTTAACGATTGATAAACATGTATTGCGATATTTTGTTGAAAAGATGTGTTAAAAATCGCGGTGACATCTAACGCTGGCGCTCTTACTTTACCTAAAAATGATGTACTTTTTACCTAAAATATTTTATCCATCTAAAATAAATTTTTTTTTTTTTTAAAAGAAAAAGAACACAACAATCTGAAAACTTTTCAGTTCGCTTATTTCGTTTGCGACAGAATGGCTTTCTTCAAATGAATATCCTATAAAAGCCAAAGATCTCTGAAGTCGCAACTTCTTTGGTCCAAGTAAACTTGACGCTATCCATCTCCCGGGTTCCGATTACAAAAGTTGCATGTCTTCGATTTTTTTTTCTTTTTTAGGTTATCGTCAATATTTGAGATTCCATTGAGATGCTACGGTGATATCCATGAGAGAAATCTTCGGATACTAATGGATAATGACAAAAGTTTTCTTTCTTTTCGTGGAACGCTCTCGCACCCAGTAAAAAACCCTCTTTTATCTATAAACTTGCTCAGGATATTATTTCCTATCAAAGTGCACTTTTAAACAATTCAGATCATTTTAGCTGAATCTTTTCTATAAAATCTCGGAAGAGACTTTCAACTCAACATCGTTTTGGCTTCATATACTTTGTGTATAAATCCCATGGCTTCCCATGCAGATTAGCGTCTCAGGATATTTATTAGTTTTTAAATCGTTTTTGGCAAAGTTTTGTCCTGTATTCGTTTCTTCACCACCAGTAATAATCGCCGGCAGATGGCTACTTTTTGTCGGCGATAAAGTAGGTACATATCTTTGCCGTTCTACCGTTGAATAGCTCTGGCCACGTGCTGTTGATTGAAATTCCCCGGCGGAAATTTAGGTGTTTTTTTTTTTACCTTTTGATCCATGTGAGTTTATCTTGTCGGCGGTATATTTTGTCAAATTAACGGTTGTTTTCTCCAATTGTCCTGATCTTTATGACACCATCCGTCTTTTCTAAAGGAATTTAGGGAGAAAATTACTTATTTCCCGAGGAAACTCTTTGGAACGAAAGAATGAAGCGGAAAATTGTAATTCAAATGTAGCTTTTCATAACCGTTTGGCGTGGCTTGTTTTTCTTTCACATTTTAAGCATTTTTTAAGGTGTTTTTGTGAGAAACTTTTTTGTTTGCAATTGAAATCTAAAACACAAAATAATGTATATACCACTTAAAAACGAAGAACATGTTTTGTTTGACGAGTGCCAAGCAAATAATAAATTAACGGGCGGTTAGGTTCTTAACGAGCAACTGATAAACAGGGATTGAATTGATATTTAATTCACTTTGCGTTGATTTTTCTCGAGCTCTTTATTAGGAGCAATTTCCAAAAAGTTTTGCCTATGTTTTGGAGTTTCCGTATCTACTCTTTCCCTTGGGATACAGTTTCCCAACAATGCGAGGTTGGAGGGATGAAAGTTAAGCAACACTGCGTTGAGTCTGGTATTGGATGTGTGACCATCATACACATGACCAGTTCTGTTCAGGAGAGAGGTTGGAGGGATGAAAGTTAAGCAACACTGCGCTGAGTCAGGTATTGCATGGGTGACCATCATACACATGACCAGTTCTGTTCGGGAGAGAGGTTGGAGGGATGAAAGTTAAGCAACACTGCGTTGAGTCTGGTATTGGATGTGTGACCATCATACACATGACCAGTTCTGTTCGGGAGAGAGGTTGGAGGGATGAAAGTTAAGTAACACTGCGCTGGGTCAGGTATTGGATGGGTGACCATCATACACATGACCAGTTCTATTCGGAAGAGAGGTTGGAGGGATGAAAGTTAAGCACCAATAACACTTCACCAATAAATTAAAAGCTCAGTACTTAGTTTTGTATCTTGTGCTAGACTCAGTATTACCAATTTTATATTTTTTTATTGCTCTTTTACATGAAAAAAATGTCAAAATGTTTTAATTGTTTATTGATTTCTTTTTTGTATGACTAACACCAGATTTTTTATTTGTTACAGGTAAGAATTCCGATAATCACCTGAAGACAGTCATTGGCAGCACTGAGTAAGTGTGCATAACAATTTCATTCCATCAATTACATGGGGGTCAACATATTTGATATTTTAAAAGTCTTAATAAAATTTATTTACTTTGGGTATGATTATTATTTTAAAAA
Source organism: Protonemura montana (assembly GCA_947568835.1). NCBI lineage: Eukaryota > Metazoa > Arthropoda > Insecta > Plecoptera > Nemouridae > Protonemura > Protonemura montana. The sequence goes on along the minus strand of OX387610.1, from coordinate 12,932,744 downwards.
TTGAGCTCCAGTTTGAGAGATCACTCTAACATATTAACAAATCACTTCACCGTACTCAAAAGTGCACGGTCAATCTTCTGAAATCTTTTAACAGCATATCAAAACCAAGTTACATTTCATTGAATTATAACACCAATCAAAACGTAACTTTGAGCGATCACACTGAAACATCAGAAACTCCACGCTCAGAACAAAAAGAAATAAGAAATCCCGTCCCCGGCAAACTTTCTCTACCAACCTAAAATAACGTTTCTTAATTAAATTAATACCAGCCTGACAGACGCATACACGATCCACCCACGTTCACGTCGAGAGCGTAAATTAAAGACGCACGTTAGCCGTCAAGACGCTTGTTAATCTTGCCACCAGCTCGAGGGACGATCGGCATAGCGGACGATTAAATTAGCTACCGGGTCTGCCAAGCGCCCGCCCGCGAACAGCTGGTCGCCCCGTGACGGGGAAATACCCACAAATAAACCCCGTTAAATCTATTCCCGGCCAGAGGGACCCACTCTCCGGTGATCTTTACTCAGATCTAGTTGACTTGCATTTGAGTGCATTGCCAAATAAATTCCAATTTTGACAACTTACATATTGAAGCGTTGAAGAATAAGGTCTTGTGTTAGTGTTCCGTTGTTTTGATATTGGGCCATGTGGCACTGGTCTAATGGCGTCGGTGAATGGGTTTGTGATGATGAAGATGAACGACATCTCCTAGTGTAGAATGGAAGTGGATAAACCCGGTGCCTACTCTTGTTGAAGACCAAGGGGACCACCGGCTTAACGTTCCTTCCAAAGGACGGTACAATTCAAACAGCAGGATTCCTCCACAAATCCATGCTGTCGAGAGGTTGATAAGCAAGGCGAGTGAAGTTGCTGTACTTACTTTCATCCCTCCAACCTCTCTACCGAACAGAACTGATCATGTGTATGATAGTCACCCATCCAATACCTGACCCAGCGCAGTGTTGCTTAACTTTCATCCCTCCAACCTCTCTCCCGAACAGAACTGGTCATGTGTATGATGGTCACCCATCCAATACCTGACCCAGCGCAGTGTTGATTAACTTTCATCCCTCCAACCTCTCTCCCGAACAGAACTGGTCATGTGTTTGATGGTCACACATCCAATACCTGACCCAGCGCAGTGTTGCTTAACTTTCATCCCTCCAACCTCTCTCCCGAACAGAACTGGTCATGTGTTTGATGGTCACACATCCAATACCTGACCCAGCGCAGTGTTGCTTAACTTTCATCCCTCCAACCTCTCTCCCAAACAGAACTGGTCATGTGGATGATGGTCACACATAATACTATCAAACTCTTCAAACCAATCAGGGATTTGGTTAAGAAATTACTACTTTCTTTAAATTTACTGCTTTATCCAATAAAATCACACAATATTATGCTAACGGACTGTTAACTTCATAGCTCTAAAAACAAGTGTATTTATAGTTTTACTTTCTTTTCTCTTGCTTTTTGGCTAACAGTACGACCGTTGAAATCACCTGATATCGTAAAATCACCGAAGTTAAGCAACACTGCGCTGGGTCAGGTATAGGACACCGTTAGACAATTACCACAAGACCCGTTTGCAAAACAATGCGTCGTTAAAAAGCAAAAATCAAGCAATACACCCGATGGATTAAGACATAGATAGGGCAGACGGATCATAGTTGACAGTTCTGAACAACTTGATTTTAGAATCAAAGCCCACTGTTGGGAAATTATATGCATTTTTAATGCAATTTGTCCAATTCTTGCTTCTCACTGTGTGTAAAATGCAGTGTCTAAGGCATTTCTGGTATTGAAACTAGCAAACTTGCAGAGACATTCTGATGGGAGGATAAATTCGGGGTTTGTTTTTGCTTTCCACTGGATTTAGTCATAGTGATAACGAACACGTTCAGAACGTTTTTTAGCAAAAAAATAACCGAAATTGAAAACCGAAGACCCTTATTTTTATTTTATTTTTTATCTACTAAGGTACGTTTTTTTCCAGGGTTACTTCGTTAAAGAAAATCCATTTTACACTGAAAAGTCACACGGTATTCGTTTTGCTTTTTGACATGCCCGATAATTGGGTTGCCGCGAATGACATGGTTTTATCCTAATTAGACCTAAAACATATAGGCTTACTCTCGGTACCCTTTCACACCCGCTATCCACCGGATTCCCGCCTAACAAGGCCTTCTACCGCAGATCTATTCCCAGCCTCCACCTTCCCCCCCTCCACACGCACTCAGCAGCCCGCTAGATGCGTGCGATTTGTGCGTGGAGCGATAAGGCGGCGGTGGCGGTCTGTTTCGGGATCGTAAGTGTCCTGGCCGGAGCGCATCCTGCCGCGCTTGATCCTGACTAATGTTTTCCTTTGGGCTAAAGGCTTGGGATTAAACCAGCTGTGTTCTCAGTGCTATGCTTTTGTGGTTTTTGCATACAATTTTAGTCAGATTCTCTGGATACAAATGTAAAAGGATGTTGTGTTAATCAAGGAAAATATCTGCACGATGCAAAATAATTTAATTCTTCCCAACAATAAGCATGTATAATTTACTGACCAGTTTGACGTGTTGGAAACACTGGTCCTCGTGAGATCACCGAAGTTAAGCAACACTGCGCTGAGTCAGGTATTTCATTTCATTTCATTTCATTTCATTTTATTTTCTTCCATAATTGGTTACACAAAATAACATTTGGAAAGTCAGGTACATAATAACATAATCTACATAGAGTGTATAAGTTACTCTTTATGTTCTAAAAAGGTGTCAACCGAATAAAAACAATTTTTTAATAAATAATCCTTCAGTGCGTTTTTAAAAGCCAGGCCATCTTAACATTTGATCGATCCTGGTAATCTGTTAAAAAATTTGGCGCCCATTTCTGTTGGTCCTCTAGACCATTTGTCTATTTTATGCATGTTTTGCCTGATGTCCTTTTTATTTCTAAGATAATGATCGTGCACATCGTCAATGGTTTGTATATTGCTACAATTGTCAATGAGATATATAATTGTGCTATACATATATAGACACGGCAAAGTTAAAATTTCCAGTTTTTTAAAAAACGTAACGCACGAGTCCTTATAATAATTGGATGGGTGACCATCATATACATGACCAGTTCTGGTCATGTGTATGATGGTGGGATGAAAGTTAAGCAACACTGCGCTGGGTCGAGTTTTAGATGGGTGACCATCATACACATGACCAGTTCTGTTCGAGAGAGAGGTAAGAGGGATTAAAGTTAGTACAGCAACTTCATTCGCCTTGCTTATCAACCTCTCGACAGCATGAATTTGTGGCGGAATCCTGTTATTTCGTTGTACCTTGCTTCTGAAGGGACGTTAAGCCGGTGACCTTTTTGGTGCTATCCGACAGGAGTAGACATCGTTTCGGCTCTGGATTGTTAATTCCTTCTAGGCTAGTTAAGGTTAATGTTAATCCTTAAAATCACCAACTTCTTAAAGGTGGACTCCGGTTAAATCGGCTGTTTTTAGGTTATCTAAACATCATATGCATATTCGTCATGTGAATAGGACTGAAAAAACTGCAAGTCTGTCGCGCAGTTAGCTCCGGAGCTGTAGGGTTGCGAACATTCGGTGGTGGGGGTAGCTACGTCACGGGCTAGCCGCGCATGCTGGCGCGTGTATGGCCAATGATATAAGCAGGTCCCGCGACCTGCTTATATCATTGGTTTTGTTGCAATCGCTGCTCTAATTCATTTATTAGCAATGGCTGGCTTTCTTCCTTACACACAAGATCCACGTAAATCGCACAGAGAGAATAAGCCCTCTACGGGCACTCAAAAAACTAAGAATTTGGGATCGCCACTTACAAATGTGCATGTTCTTACATTTCGTTGTAACAATCAACGTTGACGCTTTGGTCGATTGTTGTATTTCAAGCACTGATTCTCCACATTTTGAGCAAAGTGTAAACAAAGGTTTCAAGCAATCCCAAAAGACAAAGAATAAGTCGTAATCTTTATGGGGTCTCTTTTTTCCTTGAATTGCGGTCGATAATGAGCCGTCGTCTTCTTCGGCGTCGGTGTCGCCGTCTGGTTCGGAATCAGAGCGCAAACCTGATGAAGGACACTCGTACAGGTCATCCGATTCTGAGTCAGTGTCATTGTCTGTATTTGCCACATTGTTGCCGTCTGAATGCAAAATATCGCCGATGAGATTACACTGGATGCCGATCTCTCGTGTAGCGGACTGCTCCGTAGGAGTCGCCGGACTCGCTGCTAGCAGGATAGCTTCGATGTCGGGCTCGACGTCAATGCAGACGACGCTCGAACACGCATTTTCAGTATCCTCCACGGCTTCGGCAACTCGCTTCTTTCGCAGGTAGATGGATTGACGACGCTGTTTTTTTTTCAGGCTGAGAAGAAGTAGATGGCTCATCATGCCTCTTCTTGTCGGTGTCCCCTTTCATGTTTATCGAAGGCACTGCTGATTTCTTCAAGACTCTGTTGCTGTCCTTTTTGTATATCGCCATTGCACTTTTGAGAGAAGGTCCTAGCTCGTACTCTTCTTTATCAAAGTGAATAGAGCATACGCGAGCGTAGGGTGACGGAATGAAATTGACACGGTTTATTTTTCTAATCCACATTTTGAAACGGTTTGGTGATCGTTCACGATTTGGAAACTTGTGAAAGCCAATTTTATTCCCCTCGGCGTCCAAAGCCGGCTTTTTGGCGCTATTGCTACAGCCAAACACACAACAGAACGGCATATTGAAAGTCAAAAAAAGCTAAAATAATTATATGAACACAACCGTCATTACACAATACAATAGACACACTACAAACAAACCACACACTATTTCACGCGCGCTCAATGCTGTTTAGGCTAGCAATGCCTGCCCGCTCAAGCCGCACGGTCGACTCGCTTACTAACCGGTGACGTCAGCATCCCCACCCCACCAAACTTTACTTGCGTCTAGCAGGGGCTACACTTATCGCACAAACGCCGGGTTTTTTTTATTCAACTATATTTCTGAATCTCCATCTAAATTCTTCGGCCCAAAAAAACCGATTTAACCGGAGTCTACCTTTAACCAAAGCCATTAGACTTTGGCGCTGCAATGCCAGATGTCGAAAAAGTGCATCGTAAAACAACAAAACCACGAATCAATTAAATAAAAAGTCACGTATTGCATCTCTAACAAGAATAATTGTTGTACAATTTTGTCAAATTTTTTTTTGAGCGTTTTATCCCAGGTTTTAGTTCATTGATGAACTAGTTTCGTCCGTATAGACGCTTGGCTGAAAATCACATAAACGTGCTCTTGCCTAATACCGCATGGAAAGCAATTCAAAATTTTCAAAGCGCCAATTCATCATCTAAAAGACCCAAATTTTGACGCATTTTCACACTAAATCACGAGGCCAATGTTAAAAGAAAACATCTACAACTTCAGTTCCTCGGCCTGTAACGTATATATACATGCACCGCTTCCGCTATTACGTTAAGTTTAGCGGCGCTGGCCCACGAGTTGCCAAAATACATTTGAAATATCAAAATATTACTCATCACGGCTAATCTTGTTATGTTGAGTGCTCTTCGCTAGCCAGCTCCCGTGCCAAGGTAACCATAATGCATATACGCATCTACACACAAATTATCCCAACAAACTTATTCTTAGCTCGCGTCTTTGATGCATAAATAACTAGAATCTATTTAAGAACCTCTCCTCCATGGTGCAATGACGTAACTGTTCAGCAGCATGTGGAACTCTTCAGAGATTTCTGCCACTCACTCTTTCAGAGAGTCCCTGTGGCTCTGTCGTTTTTTTTTTATGTTTTTTACTTGCCCAAGACTTAAGAAAAAGAAACTCTGTGCTCATTTCACTAATCAAAGTGCAAATTTGAACAAAAAATCGTCAACATTTCTGGATAGCCATTTCCAGAGCTTTTAAACCCGGTCAAATAAGAACAAATTTTTGCTATCAAATTTCTCAAATATTTTTTTTTGCCTAGTTTCTTTACCGTACTTGGCTAAAAATGTGCAAATATATTTGCTCAAAGTTGCGCAACCCTATCAGCTAGCTGTGATTACCAATAAGTTATCTAGAACCTTTGCCTAGTGGCTTCCCATTTTTCATCCCCTCATTCCTTCACGCTATTGTGGTCAGGAAAAAGTGTTTCAATTTTTTATTTCTCGCGTTAAAACCAGCGTCTTCTGTAATTCTGCGAACACGACTAGAAATGAACAGATTTGTTAAAAAAAAAGGCAACATGTCTCGTGGTTTTAGGTCAAAATATCATCACGAGTTTTTTCTCCACGCTTCAAATTCCAAGCATTTTTATGCTTTCGTTCAAATATTTACAGAATTCCAATTTCTTGACGTTCCGTCTTCTTCGGGGCTGGCAGCACCGTACGGCAGTTTCTTTTAGACAGCCTGGTCTCTGGCATAAATGATATTAGCAAGCAGCGATGGCCACGGATCTTCATGACACGGCGGTAGCTTCTTCTTTGAACCACTGAAACTGCCAGAGACTTCAAATTGATTACTGGCCCGCGACTTGTCCAAAGTAAAGGGTGACTTCCCTTTTACGATTGCGTCCATAAAAGACATCGTTTCATTTCGGTAGAGGAGAAAAAAACAATGAAATTCTTTATGAAGTCAATTTTTATTACCAAACGAATGGTTAAGATTAACTCTGGCGAATAAGAAATTTGCTCGCGTTTTCTTTTGATTTGATACAACATTTTTTTTATGATAAGACAACAAACTTGGAATTTATAGTAGCTATAGGTTTTCCATCTGGGTCTCAAAGGTAATCAAAACACTTCTGGAATCGGCTTAGCTTTTTGATGCTTGATGGATCGGTTCGTAAATGACTTCTAGTGGAAAATTGAGCAAAGTGATTCGTGGAAGACATAAGTTATTTACAACATAGGACATTTTCTTATTCTATCTAACCTGGATTCACTAATTTGAACACGAATCTAAGTTTTGATTCTTTGTGTATCGCTAAAAATGCACCTGTCAGTGCATTCTTTGTTTTCCTCTTGCACCGTCAAAATTCGGAGCATGAAAAGTGCACCGAGAGTGACCCGAGAGCAAGCACGTGAAGGTTGCACTGGGACAGAGTCACATGCTCAGTCAAACGCGTGGAAGTTGCACTGGGACAGAGTCACATGCCCAGTCGAACACGTGAAAGTTGCACTGGGACAGAGTCACATGCCCAGTCAAACACGTGAAATTTGCACTGGGGCAGAGTCACATGCCCAGTCGAACACGTGAAAGTTGCACTGGGACACAGTCACATGCCCAGTCGAACACGTGAAAGTTGCACTGGGGCAGAGTCACATGCCCCCAGTCCACACCCGGCGGGCACCGGGGTACTGAGTCGAAAACGCCATTAGACGAGACGGCCTTGAGCCGATCACAGACACGAAGAAAATCTTGATCAAAGTCCCCAAAATCATTCGAAAGTTGTGACCACAAACTTCTCTTACTTAATAACCGACGACCTCTGATAACAACGCGATAACTTACACAACACTGAATTTATTATAAATGAACTTTTCTACCGAAGAACCCACACGTATGCCACCATTGTAACAATTGACACCATTGAAGAATTTCAAAGCAACAAATGAAAATATATCGACTCCTGCGGGGAAAAAATTGTCACAAAACGGTCTCCGATGTCGAGCGTGTCCCACTATCAAAGCATGACAGGGACAGCGATTCGTGTCCCGTTCCCAACCACCAACCAAAACGATAAACTAGCTACCATAGACATAACACAGATCGATGCTAGCTAGTCTACAATCTTTACGGAAGAAGCACGTTGCCTCAATAACATGGCTTCTGCTGTCTACTGATATTTTTTTTACGACGCAACGCTGTTATGATATTATGAAAGTTTAACAATGACAGCGACGAAGCCCGAACTCTTCGCCAAGCCCTATGCCGCTTCTCGTTTTCTGTATTCTGTTTCCAATCACGTTGAGTGATTTTTCTTGTCTTTGAAACATGACACTTGCCCTGCACGTTCTTTATAAGTGTGAATACTTTGGAAACCTGGCGTAAATTCATGTAGAGTACAATAGACTCGTGAGCTTTTATGTGCTTCACAGTTTCATATTTAAAATGGCCGACCACGCAGCTTTCTCGGGCCATGTCGGCCATTTTTGCTAGTGGTTCCCATAGTGAAAGAACCTACCGCAAGTGCCATCTGGTGGCACCTACCGTTGCCCCGTGTTGCCCGCTCGTTTGCTCAGCAGAAAGTTGGACGTTAACGCTGGGACACGGGCTGATTGGCGACCCAATGGTACCTTTCAAATAGCAAAACTGTTCTTTAGAACGTACTTCGGATTCATCGTGTTAGGTTAAGGTACCCAAAAATCTCATTTCTGTACAGTGGTTTCTAAATTTGGCTCATTTGACCACGGTTGTATGGTTAGTGTTACTATTTTTTCAATTGCATCCTTTTCACTATATTTGCCGTTACCTGTTGGTTAATAATTTTGAAACCATCTTTAGCTCGGGAACGCGATATTTGAATTAGGTCCAGAATTACAAATTCCCTAGATAAAGGAAGCGTTAAATTAATTGCCATGGCGACAACCAATAACGTGCATTGAAAGTCAGCTGTTTCTTTGAGCTAGGAGCTTAATTCTGAGTTGAAATATATTGTAAAAAAAAATGTGTGTGTAAAGCTTGGCTAATAATAGTATTTTTTATAGAGGAGTAAGAAAGTATTATGCAATTCCTGCAAATATTAAAGCCGAGGAAGACTTTGTTTAGTTAAGTAGAAAATTAGAAAGCTATAGTAGTATTTAAGTAAACATTTAAGCTAAGAAATTACAATAATTTATAATGTAGGTACTGTTAATAATTTTTTTTGCTAAAACTTCAAACAAACAAACATCGAGCCTTGGTAACGCACTGAACTCTAGAGACATTTTAGGTTAGCTGCTTTTTACTTGATGCTATTTTGCTAAAATATTCCAACGTTTGCATCCAACTTAAAAAGGAAATAAGACAGGGCTTAATACCTGGTTTTACTAAATTTATTATTATTATTATTATTATTTGTGGTGTTTAACGACACACTGTTAAGACATCTGGCCATGTGGCACTGCTCTAATGGCGTCGGTGAATGAGTGGATGATGATGAAGATGATGATGAACCTTACCTTAGGGAGGCGGGGAAACCCGGTACCGGCACGTAGCCTACTCCTGTCGAAGAGCACCAATGGGACCACCGGCTGGGACGGTACAACGCGAACAACAGAATTCCTCCACAAATCCATGCTGTCGAGAGGTTGATAAGCAAGGCGAGTGAAGTTGCTGTACTAACTTTCATCTCTCCAACATCTCTTCCGAACAGAACTGGTCATTTGTATGATGGTCACCCATCCAATACCTGACTCAGCGCAGTGTTGCTTAACTTTCATCCCTCCAACATCTCTTCCGAACAGAACTGGTCATGTGTATGATGGTCACCCATCCAATACCTGACCCAGCGCAGTGTTGCTTAACTTTCATCCCTCCAACCTCTCTCCCGAACAGAACTGGTCATGTGTGGTTTTACTAAACGGTAATATCCTAATTACAACTACTTTTAATTAAAAGTCGTCATGTGTTATGTTAGCCCACATATTAACAAGGATATGAGAAAATTGTGCAACTTTCCCAAATGCCTAACCGTCATTACAGGTAACAACTTGTACACACCGTCAATTCGGCGACTGTCAGTAAAGAGTAAAGTTACACTTTTGAATTTCTCGTGGAAGACTGTTTGGCAAAACAAAGCTGACAGGCGAGGTAGACATTTCCATTGAAACAACACAGGCAGGCAACGATGCACACAGATCAGGGAAGTGATGGGCTGGGAGAAAAACAATGCCAGTGGCAATTTACGATCAAAGCATGTGTCAAACGGGCATATCGCGTCGAGCGATTGAAATGCCAATCTAAAGTCATTTTATTTTAGTGTCACTAACAGAGTTTTTATAAAAAAAAAACACGGTATTTATTTATCTTTATACAAGTTTGTTGAAGCCATGGCTTCGCGAATGTAATTTGAGTTGAGCTGTAAGATGAGCGAAGCGATATTTAAGGATGATAATATTTGGAGCCGATGTTTCGTGTGGATCAAAATAAAACGACAAAAATAAAAAAAATTGTGGCGGAAATTTGTGAGTAAATAGTGAAAGAAAACACAAAGGGGCTGAAAAACTTGATAACTACTGAATTTTGATGTATTTCACATCAAAGCAAAGTTTGATGAAATAGTGTCAAACACTTCAGGCTGTACACATCAAAAAAGTTAAGCAAAAATATGAAAATTTTCGTAAATTTCGAATAGTTTCAAAATTGTGCGACCAATTTTGCTAAAAAACGCAGGAGGTTTAAGTTGAAATCACGAAAATGTGCTCTGAAAATTTCGTTTAAATCTGGGCAGGCGTTGGGCCGCTACAACGCAAAAAAAAAAAAAAACTCACAAGTTATTTTTTCTGGGGCAAGTGAAATTGTAGATTTCGCTTCGCTCATCAGCGTGGCGTTCATCAACTAAGGGATCTACCCCTAAGGCCTTCTTGCACTAGACCTTCTAACCCCCCAACCCTCAAGAGCCTTCTTAAAAAACAATTTGCTACTTTGATAATCATATTAAAAGTTACTAATAGTGAAAGCCACGTGTGTATTTCCCTCACTGTTTCTTTAGCTTCTTGGGGCAAACGATTATAGCGAGTATTTAAATTGTTTTGAGTACAACTGTGTCTATTTTACATTGAATTGTAGGTGCGATACTTGAAATTCTTTCCCTTGTCGTATGAATTACGTTCTCATCTGGGATCCCAAAGAACTATTGGTGCGCACACAAAAGAAAAAGCGCCCAAGAACGCATGGTACGCGGGTCCACATTCATCTATATTTGAGGAAAAAGAAAGTAGAAATGAAATTCGTATTCGACGTGGCATACCAACTTTGTTTGGCAATTTCCATCGAGAAAGTGTTTTCATGTTGTCTACATTTTCAATTGCTGTACATACACACATCTCGTGAAAAAGTGTGTTTGCTTCCTCTGCTATAGAAGCGCTGGGTGGGAATATCAAGATTCAAGACGTTTGCTGCGAGAGGGATGAAATACGAGCGGACATTTTCTCTAAATATGAGAATATTTTCGACTATTCCAGTGGCGGTCACGCAAAACAGAGACGTGTCAACGCAATGCCTTAATTTTACAAGAAATGTTTCAAGTTTTTTTTTTTTTTTTTGTAGAATATGTAAGTCGCAGTGAATTTCTTAAACCTGCCAATGAGTGCAGTAATCACTCAAATTTCTAAAAAAATTACCACCTTTTAGTCGTTTAAGTTGGCATCTCCACCAACACAAAAAGCATGAAAATATTGTCAAAACCTAAACATTTTTACACAATTTTCTGAACGGAACTTCTTATTGAAACGTTTTTAGTTTGTGCCATTAGATGGTCAACGAATGTCGCACAGAGTTTTTAAAATTTTTTATTCAGTTTTCATTGCTTTTTTTGACGATATCTGTATGTCTTTGCCCTATTTTGCAAGTGGGTACCCAGATAAAATACATCATGTTCTTTTAAAAATTAAATAACCATTTTGATGCCGTCACCAAAATTTCCGTTACTAAAACACACCAAACTTTCTGAAAAATATTCTAAAGAACAGAGAATCAAAACAGTTTCTGACAGCACCTGAGACTGAGAGAGATAAGAATAGGTCTGAGGTAATTTCGCGGCAATACCTTTCTAATTCAATACCAGTCCACGTAGTTCCTCCCCACCGTTGTCTCATACGTCTTTACGATGCACCCTCTACGCCGATAGTATATGCGGCAATATCCACGTCGAAGTGTCGTCGTCGTACCCGTTCTGTTAGCTCATATCTTGCCTCACAAACGGAACGCGGCAAGAACCAATTTCATGAAGACATAACAGTGTCGGCGTCCCATATTCAAGAAACATAAGATCCGTCCTGCCATGTGATCGCTTTCGCATAAATCACTTTTCAATTTCATCCAGATACGAGCGACGACGTCGTTCTATAGCTCTTTCCGCACAATATTTTTTTTTCTACTAGCGCGTTCGATGCTGGTTTTATGTTTGCCTTTTGTTTTTACGTCCATATTCCAGTCTAGCCGCCGCGATGATGTTTTTTTTTTTTTGGTTTGCGGAATTGACTCGACATTTTTCAATGTGTCTCTGTGTATTTTTCTGCATCGATGTCTGATAAACGATGAGTTTTGGTGAACGTTTATATCCTTGCTGTCACCGGGCCAGTAACCGGTCAACTTATGGTCAATTGGTTACACAGGAAAACAATTTACGTACTGAACGGTTAGGCGTGTAGGAAACACAGGTGCGCTGGGTCAGGTATTGGATGGGTGACCATCATACACATGACCAGTTCTGCATTTGTACCGAAGGGTTTGGCAGGTTAGAAACACCGGTTCTCGTTAGATCATCGAAGTTAAGTAACACTGCGCTGGGTCAGGTATTGGATGGGTGACCATCATACACATGACCAGTTCTGTTCGGGAGAGAGGTTGGAGGGTTGAAAGTTAAGCAACACTGCGCTGAGTCAGGTATTGGATGGGTGACCATCATACACATGACCAGTTCTGTTCGGGAGAGAGGTTGGAGGGATGAAAGTTAAGTAACACTGCGCTGGGTCAGGTATTGGATGGATGACCATCATACACATGACCAGTTCTGTTCGGGAGAGAGGTTGGAGGGATTAAAGTTAAGTAACACTGCGCTGGGTCAGGTATTGGATGGATGACCATCATACACATGACCAGTTCTGTTCGGGAGAGAGGTTGGAGGGATGAAAGTTAAGTAACACTGCGCTGGGTCAGGTATTGGATGGGTGACCATCATACACATGACCAGTTCTGTTCGGAAGAGAGGTTGGAGGGATTAAAGTTAAGCAATACTGCGTTGGGTCACGTATTGGATGGATGACCATCATACACATGACCAGTTCTGTTTGGGAGAGAGGTTGGAGGGATAAAAGTTACGCAACACTGCGCTGGGTCACGTATTGGATGGATGACCATCATACATATGACCAGTTCTTTTCGGGAGAGAGGTTGGAGGGATGGAAGTTAGTTCCACAACGTCACTCGCCTTGCTTATCAACCTCTCGACAGCATGCATTTGTGGAGAAATCGCGTTGTACCGGCCTACTTAAGGGAGGTTAAGCTGGTGATCTGCTTGGCAGAGAAGGCTACCTGCCGGCACTGGGTTCCTTTTAGGCTAAGCTACTTTCATCATCATCATCATCCATTCATTCACCGACGCCATTAGACCAGTGCCACATGACCCGAGGTCAAATAATCAACTTGCTACTACGCGAACGACCGTCTTCCCACTCCTACGTCAGTGTCCTTGAGACGGTGTTCCTTTTCACTGACCTCCATCTTCCTTGCGGTGCAATGTCCTGACAGTATCCTGGCGTCCTCTCGCTGCAATCAATAAGTAATTCAGACCACGCGGTCAAGAAAATCTCCCCCTTCCCAAACCAACCCCCAACCACGACTGCTGCCAGAGTCTCTGATATCCTGTATCATTTTCATTCCTCATTTCTCCCGCGAGAATACGAGAACACAGACCAGCCCGCTAATAGAGAAAAAGAGAGATAGCTATATAACTACGTATCATTTCAAAAGAATATCCGGTCGCATTTTGTTCTTTGATTTCTTTTTTTTTTTGTCGATTCGTCTTTGGAGACGAAGATCTAAGAAAAAAGACAACGAGAAATAGAAGAAAAAAAAAGAGTACAATTCCATTTAACTTGGTTCTTGTGGTGTATACGTTTTCATATTCTACCTTGCAAGTTTTTCTTATCTGTGATACTCACATTGGCGGCTTTAAGTGTCTGCTACGAATGCCAGAAGATGCAGCTGGAATTTCGCGAACGACTATAACTGTAACGTGTACCTACCGAGAACGGAAGGAATAGCATGTTATTGTATACACATGAAATTGTAGAAGGAAATGCACAACTACCCGCTTTCCATTTGCAGTTGCGGAATTTTGTAGCTCGCGCCAAGAATTTGTGCACGTGTAATAGCAGAAAAGTTAGCTTGGTGTAGATCCTTGGATTGCTCTCTGTTGCTGTGATTTTCCAAGTTTCTGCGCTAAATTGTGATTGAAACCTGTGCCATTTGCAAAGAAAATAGTTCAAAGAATCGCTAGAAAACAAGTGGGTTCAATTCAGTACTGCTGCTTTCCTTTATTATCGTGCTACCATTTTGCTACTGTTTAACTGTCTCAGTGAAAAATAGCCGCCAAATAACTACTTTACCGACACAAATGGAAGATGTTAGCAAATGGAGTCACCGTCGCTTAGGATATTTAATTTAATTTCGTTATTTCTCTCAGATAACTCGCATTTGAGACTGGTTTACGATCGGTTAATCTTTATTCATGCTTACATCAAAGATTGTTATACTTGTATCGATATTTTGAGGGGTAAATACTTGGCTGTGGAGATTTGCTAAAAAGGACGGCAGTAAGCGCAATCGGGTGGCACTTACCGTTACCACGTGTTGCCAGCTCGTTTGTTCGGCTATGGCCCTCTGGCTATCGATAAAGACTCGGTGGAAAAGTAGCTTCACCAGCAAGGGAACAAAACGTGACTTTCCTTGAAGATTAAATAGTTCAGGTAAAATGCTGAAGGTAGAAATGCTCATCCCTTTTTTTTAGTTGCCAAATGAATACATTTTCAAAACTATTGCAAGTTTTTATAAAGCTTTTCGTACTGCTCAGTGTGCATTTAGATCGCCTCCATCTCGTTTTCAGAATGACATTCAGGAATAAAAGGATGGCATTGTAAAGAATGTTTGAGATGCATCACATTTTCTGGCATGGTTGGTTTCTGGTTTTCAACGTAAATATGTTAAGAAAAGAAGGAAAGACAGGAAAATTGCTTCAGCTCGAGAGAGAAAAGTTGCTAGCACAAGGCACTTATTGACCACCTGTATCGCTACCAACGCACGAATGAAATTTCAGTAGTGCAATTATGTGTTGGGATCTCAAAATACTTTGTTTATCTAGACAAATATTTGCAGTATTGATAAAATTGATAGAAAAATCGAAAAAGAAAACATATTTACCACGAGTTTAGAGCAAAACGGAAATAGTGGTAATCTATGTCAATGATTTGTAGTGTATTTTTTTTGTATGGCAGTTGGCAAACATGTCACCTGAATGTGACCGGTGGCGCCTCTGGCGGAAAAGTAGGTAATGTTCTTTCGCTGCACATTCGCTCTCGGTTGTACCTGCATTCTTCGATGTTCGCCCACTAGCTTCGAGCGTTGCACAAAAAGAACAACCACTCGCGAACTAGGTTAGCTCCAGTTACCTATGCGAGCATTAAAATTCACGTATAAAACGGAAACTTTTAAAGTGGTTCTCTCTACAAGAGATTTTACTTTTTCTTTTTTTTTAGATACCGCACGTTTCTTGGCAACTACTTTGCTATAGAGGTACTTGTTTTTTGCGATACGTTGTACGGTTTTGTTCTGATTTTTTTAGTGGTTGTTTTTTTGGTAATTACAAAATCAACAAGCGGCCTATAACCTCGAAATGTTTGCACGGTTTGGAACTGTTCACAGACGTGCCGGCCTATTTTTTGTTTATTTTGGTTCTGATACTTGTTTGTGAACTCGTCGAGTGAATCTACCTAGCAAAAATGTTTATTGTTATCAGTGTTAATACCTTATCGGATTCGTCAGATGTTGATGTTAACTTTGTTAATGTTAAACTTTCTGCTGAGCAAACGAGGCCGGTAATAAGCGGAAGCTGCTTTGGCCACCAGACATGGTGCGTGGGGTTTTTTTTTAGCAATTAAATAATCAAACAACTAAGTTTAAAACTATAGTTTGATTATGGTTTTCAAACTCATGTCTAGTACTAGTTTTGGCAAAAACTTTTTCAACTAGGTTTTGAATTTATAGTGAAGAACAACTGAACTTAACACATACCTAATTGGTTAGAAAGTAAAAAACTAAATTTTTGCGGGTCAGATTTTCGAATTACAAGTTTATTTTTATTTTTATTATTGACGTTGGTTATTTTATTTAGATGCATTTAGGAAGCTTGAACTTGGTGATTGTTATAATTTGATGTGGTTCTTTTGTTATTGGAAAATTGTCAGGACTGCTCTAACCCTTGATAAAGTAACAGGTACAAGTTACGAAACGTTGGGAAATTTAGTTGTTCTTCACTTAGCATTCAAAACCCAGTTTAAAAAGTTTTCAACAAAACTATAGTTAGATGTTTATCAATCGTTGTAATATGCATAACAATTTCTCAAAGGCGAGTAAAAAAAAAAAAAAAACCACTTAAAATTGCGTGGGCTCTATATCTGGCTAACCACTTTATTTTTGTCGATATAGAAGATATCAGTGGATAATAATTTTAGAAAGCATGGTCTCCAAATTGACCTATAAACCCAATGAAAATATATATTTTTTTTTTAGCAAATCACTTTGATTGATAAACTACCTTATATCCATCAGAACTTGTAGGTATATCAAGAAGCAAATGTTCTTGATATCCGTCAACTATATTTAAAAACCCTTCTTTCATATTTGCTAAAAAAACCATACTAAATTTAATAAGAAAATAAGCAATGCGGACTACTCCTTGAGGAATGAACTCGTATCAACATTTAAAATACCATTTAAAAACACTTCCTTCGGACAACGCCATGCAGACTTTCTAACCCCAAAATTGTATAACATCCTACCCCAACAAATTGCCTTAGAAAGAAATCCAAATCGACAAAAGAAAGAAATCAAAAAATGGCTTTATAACAATGTTAGACATTTCTACGACGCCCTGTATAAGAATTTATAATTTATTTTGAATCATAGCTTATCTTGAAAAAAAAATATTTTTTGTTATAATTTCCATTGCAGCCCACACACAAGCTTTGTCTTATGTGGGCTTCATTCCTGTTATAATATCTATCTACTCTTCTTTGTTGTAACAAATGTAAATGTACACTGGAATGAATAAATGCATTTTAATAATAATAATAATACTAAATTCCTTGTCAGATGCATCCGCCACAAGGCGTTGACATCTAAGCGACAAAAACAATTATTTAAATTGCACACTCACATTATCACAGAAAATTACTTCCTACCACGCTAGAAATAATAAGCTAAGTGATTGGCGTCGCTGAAATCTTAGCACTCATATTTATCTTTGTCAAGAAATAATTTCGGCAAGCTTTGAGGTAATTAATTCTAAAGCTAAACACCGCTAATCGTTGGTACCTTACTTAGCAACCATTGTTCAACGCTGCGAACGCGTAATTTCTGCTATCCATTCGGAGACGTTGCCATCACGTATATGAATTCTTAATCCTTTGTCAACTGGTAACGTCCTCGACGCCCATACTGTAGAGAAAGCGTCGCGACGTCGGGGGAAAAGTAGTTGGCCATTTGTGAGAAATGAAAAGTAAGCGTCCGCTGAGATTTGTAAGATGTTTTTCATGGTTTTAAGTCCGTTGAAAATTAAAGTTTAAATACTTAGATTGAAAATTGGTGTACGAATTTTTTTTTAACCCGCCTTAAAAAGATTGTTTCCGTTTAGGCTTGCGAAATATAAATTGTAAGCATTTAGCCAAGTAATTTTTTACTAACTTAACCGTACAGAATTTAAAAACTGGGCTTAAAAGATAGGTATACTAATTAGTTCTGAGTTTTATGGCGCCGATGAGTTTGTCTACCAATTTGCAAAAAATGTACAGCCACGTACAAATTGTGCCGTGTTTCTGTACCATTTAACATCTTACAATTCCGGAAAATTATTTTGACTTTTTTTTTCCAGTGATTTTCATATCAGTTTTGTATCAGAAATTCCACAAACACACGACCATTTTTGGTATGCGATACATAAAATTGACAGTTTAAAAGCTAAAAAATTCTGTTACGATGGTGTCATTTCGGATAGTGCTTAGGTAAAACATGAAATTTCTCTAAAATTTGTCGAAAACTAACTGATTTGCTAACTTTGAAATTGCCATTCTAAGTCTAAGCTACTTTTTTACCTTTTTAAATCCATATCAGTCATAAAAAATGTGATTTTGCCTGGAAGCCCCATCCCAGCTGATCCCATTGATCTAGTTTAACAGATGATAGATCAGCTGTCAAAGTGGTCGGCGAACACGGTTAGTTATTTGATAATTGAAAAGTTATTTAACTTCGGTGAAATACAAGATGTGTTCCGCTCGTCTTGACGTACGAGACCGCGGATCATTTCCTCTGGAATCCAGGCCACGATTGCATGAAATTAAATTACACAATGTGTCACATTGCGAGACTATCATAAGCTCTCTCATTTTAACTCAAATGTGTCTGTCGCCTTTCAACGGAATGTCACTTACGTTCGTGACATGCAATTTCTAAACTTGTCTAAGATAGTGCTTTGAGGTTGAATCCAAATTTCCCACGTGGTTCGGAAAGTTTTACCGCTCATCTCCAAGTTTATTTCTATTTTTAAAAGTAAAATACTCAATTTTTTGATGACATTTTCCAATTTTCTAGATTACATTTTTTGTTTTTTTGACACTTTTCTGCTTTATATCGCTTTTAAAAACTTTCGTGCCAGAAGCGAACACATTTTACAAGGCATCAATAACAAAGCGAATTCGATTCCACTAAATCGGTAGGAAATACCAAGGTAAACTCTGAACGTAAGCCTGTTCAAATCGCGTCGTTTGCAAAATCTAACTATCAAATTACAGCCCCGATTTGACATCTAATAATAAAAAATGTGTCTTCACTTAAATCTTGACCTCTCAATCGCTATTCGCCGTATATAACTAGCCTCGAATCAGTTCTGTTCGGGAGTGAGGTTAAAGGGGTGAAAGTTCAGCAACACTGCGCTGAGTCAGGTATTGGAAGAGTGACCATCATACACATGACCAGTTCTGTTCGGTAGAGAGGTTAGAGGGATGAAAGTTAGTACAGCAACTTCACTCGCCTTGCTTATCAACCTCTCGACAGCATGGATTTGTGGAGGAAACCTGTTGTTCACGTTGTACCGTCCTTCGAAAGGGACGTTAAGCCGGTGGTCCCCTTGGTCTTCGACAGGAGTAGGCTACATTCCAGTACCGGGTTTTCCCTCCTCCCTTCTAGGCTAGGTTAAATTTATCATCACCCTTATCATCATACAACGGTAGTTCGCGGACGTCATTAGACCAGTGCCACATGGCCCGTTGTCAACACATTTCGGCGTGAAAATCCACGAATCAATCAATCAATCAATCAATCAACTAGGCCCTCATGTACCTTTTACCAAAACTTCCATTTCCACTTACTGATTCCAACCAAGCGCCTAAAACTCGATATATACTCATCATTATCAATTACATCTCCACCCAGAGTATAAGCAGAGAAAAAGCCTCACCCAATACTTATCTCAACATTTCGCACATTTTGAATCTATGAATCCTTGGTCCGGGCCATTTGCTGAGATGCAACACATGTCCGCATTGCCGCTACCGCTACGTGCTACGCATCCGTATCACCTCCTTACTCATCGACTCCTGTATAGCAAGTCCTAGCCGCGTGCACGGTCTAATCCTTCGTCCTTCGTCCTGCAAGGAAAACTTTGTTCGCGTTTATTGAATGTCAGCTGCTCGCATCCTGCACATTGATTAGATGTTAGTAATTAACTGATATTGATCGACTCGTTGTCTTTTCGTTGGAGAGATTAAAGGGTTGCGTTCGGTTGGATGCAGGTTGATTAATGTGTTTTTTTCTTTTTTTTTGCAGGTAAGAAATGGGATATCTGTTGGCTGTGAACGTTGGCGAGGTAACCGGTATTGATTATCAGAGACGTAATTTACTGGTAAAGAAAGTCTTAATTTTCATAAATCATTTACATGCATTGTTTTTATTATTAGCCCCAACTTAATTTTTTTGGCAGAGGCGCCATCGGTCGTTTCAGGGTGACACGTGGGTCAAAAGTCAATTTTTTAAATACAAAAAGTAATTTCCGCTGATGTTCGTTATTTTCCTTTTGCTCTACAGCTTAAATCGTGTCAATATGTTTTTTTTTTTAGATTTTTTTAGATTTTTTGTCATTAATAACAATACTGGGACTATTTTTGCAGATTAAACGCGTTTTTCTAAATCCTACAACCAAAATCTTAGCTGAAATTTCGTTCATGAGTTGGTAGCAATTCTGAATGGCAGTCCTTGGGCTCGTTTATTCTTTGATGGGCTTGACTGTTTACCCCTTAATTATAGTGTCACCTCCAACTTAAATTGGATATTTGTGGTAAATTATCCTACGCACACGGCTGTCAGCACTTCAACACGAACTGCCTTTCATAACTAACTTACTTTTCTGTAAACTTGCTACCCCAAAGACGTTCATGTTCATGCATCACAAAGTCTATAAGAAGTATAAATCTTGTCTCTCTCTTTTGTGTCACGTCTCAAAGAAGATACACGTTCCTCATAGCATCGGTTCATATCAGTTCATCTTAGCGTTATCGAAAATAACGAGCATGCCACATAACCAAGAGAGTGTACGGTTACACAAAGTTGAACATTAAAACTTATCAACCGGTTTTTATTCCAAGACGGTATGTGAAGTCTGTGCCTAAAATTATTTTGTCAAACTTTGACAATCACCTGTGCTATTAGAAGTATGAAAGCGACTTCTGTCACCGGCAGACGAACGAGGCGATGCCTGTGACAAGGCAACTTTCTTCGCTGAATTGAAGTCTTGTCTACCTCATGCCTTGTAACTAACGACTTTAGAATAATGTATATACACTCGCAAGAGATATTCAAAAGTTTTCTTCTATATTATACCTAAAGCTTTAACTTTTTGTTCAGTTCCACGAGTTACGCGGAGCGCAACGAGCGGACTTCGCTCTTGTCGTTTCCTTTTGCGAAGTAAGAAAATTAGATTCTTGTTTCTGTGTATTTAATTCGGAATTTTCGGTCTCGTATATACAGTCATCGCGACGTTTAAATGGTCAATTAAAATTCGTATCCCTCTTATTTTTTTCAGTTAGTTTCTGTTTAAACTACAAATAAATTGTTCTGTCAACCTATTCGCCTCTGGGCAACTCGGTCGCCAAGCTGGAATAGCTAAAAAGTTATCAATACAGCGGAAAAACTTGTCCCATTGCAATTTCTTTGAAATGAAACACTCACCTTACAATTGCATGGCACACACAAAAAAAATCGATCGCCCTAACGTTTCCTTCGCTTGTGTTAATCTTAACAAAGCTGCAAGTGCCACTTACTTAACATCTCGTCATCAAGTCCCAACTTCCAACCCGTCGTCACCCAACAGTGCCACATTCCACCAACCGTCCTGATAATGATATCGTATCCCTACACATTCAAGCCTACACCATCCAATCCGACCGATACCAATTCCACCCAATCCATGATAGATTCACGTACGTTCCGTGCGTGAAAAAGATGGATCTACAACGCCGCCTCGCACTAGTCCTAGCAAGGAAACGTTACAATTGGTGTCAGCGCCGAGCGGGATCAGTAGACTAACACCACGCGCTGATGACTACCAAACGAGTTGAATATTGATGAAGTCACCAGTAGCTAGCGAAGCGGACCGATGCGTGCAAAATGTTATTGATTCCCACTCCATCCATTCATGTCACCTTCAACGCGACGTCCCCCATTCCACTTTACACCCTCGACACCAGACGCACACATTGGATAACACCACTATGCCGCTGTCGCTGTTGCCTCTATCGGACGCTACACAACTATCGTAAATGGCAGTAAAAAGCGTACAATCCAACGCTTTTCACCAGTGGCGTTCGCCATCAGATATGCTACACTTTATTGCCGGCTGGACCGTATATCTTAAATAAACGTTAGACCGCCACTCTCTGAAATCTGGTCACTGCTATATAACCGTATATATATATAGTCTTTATCTGCGTCGCAATTTACGTGGCGCTTCGCTAATGGCATCCGTTTTAATTAACGTAAACTGCTCGTTAAATTCGCGTATTTAAGGTGAAAAACGTGCAATAGAAGCCCGCGACACAGGGCGCTTGTTTATTCTTATCGTATAGCGGAAAGGCTTTTCCGCGTGGGTCGCGCCTGGTTTTTTTTATTAATTAAAATTGTTAAAATGTGGGTACTTGATGTTTGTTTTAATTGGTTGTCGATAGAGCGACGTCGGCGTCGTCGAGTGTGTCTACTTGGATTGCACGCTAATTAAGCGACATGCGGCGCTGTATCGATTTGATTAATATTCATAACCGCGTCTCATCTGACATCGGTAGTGTGCGGGGTCGAGGCCTTCTCTAACACGGTTGTAAATTCACCGCAGTCCAAATGAATGCCTCCTCCTGCTCTACCCCGCCACCACCCCCGGCCTGTGTGCCATCCACGAACGACACAGAACTGACAATTTTGATTGGAATCTATGATATTACGTAGCGTCGTGTTGGTGCCTTTATCGTAGTCACGCGTTGATACTCGAGTTATTATACGCTCGACGCGTGCACGTTACGCTGGCACCATTGTAGTGGGAAAGAGGGAAATAAAAAAGAAAATTCCGTGTCCTCACGGTTGAATTACGTGATTCTGTTTTTGCTGCCTGCTGGGATTTGCGGCGCGGTGTGGATCGTAGTAGCGCGCCTCTTTCGGTATATAATAAATACTGTAGAAATAATTAGTCTTGCCTGGCGGGAGGCCGGTGTTCGCCCCCCACTCTGCTTCTGTCTCTGGGACCAGGGCACATTGCTCGGAACGCCGGGCGAGAAATACGAAATTAGATTTTTTTTCTGGGTGGATTGGAACAGATGGAGTGTTTCGTAGCTAGCCGTGGGGGATTTTTCAGGTGTGTTTCCGTATGGGGTGGTCGGCCGCGTCGACCTAACAGATCGGAAAATGGAAGAATGATAATTGAAAACGAATTTCTGCGGTGGAATTCGTCTCTCGCTGTTTTTTTTCCTCTCCCACGGATCGATTTTTCTTGTCGTTCGCACAGGGCTAGTGTTTGGAAGTGTGAAAACATAGAGAATGAATAAAGCGTGGCATGTTAAGTGCTACAATGAAACAGTTGGGCTTAAAACTAGTATTTTTGTATTGTTAAACTTCAAAATCAGACAAGAAATGTTCTTGATTGCTGTCATGATTTTTATTTCATATGATTTTTTTTTTCAATTTTTCCAGTAATCACAGGTAGACGTTATTGTAAATTGAATTTCGGTACGAAATGCGATAGACAAAACCGTCAAAACCATTCAACCGTGCACGCCATTTACCACGAATGCGGCCGAATATAGTTGTTCAAATCCGTTTTTTTCTTTCGAAATTTAATTAACAATAATAATTGATAACGTACGTACGCCGGAGCGATTGCCGCACACAAAAGGATCGAAATAATTCAACTAGCACCGCGCGCCGCGTGTATTCGCCGGCAATTCATTAAGTTTACTTCACTGGTTTTATAATAATTTAATTACGTACACGTGTTTGCTGTTTGCATCCGCCCCTTTTCCCGTCCTCGTCTCGCCTTCTTCGCTGCTCGATATTAAGTCTTTGCAGATTTTTGTTTGCTTCCCCCCCCCCCCCTCCCCCCTTCCCTGCAACTGACAGCATATACCATATATAGATATATAACTAACGATGCTGAGGATTGCTAGGGAGTAGCTATCTCCTTGCAATGGCCGTCATAATGGTAAACCAAGTCTAAAGTTTAACCAGTTTTTCAGCGCTTGTTTCTAAAGACTTAATTGGTTAAGGAAAAAAATTAATATATATTTAATATTCATTTTTAAAGTTCGAAGTTTGCTAGAATAAGTCTGCCAATTGACGTATGTTGGCCTCCAATTTTCCTGCACTAGTTCCTCTGTGATTTTCTCCACGCTAAAAAGAATGAAAATCGGATTAACTGCAATACCTACGCGTGAAAGTAGACAAAGTATCAACGAGTGATGAAATTCTTTAAATAAATTCGAAAACGGTTTATTAAACCTGCGCTAAATTTCGTTTGGGACACAAACTTCTTTTGTAGCGCAGTATTTTCACGTTCCAAAGTTCACATCGGAGGTAAAATTTGGAAAATCTGCGACTCAAACGTCTAGCGACACTAACAAGAAATCTTGCAGCACGAGATTTAAAAAAATACCGCCATCAACAAAGTGAAATAATCTGGAACTCGTCCGAGAGATGGCGTTGCTAGCAATACAGTCCGTCTCACTCGCATCGCTACAAAGTTCTCTCTGTCATCACCGGGAATCACTCGTTGCGACGCTAGCACACTCCGACGGCCGATTTCTAGGCTAACCAGCACTAATTTATCCCATATATGCTTTGGGATATAGCATCCCAAAAACCAGCGTCCAAAATCCTTTGTTAATTAGACGTTTGTGAAAAACATGGCGACATTTGCAACAAGTCGACCACTCTATAGCATTGTGCCATATATACAACGTCCTCGGGGCTGCACGTTAACATTCCCAGCTCCCTCGTGCGATTCGCTCGCAAGCAATTATCACGTCTGGTTTGTTGTACGGCTCTGATACTTACGAGACATTGCTTTAATTACAGGCCCCTGTTTAAAGGAAAATAAACGATGGCTGCCAGGCAAATAATCAGACATGGTTGCGAGTCATAAACGGTATTTCCAATTAGTGCAAAGCAGCGTCCTCTCGGCGATATGTTTTATTGGCTCGGTTTTCAATTTCAACTCGCGCGTACTTTTGATGTTTTTTAAATTTTTGTCTCTGACCTTGTGTTGGCCTTGAACACGTTTGTGGCCTTGGATTTTTGCGAGCTCTTCCGGAGTTACGCGAACGATAGCGAAAGGACTGTTTCATGGTCACGGTATGTTTAAACCGACATTCCTGCGTTGGCTATGGTAAATGAATCGTTTGAAATCTATGCCAAGTGTTGTAAGGAATACTCTCCTTGGTTTTCTCTTTCAATTTTCTTGTTTTTTTTTCTTCTCCGTTGCTGGTGTTTTCTGTTAATTTATTACAGGCCAGCCAACTGCGCTCGTCGCTACTGAAAATAACAATCTGTAAAGAAGCACGATATTTTTTGCATGTATATTCTCTTAAGGGGAAAGCGTAAATCCAGAACTTCGTTCTCACTTGGTTTTTCACCAGGACGTTTTCTTTATTTTTTCAGTTTCTCGACTCGCTCTCGGGCTTCATTCTCTGTCGCCTTATACCGAATAGATGTGAACCTCTTTTCAGCTTTTAAAAGCATTTAGAGCCGATTCTACAACATTGTTAACTCCGGAGTTACGGATCGGAGTTAAGCATAATCCAGGATTAGATGTTTTTTTGCATTATACAACACATTTTAATCTCGAGTCAGAGCCAAACTCCAGAGTTAAGATAACTCCTGCTTTTTACTAGGATCAGAGACATAACTCGGGATTGAATAAATTTAAATGGCGGCTGATGTTCCACATCACAAGATCGTTTATAGTTTGCTAATTATTCACCCAAAGAAAGCCTGTGAAAAGTTTGAATTGTGCTTTTTTATCAACGAAAAACGATTACGCCAAAACTTCTGTTTTGAAAGTACCCGCGCTTTCGAAGTGTCACACCATAACCTTCATTGGCAACATCAAGTGAACATTCTGAAATTTCCGAGACGTCAAACACGGACAAAAGGTAAGCATAGAATCAGAGTACATTATTTGGTGTACAGTGATTTCATCTTGGTATAGAACATATGTTGTCTTTGTAAACCAATGGCTTGGGCTTTCACTTCATGATGAGTATTAAATACTGAGAAGTCAAGTAACTGGAATGTTTTCTTGGACATTTGATTCTTTACCTAACCTACCTACTCGATTTGATCCATCATTGAATTTTAAATGGGTCATCATGGTTTCAACAATATATTGATTGTGCTTTTATCTTGCAGAGTATGATGAATCGAAATATGCTCGTTCTCACGGATGAGGAGTCAGATGAGGACGATATGGTAATGGCCAACATTGCAGCCCATGGCAGAGCAGAAAAAACCATTCGACCTAGGCCCGACCACTGGACTCTCTGGACGGACAAGGAATTTTTCATTCGCTTCAGGCTGACACGACCAACTGTTCTGGAGTTGTTCAACAAAGTTGAGGCCGAAATCAAGTCCCCCACTGACCAGAATGATGCGGTATCACCGATTAACCGTCTTTTGTTGACATTGCGGTTCTTTGCATGTGGGTCAATGCTTATTGTAGCAGGTGATTTTGCCGGAATAGCTGTGTCTACTGCATGTACGATTATACATAAAGTATCGCATGCAATTGCAAGACTGAGCCCTGAAATAATCCGCTTTCCTGGTACTCCCGAAGAGTTAGCAGATGTGAAGCTTGGTTTTTATCGGGCAGCCAGATTTCCCCGAGTAATTGGTGCAATAGATTGCACACATGTAAAAATCCAGTCTGTTGGTAAGTTTGCATGTGTTTTGTTTGTTATGTTATTTTCTACCCTCCATGGCATGGCACCTCTAAACGTATCTTTCTAGTGTTCATCCCATACATTTCAATCGACTGATTTGCAGGTGGTGACCAAGCCGAGACGTTCAGAAACCGAAAAGGTTTTTTCTCTGTTAATGTTCAAACTATTTGTGCAGCAAATCTGCGAATATTAGACATCGTTGCTCGTTGGCCGGGCTCCTGTCATGACCGAACCATTTTTAACAACAGCAATGTAAAAGCATGTTTTGAAAATGGTGATATGGGTGATGGATTGCTCGTTGGTGATTCGGGATATACCTTGAGCCCTTACATGATGACGCCTCTCAGAAATCCTACAACTCCAGCTGAGCAACTTTACAACGAGGCACAAATCCGGACGAGGAATGCTGTTGAACGCCAATATGGGGTTTGGAAAAGGCGGTTTCCGATCTTGTCTCTGGGAATGAGGGTGCGACTAGACCACGCTCTAACCATCATCGTTGCTACTGCTGTCTTGCATAATATTGCATGCGATGCTGTAGAAGGTGAGCCACCTCAAGACCCAGAACAGGGACTTGTTTTAAACTTGGATGAAGATCAGATTCAGGTGGCTCCAGTTGAAAATAATTTGCACGCAGATGTAACAGTACAGCAAATGCTTATCCATACCCACTTTCAGCAACTTTTAAATCAGCTTGAACATTGAACAACAGTCGACAACTTATAATCGCTCAGATTAAAACTATGAGACAATATTACATTTTTGTATTTTTGTATTTATTTGGTTTTTGCTAGCTAATCTGGGGAGCAGTATTTTTGGTATTTTGTTCCAGAACTCTATTTATTTGATTTTAAATTTTCAAATTTAGTAGCTTCATCTCCCTTTCACATATGAGTACATATGCTGAGCCCATCCTAATCTAGTGAGTTTAATTTTTTTTGCCAAAATCTGTTTTGGATTTGCTGTCCTTCAATTTTTAAATCAAGGAGCAGCATCTCCTTTTTATTTAAGTTATCTTTCATAAGAATTTCGTTTTGGACCAGCGTAATTTGAAGGTCTGCCAATTGCTTCTTCGATTCCGCAAGTGCATGGTAGTTTCTGTTGGTCATTGATGCTGGTTTTTTTTCATTGTATGTCTTGATGCTGGGGCGGTTCCGGTTCATTTTAAATGGTGTTTGTTTCTTGTTGCTAGTGCTTCCTAGGGCAGGTATGAAAAATAAAAATGTATTGTTTTTACTTTTGCTTTTCAAAATTATTGTAGTGCTAGATTCTAGAATGGTGTTGGTAGGATTGCATGCATGAATTATGTACCTGGACCAGTGTTACACTTGGCAGAAGAACTTGGTGGAGAGCGGAGAGGATCTGTGTCAGGGACCAAGGAGGACGATGGTTCTAGAGATGAAGAATGCTTCACTGAAAGACAAAAGGTATTACATATTAATTTCTCCATAATTTGTTGCATTTACTATCACCAGACTTGATTGTTGTAGCTATGTACTTCTTTAAGATTATATCGTGGTGTTTTCAAGTTGAAATAATATTTTATGAGTTATAAAAAAACATTCTTTATATTTTGGAAGTAGCGTTAGCTATGCAGGTAGGTACCTCTTTGCACTAATGCAGCATGTTTTGGTTGTCGGAGCATATCTACATTGTAGATCGTCCAATCTTGATTTGGAGGAAGTATTGCCGCACCAATTTCACCAGGAAGAATATCCATTGGCAGATCTTCAATAATTATATTTGGCTGTTCAACCTATAAAATGTTTTGATCTTGTTAATTCGATTGTTACACTATTGGAATAAATTCTATGTTTGGTAAAAACTGAATTGCATTTCAATTTCTTACGATTAGAAATAACCAATGTCGAATAGATACCTCATCGGGGTCCACGTCCGAAGAATCTTTCGATTCTTCGCCAGTATGTCGAATGGCCCTGTCACCGTCGTTAGGGTTGAAGAGTCCTTCCGCTGACAAAGAAATGATCTCATCCATATCATCGAGATGTGGGTAGGTTTCTATGTCAGCGGAAGGGCCTCCGCCTGTAGCGTATAGAGACAGACGCTGCTTCGCTTTAAATGCTCTGTATTCCTTTTTCATGTTTTTGAATTTAAGCCGAAGAGCGCCAGCATTTCTTGGACCAGATGCCGATCCAGAATTAAATTCCTGGGCCAATTTCTCCCATCCTTCATTCTGTTCAAATGATTTGAATTAATTTCGTTCAAGAGTTTTTGTTCTAGAGATCCCTTTCAATCAGAAATTTGCAAGCCCAGCAGTATAATAGATATTCCTTTTTATGAGCGAGTCATAATAATTTACCAGAATATTGTACCTACCTTTTGGCTTGTAGTGTATTTGTCCGTTTTTTTACACTCTATGATGTTAGAATGTTTTTTTGCACATTTCATAAGCCTTTGTTGGTCTTCAAACGAGAAATTGCAAGCGCGCTTCTTCTTTGCAACTCCCGCCATTTTTAACAAAAGATCACTGAATGACAATACTAGCAACGTAAATATGTAAAATTTGGTACCAACCTTTGAAAAGTTGGATGTATAAATGCTGATGATTTTTTCAACTCTGGAGTTAGTTAACACGGCTCCAAATATGGTTGTAAAATGCAGATTTCATGAATCCGGTATTAAGTTTTAATTCGGAGTTGCGTAACTCGAGGATTAAGTAGAATGTTGTAGAATCGGCTCTAAAGAAAACACGGTGTCAATTTGGTTTCGCTACGAATCTATTCGCAGCGAAATCCTCCAAAACATACCAATCCATTACTTTTTAAGTCGTCGAAATAACCGAAACTTTTTACTAAATTTGCATTCATGGAAAGAAATAACTTTGCGGTCGACTCTTTACTATTTTATGCCTCATAACCGACCGAAAAATGACATTGCGAAACGATTCCGAGTTACCAGGCAATAAAAACAGTATTAATACGTAAAAATGCCACAATCTAACAGGCTTTTGGTCAAAAACACACACACACACATATACTCTGACACAGACGTACTGTTTACGACCCCAACAGTAAATAACAAATCCTCCCCATCAAAATATCGCGCCTCTCCTCTGATAGGCTTTATCCGTCGGTGCATACCACAGGAAGCTTTGTAGTCATTCGAATATATTATCTAGTTTATGTTATCCCTGTTTTTGTATCCCATATAATATTTCCTGCCACGAGTTGCCATTCACCAACACTCAGCGCGCGCCCAAAGAAACAAAAATACCCGTACATTCCCACCGAAAACAAAATACGCGTATTTTACATGTATCAATAGCGAGAAAACGAATAGGTTTTTCACGTTCTTAACCTCCTAAGCTACATTTTCCCAAACCAATTACTCTTCCTATGTCTCTGCGATCTTAAGCCTGCGTTTTCTTCTTTATCATGGTTCCGTTTTTCGCTGGCCGGGTGTGCAGCCGGTGGCCGGGATAATGGCATAGGGATCCGTGAGCTTATTAGGTAGCTCCGGGATAGACCGGCTACGTGGGCCGGTGTTGGATAGGGACGATACCGGGAGGAGAAACAATCAAGGGAATTGTTTAGTAACGTTGTACATTGTGTAGCCAGGATTTTCACGATATATAAATGTGTGTGTATGCAGTGTATGGCGATGTTACTCTGTGATCGTGCTCTGGATGGGGGTTGGCGTGGCCAGCGATGCCTGTAATATTTACGACAAACTAATCTATTTGTGTATTCCGAGCGTCGTGGCGCTGTACTGAAGGTATGTACGTAGGCCCGCGTATTCAATTGCATAGGTAATTGCTTGTCGGTGTACGGATCGATGAGCTCCCGGACTAAATATACTGGAACACTGTTCCGGTAATTAATTGTCGTGCAGTTTCTGTTGTAGCGAAATGTGGGAGGTGAAAACGAATATTTGTACCGCGTAAAGAGTGATAAAGGGTTTGTCTACGTGTGACCAGAAAGTGAATATGAAAGGCATTTGTTGTAAATCGCATAAAAGTGTGAATCGGGACATGGGTACAGTGATGAAGCCAGTGTTGATGTTGATTTTCTGTTGAGCTAATGAGCCGGCAAGTCGTTGTAAGGGAAGGTGCAACCCATTTGTTAATCGTTGAAGTTGACAGCTTATTGCAAGTAATCTGTGAAAAATAACGAAATAAACGAAGGTGACTTCATTTAGAAGGTTACTCCATTTTTTTCGGTAAAGTATTCATTCGGCGGCAATTCATAATTGTTGTTCAATGATATTTACCTTAATGAGTATCCACATAATAGGTAGGGTAGAATAGTCTTTATCTATAATGCACAATGTTCATAATTAACTATAGGCAATAACCATAATCATACCAAAATATTATTGCTACTTTTATAAGAAACTGTTTTTTATAATACTATAGATTGGTACCTACGCTAGATCTTAAAGGTCGACCATGTATTAGGATAGCTTTAAATTAATTAATTAATAAGTTGTTTTCTCCCTCAATGCGAATGCAATATACATGACGGCATAATTGATATGATTTAAGTATTATTGTGCGCGTAATTCGAAAGCTTGAACAAGCTTTAAAACAGAGAACAATTAATATGTTTAATGCTTATTGTTGCTGAACTGTTTTGTATCAGATATCATAAAGTAGGGTTAATGTTTTGGATAGACTTGTTACGGGCTTCGTATGTTTGGTAGTTCATTGTGTAAAAGGTTTGTCTTTGTCTGGAGTGCCGGGTAGATGCAATCGAGTGAAGGAGCCATGCGTTTTTGCTCGCTTCCCGCCACGTTTCCTAGTCTCTCCGATCCCGTTTGGAGGTCGCTTTCCTGTTTCTAGCAAAAAGTACACCACGCACGGTGCCACGTTGTGTGTTTAAGACGCCCGGACCGACGCTTGTTTCGCGCCAAGAATTCCAACGCGATGTCATTTTTATGGGAATTTAATGTTTTTTTTTTTGTAATTTTTTAATATTCTTACCGCTTTGTGTTTCAAGCATTTAGTGATGACGATGGGTGTAATATTTTGTTATTAAGAAGACTATTAACCTTTCAAATTGTGGTGCCGTACCGGGACTCGAACCCCGATCTCCGCCTGTCGCGAGTGTTGCTCTAACCATAAAGAAAAACGCATTACGTGGGAATTTGTGGTTCGAGTCCCCAGTTCGGCACCAATTTTTCAAAGGTAATTAATATTTATAATAAGTTTTAATAAAATGCTCTGCCCATTGCAAGAAGTTGCAATTTACATCAGATTTCAAAATAGATGTCATATGATTTTACCTGAAAGAGATGTTTCATCCTGGTTAATACCTTGAACACTATTCTTGCAAAGAAACTTAGACCAACCATTAAACCAGAAACATATTGCTGTTTCTTTTCTTGACCCGCTGTCGAGATGGTATGGTCAACCGGTTTTCTTTGAGTTTCCGACTCTTAGCGAAACAAGTGATAACGCGAGACTCCTTACCCACTCTAGCGACCTTCACTGTCACGTCTTTGACTTTCAGAACCGAAATCAACAGTTTTTTCGCGAAGCGTTCCGGCTCTGTCCCCAAAAAACGCCTCGCACTCGCGACGACTTGATTTCCATATCAAACGGAAAACGCAGCGCGTACAAAATCGCGCCCGTGTTTGTGTTTGTAAAAGCGGCCGATATGTCAAAGTATGTGCAAGTCCCGAATCAAAAACATGCACGAGATTTGATTAAAACAGTGGAAATGTCCCCACACTGCGCTGTGCAATTGCGCGTGGTTGAATCGCTATACGTGTCGGAGATAGATAAGGGATAGGCAATAAATTACCATACAATTATCTTATAGTTACCGACTAAATTATCTGCATTAGCATTCAATCTACGTTCACAAACACACGATCTCAAGTATATGAACCGCATTGTGCACCGAGGTACGTACCGATGCATTTTGCCTATTGATTTATATGACTTGTTTCTAGTTAATTTAACACGTAGAATAGCGCAAGAGAAGATTGATTGAGATTCTGGCAAAGCTTTGGGTCGCGCACACTGTGCCTATTGTGGGTTTGTGAACGTGGGAACAGACTTTGCGACTCTCGTTGGTGGGCAGATCAATGCCAGCGTTTCTACCCCTGCGCTCTTTCGCACAAATTCGAGACGCAGCGCTGGCGGATTGCTATCGTCGGAAAATAGGTCCAAGCCAGCTTTGAAGATCAAAGGCGACTTACATTTGCGCTTATATACATGATGCTAGCTTATAAATACATGCACGAAGTTAACAATTACCTGTTCGTGTATTTTAAATGTACGTGTACGCCAAGTTTGCTGTTCTCTGTTGTGTTATGAATTTTGCTGGAATATATTATTCGTTTGTCAATTGTGTGTGTTTCTAGAATAAATAGAGTCTTATTAGGGTATGTTCATTATGTTTGTTGTTGTCGTTTGATGTAGGTTTTCTGGTAATCTGAAATTCTGATAGCTAGGTGTGTTTGGAGAGGAGGTGGACTGCGATTTAGCGTGCCTAGTAGCTAAGTTGCTTGCTTGTCTGAATCTTAACAACCTGCTTAGGGAACTGCTTAGGGACTTGTGTATGGAAACTTGGTAAATTATTCAAGTGTAAATGTTGACGACATGTTAATCATGTTAAAGTCAGCTCTGATCGTGTCTGCACGAAGAGGATTCGTTTGTTTTTCAGTAAGGTTGGTTCTTAGATTGGTCAGAATGTAAGAAGGCAATAACAAGTATTTTCCATTGGAAAAATATTTATTAGCGGTCGTAGGTAAATCATTTGATTGGAATTGTGCTGTTTTAATAATTATTTTCTTAATTTAATCCGAGTTATTGTTTTTATCTTTAGTCAGGTACTAAAATTTCGACGAGTACGGTTTTAGATTTGATAGTTTTCACTCGTACCATGGTTTTTAGACTCATGTCTATAAAATAAACACTTCGAAATCAGTTTTATAGTCTAGTTTTCATCATCTGTGTTACTGGAAAGTAAGCTAGACTGCAAAAAAATGTGCAACCGAACCGGGCTACGAACCCGGGACCGTCCAATCGCCGGTCGGGTGCCTTTTTCCGCTTGTAATTGCCCACAACCACGTGCATCCCACAACGCAACTAGCACGTGCCATTCGCAAAGCGTTAAGCTTAGACAAAATTAAATTCCCAAAGGAAGCAAAGTGCACTAGCTGCATTTAATTAATCCAAGATGCAAATAGAAAACAGAAGTGAAACGGTTCACTGCTAAACTTGCGATACTTCAATGAAAGTTAAAAAGTCCCTCCATCTCGCGTCTCGTTTCTGCTTTGAGCGCTGAAAAAGTAATCAAGTAAATGAGTGTCATTGCAGGCGTCGTTAAACGTCAGAATTCATTGCAGTTGTTTGAAGTGTGCCAGTAATTCTTCTTTATTTTTATTTCAAATACTTTTTCGCACATTTCAATTGAATTATAAGTCGTACCTCGATAAATTACCGCTGCTCGGCTAGATTCAAAGTGACGTGCTACTTTTAATCAAACGCTCTCTCCGTGAAACCGCAACCTGCGCCAGAAGCGGAGTACTTTTCCAATAACTTGTTCAGTTCTTTATTTTATTAATTTGCTACATGTACACACTCTCCGAAAAGTATATTATGTTAGTTGATTTTTTGACAAACTTTAATTCAATTTGAATTTATAAATTTGAAATGTAAGTTTACCTATATACTGTTAAGTTTACTAAATATGTTAAACTTTCTACTGAGAAAACGAGCCGGCAACTCGTGGTAGCGGTAGGCGCCACCCGATGGCGCTTGCTGCTGAGCAAACGAGGCCGGCATCACGTGGTAACGGTAGGTGCCACCCGATGGCGCTTGCTGCTGAGAAAACGAGGCCGGCAACACGTGGTAACGTTAGGTGCCACCCGATGGCGCTTGCTGCTGAGCAAACGAGGCCGGCAACACGTGGTAACGGTAGGTGCCACCCGATGGCGCTTGCTGCTGAGCAAACGAGGCCGGCAACTCGTGGTAACGGTAGGTGCCACCCGATGGCGCTTGCGGCTGTCCTTGAAAACCTCCCCAATTGAACAATATCGTGATACATGCTTATCAATCGCTGAGGTTAGCGTCATTAAAGATAAATTGAGTGTAAACCAGTAGCAAAAACGAGTATAATCTTCGATAAATAACGAAATGCAATTTCTTTATTTCTGATCAACTAGCATCCTCAATTTGTTCGGTAAATTAGTCATTTGGCGACCTTTTCCGCGAGTACAGTTCAACATGGACGTTGTGCTAGTTCGCTTTTATGGCTGCACACTTTTCTCCGCATTTCCGTTTATAAGCATCTCAAATTTCAATATAAACGCAATTTTTATCACTTCCTATTTTCCTATTTTACCCTTTCTATACAAATTAAACATATTTTCTTGTACCCATCACTTTTATTTCCTCAAAAAATGAAGAATAGCGGTAAAGCTGCACCAATTTCCGTTCCTTCACATCACCACAAAAGAACCCATTTGCTTAAATAGCAAACAGTTTACGTCTTATAAATAAACTTGCCGCATATAAGAAAGCACGCAGTTTAAGATGCATCTTTTCAAAACCATGCCAGCCCTTTAATCTTGATCAAAATTACCTCCTTTTCACCGCGGTAACCTATTGTTGCAAGGATATAATAGCAAAGAGCACAATTCATAAGGCTTCTTTCTACGTAGAATACTGCAAGTTGGCATCGAATTAAACGTCATAGAATTTCTACACCGGCATGAGCCAAGTAAATATACCATATAAGTTGCATGCACCGTAGAGAATGTAAGATGCTTTGTTCGCTTTTGTCGTGCAGTTTGTCCGTACAGAACCTAGATGAACGTTTACGCTTCGACTTTGATCGAAGGGTCGGATTAGGAGTGTAGAAGGTACATATCGATATGTGTATCGCTATCCCATATCAATTTTCTTTCAATGCCGGAAGTTTGATATGAGGGGAGGAATATTGTTTCTTGATATTGTATTTGGTGATGGGGGATAAGCTTGGAAAATAGGCTTAAAGATTTATTTTTGCGAATGTTTTGAACTTGATGGGTGAGTTTGAGAATACCTTTACAAAAAAAAATATATTTCCCGACGGCTGGTTGATAGCGTTTTTTTTCTTCTTCTTTTGGCTCCCCGTAAGTTTACGAATTCCAATGTTTCAGAATTCTTTTAGCGAACAAAGAAATGAGAAAAGATGGTTTTTCGTTGCGTGAAGTCGCTGTAAAATTGTCCGCTTTGATACACTTTTGTAAAAATACGACACTCACCAGATTAGAACAGAATCCGGATATCGAATTCGCCCCTCCCTTTGCAACACACAGGACCATAACACATCTTAATGATGCAAGGAGTACATTCCATCTTTTACACCGCGCAAAAGGAATCCATTTACCTGGGTACCCTCCACTTTCTCACCTTACACCCTTACGTCCTTCAAAGTCGCCACGTCAAAAAATCTGCCCCTCGCGGTTTTGTCCTCCAGAAAAGCAGCGTCTTGTTCGCGACGCACGTCTCCGTGCGGCGTCGCCGACGTCGGCGTCGTCTCTAGTGCGTATCACCGCTCAAACAAAAGACAGATCGATCTCCAAAGAGTCTTCTTCCACATCACGTAGCTCTTAGATAGACGTGGACCAACCTATCAGTGGTGATGCTGATGTCTTTTTACTGACAGAATCGAGAGAAGAACTGAGCTGGGTCCTTGGAGTGATTAACTTCTTTTAGAATCAGGCTGGTCAGGCTGGTTTAACGTGAATGCTGGACAAGGATATTGATGACGATTTCATGATGTCATATGATGATGTACTCATCTGGGACGTATTGATTTTTTGAGTGATTGGTGGGGTCTTTTTTGTGCGTAGGGGTGTGAGTGAACTGTCTGTCTGGAAAATGAGGGAAAATGGCCGAAATAAGTTAAGTTTTATTCCCTTCATTCACTGTAATAGCTCGCTAGGCCTGTTTCTCAAATAGCCATGAGTTTCTAGTTAATCACGAGTCTCAGCGCTAATTCTAAACTGTCTTAACGAAAATTACCGTTCGATCGCATTACCGACAAAGATGGCTGTCGCCGCCAGGTGGAGTCACCGTCATTTCAAATGTAAAGTAGTTTAATTTCGTTATTTCTCGCAGATTGCTCGCATTTGAGACTGGTTCACGTGCAAATAATCTTTATTGATGCTCACCCGAGCGATTGATTGACATGAATCGATATTTAGAGACGTAATTCACTGAAGAGGTTTGTAAACAAGAAAAGACGCCGTGGCCGCGACCGTTATCCCGTGTTGCCGGCTCGTTTGCTCAGCAGAAAGTTTAAAATTAACGATAGCACTTTGACTATAAGAATAAACTCAATGATACTAGGTATATCATTGCTGATTCAGCTTTGCTAAGTATGTATCGTATACTTAATGGTTACTTAACTTCTTTACATGTCAGAGACATGCCGCTCATCCTCCTTGCAGACAAAGAGTCTATGTTACACCATCCAGTCGGAGCAGAACACAAATCAAGCCAATTTCCGTTTCCCCTTAGGCGTGGAATACTGAAGAAAATATCACCCTGTCGTCGTCGTTTTCCATGCGTTGGCAACGACATTTTCCTACGTTTCAATGAACTTTGAGAGACGTGCTGACGAAGTATCGTCTATGAGGCTCAATCGGAAACGGCAAGACGTTCGTATCACCTCGAATTTCGAGTGAAATTTAAGGGTCTTGCCAGGAGCGCACGTTTCGATCCCTAATGCTGACTGTAAAATTAGGAAAAACTGGGCGCCCAAGCGTAAGAAACGACGCCATCGCTGTGAAGGGGAAGGATCCCTGGTGATTTAATACCGATTTTCGAAGATATTTTCTAGCTGTAAAGTCAGAGTTAGAATGTTTGAATTTGAATATGTTGTAGATAAGGGATTACACTTTGGTGAAACCGGGTTATTTTTCTCCACTTGGCAAAATGAACCCCTAAAAATGTCCTTTTGAACTAAGAACCTACCCGTGAGGGTATTTCCCTCTAACTCGGAAGAAACGAATCAAATGCATAACATATTATTGATGGCGTTTACATTATGAGCAACATCAACAAATTTTCAGAATTTCAAATTTTCAACTGCCTATTATCGTAATGGTCTTTTTGTTTTGTCCTGTCAAGTTTTTCCAGGAAATGTCATTTTTTTTAATTTCCTGCTTTTAAAAAACCTATGTGGACATTGTTCTTTCCCCTTGCTCCCATTGCGCAATTACGATGCATTACAATTTTACAATTTCCTTTGCCACAATATAAAATATTTTGATTTTTGATTTTTGAACTTTGAATTTGAACCCCACTTAACACTTGCTTATTAGCTATAAGAATCAACCACTGTCACCGCGAACGTCATTGTTCAGTAAATCTCTGTCTGTCAAAAGAAAACGCCTTCCGTATCCAGTTTTTCACTGTTTTCCAAACAAGTGAAACTTACATCACGTGCCGCATAATATTTAAATGCAAATTTCTAAAATAAGACAACCTTGCCCAGCCATGGAATCGCAGGTTATTATTCATATCTGTCCGGCCATTTGTTGAAACTGTAGCATGAATCTAGCAAAGCGATGACACATCTAGCTACACTATAACTTTAACTGAAAGTCACTCCGTTGGGAAGTATTCGAGTTCTACTCCTGCATAATATTTAGTCAGTAATAAGGCACTAGCTACAGAACTCATTTACACTATATATATATACCAGAGGTCGCGCTCGGGTTATGTTACTATAATTTATCAGTCTCACTCATTGTAATTCAAGAACGCCAAGAGGAACCGAGTTGATGCCACGGGAAGAGCTCGTCGTCTTCTCTCTGTGTTACGTGAATTTGCCACGTTAGACGATGGGGGTTTGGGTTGAAAATTTACATAATAGTTTTCTACGATGACACAAATGTGTGTCATATCTTAGGCGATGTTATGGTGACGACGTGCAGGCCTATGCTTTGCGTCGCTGGTCTCGTAATTGTTTTCAGCTTCTCGGCGTGCTTGGCGAGGGTGTACAGGAAAAGTTTGTGGTTTATAGTTTTTTTTCCTTACAAGGAAAAGATATATATATATCTATATGAAAGTCAGGATGGTAGGTGTATTCTGAAAGGTAACCGCACTACAAAAGAATTGTTATTTATTTTCTTATTATGCGTCAAGACGTTCTGCGCGCGGCCTCAAAATGCTAAGTGAAAGAAATTTCTTTTTGCTTAAATTCCGGCGACTTAACTTCTTAATCCAATGTCAATATTTTGTATTGAACTTTTCTTCGAGTACGAAAATAAACGAGAACAGTAGAAAAATACTCGTGAAGCGATTGCAGACCAACTGTCTTCTAAACCCTTAAAGATAACAGTCAAAGTTTAAAAAACGTTCGGAAAATAGTCGCATGAAACCAAGGAAAAGCGAACAGCATTAAAGGTTCAGATTTATTCTCAAAGAAAAAGCTAGAAATCGCCAAGTGAATCGTACCCGAATTTTTTTTTACCTTTTTCATTTTGAAAAACATTTCAAAATAGTTCGGTGGGCGACCAACGGTTGGGAATTTGTGCACGTTTTATCGTATAGCCAGTGCATGCTAACAGCGAAGAAAATGTTGTCAAGGAAGTAGAAACGCCCTCATAAGGATAACTGTGCAATGTTTTAGAGTTTATCGTGGTATGAAATACTTAACAGTGTACGCGTGATTGAAAATAATGCTCTGTGCAACTCATAAAACATAAGTGCTATATCAAATCTAATGACCTAACCATACACTCGTAGCAGTCTGCAGCCCAATCGCATTCAAAAGTGGAACGAATGCTTCGTGCATGCGTCGATTTACGGTTATTATCCATTGAGATAAAAATTCGACGATAAATCTCGCAATATACATCCTCTCTAGTGGTACTTTAATGTTTTTAAATCATCCACAATTTACTTCTGTACGGTCGTACACTTTGAATTTGAAACTAGCAAAAATTTCCCCGCTGAACTATCAGGTATATGCAGTTGTATCGCGGTTTTACTTTCTTTTTCGTCGCTGGTAACTTTTCGAGTATGTTCAGATTTTCACCCGTCTTTTCGTTGCATTTGCTGTTGAAAGAGTGGAACGTTGATCTTGTGCGTTCGCTTCTTGGCTCGAACTTTACCTTGATAAATAAATAGCACACCCTTTACAAAGTCACAAGGTATGTATTTTTTTTATATTACTTTCTCCTAAATAGGCTTTCACATACAAAATGATAAATTGGCCCTCGAGAGCATCACAATTTTGAGCTACACTTGACAGACGCGAGACGTGAGACCGAAAAGAAGCCATATTACACATGCACAACGCCATATATGTATATACACACCACCGATGGTCTGACTTCAAGCTTCGTTTATTCATAATGAGTTTTTAAATATTACATTTTTTCCTCGGTCGTCACGTTTCTCGTGTCGGGAACGAGGGTCTCTCAGATTTCACGCACTCCGCATCTTTCCGACGCCGACGCCGACGCCATTAAATGTTTACGCACCGCGAGCCCGCAGGCGTCCCGAGTTTTCAGGGTTGCACGAATTAATATCCTCTCGAAACACCACCGCCGAGTTGTACCGCAAAATAAAATGGGAATGTTTTGTACGCACGCAAAGTTTGCTGTTATTTATATTTTTTTTTTTATAAAATGTCGCGATGGTGTTGTGGATCCCACGATGCGAAACGGTTGCGAATTTTTTTTGTGGCTTCTTCTTCAGCTGGCTCATTTTGTTGTCAATTTGATAATAATTCATCATTTAATAAAAAAAGAGCAAGAATAACATCTTTTTAGGGCATTTTGCGAAGGAAGAAAACATTGAAATTATCTAAGAAATGTGAATTATTGAAATCACAGACTCCTATTTGTATTCAAAACGTCTTTCGATTCTTATCGTATGGAATTGAAATGATGTGTTCCATTGCGTTTATAGGTATGGTCAGAAGGCTAGCGTAAATGTTAAACTGTCTGCTGAGCAAACGAGGTCGGCAAGCCGTAGTGGCGGTAGATGCCACCCGATGGCGCTTGCTGTCGGATGTTGATGGCGCTTAACTTCCCCTCCGCCCTTCTAGGCTAGGTGAGGCTCATCAAAATTCTCATCATCATCCACTCATTCACCGACGCCATTAGACCAGTGCCGCATGGCCAGATGTAAATCAGTGCGTCGTTAAACACCACAAATCAATCTTATCAAGCAACACGATTTAGCAACGAGAAATCCATCTCACAGTTCGCAAAACCCAGAAGCTCAACTAAAAGC
Source organism: Protonemura montana (assembly GCA_947568835.1). Taxonomy (NCBI): domain Eukaryota; kingdom Metazoa; phylum Arthropoda; class Insecta; order Plecoptera; family Nemouridae; genus Protonemura; species Protonemura montana. The sequence continues at coordinate 12,892,095 of OX387610.1, read as the reverse complement.
TATCTAGCGTGTCTTGTGGCAGTTTTCGCCGCTGGCATCAACCCTTTATATACACAAAAAAGTCGCATTGCCACCGTAATAAAACTCTAGACCCTCCATCCAGCGCGTAACAACACCCAATTATCGTCATTATCTGCAGCCCCGAGTTAAAATCTGATAATAATACGTGTAAACTGTCACAAAATACCCGTTCAATTTCTAGTAATCCAGGGCAGCTCGGTTACTAACTAGGTAGGGAACTATGCACACACAAAAGAGTTTAGTTACGATATCAGTTGCAAACGTGGCAAGCTTTGCGTAGATTGACTGAAAAAGTAAGCTAATAAGAAGGGATTTTTTTAACAAAACGTATTTCAAGCGTACTTTATATGAGATAATTGGTTAGGATCGTTGTGCTAGGTAGGGTGTAAGGCAGAGGGATTCTGTTCTTTATCTCTTGCAAGAGTATCCAATTATTTTCACTGATGCTTCCACGTTTTTGAGTTGCTTTTAAGGTTAGTGGCTCCGTGCCGACAGGACGTGGAAGTTGGAGGAAGGTAACATTGATTCCTGTACGACGTAGAATGTATTCCAGATTTTCGAGATACCTCTGACCGCTCAGCATGCTGTTTACGAAAAGTTAGAGGATAGTGGATTCCGTTCGGTCGTTTTTTTTTGCAAAAGTAAAAAGAGGAAACACCTAAACATTCCTTGTCGTCTGAAAAGGTGAAGATCTGTGAAGATTTGTAGCAAAAAGTGTAATCTTCTATTTGAGACTAAGGCAATGGTCACTAGTTGAAAGTGGCTCATGTACAATGTCTTCCAAATTACTCGCCAAATAACTACTTTACCGAAAAAATTGAGAATGCCCCTGGCTGGGTGCAGTCACCGTCGTTTCGAGTGTTAAGAAATTACATCCCGTTATTTCTCGCAGATAACTCTTATAACGCTCAATTAATCTTCGTTAATTCTAACCTCAACGTTTGATTCGAGAAGGTTTATCAAAAGGACGGCCGCAAGCGCAATCGGGCGACACCTACCGTAACCACGTTTCACCAACACGTTCGCTAAGCAGACAGTTTAAGATCAACACTGACTCTCTAAATATAATTATAAACTCGATGCTACTAGCGAATATGCAGCGGTTTTGGTATATTATTAAATCGCGTAACTTAAACAGTTGCCGTCCTGTCCAGGAAGTGGTCTCATGAAATTTAGAACAGCTGGTGCAATAAAATACCTCTGTCGGTGTTATGCTAGCCTCGACGAGGCAAGAAGCGCAGTGTTTGTCAAAGTTTCCCAAACTCCAAGGACGAGAAGGCGAGTGTATCTAAAAATATGACGTGCCACTTTGGATAGAGCATGAGATTATTTTACGATTTCTTTGAAGTTGTTTACCAAACATTGAGCTGGTGGGTTTATTTCTTTCTCTCTCAAGCAAGCGAGAAATTGCTTGCAATATCCGTGCGGTGAAAACTGCAACTGCATGCAGCGTAAAAGAAAATTAATTTCCGCAGTTTGCAGCTATTTTCCTGCCCTTCAGAGCAGCGTTTCAAACTAGCTCAAAAGCATGGCACGCGGCGCATCTTCAGCGCTGCTCCACGAAGAACAAATCCTTGTACTTTTCTTTAGAATCAGGAACAAAAGCGTAGCCAAGAAGATCTTAATTCTACGCGGGCTTAAACACAAGAACTTTACGTCCGTTCTCGGTAAAAATCAACAATTAAGCTTAAACTTGGCTCCTCCATCAGCGTAAAATAGGCGCCTCTCCCAAAAGCTTTAAAGCGTTCATTGTTGACCCTTCTGTAATCCCATTGCTTCTAAACAACTGCGAACTGCGTCTTGAGCTGAACTTAGCGAAAGAATCAGTTAAGCTTTAACTCGTGTATTCTCACAGAGATTAAACTCGGCACTTCCACCGAAGAATTGCGTTGATTTTTTAAGCACTGTTACGCTGAGAATATTGTAAGGTGTTAAAAAGGTACATATTTTTCTCTGGCTTATGGTGTTTTCAAGTGCCTACACAAGGTTTTAAACTTGCTAGATGACTTTAAGCTTTTCACCGCGTTTGCACCAGCTCCAAGCGAGAGCGCTTTCAACCATACACGTGATCACTAGCTGTCAGTGCATTTTTATCCTTTTGCACCGTCAAAACCCGGAGCAAAATAAAAGCACCGGGAGTGACCCAGTCGAATACGTGAAAGTTGCACTGGGACAGAGTCACATGCCCAGTCGAACACGTGAAAGTTGCACTGGGGCAGAGTCACATGCCCAGTCGAACACGTGAAAGTTGCACTGGGACAGAGTCACATGTCCAGTCGAACACTTGAAAGTTGCACTGGGACAGAGTCACATGTCCAGTCGAACACGTGACAGTTGCACTGGGACAGAGTCACATGTCCAGTCGAACACTTGAAAGTTGCACTGGAACAGAGACACATGTCCAGTCGAACACGTGAAAGTTGCACTGGGACAGAGTCACATGCCCAGTCGAACACTTGAAAGTTACACTGGGACAGAGTCACATGCCCAGTCAAATACTTTGTAAGTGTGTAAGAATCTTTTTGTATTTTAGCAGCAGCAAGAAATTTAAAAGGACCATAAAAATGAAATTTTCGTGAGCTTGGCACCTCTTCAAATTTAGGCTTTCCAATCAAAAACAAACGACAATTTTATTTCGACAGTCATCCAAAACTGAAACTATCGCTTCATTTAACGGTCGCCCATAAAAATCCAACCAAACAATAACATTAATCAAGAATCAGCTGACGATGCATCGCTTCCGATTGTTATTCAAACTCACACGGACAGTTTGAAAAACTATCCACAAACGCGAAAAGCGGTCGAAACTTTTTTCCCCTCCCGGTTTCCAACACAGCACCCGTAAACATTCTGCCGTCGACTTCGACTGTGTTTTCGACGCCGGCGACGTCGAACTGTGACACGGCGTCGTAACTATCCAGACCTAGCGACGCCGCTTGGTTGAAGGCGATATGTATTACATTAACCGTGCGAGTCCATTAGCGTTTGGTCTGGGGTGGGTGCTACTCATCGCAGCATATGACCGAAACCGTTTGACATCATTGGCGAGGGTCAGGGTGGACATTTTTTGTGGTGAATTATTGGCTTGTTTACGTGTGGTTGACTTAGTAACTATTTGAATGGCTTAGGTAATGTTAATAAATTTGATATTTCTACAGTTAGTACGACTGAATTTTCACATTTAGTTGCACCGAAAAGGGGAAGTTTGCCATTTAAAGCATTTATTACATCGTAGATTTTTTTTTTGGGGCTTTGATGCACAAAGAAAGTCTTAGCTGGCGTACAAAAGCCGGCACTGAAACGTCAGAAAGTGTATTTAGGTTTGGAGGTGTACGAAACCTCTATATACCCAAAAAACAGCTTCGAAATCTTCTCAAAACCTTTGGTGCAAGAGGAACTTTGGTTGCCATACTGACTGTCATACTGCAAATGAAGATTATTTTCAAGTCATCCGATACTAGGTTCTAATTGTTGCGTGGTCTTTTAATGTTGTTAAGATGAACCAATGTTTTTTTTCAAGCACCTAAACCAAACACGTGAATATTAATCATGTTTTTGATGGTTTTTAAACTCATGTCTACTTGATTTATCCTTAGAACTGAAAAATAAGAATAGAATACGAAATTAAGTTGCCCTTTACTTAGCATTCAAAACCCATTTCAACCAGGGTATTGTAACACAGGATTTTTTTTTAAATCGTCTCAAAATGCATGACTAGAAACACTCGAGTAGTCTATCGAAACTAATTAGAGTAGTTTTTGCCCCTTTTTAGTTGATCATTATTCCAATGAATGTGTTGTAAAATCGTTTTAACAATTCGGTTCATGGAGTGGATTTAATAATGATATTTACAGTATTCTATTTTCTCGATATTATAAAAAATCTATAAGCTGCTCTCTGCAGAAAAGAGTTTCACGAATTGTGTGCATAATAAATATCCGAGAAAAGTCATTTCGCCATTACCGAAAAAAGGAAGCTTTCGGGCACCCACTCAAGTTTCACAATAGATACCGCGTTTCCACATAAACCAAGGCTTTTCCTTATTATTTTCCAGAAGAAAATAAAGCTCTACAAAGAAAATTCTTTGTTTGTTTCCACGCTCGCCCGTCGAAAACTTTCCCGTCGTCGACCTTGCGCGTCCCCGGGAAAAGCTCATCCCACGCTACTCAGATATCCAATGAAATATATCCAAAGAACTAATAACTATTTCTCAATTTTTCAACCGAACGCGTATAACTCTTGCCTATACGTCTGATATGTTCCAAAGGAGCAGACAGGTTTCCTTTATATTTTCTTCTCGGGGCGCAGCCGCAATAGGGCTAAGTTATCGGCCGTTGGTCCTAGCGTCACCTTTGTCTGCCGTCCAGCATCACTCTTGCTCCTGCAGACCTGTGCCACAATGCACCTAGCGAATGAAAATAGATTTTAAATAAAACACACGATTCTGAATTGCTTTGGAGATGTGTGACTTTGGGTAAGAGTTGTTTTCGCATTTGTCTTTGCAGACACGAACACAACAATAAGGGAGACTTTTCAAAATAGTTCGCTAGAGTATCTTTTTATATGCCATTAGGTAGTGTTAACAGATTGACCCCTATTTTTTTTTAACACCGGAAAAACGCCTTAAACAGACTGTTTAACTACGCCAAAATAATATTTTTGATTTTTAAAACCTTCAATCTGTTGGCAATAGTGTGACGAGTCGCCTAGTTTTTGTTTCGTCGCGATCGGACAAGTGGTTTGAGCGATAAGTTGTCTTCAGTAAACCTAGATAAAGACCTGAGTAAGCTGCCACTCCAATAGACCTGAGTAAGCTCCCACTCCAATAGACCTTAGTAAGCTGCTACTCCAATAGACCTGAGTAAGCACCCACTCCAATAGACCTAAGTAAGCACTCACTCCAATAGACCTGAGTAAACTCCCACTCCAATATACCTGAGAAAGCTCCCACTCCAATAGACCTGAGTAAGCTCCCACTCCAATAGACCTGAGTAAGCTTCCACTCCAATAGACCTGAGTAAGCTCTCACTCCAATAGACCTGAGTAAGCTCCCACTCCAATAGACCTGAGTAAGCTCCCACTCCAATAGACCTGAGTAAGCTTCCACTCCAATAGACCTGAGTAAGTTCCCACTCCAATAGACCTGAGTAAGCTTCCACTCCAATAGACCTGAGTAAGCTCCCACTCCTATAGACCTGAGTAAGCACCCACTCCAATAGACCTGAGTAAGCACCCGATGCAGCAGCCTAACTCCATGCGTTTAATTACGCTTTTCTCCCGACCGGAAAACTGCACACACAACTCGCAGGAAACAAGACAGTGTCACTGCTACATTTTCTTCGGCACGTCCCGTTAAACAGGTTCTTGGCATGAAGTGAACTTCCTAAGCTTGGCCATCTCACGAGCACATATTACACACAGTGATACACTTGGTACACATCAGTTCAGAACCTTGCCGCGTTATGCGCTTCGCTAGTTAAAGAAATAAAACTTTCCCTTTATACTATCTGGGTATATTGTTCGCTACCGTATACCCTTTCCTTTAAAACTCTGAAAAGGAAAACATAAAAAGAACGACAAGACATTCTAACTAAGTTTGTTAACTAAATTTAACCGTGTTATTTTTTTCTCTCCCTCGCTCTCCCATGCACCGTTCTCCTGTGGCGTTCGCTTTTCTCCGGTTTTCTTTAACTGAAAATTGTCCCAGAGAAAAGCTAGTTTTTCTTGTTCAGTCTCGCATCCTATATACGTGCTCTTATTGCGTAGCGCACGTCACTGAAGATCGAATCGTTAACTATTTCACTCCCTTAAAAAAAAAAAAAAAAAAAAAAAAACGCTCTGTAATTTATTTCCTTGTAAGGTAACAAGGTTTCAGCGATAATTCGGTTTTAGGAAATATTTTAAGGTAGCAGCTTTAAAGCTTGCCCCCCACCCCCCCCCCCCTTAAGTCTGAAGTCAACAGCTTTTAAGCAATTCATTAGCCAGGCTAGGTGGTCCGCGCTGCCCCGTCCTAGAGTGTATACTCTCGTCGCTTTGGATGTAGCTGGAATATAATTGCATGAATCATGTACAAGTCTTGCTTAGCCAGGCACTTTTCGTTTGAAACGAGAGGCGAAGTCCAGGATTCACCTGCGTTCGGGAGGCGAGATACGCAGTCCCTAATTGGGAGGCTGTAGTTTCTACCTGGACGAGATTGTGTTCCTGGCTTTTCGCTCGTTTTATGGGTTTGGCCGCTGGAAGGTCTTGTTACTGAGCTTTAAGGTGGCTGGAGTTGTTCCTCGTGTTCGTTGTTTGCTGCTAGGATATTTTCAATTTCGATCAGTTCTTTGACCTTTTTGATTGAGATTATTGATTGTTATATCTAATATTAGATTTCAGTAATTTAACTTGTCAGCATTTTTATCTTCTGTGAAACTCTTCAAACTGTCAAATAATGTTAAATAACAAAATTTAAATTAAAATTAAATTACTAAAACATCTGTGGCAATGTGCATATAAAAAGATATGTCACAAAATTTTTATTTTTTTTTTTATTATGGACTAAAATCATATCAGATTTATTGATGCAATTTTCTCTAAATCTCTGTGAAGCAACGGTTTTACGGTGACCCCTTTTTTCTCTTCAAAATCACCCTATTCATCTAACTTCATTGCCGTTGTAATTTGCCATGCAGCTATTTTTCGCGAGTTTCAAACGAAAAGGTCACAGATGTCATTTACCTCATTTAATTGTCAAAAACTTTGCAGCCAAAACTTTTTTAATAATTTTCAAAAGAAAAAAATCGCAACCAGTCCCGGGTTCAAAACGTACAATTAAAAATCGTTTTCGACAAACACAGAGTAGGCTATCTCTAGTCTATAGTACTTTTGTGTGTTTCCCAAAAAATACAGTAGCATCGTAATATTTGAACTGGACAATGCTAAGTGAAGAAAAACTCAATTTCCCAACGTTTCGTAACTTGTACCTGTTACTTTATCAAGGGTAAGAGCAGTCCTAAACTTTAAGTGCTTTCACCCTTGATAAAGTAACAGGTACAAGTTACAAAACGTTGGGAAATTTAGTTGTTCTTCACCTAGAATTCAAAACCCAGTTTAAATAGTTTTTTTGTCAAAACTAGTGCTAAGGTTAGATGAAGTAGACATGTGTCTAAAAACCAGTATAAAGTAGCATCGTCTTCAAGCAACTTATTCTTATCACCTGAATTGGCTCAGTAAATATTTCACGTTTGTTACTCTCGGGGACGGCAGATCTCAAAAGAGCATTGCGCTTTCTCGCGAGAGCGAAACGCTTAAGAAATTCCATCAGAGGAGCAGTAAAACGACGCCGGGCGTCCGTCGGCGTCGCTTCGACACGGGTTTCTTTGCAGGTAGATGCAAGATGGATAGAGTTAGCGAGATATTTTACATTCCAGTCGTAAAAACTTGTCCGTTTTTTATTAGTAACATTTTGTATGCAACTATGCTTGCAAAACACGTTTGGCAGTAGTTTTATTTTTATGAGAAGAAAAAAAGTTGCAAAAGTTTGGTCTCTAATTATTTGATAGTTAAAACTGGGATGTTAAATGATTTATGTTGTGCCAAGTTTCCTGGTGTTGTTTCCCTGTCACTATTTCATTCCTTTACTTTGTCTCATTTATTCGTTTTGAGTCAAACGCTCGAATATAGCATCGGTTGTTAAGTAATGTTAAATAATTGCTGTTAATAATAAATGTTAGAAATGCTTCCAGTTAAAATTTATGAAGAACGAGCGAACATGTTTTCATTGAGCATCTTTCAATATTACATAGTTCACTGAATTCTTTGCCGCGATTCACAGCTGGACGATTTCCTACAATTTCTGGTGCCATCAGCAAACATTATTATTCTAAAAAAAAAAAAATCCGACAGAACAAAAATGTTTGATATTTTTGTTGAGTTGAAAATAAGTTCCAATCTTGTCTCATAAGAAATTCAAGACTTCTTGTGTAGGTCTATATAACTTAATTTATTTCCTTTTGATTTCTATGTTTCGCTTCATCATTTCGTACAAAACATGGTTCTAATCAAGCTTTATTATCTCAAAATACAAAAAATTTTCGTATCTCAGAGAAAAAAAAAGTTAACAACTTTTGAATTATCTTCAATTTGGCAAAGAAAGCCTTCAATTTCATGAAAGACAATCGCACGGAAAACTCTGGTATGGCAACCACGTGCAACCTGTACTTTAAAGATAGGAGTAAACCCAAATTGGTGGTAAATAACACTGCACTGTCATTTTCCCCGGGAAAAGACTTGAGTCATCATAAGCAACCCAGACAAAAGTCGAAAACAGCCCAACTCTCTTCCCATTCAATTTTTCCTTTATGATAACTCATCAAAAACCCGGGCTGAGATTCCATGTGCCGGCGTAATTGAAAGATGATTTCGTTGTTTCTGTCTGTAGCTCTGTTTTTATAAAACAAACACGTGCCTCACAACCGAATATATGGCTACTTTTTGACTCGGTTTTTCTCTTTTCTCAGAGATATTTCTCTTCGTCTCTCCATTATCTAGCTTGCTCGCACTCTCTTGCCACCTAGTATCGGTGTCTCTGTTCTCCCAACGCCTCAAATCATTCTTACACTAAGCCAGCCATGCTTAGTTCACCCTCTCAGCTGAAAATCCAGGAAGTTCCACGATATCGTGGAGGGGCTGGAAAACGCCAAATAATTCATCTATGGGGTGGATTTTTTTTCGCATAAGCACTTTAAGTTGGATGGATGATGTGAACCTAAAAATTGAATGGGTGTATCGTTAACTTGTTACCCTTTTATATTGTTAGCTTCCAATTAGAGTTTCCTGGAAAGTTGGCTACAATGAGATTTCCGTTTTTCCAACTTCGACAAATAAAAACAGTATAGCTCATTTTTTTATTGCTAAAGTTGCAATGTTAAAGTTGTAATTAATTTTTTTAAATGCTTAAAAGTGTTTTGCTGACGAATTTATCAATGAAACGCCTTTTTATTGCTGTCATATAGTAAACCGTCTGAACCATCATAATGATTTCGTACATAAAACCAGCATTACGAAGCAATATTTTTGCCTCTAGTATCCAGGGTTTCTTGTCCTGCCAGGCATTGCCCTGACTTATCGAGCCCTAGCTTTTGCATATGGGACTTTTCTAAAAGTGGTAACCGCATCCCGAGCTGGAATTGAAAAGTGACAGCAATATTTGTGTCGGGTCTCAGACCAGTGCACTTACCTGATATAGCGTTCGACTAGCTTGGAAGTGCGTGCCACATTTTAGTCGGCGGACGGGGTGGTGGTCGACGGTGTGTGCGGTCCATATTTAACTCGATAAAGAAATGTAAGTCTGGGAGAGCTGATCAAGTATTGATGTCCCTATTTTAAGCCTTACCTAGATGCGACAGGAGGTGGAACGTTTTCGGTTTTATGCTAGAAATAAATTTTCACGACAACAGTAAAAAAAATATTATATACATACTAAAATAAAATCTCGATGCCGGTCTCCGAGGGAATAAGGAAGGAAGTCACGTTTTTTTCCCTGGAAGATTTCAGGATGTTATGGATGATTCTTGCTGTTGCATTTTGAGATTCATGGATTATTTAATACTATATATTTGCATTATGTAAAAGTTAAATATGACTGGAAATATTATGTTCCATGCCGAGTTTATGAATAAATCCGAATTTTTATCATCAAATTTGAATCTTATTATTCGGCTATGTCATAAAGCTTCAGTAATTTTTAGCCATCTCATCTAGAATATTTACTGTCAGATATTTTTTTTTGGAACCAGTGCACCTTTAACGCTAACTTTGTGGTATACGGCTACTATTTTATCGCTTTTTATCTTTTAATTCTGAGCTATCGTTTTAGCCCGTGTTTCCCCGGCCTATAAACTTTCCCTGGCATATATATTTAAAAGACCATTCTTTACAGCATCAGTGCCCAGCACGTATCTATTAGAGAGGCTTATACCATTAAGTTTATATGTCAAGTCAGAGGGCCAGCGCTAATTTTCAAACTGTCTTCACCAAAAAGTGACCGCCAAATGTTTACCGACAAAAATGAAAGATCGAAGTCACCCTCGTTTCGATTGTCAAGATATTTGATTTCGTTATTTCTCGCAAATGACTCGCATTTGAGACTGGTTTACCTGAATCAATCTTTATTAATGCTAACCTCAACGATTGATAAACATGTATCGCGATATTTTGGCAGACAGTCGCAAGCGTCATCGGGTGGCACCTACCGTTACCCCTTGTTACCGTCTCGTTTGCTCAGCAGAAATATCCGAATATACCTATAAACTCAATGATAATAATATTTAAAATTTCTACACAGGAACAGCTCAGCTTGCCTACAACTCATTGACAACGCCCCGGCAAGAACCTTGATTCAGTCCTTACAATATGAGGTAGTTAATAACCACCTTACCACCTTACCACCTTGCACAGTTGGCGCGTTAAGGTATTCTCGTCGAGAGTGTCGAGGTGTTTTAAAGGGTGAAGATGAATAAAATTCCTTCCCTCCTTTTGCTCCTCCTGTTTGCTTTGTTACAGTGTTACCAGTGTTACATAATATTCTAGCTCGAGCTCCGATCCTCCACGTGCACAGAGAGGGGTGGTTTCCCTGTGTTCTTATGCCATAGTATTCCTGTATCCCCCTTATACTCCTGTGGGAACACCACCGCTATGCCACAACGTTGCAGTGGTATTTAATATCGGTTTACAGATCCTTTTTTTTTGCTATAAAGTTACTTTGTGTATTTTCACAGTGGAGTTTAGAGGAAATGTGAGATGAATGCTAAACTGGGGAGAGTTTTTCTGGTGTGTTCAGTTGAAAAACATGAGATGTCTGCGACATCCTTGGTAGAGGTGCCACAAAAGTGACGTTACAATGGACCACTTGGCTTTTATGTCTTAGGTAACAAGAACTTGAGATACTCCATTTAGGGAAAATACGGATGTAAGGGAATTGTATTTTTCGTCCCCCCCTATTGCATAGGAAACTCACTCTGAATTTTCTGTGACATTGGAGCTAGGAAAAGCCATCAGAACACATGTGATATCAGGTGTCATTAGTCATTTGGGGTCGAACAAGGTGATGCAGCTCGATTGCAATGTAATTCCATTACTGATGACGATGATTAATGATTATTAGTTATGTTCGATGTTTAATTTATTGTTGTTAGATGCTTGGGCACATCGATACAGTATGCATTATTGATATCGATTGACCCCGTGTTAGGTCATACTGGTCATTTCAAGAATTGGTATACCGAATGGTTTTGCGTGTTGGAAACACCGGTTCTAGTAAGATCACCGAAGTTAAGCAGCACTGCGCAGGGTCAGGTTTTGAATAGGTGACCACCAAATGGTTTGGCGTGTTGGAAACACCGTTCTAGTAAGATCACCGAAGTTAAGCAACACTGCGCTGGATCAGGTATTGGATGGGTGACCATCATACACATGACCAGTTCTGTTCGGGAGAGAGGTTGGAGGGATGAAAGTTAGTTCAGCAACTTCACTCGCCTTGCTTATCAACCTCTCGACAGCATGGATTTGTGGAGGAATTCTGTTGTTCGCGTTGTACCGTCCTTTGGAAGGGACGTTAAGCCGGTGGTCCCCTTGGTGCCATTTGACAGGAGTAGGCTACGTGCCGGCACCGGGTTTCCCCGCCTCCCATCTAGGCTATATCAGGTTCATCATCATTATTATTATTATCATCCTCATCCAATCATTCACCGACGCCATTTGACCAGCGCCAAATGACAAGGTGTCAAAACAGTGCGTCGTTAAACACCATTAATCAATCAATCACTGTATTGGTATCATCAGTATAGCTCGCTTGCCTGCTATTTTTCAACAATATCTCTGCAAATCTTAGGCGGACGAGCACACAAAGACTGTAGTATTTTCGATTCGGGTCAAGTCGCGACCCTAGACTTGCCTTTGTTGACCTGGCCAATGAATAGAGAGAGGTCAACAGTGATGAAGTGCTATTATTGGATAGGTCAAGATAAATTGTTACAGCACAGACTCAAGCTGAAATATTTTCCTTGTTAATGGTACTTCTATGTAATACCTTTCTACCATCTAATACCTTTCTATGAATGTGCCAGACATTTTTAAACTATTGGTCATACACCTACATAACCTCATGAAACTGTGTGGAGGTATATATATATATAATAAAAACTATTTGAAATGGGTTTTGAGTGCTAAGTAAAGGACAAATAAATTTCCCGACGTTTCGTAACATGTACTAGTTACTTCTTCAAGGGTTAGAGCAGTTACCTACATGTTATGAAAGGTCGGGAAATTTAGTTGTCCTTTACTTAGCATTCAAAACCCATTTCAAATAGTTTTTATTAAAACTAGTGCTAAGGATAAATCAAGTAGACATGAGTCTAAAAACCATCATATATATATATACATATCTTTTTTTTTTCATCACTTTTTTCTGTGATAATTATTATCTGTGCAGGTACACAGATATGAATAGTACGCGTGGGACAATCGCCAGCTGGAACCTATTTCGTGAACAAAACAAAGTCTAGTATGAATAAAATATAATTGGAGCGGTGACGCGCTGGTGTGGATGAGCTATGGTCGGTCCAATGAGAATACTCATGCCGAAAATAAAACAACTAATTACGCAAGCAATTCTGTACCGAAGTGAAGAAAAAACGAAAAAACAACACCGACATAAAAAAAAAAAATAGTGATTAAATATGTAAATGTGACTACCCTTTAGGCTACGGTTAGGAAGCCTCAATTTGCATCCTAATTGTTTATGAATGAAAATGCGCAAATTTATTTTGTGGAAGATGGGAAAATAAACTGTTGTGTTCTATGGCTCAATTGAAAGTGTGGTCAAAGAACTGCCGGAAACTCTTGGTCGGTGAAATTGAGACATAACCGCATAGGTACCACCCGGTTTTTGGTGCGTGTGCTTTAGAAGCTTATATACTGGGTAATTTATTGTTGTACCCCTTTTTCCCTTAACACTGGCTGTCTCGGCGCAGACAAATCTACTGTTGAATACTAATTTTGAAAACTGTTTTGCGGTAAACGGGCTCCTGACGGGCTCGGCTTAATGTTGTTTTAGCTAAATGCAAGCCTATCAAATACCATTCTACCGTGTTTTACTTTCTTTGAAGGTGATTCACACCAGCGAAATGTCTGTCACTATAGTTAATGTCGTTGAGAAGTTGAGAAATTTTGATCTTCTGTCGCTGATATCGCGGTAAATTAATCGACGTTATAGTCTTGTGTACGTATCATATCTTATATCAGATTCATTTCCGAGATGGCAACGTTTTATGAATATAGGATAATTTAAGTGCGTACTCAAGTTTTGAGAGGTGGATCGTAAACGTTTACAGCGCTCTGAATATTTTGTGTTATTACGTTACTTTGAATCCATCTCTGTATTTTTAATCTAAAACTTAAAATTAATTGTCTCTTACAAAAAGAAACTTCTAAAAACGTTTTAATATCCTCAAAAAAAAGTTTCAATTATGGTAGTATGTAATAATCTAAAAATCGCCACCTTTTTCAGTGCTAACCACGTGAACTAAAACACAGAACAGCCAATTATGTTCATCCTTCTATTCCACAATTCCCAAAAACACTTGGTCGAGTCCGTCATACCATGGTCTCAAAGTTCTCTTACCCTAACCATCAATTAACAAAGCCACTCGACCACCCTTCCACTGCAAGACCACTGAATTAATGACCAAGGTCTACTTCAAGACGACGCCCGGCGTCGCGACGCTGAGCGTAATTAAAACAGGGTCTTTAGAGGGCTCGACGCTCTTCATCAACGCACTGCCGCATTCCTCTCAGTTCCGTCACGTTGTGATGACTGACGAGTCTTGGGCGACGGTGACAGGGTGGGGGGGGGGGGGGGAGGTATTACTCGTCTTGGAACCCACAGGGGAATACCTCTGCGCTACCGTTGAGCGATTGATGGATTGCCAAAAATCCCTTGGAAGTGGTACAGTGTAATTACTTTATGAGTTTTCATGTAGAAATGACTGATTACACGGTGTTGGTGAAACGTTAAGAGATCTTAATGAAAGAATGTAAAAAAATTTACTAAAATCCTCTAAATAATTATGTGTCTTGGTCGCTCAATAGGTTTGAGTTACACCCGCAATAGGAGGAGATCGAGGTCCGAGTCCCTGTTTTTGAGAGGATAGAGTGTTTCTTATAATTTACTGGTCCTTTTTTTGATTTCTGACGTCAAGAAAATATGTTAACATTAGGAAACTTTGCGTTGAAAACCGAGTGACTACGTTTTTATATTTTCAAGTATTTTCTGCAATTCTATAAACGTAGTACTTGAAAATAAGATAGAATTGTCTGCTGGAGGGTGCATGAATGGTATGTTCTTAAACGATATCGAAAGTTGTATGAGAGTTATGAAATGATAATAGTGTCACATCTTCTTTGAACTGCTCAAAGTATAGCTTACCGCTAGAGAAAGAAAAACATAAATTTATTGAGGTGCTTCAATGAGTTTACTTTTCCCTGCAAAATGTTTAATACGTGGACATTTTGTGAGATAAGCGAATAATCTAGAGTTACACAATACAAGAATCAATTTTCCGTACTGGTGTGGTACTTATCTACAAAGAAAATCCATTTGCAGGCTGGAAAATGTAGTTATTCCCATTGCGTCATTCTTCAATCCTCTCTCTATAAACTAAAAAGCAAATAACCCACCAAACACCCTTAACACTCACGCACAAAATCGCAATAAAACATGTTTATTCTGACTAATTAGGCCCAAACTTTGTGTACCTTCCTTCATTTTCCGACAGCTAAGCATCTAATTCAATCCGCCTCTCGTAAGACGCAACTAAAACCCGTCTCCACGACAGCGTTCTCCTCTATAGGCAACAGTGAAAACATGTCACCCATATAACTAAATTGGCGACAGCGGTGGGAGTTGGTTATTCCCACAGATACAGGGAATAGCAACAGCTCACGAGTTTATTAGCGTATCACCTCGCCTATATAGCAAACCATCACTCTAATTAATTAATATGTCGAAGCACATATATATATAAGTATATGTATATATGTATATATTTAACGCTGTAGTGTGGTGCATGGAAACTTCCTGGGGTTTCCATTTGAAACCCGTCATGTAATTTTCTATAGTGTATAGCTATACAAAGCTTAAAATCCCCAAAGTATCCCATTATGTTTTTGCTAATGTTCGAAAGAGGGAGCTGGCGACTCCTCGTGGAAAGAAGATCCAGCCATTGATGAGGGGTGTACGTTACGTGTTGCTAAACGATATTCGATGTCGCGCGTCTTTCCCGTTCTTCTTTAAGTTTAATCGCGCGTATTATAAGACTTTGTTAAATTACCACGCTGGATGGGATTCGTCGCGAAAGGGAAGACAAGTGTCTATGGATATATAGAGTTCCTTTTCCATTGCCCTATTCGTGACATGTGATTTAGAAAAAATATATCTATATTATTCGGATAAAATGAACACAAACTGCGACTCACGATTCGGTGTTGGCCGTTTACAGAAGTAGATCGTGTGCATTCAGGTAAATTCTCTGGAAACTTTGAGATCAGATCCTTTGCCGTGTTTTTTTTCCTGGTTACTTGAGCTGAAAGTTAGCAATAAAGTGGCTAGGATCAACGGATACCGTTACGCTCCGTCACAAATTCCAATTGAAATCCACTGATACAGCGATCCGCCCACACGCCTTCACACAGGAAGACATTGTGTACACTTGAAAATATCGAGTGCGAATAATACGGAAGTTCTATTTAACGAACGCGTTCGTGTATGCTATACCCTGAAAGTTATACCTGCGCCGGTTCTCTGTGACGACACCGTCAACGTAACGTTGAATGTGGGCTTTTAACCACCCGAAATCCCTCAAGTATGAACGTCATTGCGTAATTATAATACGGCATCCTCTTTCCCTCCCCGACCCTCAGCGCTACGTCCTACCTGCACGTTCTGTGGCGCGTGGTGGAAATGGCTTTAGCTCTGCAGCAATGCGTGCTTTTCGGTCTCGACGGGGTAGGAAAAGGGGGCTAACTCGAAGTCGCTAGACGTGTACCGGTGGAGTTTTCTAACGGGTACACACACAGACATTTGCTGTGTGTGAGGTGGGATATTAGTCGAAGTGAAAGTTTGACACTTTTGTGACGGTGAGTTTTGCTCGTACGCAATCCCGTGGGAATGAGATTATCAGAGGGTGTCCGGGACAAAGTTGTGCTACGGGAATACGTGTGGAATATTCCATTGTAAAGGTTTAATATGATTGATGTGGGGTTTTAAGCCGTCCGTGTTTTGTCCGGTTGGATGGGATACACCTTCTCTGCTTTTTGACACAAACGAATTGCTCGAAATGTAACACAAAATGTGTAACTTTGTGGCTGTTTGCGGTTGTGTGCCGCAAGGTGTTTTTACTTGTGTCTGTGTGTTTTCGAGATTTTCGCCAGTGACGTTTGTTATTTTTCATTTGCTCCCGTTTCGTGGTTTTTTTTTTTTTTTTTGATGGGGTGGTTTGTCCCTGTTTTGGGTGGGGTTTCGCAGAGGAGAGAATTAATTAAATGTGTTGTTAAGATTTCGTCCTGTCTGCCTGTCCCTAGGCAACGGTTGTTGTTCACAACATGTTTACCGAATTTTGCACTCGGCCGGCGTCGGCAAAGATTGTGTAGCCATCTTGTGAGAAAATTATAATATGAACATCGCAGTACACTCGCAGTGGGAATTGTAACTATATGCTACATTCTATTTCATTCCGATTTGAAAATAAAAGCGTTACTTGATTCGGTTGGTGAAGGTACCGCTAACCTCATTAAGGTCGGGTTTTACCAAAATGTTGAACTATAAATTGGATCTCTAGCTCACAGAAACATCTGAATTTCACTGCATGTGATTGGAAGTCGTCATGGCAACAGTTTCAACAAAATGTTCAACTATAAGTTGGATCTCTAGCTCACAGAAACGTCTGAATTTTACTGCATGTGATTGGAAGTCGTCATGGCAACAGTTTCAACAAAATGTTCAACTATAAGTTGGATCTCTAGCTCACAGAAACATCTGAATTTCACTGCATGTGATTGGAAGTCGTCATGGCAACAGTTTCAACAAAATGTTCAACTATAAGTTGGATCTCTAGCTCACAGAAACATCTGAATTTCACTGCATGTGATTGGAAGTCGTCATGGCAACAGTTTCAACACAATGTTCAACTACAAGTTGGATCTCTAACTCACAGAAACATCTGAATTTCACTGCATGTGATTGGAAGTCGTCATGGCAACAGTTTCAACAAACACAGCAACTAGGAGGCGAGATTTAGGGAAACCTGGACCTAAGAAAATGTCTCTTATAACACGAGTTTAGTAGAGTAATGTCTGAAAAAAGATAACGGGACGTTAAGTTTTAAACAGGAGAATCTGATTGGCTAGGACCGTGGTTTGTTAACTAGTCTAAATTGCAATGCCGAGTTGAAAAATGGCTGCCAGTTATGACTGAACTCCATGGGCACAAGCAATCTGATCTATGCAAGCAGGTTTTCATTTGGCTAATGCTGCAATTTGAGTCAAAATGTCGCACTTTCTATGATTTGGAGCGGTGAGTGGCGGTGGAGGGGGGGGGGGGGGGGGGTAATTATTGACATTGATGAATGTGTTATTATGTATTTTTATTAAATTAACAGCAAAAAAAAATATTTACAAAATTCCCATGGACTAACAAAAATGTACTAATTTTGTCTGAATGCCCGCCGTTATCTCTGCTAATGACCTTGTCTTTTTGCAATTTCTCTTCTAAATGCTGCAAAAGTTAATGCAAAAAATAACAGGTTTGCAATTATCTGGAAGTGTACTAAGGTTTTGATTTATGTGTGGAGAAAAGAAGTCGCTTTAGCGCAGAAACGCACGGTAAGAAAATTAAAAATAACTGCCCTATTTGACAATTGCTATTTTAATATTTCTAGATAAAAATATATCCACGTCAGTTATTGACTCGTCTCCATGTCCACAGCCAATACTTTTTGCATCTCAACATCTAGTTATTATTTCAGCTCGACATTATTATACTGAACATTGGGATAATTGCAAGGGCTTTACCTAAAATCTCCACTTTTTTTCTTTGTATCATCGCGAATACATAATCCTACCATTTTACCAAACGATACGACTTTTTATACGAATTGCGATTAGGTCTAAATATCTCCTATTACATTTTTTATAAGTAGAACAGAAGTTTTTACGAAAATCCCTCAATTTTCAAAATCTCTCAATCTGTCTAATAATCTTCTAGGCTCGTAAGGCTATTTGATACGCAGACATCTGATTGGAGTCCAATCACAGACACTAAATGACTTTTAACTTCCAGTTTAAATAGACTAAAAGGGCTTTGTCGATATAACTTTGTTACCAAGTACCTTACCCTCCTTCAGACCGTTTTAAATATATAACCTCTCATTTTGAAACAAAGCCAAAGTTTCTATTCACATTTTTACTGTGTCTCGGGTCACGTATAATCAACTGAACTTTTTCCAAGCGTTGCAACTTTCTTCACCGCACAGGCGAGAACATTACAGTCTAGCCCTGTGAGCGAAGATCCCAGAACACGAACTACCTCTTTGCATTGCTACCTAACCTTAAATTAAATTTCAGTTGTGATTTTAGGGGTGGGACTTCAAATTAATTAGGTCAGGTTTTACCAAAATGTTGAACTATAAGTTGGATCTCTAGCTCACAGAAACATCTGAATTTCACTGCATGTGATTGGAAGTCGTCATGGCAACAGTTTCAACAAAATGTTCAACTATAAGTTGGATCTCTAGCTCACAGAAACATCTGAATTTCACTGCATGTGATTGGAAGTCGTCATGGCAACAGTTTCAACTAACACTTCAACTAGGAGGCGAGATTTTGGTAAAACCGATTTTGGTTCCAGCAAAAGAATTCCCAACATTGTTTTAATTGGAACATAAAATTCTTATAACGGCTTAATAAACAAAATACTCTGGCATGACAAAAGCTTGAGAGCAAAAACAAAATAGCGGACATAAACGAACACGATTTTTATTCATTTTAAAAAAACGACAGTTGGCCCGCATGTCATACCGGTGGCGCCCCTGTCGGAGAAGTATGTTCTCTCGCTGAACGGAGTCTATAATCGTTTGAAATCACGAGATAAATCTGCTGGTCCATAATCTAGTTTGAGTCGTAAGAAATTGGATGTCATATCTGCCCGCCGTCTTCTTATTACATTTCCCAGCGCGCCCTCGATGCGACACCCAGCGCCACAAGCGGGGGAAATTGACAATTTTCCGGAGACTTCCAATTTTTTTTCCGTCTCTCTTCTCGCGGTCCCTTCTTGGTTGCTTATCCTACTGATTGGGTCAAGTTGTTAGCGACTTACGATTCCCTTCCTGCCCTTTCCACACACATTCACACACACACCCTAAGAAGTTGTCCGTTTTCACCACTTAATTCTCGACCCTAAGATATGAGGGTCAAAAAAGTGTGTTTTTCTTAACGGTTTTCTTGCATTACTGACCATAACTTTTTTTTTTATTTTGAGGGAAAACTTCATCTTTTACTAGGATGAAATCGTATTCGAATTGCAAACGCTTGCAATGCGCGGGGCATTATATTATTATGAACACTATAACCGTCTCAAAAATTGATGCTTAAACGTGGACTCGAACCCCGATCTCCACCTGACGCGGGTGTTGCTCTGAACCATTGAGCTACTTGGACACTGGCTTTTTGAGACGATTTTAGTGTATTTGATGAGAATGACAGTTCTCCAAGAAGTAGAACCACGAGGCTGTGAATACTCACAGTCACTCTGATTCTAGTGACGCTACACCACGTCACAACCTGTCAAACTCGAATAACTCCAATTTGACGTTGGATTCGTTGCTGCAAATTAGGATGAAATCTTATTTAAATTGCAAACACTTGCAATGCAATGCGATATACGAATTATGCTGTGGCAATACCAACAAATAAGTGTGCCTTGTGTAATTAAACTAGTGATTTCTCCGAACCAGATTGCGTATTTGACTATTTTGTTAACTTTGTTGTTATTCGTCAATATTATTGTAAAGCTATCACAAAAAACGAGCGACTGTAGATACTACAAATGAAAAAATAGAAAAGAAGCCCGCCAACTACGAGCATTCGTAATGCAATCAAGAATCAACATCGAACGCCAACCCTTTTTAAATATATTTAAATTATTTAAAACCTAGCGTGCAGTAATTCAATCTTCCATGTTTTAGTAATCGACGAACCATGTCCAGTGTTTTTGTTTTTGTTTTATATACACACGACCAGTTAGTCCAGTTTTCACATGCACTTTGGAAAACAATACTCTGGCAAAGATAATATTTACCCTTGCCTGCACCATGACCACAAGGGTAGGTACGTTTACCCAATGCACCGAGCAAACAACCATGCTTTCTCCCCTTGTAATTCCAGTAGATATCGAGTGCATTTCCTCCTCTATTAGCACTCTATCAGTTTTGAAAATTAAAATACACTGAAATTTTCGCCATTGCAGCTGAATTTTTATAAAAGCGCAATAAGTAATACTTAAGAAATATATTACATTTCATTTCGAGACAAACTTTAATTTTCTCTAAATTCAAAGCGAATGGCCATAAATCGTAATTATCTCTCGACAGTTTTTATCGTTTGGAGAAAAATATAAAATAGCTTTTGTACTTATATTATTATAATAACCTATTAAAATCATTGCAAGCAACGTACTTGCAATGCAAGTAGGTACTCTACCGCTAGTAACTGCTGACGCAAAGTAACACCACTTCAATTTTAACAGACAAAGAATCTAGCCAGTGAGCGTCAAGGCAATCATAGATAGACGCATATCGTTCCTGGATTCCTGGCCACGTGAAAACTATCAGAACTGGGTTTTACGCTAGCTTTAATAGCTTTGTATCGCCTCCATCTTCTTTATCTGGGTGATCCAGGCAGTAAAATCCTAATATGTATTATTTATTTTAGTTGCTCGAGTTTAGGATCTCGCTCCAGGACTGTTCGACAGTCGATTTGCGATAAAACTGATTTAATTTTTAATCCGAGCTTAAAAGTTTGATCAATACCTGAGTAAGCTCTTACTCCAATAGACCTGAGTAAGCTCCCACTCCAATAGATCTGAGTAAGCTTCCCCTCCAATAGACCTGAGTAAGCTCCCACTTCAATAGACCTGAGTAAGCTGCCACTCCAATATACCTGAGTAAGCTCCCACTCCAATAGACCTGAGTAAGCTTCCACTCCAATATACCTGAGTAAGCTCCCACTCCAATAGACCTGAGTAAGCTCCCACTCCAATAGACCTGAGTAAGCACCCACTCCAATAGACCTAAGTAAGCACTCACTCCAATAGACCTGAGTAAGCTTCCACTCCAATAGACCTGAGTAAGCTCCCACTCCAATAGACCTGAGTAAGCTCCCACTCCAATAGACCTGAGTAAGCTCCCACTCCAATAGACCTGAGTAAGCTCCCACTCCAATAGACCTGAGTAAGCTCCCACTCCAATAGACCTGAGTAAGCTCCCACTCCAATAGACCTGAGTAAGCTCCCACTTCAATAGACCTGAGTAAGCTCCCACTCCAATAGACCTGAGTAAGCTCCGACTCCAATAGACCTGAGTAAGCTCCCACTCCAATAGACCTGAGTAAGCTCCCACTCCAATAGACCTGAGTAAGCTCCCACTCCAATAGACCTGAGTAAGCTCCCACTCCAATAGACCTGAGTAAGCTCCCACTCCAATAGACCTGAGTAAGCTCCCACTTCAATAGACCTGAGTAAGCTCCCACTCCAATAGACCTGAGTAAGCTCCGACTCCAATATACCTGAGTAAGCTCCCACTCCAATAGACCTGTGTAAGCTCCCACTCCAATAGACCTGAGTAAGCTCCCACTCCAATAGACCTGAGTAAGCTCCCACTCCAATAGACCTGAGTAAGCTCCCACTCCAATAGACCTGAGTAAGCTCCCGATACAACAGCCTGAACCTATTCCCTTCCAATGCAAGCTAGTCATTTGGAACTCGTCCGAGGGATGGAGCTATAAGCAATCAATATGTCTCACTCGCACTGCCGTTTTTTCTGTCATGACCGAGAATCGCTCATCGCAATGCTAACACACTCCGTATAAACGGATTACTCACCTTAACCGATTTTTCTCCCTCGCTTTCATATAAATGGAATATCTGTCTAAGCTCTATCTGTCTTTTAACGATATCTTCGAAGACCGACTCCTCCACGTACGACTGCATCCGCTCGCCGTTCAAAAGCAAATTTCCCATCGTTGAGTTTTGTTTTTTCTTGCCGCGACTGCATGCCGCCGTCCCCTTCGCTCTTCTGCTATCCATTCGAGGAAATCACCCGATAAGCAGTCAGAGCCACGTGACTGGAGAGACGATAGCCGAGAAACGGCTTGCTGAACTGGACCACTGGACCCTGGCAATTCTCTCTAGCACGTTCAACAGCCTGGTAGTCTAGCACGACTTCCAGTAGGTAGACCATCCAGTGGTGTAGTGCTGGGAAAATAAGTGTGGAATGCGGTGATTTGAATCTATCTGAAAGAAATCAACCTGGGGGATTTACATAATTGATTTCGCTTTCATTTCGTTGGATTGTGCAGTACCTGCAAATTCGCTAAACATTTTAAAAGCTCTGATTTATTTCCGAAATTCATTTTTTAATTTTCCACGTTGAAATCGTGGTTGCCCTGTACATTGACAGAGTCAAAATGTATTGTTTTAATGCCACGACTAATTAACGAACATAATTAACGAGTGTACCTACTGTGTATTAAAAAATAAAATGTAGGTATACGCCGTACACCCGCGTGAACCTAGTACTACACCACTGGTCCTATCAAATGTGAATAACCGTAGCGGGATAAAATTCTTCTGAGGTTCAAACGTACTTTATCCGATGAATGACCAAGAAATTACACTAAACTGCACTTGCGACGATGTTGGAAAGAAACGGTTCTTTCATACGAGGGGCGGGTGCAATTTAAGTTCCTGTGTACATATCGCTTTTCACGTGTGCAGTGTGGAGGGTGAAAATTGCCTCTGTCTTTGATGCATGTCCGCAAACCGATTTACTCTTTGCAATTTACGGAGTCAAAAGTTTCATGACGATCGTTTTGGCACCTTTATGAGTTGTTATGGACTTAGCTCTAAATCTTTAGAATAACTTGCACTAGCGATTTTAAATATCCGCTAGTCAAATAGGCTTTTCTAAAAATAAATTCAATATTTTCATATCTTCATTTTGATCCTCTTTAAGGGATATTTTAAGATCTTGCAACTAGTTTCTATCCTGGATATTTTATTTCTATTTTTGTCGTTTAAGATATTGGCGGTGGTCTATGATTTTGTTACCGATCAACGCCAACTGTCTCGTTTGTTAAGTCGTTAGGCACTCAACGAGCTCGCGAGCTAAAATCCAAACGTCAATACCAGCTTTTATTTTTTTTTTCATTTTCACGCCGATACGATTGGCAATTAAGTTCTTGAGGTGACAATCACGTCTCTCACAAGAGAAAAAAAAAGGACTTCACATCGCTGGAAATACCTAAAAGGACAAACGTTGTTAATTCTTTTTGCTTCTCGCGAGTTTTCTCACTCAATTTCCTGATTGGTTAGCAGCTTATCTTGGCAGTTTGCAGAAAACAGAACGAGACTCGTTCTCGATTTCACCATAACCAAGACACTGCTTCGCTTTCACGACCACAACCTCCATTTACATTTTTCTTAAACCTAACAAGAAAATAATATCTCATTCGTTCATATAATACGTCAAATTAGATGTTACACCAACCGCACTTTACAGTTTACAACATTTAAACCCGAATTCTCTTTTCGTCCGCTCATTTTCTTCGCGATAAATTCACAAAGCGTGTGAAATTGTACAGTTATCATAATCCGTTAAGATGATAAGTTTCTCGTTCGGTGGCAAAGCTACTAATAAATCTAACTACGATACAAACGCCGAGAAATGTCTTTGTTCAAGTAAGTACCGCTCTAAACTTGGGAGACGAGCTCTGGGTGTATCCACTGCTTAGCAGATTTCCATCGCGTTCCTCTTAAAGGAGCGCAATATTAATGGCATATTGAGATTAATGACTAGTTAAGCAGCAGGAAGCGAGCGTTTAGCACCAGTTGACAAGCATGCCAACCCAATTAGCCCCCCTCCACCCCCCCCCCCCCCCCCCACCACCCTGCCGTAAGAAACACGCTCTCTCTCGGAAAAGTTTGCGGAAAAGTCGCTTGGAAAATTCAAGAGATTTTATGCTTGGAGTGAGTATTATTTTCTTATCTTTTTTTTTTTTTTTTTTTTTTTTTCGCGATTAACGTTAGGAAATTCATTCTGTTGATTCAGCTCGGTGTAATGGTGTAGTTGTATCACGCTTTTGGTGATCAGAGTCGTGCATTTCTGTTTGGCCAAACGTAATAGTGAGGTTAAGTGACTTTTGTGATAACTGGAACAATTTAAAATCTTGATGCTATGAATTTTTAGCACTGCTAACACTTTATAGGTTGTGTTGAAATCAAAGTTTCTTCTCTAAAATTGGTTGGTTAGTGGTTTTTAACGACGCAATGTTTTGCTAACTTGCCATTTGTCACCAGTTTAACGGCATCGGTATATGAGTGTGATTATAACGAACCTTGCTTGGACTTGAAAGGAGAAAGGATTACTCGGTGTTGGCTATCGAAGAGCACCAATGGGACCACCGGGTCGGGGAAACGAACCCCGGTCTTCACCTCTCACAGGTGCTGTTCTATCCACCTGAGCGAATAGGGAGGTTCGGTTTGAAAGAGAACGCAGATTTTGTGGCAAAGAGATCCTAGGGACCTTCTGTGTTTATCTTATGAGAGAAAACAAGTAAATTTGCTTCAAATTTGAGTGAAAAACTCGAAACTTTCGTTCCGCTTTGAACACAACCCATTTGAAAGAATGTTTGTTTATTTAAAAACAATATATACCCGATTGGGTACAAACTTTTGTGAGTGCGGTAGTGTTTATGATAATCATGTACACTACATATAGCGGTAGTTTCGAATTTAAATAATGTTTAGCTGGTATCGAGTTAACGCGTGAAGCGTGCATTTCATGTGTCTATAATCTCAACAAACGTCGACATGCACACGCTCATTATAATCATTGCAATCAGGGTGGTAATTAGGCAGTGCAATGAGGGATGTACGTGCCTTCACATCGTTATTGATCAGCCCCCCTATACACCCCCTACTACACCACCCTACTACACCACCCTACTACATACCCCTACTACATTACTCTACTACATACCCCTATTAGATATGGGCAATGTGTAGCGCAGATCACATTCTGCTGACACGACGAAAGCAACACGATGCACTAATTACTGTCAATGTTATTCGCGAGTCTTTGGCATAACTAAAGTTAAGTCTCAACTATCTTCAAACTTTAAACTCAACTCTCGTATGGAAATGTGTTCGTAGAACGTTTATAAATTGATTTTATTATTTTTGAAATCGTTTTCATTTTTCATCTATTAATTAGAACAGATAGAAAATATTTTATTGTAATTATGTAACTCGGTTGTACCAAATAATTTTTCTTCTTCTTCATGCACCAAATTCTTTCTCACTTCTTTATCCAGCCAGCTTAATTTCTCTTCTACTTCATTCCATTTCCCATCTCTTTCCTTCACATCTGCTTGTACTTTTTGTATCCATCTTTCCCTTGGTCTTCCTCTTCTTCTTCTCTTATATTCCAAGCTTAAAATCTGTCTTGGCAATCTTTCTTTCTCCATTCTCATCATTTTTCCAAATAATTTCAATCTTTCTTTCCCAATTTTAAACCCAAATCTCTCTATATTTATTCGCTTTATCAATACTTTGCTTTCAATCTTGGCCAGCTTCGTCATCCTTCAATACTCCTTATAAACTTCATCCGTACAAACTTGTATTGTATTAGAGCAATCTGTGACTGCCTTGATCATTACGCATGGCAGCCAACCAACAACACCAAGGATCTACTTTACAATGTCATGTTAAATAGATAACGGACTGTTAACGCCTGATCTTCGTGATCACAGTCAATCAGATACTTAAATTGTCATCTCAACCACCAGTTAACTTTTTATCTGGACTTTTAAGATTGGCCTCGAGAACCAGAAGCTAAAATCAGCTCTAAATTCATCAGCACCAATACTTATTTGGGATGTATCACATCAATAGCCGATTTTTAAGTGAGTTAACAGACCGTTAACAAACAAAGAACGTCTTCTGATTGGCTGTTGCCTAGCAGATAACATTTTAACGGTCTGTTAGGTTTTTAACATTTTTTGGGTGGTCTAACTTTAGCGTTCTCCTATTTTGTTCAATTTCTTGACATCGCTAAATAATGCAATGCTAATAAGAGCTCCACGTGTTGACTAGAAACTCATTAATCCGACAGGCAATGTAAATACATAATTAATGGCAAAACAGGGAGGTGCGAAGGGTTCTTAAAATCCATCAGGAGTTTACCAACCTTCAGCGTCAAGAGCTTGCAGTTCAAGATCGATGCGAGACGCAAGAGGGAAATATTGGGAATCCCACTTCTTAGCCCACTGCGGCTGGGTTTGCTCCTCTTGAGCCTGAAAATAATAAAAAGTGGTTAAAAACCTGAAACCGCTTTTCCAAGTTGTAGGAGTAAACAACTTGAGATGATGATAATTTTAGCTGACATTACCTTCCATCGTACACCCAGTGGTGTCGTTCTGGTAAACGTGGGTGAACAGTGTACACCCACCTTTATATAAAATCGCTGATACGCTCACTCTTGCCTTTTCAAACAAAAATTTCAATCACCTATATTTTGTGGCTCCTTGCTTTAAAGCTTGTTGCAGAATTTTGACTTTCATGAAATTCTTCAAATTTAGTTAGTGTGTTAAACGATGCACTGTTTTGACAACGGGCCCTGTGGCACTGGTCTATAAATGAGTGGATGATGATGAACCTCACCTAGCCTAGAAGGGATAAGGGTGAATCCGGTACCGACATGTAGCTGTCGAATAGCACCAAGAGGACCACTGCCTTAATGTCCCTTCCAAAGGACGGTACAACGCGAACAACAGGATTCCTCCACAAATCCATGCTGTCGAGAGGTTGATAAGCAAGACGAGTGAAGTTGCTGAACTAACTTTCATCCCTCTAGCCTCTACCGAACAGAACTTTTCTTGAAATTTCCGAAGGGCATTCGACTGCAAAATTTCTAATTCCTATTATACGGAAACGGATTTTGATACGAACACGGTATACGGATTTTGCTAATTTATAAAAAAAAAAAGTAACCACGATTTGATAGTGGTAAATCAAATAGATGTCCTCCAGCTCCCATTCCTTTCGAAAGGCGGAAAATTACAGTTCACTCGCATGTTTATTCAGTTTATCACTATACACCTCTGACAGCAACATTTTCTATGTATTTTCATAGTTCTGAATAAAGGTTGTCAATTTAGGGCGATTGCTATAAACGCAGGTTCTTACACAACGTTCCTTAACATTCTCATGCAGCTAGAATGAATCCAGCTCTCTTTATATAATACCGACAATCAACTTGTCAAGAAAATAACACCCTACCCAAAGTGTTGTTCACTGACCATTTTTCCATTTCCTACACAACTAAATTACAGTATCCGGCTAACGAAACCATAAGGTGTTGAATGTCAATAAAAACACTTCGGGGCTAGATCGAAGGTGTGAAGAACCGTTTCGACTTTCATCGACCGTCGACAGATTCGTAGAAACATTTTCAAACCCCCAACGGCTTGAACTGGCATTCTAGTTCAGTCTTTTTACTTCTAGTGCAATGTTTAGTGCAGTATTTTTAATGCAGTTCTTGTAATATCTCGTTGTTTGTTTTGCAAGTCGCCCCTGGCTATGCACTAATTCAATGTTTGGCGTTGCAATTGTAACATGTGGAGTTTTTACATGAAAAACATGCGATTGTTTCGATTCGGAACGTGAGTGTTGACAGTTCACAACAATGCATGAACTGTTTGTTTACCTAAGTCTGTCCAGTTGAACGTTTTGGGTTCTGGAGAGAAAATATTTGTATGGCTTTCTATTTAAGAATGTTGGACGTAGAACTTGGAGGGGTTCAGTGCTAAGCGTTGTATTTGCAAAGCACATCGAGTATATTGCATCTAAAAATGAAGCAACATTTAATTTCGCTTGTAATCCACCAAAATTACAGCAATAACATTTATAAAATGTAGGTATACCGTATATAAAGTTTTTTTTAACGTCGTTTTTTTCGGAGCGAGAAAGGTTAGTATCCGCTATTTGGAATCTTAATTATTTTTTTCATACGGTTTAGATTTTAGATTGCAGACTTTCAGAGACTTAAAGGGATAACCGGAGGTACAACATGGCCTAGGGTAGGAGGTTCTATACTAGATTAAACGTTTGGTAGCCATGGAGATGCTGAGATCACCTGACAGAGCTTCTCAATTCTGCTATCTTATGTTACCACGGGTACATCATGGCCTAGCATAGGAGGTTCAATGGTAGATTCAACGTTTGGTAGCCATGGAGATGCTGAGATCGCCTGACAGAGCTTCTCAATTCTGCTATCTTATGTTACCACGGGTATATCATGGCCTAGCATAGGAGGTTCAATGGTAGATTCAACGTTTGGTAGCCATGGAGATGCTGAGATCGCCTGACAGAGCTTCTCAATTCTGCTATCCTATGTTACCACGGGTACCTATATCATGGCCTAGCATAGGAGGTTCAATGGTAGATTCAACATGTGATAGCCATGGAGATGCTGAGATCGCCTGACAGAGCTTCTCAATTCTGCCATCTTATGTTACCACGGGTATATCATGGCCTAGCATAGGAGGTTCAATGGTAGATTCAACATGTGATAGCCATGGAGATGCTGAGATCGCCTGACAGAGCTTCTCAATTCTGCCATCTTATGTTACCACGGGTATATCATGGCCTAGCATAGGAGGTTTAATAGTAGATTCAACGTTTGATAGCCATGGAGATGCTGAGGTCGCCTGACAGCTGACTTCTGATTTCTAAAACACATTTTGTCAAGATATCAGCGTTATCCAACGCCGAGTACGGACACGCCCCATTTTGTCGTCGATATTGCTTGACTACGGAAAGCTACATTCTCTTATGTATATTCGCATATAGACGAAGCTTGGTTTATAAATCGCCACTCCATACACAGAGGTAATGATTGTACTCTGCGAATAATACCACCCACACAGTTGGAGTGTTGGGAAAACACTGTGCTGCCGCTGAGAAAGTTTCGCTGCTGGAAGGAAAACTTGAACGATGATTTTAATTGAATGCTCAGCAACGTATGGGAGTGAGTATGTTTTGAAGAGTCGTCGAGAGCGTTCAAAATCCCCCATTCAGACTATTCGTGGGGAGGGCCTACAAGATTTTCGCACAAAGCACATTGCCACTGGGTCTCGTGAATGTGGGCCCAGCAGTGCGATTGCAAAGTTAATTGAAATTCATTGGGTTTTTTTTCCAATTGAAAAGAAATAAACCAATTTTATTTTCGTTCGAGTTGCACTAGGTTGATTGGTAATCCATTTGATTTTGTGGTATTATTATGTGTCATCGTATTTCGCTCTACTGGTATATGACTGAAAAACGGACACGCGTCAGCTGTGGCTGATCAATGCGCATGTGCAATTTCCGCATATTTTTTGAATGTACAGGAAAAGTGCGAAAAACTGACTGGATCCGTTATATTACCATAAAATAAATAAAGCATTAAATAAGTGTCACTGCTTCTGTGGGCAGTAAACCCAAAAAACCAAGGAAAAATACTTCTTAAAGAGCAAATCACGCTACATTTTTAAACTTCATCTTCAGATTTTACTTCGTTATGTTAGAAAAAAGCGTTAAAATAATCGGTGCTAGGTCAGAACTCCTCCGACAGAGTGCGTCACCACGAGCGATCCACCATTTAGCAGTGTCCAAAATCGCAACGCCATCTCTCGGACGTGTTCCAAATTATTTTAGTATGAAGGTCATGTGAAAGTTGTGTAGCCCCACGTTCCACACGATTCCACGTCGCCGCATTGTAAGCTCTTATAACAGACAATGTCCCATGTAAATGTCGTCGGTCGTCACAAGCAACGTGCCAGATGAATGGAAACGCACTTCAAACGTTGGCTCATAATCGTCACACCCGTTGAGTGGTATTGACCACCGTCATTCGCCCTGCATTAGCCCGACCGATCCTCTCCCTTTGAACATCACAATAATCTATGTGTAGATCCGTTGCTCGTACCGCGCGCTAATTGTGCGTTCGAAGTGCAGATAAATTCAGCATCCCAACACAAACGTGAGAGACAACTCGATGTACCACCCTTCAATAGTAACCCATGGTGAATACGTGTCTTGTTCAAGAGCGTCATGCCTCGATAAGCTTTCGATAATTTTCGACGGTGTAGAAAAGTCGATATTTAATTCCTTTTTTTGTGTGTGTTACAATACGAATTTCTCATTGACAGAATATGTTTAATAATCGCTGCGCGTATTCGTGGGGAAATTTGCCAGCCGCTTTTTTTTAAATTAAAATTCGTTTGAAGTCGCTGTGCTATTAATCCTACCCGAATCGGTCCGTTCGTTTGATCCGGATGTATTTTTTTACATCCGCTAACTCTTGCTAACAATTCGTGCATGCAGCCGCACAACGCTTTGACGACATGCTCAAAACCAACATAATTGCAATTATAATCGTGCACGTCGTGGCCTAAGCCAGAGAGGGGTGTTGCTTGGTTTTTATTGCACGATTCTGTATAAAAAGTTAAAAATGAGCGCTAAGGTTTTGATGCAGAAGTTGTTCTAAAATAGTGAACGCTAAAAACTCAGGTGTTGGTCTAAGACCAAACTCAGGTCTTGGTCTTCTAGTAATAGACATGTGTCCACACATTTTGAAAAGTCAATATTTACCTATGTTATAATTGATTGATGGGGCTGTGTTATAGAATTTTTCTCCTACCAAGGTCAACCTCACCGTTTGGCATTGGTTTACCTGTCTAAAAGTAGCAGGTGTAAGAACTAAATGAGTTGCCAACGCAGTTTAGATGGTCGAGTCAAGACGGGTTGAAATTTTGACACCTGACAAGATAAACACCAACGGAAAAAACAACCTACTAATTGCCAATAATTGCCTCCTTATTAAAAACTTTAAAGCCAATGCACATAGGTTTTTTGGGATATACCGTACTCCACCAGAAAAAAAAAATTACGTGTTCCCGTTTTTTGCAAAATACCTTTCGATGTCTTTTAGGTTAAGAAGCACCGTCGTTAACTTTAGCAGAACAAATTGGGCAAGATTTCGATACTTTAGGTACCAATCAAACTCATCGATAATCGCAATGAAAATTGCACTTCATGCTTAACTTTCGATCTTAAAAGCTCCCAAAGATTGCTCCCACTTCACAATCGCGCTTTCAAATCGGTTTTAGATGGGTGACCATCTCAAGTTGACCATGTTATATCCGGGAAGATAAGTTAGAGAGGTCGAAGATTGCTCAACAGCATCATTCATCTTGCTTATCAATCTCTCGACAGAGCTTGGATCAGTGTTGGGATCGTGTTATTCGAGTTGAAGGTGCACAGATCCTTGGTAAAGAGCGTAGAGACCTTGGTGGTCCCTTCGGGGCTCGTCGACTAGAGGGTAGCTACGTGCTGGCATCGGATTTTTTCCCAGTCCTTCTGGGCTCGAACAGGTTCATCGTTATCAGGATCATGGCCCTTCGAGTAGGTCTTTGAACACTTGAAAACCAATCCATCAAATCAACTCCTATCGATTCGGCTTAGAAAGTGATAGGCGCGTATTTGGAAATCATTGGAAATCGTATCAAATCATAGGAAATAATAAAAATCATGAGCACAAAGAATAGAATCGAATTGGAAGAAAATTAAGTTGGATTAAAACGAGATGGACTGTTGAATAACGTAAGGTTTGGCGAGGTTTGATGAGTTTTGCTTGGGGTGGACCGATAGGAATGTCCCTATGCCTTAACTTGATAAAATTAAACCACAACCAAATACGTTTGGTATAATTTATTTTAGAGTATTACACCCCCGCCTCCAAAAATGCCTTTATTAATTGCATTTCTGTCCACATTTTCTTTTAAATCACCATAAGTTACGAGTCACCAAGTGTGTGTCTCTCCCCATGCAAGTTTTATTAGTAAGTGCAAGAGTAAGGAAGACGAACACCTGGTATCATCTAGCGGCATTGCCTAAGGTGTCGCTTAACGTCGGAAATTGCCGTTTTCTGGGGTAATTCAGATAGGAGATGAGATTTATCGTAGTTAAATACCTAGGAAATCATCTTATGTACACAAGAAACAGTCGAGTTTCGTTGCCAGGAGTTATTTTTAAACGTTTTGACAAGCAAAAGAACTTGTAGTTTTATAAGAAACATCAATTTCTAGACGTATTTTTGCCACAATAATTAAAAATAGGTCAATCTTCACTGTAGACAGGTTCAGGTAACCTAAAAGTACAATTTAATAAAAAAGACGGTACAAAAAAAAACAAATTTTTTAAATTGGTTGACAACTATGACTAACATTTTACATGCCAGACCTTTTTCACAAAATTATGTTAAAACAGGCATTGGTTATTGTTAATGTTCAAAATAATATATCACACTCATAATCTGTCTCATTTCGATGCGGTGACCCAACCAAAAATGCTTTATCAATTTAATTTACGGAGATCTGTTTGCAGGTTTTAATCCTTGTGCAATGCTGGTTTTTTCGAGAAATGGCTATGTGCATTCCTTACCCTTACCCCAACACACTTTTTTCAAAGCCAGAGGAAACGACATGCAATCCCACCAGCACATTAAAAATGAAAAATCTGTAGGCCCGCTGTGCTCTGGTTCTGGTTGGGGTGGTGGTTTTTAATGAGGTCTTGTGGTTGTTTTGTATTGCAGAGGTGACGAAGGAGGTGGCTCGGGTGCAGGCAAGCGGTAAACCACTACCGAAGGAGAGCAAATATGTCGATATCTACAGAGAGAAGCCGATCAGAGTTGCTGTCAAGGTGCTTGTTCCAATCAAGGAGCATCCAAAGGTAAGACGTCGCATTTTTTTTAAATGATGGGGAAGATTTGGCATGAATTTATTTTTTGTTCGAATTTAATGTGAAATTGGTTATCATACATGCTTGGTTAGGAAAAGAACTAAAGTATAAATACAAGAAATTGATTTTCTCGTGAATCAATTGCTTACTAATTAAATATCGAATTAAAGAAATTTGTCATTTAGGCAAAAATGTAAATCTGTACAAAGAGAATCATTCCAATACGAAAAAGAAGTTGATAATTTACCAATACTAACACGATTTCAATTCTTCTTTTGTCTAAATAAACATTTTCCTCGTTATTCTGGGCAACAGGTGTAGGTAAAGCAAACAAATTTATGTTAAGTTTGCTGAAATCTAAAAAGAAAAGAGTACAGTAGTTTGCCAGTGTTGACCAAACTGAATCAATATGAAATCCTCCGCAAAAATACGTTTTTCTAAAAGTATTTTCTTTATCGACAGTTTTATAATTATCGAATTTGATTTCTCTTTTTCTTTCCCTAGCGTGAATTAGCACAAAATAATATCCATCTCCTTCCCTAGGGTTCAATTTTCAATGTCCTTTGACCCAATTAGACATTCTGTTATGAAATAATTTCTTACCTGGTCATATTCACACACCTTTCTGTTTGCCACCTTTACAAAAACACCGCTTCTTTCTATCTAATTCCCCGAGTTTTAATCATTTCTTACCGCATTAAATAAGTGACATCCCCCTTGTATCTCTCTATTATAATATGCGCATTTAACAAGTCCTGCCATTTATTTAATAGCTTCCACCAAGACTTTTCATAGTTAATGAAAAATATGGCTGCTTTACACCCACCTACTTTTTCAATGAATGTGCATTCATTTACATAACGCTATTAAAACTTCATTCGAGTGTCATCACAAGTGGAAAAGAAGAAAATATCTCTCCCTTTTTTAACCTTTACCTCACCTCTTTAATTAGCTAGGGTGCTACTTTCTTTCTCGTGAAGAAACTCGAAAGCAAATCTTGACTCCATCTGTGTTCCCGCCCCTCTCCAGTTAACGTTCTCTCGGCCAAGTGAATATTTCATCCCGTGGGACGCAGGCACTCCAATTTATTATTCTTCTTTGTGTGCCTTGCCGCTTGCCCTGGCCTGCGTTATCAAACGCGTTCGCGTTGAAACCGAGGACAGCTGCACCTGTGTAAAATTTCTTCTCCGGCTTGCTTTATTTTCATTATCACCGGCAGAGAATCTTCTTTTTGCCCTTGTTATTCTTTTTTCATTGTTTTTCTTGATAAAATTTTGATATTTTCGTCTGTGTTTGGTTTATTTTTACTATAGCATGTGGCAATTTTCGTCCATGTTTGCTTTTACTTAATGTGGAAATAATCACGGTGGAAAGTTTCGTCAATTTTTGACTTTCCTTTGAGTAGCACAGATAAACCGTATGTGAAAAACGACACAAAAACGTTTCAATGCACGTGAAACTCAACTAGTGTTCCGTCTTAAATATTTTTTTTGCAAAGTTTTAAATACAAGATTTTTTGTGTCGACTTAACAATTAAACTTTTACATTTTACAGAGAGTTTCAAAGATACAAATATCAAAGTTTTGTCAGAAATCACGTTTACGTTTTAAGGGTTTAACAACCCTCAATGTAGAGTACCTAGCAATGTTTTAAAATCATTCAAATTCATCTGTGCATTGAATCATTAAACAAAATTGGGCGAAAAACGACTCAACAATTGCTTACACATTCGAATGAGCAGTTTCGTCCGGGTGTAAATTTGAGCGAGTGCAAGCGCATGTTGGTAGCGCTGCCCGGAATTTGTGAAAAGCCAATTTAAACCATCGCGCACTAGCCTTGTCCGTGTTCGACTAAATCTCAGAATTGTGTATTTTCTATGTTTTGTTCCCTACCTCCAAACCAGCGAGCATTATTGCAGTATTGTTCGTCTTATTTGCTCATGCTCAAATTTCTATGCTGAATTATTATATGCATGCAGCTGAATTAGTTCAGCTGCAATTATTCAAATAAACTGGAATAGGGGTTGGTAAATATAAGTTTTTCTTTTATTTGGGTATATGTTTGGAGCTCGACTTTTAATTAATTCAAGTAGTTTTAAATGTTTTGCTAGCACCTGTTTTTCACACGTCCAGCATAAATATTCTCACATATGATATGCCATTAGTTTAGATATGGAAAATTCTTGCAGATGTGTTTCCTCACTTCAGAAAAATATTCACCACTTTTTCTGTATAATTAAACAGTTTAAAAACTAACGACAGTAAGGTAGACATACAGATAACAGTTTTGAAACTCTTGGCCGTCAATAGTTGGTACTATTCTAAGGTTCATAGAGAAATGCTAAAATACCAGAGATATCAATATCGATAGTGGTAAAGTTTTGGCTGGATCCAAAATAACACCTCTACACTTCGCTACTTGTTTTCCCCCAACGGAACTTGAGCGGTTTATCAGGGTTACAACATAATTAGACTCTTAGCGTAAAACTTTTCACAAACGAGCAAGTAAAGAATTGAAATGGTGTGCATTGGAGTTTGAAATCGCTAACTTTGACAACGTTAACTCAGTTGAATATTCGGACGGTCGTTTGTAACTTTACACGCCGGGGTAGTGTGGTTTTTATAAATAAAAAACGTTGGGGTGTCAATTGTGACGTTTTCCGCGTGACACTATGTGTGTAAAGTGGGTATGTCGCCTCGGGTTTTCAAAGGGGTTGCCACGGGGTTGCCACGGGGCAACTCGAAAGCAATGAGCGTTAAGGGATACATTAGTGAAACAAGCTTTTCTGTGCCCCGCCGATAAACGACACGGGGGGTCTTAGCAGTGGCGTTGCGACCATATGCAGACGTGGGGCCAGGAACCACTGGGCTATTTTTGGTTTTGATTTTTTATGGTTTTTCTTAATTTTCATATGTGGTCAGTGGCACTTTTTTCGCAGCTTTTTGACCGTCTGTATGAATGAAATTAGTATTTTCAGGGATTTGCTAGTTGAGCACCATCCTTAGATCATATTTTTTTTTGTTCTCAAAAGGGAGCTAGAGTGGGAAAATGTGTGATCGAACCGGGATACGAACGCGGATACTCCCAATTACCGGTCAGTTGCTCTACCAACTCAGCTATCTGGTCATACAGATTGCAGTTTTGTATAGTATTATATTTCTTACCGTTAAAAATGCCTACGGCTGTAGTTTTGAAAATTTTTGACAAACACTATTTAATTAGCAGTGGGCGCCTTTTTTAAAGTTCGCGCAAAATGTCTTAGTCTTATTTTTATTGATATTTTACTTATAATTTGACTGATTGCAGTTATTTGATCATTTTTAAAACGTAAAAAAAAACTTTCAGAATTATTTACTAAATCTAAAATCCAGACAGTTAAAAACGCTTACGGTGAGGAAATTCTGCAAAGATTTTTTCGTACAATATTAGACTGTGTGTAAGAATTCTTATAAATCTCTGGAATACCTCTCCAAGTCTACTCCGGCGCTTTTATCTGACAAGTGACTGCACATACCACACGCCACTGTAAAACAAAAACAAGCTGCATGTGATGGACACTTGCCGGACCCCTTGGCTCGGCCCTCATCAAAACCATTGCCATGCTCGTTTATTAATCGTAAAAGAAAGTATATTATTATTATTATATGAGGCCACATATTTTCCGCAGTAGTCGTAACTCTTGCAGCTGCTATGAAACACGTAAAAGAAAAGTGGCGAGAGGAAAAGCCGTGCAGTTACTCTGGGACGTGGTACGGTTTGCTTGACTGGAAAATGAGTGTCTTTGAGTGAACTTTCGTATTGTGAATGATAATTTTATTATTTCACCGTGGTTAATCATAGCGCAGTTGTACAGCTATGTGCACGTGTACATTTCTGTTTGAAATGTACTCTAGCAGTTATGTAACTAGTACTTTTGCGGATTCTGGCCGTTGGCTAAATCGTTTGCGTTTAATGTTTAGTGCCATGCGGCACTGGTCTAATGGCGTCGGTGAATGAGTAGATGATGATGGGGATGATTATAAAACTAATATAGCCTAGAAGGGAGGAGGGGAAACCCGGTGCCGACACGTAGCCTACTCCTGTCGAAGAGCACCAAGGGGACCACCGGCTTAACGTCCCTGCCGAAGGACAGTACAACGCAAACAAGAGGATTCCTCCACAAATCCATGCTGTCGAGTGGTTGATAAGCAAGACGAGTGAAGTTGCTGTACTAACTATCATCCCTCCAACCTCTCTCCCGAATAGAACTGGTCATGTGTATGATGGTCACCCATCAAATACCTGACCCAGCGCAGTGTTGTTTAACTTTCATCCCTCCAACCTCTCTCCCGAACAGAACTGGTCATGTGCATGATGGTCACCCATCCAATACCTGACTTAGCGCAGTGTTGCTTAACTTCGGTGATCTAACGAGAACCGGTGTTTCCAACACGGCAAATCGTTCGGTGTTCAATGCCAGAAACGGAACATCTATATCGGTTCACTCTTATATAATTTTTTTTTTATGGGTTAACTTGTGCTGCAGCTAAATAAAGTGATTACACACGCAATGAAGAGTGTGCAGTAATGACTTAAAAATGTATTTTATACATTTTTTTCTCTGTCCTCATGTCGACTGCGACAATCAAATCAGATTCTTAGTTAAAGTTGTTTCGTCGCATTAAAACAGGTGCGTTTTCGTCTCAATCAAATAATACAACGACAGGTTGTAGAGAAAAGTGCAGCAGTGATCAAACCCAGTTCTAAACACTCATTCTTTCGATCCCCGCCGTTTCACAAAAGTGTAAACAACGGAAAAAGCTGGTCGATTCTAATGAGCATCCGTTTAATGATCTCGCTTTGTTTCCTCCACAATGTTCCGCCATTTTCCAGGTACTGGCAAAAATCCAGTGCGCGCGTGCGCGCGTGCGCACCAAATAATATTCCACCGCCTTTAAATTGGATTTAAATATTTAAACATTCGGTGTCCATTTTAAATATTAACGAGGCACGTTCAAAAGAAACTCGTGCCGCTGCAAGCGGTTGAATAAACAACTACAAGTGCAAATAGGTTCCACGTTTTTAAATGGGTACTGCATAGGTGTGTACCCTCGGCTTTTCTTGCCACCGTGATTAATGCGCTTTCCTGTGCAGTATTTTTGCTGTAACTACCAAGAACTATTTTCTACCTGACTGTAGATCTTATGGGCTGCAAGACAACGTTGTTTACTGACCTGTTTTTACTTTATTTCTTAAGGTACACTAGCGTAATACCGTTGTGTGTGCAGGTTATAGGTAGAGGCAGAACGTTAATGTCACAGTTTCTGCGTGAAAGATGGCCGCCAAACGACAAAAAAGCAGAGTACTGGAACACCCCGTTAAGTGGAGCCACTGTCGTATGAAATTTAATTTCGACATGTCTCGCTTTTGAATATTGTTACGTGTATATCAATCGTTGAGGTAAAAATTGACAGAGACCTGCTGAGCATTAAAAGTCTCAAAAGCGAGCTAACCTACGATAAATATCGATATTAAATTTCATACGACAGTGGCTCCACTTAACGGGGTGTTCCGGTACTCTGCATTTTTGTTTGTAAGGTAGTCATTTGGTGGCCATCTTTCACGCAGAAAGTTTAACATTAACGTTCTGCCTCTACCTAGAACCTGCACACTCAACGGTTTAACATTAACGTTCTGCCACTACCTAGAACCTGCACACTCAACGGTTTAACATTAACGTTCTGCCTCTACCTAGAACCTGCACACTCAACGGTTTAACATTAACGTTCTGCCTCTACCTAGAACCTGCACACTCAACGGTTTAACATTAACGTTCTGCCTCTACCTAGAACCTGCACACTCAATGGTTTAACATTAACGTTCTGCCTCTACCTATAACCCGCACACTCAACGGTTTAACACTAACGTTCTGTCTCTACCTAAAACCTGCACACTCAACGGTTTAACATTAACGTTCTGCCCCTACCTAGAACCTGCACACTCAACGGTTTAACATTAACGTTCTGCCTCTACCTAGAACCTGCACACTCAACGGTTTAATATTAACGTTCTGTCTCTACCTAGAACCTGCACACTTAACGGTTTAACATTAACATTCTGTCTCTACCTATAACCTGCACACTCAACGGTACTACCATAGCGCTAATTGGAAACTGTCTTCACGAAAAATGGCCGCCAAATCACTACTTTATCGACAAACATCGCGGATACTTCTAGGTTGAGTCGCCGTCGTGTTGAGAATTATAATTTCGTTGCTGCTCACAGATAAATCGCATTTGAGACTGATTTACTTTCAATTGATTCGTATCAACGATTGAAACACCTACATCGTAATTGTAGAGGTTTATAAAAAAGGCCGGCAGCAAGCGCCATCGCATGGCACCAACCGTTACTACGTATTGCCAGCCTCGTTTGCTCAGCATAAAGTTAAACATTAACGCTGGCTCTCTGATTATACCTATTACTTACAAAACCCACACAATTTTGTTACTATTTTCACTCTTTTCAATACATATTTTGGAGTGCCTAAGAGTCCCTCATAAAGCCGGTAGGTGTGGACACTTAACAAGATCAAAACCAACATGGTGGACTGGTTATTTACATCTGTCATGAGTAGTCCATTAGCAGACTCAAAAGAAATTACAAAACCGAAAGCAGTTCGTTTATACAGTCACGTAATAAGCATTGGTAATTGAAAATTAAAGCAAAGCTTAAAAGTCTTTTAACGTAGTTTACATAAAAAAAAATTTTTAAAGCTATCATAAATCCTTTCACAAAAACAGAGGAATAAACAATATGTTTTGTTATTAATCTCAGTGGTTAGAAGACCGTGATATCATATATTATTCATCAAATTTTGGTCCATGTTGACCACCAGTGTTAAGCAACACTGCGCTGACATCCAATAACTGACCATTTCTGTTCGGGAATATTAGTAAACACAACTTCATTCGCGTTGCTTATCAACGTCTCGTCAATATGGCTATTGAAGGTATTCTGTACATGTTGTACCGTCCTTCGGAAGGGACGTTAAGCCGGTAGTCCGCTTCCCCTTCTTTGCTAGGAGTGGGCTACGTAGATATGTTAGAATCATCATCATACACCCGGGTCATCGCTCAGTAATTCATCGACGCCATCGGACCAGTCCCATAGGGGCATGACCCGTTCACAAATAAAGCGTCGTCAAACACAACAAATAAATCAATACACATTTGTGGTCCCTAACCTAAAAATGTTCCACGCACGTTTAGCTGCAGAGCATCGTCGTTTTCACTGCTACACTTATACGTGTCCAACTCACAATATACACAACTAGCGAGCTTTCTAATGGATTTCTCCCTGCCACTGTTTTTCTCAGCATCTCAGCTGCTAGGCGGGGGGATGTAAAGGGTCGTCGCGGGAAGCTGGGTCTGGAAAATCTTTTTGCCCCCTTACGAACGAACGGGAACTCGTTTCATTCAGAGCGGCGCGGGTTTTTTTCTCAAAGAACTCGAAAATTTCCATTGCTTTAATAAGACGTTGGAGGAACGGTTGTGTTTGCTGGTCTCAAGAAGACGACGATTCGTCCTTGGTTTCAAAGTTTTAATGTCTATTTTGTTATAGTTAGAGTTACTGCGCTAATTTTGAGAGTTCAGCTGAACGTGCATCCGACACGTGGTAACGGTGGCGGCCACCCGATGGCGCTGGCGACCGTCCGCTATCAAAAAAACGCAGTAATTAAATGATTACAACGCAAAATATCGCGATACATGTTTATCAATCCTTGAGGTTAACGTCAATAAAGATTAATTGAGCGTAAACCAGTCTTAAATTACCAAAAAAATAGTTTAGCTATTTTGGGCGCAATAGCAAAATTTTAAATTCGAATAATCGAAATTTGATAATTAGACAATTTTGCGCAATCACAGTGGTTGTGTTGCTAAAATGCCTTCATTGTATTTTTAACCGACATTTGTATACGAAATTTAAATACAATTATTTTACATTCTGAAAACCTCGATTCTTGAACCATTTATCTACATATAAATTTATTTTTCTTTTGGTTTGGAATTATGATGAAAGGCACTTCAATAAAAGCGAATAATTTACTTTTTTAACAAGATCTTATTCGTTTCAGAGGCAAATGTCTCAGAGTAAATGTATTCCTTTTATTTAATGAGCTTATCCTTATTTCCAAACGTACTTCTGTCCTGATATAAAAAACATTGATGAGATTCTTCAGGCAACATCGTCTCCATCGGTCCACGCCGAGAGGCTTTCTTTCAAGATTGAAAATATTTCTGATTACTAAGATTCATTTTCTCTCTGTGCAACATTCACTCGTTCTGGATTGTTTTGAAGGATCACTGACCCCATTTCCTTTGCGAACCAGTAGCTGAGTCTAGTGCAAGAAACGAACTCCGCTTTAGAATAGCGAACCACTTCTATGTCATATTGCACCATAGATAGCTGACAAAACGTGGCTGTAATCAAGATATTTAATAACAAAACTTTCCAAGCTCGCAAGATCAAGAGACAAGAGTTCTCCAACAAAACAACAAAAAGAACTCTTCTCAAAAGATGCTCTACGCTAAGAAACCGATCGATTTGACCAAAAAGTAATTATAAAACACTGTCAAAATCCATTGTTTCTTAAAAGCATCGCTCTCTATATATATGTGCCAGTCTGGCAGGATGACACTCCAGAAATATCCCAACTTTCTGCACGAAATGAGAAACGATGTCGACAACGCCTATATCTTTCATCTCGTTGAAATCTGGAGCAATCGATCACGGTGTACTTGACAATGCAGAACGCAGGGTGGCGACGGAGACAAAACTATATTGTCGATAGATTGACCGCATTTCGCGAGACCGTGCAACGAGAATACCCAACACAAAAATCGTCACCGATTCGAAACGGTACCGAATCTTGATTGCTCCACAAAGGGAAGTTACTGTAGCATGACGACGAGATAACGTGAAGCTTTTGAAATCAAATTTTAATGTCACATGAAAGTAAAGTTTTTGGAGTAGGTTTTTTTTTTAAGGGTGAGCTTTGTATGGCCAGTGTGCACTTTGGCCCTGAAAGTGTGTTGGGGTTGGGGGATACGGAGC
Organism: Protonemura montana; assembly: GCA_947568835.1. Taxonomy (NCBI): domain Eukaryota; kingdom Metazoa; phylum Arthropoda; class Insecta; order Plecoptera; family Nemouridae; genus Protonemura; species Protonemura montana. The sequence continues at coordinate 12,849,827 of OX387610.1, read as the reverse complement.
ACTTTTGAATTGTTGATTGGATCGAGTTCTCGGAGTGGAATTGAATTTCGTTTCAGGCGGAACGTTCCATTGAAAATTGACAATTAAAATTAAACTTCTTGGCAGTTTTCGCTGGGGTCTATGCTCTAGAAGGTATATTCATTAAAATGGCTTGTATAGTTGTACGCCAGTTTTTGCTCTCAACTCTTCAGAGATCGATGAATGACTTCATTTAGATCAGTGTGACGACGCTTTTTGACTGACAAAAAACGAACGAACGAACTGTATTTAATAATGGAGTAGAAAAATTGCTTATTGCTAATCGTGATTTATAGAAGGACTTTTTTTTAGCGACATATTTTTATAAAAGCATTATAAAACGACTTATCACGTTAAATCCCACCCGTTAAACGTCACGTTGCTACAATATTTATATCCGATAAGATTTCAAAATAATATTTCACACTTTTACTAGAAAAAGACTTGCTCTCTACAAGTGTAACAGCCATTACATACATTAAAATCGCAAAAAATGTTCTTTGAAACGGCAGAAGCGTTTTTTTTTGTTTGTTTCTGTAACCACGCAGTCAATTATTTGGCAATCCACCAAAGGATTATCGTCTTTAAACGAAAAAAATATAAAGATACATTTCTAAAAGAAATTCAAAGCCGTCTTGCGACAGCAAAAAAAAACCGGAAAAGTACCATCTCTGGTTGAATTGCTAAACGCAATCAAACTTTGAGTATGGTTGTATCAGAAACTTTGAAGACAACCTATTCACCTCGAATAACCTCCTTCTACTCGCTGGCGATACACCACGTTTTATGAGTCATGTGCCATCTAGCGGAAAATCGAACGGCTTTTTTTTTCTTTTTCGATTACCGCGGATAAAGAGACACTAGCACGTAGCCAGTCTGGATTTCGTTCCTGCATTTTGCAAAACACTGCAGCCATCAACGAGACCTTACGTCCGGTGCTTTCTAATGACTGCATTTCCGAGTTGTCAAGTCGCATGTTCTGACTTCATTTATTTGATGACTTGATAAAAAAATCAACGGCAAAGTCTTGCAACTGACCCACGTACAGAAGTTTATGCACCTTATTACTGTCCTACCCTTTGTTTACTGTCGCTGAAAGGAGGTTCACTGCTTTCTTGTCTGAACATTACCACCCGTACCAGTACCGAACGCTTTGTCGTGTTGGAAATACGGGTTCTCGGGAGATCACCGAAGTTAAGCAACACTGCGCTGAGGCAGGTATTGGATGGGTGACCATCATACACATGACCAGTTCTGTTCGGGAGAGAGGTTGGAGAGATGAAAGTTACGCAACACCGCGCTGGGTCAGGTATTGGATGGGTGACCATCATACACATGACCAGTTCTGTTCGGGAGAGAGGTTGGAGGGATGCAAGTTAAGCAACACTGCGCTGGGTCAGGTATTGGATGGGTGACCATCATACACATGACCAGTTCTGTTCGGGAGAGAGGTTGGAGGGATGAAAGTTAAGCAACACTGTACTGGGTCAGATATTGGATGGATGACCATCATACACATGACCAGTTCTGTTCTGGAGAGAGGCTGGAGGGATGAAAGTTAAACAACACTGCGCTGGGTCAGGTATTGGATGGGTGACCATCATACACATGACCAGTTCTGTTCGGGAGAGAGGTTGGAGGGATGAAAGTTAGTACGGCAACTTCACTCGCCTTGCTTATCAACCTCTCGACAGCATGGATTTGAAGAGGAATGTGTATTATTGCTATATTAACTTTCATCCCTCCAACCTCTCTCCCGAATAGAACTGGTCATGTGTATGATGGTCACCCATCCACTACCTAACCCAGCGCAGTGTTGCTCAACTTCGGTGATCTCACGAGAACCGGTGTTTTTCACACGCCAAACCTTTCGGTAGACTTTTCATTTTTAAATTTGCATAAAGCACGCTGGCTTCCAAATATGGCGTTAAAAAAGTCGTTGTTGATAAACTTATTAAAACTTAGTAGAAAATGAATCTTAACTACAATAAACATAGCGTGGCTTTTAAATTTTGAAGACACAAGTCAAATAATTAGGTTAAGAGCTGTGGCTAAAGCGTACTTACCCTATCGCAATGGCGGTTGACATTTCCCACACGCGAGTTGCCACTTTCAGAACTAGCTGACAACGCATCACTGGCACCCGATTGTCACAATTAAAGACAATTAGAACTCATTGTTAATATTTTCAATACACAAATTATAAACATCTTACCAACTTCAATCGCTGATATCAAGTCATTTGTAATCGAGAGGCCGGTGTTTGAAAAAATACGCCCTCGGTCGCAAATTCAAATTCCTGACGACTCTAGAGCCGAAGCGCTTTCAAAGCCGCGTGGCCACTATGAGAACCTCGACAGCGCCGTTACCATAGCAACGCACCAACAAGCTTTTGCTTCCTAGTTTTCCGTTGGCTTATTGTAGTGGTGGGTTTAGAATTTACAAAATATATTTATATTAGATAATATTATTTACCTATGAATAATTACTATAAATAACAAATAATATAAATAAATATGGGTTTCTATTTACAGAAAGAATTGCAGAGAATAATTGCATTATTACAGAATAAATATTGAAATGTCATCCATGAAAAAAAAATGTTGACAGGTTGGCTGGAAGATGTTTTTTTTTAATAATTTAGGTCCTGTTTTACCAAAATCTCAACTCCTAGTCGAAATTAAACTATTACCATGTCGACTTCATGAAATTCAGATGTGTTTTTTTATAAAGAGGTCCAGAACATAGTTGAAAATTTTGCTAAAATCTGACCTGAATATTGTTCGTCAATATTCGAAATCGTTTTCGCAAAACGTAATTTAGTTTATATTTTCTGTATTTAATCAGGTCATACGATGATGTATTAAAGTGTAATTTTAACTTAAAGCTATATTAAAATAGCTTCAAAATATTGTACAGTAATAAGTTGTTTGATATAGCCGTCCACTCCAAGTTAAAAATACTAAAGACTTAAATAAGTGCAAAGACAAAATTACTGAATTTATTATCAAAAAAGACAAATACTTTCTCTTCTAATAATTCTAATCTTCTGATCTTTAATCTTAAATAAACTATTAATTAATTTTTGTTTAATATTAGTAATAAAGTAATATAGTATAGCTCGTAGCACAAATGTAAATTTTTGTTGACACACAAGAATATCTTATTTCTATTTGTATTATATTTGCTTAAAATATCTGGAAAATTGTGGAAAATTAACAGGATTCAAAAAAAATATATATATATTGATTTTTCACTCTGATATTAAGAAAAAAAATCCTAATGGACTTAAATAAATCAATATCGCATTCATATCCAGTAATAAATTGAGCGCACTTCTAAATTCCTGAGACCGGATATCAGAGTAATTTGTGGCCAAGTTAAATTGGCGGTATAATGGCCATCGAATGAATCACTGATAACCAGAACTGCCACTAAATCTCATCTTTCTTGGCTCAAACCACCCTTAACACCGAACCACCCCTTGGTAAGCAATTGGTAAGCCCTGTGCCCCAATGATTTATTTACCAGCAATGTCGCTTATGAAGTTATAAAAAAAAAACATCCCTTGGTCTCTTTGTGTTCTAATAGGGTTAAAATATTTTTGTCAGATCAGATAATTTTTTTATTTTTAGTCTCCGGGCTGTTTGACTTTTGACAAAACGCTTGGCGTGTGAGTGAGTTTTCTTTTCGGTTTTCCCTCAAAATGGCGGTAACTTTAGTTCAGAGTTCGAGATGGTCTATACGTAGTAAAATAATGTTCGTTTGTTTTCCTTTTGTGTTTGGCTGTAATTTCACCGAGGAAAAGTACCTAGGAAAAATTGTGGAAAAGCGTCGAAAAGCACCTAGGAAAAGCGAGGAAAAGTCAGCTGACATCAATGATAAATCGGACTACTCACCCGAAGAAATTGCCGTTGGTAAAACTTTTCTCCCACTTTTAGCCGAAATGAATGGACGATTTTCTTCTTTTTTTTGCGTTTTCTTTTCGGGTTGAGCAACTATCCAACAAAATTGACTTCTATAAATCTGATCCAGGGAAAACAATTTTCTGGCGTCGCAAATGAACAACCTCGGTTTTTTTTTTATGCCATATGACATACAACTTGAACAAAACTTTATAAATATAAAGTTCACCAGCAATGACGAAAGTTTGTCGATAAACCGCCTGAATAAGTCACAAAGGTAAATCCAATTAAATCCCAGAGATATGGTGTATCTCAAAAACTCAGGAACAACAGATTTTTAAGTTTCCAACTGCTAATTTCGAAGGTTATTATGCGACTCGTGTACATCTTGGAAGGTGTTAAAATTACTACAGTTATTTTATGATCATTGGGTATGATCAACAATCATGCCCAAACTGGGACACGAACCCCGATCTCCACCTGTCGCGGGTGTTGTTCTGAACCATTGAGCTACCTGGACACTGGCTTTTTGAGACGATTCTAGTGTATTTGATGAGAATGACAGTTCTCCAAGAAGTAGAACCAAGAGGCTGTGAATACTCACAGTCACTCTGATTCTAGTGACGCTATATCACGTCACAACCTGTCAAACTCGAATAACTCCAATTTGACGTTGGATTCGTTGCTGTATTAGGATGAAATCTGATTTAAATTGCAAACGCTTGCAATGCGCGGGGTATTTTATTATTATCAACACTATAACCGTCTCAAAATCCCGTTTGGGTCCCCGTTTGGTCATCAATTTTTGAGACGGTTTAAGTGTTGATAATAATAAAATACCCCGCGCATTGCAAGCGTTTACAATTTAAATAATATTTTATCCTAATAATACAACAGTTATTACTCTACTCAGGTAAAACCAGTGCTATTTGCCGAAACCAAAACGCACTGGGGTTGCACCCTTGGTAGAAGAAACATTCGAAATCACAGCCCAATCAATTCTGACAGCTAATATGTTTCAGATGTATGAATGGCGATAACTAGAATATTATACAACTTAATTTTTGGGACAGACTATAAGAGTTTTGCCTGTCTCATTCCTACCTACCTACCTCAACCAAGTGAACGTCTAAATTTAAAGTTTTTCACGTAGTTTCCGTGTTAACCGTGTACGGTTTGCGGCAGGAATCCGGGATTTAAAAGTTGATGACCTATTTTATGTGATTAATTCTGTCTTAACGAACATGGTAAGCTTTGCGGGCATGTCTAGTTAGTTTGGTACGACTTTCTGTCTTGAGCTGCACTCGTGACAGGACACGGATGATAATTATAAACTAATTAGTTTATAAATTATAAGATGGCTAATTGTAAAACATTCCGAACGATTTGGCGTGTTGAAAACACCGGTTTTTGTACGATCACATAAGTTAAGCAACACTACGCTGGGTCAGGTATTGGATGGTTGACCATTATACACATGGCCGGTTCTGTTCGGGAGAGAGGTGGAGGGATGAAAGTTAAGCAACACTGCGCTGGATCAGGTATTGGATGGGTGACCATCATACACATGGCCGGTTCTGTTCAGGAGAGAGGTTGGAGGGATTAAAGTTAAGCAACACTGTGGTGAGTCAGTTATTGGATGGGTGACCATCATACGCATGACCAGTTCTGTTCGGAAGAGAGGTTGGAGGGATGAAAGTTAGGCAACACTGCGCTGGGTCAGGTATTGGATGTGTGACCATCATACACATGACCAGTTCTGTTCGGAAGAGAGGTTGGAGGGATGAAAGTTAGGCAACACTGCGCTGTGTCAGGTATTGGATGGGTGACCATCATACACATGACCAGTTCTGTTCGGGAGAGAGGTTGGAGGGATGAAAGTTAAGCAACACAGCGCTGAGTCAGGTATTGGATGGGAGACCATCATACACATGACCAGTTCTGTTCGGGAGAGAGGTTGGAGGGATGAAAGTTAGGCAACACTACGCTGTGCCAGGTATTGGATGGGTGACCATCATACACATGACCAGTTCTGTTCGGGAGAGAGGTTGGAGGGATGAAAGTTAGTACAGCAACTTCATTTGCCTTGCTTATCAACCTCTCGACAGCATGGATTTGTGGAGGAATCCTGTTGTTCGCGTTGTACCGTCCTTCGGAGGGGACGTTAAGCCGATAGACCCCTTGGTTCTAAACAGGAACAGGCTACGTGCCGGCTCTGAGTTTTCCCTCCTCTCTTCTAGGCTAGGTCTGCTAAGCATCTTCAATTTTATCACCATCCACTTATTCGTGGAACCTTCATACAACGTCCCGTATAAGAACTGTCAGAACTAAATACCACAGATAACCATTCATTTTAATCCTGGTATTTAAGACATAGAACGTGACCTAAACCTGACATAAAAGAAATGCCTCCAAAACCTAAATACCTTAAAATACCGTTAAAACGTTTCAGTAAATGAAAATAGTAATCTAGTTTACAGTTTGATTGATTAAGGTGCCTCTAAAAGAGTAACTACCTCTTAAAAAGTATATCAAGTTTAACGTCCGTAAGCCATATACTTAAATACAAATTTGCATATTCCGATAAACTTGAGACGGAACGTAGCGTGAATTTATCTGGCTTGGGTGCTAATAAAAAGTTCGGGAGACTTTTTTTTTAACAAAAAGTTTTATACGATGGTTAAATATTGATAAGTAATTCAAAAATGAAGTGATTCAGCTTTGCCAAGGAACATTTTTAAGACTTCGGTGTGACAATGTGATAGTGATAATTTCTTTACAACAAAACATGTTTTTTTTTTATTGAAGATATGTTTTGATGTTGCTTCCATTAAAGGTACTTACAAACGCTAGACTTGCCAATGCGCTTATTCGTTTTCAGTGTTCTTTGGCACAAACAGGTCAAATACCTCTTCACTAATTTACTTTTATAACAATGAAAAACCCTGCATTTAACAGTTAGATTATTCTTTAATCAAAAATCTCTTTGTTATCTTGTGAAAACATCATTATCACTCGCGAGAGCTGAAGCGATGAAATAACAACAACCCTTTAACAACTCACTCAAAATTCAATACAATTTCGCGCGAACCATGAAAAAAAAGTAATCAATTTTAATGTACACATCACTGCTCCCGCTGCACTCTGGAATGCATCGACACGGTTCATCGCACGCCATCGATGCATTTTCTCTTCATCCAATCGCAAACAATCCTTCTGTGTTTTCCCGGATTTGGGTCAAAATGAAGTGATGTACCCACCCTCCAGTTCACCCAACGGCTTAATTAATTATGCATGACATGCTCTTTTTAATTACTGGCATTACGACCGGGCAAATGCTGAGAGATATCGTGGTATATATGTGATATAACATAGCACCTACCCTCAAGTACGGTAGCATTTTCATAGTGTAGGTGTGTTTTAGCAAAAAAACACGAAAATCTCGTATATACTATATTCGCCATATGTGTATACTCGTGATTTAATTTGTGAGGTTTAACGACGAACGGTTTTGAAGTCTGGTCTAATGGCGTTGGATAATGAGTGGGTATTAATGTACCTATCCTAGCCTAGAAGGGATGACGGGGCAAACTGGTGATAGCACGTAACCTATCCTGTCGAAAAGCACCAAGAGGACCACCGGCTTATCGTCCCTTACGAAGGACGATACAATGCGAACAACAGGATTCCTCCACAAATCCATGCTGTCGAGAGGTTGATAAGCAAGGCGAGTGAAGTTGCTGTACGTAACTTTCATCCCTCCAACCTCTCTCCCGAACAGATCTGGTCATGTGTATGATAGTCACCCATCCAATACCTGACCCAGCGCAGTGTTGCTTAACTTTCATCCCTCCGACCTCTCTCCCGAACAGAACTGGTCATGTGTATGATAGTCACCCATCCAATACCTGACCCAGCGCAGTGTTGCTTAACTTTCATCCCTCCAACCTCTCTCCCGAACAGAACTGGTCATGTATATGATTGTCACCCATCCAATACCTGACTCAGCGCAGTGTTGCTTAACGTCGGTGATCTCACGAGAACCGGTGTTTCCAACATACCAAACCGTGGTCTGTGTATGCTTTTTTTCTTGTCACTTTGTCGGGGAACGAATATTGAGCTGTCATTTCTGTTATTTCTGTGTTTGATGGTTGTTTACGAAGGGATATGCGATTTCCTGTCACTCACAATGCTGGTCGTCGTTGCTATGAAATAGGCGTTGTAGTTAATCTCATCATGAATGTTTGGATTGAGTTAACAGGTGTAGTTAGAGGGTCAGCGTTGATGTTTAACTTTCTACTGAGCAAACGAGCCGGCAACACGTGGTAACTTTGGATGCCACCCGATGGCGCTCAGAATATCGAAAATGAAATTTCTAAACACTCAAAACGACGGTGACTCCATGCCTAGTAGCACATTTTCATTGAGTAGCATACATTTTTGCCCGTAAAGTAGTCATTTGGTAGCCATTTTGTGAAGGCAGTTTAACATTAGCGCTGTGTCAGTACGATTTAATATTGAAGTTAAATTAACAAAGTATAATCATGGAGATAATTTTTTTGCTATCATGCAGAAAGAAATTGCAGTTACTTTTGACTTGCTGGCTTATTTCCCTTCTACTAACTAGCTTTTATAAATGGACAGTATGAAATTCAGAAGGTAATTGACTAAATCAGATCAGAAGCAAAATCACCGGAAGGCTGAATCTATAATATTAAAGTAAACATAAAAGTTCATGGCCTTTGAAATGTTCTCTTGATTTACAAAAATGTTTTATTTTTTGAAGCCTATTGAGGATCTATGAAGACTTTAGCAATGCAGGAATTTGGTTGGCGTTTTCATTTATTCTGCCTGTGCTGGAATTAAACTCGCTGTAGAAACGTCTTAAGACGACTGCATTCGTGGAGGAATTCCTGCAACTGCACTGTACTTGCAGATTTGTAAGCCAGCAACGACCGCTAGGTTCCAAACTGACACCGAATTACGGATCCCTGTTAATAGGGATGTTTCAGATCCCTGGGGGTAAAATAAATGCGTTTTTTAATTATATTCACTCAAAAACACAAATATATTTGGGACTTATTAGAAACACTGATTTATTTTTATGTTGTTTGAGTATATTTATCTTATGAGTGATTTTTTTGTTTTAAAACGTACTTTCGGCTACAAAAAAATTGACGAAAGCGTAAATAAAAGTGGTGTTTAATAAATTAAAAATGTCTGTCTTTCTGTCCGTTTAAAGTTTGATCTAAAACTGTGTTTCTCTTAATAAGAACTTGACATAACCTCACTAAAATATCATCTTTGCACCTAGATATCCTAGCTTGGGCTTCTGTATGATCACACCTGATCTCTGCGTTATTTCATTCGTAAGTAAAATAATACTACCTGGAAACGCCACAGTCTTTCCGTTTGCACAGGTGAAATTGAATGTTGTCTGCAAACATTCCTCGCACCCGAGTTTCTGCCACTGCAAACAAACATAACCTCATTTTTCCACCGGCAGTTATAACGATAAGCAAATGTTGGATCGTGTATTGATATCTTGTTAGAGCTATTTATTTGCGTGCTTTTGACTTAGACAAATAAACATTCATCGCCGCTTACAAAACAAAAACACACACACAGCATCATCGTTTTGTTTCCCATCGTTTTTTCAACTCACATTCCCGACGATCAATCTTCTTTTGGCTGTCTTTTGCGTACCATCTATTTTTCCCTCGCCGTGCTAACCATCACACCAGACGCGCGAGAAAAAGATGTTTTTGTCTCTAGCTAACGAAGTGAGAAATGGTTTCTGAGACCAGCGTTACCGCTGCACAATGCAGAATCGTGGCCTCGTCTTGAGCCTACTTCAACGCAACTAACTATATACCAGTCCATTTCAGACGCCGTTATCTCGTGGCGCTATACGCTCTTGAGCATAGTCTAATTGAGTGATTTGGTTTTATTCCATTACAAGACTCGCCGAGGTGGAAAATGCTCGAGAAAATGCTCGCCACGTTCATGGTTTTCCCTCATCTCTTTTGTTCATGACAAACGCTTTTCTTATTCGCGGATTTTTCTTTTTTTTTTCTCTTTTCTCGCCGGCTACACCTTTCCTTTAGCTTCGAGTAGTATTCGTCTACTGCTGCGTCCATAAATCTCAGGTCACATCCTATATATTTTCCTCTCTTTCCACCTCCCGTTCTCTCATAACGATCTGTGCGAATAAAATATCTCGACTTGATTTCTTTTTATTTCCGGTCGGCCATTCCTCTTTCACGCGCCGACGAACGAAACGCGCACACCAAAAGTAATTTATCAAAAAAATAAATACAGAACAAAAAAATAATTCCGATTCTCGACACCTTTAGCTTTGATATGCGTCCGACGGGGGCCAATCATTATAAATCAAACGCGCTCTTTCTCTCGGATGGCACAGACGCAAAGAGCCAATCTGTGAAATATTCTACGCACCTGACCCAAGTGCGTATCACGGATTATTCCCCGTGTTAGCCGCTTCGAAACTTTTCATTTCCACCTCGTTAGAGTTTCCCCCCACGTTTCATCTCCATTTCCCGATCCGTCAGAACATGTTACTGCCAACACAATTAGCAATTATCCAGCTTGCTATTTGCTGTAAATGATTGATGATAACTCATCTGGTGAAAAGGGATAAAGTTCTTGAGCTAAATCTATAGTGTTCGAGATGTTCTATCCTGTGCTAATGATCGTTGAACAGCTTGAGATTCGAACTGGGACACTTTCAACCGCCGCGTGGTCGGTTCTCTTTAATTGATAACAGCTGATGACATGGTGTGTTTCTTCTTTGTCTTGCAGTTCAACTTTGTCGGTAAGCTACTGGGACCAAAAGGGAATTCGATGAAAAGACTTCAGGAAGACACAATGACCAAAATGGCGGTGCTCGGAAGGGGCTCGATGAAAGACAAGCAAAAGGTAATTACTTTGAGCTGAATTAACAATTGGTTTGCGGAATGCCGGGTGATCTAGAACAAGGTTTGGTCTTGTACAGAAGGTTCAACTTTGATGACTATCAGATGAATCGGTTGTTAATACAGCTGGAAGAATGTCCGTACATTTACAACAATTAACAGTTCTAAATTTAGCTTATTTTAAATAAAACTAATCTTTATATATAATATATATTTATATATAATTATACATAATTTTAAATATCTGGATAGGTAGATTAAGAACTAAACGTAATGAATAAGGACATTTTAATTGTATCACATAACGTTAGGACAACCTCCAAAAATTGGCGTGTTTTCCATACACATAATTATTTAGTTAAAAAACGCCAATGTGTTCGAGATCTTATTTCAGAAAATACATAATACATTAGTTTTTAAGTTATTGACCCTGATTATTTTCTTTAGATGCATTAAGGAAGCTTGAACTTGGTAATTGTTATAATTTTATGTGGTTCTTTTCTAATCGGAAAATTGTCGGGACTGCTCTAACCCTTGAAGAAGTAACTAGTATATGTTGCGAAACGTTGGGTAATTTAGTAGCCCTTTACTTAGCATTCAAAACCCATTTCAAATAGTTTTTTCTCAAAACTAATCTTCTTTTTAGCATGTCTCAAACCTAGTCTCAAAACTCCACTTGAAGTTGTTCCTTGTTTTAAACAAGCTGTGTAAAACCTCACTGAAGCAAAATGTCAGTGTCGTTATAAAAAAAATATTTCATGATTCTCTTGTCTCCTGGCTCGACTTGACTTCAGAATGTAATCCATCAAACATTTTGATGGCAGACAAGAACATTCAGACTCTAAAACATTGCATGCTGCTTCAGTGATGTATTTTCTCATAAAAGTAGAGAAGTATTTCTGTGTGTGTTTCTAGGTGTTTAAAGTATGAAGACTCCATTGGTGTGGGTTGGCAATTGATATTCTCGTGTCAATCATCTCGGTATTATCTTTATATTTTCAAATGTGCTATCAGAATGCGTGTCGCTTTATTATCCGACAGATTTTTTAGCATCTTTTTTATATTTCCTTTTCATCTTTGAAGACTGTTAAACGGCGTGTTTCACAATTTTTTATTATTTTTATTGCTCGGGTTCGTTCAAAAGTCGATGAAATTGATAAAAAAATAGATTTATATTACAAACTTATGCGAACCGCTTCTGAAAAATATGAGTTTTCCAATTCCATTTTTTTTTTTCGTAATAAAACTGAAGTAACCCCGTGTTTTATCTGTGGGAAAAATACTGAAATAACATAACCTCACTAATTTATACAGGAAATAGTTATCGTTACTCGTCTAAAACTTGTGCTCTGCGCGAATTACAATTCCCTGCACTGCAACTGAACTGCATCACAAGTTTTACTGCAATAACCAACTCATAGTGAGAGAGTTCACATATGCAATTGCATTGGATTTTCACCTGACTAACTCTGAGCAAACCATCTCGGCGATAGGTGACCGGGGATTGTTTCTAAAGCTGTGGACCATTTCATTCGATTCTTGCATCTAAATCATTTTACAACAATCCTAGATTTTAACAAAAACTATTTGAAATGGGTTTTGAATGCTAAGTAAATGACAACGAAATTTAACAACGAAATTTAGTTGTCCTTTACTTAGCATTCAAACCCCATTTCAAATAGTTTTTGTTGAAACTAGTGCTAAAGCTAAATCAAGTAGACATGAGTCTAAAAACCATCATACCCCTACTGGATAATCATAATGATCTGACGTCGCTTTCAAAGTCATTAAAATTAGTTTAATGCTGTAAATTCTACATTGCGTCGCAATGAGCAGAGTTTTGGACTAGTTTTTAATCATATTTCTAATCCAATTGAAGCCCCCAGAGGCAAGCAGATTAATTTTTCAACATCTCTCTGCTTCAAGGGGTTTATTTGTTCTCATTTATTTGTCCCCTATTTCAATTGATAGAAAAGAATTTATGTGCTAGAGGAATTTAATATCTGAACGTCATTGAGAGACTGCAGCAAAGTTGGTGTCCCAATCAGTTCCGTGCTTTAACGATGTTCGTTTCGTTCTGGAACAATTTTCGAAACTCAGTTTTTCTCTCTAACAGAATTTTCTACTTGTCGAGATATTTTTCATTTTCTCTAGTTTTGCGCTCGCGTAATTAGTCTTCAGTTGAATGTCTTGGACCATTTATCAGAGGCAACCTTTTCTAGCCCCCGCCTCTGGGCAAATATTTGCACCAAATATTTGTTGTTTCAATTTTCTTATTCTGTATGTAAGCTTATTTACTTTGCTGCTTGATAGTAGAATACATATGGTGGCATTCTGGCACATTTATGGCTGACAGCCCCCATCTGATCACGTTTCGATATCGAAAAGCTGCGGTTTCTTGCATTCAAGAAATTAAAAATACAACAATATAGGTGAAAGTTCTTAAACATTTTAATACTTTTCTTTTGGTTTATTTCCAAAAAATGTCTTCCGACGGACCGGAAATCTAGGTTAGGGTCAATTAAGGTTAAACTCGGGCGGTTGAAGAACATAAAATTACTGCTCCTGTAATAGCTGATCAAAATATAGGTAAATCTATTTCATTATTTTATTAAACTCGTGGTTTTTTTCTAGGTTAAGCACACTAAAAAATGTGAATCCCATTCGAAAAAGGAGCAGTCTTTCTTACAAAAGTAATCCTCTTATAGTAGATCACCAAAAGTTAAGTATTGAAAGTCTTCTTGGAAATGCTCGTATTTTTCCTGGGGTAGGGAAATGATCCCATTTGTTGACCAAATCACCAAAAAATCGATTACAGTCAAAAACTTCTGAAATGTGTTTGAATCTCCAAATGAAAGCGGTTTATCGTTTTTCCTGAATTCTCATTTAGATTGAGTACCCACGTTGCATGTTTACTTGAAAAACATAACATAAATTACGGCGAAATCCCAACAAAATGCCCCCCCATATGTGCTGATCACATCACGTCTAATCAACCTAAAATACTTGTTTCAAAACTCTGACGCAACCTGACCCCATGACGTCTAGCCTTCAGAAACTAGTAACGAAACTTATTAACGAGTCCGTTATATACTAACTACCATAATCTCTGTCCGCGACCTCCCAGTACCTACCCTTCACCATGCCAGTCCGACAGTGGCCGGTCAACTCTGTTCATACTTCCACTCTATTTAGGACAGGGTCGTGGGCCAGAATCCAATGCCGTCCAGCTAATGATGCATCGGCCACAAGGGATGAAAGTCCGAGGGTCAAATTACCCTACGGGGGGGCGAAAAGTGGGAGGCAGAACGAGTTCACAAATCTGAAAGGACTGATTCAATATCGGAATGGTCTCGACTTCTTTATGTGGATAGCGTTTTCAGTTCGCTGCGTTTTTGGTGAAAATTGAGGAGCTAGAGTAGAATTTGTAAGTGTTTCAGGTTGGAAAATAGTAGCTCATTTAAAGTTATTTCTGTGGAAGTTAGATATTTTTCAAATTGCAAAAATCACGGTTGGAAATTGTTTGTTTTTACCTTTAGTTAGAACGGTGAAGTTTGGTCTATTCTTTGTATTATTAGTTGATCTGTGGGGTTCAACGACACACTTTTTTGATAACGGGCTTTGCGGCACTGGTCTAATGGCGTCGGTGAATGAGTGGGTGATGAAGTAGTTGATGATAAACCTTACATAACCTAGAAGGGAGGAGGGAAAATCCAGTACCGCGACGTAGCCTACTCCTGTCGAAAGGAACCAAGGGGACCACCGGCTTAAAGTCCCTTCCGAAGGACGGTACAACTCGAACAACAGGATTCCTCCACAAATCCATGCTGTCGAGAGGTTGATAAGCAAGGCGAGTGAAGTTGCTGTACTAACTTTCATCCCTCCAACCTCTCTCCCGAACAGAACTGGCCATGTGTATGATGGTCACCCATCTAATACCTGACCCAGCGCAGTGTTGCTTGACTTTCATCCCTCCAACCTCTCTCCCGAACAGAACTGGCCATGTGTATGATGGTCACCCATCCAATACCTGACTCAACGCAGTGTTGCTTAACTTTCATCCCTCCAACCTCTCTCCCGAACAGAACTGGCCATGTGTATAATGGTCACCCATCCAATACCTGACTCAACGCAGTGTTGCTTAACTTTCATCCCTCCAACCTCTCACCCGAACAGAACTGGTCATGTGTATGATGGTCACCCATCCAATACCTGACTCAGCGCAGAGTTCCTTATGTTCTGTGATCTCATGAGAACCGGTGTTTCCAACACGCCAAACCTTTCGGTTAGTTAGGAAATCAACCAGGTAGTTATGTTTAAATTTATAAGGTTAATGTTTAAATTAGGGACCAGAGAGAATTGGAAAACAGGAAGTTTATATGAGTGTAATGAATTAGCAGGAATAGAATATAAAGCAACCTAAAATGAGCGCTGTCAAGCCGTCCATTTTGAAAATATAACGTTTTCAATTTAACATTAGATTTTGCCATCAGCTCAACCACATCTCAATCCCTTCGCGCTAAGCCAGTGACACGTTTGCTTATGCGTGACGGACTCGACGGCGTCCAGTTTCAGTTAACGTACGCCGCGACGTCGGCGTCGCTATGGGATCGCCGTCAAATAACGCCATCAGGATTACAGCACGGGACAATGTCCGCAGGGCATTTTACTCAGAAAACACGTCCACGTTCTCGCAGGGTCTCGCTTGAAACGTGAATACCGTGATACGCGTTGACAACCTGGAATTGAGGGGTCGGTCTTGGATGCTGAGAAATAATGGTGCGTGGACCGTTAGATTTCTGGAGGGGGGGGTGGGGAGGGTGTTCGTCTACCGGAGTTTGGAGGGTGTGCGTAGAAGGGAGTCTGGTTGAGATATTGATATAAGTTTTTGGATGCTTCGGCATATTTGTTAAACTTTAGCATAGCCAGGGGTGTACCTAACTTTTTATCGGTTTCCGGGGGTTAATGGGATACCATAGGGGATAGTTTATTTATTCTTATCGTCATTGTTTCGAATTGTGTTTTAGTTTTGATTCATTTAAGCGATCTGTTGACTTTTTATAAGGTCGTAGCATTAAATTCAACCGACTCTCTTCCAACACGGCTACTTTTCGAAACATTGATTTTTTTATATAGGGCTGAAATTTACTTTTCAGAGTCGACTGCGACCATGACACTCTTAATACCAGTTTGTCAGTTGCACGTTAAGTACTTAACAGACCGTTAACTAACGAAAAACATCTTATGATTGGCTGTTGCCAAATCTAATAACTATTTAACGGGCTGTTAGGTTTTTAAGGAACAACTCAAAAACCGTCATTTCGGAATCTGGCCTTTTGTCCTTGAATCTGGCATGTCCTTCAATATAAACCATTCCAATACCCTGTCTAGAACCGTAACAACAATAACATCAAAAAATGATTGTTTTTTCTCTGCTTTATCCACCCCCCAGGAAGAAGACCTCCGCGCATCTCTCGACCCCAAATACGCACACCTATCGGACGATCTCCACGTCGAAATCGCCGCGTTCGCACCTCCCGCCGAAGCGCACGCACGCATAGCGTACGCACTGGCCGAGGTGCGTAAGTACCTGATTCCCGACTCAAACGACGAGATCCGCCAGGAACAGATGCGAGAGATGGAGTTGATCCAGACCGTGACGTCAGACAGCCCGCCGGGAGCGAACGGGACGCAGGCGATCGCTCGCAAACCGGTGCGTACCTCTCATGCTATCAATCTTGCTCTGAGTGGACATAGGGAAAGAGAGCTTTGGTCGATTGAGAGTGGTATGGATGTATACAGCTGGGTTTCTATTGGTTGTTTTTGAAAAATCTGTTCCTCGCGGCCATGTTATGGGGGTCGTTCGTTTTGATTCGTGTACGGTGATTAATCTTCCTCGATTGGCACTGGGATTAGAGAGTTTTGGTAGACATGGAGTGGTTGGGTGGCTAGACAATTTAGCTTTATTTACCTATGGCAGCCATTTACGGTTATATGCTACCAATATCAATAGTTAATTACGCTATATTGCTTCTTTTTTTTTAATAGTTGAGAGTATCTTGTAATAGATGTCTTCTCTTAGAGACATTAACCTACCGTGTGTCCGTGAAAGCTCTTGTTCTCTAAACAATACAAGGCACTGCAAGTCAAAACAGTGTCAAGTCCACAAAATAATCAAATATATATGTTAACGCCAGACACGCTAGAACATTGCCATCCGTCCCGTCAAAGACACAAATACAAGGCAAAGACATCAACACATCATTCAATCCGACCACTCCCCCGATGCCAATACTCTCTAGTGCTGGTCGGTCCCTTTCAACGCCCTCGACCCACGGCGGCCACTCATTGCGTATTGATGTCCTGTGACTTGATGGCCGACGGGACTTCGGTGTCAGGGCGCTGTAAGCTCGATGCCCCTTTGGTTTCTCAGCGACGCTGATGGGGAGATTTATGTCCTCCTATCAACTGACAGTTGCCGTGGCGACCGGAATTGCTGCGCTCTGTTTTGCTCTTTGTTATATTTTGGCAATTGGTCAAAGCTTTCAGTGTATGCCACGGTTTGGAGTCGTTAGCTTGCTTTTTGATTTTTGACTCCCGTAAGCTTATTGAATTTTCTGTTATGGCCGCTCGGATATCAAGGTCAAGCTATTTAGATTCAAAGTCATATCAAGAACATATGTGATGTTCTATACTGGGAGGCTATAACTAGTGTTTTGTAAGGAAAATAGTATCATAAAGTGTTTTTGGTATCTAAGTTAAAATGTTCCATGAGCGTATTTTGTAAAATTAAATAGTTTAAGAATGAAAATTCCTCTAGCTAAATTCTAAGTGCACGCTTTGAAAGTATGGTAGTACTCGAAGGATGCACCAATTGCTGTTCCCGTTTATCTTGTCACAAGCTTACTGCTCCAGTATATCCTGGAGAGGTGGAGCACACAATTATTGCAAATTGCTTCAATTGTGAACTCAATATCATTGCTAGAACGGTTTCCCACAAACACCAAGCTATCTGTGCTCGACCTCTTACATTTACAATGTCGTTTCTTACTTGTCCCATCGTACACGCTTATCTTCTTTCAATATGCATTCACCCGTTTATTTGTTCGCTATTTTATTCGTTTCGCTTTCCCCCACTCCTCGCTCAACGTTTTTTTCATTTTCCTCACACAAAACATTAAACTTTTCGTTTTCCAAAAGTCACCCGTTTTTCGTTTATGATTTTCGTTTTATTATTTCCCTTTTTTCGTTTTCCTCCTCTAGGCATATCCCGGCGGCACCAGTGGCGTCGCCTACATGCACAACGTCGGCCACCCACCCCGTGGCCGTGGCCATCCCCGCGGCGGCGGCGGCGTCATTCATCATCCTCTCAACAACCACACGAACGTCAACTCGATCGACAGTAGTCGCTTCCGGTGGCCTACCCCCGGCTCGGGGTCTGTCTCGTACGCTCAACAAGGTTATGCCCCCCAGGTCCGTGGTCGAATGGCCTCGAGGGGCACTTCTGGCTTACGTGGCGGCGGCGGCGGTGGCGGTGGCGGAGGAGCTGGCAACATGGTACCGGCTATGAGGCCGACACGAGGACTGTTGACTCCGCCCTCGGCGCGCGGTCGCAAGCCTCCTCCTCAAGCGTTGTTGCCAAGACCGACGGCGTCTAAGACTAAGGTTCTTAGTATCTTAGATAGAGCGCGCGTTGCGATGGAAGAAAGTTATGGCTACGAGGAGGAGTTGGCGGGATCGACAGGCGGATTCTATGAGGCACCGGCGTACGAGTCGTATACGACCACAGGGTACGAAACTTAACAGAGATACCATCTTATTTGGCATTAATATTCTTTGGTAGAATCCTACTGATATACTTACACGCACACCAACTTACATCCCCGGTATGATAAGATAGTGAAATGTAGAAAATTAAAGGCGAACACCGCGTGACTTTACTATTGAACCGCCCATGTTTAGCTGTAACTTTCGTTTTCTTAGTTGAAAATACAGTGGATCTTAAAACATGGCAGTTTATATCATAAACCGGCATCAATTCAACATTTCAGACAAGTTTTACTCAACTTTTAAACAGAAACTTTTCGACAAACACTTTTATTTCGGTGTGCCAGTATGGGGTTTTAGCTCCAACCTTCACCAGAGGCCTCGTGGCACAGCGAAGAGGTCAACGCCATCTAAAGCGTTAGCTATGATAAATGATGGTCGCTCACCGTACAGCGTAAACCACAAAGTAGACCGTGCTTGTTTTCTATTCTCACGTTGCTACTCTAGTCTATTCGCACGGCTCGCGTGGTCACCATTTATCAATTCGCTAAACCGTCTAGCGGGTGTCAAAAAGTTGAAGACTCGACTTATCAGGCACTTGCCTGCTCGATAACTCAGCTGGTGGCGGCTGTCGGTACTGGAATTGACACGTGTTCGGCCTTGATAGTGACGGGTATATCGTGATCCCTCACGCTGACGCCGTTGTAGTGGTTTTCAGTGACGCGTTTCACATGGGGGGACATTTTGTTGCGATTGCCATGACCACTTTCCATGCCTTTCCTTGAGTTTTGTTCGACGCGTTCATTGGAACTCTTGCAGACCCCGTTTATGCTTGTTTGGCATGACTCAGAGCATGACTCTGGTCATGCTCGAATGCATGTGACTTAGCTCCACATTTCTTTCACCCTGGGCTAGCAGACTTATTGAAATGCTTTATTTTTTTCATAGTTGCATGATGTTTTAAAATCCTCTCGCTTATCGTTATTGTATTTAATAATTCACAAACTCTGCTTGATGATCACACTAATTTTGTTATCATCTTTAAATTATGCACCCATTAAATTTAAGGAAAAGCTTTAATGTGTTAGTTGACACTTTGCTCCGTTCAGCGAGAGATACCTTCCCTGCAGAAGCACCACCGGTAGTTTTCAGCTGACGTGTGCGTCTGCCATTTTTTCTTTCGCTCTTAAGCTTTAGTCGTACCAATATTTTTTTTTTTTTTGAGCTAGTATAAGAATTTCTCTGGCAATTAAAATTGATAACAAATCTGGGAATTATTTTGCAGATTTGGTAAGTTTTTTAAAAAGCCATCACTGAAATCTTAATAGAAATATCTTCATGAGTGTATAGCAATACTATACTCCATCAATACTACAATACAACAATACAACACAACAATACAATACTAAATCCATCTACAGTTGGGTCTCACGACCCAACTGTAGATGGATTTTTGGTACTTTTTTCTATTTGCACGTGCACTTTTGTGTTCAGCTTTCGGTGGCACTCGCAAACAGTGGCGGCAGTCTGTGAAAAGTGGTTTGTCCGATTCCAGGTACAGTGGCGGGTACGACGACTTTGAAGATGCTTCGGCGGAATATTACGACTCGGCTGAAACCTACCCTGGAGGTGAGTGATGGAGTCGTGTTATCCTAAATGTGGCTCAGAGCGTAGATCCCATTTTGTGTCTATCAATTAGGTTCGTTTTAAGGTTTTGACTGGTGAAGTTCATTATGGAAGCTATTTGTATATTTAGACAATCCAACGATATTTTCCTGCATTATTTCACTTTGGTTTTGATTACAGTTGAATGGCTTTTAACTTTTTAATGTTCGGTTTTAGCAAAATCTCGCCTGAAAGTGTTAGTTGAAACTATTGCCAAGACGACTTCCAATCACATGCAGTGCAATTCAGATGTTTCTGTGAGCTAGAGATCCAACTTATAGTTGAACATTTTGTTAAAACTGTTGCCATGACGACTTCTAATCACATGCAGTGAAATTCAGATGTTTCTGTGAGCTAGAGATCCAACTTATAGTTGAACATTTTGTTGAAACTGTTGCCATGACGACTTCCAATCACATGCAGTGAAATTCAGATGTTTCTGTGAGCTAGAGATCCAACTTATAGTTAAACATTTTGGTAAAACCTTACTTAAGAAACCCAACGACATTAATTTTAAACGTGCATTTAATTAAAATGGTCCTCTTATTAACATTCTTTTTATTTCTCTCGTCATGTACCTCCTTCGCGTCCCTGTCCACGACTGACGATCACCCTCTGTTCTAGAAGAGGCGAACCGTTGGAAGGGCTTCAAGCAAACTCTGGGCCCTCGCTCGGAGAGAGCCCAGTACCGTGCCGCACCCTACGCTCGGCCGACAAAGAACTGAACTCGAGAGGGCGCCACGCAGTTCCGGTTCCAGCTCACATCTCACCTACCACGAAGGCGTCGTCGACTCGACGCAGCGACGACCATCGCGCGTTTTCACGACGTTTAACTAGTGGCGGCGGGTGTTAATTTCTTTTTTTTTTGTCTTTTTGTTCTTGTCTCTATCGCTTTTTGTTGGCGGCGACGGCGGCAAACGACGACGGAAGTTTTTTGGGGGTGCGCGCTGAAGAAGGCAGTGCGATGAGGGCGTTTCTCGACTAGTGTACCAAACATGTCAGCGCCGGCGAACGTGAGTGAAATGATTCAAATGTTTTACTATTAATTAGATTTTTCGTAACAAACAAACAAAAATAGTATATATAATGGGAATTTTTTAATTAAAAGAAAAACGAAATAAAGTTAATAAAAAAAAAAATTTAATGTGGTTGGGTGCCGAGCTATATTATTATATTGTATATGCGTGTAACTATGTGTCAATTCTTAACTGTTTATTAAAACTCGGTTATGATTGCGGTTTAAAAAAGGGATTCAATGAAGGGAGAGACTAAAAAAAAATAAAATAAATAAATGTACCTACCGTTATTAGAGAAATAGTTCAGTTTTGCTTATTCTTAGTTGTTAGGTACAGTCGTAAGCCGCGTAGTAGTGAATTACAACAACAAGAATACTGATTTGCAGCGTCGATAATTTTTTTGAAACTAGTTCTAATCGATCGAAGTTGAATGTTTTAGATTTGCTCCGATCAAAATGGTGTTAGTGATCCCTTCATTGTGTTCCAGAAGAGCTTGTTTCTCTAGAGGTTTTAAAATCCGTCCTCTCTCTCTATCGCAAATAAATTGGTACGACCAAATTAACACAAAAAAAAACATGTAAATTCTCTTCGTTATTGCAAAAAAAAACTGAAAAAAATAACGAAAACTGAAAAAAAGAAAAGCAAATACAATTTTTTTAGTATATTTGGTTGAGTGTTTCGTTATTGGTGTATTCTTTTCAAGTGCATGGCGATTTGAACCATGCTGGGGTCGGAAAAAAAAGTGTAAAATTAACCACAACCGTTAGCTTTACTTTTCATTTTTGCCCACAAAAATTATCTTGAATGGCGAAAGTTTTTATCAAAGAAAAAAAATATAAAAAATTGATTTCACATAACACTTACCAGGACCAAGAATGTTTAATCAGGAAGAGACAATCAGAATTATTTTTTGAAGAAATGGTGCGTGCAGCATGAATTTTCTTTTCATTATTTTTGTTTCCCATCGCAAAAAAAAAAAACATGAAGCAAAATGGACAGAATTGTGCCATGAATTTTTAATAGTAATTTAGTGACTTGAGCCATAATTTAATTCATTCCATAATGACCGTTTGTGTGACAAATTTATTAGTGCTCTTTGAGTGGTATCATTCATTGCATAGGCAAATGAATTACGTTTCGGATTAAGTTTTTTTGTTTCTGTATTCTGTAGAAATTAGAACAGAAGAGCAAGAGCAACTGGAGACAAAGCTTGACTCACTTATTGTAAAAATTAAAAATAGTTGTTATTTTGACTCAAAACATGGCGGATATTTTTTTTAACAAAATGTCCGCCAAATGCTTCTCAAGGTCATTAGCCGTCTCTAGCTGTCCGAGCTTACCAAGGAGTAAATTTTAGGTGTAAATTGAAACCATCGTATTTAAGAAAATCCTTTGATAAACTGAAAATAAACTGCTGCGTACGAATAAACGTTGAAATTTAATTGATTAAAGTTGTTCTTTTTGTTTAACAATACGTTTAAACATTTAAACTTGTGCGTCGTATTTGATCGTGAAGACCTGCCCTAAACTTGCTGCTTAAATGCGAATAACTTGCAGTGGATATTCACACTTGAATGTTTATCTTTGAATTACTTAAATATACTTAATAATAATAATGTTGATAACTGCTTTCTTAAATATGTTGTTAGTATTTAAACGAACAAAAAATGTCTTAAATATGTTTAAATTGAAGTTAATAATAATATTATAGAAGAATTTTGCAGTCGAGTAGAATTAATAGTTATTTTTTCCATTACTAACAACAAAGGAATTTAAATTTAATCCATTAAACTGTAATTAGTACTATTATTTCTGGATGTACATTTAAAAAACAGTTCTCTAACTAAAATTAAATAAAGAAAATGTATACAAAAATTTTGTTTTGTATAAAATTATTTTTCCGTATTTTTTTTCATCGCAGGTATAAATAATTGATTGTTGTAATATTTATCTTGCCACCCCCACATATTTATTTAGTTTAAATAATACTTGGTTAACCAATATCCTGCATTGTTTAATGTATCGATATAAAACATTCGATTTTATTTTCCTAATCTAATTTTTGCCTTTTCAAAACACACACAAAAAAAATATGTAAATGAGAATAACCGAATGCACGCCGAATGTGACACTTCCATTACCTTGGCGCACTGTTAGAGGTTCACGTTGCGCACTTTCACACAAAAATACATTCCAAGAAATTTCACATTTTTAATTCGAAGCTCTCCAATGACGACAAATTTCAAATCAAACCATTGCCCCCCCCCCCCCCTATTTTATTTTCTTAACTCATAGATAAAGTGAGAGTTACATCGATTGCTATGACAACAAACAATAACATGCAGTCAAAGTCAGCTGTTTCTGAGAGTTAGGAGCTTAACTCTGAGTTGAAAACTATTTTAGAAAATAACAGAAAATATCTATCAATTTTCTGTCGAGAAACTTTTTTTGGATTCAAGGTCATGTAACTAGATTACGTCATACTGCCGAAATAAGGGAACCACGCTGGAATAATATCTTCCAGATATTGACTTTCCAGGAGCAAATAGTCTAATCTACGCGGTATACCAAAATTCCTCAATTCTACTTGGACTTTCAGCTGAAAACTATTAACTTTTCAAATACACATTTGCCGTCGGCGAATTTCCAAAATGATAGTTTAAAAAAATATATGCTAAGGTTGTGCAATCAGATCTCTGGTTTTGAGCTATAGCTTTATACCAGATGAATTTTTCGGTTTCTAGCCCAGTTTTGACCACAATTCCCTAAGAAAACGATCATTTATTCAAGTTTGAAGTCGTCGTTGCTATTTTCAGTTTATTTTTCATTTTTAATTCCATTCTATTAATTTTGTTTGTCCTTCTCGTGGAATTTCCATAACATTTGAACACCACAGCAAAGCTTTTAGATCGTTGGTAGCTGAAAAAAAGTTTTCTTTCCCAAGCCCCATAAAAGAAAAGTGAAATTAATTGCCCCACAAGGACCTGACTTTAATCGAGCTTTTGTCGTAATTGATATTATTTTTCGCGTGAAAGTGTGTGATCGGCGAACGGATGACTTGCGTTTGGGACTTAATGGACTTAACTATACATGGTTCGCGATGTCGGAGGAGCCGTAATGCAATCGGCAGGCCACCGTCGGTAACGTGACAGGTAATTAAAGAAGAAATAGCATACAATTTTAATTAAATCACCTTTCTTTTCTTAATTATAGTTATGATTTTGTAGTTTGGTTATCCATATATTTATGTAGAGATCGAGAACAAACACACGAATGCTAATTATAAATTCATCGTGTAAGTGAGCGTTTAAGTTTTTTTTTTTTTTCTATTTTAAATTATTTAACTTTTTTCCTATATTTTCAGTCGTATCGTAAAGATTTTCTTGGAGTCACTGTGGAAGCTTTGTTCTTTGTGTTCAGCTTTTCTTCAATGTGCAGCGAAAATCTTTTCTCGATATTTCTAGAAATATGATAATATATTTAAAAACTATTTATACCAAACAGAAAAAAAAAAATGGTTTTGTATATCGATATAAACATAATCAAATTTTGATAAATCAAGTTGAGCACCAAATTCAATTTCATTTAAATCTGCGATAAAATTTAACACGTTTACTTACAATTTTATATGTTTTCTTCTTCGATTTAAACAAATTAAAATTATTTTCTAAAAAAGCGCGTTTTTTCCGACTTGCCTTCGAAGGTCTCTGAAAGACTAAAACATGAATTTATACTTAGCATACAAAGTAGATTGGCTTAAATTTAATTTTAATCGTTTTTAGTTCTATGTCCTCGGTAAAAATGTGAAAAATAAAATTGCCAAAGGAAAATTTCACCAACACAATTTTCCGTTCATAATTGAACCAAAAAAAAAAAAAAAAAAAAAAAAAAAAAAAAAAAAAAAAAAAAAAAAAAAAACTCTGTACCTACTGAATAACTTTAAAAAAAATAATAATTTTGGTAATAAAAAATTACTATATTTTCTAAATTTTTACCGTGGTCTAAATGTTTGCAAAAGCTTCTGATACATGGTTTAATTTTTAATTATCTTGCGTAACGATTTAGCTCTCCAACCAATCCTTAAAAATCACTGTTCAAGTTAACAGTTTCCTTCCAAAATCTGCCAATGCAATATTTCGATGTCGTTGCATGTTATTGCCACACAATTAGCACATTTTATTCTTCGTCTTTGTGTCGTATCACTCTGTGTCGTCCTATCCTAGTCAAAAGTCACCCCCAAATTTTCAACAAAATTTGCAATTTTGTAAAAAAAAAAATGCAAAATTTGTAATTTTTTTTAATACCAAAAGTACCCCTTAAGTTAAATTATTGTTTTTTTTTGCAAAGATATCTCTGGGCTTTCAAAATCGATTCTCATTCAAAGCATCAATTCACCGTTTTGCCACATTTAAATAAATTTAAACATCAAAATTAAAACAATCCAATCACAAAATTTTGTCAACATGAAACATAAAAAAAAGTTTTAACTTTCCAATAATTCTTTCGGAACTTTCACAGCCCTGACCGTTCCAAAAAAGACAATTTACCAATCCCATTTAGCCACGCTTCATTGCCTACAATGTGACAATCCCTTCATGACTCAATTTCAAAGCTCCTAGTTCTCGCGCTACGTGCAATTACAAACTCTATTCATAAAGTAGTTACATCGCTGCTGCATGCGCTCGATCGACTTAAGGGGGTTAAAAGCATCCTCCTATATAGTGGATAGCTTTTCGAGCGTGCACCTATGGATTCTGTAATGAATTTCTCTGGTAGCCGACTGTCTCGCCACAGTCTAGACACCTTCTTGGCAGTTAGAAATCAATTTCTCGTCGAATACCTTTGGTGAACATTCGCTTTGCATTGGGAGTTATTTTACTTGGATTGCTATACAGGTTACAAGATGTTCACTTTGTTTCTCTGATTAATGCTCGATGTCGATTGCAGAAAGGTTAATGATATTATGCGTTGTACAATGATATAAGTTTTGCAGGTTATGTTACACATATCAAACGTGCTTTCACTTCTAGTTTAACTTCAAAGTAATGGTTACCAAAATGAACTATTACTTTCTTAAAATTTCACCCAATTCCGATAAACCTGTGCAGGGGAATTTTTTAGAAAGTGCTCTAAATCAAAATGACAAGTATTGTCGCTATTAACCTATTTCAACAATCGCGTCCTTTTTTTTTAATCAATTTTCCATCTCCTGTCTTACCCTTTTCATAATACTGATCCAAGAAAAAACAGGATTCAAATATCTACCGACCTTCTTCAGAAACGTGCCGGGTCGAGCAAAGCAATTGTAAAACCCATAGCCATTTCCACCATTCTTAATCATAATAAAGAATTTTATCTCGCGCCCGGCAGAATTTTACCCGAGCGTTCGCCGGGTGAACCATTTCGGCCGAAAATGAGAGAAGGAACCAGCCTAACAGATATTTCACTTTCCTTTCCCCGGACTCCCACTGTTCAGCGCCCTCGGCGTGCAGAAGTGTACCAGCATCTTCCGTGATGTTTATAATCTTCGCATAGTGTTATTACGGTTGAGAGAGCCGGGCTGGCACGATGCTATTACAGCGAGGCTAAAGGGACATCACCTACCCTTGTAATAGCGGGGGCACGTGAGAGGAATACCAGCTGAATTCCTCTATGTCAGATATCATATTTACATGGAGCGCAGTTTCGTTGAGATAACGAACAAGTTTAGTTGTTTGCTGTAGAGTGCGTTTGTGAGTATATAGGGTTGTTTTAGTATCTGTGGTGCGAAACTTAGCTGCTTTTTTAATTGCTTTAAAATACTGGCAAGTTCATCATTAAATAATCCGTTCAGTGAGAGAAGATTGTTTTTCCGCCAGAGGCGCCACCGGTCGTTTTGGTGTGGCATGCGGGTCAACTGTCATTTTTTTGAATACTTAGACATCTCCGCTGATGTCCGCTATTTTACTTTCGTTCTGAATCTTTTGTCGTGTCGAGATATTTCATTTTTCGATGTGTTATTAGAATTTGTCTTCCAATTATAACAACGTTGGCGATTATTTTTGCAACTGTGATAAGTATTTTGAAATCCCAGCACTAAAATAGCAACTGAAGCTGCGTCCATGAGTTGGTAGCAACGCTGGCAGGCAGTCCTGGGGTGGTATCTTCTCTGGCGTGCTAGTGTAGGTATTTAGTTTTTAAATCAAGTAGACATGAGTCTGAAAACAATCATAGTGTATTTAGTTTTTGCAGATATTACTCAGTTTCAACTGTAAACAACGACGGAAAGTCACTTTTGAAAATTCACGGAAAATGTCGAAATTACAATTGAAAGGCTTCTCAGTCAAAAAAATTATCACCTTTAATTTAAGTTTGGTCCTACTTTACCCTCTCAGTTAGTGAAAGGTACAAAATAAACGAACTCTTCTCTTACACGTTAATTTTGAACTGAATTTTCACGACGCTTATATGTATTCAAATTTTACTTATTTTGCATGCCACTAGTAATTAAAGTGGGATGTGTTAATTTTTCTACCGCTTGCCAGTCGCTAAGTGTAATGAGATACTTTTAAAATAGTTCAATAAATTTAATCTTGATGCACGTTTGAGCTTTCCTTGAAAATAGCTTAATTATTTCCCTGGGTCTCGTAAGTGTAATAGAGAAAAGTTTCCAGAGTTGTTTGGCTTGGAAGGGAAATTAAAATCTGAAGTTAAATTTTAATAACGCCTTGATTTTCCAACCCAAGTTTTCATGTTTGAAAAAGTATTTATTTTTTCAAAAAAAAATTCCAATCAAATTTTGCGAAACCGTTATGTATATGAAGTATCTGTGTGCCCAGGTGTGCCATATCGCTTTTGGCTCGAAATTACAATATGGACCTGCATTTTACTTAAGCCCGTGGCCAAGACGTGTTTTCACGTATAATAAAGGCAAAATCAATATTAGACAAGCAAAAAAATTACCATTTTCGATAGCGATAGACCCGTCCGCTGTCACCGGCGTAACGTCGTTATCCTTTAGCGCAAAAATTCGAAACGAACAGGAGACAAAATTACAGCGCAGGAAATGTTCCCGACGACCCACTGAAATTACCCTTGGAGTCGGGGAAAATCTCACCGTATGCTAATACATAGGCGTTCAGTAAACCATGGCTAAAAAAAAATCTGGAGCGGACCGATAAAGCCGTTTAATAAGGAAACTTTCTTCGTTTCTTTTATGTAAAAATCTTTCCGGATTAGCATTTTTATGTAATGCTACTTTGCATGTGACATCAGTTAGTCTATTTGTGTGAGTGCCCATTCGTCTTCATTCGCCTGCTAGTGGGGATAGTTTTTATGTTGCTGAACCCGTTTAACATTGGATAACACTTAATTTACGAGGTCAAATCGGAATTTTCAGTAATCTTTGCATTGTTTTCATTACCTCAAGTGCCGTTAACTTCATTGAGGGTTAGCTTGTAAAACAGTAAGCTATGTTTAGTGAGAGGCACTTACTGGTAGGGGCGCCACCGGTAGTTTTTGGGATGACATGCGGGCCAACTGTCATTTTTTTAAACACTAGAAATATCTCTGCTGTTTTCCGCCTCTTTTGCTCTAGAGCTTTTGTCGGGTCAAAATCTCTTGCTTTTTGGAGCTATTATATGAATTATTCTACCAATAATGACAATATTGGGAATTGTTTTACTAATTTAATAAGTAATTTGATATCCTGGCACTGAAACAATAACAGAAATTGCATTAAGGTAGCAATGTTTGGGCGAGGAAGGGAGGCAGTCCATAGTACCTTCCTCACGGGCTAGACTGTGATTCGGTAACAAAAAAAAAATGGATTATTATTAAATTCGTGTCTGTTAAAACGTTCCACTTTCGATTTAAAAAAGGGGGCGGTTCGCATTCAAACCGTTCATTTCACATCTGCCAAGGGTATTATTTAGTAACACTGCTGCGACATGTTCTACCGAAATCAGATAAATATTTTTCCCATTCATTTCATTTTTATTTCGCACCAACAAAACAAGCTTTTACCGTCACCAGTCGCCGCCTTCGAACTCGTAAAATTGTAAAATCAGGACAACGGTCAAAAATATTTTCACTATATACCTATGTATACCTATGTGCCACTAAAACTGCTGAATCATATAAAGCAACGACGCTACCCCTTTATACTCGACGCATCCCCTTTGCGCCCTGGTGACAACAATGCACCACCACTGCCAAGTTATTGTGTGTGTTTTTTCCAAAAAACAATCGCTTCGTCAGAATTAATTACCGGATATTGTGAGATACGAGAGGATGGAAGGAGCGGGTGAACAAACATGGGCTTACCCTCCCCTCCACCCCCCTAGCCACCCCCTAGCCACCCCCTAGGGGCCACCCAACCTTTTCATATGACAGACAAAAAGCCTCCCACGCCAAAACATACGTGTCGGATAAAAGTTGGCTTGGTTGTACGGCCAGCACAGCTGAAAAGCGGTGGAAAAATACTTGACTAATTATTGCATACTCGCTTTTGAGTGCGGGGTAGTTTTATCAACATCGTACAGATGGTGAGAGACTTAATTGAACGCTAATGGAACGGATAATTAGTAAAACATAGCTGACGAATTGTAGTTTTGCTTTTGCAAAAAGGAAAGACGTTTTAAAGGTTAATCAATGTTAAGTAATGGCTATGGAATGCTTGTTTAAAAAAGCTCGTGGGTTTATTTTTATAGTTAAGGTAGATTTGATAGTTCGTTAAATACCCAGGTAGATTGAGTGCTGATACCCCGTTTCTTGTGGGGTAAGACTGATCGGAAACATCTGCTAAATAGTTAGCAATCCGTTGATGGAGAGCGTTATTATCGCTTTGAGTGATTCCCTATGATGACAGAGAGAACTGTGTAGCGATGATTGACAGTGCGAGTGAGACAGACTATATTGCTAGTAACGCCATCTCTCGGACGAGTTCCAAATTATGTAAGCTTGCAAGCAAGAAGAAACTAGAATGGATAATTTTGATGTAATCTTTGGCTATAGGATTGGCTATATTTTAAGAAAAATTAAGCTTTTACATATGTAGATGTTTTTTCTTGTGACTTGCGATACAAATCTAAGTTTCGGCACTTACTTATACAGTTCAAGCTAGTCTGTGATTTGTGTTGCGTCGTTACACACTGGCAAATTCATTGTCTAGCTACTTCAACGCTGGTACATAAAACTGATTATGGAAATGTGAACCGTTCGAATAATAAATTATCAAAGTTTGCCAACTGAAAACAGATGTTCAAACGGAAACTGCCGGCCCGAAATGAGCAAGTTCTTTGCAAATCCCTGCCAAACCCGTGTACAAAACTACGATCGTAAAAGCAAAAACTTTTCACATGCCAACGTGTGCGAAATTCGCGAAACTACACAACGTGTGTGCTTTTTTTTCTACTTTATTAGTCGTGGAACGAGTTGGGGCATAAGTGCGATCCAAAACCGTGTACCTTTCTAAAGTTCCTTGTTTGGCAATACCGGTCTTGAATCGCTACGTCAGGACTATACGAAAACGATTTCTGTTCTCTTTGCTCGGTCTCCATTTCGCCGAACTTCTTATATGTATCGCGACGCAATTCCGCTCAAAAGAAACTACTCGCGAATGCTAATAAAGCGGCCTCCGAGCCAGAGGTCGACAGCGACACTTACCGAACTGGATGAAACTTTACCGGATAAAAACGTGCCGTTGCCTGTTTCCTCTGCAATGTTCCTCTAGTCCCATAATCCTTAACCCAACCCCTCGCCAATGGCGTATGCAAATTTTCAATACAGTTTCACGTCGATGGGATTTGGATTTTGATAAGACAGCCGACCCAATTCCCTGGACAAAGCCAGCAGGGAGTGAATAGAGGAACAAAGTGAAGCAGTGAACATTCTTTACCTGGAGTATTGCAATCAGTAAATAGCCACTGTCCGTTTTGTAAATATATTTTCCGATTTTCTAACGTACGCCAAAGGTTTCGGTATTCATTTTCAAGAAATATTTTACCCTGTCTTTCTAGTCCTATCGACAAAGAAAGTAGACGTTAAAACCTACTTAGGCAATTTTTTACAGCGTTCCTTTACGTCGTCAGTCCTGCTCTAGAGAATTTCCTGTTTTTTTTTTTTCATATCCTTTTTTTGTGATTCATATTTTCATCCAGGGTCTCTGCTTTTAGATGACATACAACATCTTGAAGACGTTTCATGCCTGCAGATGCCCAGAGGGTCCTCTTGGCCCCCAAGCACCCTCTCATCAATGCCTGCTTGACCATCAGACCCTAAGACTCAGACCATCCTCCACTCCAACGTGTCGAAAAAAGGTAAGAGTAATAGATACCCAACTGTTTTTACTCGTTTTTTTTTTAGAGAAAATCTAGTATGCAAATGGCACACGGGTGTCATGGCGAATTTGAATGTGACATTTCAAGTTTGTAGCAGAAAGAAAAACTTTTGCCATTGCGAAAAGAAAGGAAGAAACCCTTTCGGCTTTCACTTTCGTCAAATGAAAATTCAATTTCCTTTCGTTGACATTCAATTGGGGAAAAAATAACTTTCGGAAAAATAACTTTGTGTCTAACCTTTTTATACGTTGACCTCGTATGAAAAAAAAAATGATTATAACAAAAAGAAAATGGAAAAGTGTATACATTTATACAGTTTCCACGGAGTGTTTTCATTTTCTCAGGAAAACAAACTCTCCGGGGGTTATAAGGCCCGTGTTTTTTTTTTTCCTGTATCGTCAAAATATTTATTATCTACCTTTAAGATTACTCGTGCTCATAATATAAGGTCATACTTTACCCAAGATATGTGGCAAATGAAGGTATTTTAAGATTTTTTTTACTGAATTCATAGCATGCCAGTTGATTAAGAAGCCCTAAACGTTAATCTCAATTGTAGCCTCAGATTTGACCTCTTGGGTGCGATTCTGCACCTGTTTTCCAGTGAATAAAATGGGAAAGCCTTTAACTGTTTCAGTGTTAACATAAGAATAAAAGTAGAGTTGTCACATCGAATTTAATTTAATTTTACTGGTAAAAAAAAAAGGTTCAAAAAAGATTTAAACTCACAATTAAATAAATTACCCGTAACATACTTACTATATCCACGAGCCTCGCTAACCCAGACGTAATAACCCCCTGAGGTATGGGGTGTAATAATATCGCTAGATACCGGCTAAAACTATTTACCACATTACCCATCGCAATGTGCGGTTGGTTAGTCAGCCCCGTAATTACACCGCGGGCATGATTTCATTCCCCCCACCCCCACGTCATTAAACACCGATCAGTCTCATGACCAGCTAGACTAGTAATCAACGAACATTCTACAACTTTAATGGGTTACATTATGAATTAATGATTTTAATCATCAAAATTCTAATTTGATATCATTTTACTCGTGTTCGCCATGCACCTGTGATCAAGGTTGTCATGTTTAATTACTGATTGGGGCATAGATTTGTATTGGCAGAATGTTTGTGTCTGTATGGTAACTATTTATTTATGTTTTATTTGTTTGTATAGTTTTATTTGCGCTGTAAATGTGACAACAGCGGTGAACTCTCACGCCCAGATTGGTACGAGATTAACCTCCCGTCGCCCCACTACGGAAAAAAAACTAGGAGTAGTAATGCATAACCTGGATTGCTTTGAGTTAGGTAGTGTGGGAATAATTTATGTATGCATCAGGTTTGTGCAATTACTGCTCGTGGAAAGTTTCCAGGTAATTCACATTGGAGTGTGAAATTAACCTACTTTTCATATTAAAGTTTACTGAAATTCATATTTAACTGGGGTCAGTTCTCTGATGCATCGACAAATTGCCAGTAAAGTTTGCACATTTTTGGCATCAAATTTACTGGGTTTTTTTTTTTCTAGTGAAACAGCACAGTCCGAGCTCATTTCAAAAAGTTTAAACTTTACATTTGAATGAAAACTACTAACTTGACTTTCTGAGATACTGTGGTCTTACCGCTTTCTTAACGCCTGGTTAAAGTGGGAATTATAACTAATAACATGCAGAAAGCTTAACTATGAATTGAAGAGTTTTTTATTGATAGATTACATAGATTTAACTATCATCATTAGTGGATAATGATGAACGTAGCCTAGCTTAAAAGAGAGGAGATGAAAACCAGTACCGGCACATATCCTACATCTATCTAAGAAACAGTATGTTGGACCTACACAAAAATTCATTTACAACTGAGAAAAAAGCTATTTTTATCCTGTCCTTTGACCTTACACTTTTTACCATCAAACCGTCTCCCTAATTAACTATTAACTCCATGCAACCACATCCAACATTTCCTTCAGACTTTGTTTACATGTCTGTTTGTTTGTTTGACCGTTTCCTTGTGACCGGCACAAACACACATACAACTCCTCCGTCCCACACCAAGTCTCCAGTGGGAGAGACGACCAACTGAAAGCTTCCACCGCCTTGTTTACTGATCATGTGCTGGCATTACGTATTCAAGACGTGGTGTCTGCAGGAGCAACTTTGCTCTCCTTAATTCTCTCTTCTCTTGCGTGGGAGTGGGACCGGTGTTTGTGGGGGGGGGACGTGTGACTGATAGCGGCCGCGTTTGTCAGTGGCGAGACGTCTGGAGTATGTTTGGGGAGGGAAAAAATGTTGTAGTTTTGTGGGGATAGCTCTACGGTGCCAGTTCATTTAGATTTGGTTTTACCAAAATTTTGAACTATAAGTTGGATCTCTGGCTCACAGAAACATCTGAATTTTACTGCATGTGATTGGAAGTCGTCATGGCAACAGTTTCAACAAAATGTTCAACTGTAAGTTGGATCTCTAGCTCACAGAAACATCTGAATTTCACTGCACGTGATTGGAAGTCGTCATGGCAACAGTTTCAACAAAATGTTCAACTATAAGTTGGATCTCTAGCTCACAGAAACATCTGAATTTCACTGCATGTGATTGGAAGTCGTCATGGCAACAGTTTCAACAAAATGTTCAACTATAAGTTGGATCTCTAGCTCACAGAAACATCTGAATTTCACTGCATGTGATTGGAAGTCGTCATGGCAACAGTTTCAACAAAATGTTCAACTATAAGTTGGATCTCTAGCTCACAGAAACATCTAAATTTCACTGCATGTGATTGGAAGTCGTCATGGAAACAGTTTCAACAAAATTTTCAACTATAAGTTGGATATCTAGCTCACAGAAACATCTGAATTTCACTGCATGTGATTGGAAGTCGTCGTGGCAACAGTTTCAACAAAATGTTCAACTATAAGTTGGATCTCTAGCTCACAGAAACATCTAAATTTCACTGCATGTGATTGGAAGTCGTCATGGAAACAGTTTCAACAAAATGTTCAACTATAAGTTGGATATCTAGCTCACAGAAACATCTGAATTTCACTGCATGTGATAGGAAGTCGTCATGGCCATAGTTTTAACTAACATTTCAACTAGAAGGCGAGGATTTGGTAAATTCGGACCTCAGCAAACTTCGCTGTAAATTCTTTTACCCAGTATTTAAACAATATCCAGCATAAAAGTTTAGATAGGTTAATCTAAGTTGGAAAATTGTTAAATATTTTAACCTCCCTTTTCCTGGTTTAAACTAGAGCTGTTTTTAATTAAATGAAAACACTGTCAAATAAGCTAATTTTAGCAAAACGCAGGTGCAAACGAAAGTTACCTTCATACCTGGAGAATGATTCTGTACGTTTTTGCAGCGAAATGTGATATGATGAAATGAAATGGTCAATTGTTTGCTATGCTAACAATGGAACAAATAAAGACATCACATCTCAATCAACTGAAATAAAAGCTAAATAATCACACTTCTAAAACCGAA
Source organism: Protonemura montana (assembly GCA_947568835.1). NCBI lineage: Eukaryota > Metazoa > Arthropoda > Insecta > Plecoptera > Nemouridae > Protonemura > Protonemura montana. The sequence goes on along the minus strand of OX387610.1, from coordinate 12,814,711 downwards.
ACCCTCGGCCACGCCACTGCCACGATCCCAAGCGGTGGGGAGTCCCGAGACCGGGGAGATATTTCTTTTTTAACTTTACCCCCGAACGCAACCCGCAGAGCGCGATGAGCATTAGCCAATGGAACACGTGGTGATTCAGAGGGGTCAGACGCTCTAGGTTAAAGAGATGTCTCTCGACTAAATTCAAACAAGATTGGAGCGGCTCTACGGATTAAAGTGGTCGGAAAATTAGAATCTCTTCCAGAATAAAAAACATGCGTTCAGGGTTGTTCACTAGAGGGATTCATGAAATATATGGAGTTTCCACGGACACGATGCGATAGACAAGTGCGTTAACGCTACAAGCTATAAACATAATTGATACCGTAAGACCATAAGGCTCAAAAGAAATCAACATTTTAGAGCACAGTTTCAATTTTCTCAGCTATTCTATTTTGCCCGACACGTTATTAGGCATGCATCACATTTAGTTAAGTTCTATTGTGAATACATTATGTCGCCCCTTCTCTCATAGGCTGATTGTGTTATCCTTCCCACAAGCGAACGGACATTAGCGTACAATACCAGACAATGAATAGCGCTGATATTTGGGGGAGCAAATTGTGGAAGGACACTGTCACTGGTTTCCAAAGCGTAAAGGAAACGGTGAGTGTCCACTTTGTTGTTGGTATACAAGGGTGTTCGTTGTACTGTGGGGTTAACATTTGTTAGTGTCTAATTATTTCTAGTTCTAAATCAATTAGGTCTCGGACAGGTTGTCGATAGATATCCATCCTGGTGTTACTAAAACGTACCCTCGTCATTTCAGTAAGTTTAGCTGTCAGTTCAATTGTAAATCCTCCGTTTTTATCGCAGTCAAATCTGCAGATCGCTAATTCGAACAGTTTTCCCTGACACTATGGTAAATTTTTAATTTTAACAAAATCGGGGTAAGCACGAAAAGCGTAAATGCGATCTATGCATACGGCTTTATCTTCTTTTATCCAGCCAGTGCTTAATATGATTTGAAACCCGCCTGGATTTCACTGGAGTTCTAATTAGTTCGTTAGCTGTCCAGCTCATGGGTAATAAGTGTGCATTGGCAAGATGCATTGATGCACCCAATGCACCCTGTGCAATGTGGAGCCGCTCGGACTAAGCTGGGGATTTATAGCCGACGTCGCGAACCGAGAGCGTCGCTGTGCTGCCTTCGTCGACGCGACGCCAAAAGAGCAATTGAATCTCATGTGCAATTTAATTGCGATTGCAGTGGCGTACGTAGTGTAGAGTTAAAGTTAGGTTATTTGGATTTGTGAGTTTTAATCAATATGGATCACAGAATATTGCAACGTTCTTTTAATAGCTGTAGGCGTGTTGGAAACACCGGTTCTTGAGAGATCGCCGAAGTTATGTAACACTGCGCTGAGTCAGGTATTTGATTGGTGACCATCATACACATGACCAGTTCTGTTCGGGAGAGAGGTTGGAGGGATGAAAGTTAAAACAGTAACTTCATTCGCCTTGCTTATCAACCTCTCGACAGCATGGATTTGGGGAGGAATCCTGTTGTTCGCGTTGTACCGTCCTTCGGAAGGGACGTTAAGCCGGTGAACCTTTGTTGCTATTCGACAGAAATAGGCTTTCCGGGTTTCCCCTCCTCTCTTCTAGGCTAGGTTAGGTTCATCATCATCCTTATCATGATCCACGTATTCACCGACGCCATTAGACCAGTGCCACTGGCCCAGATGTCAAAACAGTGCGTCGTTAAATACCCATCATCATACAATTATAGGCAAAATATCTCTTGGGAAATGGTAAAATTTGTAAAAATAAGAATTCTTTTCTTAATTAATGGTTCAATGCACGGAGGTAGATGACTGAAAGTTATTAATTCTGGTTTCCCTGACCTAGCAAACTGGTTTGATTGTAAACAAAAATATTTCAAATATTTTATTGTTGGAGTCACCGTTAGAGTGTTAAGTTCTTTTTTTTTTCGGTTCCACTTAATGATGGTGGAAAAGTAATGATGTAATCATACCACATAGATGATTACTGGCAACCTGATTAAAGTTAGCTTTTCAAACCCCTCTTTCTATACAAACAATTTTGTCGCCTTTTAAATACCCTTTTTAGGTACCTTTCATTCCGTGCAAACATTAGTATTATCAGCCCCTTCACAATGCCAACTCCAACCATAATCACAATTTAATTACTCTTCCGAGAGATAATCCCGGTCGATTTGACTTAATGAGTGCTACAGCCATTCTCTTTTCAACAACACCGGATCAATTGTGGATTACGGCCAATGCTCGACGCGCACATCCAAGAGCGGTTGTTCTTTTATCCATTCAAATCGCTATCCACGCATTTCGCAATTGTGCCACCGGAGCGCTAGCTGTCGCGGCGAAACGTTGGCGCGCTCCACGCGGCTATCGTTAGTATTAATAGAACAAAGCACGGTGCTGTCAGTGATAAGCGAGATGCCAGAGAGAGAGAGAAGAGAAGATGCAGATAGTTGAATAGAGAAAGTGGAATTCACTGATAATCTTTAGAAATCGGCGAACAAAAGGGGGGTTGGTGGAAATGTTTGAATTATTATGATTATCCCCCGTTTTGCGTATGGTAGGGGGTTTCATCCGATGGTATTATCGCGGTAAAGGGGTTTTGAGAGTGGGGGGAGATTTTAGGGCGACGAATTAACTGATGTTTTCGTTTGTTACCTACGTTTTGGGGAAACGGGGCCGCGTTTTGGGACGTGGAATCTTTGGGGACCGAGCTAGGGTATATACGCAGTAAACCAGGGTTCAGATAAGGGAAATGCGTACACAAAGATTGCTGGCATTAATGCTTGGACAAAAACAATTATATTTTTGCCGTGCGTTCAGGTTCTAAGAAGATACGCTCTGGAGATAATTTTGAAATTGAATTACTTGGTTATAATTTATACACGTCGCGTGGCGGCGTTTTTGGGAGCACCTTTCTTTAAGCAGCGCTCTGTCAATTAGATAAGTCTGCCGTTTTCATCCTTTCAATTTCAATTAAGCTTCTTTAAGACTGTCGTTGGGAAGTTCCGGCTTTTCTGTCACCCGTTAATGGTGTCTTTTCATGCATTTTTAAATTCAATGCGAATGCCTTATTATAAGTCAAAATTTCGCCTCTCGGTGACCAGCTTGTTGGCACTAACTAACGAAGCAACTAGAAAGCTATGATTGATGAAGGGAATAGAAAGCTGTGAGGGCATATTAAAAATATTTTCCCTTGAATATCACTGAAAGTATATCCCGGATGTATATATATATATATCATACGTTGTTTATGTGAAGTGAAAATTTCTCAAAAGTGAAATAAAATTTTCTTCATAGAAAACATACGGAATGTTATTAAATTCCGACCAATCTCTATCGAGGCAAAATAGGTTCTGTCAAATCAAATAAAACCCCTGCTCCATTTGAATGACAGGAGAACACATTTTCCTTCCCGGAAAATACACTTGCTTTCTGCTAAAACTCGGCGCTGCCCCTAAACGCAACCCGCAGAGCAAACTCGGCTCCTCCACATAACGATATGTTACTTGTCATTCATGTTATTACTATCATTAAGTTTTCATGGCAATGACGTTGCTAAGTACTTGCGCCTAAACGCAGCCCGCAGAGCAAACCCGGCTCTTCCACACAGGGAAAGTTATCATTTTTCTCTCAATGGAAAAACTATGTGAGAAAATAGAAAATATTGAGTTGTGTAATTCGTGTCAGAGTTTCCATTTCAACAACAGTGCTAGCGGATTCATCTTCCTAAACCCTCAGAGCTCATCGAAGATTTGTTTTGAAGCACTGTTGGCGATTACGGTAGCTAATACAATTAATTTTTAAATTGTGATAGATTTATTGACTAACAGACATCATTTTTTTTAAGGAGCATCTTTTTTTACATCTAAAAATTATATTAAAAATCTTCTCTCATCAAAGGGGAAATGTATAGTCCCAGTAGAAGAAGAAGGTAAATTTTAGAAACTCTGTCAGGTGATCTTAGCATCTCCATGGCTACCAAACGTTGAATCTACCATTGAACCTCCTATGCCAGGCCATGATATACCCGTGGTAACATAAGATAGCAGAATTGAGAAGCTCTGTCAGGCGATCTCAGAATCTCCATGGATACCAAACGTTGAATCTACCATTGAACCTCCTATGCTAGGTCATGATATACCTGTGGTAACATAAGATAGCAGAATTGAGAAGCTCTGTCAGGCGATCTCAGCATCCATGGCTACCAAACGTTGAATCTACCATTGAACCTCCTATGCTAGGCCATGATATACCCGTGGTAACAAAAGATAGCAGAATTGAGAAGCTCTGTCAGGCGATCTCAGCATCCATGGCTACCAAACGTTGAATCTACCATTGAACCTCCTATGCTAGGCCATGATATACCCGTGGTAACATAAGATAGCAGAATTGAGAAGCTCTGTCAGGCGATCTCAGCATCTCCATGGCTACCAAACGTTGAATCTATCATTCAATCTCCTATGCTTGAAAGTTTGTTTTTTTATTTCATAGTTGGCAACGGAAATTATCTTCTTAGAAAAATTGAAGTAAAAATGAAGTTTCGTTTCTCTGAGGTAGCTCACAAACTTTAATAATGAATTATTATTTCGTTCGAAACAGAACTAAGTCATTGAAAGTCCATCAAAGCTCTCGGGCATTGTTGGCGGCAACAATGAAGGTACGTGCATTCGAACGCGCTAGAAGCTAACAGATAAAGCGAAGGAAGCGCTGAGCATTGTTGCTGGTAAACAACGGAATTAAAATGTATCGAACTAGCAAACGTGAACAATAGAAAGGCTACCAACTCTGGAGTAAACTATTTATCAGCAACTTTGTGAATAGCTGTATGCCAGTTTGGTATATGGGGTAAATTTTAAATCAACTATTTCCAGATCTAGACATGGACGTGGAGACTGGCACACTAGATTCATATTTAAAGTTACCAGTTGCTTTAGGTTATGTTCGATGAAACGTCAGGTTTTAATTACAGTGTATTTTATTTTTTATTTTTTATTTTGCTCCAGTTTTGAACTTTTCGAACGCTTTCATACCGTATGCACACCAGTTTCGGGTGAGCGTGAGACATTTTAACCCATCTTTAACTGAAATTTCATCCTTTTTTTTGTAAAATTTGACAGTTTTAAGGTATCGTCATATTTTATTTATTTATTTGCTAACATAGTTTGTGAACAATATCATTGTGTAAATCGTGTAAAGTACTGAAAATAATATTTACAACAAAATTGAAAGAATATTTCAGTTCAAACACTCAGCTCGCAGGTATATAATGCTGTAAAAGTTACGTTCAAGTTGAATATTGCGAGAAAATACTTACAGAAAGAATAAATTAGCGAATAAAACTGGTCGTGTGCGAATTCTTGAAGATAAAATGTCTTTGTATTTATAATTTAATTGCAAAGTAAGGTAATAAAACTGGTCAGTGTTTTTATTTCAATTACGAGGCGCTTACGCCATGTGTATTTAATAATTGTAATTGCGAATTCTGACGATTCTTTTAGGTTGTAGATTGGTCTAAAGGAATGTAGAAACATTATTATTGTTATTGTGTTAAATACTGATCAAATTCAGGTTCAATCAAGGTTCAATCAAGGTCCAATCAGAATCAAGAATCAATCAACGCAGCCAGTTTTGCAAAAAATTGACCAAAATTTGTAAAATAAATATATATATAGGTATATAGCGAAAACCATGTTAATGATTGACAAAAACTATTTCAACTGGGTTTTGAATGCTAAGTGAATAACAACTAAATTTCCCAGCGTTTCTTAACTTGTACCTGTTACTTCTTCAAGGGTTAAAGCAGTTCTTGGTAAAGTAACAGGTACAAGTTACGAAACGTTGGTAAATTGAGTTGTTCTTCACTAAGCATTCAAAACCCAGTTGAAAATAGTGTTTGTCAAAACTAGAGCTCAGGTTAGATGAAGTAGACATGAGTCTAAAAACAATCATATTAATGATTCTCTCAAAATACATAATATATTTAAATCGGATTCGATTTCGAATTCTGTTTGACAAAAAATTTCAAATTTTTCCTGGAAGTCAAAACTGCTTTTTTTCGAACCTACAACACAATTGAATATCCGTCGATGTCCCGAAATCTTCATCTCGGAGAGTCTTCAAACACAGCTGTCGCTAAAGACGGTTCCGAACAAAAAATGTCCCTTCTCAAAGGAATTTGTAGAAGAAACACTTAAATAGTCCGTGCAGAGCGTAAGCATTCTGACCGCGTCAAATCTGTTTCAAGGCGGAAAGAGCAGGGCAGAGAGAGAGCGATAGATTGAGCGTGGCTGTGGGTGCAAGAGAGACAGAGCATGGGTTGAAAAGAGTCAACTTGTAGCTACTATTATTGATTGCGTTGGTCCATGAACCTTTGCAATTTAACTCGCTGGGTAGCATCAAGTAACCATGACTACCGAGTCTACCTAGATGCAGAGAGCTTTGCTTGCACTGAGAGCGGCTAACTTTTAGTGTATTACTCAAGTGGCCATTTTTTTTTTGTCATAAAATGTATGACATTTTTGGGGAAATTTTAATGAAACGTTTAGGAAGCGGTTTTTTCAGTGGTCTGCTTTGAACCTAACGGTCTGTTTATTTGTTATTTGCTTAGTAACAGCTACATGTATTTTTTTCTTAACGGACTGTTTGACTCTTAACGTTCTTCTGAAAAACTGGTAACTAGCGATTTTTTTTTTCTCAATATGTACGAAATGTTTGGGTAAATTCGCAGAAATGTCATTAATTTTTAATTTAAGCTTGTGGTATTACCGGCAAAGTCAACAACGGCTGCTTGGTTTTTATATTTTTCTGATTACAGAAAATTATAGTTTAATTGAAAAATTAACATCGTACCTTCATTTAAATCATTTTTGTCCGCCTATAATTTAGATTGAGCGTTCTAATTAAATTATTTAAATTGTTAAAGCCTAGCTAAATCCTGGCTAAATCGCTACCCAATATTTAAACTATTTCATATTATTTTAGAACTTGTTATTATTGCTTCATGTCCTTTGACTTTTCAAATGGGTTCACCAAAAAACAAGTAACTTGACGAGTCATTACATTTAGGTACGCATTCATCTTCATTGTTTTTGTTTACTTTTAAAATGGTTACTTTTCAATATATTTGAATACAAAAATTACAGTTTTTCGCTGATAAAACGATTTAATATTAAGCAGCTCCACCGAGAAAACCTAAAAAACTACTATTCAAAAACAAAAACATCTTATAAAGTGTTAATATTCCGAGAGATATTCGTGTCCAACATGGCGTCCACTCACCAAGTCTACCACTCTACAACTACCAATACTCTCTATCCAGATTCTGGTGCGGATGCCAGGGTCTACGCAGTTTCCAACCCCTGGCACCCCTCGTCGCCCAGCAAAGCCATGCCCGTACACGAGTGCATTAAGACAGAGCGCGCCAATCACATAAACGAGATTGTCGCATTGGTTTTAGTCGGTTAAATATGCAGATCGATATACGCATGTGCTAAAATCACAAGGTTAATGAGGTGTCAACTCGGGGAAAATTTGCTAGCTGGTTGGTCCTTGGTGGCTTAATTAACTCTGTAAGTTCAATTAAAAAATTGCCTTTTGCTTTTACGATTTTATTTTGGAGTCACATTTCTCATTACTTTTGATGATGACGTGTCAGTTGAGCGCTAGATTTGTCTTCTTTTAATTAAAAACATGGCTTCTGTTTTCTGAAATGGATTCAAATTTGGCTGTTGACTTTATTTTGCGTCTTAACGGCTATATTCACTGCTTAGGTTTTACGGTCAAATAGATATCAGTGACCAAGATTTCAAGATTACTCTGGTCGAGTAGGAATCCGTTGTGCTCATTCAAGCACACATTGCGTTCTACGTCAGATTTTTTTTTATTATTATTTTGTCTTTGGTGATTTTTTTTTAGAATTGTTTCTATCTTTTTTTGTGAATGCTCTGGGTCGGAACCTCACAGAGAGGTCCACGCGTAACCGCGTTGCATTTCGGGTTTAAATTATTATAAATGTGGTAACAACCTCTCCAAATCTACAAAATAAAGTCTGTGATAAGCTGAACATTGTTTAACTTCGGGTTAATTTAAAACTGGTTTGTGTGTCCGGCTCCAGGTCAGAATTTTATTACAGTTTGATATTGGTACCCGGATGGTAAAGTAAATTCTTAAAAGAGCTTTTGTAATTTATTTCATTGTACCTAAACTTTTTTGAGCTAGTAATACTACACCAGGAAATATATTTACATCCTACATATACATATATCTAAATATATGGTTTTGACAATTACTACAATACAGAAATTTAAAGGTCGGAAAACTAGATGCGTAGCTGAATGAAAAGCGAAAACGTTTACAAGACTTTGATTGCACCACACTTCGTCACGCTGATGGGCATAAAAGAACCGAACTAGCAACATGTAATACTGTGACACAAAATGTCAAATCTTCACCCACATGATTAAAACCTGAAATGTCAAGCTGCAAAAGTAATCAACGTGTTCAGCCTCTACAGAGGTCATTGCATGCCACTTCTACATTTTGAGTGACTTTTATGTAATCAGTATTCAAGTCTTCTGCAGTCAGAATCGATGGAATAGGAATAGATTTGTGGTTTTGTATTTTATATTATTTAACATACTGTCCCTATATATATATCAGGATTAAGTCACGTTGCCAGTGTGGTAAGGGGGTGGGTTTGTTCCCGTATTAAACAACTTTCTCTTCGGCTCGTGGCAGATTTGCATTTCGCGAGCTGAATTAAACCAAATTAATTCAGACAAACAGGCGAATCATTGCAAGGGAGAGATAGAGAGATCGTGTGAGAGATAGAGAAGCGATGGAAAAGAGAGAGAAAGAAAAGCATACTAAACGCAAACAACCAGAATTCACGAAAAAGTTGCCATTTCGTTACAAATTAAATACATTTGTTCGAGCGAGTTACTTTTCGACTTTGTAAAACAAAGAGTTTATTGAAATTCCCGTTTTTACCCCCAGAGATTTAATCAGATCCAAGAATCACAAAACACAACAAAAAAGAATAAAATCTTTTTTTTTCCGAAAAGTAATTAATGACGTAGGCATGTATCAGCAAACACGACCGAGAATTGTTCTTTTTTTCCTGTTTATTCAGTGTCCAACCTCGTTGTTATGTTTATAAAACTGTCAGACATTCACAATTTCATTTCATTAATTAAAAATCCCGGACAGCCTACGAGACGACAATTTCGCTTTCCATAGTGAAGTTGGATACATTTTATAACAGCCTTCCCTCCGGCCGCCGCCGCCCACAACTCTCCCCTCTTCAAGACTGTCATAATGAAATTCTCACGCTGCCGCTGAGCTTACCAAGTTATGACAGGCAAAATCTACTCTAATGAATCTTCCTAGGGGTATCTACTGGTAGATGCCTGTCTAAGCTTGCCCTCGGCCCACGATAAGGAGGCTAAACACTAGCTTGGCGTTTTGTAAAGGGTGTAAACAACCAAGCTGGGAATATTTTATTTAGAAAACTGCAAGTTCTGATAGCACAACAGACAAAGCTTATACAGATATCCTATCTTTATTGAGCAAAGGCTAAGAAAATGATAATTGCTAGTGGGTGAGAAATCGGTCGAAAGAGTGCGTTAGCATCGAGATAAATGATTTCCGAGCGCGAGTGAGGCAAGCGAAATTGCTAATGACGCCATCTCTCGGACGAGATCCAATTTATTTAAGCTTCTAGGTGATAAGGCTGGTTCGCCGGTGAGATTTCGCAAAGCTAATTATGACCCAGCATGTACTTTCTAGATATTACTTAGCCAAAAGAAAGTTGTTTAACAGAACCTTTATTCTAACCTCAAAAAAATTTGTATTGTAAAAAAAAAAAAACAGTAACTTCTATGTCAATTTGAAATCGCATTATGTCACAAACTGAAACCCGTCTGTCAATTCCGTCTATCCTCTTTGTATCGTGTCGCGAAACGAACTAGATGTAGGGGTCCCTTAACATACCAACCCTCTCTGCACCAACGCACCCTAGCAACGCACCCACCTCTCGCCGAAACAACGCATTGTGATTCGCACTTTCCCTGTTTGTTCCCCTTAGTTAGGCGTTTGTTCCGATAATATGTAATACACGTGTCTTCGAAATCCTATTACCAAACCGACGTGAAAACCGAGCGCACATATATATAGTGTTCGAATTTCATTTTCAGTTATGCTAAAACTTAATTGGTGGAGATGAAGATATATTGCTTGTTTAACAAGTTTAAGGCAAAGTTTTGGAATAATGCTGAGCGTTAGATTCGTAGTTTGTGGGTTTCATTCAATATTTCAATGAAGGTGGTTAGTGAGGAAGAGATGAAAATGCGTGCGTTGGTGGTTGGTCGATTTAGGTGAAGACGTACATAGCTAATTGGTTTACAGAGTCTCTGCGTATGAACTTTCAATTTTAATTTTGCGATTTTGCGATTTTATGTTCAATTTTCAATCGCTGAAGTCAGTGGTCCAATGGGTTTTCATTAATATGATAATAAATAATAGAAAATAATCATATAATATTAAAGGGGAGCTAGACAGGAAAAATATGCAACCGTACCGCGATATGACCCCGGGACCTTTCAATTGCCGGTCGGGTGCTCTACCAACTGAACTATCCGGGCAAACATATTCCAGTTTTCGTGGGGTGAGATAAGGGATCCCGTCAAGGGGGAAGAGACCGAGGCGACTCGTAACGGCGAGTTCATTCAAATCTTGAATGATCGTTTTTTCAACATCGTTTTTCAAAAATCTATTCAACCAATTTACAACTTAACCTTTCACTGCAACGCAAGAAAACAATTCATTTCAACTTGACGAGGCAGTTTTTCAATTATTTTTCTTTAGCATGTCTTGATTCTTTGTATTTCCTGTAGAGAAATGCTTTCAAAACGTCTCGAGAGAAATGGAATGTGATAAAATTATTTCTTTGTGACTCTTTTTCTATTCCAAACACCTCCTGGACGATTGTGCACTTGAAAATTTCCGTGATTATGACGTAAAGTCCTTATTTAGGATAAGTGCTACCAGTTACAGGTCACACAGCACAATCTACAAGATCTAAAGAATGTGTCATCCATTTGTTTTCGTAGTAATAATTCTGAAAATGCTCAAGTCCATCCCAAACTTAAGTAACAATCGTCTGCTGAAATAAAAAACTAAAAAAACTACATAAATATATTGACAAGAACCTCATCATATTGAGAGGAAAAAATTAATGCTCTTCTCTGGACGTAATTGAATTCTCCAACAACCGCTAGAGACCGCTGCTCGCGTAGCGGCGTTCACAAAGACTGGGACGGTGTCGGCGTTCCCATTCGGACTCGTTGTTTACTGCGGTCATCAACAAGTCGTTTACTTGAATACCGGACGAGGCTGACTGAAATATGGTGGCACTCTCAATGAACAAGCTACCCCCGGGCCACTTGCACTTAATGGGAAATCCAGATCGATTTTTCTTCCTCGCTTTTCTTGGGTTTCAATCGCGTTTAAATGACGCTTTACACGACAAAAAAACGAATTGTGTCCCTTCTATTTCTATAAGAGAAATGTGTTGTTTTGATAACTTTTCTTTTGGTTGGTTTTCTATTCATTCGTTCCCGTTATGGCAATGCATTTCCTTTCATCGCCGCTTGTCCTTGTATTCACTGGGAGATTTTCTTTTATTTACATAATAGTGAGATGGGCACAAATTGAAAACGCATTAGGGTGTACACTTTTGACTTGCAAACGATTAAATTTAAATCAATTTTCGAGCATTTTCCGATTCCAATCCGCGCGTTAAGCAACGCAGATCGGTGCCTTCTGCCGTGGATAACATTGCATTTCGACAGGCAACCATTTGCCAAGTTGCACGACCTGTAAAACTGGTCAAACCGCTTTGATATTACCGCTTTGGTCTGTTTTACATTCGCTGCATCTTGTTTGGCAGAATTTTTTATAGCATTTTAGATTTTTCAGATTTTTCAGAGGTGTTTTAGTTTGAGAGTTTTTATTTTCGAGTTTTCAAATATTGAAATGTGTTTAACAATGCTGCGCTGGTTCCAAGAGTTCAAAAGGCCATCGGTTTTCGACGTTTCGGTGGGTCACGGCTCACAATCTGCAGGAAACTGCACTTAGCACTCATTTTACACTAAATTCAACAAAGAAGTGCAGGGTATTTGTTACTTTGCCAAAACAAGTTCGAGATCTCTCCAATAGCGTTGCCAGCTAAAGTTCCAACACTACCTTACACAGTTTGTGGAAGCGGTTTGGAAGTGTTTAACACTAGAAAAACACTGCTTTAGACATTGCAATAATGAACTGGTCCACAGCTGATAAAAAAAAGCTCGCCTTCATTTTCTTTCATTCTCATTCCCGTGATTATTTTGTGAATAACCCCGATCCACGCAGCATTAAACACATCGGTGCTAACCACCCGTCCTGCAGAGAAAATGTTTGTTCTCCCTCCCATTCAGACCAAAATAGCCCCGTGATTTCTTCCACCGCGACACAAAGGCGGGTAAAAAAGGTCCCCCAATTTTCACTCAATTTTCCCCAGCTAAAAATTTCTCTTCTCTCTTCCCAGCCGCGTACGCGAATCGACCAAAAACTACCTCACCTTCACTCTCACCGACTAGCCCCGACTTGCAACGGCGGTAACGTCGGCACCCCAAAGAACATTTCAATTCCATCTTCAAATTGCCTTAACTTTTCAACAACTGTTACAATTTCTATTATTTCTCTCTCTCCCTTTCGCGTACAGGAGCCAACGTGTAGACTTTTTTGTTTTTGAGTGGTTCGGGACGCATGGAATAATTCGAAAGATTTGTTAAGACGTTAGTTCCTGTTCAGTGGTCCACTGTAAGACAACCGTCGAACTTTCCCTTGTCTACGATAAATTCTGGATTGCAACATCAAAGCAGCTGGGCACAATCGATATTGTGCTCTTCTAGCAAAGAGACTAGAGCCTCTCGAACCAGACCGTCGAGCCCCTACCACGGTGCAAATAGTTGCCGATACTCGGACGAGAGCACAAGAGAAATCCTGATTCGCCGATAGGCAGGAAGGAACCGAAGGAAAAAAGATATTGTAGGATATCTGAATATATGGAAATATTCTGTACAGGACGGAATGTCTTGAATGTGAGAGCATGTAGATTTCCTTGAGTATATTGTGCATGCCTTGAGGGTTAGTGTACATGTCTATATTTTTCTCAGAATGAAAGAGGGATATAGAAAAGAAGGGCTAAATGAAAATTCGATTGTATGGTTGTCCATAAAAAAGGCTTTCAGACTGCATTGCAAGAAAGTAAGTCATTTCTGCTAGTAATAAGTTAGCGTATTTTTTCCCCGTGAGAGAAGAAACCAGCACAAGGACTACCCCTGCATTGCTACAGTCTAGCCCGTGAGAGAAGATACCAGCACAAGGACTACCCCTGCATTGCTACAATCTAGCCCGTGAGAGAAGATACCAGCACAAGGACTGTCCCTGCATTGCTACAGTCTAGCCCGTGAGAGAAGATACCAGCACAAGGACTGTCCCCAGCATTGCTACAGTCTAGCCCGTGAGAGAAGATACCAGACCAACGAATGTCCCCTACATTGCTATCATTTCTTTAATGCAATTTCAGTGGCAATATCTGGAAATATTTGCAAAGTAATTTCCAAGAGTGTGATAATAAGTAGAAACATTCTTCTAATAGCTCAATATATATATCTTGGCACTAGAAAAGCTTAAGAGCAAAAAAATGACGAATGTCAGCGGAAATGATGTGAAGTAACAAAAACTGGCGCTAAGGATAAATCAAGTAGACATGAGTCTAAAAACAATCATGATTAGAAGTGTTTTTAAAAATGACAGTTGGCCCGCATGTCACCCCACAGCGACCGGTGGCGCCTCCTGCCGGGGAAAAGTTATCTCTATCGCCGAAGTGAGTATAAGATATTGAACCGAACAGGCAACGACCGGCGCACTGTCTTAACGTCTTACGAGGCAAATATGTGTACATGACAATGTACACGATCATTACGTCCACTTCCCATTAAATTGCAGTTGACGTTGCCGACGCCCCGGCACAAATTGCTCTGTGAGTTAGCATAGCTCCTAAGTTTCCACGGCGAAGTAGTTATACAGTTCCAGACAGGGTTAGTTAGTTATTCCGTAGAGTGGCAATATATGCTGCAAGTTCTGTTGTCCAGTTTGGAAGTGGGTTCAGTAATTCAAATGACCGTCGCACTTAGCAATTTAGTAATATTGCTGCTGACCATATGCCAGGTGATTTCGCTGCTACTGAGATGGGGTTCATCATTCGTTGGGAAGTTAACAACTATGTTGAGAGCACATGTAGCAGCTTTTTCAAACCATCTTATTGATTAAACTTCTATGTGTTCTAACGTCTATATTTAAGACTACGTTTCGCAAATTCTCTTTTGCGCTTTGAAGCCGAGATCTCATCAGTTACTGTGTTTGTTCAGCGTTAAATATCTTAAAAATCTCTAAAAAAAAAAAACTTTTTAAGGGATCGTTACCCAGTTGTACACTTCGTATTTCATCAGGGATCGTAGGAACTGTTTACTCAAAAAATTCGCAATCAATTCCCAGTCTTCCAACTTCCCCTAACCGAACAAAAAATCTATACCATCAAAATAAACATATGTTTTGTGCAATATGGCTACCCTAGATCCCTCCCTACACGAAGTAATCCCCCGTCTCAAATTCCAGCAATCCAGCAAATTGATATTCTACTAGCGTGGTCCACTAAATCTATCAGCAAACATTCCGTCATTTCTCGAAAACTTTCCATCGGGCTGCAACCGCATTGATTCACTCAACTCTCGGCGTTCTGCGTTGCGTCCATAGCCTTGCCTAGTTGTACAGTCTAGCCCGTGAGAGAAGATACCAGCACAAGGACTGTCCCTGCATTGCTACAGTCTAGCCCGTGAGAGAAGATACCAGCACAAGGACTGTCCCTGCATTGCTACAGTCTAGCCCGTGAGAGAAGATACCAGCACAAGGACTGTCCCTGCATTGCTACAGTCTAGCCCGTGAGAGAAGATACCAGCACAATGACTGTCCCCAGCATTGCTACAGTCTAGCCCGTGAGAGAAGATACCAGCACAAGGACTGTCCCCTGCATTGCTACAGTCTAGACTGTGAGAGGAGATACCAGCACAAGGACTGTCCCTACATTGCTACAGTCTAGCCCGTGAGAGAAGATACCAGCACAAGGACTGTCCCTGCATTGCTACAGTCTAGCCCGTGAGAGAAGATACCAGCACAAGGACTGTCCCTGCATTGCTACAGTCTAGCCCGTGAGAGAAGATACCAGCACAAGGACTGTCCCTGCATTGCTACAGTCTAGCCCGTGAGAGAAGATACCAGCACAAGGACTGTCGCTGCATTGCTATAGTCTAGCCCGTGAGAGAAGATACCAGCACAAGGACTGTCCCTGCATTGCTACAGTCTAGCCCGTGAGAGAAGATACCAGCACAAGGACTGTCCCTGCATTGCTACAGTCTAGCCCGTGAGAGAAGATACCAGCACAAGGACTGTCCCTGCATTGCTACAGTCTAGCCCGTGAGAGAAGATACCAGCACAAGGACTGCCCCCCCCCCCCCCTTTTTCTTATTACTATTGCTATACCAACTCATGAATGGAATTCAGCTTTGATATATGCCTAATTGTTCCCAAAATTGTTAATATTGTTTTTTTTTTTATATTTATAGCCCAGAAAAAGAAATAATTTTGGTAAAAAAGAAGCTTTAGTGCAAAACGAAAATGACGGGCATCAGTTAAAATAATCCGAAGTGAGTTTATTTTTGCAATCGACTGGTCTGTAATCGACAGGTCTGCCGGAAAGTATTTCCTCTCGCCGAACGGAGTATAGGGTATGTAAGGGAATGAGAGAGTAGAGAGCTGGAGCGATGAAACATGCCACTGAATTATTGAACAACTAAAATGAATTAATTTCTGTCGACTTTGAGTGGGTTTAGCCGGTCGGCATTCGATCATCAATGTCCAATACAAAACTTGATACATCAAGTGGGGAACCGTCCAATACTGTTGACGAAATCCAATCCTCGTAGCAACCTAACTTAGTTCTAATTAATAGACATGTTTTAATAACGACCGCGATGTGAGACCAGAATTAATTAAGAGTTTCTATCTCTCTTGCCGCAGAACCTACCACCGCTAAACTTGGCAATAAGTTCTGGCCGAATTGTGGAACTAAGATTGACGCTGGTAGATTTCCATTTGCTTGAGACGATCTTCTTTATTTAAAACAATTAAATTTCACTTTCTCTTCCCCCCCGCTGATGTTCTGTCTCTTGGTTTCGTTCGGTATTTTCACTCGGTTTTAGTGATAACTTGTCGGGTTATTTATTAGAGATGTTATCATGGGGTTTAATTGCTTTTAGAGAACTAGACTAGAGATTTGTGAGAAAAGTTTCTCTGGTTCAACATAAGAATGTTGGTGTGCGTGGGGTTTTTTTTTCGGCTTTTTTTTCATTAAATAAATTGTTTCTAATTGAAGTTATATAGGTGCTAAATTCTTGTCTCTGAAAGTGTAAGTTCTCGCGAAAAAAGGAAAAGGTACAGACAATATATATATATATATATATTTTTTTTGTAACTTTAAATACAACGTAGAAAAGTTTCAGTGATTAAAGTGCTTTACTGAAAAACTAGAGCGAGATTCAAGAAACGAAACGAAATGCGATTTAAAATCTAACCCCTTTCTCCCTTCCATTACCAACGGAAGCCAAATCTACAACTCCCACGACCATCATTATCAATACTACCAACCTAACCCAAGTCGTTAGACAACTTTCAAAAAGTTATTCGAAATTTCAAAACCAACGCATTTCACATAGAACAATATTTTGTTTGTTCTCCTTACAAGCTCCGATAATATCTGGTGAGGTGATTAAACTTCTTGGCAGAAACCAGTTTTAACTTTGCGTTTCTCTTGAGATAACGCGCCCGGAGGCATACAAATGGAAGATACAACATCGCCGGCTGCCAGCTCTTCACTCAAGAGTTCATAGCATACTGCAAAACTTACCCTTTTGATCCTTGCAAGGCTGAACCAACCATTACTAGGGTACTGCTAACCTTACCACGTTTCAATTACCCCAGCCATTAAATTATACTACCCAAGCCCGAAGTCACAAACATACGCACAGCTAATTAAAGCGTCTAGATAACGGCGTATCATATTATCAGCAATCAATATACGTAGAAAGTGCGTAGTATTGTAACAAACTAAACAGGATAACAAAGATAGCTTTGAAATAAGACGTGCACAACGTTGTTATGATGAGAATGGTGTGCGTTAAATTGGCTGTAAGTCAATATATAGAAGATCTTTCGTTTCATGTTGTTTAATCGACTAAAACCATTTAGTAAATTTCAATTTGTGTTGAGAATGTGAGATCAAAGTTTGGGTAATGAAGCTGCGTTCTTGCACGACGTTATTTGGGAAGGCAGCCAGTTCGACGTTCTAAATGTTTAATTGTAATAATGGTTGAGGATGGGCAGGGGGGTTCTTGTTATCGAAAGTCTTCGTTCTGTACTAGAAGATATTGATCGAGAGCGACTGACTTTCTTTGTTTTCAGAACTGAAGCGAGAAGGAATGCTTCGATGATAACTAATTACTCCCTTTACACCAAATGGCATTACGATATTCTTCAGTAGAATTGAACTTTTCTTCCTTCACAGACCTGAACGATGGGTCTTGTTAAAATGGTGAAATGCCTACGGACCTTTTCAACGCATAGGGCTTATACCTATATTTAGAAGCCAACTCTAATACTGTACTAACAGTAGCGATGCACTGCTAAAGCGAGATAATCTTTTCTTGCCAACTTTCCTTAACATGCTTTTCTATTAAGTTTCCCTTGTGGAAAAGCTGACGCGTCTGTCTCATCCCGATGGGCTTTGAATTTCCACCGCCGCGTCTCTGCAACGCGAGGAAATGCGTGTGCTTTCGGAAAATTCACCTCTACCCTTCGCGGCCTTGCGTTTAATAACTCTAAGGAAAATCAGACACCCCCTACCCTACCCAACCCCTCTACCACTCCAAAGCTTTCCGTGAACCGCCAAATGCGTTCGGCAATTATTTCAATGGCGGTGCGGATATGGTGTGGTGAAGAATTGATTTTCATTTCTCACTTTTGCTTGTGGTTGCCACGTCAGCGACTCTGTCAAGGTACAGAGGTAAATTCTAAAAGATGAATGTGATGGTTTAAACCTAACAATTGCTTAGAAGAGAGGCATTAAAGCCCGGTGCCGGCACGTAGCCTACGTCTGTCGTAGAGCACCAAGTGGTCTACAGGCTTAATATCCCTTCCGATGGAGGGTACAACGAGAAAAGCAGGATTCATTCACAAATCGATAGTGTCACGTTGTTTATAAGCAAGGCGAATGAAGTTGCTGTACTAACTTTCATCACTCCAACCTCTCTCCCGAACAGAACTGGTCATGTGTATGACGGTCACCCATCCAATACCTGACTCAGTGAAGTTTTGCTTAACTTAAGGGATCTCACGAGAATCGGTGTTTCCATGGATGTTGCCTATGACATCGAAGACATGAATTCATGAATTCATCGTCTTTGTCCTCAAATTATCTCCACTTCGATTGTCCAAGGTATCGTACTTTGTGGCTAGCCTGGCACTCCACGTAACAATTCTGTCCTCTATATAATTTCCTCTTCGAGCTTCAAACATGCCCAATTCCGTACCTCAACCCCCCTTCTCCTTTGCCAATCTACGTTGAACGAACGTTTCGAAATGGCCCTTACGATAAGTTGCCTAGTTTAAGTACTAACTACCAAACTTTCAAGTTCCTCTTAGGTTTAAGCTCTAGACAGGAATATAAATACGATGGGGTGGTGGAGGTGGAGGTGCCGCAACTTGTAATGATTTATTTCTTGGTAGATTGTGCTCTTGGCCTTCTCGTCGTCGTATTTACCTCTTAACAAGGAGATGTTTCGTGGAAATATTTTCCGACATCTCAAACAGTAAATTTTTTTTCAGGAAAAATAATTTTCCTGGAAATGTAACAAGTGGAAAATGGAATAAAATGAAAGTGTGTGTATAGAGTGTACGAATATACAGTTCCCTGTATGATTCTCGTATTTATCTTCTCATATTTTTCCCTTTTTTTAGTTTCAAACTGTTCTGTATTGAAGTTTTGTTGAGGAAATGTTATTACTCTGCCAGCAAATTGCAATAAGACGAGTTGAACAGCGTCGCAAAGAAAGAAACATGAGTTCATAATTGCGTTCTTTTACACGTGTTGTATTCACATATTACTAAGGTTATAAAAATTTTTTCCCACTCATATAAAAAATTTCCCTACACATTTTCACAAATTAAGAGTTGGCCAACTCATGTAAAAAAAAAATGTTTTTGATTAACATTTTTTTAGGATTGTTTACTCAATTTTCCTGTGAATATTTTCGATTAATTTTTATCTGTCATTTTTCTTTCAGACACACATTTGCGAGCGAGATGTCGTTTCCAAGATTTGATGAAAATTTCCGACCGCTGGCCAGCGAAACAATCATATCAATTCTAGCAACATTCACCTAGCTCATGTCCTAATTGCTTTGTGTACCTACTTTCATGAAAATAAAAGCGATACGAAAAAAACTAGCAGACCGTAAGAAAATTGTAATTAGTTTTATCAAAACGTTATCAGGTGAACAATTTCTACAAATGCTCGGTAACATTTGCACAATTGGAATTAATTAGCGTCTGCAATATCCCAGCGCAAATATCAATATTCAATACAAACAACTACAATAATTGTCAACAGAAAATGTTATTTGAAATAAATATTTTATATGAAAACTGCTATATTTTGCTGATGCTGACTGTATGTGGAGTTGAGTGCTCATTTACAGATTTTTCACCAAACTTTACTCATGTGTGAAATAGAATGACAGAGAGGATTGCAAAAAAGTGTTAAAAATCCTACCAACGCTGGGACCGCCACATTGCCTCTCCCAGAGTCATCAATAAACATCAGTCACTACCTGCAATTAATCATGATTAGATTATGACGTCACTCTCGGAAATGACAACAATGGAAAAGAGAGGCTGGTGTTTACTTAAAATGACGATATGAAATATTTAAAGTAATTGATGAATGGGAAGAAATTCCCTTGACAAATGGTGGAGGCGTGGTTTTATTTTTATCAAATAGCAATCATTTGTTTCCTTCATACTCAAAACAAAGGACATAACGAGAAATCAATAGCAATAAGTTAAAGTGAAGAGAAATATTTAATAGTCATTATATAAATACGTTTTCGTTGCACGCGAAATACAAAGTAAATTGAGTTGGCTATTCACGTAGTTCCGTACGTAACACTATTACTCTCACTTCTTTCCGGAAGCAAAGATTCTTGGTCATCTTCCAGTGATTTTGCCGGCGTGAAACACATCCAAGCAATAAAGTAAAACATTATGTTCAAACCTTTACCAGCCACAGCAATCGTCATCATGTAGAAACTCAATCCGTTGTTGTCAAAAACTAAACAAGACCCATTCTCATCTTTCCAAAGTAGACAAGTCGAGTCTATAATCACCCCGAAGAGTATCGGAGATGGGATCGAACCTAGTACCCTCAGGCACACCCATTGCAAACCCAAAGCCAGCGACTTTTGCTGTTCGTCAACACATCTCAAACTAGCAGCTAGTGTTGGCATCGCCGTCGCGAATGTGCATAGCAACACCAAAACAATCAGAATCGTAAAAGGGATAAAGTTTTCGCAATAACCTTCGCATATACCACCCACTGCTTCGTGATCGGGAATTTCTTTTGTCTTCCTTTTTCTTCGTTCTACATTTTCTTCGGCGTCATCTTCGCCGTCGACGCTACAAGTTTCTTGCCCACTTTCTATGCACTTGCAATCACTGAAGTACTTCTCTTTCTCGCACGATAGTTCAGTTACGCATCCTGCGTAACAGGGCGAGTAGTAAATAGTTTTGTCGATGCTGCAAACAGGATCGTATAACTTTGGGGAACAGTCGCAATTTTCGTTGCAAGTTTGGTTTAGGGTTAGGATCGTGCTGTCAGGATACTCGGAGGTTACTCCTGCGAAGCTCTGGTTCGGACAGGTGAAGAGGAAGGCGGAAGAGAAGAGGAGACCAAGGAAAGTGGTGAGCATGCAGAGCTTGAGGATGCCAGGATTCTGGAGGTTGAATCTTCGCACTATGTATCCGCCAAGAAATGTTCCGCCTCCACCGATGGGGACCGCGATCAGACCTGTTCACCAAACGGTTGGAACAGGTAAGTTTTGATTCAAATAGGAGAAGCTTATCTAACTGTAGTTCTATGTTCTTTCTTTCAAGGTCGAGAACTTATTGTGATTTTACGGTGTTTCTATTTCCCCTCTTTTTTAAGCTCTTTAGCGACGGATGGATCAATAAAATCATAATGTTACTTGCTCAATTCGATGAAATTATTTCGATTTGTAAGTGTATCTATTTTAATTTTGACATCACACTATCAACAGGAACATTTCGATATTTTGAAAGGAAAGTGAAGTCAGAGGAACATACCAAATGGAGTTTCCAAATTTATTTACTTTGAATTTGTACCCGCGTTTATGCCAAAGATCTCTGTGATTAATTCTGCAAGGATTCTTCATCAGGGTAAAGAACCTACGACAGTAACTTTGGTATTAGCTGGTGCTGAGACCAGAATTTCCATTTCCTTATCATTGATACTGGTGAGAAAATTCTTGAGTGTTACTTAGAGCTTAAAGGAAAACTTGTTTTTAAGTCTTGTTAGAACAGCGTGGAAAAGTTAGATAAATTTTCTTTAAAAACTAATCTTCCGCCGCATAGCTTCAAGGTGAGACAAATTTTTTCAAACGGCGCTTTAATCGGGATTTGAAATTAGCGTTAATTTGTCGAAGGTTTTGAATGAAGTAGCCGTTAGATGCTCACCCAAAAGCAGCGACGTGTGCGATGGATTCATTGAAAATTGGTTCTCGATGAATTTGGGTAAAAAGGCTACGAAACCGCAGCTGACGAAGCTCTCCGAACTAGCTGCTAGGTTGATAAACACCAGCGTTGGGTTTCTGCACAAGTCGAGTGTCGATTTCACCACCCCTGACCGTGAATTCGCTTTGCCTTTGTCGTCGCCGTCATCTCTTTTGTCCTAGGGGCAGGTAATTTCGATTAATTAAACTATGATGTGCGGTTGTAATTACACTTCTGGCTCGTTTTTTTTTTTTTCAGTGAAAGTGATTTATTTTGCTTTTGATTTCTGAATTTAGCTTATTTCTAGTCACAGCAGCAATTAAGATTTGAAACCACGAACATTGATTATTAATAGCAAGTATTCATAAGTACATGAATAAGGACCAAAACTGAAATTGAGTAGTCATGGAAAGACATAGCCAAACATTTAAAAATCGAATCTCATCTTTAAAGTGAAACAATTAGGTTATGTGTGTATGTTTTTTCACGGCTTAGAACAGGGAGTGAAAAATCTTCCACGCCAAATATTGAAATGGCGTTTAAGTCTAGAAAGCGATATAGAATCATATCTTCTAATCTGAGAAGTGCTACCACATAGGTCAATTTTTCAGTTTAAAAGCAAATTTCAAGCCGTTCTTTCAACGTGGCCAAAAGAAAATTGCGCTCAAGTTTTTGATCTTGGGTACCAGGCCTCTACGCAACACGCTCAGCTTTTAGCTCGTGGAAAAGACAACGCACCAAACTCTGCAATTCAATTTGCAGTCAGAACAAACTAATTACCAACAAATAGCCTATTCAACAGAACGTATTTAACAGAGAATTACCTTCTTGCGTTCTTGACGCACTTCCACGCCCATCATCTTCTCCCTTCTCAACGCTGGTGTCCCTGGTAGATATTGTGGAAATGCCAACAACCAAATGGCCATCACAAAGCACAGCGTCGTCGATATGAAGTACCCAATCCACCAAGCACCAACCCAAGCACTGCTATCCGGTGTCAGACCAAACTCGTTTGGGTCCACAGATAAGTTCGTGAATATCCTCAGCAAATATCCACCGAGCAGGTAACCTATTGCAGTTCCCACTATAGCCATACTGTAGAAAATCCCGAGAAACACTGTGGAATTCAACGTGCGTACGCTCTCGTCGATGTAGACAACGCCGACGGTGAATAACGGCGACGTCCCAACACCGTGTAAAAACTGTCCGGAGAAGAAAAACCATCGCATGTACGAAAGATCTTCGTCGAAAATTGCATTAACCTCTTCGTGCTCGTCAAAACAGAGTGAGGACGAATTTGTGTTCACTACATATTCGGGAACGATGAAGTGAGGTATTGTAAACAATAAAGATCCGAATCCCATGACGAGCATGCCGTAACCCAGCCATTTCGGTTTTGACGTCTCAGGTTTTCCACCCAAATATGAGACTGGAACGACCGTTACGACAGCGGCAATATCGTAAGCTCCTGCTATGAGGCCTGTGTGAGATGAACGTAGACCAAAGCGGCGTTCTATCGTGGTGATGTCTATCGTGTAAAACCCGTTGATGACCATTCCTTGTAAGGCAGACGCTGCGCAGAGGGCAACGAGCACCCAGAACTGAGTGCGACAGCATTGAAGACAGCCTGGTCGGAAACAGCACCAGCCGCAAAGTGGTGGTGGGTCTTCATCGAGGAAGTAGGGGTCTTCGCTGTCTTCTGAGGTATCGTCGGCGATGTCGGTGGTAGATTCGTCTGCGACGTAGTCAGTTTGTTCAGAGGTTGAGTCATCTTCAGCGTTAGCATTGTTTTCTTCGTCTTCAATGACGTTTCGTTGCGACGATGATCGTTCACGCTGATTCAATGAAATAAGACAAGTATTTTAATTGTCTTCAAAGTTAATTGAGATAATATTGTTATTGCCGATTCGTTATAATTGTGAATTTAAGTATTCGCATATTAAAATGGTACCGCTTTACTTGAAAAGAGAATTGGCAAAGGGTCGCTTTTTGTTTTTACAGCTACGTTTTATACATTTTCTAATTAGTGTAAGTACTCGTTGTAATGAAACGTAAAGAATAACGCTTAGCTACGATGTTCCTGGTAAAATTTCTTCGTTTAATTAAAATGTGGGTCACAAAACTAAACTGCACTGGTCTAGTTCTAAGAGTGCTAGCCAGTGCCTGTCATCGTACTGACCTGCAGCTTTTCACTGATTGAAAAGCGATATAGTCTTTACTGGCAGGAAAATAAAAACATCAAGAAAATACTTTGCCAATAATATGTCTTAGTACTTCACATCAAACCTCTCCCATTGAAATCCAACTAGCTACGTAAACAGACGTGCAGCCGTCAAGAGCTACCCGTCTAGTGGAAAATGTAATTTTCCTTCAGAATTTTCTCAAGAAAATAGGGCGCACGTCTGGCGTTGTAATACAATAAAATTACCTGTGGATTTACTCCCTCGAGATTGATTTCTTCTTCAGCATCGTCTTCGTCGATCAAAATTTGACTGTCATTCATTGGTGTCTGAAATTGTCCACTCATTTCATGTCAATGAATTCAGATGCACAATCGATTCGTTTCTCGCATCACAACTTAGCACAAAGCCCGCATATATTGTTAATTCCGTCCATCAAGGTTAGTAGATAAACAAGTTTCTCGACGAATGTTTGCAAGTCTCTTCAACGTCTTCTGAGAAAGTTTAGTGTTTATATCCTCGCTTTTCCACGTTCAAGCGAGCCTTTGTCTCATGCCAATTTCAATTGCCGGGTACAAGGCCTCTTGGATGATATAAAGTGCAAACCATAGTCGATGGAGATCAGCATCCAACGACGACGTTGACGACGGCTAGACGCAGGAATTTTAATTATCTTTGCCGAGTTTCTCATTTTCCATCTCCTTCGAGCATTCGTCATTAAAACGTAAAACAACTTCGGGGAATAAGAAACGACGCCTGGCAAATTTTAACGACAATTTTCCTTTCAGCGTCTTTTAAATATTCATTAACGAACTGCTTTCGTATATTTTAAAGTAAGTATATTATAATTTCAAGAAAATACGTTTTTTAATTTCTGAGACAGACCCGCCGTTTCACGCCGTAAAGAAAACAAAATTTCTCGCCAGTTTACTGTCAACAATTTTTATACTTATGATTTACAAAGTGTTGCGTTGAGATCACGGCAATGCGTTTGCGGCGTACGCATTTCATCTGTCATTACTTTTGACAGATCTGTGAACTTCCTTAGGGAAAGAAACCCGAATTGATTTCAAGCCAATTTTTCGCAGCAATATCCTCACTCTATACCATTAAAGCAAGAGAACTAGAACTCGAGTATTTTGAAGATAAAGAAGTCAACTTTGACTAAACAAGATTTTACTGTCGATTTGCGAAAATGAACCTCTAAATAATTAATTTCTTTAACTAAATTCAGAACAAAGTTTGAAGAAAACTCAACATATTTGTGCAAAAAGGAGCCTATACGAATAAACTTTCATTCTTTTTTTACAACAAATATTAATAACGTTTTTAATGAAATAGCCAGATTATGACTGCAAAATTTGGTCTGTTTCTTGATTTTTCCATAAGAAATTTAGTATTTAAGAATGAAAAAATTGTAAAAATATATATATCCCTATCCTTACTACAGCCACTTTCAAATGGAAAATATCAATTCGATTTCTCTATAAAGTCTGAGACGGATATTCTAGAAGTCATCGACCTCCCCCCAATGGCTAAGAAACTGGTCTATGCAGTCAGGTTTCTGTGATTATAAAACACCATATCAAACAATACCTTCTATGAGTACACCAGTCCTCTGACAGTCACATTGATTTGGTCCCAAGACGCAATCTCCTTCCTCCCTCGACTTCCATCCTATATTCACCACGTCAGACGTTAAACAATTCACCTCATGTTCCAAAGAACCTGCATAAAACATAAGATGCAAAAAAAAAGAGAGACATAAATGCCCTTAAGACTCGTATCAAGTATTAACCTCGTTGAAGTTGGTACGTGTAAGAACATTGAAAACGGCGTCCTGCGGACGAACGAGGCAGATGGTTGAGGTCGCCGTCGTACAATTGAGAGAGTGTGGTGTTCCTGGGTCTCCAGGGAAATACCCGAAGTGACCTTTTTAACGATGTTCTTTACCCTGCTTGCATTTCTCCAGCCCCGGGCGCTTTTAATGTCTGGAAGATCGACTGACGGGACTCAGATGTGACGAAAATTAAAAAAATCTTGATGTCTTCTTGCTTTTTCTGGGTTCTTTCGTTGAATTGAGATGAAAGACATAGTGTTTTTTTTTTGTTATTTAGTCTTTTGAGTTTTTAGGTTCTGTTTTACCAAAATCTCGCCTTCTAGTTGAAGTTTTTGTTGAAACTATTGCCATGACGATTTCCAATCACATGCAGTGAAATTCAGATGTTTCTGTGAGCTAGAGATCCAACTTATAGTTGAACATTTTGTTGAAACTGTTGCCATGACGACTTCCAATCACATGCAGGATAATTCAGATGCTTCTGTGAGCTAGAGATCCAACTTATAGTTGGATACGTTTTAGTAAAAATCGACCTTTATGAGGTTGAATTTGTTGTCCTTGCTGTATTTATGTTTTAGACTAGATAATGAAAATGTCAATATCTCCCTGATTTGATATTGTCTTCAACCCCTACATGACATATTTCTGTAATGGAATGTTTAATTATAAATGGGCATCATCGAGAACGCTCTGTTTGGTCCTCGGGCATGCGTTATTAAAAGCACTTTCCGAAATGTATACAAAGTATCAGCCAGCGAAAAACAGACGCGTGGGTGGCTATTGTTATTACTGTAAACATTTCTATGCGGTAGAGTGCGTTTGACACTGGCTTGTCAACTGTAAAATATCGATATTTCTGAGCTAAAGTTCATGTTTTATAATCATTTCAACTTAATTAAAGAACTAGTGAACTTCGTAATGCTTCACGTTTTTATTTTGATTCATTTTTTACACAAAATGTCTTAAAATATTAGAAAATAGTTCACAAAAAAAATATTTTATCTTTTAGTCGGATTTTAAGGTGTTTTAGTGAAGAAAAAAAATATATTTTCGACTAAATTATAGTTGTTTTCCACCAAAATACTCGAATATAATTGTTTTGTCTCCCACAGTAAGCGGGTTTCATATGAAAACAATTTTTGCCACAACTTGAATTTAAAGAATTCGCTTTTGGAGCAGCGCTGACAGGACGACATCAAATCAACTTTCGTCCTCCAGTCATTCGGGTTCCACCGCGAGTCCTGGGATTGTGTACCGCGCACAGTTAATTGACCCTGGCACAACAAGCCGACTTTATAAAGGGTAGGTGGTAAGTACACATCGATGGTAGGTACGCTATAATTAATGCGGTTAGGTTAAAATTCCGATTGAAACTCGCTAGTCAATGTGTTGACTAATAATAAAAGTTTGTTTCTTTGACTTTGTAATTTTTAATTTTGTAATTTGTCTTTGATTTCCTTTGCAACATGTAGCATGTCATGTTGTCTATTGATATGATATTGCAAAACAGGATTTTAAAATTGTAATATATCTAAAATTTTACTTTAGTAGGTACTTAAATACATAATTACATTTTAAACGGTCGAATTTTTTAATTACTTTGAAATAGCGTGTTTTGTCGGTTTTATGGATTTCAATTTCAACTCAGTTGAAAACTACACAAGTTTGGATTGATATTCTATTTAAAAATTAGAGAATTCTTTTCTTTAAAGCATTATAACCATCGAGCTACACGAAATGACAACTTTACCGACCAAAGAGCCCAAGTTGAATCACCGTCTTTTTGACTGTAAGAAACTCCTTTCGTTATTTCTCGCAGATTACTCGCATTTGAGACTGGCTTACGTTCAATTTCTCGTTTTTGGTGCTTAACCTAGCGACGAGTACACAAACATCGATATTTTGAGTCGTAATTGTTCAACTGTAAAAGTCTGTGAAAAACTACGCCCGCAAGCGCTATCGGGTATCATATTACCAGCTCGTTTGCTCAGCAGAAAGTTTAACATTAACACTGACCCTCAAGCCATACCTAAAAACTCAACGCATATATTAAACTCCCCGCATTGAATCTCTACATCCCACGCCAAATAAAAAGTTGCATCCTCGTTTGAATTCCATTAAGAAGCATTGAGACCTCAGCCATAACAAATGTTCACCTTTCATCGCCATATCTGCCACCCACACAAAATCTAAATAAATATCTTTTCACAACAGGCCACGATCACAGCTTCCTTCTCCCACATTTAATAATGCATGCACCCCATAAATCAACGGCGCTCGGTTGAACGGCCATACCGGGCAGGATATGAGCAGAGCCCGCACCCCTGCCGTTACTGGGCGGAATGGTCCATTGCGATCTACTGGCCGCTATGGATGACAGATGATAGGTGAACAGAATCCAATAGCTTCCCCTGTGGAACACCACGAGTAACTATTCGACAGTGGCGGCAACGATGCCCATTCTACGTCGCTCTAAAGTCCAGCCCGTGAGAGAATATACCAGCACAAGGACTGTCCCCTGCATTGCTACAGTCTAGCCCGTGAGAGAAGATACCAGCACAAGGACTGTCCCCTGCATTGCTACAGTCTAGCCCGTGAGAGAAGATACCAGCACAAGGACTGTCCCCTGCATTGCTACAGTCTAGCCCGTGAGAGAAGATACCAGCACAAGGACTGTCCCCTGCATTGCTACAGTCTAGCCCGTGAGAGAAGATACCAGCACAAGGACTGTCCCCTGCATTGCTACAGTCTAGCCTGTGAGAGAAGATACCAGCACAAGGACTGTCCCCTGCATTGCTACAGTCTAGCCTGTGAGAGAAGATACCAGGACAAGACTGTCCCCTGCATTGCTACAGTCTAGCCCGTGAGAGAAGATACCAGCACAAGGACTGTCCCCTGCATTGCTACAGTCTAGCCCGTGAGAGAAGATACCAGCACAAGGACTGTCCCCTGCATTGCTACAGTCTAGCCTGTGAGAGAAGATACCAGCACAAGGACTGTCCCCTGCATTGCTACAGTCTAGCCCCTGAGAGAAGATACCAGCACAAGGACTGTCCCCTGAATTGCTACAGTCTAGCCCGTGAGAGAAGATACCAGCACAAGGACTGTCCCCTGCATTGCTACAGTCTAGCCCGTGAGAGAAGATACCAGCACAAGGACTGTCCCCTGCATTGCTACAGTCTAGCCCAACGTGCTACAACTAAGAAATAGATTCTTTGGGTCGAGCCAGGTACAGGTGGGCTCAAAAGGTTTACTATTTTTATAAACCCAGAATCGCAAACATCAGTTATAATTTTGCTTTGTAGGATAGCTAGGCACTAGGCCCGGTTTTACCAACGTTTTCAAATATAAGCCGGGAATGGTTACGGGAAAAGCGACCGCGAGTCACAATATGTTAAAAGTTATTCCATACAAATTCATTATTATTCATATAAAAGATGTCTTTAATTATTTTTGAAATCAATCTTATTCCCCAACATTTAATGAATTTTGTTAAATGAATATGAGAATTTTTCTAGATAAGATTCCTTTGTATTGAAGCATATTAAATCATTGGATGTAAATTGGATTGGCAACGACGTAGCTGTTTAAATGATATTACATGATTTAACATTGCAAAATAGCCCCCAATAACAGGAAATTGCTCTACATTAAATTAATAATTTCTC
The DNA here is from genome assembly GCA_947568835.1 of Protonemura montana. Lineage (NCBI taxonomy): Eukaryota > Metazoa > Arthropoda > Insecta > Plecoptera > Nemouridae > Protonemura > Protonemura montana. The sequence continues at coordinate 12,784,980 of OX387610.1, read as the reverse complement.
AATTTGTAACACCTAAACGTTCAACGGAACCCCTTAATTATTTCAGGGATGATAAAGGACAAGACCAGCATAGTACAGAATTTTTGCCCAGCTTTGAAGAGAAGCTAAAAATCACAAAGAAATTGGCCTTGATTTATTTGCATGAAAATGAAGGAAAGCGAATTTTTCACAGAAAAAAGATTGCGTGACAAGCTATCGATCCGTGAAAGTCTTATTTTTTGGCCCAGCCATGGACAAAAAAAAAGGGCTAAGATTTACAAAAATTTGGTTTCATTTATTTGCGCGAAAATGAAGGCCTTTCACAAAATGTAAACAATTTCTGTGTGCTTAAAATGGCCGGCAGAAATTATCGTATTTCCAGCTAATTTATTGCTTAAATCCAGCTTAATATTTGTACATCTAATTTACGATGAGGCCGTGCTTTGCTATTCAAGTATTTGTTATTTCTCTCGTTCTGTCGACTTAACTCGATGGCAGGTTAAATAAGTAATTTCTCCACCATCAATATTCGACCGTACCGAGTTCGAGTCCCAGCTGGGCCGCATTTTGGTCTTCATAAACTTCATGGACTTGACTGAATTGTTAGGTAGATAATAAACTATCTATATATATTTTTTTAATCAGGCGTATCAATATCCGGGTTACCGACCGAAGTCCAGCATTGATTGATCGAGTACATTTGACATCCAACAGATTGCGCTGGGGGTCACTGTGCGTCCTAACACGACTGCGTGTTCGGTGACACTTAACAAATAAGGGTAAATAGGGCACTATGGACGTGGGTTTGGTTTGAACTGGCGTTCACCTAGTCAACCTCTAACTCTTGCGTTCTCACGTTAGCAAATGGTGGAAGCCCATCTGTTTAGCTGTCGAGTGCTTCAGCACTGGTAGGTATGGCAACCTAGTACATCTGCACTGCTAGATGTAGTGGTAGCTCTTGCTTGCGAGGATGAATAGTAATTGTCCGTGATAATTTACTAATTTTAAGAGATAAATTCCCGGACTGTCCGTTCTAAAATGAACTAAACAGAGGGTGCGGTTAATGTCATGTAGCGACACAGTAAGCCGGGCTTTCAAACATGACATTCAAATAGGTTCATCTTTCTCGACAGCATATGGCCGGCTGCGTGGCACAATGGTATAGTCGCTGCTTCGGTAACGACAAAGGTATCCGCTACTTGGACCGAATCCACTCGACGGAGGAACCATAAAACTGCTGGAATACGACTTCCAACATCTACCAGTGGAAGCTGGAGTCAGGAGACTTGTATATCTCAAAAATACACAAGTAAAACATGAGTGTGCTTGGTCGTGCGGTTTAAGGCAATGATTCATCTTTCACACGATCATTACACTGGTGAAATACTGGGTTCGAATCACGTTCGTGTCTCAGCGCACTATGACACTTTTGCCATTTTTTTGTGCGTATGTTTCAGACAGTAGCAAAACTGGCGGGAGCTCCTGGCGCTTCGCGCCAGTCGCACCCGCCAGTTTTGCGGGCCGTTCCTACGACCCCAAACCCCACCTATACCCCGTGTGCAGCTCCTACGTCTAGCATCAAGTATATAGGAATGGGAAAAAGAGTTAAGTACAAAACTAGCATCAGAGCCACCTGTTGGCAGAAATTAGTACTACACTCTGGACTTAATATAATTTTTCATATTTGGTCAAGTGTTATCTAGTTCGATGGTAAGAAACCAAAAAGCAGATGTTCCCGGGAATCGAACGCTCTACCTATGCGACACGAAGCACAGCGCTTATCACAGAGCTACTCTCTACCGATGGTGAACGTTAGAAATAAACCAACTAGACTGCTAACGCTGAAGTAACCAATATCTCTCCTGATTACCAACATGCTTCTCTTCTTCATAATTTAGTAATTTATATTTACCAAAAATCTTTCCGTACGGTCATTTGCTGTCGAGGTCGAGCGGTTAAGGTGTCCGATTGCAGTGCGGCAAGTCCCGCGTTCGATTCCCGCCGTCTATCGTTTTTTTCTTCGTTTTAAGTAGTTTGGCCAAATATCCAAAGCTATCAATCGATAAAAAAAATCCAGTAACAGCGCCGAGATAGAAGGATCTGCAAAAGATCTAGCAAGATCTAGCGCGATGATGCAAGCATTATACCCTGACCGGTGGAATGCCAGTCGAACTCCGTTGCCTGATCACAGGTCCTCCAGGTTCTCTTATTGGTAAATGTTTCACTGAACATGCGGTCGTGTTAAGTCGCACCGTGACCCCCAGCGCAATCTGTTATATATATTGGATATTGTACAACAAAATGTTTGTAAATGATAGCCTTTTTTTTGTCCAGGGCTGGGCCAAAAATTAAAACTGTCGCGGATCGATAGCTTATCACGTACTCTTTTTTCTGTAAAAAATTTGAGGAGGTACCCCTTCTTCATTTTCATGCAAATAAATCAAGGCAAATTGATGTAGTGTAAGCTTTTTTTCAAAGCTGGGGGAAAATGCTGTATTATGACAGTTAGATAGCTGGTCTTGTCCTATATATACACTTTCAAAAGCAGCGAGGAAAAGTTTAAACATTTTCAAATTTTAATCATGTATTAACTCGGTCCCGATTAATTGTTTCAAAAAAAATCCTTGGGTCATTTTTGTGTGGTTTTAAGCGCCGTTGGTATAGGAATCTTGCAGTCTTTCGTTTGATGCTCTTTTGTGAAGGGTTTTTGTCCTTTTTTTGGAGAAGTTCTTTTCAGGACTAAAAACCTATCACAACAAAAGAGTACCTATCAACCGAAAAACTACAAGATTCAAAATCATTGTTGCATGGCGCAATATTTCCGCAAATATAACTGACACTTTGAAAATAGACGCATCTCAAAAATGCCATCAAAAACTCAAACGCCTGTGGCATTCATCAGAAGTTTCGGGAACAAGAGAAATAATAGGCTTGGTCATTAGACACTAGGCTACGGTATGCTTTCGCTGTGCCATGTTTCGATACAAGTGACACGCAAAAGCGACAAAGTTTTGCTCTTTTCCTGATATTTTACACAAATTTTACCCTACGCTCACACTAAATGATAGGTTTATATGTTATGATAACTGATTTATTGAATTTATAAGTTGTTCTTATATGTTTATATGTTATTTTTATATTTTACTCTTATGGACTGTCTTATATCTGTAAAGATTAAAGGGACAATAAAGCTCTAAATAAAAAAAAATATATATATTATTTTGGAACTCTTTTGGAATTTGTGCACCAAATTTAAAAAATGTACCATAATTGAGGTATCCTTAAAATACTGTAAGCTTGAAAACCATCTATAATTGAAGAACATCACATGAGTTGAACACAACATCCCAATATATAAAGTACCAGTTCATACAACCTCACCATTAACCCTTTCAACACCACAACGAAAACCCCACATCCGCCACTGTTGCCAGTTTCCAATAGCCCCCACTCCACCTCATCCCACTCCAGCAAGCTCGTCTCAATGGACAGGTCTGTATGGACGTGATATGAAATATAATAATACGTTTCCACCGGACCGTCTACGTACGGCGTCGTACTCCCGTCCTAGTCACCCCGTACTGTCCCGAACTAGCGGGCCATCACATAAATCGACCGCGCCGTTAGTCGGCAAGAAAATGCTGGGAATTTTCCGGCCGGACGCGTTTCCACGGGGTCGCTAGTGATGAGCACGCTATGCCTAGCGATTGGTGGGTGCTATAGGAGATTATTGGAATTTTTTTAGGTTATGGCAGCTGGGAATCGTTATGGTGGTGGTTGTGCGTGGTGCTAAATTGTGGGTATCGTTAAATTAATTATTTGAAGTAAGACCTTTCTCTTGCTGGTAAAACATTTCAGAGTTGGGTTTACAGGTTCAATCAATGTCAAACCACTATTGACCAAATCTATTGTCCAATATCTATGCTACCGACAAAAAAAGTTACCCGTAGGTGGAGTTACAGTATTTTTGAGTGTTAAGAAATTTCTTTTCGTTATTTCTCACAACTCACTAGAATCTGGTTAACGCTCACTTAATCTTTATTACTACTTACCTCAGCGATTGAGCGCCAGGACTGCTCAAACCTCTGAAGAAGTAACTAGTATATGTTACGAAACGTCGGGAAATTTAGTAGCCCTTTACTTAGCATTCAAAACCCAGTTCAAATAGTTTTTCTAAAAACTTGTGCTAAGGATAAATTAAGTAGACATGAGTCTAAAAACCATCATAAAGAACTGGTCATGTGTATGATGGTCACCCATCCAATACCTGACCCAGCGCAGTGTTGCTTAACTTTCATCCCTCCAACCTCTCTCCTGAACAGAATTGGTCATGTGTATGATGGTCACCCATCCATTACCTGACCTAGCGCAGTGTTGCTTAACTTTCATCCCTCTTACCTCTCTCCCGAACAGAATTGGTCATGTGTATGATGGTCACCCATCCAATACCTGACCCAGTGCAGTGTTACTTAACTTTCATCCCTCAAACCTCTCTCCCGAACAGAACTGGTCATGTGTATGATGGTTACCCATTCAATACCTGACCCAGCGTAGTGTTGCTTCAATTTCATCCCTCCAGTCTCTCTCCCGAACTAAATCAATCCGGAGAATGGCATGGTATTGAGATACATTTTGTGTTGTTTTGAAATAACGAGCATGCGTCGCAAACAAGAAAGGTGCATTCGCCCAATTATTGGTTTCTATAACACAACGCCAGAAGCAAAAGAAACCCAATAATTCTTGAAATAAAACTTTGACATATGGGAAAATCAACCAATAACCAATAAAAAGTAAAATAAAATAAAGTTCTTAACGTGGAGTTTAATAATTGGATTTATGCTCTTTTTATTTTCTGTGAGTCTTGATTTTACAAGTTCCATATGGAGCAACTAAAATATTTCTTCCATAATTTATGAAAAACCTATGAAAATGATTCTGTTCGTTCAGAAAAAAAAACAATGAAAAGATCATTCTATTATGACCTATTTTTCGTTCGAATTATTCGCTCTCATGACCAAAAATGATCAGAAAGGCAGTGGGAAGCCATGTTGTATACAAATACAGAGGAAAATTATATTTTCTAAGGTCTTTATAGTTTTTTTTTTTTTAAGAACAGCACAAAGAAAATGCAGTGTTAGATTCAACGTTTGGTAGCCATGGAGATGCTGAGATCGCCTGACAGAGCTTCTCAATTCTGCTATCTTATGTTACCACGGGTAAATCATGGCCTAGCATAGGAGGTTCAATGGTAGATTCAACGTTTGATAGCCATGGAGATGCTGAGATCGCCTGACTGAGCTTCTCAGTTCTGCTATCTTATGTTACCACGGGTATATCATGGCCTAGCATATGAGGTTCAATGGTAGATTCAACGTTTAGTAGCCATGGAGATGCTGAGATCGCCTGACAGAGCTTCTCAATTCTGCTATCTTATGTTACCACGGGTATATAATGGACAATTTTGATACTATTTTACCTAAACATGGCCATTATCTACCTACACGAAGATTTAATTATTCAGCGAGAAAATAAGATCACGTCGCTCCAAAGTGGTAAGTTTCTCTTAGAAAGTTAGAATTGATTTTAAAACTATCATAGCGTTTAAAATAAACGAAACTATAAAGTGGTTTTTGGCTTCGTCTAATGTAAAGAGGTTTCGAAGCAAAGCAAACCACTATATTAATATCATATGCATAAATTATGTTTTTCAAAAGGAAATAAATCAATTTAAAGTACTTTCTCGTATGAGTCATGGTATCATGGTAACCAACCACTGAGCGTTGCGGAAAAGCAACCAACGCACTAGCTATATATATTGCGGATAAACTCAATTGATAAAATCATATCATATAGCGCTAATGGAATGAAATATGTATTTCCTTTATAAAATTCTTTGAAGGTATTTCCACAGCATAACCTGAAAAATCGTCATAATTTTTTTGAACTAAGTCCAAATCAAGTTTATCTCTTCAAGGGTTCAAGAAACAAATACCTATCAGCCTTTTTTCAACGTGACCCGTCACCAAAATCGAAAACAAATTTCTCCGACCGTCTCGACGCCAAATTTAAACTTTATGAAAAGAACTGGAAAGAACTGCGCTACTGAATAGATGGCCTGATGTAAGTGCAATTTATAAACGGCTTTTCGTTATTAAATTTAACTTTTCCATCAGCTCTTGCACAAGGGAGGCAATTCCCCGTTTTATATCATCTTCTCTCTCCTGCACATCCGGTTCCGTATACCGACCATCTCCCATCTAGTCTCATACGCATATTTCCCATTCAATATCGGCATCGTCGGAAAATGAACGGAAAATTCAAGCTCATATCAGATGCTATTTTTTTACTTCCGAGAAAAGGTGTTGTACGTACCTATAACCCCATGCGTTTCCTTCTCGGAAAATTCTTGCCAGATATCGTGAAAAATATGATCAATTTCTCTTGAAAAATAACTAATAACCAAGTCTATGGTGAAATCGAATTCTCTCCACACTTGCCTTTTGAGGCTAAGACATTGAAATATCGAATCCCCGGTTTTTTTTTAGGATGAAATATTATGAAATTATCTTTTGGTTTAACAGGCTCCCTTGTCTTTCTTGTTTTCTTTTTGTCTAGGTAGATAAGATAAAAAATTGCTTTTGGTATAAAAGTAAAGATGATGAAAGGCTTTCTTTTCACACTATTTTATCTGCGTGTTTCTAAATTTGAATAATACTTCACAGGATGAGCGGCCGACGGTTGATCGTACTTTTCTCGAATGATGAGATATGGATTGGATTTCTAACATCCATCTACGTCGTCTCTTGGCCAAACTCTCAAGTTGGTGAAATTACAAATGCTTACAAAAGAGTCATTTATAATTTTCAAAAAATGCCTATCCGAGTTGAGTCGCGTGCACCAAAATTTTGTCAAAATACACAAAGCTAGAAAGGCATGAAAATGAATGAAAGGTAAGTAATGTAAGGGAAAAAGTAATTCACAAGTATTGCAATTATTTATACTCTGTATTATTATTGAGTTAATTGATATGGGCAGAAGATCAGCGTTAATGTTAAGCTTTCTGCTGAGCAAATAAGCCGGTAACGCTTGGTAAGATCAGCGAAGTTAAGCAATACTGCGCTGAGTCAGGCATTAGATGGGTGACCATCATATACATGACCAGTTCTGTTCGGGAAAGAGGTTGGAGGGATGAAAGTTAAGAAACACTGTGCTGAGTCAGGTATTGAATGGGTGGCCATCATACACATGTCCAGTTCTGTTCGGGAGAGAGGTCGGAGGGATGAATGTTAGTACAGCAACTTCACTCGCCTTGCTTATCAACCTCTCGACAGCATGGATTTGTGGAGGAATCCTGTTGTTCGCGTTGTACCGTTCTTCGGAAGGACGTTAAGCCGGTGGTCCCCTTGGTGCTCTTCGACAGAAGTAGTCTACGTGCCGGCACCGAGTTTAGACTAGGTTAGGTTCATCATCATCCTCATAATCATCCACTCATTCACCGACGCCATTAGACCAGTGCCGCATGGCCAGATGTCAAAACAGTGCGTCGTTAAACACCAATAATCAATCAAGGTGCATTTGCAAGAGGTACGGAAAAACAGTTTTATTTTATTTAATAGTCTATAGTGAAACTAAATCGAGGTGAAACAATAGTTAGACAAAGTCGTGAGATTTCAAAAAGCTTGTAATTCATATAAATGTATATCAATGTCTGGGTGCATATGTCATGCGAAACATTCAAATTGGTCCGTCGCTTATTCATAGATGAAAACTCAGAATAGGAATTACCTTTTCATAAATACCAGTGTCACTGGTCGTGGCTTAATTCCCAAATGACGAATGACTTGTTGAAAATTCTGCTACCTGCCACATACTTCATTGGAAAAACTCAAACGTTATGATAAGCCTAGATTAATATTTCAGCATTCGGAATTGACATTAAAATATTAACCCCGCCCTTACAGATTAAAGTCTTTAAATCGAAATTTCTGTGTAAATATTTTTGTTTTTGCTATTATTACCAAACGAGTTTAAGCCGCATTGTCAAATCCAATGCAAAGTAAACAGAATTGTTGATGCTTTTATAATAACCGATTTTTCTCTGCTTTTTTAAACAAGAAAAAGATCAAATAAACAGAGGGGTTGAATTTTATAAAAGCTATCTACCTGTCTATCCTAAATTGACGACAAACATAACTTTCCAGACTTCTAGAGATTAAGTAGATTAAGGCTATTGATTTTTGAAAACAAACAAACAATAAGGTGGGTGATGAGTAAATAATAATGATGGATTTCCTTGTGGGGAAGAAGTTGAAGGATCAAAAGGTGTGATGGCTTTGACATATTATCAATACTACATTTTGTTTGACTTTGTCTGTCAAAGACTATCCAAGCAAATTGCATCGCATAAACACTCATATAAGTTTTTACACAGAACAAACCGAACGGTTTGGCGTGTTGGAAACACCGGTCCTCGTGAGATCACTGAAGTTAAGCAATACTGAGCTGAGACAGGTATTAGATGGGTGACTACCGAACTGTTTGGCGTGTCGGAAACACAGGTCCTCGTGAGATCACTGAAGTTAAAGAACACTGCTCTGGGACAGGTATTGGATGGGTGATCACCGAACTGTTTGGCGTGTCGGAAACGCAGGTCCTCGTGAGATCACTGAAGTTAAGCTACACTGCGCTGAGACAGGTATTGGATGGGTGATCACCGAACTGTTTGGCGTGTTGGAAACACCGGTCCTCGTGAGATCACTGAAGTTAAGCAACACTGCGCTGAGACAGGTATTAGATGGGTGATCACCGAACTGTTTGGCGTGTTGGAAACACCGGTCCTTGTGAGATAACCGAAGTTAAGCAACACTGCTCTGAGACAGGTATTGGATGGGTGACCACCGAACTGTTTGGCGTGTTGGAAACACCGGTCCTCGTGAGATCACTGAAGTTAAGCTACACTGCGCTGAGACAGGTATTGGATGGGTGACCACCGAACGGTTTGGCGTGTTGGAAACACAGGTTCTTATGAGATCACTGAAGTTAAGCAACACTGCTCTGGGACAGGTATTGAATGGGTGACCGTCAGACACATGACCAGTTCTAGAGAAATGTAAAACGGATTGAACGGATCAAGTTCACTCATCTCGCTTAAGTAGCTCTGGACAGCATGAATTTGTAAGGAATAGTGTTCCTCACTTTGTACCATCCTTCGGATGGAAAGTTAAGCCGAACAACTCCTTTTTCTTCTTTGACAAGAGTAGGCTATTTGCCGGCACCGGGTTTCCCCTACTTCCCTCTAGGCTAGTTAAGCTTCATCAACATCATCATTAACACCCAGTCATTCACCGACGCCATCTGACCAGTATCACAGGAACAGTTGTGAAAAAAGTGTATCGTTAAGCTTCACAAATCAATCAATTAATCCAAATTCTGAATGTTGTTCGCATTTTGCATTTTCGTAATTTACCCGATAGCAGATTAATGTTTATTCATGACATGATTCTTTTTTGCGGTTGTCCGTATGATACGTGAACCTTTTCATTTATTTATTAATCATACACAGCGCTTGACCAATTGTTTGGTTACTTTGTCAAACAGTGAGAAAAAAAACTTACGGCCAGCACTTTTTAAACGAAGTTGTTCAATCTAAAATGTGAGTTTCTTTAATAAAAGCGATATTTCAAGCTTTAGTGCGATTAACTTGTGCCCTCTCACCTCTTACCTTGAACACCTCATTGGGTCAAAACTTCTAGATTTGTTCAAAGTCTTGAAGTCCAAGCTTGACGCCAAACAAAAGCCAACTTTTCGTAGACTTGTTCGAAAACGTTCGAAAACGTTCGAACCAGTTTGAACGTGCCCGCGACCGTTAGATTCTTTCAATACTGTCAGCTTGGCAGCCCTGCTGCAATGGAATGCTGGGTATTTATTTCATGCCAGATAAAAATTCCAAAATGGCAGAATATCTGGGAAATTCCCCCAACCAAATAAATCAAGGTATGTTTTTGTGGTATTTTCACTTAAATTAACATTATTCGCATCTTACTTCGCACAATCAATAGAGTTGATCGTTATTGTCTTTTTGACTGTCAGAAATAAAGACTTTCGCTTCAATACATTCCCAAATCAAAGGTGTCAAATCCATGACTTGCCATACTAATTTTGCCCTCTTTAGTTAATAATGCATTTTACACTTGTGTTTCATTGATTACAGGAATGTCTGGAAGTAGTAGACCATGTGGACCAATTTATCAGACGCTGGATCTGAGGCCAGCCACAGATAATGACTTTCACCATACAGATTTGTCAGGTAGTTTGCCTTTCTTCACCTAATGTCATCTCATTTGCTCAGTCTTATTTTGTCATCTTAACACCCTTAAAACTCTTACTTTGAGCATCAAGCTACAAAATGAAAAAGCCCTTCGTTAGACCTCAACAGTCTATAATTATCCAGTGCTTAAATGTTAATCGTAGTAAAACGGTGACTATTAAGGCTTCTTGAATGTAATTAAATGAAGTGTCTTTAGCTGTCACCTAAGAATGTGGCCTGGTTTAACCCAAAGACAATGTTTGAACCATTTTTGAACAGAGCTTATAAACAAAAAATCTGGGTCAAGTGAAATTATTCTTTCAAAATATGTGGTCCTTCATCACAAATCCTATCGATCTATGACTAGGTTTCTTCAAACTTTAGTCAAATTCAGTATCCTGTTGATTTCTAGGGGGTTGGGTCTGTTAAAGCATGTACTTAATAGTAACTCATTCCTTTCAGCTGAGAAGCGTCGGCAACTTCGACTCAGTCTCGCCGGTGCAAATCCCGCCAGTATGTCGTTCGGAGGTGCAGGAACAACCAGCTACCAGCCCCTGTCGTAAGTCTTTAAACACAGCTTGCATTGGACGTATGACACATTTTTCTGATGCTGCCCCACCAACAAATGTAGTAATGCTGGTATATGAGTGCGGTACTGGGTTTATCACGTTCTCGCTGTTGTTCATATTTGGCATTCTTCTAGTGCCCGAACGGCAAGTCCAGGCGGGGAGGATCGAGCCAGCCCTCCACGAGCACGAACGAATCTATCTCGAGCACGGCCATTCAACCAAGAGTTTGTGCCAGATAAAACGACACGGTATGTTCCTTACATAGTAACTGATGGTGTCAATAACGGAACAGGGAAAGTTTAAAGACAGGAGTTGACCAGCATACTGTAATTTTATATCAGATCTTTTTTTTGATATTTTGACAAACCTGGATCACTTAAAGTTAAATTCTTTAAGCAGGGCCCCCAACTGACACAACTTCGTAGTTCTGTTCCTTCCTTACTGACCTATCAAATTAGACAGCTCAACTTTGAAATCAAATTAGGAATTTTGCCTTGCTATGCCACCTTTTTATCGATATAGAATATCCATCTAAAAATCAAGTCGGGCCTTGATTCTCACTATTACTAACCTTCTAACCATTACCAATTAACGTCAACAATTCCCATGCTTCTCCCTGTAGTCACCATCATAAGCAATCAACATTTGCCAATATCTCTTTCAAAAATACACATAAACAAATTCCAAGGTGTTGCTTCATCCCAGTAGGTTAAACTGTATATCCCTAGAAATTCCCTTCAACCTCAACAATAGCTAATTCCACCTCCAGTCCTTAACTACACCCACACCCATTGACTACGACTAGTACTTCCCCTCCTCTTTCTGTCCTTGATCTCAGTTCAGTCTCTACGGATGAGGCACGATGGCGCTACGTACTTCCAGTCTTAATTACCTCCAAACACCAGTTCAGTTGCTAATGTAAGCTTGTGACACTCCTGTCTTTACTCTTTTCTCCGAAATGGTTACCCAGCTTCGTGGCATCCTTACTCGACTGAGAGTTGTCAGATGTCGGAAGTTTGGTTTTCTCTTAGTGGTACATCTGTGTGCTTGCTGGTGGTGTCCCTCGCAATCTTGCTATGCTGGTCTAGGTGTGTGATTGAGTAAAACCTTCCCTGAGGAATATTTCGTATCAATCGGTTTTCTCTGCAAATTATCAGTCCGTTCCAAGCTGTTTTATATAAACGGATACTAAAAGATCTCTTTCAAGTTTCAATAGCCTCTTGTAGATATCTCTTTCGGGACGTTAAACCCGAAAGCGAAACATCATGGCAAGACTTTTTTTCTTGTGGATGGCGTCGATCAGAACATTGCAGGTTTAATTCCCTGGATGGACATACATTTTTGTGAAAATGTATCAAACTGAACTATCGATTGCAACTGGAATAATTCTTTATCTCGGCATTTCACTGCATTGAGTGATACTGCTATCTCTTTCACTGACCGTTTGCTTTATTTCCTTTGCAAGAAATCATCACGCTGAAAGGGCATTGAACGGATACTACAGGAAATGTTTATGATAATCACACCATACAGCTTTCGCTATCCTTTATCAGCGCTTGTGTGATGCGCTGCAATGAAGATAAATGTTGCATCCTACTTTACCGTGGCGCCTGCTGCTGTTTCAAATCGAGCCCAAAGAAATAATTAGATCACCAACTCACTTTGCAACCTGGTCTTCTTGGTCTTCTTGCAAACTGGACTTTTTAAGTGTTGGAAATTTGTTAGAGAACCACAACTTACCAGAAGTGTTGAAGAGATGATGCTGCAAAAATCATAGTGGTGTGTAACTGTAAAATGTTTTGAAAGTCAATTTGGTTAGATTGCCAAAAGGGATGGACGGTTGAAGACGAAAGGAAAAAGAGAGAGAAATCTTAACTTACCGTTTCGGCGCTTGCCTTTAGTCACTTAGACTTAGTCACTTTTACGTAGACTTTGTACCTCTCTCAATGACGAAGCTATTAACTAACATTTTTCTCAGGGCAATTTATCTCTGCATCACTTCTTCAACTTTTTCGGTAACTTTGGTAATTCATACCGACGGAAATGTATGTTTAAACATTAGTAAATGATGGCTCTAGAATATCGAGTGCGAGTTGTGAGAGAGTGTTCCGTCACGACAGAGTGAACTAGCTGCTAGAAACCTGTGTAGCACCTTTCTCGAAGCACAATTGACTGGCGCTATCGTAGCACCAGACCCGACGCTAACGCATGCGAGCAAGAGTACTTTCGTGTTGACACAGGGAATATGACTTGAGTCAAGATATTTTTTTAATAAACCAAGTTTAAACCTAGTTTCGGTTGATGTAGCTGAAATCGGGCTCTTGAATGATCTAAATAACAAAATAGTCCAGGCTATCTCCTAAGTTTAGTCTTCCAACTCGTACATAAGGAGGCAAACTTTGAATTCTAAGAATCTTATCTCGGACATCGACGATGTATGTTGGTAGCAAGACTTGCAAGTCATATTCCCTGTCGAGTGCTTGCAGTGGCAACCCTGAACGGTGGCGCTTATGTGTTCCAGCTACGGCCCTACAGAGCGCACCAAGCTCAGGTAATTCGCACGCTTCACTTCCCCCCTCCCTCCCGATCACACCTGCACGACACCTGCCAGTAGTTGATTTCAGATTGATATTTGTTGCATTTTTAAAACGTCTGAACGAAGAGAATCGAGGTAGTTTCTGATCTTCGATATTCAAATACTGTTTCAAAAAATTGTGTGTGTTTACCAGTTATTGCAGCTGTTGGGCTTTTTTTTAGATGAATTTAGTGTCTTTGATAGACTTGAAGAAGGGAATATTGATAGGTCAGCATAATTTAAGAATCAATTACAAGAAATCTAGGAAATTTAGTTGTTCTTTACTTAGCATTAAAAACCCGGTTGAAATAGTTTTTGTTAAAACTAGCGCTAAGTTTAGATTAAGTAGACATGAGTCTAAAAACCATCATAAAGAAACCTAGGAATTTGGTAAATTTTTGTATGTAGCTAAAACACCATGCCAAAGCTTTTAGTGAAAACGACAATGCCAATTGGTAGAAAATGTACTCAGTAATGTCTAGAAATTGTCTAGAATTGTGTGTCTTGCAGGCATTCAATCGAAAGTCATTTCATTCTTGACACAAATTAACCTCTTCCTATCTGCTTAACTTGACCTACCTGCCGCCTGCTTACTGCTTGCTAATTGTGCTTTCTCTACCTGATGACGTGTGCTTTTTCTGTTGTGTGTGAGTGTGCGTGCGTGAGCAGTTGTTTATGACTGTCATTGACAAGTTGAAATTTTCGACAAAAATCCACCAGCGTTGCCAACGTTTCAATTGCATACGTTGTGCGGTGGTAATAATTGTGCCTTTTTATGTGCGTATTGTATCTACTAACCTGTGTCCAATTCGACGCTCAAAAACAACGATCTTGTATCCTGATGCCTGTGAATTATAAAAAAACATTGTGCTGCCCACTTATAAATTCACGATAAATTACTTTCGTTCTTCAACAGTTTTAACCACTGATCTCGAATAACTTGGATAGAGCAAAGGATCCAGCCAGCTGATCACAAACAACTTGGATAGAGCATAAGATCCAGCCAGCTGATCTCAAATAACATGGATAGAGCATAAGATCCAGCCAACTGATCTCAAATAACAAGAATAGAGCATAGGATTGAGCCAGCTGATCTCAAATAACCTGGATAGAGCATAGGATCCAGCCAACTGATCTCAAATAACAAGGATAGAGCATAGGATTGAGCCAGCTGATCTCAAATAACCTGGATAGAGCATAGGATCCAGCCAGCTGATCTCAAATAACAAGGATAGAGCATAGGATTGAGCCAGCTGATCTCAAATAACCTGGATAGAGCATAGGATCCAGCCAGCTGATCTCAAATAACATGGATAGAGCATAAGATCCAGCCAACTGATCTCAAATAACAAGAATAGAGCATAGGATTGAGCCAGCTGATCTCAAATAACCTGGATAGAGCATAGGATCCAGCCAGCTGATCTCAAATAACATGGATAGAGCATAAGATCCAGCCAACTGATCTCAAATAACAAGGATAGAGCATAGGATTGAGCCAGCTGATCTCAAATAACCTGGATAGAGCATAGGATCCAGCCAGCTGATCTTAAATGACCTGGATAGAGCATAGGATCCAGCCAGCTGATCTCAAATAACCTGGATAGAGCATAGGATTGAGCCAGCTGATCTCAAATAACATGGATAGAGCATAGGATCCAGCCAGCTGATAAAAAAATAACCTGGATAGAGTATAGGATCCAGCCAGCTGATCTCAAATAACCTGGATAGAGCATAGGATCCAGCCAGCTGATCTCAAATAACCTGTATAGAGCATAGGATCCAGCCAGCTGATCTCAAATAACATGGATAGAGCATAGGATCCAGCCAGCTGATCTCAAATAACCTGGATAGAGCATAGGATCCAGCCAGCTGATCTCAAATAACCTGGATAGAGCATAGGGTCCAGCCAGCTGATCACAAACAACTTGGATAGAGCATAAGATCCAGCCAGCTGATCTCAAATAACATGGATAGAGCATAAGATCCAGCCAACTGATCTCAAATAACAAGAATAGAGCATAGGATTGAGCCAGCTGATCTCAAATAACCTGGATAGAGCATAGGATCCAGCCAACTGATCTCAAATAACAAGGATAGAGCATAGGATTGAGCCAGCTGATCTCAAATAACCTGGATAGAGCATAGGATCCAGCCAGCTGATCTCAAATAACAAGGATAGAGCATAGGATTGAGCCAGCTGATCTCAAATAACCTGGATAGAGCATAGGATCCAGCCAGCTGATCTCAAATAACATGGATAGAGCATAAGATCCAGCCAACTGATCTCAAATAACAAGAATAGAGCATAGGATTGAGCCAGCTGATCTCAAATAACCTGGATAGAGCATAGGATCCAGCCAGCTGATCTCAAATAACATGGATAGAGCATAAGATCCAGCCAACTGATCTCAAATAACAAGGATAGAGCATAGGATTGAGCCAGCTGATCTCAAATAACCTGGATAGAGCATAGGATCCAGCCAGCTGATCTTAAATGACCTGGATAGAGCATAGGATCCAGCCAGCTGATCTCAAATAACCTGGATAGAGCATAGGATTGAGCCAGCTGATCTCAAATAACATGGATAGAGCATAGGATCCAGCCAGCTGATAAAAAATAACCTGGATAGAGTATAGGATCCAGCCAGCTGATCTCAAATAACCTGGATAGAGCATAGGATCCAGCCAGCTGATCTCAAATAACCTGTATAGAGCATAGGATCCAGCCAGCTGATCTCAAATAACATGGATAGAGCATAGGATCCAGCCAGCTGATCTCAAATAACCTGGATAGAGCATAGGATCCAGCCAGCTGATCTCAAATAACCTGGATAGAGCATAGGGTCCAGCCAGCTGATCTCAAATAACATGTTTAGTGCATAGGATCCAGCCAGCTGATCTCAAATAACCTGGATAGAGCATAGGATCCAGCCAGCTGATCTCAAATAACATGGATAGAGCAAAGGATCCAGCCAGCTGATCTCAAATAACATGGATAGAGTATAGGAGCCAGCCTGCTGATCTTAAATAACCTGGATAGAGCATGGGATCCAGTTAAAAAAGGAAAACATTATAAAACAAAGTTAGCTCTGATGAGCTATAACACTCCATTTGAATAATTTACATTTCCATAAAAAAAAAATTTCCAATGTCAGTTATAACTGACATGTAAAAGTAACATGAGTGTTTGGTTGCAGAGAGCGGTTCAAGATGTGTCAGAGCATCCAATCAACGGGCAAGCTACAAGTGTCCCCCGAGCAGGTGTTTGATTTCACCAGCGACGACCTTCACGACCTCGGAGAGATCGGTCGAGGTGCTTTCGGCTCCGTTAACAAGATGGTTCATCGCCGCAGCAACACTGTCATGGCCGTCAAGGTAGACAATGGAGCATCGAGGTTCTAAGATGCCTTAGTTGATTGCTAATGAATGACCAAACAAATGGGACATTTTAGACATTTAAAACCATTTTTGCAAATTAAAATTCTAAATCATTTTTACTAGCACCTTGGTATTTTTGTGTCCTTATATAGTTAACGTTTTAACAGGTATATGAGAACTGTACCCCCCCAACCCACCTAGAAATATGATCTTCACTTTTACAATATTTTACCATTTCTTGATGCAGCCCCAAGTCCAAACCACCACCAGGTTGCCTAACCATCCGCGATAACTTTGCAACTTTGGCCTTTAAATCTTTATTATTGAAATTCTTGGATGTGCTTTGCCCAAGGATGGGAGTAAATACTAGTAACTTTTGGGTTTGTTTCGACAACATATTTATTAGAAAATAGATAAAAAGTACTTCTTTAAAAATCTTGATGGTGGAAAAAATAGTTTATCTCTTAATTTTAAAGAGTACTGAAATGATCGTTTTGGTTTTGTATTGGTGGGTCCTGTTGGGAGAGGGTTGAGAACTAAATGCAGACCTGGTTCCCTATTCTTTAATTTTTTTTCAGTTGGAATGGAATAAAATGAGATGAAATGAAATGAAATGGGCAATTTTTTCCAGTAGTAACAATGGAGCTAATGTAGGTTTCTTGTTTAATTTCATTCCGTTCCACTGGAAAGAAGTTACATTTTTGTGTAATAGTTTTCATACTCATCGGTGATCGTATATTCATTGCGTTCTCAAAAGCTGAACTGACCCTTGCAGCGGATCCGCTCGACCGTGGACGAGCGCGAGCAACGTCAACTGCTGATGGATCTCGAGGTGGTCATGCAGAGCAACGAATGCCCGCGCATCGTGCAGTTCTACGGAGCGCTGTTCAAGGAAGGCGACTGCTGGATATGCATGGAGTTGATGGACACAAGTCTAGACAAGTTTTACAAGTACACTCACGAGGAGCAGCGGCATCACATCCCGGAGAAGATACTCGGCAAGATAACGGTGGCGGTGAGTTGTCGTCTCAAAGTTTGTCGTTGTTTGTCGAGTTGTCGTATGTTTTTGTGTTTGTTTGCTCTTTTCTGAGCTAATGACTGCTCTTATTTTTTGTTGTAAGAAATATATGATTTTCTAGCCAATACCAGAAGTTCTGGTAAATTTTTTTCAATTTTTTTTTAGTAAAATTGGGAAAGATGCATCTGATGTTTTCTAGAGGCCGCTGGCACTGTGATCATTGTCAAAATTCTTTGAACCAGTTTCCATTGAACCTCTCAACAATAATAAACCTTGCTGCAAATTTCAAGTTTTTTTCTTTGAATTTATTTATTTAATCTCTTCTTTGTGTTATTCTAAGTGTAAACGTGGTTTTCTAAATCTTATACATTATTTCAACAAAGTAGTCGTACATAGCAGATAGCCAGATCTGTCTCTTGACTGTTATTTTGTTAAGTACCGCCCAATCAGTGAAGCAAATTGGAGTTAATTTTTTTTTTCAAGCCTATAATAACAGCTGCCAGCGGGAGTGGTCACGAAAAGCTCCGCCTCTGCCCCACTGATAAATAACCTCCGTTCACTGTATCGTTCCAGACGGTACGTGCTCTAAATTATCTGAAAGAGAAGCTGAAGATCATCCACCGCGACGTGAAGCCGAGCAACATCCTGCTGGACAAACGCGGCAACATCAAACTCTGCGACTTCGGGATCTCCGGTCAGCTGGTCGACTCGATGGCTAGGACACGCGACGCTGGCTGCAGGCCCTACATGGCGGTACAGTCCTACGATGCTTGTCATGACATTAATTTAATTCTAATTCGTAGCTATCGCAGTTAATTACTACGGATGCCTTTGGGCACCTGTGCCGGTTCCGGATAGTAAAATACCCGTTCCAATTTAAGGATCAGGGTATTGTTTATCGGCAAATTTGCTCGGATGTTTAAACTTTTCCTATTGGCTTATGACTAACTGCTGAATTTGGTTGTGAATAGTCTGATTTTAAGATTGCTTTTCCGTTACATTACTGATAAGTTTGTTGTGAAAGAACCTTCACGGCTAGACCTGTAGAGTTATCCTTGTTTCTGTGAGCCTTTCGTTAAGCTCACGTTTTTCGGATTACTTGGATGCAACGTTTACCTCTGAAACATGTTCCCTGTCCGAATTTATCGTAAATAACAACTTCTGCATGCAAATTCCCTACGCAATAAGCAATATCATCGCGCTCGAAACATGATTTTGGTTTCTCACGCTGTGAACTCGTTTTTTCCGACAGCCGGAGAGGATCGACCCGCAACGAGCGCGAGGTTATGACGTTCGTTCAGACGTTTGGTCACTGGGCATCACGCTGATGGAGGTGGCCACCGGACGGTTCCCCTATCCCAAGTGGAACTCGGTGTTCGAGCAGCTTTATCAGGTGCACCACTTTCTGGACTTACCTTGCTTGCTGATGTTATTGTGGGATTTAGGATGATTGTGCACAAGCTGCTTCCAACTGCAACTACGTTCGTTGGACTGATTATAATAATAATATTAATTTATTCTCATACTTAGGCATGGTACATGTTTTATGATTGCCAGTTGTATGGTGTCCGGTTGGAGTTAGCTACGTTATTTATTTTTATTAAATTGTTATTATTAAATTGTAGGGAATAAGTTGTTGAATAGATGTTAAATGGCTTAAAAGCTGTTAATTACGATACCGCATTTATCAAAATGAATTTACAAACTTGGGACGAAGCAAAGACATTGGTCGAAGCAAATTACTGTATGTGTTATCAATCACTAGAAATCACTCAGCTGTCTTAGCGTGACATTTCAACTAATGACTGTGAGGGTAGAGCAATGACAGGCTCTTGTTTAAATTTTTCAATTTGAAATCCTCGAGTTTAACGTATCTGAAGGCGTAAAAATGGCTCTGACCACTTCCATGCATTTTCAAAGCATGCATTTTCCATACGTTTTAAATAATCCCATGTCGTTATCACCAGGTGGTGCAGGGAGAGCCGCCACGACTGGCTCCCAACGAGAACGGAAACCAGTTCTCTGCAGAGTTCGTCAGCTTCGTCAACACTTGGTACGTGTCCTGGCCGCGGAATTATTTCAGCGTCAAGCTCCATACCGTGCCGTCGTAGTCTTGTTAGATCTTGCCAACTTGGCACGCTTGTATCGAAAGACCTTCCGCTGCTATGGCAAAGTTCTGAAGTTCGGTAACCTCTAAACCGCATCTAGTATTGGATGGGTCTCGTTTCTCAACTCTGTCATGTTTGGAAGAGTTAAGATGGTTTGAAGCATTTGACACAGCAGCACCTGCTTGCTTTTCAATACACGTTGGCAGCGTAAATTGCTGTACTGCTATTTACGATAATATGTTCAGATTGACGAGTTTTGACAGTAGCCACCAGTAGGCTTGGTTGTCTGAATCAGGATAAAGAAGCTTACTTAGCATAAAGGTATGATGAGACAAGGTTTTTATGTCAAAAATCATCAAGAGGATTAACAGGTGCTTTGTAGTCCGAGCAGGTAATATTTGTCCAAGATGGTTCTAGACTTTGTTGAGTTTGAAAAACTTCTGACAGTGAAAAAATTGGGACAGTCACTTATTTGCTTAGCCAAGGAACCGATTAGAAACAGTTGAGTGCGGCATTTTTTGCAACGGCAATAAGCAAGACTTGCAGCAGCATCATAACGGAGGGTAAAAAACTCCCGTTCTTCCTTTCCGCAGCCTGATCAAAGAAGAGACGATGCGGCCCAAGTACAACAAGCTGCTGGAACATCCGTTCATCCGACAGAGCGAGAACAACACGGTGGACGTCGCCGTCTACGTTAGCGCTACTCTCGACTCGATGGCGAACAACGGGGTGTCTGCGTTCACGACAAACCAGCCTTGACGTGTCGGCGACAGCCACGATTCCCTCGCCGTACACCAATCAGACTCTCACCGATAGCTGGCCCGGTCGACAACTTATACTGCCGGGCCTATCCCGGACCCTTCAGATTCGTTCGGTGCAGCGTAGATGTCTTCGCGGATTCGGCACGAGCTGTATCTTCGGTGAATTCGTTTGATCAGAGTCTCAGCGATAATGTTGAACTGTCTGCGAAAATTGCCATCCGATGACCACTATACCGACTAAAATGTCGACACCCAGATATGAAGTCGTCGAGTTTAGAGAAATAGAATTTTAATATTTCTTGCAGATTGCTCGCATTTGAGACTGGTAAACGCTAGATGAATCTTAATGGCTGCGGAAAGTTAAATATTAGCGGTGTGACTCTGACGGAAGACAATAAACCCGATGATATCGTATTGTGCTGAATCCTTGTGCTAAAGTCGAACACATTCAGTGAAAAGGTTTGCGCTGCACGTGAGGAATCGATAAACAGCATCGTAACCCAGTTTCTTTAGTGGCTCCACGTGCACCTGGCTGGTTCTACGACTTCTTCTTTAGACGATAATTGTGCGGAAGAATGAAAATAGAATAGGCAGTGCAACCGAAGATAGTTCGACAAAGACACGTATTTGCTTCTTTCAAGCACGCGATCCTTGAAGGAAAGACTTGCAAATCGTTGAATAATTATGCAAACCGTTGACTAACCCTTGCCAGTCTTTATCTATCATTTAAGTTGAGGAAGTTTTAATACTAGATCTTGGTTACCTTCGATGTGGCTGCTATTTTTACCGGTGTTACGATCATAGTGTTAAAGGCGAGGGTTCTAGCCGAAATTTGAAGAGATACCCTAGAGAAAACATGCTTTCTTCTCCAATCATAGTTTTAAGTAGGTACCTTCTAGCTATTTCAGTACATTATAACGACTAGACGTGGTATCTTTGCAAATTCTGGATGCAAGCATATAAGGCCTTGCTTTCTTTCAAGAGCAGTCTTTGTGTGCGATGTCAAACTGTACACAACAGGATGTTTGAAGTTGAGAGCGGAGCTAAGCTCTAGGGTACGTCATTTTCCCTTATACCAGGACTAGATGCCTTTCAGTACGTAATGATTTGTTGATTTGTGTGTTAAACGGGTTCTTTTCGGTTCCAACCTGAACCACAGCTCCTGAATCGAGTTACAGAACGGAGCCTCGCATCCAAATGTTCACGACGCGAAACGATAACGCTCACAAGTTCCATTGCCAACGTTGAAAACGGTGGAGATCTCATCTCATCTCTTAGTTGAGAAAAGGAGCGCAGTAGAATATTTGCAATGCCCGGCCTGACGATGCTTAAGACTGGATGTTATTGCGGGGAATAATGAAAGTAGGGGCACAATAATTTATCGTACTGAAGGTGACGCAAAACGAGAATGTCGAAATAATTTACACGTTTACGGTTTTGACAACTGCCTTTGTAATCGAAAAAAAAGGTGAAACTCTTACTTAACGTCGCAGTTAAACATGTGAATTGTTCTGCCGCTTGCTCCACCATCGTGTCAGTAAATTGTCTACGTCAACTTTCCTGTTTCCCCACATAGATATCTTTGAGGCATTTTGGTGCAGCGTTTTGGTCCCGTACACGAAGAGTTTTGGTCCCGTACACGAAGAGTTTTGGTCTTTTCTTTTCTTTGGAACTGAAGTACAACGGTGGTACCACAGGTAGTATGAGTAAGAAAAGGCAAAATTTTGCTCTGCAATTAATTTTTCACTCGATTGTGAAGGAAGTATCATAAAAATGTTGATACAGTAAATTTGAATTGCATTTAAGTTTGCTGCGACTAGCATTTAAAGCTGCATTTCAGCAGAATGTTTCCATGTACAGCATGCAGTGCGTTATGACGACATATTAATGAATGACCGTTTCTTCTGCAGCAAAGAAACATCGGTCCAGGCTGAGAGATTTGTGCAACGTTATTCCAAAACACCCCTCGGTGCAATCTTAAACGTCAGTTAATCGTGACAGTTAGCTCCTTAGGAAAAAAACAGCAAGAGTTATATTATTGTAATTAATTAATGAATACCTAGAAATGATTGTGATTGATTGATACTGGTTTATTTTATGTTTGGATGCTGATGGTTTTCTGAAGATATTTTTTATAATTTCTGTACATATACCTAATTCCATAGCAAATCATTTGTAATAATTTGTTTATTATCTTAAAGTGAATGAAGAGAGGTAAGAACCTGCTCGAACGCGTGAGAATGAAATGTAATTAGGTAGAAGCAAAGAAATACAATAAAAACGTTGTCGTTAGGTAACAAATATGTGCCGTGTTTTAGAAAATTTAAGTTGTAAAAACTGTAAAAGAACCATTCTGCTTCTTCGAAGGTCTCCCTTTGCATCTGTCACTAAAAGGCACCGACTTTTAGTTCCTATCCAGTAGGTACTTACACAAGCATCAGATGAGGTTTTGACACACTCAACAGTTCTCTTGACGATGTCAATTATTTCAGGTTTTCAGGTAAATGAACTTGCACATTTTGCTGTCAAATCTTGGGAGCTCCCGATATGCGATGATCTTCTTAAGCCTCCAACGATGGTAATGACATGTGGTGATGACTGGTGTTTAAAACATGCAAAATAACTCTTTGCCATTTCATTTCCCATTTAATTCCAAAGAAAAATAAATGCTTACATGCTTTACAGACGTCATAAATCGAGTAGAAAGTATGTGTTTAACAAACAAGACTTGGTTACAATCAAATAACACCAAAACTTTTAGGGGGTTAATGTAGGAATAGTGGCCAAACTGTGCTCTTGGGTAGGTTTCTTGTTTGGTATTCTGGAAAATTTAGCCTAGAAAAATATCTGTAGCAAGTTGTTATTTTTTAGAAAGAAAAATATATTTGGGGTCAAGAACATTTGGTACACACAGTGTACCAACCTAGGGGTGAAGTGAACAAAAGGTATATGTTTTATATCCTGCAGATGTTCCACTGGAAGGAAGTAACCACGGGTGCATACCCCAAAGTGTAGTGTATTTATTTGCCAGCTAGCTGAGCGTACAGTTTGGGCACATAGTCGTCCCACTCTGCCTGGTACAAATTACCAGCAATCGGTTGTCCCAAATTGTGTTTCTTGGCAAATCCACGGATCGAGAATCCTCCGCGATGATCGCCCGAACTGTAATTGTCACAATTATTATTGGTTTCAGGAAAGAAGTTTATCATTTATTAACTCAGTTACTCACGTATTGGTCAGGCGCTTCTCGTCGAATGTAACTTTGCCAGGCTGCTTGTAGACAAGGAAGACGTAGCGATGGAGGCCTATCAGCACCAAACAATCCATGAACAAAAATGAACAGTGAGTAACTTGCAACATTGCAGTTGGAAAGGAGAATAAGGATTTGGACATTCTGTGAAAAAACTAACTTTTCATTTATCTACAAAGCAATAGTTTTCGTTTTAAAAAAAATAATGGATAGAGCATGGTACGGTACCTAAGAACCAAAGGTTATAAACTAGCAATTTTGACCTGGTAGCTATTACAAATTACACAACAGTTTGTATCTAGTCATGCAACTCAATTATGGGAAAAAATAATTATACGGAGAAATGGGTTGGTGGAAATTAGTCCAGCTGGGTCGTAACATTTCTTTTAACAGTTCCGTAGGGTCAAAAATTGCCACGATACATGGACATGACACAAAGATGTTACATAGGTGCGTATTGTTTTCAAGTGGTTGTTGGAAGATTAAAATAAATTTAAAGCTGCTTACGAAAGTAAAAACTTTAAAATTCTATTTTAGTGCATTTCTGTATTAGGAAAGGACCATATTTCTTACCAGTGCCTTTAGGAGGGCCGGAACCAACATAAGCGGAGAGAGTTTCACCCTGCGAAACGTTTCCTCCCGGAATGTTTCCTACAAGCCAGTGGTGCCACTCTCGAAACTTTGGCTCTTTACGACTTGGAGCGTCAGGGTCTGAGACACAAAAAAAAACAAAATTATAATCTTTTTGTAACCACCAGCAATGTTGTTAGTGGTCATTTTATTTGTTGTTTAGCTCTTTAATTCAGTCCCTTATCCTGTGGCTGTGTGAGTGTATGTTTGCATTTACCAGTCATACAGAGCGTGTAGAAAGTTCCTTCCTCGGCCTGCCATTTAACAGTGGGCACCTTTTGAACGGCAGTTGGAGTTAGCTCATTGCCAAGGTTGACTTTAGCTGAGCCGTAAGACACCTCAAGAACTGCCGAGGGGAGATTGTCGACCACATCCGGAACTAGACCGTGCTTGTCCATTGTTGCAAATGATCTCTGTCGGATGAGAAAAATGTGAAATTTTCTGGTTCTTATCAATGTGCATCATCATCGCATTATATAAGCATAGATATAAGCTCTGATTCCACTGTAATGTAACAAAAAATGCTGAAGTGCAGAGTAAATATTGAATAATAAATGAGTAGGCAGGTATGGAACGTGAAACTTTCTCATGCTTGATATCAAGATGGCAAATGTATTATTGCTAAGGTCAATCTAAACTCACTACTAGCGATCTCAAGATAATAGATGAACGTCCAAAATTGCAACCGGTCCCCAATATAAACATCCAGCGTGCTTCGACGTCAACGTAGATGTTGGCCTGACAGCTGACTGACCTTCCCCCCACTCCTAAACCCTTATAGCAGTCACGTGCTCAGGACATGTGGTCGGAAATTGTTCGTACCTAAATACAAATCGTCACATTAAACTTCCCCCACTTACGCAAGTATAAACCTACAGTTTTCTGTGACAAAGTAAAATAGTAATCCAACAAGAGGAAGTAGTTGGATAAAGTATATACTGGCACAGCTGATATTTGGCTTTTTAAGTTCGCTTCTTTAGGGTTAGAACCTCTTGCGAACCAGCCATGGATCTCAATGAACGACCAATTCCAGCCGGCTTGTCCCGAACTGGACAACGCGTACTGATGGAAGTGCGTAACTCTTGGATGAAAAACAACCCTGAATATACCAGACAGCCGATGCGAGAAAATCAGTCGAGATTAGACAACAACCGGATTCAGTCTTGGAATACACAGATTGCCAACATGCCTACGCAAGATCTCTTTAACACAAATCACATTAGCAGGTAACATAGAAATTTGATTCTCCACAATCAATAAATTAGGTATACAGGTATGTTTTAATCCCAAAACTTTGCCAATTTCACTCTACCTAGCAATTTTGTGAGTGGACAGACATTGCCATAACCCTTAATATTTTTTAGAAAATCAAACTTATTATTTTGCCATGGTGTAATATTACCAACGTTTAACAGTTACTGTATACAACACTGTGTCTGTGTGTAACATGATATTTTTCTTACAGGCCCCAAAATTTCACTCCAGCACCAAGTAGAGAATCATATCAAAACATAAATTTTGAAATTCTTCAAGCTCACCAGCAACCAGCATATTGCAAACCTGCTGACAGCCTGCAGCAGTTTCAGCATTTAAAAGATACATCTAAATCATCTCAGCTTGGAATCAGTGGTGGCTTGACACAGAAATCATTTGGATGTACTCAGAAATCCATCATGCTGTTTGATGATGATGATGGTGACATTGACCAAGAAAATTCTATGAATAGAGAAAGATACCAAGGCTATCGTTCAAGTAATTTCTACAACCCCCAAGAATTTGAGGATGAAGATCTGTTTCAAACAGTTGGCGGAGAAACCAATTCTCCACCACTTGAACTTAAAACCCAGTCAGATTCTCCTCCATTCAAATTTCAGCCAGTCATCTGTGATCCAAATCAAATTGAAAACAATTTCGTTGCTCAAGCAGAAGCTCCAGACACATTGATGTTTAAAGTGCCCCAACCGGGCTCTGTAGCCATAGTCCATGGTCCCAGATCTCTGGGATTTCGCTCTGCTAATGCCAGCTCTGTTGCGGACGTTATGTCTGAGTTCGATGTTCATTTGCCAACAATGGATGCTCGGAAGAGAGATGGAGAATTTGCACCTATAGATCAAGATTTTCAATGTGAAAGCCGAAACATTTCATCAAGAAATCCTACCGAATATGGTTGTGCTTTGAATGGAGCTTTTAAAAATCAGGCTTTAGTGTCTGCAAGTCGTACTGATTCAAATGAAGACAATGTAAACAGCAAGCGTCATTCTTGGAGACCTGCCATGGACATCGAAGAGTTTCCGGCTGCTCAAAGCCCCGAACTAAACTTGTATGAAACAAACAAGAATGTAGACCAGTTACACAAGCTGCCAGCCACAGAATCCGTGCAAAACTCTCCTAGTACTGATAACACGAAGATTGACATGACATTTATTTCTGAGCTCATGTACAAACTAAACAAGCTAGCAAAAGAAAATGCAAGGCAAGAGGAAGAGCAATTGGACTTGAAATTAGATGCTGAAAGGAACGAGCCAGTAGGTAACATCGTGGAAGAGACACCAACGACCAAGGCAACTACCATTGCTGGCAAACAAGAAAAACCCTTGCCAAATTTCTACATCTTTAAAACTCCTTTGAAGAGGTCAAAGTGCGACTCGGCATTGGGTAAGAAAGTCCAGAAGCTTGATCTAGAGTCAAGTGTCAGATGTGAGGGTGGTAAACGGATCGACGGTCATGGAAGAGAGAATCAAAGGCATGGTAATGAGAATTTGCAGAGTGGAAGAAGCCAAAGTAATATCTTCGGGGTGGATTTGAACGTCCCTAAACGAGGAGGAATATACACCGAGAGCAATATTCTTTGCGGTCTTGATTCAAACAATTCACAGGTAAGTCTATTAGAGATAGTTGGGACTTTGGGAAGGGATTTAAAGTTTCTAGACATTGCATTGTGTGTTCCTGTACCTATTTAACTTCATTGTCATTGTAGATTGACAGTATTTATGAATTTTTATAGCATTTTCAGGATAAGAATCACAAACAAAAATAACTGACACATAGACTATGCTATGCTATATTTCAGCCAGTTTTCTTTGTGGTTCATATCCGTGGGCATTTATAAATGTTACAAGAGATTAGAGAATGTGATACGTTGTTACAGGCAGAGAAAATCAGAGCTAGCTCTGTGAGCGAATTTGCAATAAATATCTTGACGGAGAAAAGCTTGCGTGAAATGGAATGTCAACTCTCAACTTGCGAACTGGAGGAAGTGGCCCTGACCATTATGTACAAGTTAGTAAACATTGTTTGCATCGTTAGCTCGTTCATCAATAAATAACTTTCCTGTCTCAGCAACAATGTGCGGTACTTTGTATCCATGTAATCCAAAGAGTACATGGCTCACTGGAGGATAAGAAAATATTTTAAATTTTAAATTTAATCTTCCTGTCAAATAGTTAATGGAAGCAAAAATATTTCAATTTTTACTTAAGCAATTATTTTAGTAATTGTTTCTTTGTACTCTTAGGAGCTATGGGTATTTAAATATGGGAGATTCAATGGCAGATTAAAAGTTTAGTAGCCATAGAGTTGCTGAGATCGCCTGACAGAGCTTCTCAATTCTGCTATCTTATGTTACCACGGGTATTTAAGTCTTAAATTTAAAAAATGTTAACATCGATGTCCAAAGCGTTACGCAACCTTTTAAACAACAACTCTGCGTTATATCTCTTGAAAAAACAACCCCAACTACATAAACTGCAGCCATCGTTTTTAATCATAACTAGCACACATTGATATGAGACTATTTATTGTGCAGGGAAGGGGTGAGCCAGCTCGACGCAGAGCAAGGGGTCTCTCTGGTTCCTTCCGGACTGCTGTTAGGCTTGCGCAGCGCCGGTTCCATGCAGTACTGTTTCCTGCGCGACCTTCAAACGCCATGGATGTCAGCAGCCAGTATCATGTAATCACTTTGTCTATTGTAGTTTACGCTTTGAAAATATTCAGAGCGTGCACTCAGCCCAACAAAAACCATCGTTCCTAATCTTTGTCCTTTTCATCACTGAACAACCACACAGCCACTAGCTTATCCCCTCGTCTCCCTCCACTACCCCAACCCTTCACCTGACCTGAGCAATGCTGCAATCTTTAGTCAGTAAATCTCACTGAGGAACCCAGGACAGGTGCAACCCACTCTGTTCTTTCTAAATCTCTGGTAAGTTGTCCTCCTTGTCCCTTCCCTCTTTAACTGCAACAATAATCAAGCTCCTTGGCACCTTCTTTGCATTACAAACTATAGAGTGTAACCTTGTCTTGTCCCAAATTAGCTAGAGCATGCTTTAAATAAGAATCTGCCATCTTATTGAAAGGTTTTATTTAAAAGTGCACACCCTTTTCTTGACGAGTTCACATAAGTGAAAATTCTCGTAATTCAGTTTAGTCGGTTAACAATAATTTCTGTAACTTTCATTTTTACTATTTTCTGTAAAAATTTGCTTTGACCAAAAACGGCATCCATAAAAGTTACGCAACTGCTGCATTAGTAAAAATATATTTCTTAGATGCAGTAGTTGAATTACTTATAGTACTTTGTTAATCTTAAGAACAATCTTACTATCTTTGGTAAGTGGTTGAAAAGGTACTGGGTAGATGTTGTTAGGATCACGTTTTCTAAGCGGCACGTTGGTGGGTTGCAGCCGATTCCTGTCCTCGTTATTTTCGCGGCCGTGCCCCAAGATATGTGTGGAGGCGCAGGCCGTGTTCATGTACCTCATCGACAAGTACTCGTTCACGCAGGAACAAGGTACGTTGCAAACAATCGCACAATCGTTGGTCTCATTGATGACATCGCGATATTATTGATGGCCGTCTAGGTTAATGTTTGTTTTTGTTGTCATAAACTGAATAACATAATGTTCGTTTGGAGGAAATAATAAAATACAGAAAATTTTTAAAAAA
Source organism: Protonemura montana (assembly GCA_947568835.1). Lineage (NCBI taxonomy): Eukaryota > Metazoa > Arthropoda > Insecta > Plecoptera > Nemouridae > Protonemura > Protonemura montana. The sequence continues at coordinate 12,755,462 of OX387610.1, read as the reverse complement.
TCTCCGGACATTAAGCTAGTTAGACACAATACCATTTCTTTATAAGAATAGACTTTTCTGATTTAGACTTCTGTTTACTGTTTTGTTTTAACCCATAACTGCCCACCGTACACGCTTGTGAACACCTGTTCAAAGCGTGATTTGGTGTATACTTTCTATGATTATTATGAAAGTAATTGATTGTTTTGTATATGATAGTAAAGAACTGTAAAAGTTTGAGGTTTTTTTTTCTTATTTGTAACTTTGATCAAAATGTTATAATAAATAACATTTAAACATGATTTTTGCATGTAGTTTTCTCTTGGGCGTTAATGGGTTGAAGGTCTTATGGACAGATAAAAAAAATTCAATAGACATACAACAACTTTGCATATAAAAACATCTGGTGGAACCATAAAAGACAGAGTGGTAGATAATCACCGTCGACTAGCAGATACTCGTGAATCTAACTCCCAGCCGTTTTATACCAATTATTGTCCCACGTTATTGCATCAATTAGCCACGCCTACTGGCGGGTTTTTACTTGTTTTCAGTGTGCAGTGGCGAGTGGTTTTTTGTGGACCCGCTGGTCGGTGGGTGGCTTCTAGACCCGGACAATCCACCCTCTGATTTCCTTTCGTTTGCTGCATCTTTCCTCGGGAACCAGGTAATTCCTGGTTGCAAAGCGATTATACCAGAACCTAGGCTCACAGCCTTAATAAATTGTACTATAAAAAGAAACAGGCATTTCTTTCAACATGCCATATTAACCTGCCTTGAAACACTGGCCATAGTCATGTGTATGATGGTCATCCATCCAATACCTGACTCAGCGCAGTGTTATTTAACTTCTGTGATCTCATGAGAACCGGTGTTTCCAACTCGCCAAACCATTCGGTTACTGTATTAAAAATATGTCTCACTGAAGTACCTAAAGTGTAAAAAAGACAATTGAAATTGATGAAAGTCTTTAAAAATGCATTTGAATAATGAGAGAAACAAATGTGTATTTGCAAAATGCACATTTTCAGGAATAAAACACAGCCTGTAAGGATTGAAGAAGTTACCTATTTTTAATTTTCTCTAATCAACTACATTGATTTCTTTTATTTTTTGTTATTGTTCTTTTTAATGTTAAACTTTTTTTTTATTATTTATGTATATTGCTTCCTCCCAATTATTTATCATAAGAAACATAATTCACATGCAGTAAGCTCCGACATAAAGAACTCATCATTACATTATTATTATTATTATAATTGCAGAGCTGTGCAAACGGCGGTGGCAGGGAAGAGCGTGCACGCCACATGCTGGAGCTTTTGTCCCGGTTGGCAGCCGCGGTGGTAACCAAACTGCAACAGTCCGGGCTCTACTCTGTATTCACCGGGCTGGAGATGAAACTTGTGCCGGTGCTAGCAGGTATGTTATATCAAACCTAACTATAACCACGGCCGATTCTAGTTTGCAGCCCCGAGGATATTTATTAACAATAGGGAAATCTTCTTAAAATTATTATTTAATTATTATCCTTGTGTTCAAATACACGTTTGAAATAAAATCCGACGCATTTTTTCTTTTTTTTAATCTGATCATAACTTTTCTATTTATATTTGTTTTAAGAATGGCTAAAATATAAATTCTCGCGGCGGGATGAAAACGGGCTGTGACGTCAGAACTCCTGTTCTGACGTCATTTTGGATCTCCTTTGCGTTCGCTACTGTTTCTTGACGTTTTTTGACGTCATACTGACGTCAGATTTCACTATACGTCATAAAAAATGGCGACCCTCGTTTTCGTACGAGATTGAAATGCAAACATTTTAAACAGGTATATTCTATTCAAAATTGAATTTAGAAGAAAATAAAAAAACAGTTTCACATTTAAAGAGATTTCCCTATTGTTTATTTATTTATTTTTTGATTGATTGCAGCTCTTCAGCCTTGTTAAATTAGTTACACATATCACACCAAATTTCATTGCTTATATTTCTCTCCATCTTTAACTTTACACCGAAATGCTTGGACGGTTTCTGATAGAGGATTGCTTTGTTTCCTGTATAGCGCTGTATAATCTTTTCTATTGTTTGTTGTTTCTACGCTTTGTTAGAATATTTGTTCTGATTGCTATTAAATTAGAAAGATTTTGATAGAGTTTCTGTGAAGGACCACATAAAGCCTACAACTAGATTCTAGGATAGCTAACTTTGTTGGTAGCATCGAATCTTACACCTCTCTAATCAGTAGATTTCTTGCAACCATAGATTTTGAAACATCCAATATATTCAACTCTTTTTTTTTAATTATATTTTTAGGAACACTACTACCATCTCAAAATTGATGCCCAGAAATGTCTCCGTATGGACATCAATTTTTGAGATGGTTATAGTGTTGATAGTAATAAAATACCCCGCGCATTGCAAGCGTTTGCAATTTAAATCAGATTTCAAATATATTAAACTCTTGTAGTTCTGAAACGGAATTGGCAATATGTTTCTACTTTGACACTAGATTAAGTTCGTTTTTAAATGTTAGCACGTTAGGTTAAGTGAGATTTGTTGTCGCAGTGATGGAACTACGTGGAATTGCTGTGGATACCAACAAGCTCCGGCAGATGCAGACGCTTTTAGAGGTAAACCAACGTTTAGCTTGTCCTTCTATCATTAATCCCATGAAAATATGTGCCAATCAAACATCTGAATAGATTTTACAGTCATACCAAATTTTGCTCAAAGTTTTTGGGACAAGGAAATGAAAGTAGATTTTGATGTTCTTTATAATATTTGTAAAACCAGAAGGATCTTGAATTATTCCTGTTATTTATTTATTTTATAAGTTAGGATAGTTGAATATAAATAACTGTACATAATTCCGTTAGTTGCTTGGTTAATTAGGACAGATCGTAAAATAAAATTCAAAAAATACAAATACAAATATCATGCAAACAGAGTGCCAAGAGGCTGGGTGTTGATTGTGGTGAAGATAGAGAAGAGAGAAGGAGCGCAACTTACCGGCGAAGAAGTAAGTTCAAGTACTTTGCACTCCTTCTCTCTTTCCTTTTTCACCACATTAAACAAATGGTGTTCGTGATTAATGATTTCTCATTAAATTTCAAAATTAATTATTCAGCTAAATTAGTTAGGAGCTTAATAAAGCTCTACGTAAACCTACATACCTACAACCTTAAAGCTTAACTTCCTTCATCTTGTATTCCTTCATGTATTTACTATTTTATTAAACTACACTTTTACTATTATTACTTTAAAATTTTCCCAGAGTTTACAAATAAGAATTGTTAAATTTTGCTTACAAATATTACTCCAATTCTTGGTCTACCTAGGTTAACCATATGTACGCTGTACGTTCACATAACTGTCAATAAATCATGTACTGTACAAGATAAAAGACAATAAACAAACTGAAACTGCAAGACCCCGCGAGCACAAGCAACAATTGTTCTGCACAGAGCCGCCTGGCGGAGGTGTCAGCGCAGGCGTACCAGGTCGCCGGGCGGAAGTTTTCGCTCAACTCTCCGGCTCAGCTTCGTGCTCTGCTCTACGATGAGCTTCACCTCGACGCTGGACTACGCATTAAGAGTACCGCCGCGCTAGGCGCTAAATCAACCGCCGAGCCAATGGTGAGAATGAAACGCACAAATTTAGACGGACTTAATTTTGCATAAATGCCCAGCTTAGCAATCTTTAGATGATGAGAAAAGTGAGCGGAACAAAATCTTTAATTTATATTACCCCAGAAAAAAATTACACATGTGTCCTTTTTTAGCATTTTTGTTTGCGTTCTAGCGGTCAAATGCCTGCTTTGATTTGAACAAAATTTGCAGAGCACTATTTGTGTACTCAATGTAGACCCCCTGCGTTTTTTTCAAAAAAATCAGTCAAATCCTAACAATAACCTAAAAAACAAACTGAAAGATTATACTTAAGTAAGCTAAAATAGTAGCTTAAATAATCAGAATGCCATAAAAAATTATCTTAAAATAGTGGTTAATAAGATTCCTATGCTCTTTCATCGGACCGAACGGTTTGGCGTGTTGGAAACACCGGTTCTCATCAGATCACCGAAGTTAAGCAACACTGCACTGGGTCAGGTATTGAATGGGTGACCATTATACACATGACCAGTTCTGTTCGGGAGAGAGGTTGGAGGGATGAAAGTTAGTACAGCTACTTCACTCGCCTTGCTTATCAACCTCTCGACAGCATGGATTTGTGGAGGAATCCTGTTGTTCGCGTTGTACCGTCCTTCGGAAGGGACGTTAAGCCGGTGGTCCCCTTGGTGCTCTTCGACAGGAGTAGGCTACGAGCTGGCACCAGATTTCCCCTCCTCCCTTATAGGCTAGGTTAGGTTCATCATATTCTTCTTATAACAATTATTCTTATTCTTATTCAACATATTCTTATAACAATTATTTTATTGTTCAACAAGAATAAATATATTTATTATTATTATATTTATTATTATTATTATCATCCACTCATTCACCGACGCCTTTAGACCAGTGTTGCATGGCCAGATGTCAAAACAGTTCGTCGTTAAACACAAAAAATAAATCTTTCATCGGTTGTTCCAGCTGTTGTTGCTCGCGCCCCTGCATCCCCTGCCCGCGCTGGTTCTGCGCCACCGTCAGCTGCACAAGATCAAGGCTGCATACGTCGACGGAATGCTCGAGCATTCCAACAACGGCGCCATCTTCACATCGTGGTAAACTGACATTGCAACGCTAAAATCATATGGAAATTGAAAATCATGCGCCAAATGGTCTTTCCTTATACTCATCCATAAACTCGACACTGCTTAGAGTTTATTGCTTTCAAACCCAAGTCAATTACATAGTTACTCTATATGTGCCGTCATTTCCCTACAGAACGTTCGCCTCGTTTTCGTAATAATTAAAATATTGTTGCTTTGAACCACTTGCAAGAATTTAATGAAATCATTTTGTGCAGCATAAAGGTCTCAACTCTCCCTTTCACTACTTAGTATATGTATGTAATGTCGAGGGCAATTTTGCAGGGAACAGACCAGCTGTGCTACTGGCAGGATCACGTCAAATAGCCCCAATGTCCAGGCCATTCCAAAGATTCCCATTTCTCTGTACTCAGACCAAGAAAAGAACATGACCGAAGGTAAGGATCTTTTATTCGATTACCATGGCTATCACCATGTGTATTTCTTTGTGCATTGGTTTTCAGCATGCTTTGAAATAGTTATATGATTATATGAGCAATTATTATATTTTACATCACTGTTTACAGTTCCATATGTTAACTTATTCTATAAGGCCCGTACAATTACTATGTAACTTGTCAGAAGCCAAACAAAAATAAATAAGTGACTCCTTTTCAATACCATAGAAGGTTACCAATCTTCAAACTGAGAAAATCACAAATTTTTTTGTTTTTGTTTTTTTATTTTTGTTGTTGGTAGTTGTGCTAATGTCTTTTGTTATAAAATCTTTGTTTGAGCCTGTAGCAAAACCAATAATTTCAATATGTTTCAAATTTAAGATCTCCCGTTTGGCAAACGGTTATAATATCTTAGTTGATTTTAAACGTAAGGATTTACTTGCAGACTACTGTACACCATTATTGTGTTTTAAGTACGTTTTAGAGTAAAATTACAAAACAAATGGTGTTGTAGTTGATGGTTGTGCTTTGTTATGATGGACTTTTAGTCCTTTCGTTCTATTAGTCAACGTTTCATAGACGCTGGTGCCGGCATCTTCAAGACTAGTCTCTGCCATAACAAAACAAATCTTTAATTCAATCCGTTTATAAGATTGAATGTAGAGCCACAAGCACTGCTAAATTACGATGAAACTCTAATGTATGTTGTGATTGGGCAGGTTCCCTGCGCCTGCGCAGTGTGTTTGTTCCTCGCGCTGGTTTTGCACTGGTATCTGCTGACTTCTGCCAGGTCGAGCTGCGTTTGTTTGCGCACTTTGCTCAGGACCAGACCTTGTTGCATGCGTTCAGGCAGCCAGGCGACATATTCCAGCATCTTTCCACGTTATGGTAATGATAAACTTTACTCTCTTAGAAGATTGATTGACTTTTGGTGTTTTACTACACGGGCCCTGTGGCAATACTCTAATGATGTTGGTGAATGGGTGAATGATGATGACCCTAACCTAGTCTAGAAGAGACATTAGGAAACATTTACCCTGCACATAGCCTCGTCTTTTTTAAAGAGCACCTAGGTGACCACTGGCTTAACGTCCCTTCCAAAGGACGGTACAACTCGAACATCAGGATTCCTCCAAGAATCCATGCTGTCGAGAGGTTGATAAGCAAAGAAAATAAAGTTATTGCACTAAATTACATCCCTCCAACCTCTCTTTGAAACAGATTTTTTTATGAGTGATAGTTCAATGTTGCAATGAACCTGTGATCATATTTGAAACAACTAAATTTTCCAACGTTTCGTAACTTGTACTAGTTACTTCTTCAAGGATAAGAGCAGTCCTGACAACTTTCCAATGATAAAAGAACCACACAAAATTATAAAAATTACCTAGTTCAAGCATTATCACATCTAAATCCCTACGACTAATCAGAAAATGTAATCTGTATCAGATGTCACCCAGAATTGAGGATATAAAATTTACCTCAAATTTTTAGGCTGGGCCCCGGAGATGGTGATGAGGTCCGTGCCCGGCAGCGAGAGAAGACCAAGCGGGTCGTGTACGCAGTCATGTACGGTGCTGGAGTGATGAAACTCTCAGAGTTCCTGCAGGTGCCCCAACAGCACGCCAGCTCCATCGTAGACAGCTTCCTAGGTACACATTGTGCTGTTGGTTTTTGTCCAGAACACCACCATCAACTCCACTAGGGATTGACACTCCTTGAGAATGATTTTTTTTTATGCTTTATTGTTTTCAGTTCATTACACTGGGTTACAATTTATTCATCTACAGTATCCATGATTTATATCCATTTGACTTATAAAACATATCCAATTCATATACAATATCCAATATTCACACGACAGAGTTACGCTAATCTAACCTTACACCTGCCCCAATCCTTGCTTAGAAAATCTGTACAGAGTCTGGCCATGCAAGGAGTTTTTTCTCTCCCAACTTATTCCACTCATTTGTTGCATCTCCCAGAGCATAAATATACAGCATTTTCAGGATGAGAATCGGACGAACAAAAATAACCGACTTACAGCCTTTTAACTTTCACCTGTAAGAGCTGGTGAGCAAGAAGCAGTGGCGATTTGCGGCCCCAAAAAGTGGGGAGGCACAAAAAAATCACGATGAATATCGAGATTCATTGCCCGGTCTGTTGATTTATATATCATAACCAGTTTAATGCAATGATTATTGGGCGATAATTAAATGCACACAGCTGACGGGTTCCTCTGGAATTACTTACTGTAAATACCGCGTAGCGCGTACAGAAATTATGCCGAATTTGGCTTTTCAAACCTGGCACTTGTGCACTGAGAGGGTCCCTGTCTATTCCCTACTCATTCGTGAACGACCGGGATACTTCACCTTGATCTGAGCCTGGCCCCTCCGCTGACACTCTGAGGATAGGATTCTCGCACATCTTGGCAAAGTCCCGCGTTCCTTAGATACCCGAAATCTGAGTTGTACCCCAGGTGGTCCCGACACATCGTCACTGGCCATCACTGGCCATTGCTGGTTGCATGCCAACAAGGCGATATAAACTTCGAACGCATATAAAACTAGGATGAACTCTTATTTAAATTGCAAACGCTTGCAATGCGCGGGGTATTTTATTATTAACAACACTACAACCGTCTCAAAAATTGATGCCCAAACGCCAGTGTCCAGATAGCTCAATGGTTCAGAGCAACACCCGCGAAAGGTGGAGATCGGGGTTCGAGTCCGCGTTTGTGCATCCATTTTTGAGACGGTTATAGTGTTGTTAATAATAGCATATACAACTATTAAAAGCTGTCAGGGTACTAAAAGAAGATCGAAACCTTCTTTCTATTCTCTTCTTTTGGGAGGCTTTGCATCACTAGCCTCATGCACAAACTGCCACTGGCAAGAAAGTCCAGAAGAAAATTTTGGCTGGCCCGGCTTGTTCATTTACCAAGGCACTATAAAATTGTGTTTTTATATTCTTTTGTAGTTGCTATGGATAGTTGCTATGGTAGGGCTATGGATTTCTGACTTGGGGTTTCTGTTTCAATGGTTAGTAGTAGCATTCTTTATTTAGTTGGAAGTTTAGTTGGTAGTTTATTTAGTTTAGTTGGAGTTAAGAAATATATTTGGGAACAATAAGTATGTAATCGAATTGGACCAATATCAATATCAAAGTGGTTCAGAGTAACAGAAAAATGTTTGGAATTGGTCTCGAAAGCTCTGAATTTCTTGACCCACATTTAATTTCTTCTGCGCAGGCCTGGTACCGGCTTTGCGCAGGTTCCCGCAGCAGGTGGTGGAGAAATGCCGCCAGCGCGGATTCCTGCGCTCCCTGTCCGGGCGGCTGCGCAAGTTTCCCCACATTGGCAGCACCCAGCTTTCAGTGCGAAAGCAGGCAGAGAGGCAGGCCATCAACTTCCTCATACAAGGTATGTTCGTGGTATCCCAGCGGAGATGCTAGTATTGAAACGTTTAATAGAGTTTTACTTACAAGCTAACTACTCAGAAAGTCTGTCGTAATTATGCCATCAAATTTATTCCAACGGCTATCAGTTTGATTTGTTCAGAATTGTCTTTCCTGTACTGAAATAGAGCTACGCTGATGTTTTGGGTGTGATTATATTTCCAACAAAAAAAAAGAAAAGTCAAAGAAAAGAAAAAAATAATAATAAAGAAAGTTAAAAAAGTCATTCTGGTGTCATACATATGAACAGCATAATTGATCACAATTTAGCTACAAATAAGATAAACTTTTAAGCAGAATATGATTTTGACGTTTTGTCAAAAGATTTATTTAATAGCTTATGATAGTTCAACAATGTAAGCAGACTGTATTTTGTTATTTTAGCTTTTCTCTATTTTTTTAGGCTCCGCAGCAGATGTTTGCAAAGCGGCCATGTTGGCGACTGAGCGTAGTCTCCGGGAAAACGCTCAGATCGGAGCTCAGCTTTTGCTGCAGATCCATGACGAGCTCGTTTGGGAAGTCCCTTGTCACAACGTTCAACCCTTCAAAGGTAAGGAAATATCCAAGATGATTATGGATTGTCCTTTGTTCACTTTTTGCAAGAGACAAATGGATGATTTTAAGGTGTAATATTCCTTCAATTGACTGTTGAATAGCAAAAAAAAATTCAATATTTACTGGAGATATTTAAATTTCTTCATTTGCAATGCTTAATGCAATATTCGTTCCACAGAGTTGATCTCTCACGTGATGCAAGACACGGATGCATTCTGCGGCAAGATGGGACCGTTGTCTGTTAGTCTTCCGGTCTCTGTTCGTGCTGGGAACTCGTGGGACGATATGTACTGAATGTTCTCTTGCGTGTTAGTTTGTTGTTTTGTTGTTGTCGGTTTGAAGTTCCTGATAAATGTGCAGGGTGTCGAGTTTAAAACGCATACAGAATTTAAAAAATTGTTAACTTAGGAATGTAAACACATTTAAGTAATAAAATAAGTGTAATTTAAAGTTAAATGCATTCAATATTTAATGCAGTAGTCTAAAATGTGTATATTTTGCCAAGAAAAAGCAAAAATTGGAAGAATTAAAGAGTAGTGAAGAGAAATAAGATGCAATTTATTAGAAGTGTAAATTTAAGCACTTTTATTATATGTTTTTGAGATGGTCACTGCCTTTCTGTGGGACTATTTAGTATTTATAGTGATTTCGCTTAAATATCCAAATATTTAATGATAAAAATCATAACACTTGTTAAAGCAATGTGGAAGACTTGAAAGCTGCCGGTCGAAATTGACAGGTGGCAGCCTCGAAAATGGCCGCCGTCTGTCACGTATGTGTGCGCTGCAGAATGTAAACATGAGGTATTGCTTGGTTTTTCTCAAAAAGTGAAGAAAGTACTTAACTAAAATAATACGTTTTGCGGTCTCACCATGGACTACCCATCCATGTACGACTTGGATCCCGCCCAAGCTGAAGAACTGCTAAGTATGTCTCTTAAAAAGGAATTACACTTTGGAAATGCCTAGGACAACTTTGACATTTGTTGCTGCTGTATATTGTTAACTGACAGACTGAATTTTGTATCTATAATTACAGTGTACGGCAATGGCACGACTCATTACGCCGACCCAGCAGAAGGCTACGCTTTACCCAATGAGGACTTTGATGAAACTTATGCAAATGCTGAGTATCGTGAAGCCCATGTCATTCTTGCTGATGGGGGCGACAGGTTTGGTGTTTCTTCCCTCGCTTTCGATCCACACGAAGAGTTAGTGTGGATGGGCAACCAAGGGGTAAGTTAACCAATCCAATTAAAATGTCTACATCTTCATTTACAAGATTCAACAGTGGCTCTTACTGGACCTTGACAACCGTTTACAATGAGTTCGAGTTTGACATACGTTGACCAGACCACAAAAAAGTTAATTATATAGTTTTTAAGACTCACTGCTTTGTTTCAGGGTCATGTAACATCGTACGTCGGCTCTTCTATGCAGAAGTACACTTCGTTTGCCGTTAGCTCGGAGCAGAATGAAGTGAGACACATGCTTGCCCTTCCCGACGGCATCCTCATCCTAACCAGGGACACGCTGCGATGCCAACTGCGCCGCGGCCTACCGCTGTTCACCCACGTATCTCCATCATTGCGAGACATGCAGTGCCAGCTGCAAATCAGCCAGGACTCGATACTATTAGGTGGACATCAACAGCACATGGTGCAGTTCAACCTGACCACGGGCGCCGAAACAGCGCTTGTAAGTTTTTAATTAATAACAATATCAGAACGATTTTATAGCCATTGCTAGCAAATTATTTGTAAAGCTAGAGATAAATACTAATGCAGGTAACACTTCTTAAACTAGAGGTTCAAAGCTAAATGTGAGTAAAATTACATTAATTTCTTACTTTCAGTGTTATTCAGCGTTACCTATTTAGAAACTACATATTGATAGTTTTTAGACTCATGTCTACTTTATCTAACCTTACGACTAGTTTTGACAAAAACAATTTGGACTGGGTTTTGAATGCTAAGCGAAAAACAACTAAATTTCAACTAAATTCAAAACCTAGTTCAGAGAGTTTTTGTTAAAACTACATGGTATTTTTCTTGATTTTGTAAGCTATGTCTTTTGCAATTCTTTACCACTTTACCAGCAACTCAAATAAACCAGTAAAAGCAAACGGTGCTTATTCTCTTGTCTGCATACCACACAGAATTTTTGTATGAACGTAAAAAAAAAATCTCTAAAAAGTATGAACATATAACATATAACATAAACATATAAACAACATCCGATAGCATTTATAAAGAAATTCATGTCAAAGTTGTGAAATAAAAAAATAAAAAATAAATAAATAAACATGATTTCCAAGAAATATACATAAGCAAAAAATGGCTTTTTTTATGCGTTCAGTTTTCTGTGGGTGACGGCGGCTGCGCCATCCTGCGCCGAACGGGCCGCTTTGTCTGCGCCGGCTCCGCTGACGGCGAAGTCACGCTGCGCGATCCCAACTCTCTGCGCGTCCAGCACTCGGTGCACACGCACTCAGCCAGTTTGTCTGACCTTGACGTTCACGGAAACCTACTCGTCACTTGCGGACTTTCCAACCGGTAAAGCTACCTTCTCGATACTTTTGTTTAAATCGTTTAAATTGTTTATTGTCCAATCTTCTATCAAGATTTAAAAGACATACATATACACAGATATACAAAGATCAGATACATGTTTTGATACATATATATACAATTACATATATTATTATTCCTTATAGGTAATTAATAAGTTTTCTCATTACTAATATGTATTACAAACTCGTCAGTGCTATACAATTCATTATCTATCAGTAACTTAACTTCCTTAATTTCGTCTTGTAGATTAAAAATGACATATTTTTTAAATAATCCGGTAGCATGTTATAAAATCTCAAACCTGTCTGTTTCGCCTGATTTTTTAACTGCGTCATATTCTCTGGTTCTAAGCTAAAATTTAGCTTCTTTCTTGTACTGTAAACATGGTGGTGTTTGGGAAATTTCCCGACGTGAGTTTTTATCTTACTGGTAACATTATAAAAAGATATACCAGAAGATCTTGAAGAAGTTTTGGTATTCGCTGTGTTATTATATTTATTGTATCCAATGCAACAATGCCGTAATTTTACAAATGGCCCCCTGGGGAGATGTGCACGTAAAATTTCTTCTATTTCCTTAACTTGTCATTAAACTCTTGGCAATTTAGACGTGATCATTAGAGGAACCAGATCAGTTGAAGTTGTTCAATATATTTGCAGCATTTTCTTATATGAGTAATCTCTTTAAGTCTCTGAACCAGTTTAACAAGATTTACAAATAATCTAATTGGTTCATGACCATATTGAAATGTCTTAAACTGTCGGTCATCTTTTTAACCTAACATTGTAAGACTGGTCGTTATTAACATGTGTACTTGTGAAATGAAACCGGCTCTGGGCTAAGTACCCAGCGACAGCTAGTTGACAAGATGGATGTGGATTGCAGCCACGGAGGGTTATCAGTGGACCGCTTCTTGATGGCGTACGACGTGCGTATGATGCGTGCTGTCGCTCCGATCCAAGTTTCTCTCGAGCCGCTCTTGCTTCGATTCTTGCCGGCGTTCTCGTCACGGCTTGCCCTGGTCTCGGCTCACGGGCAGCTGCAGTTGCTGGACACCGTGGTCTCGTCCTCGCCGACGCTCTGTCTTTACCAGGTGAGCTAGAGCTAGATAGAGTCTAGTCAGGTAAGATAGTCTAGTGGCAAAAATTCTTATAACTCGAAAAACAAAACATCTTGATACAACAAGAGCTTTAGAGCAAAAGGAATATAACGGCCATCAGCGGAGATGATTTGTAGTGCGATATCTGTTTTAAATTGCAAACGCTTGCAATGCGCAAGGATTTTTAAAAATCAGAAACACTATAACCATTTCAAAAATTGATGCCCAAAAGGAGACTCGAATCCCGATCTTCACCTATCGCTGGTGTTGCTCTAACTTATTGAGCTTCTTGGACACTGGCTTTTTGAGAGGATTTTAGTGCGTCACTAGAATCAGAGTGACTGTGAGTATTCACAGCCTCTTGGTTCTACTCCTTGGAGATCTGTCATTCTCATCAAACGCACTAAAATCCTCACAAAAATGTTGTGTCCAAGTGGCTCAATTGGTTAGAGCAACACCCGCGAGGTGGAGATCGGGGTCCAAGTCCCTGTTTGCGCATCAGTTTTTGAGAGGGTTATAGTGTTCATAATAATAAAATAATTTCTAGTGTTTTTTTTAAAATGACAGTTGGCCCGCTTATCACCCGAAAACAACCGGTGGAGGGTCTACCGGATCTTTTCCCTCTAAACGGAGCTTGTGTTGTGTCATCATCAACCATATTTTCAACGAGATCACGACCAAGATATCACATTCAACGAGACCTGGAGATTGTAACGACATCGCTCTTCTCTTTTCAGCTGAACACGGGCGGCACTCAATGCCTCTCGTTCGACGTCTCGTCTTCTGGTCAGTGTCTTGCGTTCGGCGACCAGGGCGGCAACGTACACTTGTACACGACTCGGGAAGCTCCGCAAGTCAACTCGTTCTCTCGCGACACAGAATTTGCTGACCCTCTCGAGGTAACCAATTAATTATAATAAGTAATACACTAGATTCGCTGTATCGTGGTTGGCAATTTGCACTGTTTCATTTTTGAGGAAACGTCCAGAAGCTACATTTAATGCCCATCTGGTCCTACACTGCAATTAAAGCATTTTTTCTTGATTTCAACAACTTCTTCTCGATTGATACTTGCTATTGTTGCCGATGATTTCAATTGGATAAATGCAAGTGAATCGATTGGCAACCATCGAGTAGAATCCCAGGACGCTTCGCAGGGCTGCGGCGTTGAAATTAACAGCGTAATTTCTTTACGTGGCACCTGCTTTTAAAGGTAGCGTTGGCTTTTCAAAATACTAACTTACGCCAAGTTTCAATTTCTGGTTCTGTTGGCCTAGGATTTTAAGGTTGCATATCCTTAAAATGATAACTTTCTTTACTCTACTTTCTTACTTGACTAACTAAAGAAAAAAGAAATGCAATTTTTACGGAGTACAATTTAAATTCATTTCCACCTAGAACTTGTCGAACCTACAACACATTCAAAAAATATTCCTGAAATCAGAATTGTAAATTAAATTACGTATCCGTGGTTCTACTTAAAGATCACGGTCTTTACAACAGGAAATGTGTTGTTATTTTTGTGCTTGCATGCCAGGCACTTCCTCCGCTGGACATGGATGACTCGACCACGCCCCTGGCTGCCATCCCCCTGCCGCACTGCACCGGGCCCATGCTCTCAGACTGGCCGCAGTCACTCATCAACAAAGTGTACAGGTATGCGGAAACTCATCGTTCGGCGGAGAGAGTTCCTAGCCGTAGAAAGTGCCCTACTGTCGTGAAGATTCTTGTGCAATGTTTGATTTGTGGTGCTTAACACAAGTTTTTTTTACGAGTTCTGTGGCTCTGGTCTAATGGCACTGGGGAATGAGTGGTTGATGACGATGATTGTGATGTACCTAACCTACTAGAACTAAAAAAACCTGGGGAAACTCGTTGCCGGCACTTAGCCTACTCCTGTCGAAGAGCACCAAGGGGATCACCGGCTTAACGTCCCTTCCGAAGGACGGTACAACGCGAACAACAGGATTCCTCCACAAATCCTTGCTGTCGAGAGGTTGATAACCATGTGAGTTAAATTTTTGTACTAACTTTCATCCCTCCAACCTCTCTACCGAACAGAACTGGTCATGTGTATGATGGTCGCCCATCCAATACCTGAATCAGCGCAGTGTTGCTTAACTTCGGTGATCTCACAAGAACACGCCCGCCAGGGACTTGTTAGTGATTTTTGCTGGTTTTCAGACGAACTCCGCTGATCGACCCTGACATCCTGCGCTCAATGAAACTTCAAGGAACGATCGGCTACGCACCCAATCCGAACAAGGCACTACGTAACCAGGTACACCAATTAACTGCGATAAAAATGCAATAAGATTATTTATAATTAGCCTTAGGGCCAGTTTGAAAATGACACTATGTCCCAAAAAAAAAATATATTTTTCCCACGAGTTCCTATTTTGTGCTTAGGTAATTGGCCAAGCAATTGGGAGTCATCCACCGACATTCCTAGTTTTCACCACAATCCATCGCAACAAAACCTGCATGACAAGGGACCTGTACAGTGGTTTCCAGGCACACCAATTAACTGCCATTAGAATATACCTATTTGTGGAGTTCCTATTCTTAAAAATTAGCCTTGGGTCAGTTTTATAGTGCGACAAAGCCGCAAAAAAATTCTATAACATAACAGACATACATAAATAAATACAAAAATACATAAATAAATAACGTTAGGACAATCTCGAAAAATTGGCGTTTTTTCCATACACATAATTAGTTAGTTAAATAACGCCTATGTGTTCGAGATCTTATTTCAGAAAATACATAATACGTTAGTTTTTTAGTTATTGACCCTGATTATTTTGTTTGGATGCATTTAGGATGCTTGAACTAGGTAATTGTTATAATTGTATGTGGTTCTTTTGTTATCGGAAAATTATCAGGACTGCTCTTACCCTTGAAGAAGTAACTAGTATATGTTACGAAACGTCGGGAAATTTAGTAGCCCTTTACTTGGCATTCAAAACCCATTTCAAATAGTTTTTCTTTAAACTAGTGCTAAGGATAAATCAAGTAGACATGAGTCTAAAAACTATCACTATTTCCCATGGTATTTAGTATCTTAACCCATACAACAATGATAACCAACCTGTATGGACTGTTTTTGTTTCCGCGCAGGTCGTCTACAAACTTCCGCGACACGATGGCGAAGTTGTGCGATCGCGGAGCCGCGTATCGGTGCCGCGACGTTACCGCAAACAAGACGTGCGCTACTCCAAGGTCGGAGCCGAAGATCTCGATTCCGAGCAACACAATAAAACGAGCTTCAGCGGTCTCGAAGCTACGCTGCCCAACTCTTACTGCAATCCCATGCTCCAGGCAAGCTGCTGATTGATTGATTGATTGATTTCCTTTATTGGCTTAAATGAAAAAAAAAGCAAAAAAAATTTAGAAGGCAACATATTGTTATTGTTCCTAACATATTACTATTGTTCCTAATATATTAGTCAAAACGATCTCTATTAATTAAATATTAAATGTTTTACCTTACCACAGTGCGATAATGTACAATTGTAAGAGGATAACAATAAACAAACGAACAAATAAAACAAACAAGCCATGAATCTCGTTAGGGATCGTCAGGATAGTACATAAATGTAATAATGATGATCATTATTCTGATGGTATAGTGTTAATACTAGTGTGGTGGGAACATACCTACAAACTATGATACTAATATAGTAATAATACTTATGATAAATGACTTTATAATAATGATATTAATAGGAAATAAATTGTTTTATGATAAAAGTAATAACAGTGACAAATTGAGGAATAATAGGAACCTAGGTACCTAATTTGGTCTCATTGACGAATTCATCGATTGAGTAGCATGCTTCGTTGGCAAGAAAGTTTCTTAGGGATCGTAGATTCGTTTCTTGTAAATAGTTTGCTTTGATCAAATTATGGCTCCTAGGCTCATGGTTAACCTTAATCCTTTGGCATTCAAAACTTAACAAAACATGACAATCCATCTAACCAATCGCAATGTCGTCGCAGGTGTTGTACTACCTACTGCCGCTGAAACAACTGCTGGCTTCTCACTCGTGCCCTCGGGAGTTCTGCCTGAGCTGTGAACTCAACTTCTTGTTTCACATGCTGGACTCAGCGCAGGGCTTTCCTTGCCAGCCGAGCAATTTCTTGCGTGCGTTTCGATCCGTGCCCGAAGCTTCAGCGCTCAATCTCGTGCTGTCTGACTCACCACATGACAGCAAGCGACACAACATAACCCGACTTATTCAGGTGAGTTTCTGACAGCTCGGATTTATTTCTTTATTTGTTTCAAACCCAGGACGATTACATTAGTAAATGTATAGGTTGCGTCAGTTGTCAAGCCTAAGTATTATTATTATTTATGGTGTTTAACGACGCACTGTTTTGACATCTGGCCATGCGGCACTGGTCTAATGGCGTAGATGAATGAGCGGATGATGGTGAACCTAACCTAGCCTAGAAGGGAGGAGGGGAAACCCGGTGCCAGCACGTAGCCTACTCCTGTCGAAAAGCACCAAGGGGACCACCGGCTTAACGTCCCTTCCGAAGGACGGTACAACGCGAACAACAGGATTCCTCCACAAATCCATGCTGTCGAGAGGTTGATAAGCAAGGCGAGTGAAGTTGCTGTACTAACTTTTATCCCTCCAACCTCTCTCCCGAACAGAACTGGTCATGTGTATGATGGTCACCCAAAACTGAAAACTAAGTAGATCAATAGCTTAGTGTTTCTGGTCGATAGTTTTTTTTAAGCCAGTGCAACCTTTGGTCTTAAACTTGACAGGTCTATGGCATCCAGACATGTGTATGACTTGTTCCATTCACGCTAAGGACTTAAGAGTCCGCCAGGGTTTTTAACAAAGATTCGAAAACATAGTTAATGGCATTTTCTGTGGACTGATCTTGAGCACACCCAGTGAAATGAAGACAGCAAATATTTTCAGAAACGGTTAATGTTTGCTGTCCACACAATTGCCCACAGATATGTCCAAACGGCCGACGAATGTTTCTCTATTATTATCAACACTATAACAGTCTCAAGAATTGATTCCAAAAGAGGGACTCGAACCCCGATCTCCACCTATCGCGGAAGCAATAAGCAAAAAGCCAGTGTCCAAGTAGCTCAATTGGTTAGAGCAACACCCGCGACAGGTGCAGATGTGGGTTCGAGTCTCCGTTTGGACATCAACTTTTGAGACGGTTACAGTGCTGATAATAATAAAATACCCCGCGCATTGCAAGCGTTTCATCTAAAAATGTTTTTCTTCTTGTTTTCAGAGCTGGAACCGATTCATCCTGCACCAGGCGCACCAGGAGGCGGTGGAGACGTTGAGGTGGCGCAAGGCAGGTGCAACGCAGGCGTTTGTCTTTCAGGAGCGCGACTTTCCCCGCATCGGCGCAGCTGACAACAGACACAGAGAGCCGCCAGCCACTGCGCCGGGTAAAAAGACTTGGTTTTGTGGTGGTTATAACTGGAACAGAGTAGCAAAAAATTGCAATTTGTCTATCCTGCTAAAGAAAATGTTTTTAACATTCATTATCATTTGATTTTTGAGTTAGTTGTAGGAGTTAGAGACAGTTTTACAAAGTATCTGGAAATAACGATGGAATTAGAAGCATCTGATTGGCTGTTTCCATGGAGATATGTCTTTAACTGGCAAACAGTTTTTTTAATTTCGCTCCCTTTTTTGAGAAAATTACCGCCTCTGATCTGAACCTGCCACGTTTCTGAAAAATGCTCGGTTTTACGAAATGTTTAGAATTTCTGTTTGGGTCAACATTTTCAAGCAAATATAGATATTTTCTTGCAATTTTTAATTAGAATTTTATTTTAAATGATATATTTGTTTTATGTTAGTTCAATTTTTCAATAACAATCAATAATTCTTAAATTTGACACTGATAACAATCAAATTCAAAGAAATTCAAATAGATTCCACTAAGAAAACACGTCTGCACATTTTTGGCACTACGGCGTACGCACCGTAACATAACCTATTCCACCGAACCGTTACGCTCTGCTTCAGCGACAGGTGCAGCTCCGTTGTCGGCAGACCGCGAGGAGTCCGAAATCAGCGCTCTGTTCGGGCTGCCGCAGACTCACATCCACCGATGTCTCAAATGCCGGCACGAAGTCAGCAAAGAGTCGACTCAACTTCTGTGCAACCTTCTATATCCTGAAACGAAAGAAGCCAACGGTAGGACTAAAGACTGGTTATTATGGTGTTATGTTATGGAATTTGCTATGGCATACTTAACTAGCTGTCCCAGTGCAACTATCACGTGTTCGACTGGGCATGTGAATCCGTCCCAGTGCAACTTTCACGTGTTCGACTGGGCATGTGACTCTGTCCCAGTACAACTTTCACGTGTTCGACTGGGCATGTGAATCTGTCCCAGTGCAACTTTCACGTGTTCGACTGGGCATGTGAATCTGTCCCAGTGTAACTTGCACGTGTTTGACTGGTAGCATTGACAGCATTGAGAATTCTGTATCAAGTTCTTAAAAAAATATGTTTTGGTAAGCTATTTAACCTCCAACAATAGTCATGATTATTTTGCAGACAAGTCAACCGAGGAAGTGAGTTTCTGCAGCATCCTGCTCAAGAGCGTCTGCCCTGAAACTGTGACACCTGCATGGTGCGCTCAGTGCGATAAGTTCACACCCACTTTACAGTCGAGAAGGTACGCAGCGTTGGCAATTAACTAATCAATGTCTCTCTTATGACAGTTCCTCTTGCGATAACTTCGATACTAAAAGGTTTGGCGAGTTGGAAACATTGACTCTCTTGATATCACTAAAGTTAAGTGATACTGCACTGGGTCATGATGGGTGACCATCATACACATAACCAGTTCTGTTCGGGAGAGAGGTTGGAGGGATGAAAGTTAGACAACACTGCGCTGGGTCAGGTATTGGATGGGTGACCATCATACACATAACCAGTTCTGTTCGGGAGAGAGGTTGGAGGGATGAAAGTTAAGCAACACTGCGCTGGGTCAGGTATTGGATGGGTGACCATCATACACATGACCAGTTCTGTTCGGGAGAGAGGTTGGACGGATGAAAGTTAGTACAGCAACTTCACTCGCCCTGCTTATCAACCTCTCGACAGCATGGATTTGTGGGGGACGTTAAGCCGGTGGTCCCCTTGGTGCTCTTCAATAGGAGTGGGCTGCGTGCCAGCACCAGGTTTCCTCTCCTCCCTTTTAGGCTAAGTTAGGTTTTCTCATTGAAATGCTTCGTTCATCAAGTGCGGTCGATTACGATCGTGCTTTGCCTATTTCCTCGGGGCTGCATTTTACCACGATGCCACGGTTAACTATCCGATTTAAAAGCAACAAAATAATGTTTTTCTTTGGTTGAAACATTTAATAATTTTAGGAAAACAAAATATTTAATGAAAAAAAATAGATGTTTATCAACCAAAGTTAAAATTAATATATTTTGGATTACTTTTAACTTTTATCGGGTTTAGGCAGGAAACCAAGCTTGCAAACCGCTTTTTGGCAGCCATTGCTAGAATCCGCTAATGTACGGTAGGTATTTAGCAGAAGTCATTAGGACTTTTAGTTTTGCATTTAAGTTCTTATTTTTCAATATAATTAATTTCACACAAATAAACTGATAAATCCACAAAGAATTTAAGTGCATGATGCATTGTTTGGTCATAATTTTCTGGTTAATTTTCAAACTCCCCGGTGAAGACTGGCTTTATTTTGCATTCTAAAGTTGGCAATGTGTAGTCAGAGTCCACCAGGTTGTGGCAAGGTAAGGCTAACACAACTGTATTAGAAAGTTTGATGGCTAAGAAGATTCCGGGTGTTTCCAGATTGAAGGCTCTACCGGAGGTGCTTGCGTTGAACTGTGGCCTGGACTCCGAGCCGGACAAGCGGTTCTGGGCGGCACAGGCGGAACTGGCTGAGTCCGGACAGGCGCCCGGTGCACCCGGTCACCCGCCCGGACAGGGCAAACCGTGCCGGTACGGGTCAGCGTGCGCTCGGCCGGGCTGCCGGTTCCAACACGCTGCGCCAGCGAATGAAAACTCGCGCGGTAAGCCATGCAATCTGCGGAATGTGATTCGGCCGCTGCTTTTGCCGAGTCTAATATTTCTTGAAGTACTCTAAAATAAGTATATTCAATATGACATACAAAAAAACATAAGATTTATTTATTTATTTATTTAATTTTACAGTCGAAATATACATAGCTTGTATGTGTGAATCATGTCCAGCATTTAAAAATTATCGCATATCATACAAGATTAATTTACATTAAACATTCAAGAATTCAACTAAACCATAAAAATTGTGTTTCAACTGGTATGATTTGAGTTCTTACTTGAAGTATTATTCGAATTTAATGTATCCTTAGCCTTGATACGAACTAGGGACTTCCCAAATGCCCTGGGTTCGTATCCTGATTCAGTTGCACTTCCCGTCTTTCCATTGCTTTGAACTTTGAATTTCCTATGCATAAAACATTAGAGAAACAAAAAAAATCCAGCCATTTTTACCATTGATACTTTTGTGACAAAACTCCGTTTCCATTTCATTATTAACAACACTATAAACGTCTCACAAATTGATGCCCAAACGGGGACACGAACCCCGATCTCCACCTGTCGCGGGCTTTGCTCTAACCCATTGAGCTATCTGGACACTGGCTTTTTGAGACGATTTTAGTAATGTTTCCATTCCTTGTTTGCCGGTTTCAGTTACCTTGTAAAATCACCAGAAAAACATAAAAACCATGCAAAATCCGTTTGTTTTTTGATGAATTTTGTATGTCGTGTGCAGATGCTGGTGGCGGCGGGGGCAAGCCAGGTCAGGCGGGGGCGGGCGAGCCGTGGCTGCCGTTGCATCTTCGTATCGCTCTGTTGGCTGAAGGGGGCGTAACTGTGGATCGGCTCAGTGAGGGCGTCAACCCACCCCCGCAGGTCAGACATAGTGAAGTCTTGTTGGAAATCTTGAAGACCGAGAACATCAAGATGGTTCACGTATTCTTGCTCTGAGTTTGATGGTCGCTGCCATTTCAAATAATTACCCCCGCGTTTACGAGTTTTTTTTTTTTTAACTCTGTGCGTTGGAATTCTTGCCGACAAAATATTTCGATATCAGAGCCCCAACTTTGGACTGTGCGAACAATGATTTATTTCTCAATCAAATTTGTAAATTGAAAACAATTTTAATGCTGAAAAGGTACATAGCTCGTCACGAAATGTACAACAAACACTCACATTGACAGTTGAAATTGTCAGAATGAATTTTCGAACATTTCGTAACTTGTACCTGTTACTTTATCAAGGGTTAGAGCAGTCCTGACAATTTTCCAATAACAAAAGAACCACATAAAATTATAACAATTACCTAGTTCCAGCTTCCTAATGGCATCCAAATAAAATTATCAGAGTCAATAATTAAAAAACCAACGTATTTTGTATTTTCTGAAATAAAATCCCGAACAAATTGGCGTTTTTTTACTAACTAACCAATTACGTGTACGGAAAATACGCTAATTTTACGAGGTTGTCCTAACGTAATGTGATATATATACCTGCCCCGGTGAAGGAACAGGTTACTGTGTTACTGTTACTTGTTTAAAAATTAAGAAATGCACTTATTTTACTTAATGGACCACAATCTAATTGAAACGAACATCTCCACCATTGCTCTTACGGGTAAAGTCGCAATTTTCCGTACTAATCAGTGGTTCTGACCTTAAATATTTTGTACTCTTTTTGTTTTGCCAGGAGGGGGCGATCCAATCCATCTTGTACGACCTCTCGGCTGTGGTCTGCTTTATCGGCGATGAGAAAAACAACCTGGTCGCCATGGTGAACGTGTCGCCTGTTTACCACCAGAGGGCCGGCTCTCCCGTCTCACACTGGTACATCTTTAACGATCTCACGTGAGTACCAGCAAATCTGCACTCGTCACAGCCTTGCGTAAAAATAGTCGAGTGAACATCAGCGCCCCTGTAAATTACTTACCCACCTCAGACTCAAGATATTCTACTACCATTTCATTTTTTTTTTTTTTAATTATTATGAACACTATAACCGTCTCAAAAATTGATGCCCAAACGGGCACTCAAACCCCGATCTCCACCTGTCGTGGGTGTTGCTCTAACCCATTGAGCTACTTGGACACTGGCTTTTTGAGACGATTTTAGTGTATTTGATGAGAAGTGTCCAAGTAGCTTAATAAAATTAGAGCAACACCTGCAATAGGTGGAGATTGGGGTTTGAATCCCCGTTTGGACATCAATTTTTGAGACTGTTATAGTGTTCATAATAATAAAATACCGTGCGCATTGCAAGCGTTTGCAATTTAAATAAGATTTCATCTAATCAAATAAATAAATAAATAAATAAAATAAATAATTATTTCCTCCTCCTCTCAGCATCACCCCCGTCTCGTCGGCGGAGGCGTCGTGGTTCCCGCTGGACTGGAAGGTGCCGTGCGTGCTGTACTTCACTTCGCGGCGCTGGACTCGGGAGTCTATCGTGCCGTCACCGCCGCCGCCGTCGCCGCCCGATGTCTTCACGGAGGACGAGTGTCTCGCGCGCAACGCACGCAAACTCATCACGTTCACGCCGCTCGCGCACGACGAGATGCCTGGACGCGGTACGTGAAACACTGATTGGTCGCCGGGTTTTATTTATTTTATTTATTGGTCGTATTTACACGTGGCGAAGTCCGGGTTACCCTGCTCTTCCACTTAAATCTACTTCCTTATTAGCTTATTACTATTATTAGATATAGAGTTGAAAAAAAAAGCAAGAAAATAGCTATAATATGTTTGTTTTTAGACTTATGTCTACTTGATGTAAACTTAGCACTAGTTTTGACAAAAACTGTTTAAACTGGGTTTTGAATGCTAATTGAAGAACAACTAAATTTCCCAACGTTTCGTAACTTGTACCTGTTACTTTATCAAGTTACTTATGCATAGTTACTTATGTTACTTTTCTGTTACTGTTTTTTTTTTGTACCCTTGATAAAGTAACAGGATAAGTATAAGTAAGAGCCGTTGTTTTATGTTGATATGTGTTTTACGGTATTGCTCTGCGTTGGGGAGATTTGCGGCCCTAAAAATGGTCTAAAATCTAAGGCTCTTAGATTTTAGACCATTTTTAGGGTCTTAAACCTTCTTAACAACCATAAAATTAACAAAAACTATTTCAACTTGGTTTTGAATGCTAAGTGAAGAACAACTAAATTTCCCTAAGTTTCGTTACTTTTCTGTTACTGTTGTTTTTTTTTTGTACCCTTGAAAAAGTAACGGGTACAAGCTAAGAAACGTTGGGAAATGTTCTTCACTTAGCATTCAAAACCCAGTTCTAATAATTTTTGTCAAAACTATAATATGTATATTATAATATCCAGGACATGGGTAGTAAGTAATAACTTTGCAGTGTTACATTAATGTAGAAATTATATAGAATAATCTAACTTAGTAACTTTCGATGAACTTTTGGTTTTGATGAAAGTCTTCAGTTTCATTAGCCCCTTAACAAAAGTTTTTTTTGTGTTTGTTTGCACTCTGCTAGGTTAACAGTTTCTCAATTTGGTTGATGTAATTTTCAGGAAATATTGACCAGAATTTAGACTGTTCCTTATGCTAGGCCGAAAGATCTCGCTTGGCAATGTGAGAGGTCGTAACTTGCTGGGATATAATTTAGACTTTACTTGGAAAGAAAGGAATATAATAATGTGCTTACCAAATCTGTAGTGCACAAACCGGACCGTTCAACCCGGGAGCTGGTTTCTCTCTGATGCACTTCCTGACCACATGAATACAGCTGGGCCATCTGGATATTGCTGACGCTTATCGTGCAAATTCCTAACCTGCACGCGACAGCTCACCTAAGCACCAACTGCAATCATGCAGTTGGATGCCTTGACTTGGACTTGACTTGTGCGGTTTGCCGAGGTTCTAGTTACAATCTGTGTTTCTTTGTTGTGTTTGCAGGCGACATTGTAGCGATGGATGCCGAGTTTGTTACATTGAATGCTGAGGAGGCGGAGCTACGTAGCGACGGGAAGATGTCCACAATCAAGCCGTCGCACATGTCCGTGGCCAGGATCACGTGCATCCGCGGGTAAGCGGCGTTCGCTCTCAACTCTTGCCACGTAGACTTGGGGAAATAGTTCTTAAATATATCTTAAATGGCTCTCAAGGTGTCAGGTGTAAAATTGGCTAAACTGGGAAAGATTTCTAGATGAAATCGTATATAAATTGCAAACGCTTGCAATGCGCGGGGTATTTTATTATTATGAACACTATAACCGTCTCAAAAATGGATGCCCAAACGGGGACTCGAACCCCGATCTCCACCTGTCGCGGGTGTTGCTCTAACCCATTGAGCTACTTGGACACTGGCTTTCTGAGACGATTTTAGTGTATTTGATGAGAATGACAGATCTCCAAGGAGTAGAACCAAGAGGCTGTGAATACTCACAGTCACTCTGATTCTAGTGACGCTATACCTCGTCACAACCTGTCAAACTCGAATAACTCCAGTTTGACGTTGGATTCGTTACATTTTTAGATGAAATCTTATTTAAATTGCAAACATCAGGTTGACAACTGCTTAAAAATACTACAATCAAAAGATGGAATGTAAAATAGACAACAATCGCTATCTCCTACCGACATAAAGATGGAGGTTTCAAATATGCACTTAAAATTTCTGGGCTCTAAAAGTTGCTACCCAAGTTTTTAGTTCGATGTTGTTTGTTTGGCTGCTAGTTTCCAAGTATGATCTTTTTTTTTTCATGAACAACCCTGAAAGCTTCTGTGTTTCAACCATAATGCTGTTTGGATTGTAGATTTAATATTCAGTAAGTGTCTTAACTTCCTGATATCTAAACACGCAATCAGTTTGAAGTCGTTTGCTTGCCGTTTACAGCCAGGGTCCTCGCGAAGGTGAACCATTCATCGACGACTACATCTCGACGCAGGAGCAAGTGGTCGACTACGTCACCAAGTTCTCGGGCATCCAGCCCGGCGATCTCGACGCCAACTTCAGCTCAAAGCACCTGACGACGCTAAAAGCGACCTACCGCAAGCTGCGGTTTTTACTTGATCGCGGCGTCGTTTTTCTAGGGCACGGGCTTAAGACAGACTTCAGGTATGTTTGCGTTGGCTAATACGGAAATCCCTGTGACCATACCTTTAGCTGCCATTTGAGGATGGCTTCACGGTGCTACATAACAGGACCAGTTTATAACGGTATTATATAACTCCGACCTGGAGCGGTACTTTTCAACTATGCGAGAGTTATTTGAAATCTTATTTAAATTTCTAACGTTTGCAATGCGCATTACGTCACCAAGTTTTCAAGCATTCAACCCGGCAATCGGTTGATTTCAGCACAACTAGCAACCGGCATTACGGAGGTGCTACAAAGGTAGCATAACCAAAAAGGCATACCAAGTTTCAGTCGATCATCACAATAGTGTGAGGACAAAGCAACCAATTGCAGCATTTCTGAAGCCATAGGCACTGATTAATTAATAGGTTCTAATTAATATTGCCGCTCTAGGTCGGGGTTACTGCTTGGTTCTATGCTTGGTGCTATGGTGGTGCAAGTTAGCACGGTGCTACTGTCAGTAATACCAGGGTTACGAATCACCGCTCTATGTTGGGGTTACTGCTTGGTGCTATGGTGGTGCTAGTAAGCACGGTGCTACTGACAGTAATACTAGGGTTCAAAATCACCTCTCTAGATCGTGTTTACTGCTTGGTGCTATGGTATTACCAACACAGCTAGTTCATGACATGAACTGGGAAAATCTGAGGGAACGGCGAAATAGATCACGAGTCATAGCCATATTCCGAGCGTATATAAACGAACCTGGATGGGAGGACGTCAACCTGCTCCTTCAACCGCCGTCATATTTATCCCGACAAGATCACCTTCACAAAATAAAACAGCTAAAACCAAGAACCGACATCGGAAAGTACTGTTTAGCCGCAGAGGGAGTACGTCTATGGAATAATCTGCCGGGACGTGCGGTAGTACCATTGCCAAAAACCTCTAAAGAAATGAAGGCTAAACTTAGCAATATTCGAATAAAATAACAACATCCGATAGCATTTATAAAGAAATGCATTTATAAAGAAATGCATGTCAAAGTTGTGAAATAAAATAAATAAATAAATAAATAAGTCTCAGGAATATGGTATTATAAAATTATGTTTAAATTCTTTGTCCATGCAACCTATAATACAACCTCAAACACCTTGTATTTTGTCCGTTTTTTTAGGGTAATCAACCTTGTGGTGCCCCCTGAGCAGGTGATCGATACGGTGCTTTTATTCCACCTACCTCACAGCCGCATGGTCTCATTGCGCTTCCTGGCGTGGCACTTCCTAGGTGAGCTCACAAACCAGAAAACTCATTTCTGCACTTTTACATTTTTTTGTCTAGCTAAACAGTCATAACTAGCGTAGACATTGGTTAATGAAGTTTTTTATTGTAAGTTTGGCTACTGCTGTATTTCCAGAGGTTTTCGCAGTCTATTTCGGGTTTTGCTGTGCTATCATAACGCGGAAAATGGTCGCCAAATGACTACTTTACCGACAAAACTGTAGGATGCTTCTGGGTGGAGTCGCCATCCATTCTAGTTTTCATAACTCGCCTAACTTAATTGGTTTACCTTTGTTTGACGAAATATGTTTGTTGACAGACCTGAAGATCCAGTCGGTGACTCACGACTCCATTGAAGATGCACGCACGGCTCTCTCATTATACCAGCGCTACTGCACTTTCCAGGCTCAGGGCTGCACAAAGCAACGTCTCCAAGAAATGTACACGGCAGGCAAACGCCTTCAGTGGAAGATTCCTGAGTAGGATTGGATTCGATTTTGTATAGACAGCCTGGAAAGCTGTCTGCTATGAAGAAGTTTTCAACTTCTTCGTTTCGTTTTGAAGGGACTCTGGTGACCAATATAAGGGGTGTTTTAGACTCCATACGATAGGTATGCTAACCTCATTGGTGTCTGATCTATAAAAGACGTATTCACCCTTTTGTTTCATTGTGTTTCGTAATGAAAAACAAATTATTTGTTTACTATACATTCCGAGAGAAACCCTCAACAGTGCAACAATGTTTACTACGATGCTGTCGCTGTTTCTGTTCCTTGAGAAATAAAATGTGAGTATTATTCTTGTAACACGGTAAATTCTTCAATTTTCCTCGACTGTACCTGACCTATCCTAACATTTATTTTAGTTTTTTTCTAAGAAGGTAAACAATAAATCTCGAATCATCAAGTCTTTGAAATGTGACTCTCAGCAATGGGCTAAGATATTAGCTGTCTACTTTTAATTTGTCTCGTGCCCAATTACACCAACATTGATTAAAACTAGGCTTCAACTCTGTAGACAGTTCCATGTTAATAGATTCTCTGATATTTTGAAAGATTTAAAAGAAGATAATTAAACAAATAGCCAATTAAATGTGGAAATTTTCAGTGTGTCGGTGATAAATTTACCAGCAGCATAATGGCTAGTAGCTACTTATTTTCCAAACGAGATGTTCACGTATACATGTAATGAGTGCAGAAACCTGCTAAAACCCAAAGTGGTCGGAGTTGTCAGTTTAAAATGTATTTGATTCACCATCAGCGTAGCAGCTTTTCCAAAGTTACTTTTAAACTGAAATGCTAAAAGCAAAATCTTTATTGCATATTTTGGCAACCTATTGATGACTTTGCTTAGAAGCAAAGTGGAAAACATATAAAAATTGAGTACACATTACATAGTGGGTGTAAGTTTAGCAGTACAGGATAATTAGGCGGATTCTGAAAATCTAAATTTTTGCAATAAGTTAATCCTGTACAAAATCTTGTAGCTCTCTTCAGATTATACTTCCCCTCCTTGTGGTTCTCCTTGATTTCTCCCTCCTAATTGTCAATTTGACATTGACAACAGCTGATTGTAGTTCAGATTGGGATGTGTTCCGAAATGGAGTGAGTCAGTATGCGTTTTAGCTAAATATTGTGTTGTTTAAAATGAAAAAAATGTGTTCTTGATGTTTAATTGGCGCTTAGCGTACAATTTAAAATCATGTCGCCGAGTAGCAACGCGAATAACTGTGATAACGATGGACAGATTCTCAAGAAAAACAAGGAGACCATCGGGACTGACAAAACAGATTACGCACCACATCATTTTCATGTCATCAATTTAGACATAATCGTATTCCTAGTGTCAATTATTAGTCACATAATAGACATTGCCTTTGATATACATCTTGCCTTTCGCTATTATTCGACTGGCCAAATGATGTACTTCTACCTAACCGCACTTTTCATCTTATTTCCTGCAGTAGTAAACACAGCCATCAGTTTAAGAATGTGAGTACAACAACCTTGCTACTTCCTTGTAATTTCAAGGATTCACCTTAAAGCAACTCATTTTATGCTAATTTACTGCCTCTTGATCATTCTAGGTATGTAATGGACGAGCAATGTGTATCCGTTTCAAAAATGATGACTCGAAAATGGATGATTCGGATATTCGTGCTATGCTTTCAATTAGCTCCCGTGCTTCGATACTGCGACTGTCTCGATTATGCCCTCAAAGCTCGGAGGGCTGAAAAAGCTAACGACAAACGAAACCAAAAAATGTACTATGAAATGATGCTAAAGGAAGATTCGGACGTAGCATTGCTACGAGTCTTTGAATGCTTTTTGGAAGCTGCTCCACAAGCAATTCTTCAAACTACAATTTTGTTGATGGATTTTTCTGACTCGGATGAAACTTTTCTACGTAAGTGACTTTTTGCCGTCCCTTTATGTCAATGGTCGCCGCTTTCCATTGTTAAATTTAGGACCTACCGATGTGTTTGTTCAGCTTTTGATAACCTCATATAAGGTGCCTGCCACTGATTTATGATACAATTTGATGACAATCTAAAATCTATATCAATTTTTCATGTGAAACAAGACACCTGGGGCTGTATCAAGGGACTGTATCAGCACATTGTTTCTAAATTCTAGAAACTATTAAAACCAACAAGTTTTTATAAGGAGTAAGTGGGGAAGGAAGGGGGTATACTCCATCTTTAAAATACCAGTTTAAATAATTGGAAACACCTTGGTAACCTTAGAGTGGGTATGCAGCTCATACCCACTCCAAGGTTATGCCACATATCCAGCATTCTCTCAATGCATGCCCCTGGTTTCGATGATGATCTGAACTTAGTTATTTCTTAGATATATTTTAGAGATACATCTCTTTTACTAAATGGCCTGCACCAGGACGGGTTAAACTTGCTCGATGACGTCATGCTATTTGCTATGCTACCGAGCAAGAGCATTTCCAACCGAACACTTGATCACTAATTGCACTGGTGCCGAGTCATGTGCCCAGTCGAACACGTGAAAGTTGCACTGGGACAGAGTCATATGCCCAGTCGAACACGTGAAAGTTGCACTGGGACAGAGTCATATGCCCAGTCGAACATGTGAAAGTGGAATATGCTATAAAAGGACTGTTTTGTTGCAGTCATGCACCAGACGGGTTCTATTGCCAGCTCGCTCCTGAGTATGGCGTGGTCGATGGCTTCGTACCACCGTTCGATTCGCATGGTACAGGCTGACAAAGACAACATGAGCTATGCAGGAACTGCAATGCAATTCATGTGGCACTTCAACGTTACCGGTAAGTATCTCAGCACAGTGAAGAGGATAGAAAGTACAAAGTAAACTTATAGTGTTTGCATTTGTTCCATTTATTGAGGTAGCAAGTTGTGTGAACCTTTACTGTTGGGTAGTGGTTTCTTTTTAAATGAATAAATGCATTTTAATTTCAAAATAACTCTTTGAGGCAATGTAAAAAGTGATTTAAATGGCAAGTGGTAGCAGTTGCAAAAGTATTAGCAATACAAGTAATATAAGTAATAGTAAAAGTATATTATAAGCAATAAAGTATTTTATTATTAGAAAATAGAAACACTAATAATTTCTTATCAGTCTTATAAAAGAACAGTAAATAATTTTTTTAACCATTCAGTTTCAAACAGTTCTTAACCTGTGCAGCAAGAGCATATTTCTTTCGTCTGAGAGATCTGTTTCAAACTTTTTCGCCAGCTAACGGAGATCCTGGTTGTGGTTTTCCATGTTTTTCCTCAAACCACTTGAAAATTCTAGGAATGTTTGTAAACCCACCATCAAAAGAGCCCAGCCACCAATGCAAACCATCCTCTATCCACACCAGCCTTCAAAGCTTGTGTGGCTAACCATAGTCAAAATAAATAAAAAAATTGAAAGCCAATTGTGTAAAATAAGTCGTGAAAGTTGCCACTTTTTATCATTTAAATCGGATTTTACGTGGGCCGTTGCATCAATAACACTCATTCAAAATCTTTACCAAGATCTCCAAGCCTCCAACTTCAAGATCTCCCAGCCAATGAAGTTAATTGAGCTACATTACTGTGTATTGAATCTGAAGTATATGAAAACAATCTGCACCCAACCAGTTTTGCAGGCTAACAGTCTTTAGACAGCCATATTTTTAGGGTGCCTAACCCAAAATAAAATGCGCAATAATAAACATGTTTATTATGAAATAACAGGTTTTTTCCATACACATAATTGGTTAAATACGCCAATTTGTTCGGGTTTTTATTTCCAAAAATACAAAATACATTAGTTTTTGAGTTATTGACCCTGATTATTTTATTTAGATGCATTTAGGATGCTTGAACTAGGTAATTTTTATAATTTTATGTGGTTCTTTAGTTATCGGAAAATTGTCAGGACTGCTCTAGCTTTTGAAGAAGTAACTAGCACATGTTATGAAACGTCGGGAAATTTAGTTGTCCTTTACTTAGCATTCAAAACCCATTTCAAATAGTTTTTGTTAAAACTAGTTCTAAGGCTAAATCAAGTAGACATGAGTCTAAAAATCAACATGCGCCAATGTGCGTTTCAGTGTCTCGAATCCTCTCGATCAGCATCGCAGCATCAATCTACCCGCAGTACACGGCGTTGGCGTGCGCCGTGCACTGGGTCATCATGACAACGTGGCTCACGCTACTCGATCGAGTGGCGTTTTGCGTGTCACCCGTCGGACATCCGTTCAACCAGCAGCTGGTACGTGGTGGAGAATCGTTTTTGCTTGTGCTATGAGTTGTTCACAGCGAAGACGGTTGGAGTTTGGAACAAGGCTTGTTTAAGCGGCAGACAACTAGTTACACGGCTTTTCAGCTTTTAAAAGAGAGATTTGAGACAAAAACAATCATATATATGTTGTGGTGAGTGACGGGCTTGCTCTGTTGTAACTGACTTGTAGTCCCGAAAAGGACCTAAAAAGACTAAAAAAGAAGACTTAAACAGGATCACAAGTCAGTTACAACAGAGCAAGCCCGTCACTCACCACAACATTCACCCACGGCTCTGAACCACTTCACCAAACAATCATAAATATGGTCCTTTTGAGTACCCTGCAGCCTCCGCTCCACCTAGCATTGAATGTATTTTGATAACAACATCGATTCACAAGCACAGGCTTGGGAAAGGCATAGCCGTAGAATCGTAGAGTGTTTCGGAATGTTGTCATCGATGAACATCAGTCGAATTCAATGCTTGGGGTGAAAAACGCGAGGAGCTGGAAACGACCTCACATGTTTTTTGTCTCCAATCTATCTTTCCGAAGCTAAAAAGTGGAAAAAAAGCTCGTTATGAAGTGACAACAGTTGAAATAGAACTTAGAAATAAAATTTCAAATGTCAGGTAACGTTTTAGTCCAAATAAAATGCGTATGGTTTTTGCAGAAAAGCTAACACGATGTCTTTACCTAGCGTGGAGCAGAAATAATTAAGTTTAGCAGGAGAATAGTTTAAATGCCCGATAATGAAAGTCATCGTTGATGAAGTAACCTAACTTACATGATACGAAACATTGGAGAAACATTGGTAAAGAGTTGGAAGAACTGGAAGCATATGCCTGTACAGCATTAAAATCACAGATTTTAATGGTTGTTTCTGTGTTGTAGGGTGAGCTGCTGTTCTGCTCGATTCTCGGCCTGGTCTACATCTTCACGTACCTAACGCCGGGCGAGGGCCGTACTAGGCAACGTTACGTGGCGTACTATCCGCTGTGCTTCATCGAAAACGTCCTTCTCGCGATGATCTGGTACGAGATGGCGCCGAACAAACAGCGATGGTACTATTACGTGCTATTCGTGCTAGCCATCGTGCCTTTCGTCATGGGCATCGGATTCATGTTGGCGTACTACAGGTGTTTCCATCCGAAAAAGAATCCACCTCGAGCCCCTTCGTCCAAGAATTTGCAGGCGCTAAACGAGCGAACGAGGCCTTTACAAGAAATTTCCGAAGCAGAAGATTCGGCAGCGTGAGTATTACACTAACCTCAATCCTTTTTCTATGGTATTACTGCGGTGAACAGTGTCAATCAATAAATCCTAAGTCCCGGTTCGAAGATACGGTTAAGTATTAGTTGGTAATTTTGAAGGTTTGACCAGTGCTTATATGGTAGAAAAGACCAAAGCAAAAATAATTGTTACGATAAAGGATCAAAGATTGAATTGTGTGTGAAAAGCTATTGATAGATGACAAATATCAAGAGCTTTACAGACTTGCTCAGGAGATAGTTTTTATGTTACAGAAATATTTTATCTTATTAAGTATTGCCATTTGCCAGCTTTTGGAATTTCAAGGCTCTGACAACATAATGTATTGAAAATTGAAAACAATTGTGATTTCATTGGATTATAAATAGTGAACACACGCAACATTTTGAATATGGTGGCCTCTTGATCATCAGTTATGTGGCTGTGCCTTATATGACTGAATGCCTTTAACACCTTAATTAGTATAATAATAAATCCGCGTAAGCAGCTCTCAGCTGCAAAATTATGAGAGCATCCACCATTACTTAAGTGTCGTGTTATTAAATTCTAGCGCAAAACTCATGCACAAGTATAAGATGTCATTTGTTCTAACTATTGTTAATTTCCGATCGTACTTTTAATTTGTGTTAATAACTAGACTTGAAGAATAGTAACGACTTTATGTTTAATCAAAATGATTGATGACCAGATAATTTTTCGAGTTTGTACTTGACAAACCAAACTTGATACTCAGATTAGTACCTAGAAATCTTTGTTACTTGTATTTTTTACCTTTTATTTAAGTTAGCGTTTGAGAATGGGTCTGTCCAATAAATGAAGGTGAATTTGCACTGGTTCTTGAAGCACTCAGAGACGGAAAGATGACCGTCGATATATTATACTGGTGACTTATTATGCTAGTCAGTCAATATACCAACCTACACTTTATTCATCTTGGAATATTGCAAATGGCACACTTTTGCTAGACTTCTGTTAGGTTTCAAAACTGTGAACCAATTCTAAACAATCGAGGCTGGAATGAGTTCAACTTCTCCTGTGGATGATTGAAAAATCTCTTGCCTTCTCAAGATGAACTGGAAAATAATTAAAAATATTTGTATATTTTTAGCTGTTAGACTGTGTTAGACTTTGTATATCCAGCAGCCTTAATACAAATATAATGAAAGTGTCTTGGTATACGTAATAATAAATTAATATTTATTGTATTTATATTGTTAACACAAAATAACTGATGCTAGGAGTTATCCTTTTAATGCTATGCACAATCATAGGTATATGTATAAAATTGTATGATTAAATATAGGTTAGCCTTAATCTGTGCTTATTGAAATTTGCACAATAGGCTAGCATAACAAAGTAAAAACAATATTTTTGAAGTGGAAAAAAGTTTAATAAAGCTGTGCACAATCTACTAAAATAATTGTGTTTTTAATCTGTGGGATTTTGGACGACAAGAAGCAAAAAATCCTTGTCAGGAGCAATGAGTAGTTCGTGTTTCTTCGACCGTACACGGACAAATGTCAATTCATCAGATGGGTCCAAGTCTCGGACGACACTCCGAGCTTTGTTGGCAAGTTGACTGATGAGGCCGGCATACTGTAGAGTCGTCGCATTGTCCAAAGTTGATTTGATAGGGGCGCCTTGAAAAATAAATGTCTTTCAAAAGTGACTCATTTTGTGGGGTCTAGTCAATTTACCACTCCCAGTTAGGTGGGACATTTTGAGGTTATGGTGACCACATTCACTAAATCTGTTCACCAGTCGCTCAAATGACGATCAAATAGTTTTGGTGTAACAAAATAGATGATATTTTCAAATGAATACAGCATTTTTAATTTAAATATACCTTCAGCATTGACTACCATGGTGCCGACGACCCCTTTCTGGTTCTGCATTCGTTTCATGATTTCTTCGACCTCACTCGCCTGAGGAATGAAATTGGTTTCAGACAACGAATAGCACAGTATTTAAGGCAATAGAGCTTCTAGATATACATACCATGTTTAATATGTAAGACTTTAGAGAAAAACTAAAATATTTAATAATCTGAACTGTCAAAAATACGGAACCGATTTCGACTTGACGTGCATGAAGCGCCGATCTGTCAACGAGCGCTACAAAAGTGCGCATGTGTGAATTAAATACGTCGCTGTCATTTCAAACGTTTGGCGCAGGTGGTTATTTTCCAAAGATTTTTTAAATCAACGTTAGTGTTAAACTATGGAGGTTTCATGGCTAATTCCATGGCTAAACGTTTGGTTTGGGTGATTTTTGCATGAGACCATACCATACATGCATTTACCATAACATTTCCATAACACACATTTTTGTTGTTGGGACAGTCTTGCCCAAAGTCTTGCCCAAAGACCGTCTACCCATTGTTTGTTGAACTTATCTTGAGTGTTTGTTTCTTTGTGGTCAGTTTGGGCTCATAATTTTACAAAGAATTACCATCTGTTGATGGCACCAGAGATAAAAACACATGTGCTCTTTATCTCTAATTTATGTTATCTTTAGTTGGTTTACATAATAACATGATATAAATAGTTGTTTGCTGAAATTGAATACACCCACAATATTATAGAGGTTCGTGGTTTAATGACTTAAATTTGTTCATTCAAGGACAGACCGGTTAGCTAGGTGAATAGTGTGAGCCATATGCAGAGAAGATTCATGAAGGTCGGCTGATAATTACAAAGAGTGGAATTTAAACTTTTTTTTTTCAGTATAATAAGTGTCTTCTTGGATTACTGGCTTGCGCTGTAAGTAAGGAGGATAAATAAAATTTTACTCAGAAGTAAATATTATTGAAGAAATAGAGAGTTCTCAATTATTTTGTGTAGTGAGAAGTTAAGTGATATTTTGGAATGTAATATTTGTATCCATTTTGTGTATGCCAATCAAGTGCAGTCAATAGATATTAGGGATATTAGTTAAAGTTGTGAAAGAAGCGTGAAAATTGGCAATGGTATAAAAGTGGGCTAGTTTTGACACGAGGGATTCAAAAATTAATAGCTCCAAGCTGTAATGTGAATACTTTGGCTACAATCAGCGATATATTAATAACTCTAGTTTAATATATTTATATTTGTTTTGGGTATACTATACCCATATTACCTACCCAATTTACTACTATACCCTAAAGTAATGATGCTTCATTATTCACTTGATTATAATTTTAAATTATATATATAATTTATGATAATGTTCTTACGTCTTAAAATTAGCCAACTAAAAATTGATTTGGGAAAAACCTATATAAATATCACTTGATTTTGAAAAGTCAGATTTCAGTAAAATTATCATTCCATCAAAATATATATATTTTTTAAATAATTTTAAATGTAAAAATAATAAAATTCAGTTAATTGATTGAATGAATACTAACGGACTTGCATTTCTTAGCTTTGATCTCAACGATGTGGTGGGTCTACTACTGCCTTCTGGGGCTGGCCGCTGCCCTAGGGTTCATCTACTGGGCGGGAACCAAAAAATACGGGCATTTCAAAGAGCGGAACTTTCCTCACATGGTTCCCACATTACCGTTCCTTGGAAACTTTTGGCCGATGTTGTTCAGGTAAGAAATAATTCCACTTATGAACAGACAAATTTGCTAGGAACATACAGACAGATTACATTATAAGTAAATGCAGGTATCACCAAAAATACCTTTGATTCTGCTGCAACTTTTTTTAAATTGCAAAAACACTTCTTTGTTGTATTATTGTAATTGTCCTGTTATGTGTCCATTAATCAAAAAGTTTACAGTCAAAGAGTAAAAGGATGTAGATGTCTCCTAATTAAACAAAAAAAAAAAAAAAAAAATTTAATTAGAAATAACTTACAAACAAAGCATAATTCTGAAATACTGTAAATACTACAATCAGCAGGTGAAATATAAAAATTAAAAATAAACAGTC
This sequence comes from Protonemura montana, assembly GCA_947568835.1. Taxonomy (NCBI): domain Eukaryota; kingdom Metazoa; phylum Arthropoda; class Insecta; order Plecoptera; family Nemouridae; genus Protonemura; species Protonemura montana. The sequence continues at coordinate 12,718,345 of OX387610.1, read as the reverse complement.
ACACATTTGTCCAATTCGTCATGTCCAATTTATAAAATTTGTCAATATTATAAAAACCTTAATAGAATAACAAATTCTTGATACTTTCATTGCAATTAATACCTAGAATTTAACTATCTCTAAAAATTTCAAAAACTTTAAAACATCACCTATTGAGGCAACATTGTCAGGAAGGTTGTCAAAAAAGTTAATGCCAAGATAAAAACCCTTTCAAAAGTTCATACCAAAACACGGACTCGAACCCGTGTCTCCACTTTGTGCGGTGCAAATTATAAACAACTTTATTGACATTATTCCAGAGTATTTAATAAATTTGACAGATCTTCGAGAATTGTTTTTCTATCAAAGAAAAAATTGCTACATCTCTAGAAACATGCAAACCTAACCAAACATTGCTGCTCTTCATTTTCAGAACTAAATCGATGGGAGATATGATCAAAGACATGTACAGCGAATTTGACGGGCTCTCGATGGTGGGTATTTTTGAATTCACTAATCCCGTCGTCTTGCTCCGCGACCCTGAATTGATTAAGCTCGTGACGGTGAAAGATTTCGACCACTTTGTCGATCGAGTTAACCCGATGACAGAAAATATAGAACCGCTCCTGGGAAGAAATCTTCTTGGACTGCAAGGTATGAAAATTGTCTCCTACAAAAATCTGGCATTGTATGTGAAATCTGATTTAAATTGCGGACGGTTGCAATGCACAAAATATTGTATTATTAGAAACACAAATCAGAGAGTCTTTGAGTATTCACAGCCTCGTGGTTCTACTCCTTGAAGATCTGTCATTATCATCAAATACACTAAAATCCTCTCAAAAAGCATGTGTCCAAGAAGCTCAATTGGCTAGAGCAACACCCACAATAGGAGGAGATCGGGGTTTGAGGCCCCATTTGAGCATCATTTTTTTTTTTTTTTTTTTTTTTATTGTTCGTATCGATATTAAAAAAAGGCATTGTGGTTTAATATAATTTTAACAAGGTGATAAAACATTTAATTTGAAATGTCCCATTTATCATAGTTACTGATATTACTTAGATTTGCTATCAGTGGGTAATTAGGTACTATGTTGCCTAATTGTTAATTGTTGCTTTGATGGCACACTTTGTGCTCCAAATATGGACATAAAATAAACAGTATGATTGGTTATCAGGTCTTCAGATTCAAAATTCAGATTCAAGAATCAAGATTCTTGTAATCTGAAATCCACACTCAATGGTACAACTGATAAGATATGAAAGTTATTTATTTATTGCAATCTTAAGTACTTTTAAGAGTCAACTGACCAAGTAAAGTGTGCCCATAAACTCAGATGTCTTGAGTTGAAGCAATGAGACTTTTGATTAAGTATTTGCAGAAGTCAATAGTTACCTGCTGAAACATGTTAGCTGATATTAGCTGAAATTTCTTTAACGAGCTGCGTTGTACTAATTACGTTGTTATTATATTTCTGGTGTTTTCCTGATAAAAAATAATCGAAGGTTCTTTACTAGTGTCTTTGGGGGTGAAGGTGCATATGTGAATTGGCAACACAGCTTTGCATGGTCGAGTCGTGACGGGTTGAAATGTTGACGCCCAAAATGAACACAAATTGAACTTAGACCCTTCAAATTGCCATCAAAAAACTTTAAAAACCAATGCACCTGAGTTCTTAAAACTTGCCAGAAAATAAATCATATGCAATTTCACCCCAAATATGGGGCTTTTGAATGCTTAGTAAAAATCAAATTAATATTTGTATTACAACTTGAAATTTACTTAGCATCAATTAACGGAGACATTGGTAAAGTAGTTGATGGTTTTGCTAATTTTTTATTGAGATTTGATCCTTAAAAGAACCACCATCATACAGATGACCAGTTCTGTTGGAGAGATAAAAGTTGGCAGAGCAAATTCACTCACCTTTTCAATAGGAGTAGGCTTCTGTCCACAAAGTTCCAAAGTAGACATTACTCAAAAAATCTTAATTGAATAAGCTTGAAAATTGACTATGTCGACATATCTCATGTTCCGTTCACACAGATGAATTAACCTGGTTTTTTTTCCAGGCCAGCAGTGGAAGGACATGCGCTCAACACTAAGCCCCTCGTTTACCACTAGCAAGATGAAGGCCATGTTTAACATGGTACGGGACTGTGGTATGCAGATGGGAGACTTCATCCAAGATGAGTGTAAAAGTAAGATTTCGTGTTTTGCTACGTTTCTTCTTTAAAAGCGCGTGGAGTGGTAGGGAAAAAAACATTTTAGTTTTATGGAAAGGAAGCTAGACTGGAAAAATGTTTAACCGAACCGGGATACGAACCCGGGACCTCCCAATTGCCGGTCGGGTGCTCTACCAGTCTAGCTTCCTTTCCATCATCCGCTTGCTGGTTTAAGCTCCCTAGTGGAAATGCCAGAAAACCAAAAACACTGCATTTTAGTTTAAATCAACATAATTCAATACTTTGGTTTGTGTATTTTCCTGATTGATTATACCTTATGTTGGTATCATTACATCAGCTAAATCTGAAGCCCCAGGTCATTTAAATCGTAACTGCAGCTACTAAATTGCGATCGACTTCGCCGCCGATCGCACGTAGCGTTGCTTTGGATCTGTGTGTGATGCTGGTGGAGGAATACAAAACATACCGACACAAAACCAATCTAAGTTCTTCTATTTCTACTTCGTCAGCTTCTGACGTAATTGGCTCTCTTTAAATTGCCATTTTTTGCCTTGCATGGGGTTGAGGAAAGAGGATAGAACACTTTCAGAAGTTAAAAAGCTGGCAACCTATCGACAGCATGGATTTGTGGAGGACTCCTAATTTTTGCGTTGTACCGTCATTTGAAAATGGCATTAGACCGTGTTCCCCTTTGTGCTCTTAAACCGGAGTAGACTCCGGGCTGGCATCAAGTTTTCCCTCTTCTCTTCTAGGCTAGGCTAGGATAAGTTTATCATCATCCTCGTCATCGCCCATTTCGTCTTCACCAATGGCATCAGACCAGTGCCACAGGGCCAGTTGTCAAAAGTGTATGAATACATAAAGTTCTTCATCTTTCGCAGAGAGCGATGGAAGTTTCGAAGCGGAAATGAAAGACTTGTTTACGAGATACGCCAACGACGTCATCGCAACGTCGGCTTTTGGAATCCAAGTGAATTCGTTACGCAATCCTGATAACCAGTTCTACACAATCGGGAAGGATCTGATCGACTTCTCTGGCATCCGAACTCTCATCTTCCTGGGATACCAAATCAGCGGAAAACTCATGAAGGTTCGATTTAAAAACGACATTATAATTATAATTTGTATTTTGTATTTTTTTTAAGTGGCAGACAAGTAGGTACATTGTATTTGTATGTGCTTTTGGTTTATGATAAATTGATAATAATAAAAGTAACAATAATAGTATAAGTACTTATATTAAGAGTATGGTAACATGGTTTACATATGTAAGGGGCAGGGACTATGAAGGTGGTATATTTATTTATTGGTATATTTGTTGTCATGGGGCCAACAGGTCATGATAATGGGGGAAGGTTCTGAGTTTGGAGTCGAAGGAGAGACGAGGTATTCTTCGAGGCTGTAGAAAGGGTTCTGGAGAAGGAAGTTTCGAAGTTTCGAATCGAAGAAGCTACGTTTGGAGGATTCTTTGATATGGGTCGGGAGGTGGTTATAAATTTTTTCACAGATGTGGTGGGGACTATGTGTAAAGAGGGAGGTAAGATGTGGGATGGTCTGAATTTATTTTCTTCTTCTGGTTTCATGGGTGTGGATAGAGGAGTTGAGGGGGCAGAGGTGGGGATGGGTTCGGACAAGGGTGCTGGCTATTTGAATGAGGGTGCAGGTGAGGGTTAAGATTTTATGGGTGGTGAAATGGGGTTTGCATGTCTTTTGGCGAGAGATGCCGGCTATGATGCGAACTGCCTGCTTCTGGGCAATGAAGATTTTTTTGGTCTGTAGGGATGTTCGTGTGAGAGGTGGGAGTGGAGGTGGGCATGGTATACTAGTTTTAGGGTTTATTGGTAGCGGCTGTTGAATTGAGCTCGGGTTAAATGCAGAAGGTCAGTGTACCTATAACCAGTTGTACCCAGATGAACACGTGAGGTTTACTACAGGAACTACATCAAGGTTATTGTAATACCTTGATATTATATTATATTATACATTTACTACTAAATGCCTTTCTAGTAAATATTGTTTCCTCAGTTGTAACCAGATAAAATTTTTTCACTGAGAAAATATTTATCTTCAATGGTATCTTTAATGAAAAGGGAGCGTGACTGGAAAATATGGGACCAAATCAGAATAAGAATCAGGGATCTTTTTATTGCCGGTCAGGTGCTCTACCAACAGATGCCAGTCATGCAGGATGGAATAAGGGATCTCTAGAAGAAGATGAGATATTATTCTGAAGTAGTTCTTTATTCTCGTGAATTTTTCTCTTCAGTTGGAGTAATTTGAAATCAATAAATGATGTTGGTTTTTGCCCCAAATGTGTTTTTTTGCGATGCTAGCGTAACATTGTAGTGATCCGAAGTGTTTGTTAAATGCCTCGTTTTTTTTCATCAGCTGCTCAGGGTGTCCATGATGAGCAAGGTCTCGAAAGATTTCTTCCGTTCGCTGATCACAGACACCATCAGTGAGAGAGAGAAAAACAACATCGTTCGGCCAGATATGATCCATCTAATGATGGAGGCGCGGAAAGACGCTCTGAAACCCGTGGAGAAAAACGGAAGGAAACTTGACATTGGTTAGTGCTTTGTGCCAGTGAATTCGGGTGTTTTATGGTCTGGCTGTATCCTCACTACTTACTACAACTTAGGAAAACGCTAAAGAACTCAATAAGTTTCAACAGAATTGAATATTTTTACGAGTTTTTACAATTTTTACGAGTTTAACCAGATCTGTTGATGGAACCCATCAAAGAAAATTTCTGCCCCTTGATGCGCGGGGTATTTTATTATTAACAACACCATAACTGTCTCAAAAATTGATGCCCAAACAGGGACTCGAACCCCGATCTGCACCTATCGCGGGTGTTGCTCTGAGCTATTTGGACACTGGCTTTTTGAGACGATTTTAGTGTATTTGATGAGAATGACAGTTCTCCAAGGTGTAGAACCATGAGGCGTTTGGGCATCAATTTTTGAGACGGTTATAGTGTTGTAAATAATAAACTTGACGCATCGTTTTAAGACCGTCTAATAAAACTTTGCAGACCTGGATGACGATACCGTGACGGCACAGGCGCTCATTTTCTTCCTCGCGGGTTTCGACACGGCCTCCACGAGCCTGTGTTTCCTGTGCCACCTGCTGGCCGAGCACCCAGACGTTCAGCACAAGCTGCGCGCCGAAGTTGACGCGGGTCGCAAGAAGGACGGCGGGGAGGTCACCTACGACACCATCACCACCATGAAGTACCTCGATATGTGCATCTCAGAGGCTCTACGGTACATTCAAATCCATTTAAGATTTGTTAAGTTATTATTATTATTATTATTATTATTATTAGTGGTGTTTAACAACGCACGCGAACAACAGGATTCCTCGACAAATCCATCCTGTCGAGAGGTTGATAAGAAAAAAAAATAAATAAAAAATAAGCAAGGCGAGTTAAGTTGCTGTACTAACTTTCATACCTCCAACTTCTCTCCCGAACAGAACTGGTCATGTGTATGATGGTCACCCATCCAATACCTGACTCAGCGCAGTATCGCTTAACTTTGGTGATATCAAGAGAGTACAGAACTGATCATGTGTTTGATTGTTACCCATCCAATACGATATTTATTTAGGATTACTCTGGTGATTGTTAGTTAATTGATAGATATGATCTGATAGTTTATTTACATTTGTAGCATATGTACCACCGTTATATGTATAGCTATATTCAGACTTGATGGCTATTATTAATGTTAAACTTTTTGCTGAGCAAACGAGCCGGCAATATGCGGTAACAGATGACAACCGATGGCGCTGGCGACTGTCCTTTTTGACAAACCTCTACAATTAAATAATTACAACTCAAAATATCAATAAATGTATATAATTATTGAGGTTGGCATTCATATAGATTGTTTTTGAACGTAAAGCAGTCTTAAATACGAGCTATCTATACTAGACATAACTAAATTAAATTTTTTTATGCTCGAAACAACGGTGACTCCACCTCTGGGTGGAACAGTGCGTCGTGTAACACCACAATTAATAATAATACCTCTGGGACTGCCGTTTTTCTCAGTATTAAAGTCATTTGGTGGCCTTTGTTTTTGTGGAAACTTTGACTTATTGTATGCCCAATGGTTTCAGCCTCTGGCCACCAGGGGTAGCCACCAACCGGCAGTGTGTTAAAGACTACGAGTTCCCAGCGACTGCGTCCACGCCCGCGTATCGAGTGTCTAAGGGCGAAGGTGTCTGGATACCCGTGTTCGGTCTGCATCGAGATCCGCAGTACTTTGATCGACCTGACGACTTTGATCCCGAACGGTTCAGCGACGAGAACAAGGACCGCATACAGCCGTTCACTTACATGCCGTTCGGCACGGGACCGCGCAACTGCATCGGTAAGCTGGGGAAATTTTATATATGATGGTTTTTAGACTCATGTCTACTTGATTTAGCCTTAGCACTAGTTTTAACAAAAACTATTTGAAATGGGTTTTGAATGCTTAGTAAAGTACAACTAAATTTCCCTATTTTTATTTAGACATGACTATTTTATATAGTTATTTCTTTACATTTATTTATTTCCCTACTTATTTAGGGAAATTTAGTTGTCCTTTACTTAGCATTCAAAACCCATTTCAAATAGTTTTTGTTAAAATTATACATACATATATATATATATTTTTTTTGAAGCAATGGTTTTTAGTTTTAGTCATCGAACATGCTCAGCTTTGTTAAAAGGCTTGCTTGTACATATTATTGTATACTATTATAGTTTACTTTTTGTTCAGATTATTTTTAGTATTTTATTATTAAATATACTTATAACTTTTTAAATTTAATTTTATACAATAAGAGATTTTTAGTGGATCACTGATATGTGGGTCCAAGCTAACAAAATAAGTATTTTAGTCACAAATATTCTAGACAGATACTTTTAAAAAAATTATATAAATTACCTTTGTTCCACCAAATTATGTGCATTCAAATGCGTATCATTTATTAATTTCCTATTGAGAGCACTATTTCATTTGGTGAATCAAAAGCTAAATTCAGTGCACTGGCATCTGACCATTATTTGCAGTATTTTGTGCTAAACTCAGAACTGTAGTAAGATTCCTTGACCTTCTGTATTTGCTTTTGAGCCACCGATAAAACATAAATGAATTAACAAATATGCATTGATTTTTTACAGGCATGCGATTTGCTTTGATGGAGGTGAAGATTGCGGTTGTCTCTTTACTGTCTCGTTTCGACATCTCACTGACGGGCAAGATGAAAACCCCGCTGACGCTTGCCAAGACCAACTTCAACATGGCCGTCGAAGGTGGTTTCTGGTTGAAATTCAAGCCGCGTATCAGCGAATGACACTCAGATGTGAATGCTCGATGCCGTCAATGTATTATATAATTTTACTTAGTAAACTTTTTAATTAACTTTTTAGAAACTTAGTTAACTTTTTAGTAATCACTATTATCACTATTAAATCACTAACACATTGGTGGTCTTTGCTATTTTTCTTGCAATAAAAATGTATGTTGTAAATTGCTATTTAAGTGAACTAATTTCTTTTTGTTTACACCAACAGCAAAATTTTGCAGTTGATTTGAAAATCCTTTCTGTATTCTCCCTATTCTCTTCTATTTCCTGGAAACTAGATAAATGCATTCTGATAAAACCTGATCAAGTCTACATAAAATTTAAAAAAATCGAGATTGGGTACCTTTTACCAAAAACAGTCAAAAAGTCTACGAATAGACGCAAAGAACACGCAATATTAATTGCACGAATAATTTAGATCAATTGCGTTGAATGTTTTGACATGCGTTCGAACGCATGAGTACTTTTTTATATTACTTTTGAGTTTTGACACACCAAAGACTTTTCAATTTCACCGCGATTTTATCCTACACACGGTACATTAGTTTGCATATTAGGATCTAGAGGGCAGTCTCTAAATCCAAGGCAATTGAAAGTTCAAAGTGTGCGAAGATTCAAACTGATGAAAGACCTGTAACATGCAATCAAATGTTTTCCGCGATTCTACGGTGCCCAAATGGATATATGCAGAACATTCGACGGGAGTGAGTAATTAAAATTATTCTCACGTACTTGCACGTATTGCACTGCCCAAGCAACAGGAATATTTCAAATACATCAATGCATCATTGCAGGCACCTCCAGATGCAACACTTGCCAACTCCATTGCACCACCTACAATATTCTGAACTTCACATGCATAATCAAACAAATTGCGATCCCACCCAGAAATCTTCCCCCTCAACTCCTCTATCCACTCACACACTCTCTTCACTCTATCAATTCTAACCACTCCACTCAGAATTTTTTATTTATTTTACATCTTTACCCACTACCTATTACTATCACTATATAATTACTATTCAGCCACCGCCTACAATATACACTTGTATCTGCTCCCAAGCTGTAAATAAATTAAATACAAATGAAAATGAAACAAAGTTACCTAGGTAGATGGGTAGGATTTTACTACCTTCAAACCATTATACATTAAAAAGTACATATTTCGTGTATTTCTTCCAGACATCGATCATGGCCATCGAATACGAAGGTGGTGTAATCATTGGTGCCGACTCGCGTACGACAACTGGCCCATATATTGCCAATCGTGTCGCAGATAAACTGACGAAGCTAACCGACGCTATCTACTGCTGCCGGTCAGGAACATCTTCGGACACGCAGGCTATTGCCGATGTGGTGAAATACCACATGAATCTGCAATTGTAAGTATTCACGACTCGTGGTAAAAAAAATCATGATCAATGCCAATTACGTTGAGTTTTAGAAAATTGGCTAGCCTTCTTGCTATTTTGACATCGAGCTAACCTGCCAAAATTTGAGTAAATTTCGTTTCACTGATTATGTCAAATTTCTCCTCAAAAAATGTTAGTGAAGATTCCCTTTTCACCAAAAACACCCATTTTCTCAACCGTCTAAATGCAACATTGAAAAAAAAACCACATGAAACTCAAAATTAACCAACGTTCACACTTCATTCCTTTCCAAACTCAGCAACGTAATTTTGTTATTTTGAACAACGATTGCAACGATTTTCAAAAACGATTTTCACTTGCAATGATTTTCGATTCTTCCCATTTTCAAACTCCCAGTGGCAAGTCCAACAGCTTCAAAATCAAGAGCAGAATCCAAAACTGCCATCAAAACAGACATGTGACTAATATGTAACGTACAGCCGAATGTGATCGATTCACTCTGTTCTGCTCTTTGCAAAATGAAACGTTCCGTGTTCGTGTTAGGTTTGAAATGGACGAGCCCCCGCTAGTGGCCACAGTGGCGCATGTGGTCCGCGAGAATAGCTACAACACCCGCGACTCGTTAAGTGCAAGCTTCATCGTGGCAGGCTGGGACAGCCGCCTGGGCGGCCAGGTCTACGAAGTGCCGCAAGGAGGGATGATAATAAGACAGAAGATCGCCATTGGCGGGTCGGGTGGCAAATACATCACCGGTTATGTCGACGCCCAGGCTAAGGAGAACATGACGAAGGAGGAGGGTGTGAATCTGATAACAAATAGTAAGTGGGAGTATGAATCAACTTGTAAAATATGATTGCTTCTTGGTTACAAATATTTAAATTTAACATTAGAAGAACATTTCCCTTCAAGGAATGTCCATGCTATTTTATTTTTATTTAGATATATCACAGATATATCAGTTTTTTCCATATATGTTATGTATATAAACATTGTCAGTAACGCTTAAATTTAGCAAACATGTACATTGATAATACTAAGATCCATTTGTTGAGTAGATTAATCATTGAGAAACTCGTCTATGTGATAAAAACTCTTTTTCATAATGTAGTCGTGGATTTAAATCCTTGTCGAATTTTGCTACTTGTACAAAGGCAGGTCTTGCAAGCATGTTGTTCCTAAAATCAACATTATCAATAGAAGAGGTTGCTTGCAAACTAGTTTGCCAAAATGAGCAAGCATGTGACGGTAAAAAATCTAGGTACTTCTCCTGTTAAAAAATAACGGCTAGGAATTCTTCAGTTTGTGGGATGGAAGAAAACGCAACGGCTTGCTTGCAGGTCTTACGTTGGCCATGGCACGCGATGGCTACAGCGGCGGTGTGATTCGTCTGGCAGTGATCGACATGAATGGCGTAGACCGGCGTACTATACTGGGCAACCAACTTCCTCGCTTCTACGATGGATAGACCGTTAATGAATAGAAAAAAAAAAGAATAAGAAATAAAAAGTTTATAATAGACAGGCAGTTATTATAAAAGATAGCATTAGTTCTTATTAGGGACTGCCCATTATTTATTCATTGTGGTTCATGTGGGGTAGTTAGCTTTAGCCTAATTTATTCATCATTATTTATTAATATTGCATAGTTTCTCATAATAAACGGTTTGCTTAAAATGTGTGGGTCGTACTTGCTTATTTTTAATGTGCTTGCTTCATTTGCCTTGTCAATAACTGCTTCATAAATCTTACCTAAGGTCAGTAGGTGAATGACAGTTTGAATCTAAATGAACTCCAAACCTACCTGACAGGCAAGAGAGCACATGCTGTGAATCAAGTGAAATATTTTACGCCTATATTACTGCTAACCTGACGTTGCCCATACTTATATACTATACCTGTCACGGACAAAAATAAATATTACGTTACATTAGATTGCATTACATTACATTTCGTTGTAAGCAGGTGAGAAATATGCACATGGTATTATTTCGATCAGTGATATCATACCCGATCATACCTACACTTACTTTGACAGCCCCAAATGATAGAGTGAAGTTCTATATTCGTTCTATGTGCAGAGCACTTCGACAATAGCCTGGACAGTCTTTGGCCTAGACTTGGTGACATGAATGTGCCCCTTCTGAAGAGCGATCTATTGTTTTCGACAATGTGACTGATTCGAGTATGTTTAGGCTGCCAGAGTGTGAATATTATACACCCCTTTGATCCCTGTACAACCCTTGGGGTCGTTTTGTCATGGAATTTCGTGTTGCTCCATACTTTTGTGGTCTTTTTGATTTATTCTGGGTTTTAAATATCTTGTATAGGTTTCTTCAATTTGCAAATTTGTACTTATATGGACGGATCTTGTGGAAAACTGTAGCTGGTTGTGAACCTGTGAATTTTTGTATTTTTCCCATGGGTGTATTTTAGGTTTAAGTAGATTGCAGTATACTTTGCATTACTTTCATATAAGTGACATGATAAATCGTTAGGCTTTTGACACACTCACCAAAAGATTAGTGCACACATTTCACCGCGCTTTCATCCATACTTGGCGCATTAGTTTGAATATTAGGCTCCAGAGGGCAGTATCGAGAATTGCCGCGGTTTGAAATTAACCAGAAAATTATGACCAAACAATGCATCATGCACTTAAATTCTTTGTGGATTTATCAGTTTATTTACGTGAAATTAATTCTATTGAAAAATAAGAACTTAAATGCAAAACTAAAAGTCCTAATGACTTCTGCTAAATACCTACCGGACACTAGCGGATTCTAGCAATGGCTGCCAAAAAGCAGTTTGCGAGCTTGGTTTCCTGCCAAAACCTGATAAAAGTTAAAAGTAATCCAAAATATATTAATTTTAACTTTGGTCGATAAACATTTATTGTTTTTCAATAAATATTTTATTTTCCTGCAATTATTTAATGTTTCAACCAAAGAAAAACATTATTTTGTTGCTTTTAAATCGGATAGTTAACAGTAGCATCACGGTGTCATATTTTCCTGGTTGGTACAAGCACCCCAGAAAGTGGCAAACTCAAAATAATCCGAGTGTAAAGGCGTAAACGGACAGTTTGATTCGTTTGCTTGGTTTGCAGCAAAGGTTTGTAGGTTATGTGCTCCGGTATTTGATCTGTCTTATCTGCGGCGAAACTAAAATATATTTGTTGTATTCTGTCACCAACTCCATACGTGTGTACTACGACTTCGTTAGGTACGCAAAAAGATTTTTGGAGGATGGCATTTTTCATGGAAGTCCATGTTCTGACACATGTCAAGTTTAGATCTCTAGCCATAGACTTCTTTGTCACTTATGCATTTTGTTCTTCACAGCAAAGAAAATACTGATAAGCGATGGAGTTAACGGATGATAATGTGAGAACTCTCTCACAATACCTCCATAGTACTCTCAGTCCTGATGTGAACATTAGAAGACCAGCAGAGAAGTTTCTTGCCTCTGTCGAGGCCAATAAGAATTATACCATACTTTTATTCCATCTTATTGAGAAGCAAGACGTCGACATTACCATACGAATTGCTGGAAGTATAGCTTTTAAGAATTGTGTGAAGAGAATCTGGCCATCGGTATGAATCCCTGCTCCTAGATGCATGCTCCACTGTAAACTACGAGATACGACTTTTGTTTGAAACTGACCTATTGTTTGTATTTTAGAGTGAAGATGACGATGTTAAAATTCCACTGTCAGACCGTGAAGAACTTAAAAAGCAGATTGTTGACGTTATGCTACGGTCTCCCGAAGCCATTCAGCGACAACTCAGTGAGGCAGTATCCATCATGGGACGATGTGATTTCCCCGACAAATGGCCTGATCTTATTACAAACCTTGTCGAGAAGATGGGCTGCGGAGACTTCTATGTGATCAACGGCGTTCTCCGAACTGCACACTCGCTCTTCAGGCGGTACCGTCATGAGTTCAGCTCTAACACACTCTGGTCGGAAATTAAGTTTGTCCTCACGAACTTTGCCCCTCCGCTAACTGAATTGTTTAAAGGAACGATGGCTTTGGCAGCAGCTCATGCTGAAAATGCAGAAGCTCTGAAAGTGATCTACAGCTCACTTTGCTTGATTAGCAAAATATTCTACTCGCTAAACTTTCAGGTACACATCAAATCAATACAATTGTGACAGTTAGTATACAGTTTTATGTGGTACCTATATGCTACCTGTTGCACATTGAAATTGCAATTTTTGTTTTTCCAGGATTTGCCAGAGTACTTTGAAGACAACATTGAACTTTGGATGACGTACTTCCTCTCGCTTCTCAGTTCTGATGTAAAATGTCTTCAGACTGACGTAAGTAATGTGACATGGATTTTTTTCAAAATATACGTTACTAATAACCACCTAATTCACAAAAAACTGAGCTGGCATATACTTGTGCATAAGCCATCGTTTTGCTATGTCTTTCGAGTGTTACTGAATTGTATTTTGGTATTTTGATATTTTTTCTTAGAGATATATATTTTTTTTTTTCAAGATTGGCCAGTTGGTATGCTAACTGTCATAATGTACATCATAAACATAATATACAATAAAATAATATACTGCTCTATTAGGATGAAATCTTATCTAAATTGCAAACGCTTGCAATGCGCGGGGTATTTTATTATTAACAACACTGTAACCGTCTCAAAAATTGATGCCCAAACGCGGACTCGAACCCCGATCTCCACCTTTCGCGGGTGTTGCTCTGAACCATTGAGCTATCTGGACACTGGCTATTTGAGATGATTTTAGTGTATTTTGATGAGAATGACAGTTCTCCAAGGAGTAGAACCATGAGGAGTAGAACCATAATCTGATTAACAAAGTATCTTGTCTCTGTCCCGACTGTTTTTAGGACGACGAAGAGTCTGGCGTCCTGGAGCAGCTCAAGTCGCAAGTGTGCGACAACGTTGCCCTTTACGTCAGCAAGTACATGGAGGAGTTTGAACCGTTCCTGGGACAGTTCGTCGCCGCAATCTGGAACCTGCTCATGACCACCGGACAGCAACCCAAGAACGACGAGGTCAGTCATTAGATTTAACAAGCTTTCCTCAAGTGGGACACATATTATGATGGTTTTTAGACTCATGTCTACTTGATTTATCCTTAGCACTAGTTTTAAGAAAAACTATTTGAAATGGGTTTTGAATGCTAAGTAAAGGGCTAATAAATTTCCCTATTTAAGTTACCAATTTAGTAGCCCTTTACTTAGAATTCAAAACCCATTTCAAATAGTTTTTCTTGGGTAACATATATATTTTTTTCTTTTAAGCTTTGCAAAAGTCGATTTGAGCTGAAAACAATGACATTTATGCCCGTTTCGAGCGCGGCACATCTTCAAACCCACCAGACTCAAAGCCACCAGGCTTTTTAAAAGGAGCTATAGCTGGAGAGTGCATTGCCGAGTTACCATTAGTACAAAATACAAATTCAACTTGCCGTGGGGTGGAAGGCGTGGGGCGCTCAAAACCTAAGATTTTAATTGTCTCGAATCTTTCTTTACGAAGCTGAAAGGTTTTAAAAATGTGTGTGCCTCTGTCACAATCAGAAGGTTACTAAATCTATTAGACTAATGAACAAATCTGAGTCTATTAGATTACCAAATCAATTGATTGTTTTATGAGTTCTGAAATTTTCCGTCACTTTATTGGGAGTAACTGTATCTTTATTTGACCGGTCGATTTCTCTGGGAACCTTCTGTCGGCCAATAAATCCTGCTTGTTTTTCAATGCGATCATGCCATCATGCCGTTCAGTTTTGCCTTGTTGGATTGAGCAAAAAAAACGATTTTCACAGTTAAGCCTACCTTTTTGAAATATTTGAATGATATTATTTCATTAAATACTCAAAAATAATGAAAATTTGAATTTTTCTTGTTGTTTTGGTAAGGAAATTTTCTTAATCACAAGTCACTATTTTTTCTCTAGAAAACTAGTAATTTAATATTTGAATCTGGAAGGATGAGGGTTTAGCTAAAAATGTGTTTTTGGCGGTCCTATTGATTTGTTGTTGGTATTTCCATGTCACCAAATATTACGTTTCGAAGCAAACGCATTGTTTAAAGCAATTTTTTGGTTTGCTATTGTCATATTTTGACTTTTAAAGCAAATACTCCGCCCGTTAAAATGCCCCATAGCATCGCCATGTTTAGCACACAAATTGATTACAATAATGAATATGCACTTATTTGCTGTCAAAAGTGTAGAAACATAATTAAATTATGTTTAATTTCTTGTAAATTACACGTATATTGATAGCGGTATTATGTAATTTATTTCCGTTCATAGTTCATATTACGTCATTTTGAGTAACAAATTATAATCAAAGTGTTGGCATGGCAACGTGCAGGTTATTTCACTCGAAACTAGTTTCTCTGTCCCACTTCTGTCCCCGTCTGGCCATGACAGTTTATCGACCTGGCGTAGTAACTCTACACAGTCCCGACCGAGCGCGCTGGGGATCACTATTCGCTTTAACACGAGTTTCCATTCGGTGAGACCTAGTACAAGACCAGGGCCCGAGAGCGACGAGAAAGGCAAGACTATACTTTACAGGATCATTTCTGTAGTATTTTCTCAAGAACCTAAGTACTAAACTTAGCCTTTCTACAACCATGATGATGAGGTATAACATCCTTCCTTGAGCGTGAGGCCGGCCGGGCAACTTCCCTCGTGGAAGGAACCCGGCTTACGATGATCGTTCACCCTTGTCTTCGGACTCGGGCTGGGAGGGATGTCTTCTGAGTGGCTGTTAAAATTTTTAAACCTTTTAATACTTCATGTCTAAAATGTGACAGGCTTTGATCTGTGATGATGCGGATAGCGAAGTTGGGCAGCAAATATTTGTAACTTACTCAGGAAATTTTTTTATTAATATAGTATTTTTAATCAACTAACATCGTGACTGACTAAAAAAATATGTTTTATATTACAGAGTATGCTTATAGGATGATAATAATAATACAATACCCCCAATTTAAATAAATTTAAATTAGATTTCATCTATTTATACATTTGTTCTGCGACGCTGCAATTCATAAAATTATTTTGAGAATTATCTGTGTAATTGGTTTGACGAGGTATGCCCTTGAGCGCGTCTCCCTCCCCCTACTACTCTGGTCCCCCCTCCACATGCCAGCTGGACTAGATCGCGCGTTTCCATGGCAATACACATGTGTTTGACCGTTAACGCGCGGTTTATTTCAAATGGGAAGCGATCTAACCAATAAATATTTAAAAAACATACCTGTGCTATATGTAGGACACTAAAATTTGCATTGTTCATCAAGGTTAGGCAGAAATTCAGGCAGTTAGGCTTATTTCGTTACATTGTAAGGTATGCCTAGTTGAAATATATTTCTATAGCCGTTCCTTCATAGTGAGAAAATTATATTGAACCCATTTCTGAGACATACTCAAAAGTATAAATTAAACTGATTACAGAAGAACTGAATGTGAGTGTCTTATCGTATACAATGTTATAATAATTAGTGGTTTGTGTGTTTAGCTCATTTGTATTCAAACTTAAATGCTTAATATTGTAGCCTGTTGTTTTATAAGCCTGGTAGATCACTAATCACACTCAATATCGACAGCTGGGCTGTCATAAACGTGATAATAAGAATGTCACATTTGATTTTAAGCAAAACCACGATGGGACGCTGCTACAGATTCTCATACTTTGTTGTATCACCCTCTTTCAACCATTTCCAGTCCACAATAGATTTATGGTTTTCCAAGGGAACCTAATATTTCAGTAAAAAAGAATAAAAATTTAAAAAAGTTCATTGACAAAAACTATTTTAACTGGGTTTTGAATGCTAAGTAAAGAACAACTGAATTTCCCAACGTTTCGTAACTTGTACCTGTTACTTCTTCAAGGGTGCAGTCCTGACAATTTTCTGATAACAAAAGAACCACAAAAAATTATAACAATTACCAAGTTCAAGCTTCCTAAATGCATCTAAACAAAATAATCAGGGTCAATAATATGAAAACCAGTGTGTTTTGTATTTTCGAAAATAAAATCCCGAACAAATTGGCGTTTTTTACTAACTAACCAATCATGTGTATGGAAAAACGCCAATTATTCGAGGTTTTTCATAGTCACAAAATTTATTTTGGTAATATATGCAATAATTACCCAATATTTACATCTTAACATTTGATAATGGTGAAAGCATTTGCCAATAGTTGCATTTTAACTATAATGAAAAAAAAAAAAAAAACGTACGATGACATTTGACATGGAGAAAGGGTTAAATCTGTAAATATATCTAAGATTCGGCAGGATTTACACAGCTTTGGCCGTCAAACTACGTTCCACACCAATGTGACTGTTGTTTTCTCAGCTGGTCAGCAACGCGTTGCAGTTCCTAGCCAAGGTTGCCGGGCGACCGCAGTTCAAGCATCTCTTCGAGGACCCGACCACTCTAAGCAGCATCTGCGAGAAGGTCGTCATACCCAACTTAGAGTTCCGCGGTGAGTGAACTTAACGGTCTGGCATGTTGGAAACACTGGTTCTCACTAGAACACCGAAGTTGAACAACACTGAGCGCTGTTTCTGGTTATGAATGGCTGACCTTCGAACGGTTCGGCACATCGGAAACGCCGGTTTTAATTAAAACGCTGAAGTTGAGCCTCACTGCTCTGGGTTAAGTATTAGATGGATGACCACTTAATGGTTTGGCGTGCCAGAAACACTGGTTTAAACTGGGATATCGAAGTTAAGCAACACTACACAAGGTCAGGTACTAACTGGGTGATCATCATCACCTACATCATCATTTGACATCATTAGACCAGTACCACAGGGCAAGTTGTAATTACAGTGCATTGTTAAAAGTCAAGAAATTTTCTTGTTGTTGTTTGTTGTGTTTGTGTTTCAATTGTATTAGAGCTTGGTTTGCCATGTTTAGTTTGACCACTCTGGTTATGCTACATTTCTGTGAGTTGAGTACAAGTATAGGGTGGATGTCCCGTGCTTAGGTCAATGTTGATGGTGATGAAGATAGAAAGAAAGAGAAAGCACAGGTTACCAGAGAAGAAAATGTGTGTAGATTGGAGAACTTTTTGAGAAATTCTTGAGAAATTCTTCGAAAAGTTGTGCTATGTCTCTCTTTTCTTCGTCACCCGCTGAAACTCCCGCCACTCAAGCTGGAACTGATCTTAAATACACTGTTCGAGTTGCAGTCAGTTTTGTTCTTGCTCTTTGTCAGGTACTAAATTTCTCTGAGTTTAGAATCATTAGATAAATCCTCATAGACCTGATCAGTCATTAGCCAATGTGGCCCCAGTTTGAAAGACTGAATCCTTAGAGCGGAAATTATTTCAGCCGTCGACGAGGAGCTTTTCGAAGATAATCCGGAGGAGTACATCCGTCGAGATATCGAAGGATCCGATGTCGGCACCCGGCGGAGAGCAGCTTGCGATCTCGTCCGCACGCTATCCGATCTCTTTGCTCATCGCATGATGGAGATCTTCGGACAGTACATTCAGGTCAGTGTCGACGTTCTGGGCTTCGTGGATCTGTGGACAAGTTAACAGCTACGCTTGAAGAAACTAACGTCATGGTCTAGTTAAAACATATGTAGGGCTTGGATGAAATCGTATTTAAATTGCAAACACTCGCAATGCGCGGGGTATTTTTTAATTATGAACACTATAACCGTCTCAAAAATGGATGCCCAAACGGGTTCATAATAATAAAATACCCCGTGCATTGCAAGCGTTAGCAATTTAAATAAGATTTCATCTACATACAACGAATCCAACGTCAAATTGGAGTTATTCGAGTTTGACAGGTTGTGACGTGATATAGCGTCACTAGAATCAGAGTGACTGTGAGTATTCACAGCCTCTTGGTTCTACTCCTTGGGGAACTGTCATTCTCATCAAATACACTAAAATCGTACCTAAAATCATATGGCTTAGATCGGAGTTCGTGTCCCTGTTTGGGGATCAATTTTTGATTTTGAATTTTTGATAATAATAATGAGTAGGTCTTGTTTGGTACAAAAAAAGTTGTTCTGGTTAATTAGTTTACTGGAGATTCATTCCTAATTGTTACTTTTGGTGACTGCTCAATGCATTCAAGAAAGTAAAGCAAGTGGAATTGAAAATCAATGCGTACCAAAATGTTGTTATTTATAGAACTTTGGCAGTTGAAGAAGCTTGCACATTTTCAAAGGTTAATCCATGGCCCAAAAGTGTTAAAAAAATGAAAAATAGAAGAGCTTAGAGTAGTATATGAAGGCCAACTTCCTCCATTTTGTAATGTTTTTTTTTTAATTTAAAACTGTTCCATTTCAAGCGTGGATTTATTAAAAAACACAAATTGAGTGTCTAATCAATTGATCAATTGATTTGAGTAATCAAATCTAGATGCTTTCCGATAATTGGCCACATTTTTTAGCAGCGTTCTGATCTGCCACCTGTTTCATTAAAACTGCTGGTGGGCATTTTCAATGCGACTTTTTCCAAGCGCATTGTAGTGAAACTTTGTCAACTAGTAAATTATGAATCCTTTCAGCAATTAAACTTTATCAAAATTTTATTAAACTTTGTCAAACTTTAACTTTATTATGACAGTCAAACTTTATTATGTAATCATACTTGGTGCCAAAAATACACCTTAGACCTGGGAACTAGCATAGGCCAGATTGCCTACTAGCACCAACCACTGGTATACTTGTACCTAAGTTAGAAAATCAATAAATAAAAAATAAAAACGAGCACCGAGCTGGAGCAGAGGTCCGGGTCTTGCTTTTGTCCGAGCGATCTATGGCTTGATTGTTACTTGTTTTTCCGTCAACAGGCAATGCTGGCCAAGTACGCTGAGAACCCCGCCGAGAACTGGCGGTGCAAAGACGCTGCGCTTTACCTCGTGATGTCGTCGACCATCAAAGGTCAGACAGAGAAGCACGGCATCACCAAGACGTCCGACCTCGTCAACCTGGTCGAGTTTGCCACCGCTCACGTTTTGCCAGAGCTAGCCAAGCCTGACGGTGAGTGCTGATGCATTCGTAGCATGTGTTTCCAGCTTGGATGGGTGACCATCATACACATGACCAGTTCTGTTCGGGAGAGAGGTTGGAGAGATGAAAGTTAAGCAACACTGCACTGGGTCAGGTATTGGATGGGTGACCATCATACACATGACCAGTTCTGTTCAGAAGAGAGGTTGGAGGGATGAAAGTTAGTACAGCAACTTCACTCGCCTTGCTTATCAACCTCTCGACAGCATGGATTTGTGGAGGAATCCTGTTGTTCGCGTTTTACCGTCCTCCGGAAGGGACGTTAAGCCGGTGGTCCTCTTGGTCTTTGACAGGAGTAGGCTAAGTACTGGCACTGGGTTTCCCCTCCTCCCTTCTAGGCTAATTTAGGTTCATCATCATCCTCATCATCATCCACTCATTCACCGACGCCATAAACCAGTGCCGCATGGCCAGATGTCAAAACAGTGCATCGTTAAACACCACAAATAATAATAATAAATCCCTTTATTCACCCATATACAAAAATACGGGTAGGACTTAAAAAATGATAGGCGTATTTCGTATTACAGATTGCTATACTGCCTTAAAAAACAAACTTTCGATACTGTTTTATATAATTTATAATTTTTTCTTAAATCTATTTTTCGTTCTCTGTTTATGTAAAATGGATTTCATGCTCGTGGTTTTGTCCAGTGAACGCCGGGCCCGTGATGAAGGCAGACGCGATCAAGTACGTGATGATCTTCCGATCGATTCTGCCGATCGAGATGATGTTCGGCACGCTGCCGCAGCTCGTGCGTCACCTCGGCGCAAACGTCAGCGTCGTGCACACGTACGCGGCGTGCGCCATCGAGAAGATATTGGCGTTGCGCTCCCCGGACAACTCTCTCAAGTGAGTGCCACTTGCGGCGTTTCTTCGTCGGAGTTTGAATCGAAGACTTGCTGATCTGCTACATCTTCAATTTCTGCTTGGCTCCAAAGAAGAAATGCCTTTTTCTTTTCAGTTTTTTTGCGTGTTTATTTGTAGGCTATCAGCTGAACACTGCTCTGATTTTGATAAAATTTGCTAGATACCTTTTCATGATATTAACCTATAAGTTCTGTGTGTTTCAGCAAAATCGGATGAATAGCTTCCAGCTTAGCAAAATGTACAAATATATTCAGAGTTTTCACAATTTTTCCAATGCTTTAATGCCAAATGTTCTTAATTTTTTCTTCCCATACTTCACAGGAAAAGTATTACCACTTACCACACATCTTCATATCTATCTTCTATCATATCTTCACAGGGGGTTCTTCACTCCTATATCTCAACCGTTTCCGCGGTTTTAAGCTTTCGCATTCATATTTTTTGGCAATTTTGGTCGAATATCTCTGTAAAATCTCAACTGCGGTAAATAACGTTCCTTCTCTCCTCTTCCCTATTACATATACGCACCTTTCGGCACTCGAATGGTAAAAACCATCTCTTCATTGCAGGGTCAAGGGTAGCGACCTGGCCCCGCTTGCCAACGACCTGTTGACTGCGCTGTTCAATACGCTCGTCCTGCCAGGAGCCCAAGAGAATGAGTACGTGATGAAGGCCGTGATGCGCTCGTTCTGCACCCTACAGGAACATGTCATGCCGTTCCTGGGCACGCTCTTGCCGAAGCTTACGCAGTTGGTCTCGAACGTGGCCAAGAACCCCAGCAAGCCGCATTTCAACCACTACCTGTTTGAAACTTTCGGGCTCGCCATAAAGTGAGTAAAGTTGCCGGCAAATTCTTATTTATTTTATTGTTTATTAATAGCTTTGGTATTACAATAATTACCTCAGGCTAATAGAATTACAATAGTATTTATGGAATTTAAAATATAATTACATAGAATTTTGTGGTTAGTTTATAAATATACAGTGGTATTTCATATTTTTTGGAAATGTAGTCATTATATCGTGGGGCAGCGCATTCCACAGCTAATTGATCGGGCCAAGAATAATTGATGGCCCATGTCGCTATTGTACCTAGGGAGGTACAAGAAGGCTTGATGGCCCGTGTTGCTATTGTACCTAGGGAGGTACAAGAAGGCTTGATGGCCCATGTTGCTATTGTACCTAGGGAGATACAAGAAGGCTTGATGGGCCATGTCGCTATTGTACCTAGGGAGGTACAAGAAGGCTTGATGGGCCATGTCGCTATTGTACCTAGGGAGGTACAAGAAGGCTTGATGGCCCATGTCGCTATTGTACCTAGGGAGGTTCAAGAAGGCTTGATGGCCCATGTCGCCATTGGACCTAGGGAGGTACAAGAAGGCTTGATGGCCCGTGTTGCTATTGTACCTAGGGAGGTACAAGAAGGCTTGATGGCCCATGTCGCTATTGGACCTAGGGAGGTACAAGAAGGCTTGATGGCCCATGTTGCTATTGTACCTAGGGAGATACAAGAAGGCTTGATGGCCCATGTTGCTATTGTACCTAGGGAGGTACTTTTTCAGAGGGTTTCTGAGGGAACTCTTGACGGTCAGACGTTTGTCATTTGACAATTTTGTACGACAAATTTTTAGAGAGCAGTACACTAAAAAGTTTTAAGTTTTATATTTTTTACGTTGTCTAACCCCAAGAGAAGATGCCAGCACAGGACTGCCCCACTTGTGTTGATACCAAAACATGAATGCAAATTTCTTTAGTGATTTTATTGGCAGAATCTTAACATAGTAATTATTTTGCAAGGCAATTTCTACGAGTGTTCTAAGTAACTACTAGCAAAATTCTTATGAAATTATGAAATTTTTTTTAAATAATCATTTTCGTTGCCAACTTTAAAAAACCAATCATTGGAGGTTCAATGGTAGATTTAACTTTTGGTAGCCATAAAGATGCTCAGATCGCCTGACAGAGCATATAAAATCTTTTAATTTTACTGCAGGCACAACTCAAAATTTAAATGAAAAAGATAAAAAAAAAACACAAGATGACAAACAAAGATTATTTGTAGCGTTTTTTAATTAGAGTTGGTCTGCATGTGACCCCAAAAAACATCGGTGGCTCTCTGCCGAAAACTCGTGTTCTCGGGCAGAACGGAGAAGAAGGGTTGGAATTTGTTACACACTGTTACTTTCAATGAGAGATGAGAGTACTGGCAACCTGGAAAAAAGTCACGACTGGTGTACTTATTCCAGTTGATGATGAGCTCAGTACTTATTCAAAACATGTCTAACATGGCACCGTTTTCATCCTGATTAAATCTTCTCTTGCAGAATCGTTTGCAGCACCAACCCTGCGATTCTGTCGGAGATGGAATTAGCGCTGTTCCCTCTCTTCCAGGAAATTCTGCAGCAAGATGTTGTTGGTAAGCTAGAATTTGTTAATTATCTCTGTAATACTGGTTACCAGTGGCGCTGGAGCAAGCTAGATAGCGTTGTAGGAAGTGCCGTTCTATGTTAGGGTTTTATATTACTTCCGGTCGTATCATGTAGCTTCATGGCGGAACCGCCAAATGGCTGCGTTTCTAACATTTCATCATTTGACATCTTAAATTTACAACACATCTTTTAACTATTGTCTTAAACTCGATACATTCTTCTTTCAATTATTCCCATTCCACTCTTCTTTGCCTCTTTTTTATGATTTCAATCCCTTTGGTAATTTTCTTCCTATGTTCATGGTCCTGTTCGTCTTTATATTCATATCCATTTTTACCTCTAAAATGTGCCTACCATCGCATGATCTTTGTTGCAGAGTTCATCCCGTACGTCTTCCAGCTGCTGGCTCTGCTGTTAGAACAACACAAGGAGGGCACGGTGCCCGACCCGTACATGACTCTGTTCCCATGCCTGCTTGCGCCCGTCCTCTGGGATAGGCCGGGCAACGTCAGTCCACTGACGCGACTCCTACAGGCGTTCGTCACCAACGGCGCCAAGCAGATCGCGGCCACGCAGAAAGTGGTGAGTGTGCCGTTACTATGGGCGTTGAGTGTGTAGTTTGAGAGAAAACTTGAGATGTTAAGCTTTTTTCCTAAGCAAACTGGGTGGGTAATTGACTCACCTAATATTATATTTGTAAATCAATTTGGAGCAATAAATATAAATATTATTAATGTGTTGTTTCAGACTGGATTGCTTGGCGTATGGCAGAAGCTGATAGCTTCGAAGTCCTACGACTCTGTCGGATTCTCTCTGCTGAACTCCATCGTTGAACACTTGGAACCGTGAGTGTCTTAAAATATTCTTTCGTTATTATTATTCTCATATTTTAACAAAGTACAAGTGCTCATAACACAAGATAATGTTTGCTAGTTTTAACAAAGCTATTTGAATATCAAGTAGACACATGAGAAAACTGGCACGTTGGCACGTTAAGTAATTGACAGACCGTGAACAGACAAGCAAATAAAAAATTAACGGACTGTTATATTTAAATCGAACCACTAAAACCGGTCCTTGCAATTATTATTTTTTACAATTAAATGGAAAATACCATAATGGGACAGCTTTGTCTTTTTTATTAACACAAGTTAAGCGTAATTTGTAATTATTTTGTTTTCTTAGCGATGTTCTGGCTCCGCTCATGAAGCAAGTGTTTGTGCTGCTGTTCCAACGCATGACTTCGTCGAAAACGGTGCGATTCGAGTTGGGACTCACCGTATTCATCGCGCTGTATGCCATCAAGTACGGGGCCTCGGGGGTCATCAAGATGACTGACAGTTTGCAGCCCAAGTAAGATGATTTGCACAAAAATAGTATTTGCATTGATGCTAGCTACACATTTAATATGTTTTATAAGCTAATTGCATAGAAAAGGATTGGATTTTTAATGTTAAATGCGGAGATAACACTTTCAGACGGTACAATATAAACTACATTGGTGTTTTTCAGCATGTTTGGCATGGTTGTTGAGAAACTGATATGCCCAAACATTCCGATGATTTCGCTGCCCGTCGAAAAGAAGATTGCAATCGTCGGGATCACGAAAATGCTTTGCGAGGCACCGGAAATGGTGAACCAGCCCTACGCTAATCTGTGGTAAGTTTGAATTCTTCAACGTTTAATTCAACGTTTATGTCGGCTGGATCTTCATCCAACGTAAAGTGTACTTGATGCCTGTTGATTTAGGCTTGGTTTGCTGGAGACGATGGTACGTTTGATAGAATTGAAGAGTGAAGAGTCGGCAACACTTGACGATCACTTTGTCGAGATCGAAGACAATGTCACTTACCGAGCTGAATACTCACAGTTGCAGTTTGCGAAGGAGACACCTCACGATCCCATCGAAGGTAAAAAATAATAACTTGGTGTAGGTGAACATTTTTTTTGGTTTAGTTGTTTGCTCATTAGAGCAAAAAATGTTTTTTTTCCCCAACTATAACTATCTTGCCTCTTTGACCATATTTGTATTACAAAACACCTTTGTAATAAATACCCATCCCTAATTTATTTGGCAGTCCATCAGTCTATTAACAGAGCTCATTCTTGAAATCTCTTTCCTGTGAAATGAATACGCTTAACTGTTTCTCTGCTATTTCATTGCAGGCATCCCAGATGTCCGCGTTTTCGTGGCTCAGAGCTTGACGAATCTTTCCCAAACTCTGCCAGAAACCATCTTGCCTCAACTCCGAACGTTTCCTCATTTGCAGTACGTCAATGAGTATTATAAGTTGGCCAATCTCGCTCCAATCACGTAGACTGCTTGAACCACCCCGGAAAGACTAACACTAGGTAAGGTATGTATGGATCCTAAGGAACTAAAACTGTTTAAAATCTGTGCTCTTTTTAAAATTTAAATTTATTTACCATAGAATGTGAATCCTCGGAGGGGATAAAAACTCTACTGCACGTATTGTTGGTGTATCTAACGATTTATTGCAACTGAAAATTAAAACATATTTTTACTTATGAAAAATGCCTTATTTTTTACATAAGTTATTCACAATTGTCAGGCTTATTCAATGCTCGTATGGATACATAGTACTCGGCGGTATTGGGTTCTACGTCGTCGTTGTAAGTTTACGTCCATTCGAGATTCAAAATATTCTGACTTCGGCTCCTTCTACATCTTGTTGCTCGTTAACCTCTCCCTTCAGCTTGATGCAATTGATCCTCAGAGTTGTGAGAGGTGACCGCGTAAAGTTGATCCTCATGTATTGTTTCCTTCGTTTCTTCCTGAAGTGTGTTTTCAGATGTGACAATGTTTTCTCGACTACAGTTGCTTCAACAGTAACCAAGTCTCTAGATAATATTGGTCTTCCAATCAAAGTGAAATCTGCTGATCCTGCCAATAATACCTTTTCAAGTTTCAGTTGGTCACCGATTTCTGGGGGCCAGTAACCCTCCACAATGATTATGTCTCCGCTGGTGATTTTGTACTGCTTTCCGCAAACTTGTACAACTGCAAATAATCTACCCTCTTTGCCTTGTCGAAGCTGTTCATTAACACTTGCAATAACTTGTTCAGTTACTGCGTTTTCTTCGATAAACGGATCTTCAACAATTTCTTGCACTGGTCTTTGTGGGGTTATGTTCCATGACGGTTTGACATCAGTTCGAAGGTATGATGCGCAGATAATATTTGGCTGGAAAAGCGTTGGAGAGATCTTCAATGAAATGCGGTTCGTGCACTGGAAAACATTTATGTGAGTTGCAGCGCGGCGGTAAGACGTGAATGTACTTTCTATGGCTTTTCGCAGCATTACTGAAGCTGCCATTTTCGCGCAAGACTAACCTTCAATGACACCTATCTTCTCTAAACATATGGGAATACCATACAATAAGTATATGATTATATTCATGGTGAGCCCATTTTATATTATTTCTTTATTTACCTTATCCACCAGATTAACTAAATTCTTATTTGACGATACTAGAAATGGGTCTTTGAGGAAAATTTTGGTTAGGAAAGGAGCTCAAATTCTCATAAATATTCTGTCAATTCGCATCATTTAATCCCCAGCAGACCAATAAAGGTTGATACATAAATAACTTAGATTAGAAAATTATAAAATAACATAGGACAAGATTAACCCACCAGTTATACTCGATTCTACTTGTATTGGTATGCAAGTAACTGTAAATACATTTTGAAAATTTGCCCTTGCGTAAGTATAAATTACTACATTGAAAATATTTCATAATCACAAGCACAACTTTCTTTAAGTCGTCAGCAGGTCATAGTAATGATTCAGCAGTGTCCACAAACAATTTTACAACTCGACATTTCGCTCCTGCAGCACAGCTGCAGTTTCTGCATACCAGAAATGTATCATCTCAGCATTATTGTCACATCAATCCTGCATTTCGTCAACAAACTTCCAGTCGAGCTAGGCGGCGATCTCCTGCTTGAGTGCTGGCAACGGAGTTTCCACGGTAGCGGCATCGACGCACTTCCAAAGTCCGTATGTTTTTCCTACCGTCGTCTGCCACAGACGCAGTGTCCCGTCTTCGGAGCCGCTGGCGTAGAGTTCACCGTCGGGAGAGAAGCTCACACAGTGCACGGGTCCGAAATGTCCCTTGAAAGATTCTGAAAACCAGCCAGAAACTGAGTAAGAACAAGAATTGTTTGCATTTTTAGTGGTAGTGTGACAAAAAAACTGGGTAAGTAATTTTGGGAAGAAGTTTATTTAGATTTTAGGTAGGAACGAGCACAAATGACCAAACGTGTTGTTTATTCCTTTTACTTCTTCAAAAAAACCAGGAACTGTCATAAACAGCGACACATAAATCGATGCTTTAAAATTGATGACATTAGCGTTTTGGTAGTACGCCACAAGCTTACCTATTTCTGCGCCTGTCGTGTAATCAAACTTGTACATCTTCAAGTCCTCGCCGGCACAAATGAACATCGACTTGTGAGGATGGAGCGAAGCCGAGTTTACTTGAGTAGGCACTGGATACTCTCTGATCTTCTCCAATCTAGAGAAAGAACATTTCAAATTTGGATCAGACAACTATGTTCCAAATCCCATGGCACAAAAACAATCATACGTGAACTCGTTTCCAGAACCCCACACCTTCCCTACCGCGAGTCAAATGTGCATTGATAATGACATTGAAACATGAAAACTGGCTTGGCACAGATGCTATAGATAGCCAAATAATGTATCACGATATACACGTCATTCAAGGAGCACTTGAAATGACCGGAAATATGATTGTTTTCATCTTGAAAGTATCTTTCTGAAGCTCAATGAAAAAACATGTCGTGTCCACCTTCACAATCTTAAGTCTTGACATTGGTATGCAGTAGTCGACTCTGCAGTCTGCAGGGTGTGGAAGTATCATGTTGGTTTGAATATTGGGGTCATAAATTATGATTACGTTCAATAAATATTTTTATCAGGTGTCAAATTACTGTACAACCTTCAAGTGAATCTTTGTACCAATGGAAAAAGTATTACCTTGTCGTTGATCTCTTCAAAACTTGCATCACACCAGAAATAATATTGACAGTCATTTCAATGACCTTACACGAGGTTATTTAAGACAATACTACTCTTTTGAAACCAGCGGTTTGCTATTAATGTATTCGGGTGGGGCTGGCTTACGTGGTCGCATCCCAGAAGCTAACGATGTTTCCATGGGCAACTGTCAGTGTGGTCTCGTCACGGGACACTTCGAGGCTGCTGGGGACAGCGTTGAACTCAACTTTCTGCACCTCCTGGTAGAAAAGAAAAATGAATAGAAATGGATTTTGTTAATAGCTGGCCCGTCAAATTTTAAGTGTATTTGACTGGCTGCCTGTTTGTTTGGCCATATGACTCTGCCCTAGGGTAACTTCACGTGTTCGACTGGCAGAGTTGCTTGCTCATGGGCCACTGCCGATGCACTATTCTAGCTACGAGAATTTTAACGTTGCAATTTTAAAAACAAATGAATGCACTGAGCTAGTGGTTAAGTGTTCAGGAGGGAGTGCTCCCTCTCGGAGCTGGTGCAAACCCGGTGGAGAGCATGACGTCATCTAGCAAGTTCCAAACTTGCAATTTATTGAGTTATGGAAGTCCCATTTCTCATCCTGACTACACTTTAGTCGTTGAGTGGTACACCGTACAGTCTAGTTCTCTTTTCAGTGTCAAAGACACTAGCTAAGTTTTTAACACTGAATTATCTAACTCACTAATTAGTACCTACATCTTCTCTTTACTACCAAAATATCTTAAGGATCCTTCAACTCCTTACTTGTCCAGAAGCGCGGTCCCACACACGAAGAGTCTTGTCGTCAGCACAAGTGACAAGGTTGGCATCATTCCGGATGAATATTGCCTGCCTGATGCCGGATGTGTGTCCGGAGAAGATTTGAGGTTCTGGAAGATATTATGCACAGTTAAAAAAAATGCTGGAAAGTAAGTAGTTACTTATTATTTCCAGTTCAGTTCACAACCACAGCAAGATTGCTAGTTGACTCACCTGCTTCAGGTTTATTGAGATCGAATATTCGCACCAGTTTTTCGTTGCTTCCGGTAGCGAAAAGGGCACCGTCTGACGAGAAGTTCACACTCTTCACAATATGTTTGTGTTGGAAAGAATGTATTTCTTCGCCAGATGAAGCGTCCCAAACCTGGAGTTAAAAACCCACCAATCGACCTTTCAATTTAAGTGTCCCTGCAAACAAGGCTATTTGTCTAGCTGCATTGATATTTGAACATTGAGATCAAAGATAATTTACTGATGCTGTCAATGTCATGCAGCTTTTCAAGGTAGTTACATGCATTCAAGACAAGAAGGTCAGACAGTTGCTTCCTGGTATTAGTTCCTTTCTTATTTTTTAAATATTATTGAGCCTTGGTAGCATAGGAAAAGTGATTGATGTGCCAAATGAAGCGAGGAATGATAAAATATGCGTAGACATATGCGGGTGCAATGGAATTGTATTGTGCGTGCGGATCAAAATGCATAACTTTACCTTTGCGTTAAAATCTGCAGCGCCAGTTGCGGCTCTGGTAGCGTCACGGTTTAGAGCCACCCCCCAAACTGCCCCCTTATGCCCCTCAAATGTTCCAATCCAATCACCTGTGTCGCCTTGCCTCAGCATTGGCTTCCCATCTATAATTCAAATACAATAGCTTAAAAGTACAAGACATAGGTAACAAGATTAAATACAGGTCAAGGTAAGATTATCAGCCTACCTTTGCAAGCAGAAATCAGGAAATAACCACACTCTGTGATGTCGCTGAATGCTAGGTGTACAACTGGTCGCGTGTGGCCACTGCAGGTCAACGGTGTCTGTCGTAAGTTGGCCATTATAAAACTAGGTGTACGGTACAGAGTTTAATTTTAAATGAGTGCAAAATCTGAAGAGCAAAATAAATACTGAACTTGACAGAACCGATCTAAAACAGACACAGCACGCACGGACAGCTGATCAAGGCCGACGACGGTCACTTCCAGGGTGGGAGGAGCGAAATAACGGAACTTGCCGATCTCCTGTTCGTTATATTCCGGTTATATTGTTCATGGTCAAAATCAGTCAAAACTCGAATGTGGCGCTATTTGATTTGCAATTTGGATGATTTTAAGCATACAATTGCCAGAAATGAACGATATAAGAAAATTTCGAATTTTTTGCTTATTTTTAAAAGAAAATATTCAGATTAAAACCCACAAGGGTAATTCACAAACGACTACTGAATACATGGCGCCACTTTCAATGTAATGCGGGCTTGTATACCAATCGGTAATAAAACTCATAAAATAGTTTTTAATTAAATGCTTTTTCTCAAGCTAGATCGATTCAAACTATAAAAGAGCTTATCATAATAAAATGTTATTGAATTTCTAAAATTAAGATTTGGTAGAGATGTATAATAATTATTTCGTTGGCGACATGTAGCCTCGTAACTCATATGACGTCACTTCAGCTAGCAGCGGAGCGGCCATGTACTGAGCATTTCGATCCTCGCATCGTCTGGCGAGTCGGCGTTTGTTTGTGTATTGCATTTTAATCAAAAATACACTTCTTACTTGCAATATTACGGTACAAATCTATCTATCAAGTGTTAGTGTGATTTAATTTTCGGGTTTTAATCTTATGTTGGGGTTGCGAGAAGAAAGTATTCTGCACCGTCATTAATTTACGACTTCACAATGTTGTCATGGTGGCCTAACGTCTTGCATAAACATTACTTTACATCACAAGAGAGTTATATCCTGCATTAACTTATCTCGGCGCATAGCACATAATGTCCGTACACTATAAATTCAAGTCCGCTCTTGAATATGACACCGTTACATTCGATGGTCTTCATATATCTGTGCGCGACTTGAAGAAAGCTATCATACATCAGAAACGAATCGGTAAAAGCACTGACTTTGATTTGCAAGTGACAAACGCCCAAACTAAAGAAGTCTACACAGATGATAATTCATTAATTGCGAAGAACACTTCGTTGATTATCGCCCGTATACCATTGACGATACAACAAAAGAAAGCATGGGATCGCTCGGAGGCAAACCTGCTCAGCGAGGGCAAAACAGACGGCGATGGGCAGGATCCTGCTATGAATCGGATGTCAAAAGTAAATATAATGAATGTCTTTTTCTTATATTTTAGAATTACTTTGCAGGCACTTAATTACTCACTTGTAGAACTGAGTGTGTGTAGATTCTGAAAAAAAATAAGAAGAAATTAAAACTAAATTTTCCACCAGATTACGGGTATTTATTACAAGTCTACTCTCTATTTTTGCAACAGGACTCGGGGCTGCAAGTAGTAGGATTAACAGTAAAATGGTAACTTGTGGCTTTCTCGACTCGTGTCTAATCTATCTAACCTATAGCACTAGTTTTGACAATTTCTTTTTAAACTGGCTTTTGAATGCTTAGTGAAGAACAACTAAATTTCCCAAAGTTGTATTACTTGTACATGATACAAGCAGTCCTGACAGTTTTCCAATGTCAGGACTGTTTTAACCCTTGATAAAGTAACAGGTACAAGTTATGAAACTTTGGGAAATTTAATTGTTCTTCACTTATCATTCAAAACCCAGTTTAAAATTTTTTTTGTCAAAACATGGTTACATCTTAAAAACAACCACCGCCACTACAGCAGAAAGCTTTCGTGATTATGTCACTGAGGCCTTCATTTTGATTTGTGTTATTCTACTGTAGACGCAAGCATTTTTTAATCCTTTAGAAAACTGTGTTTATATCTTGCAAGCTTTGTTCACCGTGGATAGATTTTTCCTAAAACATTTAAAGTTCAATACTTCGAGACCAGCATTGATGGCACTTCTTGCAAGGACCTATTTTTATGCCTATTACCTACCTATTATAATGATTAATGATAATTGGTTTTAATGTAAACTGTATGCTACCTACTGTATAAATATCTTAACCTATGTTTTCTTTTAGACCCTAGACTTGGCAAGTTTAGATGCAAGCGAAGGAGACAAAATTCTTGCGATGATGTCTCAATCCACGGAAGATTACGATCCTATCAAGTAAGAAATACGTTTGTACAAACCACTAGCAGTTAATCAATTAGTTTTTCTTTCCTTGTCAACTGACATTTATGAATCAACTTTTAACATTTTCCAGGTATAAGAAAATCCGTGGCTCCAACCAGATAGGCGAAGTGCCAGCGAACTATCGTTGTTACAAATGCTACCAGTCGGGCCACTGGATCAAAAACTGTCCTCTGGGATCAAACCAAGAGCCGGTAGAGATAAAAAAGTCTACCGGAATTCCTCGAAGCTTCATGGTTCCGGTAGACGGTCCGGGGGAACGGGGGGCTATGATGACGCCTTCCGGACAGTTCGCCGTACCTGCAGTCGATCAGTGAGTTACAATCCTCTTAACAAACTCATTTCATTGATCTAGAATTAATATTTACTTGAGATTTTAAATGAAGAAACTCCTTACATAAATGCTTGCTGGTTTGAGTTCCCATGAAATAATTTCAAGAAAACAACAATCCTGCAAGAAATCAAAGTTTTGGCTTATGATGGTTTTTAGACTCATGTCTACTTGATTTATCTTTAGCACTAGTTTTAAGAAAAACTATTTGAACTGGGTTTTGAATGCTAAGTAAAGGGCTAGTAAATTTCCCAACGTTTTGTAACATATACTAGTTACTGCTCAAACCTCTGAAGAAGTAACTAGTATATGTTACGAAACGTCGGGAAATTTAGTAGCCCTTTACTTAGCATTCAAAACCCAGTTCAAATATTTTTTCAAAGTTTTGGCTATTCTTGGGTGGAAAAAAATGAGTGGGATATCAAAGATAAACTGGATATGGAGACTACAAAAGTTAAATTCAGTTCCAAAAATTGTACCTACCAACAAGACATTATACTTTGATAAAACAAAATATGTCTGCACATTGCAAGCATTTCAATTTAAATCAGAGTTCATGGATATCAACCGTATTTGTAATCAACTACTGGAGTAGTTCCAGGTATTTTTATTTTTTAACACAACGAATCCAACGTCAAATTGGAGTTATTCGAGTTTGACAGGTTGTGACGTGATATAGCGTCACTAGAATCAGAGTGACTGTCAGTATTCACAGCCTCATGGTTCTACTCCTTGGAGATCCGTCATTCTCATCAAATAAACTAAAATCGTCTCAAAAGCCAGTGTCCAAGTAGCTCAATGGGTTAGAGCAACACCCGCTACAGGTGGAGATCGGGGTTCGAGTCCCCGTTTGGGCATCAATTTTGAGACGGTTATAGTGTTCATAATAATTTTTAAAAAAATTCAAGGTCCTGCTTTTTTCTGGACTTGTAGACCAATCTAGCATTTACATAAAATTTTCATTCGATTTAAGTTGATTGTTAACATCACGCACCCCACAGCTTAGGGGTGCAGCCAAGTTATATCAAACAATACAGGTTCCTAGCTGAGCGAACTCTGTGCATCCGTCGCAAACTCTTCTATAATGTGTCATTCTATCCTGCAGCCAAGCGTACAAAGAGAGCAAACGTGAGCGACCGCCCTTCCAACCCGAGCCTGAGCAAGTGGTGATCAAGCCGGAGATTCCCGAGGATCTTCTTTGTTCCGTGTGCATGGACCTGCTGACGGACGCCGTCATGGTACCCTGCTGCGGGGTCTCGTTCTGCGACGAATGTAAGCTCTGAGACCGTTACACAAACTCGCCTAGTCAATTAAATAACGGCAGGTTTCCTTGAATTCTACGACTTTTATGCTATATGATGGTTTTTAGACTCATGTCTACTTGATTTATCCTTAGCACTAGTTTTAACAAAAACTATTT
Source organism: Protonemura montana (assembly GCA_947568835.1). Lineage (NCBI taxonomy): Eukaryota > Metazoa > Arthropoda > Insecta > Plecoptera > Nemouridae > Protonemura > Protonemura montana. Next base: position 12,684,253 of record OX387610.1, on the reverse strand, counting down.
AAACTGGGTTTTGAATGCTAAGTGAAGAACAACTAAATTTCCCAACGTTTCGTAACATGTACTAGTTACTTCTTCAGAGGTTTGAGCAGTCCTGACAATTTTCCGATAACAAAAGAACCACAAAAAAAAATGATAAAAATTACCAAGTTCAAGCATCCTAAATGCATCTAAACAAAATAATCAGGGTCAATATGACTTTTATGCTTTAAATTCACAGAAACAGCATTGTATTGGAAATCGCCACGGCAAATGTTGAACTGTCAGTTTAATGGGGAATTGATAATAATATTAGTATTTTAATATTAGTATTATAATAGTACTAGCAGAACCCGATGCCTAACGGCACCTTAAGATTTTGAGGGAGTGGGCATTTTGGTTTAAATATAAAGCATCTAATGGGACCACAACCAAAAGTACCCCCATTTATTTTATTTCAAATTTGCCGCTTCTGTCACTCTGGGTCACTGCATTGAGGAAACTCTGTGAATTCCAAAGTGACCCCGATGACAATTTCGAAAACAAACGACGTTGGCTGTCAAAAGATTTCCGTGAAATATTTCCTAGAGAGTGAAACTTGTGAAATACCTTTTACATCTCCACCAGATCTGACTAAAAACCTGTTAAATGAACGGATAAGCACTTAAAATTGACAAAATGTAAGTTTCTTCGGTAATTAAGTTGTTTGAAATTGTTTGAGAACTGTCAAAACCTTTCCTTGCCAGCCAGTTTTAAATAAAATTTATAATGAAAATCCCATCAAATCAGCATAGAAATGTTGCGTTGGGTCGTGCTCTGAAGTCATGTAAGATTTAAAATTCTTCCCAGCAATGTTTGATTGATTTCTAAAAAGTATTTGATGTTCTAATCCTTTTTGACGTTTAAATATCCTGAATGCACTGCCGAAAAGATAAGTTTAAGAATTCGTTCACCCTGCAGTGGTCAAAAAACCAAACAAATGAATGCATCTGTCACTCTTTTTGCAAAATTATTTCTATTTCACGTAAAACAAACGTAAATAACAGCGTTTGGGCTCAGTTTCTTCAATAACTTTCATAGGCATGCATGAAGAGTATTACCGAGCTGCTGCGGGTGAGTAAAAGGCAAGTTTTGAATGAAATAAAAATCGAACTGTGAGACATGGCTCCAATTTTCCTAGGCAGGAAATTTCAAACACAATTATCAATATTTCACCAAAAAAACACTTTCAAATCACCCTCAAAGTGTCACAATAGGATAGAGATTTTAATTTTGAACAATTATAACCCAATTGCACACGTTTTTAACCAAATTTCGCAATTTATATCAACATGTACAGAAAAATGTTACCCCAGCTGGTCAGCTGGTCAGCCAGATACAAACTAAAAAGTTGAACATCGCCAAATTAAAGCTTTTATATAAGGTTAACTAGCAGAACCCGATGCCTAACGGCACCTTAAGATTTTGAGGGATTGTGCATTTTGGTTTTAATGTAAAGCCTCTAATGGGACCACAACCAAAAGTACCCCCATTTATTTTATTTGAAATTTGCCGCTTATTTCACTTGGGGTCACTGCATTGTGGAAACTCTGTGAATTCCAAAGAGACCACGATGACAATTTCGAAAACAAACGAAGTTGGCTGTCAAAAGTCTTTCGTGTATGATTTCTTGAAATATTTTTTAGAGAGTGAAACTTGTGAAATACCTTTTAGAATCTGGGCTTACCAATCTTGCTAGCCAAGACACCAACAATATTTCAGTTTTGTCATTTATTTCCCTTCAGTTTTAGAGATTTTGAAAAGAATTTGACATTGACGTTGACATTGACATTGACGTTTTAATATCCTGAATGCACTGCCGCAAAGATAAGTTTAAGAATTCGTTCACCCTGCAGTGGTCAAAAAACCAAACAAATGAATGCATCTGTCACTCTTTTTGCAAAATCATTTCTATTTCACGTAAAACGAACTTAATTAACAGCGTTTGGGCTCAATTTCTTCAATAACTTTCATAGGCATGCATGAAGAGTATTACCGAGCTGCTGCGGGTGAGTAATAGGCAAGTTTTGAATCAAATAAAAATCGAACTGTGAGACATGGCTCCAATTTTCCTAGGCTGGAAATTTCAAACATAATTATCAATATTTCACCAAAAAAACGCTTTCAAATCACCCTCAAAGTGTCACAATAGGATAGAGATTTGAATTTTGAACAAATATAACCCAATTGCACACGTTTTTAACCAAATTTCGCAATTTAAAACGACATGTACAGAAAAATGTTACCCCAGCCAGCAGCCAGAGACAAACTAAAAAGTTGAACATCGCCAAATTAAGGCTTTTATATAAGGTTAACTAGCAGAACCCGATGCCTAACGGCACCTTAAGATTTTGAGGGATTGTGCATTTTGGTTTTAATGTAAAGCCTCTAATGGGACCACAACCAAAAGTACCCCCATTTATTTTATTTGAAATTTGCCGCTTATTTCACTCGGGGTCACTGCATTGTGGAAACTCTGTGAATTCCAAAGTGACCACGATGACAATTTCGAAAACAAACGAAGTTGGCTGTCAAAAGATTTCCGTGTATGATTTCTTGAAATATTTTTTTGAGAGTGAAACTTGTGAAATACCTTTTAGAATCTGGGCTTACCAATCTTGCTAGCCAAGACACCAACAATATTTCAGTTCTGTCATTTATTTCCCTTCAGTTCCAGAGATTTTGAAAAGAATTTGACATTGACGTTGACATTGACATTGACGTTTGAATATCCTGAATGCACTGCCGCAAAGATAAGTTTAAGAATTCGTTCACCCTGCAGTGGTCAAAAAACCAAACAAATGAATGCATCTGTCAAACTTTTTGCAAAATTATTTCTATTTCACTTAAAACGAACGTAAATAACAGCGTTTGTGCTCAATTTCTTCAATAACTTTCATAGGCATGCATAAACAGTATTACCAAACTGGTGCAGGTCATTTAAAGGCAAGTTTTGAATGAAATAAAAATCGAACTGTGAGACATGGCTCCAATTTTCCTAGGCAGGAAATTTCAAACACAATTATCAATATTTCACCAAAAAAACGCTTTCAAATCACCCTCAAAGTGTCACAATAGGATAGAGATTTTAATTTTGAACAATTATAACCCAATTGCACACGTTTTTAACCAAATTTCGCAATTTAAATCAACATGTACAGAAAAATGTTACCCCAGCTGGTCGGTCGCCAGATACAAACTAAAAAGTTGAACATCGCAGATTTAAGGCTTTTATATAAGGTTAACTAGCAGAACCCGATGCCTAACGGCACCTTAAGATTTTGAGGGATTGTGCATTTTGGTTTTAATGTAAAGCCTCTAATGGGACCACAACCAAAAGTACCCCCATTTATTTTATTTGAAATTTGCCGCTTATTTCACTCGGGGTCACTGCATTGTGGAAACTCTGTGAATTCCAAAGTGACCACGATGACAATTTCGAAAACAAACGAAGTTGGCTGTCAAAAGATTTCCGTGTATGATTTCTTGAAATATTTTTTAGAGAGTGAAACTTGTGAAATACCTTTTAGAATCTGGGCTTACCAATCTTGCTAGCCAAGACACCAACAATATTTCAGTTCTGTCATTTATTTCCCTTCAGTTCCAGAGATTTTGAAAAGAATTTGACATTGACGTTGACATTGACATTGACGTTTGAATATCCTGAATGCACTGCCGCAAAGATAAGTTTAAGAATTCGTTCACCCTGCAGTGGTCAAAAAACCAAACAAATGAATGCATCTGTCAAACTTTTTGCAAAATTATTTCTATTTCACTTAAAACGAACGTAAATAACAGCGTTTGTGCTCAATTTCTTCAATAACTTTCATAGGCATGCATAAACAGTATTACCGAGCTGCTGCGGGTGAGTAAAAGGCAAGTTTTGAATGAAATAAAAATCGAACTGTGAGACATGGCTCCAATTTTCCTAGGCAGGAAATTTCAAACACAATTATCAATATTTCACCAAAAAAACGCTTTCAAATCACCCTCAAAGTGTCACAATAGGATAGAGATTTTAATTTTGAACAATTATAACCCAATTGCACACGTTTTTAACCAAATTTCGCAATTTAAATCAACATGTACAGAAAAATGTTACCCCAGCTGGTCAGCTGGTCAGCTGGTCAGATACAAACTAAAAAGTTGAACATCGCAATTTTAAAGCTTTTATATAAGGTTAATTTTCTTAGCAACTTAGGATTATACACAATAAGTGAATTGCACTGTCCGGTGGTTTCTACACAGTTTTACAATCTGAAACATACAAATTATACATGAATCTGATATTGGTTATCAACAGAGACTACATCAATCTTTGTTGCTCTGGAGGTTTGGATAAAATTATAACTGGTATGATACCATATCTTGTATCACAGCGACCGAACGGTTTGCCGTGTTGGAAACATTGGTTCTCGTTAGATCACCGAAGTTAAGCAACACAGAGCTGAGTCAGGTATCGGATGGGTAACCATCATACACATGAACAGTTCTGTTCGGGAGAGAGGTTGGAGGGACGAAAGTTAGTACAGCAACATCACTCGCCTTGCTTATCAAACTCTCGAAAGCATGAATTTGTAGAGGAATCCTGTTGTTAGCGTTGTACCGTCCTTCGGAAGGGACGTTAAGCCGGTGGTCTCCTTGGTGCTCTTCGATCCCTTGGTGCTAAGTGCCGGCACTGGGTCTCCCCTCCTCCCTTCTGGGCTAGGTTAGGTTCATCCTCATCATCATTCACTCATTCGCTGACGCCATTAGACTAGTGCTGCAAGGCCAGATGTCAAAACAGTGCGTCGTTAAACACCACAAATAATAATAATAATTGTATCACAGTGATAGCAGTCGGATGAACTAGCGCGTCCTCCGACCGCGACCTCTCTACGTCCTAGTTTCTGTCCCGACATCGTTTAACGGGCTCCTCGTTCGTTGCAGGCATCCGCACGGTCCTGATCGACTCGGAGGAACACGAGTGTCCCGACTGCCAGAGCAAGAACGTGTCACCGAACACGCTGATCCCCAATCGATACCTGCGCACGGCCGTCAACAACTTCCGCAACAAGACCGGCTACAACAAGCCGCGGCCGAAGCACGTCGTCGTTGAGCCGCCTCCGCCGGAAGTTCCTGTCGTCGTGCCTCCCCGTAAGTTGCGATAGAACATCGATGCTCAGGTCATATTAGTGAAAAGAGGGTTGCAAAAGATATAGCGTCAAGATTTTAAAATCGAATATAATAGGAGTTTATTTACAACTTTTGGGTGATACATAAAATGAAATAAACACATTTTTTCTTTCCGTTGGTTGCAATAAATTATAAAGTTAAGATAAAGTTCACAAGTCAGTTTTACATTAATTTACATTTTACGTTTTAAAAATTGTTTCGAAAAAAGTAGTTTCCTAGCACTTGAGTAGATTTTTAGGAGTAATACCAGGTTAGACCAGGCTTCTGTTGTCTCACCCAGAAAGCTGCGTCCAGGAATAGCATGCGGAGATCGATTTTGACGAACTCTAAACGACACTAGTCCTCTAAAAGCTCAAGAGTGTTCTCAAAAATCGCTTACTGCATTGCATTTGCTGTGCAAAAGTCGTCATATATCCCCCAGTTTCTTATCAATTGGAAAGAAATTAGGAGCTTTACCCCAATAAATGTAGGGGTAATGTTGTTATCACCATGGTTACATCTACTGGAAATCAGGAAACAGTGTCTGTGATTGGCTGATCGTCTTTAAACTCCAAGTTTAAACTTGAACTCTGCTTTGTAGATCTGGTGTCTGGGGCATAAACAAAAATATACTCGATATGCTAGGTTTTCAGGTCTTTTTAAGGTCAAAATATTGACTCCAAATTTCATTTTTACCAATATCCAACAGGTAAAATGAAACCTGGACGGGTGTTGCTCTAACAATCTTTACTAGTTAAAAGGATTTTAGTGTATTTGTCCATAACAACAAGTATTGGCCACCAACTTTGCATCTAAATATAAAGTTACAAAGACCACTTGAGCTTATACTCGATACACTCAATTTATTTTCCCGGCTGCAATGTGATTCCAGCGGAAGAGATGGTCGAGCCGGTCTCCTCGGAAGTGAGCGTTGTTGCGGAACCTCCTGGCACTCAATCGGCCCCCGAAGTTGCTCCCGGGGAGACGACTGTTGAGGGGCAGCCGATCACGCAGCTTCAGCATAGACCCCGGCACGGAGGTAAACTTGACCTCAAAACTAGCTTTAATAACCTCGGCTGGCAACGACTACTTTCGTTTGCTATTTCTCCTCGAGCCAATCCGACTAGCCCATTAGTAAATTAGTAATGTAACTAACTAAACAAATCAAACACTGCCATTTAGTTTGAGAATTCAGAGCAGTTTTTTTACCAAATGGGCTTTGATTGCTAGCTAAAACTTGATGGGTTCATTTCTAAGGTTTGGTTAGCTGATCAAAGTTAAAACGGCAGATTGCAAATGATGTAGAGAGGTAAAAGGTATTGGCTGCAGCCTTGTTGACAAGATTAAGCCTCGGCAATGGTATGTGACGTTGTATTCTCGCTCGCCAGGCCACCACCCCTTGCCGCCCGGCACTCGTCAAACCGGCTACTCGGGTCCACCGGGAGCACCGGGCCGTCCGATGCCGCTGCCAGCTCAAATCCAGGGACATCACACAGGATACCCAAACTCCGGGTGAGTACAACTTGGTCGGCCCACTGCGGCGGAGGCCTGATTACGATTGGAAATACTTGATTTGTAAACGACAGTTGCCTTAAGAAAAACTATTTGAACTGGGTTTTGAATGATAAGTAAAGGGCTACTAAATGCTACTAGTGCTAAGGATAAATCAAGTAGACATGAGTCTAAAAACCATCATACGACCGTTGCCTTCTTCACCATAGAAAATCTAAATTGGATCAGCCCCATTTTCTTAACAATGTTCTGTTATGGCAATATTTGACTTAGTGAAATATCTACTGCACGTAATTTGTCCCAAACATTTTTCCCAGAAGAGTTTTACGAGGCGTAATTTGAATTCGTGGACAAGCTCAGTTTCACGATCAACCTGGTGCGAAGGTCACAGAGGTGCAGATCAACATTTCGCTAACGCTTCGATCTCTTGTTGCCAGTCCGCGCCGCCACTCGCAGGAGGACCGACCGGGCACTCCAACGATCGACGAGCGACTGGACGCACTCCCGGACACTTCGGTGCCGCCGCCAAACTGCGTCCCAGCCTCGGTGTACCAGCCTGCGGCACTGCCACCGCAGCCCATGTATCCCCAGGAGCACAGGTACTGGCTCGTTGGCAACAAAACACACGAGTATTAGGATGAAATCTTATTTAAATTGCAAACGCTTGCAATGCGCGGGGTATTTTATTATTAACAACACTATAACCGTCTCAAAAATTGATGCCCAAACGCGGACTCGAACCCCGATCTCCACCTTTCGCGGAAAACACACAAGTGTTTCTAACTGCTTTTATTGGGTTCATGTTGTGAAGAAGAGGAAATGAGGAACGCGACTTTCGGCTCTATTGTCTCTTTCACGTAGAGTAGGAGAATTTTTAGCTGGGCAAAATCACATCAGGCTAGGTCATCAATGACATTTCATAATTAGTGTAATTATAATACTTCCTCTGGTGCTAGCTCAACTATCTTGACATATTTTGAGATCTTAGAAGTGCATTCCAATGTTGAATACCTCTCTCGAGGAATGGTACATTGGTGTCACACCTCGAGGGAGTCATCTTCATGTGAAAGTCCCTTCTCCCATGGAATTCAGGTTTTGACCATTGATTACCACTTAGTTGACCCGTGCTGCCAGGTCGTTTATGACCCGTTATACTGCTGAATAATTCATCTCAAGTAATTGTTTGTGTATTTATCGAGGCATTTTACCCCGCAGTGGTGTCTTCCTATCGAAAGTCAAATTAACCCGTTTGTGTTTCAGGGGTTACGGACCGCCGTTAGGACCGGGCTACGACTCGCCCCACATGCTACCGTTTCACCACGATTCAAGTAAGTCAATGTCAACGACTTGGTTTAACCCTACTTGTAAATCTTCTCGCATTTTCACCGATTGGAGGGGTACAAAATAGTAAGAGAACGTTCGGTTGCAATATCTAGGCTTAGTCATCTAATTTACTCAACACTGCAATAAATATGTAAGTCTTACTTTGCAGTCAGTGAAAAGATTACAAGATCAGATGTCTTCCAGCATATAGCTGCAAAATGCAATAATAATATTAATAATACATTTTTTATTTCCAGATTGGTTGACATGTGTTATTATTGGGTTGGTCAAATATAATAGTAGTAATATATACTTACAAATTAAAAAATTCTTCTAGTAAGTACAAACAGTTTGATGTTAAAAAGTTCATTAGCTTTCCAGAGAAGTCTTGGTTTGTCAGTCTAGCTTTAATATCAGCTGGCAGTTTCCCTGCTCGTTTCCCTGCTCGAATCCCTCGTTCCGTCTACGAAGCATCTCATATTGGTACCCGGTCGTTTCCACGATGGCCGAGAGACTAAAGCTGCGCTTTGGTTTCAGACATGGGGCCCGGCCACTACATGGAGGCGGACGACCGCGGGTACCGGCCTGGTTATCGGGGAAGATCTCGACCTCCCTACCCTGGTGAGTTTCCCGGTCGCTGGAGAATGCAATCGTTGGACTTACAGGCTTGGTCGGAGTTGCAGCGTTCGTCTTAAATTGTCGTCACGAAATTGCTGACAAGAAATGATGGTCTCGAGTTGAAGTCAACGTCATTTTTAAGAAATATAACTTTGTTATTTTTTTTTTTATTACTGGCGTTTCAGACTGGTTTACGCTCATTTATCTTCATTAATGCTAACTTCAGTGATTGATATACATGTATCGATATATTGAACCTTAATTATTAAATTGTAGAGATTTTTTTAAAAAAATGTTGATAATTATTGGGGTTTAGCAACACACTGTTTTGACAACAGCCACTGGTCTGATGGTAAAATTATGGTTGGAAACGCTTTTGGTTGATCACAACCGATATCAGGTGCTGAGGCTGTGGCACGTTAAACATGAGCGCTCTGTGACCTAATAATTCCAATGATGCAAAGGATCTTGAGTTAAACAGCTGGCAGAATTGCTTTACAAACTAGGCGATGTATTACGTGAGCTTCTTCGGTATTTGGACTTTGTTCATCTGTGTTTGTTTTGTCCCGCAGGCCCGTACCGCGGAGTGAATGCTCCTGTGCTTCCAGCTCGTCTTCCTGCCAACGGAACTCAACCTGGAGGGTAAGAACATACTGCTACCAGTAGCTGTCTAGCAAACCTTTGAAAAACGTAGCTCCTGGGATTTTTGTTGCTTTCTAAGCCTTTAAACTCATTTTGAACGTACCTGGGGTAGGTATTTTTTTAGTTTTTTTTTCCTGTTTACCAGCTTGCAATTGTTTTGCTGGTTTGTTGTTTTGTTTGAATATGAAGCCAAATCCAAACCCGAATTTGCCCTTTTAGGGATACTGCTGCCCTCTCAAGAACTTGTGAAAACCCATTGAGGTCTCGTACTCTGATCTCTGCATTTTGCACTAACCATCTATGTTGAATGGACACAACCTTTTTGAAAGGAAATAATCTGAAAGAGTCTGACATGTCCTCAAAGGTTAAAACCATTAGGCACTAAATGCTCAGTTTCTCTGGCTCTAATGAACTGAAATTTTTGAAAGAATATCACTATTCTTAAATTATAATAAAGTGTTCTGCCAAAGCTGTAAAATTTTAATTCGAAGTATATTAATTGTGTTAACGTTGACATTTTGTGCGCAGCCCTCCCGTGGTGATCGAAGACACTCTGGCCGTGTTTGAGCGAATGCTACGCGAGAAGGACGAGCGCGACCGCAAGCGCCGCGCACGTCGTTCCCGTTCGCGCTCTCGTTCGTACACGCCTCGTTCGCGTTCTCGCTCCTACACCCGTTCACGCACGCGGACTCCACCGCCGAGGAAGAGGGAGAGATCACGCTCGCGGTCGTTCACCATCAGCAGGTGAGCCGGCGATACTGCCGTGTTTATGTATCTAGAGACAGGCTGGTTACTTTCGATGCAACTTTTCGATGAGAAGCAATTGGCAGTTAACTAATCGAGGTGAAAGTAGCGGTGATATTTGCGAGGTAACATAAGGAGAAAGTAAAATTTCTGAGAAGCGATCACATCTCTTCGTGGGCATAACAAAAGTTAAACCGTTGAGTGTGCAGGTTATAAGTAGAGACGGAACTTTAATGTTAAAGTTTCTGCGTGAAAGATGGCCGCCAAATGGCAACTTTACCGACAAAAATGCAGAGTACCGGAACACCTCTTTAAGTGGAGCCACTGTCGCATGAAATTTAATTTTGATATTTCTCGTAGGTTACTCGCTTTGGAGACTTTATGCTCAGATCTCCATCAATTTTTACCTCAACGATTTATATACCTACACATAACGATATTCAAAAGCCTACAAGAAACCTACGAAAAATATATAAATTAAATTTTATAATTTAACCTTTAACCTGCACACTTGACAGTTAAACCGGCCATTGAATCTCTCCTTACTGTACGCATGTCTTTTAAAAGTGGGCAGCAAAAAGGCTATTTGAGATTAACATCAGTACATGCAGCTATGGCAGATTATATCAGTTCAACTGGACCAAGGAAATTAGATAAATTTTTTGGCCGCTGAATGTAAATAGAATAATAATAGTTTTTATTGCATAGATTACATCGAAATATGGCAATCCTCCCTAGCTAAAGATACTTAACATCACAGATTTACAACCTCTGTCGTACAGATACTAAAAACAAACAATCTGAACGTATCAATCTGAAAGAAAAGTCACAGGGAAGAAGCTTATCAAACTAAAACATTCCATTGCTACTACACTAAATACATTGTCTTGCACACTGTCTAGTTAAAATGTTCTTTAATATCATATAAGCACTTCTCTATCAGATATTGCTTGAGGTCAGATTTAAAAGCGCTACCGTCCTTTTCTTTAATTGCCTCGGGCAAGTCGTTGAACAGTTTTGAGTCAGCGTAGATGTTAATGAATGATGATGCTCACGAGGGACAGTGAAGAAGAATGACCTCTTAAAATTATGTACCCACGCAGGAGAAGAAGTATTTCAGGACAAACAAGCACACAAAACATTTTTTTTTTTTATTATTTATTGCTTTATTATTGCCTCATGCGTTGCAAGCGTTTGCAATTAAAATAAGATTTCATCTAAAAAAACCTAACTGTTCCTTTTCTCCGATTGTTAACACTACTAAACAATCGTGCTCTCATCCCAGGTCGCGTTCGCGAACGTACTCCAGGTCTCCAGGCCCGCGGCCCCCTCCACGCGAACGGGAACGGACCCGAGAACGTACGCGGGAGCGGGAGTACTCACCACAGCGCCGGCCCGAGCGCTTTCGCAGCCCGCAACGCTCCCCGTCCAGGTAAGCACCTATCGCGACGGCCTGGCAACTTTTAATTTTTTGCACCGGTTCTTTTGGGAGGTAGAAAGCTACGCCGGGAGACAAATGCAGCATGACCCATTGACAAAACAGTGCATCATTAAACCCAAATAATTGATCAATCTTTTCAGAGGTAAAATTGAGATTTGCTGTTGGGTATCAAAATATGAATTTGAAATCAGCAAGAAATCCTTATTATTAAAAGCGTGCAAATAATCTTTTTAGTGCTTGAATCTAATATCAAATGTCTTTGAAAAATATGATCTCTATGCAGGGTTGAATGGTTTTATTTTGGTTATTCCCCAAGGAAGCTGAAATCAGCAAGCAAAGAATAAAACCGTCGAGTGTAGGTTATAGGTAGAGAAACAACGTCAATGCTACAGTCTCTGCGTGAAAAATGACTACCTTACCGACAAAAATGCAGAGTACCGGAACGTCACGTTAAGTGGAGCCACTGTCGTATGAAATCTAATTTCGATATTTATAGTAGGTTACTCGCTTTTTAATATTGTTACATGTATATCAATCGTTGAGGTAAACATTGATGGAGATTTTTTGAGCATGAAAAGTCTCAAAAGCGAGTTAACCTACGAGAAATATCAAAATTAAAATTCATACGACAGTGGCTCCACTTAACGTGATGTTCCGGTACTCTGCATTTTTGTCGGTAAGGTAGTCATTTTTCACGCAGAGACTGTAACATTGACGTTTTTTCTCTACCTACAACCTACACTCAACGATAAAACCAATGCCAGACCACAGTTACCATTATCTCTATGGTTGAGTCCCATAGTTATGTCCCCAGCTTATTTTCGTAACCCCTTAGTAAGTTGACACGCCCATCGTAACGTCATAAACTCTGTTCACCCGCCAGATACCACCACCCCGCTCCCGCCGGCCGCGGCCGAGAGTTTGACTACGACGAGTCCGAGTTTGCGCAGTTTGCTGGCCGACAGCGCGGCACCGGCTCCGATCAGCGTTTCCCCGGCGGCGACAGGAAGGACAAAGATTATTTCAACAACCACGCGAGCGCTGCCACCAGGTACACCACTCAGGCATTCTATCTAGCAGCGCCGGGCAGCACGTCTGGCGGCAGTCTCGGGTTTGCGATCGTACGGAGGGGATGTGGATTACTTGCGGGCCTCAGACATTGTCAAATTAGCTTTTTAAAGTTGCGTTTTGCAGGATTTCCAAATGTAAAAGCTGTGTAGTTTCTTTTTTTGCCATTTGAGTTCATGAAATCCAATTGATTCAAAGAGACTTGTGCTGATTTGATTAAAATAGACTTGAGTCCCATAAGTTTTGGGTAATACTTTTTAAAATGCTGTTAGTTTTTTTCTTGCTAAGTCAATTGTTGAAAGTAGCTTTGGCTGAGTCAATCGAATATTTTGTAGATCTAGTGGATGTTTGACTGGCGTACTGTCCTGAACAATGTGGTTATGAGTGTATGACCCAAGCTATTTGATCTAAACCGGAAACCCTCCGTACATTCGAAAAGCCGATGGCTAGCCTCGGGCACTTGTTAGCCGGTAACTTTTGCTGTAAATTCCAAAGAAAGAATACGTTTCAGTGGCCTCTGCTATTGGCTCATTGTCTGGCCATTTTTAGCAACTTAATCTCGGTTTATCAGTGGTTCACCAAGAACATAACAGTCCGTTCATTTGTTATTTGCTTGGCAACGGCCTGTCAGAAAATGTTTTCTCTGTTAACGGTCTGTTAATTTCTTAACCACAGAAAGACCGGCGCTAAATACGTGATTTATTATCATTCAACGACTTAAGAATTTCGTGAATAGCATGCGCATGTGAAATAGTATTCTCTCTTTTGTCGTGCAAAAAGTCATAGGAATTAAGTTTTTTTTCTCAAATATCTTATTGTTATGTAATTTTAAATCTGTATTCAGTGTTTTCTTCTAGTCCTATTGCAAGGGATTTTCAATTTGTGGAGGCTACCTTTCAAACGTGAACATTTTCAAACTACTTTGACCTCTGACGTAAATTAAAAACTGTCGTGGAGGTTACATAAGTAGAAAAAAAGACTTGATAATCGTAGTGTAAAAGGAGAAAGGAGGCAACTTAGCAGAGTTTTTAAAGTCAGCTATGCATGGTGCGCCTGATAGCTGATAATCTTGGGATCAGAACGGAAAATGATCTTCTTCAGCGAGCATGAACGTTACCAACGTTTTCTTAGCCTACCAACGTTAACTCATCAAATGCACCAGGTTATGTCGACTTTAAATCTTCCATTTAGTTGGGCTCCTTATTTCTTTTTCTTAATAAAAAGTAAATTTTACTACAGTCTGTTTTTTTGCCAATTTTTACAACAAAAAATATGTTCAATAATCCCAAATCCAATGAAAGATTTGACTTTTGGCAGCCATGTAGCTGAGATTGCCATGTAGAGCATCTCAATTCTGCTTTCTTGTTATTCCCGTAACTGTCGTAGTTGAAAATCTCTTGTACAAACACATTGTGTATCTCATATATTGCGATATTTTTTTGTTAGAAAAGTAGTGATCATCTGCTCACTCAACCAGAAGTACTTGATCTTGTAGTGATACTGTTGTGCACTTAGAAATTTAGGAAAATGATTTACAAAACTGTGATATGAAAACGTATATTTTTGCATTTCTTATTGTATGTGGTTATTTATGTGATACTGCGTGATTCAAACGAGTCAATATAATAAATTTCGCCTTGGGTTGGGGTGTGTGTATTTTTTTACTGTAATACTTTTTATACATTTACTTTCTCGGTTATTTTTGTGTTGAGCGGTTAATATTTTGTGTTAGTTTTCATATTTTTGTGCCAATATTTAGTTCCTCTTGGGCTGGATTTACAAATCAGAGCTTGAGTTAATTCCAGATTTTAAAGGTGGTCAGCCAATCATAGAGGTTGTTTCCAGATTTTCAGGGGTTGTCACCATGGTGATAGCAACATAACCCCCAAATGTTTGAGGGTTCAGCTTAATTCTGGTTTGTTGATCTGGTCCCTGCAGTTGGCAGAGGAAAATCATGTTTTAAAACTGAAACAAGTGATGTTGTTTGTTTTATTGTAAGTTTTGAACAAAACAGTCCACAGAACTACTATTTCTGTCAAGTATTTGTCAGATAAGTATTATATCTTCAAGGCCAAAACTTATGATAGTTTTAAAAAGCTGTTGAAACCATTTGCTTTTGCTGGGCACACTAAAGTAAAAGTAAAAAAAAAAACTAGGTAGGAAGGTATGCAATGTGTCTCGTTTGACTGCTTTACTTCCTTTTGATTGAAATGCCAATTTACCTGTAAGATATCTTTGCGATGATTTAGACCTGATCGACGGAATTTCATTGTAACGTCATTTTTACTGTCCATGACGTCGTCACCAAATTATGAAATGTTGGTAGTTTGTAAGGAAAAATTGGATGGAGAAAATTCCCTCTATGCTTATTAATGTATTAAGCGCTTTTTAATACGGCCTAACTTATCATGAAAAGATAATAGTTTCCCTAAATGATTGACTTGCTATTCGTCGTATAAAGGGGTGTTAATAAGAAAATAAGAAATCAAATTGTTATCTAGGTTCTAAGGAATTATAACCTACGAAACTTCTGTTTGGACTTGGCTCTTATGCCTGCAGGTAATTTGATGCTTGTCCTCGATATTATTTGTTATTTTATCTACAACTATGCTTCTTTTTTCTACATATAAATGAAAAAATATTACTATTGAAACTACTAATTAGCTACAAGAAGAGAATTGACTTTTATCTCACAGCAGTATTCTGAAGTATAACTGTGATAACCAAACTCAAAGAAACAATCAACATTTGTAGATATTTTCGATGTATTCATCAATACTATTTGTTATTTTGACATTTGTGATACGTAATCCATTTGAATCGTGAACCTAACCTCAAAAATTGTCGTCCAAGATTATGTCTTAGATTACGCCAAGAAAATGTTACAACTTTCATTGTGTTAAAAAAAAAAACGACAAATTCTTATTAATTCTTTTCTTCTAACAATATTGGGGTTGCATGGCCGCTCGTTGTGTAAAAGATGGATTGATGGGTAAGAATCAGGGAAAATATTTGCCAAAAATTGAAACCTATACGCTAGTCAGAGATTTGAGTGGTCTTTATCCTCGTTGAAATGCCCCTTCAATCCATTGACTACAGTTTTGTCTCTGACCGAGAGGCCGATGTGTAAATACTTGGTATGAATGTTTTGTTACCACTGCATTAAACATGTACGCATTATAAAGCTCGAGATTTCCGGAGGGAGGAGCGGACATCGATGCGAGCAGAAGAGACAACTTCCAACGCTGGCACAAGTTTGATTGGACACAAACCATGTACACACGGGTGAAGTCAACTGCCTCGGTTAATTCGCTTTCAAGTTCCTCGGAATTCTTAACACATTTTGTGCTCGTTTTAAGGTGTAAAAAAATATTTGAAGAAAATAAACATATGGGTGGTCAGTTTAATGTTGTATTTTCGATTGCGTAATAAACGATAATTTTACTTGGTTTCATCTGCACATTTTTGCTCATTTCGGTTGACGATTTCAAATATCAATGAGGAGATATTTGGTGATTGCTTGAATTATAAAGTAAGGCTTCAGTAAAACACTCCGTTATTGCTGTCATCAAGTATAAGAAGATTGATAAATATTGTTGGTTAAATTACAGTTATTCCAACAATTTTGGTACAAGTACGGTGTTGGGATTTTATTAAGAGGTCACCAGGACTTAAACATTTTTGCCATGTTTACTACCAAGCAGGGTCAGATGTAAAAAATGGTGAAACATTTTGTTTTTAAAATCACTTAACATTAAATTGTTTGAATGGTTTGCAGGAAGAGCACACAATAATAAAGAATTTTGGGACTAGACCTACCTATAAAAATAGCCAAGCATTTGCAATTTAAATAAGATTTCATCTAGAAATAGCCTTCTTGTCAATTAGCTTTTACGGGCAAAAGTTGCTTGAAGGCTGTGTCGACCATTTTTGTATGTGGCTCTTATAATAAATTACTGTAGGTAGCCATTCGATCTCATTCGGCTTAAGCAAATATGTGGAAGGTGAAAAAATTACAGATGAAATGTTAAGTATTTCTAAATCGGCAAAATATAAGCTAAAAGCATTTTGCTCTCATCGAGGAATTTTTTGATTTTTCGTGTATACATGGTTTGCGTTTTTGAGCTTTTAACTAATATATTTTTAACTATCTGAGTTGTTGATCTGTGTTATCGTTTCTCGTGGACTCGTTAGGTGCAGTCACTTGCGTGGAATCAAATGTAGGCGTGAACTCCTATTAGCTTCTCTCGATTTCAATTTGAGATTTATTTTAACATTCATTTGTCAGTGTTGTATCTACCTCTAGTTTAGAATGGTTTTCTATTCAAGTTGCTAGCATTTTCACAAGTTTTAAAAGAAATGATTAATAAGTTTGAACTTAAGAAGTTTCATAGCAAGACGATTGGGGATCTAATGATTTTGGCATGTTTGATTATTTATTAAAGAGATAGTGTTAGCCTCAGGAGGTAAAAGTATTAACTCGACAGTAATTAAATTGCACAGTTCTACATACTTCCTCAAAATTACCAGACAATAGCTCAAATATGGTCGGCAATATTCGCAGGTGACTAGCCATCGAGTTCAATAAAAACTAACGCAAACAATCCTCCTGTACCTGTCATACTTCTTGGTAAACTGTATCTATGACGGAACCGAGCATTACTGGTTTGGTAAGACAATAAACGGGTTGGTAAAAAAAATTTGACGAGACGTCGTATTGTGTACAGCCCACCAGCATCGAGTCCCTATCTAGTTATCACACCGACGGTAAGCCATTTAAAACCAATCACATTGTAACCTAATCGTTTCGATACGATCAAGACACTAGCAACTTCACAAAATGAAATTAACTCTTTATCTAGGTATCGTCAAATGTGTAAATCACGTTAACGATACTCGAAGCATAACCGGCGCTATGCTTTCATTTACGACCAGCTCTGTGAATGATCGAGATATCTAAAACAGAATTTTATTTTTCTTTGCAACTGCACAACTGGGTTCGAGTTAAGTTCTCATTCCTCAAAAACCGTGCTAAACGGAACTTAGCTCTACAAAATCGAACCGCAGGACTAATCGTAAACGATCGCAACGCGGTATTCTTCCCAGTCTCCTCTTGCAAGTATTACAAGGTGCACTGTGTTTGTTCGTTGCAGGTATCCTCCAGAGGAGCCGCGCTACTCCCCGCCCAGAGACACTCACCCCCGGCCTAACGGCCCGTCCGGGGTCCGCTACGATCGCTACAACAACCCCATCGTGAGCAGCAGCGCCAGAAACTACGACGGTCCTCGCAACTTCGACGGCCAACGACAGTTCAACGGACCGCGCGCCTTCGACGGCCCGCAGCGACACTTTGACGGCCCTCAGAGGCCGTACGATGACCAATCTGTGCCCCGTCCGTACGAAGGGCTGCCGATGAATCGGCCGTACGACGACGGCCCCATGAACCAGCGGCCGTACGACGACGGCCCCATGAACTTCCGTGCGCACGACCCGATACCCAATCAGCGGCAGTTTGATGGGCCGCTCGGGAACCGGCCGTACGAGGGCAACACGCCAAACCAGCGGCCGTTTGACCGGCGTTTTGACGCGTTCGACGAGGCCCCGCCCGGCACTGGGCCAGACCTCCCGATCCCAGGCGTGGGACCGAATCGCTATGACCGGAACTTCGAGCGGAACTATGACCTGACGCCACTAGGCGAAGAACGTTCTGCTTGGGACGAGATGGACTTGCAAGAACGAGAGCGTGCGTTCTATGAGATGCAGAACATGGGGAAGGAGCCGGTGGCGGTGCACAGTTCCCCGCGGAAGATTAGCCGGGAGCGGGATGAAAGGCGTGACGACCGGAGGGGAGGGGATGGAAGGGAGAGGAGAGGGAGAGACGATAAGAGGACAGAAAAGGAAGAGAAGCGAACGGGAGAGAGAGAGGACAAGCGACCAGGAGAACGAGAGGAAAAGCGTACGGTAGAGAAGGAAGAACGCCGAGGAGGAAACAGAGAGGAGAAGCGCGGCGCAGATCGGGAGGGGAAGCGAGGTAGTGAGCGTGAACAGTTTATGGGAGAGAGGGACGAAAGGCGGGTTGGTAGCAGGGAAGAGAAAAGAAGTGAAAGGGAAGAGAAGAGGGGATACGAGCGGACCAGGCGGGGCAGCGGGAAGGACGAGAAGAGAGAACGAGATGAAAAGTATGCGAAGGAAAAAGATGATAAGAGAGTGACAACCAGAGATGATAAACGTAGTGAGAAAGATGACGTAAGATCTAGCGACAAAGAGGAGAAACGAAGTCGGTCCTCGGCTAAAGATGTTCAGAAGGAGAATTTACCAGCACAAAAGGAAACTAAAGTTAGCGAACAAGACGCTTCTAAAGAGAATGACCACGCAGCAGATAAGGAGAAAGAACGCAAGAAAGACGAAAAGAAGAACAAAGACAGAAAGAAGAAGAAAAAGGAGAAAGCAGAAGATGACAAGAAGAAGAAAAAGCGCAAGGGGAAGAAAGAGGGCGTTGAAAAGAAGACAGAGAAGAAGGAGAAAGAGAAGCTTGAATCCTCCGAGCCAGCCTTCGTCACGGAAACAGACAATACTAAAACCGAGGCTCCGAAGGAAGAGCCAGCCAGCACGGAGCCAATGCAGAGTCTCTACGACGACATGGAGGATACCCCGATTGACACTGAAGTGATCGCCACCTACAAGGAGGTCCACGAGACGGAGGGCAAAGCAGACCTGGCCCCGCTGCCAGAACTCTCCAAGTGGGAGATGGAAGACGAGCTGACCTCGCCGTCGGAGAAGAAACACGGTGACGCCAACACGCCCGACTCGGCCAGCAAGGTGGTGACGTCCGAGGTTCTCAAACGAGCCGAGAATGCCATCTTCCAGAAGGCGATCAACGCGATCCGTCCGTCAGATCAGATCAAGAAGGAAAAGGAAGCGGAGCCACCCAAGAGTACAGAGAGGGAACGGAAGGGGGAGGCGTCAAGCCGTGACCGGAAGCTGCACTCAGACCGTGATGATCAGCCTCGCGGTGAACGCGAACGCAAGGAACCGAAGGCGGAGCGGGACCGCGTCAAGCTGGACGACCGCGAGGCACGCAAGGCGGGCAACTCGATCCAGATCACGATCCCGGTCGAGATCCCGGCGCTGCTCGAGATGTCACTCGAGCCACCCGCCAAGCTCAAGAGCAAGCTGGATCGGTCCAAGTTCAGCACGGCCAATTGGACGCAGAAGGACGACGTCGCCGAATCGCCAGTGCGAGTCTCGGCCAAGGACCGGCTCGGCGCTAGAGTCGACGACTCTGTTCGCAAGCCGCGATCAAAGTCTCCAGCTCCGCGGAAGGTGTTCAAAAACTCTGCTCCTGACGAGTCGCCACCGCGCAAGCTGTTCAAGAGTGCGGTCGAGTCGACGGTGAACCGTTCGTATTCGCCACCGCCGAAGTTGTTTAAAAGTTCGGTGGAAGTCAAGTATGACCAGAACGCGCGAGGGAAGGATGGGGCTTACAGGGGACAGGCTCCACATAGGGACAGGAGGATGGAGAGGGCTGAAGCGGATCACTGGAAGGATGATAGGCGATATGAGAAACCCAGTGACAGGAGGAGACAGGAGAGCAGGGAGGCGAGAGATAAGTCGGTTGATTCGAGAGGGACTGATGCTGTTCGGGAAGAAAGAGATGAGAAGATCGTGGATGATAGGAAAGAAAAAGATGCAGAGAAGAAGGATAGGAAGAAAGAAGAGAAACACAAAACTCACAAAAAGGGGGAGAGCAAGAATGGGAGGAAGAAAAGCACGTCTGATAGAGAACGGAAGAAAAAGGATAAGAAACACAAGAAATTGAAGGAGCGGAAGAAGGAAAAGAAAGATGACGACAAGAAGGAGAAGGATCCGTTGCAAGAGCGAGAGTTGACAGCAAACCCCGAGAGAGAGAGCGAAAACTTGGCTGCTGCTCCGCAGAAAGAAGTGGGAACGGCAAATGATTCGGTTAAAAAAACGCGAAAGACCGATCGAAAGAAGTCTACGTTAGACGAGGCCAGCTTCGAGCCAGATTACAGCATCTCAACAGAAGCCGACACAGACGAAGACGCTGAAAAGAAATCGGTTTCAGCACCGTCTAAGGAAGACGTGAAAACGGTGGCAAAAAAGCGGTCCCGATCTCAAGAATCTGAGTCGTCTTCGAGTTCCGAATCTAGTTCTGAATCAAGCGATCATCGCCGGAAGCGGCACAAACGCCATAAACGGAAAAAGTCGAAGAAGTCGACGACAGAGGGAAGCTCTTCCGGGTCGGAATCAAACGGTTCCAGCAGCGAGTCGGAAGAGAAAAAGAGGAAATCGAAGAAACATCATAAAAGGAGCAAAACAAAGGTAACAAAGAAGAAGAAGAAATCAAAACACTAGCGACTTAACGAGCTAGTTTCATACACAACTGTTGTAATGTCTTTGCAAAGCTAAAAATGTATAATGGCATTTTTTTTTGACACCTTTTTTCTAATAACTTTTGAATGCTAGACGTAGAAATGATGCCACCATAATTTTTTTCTGTTTCTGTGAAGTATTTGACCTGTAAACCTAATACAATGGTTGTTAAAACTCCAACCAAACCTGAGAGCCAATATACCTAAATAGTGAATAGTTAATTTTCTGATCTTAATGCAATTTGCTTATAATTCAGACGATAGTAGGTTAAGTTATTTTACCAAACAGTTGTAGCTAGATAAACTTTGATTTATATATGTGTATATTTCGCTAGAATATAAACAATTTGTGGTCTATCTACAGCTATTATTTTCTCATTTTTAGACACCTGTTCCCAGAGCTCCTCTTCCAATATTCATTCCACAAACTAATTCCTGGATAACCAATCCTAGAAGTTGGACTGAAACACCCTATTCAAGAATACAATTTCCTCGCAGTTTTCGGCGACGTCGCTCTAAACTCTTGGTCCATATGAGAAGATATTAAGTTAATGAGGATGTGCATTGATAGGCATTGAGGCATAGATTAATAATAGGTTGTCACCTATTAATGCACTATGATTGAGGATTACGCAATCGGGAATATGTAGCCACATCGTTGAAAATGTGTTCTAGTTCTAATTTAATTAATTAAAGAGGAGTGGCTTTGTATTATATAGTCAAGTGTTTCTTTATTCGAATCTCCCGCTGCTCTTGATTAACTTACGGCCATGGGGTATTTTCATATGGATAGTTGTGCGAAATGATGCTGTGAATCATTTTCAAGTAATGTGAGTACTTCTTCTCACACTAAATTTTTATTCATGAATAAGCTTCTTCAAGGTTGGTTTCTTGATCTGTCAATAAAGTTCTCTTGCAGATCATTTTATTCGACTAAAAAGCCGAAACCTAACCTCCAAGAACTACTCCGAACCATGCCTAAAGAACCTAGATTTACTGAAAATCTTCAGAAAACGCGCTCTAAATTGAAAGAAAAGGGACAAAAATATGTGCCTGGCACAGTATCGTTAAAGGTATTGGGTAGCGGTGCAAATGGAGCTCCAAGATCACTCTACGTTTTCACTGACCAGTCACGATACTTGTTCAATTGTGGAGAGGGTACGCAACGATTGGCTCACGAACACAAAATGAGACTATCCAAACTGGAGCAGATATTTGTTACTTATCCTTGCTGGGAAAATATTGGAGGATTGCCTGGCATTGCATTGACCATACAAGATGTTGGGGTTCCTGAAATAACTCTGCATGGCCCAGCAGGCTTGGTATGTATATGTTCCTATATTACGTTATGCCTGCATTTCAAACATACCTACCGTATTATGGACTATGTACATATACGATAGGACCTTTTTTATCAGTGGGTTTAATTTTTCAGGATGAAATATTTCCAGCTACGAAGCGATTTGTAGTTCTCAAAGATTTACGAGTACAAATGGCAGACTGTTCCGAACAGAACCAATTTCAGGACAATGTTCTGACAGTTAATTACGTTCATATCCGTGGGACTAAACTTCCTCAACCTCTCGATGCGCTCACCGAGAGTTCATCTTCCGAGTGTGAAGAGGACAACGTTGACTACTACCAACACGAAAGGAAGCGTAAAAAGACTACAGAAAGGGTAGAAGGAGTGAAGCGAAGCCGTGCCGACAACGAAGATGTTGCCATTACGTACGTTTGTGTTCTAAGAGACAGACCTGGGTCATTGTCACTGGAAAAATGTGTCGATGCTAGGGTACCTGCTGGTCCCATGTTGGGTCAGCTGAAAGCTGGTCAGGACGTTACACTTGCAGATGGAACGGTAAGACTACAAATATTTCAATTAATCTAGATAAGAAAAGTTCAATTGCCAAGTGTGAAAATAATCTAGTACCTACCTTACTTAACTGGAGTTTATTAGTCACTTAAGAATGCAACTATAGCATTAAGTTGTTGTTCACTAGTTGTCTGCTGTTTCCTTATTTCCTTCAGGTCTACTTTTTGTTCAGAAAAGATACAAAATCTGAGCCCTCTAGATCCATTTTTGCCATAAGCACTGTGGAAACAAATTTATCTAGAGGTCTTGGATGTGGGATCTTATCTCACAGACTGGAGTATTTGAAAACTTGAAGGGCCTTTAATTTAGTTAAAGTGATGGATACCTGTCTTACAACACTTGGTGGTTCTATAATCTTTAATAATTTCTAAGGTCCATTTTTCTGTCAGAATTGTTATTTCTTACTTTTGACCACTTTCTGACAATCACAGCTTATATTTCATTTGTAACAGAGCTTTGTTCTCCATTACAGGTAGTTCGATCGGCAGACGTTTGTCTTCCTGCCGAACGGGGGCCAGTGTTTATCGTGGTGGAATGCCCAACGGAGGGGCACGTCCAGTCACTGGTCGAAAGTACGGCGTTTGACAAGCACACAGCGACCGCAAAGGAAGATGGATGTGCAGCTCAGCTAGTGGTTCATTTCACTCCACAGGCAGTCATGAAAGACAACAGGTAGAAAAGATATTGATCATATTTTTACCAATATGGTAGACCACGTTGTTATATTACAAGCAATTGTGATTGGATCCTTGCCAGATGGTAATAATTTAAATCTTAGATCTCTGTATGAATTTGCTTACTAGCTCTTGGCAAAAATGCCTCTAAAATGCTTGTTATTGTAGCTTCTTCCATGTCTTTTTCAAAAACAAAATATGTCTTTTTCAGAGATTGTCTTTGCCAAAAGAGAGTTTTTAGCCTAGAATTTATATGTCACTTGTACTTGTCTTCTGATCTGAGTACCACCATGGGGATTGTGGTAGTATTCAACAAATGTTAAAAAGTTTTATGTTGTATTTGGAATCAATAAATATCATCATGATTTACGAGTCTTCTACTCGGAATCTCACCGTCTATGCACCATGTACGCAGATATCGGCAGTGGATGGAGCGTTTCCCCATGAGCACCCAACATTTGGTCCTCAACGACGGCAACCATTGCCTGGGCAGCGAAGCTGTCTTCCGGATCCAAGAGAAGCTGCACCTGTTGCACCCGCAAGTGTTCCCTCTTCTCCGTGACACTGGAATTCCCAACGGCCAGGGGCAACCGGTCGCGACTGAGCCTGTGCAAGGAATTCTTTCCGATTCGTTTACCGTCATTGAAGGCCGGACGCTGTGTAACTTTCAACTCCGCCCATACAAAGGACTCGAAAGGTATGAGATCTTTTTGTTTTTGAAACGCAAGAATTTTTTCTGGACGTTATTGTCAAATGGCGTTACGGCATATGGCAACATGGTATTTAAAATCCCAGATTTTGGACAGGCCTTGAACTTTGTCCGACCTTACGGACTTATATTTTTAAAGGATAATGCTGATTAAATGCCAGACCATGACCACTCAAATGATTGTGTAAATCAGTCCCTAAATACCGAAGTATTAAAATTAAATTAATTTTTATGGCTCACAGGCAATATTTCTTTCAGTGCCAAAAGCTCAAGTCATTTTTATAGCACCATAAACAAAGAAGATGGTATCGCAAAGGTATTTATAATATATACATATAATCTCAAGACTAATTGACGAACATGCTCAAACACAGAGCCGAGGAACTCCGCCTGAATCCGACGCTGTACAAGGAGGAAACGATGGAGGTACCCGAATTCAAGGAGGCGCTGGCGTCGCTCAAGAAGAAGCTCGAGGCTTTCCCGAATGCGACGGAGCCCCAGTATCCCAACGTTGTCTTCCTTGGAACTGGCTCGTGCATACCTAACAAGACGAGGAATACCAGCGGCATTCTGCTTAACATTAGGTACGCTTTTTAGATGCTTCGAGTATTTCTATCACGTCGATAGCACTAGCTTTGTGTGCCAGCTCATCAACCAGTTCTAAATGCAGTGTTCTGCTCTGTCAGCTGTTTTGTCTGTTTGTTTTTCAAATGTTTGAATTTTCAAAGGTTCTTGGCAACTAGAACTTGCTTTTGATAACAAACAAACGCCATCTGTGACTGGCCGATCATTTTTAAACTTCGAGGTTGTACTTAATCACTGCTTTGCGGATCCAGCCCCTGGACTGCTCTGCCAGTTACTAATATTCGTAACGTAAACCTTTTGTGGTCAGTGACGTTTTCCCACTATTCAAATTGCTGTATAACGTTATTGGGATATAGATTTTTGGCTACAGAGTATCACTGTGAAGTATACGTCCCACTAGTTTAGTTCCCGGTTTGCTCAATACTAATACAAACAATTTATTAAACCATTTTTACAATAAAAATAAAATATTTTCACAAAAAAAATCCATACAGAATAATCAAACCATAAAAAGTTTAAACAAAAATGGAAATAATCCTTGTTGTTTGCCCCAGTGCTACTTGCTGTGTCTTGCTGGACTGCGGCGAAGGGACTTATGGCCAGCTCGTGCGATTCTACGGCAGCCACGTCAAACACGTCCTACGCAACCTCCACGCCGTGTACATCTCGCACTTGCACGCCGACCACCACATTGGTAAGCAGGACGTACGTAGCTCGGGCTAACCTGTGTGGGTACGTATGGATTAGTTTCTGTAACTTAATGAACGGTTGTGCTCTGATGGGTTTGACTTAACGTCCTCGGCTTTTAACTTTCGGTAAGTTGCGTTCTCCTTCTTTCCTCTTCTCTAGTCTTTTTCACCAGTCTTTTGGCACTCCCAGGTAAGAAGAACAAGATATTCCATGCCCAGGTGGGGGTTACAAAAATTCTACTTTTACCTACACACTTTTACAAAGTACCAGTAGCAACATGGATTTAACTTAAAAAATTGTCTGTTCTTACTAAACTTCATGTTAAAATTGTTTAACTGCTGGCCTAGCTACAGTGTCATGTCCTTTTTGTTCAACTTATGATTTTTGAATGATTGATTACATTTTTTTTTTTACACTTTGCTTGTGTCTAACACGGTTTTCATGATAATGAGAATAGTCCATCCTCCAGCAAGCGATGCAAGGTGTTTGAGCAGAGACGGACACGTCATTCTTATACCCCTGTCTTTGGCAAATGTATCTTTTATTGAAAACATGCTTTGCAATTATATTCCTGCTGTTTACCTGATGGGTAGGGGCAGAGACTTATTGATTTATTGCTGCGGGCAGTTACATGTAAATTGTGTGGACGTTTTGTGTGGGTATTTTACACAGTTAAGATGATAATATAATTGGTACTTAGCATCTGCATTGGTAATGTTTTGACATTAGTTCAAAATCCAATGTAATACATACAAAAATAATGCAAAATACTTCTTATCATGAAAGTAAATCTTTTGGTAAACGCTTAACAAAGTAAATGGTGTCATGGCAGGCCTCATCGGACTCTTGAAAGGACGCCGCCTGGCGCTGGGACCCCGCGAAGAGTACGACAAGCTGTACCTTGTCGCCCCGAAGCAGATCAAGTCGTGGCTCAATCTCTACCACCGGCGTTTTGAGCCCGTGGTGCAGGACATCAAACTCGTGCAGTGCGGAATGCTGGTGAGACTCACACTGCTAGTTGGCACACATAGCCAATCGGAAATGATCGGCATAGGTTCTAGACGAAAGAAATAAATTAAAGAAATAAAGAAATGGTATTCAGGTCTCATCAAAATGTATGTCGGTGGCAGTTTGAACAACTTCTTTTGAACAATTTCACATGTGGTTGTAACAAAAAATGACAAAAATATCAAAGCTATATGTTATAACTTTTATAGAGAATAGTTTCTTTTTAGGATTTGAACCGCAATTAAAAATGCCCATCACACAGCCTTCTTGCCAAGTAGATTTTATGGGTGAATATCAGCCACTTGTGTTTATTTTTTATTGATGAACTCAATACAGGATTACAGAATATGTCAGGTTTGTTTACAATCAATTGATTACACACAACAAATGCACAGCAAATTGAAGTTCATGAAATTGAGAATTTAGTTCATAATTAATGGTTCTTAATTCTTATATCTGGAAATAATATGCAGCATCATCCTGATTATCGGCAAGCCACTGGTCACCTTTGGCTGTAGATTTTTCACTCTGAAATTAGGATTTGTTCAGGGCTTCGTTACCTAAGCAGAACCCAAAGTACAATCATACTCACATAAGGGTAATTTTTTGAGTGTAAAGAAACTACATTTCGTTATTTCTCGCAGATTACTCGCATTTGAGACTGGTTTACGCTCAATTGATCTTTATTAATGCTAACCTCAACATTTGATATACATTTATCAATATTTTGAATTTGAATTATTTAGTTGTAGAGGTTTGTTAAAAAGAAAAGAAGCATTAGCGTTAATTTACTCTATAACCTAACCTACACACTCTACTGCACTACAAATGTTTCTATCTCGTATCGCCAGTACATGGATGACCATCGCTTGGAGGTTGACGTAGAAACGCAACTGCTGCAAGCGTTGTCTCTGAAGGACATCAGTACCGTCCTAGTAGACCACTGTCCCAACGCGTTTGGAGTCAGCTTTACCCACGCCGACTGGAAGATTTCTTACTCTGGAGACACGATGCCCTGCAAAAACTTTGTCTTGCTAGGTGAGCATTCTTCTCGTTTCTTGCAAACTACACGGGTATCATTGGAGATGCCTGACAAATTCTTTGATACTTTACTCTTTTCATGTGCGTTGCAGGAACTGAACCTTTAAAACCCAAGCTTTTGGTTATTTTGAAAGTTAGAAATATTGAAAGTAGAAACATATCATAGATTATTTCAGAACTCGAAGCATCTTTGATTTCTCTGAGACAGCTCAGTCTTGCTGAAATTATTGATGAACTTGTTTCATTCGAGGGTGTTTTCAAGCTTGACTCTACGGAAGGATGGACAGGGATGTGTTTCTAGTTTAGTTCTGTAAACGGGCTGTAAATATAGAAATGGCATCCAGAGGTTTTAAGGATAGCATCACTGTTTCATGCTGGTAATAGGAATAGGGTGCCAAGAGGCTCGATATTGATTGAGGTGAAAAAAGAAAGAGAGAAGAAGCACAACTTACTGGCAAAGAAAATCAGTATCGCGTGGTGCACTTCTCAAGAAATTTTTAGAACCTCCGAGAATTACATTTTTTTGGCGTTTGTCATTGTTAAGACCCCGAAACGTTAAAATTGTCAGAAATTCTTGAAATTTCTTGACAGTGCACCACTCAGTGTCAATTTTCTCCTACTGTGAGTTGCGCATTCTGTTAGTACGTTCGTTTGATTAGAGGGAGACGAAAAGAGGAAGTCAGTTCAACGAGGTAGAAATGCCGGCTCGAGCTTCATCGGGTGTCTTTCTCCAGGCAAGAACAGCGACTTACTAATCCACGAGGCGACCATGGAGGACGAGCTCGAAGATGAAGCTCGACTGAAGCTACACTCGACTTCGGCTCAAGCTATCGACGTCGGGCGACGGATGGGCGCCAAGTTCACGCTGCTGACACACTTTAGCCAGCGTTACGCCAAACTGCCGCGGCTTGACGAGAAAGTGCTGGCGGCAAACGTGGGCATTGCGTTCGACAACATGCAGGTGGGAATGCGAGTTTTTCCTGCTATTATTACTTTTTCTGATTGCTAGTGTGCCTTATTTTGAAGTGTATAGTTTATTGTGAAAGAAAATTATGGGCTTTCTACGAAGTCCGGGATCTGTCAGCTTTTTAGGACTTGCTTAATTGAGGAGAGAAGCTTTTTGAGATAGAAAGGAATAGGGTAGGTCATGCAAGGAGTGGACTTTGTCTTGTAGAGTGAGTCCATTGCCTTGTCGATGAAAATCCATTTATAGAACATTTTGCAAAAGATTTCATGCCTTGAAAGCATTTTAAACACTTTTTCCCCTTTTTTATGGTTTCATACTGTGAATTTGAGAAGCATTAAGTGATCATGAATTAATCCATCATCCATCATTTATAGCAAAATAGAAAAATCTACCATTCATTCTCAAATTCCATGAGCTGTGAAGAAAACAAAAAATATTTACTCTAAATGAATATTTACATAATTTAGCATTTATAGTTAAAACTAAAAACACGTATCTCTACCAATAGAATATTTGGTACTTAACCATCTAAAAGCACCAAGTACGCCATGTGCTAATTACCTACACCTCTAAAAGATAATACAAAACAGGCCACAAATCATTCAATTGTTGTTGTAATATTTTTTAGAGCAATTCCATGATTTCTTAAGTCGCTCGTTTGTCATTTGGCCAATTTTTTTATTTACAGGTGAGCCTGGAGCAGCTGCCAATCTTGCCCCTCCTTTATCAACCCCTTAAACTCATGTTTGCCGATCACCACGACGAACTCGAATTGAAGTCGGTGCGAAGAAACATCAAGAAACAACGAGAACAGGCCCATTGTAAGATTCCTCTGGCAAATTAGACTTCAACTTATGGTCCGAGCGAATCGTTTTGGACCTTGCGCTGAACATGCTTTGTGATAATTAGCTCTTACTCTATGACTATTGATAGCCAGGTAACAAATTTATCGACTGTGCATAGCAAAGATCTTGTTATTTATGAAATTATGAATTCTGTACATTTACCCAATAAGTCTTTTGATTAAAATGTATCTTACTTTCATCATTCAGGTGTGGTTGAACCAAACTAACGATTTTTTAAAGTATCTTTGGCATTATGTATGTTTTTGAAGTTGACTAACAGCCAATAATGGAAAAAAGCACAACTAGCAAATGCTTGGTGCTGATTCGAATCAAGACAACTGCGTCACCCACTATGAGCTGGAAAAAAGTGTCTACCTTTATGTAAGTTATCCTGTCGCTGAAAGTAAAGCGTCGTTAAACTGGTAGAACATTACGATGCAAATGGGTTTTTTGCAGCAATTTGAAAAAACCGCCGTGCCATTGATATTCAGTTTCACGTTTTTCCGGTAGATAGCGTCGCAAGGCGTTAGTATCGCGGAGCATGTAGTAGCTTGATCGGGTTGAGAAAGTGATGTCTTCTCTTCTTGACAATGAGTTTGCTTGGCGTCAATTTAGTTTTTAATACTTGTCATCGATAATTAGATGTGTATTTATTTTATATGAATGTTTTTCGTGTCGTTTATATAATCTATCTTTTGTAACGCCTCTAGTTTGTGAACCTCAACATGACGTGTAGTGTTCCTGCAAAATTTTATGAGCTCTGCCGTCTTTGTTTATCCTGTGATGGTGTGAAATCATCTATTTTCGATGATGAAGAAACTGGACATAACTTTCCACTTAAAATTATGACGTGTCTCTCTATACTGGTTCGTAACATAATTCAAAATTTCGTTTCCAAACGCACATGGTTTGTTATCAGTAGTAATATGACAGTTAAAATCCGTGTGATAATGGATTTGAAGCTGAGATAAAAGTGATAAGATTAGAGATGAGCTGATAACAACATGGAAGCCATGTTAGGCCTTCTAGCCAGTTCTTCAAATCAAACCTGATTCACATTCCTGGTAATTTATTTTTCATCAGATGACGAATTTAATTATCCTTTCTCTCATTTTTAGGTTTCTAATGAAGATTCATTACCGCCTTTAATATGCAACCGCTGTGTCTACAAGTTAGATGTTTTATACGAATTCAGGGAAGCGTCAAGAAAGTCAGATGTGATTTTAAAGCAATATCTCAGTTATACTGAGAATTTATCTGAAGAAGCTCAGGTAAATTAGTGCTTTTATAACCTTATTTGGTCTTTTTGGTCTTTATTTAGAATACCACATGTATGATATATGAGGTCTGTGTCTGACAGAATCGAGAAGCGTTTAGGTAGCCGAAATCTGTTCTCATGTTAACTTTTTATGGTTGGCAGGAACAAAATGTGAAAAAAGCAAAGGAGTCTTTGGATAAGGCTATGAACAAACCTAGAAATGGAACATCAACGGGCCATGACAAGCAAACTGTCAAAGTCGAAGCGGACGAAAACGCTTCTGAGACATCTGAAAATGGCTATAATGACCGAGGACTTGATATGTCAATGGATGTGAGAGAAAAGACAGATATGTCGATGGACATTAATGAAAGCTCTCTTAAAGATGAAGATGAGAGTGACGGGGAATCAACAGGCGAGACCGAAACAGACGAAGAACACTGGCAAGCAAACAACAGGTACGCACATAACCTTGCATCCAAAGCATTCATCCATTCAGAAACCTCCAATAGCTAATCAATAACTAGATAAACAATCAAATTAATGCTTTTATGCTTTGAGGTAGCTGTAGAGTTAAATGTCGTGTGTTGTTTTCATAATCTCCAGACCTGCAACGATTGAAATCGACCTTGGCACTGGCGGGGTGGCTAGCAACCTACTCCGAACGCTCATCTCTTGCCGCAAGCTCGGAATCACACCGGCGGAGGCGGCCGCCAACAACCGCGTGTCTCCGGAACCTATCTCACTGCAACACTCGCTGCTCAAGTCCCGCGGGAAGTTGCTTTCCGGTGGGAGCCTGGACCTTGTCGATATTGCTGCTCACTCCGGGGTTCTTGGTGAGACAAAATGCCTTTAAGTTTGATAGTTGGTGAACGAAACCAACGTACTATCGAGGAAAGGTTGCCACCCTATGTTAAAATAATCCATGAGATATCAGATTTTTTGTTATTTTTATAGCAACTGATGACATAGCACACCGCTTATTGGAAGAGGTTTTTTTTTTATAACTCTTGAATTTCTCACTTTAAGGGTTAATTCTAAGGGATAAAAGTTCATATTTAACTCTGAAATTTAAGTCGTCTAATGCTTTTAGGAAGAAATGTGAAATTTTGGTTATACTCTGACTCAAATTTACGTCACTGAAAATAGTCTTAGTCTTCTGAAATATACTTATAGTCACTAAAATTTACCAATCTCTTCCATTGTCAATGTGATTTCAAACATGTGACCGTTTTACTTTTTATCTGAAGATTATTATTATTAGGATTATTATTAGGAACACTAATAAAATCTTAAAAAATTAATGCTCAAACGAGGAATCGAACCCCGATCTAAAATTCTCTCAAAAATGGGGTGTCCAAGTAGCTCAATTGGTTAGAGCAACACCCACGATAGGACGTGATCGGGGTTCGATTCCCCGAAACCAATTAAAATTGGTTTTGACGGTGGGAAATTTTTCTCCACAAATTGCTAAGTGGAGGGTAACTTACCTGCTACAGCTGATTGCAGCTAAAAGATTGCTGGACGACAGAGTCCTTGCAATTTAAAGGATAAAAAAAAATTTTAAATTACATTCTTATTCATTGCAAATGTCAACGACGCTGACATTGAAGTCTCTCATCGATGTAAAAGCGTCTTTACCCGCTCCCGTCCCGTGCATATTTTCATCTCCGATTTTGCCCGCCAGGCAATCGCACGAACCTTCCGTCCGAAGAGGCGGTGGCGCTGGCGGCACGCGCGATGGAGGCCGCAGGGGGCGGCAACCGACGCAAGCAGTGTAATCCGTCGCGTACCGACGCCCCCGAATCTCCCGCCTCTCCGCCGCCCCCCGCGATGCCCAACGACTTCCCAGATTTCACCGGCAACAACCCTTGGTGCAACATCACCGCCAGCAAGAGTGGAAAGGTAAGCCTTGTTTTGAAACTGGCATCTGTGACATGCCACAGACGTTGTGGAGAGAGGTTGGAGGGATGAAAGTTAAGTAACACTGCGCTGGATCAGGTCTTGGATGGGTGACCATTATACACATAACCAGTTCTGTTCGGGAGAGAGGTTGGAGGGATGAAAGTTAGTAGAGCAACTTCTTTCGCCTTGCTTATCAATCTTAATTTAGAACGGGTTGTCAACAGCCATCATGAATACGTTCCTGAAAAGCTTTGAAAAAAAATCACCTCACATACATTCAAAACTGTTGAATCCCTATATTAGCAAGTGATTATTTGCTGATATTAGCCACTGATTATTTTGTCCAAGCCAATAATAAATTACATTTGATTCGATTGAAAAATACGGTTTTTAAATAGCTTTCTTCAAAACTAGTGCTAAGCTTAGATGAAGTAGACATTAGTTTACAAACCATAAAAAGCTAATGCTTTTGCTACTTCACCGCTACTAGTACAGAAGAACAAACAATCTACAACGTGACTTGCACTTGCAGCTGGCAGCGAAGCGGATCGACTTGGCGTGCTCCAACTGCGGCACGATGACGACGACCATCTGGCGTCGCAACGCCGAGGGTGAGATGGTGTGCAACGCGTGCGGTCTCTACTACAAGCTGCACGGCGTGAACAGACCGTCGACGATGCGACGCGACACAATACACACGCGTCGCCGCCGGCCGAAGGGGGAGAAGGGGGAACGCCGCCGGCATCACCGCAACCGTGAGTCCATACAGCGATATCTGATTTAAATTGCAAACGCTCGCAATGCGCGGAGTATTTTATTATTAGGAACGCTATAAGCGTCTCAAAAATCGATGGCTAAACGGGGATGCGGACCCCAATCTCCACCTATCTCAGGTGTTGCGCTAACTAATTGAGCTACTTGGACACATAATTTCTGAGAGAGTTTTAGTCCATTTGATAAGAATGACCAAACTCCAAGGAGGAGAAACAGAAGGCATCGTTTTCTTAGAGGGTAGCAGTGTTCAAAACAATAAAAATTTAAAAATTCCACCCTTTACATTTGGATTTGTTTTGCATTAAGATTAAGGCAAGATGCAGGATGAGTGGCAAGGTTTTCAGGCAGTTTTTTCATGTGTTTTAGTTCTGGAATTTGGAACTGACTTTTCTTAGCACTAGTTAAAAAAAATACAAAGTCTCAGATAGGTATTGAATGCTAGGTGATTTTTTAGCCGTTTCGGGGAGAGACCTGTAGTGATTTTAGACCAACTTTTCAAGAGATTTTGTGGTCGTAACTTTAGAGTTTGGATGCTAGAATTTGAATCTGCAGGAAGAAGATTAAACTTGGGAACAACGGGGTTATTTTCTCGAAATATGTTCTCCTTTTGCCCAAAATGAATCCCCAAGAATGCACTTTTAACCCAATTTCAAGATAACGTTTATGACAAAGAAAGAAAAAAAAAACAAAAACGCTTGTGTCAAAACTTAACCTTAAAGCACACACACCTTTAAAATAGGTCGCTATAATATTTCTGAAAAGTTGAATGTCTTTTCTGACTTTTTCTCTTTCATTTGATAATCTCAAATACCTGGATAGAAAAAATCTAGCCTGCCAGTAAAAATTGAAGTCAGCCAATCCATTGGTGGCTTGTAGCTGTACAAAGAAGTAGAATCAACAAAAAAGTAAAAAAGTGCATAGATACTTCCTCTTGAATAACATTTACTGAATTTTATAATTATAATGTTTGCTTTCAATCTTCTCTTGTTTGTTTGGATGCTAAGGCTGGGTCTTACAATTTTTTCCACAAACATTCACATTTAAAATATTTTAACTGATGCATTCTTAACAAGTCCTAGTTTGAGAAACTTTGAAACATTTAACTCTAAGAATACAATGCAGGGCATGCTAATTCGATTGCTGGGGATGTGTAAGTCTTGAAGAATAGACCCAAAAAACACCAACGCAATCATCAATACAACTAACCCATACGCAGCTAGACAGAGTGGTGATAGGTCCGTCAAGAATAACCTAACGTGCATGACATACCTTAGCTTGGGTTACAGATCGGTATCCCAGTAGATTGACGCCTTTGCTCGTTACAGGGGTAATCTTGCCAATGCCAAACGACATGAACGCCATGCCGCCCATGAACACAGGTGAGACGCGAATGCTAAAAGACTCGAGGCCCGATGGATAGTTACCTGGCACGATGATTGTGTATGTCTCTAGAAATGATTGACAAATACCAACTAGTGCAAGTTAATTATTATTTAAATTTCAAATGCCCGCAGTTTTTTTTTATTTAGTACTAAGGACACTACTTATATCTAAAAAATGTGATGTAGAAGTGCGATATTCTGGTGCATATATTTGATAATTTTTTTGGTAGTTTTCATGATCATGAGAAAAACCAACTAACCTAATGGGCTTTGGACTGTTTGGTTGCCATAGCAGTTTGTCTTCAATGTTCTGGTGGGGGATATATTGATTAATACAAAAAAGGCATTTTAAAGCATTGGGGTACGGGCCCTTTTTTCGGCCTTGGCACGCGGGCTTTCACGGTCATCGGCTTTCACAGCTGCAAGAATTTCTCTGCGTAACGTAATCATCTAGATACTTTCCTAGAGAGAAAAAAGTTAGAGATGATAGCTGAAAGTAATATCATAGACTCAAATCTCTGAGTGTCTACGTTCAAGTCTAGTTAGGGGCTAGTTAACGACGTCGATTAAGTTCTCAGTTTGTTTGAGCATTGTACATTTGTGATTCAGTTGCGCAAAGTTCTTAAACCATCGATTAGGAATTGTGACAGATGCTACAAACAGAAGTTGGCAATGGTTTGCATGCTCCATAAGAAATTCCAATAAATGGGCAGTTAGTTTGTGAATTAGTTAACTGACTATACACAGAGCTTCTTGCTCGGTGGCCTGGTATAGGTAGGATGCATCTGACTCATTTAGTTTGTAATATTCAGATTTCAAATGGCAAATCGATTTCAACCGCCTCGCAGTCGTTTCGTTCGTAACGTTCCGCGCCCGTTTGTTTTCCAGCCTCGATGTGCGATGACCACGACCTTGACTCTTACCGGCCTCTGTACATCGCGCTGCCACCGTCGCCGAGCGATATGCACATCAAGCTGGAGCCAGAGATCAAGATCGAGCCGATGGACTCGGACGACTCCGAGGAAGAGGAAAACCTCGCGGAGACACCGCTTAACCTCGTCTCGACGTCGCTGGCGGAATGAGCCGACGGAATCTCGGCCGGAGATGGGGAGAGGTCGATGCTGCGCGGAGACGTTGCTGAAGCCCGCGCTGGGCTCGGGAGGTTTGCGGCCTATTGCCGTCTGATAGGAGTTGTCGATGCGGTACCATCCGAATGGATAATGTGATTTAAAACTCGCCACACTTTTATAGAAATTTCAGAGGTAGATTTGTTAAGAAAATGAAATTATTTACTCCAAGCTTTCTTGGCAGCCTCCCCCCCCCCCCCCCCCCCCCCTAAACCCACATATTTAATAGCCTGTAAAGGTATCTTTTTTTTAAACAGTATTTTTACCTAAATTAGTTCCAAAATAACTTTTAAAAAAACTCGTTTAGTAATTTGCAGTTGTCAAAGTGGAAACCTTGATTTAAATTAAATACGGACGCGTAAGATACGTGGTTTAATTGAACTGCACAATTTTTTCGAAATCATGCAACTATCTACAAGTTAGCATTTGTTGAAATGAAAATATTTTTGGGCCCACTGTTTTAGTTGAAGGTATTCTAGCCGTAGCTTTGCGGTAAAAGCATATCTTTTAACAAGTCATACGAATAACAGAGATTGGATCTGTTGGACTGGTACAAGCATGTGTACGTCTTATTGCATTTCAAATTATAATCACGCGGTTTGATTCATTAACTTTTCTATAAGTACTCTTTTATTTTGCCGTGGTAATCCTAGTTGTATGGAAGCAGCTCTCTTGCAATCGCGTTGTGGTCTCGTCATGCGAATTCCGTCGTTGTTTTTTCTCTCTCGTGCATTCAAACACGGAATGACGGTAATTCAGCCTTTGTTAACTCCAGCCCTTATTTCTCGGCGGAGCCAGCGCCAATGCCAGTAACTTTGTACTCACTTAACAACTATATACTTAAGTATTAACTAATTATTATTAATTATTATTATTATTACCTTCTTATATTATCGTTAGAAATGTTGTGTGGTTAAGTTACATGCGCTAAAGTATTTATCAGGCTGGAGGCTAGAGGCACAGGTTTTTAAATTCAGGCACAGACTCATCACCGTTGTGAACGCTAAGCAGCTTCAAAGTATTATTTGTTTTTTAAATTTGTTCCGTTTGGTACGGATGGAGCTATCAGTCTTTGCCAGTTGTTTAATCATAAAAAAATTGTGTCCTGGCTTATAATTTTAGCGTCGAAAATCTAAAAAGGTGGTTTTATCTAACTGGCTTTGAGCCAGTTGTGAGAAAAAATATGTATTATTGTAATTTACCTTCGAGGCCGCTTTATTAATGCCGTTTTACCTAGCCTCTAGCTAGCTTTCTTAGTGATCTGTTGAAGTAGTATTATTTCGCTCGATAAATTAGACTCATTTCTAACATGTCAAGATATAAGTAGTGTCTTCAATCCACTAACGCAAACCAACTTAGATACTTTTGTACGTTGAGTTTTGCTCGGTTTGTGAGCCGCTCTCTATTTTTTAGTACCTTCTATTTGCCGTATATTTTTTTTCCCCCGGCGGATCGCCCAAGTAGCTAGACGGTGTTTATATATACACCTGCAACGCGGGCAATGCTTAACTTATTTTTAGCGTTTAGTTTCGGGTTTCGCTGTCGACCAATCTCCCGCTCGAGTCCCGGCATTTTCTGGGCTTTTTTAACTTCGCGGGGATTGTCGACACCGCCCGGTTACGTCTACTACAAGATATACGAAGTGAAAAGAAACTCCCAGTGAAAGAATTCTTACTAGCAGCTCGATATTTATTTCGGATTTGATATTATTACAGATTATCGATTAACTACTAGAATGATAATTAAACTTCGATTAAGGTCAATTGATTGATTAATACTCGTGTGATTGAGTGAGATTATTTATGTTTACTATGCTATGTTTTGAGCAATTTTTACTTACAATTTTTTATTATGATTAATTTTTTTAACCGCCTGTTTTTTCTTTTTCTATTCGATACATTATTGACAGACATGACGTATGTATTCAAATCAAATGGCGTACTACTTTGGCCGCAATCTTCGAGTCATGTCTGCGCCATGTGTGCTAGTTATATGTTTTACTCGTAAGTTTTTGTTTTGTTGAGATACCTAACGATGCTGGTCATATGCCAGTGTTGCTGCAGACCGTAAAATGTGCTTGCCCTTCGCGAGCGAGGACTTGTCGACGAAAATTTTAGGCGTCTTGGCGAAACCTTTGCTCTCTGATTTTTTCACCGGTTGAGATTATAGGCTGGTAAGCTGCGAAATGATTTCGGAAAATACTCAGATGATAGTGTCACGTTGTTATTTATGAGCAACTACGAAAAACAATTACCGAAAAATATGTCCTCGAGAAATGAATGCCAATGTTTCTGTGAAAACAAATAAAGCTACATCTGCTAACAATATAAATGAGTTTTATGTTATTATGTCCTGTTCGACTAATCTTTATTAATGCTATCCTAGGCAAGTGATATGGAAGTATTCCTGAGACCCAGCGCAGGATGTGAGACGAATTACACCTATGATTTTCTGCCAGCAGAAAGAATTGAGAGAGATACTCACGTTTGTAAAAACCTCTGTTGAAGAAAAGTTGCCAAAGGATCTCCAATACCTGCCCCGTGAAGGTTTGCCACCTTTGGGCTTATGCTTCCATCAAAAATAGATACTCTTGGTGTGCTTATAAAATGCAAGTGAAAAGCACGAAGGCGCCGGCAAGTAGGGGAAATACCAGAACATAAAGTGAGATTTTTGACTCTCTTTACCTTGTACGTGAAAGCCGGTTAGTTACCACTAAAATGTCTGTTAACCTTATTAAGAGGGAACCAGTATCGTTGCTCGGGTTCCTACACCGAAATATATCGAAACTTTATTTGGTTTCAGCTGTTGGGGTATTTTTTATTGTCGGTTCCTGAATATTTTGCATCTTTTAGTAATTATTTTCTATATTTTGGTGGTTTTTTCAGTACTCGGCGACTGCGACGATGACAGTAGCTCCCAAGAGCGAACAGGCCATCTGCAGAGTAAGAATATTAATTGTCTTTTATGCTCCACTAACCTTTACTGAACACATTTTTACGTTCTTTATTTCATCCATAAAATGAATAACAGGTATCGTCAATCACAAAAAAAAAAACAGCTTGGTATACTATTATGGTTTTTAGACTCATGTCTACTTTATCTAACCTTAGCAATAGTTTTGACAAAACCCAGTGTAAGACGTTTTTGTCAAAGCTTGGTAAACTTCTCTTTTCATCGCCTTCTTTTTCGTCGACCAATTCCATTTGTGCCTATATTCCTTTCTCTTTTCAAGCTTGTTTTTCACTTTTATGCTCCTTATTCAAATGTACTTTTCTGACAGAAAAGCCTTTCTCACAAGCTTTTTTTGAGTCAAAAGGTTTCGTTTTTAGAGCTATTACAAGAATTTATCTGTTGAAAACAACAATACTGGGAATTATTTTGCCACTGAAATCGCTACTGAAATTCCTCCCACCACCCTTACTGAAAGCGCTAAAAGTCTTTGTGCTGGTAGCCTATCTTTTCACTTGATTAATCCATCTCTCAAAATGTCCAAAGATTTTGATTCGTACCCTGGAGACTTTGGCCGCCAGGACTCCAGCACCGACGGCAGGATCGGCGACGTTGTCACGGTCTTAACG
This sequence comes from Protonemura montana, assembly GCA_947568835.1. Taxonomy (NCBI): domain Eukaryota; kingdom Metazoa; phylum Arthropoda; class Insecta; order Plecoptera; family Nemouridae; genus Protonemura; species Protonemura montana. The sequence continues at coordinate 12,644,927 of OX387610.1, read as the reverse complement.
TTTTGGAGGAGGTCCTCCTGGCTTCGGCTTGTTGTGTTCGTAGCCGGCACACTTCGGGATGTGTCTGTCGGTGGAGCAGCGGAACATTCATATTTTATATCGAGTTGATTAGAACAATTTATGTAATTGTGTTTTGAAATAACTGAAATTAGGGCTAAAACTATGCGATATGCTATGCTAAGAATACTATGCTAAAACCAGCTGTAGGACCTCACGTCAATTTTAATTGGAACTTCCAATAAAAAGCCCTTGCTAGGTATGAAAACCTTTAAAAAAAGTAATTTATAAATGCAACAACAAAGACGGTTGCTTGGTCCTACGGAAAGACTGCGCGGTCTACGTGCAGGAGGTCCAGGGTGCGATTCAAGTACGTGGAATGGATTATCATTCATCATGTAACTCTTTTTATTATTACGAACACTAATACACTCTCAAAAATTGATGCCCAATTTAAATCAGATTTCATAAGTTGTGGAAATATTCAAAATTTACAAAAATGTTCATATTTTATAAACTAACGTTTGGAAGTTTATGAAATGCAGACGATCAATATGCTCAAATGTGCTCATTAACAATGCAACTCAAATTGCGTTTCAAAGCCCTAGGAGACTTTAAGATCTATAATTATCACCCACTTATTCACCTAGGCAACTAGACCTGATATTGTTGTTGTTCTCTTTATTTCCTGTAGAAAATATTACAGAATATTCACTAAGCCCACATACACATTCACACAGTCACAGTGCCTATAACAGTGCGTCGTTAAACTAAACAAATCTAACAATGAATTCATCAGAATTTGAAAGAAATTTGAAAAAACTCATTTTGATTGGTAGTTCACAATTTGAACCTGCCAATAGATTTCTACTTCCATGTGGCTTTTAAACAAATGCTGTGAATGTTCCTTGTTTATTGTGGTACCTGTGCTCTTACATAATTGCTCCTCAATTTTTCTCGTTACCATCCACACCACCAACAACGCAAAGCAAGTTAATTCTTTGATAAGATAATTACCACCAGCCGACGCTAAATCAGGTAAGAAACTAGCAGAATAATAATCACATTTACCTTAATCTTAAGTCTTAACCTAACCTTGACCCAACCTTTCCAGCTCCTAAAACTCGAATCCCTTTAGGTATATAATTTAACACACGAATAAAATTGATGTAGGAAACTATGATTGAGTAATTAATAGATTTCATGAAGCTGACAAGTTCCAGTGACCCTTCCATAATGTTGCATACTTTCCTGGAACTATGATGGTAGTTTTTCTTCTTTCACTTGAACAAAATGTGAAAAAGCGCACATTTTCTTAGACTAATTTGAGGACGTTGATGATTGACGTTGACATTTGATATGAAACATAATAAATACTCTTCTAGTTTGGTGACACTGTGAGCCATATTTGTCTACAAAATCTTTATGCCACTTATTACTTTGGAGGAAAGAATAGTATCACCCTACACTTAAACAAGGGCAGTGTAGGTTGTTGATTATACATATCTGTCTGCTATTTGTTTCCAGAATTGACTAAACCGCACTTATGTCTGCCACTGAGGAAAATATTGCTGTAGACCCTATGGAAGTTGACGACGAAGAATATGTTGTGGAAAAAGTGATTGGTCGTCGCATACGCAAAGGTAGGGTTGAGTACCTGCTAAAGTGGATGGGTTATCCACACGAGGAAAACACTTGGGAGCCTGAGAAGAATCTCCAGTGTCAGGAGATCATTGCTCAATTTGAAATGGAGCAAAAAATCAAAAAAGAAACAGAAAAGAGCAACGAGATGTCAGATCTCGTGCCATCCAATATTTCTTCAGATTATTTGCCGATAGACAGGACCTCAAAGTCCGCTAGTCCTCATGCCCTCGAGGCCTCAAGCTCGAAGAAGAAATCCTGCGATCTTGACGATACACCGCAACCCAAAAAGAAACTGCCAAAACGGAAGAAACACGGACGCTCCAAGAAATCAAGACGAAACGATTTGAAGCCACGGGAATCCGTAGATGGCTTAGAAGTAGACAGAATACTGGGGATTAGCGAGCAAGGGGGTGAAAACATGTTCCTGATCAAATGGAAGCATTCGTACGGGGTAGATTTAGTGCCGTCGCGCATAGCGAACATTATGTTTCCACAGGAGGTGATCATGTACTACCAGGAAAGGCTGATGTGGGCCGAACGTAATAACCAGTAAGAAACAAACGTACAGCATCTCTAAATGTGGTACCCAAAAGCTTACCTGTGAAACTGCACTGCTCTAATTATTATTACTTCAATTGTGTTTCTTTGATCTACTATAAAGTAGTGCTGAACAAATAAAATTTCAGTTTTCCTAAATCATTGTCGTGTTAACTTCTTTTTTTCTATTTTGCTACTTGTTATGACATGTTGACATTGTTGACATTGACATGTTATGATTTTCGGCTGGATCAGAATGTAAAAGCCTCTACAACTGGTCTGCTGGCTTATAGTAAACCGTCAACAATGACAAAGCGTGAACAAGATCTTACCTCTCTGCGGCTGCCTCGTTGAACTTCCGTTTGCAGTGAGGGCACTGCACGTAGTCCGAGTAGTCCGAGGGCGGCGGGGGTGGCAGGTCCGATAATTTTCCACCAGCAGCAACGTGCGCCTTCATCTGCTTCGCGGCGCGGATCGTTAAGATGAAGTCCTCGTGCTTGCGGCGCCAATCAACCTTCTTGGCCGAACCAGGCTGCACAAGGAAATTATTTCATCGGGGAAGTGTTTTGAATGTATTGTTTGAGAGGTCGTATGACCTACTGGGGTTTCGCAACGCAATACGATTGTCCTTTTTTTTAAGAAGGTGCCCCGCATTAAAAAATATGCGCTACAAATTTGGTTTGCTTTGGAGCAGGCGTGTGGTCGCTAGAGCGCACACAAACAGGTACAAACAAAACACATTTCTCGGTAAGTGAAATCACCAATATTCTTACAAACAATGGCCCTGCATTTTATTATTATGAACGCTATAACCGTCTCAAAAATTGATGCCTAAACGTGGACAATCAATTTTCTAGACGGTTATAGTGTTCATAATAATAACATACCCCGCGCATTGCAAGCGTTTGCAATTTAAATAAGATTTCATATAAAAAATGGCACTGCATACTTCTAATTTATGGTTTACGAACAGATAATCAAAAAATAAAAAAGACTTAACCACAGACAATTTGGATATTTTACCTCGCTCATCAATAAAACCACCAAAATATATTAGTGTATGATTTGACACATGAACTTTTAAATGTAATAACCAACAACAGCTGTCCGGTACCACAGGGCCCATTGAGAAAACAGTGCGTCGTTATACACGACAAGCGAAATGCATAAAAGCTAGAAATAGGCAACCCTTGGCACATATGAACACCACGGGACAGTCTATACGCAAGTTGAAGCAAGCTCGATCTGTCAAACGAGCTGAAACAGTCCAAAACTTGCTTCGAATTTGTCTGTCGGTACCAGGCGAGCAGCCGACAAAAGAGTATCGCTCGAGTGCGCTGCATCGCCGTGCGCGTGACGTCACACTCCACGTGCTCGATCGACCCCGCCTCGTGCTATCAACTGACTGAAGCTCGTCTCCTATTGGCTGACTGGTTTTTAATGTTCATTGACGTGATAAAAGCAATGGCGGCCGCAGCTGCCATTGCCGTGCCGATCGCCTGAATTGTAGTGAAGGGAAGTGGAAATTTCGCTTCGTTCGTTCTGCTCATCAACAATTTACTATCTTTATTGAGTTTATATTATAGGTGAGTAGTAGTGGGTTAGTGGGTAGTAACACATGGTAACGGTAGGAAGCACCCGATGGTGCTTTGGACCCGTTCATGCTAAAAAAAAAACCGTTCCAATTAAGCTAATTCGACTTAAAATACCACAAAATATTTGGTACTGATTATCGGCAGTCTTTAAAAGTGCCCGTTCGAAACCGTAAGTCACTGTTCGGGAAAGTTCAGGATGATCGATCCATGTATTGATTCGTTTTGTTCACCGTCCTGATTCCACTGAGTTTAAAGACACAGTCAAGAGGGTCAGCGCTAATGTTAAACTGTCTTCGCGTAAAATAGCCGCCAAACATGACTACTTTATCGAAAAATGGAGGATGATTCGAGTGATTGGTCGTTTCGAGTGCTAAGAAATGCTATTTCTCGCAGATTAATAGCATTTGAGACTGGTTTACGCCCAATTAATCTTTATCATTGCTAGCCTCAATAATTGATATGTGATATAAATGTGTCTATATTTTACTTTTGAGTCGTTATCATTTAATAGTGAGTAGATTTTTGCTAAAAACAACGGTTGCAAGCGTCATTAGGTAGCACTTACCGTTACCACGCGTAAACGGCTCGTTTTCTCTGCAGAAATTTTAACATCAGCACTTCACTAACAGACAGTAATTTACCTTATTCGACGGTGGTCTCTTGACAGCGCCACCCTTAGATGACACGTTGTATTGCTCTGCAGGGGTCCCCATCAGTCGTTGCTTCTTGGAGTCGAAAGGCTTGCGTTTCTTCTGCCCTGCCTGGGCACAGATGCCCTCGTGGGTCTGGATTCGATCCCCTGTGAATCGACGCCCGCAGGTACGACACGGGACCAGGTCATCGCGGGCCACGGCACTGACGGATCGTGGTCCTGGTCCAGACGCCGGCTTGCCACTGGGGGGATGGGCGGGCCGCTGGGCAGAACCGGGAGGTTTCCCCTGAAGAAGCGAAGGAGTAGGTAGGAATTCGGTGAAATAGGAACTAAAAACGCCAAAAAATACAGACAAAAATACAATTTAATTACAAACTCATACAAGTGTGTACTGGTCCTATTAATTCTAGCTCTAAATTAGGAAGGTAATGGCGTTTCTGACTGGTTACTTGCTCGGTGACTTAATCCTCTCCACCTAATTTGCACCAGCTCCGAGGCATAACACTCTCACCTGAACACGTGATCAATAGTTGTCAGTGGATTAATTTGTTTTCCAATTGCACCATCGAAATTTAGGAGCAAGAAAAGTGCAGTGGGAGTGACCTAAGAGCGAGCAACTATGCCAGTCGAAAACGTGAAAGTTGCTCTGGGGCAAAGTTACAATGCCAATCACTCCTGGTGCACACCCGGGGCGCACCAATGCAGCCAGTCAAAAACGCCAATATTACAAAACCAAAATTGACTGAAGTTAGCTGCAGATGCGACACTTTTTTAAGTAGTTTACAGGTTGTCGGCAGACGAATCTGCAATTTTAACTTAGCGTCCGTAACACCCTGACGCATCATGTGTACCAAATCTGGGCAAATCAATTTCTTAATGAGACCTCTAAATAATTGAAGTCGTGGAAATTCTTAAAAGACGGATTAAAAAATGCCTTAATTTATACCAGGGAAGATATTTCATCTGTACGAAATAAGTGGTTGTTCAGAAATTTAGACGTTAACGCGTAGCAAAATCTATTTACAAAACCCACAATAAAGGTTCCGATTTCGGGCTTTCAGACTTCCTCGGGCGTTCTCTTGACAACTCTCCTTTTCATGAAAAATGTCGGGCTAGGTCCTGCAATTTCGGGCCTAGTTCGGGCCAAGCAAGATCAACGATAAAATTGCGTCTCCTCTTTTCAATGGGATCTTAAAAGGCGGTAAAGATATTTTCCTTACTGTTTTTAGTATCAAAAGCTGTAGCTATTAGAATCAGCTCGGTGATCAGGCTCCAATTGCCACAGCACGCGTGAGATATTGTACGATTCGTCACCCAAAGCCGATGTCCGATATTAGAGTCGATAATCTTTGAAGATAACTCAGATTCTTATCTTGATTCGCAGGAAATATTGTAACTTGGCTGTCTCGTCTCAACCGTCTTTTAATTATTTTTATCTGTCAGAAATTTCTATACCAACTTTTTGTTTTCTAAAGTGGAATTCCGAATTTAAAACTACGAGATTCCATGCAAGATTTCTTGCACAATTAAATGTGACGATCTGCATTTTTAATTCGTATTCATGCCGGATTGACGTCGGATAGCCTCAATTGCATCGCAATTCGCAATGATTTAGTGTAATGCAAGAATTGGTCTCGAATTTAATCCCTTGACCTTTCAATGTTTAGACTGGGTATCGACTCTAGTTTAGAGGGTGAGGATTTGGTGGAACGGGCTGTCAGGCTACAAGAATGTCAGAAAATCACGATGACAATTTGTCGGTACATTTGGGGAAAATATTTGGACTCACGCTCATCGTCGTGCAAGCCTGGCCAACGACGTATGGCACTGCACCGACTTTCCACTTCTACTATTTCGACCTTTTGGTCTTTTCCATTTGTTGATTGGATGCCAAAAAGTTTTTTTTTAGGACAAAAATTTTGAAAGGTTGCTCGAAATGAATGGTTTTAATTTCCATGGCATCAAGTATGACAATATCGCACTTATATTGCAAGATCGTATTGTTTTCGCAAGTAAATTTCACGTGCGAATGCTGGTCTCGGGTGTAAATGTCGACGATGCATTCTAAGCGGAAACCAGCCGATGCTATTTTCAAATAGACGATGCAGATTTTGCAGCTGTTCCTCGGTGGGAGGGGAAGAGTGGGGACGGAGACTGTCCTTGGACTTGAACAACAAAGCCGAGGGCGATTACGCCGAATTGGCGGGTTAGCGGTTGTAACGTTTATTTTGCAAGCCTCGCAGACAACAAGTCTAGTGTTTTAAGATTTGACAAGGTGACAGACATTCTTGTGCGATGGATTATAAAAGTAAGGTATCAGATTCTCTTTACAAGGTGAGTCTTGCATTTGTTCTTACTTCCAAATTTTGAGGTTGGTTAGTTAGTAAGGTATACATGGGAATGGATCACTTATGGATTGGTACCTATCTTCCTAAACACATGAGAAATGTTATTTGGTTTTTAGGGTAATGATGAATGTCCGGGAAACGAGTCTTTCCGTGTTTCGCTGGATGATTCGACAGATTCTGTGTGGACGTCTCTTGGGCGTACTCCAATTTTAAGGTAAACGCCGTGAAAGCCGATTGCAAAGTTGTGTGATCAACAGGTGGGTTTAACATTGTACTGATTTTGTTTTAAAGGCACATATAGGAACAAAAAAATACAGTTATCTTCCGCTACATCTTTTCCATTTAAAAACAGCTGTCTTTCTTGTAAATAAATTACATGTATGTCACCGATATATATATCACAACTTGAATCACAACTTATCATCTAGGTAGGTACTATGAACTGTCTTACCACGGACCACTTGGTAATTTTTACACCTACGGCTGAGGCATACAACATAAGTTTTTGGAAATTTTATAGCACATTCATTGCTTTTACTCTAGGGTGACCAGACGTCCCGGTTTTCCCAGGACAGTCCTGGTTTTGAGGTACCTGTCCCGGCGTCCCGAGAGACACCACCCGGGACGCCTAAATGTCCCGGTTTTCCATTTTTCTATTTTTATTAGTTTCGTCACTATCATTTCAAATAATAAGCTTCCAAATACAAACTTTATCTCTTGTACACTATAACACTATAAACAAACATCACGTTCAATTCAAATACTCAACCATATTCATATTCTTTATATTCAATTTTATACTTCATAAGCATGAATTCCTCTGCATGTAACTAGTAACCTAAATTTTTCCTGGAACCCGTCACTAATCTTGACTTGCAGACTTGCTACCCTGTTCAATTCCCATGATATGTGTCATACCCCAGTTGCGCACAATGCTTGCGCCCGTCCATGCTGTTACTAGTTAGTCGAATGGAAGCAGAGTAGGAAGATGGGTAAACGTCGCTGTGTTTTCAATAAAAACTTACAGAAAGCATATCCTTTCATTAAAAAGGCCCATTTAGAGGACAAAGTTCAATGTACTATTTGTAAAGGTGTATTTTCCGTCGACCACGGGGGCAAGACAGATATAACTGACCATATCAAAACAAAGAAACACAAGGATGCGGTTCTTTCTTCCATTGAAAGTGAAAAGATTCACAAATATTTTGCGCGGAGAAAAATGGGTTCTGACCCATTCTACTTTTTACAGCTAACATAAAATAAATGCACATTGAACAGTTTTGTATATGGGTCGTTCTAAATAATCCCCCGCCCCCTCGCCCCCGAGAACCATAATGAAATGTCCCGGTTTTTAAGTTTCAAAATGTGGTCACCCTATTTTACTCACTATTCAATTTTCCCAAAACATTAATTTTTTCCTGCGTAGTAGGTACGTTGTAAATAACACTTGCATAAAGGAGCAAATTTTTTATTATTTAATATGTTACACACTTAAAGTACTAGTGGAAATAAATAATTTTTACTATAAGTTCCTTCAAAATAACATTGGCTACATATTTATCAAAGAGATCCGGTAATGAGGCAAAATAAATTTACGAATTCGCTATGCACGAACCATATCCCCGCCACTTGCTAATTTATTGCTGCTTTACCGTGTTCCAATTCGAGTGGCATGTGCATCTGTTTCAGATGGGCAGTATTGGGAGCGTGCGTGGTGGTATTCTTCATGGCACCCGTCATCCTTCTGCAATCGGTCCAGTGGCCAAAATATTCAACATTGCGGATGACAACTGCTCCACCACCATGCAGTGATCACTGCAGGTATCTACATATCTTTTTCTTACAATCATTCTGCATTCTAGGTATTTTTTAGTCAATAGATGCATTGCTATTTATAACTAGTTTAGTGGGTGGCCATGCATGAGGTCAATGAGAGCCTAATTTTATTCTTTTATTTATTATAAACAGTCATGTAGTTACTTTTTAAAAGATCTATGCAATTTAATTTTTAGTGCTTACGTGTTCTACACAAATATAATACCGTCTCCAATTAGCTAATTCAACCTAAGACCTTATTAAAACTTGTACAAGATTCAAGAAAGAAATTGATTTAAATTTGTTACGAGAGCTACACTTAACACATGCCAAGATATTTTTTTTTTTGAGCTTTTATAAGAATGTTTCTGTGAATATTGGGAACTCTTACTGATATAATTATTTTGAAATCCTGCCACTGAGATCAAAACGAAAATTTCTTTTGCGAGTTGGTAGAAATACTGGAGGAGTAGTCCTTGTGCTGGTATCTTCTCTCACAGGCTAGACTGTAGCAATGCAGGGGACAGTCCTTGTGCTGGTATCTTCTCTCACAGGCTAGACTGTAGCAATGCAGGGGACAGTTCTTGTGCTGGTATCTTCTCTCACAGGCTAGACTGTAGCAATGCAGGGGACAGTCCTTGTGCTGGTATCTTCTCTCACGGGCTAGACTGTAGCAATGCAGGGGACAGTCCTTGTGCTAGTATCTTCTCTCACGGGCTAGACTGTAGCAATGCAGGGGACAGTTCTTGTGCTGGTGGTATCTTCTCTCACAGGCTGGACTGTAGCAATGCTGGGGACAGTCCTTGTGCTGGTATCTTCTCTCACGGGCTAGACTGTAGCAATACAGGGGACAGTCCTTGTGCTAGTATCTTCTCTCACGGGCTAGACTGTAGCAATGCAGGGGACAGTTCTTGTGCTGGTATCTTCTCTCACAGGCTAGACTATAGCAATGATTAATGATGTTTATGAATTTTTTAAAATTATCTGTTAATTGTTATTGTTATTGTTACTGTTATTGTTAATTTATCTTTGTAGTCTGAGCCTCGTGGAAAGTCTGCCAGAAGGAATCAACTTGACTGCCACGCATCCTTCAACATACGACACTTGGAAGAATCTGATCAACATGGCACAGCACTCGATCGAGATCACGTCTTTCTATTGGACGCTGCGAAGTTCCGAAGTCTATCCTCACCCCTCGTCCTGGCAGGTACAGTCTATCCCAGGAAACAAGATACCAGTACAAGGACTGGTCCACAGCATTGGTATCAACTCTTGAAAGAAATTTTAGTTATGATTTTAGAGATGGGATTTTAAAATACTTGTATCTGAAAAATAATTCTCAAGACTTTCGAAATAAGTGAAAAAGTTCTTTTAGTTGGTACTGACCTAAGTATCCTAGTAGCTTATTGTATTGTATTTATTTTTTGTCCGTGACAAGAACAGTATACAAGTGTGGGCAACGTCAGGTTAGCTATAGTATAGGCATATAATATTGATAGGGGTGAAGTATAAAAGAGATAACAAAAATAATAAAAGTAATAATAAAAATACATAATTACAGATGACAGTTTTGCAAATCGCTAGAGAGGTAATATTCATCAAGGGAGTAGAAGGGGTTGTTGAGAAGGAAGATACGCAGTTCAGAGACGAATGAGCTGCAGGTAGGTGAGTCTTTGACGAGGGCAGGAAGGTGATAGTGGATTTTGGTACAATGGTTAGTAACTGAGCTCAGTCAGAGTGCTGAGCTAGGCCTCTGGTAATATTATTTTGCAAGAAATGATATAATCTGTAATTTTCAAAAGCCAATTCCAAGACCTAGCCCCATTAACTAATTGTGATGAAAAAGGAAAGAGAGGGGAAGCATATCTTACCAGAAGATAAAATTGGGAGAAATTTCTAGAAAACCCAAGAATTGAGACGTTTTGGGATGTTGCCATTATCATTCTCAGAGACAAAAATGTATTAAAAAAGCACTCTGTTCCCTCAGGGTGAAGACGTGTTCCAAGCTTTGCTCGCAGCAGGAACGACCCGTGGCCTGAAGGTTCGAATCGTTCAAAGCCTGGCCGCGGTTACGGCACCCAACGTAGATACCCAGACGTTGGTGGCGCAGGGCGCAGCGGAAGTGCGAGACGTCGATGTAAAGCGGCTGATGGGCGGCGGCGTTCTGCACACAAAGATGTGGCTCGTGGATCGGACGCACCTTTACGTTGGCAGCGCTAACATGGACTGGCGATCGCTGACACAGGTAGGTTGCGATGGCGGAATTTTGAATCGTCGCTGTTGATGTTTCTGCCTTATTGTGCATACAATAATACAACTGCAGGTTGGATTGGCTGTGACCTTAAGTTGAGTCAGTAACTTGTAAATAAATATATTACAAATGAACCCAGCTTAACTTTATGGTTAGGAAATTGGGTCATCCAAACAAAGTTATTATTTTGTTATGATTGTTTTAAGACTCATGTCTACTTGATGTAAACTTAGCACTAGTTTTAACAAAAACAATTTAAACTGGGTTTTGAATGCTAAGTGAAGGACAACGTCCCAACGTTTCGTAACTTGTACCGGTTACTTTTTCCAATTTTGTATAACAATATGTTATAACAATATAATGACAATTTAACACAATTTTCAGGACTGGTCTTACCCTTGATAAAGTAACAGGTACAAGTTACAAAACATTGGGAAATTTAGTGGTTCTTTACTTAGCATTCAAAACCCAGTTGAAATAGTTTTTGTTAATATTATTATGTTATGTTCATTGACAAGTACTACACAAAACTTCCCGAACTAGTGTTACTAGTGCTAGATAGCGTAGTTATGAGTCTAAAAATTAATACCATAGTTCTACTTACAACATGTAACTTCACCGAATCCTTCTTTTTTCTCTAGGTGAAAGAGTTGGGTGCTGTCATCTACGACTGCCCCTGCCTTGCCGCAGATATGGCCAAACTTTTTGATGTCTACTGGGCGCTAGGGACTCCAGGGGCCACCATCCCAACGCACTGGCCGCCAGCCCTGTCCACACGGTACAACGTAGCTACTCCGCTAGAGCTTCCCGTCAATCAATCCGAAGGGAACATCTACATAGCCAGCTCACCTCCACCGTTCTGTCCCGACGGACGGACCTCCGACATTGATGCCGTAGTCAACACGATACGCACCGCAGACAAGTTCGTTTATATCGCGGTCATGGATTACTTCCCGTTGGAGATTTACATGAAACGACCAAAATATTGGGGGGTAATCGACGAGGCGTTGAGAACGGCGGCCGTCGACAAAAGAGTTAATGTTAGGTTGATGGCGAGCCATTGGAATCACACGCGGCCGTCGCTGGTTTATTTTTTGAAGTCGTTGACGGATTTGTCGGGATCTTATCCAAACGTTGCGGTGGAAGCGAAGTTCTTCGAGGTGCCTGCCACTCCGGATCAGGCCAAGATTCCGTTTGGTCGAGTGAATCATAATAAATACATGGTCACGGACAAAGTGGCATACATAGGAACGTCAAATTGGTCCGGAGATTATTTTGTAAACACGGCTGGGATAGGGTTAGTGGTCAGTGAACCAAATGTGCGTAAACAGCTGGAAGATGTCTTCCTCAGAGACTGGAATTCTCCGTACGCAAAGCATGTCTGAGTTTGTTTCAGGAGTTTTTCCGTAGAAACGTAATCAAGACTGTACTTTATGTAGCAATGCCAATAAATTTTGTAATCTTTATAAAAAATTTGTTTATTTAAAAAAAAAATGTCTGGAAGAGTATTTTTAGCTTTTGTCAACATTGGCCGCAGATCTCTGCAGATTTAATTTATAAAATCAGAAAAAATGATTGATGGAAACAAGAAAGTGTTGTAACAAATCAACCAGTGGTCTCTCTGGCTTAGGTTTCAGATGCATTGCAGTTTCTTGCGGTATTTTCCGAGCTGATCTAACCTTGATCTAAAAAGCCTTCTATTGCATTAAAAGAAACCAAAATCTTCGACGTACAATTAGCAACGACGAAATCGTTTTCAATTGCAATCTGCTTGTGCCTCGAATTGTGGCAGGCTCTGCTTGCCTAGACATTTTCTCCAAAAACAGGCAACTTGGTGAATTATTTTAGAATAAAAAAACACTACTTCCCATTTTAAAAACGTTTTTCCTAATTCAGAGCATAAAAAAATTAAAAATAAGTATCACCACCACCATCTCTAAAGAAATAATTCTACAAATCGTCGTAGTACAACAAGGAAGAAAGTCTTTTTCAGCGACAAAGCAACTTTGCCAAAACGTTAAATGAAGACAAGTGCACCACCTGGCGACATTTCTACATCTGGGGTAAGTTGCGCTTCTTTTCTCTTTATTGGGTAGAGAATAAAACATGGGCATTGAGTCATTTTTGTAGTCTTTCTCATGAGCGTGGCCTAGGAATTTACAGATATAAATGGAAAACAAATATTTAAATTAAACCTATATAGGTGATATGATAAATGGTACAGGTACTTATGGTGGTACTAAAAGATCTCATGATGCATCTAAGATAGATAACATATTAGAAAATAAAAGTAAAATGAATCCCTTACCTTGGTGTTTTGTAGGGAAGGTTCATTTCAGCCTTGGCAAATAAATTCACATACATTTGAAAATTATCCAAAGAGGATACATTTGGATAAAGACAACAGGATAAAGACGATAAATGGCTAGAACAAATTAAAATCAATAACATTTATTTTATGACTTCAACTTCCTTTTGCCGTAAGCAATATGAAGTCCTGAAAATATTGCCATACTACAAATCAACATTGTGGAATGTACATTGCCAACAACTTGTACTTACATTTTTAGGTTTAATTTATAACTTTAAATAACTTTCGTGTGATAAAGCCTTTAGTGGTAAAACATTGATTGATTGATTATTGGTGTTTAACGACGCACTGTTTGGTTAACTGGCCCTGCAGCACTGGTCTAATGGCGTCGGTGAATTAGCGGACGATGATAATGAACCTAACCTAGCCTAGAAGGGAGGAAGGGAATCCCGGTGCCGGCACATAGCCTACTCCTGTCGAATAGCACCAAGGGGACCACCGGCTTAACTTCCCTTCCAAAGGACGGTACAACTTGAACAGCAAGATTCCTCCACAAATCTATGCTGTCGAGAGGTTGATCAACACGGCGAGTGAAGTTGTTGTACTAACCTTCATCCCTACAACCTCTCTCCCGAACAGAACTGATCATGTGTATGATGGCCACCCATCTAACCTGACCCAGCGCAGTGTTGCTTAACTTTCATCCCTCAACCTTCTTTCCCAAACAGAACTGGTCATGTGCATGATGGTCATCCATCCAATACCTGACTCAGCGCAGTGTTGCTTAACTTCGGTGATCTCTCGAGACCCTGTGTTTCCAACATGCCAAACCGTTCGGTGTGTGGTAAAGCAATGCAGGTGCTTTGCTTCCCAAATAAATCACACTCACATCTACGCCTATCTCTGTGCGTGGCCATGTGGGCTCTGAGACCGGTCCTTCGCTTGAACCTGGCCGGGCATTGTTTGCAACTAAAAGCCTGTTCATCGCTGTGCGTTATGTCTTAAGTCATGACAGTTTTCGAGGACTCGTGACAGGTGAATCGACGAATCGTACTAAGTAAGGTTGTGGCCAAAAGAAATGTTACATCGTTTCTACTTGGGAAAGTTTTGGGCAAAGGTGACAGCTATAAGTACGTTCCAAGTAAGTCTATGCGTTACCATGTGAGATTTGAGACCTCCATTACGCAGGAATATCTGAGGGAAAAACTCGCATTTAATTGTACGTGCCATAGTATGGGTTTCTACATGAGCTTTCAATCTTCCTCTGGATACAAACTTCTTTTCACATAAAGGCACCTACAGCTAGTCCGGGTCTAGTTTGGATGGTGAAACTGGTTTGAAACGCGCGGTTGTTTTCAAGTCGACCGCTTTGGTCATTAAGCGAGTAGGTACACGATAGTTACCGACCGATCACTGATATATCGACATTTTATTAATTACTACTCGATGTCTCAACAGAGTTCGCTGTCGACCTGTTGTGCAACACTAGGTCTCGATCAGCTATACTTGGTTGAAGACCAGACCCTGGGTGTCCCCTGCCAAGGTATCGGAGTAAACTCGGCCATCTTTGACGGTCGAGCTCTGAAGGGTCGCATCTTGGCTTTAGATTGCGGCATTTTTGGTAGGCTGAGTGCGATCCAAGCCCGATTTTGGGGCGGTTAGTCGAGTCTTGGCTCGTAGGGCGGGTTCATGCGCGCTTACATCAAATGTAAAATAGTCATAATAAAAATACAAGCTGGCTTGATTTGAATCCCGTCCCTCCGCTTACGGTCTAGTCAGTCTGCCACTCGACCACGAAGCTTTTGATGTATCTAGAATAATTTGTATTACACACAAACGCTAAACTTAGTCTGTCGATGAAAGAAGTATTGAAATGGAATGATTATTGAAAAATGTTTACAAGTCCAGATTGTAGTACTAATTTCGGCCAACAGGTTGCGCTCAAGTCATTTTTTCGCTTAACACTAAGTCCCGTTCCTATATACTTGATGCTAGACTTAGGAGCCGCACACGGGGTTAGGTGGGGTCTGGGGTCGTGGGAACGCCCCGCGAAATTGCCGTGCGCGAGTGGCGCGAAGCGCCACGAGTGCGCGGCAATTTCGCTAGTGTCTTAAACAAACGCCCCAAAAAAAAAAACATTCGCGACAGTTGCGATCCAGAAATTCCGAATTTGACGTCCAGATCTTGACGTCGACGACGAACTCGATCGCCTTGCAGGAGGCAGGTTTTCACGCAACGCACGCCTAGAGAAATAAAATGTCTTAGCATGGACGGGAATCGAACGCACGACCCCAGCACTGAAACTTTGCAGCATTACCACACGACCACTCGAACTCATACACACAACATGTTTATTTTGTATTTATGAATTACCCCACCTATTACTCGGTGAGGAGCAATTCATATATACAAAAAAACATGTTGTGTGTATGAGTTCGAGTGGTCGTGTGGTAATGCTGCAAAGTTTCAGTGCTGGGGTCGTGCGTTCGATTCCCGTCCATGCTAAGACATTTTATTTCTCTAGGCGTGCGTTGCGTGAAAACCTGCCTCCTGCAAGGCGATCGAGTTCGTCGTCGACGTCAAGATCTGGACGTCAAATTCGGAATTTCTGGATCGCAACTGTCGCGAATGTTTTTTTTTTTTGGGGCGTTTGTTTAAGACACTAGCGAAATTGCCGCGCACTCGTGGCGCTTCGCGCCACTCGCGCACGGCAATTTCGCGGGGCGTTCCCACGACCCCAGACCCCACCTAACCCCGCGTGCGGCTCCTAAGTCTAGCATCAAGTATATAGGAACGGGACTTAGTGTTAAGCGAAAAAATGACTTGAGCGCAACCTGTTGGCCGAAATTAGTACTACAATCTGGACTTGTAAACATTTTTCAATAATCATTCCATTTCAATACTTCTTTCATCGACAGACTAAGTTTAGCGTTTGTGTGTAATACAAATTATTCTAGATACATCAAAAGCTTCGTGGTCGAGTGGCAGACTGACTAGACCGTAAGCGGAGGGACGGGATTCAAATCAAGCCAGCTTGTATTTTTATTATGACTATTTTACATTTGATGTAAGCGCGCATGAACCCGCCCTACGAGCCAAGACTCGACTAACCGCTCCAAAATCGAAGATGCGACCCTTCAGAGCTTGGCCGTCAAAGAGGCCGAGTTTACTCCGATACCTCAACATAGGACACCCAGGGTCTGGTCTTCAACCAAGTATAGCTGATCGAGACCTAGTGTTGTACAACAGGTCGACAGCGAACTCTGTTGAGACATCGAGTAGTAATTAATAAAATGTCGAAATACCTATCAGTGATCGGTCGGTAACTATTGTGTACCTACTCGCTTAATGACCAAAGCGGTCGACTTGAAAACAACCGCGCGTTTCAAACCAGTTTCACCATCCAAACTAGACCCGGACTTGACTCATTCAAACACACAATTTTACAACAAACACGATTGCACGATTGCACGATTGCATTACTTTATTATTGCTTTTTTTTTTAATAAAATGAGTTGCTCGACAAATAAAGTCGATCGTGAGATAACACAAAAAAGCACAATATTAATTTGCGATTCCGATCGGTCCAAATATCTCCGAATTCTCTGACAGGTAGCTCTGTGCGACAAATTTTTTGTAATTCATGGCTACTAGGGCATGTTCGTCACCATCCAAGTGGCTGCATTGACTTCCTGAACCTTGATGCTAAATTTTTGAATTTAATCAGTTAATTTGTTTAATGTGCATATTGTTATAAGGATTAGCACAATGATTTGCATGTGGCAAGTTGGTTAAGGAAGCTCTCCCTGTAAACTGTGGGAGATGCGTTCGAAAAATGGCCACAAAGCCTTTTGGGTTCCTTGAGTTCAAGCTGTCCAGCTATCTAATAATTGACTATAGGAGCAATAACTGAATCAAATATAAACACATAGATAGTCCAATGCACAACACCATGTTCTGCCTCGAAGATTGAAACAAAGTCCTTGCATATCGACAGCTGTTCCTTGGTAGGGCACCGTCGTCCTACGCATGGGACGCGTGCAGGCCATGACCGTAACCACCAGCGAAGAAGCACGATCTCGTTGAGGACAGAGACACCTGGTAGCAAGTCTCAACTTAATACCTTCACACCTACACCTTGTATCCAACATTAACCTTCATACCGAGCTTGCACGATTGTAGCCTCTTCAAGCTCAAGGGTACCTAAACGTCCATCGTGTTCAATCTGAATTTACCGCTAGCCATGGCTTTGAGCCAAAGCATTGGTGGCATTACTCTCAGCTGTCGAAGTGTTGCGTGCAGAAGATTATGTCGCTTTTTAAAAATGTCTTAACGAATACTTTATAATGCATAATATAATAACATATTACGATGAACCAGCAATAGACAATAGCACACCGAACGGTTTGCCGTGTTGGAAACACAGGTTCTCGTGAGATCACCGAAGTTAAGCAACACTGCGCTGGGTCAGATATTGGATGGGTGACCATCATACACATGACCAGATCTGTTCAGGAGAGAGGTTGGAGGGATGAAAGTTAGTACAGCAACTTCACTCGTCTTGCTTATCAACCTCTCGACAGCATGAATTTGTGAAGGTATTCTGTTGTTCGCGTTGTACCGTCCTTCGGAAGGGACGTTAAGCCGGTGGTCCCCTTGGTGCTCTTCGACAGGAGTAGGCTATGTGGTGGGACCGGGTTTACCCTTATCTCTTTAAAGTTAGATATGCTCATCATCGTCCTCGTCATCATCCACTCATTCACCGACGCCGCTAGATCAGTGCCACATGGCTCGTTGTCAAAAAAGTGCGTCGTTAAACACCACAAATCAATCATCATATCTGCGACCAAATTCTCAGACTTTGTTAGATCCTGGTTGTTTAGATTTATCCATTTATGCAAACAAAACAGCAGCGTTACTAAGAAAAGAGATTGCAACAGCAATAGGTTTTGTTTTCACATCGTGCTATCTGCTTCTAGCAAGCCTGGCTTGGTGTCGCCCTGATCGCTGCCTTCGGGCGCTCTCGGTGAATGTCGCGCGACTTCGGTACTTTCGGGTGTGGTCGGCGACGTTCGGTCGAGCTCGGCGCCACTTTGAGGGACGCTCGGGGCTTCCGGGCAGGCAACAAACTCTAGTGGCGGAAAGGAAAGATGGAGGAAACGAGAAAAGGTGACAGTCTAGTGTGATTTCAAATTACCTCGTTAGTACGTTTTTTGGGAATTTCTCGAAAGAGACCGAGGTCCGAGGTTGTCATAATTTAAAATTAAATTGATCACAAAATTTTCCTATGTATGATATTAAAGATTACTCAAAAGCACTTAAGTCGCTAAAACCAATAAAACATGATCAAACTTGAAGTATTTCGACTTAGAAAATAATTGTCCATAAGAATAACACAGAGACATTTTTTGATACATTAACCAAAGCAATGTGACAGGTATTGTATAAGCAAGTATTGTGTTGGCAGGTATTTTATTGGCAGGTATTGAGGTATTGATTCTAATTTCGCGTCGATGGAGGTGCCGTGTCCTCTGGCTGAAATTTTAGATATTTTTTCAGGAATTAAAATTACTGCTGACCATACTTTCCTCTGCGGGCTTCGACTTACTTTGAGCTTCTAGACCCATAAAAAAAAATTTTTTTTAGATGTAACTACCACTTTAATTCACAAAGAAATCTGTCGCATGTCGAGTGGGGTTTCCACTTCTGGGTACACCTATAAACATCCTACAAACCTCAACCGCCAGCGCTTCTCGGGTGCGTTGAAATTTGTTCATCATGGCACGTTCCTGCTGACGATTCAGGAAGCTGCCGGGCTCCGAATTGAGCTTTGATTTTCCAAAGTGCGGAGCCCCACGGAACGAGTTGCCGGCCGCGAAGAGGACGTCGGCCGCGAAACCTGACATCGTCGAGGGTTGCTTGGGGTCCGCGGCCTGCAAAGTCCACTTCTTTGTGATTTTAGGTTAAGTCAGAGACCCAGCGCTAATAATGGCGCTATGCGGATGATGAGGAAGACGATGATTTAGATCCAAATATGTCCCAGATGGCAGTCGAGGGTCGAATGTAGTAATACCAGTTCTTATTACTCAGATTAGATCGCTAGATCTTGAAACAAATGTGAGACAAAGCCGCAGTGGTTAATTTGTAACGAAAAAGGTGGGTACGCTCTCAATTGAATTCAGGTGCTGTTCTAGATCGTGTGTTTTCTTGGAGGGAAGGAAGTTGTGCCAAAAGGCGAAAAACAATGTCTTTACTTTCGCTATGCTTTGTCGGCGCTGCCTGACAAAGGGTGGCGTTGCCTGAGCTTAGCTAAGCTTAGCCTTGCTATCGCTTTGCGTTGACAAAATTATGAGCTAGTGTATTTGCCATTTATTTTCCAGAATGATAAGATTCTGTGAATAAACCAACGTTCTGCTGAATGCCATTTATAAATAAAATTTTCAACAACACGTAAAAATAACATGTGTTTCTTGAATAGTAGACCAAACTTTTTCCGGAATGAGTGATCGACGTGCAGTATTACAAGTTAAGGTGGAAACGCGTCGCGTACGTGAGCGTACGTACAAAATAACCACCGGGCAAAGGTACCGCTAAATTCCAGTAACCTTGACATAGTTGCAAGGTTGTCCGTACCTCTACGCAGCGCTGCCCACCGAGCGGTCGCCTCGCGCGCATTTCGCTGGCCAGACGCCCGATGGCGTCTCTCATCAGACTGGCGGGAAAAACGCGAACCACGATTATGCACATTGCACTTTATAGGTGACGAATTGCCCTGACAATTAGCTGATTGTTTTGTTTTTTTAACATGGATTCCAACATGAGTTAACTCTTCTAGTAGGAGAAGTGTTCTACATATGATCTTTTCTTCAGCAGGGATAGGGCTGGTATAGGACAAGGATAGGGCTGGTATAGGGCAAGGATAGGGATGGTATAGGGCAAGGATAGGGCTGGTGTAGGACAAGGATAGGGCTGGTATAGTGCAAGGATAGGGATGGTATAGGGCAAGGATAGGACTGGTATAGGGCAAGGATAGGACTGGTATAGGGCAGGGATAGGGCTGGTGTAGGACAAGGATAGGGCTGGTATAGGGCAAGGATAGGGCTGGTATAGGGCAAGGATAGGAATGGTATAGGGCAAGGATAGGGCTGGTGTAGGACAAGGATAGGGCTGGTATAGGGCAAGGATAGGGATGGTATAGGGCAAGGATAGGACTGGTATAGGGCAAGGATAGGACTGGTATAGGGCAGGGATAGGGCTGGTGTAGGACAAGGATAGGGCTGGTATAGGGCAAGGATAGGGCTGGTATAGGGCAAGGATAGGAATGGTATAGGGCAAGGATAGGACTGGTATAGGGGAAGGATAGGACTGGTATAGGGGAAGGCTAGGGCTGGTATAGGGCAGGGATAGGGCTGGTGTAGGACAAGGATAGGGCTGGTATAGGGCAAGGATAGGGCTGGTGTAGGACAAGGATAGGGCTGGTATAGGGCAAGGATAGGGCTGGTATATGGCAAGGATAGGGCTGGTGTAGGACAAGGATAGGGCTGGTATAGGGCAAGGATAGGGCTGGTATAGGGCAAGGATAGGAATGGTATAGGGCAAGGATAGGACTGGTATAGGGCAAGGATAGGACTGGTATAGGGCAAGGATATGACTGGTATAGGGCAAGGATAGGGCTGGTATAGGGCAAGGATAGGACTGGTATAGGGGAAGGCTAGGGCTGGTATAGGGCAAGGCTAGGACTGGTGTAGGGCAAGGATAGTACTGGTATAGGGCAAGGATAGGACTGGTGTAGGGCAAGGATAGTACTGGTATAGGGCAAGGATAGTACTGGTATAGGGCAAGGATAGGACTGGTGTAGGGCAAGGATAGTACTGGTATAGGGCAAGGATAGGACTGGTATAGGGCAAGGATAGGAATGGTATAGGGCAAGGATAGGACTGGTATAGGGCAAGGATAGGACTGGTATAGGGCAAGGATAGGACTGGTATAGGGCAAGGATAGGACTGGTATAGGGGAAGGCTAGGGCTGGTATAGGGCAAGGCTAGGACTGGTGTAGGGCAAGGATAGTACTGGTATAGGGCAAGGATAGGACTGGTGTAGGGCAAGGATAGTACTGGTATAGGGCAAGGATAGGACTGGTATAGGGCAAGGTTAGGACTGGTATAGGGCAAGGATAGGGCTGGTATAGGGCAAGGATAGGGCTTGACAGAGTGTGACACGAAGCATCGATATCTTACTGGGAGAGATTTTGACAGAAATGTCTAAAGGGAGGACTTTTTATCAATTTTCTTGAACGCCAAAATCCGTTCAATGAAAGAAAATGCTTTTCCATCACAGATGCCACGAAGATTTAGGAGTTTTCGCAGATTTGAAATCCCGCCACTGAAATCAATACCGAATTTCATCACGAGTTGGTGGCAAAATAGAGACTGAATCTTGTGCTGGCCTCTGTCCTCGTGGGCTAGACAGTATTTTTAGCTGAAGCTGGGCTATAACAGGGACAAGGCGAAGCGGCCATCTTTTAAAAGGTTGCCAAATTTTCGAAACTCAAGGTAAAGTCCGAATTCACGTCAAGAGGAGTTGTGTTAGAAACAGACCTGGTTGGTGAATTCGACTTCGCACCCAACAGCGCTTCGGGGCTGCACGTCGCCGGTCGGAACTGCTCGGCACCACTCGGAACTTGTCGGTACGGATCGGGAGTGCTCGGAGCACTTCTGGTCACCTCGGCACTGTTCGTCACAGTTCGGAATGATTCAGGTTTGCTGGTAAACAGGCGAACGTGCTCGTGTTTTCTCGGTGGAGTTTCGGTATTCGGCTGCTTTCGGAATTTGTCGAGAGCCTTCGGGATAGTTCGTGTGAGATCGGGTAGCCTCGCCGTCGGCGTTTTGCGTGTGGGCGTGGCAGGAAAGGTTCCGGTGACATCGGTGAGCTTCGGAAGCAGACGTTTAGCTACGGTTGGTGTTCGGGTTGGCTCGGTCTGCTTTCGTTTGAGCTCGGATTTCGTTCGTGACTTGTGCGTGCGCCGCTTTTTGGATGGTGATTTAGCGTGGGATCGTGGCTAAAAGTGAGATTAAAAGTCACGTTCTGCTTTGATCTTCGACTATGATCATACAACTGTGGTTTTCCTATCACGACATGTACAGTTTGACACATGACTGGAGTAACATGAGAGCCAAGCGATGGCCAAGGAGGCTAAGATTCGGGCAGTGCAAAAAAATCCTTGAAAAGCAAGACTTTTCTCTCGAATTTAGCTGATTTAAATAATATTTTCGAGACAGATTGTTTCATTTTAGAAAAAAAAAGTACCCAGGTCCATTTACAGATGTGAATTAGACATGCTACACAAAGATACGATATTGTATGTCATTTCTGCCAAATTTCTTGGGTCAAGCTACGGCATTGTTAAGTTAAAAAAGTAACTTTCAGTCATTTTGACAGCTAGCACTAACTTTTAGATGAAATCTTATTTAAATTGCAAACGCTTGCAATGCGCGGGGTATTTATTTATTATCAACACTATAACTGTCTCAAAAATTGATGCCCAAACGGGGACTCAAATCCCGATCTCCACCTGTTGCGGGTGTTGCTCTAACCCATTGAGCTACTTGGACACTAGCTTTTTGAGACGATTTTAGTGTATTCGATGAGAATGACGGATCTCCAAGGAGTAGAACCATGTGGCTGTGAATGTGAACCATGAGGCCCGTTTGGGCATCAATTTTTGAGACGTTTATAGTGTTCACAATAATAAAAAAGCACTGACATTCACCGAACGGCAAAACGATAAAACTACAAAATATTTCTTGGTACGCAACAAAATGACTCTCGAAGTGGTACAAGACTTGACCAAGATCACCAAATCTCAAGATGGCGGCATGCACGCACCTGCTTCGACTGCGTCTTGCCCGCGTCTGCGTGCTCGTGCTTGCACCTATGCGGCTGCGCTTGCCGCGGCTCGAACAACACCTTGTCACAGTCGCTGCACACTCGCAGTTCTGTCGACGCGATGCTCAGCTCAAACTGTAGAGGGTCGTACTGCGCAGACGCACTGGATACCGATGGAAGGAGCTTGCGGGGCTACAAATCAGGGGACCGTTGGTAATGCAGTTAACGGGCTAGCTCTGTTTGCATTGACTTTTGTTCATAAAAAGGGTTGATGTTTTGTCAGCATTGGCGCTGACATCTTCAGGGCAGGCCTGAAACGGCTGTCCAGGTCAATTGAAGGACCAAAACACAATCAAAACAGTGCAAAACCTTCTGCTACTTTACAATTACGTAGCTCTGAACGTAGGTAAAGCAATAAAAACGAGGGAATCATTCAAAAAATTCTTAAAGGACCTCCTAATACTCCATGGCTTTTATAATGTCGATGAATTTATAAATTTGAAAAACTGTAACTGTATATATATTGTGTTTAATAAGTATTTGTATTGCCGGAAATGGTCTTTTAGTATGTTTAAGGATTAGTTTAAGTTCTACTCAAATTTTATATTTTACTATTATGACAATTTTCCAAAGCCTTTTATAACGTTAAACATTATGTAAACATCTTGGCATGTATGTATACAATGGAAAATAAATAAACAAACAAACAAACAAACAAACTTCGCTATTCCAAATCAGGCAACGTTGCTTTGGCTCTCCAATTTCAAGAGTCCTCTACAAATCCAGGCTGTCCTGAGGTCGATCCCAGGAGAATAAAGCTGTTTTTATAACTTTAACCAGACACCATTAGACCAGTGCCGCATGGCCAGATGTCAAAACAGTGCGTCGTTAAACACCAGAAATAATAATCATCTAACTTTAATCCCGTTATCCTCATTAACCGAAAGGTTTGGCGAGTTGAAAACACCAGTTCTCGTGAGATCACTGAAGTTGGGCCAGGTATATTGGATGGCTTGGATATCTAGCAGTTGAATGATGGTAATCAGGATCAGAAGGACACTAGATCTGTGTATTTTCAATGAATTGAAGCCTTCGAAGGGCTTGAATGCAATGAGCAGGAATGTTTGACCACCCTTTCGATGGCCGCTGGAAAGGGGTTTGTGTTGCGCCATCATACGCGGGACTCTGAACTTGTACCCTGAACATTTTGCAGACACCACTTGCGTGTGTTTCGCCAAACACTCACCAGGGGATAGGTCCTGGTGGTTTGCATCCTGGTGGCACTGCCGATGAACGGCGGCAGGAGGTGGAATTTTGAACGTCTTGTCCGAAAATTTAGGCCTAAACACTGTTACCATGGCAATAAGCGGCAAGCCATGGCAGCGATTTGATTGTTAGACTTGGGACTGCAATGCTATTGGCATTCACAAAGAAATTTGAAGAAAGTTTTACTTTTTTGTCTAGCCTTTATTGAAATGGACCGGCCCTTGGCGCTGTTAAACTAGAGCAGACTGAGTGCTGGCAGCGGGTTCACCCTCGGCTACCTTGGATTCACCGTAACCCAGTCATTAACAGGCAATAGACTAGTACCACAAGGACAACTTCAACTAAGTGTATCAAAGAGACAAGACTAAGTAGTGGCCGGCCCTTGGTGCTGTTGGACAGGAGCAGCCAACACAGTGTGTCAAAGGGCCAAGGCTAAGCGGTGGTCGGTCCTTGGTGCTATTGGACAGGAGCAGCCAACACAGTGTGTCAAAGGGACAAGGCTAAGCGGTGGCCGGTCCTTGGTGCTGTTGGACAGGAGCAGCCAACACAGTGTGTTAAAGGGACAAGGCTAAGCGGTGGTCGGTCCTTGGTGTTATTGGACAGGAGCAGCCAACACAGTGTGTCAAAGTGACAAGGCTAAGCGGTAGCCGGTTCTTGGTGCTGTTGGAAAGGAGCAGGCTTCGTGCCGGCACCGGGTCCAAAAATATAGGTTTCTTGACGCGATTGTCGTCGACGTGAACGCAGTAGCGGGTTGTGTTTCCCCGGAAACACTAGCACGCTAGGAGTTCTTCAGCGATGAGCAAGCGACGCTATCTGGGGTGGGACGAAGAAATGGAGGCCCAGAGGACTTCTTGGGTAAGTCTTTACAAAATTATGAACTGGTCGTTCAGATCCGCGGTTCGAGCATTTAATCTTAGGTATTTTATTCTAGCAAGTCAATAGGGAAATCACATAACTTGCGTTCCATGTCACCAGAATCAAGGACAAATTTTGGCCACATTTAGGTAGTTTTCTACACCACATCCCCTTCAGAGTTCCTTCTTAATTACTAACAAACGCCACAAAGGCAAGACCTTCAATGAGGTACGTATCAAAGTTTAAAAACCGGTACAATCCAAATATTGTAGTGCAGTAAACGTGACTTTTCGATGTGGCAAACGAAGGAAATAAAAACCACTTGTTCCGTCATTCGGAAGGAAATTTAAGCTGCATGTTCTCTTGGTGTTCTTTGATAGGAGTACGCTACGTGCCGTCTCCTGGTTTCCTCTTGTCCATTCTAAATTAGGTTAGGTTCATCATCACAACTCATTCACTGACGCCATTAGACCAGTGCCAAAGAGCCCGTTAGCAAAATAATGCGTCGCTGAACACAACAAATCAATCACAAACCCCCAACAAAATGCGTTGTTAAGTATCCGCTTCGCCTGCGCGCGCAGAATCACGGCAGTGACGTGCGCAGTCCAAGCAGCACGCACTTCGACGCAGAGCGCAGCGTCCACTCGGAACTGGCACGCATGCTGGACGATCAGCTGTTCTGTGACGTCACGCTGCGCCTTGACAACGGCGCAGCTCTGACGGCGCATCGCATTGTGCTCGCCGGAAGGAGCACCTACTTCCGGTAAGTGGCACTTGTGTAATGGCGTCGGTGAATGAGTGGATGATGATGAGCATAAATCTAACCTAGCCTACAAGGGAGGAGGTGAAACCTGGTGCCGGCACGTAGCCTACTCTTTTCGAAGAGCACCAAGGAGACCACCGGCTTAACGTCCCTTCCGAAGGACGGTACAACGCGAAACAACAGGATTCTTCCACAAATTCATGCTGTCGAGAGGTTGATAGGCAAGGATAGTAAAGTTGCGATACAAACTTTCATCCCTCCAACCTCTCTCCCGAACAGAACTGGCCATGTGTATGATGGTCACCCATCCAATACCTGACCCAGCGCAGTGTTGCTTAACTTTCATTCCTCCAACCTCTCTCCCGAACAGAACTGATAATGTGTATGATGGTCACCCATCCAATACCTGACCCAGCGCAGTGTTGCTTAACTTTCATTCCTCCAACCTCTCTCCCGAACCGAACTGGTCATGTGTATGATGGTCACCCATCCAATACCTAACTCAGCTCAGTGTTGCTTAACTACGGTGACCTCACGAGAACCCCAGTGTTTCTAACACGCCAAACCGTTCAGCATTTTGAGAAGCGCACTGATGTACCACAATCTTCGATACTGATAGTAATGACATTCTTGTGATTATTTCGCAGCGCTGCATTCACAACGGAACTGGCCCGTGACTCCACCCTATTGACAGACCCCGGCCCTTCCGGCGAATCAGAGCTTGCGCTGCACGGCACTTCCCTGGCGAGTGCACGTGGCCTGCTCGACTTCATCTACGAGAAACACGTGGCGCTGACTGGCGAGCTGGCCAGAGACTTGCTCGTGTTGGCAGACTACCTCGGGGTCGTCGACCTCTTGGCATTGTGCTGCAGCTTTCTGGCCGACGCGTTGAAAACTGATAACTGTATTTCTACATTGCGCTTCGTGAGGTCGGTGATAGATGAAGTGAAATTTTTCTTATAAGAAAAACTATTTAAACTGGGTTTTGAATGCTAAGTGAAGAACAACTAATTTCCCAACGTTTCGTAACTTGTACCTGTTACTTCTTCAAGGGTAAGAGCAGTCCTGACAATTTTCCGATTACAAAATAACCTTGAAGGAAACCCTTGATAAAGTAACAGGTACAAAACGTTGGGAAATTTAGTTGTTCTTCACTTAGCATTCAAAACCCAGTTGAAATAGTTTTTGTGAAAACTAGTGCTAAGGTAACATCAAGTAGACGTGGTTCTAAAAACAATCATAATCTTTCTTTTCTTGGTCCTTTAGCGTCAGAATGACGTCTAGATACAAATATATCTGCCCGTTAACAACTCGTCTCCATGGTTACAGCCAATGAGATGCTCTAATTTTCATCTTAATCACAAGATATATTTTCATCCAGACATTGTTATTCTGGCCAGAGTATTTAATTAAATCAGAATTAATGAAAATATTTAAAAGTTCTTCAACTTTTGACAGCAAAAATTTCAATTCATCATCATTTAAGTCTAAAAATAAAATGCGATATAAATTTTAACTCTCTAGTTTCTGTCTATATCTATTACAAATAGCTCTCTCACCAACGGTATATTTTTAGTTACAATAAAAGTCACCCATCCAACACTTGACCCAGCGCAGTGTTGCTTAACTTTCATCCCTCCAACCTCTCTCCCGAACAGAACTGGTCATGTGTATGATGGTCACCCATCCAACACTTGACCCAGCGCAGTGTTGCCTAACTTTCATCCCTCCAACCTCTCTCCCGAACAGAACTGGAAATGTGTATTGATAGTCACCCATCCAATACCTGACCTAGCGCAGTGTTGCTCAACCTCGAGTTGCACTGACTGACTCCATTCTCCCATTGGTCAGATGCTACAAGGACCCACTTTGCCGCGCTCTGGCCGAAACGGCCTACACGTTCCTGATGGTCAACTTCACGGCGGTCGCCGAACGAAGCCCTGAGCTTCTGACATTGCCTGTCGATGAATTTGATATTCTGTTGGCTTCCAACGAATTGAATCTACCTTCTGAGGAGCGCGTTTGGGACTGCATTGTAAGATGGTGAGTGCAGACTTGGCTCCTCCACCTCGCGCCCCTAAACGCAGCCCGCAAAGCCGACTCGGCTCCTCCACCTTATGCTCCTGAACGCAACTCGCAGGGAAAAATAGGCTCTTTAAATCTGTATAAAATCGATTTAATTTATTTTGACACAAAAAAGAAAGTCAGACTTGCGTACAAATGTGTGTTCACAAGGCACTGGAATGTCTAAGCAATTGTCTAAAAATTCAGCCGGGCCGTATTTTTCCCTCTATGGAAGGAAAAAAAGCATACGAAATTTCCCAAACCTGAAACATTGCTTTAAAAAAACTATTTGAAATGGGTTTTGAAAGCTTAGTAAAGGACAACTAAATTTCCCGACGTTTCGTAACAAATACTAGTTACTTCTTCAAGGGTTAGAGCAGTCCTGACAATTTTCCGATAACAAAAGAACCACATAAAATTAGAACAATTACCTAGTTCAAGCTTCCTAAATGCATCTAAATAAAATAATCAGGGTCAATAACTTAAAAACTAATGTATTTTGTATTTTCTGAAATAAAATCCTGAACAAATTGGCGTTTTTTACTAACTAACCAATTATGTGTATGGAAAAAACGCCAATTTTTCGAGGTTGTCCTAACGTTATGTGACACAATCAAAATTTCCTTATTCATTAATTTATTTTCCTTTACATTTAGTAGCCCTTTACTTAGCATTCAAAACCCACTTCAAATAGTTTTTGTTAAAACTAATGCTAAGGATAAATCAAGTAGACATGAGTCTAAAAACCATCATGACACATTTCTGTGACATGTAATGACGTAGGAATATTTTGTAGCCTATGTTCATTAACGTAGAGTACATGAGCGGTCAAATTTGATTGTAAATAGGGTTAACCTCTTTGATTGGTTGATGCATATGATGACGTCACTTCTTATGACGTAGGGTGGAAGCCGACAAGACTACGAGAGCCCAACACTTGCTTCGCCTGTTGCATCGAGTGAGGTTCACTTTGCTGCCGCCAGATTTTTTCATGCGCCACGTGCGTTGTCACCGTTGGGTGGGACACGCTGAAGAAATGCGGAGGTAAAGCAGCTGGGCCGACATATTTAAATGCTGTTAACCCTTTTCGGTCCACGATAAATATACATACAGTATTACAAGAGAACCTGATGTTTTCACTAAAATAATCAATTTCTATTAACAATAAAATATATTTTTGAAATATATGAAATAATGACCTTATTATTTAATTTTAAAATACTTTTAAACCAAGATAGCAGTGAAAGAATACTTGCATTTTAACTATAACGAAAAAAAAGGAACATTTCGAATGTCAAATGACCAGAAAGGACGTAGGACCAGAAAGGGTTAAACGCTAGGAAGCCTAGAAAGTCTAGAAAGCTTATAAAGTAGATAAAATCCCAATACCAACAGTTCTTTATCAGGTCAGAGTAGTCCCAAATTTAGAAAAAATACACCAAGGGACGGACTGAGCTGTCTGAAAGGGAAGAAATGGTTTTGTTGCAAGATAAAAAATTGTGGTGGAGATTTCAAATACCCGAGTTACAAATCAAAACGCGAACTTCTATAAAAAAAAATATATCTTTAGAAAAAAACATCTTAAAAACTACTTTAAAAGAAATCAAATACAATGGTTGCAATGGGCTGCAATTATTCGATAAAAAATGGTGGTTGAGGTTTTTAAATCCACAAGCGAAATTCCGTGGCTGGCAGGCTTAGATTTCTGTCTAGGTCTAATGGAACTTGTATTATACTAAAAGTCAACCTTACAATGGTTGACTGACAAGAAACAGCTGCTGTCTCTGTGAACAGCAGCTGTTTCCATCTCAACCGAGCGTCAACTTTAAGCTAGACGTCTTCAAACAGTCCCTTAGCAACTAACTGATCGTTAATGGATGATTTGAATCTGTATTGCATTTACTTGCGATTTATTTTAAATTACATTTTTCATGATCTTGTTTCCAGTTTTGGATTTCATAAAATGCAACTTCAGAGCTTTGAATTGTATGATAAAACTAGCTTTCAACTGTCTTTAGAGGGAGGTTCAGCTAGAAAGAGAAGACAGATTGCAAGGCAAAGGTATCCAAGAGGCTTCTTTGTTTATCTTATGTGAGAAACAAAAAATGCTCCAAACTGAGCTTTTGTTTCTCAATTCAAAAACTCGTTCTTAATTTGAAATTAACTCAATTGAATTGATAAATTGGTTAATTTAGAACAAATTAAATCAAGAACAGAATGTTTTACTAAATAACTCAACTCCTAGTTGCCTCGTGGCAACCTACACTGACATGCAGTGGAATTAAGATGTTTCTGCGAGCTGAAATCATAACTGAAGAGTTAATAAATCTGCAGAAACCGTGTCTTCGAGCCTAGTTGAAGCCCACTAACAAAACGCTTGCCCTTATGCTGCGCGCGCAGGTTTGCAGCCGACACCATACGAGAGGTATGCAAGTTAACAGAGGAAGCGGACAAGCCTGCGCACGCGCGACCCCGTGTCTCGCAACAGGTTCTCTTTGCGATGGGGGGGTGGAGTGGACCACATCCGACTGACTTTGTTGAGGTGAGAATGCATCTTTGCCACCCAAAGTTGGAGGTCCCCTTGGTGCTCTAGCTCCGGCAACGGGTTTCTTCTCCTCCCTTCTAGCCTTGCTTAGGTTCATCATCATCCACTCATTTACCAACGTCAGAAGACCAGTGCCAAAACAGTGCGTCGCTAAGCCCATCGAATCAATCAATATTTTACAGGTTGATCGATTGATTATTGTGTTTCACGGTGCACTGTTTTGACAACGGACCCTGCGGCACTGGTCTATTGACGTCAGTGAATGAGTGAATGATGATGATGATGAACCTAACCTAGCCTAAACCCGGTGCTGGCACGTAGCCTACTCCTGTCGAAGAGCACCAAGGGGACCACCGGCCAAACGTCCCTTCCGAAGGACGGTACAACGCGAACAACAGGATTCCTCCACATATCCATGCTGTCGAGAGGTTGATAAGCAAGGCGAATGAAGTTGTTATACCAGCTTTCATCCCTTCAACCTCTCTCCCGAACAGAACTGGTTATGATTATGATGATCACCCATCCAATACCTGACCCAGCGCAGTGTTGCTTAACTTCGGTGATCTCATGAGAACCGGTGTTTCCAACACGCCAAACAGTTCGGTCTTTTACAGGTAGTCACATTAAAGTTTGCTCAAACGCACGACAGGTCTACGACTGCCGACGCAACGCGTGGATCGAGTGCACGAAGGCTGTGGATCCCGCCGGTCCTCGTGCATACCACGGTGCAGCGGCAATCGGAGGGCGCATTCTGGTGGTCGGCGGCTTTGATGGCAAGTACGAGTACTACAGCTCGTGTCGTTGGTTCGACGCCCGGCAGTGCGCGTGGAGCGACGCAGGCGCAATGCACTACAGGCGCTGTTATGTCTCGGTAGCGGTGAGTAAATTGAAATCTTCGAATTTTCTATATTGACCAGCCTCCCAAGATTCAATTTCGTGCTGGACAGACGGTTTCTTTGTGCAAACTGCAACGCGAACGTTCACCGTTGTTCAATGGGAAACGCAAACAACAGGATTCCTCCACAAATCCATGCTGTCGAGAGGTTGATAAGCAAGGCGAGTGAAGTTGCTTTACTAACTTTCATCCCTCCAACCTCTCTCCCGAACAGAACTGGTCATGTGTATGATGGTTACCCATCCAATACCTGACCCAGCGCAGTGTTGCTTAACTTCAACGATCTCACGAGAACCGTTCTGTGGCGTACTTCATGATCTGTTTGTCGCCAACAGGTTGCCGGCGAGACTGTTTTTGCTCTAGGCGGGTTCGACGGACAGTTCCGTCACAACACGGCCGAGCGGTACAGCGCATGCGCCAACCAATGGGAACTGATCGCTCCAATGCACGAGCAACGATCCGATGCTAGCGCAGCGGCCTTGGAGGGAAAAATTTACGTGGCCGGGGGATTCGATGGCCTTGAGTGTATTGATTCTTGCGAGGTACTTTAGACCCGCTGATCTCAAATAACCTGGATAGAGCAAAGGATCCAGCCAGCTGATCTCAAATAACCTAGATAGAGCATAGGATCCAGCCAGCTGATCTCAAATAACCTGGATAGAGCATAGGATCCAGCCAGCTGATCTCAAATAACCTGGATAGAGCATAGGATCCAGCCAGCTGATCTCAAATAACCCGGATAGAGCATACGATCCAGCCAGCTGATCTTAAATACCCTGGATAGAGCATAGGATCTAGCCAGCTGATCTCAAATAACCTGGATAGAGCATAGGATCCAGCCAGCTGATCTCAAATAACCTGGGTAGAGCATAGGATCCAGCCAGCTGATCTTAAATAACCTGGATAGAGCATAGGATCCAGCCAGCTGATCTCAAATAACCTGGATAGAGCATAGGATCCAGCCAGCTGATCTCAAATAACCTTGATAGAGCATAGGATCCAGCCAGCTGATCTCAAATAACCTGGATAGAACATAGGATCCAGCCAGCTGATCTCAAATAACTTGGATAGAGCATAGGATCCAGCCAGCTGATCTCAAATAATCTGGATAGAGCATAGGATCCAGCCAGCTGATCTCAAATAACCTGGATAGAGCATAGGATCCAGCCAGCTGATCTCAAATAACATGGATAGAGCATAGGATCCAGCCAGCTGATCTCAAACAACCTGGATGGTGCAAGATTATCACAAAGCACCTGTTGCTGGCAGGTGTACGATCCGACGTCAAATCAGTGGACGTTGCTGAGGCCGATGCTAGCGCGGCGTAGCGGTGTCTCTTGCGTTGTCAACAGCGGCTTCTTCTACGCTCTCGGCGGTTTCAACGGTGAATGCCGACTGGCAAGCTGCGAGAGGTAAGCCTTTTTTTGCCAAAGTTACCCTTCTTTAGATAAACCAACTAAGATCGCAAAATTCGTTTGACTACCAGCCTAAATTTGTAAGAACTTTGAAATGCTGGAAGATGATGACACTGACGGTCTGGTTGCTGGCATCAGTCAGTATTACAAACGTAAAGATTTTCTCCAAAATCATGACTTTCATTTTACATTTTCTTTGGAGTAGCTATTCCAAAGTCCAACTTTTTTACAGTAGTGGTATTTGATGAGCAAAGCGAAATCTTTGAGATGGATTATCATGGTTGGGTTTTACCAAAATTTTCAAGTATGATGGAATTAAACTCACAGAAACATCTGAATTTCACTGCATGTAAATTGTAAGTCGTCAAGGCAACAGTTTCAACAAAATGTTCAACTATAAGTTGGATCTCTAGCTCACAGAAACATCTGAATTTCACTGCATGTGATTGGAAGTCGTCATGGCAACAGTTTCAACAAAATGTTTAACTTTAAGTTGGATCTCTAGCTCACAGAAACATCTGAATTTCAATGCATGTGATTGGAAGTCATCATGGCAACAGGTTCAACAAAATGTTGACCTAAAAGTTGGATCTCTAGCTCACAGAAACATCTGAATTTCACTGCATGTAATTGGAAGTCGCCATGGCAATAGTTTCAACTAACACTTCAACGAAGAGGCTAGATTGCGATAAAAACTGGCCGAAGATAAGATTTAACATCCTATACAAGATGTAATACCATAAAACAATGCCCCGTGTCTTAATCCCGTTGGTTTTTACCGACCAAACATAAGTTTCACTGAAACCCAAAGCTAGAAAGCGTCAAAAATGCACGCGAGAACCAAATGCCACTCAACCTCGTGTACTGGCAGGCTGGATCCCGTGACCGGAACATGGCAAGCCGTGGCCGACATGTTGTTTGCAAGAAGCAACTTCGGGTGCGAGCTCTTGGACGGCAGAATACACGTCTTCGGTGGGTAAGTTGACGCTCAACATGACGCCGTAATGCTGAACGCGACGCTCTGATGTTTAACGCAATGCTCGCAGGTTCAATGGCAGCTCCACGTGTCCGGACACCGAGTGTTTGGACACCGACGCCTCCTCCTGGCTGCCGCGATCTAACATGAAACTCCACCGCAGCGCACTGGCTACAGTGGCACTCTTTGCACTGCCTAACAGGTGGGTGACCACCATTTCCTAACCTAACCTAACATGTCATTCACCGACAACCAATCGAACAGAGTCACAGGGACAGCGCCAACACAGAGGGACAAGGCCAAGAGGTGGCGGACCTAGGACAAAACAGGCTAGGGGTTTGGATCGGGTTGACCCACAGCTCACTATCAGGTCAGTCCAACGTTCCTGTCATTTACCTACAGTTATTCGACCAGTGTCACAGGGACAGCACCAACAGTGTGTCAAAGGGACAAGGATGGCCGGCCCTTGGTGCTATTAGGCTGCGTGCCGGACCGTGCGGGCTCACCCTCAGCATCCTTCCAGGGCTGAGTACTTTGAGCACGAGGACGACCCGACGCGCGCACGCGTGCTGGAGCTGATGGGCGATTGGCGGGATGCTTTGGACGTCCCGCTCACAGAATGCTGGCCATGCCCGAAGAGCGGGGCGACGGAAATGGGGCAGGGCATGGCCGGTTGCAGTGGCGACCGTTAGCGAATTGACGCCTGTATTTATTTTCAATAAACAAAAAATCTCGAGTGATTCAAAAAATGGTTAAATGGTTGGTTAAAAAATGTTTACCCAAAATTGCTACGATCTCGTCCATACGAGTCGCCTCGGTCTCTTCCCCATTGTGGGGATCCCTGATCACACCCTGCGAGCTGGAATCTGTGTGCCCAGATAGCTCAGTTGGCAATTGGGAGGTCCCAGTTTTGTATACCGGTACTGGCACATTTTTCCAGTCTAGCTCCCCGTCCATCTATAGAGATACCATTCTAAGTTAAATATCTACGCAAAACCTTGGGGCTGGGGTGCCCGCAAAGCTTTACGGCATGGAACGCCCTCAACTGTTCTACGTACTCAACGGTTCTACTGGTGAACGCAAAAAAAGGACTGTTTGGCAACTATTCTCCTTGCAACTATTCTACTGCTGTACTTGTCAAATACTGGGTAAAAACAAGTGAATACCGTTTGCATGTTTTCTTCAGGATTTCTTCAGTGGTCGACAGATAATAAACAGATTTACAGATATTATTTGAGACTATATTTTATTTTCCAACCCAGGCGGTTTTGCGTGTTGGAAGCACCGGTTCCCATAAGATCACCGAAGTTAAGCAACACTGCGCTGACTCAGGTATTTCGACAAAAAGATGTACAAATGCTCGTTGTGTGGGAAAAAATACTCGCATCGTGGCAGTTATCGCACCCACGTTAACACCCACAAGACCTACAAGTTCAAATGTGATTTTTGCAGTAAAATGTTTGTTTACGAATGTAAACTCAAATCTCACTTGCCGCTACACATAGCAGAAAATCGTATTCCGTGTGACCAGTGTGACAAGACCATCCTTAATAAAAGTTCATTGAAAAACCACAATAAAAAAACCTAAAATTTTGTTAGGCCAATTTTTATGATTTAAGCAGCAGTATTGGAATCTTTAATTATTTTTTTGAGAAAATCGAATTTTCACTTTTATTGAAAATAATCATGTTATTTTATGTTCAGGTTCGATTGCCTCACATTATTATTTGCTAGTAGAAGAATATTTTCTGAGCAGAAAACAACAAGTCTTAACCAAATTTTAAGATTTCACATGTTTGAAAACAGCTTATTAGGCATACGAGCTCTTACCTTTACCCGAGTAATTTTGATGTGTTTCACCCGATACAACATATAATTATTCTTTGACCATACCAACGCAGATACCATAGAAAAGCTGATACTATACAATCTTTGACGAAGTATTTAAAACTATAACCTCAAATACTAAGGTAATTCTCCCGCGGATGCAACTTTGTACTGACCAATGCGCAGTGCGCCCAGAAAATGCACCGTCGGCGATGTAAACGGGCCCGGAAACCATCTCAACATAGCGCAGAAAAAATATCAGAGAAAATCATTTATATACATTTTTAAACAATCCGTGATTTGTACATGCACCAAATTTGAACAAGAAGTGGCCCTTATTATTGTCAACAATATCCTGCTTCCAGATCGCCTTGTACAAATCTCGTTCTGGCGCAACAATGGTCAACAATTAAAATCAATTATGCAAATTTCTAAAAAACCGTAATTTGTACAAGCACCAAGTTCATATTTCACCGCCATCCAAATGTTATATCCAATATTAAAAAATGTGTATGTTTTTTTTTTAAATATACATGAAATTAAATTGTATTTTTACTTACAAAGCTTGTAGTCGAGTCTAATACAAAAGTTGTTTAGGTACTAAACCTTATTGTTCAGTTATTGTAAAGCCAATGCCTAAGGTGTAAGAAACGAATAGAAAGTTGTCCTAGGGCAATTTTAGATATGTTACGTGTGCATTTTGATAGCATTCAATAATTTGATGAAATTTAATATGGAACCTTTTTTTTTATTTCAAAAGTCATATGAAAATTTCATCAAAATTGGAGCTGCCGTTTGGTCGTTGGAGAAGAATCAAACTCACGCAAAGAAAACCAAAACAAATCACGCAAGATAATTTTTGATACAGATTTTGTCATCAATTATCAATCGCTCATCAATTATTGCTGCTTAGGTATAGGTAACTCTAGCAGCAGAAGAAACCAAGTTATAGCAATTTATCTTCCATTTAACCACAACTTAATCACAGTTATTGAAAATAAAACTTCATTTAATAAGAAACATGTTTCTTTTCCTAATAAAAAAATCTCTGAACCCTTTGGAATGCTATAAAATCAGGGTAACTCAAAACCGAAATACCCCAAAAACCAGAGTCAAAGTCTTTGAATGCAATTTCGTAAGATCAAACCACTGATCTGTGGATCAAACACATACAAAGAAAGTCACAAATTACTTCTTTTTAAGGATAATTCATTGCTTCATATAGCATGATTCTATATAACTTTTTAGAACAAGTGGCTAGGTTAGCCTTAATGAGTAAAGTTCCCATCCCTGGATATTATTTAATGCACTCATGTATTATGCATGTGCATAATAGTAATACTGGAATCCATCAATGCATTATGCAAAAAGATTGTTTTTTTTTTCTGAAAATCAAGCAGCAAATATCCATTGGGCCATGATTGGCACCAGAAAGCCTAGGCAGGTAGCAACTATTTGAAGTTTTGTGACTGTAAAATAAAATATGGGTACAAAGTGAGACTATCTTTTACAATTTTCATTGAAGATATTGTCTTCGAAAACTTGTAAATAAAAGGTAAAACTTGAGTATCTACATTGATTTTTTGATAAGACATCTAATCTCAATTATGATCAGAATTGTATAATTATTTGCATTTACTTTGTTTAGGATTTTACAGTCACACACGTGTTACAACTAAAATCTTTGGGCTGACATATTCTCTGAAAATTGAGAACATAATGAGGTTGCGGATGGTTGCAGAAAGACTTATGTTGGGCGCAGCAGTTGGATTTATTGCGATGCGTAAGTTTTCTCATTCAACATTAATTCCATCAAGCCAAGAGAAAAATGCTGGTGGTAACATACCTTTTATTTCCACACAAAATGCAAATCTCGTAAATAAATTAACTTGCGTCTGTTTTTAAACCGCTCCAGGTATTGGCACAGAGTTATTCCGCTCGAATGAATGCACTTGTGGCATCGAAATGGACGACATTGACGGTAACTCCGCGAGCTACGAGTTGGAGGAAAATGGTTTTGATGGTTCCCAAATCGGCGACGACAAGTTTTGCAGCGAGTTTGCAGCCGTAGTGGTGGCAAATCTGATTTTGTTCCAAGCGCCATGGGATTTTATTATTGGTTGAGTTATGTTGTCCAGACCCAGAATACGTAAATCTGTATAAAATTCTCAGTTCCTCTGATTTTTTATTTTTTTGGGCTATAAGAAATAAAATATCTTTGATATATTTCTCTTGGAACTAGCTTGAACTGATAGGCATTATCATATTATATACTAAAAAACACATACAAAATATAGCATCTTTATTTTTCTATAAAATCTAAAATCATTCCACCTTCCATATGTAATAAATAATTTATGATCAACAGTTAAAAAATATTCGAGCAACACATGCAAGTAACAAAAAAGCTCTTCAAGCAATCTTGCTCTCAGAACTTTCAAAATGTTTACAGAAATGGATAAGAACCATAAATAAGAATGGGGTTTTTATCCATTCACTACACCTCATAATATTCCTCTGAAAATGTACGTACTAATGTGTCATGATATCTTGCTAAACACAAGATGCCCAAATTAAAATAAGCAATCCATTTAGAAAAAAAATGCCTGAAATTGCCTATTCAGAGCAATTCAGAGCCAGTTTGAATTTGGTTTCAGTAGCTCTTATGGCAGAAGACAGTACAAGCATATCATTTGCTAGCATCTTACATCTTACCATTGTAAAATTCAAAAGATCTGGCTTTTGAAAATTCAGTGACTGAACAAACCAGAGGCAAGTTTTAACACGTAACACCAAGGCACTCTTTTGCCAAACAAAAAGTTTAATTTACTGCTGAAAATTTTAACAATCCATGCAGTACTCTGTTTTTATATATCAAAGTAACAATTTTGGTAAAAGAATAATTTCAATAGCTACTAGGAAGCCTAGTAGCTAGTCAACTAGCATACTAGCCCAATTCTTGTAAATTATAACCAAAAATAAAAACAACTATTTGCTAAAGGGGATGCAAATATTGAAATTGGGCAAGTGATTCAGGTATACATAAATACATTTTCAGATATTCTTGATTGTAACACCATTTCCTCCTCTTAAATTTATGCAACCAAAAAAAAAAAAATACAATGTTATAACCACTTTAAGAAAGACAAAGGCAATGCGCGAAAACGTATTAATTTTCGGAAATTCTAGAAATCTCTCCACAAGTGCTCCACACGACACCAATTTTCTTTTCCGGTAAGTTGTGCTCCTCCTTGCTTTGCTTCTTCACCACAATCATTAACCAGCTTCAAGCCAATCACGCGTATTAACCAAAGCAACTAAAAAAAAAAAAAACATCATGAGCTCATTGATCAACAAATTAAATTAATCTAAATTAAACGCCACGACAGCAGCCGTCTTTTTGAAAGGTTCTCACCCACGATTATAACTGTACTATCCCCTTACTCTCATCTCCCCGTTCGCGCAACTCTCAGCATCTCGTCGACGTCCACTATTTTCACGCGCGGTTTTCCCACGACGCTACCTCTTTGCACCTCTATCGCATCGATAGCTTCCCACCCTGCCCAATCCGTGCGCTCAACACCACGTTCGAACAGCAGGTCTTGCAGCCGCGAAAAGCCTGGCTTGCTCGGGGGCGTCGTGGAGAGGTCGCGCACTATCGCACCAGCAACCGCGAAGGCGTTGCTCATGGTTGAGAGGAGAACGCCGACGGGCCCGGTGCCTAGCCAGCCAGCAACGTAAAGACCTGGGACAGAAAGATAAAAGTGATGAGTACCTCTCTACTAAGATACTTATTCTCTACAAATAACTTTCCAAGACGGAAAAGTCAAAGACATTTTTGTGCTGCTCTTTACGAAGGTTAACTAACTTAGCGTTGACATCGTACCTGGCCCGACAAGTCCATCCTGATTGGGCACGAGCCCAGCGACGGCATCGAAGGGCATGCCCGGGCACGCTGGAACACTCCGGTAGCCGACACTTCTTAGAACCAACCCGCAGTGGAGCGTCTCGTGCTGGTCAGGCTCCAGGACAGCC
The DNA here is from genome assembly GCA_947568835.1 of Protonemura montana. Lineage (NCBI taxonomy): Eukaryota > Metazoa > Arthropoda > Insecta > Plecoptera > Nemouridae > Protonemura > Protonemura montana. The sequence continues at coordinate 12,605,251 of OX387610.1, read as the reverse complement.
CGGTCGCCCTCCAGGCGGTTTACTCCCAGCCGAATCCCGGTCAACTGGGGGCAACAGGCCAGTGAGGGTACCAGAAAGTAAACTATGTGTTAAGTGGTAAGGCACAGAATCTTAGGACTGCAGTAAGAATTGTAAGAACATTGAAACAACAGTAAGAAACATAAAAAAATGGTTTTTGGTCCCAGGACCAAATAAGCTCCGTACTAGACCTAAAAGTCAACATGATATTGATCTGTGTCCAGATGGTTCGTAAATGGAGTCAATTATAATAGTCCATGGTATGGGCATGGTAAATTCAACTCACCTTTTTGGCGGTATGTAGGATTTCGAGTGGTGATCGAAGGAAGATCGGCTGGAAGACTTTCTTGGCACCTGGACTTTGCCTAGGATTGAGCGCAGTCTTGCAGAGCAGCTCGATCAGTCGTTTTCTTGATCTGGGGAGGGCTACACCACAACTATGTTTTTTGCAGGTTTTTCATGATTTAGACCAAATTTTGTACAATCTTGTGACACAAATAACTCCGTCAGTTTTTGAGATTTGAGTCTTGAGAAAATTAGGATTCTAATTATTTACAATAATTTTTGTTTCTTTAGCAGAAAAATATACAAATGAGCAGGCCATTGAAACTGCCTATGCAGTAATTCGAAGGTAATACAGTTTAAGACAAAACATGATGCATGTTAATTGTTTATGAATTGCTACTTGAGGGCTTCACCAACTTAAGCTCGGTAAGTTGAGCACTTATTTCTTTTTTCTCTGCCATTTGGCAGTTTAAGTTTTATCTAGATCATAAGAATTCCAACATTGCGTACTTACTGGGTATAATCTCGGGTATTGCTGTGAAGTCGGCAGCGCTCATGACCGTTGAGCACAGAGGAAGGTTCACCATTTCCCGCAGCTCCTTGATCGTGAAAGCAACGTGAAGCGGGCCTCTGCGTCCAATCAACACCACTCGTTCTACACGACTCTTCGATAACGCCTCGAGAGCGTATTCTGTGATGTCTGTAGTTCTGGAAAGATGGAATCAAAGAATGTATAATCGGCGGATAGTTATGCAAATTTGAAACCGATGTTTTATTTCTTACTTTTGGGTTTTAAATAATCTAGCATTTCTTGAATCTTCCAGAAGACTAGTGTCACAGATGGTAGATGAGTGTATCTATTTTCTTTCTTTTGTACTTACTATTTTATTTTGGGGCTGAGGTCCCAAGCCTAGTCACCTTACTTTCAGTATTTTAGTGAATTCAATTTACAATCGAAGACTTTTTCACTAAAAAAGGACTGGAATTGTATTTGTATTGTCAAGACAGTGAAACAAAGCACTAAGGTGCTTAACTTAATCCCATACCATATATACCCATTATTAATTACTATATAAAGCATTATCATTATTTATTTATATCATATTATATTATATATTTTTTTTATTATTTCAACTAGTAAGTCAGAATTGCAAAGTCAGAATTGTAATCATCTTTATAGCAAATGTTTCTTTGCACTTAGGCTCACGCAAATACTATGCAATTGTATCCAGCATTAAATAAGTAAATAAAATAAAAAATAAATGAAACGGCTCACGGGGGAAGGCGTTGATTGATATCATGTGGGTACCTGAGTGAGTCGACCGGGGTGAGCAGTATCCGGGCGATGTCGAGTGCCACGTTACCCTGACCGAGCACCGCGACCGTCTCGTGCTGAAGATCGAGCGCCAGACTCGAGTCGGCCGGCGCGCCGTTGTACCAGCCAACGACGCGGCGTGCCGACACGCAGTTGTCAAGTGACTCGCCCGGCACGCCCAGCTTGCGGTCGGCGTCTGCTCCGTAAGCCTGGAGACCGGGGAAGTTTCGGGTGATAACAACTCATATTTAAAAGTTTAAATATGTTTATCTTCAAGGGAAAAGTTTTTTTGACTTTTTTAAAATCAGTCTTAAACTCAGAAGACTGCTTAAATTTGTAATTTTCATTTGAGCATGGTTGGAGTGGGTGCAAGAAATGATTAATAAATATTTTATGCATTTTAATGCTGAAGTAATAAGCTTTTTTGGGAAAAAATTAGGAAACTTTCAAGCGGATCCTAGCATAGCCATCAAAGTTATAATGTTTTACATCGAGTATTTGAAGATAAAGGATTACATTGATGTCAACCAAAGTTTTTTTTAATGTATTTCATTCGTCTTGTAGGTAGATTGTCCTAAAGTTGGTTAAACATTTTGTTGGGTTTGGGGGTTTATTTTGCATGTGGAGAACAAAATTCGAAAAAAGAGCAACGTTCGACAGAAATGTGATTCTTCCAACAACATACTAGGTACTCAATTTGCACCGTTCTACCTTGACTGATAAGTGTTAAGGCCAGGGTTGGTCTAAAAAAGATGGAAACCATAACTGGTCTTAAACCAAAAAGCAACTATAATTGTCTGGAGTCGCAACTGGCATCTAGTTTTTTTAAGCTGCAGATAGTAATTAACCAGCTACTTTAAAGAGTACATGTGGGTACTTAAAATAAAAAAAGATTTGAGGGGATAAGTAGATCATAACGGAAACAAAGCAACTGGTTGATAAATAGATTTGTTACGACACTGGTTCTTTTTTTTGGTGAGGAGAAATGGTGGGAAATATTTTTTTTCCAATAGCAATGGACTGCTTATAAGCTATGATTAAGAAAGAGTACACAAACTCACAAGCAAGACGGCGTTGTACGCATCTTGTAGCTCTGCGACCGAAACATCTTGTCCGACATCCACGTTACCAACAAATCTCACTCTATCGCACTGAGCTGTTTTGGTGAATGTGTTGATGACGTTCTTGACTTCGGGGTGATCTGGAGCCACACCGTAACGAACCAGACCGAAAGGAATTGGCAGGCGTTCTAAAATGTCAACTCGTGCATCGGGCAAGTTCTGTTGGACAGATTTGATGGGTGATTAGCTCTTGGCTGAGAACTTTCATTTGAGTAGTCCTTCACTAGAAACACACGCACCTTTATGATGTGTTGCGCAGCGTAAAATCCAGCAGGTCCACTCCCGACAATGCATATCTTTGGCGAATTTACTGTAGCAAAATTTCGGGAAGTCAGTATCAAGTTCCGGCGTGAATGTCTTGCGCAAAATGTTGATATTATAGTCCTCTTCATGCTGTGAATGTTAAAAGAAATATATTCAATGCAAAATTTGAGATAACCACCCACTTCACAAGCTAGCGCTTAACGCGACCTCGATATTCATTGGTTCGAAGTGGCGCTACCTTCATTGCCACTTGTGACTGTCATTTGTGTGTGCGTCAACCTATCATCGCCAGTGCGTGAAGTAATTCAATTAAATAATTAAAATGTCGAGAAACGTTAAAAATCAATTCGTTTATGTCTCAAATTTAACATAGCCATGCCATCGTGATATTTAATCGTATTTTATACTTTCTGGAGCGATAAAGTGTCGGTGACATAACCTTACTTGTATTAGCAAGATCTGACAGATTGCAATATGAAGAAGATAACTGGACATTTTCGTAATGCGACGACTTGGGATCCATGTTTGATCATATCACAAATAATCGCGATGCAAAGCGTGATGTATGTCGGTCTGGGCATGTGGACTGTTCTAATGGAGCTTTTGGTTGGTTCCGCGCGGTCGCTCGACCATTTGTTCAAGTACCAGGTGCGTTCTTGACATCGGCAGTAGTTTCTCATTGGTTTGCTTATTGCAGATGGAAATTTTTAGATTTCACAATTTGTAACGGTGCTAATATCAGAACTGTTACAGGAAATTCACATACGAGACTTTGGAGGCAAGCTGGTAATCACCGCATTTGTCCTGAGTGCATTAACAACGTAAGAACAAAGATCCATGAAAGGATATGAAATTAAACATCTTATCTACCTCTGTAAAACATGCATAGCCACATTTATCTCCCGTTAGTGTAGACTAGGGCTTTATATGCACAATCTAAGTTGTGGTGTGCTAGGGCTTTATATGCACAATCTAAGTTGTGGTGTGTCCAAAATCCTGTGTAGCTTTTTCTCTCGTTTCTGTTCTCCTTTTTTTATTCACCTTTCTTTCGTAGTAAACCACGATGTCGTAGACCTATTCCTTTTGTTGGCTGTACTCTCAAGCTCAAACTTCTAGAACTTTTGTTCAGTAGCGTAAAAATAAGGCAGTTATAACATTTACTGCAAATTTTGGCCCAATTCAAATCTGTATTTGCTCTCCCTTTAAGAGTTTGTGAAATTCTTCGTAAATCTTGATGAGTTAGAAAACGTTTGACCGATTTGTCGGTAAGAGAAAGGGATATCAGTTGTGAACTTAAAAAGATTTCCTGTTCAAAGTCAGAGTAGTGGTTTGGCCAAGAAACTGCAAACACATATACACAAGTTACTTTTTTGGGGCTAGAAAGGATACCTTTTAGGATATGTTTTAAGGATGAATGACCTGACATTATTTTTTTTCCACAGCGCCCTTGGTCTCTGGTTCATAGTTCAACGTACGAAACTTTGCCTCGATTTCTCTGCCACTGCCCATTTCATCCATCTACTAGTCTGCTGGGGCTACAACTCTAGCTTTCCGACGTCCTACTCATGGTGGCTCCTCAACATCGCATGTCTCACGGTTACCTGCGTTCTCGGGGAGTTCTTGTGTTTACGGACAGAGCTGCAAGCGATACCGCTCGGCATGGGTCCCAAAACGGACCTGTAGTTTCGTTATCATCACGGTGTTTTACTCTTTTATTGCGGCGAAATCCACAACGCAGAGGTGATTTGTTTCAGAGCTTCGTGTGGATGTTATGAGACTGGCTTAGAGTTTAGTCGAGCTCGACTGAGCGTTAAAGGTTTGGGTGCTGGAATTTGAACTGTAAAACAAAATGTTATGCCTGTCTATTGGTATATGTAACAGACTTTTTCTATTGACTAATGATTAATTGTGACATAATCATTAATCTCTTAATTTTGTTGTGAATTTGTGCTAAACAATAATATATTTGTGAAGTAAATTTTAAGTGTATGCATCTTGATGATCTTATCAACTAATTCCAACGGACTAAACTCTGGAATGTATTAAGCCTGTGAATGTACTGCATGTCATTGGTACATGTCATTCATGGTGTTACTATTACTTATTTATTATACAAATCAATAAAAACCATGGTTTATCATGATAATTTTTGTTAGAAGCAATCTATACAAACAAAAAAAAAAAATAGTATAGAAAGGAAACTTCAGTTAACATTTTGGATCACACATCTGACCCATGGTTACTTACACTTGGTAATGTACAGAAGTTAAACATTTACCGTTTATTGAGGTATAAACTCGGTATATTTTTTATCGGCTAGAAATAAGTTTCACGAAACTTATCCCGAACGAAAAGAGTTGTGTAACCGATAACGTGTAACCAATGAAAACCTCTTCTAGTGCCGACTGGCACGGCAATTTCGTAATTGTTATTACTTATTAGATACTTATTCTCCAGTGCAACTCCCATTCCATTATTTTCTTGGACTCCCATTTTGCAGCCAACATGAATAAATTACAGGGTAAGAAAAAACCCCTAGGAATCTGGAAACAGCTTCTGTGATTGGCTGATTACCTTTCAACTTTGAGGGATTTTATCAACCTCTTGACAGCATGGATTTGTGGAGGAATCCTGTTGTTTGCGTTGTACCGTCCTTCGGAAGGGACGTTAAGCCAGTGGTCCCCTTGGTGCTCTTCGACAGGAGTAGGCTACGTGGTGTCACTGGATTTTCTCCCTTCTAGGCTAAGTTAGGTTCATCACTCATTCACGGAAGCAGTTAAACCAGAGCCACATGGTCCGTTGTAAAAAACAGTCCGTTGTGAAACCCCAAATCAATCAATTGAGACATCACTGTAATATTCTGGAGAATATTTGGTGACCAAAGACGTTTGCAGGATTATTGGGAATGGAAACGGAAAGACACACAATCTCATATTGGAGGTTGAAACAATTATAATTAGTTTATTTTACTAATACATTAACGGATCTACACTGAAGCATCAAGCTTGTGCAAAATGGCATGGGATGAAACAATGACATGGACTCTGCTACAAAATATTAGGATACTACTGAGTAATGACTAAGTTAGTAGGTAGTATTGAGTATGTAAATTGGCGTACGTCACTAACCGGGCTTCGACTACGGAAAGAATTCCCATGCGGGGATAATACTAGGCTCAAATAATGATCGTTGTCTTAAAGCGCTGTATCGTTAATGATGTGATTAGGCCAAGTTGCTGATCCGTGCTCGCACCGGCTAGTCCGGGCAAAGTCTATTTAACGAGTTAATATTTTCGTTGACGAGTTTTCGCGAAGATGTCGATTTGTGCGCAAGCATCAAGCCACTAAAAAAAAATGCAGTGACCTAAGACGCTCGCTTAACGTTTTTTAACGTGTGCAAATTATCCTATACACGAGAATCACGGAGACATTTTAAGCTCTGGATTTTATTATTACTTTGGTGTTTAAAATACTTGTTGTTTGACTAATTTTTTTTTTTTTACATCTTTCGATTGATTTAAGATACTTCGTACTCGCTCTGCGAGCCGGATATCGTATTAATATTACGTGTCGTCAAGTGTTATACACTCAACTGTGTCATTTACATAACAATTTTAAAATTTCTTTTAAACGTTCTCGTTTTATCCCTAGTCGAATTGCAAACCGCTTAAATGCTATGTAACTAAAACATACATAAACTCTGTATAAATCAGTCGCAAAGTCTAGCTAAGCGATGATAACTGGCGTGAAACAAACACAAAAGCCGCTAGGTCTTGAGCAATCAATTTAACAAGCTAATCATTACCGTATACACGCTGGCAAGGATTTTACCACATAATGGGACTCGGTTTCAATACTATGCAGCCTTCGATCGTTGATAGCTAGCTGGGGAGGCTGACAGAACGTTTTCACGAAAATAGCCTGGTGCAACGAAGATTTAAATAAGCAACTGAATTGCCTACAGAGTAGCTATGGAGTAGCTATAGTCATCATTCACTAATGATGAGAAAATTACGAGAAAATATGTTTATCGCAATGGAAAAAATGGATGAGTGAAATTGCTAAAGAAAAGCCAAACGATCTGCTTGAAATGTTCAAATACAAGCAGTAACGATAAAAATACTATGAATGTGTGGTCAGTGCACTCTAACCTTAACTAGATATCAGCTATCGAACTTTTCTCAGACGAGCACCTACCGACTAACAGAGAGGAAAAGTGGTAGCGTTAAAGTCACGCGTTCTAACCTAGTTGCAAGCGCTCAGCAGGGCAGGCGCGATAAACCGAGAGATGAGAAATTCGGAAGATGTGTGAGAGAGAGTTTGAGATTACGGACAGGCCGGAGGTTAACCTTGATCGATGCTCGATTGCGGGGAAAGTTCTTCGTTGCCTTCCTCGATGACGGAGTCCTCTTCGATTCTTTTCCGCTCCAGGAGCAGCTCGCGGCGTTTCTGCGGATAGAAAGAGGATGTCTCTCAAGGATCCCTAATTAGAAATAATAATAATAATAATAATAATATGTTTTATTTGTCATAAAATCATACAATGATATCGACAATTGTCACTTTATATATAAAAAAAAAATCAACTTCCTACTTCTAGTACCTATACATTTGTATAAAATTCGTCAAGAGTATAAAAACAATGATCCCTTAAAAATTCCTTTAACAGCTTTAAAAATTGTTTCTCGTCCTTTAGAATTTGAATATTTTTGGGGAGTAAGTGAAAAAGTTTTTTTCCCATAGCTCCAGGACTTGTATCATTAATACTTTCTTTACATTTATATTTACTGGCACATCTTGTTAAAGAAAATTCAGTTGTTAAAATTTTCTGGTTAATAACATATAAAATAACATCATGAATGTATATACAAGCCAAAGGTAGTATGTCAAATTTTTTAAAAAGGGGGCGGCATGAATCTTTATAAAATACACCAGCTGTTGTAGGATTAAAACTAGCATTAGCTAGGTATCGAACCGCTCGTTTTTGCAGTATGAACAGTTTTTTTGCATAGTTGCTATGCCCCCAAAGAACAATACCATATGAAATCCTGGAATGTATATAAGCATAATACACCATTTTGGCACAAATGAAACTACTCACTTTCAGGATCCTTTTGACTAGAAAACAACCAGATGCCAATTTTAACGCAATGCTATCGATATGGGAGAGCCACTTTAGCCGGTCATCGATTGTCAGGCCAAGGAATCTTGTTTCCCTTACAACTCGTATGCTCTTACCATTTATATAAAAAAGAGGGTTTTTGTTGTTTTTATTCTTAATTAGCTTCAACTGAAAGTCAATTAAAACAGTTTTCTTGTTATTTAGAATTAAATTATTTTTTGAGCTCCAGTCAGTTATTTGCGAAATTGCCAGTTTACTAGAAGCATGGATATTCCTAATATCATCGCAGACAAGTTGGGTCGTATCGTCAGCAAACGCTGTAAGTGTTCCAATATTCAAAGCTGTATTTAAATCATTCGTGAAAATTATAAAGAGTATAGGAGCCTACTGAGTGTAGGATAACATGAATGTTTGTTCCACCAGGTTTCATACTTCAATTCGGAGCCAATTTCAATGTTTCCTCCCATAAGAAAAACACAGAAATACCCTTGGATCCCTTTGCCCCAAAATCTGCCTTCTCTCTAACTGAGGCTACCTAAATAGGTAGATCAAAGTACATTACAAAGGCAGTAAGATAAAAAGGTAAGTTAGTAGATAAGTGGAGTTAGGTCACCAATGTCATTTCTCTATGCCAAGAGTGTGACAAAGTATAGATGCAGTCAATGGCATATTGACAAAAACTATTTCAACTGGGTTTTAAATGCTAAGTGAAAAACAACTAAATTTCCCAATGTCTCGTAACTTGTACCTGTTACTTTATCAAGGGTTAGATCAGTCCAACTAGATATCAGTCACCAGTTAGATAATGACACTATTAAAAACGTTTGAATTTTATTATTATTCATTATGTCACACTTATTTTATTTTATATTACTTTATTATGTAATCATTTGTGGTGCCAAAAATACACCATAGACCTAGGAACCAGCATAGGCCAGATTTCCTGCTAGCACTAACCACCGGTATACTTGTACCTAAGTTAGAAATCAATAAATAAAATAAATAAATAGATAAATATCTAACAAAAACTATTTTAAATGGATTTTGAATGCTAAGTAAAGGACATCTAAATTAATTGTCCCCCATTCAAATGGGACAACCCATTTCAAGTAGTTTTTGTTAAAACTAGTGCTAAGGCTATCAAGTAGACACGAGTCTAAAAATAATCATAAATAAATATCTCTTTTTGAAGCTTAAAAGTAAAAAAACCTGTTGTTTGCCAACTGAAACTGTATAGAATCCCGCTTCTGCAGCCGATGCTAAGTAATTAGAACCAGCCAGACTGCCATTGTACCCACCTCGTCATCGAGCTCCACGATGCGCCCCTCGATGCGTGGTGCGAGCTGGCAGGACTCGTGCTCGAGGTCGTCAAGACTCGCGCGTCGCGTGAGCTTTGCGCGGACTGCGTGGTGCGGTCCGTGCGGCAGTCCATGTCGCGCTGACGGTTCTTCCACCGTACTGCCTCTGTGTGCCGCATTAACAGCGTTAGAACCCATCAGCAGGAAGTGTGTGTTGTGGAAATATGTTTTTCCCGTTGCCTTTTATGATGCACTTGCTTTCTGGTCATTTCAAAGGACTTTACAAAATAAAATTTCACAGAGTCTCTAAAATTGAACTTTGAATTTTGTGATTTTGTAAATTTTTTGGGCTTTTTACTCTTTAGTACCTACTCAGAAAGTCACGCTGTTCTTTGCATGAGTAGGCTAGAACTTTCCCCTGATACGTTAAGCGTTGAATGTGAAAAGTGCTTTAAAAGGCGTGAAACCTGATTTAAAAAAATGTGCGGGGTATTTTATTATTATAAACTTAGAATTTTATTATTAAAAATTTATGCCTAAATGCCCCATTAAGGCATCCATTTTTGAGAGGGGAGTAGTGTTTCTGATAATCAAGTGCTTTTTGGGGTAAGGATCTTTATTACGAGGATAAGTTTGTAGAATGGTAGGGTGCTGAAATGACTGTTCTAGAAACTCTCAAATTTAAAACAATCCCATGCCTGCTTCCCAAAACTGGTTAGCTCTTCAAGATATTCGAAGTTCTAACTCGAATTTCTACTTTCGACAGACGTTAGGATAAAAAATACAAACTAAAACGACAATAAAAATATTACAGCAACGACCGTGCCACCAAAATTAGCATAACGAATACCAATGATTACTGAATTCGAAGTCTTGTGACAAATACAAGAGCCGAGATGCTGGCGATAAAGCGCAGCATTAATAAGAGACTACCGAAGAGAAGCATTAAGAAGTTACCGAGAAGAGACTCGCTTCTCTCCAGTGATAAAGGCAACAGCCGAAGCGTTAACAAAGAATATCCACTATCGCAGCCTGCCAGTCCCGCTCGGTAAGTTTCATACTCGCCCTTTACTTTCCCAATCAACATATTCAAAATGAAATTAGGTAACACTTGAAACGATGGTGATGTCACCTGAGCAATCTATATTTTTGCTGGTTAAGAACTCAACTAGCAGCCATTTATTTCCAAGACAGCTTAAAATAAGTGCTAAGGTACCAAGGAAATACTGTTTTAGTAAGATGAATCATCAATCACTAGATGATTGGTTACCCCATACCTCGTTTTATTTGTATTGCATGCTGTTAGTAAGATATAGAACATGAAAGTCTTCTTCGCAACTCACCGCAACGCTGGTGCCGAAACCTCGCTCCGAAAGAGTAAAGTGTACTTGCTTTTAACTGTGAATATTTATTCAAGAGCGTGCACCAAGCCAAAGTTTGGGAAATAGTTGGAATTTAAGTGAAAATTAACACAGGTACTTAATTATAAACTTTCTAAGTGACTTTTAAAAAATGCTGCTTACAGTTGTGTTAGCCTTACCTTGCTACAAGCTGGTGGACTCTGATTACACATTGCCAACTTTAGAATGCAAAATAAAGCCAGTCTTCACCGGGGAGTTTGAAATTAACCAGAAAATTATGACCAAACAATGCATCATGCACTTAAATTCTTTGTGGATTTATCAGTTTATTTACGTGAAATTAATTCTATTGAAAAATAAGAACTTAAATGCAAAACTAAAAGTCTTAATGACTTCTGCTAAATACCTACCGTACAGTAGCGGATTCTAGCAATGGCTGCCAAGAAGCAGTTTGCGAGCTTGGTTTCCTGCCTAAACCTGATAGAAGTTAAAAGTAATCTAAAACATATTAATTTTAACTTTGGATGATAAACATTTATTGTTTTTCATTAAATATTTTGTTTTCCTGGAATTATTAAATGTTTCAACCAAAGAAAAACATTATTTTGTTGCTTTTAAATCGGATAGTTAACAGTAGCATCATGGTGTCATATTTTCCTGGTTGGTACAAGCACCCCAGAAAGTGGCAAACTCAAATTAATCCTAGTGTAGGGTTGTTTAAGACCATGAAGGGTTTATTTCTTGAAGGAGGTTATTTGTCTTGAAAAGCTTGCCTACTTGATGAAAAATAATATCATTGCTCTTCAATCATGCCTATTTCATCTTTCACTTATCAAGACTTGAGATAAAGTCTAAAAGTCACAGAGTATTTCTGCTGCAAATAAATAAGTAACCAAGTTTTTCAAGTTTTTTAAGGAAAAGAAGGAAAAAACAGAAAGAGGCGGGTAATGGATTTTATGTCAGCTACCTTCTGTGGGAGTCACTTTTAACAAAGGGAGGAAAGAAATGTATGCAAAATAACTTTGAGTAGTATCGTTGAGTGTGTAGCATCATAATTCGATGTCTATTTCCTGGGTTTTTTCTATTGTTTTTGGTATTTCCTTCTAAACAAGTTGTAAGGCAAGCGCTGAAAGAACATTTCATTGCTTCAAATGAAACTTGAACCCATTCCTTTAGACAAATAACATGGTTAATGAGCAGTCTAAAGCTTTATGACACATGTAAAAAAATGCTGAAATCCACCCTTTTTTTACACAGCTAAAATGGAGTATAGATAATTATAAGAATTTATCGCTACCCACAGCAAGGTAGCCGACAGATTTCAGGAAGATATTTTACCTCTTCACCTCCCGCCACCGCGTACGGACTAACTACTTGCCTTGAGAACTGCGCGATAGCATGCGATATGACGCTGAATCGCGCAGCCACTTGCCTGCGCAAGGGCGGCGGTCCGTCCAGGTCTGCCGTGTCCAGGGTCTTGACGAGGCTGTGACGTCGGGACAGTGTCACCAGGCTCTGGCGATGTTTCGAGTGCCGCTTGGTCTTGCCCAGGCGCATGTTGATAGCCGTGAAGTGGTTTTGGATCGCCAGCCCGAGGTCTGGACACTCTTCTTCGGACATCTGTGGGGATCGAGGGAATCGGATTACAAACTCCGAGTCCAGAGCCACGTCAGGCACTACTTACGATCGTGTAGATCATTTCGTAACAACTAAAGATGAGTGACAAACGATTTTAAGAAAATAAATAAAAGTGTACTACAGTGATGCTTGTGCATGGAATGGTTTTTATCTCTCGACAGCATGGATTTGTGGAGGAATCTTGTTGTTTGCGTTGAACCGTCCTTCGGGAGGGACGTTAAGCCGGTGGTCCCCTTGGTACTATTCGACAGGAATAGGCTACGTGCCGGGACTGAAATTTCCCTCCTCCCTTCTAGACTAGGTTAGGTTCATTATCATCCTCATCATCATCCTCTCATTCACTGACGCCATTAAACCAGTGCCGCATGGCCATATATCAAAACAGTGCGACGTTAAACCCCACAAATCAATCATCAATCAATAATCTTACCACAGTGGGCGTGTCCTTGAAGACTGCGTACCCATCGCAACCCGACCGCACGTACATCTTGGTCGCCAGACGGTACGGCTGTGTAGGCACGAGGTACTCGTCGCCGACCCTAACGAGGGCAGGGTCAACACGACGGCCGGGCGGGGCGCGTGGGTCGAACGCGAACGAGACTCCGGCCACTTGCGGGAACCGACCCTCGAGCTTCGGGTGCATCGACACGCTGTTCTCGAGAGCGGTCAGGATTTGCTCGCCTGAGAAGTCGGGTGGAGTTAGACAGGAGGGCAGCAGCGATAATGAGAGATCAAATCGGTGACTTGGTGAAGAAGCATTACGCTAACAATACGCTAAATACGCTAAAAAGCAACACGATATTTCCGTTTTGCCATAAACCGTTGTAAAAATATTAATTTACATAATAATTAATCAGCACCACAGTGTTTTTGCATGGAATCTACTTCTTTCTATTTTACATCACAAATCGGAGTTGAATACGCAATTGAGATTCACAGAAGGACCACGAACCTTGGCAAATATTACGGAATATTGCTGCAAAGGCCAGGTATTTATTTATTTATTTGTTTATTAATAGCTTCGGTATAACAATAATTACCTGAGGCTAATAGAATTACAAAAGTGTTTATAGAATTTACGATATAATTTTATATAATTTTGTGGTTAGCTTATAAATTTTATTCAATTAAATTTACAGTGGTATTTCATATTTTTTGGAAATGTAGTCATTATATCGTGGGGCAGCGCATTCCACAGCTAATTGATCGGGCCAAGAATACTTGATGGCCCATGTTGCCATTGTACCTAGGGAGGTACAAGAAGGCTTGATGGCCCATGTTGCTATTGTACCTAGGGAGGTACAAGAAGGCTTGATGGCCCATGTTGCTATTGTACCTAGGGAGGTACAAGAAGACTTGATGGCCCATGTTGCTATTGTACCCAGGGAGGTACAAGAAGGTTTGATGGCCCATGTTGCCATTGTACCTAGGGAGGTACAAGAAGGCTTGATGGCCCATGTCGCTATTGTACCTAGGGAGGTACAAGAAGGCTTGATGGCCCATGTTACTATTGTACCCAGGGAGGTACAAGAAGGCTTGATAGCCCATGTCGCTATTGTACCTAGGGAGGTACAAGAAGGCTTGATAGCCCATGTCTCTATTGTACCTAGGGAGGTACAAGAAGGCTTGTTGGCTATGTTGCTATTGTACCTAGGGAGGTACAAGAAGGCTTGATAGCCCATGTCTCTATTGTACCTAGGGAGGTACAAGAAGGCTTGTTGGCTATGTTGCTATTGTACCTAGGGAGGTACATTTTCAGAGGGTTACATTTTACATTTTTATTTACTCGATTCTTTTTCGGGCACGCTTACGATTACTCACCAGTTACGGAGATGACAACCAAAGGATCCGTCATCGGAACGATTGTCACCAGATCTCGCATCGTAAAGTCTCCTGAAAATAGCAAAAATTAAACATTTTGGGGCAATCACTGCAACCTAGAATTAGCAATCACTTTAAATAAGTTGAGATAAAACTATCCCGACCAGTCCAGCTGCCTGGCCATCTGATAGGGGCACAATAAATACAAATAAACACACATGTATCACTGGTTTAAATATGCAGTTCAACTTCTCAGGCTTCTATTCTATTCTTAGACTTGACCGATGACAGGATACCTCGGCAGCAATATTCTTCGCTGCCGCATCACGGTAGGTGTGTAAACACGTTGTTTACGTCAATAGAAAAGGTCACTCATAATCCTACTATATCCTATATAACTAAAAAATTCATGTCCCCGTTTGGGCATCAATTTTTGAGGTGATTATAGTGTTCGTAATAATAAAATACCCCGCGCATTGGAAACGTTTGCAATTTAAATAAGATTTCAACTAGCACGCAATTTATTATCTTCTCAGCGTCAGTTTCTCTTGGATCGAGCAACAATATCAACAGTGCTAGACTTTATTTGAGCAACACAGACATTCAACTCTGGATTGAATTCTCCTTAGAAGCTTAATTTTGCAGGTTGCAGGTGCTCAGGGCATTCTACCAACTACAAGAAATTTGAACTCTCCTGAGAGAGGGTAGAGGAGCTAGACTGAAAAAATGTGCAACCGAACCAGGATACGAACCCAGTCCAAATTGCCGGTTGGGTGCTTTACCAACGAAGCTAACCGGGCACACATATTCCATTTTTTCACAGGGTAGGATAAGAGATCCCCTCTTTAAGGGAAGAGGTCGAGGCGACTCGTATGGGCGAGTACTTCGCAACTCTTTGATGAGATACTACTTCAACGGCCACAGGACAGAACGTCTACATTCCTCGAATCCCGTTTTGTATCTCCAAAGATTGGGTTTGTTGCAGGGTTTTAGTTTTTGACATCCCTGTTCGGCTGCAAGTTTTCCAGTCCAGCTCCTCTTCCATCCTTTGCTTGCTGGTTTCAGCTTCGTAGTGGAGTCACCAGAAAAACTAAGAATATCTTAATCTTCTAAAAGACTTCATTGGAACTCATCCAACAATTTAGTCCATCTCGCTTACACTACCTATCATCCCTTTACAGATTTTTCAGCGATGATCCCACGATGTCGAAATCTGTAATTTGCACTCCAATGAAACGCAGTCCACAACGATTGAATATCTGAGGGTGATGAAGTTGACGATTGTGCTCTGTTGTTGGGCTTTTGATCCTTCACAGGACCTTGGTCGACGTTTCGCCAGCGCTGGTGTCAATAGGTTTTCTAGGATCGTTTTTACGACTGAAATTCCATCACAACGGAGCACAACCGTCAACTTCATCGCCATCAGATTGCGACTCAGAACGACTTCACCATGAGTTGAGTGGTTGTTTTCAGAGCCATGGTTTGATGTTATTATATGTTTTTTGGTTTTGCTCTGTGTTATGAAAATGATTATAAAATGTTAGGTTATTATTAAAATGTAATGAAAATCCTTCTATGAAATATCTGTACAAGCTTTGCCAATGATTAGAACGAACAAATCTATCCCACGCCAGTTCGCATTCCATGTGTACCTATGTACCTATGGTTCTATCTAGTATGTACCTTGCCTCAGTGCAGCAAATACAAATTGGTAAGAGAAAAGTAAATACTAAATAAATACTAAATACTAAAACCGAACCCGCTAGCGTACCTGCCGGATGAATGGTGTCCGATCGCAGCGTGCCCGAGTTAATGACGACGAGGTCTGCACCGGTGGCCGCTAGGATCACGTCGCACACCCAGTTGCCGAGGTTGCACTCGCCCGAACGTAGGGACTCAAACCGCCCGTCTAGCGGCACCGAGAACGTTCCCAGCACGTCGTCCAGCCGGCTATTCATCACGCCTGGCAAGGAAATGCGTTTTGGAGGTTAGGTGGTGGGCGAGGCAGGAGATTCTTGCACGGGGCGATATGGTTTTTACAGACTTCTTGATGGGATTTTAATTTAATTTCACTGTATATAAATGTTAAGGCAACGAGCAGTGTGGCCATTATAAAACATAAAAAGCAGTAAGTACATATTAAGAGTGCTGTTATGGTTGCATTGACGTCTACTGGATCCCAGCAGGTGTACCGTGAAGCAAATGGTTCCAGTGATGGAACCCACACATTTGCAGCATCCTGCAACTAGCTATTAGCTATTTTGTCAGCTATTTCCATTTAAGACAACAATGGACTCAGGTTTTGTAGCACAGCTTTAAAGTTACATTTCACAGTCTAAACCTTCCTGAATGCAGGTGGTTAGTAGATAACATTCAAAGTTACAATCGTACCACCACTTGGTAGAATGGTCAACAACAACAGAAGTGATGTTTCCGCCGCTACCTCTTCCACAATCAGAGGTTGACTTCATATTGTCTGTTCCCACATTCTACACATCAGTAGAGCGTTGTGTCGTACTCCCATAACGCCATAGTTAAGCTGTCATCGCGAAAAATAGCCGCCAAGGACTACTTTATCGACAAAATTGGGGGCAGCTGGAAAATGCCGCCAGGTGAAGTCACTGTCGTTTTAAGTGTTAAGAAATTTTATTTTGTTATTTCTCGCAGATCACTCGCATTCGAGACTGGTTTACGCTCACTTAAAATTTATTAATGCTAACCTCAACGATTGATATGAATATATCAATATTTCAAGTCGTAAAATCGGCAGAGGTTTGTTTAAAAGGACGGCTGCCAATGCGATCAATTATCGCTCTTAGTTACCAAATGTTGCCGGCTCGTTTTCTCCACAGAAACTTTGAAATTTATGTTTATTTCTCCAACTATAACCTACTCGCTCAATGATGGTACTGATTATGATTGCCAACTCCTCAACGAGGTTACAAAATTTCGCGGATGTGGCACTCACTTGCGTACTTGTCGAGCTGTGCTTTCAGAGTCTCGTCTTCCTCGAACGCTGACGTGACGTCGACGGCCTCGATGACCACCTCGACGGCCGCTTTGTCGAAGTTGAGCGTGATCTTGGAGAACTGACGGAAGTCGGTGCCGCTCTTGATCACGTACTTGCCGTTCACCTGACGAACACAAACTCATTTCACGATCTTTGAAGCGAGGATTTTACATGAAAACCGAACTTCTTGGTTACGATTCTAAAAGGTAACCATAGTGAAATCATATTCTTTTACAGACTTAGGCTAAAGAGAGGCTATGTTAGTTCTTATGGGACTACGAATAGCAAGGTTGCCATTGGTAGATTCCTCAATTATTCTACTTATTTTTATAATTATTCATTACGCCTTGCCAAAATATCCGAATAGATTAATTTATTTGAGCGTAAAGTTAGTGTTTATTTATCCCTGCTCTAGTTTTTTTCAAGTCTGAAAATGTTGTGTTTTCATAAGTACTGTATTGGAATTTGCATGTTTAGTCCACATAAATCTACGCACAGTGGCTTTAAAATGATAGAAAAGTCAGGCACGTGTAAATTTACTTTAAATCTTTACATAATCACTAGTAAAGAGGCCACTGGCATAAAAAAAACATTACTGGCCCCATTGATTGCTAAATGATACTCAGGTTGATACTGAAATGTCAGTTTGCAGAAAAAATTCAGTGATCCCAAAAATATAAGCCAACACCAGGTCCAGGACCAAAAGTAAATCCAGCCAAAGCAAAACGGTCAACTACATGCTACAACTCTGAACCACTTTGCCGTTCCATAAAGAAACCAGTTAATTATTACCAATCCTTTCCTACCTCTTTGATCTCGTAAACATGATCGTGCCCGCCTAAAATCAGGTCCACCTCGTCGCAATTCTCCGCCAGCTTGATGTCGTTGGGCGTACGCATGTGGGTAAGTGCGATCACATAGTCACAGCCTTCTTGTTTGAGTTGGGCACCGAGCTGTCGGCCGGCGGTGACAAAGTCGATGAACGTCACTTCGTCCGGGTTTATATTGGCAAGAGTGTCGAGCCATTCACGCTCCACCAAACCCATCTGTGAATGCGGGGTTAAGGTTTTACTTTGGGAACGATGAAAGAGATGGGTAACGATCCAAGGTACAGGTCAAAAAAATGTTAACAAGCTTGAACATTTTACAAGATCCTTTTCTTGAGTGGATACATATATATACACAAAAAGGAAGCTAGACTGGAAAAATTTGCAAATTTGCAAATTTTTCCAGTCTAGCTTCTTTTCCATTATCCACTTGCTGGTTTAAGCTCCCTAGTGGAAATGCCAGAAAACCAAAAAACACTGCATATATATATATGATTTTTTTTGACAGTGATAATTGTTGTTTTAAAATAATTTATAGTTAAAAACGTAGTATTTTTATTGTTTGACTCCCAACGTTTTGATCAGACAGTTTGACCTTTAGGAATGAACATTTGAATATGCCAAAGATTAACCAAGAATTGTTTTTAAATACACTTATTTGTATTTTGGACTATCTAGAGTTACATACAGCCTTGCTCTTAATTTAAATACAAATAGCACCTAGTGAAAGAAGGTTATATTTATTAAAAATGCATTTGGAACAGCTACTGCAAACCCAATTGGCACAATAGTGTCCACTTGTTATCATTTTTTACAAAGCATTGAGTTGTCCAACAATGAGAGACGGTTTTAAAATTTCTTGCACAGGATTTGTCTGACAAAACTGACAGTAAATAGGGATTTGTACCCTTTTCCACAAAAAAAAACCCTGGCACTCACCAACCCAATGCGTTTCCCTGCCCAGTCCACGACATGGGTGATACGACCATCACCCAGCGGTCGACCAGTCTCCTGGTCGATGACGTTTGACATGAGCCATGGAAACTTGGTTTGAGACACCCACTCGCTAAGAACTTCGAGACCAAAGTCTGAAATCAACATTAAAGTCTCTGTAGAGATAAACAAGCATACACACGATAGGATGTTTTTCAATTTATTAGCCTACATACCAAAGTCATGATTTCCAAAGACAGCACAGTGTGTACCGATTTCGTTTAAGACAGGCACCATTTGCTCGCCTTTAGTGAATGAGCTCACTGAAAATAAATCCAATTAATAATCACTGAATCTAAATAAATCATAGCACGGAAGGTGCAATGGAAAAAATATGAAGCCACGGTTTTTTATGAGATGCAGCCATTAAACTCACGTATACTCGGAGAAAATATGTCCCCGGAGAAGAGAATAAGTGGATTTAAAGCAGAAAATGACTTCACTGCTGTGCAAAATCTTGCAGCACCACCAACTGGTTCTTTGACTCTTGAATCGATGTTGTAAACGTCATTGTAATGAATAAGCGTTACTGTTGCCATAGTGCCTCCTGACAGGTTGTGAAGTGTCCTCAGTCCTGCCTGTCGTACTTCTAGAGAAGCCTGCGTGGTAGATAAGCTACAATTAACTTGGAGCTTTCACATGGAGTATTTGTAAGGAGTAACAGAGAACCTGTGTTAGGCAGGATAGGATAAAATTGATAAGCTTGCAAGGTCACAGAGTAGTTAAGATAAGGATGAATGAGATATGAATGTATATACTGTAGAATGTGTATCTAAGAGCATGCAGTTAATAGTGAAAAGCATGTTAACCTGTTTCAGCCATCCTACAACGCTCTTCACACCCAAAGACACATCGGAGGCAGCGGGTATGTCGAATGTGGTCGATGATTCAACTAGATCTGTCCAAGTGGATCTTAAAGCGGCTTGGGCCGCAAAGCCAGCCATTTTATGCCAAGTTTTTAGAACACAAACCAATCGCTTGCAATTTCACACAAAAATGTTAGAAAAAAGCATGAAATCCAGCAAAACGCAGTTGACCCAGTTTATGAGAAGTGGGGTTAGTTACCGAAAAGTACCTGGATGAAGCAGTTATCTAGGCACAATAGAGAGATGAAGCGGTATCAATAGTCTAGAAATCATTCATACCGTTCGAAAGTTCCGTTTATAGCAGACATACCCGAAGAAAATAAATAAACCCCTAGGATTTGTGCTCGGAGAGACCCAGGTTGACAGATCGAAAATGTGATCGCCTTTCAATTTCCGAATAAGGCGTAAAAGTCATATGATGTTTGAAAAAATTGCAATAAAGTCATGATCGGAATACATGATTTTCAGAGGAGAAACACTTTCACTTTCAGCATAATGTAAAAAGTAGGTCAGTGACCGATATTCATTACTGTTGTGGCGACGGGTGTGAAGTAGGCGTCAAGTGCGATTTCATGGCCTGCGCAATTGGGCACGAAGTACAAAAAGGTCAAATAAACAAGGCAAAAAAGGAACAACTATTTATTCCTTCGTGAGGGGTTAAAAATGGACTTACACATTCCAAACCCAGCGTTCCCCATTTACCAATTGGTTTAAAAACATCATTAGATCTTAAATCATTTTCCTAATAATTCCAACGATTCCAACCAGCCATTTTCTCAACACAAGCAACAATGGATGTGAAATTGGGAAGTCTTGAACATGTTTCAACACAATTCGAAAATAGACAGTAAAATATTTAAAATTTGCATAGAGTATTTTATTTAATAGTATTATGCATACCAAGTAAGGCTACAGCAGTATTGTGTTAAACGACCTTAACATACGTTTCTTAACTAAATAATTTTATGTTAGTCATATTTACAAGACGGACAGAAGTTTTTGAGGTACATTACAATACAAACCACTTATAAATATTATTTACAGTTCACTACAAAATGAGTTCAAATATTTGATTGACCATTATCAAACACATTTCTTTAATAATGTTAACGAGAATTTGTGTCTCGCGTTTTTCATAGAGTACAAAATAATATTGGCAAGTACTACCTACTTACAGAAACAGAAATAAAATAGTTATTATTAAATATCTGAGAAAATTATGGCAATAGAATCGATTACTACTCTACCGCTACCTCATCTAAAATATACTTTCTAACTTAAAAACAATACAAATATTACATAAAATAAAATGGCTTAGAGAAGATGATTTTCTATATCTATTGTGGGAGATAAAATGAGTGGTAAGAAATTGGCACAAACAAACTCAACGACCGACTACGTTTTATGACCGCTTTAAAATTATAAAATTGGGCATGGCACTTCCATCACACAAATTCTTTTTATGGCTGGCACTTGGCATTAGCAACTAAACTGGCTACTAGCAGCCCAACCCATTACATAGTAGACAAAGTGCTAGTATTTTCGGAATGAGTACAACCAGAAAAATGATCGACACGATGCCTTCTGGCAACAAGCTGATACCGTACGTTATGTACCGGCAACTTTACAGTTGGTGTAAATCCTGAAAATACTTATAGGGGACTGATAACCAATCTCACCAACACTGTTTAAAACAATCTTAAACGACATTCAGAGTCAATTTTAATCGGCACAGCAATTTACTTCGAGCACTGATATTTTTTAAATTGCAAACCAAAAATTTTAGACAACACACGAAGAGCTTTAAAACTGTGTTGCTTCGAAAATATTATTGTGACTTCTTACTTTGACCTTTAAATCACAATTGAAAAAGTGAGGCCCATCCTTACAGACCATATATTTAACAATGATTTGAGCAGAGAGAAAAATAGGCTGCAAATTCTG
Source organism: Protonemura montana (assembly GCA_947568835.1). NCBI lineage: Eukaryota > Metazoa > Arthropoda > Insecta > Plecoptera > Nemouridae > Protonemura > Protonemura montana. Next base: position 12,583,369 of record OX387610.1, on the reverse strand, counting down.
TACAATTTCTATGAGACAGAACTAGTACAACGCGTTTTTAAATCAGCAACAAATTTAAATTAAATCTTTAATGTGTATTTATCTAAACATGCTCTTTAAACTCTTTCAAAATGTAGGATAAATGATTAGTACCATTATTGTCAAAAAATCGCCCTTAAACACTGATTACGCAAGATTTAAACAGTGTTGGCAAGATCAGCCTTCAGAAATGTAAATACTACTTGGAGGGATAACTCAAACTTTGGTTCTCTTCACGTGTCCCATCTCTCGAAAGGACAAATTCGAAAAAGACAATCTAGCCCATCTGTTGCTGCTATGGGTTCAACACTCTCCTTGTCTCTCTCCCTACAAAGGCATGCAAAGAGGCAGACACTGTTCTTTCTCTACTCTACGGCACAGAAATTCCACGGCACAAATAATCAAAATCGATAAAAAAAAATATCGTTCAGTTGGTTTTTCAACTGAAAAATGGAAGTCGTTATGGAGAGTGACTGCTCATTAGCAAGGAGCAAGACAAGCGAAGCCTCAACTTCTTCGAGATCTCACGAGAACCAAATCACCGCTTGCATTGCGCTTGACTACGAGGCCACTTCCCCAAACTTCACGAAATGTCTGAAACAACGAAAACATTCTTCCGCACGGATCGCCCCACGGAACGTTCGTGGGGCGACTGCAGGCGATTTAGGCGGCACGGCTGCCGTCTATGGACGTTTTGTACTGGTATGGCACTGGCCCGACGCGGCCCATCAGACGTCTACGTCAAGGTGGACGTGAGCGTCGGACACCGCGAGCTTCACGAGCGTCTTCTTTACTCGAAGCACGGGCAGGCGAGCGCTAGCGTTAGGGTTCCAGCACTCGCGCATTAGCTTGGCCATGCTCGACAGCGTCTGCAAGGAAAAGACGATAGGATTAAGCAGGAGATCGATTCGTTGGGTTAAATAACGCTCGTTCTTGAACGAGGGCTCTGTGATGCTGGTTTGATGATGATGATGAAGAAGCTATTAGTCAAGAAAGGAGAAGGGGAAATCCTTTATAGTAACAGAGCGACTCCTGTCGAAGAGCACCAAGGGAACCACCGGCTTAACTTCTATTCCGAAGGACGGTACTATTCCTCCACAAATCTATGCTGTCGAGAGGTTGATAAGCAAGGCGAGTAAAGTTTCTGTCAAGAGGTTGATTAGCAAGGCGAGTGAAGTTGCTGTACTTACTTTCATCCCTCCAACCTCTCTCCCGAACAGAACTGGTCATGTGTATGATGATCACCCAAAAAATATATGATCCACAGCAGTGTTGCTCCACTTTAGAGAGATAATAAGAACCGGAGTTTCCAACACAGCAAATCTTTTTGATCAAGGGTTTCAAGGTAATTCAACCTTGATTACCATCAAACCTCTCTCACTTTTGGAAATGTTAAGTTTTCAAAGTTGGCAACGTGAAAGATTATCCCAGAAAAATGTATTATAAAATGTATGTTTGCACACCTCATTGCTGGCCCACCGGTTGGGGATCATCGGCCGTTGCGTGTCCGTGCAGACGACCTTCTTCATGTCGTCGAAGCTTGGATCGGGTGGGACGACGTCGTGGAAGGGCGGCTTGCAGTCCTCGGCGATGCCGGAGGAAAGCGTGCGTCGGCAGACCTCCCAGAACACCAAGCCGAGGGCGTAGATGTCCGACCGTTTGAATGACTCAAAGTTCGACATGTCGATGCTGGAAGGTTAAGATTCGGTTTGAAGTGGCTTTACTATGGTTTTGGAAGTGGACTCCAGTGGTCAAACCCTTTTTTAATTATTTCTAGCTGGTTCCATAGCTGGTTCCATACAACATTTATTTGACATCACTCATTTTTAAAAAAATTTCAGGAACCTTGAAATGGCATAAAAAAATTGCCTGCACCGGGGCGGGTTTGAAACTTGCTCGATGACGTCATGCTCGCCACCGGGTTTGCACCAGCTCCGAGCAAGGGTAGCAGTGCATGAATTTGTTTTCCAATAGCATCGTCAATATTTTCTGAGCAAGAAAAAAGCACTGGAAGAGACCCGAGAGCGAGTAACTCTGCAAAGTTGCACTGGGACAGAGTCACATGTCCAATCGAACACGTGAAAGTTGCACTGGAGCAGAGTCACATGCCCAGTCGAACACGTGAAAGTTTCACTGGGTCAGAGTCACATGCCCAGTCGAACACGTGAAAGTTGCACTGGGACAGAGTCACATGCCCAGTCGAACACGTGAAAGTTGCACTGGGACAGAGTCACATGCCCAGTCGAACACGTGAAAGTTGCACTGGAGCAGAGTCACATGCCCAGTCGAACACGTGAAAGTTGCACTGGGACAGAGTCACATGCCCAGTCGAACACGTGAAAGTTGCACTGGGACAGAGTCACATGCCCAGTCGAACACGTGAAAGTTGCACTGGGGCAGAGTTACATGCCCAGTCAAGCACACCAGAAAATTGTTACACCTATATTTCCTAGGACAGGAAGGGTTTGACATACATTTTCCCTCCCATCCTCGAACAGGCAAAATAACAATAGCAACCAAAGAAGCCAAAGATTGCCCTACCCTCAAAAACAGGCCAGCAACATTTCTTACACGAAAATAATTTTATAGTCTGGATGAGTTCCTTACACCTCATCATGATGGAATTAACTTGACATAGCTTTGTACACACTAGAACCTTGACTTGATTTATAACTAGAAAATAGTTGTGAAAATTTTAATTTAAATAAATAAAACTTATTAAACGTAGCACTGACCTCTCGTCGAGCACCTCGGGGCTCATGTATCGCTTGGTACCGACGCGTGGATTGGTGCCCACGTCAAGCTGACCGGTGGCTTGCACATGCGTGACGGCCAGACCAAAGTCTGCGATAACGCACGAGCCGTGCACGGTGACCAGGACGTTCTTGCTCTTGATGTCGCGATGCGCTATCGCTGGCTTGCCCTGTGTGAGGAACCACGGCGTTTTATTGTTAGAAACACTAAAAATCTCTCAAAAATTGAGGGCAAAACGGGCATAATAATAAAATACCCTGCGCATTGCAAGTGTTTGCAATTTAAATCAGAGTTAGCATAGAAACCACAGTGATTTGTGTCATAGATAATGCAAATGATTTTCATTATGAGGAACACTAATAACCTCTCAAAAATTGAGGGTAAAAGGGCATAATAATAAAATACCCTGAGCATTGCAAGCGTTTGCAATTTAAATCAAATTTAGCAAAGAAATCACAGTGATTTGTTCTGAAGATAATGTGAATGCCTTCAATTCTTAGGAACACTAATAACCTCTCAAAAATTGAGGGCAAAACGGGCATGATAATAAAATACCCCCCGCATTGCAAGCGTTTGCAATTTAAATGAGATTTAGCATAGAAACCACAGTGATTCGTGTCATAGATAATGTGAATGCTTTTTATTATTAGGAACACTAATAACCTCTCAAATCTTGGTGCCCAATCCACGCCCAATGCATGCCCACCGAACTAACCTGTGTGCCGAATATCTCCGTGTGCAAATGCACCAGCCCTGCTGCGATGGAGAGACATATCTTCATCATCTGGTGATGCGTGAGCGTCGTCCGCTGCAGATGGTCGTACAGCGAGCCGAGCGGATGGTGGTGCGTCACCAGCAACAGCTGGGTGCACGAGTTCCGCGACGTCATGTCCGACCCGACGTAGCCGAGCACGCATTCGTGACGGAACAGGACGGTGCTGGACGGAGGGAAGTGAGGTTAGAGATGGTGTTTTATTTCTTCGTTAATCATCGCAAATTGAACAGTAAATCATCTGTTTACAAAGAAATTACTGGATTTGTTTTAACAATATTCTACCTGCAGTTATACCAGGAATCAGTTTATACTGAGTTTAACTGGGAGAATCTAGGGGAGAGACGAAATAGATCGCGAATCATGGCCATATTCCGAGCATATAACAATGAACCTGCATGGGAGGACGTCAACCTGCTCCTTCAACCACCATCATACATAGCTTGACAACCACCATCACAAGATTTAACAGCTGCAACCAAGAACCGACATTGGAAAGAACTGCTTAGCTGCAGAGGGGATAGAATAGCTCCAGAGAAATGAGGGCTAATTTAAACAATATAAAAACTTGCTAATAGCTGACCTAGCAACAACTGATATCATTTTATACTGCATTGAAATGTCTGTCAAAGTTGTGGAAATAAATAAAATAAATAAATATGTCAGGCGCAAAATGATCAGTAGATTGAGGTGGCTACAAACCCCGCTATTAATAAATAAATTAAATCTATAGAGTAGTTTCAATAATGAGGCTAGTTTAGCATTTGTGTTGAAAAGTTTCTCTAATCACAAAAACCAAACAGTATGGTTAATTACTTAATGCTATGTAGGTATACAGTTGCTCGGTAAGATAAGATGTATAGCAAATCAAAGATGGTAGTTACTTAAAATGCCTTATTGTTGGACAGGGATACAGAAACATCAAGTGGACAAACTTGTCTGGATAATTCTTTGGCAGTTTAATCTCATTAACTTCTTTCATTCCTCTTTCCCATTACAAAAATTAGTGTTTTAAAGCATCATTTATGCTGACGTCCCCCAAAGGACCATTCAAAAAACCCAACCATCATCAAAAACTGCATAAAATGAAAGCATTAAATCAACTAACCTGTAAATCTCCGTCTCCCTCCTCCAAGACGCCTCATCCCTGGAGAAGAATATCTTGACCGCGACGCTCTCTCCGTGCCACTCGCCACGCCAGACTTCCCCGTAGCGACCCTTGCCAATCAGCTCGCACAGCGATATCTGCTTTGCCAGCGTGCGTTGGATCAGCAACGGCAGCCCTGAGCCGGAACCTGACGTCAGGCTGTGTTCCAGATACTCCTGCAAGAACAGAACTCGTTATCACAAGTGTCTGGATATATTTGGACGTCCGGTGGTTATTTCACTTTTATTTATTTATTTATTTGTTTCTTAATAGCTTTGGTTTTACAATAATTACCTAGACCTAATAGAATTACAATAGTGTTTATAGAATTTGAAATATAATTACATAGAATTTTGTGGTTAGTTTATAAATTTACAGTGATATTTCACATTTTTTTGGTAATGTAGTCATTATATCATGGGGCAGTGCATTTAAGTGTCTAATTGAACAGGGCCAAGAAGGCTTGATGGCCCATGTCGCTATTGTACCTAGGGTGGTACAAGAAAGCTTGATGGCCCATGTCGCTATTGTACCTAGGGTGGTACAAGAAAGCTTGATGGGCCATGTTGCTATTGTACCTAGGGAGGTACAAGAAGGCTTGATGGCCCATGTCGCTATTGTACCTAGAGAGGTACAAAAAGGCTTGATGGCCCGTGTCGCTATTGTACCTAGGGAGGTACATTTTCAGAGGGTGGTAATTTTACCAATAAATGCAAGCTTGGAGATCATTTGGGCCACATTGTTCCAGGCCAGGTGGCCTGCAGCTGCCTTGTTTACCCGCGCATTGGGTTGACGAAAGGCACTGTGGCGCTAGGCTGGCTTAGGTGAGGTGACGAGGATGATATTGAACTTGAGTGGAGGGGAAATGTGGTACAGGCACATAGCTTACTCCTGGTTAAGAGCGCCAAAGGGACCACCGGCTCAAAGTCACTTCCGAGGGACAGTAAAACTTGAACAACAATATTTCTCCACAAATCCTTGTTGTCAAAACGAGCAGTAATCCCTTTTCGTGAATAGAACTGGTCTTGGTGTGTATGACGGTCACCCATTTATTAGCTAATCCAGCGCTGTGTTGCTTAACTTAGGTGATCTCTAAAGAGCCAATGCTTGAACAATATCAAGCAGTAGAATGGTTTTTAGATTTATGTCTACTTGATCTATCCTTAGCACAAGTTTCAACAAAAACTATTTGATATGGGTTTTGAATGCGAAGTAAATGACAACTGGGAATTTTAGTTGTTCTTTACTTAGCATTCAAGACCCATTTCAAATAGTTTTTTCTTAATGTCAACCAGTTTCCAATCAAAATTGGAAGACCTGGAACGTGTAAAACTAAGCCCGACTCACTCTGAGCGAAGTGTCACCGGCAGCAGTGGCTCTCAGTATGTCATCAGACGCAAAGTAGCTGTCAGCGTCGGAGCGCGCGGCCTGCAGCCGCTTGCGGTGCGACCGACGCATCAGGTAGAGCACGACGGCGGCTAATGATCCCAGCGCCAACGCGGGACCGGCCACGCTCAGCAGCAGTCGAGCTACGTATGTGCTGTCTGCGTTGGTAGGGATCTCATCTGCAGGGGACAACGGCAATGATTGTATTTGTTTTACATTTCACAGAACGTTTGTATTTGCTTTTACATCAAGTCGGTTTTATGAAAATAAACACATTGTCTTGGGAGGTTTGAAAATTTGGCATTTTGTTAAGAAACATATTCAATTTTGACAAAAACTAGTTTTACTGGGTTTTGAATGCCCGTTCAAATAGTTTTGTCAAAACTAGTGCTAAGGATGAGTCTAAAAACAATCATATTCAATTTTCCTTATGTAAAAAAAGGAGGTAAATAAAGAAATAATAATAATATCTATTCCATTGTGGTGTGTTTAACGGTTTTGCTCTGTTGAGACTGACTTGCCGTCCTAAAAACGCCAAAAACTGGTTTGAAATTATTTCAAATTACATTGGAATATTTGGCTGCTTGCCACATATCATATCAGCTAACCTGCTTTTATCAAAATTGTATTGAAAGTAACAATACTGAATTGCGTATCAACAAATGACACTAAAATAAAACGATACTCTGTTGCGATAGATTTTTAAATTATAAAAACACACGTTATTGACATATTGATTTCTGAAATTTCTTTGTAGCAGTTTGAGCGAACTGTGATTTGCTACGTTGCAAATACAATTATGTGTTCCTAGCAATTATATTTTGCGTAACTATATTTGTAATTATATATTAAATGTTTATGTACTCATAATTATAATTTATTTGTTGGTCTATGGACTATAGTTGTAAATATGCATTCCATGTGTACCTATGTACCTATGGTTTCATGTGGTATGTACCTAACCACAGTGCAGCAAATGCACATTTGTAAAAGAGAAAAAAAAAAAAAAAAAGGCTGAACAGAGATTATAATAAAATAAAATGACATACCTCTGTAGACGACCGGTGGTAGATCAGGGAATGAACCGTTATTACAATAGTCTCCAGAACAGCAGTCGATAGAATACTGCCCTCCGGTGTGCCGCTTTTGATGCATGGAGCTGTACGATGGAGTGTTGCAGTAGAGAGGCACTTGTTCTTGCTTTGTTACACATCCTCTACTCCGCGTCTCGAAACCGTATTCGTCGCGAGTGTGCGACGTCCAGCACTAAAAATATTGTCAATATAAGAAATATTTTTGGGCATTATTTGTAATGTATGAACAGTATGAGTATATCTGCTGCTAACAAAAGTTTTAAAGACATTAATAGCAGGTTACTTGGGTAAGACAACCATGCTATTCGATACACCTTTTGTTATAGGTTAATACGGACTAAAAGTAAAGATAGATTCTTACCTGAAGTGCTCCAACGCATTCTTCAAGTGATGGCGAGCAATCAGGAGGTTCACATGAATGACATTTGTACTTTTTCATTATAGCCGAAGCAAGACCTCGATGCGCTGCATTGAGAAGAAGATTGTGTTGGTAGTCCGCCTCCGAATTGCTATCTGGGTCACCGCCATCCAGACCGAAATCTTCCACGAGATTTCCTGTGATAAGGTTACCTGCAAACACTGAATTTTTTATGGATTAGGTGAGATTAATAGAAAATGGGCTGTTTTTTAGACAAAAATAGGCAATTAATTAGGTCTGTGGCCCTATGAGTTATGGTTACAGCAGGCTGAACGATAGTGTGAAATGGAATGATGTTATAGCTTCAAATGTAACGAAAATCATCAAGGAAAATAATTTCTGTGTTGTTAGGCGGTATAAATGTGCTTCCGTACCTTTGCAGAAGTTGAAAGTGATAATCAAAAGTGAAAACAAAACAGATCGCAATGCTGCCATGTTAGATCAGCCATAACAAGACATGCAGTCTGACCAACCTTAGAAATGTAATATAGTTTTTAAAGTTGTGGCCAAAGACGTAGTGGCATCCTGATCCTGACACGAAAATTCAAGTTGCTTCAAATCGAAGCCAAGAAGAAACATTTTACCAAAACTTTATTTTCGTCCAACCTTGATTTTGACTTTGTTCTCGGAAAAAGCAATCAGATTGAAGTTTAAATGGAGAAGAAGATTCGATACAAATATCTATTGGGTTTTAATGGAGCTAAGAAGATTGTTTTACACTTTTCAGGTACGAAAGCATGTTGTAATATTACAACTATTTAGTTGTGACAGTTATAGACAGGCATCTTAGGTGGTGACCAGATCACCGTTGTTCGAAAAGCTACTTAAAGCTGTATTTTACAGCCACCCAGTGGAAATTTAATTAGCATAATGTTGCAATTAATCATATCTAATTAGATTCTAAGTTCATATTTTACATCTTGCTAAGGAAGGCATTCTACCCTTGCAGTCAAGAAACTAATTTTTGTATAGAGATAGCATATAACCACAGTGCTGCACTACCATAATGCTAGAATTACACCTCTGAGTATGCTGCGTTGGAGGAAAATGGCCACTAACTAACTAATTTACTGACAAAAATAGAGGATGCTAATAGGTGGAGTCCTCATCATTTGGAATGTTCATTTCGTTATTTCTCGCACATAACTTGTATTTAAGACTGGTTTAAATTCAATCAATCTTTATTAACTCGAAGGTGAACAATTGATCTACACATACTGATATTAAAAGTTTTAATTATTAAATTGAAGAAGTTTGTTTTAAAAGCCAGCAACAAGTGCCATCGGGTGGCACCATACTGTTATCAAATGTTGCCGGCTTGTTAGCTCAGCAGAGAGCTTTACAAAAATGCTGGCCCTCTAAGCCAGCAATGTGAATAGAAAGCAGGTTCTAATTTGGTAGTTGGAAACACATATTTTCTTTGAAACATCAAGAACCAACACATTCAAACACTGAAACCAATAAAGACCATAGGCCAAGTACAAAAATCTTTTATAATAAGGAAAAGTAAAGAAATTTAAGGTAGCAATATCTTGTTTTCATTTTGTTCCAGTCAAATGCTTTTCAAATTGCTTCACTTATCAATAATGCCTTTAGTGGTCTGTACTAAGAAAAAATAGTTGCTTGTCACTTGATTTCACCATGGACCTCATAACCTGTGTCTATGATGATGCCAGTTAGTCTGAAAGTAGTGAGTAGACACTGTATTATAATAATGAAACACGGTCAGCAAATTAAAATCGTACTTTAAAACTTTAAAAATAACTGGCGTTATGAGATGTAAATGCAAACAAGAAATACGGGCAGACATTACCCAGTTAAATTGACAGAATTCCTAAATCAAACCAGATATGGAAAGGGAAAGCACTGATCTCATGCTTGGCAGTAAATATATTTTTTCTGATTGCTTCTCGTATGTCTTCTGCAAGTCTTCGTGGCAAATCACAGAGCATTTCCGGATCGTTCAGAGCTTGAAATGAGTTCATTGAACGCACTGCCTTAAGAAGGGAATACTGATAAAGAGTCAACACTGGCATTGTTATTAGCGCCTTAAATCTCTCTGGTGTGGTTTGAGGCTTGTAAGGTACAAACACGTATTTTCCATCTATTTGGCACTGTGCACCGGTAACGGAGTTGATCGCTACCCACGGATGTCCCATAAACGTATTGCATATAAACCCTCTCTTATTGGACAAGGTTATATAGTTAATAAGCCGTCCTTCATAATTTATCCAGATGATCATTACTGGATTTCCAGTCTCATTTCTAAAGAGGATAGATGAACGAACGTGTGATGGACCAGATACTGGTAACTGTACTCCTCTGTCAAAATCTTTTGGCTTGACTTTGACCAACATGTCGTGGACCACTGTTCCTGCGTTTTGTATGCCGTGATTAACGCACGCCATGGCGAGAATATGTTTTGAAGCACCGGATGAGTACATTACAACAATTAGCTGCGTAGTTTAAACACAGCAACAACTAACTAGCTGCTAGCCAGTGGCCGTGCTGTCGGCGTAACAGTGTAACTAGGCTCCACTGTCACACATGAAGTAGAGGTTAGGTTAGGTTCGATGTGAACGTTACAGCGGACAATTTGAAATTATAACGTCACTGAGAAATGCACGTACAGAAACAAACAAAAAATTGTACGTGATTTTAGTTAAAATTATATTTAATAAAAGATAACATCTGTTTAATTTTTGAGTTGTTGCGAAAGAAATACAGCATTGCTTTCGTTTGCATGTTACCCATTAATCAACTTTTTCTACCTGTTAAATTTTTGACCAGATACTACCCATCCGTAATAAAATGCCTAGTTACATGGACATATAGGTCAGAGGAAAGATTCCTCATTACTTCAATTGAAAGAGGCGTTCTTTTCAGAATTATTATTATTTGTTACCTGTAATTTCTTCGTGCAGCAGTTAATTAAAGATTCAAATCTCCGCGACAGGTTGCACTTCCCTTCGGAAGGACGGTACATCTCAAACAGCAAGATTCCTACACAAATCCATGCTGTCGAGAGGTTGAGAAGCAAGACGAGTGAAGTTGCTGCACTAACTTCCATTCCTCACAACCTCTCTACCGAACAGAACTGGTAATGTGTATGATGGTCACCCATCCAATACCTGACTCAGCGCAGTGTTGCTTAACTTCGGTGATCTCATGAGAACCGGTTTTTCCAACACGCCAAACCGATCAGGCTGCGACCGGTAGAAGCATAGATTTATTAATCTATAGTAGAAGCCAGATACCATTCAAGTTATTCTGTGTTTATTTCTTACTACAATTAAGAACGTTCTGAGGGCCAGCTAGTAGTCTAATTAAGTCCAAGAGCATGTGAAATCTTATTTAAATTGGACACGCTTGCAATTCGCAAGGTATTTTATCATTTGGAAACCTAATAATCTTTCAAAAATCGATTCCCAAACGGGAACAAATCGGTCCCCGTTTGGGCATCGATTTTCTTTAGGCTAGTAGTGTTCCTAATCCATAAGCACTCGATCGATTCTTCTAGAATTCACGAGGTTGATAAGCAAGGCGAGTAAGATTTGTATACTAATTTCGATACCTACAACCTCTCTCATCCCAATCTTCTGACCATACAATATTTCCACAACAACAGGTACACGACAATAACTAAACACGGCACGGAAATGAAAATCAGAACAATTAATGACTCACAAGGTTATATATGCTAGTACCTTTGATGAGACGATGCAACAATGATCCAAATTATGTACGTACAGGACCAAGGCAAAAAAAATAATTATATACCTGTGCATAATAATGACTTGGTCGGGACTTCAGTGCCCCGGAATTGAAATGCACCATCCGATTTGGCGTGTTGGTATATTGGGTTTGTCTAGATATTTCAATGAAACCGAAAGTTCGGAGGAAAGCAATACGAGGATTCGACGGGCGGTATCCCGATTTTTAACTGAACTACAAACGTTACGTTGAATTATAAACGAATTTTATTTAGAAACGGAATTGATAAAAAATTGGAACACGTAATAATTTTAGTAAATTACACTTTTGTAAATCAATGAAAAGAAGCATAAAAGTAGTTACGTACAATACACTGAATTTAGAACTGAGATTTTACAAGTTAATTATAATAGAAAAAAAATCTCACCAATGGAATGGATTTTTGCAGCACTGCACTTGCACAGATTGAAATAAGATTTTAGTTTGAAATCAAAGAATACTAGACTTTTTGTTGTTATCAACACTAAAACCGTCTCAAAAATTGATGCCCAAACGGGGATTGCAATTTAAATGAGATTTCATCTACATTCAACGCATCCAACGTCAAATTGGAGTTACTCGAGTTTGACAGGTTGTGACGTGATATAGCGTCACTAGAATCAGAGTGACTCTGAGTATTCACAGCATCTTGGTTCTACTCCTTGGAGATCCGTCATTCTCATCAAATACACGAAAATCGTCTCAAAATGCATGTGTCCAGATAGCTCAATGGGTTAGAGCAACACCCGCGACAGGTGGAGATCGGGGTCCGAGTCCCCGTTTGGGCATCAATTTTTGAGACGGTTAGTGTTCATAATAATAAAATGCACGTGCTGCTGCAAAAGTCGTCCACGTGTGTGTACAATGTTGAGTCAGAAGATAAATCTTATTTAGTTAACTTGAGATCCCTTGATGCACCCTGGCATCCACGTTCATCCACGTTCCACGTGGCATCCAGGAGTGGTTTTTAAACCTGACAGTTCACAGATATGATGTTAAAATGCAGTTGAGTATACAGGGTAGCGTCAGGGTGATCTCAATGCTAACACTGTAAGTGTGTCTTGGTGTTAAAGAAGCTAATGACGGTAATATTAATTTAGTTAAATGCAGTTGATATTTTGTTCATGCTAATGCTGTAGGTGTGATAACGTTAAATGCAGTGATATTTTGGTATAAGTGTGATTTGGTGCTATTTATGCTAATGACGCTAAGGGTAGCTTGCAATCGTGTTCCGGGATCTGGCCGGTGTACGGGCTCAGCACGAATGCAATCTATGATTATTATTATTATTATTATTATTATTATGATGGCATGAAGGTGTTGGTGTAATTAGAGTAATCACGAGGATTACATCGTGTTATTGGAAACCAGCAGCACTGCGCTGGGTTAGGTTGGAGGGATAAATGTTGGCACAACCGTATCAACCTCTCGACAGCATGGATTTGTGGAGGAATCCTGTTGTTCGCGTTGTACCGTCCTTCGGAAGGGACGTTAAGCCGGTGGTTCCCTTGGTGCTCTTCGACAGGAGTAGGCTACGTGCCGGCACCGGGTTTCCCCTCCTCCCTTCTAGGCTAGGTTAGGTTCATCATCATCCTCATCATCACCGACGGCAATAGACAAGTGCCACTGAGCCTGTTAAGTGATTCCACTTTAACAACACATTTCAAAATAAATTTCGTTTTTGATTGAGGAGAACGTGGAAACGGTTGGTGTCACCCAAAAGCGCTCGCTGCTTTTCGTTTTTAAAACAATTTCAAATGCGAGTTAACTGTGTGAAATGACAAAATTAAATTTGTCTCTGGGCGATCGCCATTTTTGTCGGTATGCAATTGTCATCGATCGGTCTTTTTGCGCTGAGCTTCTGGCTAAACCTGTAAACCCAATAACCAAATCTTGTTTACAAATCTACGTTATGAGCACAAGAAAGATAATTGATGTCGATAATTAGAAAGCCCCGAGTGACACCGTACGTTTTGTTTATAGCTTCACGTCCATGTGCAATAATTGTCAGAGGAATCTATTGCGATCATTACCATTGATGATAGGGCACCAGTAATCTTGGGTAATTTCGTCAATTGTACCTAGAAATGGGTAAGCAGAAGACCTTTTTTTTTTAGGTAATCAATACTAATGATTGTTATTCCAGTACAGTTAGTAATTATAAAAAGGGTAATTTCACATTTAAATTACATGTCGTTGGTAAATTTGGTGCACTATCGCGCAGTTTGAGAGCCCGAAGGTGGAAAAAAATTAGTGATTTACTGCTTACTTTTCTTGACCAATTTGATGAGTGAATATCACGTCGTCTCGTGTACACAAGGGATTTTTGGCCTTGAAAAATGTATCTAAGAAGCGAAAAAGGCAAGGTTTTTTGCGCATTACGAACGTAGAATTGCTTGAATAAACAGTTGGTGGTGAAGATCAATACCAAGTTGGCTTTGCAAACGCAGTTTTGAGTGACAATTTTGAATGATCATAAGTGACTTTTGTTATTTCTTGTTTCGATAAATAATAAGTTTAAATTAGATCTGTCGTAAAAAGCAGAATAAAGAAAAGGTTTGAAACATTTTTATTACAATATTTTTTTTAGTCCTATTTTTTCAGTGGTCCGTTAAGTGCTTAACAGTCCGTTAATTTGATGTTTGCTTAGCAACAGCTAATAAGAAGATTTTTTTATTTGTTGACGGTCTGTTAATTACTTAAAATGCCACTGAATTACCGGTTTTTAGTCTAGCACAAAGACATTTAAATTCTATTAAACGTTGCTGGAAAATGTAAATGAAAGGAAAGAAAATAAGGTGAGCTTCAGACATTTTATACATTCCAGTATGAACTTTAGATCTGGAGGGTGGAAAAATAGAGAAAAATTCGTAAATAATGAATGTTTAAGGACAAAATGACATATTTTTTTCAAAACGTGTTTTACGATAAGGACACAAAAAAGTACCCGAGGAATCTGCAAAGACCACAGAACCGAATTCGCAAAGGAGATTTGAAATGTTACCCCGGAGTTTAATCCAATCAGCCAATTGATTGATTTGAGCTGTTTTGAAGACTGGTCATGCGGCACTGGTCTAATGGCGTCGGTTAATTAGTAGATGATGATAAGGATAAAGATGAACCTAACATAGTCTAGAAGGGAGGAGGGAAAACCCGGTGCCGGCACGTAGGCTACTCCTGCCGAAGACCAAGGGGACCACCGGCTTAACGACCCTTCCGAAGGACGGTACAACGCATACAGCAGGATTCCTCCACAAATCCATGCTGTCGAGAGGTTGATAAGCAAGGCGAGTGAAGTAGCTGTACTAACTTTCATCTCTCCAACCTCTCTCCCAAACAGAACTGGTCATGTGTATGATGGTCACCCATCCAATACCTGGTCCAGCGCAGTGTTGCTTAACTTCGGTGATCTCATGAGAACCGGTGTTTCCAACACGACAAACCGTTCGGTTCCAATAAGCCAATGACAGACGGTTATTGGTGTACCATGTTGATTACAACTTTACCCTAATGTATGAATGTTAAGTTGATTCGAAGGTCTCCCCACTCCGCTGCTAGGAAGGGTAGTTTGCTATACTACTTAGTAGGCACTATTATACTATGCAGGACGTCATTTTGCGCCGCGCACCGACTTACACGGACACTATTTGTCTGATCGAGATAATATTAACATTTCTGAAATCGTCGTACTTTAGGGTAAATTATAAAAAAAAAATCGCTGTCAAAATTGTATTCACTGGTGAGGTATCGGCGTCGAAACACGGGCGGAGTTTTTTACTCATTTTTAGACAATTAAAAACAATAATTTTATTTGGAATTAGATAAGAAAGATGTCTGAAAACTTGTAACTATCTCAAGATTAGTATTGTAGATGTAATAAAAAATTTGAATTACTCAACTCTATTAATTCTTGGAAAACCGAAGGCGATAGCAAAAAGTTAGTTTTTTTTTGTTTCCCAGAAATTTCCCGCAGGATAATATTTTGAGTGTTTTTTAAGTGACTCAGCAACTTGTGAGAATAATTTCATGCAAATATATTTACTCTTATGTCGATTTTTATTCCCATATGATCATCCTTAAGCTTATGTTCCCCTTTCCAGCTGCCTTCTTATAATAACTAAGGGTTTGCGAACGCAATTTGAGGTTCGTTGTAAAATGAGCGAAGCGTTATTTTGGAATGATAAATTGTGAAACATATCATCAATGACCAATGAAAGCATTCGCATCAGAATTACTCCATTTTTTTAGATCGAGGAACTGAACACTATTCTTTTGAAGAATTTATGACATCTGACCAAGAAAGAAAAAAGCCAAAAAATGCATCTTGAAGATTTGACGCTGACGAACTATGCGACGAGATCGGCGAAGTGTGACACGTTTCATGCCGACGGCAAAGTTGTCAAGGTAAGCAAATCCAAAATTGAGAAATGGACCATATTTCTTACCAGCAGCAGACAATGGGCAGAACCCTAGATTTACCTACCAATTATAAGTTTGTTAATAGCTGTATTCTAAGGAATCATTATCATTAGAAAAATGTGCTGATGTCAACCAAATTGTTCAGTAATCACGTTTACAAAATACTATAGTATACCTTTACTTAAATGGTATATGTTTTTATAATAAGCTATTAACTGATTGTAAGCTGTCCTTTGAAAAAAATAATACTTTATCCTTTAAGACCAATGTAAAAAAATTCCTGTTAAAAAATGCTTTTTATTCTGTCAAAGAGTTTTTACATTTCAAACACATAACATAGAACATAGATTTTAGATATTGACTTGTCATATGCCATTATGTATACATGGTTCTTTAATGATACAATAAAAGCAATTTCAATTTCAATTTCAATTTCTTACTCTTTAACGTTATTGTGACATTTTTCTTATTTTTGATGGAGCCATACTCTTTCATGACATATTTCTGTGTTCGATTGGAGAAAACAATAAATAAATAAATATATATAATGCTAACTCAATCGTATGACCTGGACAATTATAGCATTTGGTAAGAGGACCTAGGCTTATGCGTTGGCCAATGCAACTCGCATAGTAAATTCAAACTTGCGGTTAAAGCGATTCTGACCAAAAACGTTTTTTACACTTTTAGCGAATTTTTATAATTATTACAGATTTTTGCTAATATGTACAAATATTGAAAATATTGAAAATGATGTGTGTGCATGATGTGACCGTGTGATCAATATGATCTTGTAAAAATTGAGAAAACGTTAATCATTGTTAAAGCAATGTACAAATTAACACACACAGATCAAAAACACACAGATACAGACAAGACACACATACAGATAAAAAAAATATATGTATATAAAATTAAATACCTGCTCTGTAAGCGAATTCTACTTCCAGTAGACATCTCTCCTCATTTCGCCCTTGTTGAACGATAGAAATCAATCTGAACTTCGGTACTTTGACCAATGCCCACAGAACCAATGCACGGACAAGATCTGCAAGGGAAGTTTGATGACTTTACCAGGCCTGGCTACCGAAGAGAGGTCCAGCGAGGAGCTTCTGGGCATGGCCAAGACGTTCATAGAAGAGTTTTACGCAAACTCAAACAAGTAAGAAGTTTAGCGCAGCCAAGCAGGTTCTATTTTGCAATTAGGCAATTTTCTTATTGCTTCTATCTCCAACAGTGGATACAAATAATAATTATCTAAAAGATATTTTTATGTTTAACCAAGAATATTAGAATATTCATGGAAGTACATCTCGGTGTCATATTTTTTCACCCTCGACAAATAAACTACCATTAACAAAAACTATTTAAAATGGGGTTTGAATGCTAAGTAAAGGACAACTAAATTTCCCTGAATTTAGTTGTCCTTTAGGTACTTAGCATTTTAAACCCATTTGAAATAGTTTTTGTTAAAACTAGTGCAAAAACTAAATCAAGTAGACATGAGTCTAAAAACCATCATAAACTACCACTGTTGTCTGTGTTAAACGGGTTTGATCTGTGAGAATCACTTACTGGTCGAAACGTTGGTATCAATGTCCTTTTTGAGACATAAAAGCAAAACCTAAAAAAAGCAAAACCCATTCCTCTGAACCACTGCTCTGCAGTACCATTGATTGTATTGGTAAAATCAGAAGACCAGCATAACAGAAGCTTGATTTTCGTCAGTGAAGTAATCATTTGGAGGCCAATTTTCTTGAATACAGTTCAACATTAGTGCTATGATAGTACTCTTTAATCTATGGTAGCGATTATCTAAAACTCTGGTAATGTGGCACATAGAAGTTAATATTATTAGGATGAAATCTTATTTAAATTGCAAACGCTTGCAATGCGCGGGGTATTTTATTATTAACAACACTTTGACCGTCTCAAAAATTGATGCCCAAAGTCCCCGTTTAGGCATCAATTTTTGAGACGGTTACCTATAGTGTTGTTAATAATAAAAAAAGAAGTTAACATTGCTTACAAAAGATTTCAAAGCATATGAATGATTACACCCAAACGGGGTTTTTATGGTAAACTTTTTCAGGGTGAATTCAGCGGAGCACTCAGTGCGATGGGAGCAGATTGTCACCGAGGTGACCTTGACTGGCTCCTATGAGCTAACAGTCGCAGAGCTGGAGTTTGGTGCCAAGCTCTCCTGGAGGAACGCCAGTCGCTGCATCGGCCGCATTCAGTGGAACAAACTCAAAGTAAACACATAATAGGCATTAATCTTTCATTTCATTCATATCTTTGTTTCCTCTCTGCCCTCCTAAAATAAAAACTATGTTACTGTAATAATTTTCCTAGCTCTTTTTTGGCATCGTATACCTGGTTAGCACCGTAAAATTTAAGTATTCGCCTGAGTATCAGAGCTTGTATTTTTCTAAAATACAACGAATCCAACGTCAAATTGGAGTTACTCAAATTTTAACAGATTTTGACGTGGTATAGCGTCACTAGAATCAGAGTGACTGTGAGTATTCACAGCCTCATGGTTCTACTCCTTGGAGATCCGTCATTCTCATCAAATATACTCAAATCGTCTCAAAAAGGCAGTGACCAAGTAGCTCAATGGGTTAGAGCAACACCTGCGGTAGGTGAAGATCGGGGTTCGAGTCCGCGTTTGGGCATCAATTTTTGAGACGGTTATAGTGTTCGTAATAATAAAAATTAAGATGGAATTTTTTTTACCAGAGGTTCGTTTGCATTTGGTTTGTAAGTTTATACAGAGTATCAGTGCCAATGCTAAACTGTCTCAACTCTCCACGAATACTGTTGACCAAAGACTCAGACCCAGAAATCTGTTCTGTTCTGTTGACCCAGAAATTAAGTCATTTCGTTTCGATTGATTTTCGATTTCATTTCGTTATTTCTCACAGATAGCTCGCATTTGAGACTGGTTTACGCTTAATTAACTTTTGTTAATGCTCACCTCAACGATTGATGTATATGCATCGATATTTTGAGTCGTATTCTTTATCTGTAGTAGTTTAAAAAGGACAGCCGCAAGCGCCATCTGGTGGCGCCGTATCTGGGGTACCGCGTTTTGGAAGCTCGTTTGCTCAGTATTGCATGAGCACTGGAACTCTGACTCACTCAAAATACAATGGATCAGTTTTTTCAATGAAATCAGAAACAACTTGGACGATTGGTTATCTCAATCACATAGGAATAGAGACTAAGAGATAATTCATAGATTATGGAGCACTCGGAATAGAATGCCTAAAACTAAGGATCTCATTCAAGAGAACTAAGGAAAAAACAGTAATATCCTAACATGGTCATATCATTCCACCCTTCTCATCTAAAATCATACAAGTTCTGTTCGGGAGAGAGCTTGGAGGGATGAAAGTTAGTACAGCAACTTCACTCATCTTGCTTGTCAACCTCTCGACAGCGTGGATTTGTGGAGGAATCCTGTTGTTTGAGTTGTACCGTCCTTCAGAAAGTACGTTAAGCCAGGGGTCCCCTTGGTGATCTTCCACAGGAGTAGGCTAAGTACCAGCACCAGGTTTCCCTTCTGTTCTGGGCTAGATTAAGTTCATCATCACCCTCATAATCATCCACTCATTCACCGACGCCATTAAGTCAGTGCCGCATGGCCAGATGTCAAAACAGTGCGTCGTTTAACACCGCAAATAAATATAAATAAAACCATACGAGAAGTTAATCTCAATTTTTTAACTCTTCGCAGTTATTCGATGCCCGAAAAGTGACGTCGACCAAACAGATGTTCGACGCGATCTGCGAACACATCGCGTTTGCCACCAACGAGGGCAACATCCGGTCCACCATTACGGTGTTTCCTCAGCGACGGAAAGAACTACCTGACTTCCGGGTGTGGAACCAACAGCTGATCAGCTACGCAGGGTACAAGAACAATGACGGGACGGTCACTGGAGACCCAGGCAACGCGGTCTTCACCGAGGTAAATAAATTTGACCCTGAGGAACAATGGTATACTCGTTGAGTGGGCAGGTTATAGGAAGAGGAAGAAATTTAATGTTAAACTGTTGAGTGTGCAGGTTCTAGGTAGAGGCTGAACGTTAATGTTGAACCGTTGAGTGTGCAGGTTCTAGGTAGAGACGGAACGTTATTGTTAAACCATTGAGTGTGCAGGTTCTAGGTAGAGGGAGAACGTTAATGTTAAACCGTTGAGTGTGCAGGTTCTAACCTAACACTTCTAACGTTCTGTCTCTACCTATAACCTGCACACTCAACGGTTTAACATTAACGTACTGCCTCTACCTAGAATCTGCACACTAAACGGTTCAACATTAATGTTCTTTCTCTACCTAGAACCTGCACACTCAACGGTTTAATATTAACGTTCTGTCTCTACCTAGAACCTGCACACTCATCGTTTTAACATTAACGTTCTGCCTCTACCTATAACCTGCACACTCAACGGTTTAACATTAAAGTCCTGCCTCTACCTAGAACCTTCACACTCAACGGCTTAACATTAACGTTCTGCCTTTACCTAAAACCGGCACACTCAACGGTTTAACATTAACGTTGTGCCTCTACCTAGAACCTGCACTCTCAACGGTTTAACATTCACGTTCTGCCTCTACCTAGAACCTGCACACTCAACGGTTTAACATTAGCGTTCTGCCTCTACCTATAACCTGCACACTCAACGGTTTAACATTAAAGTCCTGCCTCTACCTATAACCTGCACACTCAACGGCTTAACATTAACGTTCTGCCTCTACCTAGAACCTTCACACTCAACGGTTTTACCTCTGTTTTTGGTAGAAATACTCAAGCATTTTTTTGTCCCTTTTAGGTTTGTTTGCGCTTGGGTTGGATAGGACCCCGGACGAAGTGGGACATTCTGCCCCTCGTGCTCTCGACGGGGGTAGCAACCCCTGACATCTTCGACATCCCCGACAATATCGTACTACAAGTGCAGTTCACACATCCCTCGTGAGTGAACTCAGTACTCAAGTGTCTTCGATCTCATACAAAACAATTACATCAGCAATTTCCTGGTATTTATGTAATTTCTTGAAGACAGATAAAGCAAGTGGGCCTTATGGGGCACAAACCAGGAACAGAATCAATGATTCCTAAAGATCGTGAATTTAGAAGAAATCTGATTTAAATTGCAAACGCTTACAATGCGCGGGGTATTTTATTATTATGAAAACTTTAACCGTCTCAAAAACTGATGCCCAAACGAGGACTCGGACCCCGATCTCCACCCATCGCGGGTGTTGCTCTTTCCCATTGAGCTATTAGGACGCTGGCTTTCTGAGAATCGCTTCAAAAGGCCAGTGTCCAAATAGCTCAATGGGTTAGAGCAACACCCGCGATAGGTGGAGTTCGGGTTTCGAGTCCCCGATTAGGCACCAATTTTTGAGACGTTTATAGTGTTCACAATAATAAAATCGTTCGTTAAACTTGAACGTTTGGCTCAGGTGGGAATACATAACTGAGTTATATGAATTTTTGTAAAGTTTGTATTACCTACTCTGAACATTATGATTGTTGCTTTAATGAAGTCGCTGTGAGCCACGCTTGGGGACCTTGAAGTCAGTTCAGATCGTACTAAAACTATCCAGCTGGAAAGAATCAGGGTTTTGTTAGTTTAGGAACATGCTCTGTTGGTTTAAAATCGGCATTAGTCGATTCACGTTTTGAAACTGTGCACCATTCTAGGTCGTTTTAAAAAGGTGTAAGGGTTTAAAACTAGCAATGATGGTGTTCAAACAGGCACTGGTGGTTTTATCACAGATTATAATGGTTTTAAACAGGTTCTGGTAATTATATAACAGACGCTGATAGCTTTAAACTGGTACTAGTCGATTAATTTATTTGTAGTGTTTAACGACGCACTGTTTTGCCATCTGGCCATGTGGCACTAGTCTAATGGCGTCGATGAATGAGTGGATGATGATGAGGATGATGATGAACCTAACCTAGCCTTGAATCGAGGAAGGGAAACCCGGTGCCGGCACGTGGCCTACTCCTATCGAAGAGCACCAAAGGGGACCACCGGCTTAACGTCCGTTCCGAAGGACGGTGCAACTCGAACAACAGGATTCCTCCACAAATCCATGCTGTCGAGAGGTTGATAAGCAATGCGAGTGAAGTTGTTGTACTAACTTTCATCCCTCCAACCTCTCTACCGAACAGAACTGGTCATGTGTATAATGGTCACCCATCCAATACCTGACCCAGCGCAGTGTTGCTTAACTTAGGTGTTCTCACGAGAACCGGTGTTTCCAACGCGCCAAACCGCTTGGTACTGGTACTTGTGGTATTGTATAAGAACCTCATGTTCTGGTAGTTTTTAAACAAATCAAATCCTGGTGGATTGAAACATGTATTTGTGGTTCAAAAACAAATCTTTATGGTTCGAAACAGGTTCTGGTGGTTCGCGACTTTGGGTCTTCGCTGGTTCGCGTTGCCAGCCGTGTCTGGTATGTTGTTGGACTGCGGAGGGATTCAGTTCCCTGCCTGTCCTTTTAACGGGTGGTACATGAGCACTGAGGTCGGATGTCGGAATCTGTGCGATCCACAGCGATACAACGTCCTCGAGGTAAGATTTGGTTACAATTTTTCAGATAAAACCCACGTAATAGTCCGTTCTAAATTACTTGTTCGGATATTTTTTTGAGTTTCTAACTTTAAGATTTCTTACCAATGTCGAAATTAACATTTGTTTCGAGTGGAATCAGGTTAAAATTGCTTGCGTTTGCAAAGGGCAGTGTCTTTTTTATTAGTGTTCATATTTAAAAAATCTCTACCGATGCCTGCAATTGCCAAATGTCACAATGGAACAAATGCAAGTTTACCGATTGACAATAATCAAGTAAAATCACGGTCCAGGTAACTAATGGAACTCAACATAATTGAGATTCCTCATCATAACCTACCTAGGTGCAGGCAAGTCACCAAGATTAAGACTTTGCAAGAAATTTTATAGAGAGAGCTTGTTACGTTGTTTGTCAACATAAAAGAGTCAATTTCGACTTTGAACGGTGTTTAGTGTATAAGGAACATCGGTTCTCGTGAGATCACCGAAGTTAAGTAACACTTCGCTGGGTCAGGTAATGGATGGGTAACCACCAAACGGTTTGGCATGTTGGAAACACCGATTCTCGTGAGATCACCAAAGTTAAGTAACAATCCGTTAGGTCAGGTATTGGATGGGTGACCACCAACCGGTTTGGCGTATTAGAAACACCGGTTCTCGTGAGATCACCGAAGTTAAGTAACACTTCGCTGGGTCAGGTATTGGATGGGTGACCACCAAACGGTTTGGCGTGTTGAAAGCACCGGTTCTCGTGAGATCACCGAAGTTAAGTAACACATCGCTGGGTCAGGTATTGGATGGGAAATCATCATACAAACGATCAGTTCGGTTTGGGATAGAGATTAGAGGGATGAAAGTTAATTGTGGAAGAATCCTGTTGGTCACGTTGTACCGTCCTCCGAACGGGACATTACGCCGGTTGGCCCATTTGGACATTCTTCGACAGGTGAAGCCTACGTGCCGAAACTGCTTGAGCCCTTCTCCTGCTAGCCTAGCTTGGGTTTATTATAATCCTCATCATCATCCACTCATTCACTGATCAATGCCACACGACTCATTGCCAAAACATAGCGTCGTCAAATCCAAAACATCAAACAACGACCTAAACTTGAGCACTTTTCTTTGTCAGATCGTCGCTGCCGAGATGGGTGAAGACACGGGCAATGAGGCGACCCTCTGGAAGGACCGCGCCCTGGTCGAGGTGAACGTAGCGGTGTTGTACAGCTTTCAGCAGCGAGGTGTCACCATCGTGGACCACCACACAGCGTCGGACAACTTTGTTCAGCATCTTGAGAACGAGCAGAAGGCCCGCAAAGGGTGTCCGGCAGACTGGGTG
The DNA here is from genome assembly GCA_947568835.1 of Protonemura montana. NCBI lineage: Eukaryota > Metazoa > Arthropoda > Insecta > Plecoptera > Nemouridae > Protonemura > Protonemura montana. The sequence goes on along the minus strand of OX387610.1, from coordinate 12,559,677 downwards.
TGGATCGTGCCCCCAATGTCGGGTGAGTGGTTGGTGTGTTACGAGTTGCTCTTGTCTTGGGAGAGCTAGGTGTCTTCTAGTGGTTCCATAACTAGGAACACCTGCGACAGGTTTAGATCGGGGTTGAAGTCCCCGTTTGAGCACACATTTTTGAGAGGTTATTAGTGTTTCTAATAACAAAATACTTTGCTTATTGCAAGCATTTGCAATTTAAATCAGATTTCACATAAGGGGGAGATGTTTGGGAGTAATAAGTGATAATTTGGAGAGTGGTCTTTTTGATGGTCGCTGGTACAGTAGATTTATTGCAGAAAATGTTCATTAAATCTTAATTGTTGAGAAGGAATTTAGACAAATCTTACCGACGTGTAGCTTTGGGGTGCTCTTTCCATGGCGTAATGGGTTAACAATGACGGTGACCTGTAATTGATGGGAGCATTGCGCACTTTGCAGTAACTTGTCAGAGGGCCAAGCAACTAGGCAATTGTTGGAAAGTTTTACAGGTTAAATACCTGGTTTCTTTCGTTTGAGTTGAAGTTCTTTAAAATTTTTGTAGGAATCTTAGTAAGTGATGTACTTTGATGTGGCTTATGTTAGGTAATTTTTGGCTCATTACCTTTTTGACATTTTTTTATGGTTTTTCGCAATTAAACATTGCAAAAGTACTAACAAAATAACACCAAATAATGTCGAATCTCAAAAATTTTAAAAATAAACAGTGTGAACATGTGAACAGTGTGACAATTTACAAAATTACCACTCTTTTGAAAAAAAAAAAAAAATTGAACTGGGTTTTTTTTTAACTAGTGCAAAGATTAGATAAACTAGTCAGGAGTTGAAATACCATAAGATATCAATATTGCTCTTTTGTCATGTATTACCATTTTTTCTCAAGACACGAAGAGGAATTGACATCGGTCGGTCGGTATTGACCGTTAAGTAATTGACATCGGTCGAGGAACTGACATTGGTTGACCCCATTGGTCAATATGAACCATTAAAATAGACCAAACCTCAGAGAAAAGAATGGGTTCTTTCTCTTATCCTTCAAAGCACGCGATTCCACAACGAATTCCTACAGAAATGACAGACAACAAACACTACTACAACCTCTTCATTGTCTTCACCTTCAACAGCGTCGCTGACCTCCGTCTATCACCAGGAGATGGCCATGTACAACGTGAAGCCGTCTTACGATTACCAAAACCCGGCTTGGAAGACTCATTCTTGGTCGGAGAAGACGGGTGTCCGCATGAAATTTTGGCAGTATGCGAGGTAAGATGGAACAAGTTCACTTCAATTCAATTCAATTATGTTTTTATTTCCATTTCTTTAAATACAGACAAAAAAAGAACACTCTTGGTTTATGGTAAATGTTAAATGAGCATAGAAACAAGTCAAATTTATTAGGTCTTGAAATTCTAGATAATAGCTAAACAATATTCACATGTACAGTCCCATGCTGATTCAAATTCGTCTCTTGTATAAAAACCCTGATTCAATAAAAACGGTTTTGTTTTGGTAGTCCTTTTAACAGCAACGAATCCAACGTCAAATTGGAGTTACTCAAATTTTAACAGATTGTGACGGGATATAGCGTCACTAGAATCAGAGTGACTGTGAGTATTCACAGCCTCATGGTTCTACTCCTCGGAGAACTGTCATTCTCATCAAATACACTAAAATCTTCTCAAAAAGCCAGTGTCCAAATAGCTCAATGGTTCAGAGCAACACCCGCGATAGGTGGAGATCGGGGTTCGAGCCCGCGTTTGGGCATCAATTTTTGAGACGGTTTTAGTGTTGTTAATAATAAAAAATCAGAGTTAAAGCTTTGTCAAGCGAGTTTAGTCTGTATTATCGTGGCTACCACTTATCTGGCGTCTTACGGACCAGCTACCTCTAAGTGCATAGGGGCACAGCTGGGAGAGGATTTCGTTCCTCGGGATATAGAGGCTGTGACAAGAGGCAGGGAACTGAACACTCCTGTCTACAATGAGAAGGTGGATTAATACAAAATCTTTAAACTCTGCTACTGTCCGGCGGTCGGTCGTGACGGGTAATAAATATAGAATGCGTTGCTTACCCGCGTGGTGTTCTGGCGGCTGGATCTGCGGGATCCGCAGATTTATGACTGTGATTTTGTTTCTTAATTTAGTACTTAATTTTAGTTTAAAGCATTGTGACAATTTGCAACGTTTGTAAAAAAACGACTGTTTATTTTCACGAAAGGGCATGGACCGGCGTACGGAACAATGAAATGTACAAATATAAATAATTTTAAAGAAAACTGTGCGGGTGTCTTTCTAGACGATGATGACGAAGGCGTTGGTCCGCAGGACTTATGTTTGGGTGTTTAGTCAGCCAGCGTTGCATGGTTGTGACAGGTGCCTACCAATTCAAGCTTTGCGAGTAGCACCATGGTGTGGTGTTTCATACCAAATTGTCGCAGAATTTTCATTTTTATGGTAAGGTTTTACCGAAATGTTTAACTCTAAGTTGGATCTCCTCACAGAAATAACTGAATTTCACTGCATGTGATTGGAAGTCGTCATGGCAATAGTTTCAACAAAATTTTGAACTATAAGTTGGATCTCTAGCTCACAGAAACATATGAATTTCACCGCATGTGATTGGAAGTCGTCATGGAAACAGTTTCAACAAAATGTTCAACTATAAGTTGGATCTCTTGCTCATAAAAACATCTGAATTTCACTGCACGTGATTGGAAGTCGTCATGGCAACAGTTTTAACAAAATGTTCAACTATAAGTTGGATCTCTAGCTCACAGAAACATCTGAATTTCACTGCATGTGATTGGAAGTCGTCATGGCAACAGTTTCAACAAAATGTTCAACTATAAGTTGGATCTCAAGCTCACAGAAACATCTGAATTTCACTGCATGTGATTGGAAGTCGTCATGGCAACAGTTTTAACAAAATGTTCAACTATAAGTTGGATCTCTAGCTCACAGAAACATCTGAATTTCACTGCATGTGATTGGAAGTCGTCATGGCAACAGTTTCAACAAAATGTTGAACTATAAGTTGGATCTCTAGCTCACAGAAACATCTGAATTTCAATGCATGTGATTGGAAGTCGTCATGGCAACAGTTTCAACCAAATGTTCAACTATAAGTTAGATCTCTAGCTCACAGAAACATCTGAATTTCACTGCATGTGATTGGAAGTCGTCATGGCAACAGTTTCAACAAACACTTCAACTAGGAAGCGAGATTGTGGTAATTTCAGACCTTAGTTGACAGCGAAAATATCAAAATGACAGTTGATGACTCCAAAACGACTGATGGAGCCTATCTGAGAACAGTATGTTCTCTCGTTGAACGGAATGCATTGAGTATTATGCCGGGTAATTCCTGGATTGTCAAACCTCCTTCCCATGGTTACAGAGTGGTGCAGCTATGTGCTGGAATGTACCAGCGAGCAATTTCGCGGCGCACGAATGTCACAATCCTGTACGCCACTGAAACCGGCAAGTCGCAGGTATTTGCCAACAAACTGGCTAAAATCTTCACCCACGGATTCAACCCGAAGGTGAGACTAATTACTTATACACTTGCAAATACTTGGTATGATTGCCTTGAAAAATAATAAAAATAATAATAATTTATTCGCTGTATACAATGTTAATGTTAATGTTATGTTATGCTTCGTCAATATAATAAAAAATAAAAAGAACAACTAATAATAACATGTACATAAAGAAACCAATCTATTATGTTTTTGTTGTAGTCCGTAGTCCGAAAAAAAAAATTATTTTTCTATTTAAAACAATTTAACATTGTGACCTAATGCTGCATGTTTAGCTTTGCAGTACATAAAGATAACTAAAACTGAACTGTATCTGATCAAGCTGGTTCAGTTGAAAGTGAGGAATGCATTTGACTGGCATTCAATCTACACTTTTCTTGCAAATTTAGAGATTTCAAAATGTATGTCATTCAATTATTCCATTACGATTCCATAGCACATTAAAAAAAATGACTACACTTCGCATGTATCCTGTTGATTGCCCTGGTATTGTTTCCAAGAAGTGCATTGTTGTCTTGAAAACTCTCAAAACGCTTGACGACTGACTGTACCAATTAATTTGATGGTGACGTTTTTGAATTTTGTATTTGAATTTGACGTGATATGGTGTCACTATAATCAGAGTGACTGTGAGTATTCACAGCCTCTTGGTTCTACTCCTTGGAGAACTGTCATTCTCATCAAGTACACTAAAATCGTCTTAAAAAGCCAGTGTCCAAGTAGCTCTATGGTTCAAAGCAACACCCGCGACAGGTGGAGATCAGGGTTCGAGTCCCCGTTTGGGCATCAATTATTGAGACGGTTATAGTGTTGTTAATAATAAAATACCCCGCGCATTGCAAGCGTTTGCAATTTTAAATAAGATTTCAACCTGACTTGAAGGTCGTCTGCATGGAGGACTACGATGTCACCGATCTGCAAGAGAAGAAGCTCGTGCTGATTGTCACCTCCACATTCGGTAACGGCGACGGGCCAGGAAACGGACTGGTAAGATGCGTTCTAGATTTTTAAATTTGAAAATGTCACGGTATTTTTCTGTCATAACAGTTGAGATTGCTTGGAACTTTGCACAAATGCACAAATTATGCACAACGTTTCTAATTAGAGTGGCATTATTTGACTGCAAATTGAACTGTCGATAGGATGATAAATTAGAACCATATTACAACTTTGCCAAAACTACTGGCCGTTCGCAATACTAAAAAAAAAAAACAAGGGAATAACTACTGCGAACGATTGATGAAAAGCAGCAGGAACTGAAATATCCTGATGAAATTTGTTTAAATTTTAAATGCTTGCAATGAGCAATCAATTTGCAATCAATTGCCACATATTGCTATCCGTTACCTGATTGCAGAAATTCGAACGAGAGTTAACATCGATGAAACATATGCCAGCAAACATTCGAAGCAAAAGGTCGACAACGATTAAACACAACGACAACAACAAGGTCGCCCTGGACAATGCGGAAAAACAAACGGATGTCATCTTGAATGGAGTTCAGTAAGAAATTTAATCTTTATATTACTGTAAAGTAATTATCTTTTCGGTTATTCTTTAGGTAAAGTGAAGTGGTTGAACTATAAGGCCAGCGTATCTTTTAGTTACACCAGGAATCGCATCGTGGTTAATGAGGTTTTGATTGTGATTTCTTGTATCTCCTCAGGTACGCTGTCTTCGCTCTCGGCTCGAGCGCCTACCCCAACTTTTGCGCGTTTGGTCACACAATCGACCGACTCTTTAGCCAACTCGGTGGCCGCAAGTTGATGGCGGTTGCCGAGGGCGACGAACTCAGCGGTCAGCAGAAGTCGTTCCGGTGAGACATAAATTTAAATAAACGGGAAGACCACAAATAAATCAATCAATCTGAGTCAGGTATTGGATTGGTGACCACTATAAAAATGACCAGTTCTGTTCGGGAGAGAGGTTAGAGGGATGAAAGTTAAGCAACACTGCGCTGAGTCAGGTATTGGATGGATGACCATCATACACATGACCAGTTCTGTTCGGGAGAGAGGTTGGAAGGATAAAAGTTAATACAGCAACTTCAAACACATTGCTTATCAACCTCTCGACAGCATGGATTTGTGAAGGAATCCTGTTGTTCACGTTGTATCGTCCTTCGGAAGGGATGTTAAGCCGATGGTCCCCTTGGTGCTCTTCAACAGGAGTAGGCTACATGGCGGTTTAGGGTTTCTTCTTCACCCTTTAAGGCTAGGCTTTGTTCATCATCATCCACTCATTCATCGACGTCATTAGACCAGTGCCGCAGGGCTCGTTACCAGAAACATTGCATCGCTAGCCCCAGAAATCAATCAATCAATTAATCGATACAAAATATACCCTAGTATGTCCTTAAAGAAAAGAAGGTATGTAATTTGTTCAGAACAATGTCAATCCCAGATATAATAAGTCAAGCTTCTAACACTTGCGATCGTTCCTTGGTTGTCACAGCAAATGGTTGTCGGAGATCTATCAGCTGTCCTGTCAGGCAGTCAACATCGCCGTCGATACGAGCGTCTTGGAGTCTGAAATGTCTGCGTATGAAACGCGACTAAATGAGAAGTCGGTGCGATTCGTGCCGGCAAGGGGGGAACACCTGGAGAATTGTAAGTAACACAATAAACTTATCCGGGGTTAGAATTCAGTTCAAGTCTCTCATTTCTTATAGGTGTAAAAAAGGCTAATACGGACGAGAACCATTGGGTTTATAGTTATTGAAAGTGCTAAAGTTAAACGCTCTGTTAAGCTAACGAACCTTTTGTCGGTAAATGCAGTCATTTGGCGGTCATTTTTCTTGTAAACAGTTTAAGATTTTCTGCAATGCTACACACTGTTCATTCCTTTCTCTTGGTAATGTAAGTTACAACAATATGGCGATGAAATATTAAATTGTCTTTACAGTATTGTCGAGGACGTCAAAGAAGAATGTCAAAGGATGCAAGTTGCTGCGACGGACCAACCTTCACAAAGTCGATGAACAGTAAGTGAATGAAACAAAAAAGTGAACGTGTTTATTCGGAGGTGGAGGTGCCGTGCTATTTGCTTTGCGGGTTGCGTTCATATCTCTCAGGGGCACTGCGAAGGTTAGGTGATCAGAAAACATTGAAGTTCAAGGCTAGATTTTTTTACCAGTTCCTAGATTTTTTACCAATTCTGCGAAATGGTAATTAGCCTAGTGATTCTGTTATCTTATGTTACCACGGGTATATCATGGCCTAGTATAGGAGGTTCAATGGTAGATTCAACGTTTGGTAGCCAAGGAGATGTTTAGATCGCCTGACAGAGCTTCTCAATTCTGCTATCTTATGTTACTACGGGTATATCATGGCCTAGTATAGGAGGTTCAATGGTAGATTCAACGTTTGGTAGCCAAGGAGATGTTTAGATCGCCTGACAGAGCTTCTCAATTCTGCTATCTTATGTTACCACGGGTATATCATGGTCTAGCATAAGAGGTTCAATGGTAGATTCAACGTTTGGTAGCCATGGAGATGCTGCGATCGCCTGACAGAGCTTCTCAATTCTGCTATCTTAAGTTACCACGGGTATATCATGGTCTAGCATAGGAGGTTCAATGGTAGATTCAACGTTTGGTAGCCATGGAGATGCTGCGATCGCCTGACAGAGCTTCTTAATTCTGCTATCTTATGCTACCACGGGTATATCATGGCCTAGCATAGGAGGTTCAATGGTAGATTCAACGTTTGGTAGCCATGGAGATGCTGAGATCGCCTGACAGAGCTTCTCAATTCTGCTATCTTATGTTACCACGGGTATATCATGGCCTAGCACAGGAGGTTCAATGGTAGATTCAACGTTTGGTAGCCATGGAAATGCTGAGATCACCTGACAAAGCTTCTTAATTCTGCTATCTTATGTTACCACGGGTATATCATGGTCTAGCATAGGAGGTTCAATGGTAGATTCAACGTTTGGTAGCCATGGAGATGCTGCGATCGCCTGACAGAGCTTCTTAATTATGCTATCTTATGCTACCACGGGTATATCATGGCCTAGCATAGGAGGTTCAATGGTAGATTCAACGTTTGGTAGCCATGGAGATGCTGAGATCGCCTGACAGAGCTTCTCAATTCTGCTATCTTATGTTACCACGGGTATATCATGGCCTAGCACAGGAGGTTCAATGGTAGATTCAACGTTTGGTAGCCATGGAGATGCTGAGATCGCCTGACAGAGCTTCTCAATTCTGCTATCTTATGTTACCACGGGTATATCATGGCCTAGCATAGGAAGTTCAATGGTAGATTCAACGTTTGGTAGCTATGGAAATGCTGAGATCACCTGACAAAGCTTCTTAATTCTGCTATCTCATGCTAAAGCTGGTATATTGCTTGTAAAAGTTCCTTGTCATGAAAGGCATTGCAAGTAACTTAGTGAATTAGTTTCCCTCAAGACTGCCAGTGACCTGACCAGCGTACAACTCTACCTTGCAGTTCCGGGACGATCCTATTGGAGCTTGCCAGCGAGGAGCGCTACTCCCCCGGGGGCCATGTCGGCGTCCTAGCGGAGAACCGAGCCGAGCAGGTGGACGGACTCCTGCGTCGTCTGGACTCTAACCTGGACCCCGACAACGTGGTCGCCTTGCAGCTGCTCTCGGAGAAGACAACCGAACAAGGTTATACCATTAAGTTACCATTACATAACTAGAAGACCAACATTTATGTATGTTATTATTAACAACAATATAACCGTCTCAAAAATTGATGCCCAAACGGGGACTCGAACCCCGATCTCCACCTATCGCGGGTGTTGCTCTAACCCATTGAGCTATTTGGACACTTGCTTTTTGAGACGATTTTAGTGTATTTGATGAGTTAGAGCAACACCCGAGATCGGTGGAGATCGGGGTTCGAGTCCTCGTTTGGGCATCAATTTTTGAGACGGTTATAGTGTTGTTAATAATAAAATACCCCGCGCATTGCAAGCGTTTGCACTTAAATAAGATTCCATCCTAATTCATGTATGTATTTTTCTTTTAATTTTTCACATTTATTTACATGTTGGGCTCTAGGTTCATACAAAAAATTAAAAAATAAGTTTTGAAAAATCTCATTTAAGTTACACAGTGTGTGTGGTATTTTTGTGGACTAACAGATGCTTAAAAATCGAAAGGACTATTTCCTTTTTTGATTATCAATTCAAAAATGTTGGTTTTGAAATTATTCCAGTCTTTCGCAGTTCTGACTTTGAGTGGGAGGCTGTTAAATAATTTAGGCGGATGGTAATTTGCATGTTGCTAACCCAGAGTTTTCCTTAATTTAAGAACAGTTAACATTTATTGAGCATCCTTTCTAAGGTTTCTAGGCAGTCCAGGATTAATTTTAAACTTCTGCTTAGCAAATGAGCCTGCAAAACTTGGCAACGGTAGGTTCCACCCATTGGTTCCTTGCTGCAGTCCTTTTAAAATACCTTGGCCACATTCAAAATTTCAATTAATGGGTATCAATAGTTGAAATTTCTTCACACTCAAAACAACTGTAACTCCAACAAGTAACATCATCCATTTTACTCGGTATATAAGTCATTTGGCGGCCATTTTTCGCTAATACAATTCAATATTATCACTCCTGTAGAACGGTTTCACACCGTTTTATGAGATGACGTACTTAACCGTTAGTTGCGCTACTAGTCTTTGGGGCATTCGCTCTGTGACCAACTAGAAATCCTTTTGATAAAATTGTAATTTCATTGTTGTCGGAGCAGGCACGACATTGACGTGGTCGCCGCATGGAGCGCTGCACGCGTGCTCGCTGCGTACGCTGCTCACGCGCTTCCTGGACATCACCTCGCCGCTGCGCCCCACGCAGCTCGAGGCGTTGCTGCCCTCGGCGACGTTGCCAGAGCAAGTGCAGCGACTGACTCAGCTGGTGACGGTCAGTTATGTGATTAGTTTCCTGAGGGTTTGAGAGTCATTGGTAGTACCAGTGGTTTTAGATATTTGTGTGGTTTTACTATTGTTTATTGTTTATTTATTTGGCTACTGACAAGTTGCATAGTAATTGTATGGGCCTTATAGAATAAGTTTGCATATGAAACTTTAAACAGTGATGTAAAATATAATAATAATAGTGATTAAAGATGGCGGAGTGTAATCCGATGAAACGTAGGGAAATAAAGTTCTTCTTAAGGCTGCAAACCCTTTTCAAAAGAAAAAAACACAGTTAAAATCCACATAACGTAGTCAAATGAGAAAATCAACTGTTTTAACTGGGTTTTGAATGCTAAGTGAAAAGCAACTAAATTTCCCGACGTTTTGTAACTTGTACCTGTTACTTTATCAAGGGTTAGAGCAGTCCTGACTATTTTCCGATAACAAAAGAACCACGTAAAATTATAACAATTACCTAGTTCAAGCATCCTGAATGCATCTAAATAAAATAATCAGGGTCAATGGGTAAAAAAAAAAGTAACAGTTACAAGTTACGAAACGTTGGGAAATTTAGTTGTTCTTCACTAAGCATTCAAAACCCAGTTGAAATAGTTTTTGTCAAAACTAGTGCTAAGATTAGATGAAGTAGACATGATTCTAAAAACAATCATAACAGTCAAATGATTGTTATGCGGGCAGCTTTAATGGGAACCAGGAACTTGTGCAATCAGACACGTTTCAATCGTAGATGTGTTAGGAGATCAAAACTTTTGAGATCAGAATTTCAAAATGAAAATGCTCAAAATTATAAAAAAAAATAAGGCCTTTTTTACCCTGTGTGCTACGAGGTACATGGCACCAAATGGCAACAATAAATGAAATTTCCCATTACAATTTCCATCAATTTTCCTGCTTTTTATAATAGGTTTTTCATATTTTCAGGACTCCAGCGAATACGACGCTTGGCGAAGTCGCCGTCTTCCCACCGTCCTCGAAGTTCTCGAGGAATTCCATTCCGTCCAAATCTCAGCCGCACTATTGGCTGTCATCCTTGACCCTCTTCAGCCGCGGTTTTACAGCATCAGCTCTTGCCAGGACGTCCATCCAGGACAGATCCACCTGACAGTGAGCGTTGTCAGCTACCGCTCGGAGGCTGGTACAGGACCCATCCACTTCGGAGTCTGCTCCAACTACCTCAATGACGTCACGGTCGGCGAACCAGTCTTCTTGTTTGTCAGAAAGTTAGTACAGTTTGAGACGTTTTTACTTAGATGAAATCTTATTTAAATTGCAAACGTTTGCAATGCGCGGGGTATTTTATTATTAACTTATTATCAACACTATAACCGTCTCAAAAATTGATGCCCAAACGGGGACATGAACCCCGATCTCCACCTGACGCGGGTGTTGCTCTGAACCATTGAGCTACTTGGACACTGGCTTTTTGAGACGATTTCAGTGTATTTGATGAGAATGACGGATCTCCAAGGAGTAGAACCAAGAGGCAGTGAATACTCACAGTTCATACTCATAGCCATTTTTGAAGATTTTTTTCTACAGCTCCCTTTTTTCTACAGCGGCAAAAACTTTGCGCTGCCGCCAGATGTGAGCAAACCGGTGATAATGGTGGGTCCCGGCACTGGCGTAGCGCCATTCAGAGGGTTCTGGCAACAGCGTAGCCACCAGCTCAGTAAGGTCAATACCGGTAAGTACATCAGAAAAAAACAGAATGATTGACTTGTGGGGTTTAACGACGCACTGTTTTGACAACCGGCATTGCTCACTGGTCTAATGGTGTCGGTGAATGAGTAGATGATGATGAGGGTGCTGCCGGGTTTTTTTTTTGTGTTTTTTTTCTGGTGATTCCACTACGGAGCTGAAACCAGCAAGCGACAGCTGGAAGGGAAGCTAAACTGGGGAAATAAGCGAGCGAACCGGAATACGAACCCGGCACCTCCCAATTTCCGGTCGGGTTCTCTATCTTAGTTATTAATACCAATATTACGGTTGAGTGTGTACCTACACACTCAATTGTATTACCTTATGCCACAATAATTCTGGAAAAGTGGTTTGTTTCTTTAATTTTTCATCATATTTTGCACCTGTGGTCTCCATGAGTATCTGAAATATCTGGATAGGGCAAAGGATCCAGCCTGCTGGTAGGAAAATGAAGTCAGGCAATCCTTTGTTGGCTTGGGGCTGCACAAATTTCGAGAGAAACCAGTAAAAATTGGTAGGCATCTTACAATTTGATCGGCTTATTACGAATTGTAGGGAAGCATGCAGAAAGGCAGACACATATTCCATTCCATATACACATTTTCCATACACATAATTGGTTAGTTAGTAAAAAACACCAATGTTTTCAAGATTTTATTTCAGAAAATACAAAATACATTAGTTTTTGAGTTATTGACCCTGATTATTTTATTTAGATGCATTTAGGAGGCTTGAACTTGGTAATTGTTATAATTTTATGTGGTTCTTTGTTATTGGAAAATTGTCAGGACTGCTCTAACCCTTGAAGAAGTAACAGGTACAAGTTACGAAACGTCGGGAAATTTTAGTTGTCCTTTACTTAGCATTCAAAAATCATTTGAAAATGTCTTTTTTAAAGGCAGACAGTATTTATTTGAAGTATAATTAGCAGCTTGAAATGTAGTTCCGCGTGTTTCTGAATTCACAGAGAAAGCTCGCAAGGAGTTTGGCGAGATGACTCTGTTCTTCGGGTGCCGTCACCGGGACATGGATTTGTTCCACGACGAGAAGCTGCAGATGATCAAGGAGGGTGGCCTAACTTCACAATTCTTGGCGGTCTCGCGGGACACCTCCGTACCAAAGGTGCGACAACAAGCTTTAATGCCATAAAATATATGAACATTATTACTATTTGTGGTGTTTAACGATGCACTGTTTTGACATCTGGCCATGCGGCACTGGTCTAATGGCGTCGGTGAATGAGTGGATGATGATGAGGATGATGATGAACCTAACCTAGACTAGAAGGGAGGAGGGGAAACCCGGTGCCGGCACGTAGCCTACTCCTGTCGAAGACCAAGGAGACCACCGGTTTCACGTCCCTTCCGAAGAACAGTACAACGCGAACAATAGGATTCCTCCACAAATCCATGCTGTCGAGAGGTTGATAAGCAAGACGAGTGAAGTTGCTGTACTAACTTTCATCCCACCAACCTCTCTCCCGAACAGAACTGGTCATGTGTATGATGGTTACCCATCCAATACCTGACTCAGCGCAGTGTTGCTTAATTTCGGTGATCTAACGAGAAGCGGTGTTTCCAACACGCCAGACCATTCGATTATATGAATATATATTACTCGCATATATTATCTAACTCGCCACCAGGTTTCCCTCTCTTCTAGGATAGGCTTATCATAATCATAACCATCGCCCACTCATCCACCGACGCTGTTAGACCAGTGCCACAGCACCATTATCGAAAAAGTGCGTCGTTAATAACCAAAAATCAATTGTCCCTGGCCAAGCGTAGACGTACGTTCAGCAAGTGTTAGCGCAGCAAGGCGCAGCGGTGTACCATGCGTTGGCTGCGCGTGGCGGCCATCTCTTTGTCTGCGGCGACGTCTCGATGGCCGAGGGTGTACGCAAAGCGCTCGCCACCATCGCCAAGCAGCAAGGGCATCTGGACGACGACGCCGCCAATCGGTTCATAAATCAGCTCAAGGTATTTGGGGATGGAGGGTCGAGTATTGGAATATATCCGTGGTAACATAAGATAGCAGAATTGAGAAGCTCTGTCAAGGGATCTCAGCATCTCTGTGGCTAACAAACGTTGAATCTAACATTGAACCTCTTATGCTAGGCCATGATATACCCGTGGTAACATAAGAAAGCAGAATTGAGAAGCTCTGTCAAGGGATCTCAGCATCTCTGTGGCTACCAAACGTTGAATCTAACATTGAACCTCCTATGCTAGGCCATGATATACCCGTGGTAACATAAGATAGCAGAATTGAGAAGCTCTGTCAGGCGCTCTCAGCATCTCCATGGCTACCAAACGTTGAATCTACCATTGGACCTCCTATACTAGGCCATGTTATACCCGTGGTAACATAAGATAGCAGAATTGAGAAGCTTTGTTAGGCGATCTCAGCATCTCCATGGCTACCAAACGTTGAATCTACCGTTGAACCTCCTATGCTAGGCCATGATATACCCGCGGTAACATAAGATGGTAGAATTGAGAAGCAGCCGGGCGATTGAGGTCGGTGGCAATGGTGTCATGTTTGACAGTTGGTTGTGGCACCACCAGCGGAAGCTGACGGAATTGAGTTTTAATTCCTGCTTTTGCAGATATTTTGGAGATTAACTTGACGAAATTGTCAAGCATGTTGCAAGTAACTTCATACTGTAACTTCATATGACATATTGTTGCTAACCAGCGGTCCAATGTTGACTGACAAATACTAAAATATCTTATTGATATAAAATCTCAAAAAAATAATTTTGGATGTAAGGTGTTAATGGCACACCTTGTGGTCACAAGGTTACTCGCATGAGGTCGGAGATTCTACGAGATTTTCTTTGGTTCCGCTTTAGAAGTGATGCAGCGACCCTCTTCCACTACCTCAGAAAAAATGTTGTGTCTGCTTGATTTCTGGCAAGAAAAGTTACGGTTGGAAGGTGATTCGATTGGTTTTAAATTTCATTTTCATTTTATTTTTTTTATTCTTTTATGTGACGTGTCCTTAATTCAGGAAGAAAAACGTTTTCACGAGGACATCTTCGGCGTGACCCAATATCACGGGACACTCAAGAAGAAAGGTCCAAAGTTGGCGCCATCTGCTGGCAGGAAGAAGCGGTGGGGCATAATCTCACGGATGATGTTTTTTTCTGGCAAAGGGAAAGAGATACAACTATTTAAGCCTAGCTATAAGCGGGTGAACATTGAGTAACCTCCAGTCATGTGCGGTGTGGTTAGAGCTGGTGAACTTTAAAAAATGTTAAATATACCCGTGGTAACATAAGATAGCAGAATTGAGAAGCTCTGTCAGGTGATCTCAGCATCTCCTTAGCTACCAAACGTTGAATCTACCATTGAACCTCCTATGCTAGGGCAGGATATACCCGTGGTAACATAAGATAGCAGAATTGAGAAGCTCTGTCAGGCGATCTCAGCATCTCCATGGCTACCAAACGTTGAATCTATCATTGAACCTCCTATGCTAGGCCATGATATACCCGTGGTAACATAAGATAGCAGAATCGAGAAGCTCTGTCAGGCGATCTTAGCATCTCCATGGCTACCAAACGTTGAATCTACCATTGAACCTCCTATGCTAGGCCATGATATACCCGTGGTAACATAAGATAGCAGAATTGAGAAGGTCTGTCAGGTGATCTCAGCATCTCCATGGCTACCAAACGTTGAATCTACCATTGAACCTCCTATGCTAGGCCATGATATACCCGTGGTAACATAAGATAGCAGAATTGAGAAGCACTGTCAGGCGATCTCGGCTATGCTTAGCATTGAATCTAACATTGAATTCTACGCAGGTTTGAGAAGCGCTGAAAGGGTCGTGGCAGGCCATCAGCCTAGAATTAATTATATTTTTGTACGAACTTGTTTGAATTTATATTTACTCGATCTCTATATACCAAAAGTGGTGGCTGGCATAGAACATGGTGGAAATTTTTAAGGCGCGAGACTGCGTCTTTTCATAAATAAATTACAACAGTACAACTTTCTACTGACATCACATAGTGACGCTGTTAATCTTGTGAGCTAATTAGAAACGGGACCACTACAATTTCATACTTTAAACCTAATTAGAGTTTGTGCCACCAGTGCTATATACAATTTGTATTTAATTAAATAAATAAATAAAATTAAATGTCATCCATTCATTAACTCCGCTTTTATTCAACTAAATCATTGACTCCCGTAAACAAATCTCTCGCATCACTGATAATTCCTGATAGTTGCTCGATTACATTTCTTTAAAATCTTGTTCGTTTTTATTCTTAACAGAACTCATTTTAAGAATGTCTTTGTGAAATTCGCATTCAAAACCACCCGCCTGAAACTGACCACCCTTCTATGTGCTTCCATGCGGTAGCCGGTAGAAGCTGGTAGCAACATGGCGGTAATGAAATGAGGGCGATCCACGTTGGGAATGTTATTTTCTACCCATTTCTAATACATTCCCAGTATTTATTTTATTCGTGGTTATTTGAACTCCTTTAGTACGCCATATTAAGCTGCACAAACACAGCTTCATCCAGCAACAAAATGGTAAGTTCATGTGACGGTAAACAAAACGTGACAACTGTCATCTGTCGCCACATTGTTGGTATCAAAGACTGTTGGTATTTCACAAAATTCATTTACACAATATGTATTGCTTAAATTTGCCAGAGTAATGGGTGGAAGCCACTGCTTGTCTTATTAAATATCGAGTATTATCTAATCAGCCGAATTCGGTGATATTGACTTGTGAATGCCATTACATAACCATAACATGTGCTTTCCTTTTCTCTTGTCAATTTATTAATAATACCAAATCTAGTTTTTGTATGCAGATATTGTAACAACATGACGAATTGTATAGTCCTTTCCTTGATGCAATTGAATTTAAAATGTGTCTCCCTTGTGGGTGTCATTCACTAATGCACCCACCAAGTAAGCGTCATATATGTACTTGACATTCAGGTTTTGTGTAGTAGCGCTATTTGTGCATTGGCTAACTTCCAAAACATTCACAAACTAATTTTTATTGGTCACATTGTTTAAGTTTGTAAGATAAGATGAATCCAATTAATCGGATGAACTTTTACTCTGGTCACAAGGTCTTTTACCTACTCTCGAAACGGATATTGACATACCTATCCATAGCTTGATCGTGTTTACTAGTAAATTTGAAAATAAATACTACATATTAGAGGCATTGAATCCAAATTTTGTAATAGTTTCTTGTGTAATGTGGTTAAAATGAAGGACTTTTATAGTTGGGCTAATCTTGCTTGCAATTGTACTAATTGACCATTAAGTCTTATGAAACCAAATTGATTGTATACAGTCTTAAGCAATACAAATTTGATGCATTTAATTTTTTGACAATGCCTGCCTCAACCATTGAACTGTGAAGCTTTCTCAAAGCGGTCGATATACTCTAGCCATTACAACAGTTTAGTTCCTTTGTACTACAGTCAATGATTGCTCAATTTGATCCAGCTGTTATTTGCATGAAGGCCATTGGGACAGTGATTGATTATTAGCCATAACCAGCTAAGTTTGAGTGTGTTTTTGTTTCCTTATTTGATTTAGTAGTCACATTCTTATGCAAGCTTTTATCTTGAAAAGATGTGCTCAAAATGAGCAGAAGTACTGTCGTCCTTAGCTATATTGTTCACCCATTCTTTAACTATTGTACAATTGTCATGTTTATCTTTTCAAGTTTTATTTTCTTTTCTTCAGTAAAAATACTTTGAGCAATTATTTTAGCAATTTTGTTGGCACAATAACTTTTTATGACACCTTAAAGATAACTAGCTCACATAAATTATTTGACATAATCTACTGTAGAAAGGTCTTCATCTCACTGCCAAGTTTATGTGCAAAAGATTGTTTATTCTTATCTTTTCTACAAATGTTGTTACTCTATGTTTGTACATAAACACAATTCAACATCTCCAACACCAATTTTTTTTAGAAGCTTTCTGTGATGTTTATCAAGAAAGTCAACGTATTCCTGCGAAAAGTAGAAACTTTATTTCACAAAAAAAAAAGTTTCACTAACCAATTGTACCCACTCATGCAGAATACATAACGTACAAAATTTGCATACATCAACAATTTTTTTTCTTAATTTCTTGAGCCATTTCAAAGTTAAAGAAAAACCAGACAATAAGATTTGCAAGTTCAGCCTTGATGGTTTTCAGCCTGGTGTTGCAATTTGGTGACCCTGACCTAATGTAGACCAGAGTGACCATTGATTGAGCCCATGGCACCAGTGTGAAGACAGGAACCAGGGAGAGAACATCTCCCAGCTGTGCAGTCACTGAGGTGAGTGACCTACACTGATTTATTCACGCTGACGGCTGCACATTTCATTGGTGGCACGTGGTCATTTGATTGGAATATTGTGAATCAAGTCGACAGGTTCTGTCAGTTTCTACTTGCTAGTTGGTTGGTGCTTGTATTTATGAGGCTTGTTTTCATTGAGATTTTGAATACATCATTCATTTCCTCGAAGTTAAAGTGCCGTGCAGGAATGTAGCGGAATTGAAAACAGATGATTGATTGGAAGCAAACCAGTACACACGTACATTTACTCTGGCTTCTCTACTTTAAAACAATCTGAACTTAGACAAACCTTTTAAATACTCAACGTGCACTTGTATCACCACTAAATGTAAGTGAATTAAAAAATAAATTCAACAGTTTCATTCATTGCTTAAAAAGAATGGTTTCTACGTAGTCTTAGGCTATTTTATTGATTTATTTTATTAGATTGACAGAAAATCAAACGGCTATCTTACAGGAAGAAGAGAACTTACCCACCATTAAAATATTTTGCTAATCTGACTACTCCGATTTCAACATCGCTCAATATAGAAGTGATCAGCACTTTTCAAGACACAAAAATGCACTCCTTGCACTATTAAACTAGTTATTCAATCCTGTCACGTGTTTTCCGGGAGATTTCGGCTATCTCTGACACATTAGCATGCTCAATGCATCTCGATCTAGGTATTTGTTCATGCCCACAATCTAGTCGTACATGCTTGTAGTGGCATTGAGTTGATACCGTCTCTCCAATACCAATCAATACAATAACGTCCTTGAAGCAAACAAGATATGATAATTTCAGACCAATTACATCAGTTCCTAGTGAAAAAAACATCCTAGTGAAGTGAGTGCTGCAAAAATGAAGACAAAATCTTGTCTCTAAAGTCTTCTTACATTCAACTTGACACACTGAGAAAGACCCAAAGACACACTTAAACTTTGCACCACGATTGGCAAGTTGATTTCACTTTTTTTTTTTTTTATCTATCTGGGTCACACTGTTTTTTTAGGGCTTTAATTATAGTTGTTTTTTCACTAACAGGCTATAAAGCAGCATGTTTACATTTTTTTTTTAATTGCCTCGACTTTTTTTCTTATCTTTTGTAGTGTGTTTTTGTCTCATTGTAATGGTATGGTACCTAGCGAGAAGTTTGTAATAATATACTATGCAGGAAAGGTGACAGAGCTACAAGTGAATCATACTGCAGATGTGTGAAATCAACATAGATTGACCTTAAAAAAGCTGTTGAGTTCTGCAAAGCAGAAGTGAGTGGTTATTAGTCAGTAGGTCAGTGGTCTCTTTGACTTGAGGAAGGTAATGGGCAATGTGTCATCATGATAAGTGACAGTTTCCATCTGAACTTGGCACAGTGCTGCTGCTAGCTGCTTGTTTTCTAAATGCAAATGTCAACAACTTTAATTGCCAGCAGCGTAATAATGTTTTTGTAAATAAATGAAATCTTTCCTTGATAACTGTTATTTTTTTTTTAAAGAGCAAACACACTTACCATCTGAGTCAGTGGTTTAGATTTTTTTGCAAAGGAAAAAAAAATATTAAATTTCTCCTGCCAAAAAACATCTGTTTTTCACGATCTACCTGCCATTGCTACTCGAAATTTTGATAAATAGGCCTGCCGTGTTCTGAATTAAATCAGACGACCAGCAACATTGAGTAAAACCGGTCAAATTGCTTCTCAACAATTCAAAATTTAGCTCAAATTTTTTCCCGTGCTCAAAAGCCGACATTACTTTCGGTTTTTTTCTCACGAAATTTTACAAAACTTGTAGAGACTTGTGGAAACTTGTATCAAACTCCATCCACCTTATTTGGCTTACAACATCTAGTCTTTATAATACAATATTCCAAAACATTTTGAGAAAAATTATAAATTCCGATGCTAGAATAATGTCATAGAAATGTATTTTTGAATCTCTGGAATGTTTGAGCCAAGAAGCTCTTTTCAGTAAATTCATTGCCATTTCACACTCTGTGTGACTATTCACTTCCGTGCTGATCCCATTCTTCTTCCGCAGCACCATGCCCGAAGTGTCCAGCTTGTTCAAGGACCGCTGCGTGCGCTTGTTAAAGCGCCGCGTGCCCATCGTTGCATGGCTTCCACACTACAATGCGGACAAGTTCGTGTGCGACCTGATTGCAGGCGTCACAGTCGGATTGACGGTCATGCCACAGGGACTGGCCTACGCCACCCTGGCAGGTTTGGAACCACAGGTGAGTGATTTAGTGGTCAATGCATGTGGGTTTATGCAGTCCACCCAGTGATGAAGTGGTAAATGCACACGGTGTGCGCTGTCCACCCAGTGATGTAGTGGTCAATACACGTGAGTGTACGCAGTCCACCCAGTGATGTAGTGGTAAATGCACGTGGGTGTACGCAGTCCACCCAGTGATGTAGTGGTCAATTCACGAGGGTGTACGCAGTCCACCCAGTGATGTAGTGGTCAATCACGTGAGTGTACGCAGTCCACCCAGTGATGTAGTGGTCAATGCACGCGGGTGTACGCAGTCCACCCAGTTATGTAGTGGTCAATGCACGTGGGTGTATGCAGTCCACCCAGTGATGTAGTGGTCAATGAACATCAAAGGTCGGGGGCACTTGTTGCCAAAGCGTGTACCTTGAAAGCCTAACCTCAAAAAATGTGCCTTGCCTGTCACAGTACGGTCTCTACTCTGCGTTCGCGGGCTGCTTTGTCTACGCAGTTCTTGGCGGGTGCAAGGATATCACCATCGGACCCACGGCCCTCATGTCCCTCATGACATACCAGCAAGTCGTGGGCCGCAACCCAGACTTTGCCGTGCTGCTTTGCTTCCTCACGGGCTGCGTACAGATGCTGATGGGCGTGTTGAGGCTTGGTGAGTTGGAGTTTCAAACAGGAATTGACGCCAAGGTGCTAGCATTATAAAGGACTTTTTGCTAGGTGCTTATGTCACTTAAATAATTCCAATTAAAGCCATTTGTAATGTACTTTTTTTCTAAATTATAAAATTCACTTGTGCTTTCTTGTGCATATTGAATGCCAAGAGGCTGGATATTTGTTGTGGTGGAGAAGAATAGAGAGAGAGAGAGAGAGAGAGAGAGAGAGAGAGAGCGCATCTCACCGGAGAAGAAAAGTGGCTTTACGTGGTGCACTTGTCGAGAACTTCCGAGAATTTCCGCTGTTAGATACTGTAGGGTTGTAGTTTTAAGAAATTGGCTGCCGTTACATCTTGTAAAATAAACCTGTCAACGATAAACAATTAAGATTATTATTATTTCGCCTCATAACACGTCTTGATAAAATGCAATTGTTTCAACGAACAATTGGTTTATGGCTGAAGGAAAAACATGAGAACAGTCGCTTGCTTCAAGCAAGAAGCCATAATATCCTGCTAACTTTAAACATTGTCGGCTGATTGGACAACTTTAAGAAAACATCGGGTAATTTGTATGTAATTAAAAGTGACCGAGAGCAGTAAAATGTTGTCTGTTTCAATGGACAATAAAAAAAAAACCGTATTCCAGTGATTCCAGTGTATGTAATCAATCATGCTGCTTAGTGTCTCCACTGGCAATTTTTTTGCTGTTTTTTTTCTCCACGGACTGATGCTTGTGTTTGCCGCTAGGCGTGCTGATCGACTTCATCTCGGTGCCAGTGACGGTGGGGTTCACGTCGGCTACGTCAGTGATCATCGCTGTCTCGCAGCTGAAAGGCTTGCTGGGATTGAGCTTCTCCAGCTCGGGCTTCATCGACACTGTGGCCAAGGTGAGCGAGGACTAAATGGCTCAACTATTACTTTTTTAATTTGCTATGTTTAATGGTGCACTGTTCTAACAACCAGGCCCTGCGGCACTTGTCTAACGTCACACATGTATGTAAGTGTGACCTACCAGCCTGGGCGACACTGAAATGCACTGTTGGCTGATGAACCAACTAGTCTTTACCTAAGTGGTGAGGAAGTAGAGTCAATCGGTCACAGAAGGAATAAGAATTTGTCGGAAATAGACGCAGACTGGATTTTTTCATTTATTAAAAAAAACTTAGTCCAGCAAGTATATAATTTTGTTGTTATTCATTTATGAATTAAACTTTTCAAAAATATCGACACTTATTTTTAATAGGGATGTGATCTGAATCCTCACTGTGTGAGATCTTTCTGTGGGTCTGAGAGGTTTACTCATTTCTGTTAAAATTGCTGTTTAATAATTAGAGACATGGCCTCGGTGCTGCAGCAAAATGTTGTGCTTTTGATCTTGTCTAAAAATGCCACAAGCCAAGGGTAAGAACAAAATAATGCCAAACAAATCTGATTCCTTATTTTCGAGACTTATTGTGACTGAAAATACGAACGTTCTATCGACGGTAGTATACGCGGTGTATGCTTTAGTAGTGAGACGTCTGCCTTTGGTTCCTTCAGGTGGCGCAAAACATTGGGGAGACCCGGCTATGGGACGCTACGCTCGGTTTCTCCTGCATCGTCGTGCTTCTGCTGCTCAGGGTGAGATCGGCTTCCTTTCGGCTCCCGTTCTTATTTCTGTACGGGGGAAACAAGTTGCAGCGTACCTAGGTACAGGGTGCCACCGTTCTATCTTAGCGCTAATGTTAAACTGTATTCGGGAAAAATGACGGCCAAACAACTACTATTGATACAAATTGTGGTAAAAACGTTTTTTTTTTGTTGTTGCCAGCTTTGAAAAAAATAAACCAATAATAAGGATAGGAGGTTCAATGGTAGATTTAACATTTGGTAGCCATGGAGATGCTGAGATCACCTGACAGAGCTTCTTAATTCTGCTATCTTATGTTACCACGGGTATATCATGGGCTAGCATAGGAGGTTCAATGGTAGATTCAACGTTTGGTAGCTACGAAGATGTTGAGATTGCCTGACAGAGCTTTGCAATTCTGCTATCTTATGTTACTACAGTTGTACTAGAAAGAGTCACTATAATTTATAGAGGTAAGAAATATCATTTCGATATTTCTCTCAGGTTACTCGCATTTGAGACAGGTTTACACTCATTTAATTTACATTGTCATTGTTACCTCAACGATTGATACGTATCCTTAAAACCTATTCACCACGATAATGTTTCCTTTGTTGTCCTCGGAGACAGAAGTTGAAGGACGTTGGCGTGGGCAGCGATCTGAAGTCAGGACCTCGACAACGAGCGATCGCTAAGAGTCTTTGGCTGCTGTCGACGGCACGTAATGCTCTTATCGTGGTGCTTTGCTCGGTGCTAGCGTACGCACTCACTGACGATGACATGAAAGCCCCTTTCGTGTTGACAGGTTAGTTGGTTTGGTTTGCAAGATAACAGTTTCGTTATCGGAACTACCTACTGTTTACCTAAATCTTCGTTACTTTCCAGTATTTGGCTTCTGAAAATTACGTAATAGTTTTGTTAACATTAATCGGGGATAATTTTATTGATAGGTAACATGTTCACGGATCAGCTCCATGATATGCTATAGAATAAATAATGTCAGTTATAACTTAAAGTACTTGTGTCTATTACTTTATCAAGGGTTAAAGCTGACCTGACTTTTCCTTCTCTTTGAAAACTGATAATAAATGTTGAAAAAACTATTTGACCTGGGGTTTAAATGGTAATTAAAGAACAACTGAATTTCCCAACGTTTCGTAACTTGTACCTGTTACTTTATCAAGGGTAAAACTAGTGCTGAGGTTAGATAATATAGGTAAAGTAGACATGAGTCTAAAAACTATCATGACTATAAATGTTCTGCCTAGGCATTCGAAAAACATCTAAGAAACGAAATTTAGTCACCTAAATAATTAGCGTATAACTCTGTTTCTTTCTTTGTAAAAGAAGTTTGGTAATTTTAATATAGTTTAAAGTTTAAACGGGTCTTGGGATAAAAGATCGTGGAATCGATACTGGTTAGCTATCTTTTAAAATATTTTATATGTAGATCACCAATGTTTACCGCTACAGTGGGTATTTTTTCCTGATACGGAAACCACTAAAATCAACTCACCTCACTCAGGTCGCCCTAACCACGTTTATTTCCCGAACCGTTCAGCCTCGTTCCACGAGACAAAGCCTCTCTCAGTCCCTGTACATTCAAGGCTGCGAACGTTTATGAAGAATTAAGAGAAAACTTACGTTTTTTTTTCTTGTGAGGGGGTGCAACTATTGAACAGACTGCTGTATGCAACTAGAATTGCAATGAACACTGGAATATTTAGGCGCCAGTGTCTTAAACACATTAAAGACC
The DNA here is from genome assembly GCA_947568835.1 of Protonemura montana. Taxonomy (NCBI): domain Eukaryota; kingdom Metazoa; phylum Arthropoda; class Insecta; order Plecoptera; family Nemouridae; genus Protonemura; species Protonemura montana. The sequence goes on along the minus strand of OX387610.1, from coordinate 12,535,943 downwards.
CAAACAAATGGACAAGATGTAGCACCAATACTTATTATGGTGCACACCTTAAGTTTTAAAACAATAAAGTCTTAGAAATAGTTAATATAATGACTTAGATCTAGAAATTTACTCTGTATTTTGTACACTGTATGCCTAACCGAACTAATAGCTTGATAGCTAGAGAAATAAAGAAACGTACTTTACTTACTAACTTACTTTTTTCCTTGATACTTGTTTTGTTTCAGGTCCCGTACGTTCTGGTCTCCCTGCGTTCGGTCTGCCGCCATTCAGCACGATCGTTGGCAACCAGACGTTCTCGTTCACGGAGATGTGTTCCGAGCTCGGGTCGTCCATCGTCCTCGTTCCAATCATTGGGGTGCTCGGGAACGTAGCGATTGCCAAGGCGTTCGGTGAGAACCAACTTTGGAACGGCCATGTACCGATTAACTTTTACCTGTAGGGGCAGTTTTATTTTAATTAATTGATTTTTATTGATTTCTAACTTAGGTACACATATACCAGTGGTTAGTACTAGCAGACAATCTGGCCTATGCTAGTCCCTAGGTCTAAGGTGTATTTTTGGCACCACATATAATTACATAATAAAGTAACATCAAAGAAAATAAGTCTAACATAATGAATGGTAATAATAAATGTTGATTAATATATCCGTATTACCAAGTAGATTGGTTTTAAGAAAAACTTAGTTAATAAGTTACTTCTTCAAGGGTAAGAGCTGCTCTTACCCTTGAAGAAGTAACTAGTATATGTTACGAAACGTCATGAAATTTAGTAGCCCTTTACTTAGCATTCAAAACCCATTTCAAATAGTTTTTCTTCAAACTAGTGCTAAGGATAAATCAAGTAGACATGAGTCTGGTTTTAAGTTTGTACCGTGCTGTTAGTCTTGGTGCTACCTATTTGCTATGTGCTAATGCCAGTGACTCTGGCTTCAGTGACTCTGGCTTCAGTGACTCTGGCTTCAGTAACGCTTCATGCAATTGGTTGCTTTGTCCTCACTGCACTGTGATGTTCAACTGAAACCCAGTTCGTCTTCTTGACAATGCTACGGTCTTAGCACCTCCATTATATCGTCTGCCAGAGGTGCTGAAATCAACGAATCATAGCATTTTTCACTACATAGTTTTCACCGCTTAAATGGTCAAAATTGGTTGAAAGCATGTTTAAAAACTCTAAAATTAGCATTAAAATCAAATGGACACCTCGTATTTAGGGACTCCTACCTGTTGCCAACAACGGATTGCCGTGCGGTGCTTGAAGTGAGGTTATGTGCTCAACAGCGGGTGGCGACGCTGTGGACGCCACGCAGGAGCTGGTGACGCTGGGCGTGTGCAACCTGGCCGGTTCGCTGGCTTGCTCAATGCCGGTCACCGGGTCCTTCTCCCGGTCTGCAGTCAACCACGCCAGTGGAGTGCGCACCCCTCTCGGAGGGATCTACACAGGTGTGGCATTTTGTCAGCTGATGGCATGCTCTGTTGGAATGGAAAACTTTTTCTTCTCATTTGAGAAGTAGTCTTAATTTAAACGTTACGAGAGTTAATCAGGAAGGTGCGAAATCTTATTTAAATTGCAAACGCTTGCAATGCGCGGGGTATTTTATTATTAACAACACTATAACCGTCTCAAAAATTGATGCCCAAACAGGGAATCAAACCCCGATCTTCACCTGTCGCGTGTGTTGCTATATTTGTTTAAGCATCAATTTTTGAGAGGTTATTAGTGTTCCTAATAATAAAATACCCCGCGCATTACAAGCGTTTGCCATTTAAATCAGATTTCGCACATTTAAAACGCATCCAAAGTCCGATTGGAGTTACTGGAGATTGACAGGTTGTGATCTGAGAAAGCACCCGATACAACAGATTTAAAGTTTTTTTTATTATTATGAGCACTATAAACGATTCAAAAATTGATGCCCAAAAACACGTGATAAAACAGCCTTTGTTTGCTGCTAAGTATGTTGTGAATTAGTCTTTAGCATTCTCAATGATAAAACTGTGGCTGTGCCCTTCGCAGGAGTGCTGATCCTACTGGCACTGGGTCTCCTCACGCCGTACTTCTACTTCATCCCCAAGGCCAGCCTAGCAGCGGTCATCATCTGCGCTGTCATATTCATGATTGAATACGAGGTACGTACCAAAGCAAACAGCTGATCCATCTTCAAGAACCTACCGAACGGTCTGGCATTTGAAATCTCTGGTTCTCGTGAGATCACCAAAGTTAAGCAACACTGTGCTGGAGCTGCGTTGGATGGGTGACAAGTTTAGCATTCGGGAAACACGTCTTAGATCACTGAAGTTAAGCAATACTGCACTGGGTCAGGTATTGGATGGGTGACTTTTGAACGGTTTGGCGTGTTGGAAACACCGGTCCTCGTGAGATCACCTACGTTAAGCAACACTGTGCTGGAGCTGCGTTGGATGGGTGACAAGTTTAGCATTCTAGAAACATTGAGTCTAAGATCACTGACGCTGCACTGGGTCAGGTATTGGATGGGTGACCACCGACAGTTTAGCGTTCTGGAAACACCGAGTCGTCTTAGATCACTGAAGTTGAGCAACACTGCAGTGGGTCAGGTATTGAATGGGTGACTTTTGAACGGTTTGGCCTGTTGGGAACACTGGTCCTTGTGAGATCCCTGAAGGGAAGCAACACTGTGCTGGGTCAGGTATTGGACCGACCACTGAATGGTTTGGCGTGTTGGAAACCGGTCCTCGTGAGATCACTGAAGGCAACACTGCACTGGAGCTCGCCTATTAATGCCACGTTGACACGTAACCGTTATGTACCCTCGCAGGTGGTGAAGCCCATGTGGCGGGCATCACGCAAGGATCTTGTGCCTACGTTCGCGACGTTCGTGCTGTGCCTAGGCCTGGGCGTCGAGTACGGCATCCTCATCGGCGTCGCCATCAACGTGCTGTTCCTGCTTCATCCCTCGGCACGGCCTTCGCTCAGCGTGGAACAGGCCACGGTGAGTAGCTTTGAACTGCGAAAGGGAACCTCAATTAGAGAGAGAAGACTGGCAAACAAAGCAAAACAAGGAAAAAAACTAGGACTTTGCAAACACAATTCGAGTTGCATTGTAAGTTTAGCTTAGCAATATTTTGGGATGATTAAATGTGAAGCATTGAATAGATCAAAGCTACAGAGAGCAATTTGAGAATAAAAATAGAAATAAAACCAATGCAGGCTCAAACACTTTGGAACTGCTTAATTTTGATGCGTTTCACATCTTTGAAAAGTTAAGTGAAAAAATAAATACTTTGGCGATAAACTGAAAACAATTTATACAAAATAGAAACATTTTTGTAAATTTTGAAACGTTACAAAACTTTTGATTGATTTTTCTGAATAAAATCATGGACTTTAAGTTGCGAACACAAATATGTGCTCAGCGAGTTCAATTAAAATCGGAGCAGACATTTGGCCGCTAGAGCGCAAACTAAATTGCAAATTTTCAAAGAAATTAAAAAAACACGAGTGATGTTTTCCTGGGGTGAGTAAATTGAAGATGCCACGTGCTATGGTCATCAATCAAGCAAAGGACTCTTTTGAGGCGAGCGAAATAGAACATTTTTAACTTGTTCGATAAATGCCTTGTCGTTTCAGACTACCTGCGGTCGCGAATACCTGCTGGTGACACCAGGTTCCAGCTTGTACTTCCCAGCGGTGGACTTTGTTCGCGCCGGCGTGGGTCGCGCCGGAGTCAAGCGCGGCGCGAGCGAGACTCCGGTGGTCGTGGACTGCCGGCTAGTGTTGGCGGCAGACTTTACAGCGGCAAAGGTGGACCATTGAACCTCCTATGCTAGGCCATGATATACCCGTGGTAACATAAGATAGCAGAATTGAGAAGCTCTGTCAGGTGATCTCAGCATCTCTATGGTTACCAAACGTTGAATCTACCTTTGAACCTCCTTTGCTAGGCCATGATATACCCGTGGTAACATAAGATAGCAGAATTGAGAAGCTCTGTCAGGTGATCTCAGCATCTCCATGGTTACCAAACGTTGAATCTACCATTGAACCTCCTATGCTAGGCCATGATAAACCCGTGGTTACATAAGATAGCAGAATTGGGAAGCTCTGTCAGGCGATCTCAGCATCTCCATGGTTACCAAACGTTGAATCTACCTTTGAACCTCCTTTGCTAGGCCATGATATACCCGTGGTAACATAAGATAGTAGAATTGAGAAGCTCTGTCAGGCGATCTCAGCATCTCCATGGCTACCAAACGTTGAATCTACCATTGAACCTCCTATGCTAGGCCATGATAAACCCGTGGTAACATAAGATAGCAGAATTGAGAAGCTCTGTCAGGCGATCTCAGAATCTCCATGGCTACCAAACATTGAACTTACCAAGTAGTGTGTTTGTGTACATGGTCTGGTTTGTTCTGCAGATGGACACCAGTGGACCCAGAGCGTAGGGTGGAAGGGATATTTGAGACAGGGAGGCAGGGTCGTCCAGACAGGGCAGTCAGGTCCCAACGGAATTGCTCCATAATCTATTTTATTTCAGTCTTTGTAAAGTTGCCATTTAAAAAAAACCGAAGTAATATTTTCAGTTTTCTTGACATTGTCCATCGTTTCCCAGGGCATTGCGTCGCTGATCGACGACTTTGGGAAGCGAAAGCAGCGTCTACTGTTTGTGTCCGCGCGCCCGGACGTCCTTGCCGTGTTCCGAGCGGCCGCCGCCGACTCCTTCGAGCACGTCTCGAGCCGTGACGAGCTCGAGCACGTCCTACGAGCTGGCACCGGACCCAGCCGCGACGGCTTGGAGCTGAGTCAAGTCACAAGTGTCCGGAATCGGACGCCAACGGTGGGAGGCATCGAGGTTCAAGTCGCGACTGAGCCGCTTTTGAGCGGAGACGGGCCTGCGGTGGAAATCAGGAAGCTCTAGGGCCGTGTTTTAGTCGGTAGCAGCGAACCTTGTACCAAGGCCTGTAGTTGAGGCTCAGGCCGGCCACACATTGCTCTCACTTTGTTAGAAGGAGGGCTCAAACATGGATTAATGTTGATAGCTTTATGACGGTATGACCCAGAAACAGAACATTTTAAGCATTAATAGCAGCAATCAGGAGGGTCTTTGTTCGATTCATGTCTATCTTGTCAGATGTGAACATTTGAACACGTCTCGACTCGACCATCTAAGCTGTGTTGTCAACTAACGTACCTGTTTGGGTTTACAGTGGGTGTCAGACATGAGTACGCTCTCATTTTTATAAAAAGATCAAACTAATTACGGAAAACGGCTTCACGAAACACACTCTCTGTACCTCTAGTTTTGGGATTCATTATCTTACATGCCAGTAATGGCAATTCTCTGGAGCGTTATTTTCCAACAGTTACCCCTGGAGCCTAATCACTGACATAGATTTTCTGCTACGTTTTCTAGGCGTTTGATGAAGGACACTAAATATCAGATTTTATTGGAAAACTAATTCAGGCACAAATGTTTTTTAAAATCCACAATCTACATGAAGCTGTGCCACAATTTTTGCTACCGGGGATTGCAAAGGGTTATTAAATGAGGTCAATGCGAACATTCCTAACACGTCAATTCGTAGTTCAAGTACAAATTCTCGATTTATTATGAAAACAAATTTTAAACAAAAATATCGGAAAATCAGCATGTCATTTTGTTTTCAATTAGTTATCATTTCAAAAATACTGAAGGCATATGTTTTACAACAAGAGTTTTAGCTTTAAAATATAGAATTCTGTTCTATTTTGTCGAAACCGTTCTGCACGATGCGTTGGGTTACCCAGAAGAAGTTGCAATTTGCTCTCTATCAGCAACTTGCTTACTTGCTTAGCCAAGATGTTGGCGACGAATAATTCTGTACGTACTTTACTTCACAATTAATGAGAATGCTTTTGATAGTATTATACAAGTTGACTTTCTTTTGTAGCATCATAAATCAATTTAAGTTTAATGAAAATATTTTTGTGTAATAAATTGTAGTCCTTATTCAAACACATTAGCATCGCAAATTTTTTTAATTTTTGTAGCCAATGAAAACGATATCGTCGAAAAATGTTCTAGCCTGGGATTAAGTCGGATTGCCGACAGTGAGTGGGTACACCACGCAGAATAATGAGCGTTATTGCGCATATTAATTAAAGGATTTGAAACAGCGTTACTGTTTGTTATATACAATGTAAAAGGGTTTTTGGGCACATAACATTTCACGTGGTCTTACACTTGTTCTGAGAAACAATTTGACTTGTTTCCAGTTGCCTTGCTCTTTGAAATGAGGATCTGAGTTTTTTTAACCTCTTGCACACCTCTCTGCACTAAAATACGTAATTCTGGAGATCCAAAACTAGTTCAAAAACATTTAAATAGTCTCCATATGACACAAATCGTTTAACACTTTTCGAAAATTTTTCGATGGCATAGTTTTACGAGTTCAGTCGTGCACCATCTTGGTACCTGTAAATTGTTTAGTGATGTATATTTTTCTCAAACAATATGGTCGTAAGTGTTGTATGGTTGTGATTATCTGCCAGTGAATGTGGTGCTAACATTGGTAATTTCTAGGTTATTGGTCAGCCAAAGCTGTTATGCTGTTAGCAACTTGTCTGTAGATTGGTTCAATCAACTGTCTATTGAATACTAACTCAAATATTTGAACCCCTAGTGGGGTGCCTGGATAGTCTGAATATGTATCTTTAGGATAAACCTACCCTTCATCTGTGGAAACAAAAGACTAAGTATTACTCTATAATGTACTCGTGGCTAATATGGTTTTTAGATGCATGTCTACTCTATCTAACCTAAGCGCTAGTTTTGACGAAAACTATATAAACTGGGTTTTGAATGCTAAGTTAAAACTATTCTTGCAGATTTTTGTACAAAAACTTTTCCAATAAATGTCTATAACTTACATAAACATCTACATTTGAACTGCTGAAAGAAAATGTTAACTCTTTTTTTTGTGTTTTGTTTGTGACAGATTAAATAATTTTGGAGAATTTTTATGTTTCCCTGCACGATGGTCGGATGGTGCGATTTGGAGCAAGAACAAATGGAAATTGTTCAGTCTCGTGAAGATGGCAAGCCTGGACCCACCAAAACGACGAGTACCAAGTCCCTTGTTAGAGCTGACAAACTCATCAAACCAAAGAAAAACACCGTAAAACTCATCCTGACAAAACAAAAGTATTTAAAGATAGAAAGAAACAAGTTGATCCAACAGTGGTATAGGAACAATTGAGGTTTTATTCATTCAGCACTGATTCATATCAGTTAAAAGTCATTACAGTTTCACAGGTCAGTATGAGGATTTTTTTACATATGAAAGATGCTGAAACATTTGCATTTTACAAGCATTCATGTTTGTTCCATGACAGCTTTCCCTCGTAGAACTTAATCACCTCCTGTGGAAACTCAATGTTTGCTAAACGCGTTAGGACCAGATCTGCCTCGCACGAATTCTTCCATTTGATGAGGAACATATTCTTCCTTCCTTCTCGGGTAATCCCTAATATTTTGTCTATTTCTAGACCCTCTACGGATTTAAGCGGCTTTAAAACGTATTTTCTTGCTTTCCTGGAGCGTTTGTGTTTCTTCCGTATTGGCAGTTTCATTTTGGGTTGCCATGTATTGTTAAAATCGCAGGATTTCTTCTTCAAGTTAAAGATCTGCAGGAAATAAGGACTTGCAGACCTTAAATCGAAGGCCTTGTCTTTCGGCAAAGAATCTGAAAGCATATTGGATGGCAAGAGGGTCAATGTTTTGTTGCTCTCTTCCACTTTCTTCTGAACCCTCTGATCCTTTTTAAACTGAGCAATGATTTTTGAGCAATGGAGATTCTTCTCGGGCTCCCAAGTGTTTTCCTCGTGCGGATAACCCATCCACTTTAGCAGGTACTCAACCCTACCTTTGCGTATGCGACGATCAATCACTTTTTCCACGACATATTCTTCGGTGTCAAGATTCATTGGGCCTACAGCAATATTTTCCTCAGTGGCAGATATCAGCGTGGTTAAGTCAATTCTGGCAACAAAAAGCAGACAGATATATATTTAATGAAAAGCCTACCCTGCGCTTTTTCAATTGTAGAGTGATACCATTACTTTTTCTACTTGGGTATGAGATCTGTATTGTTGAAAAAGGAAAAAAACGCAGATTTTGCAGACAAATAAGCTAAAACAGTATTACCAGAATAGAATATTATGTATTATGTCTTTGATGATCAAAGTTCTCAAATAAGCCTGAGAAAATGTGAGCATTGTCACGTTTTTTTTCAAGTGAAGGAAGAAAATATACAGTTTTTATTTTTGCTTCTTTCTTCTATGCTACCATCATAGTTCCAGGAAAATATGCAACATTAAGGTTGGTAGAGTGGAAGGGTCACTGGAACTCAGTGAAATCCATTAAATTTATTAATTACACAACCATAGTTTCCTACATTTTAATTGTGTTCTAAATTAGATGCCTGCAGGCATTTGAGTTCAAGGAGATGGACAGGTTCGGTCAAGGTTGGGTTAAGATTAAGGCCTATGAGGCTATAATTCTGCTAGTTCTTTACCTGATAACGCCTGCACTGGTGATAATTTTCGTATCCAAGAAGTAACTTGCTTTGGAACGTTTCGTGTAGGTGGTGACGAGAGAAAATACGGTAAGAAAATATTAACTCGAACGATCGACGCCAGTGAAACACCTCACGAGGACACGAGAACCCCAAAAGAACAATGGACGGCCACAGCATTTATTCGTTAGTTATTGCTACTTGGATGTACATGAATGCTATTGGCGGATTCAAATTGTGTACTACCAATCAAAAAGTGTTTTTCAAAAGTTTGGTCAAATCCCAATTATTTCTCAACGGTGTTGTACCCACTGGTTGTACCCCGGCGCAATGTTTAAGGGAACACGAGGCCCTCTCAGAATTTACTTCTTTCCTCTCTTTCTACCAGCTAAAGTAACAATAATTTACTGGTTGCGGATTATTTTGGTTTGAAGTAAGCTCGTCTAGCTAGGTGTAAGGTGAGTGGGTTTCCCAAAGATATATGATATATGTAATCATAATTATAATTATTTCTTGGTCTATGGACTATAGTTGTAAATATGCATTCAATGTGTACCTATGTACCTATGGTTCTATGTAGTATGTGCCTTACCACAGTGCAGCAAATGCACATTTGTAGGAGAAAAATAAAAACAAATACAAAGATGTTATCGCCGGCTAAGCATAAAATATGTCGTTTTTGGAATTTCTATATTTTCCAAGAAGCCAGTCGATTGGTCTCGAATATTCGGCCGTACACAGCCAATCGACGTTCGCCAAGGTTGTCTGCCTCGACTTGAAGGCGTTGGTTTATTTTCGAGCCAGTATCGGTTCTATGGAATAACTATACAATTACTGACAACGGATTCAAACCTCTGTCACCATAGGTTACTGAAATTCGGATCTCTTTTGTGAACTTTTCACATATGCATGAATTCAATTATTTTCTATCTCAATCCTAAGCTGTGTATTTAGCGGTTGCTGTGAAAGAAGAATGCAAAGGGTGACGGAAATAATTCCTGAGAACAGGCCCTTCGTTGAGAATTACTTAATTTCTACATAAAAACCTAGAGGAAGGTTTTGAGAATGTTGCGTACAAAATTGTTTTTTTCCTATCTCTAGCCATAACTGTTATCGAAATGTAAAAGTCCGTACTTCGGAAAACTTTGATAAACTGCTTTCATCTCAGTGAGATGTCGCTTAAAATTAATTTTTGGAGAATTCCTATTTTGTAAATTTTGTTCTCTATTACTCTATAAACTGGACATTTTTGTATACATTCTTATCTATGGCGTTTGTCTACAACGCCCTGAAGAAAGATTCTAGGAAGTATTTTGATTGATTTAGTATTTGGGTCAAAACCCGCATTTTTTTTTCATCTGGCCATGTAGCACTGGTCTATGGCGTCGGTGAATGAGTGGATGATGATGAACCTAAACTTGCCTATAAGGGTAGGGGGAAAACCCAGTTCTGACACGTAGCCTACTCCTGTCGAATACCACCAAGGGGACCACCGGCTTAACGTCCCTTCCAAAGGACGGTACAACGCGAACAACAGGATTCCTCCACAAATCCATGCTATCGAGGGGATGATAAGCAAGGCGAGTGAAGTTGCTGTACTAACTTTCATCCCTCCAACCTCTCTCTCTAACAGAACTGGTCATGTGCATGATGGTCACCCATCCAATACCTGACCCAGCACAGTGTTGCCTAACTTTCATCCCTCCAACCTCTCTCCCGAACAGAACTGGTCATGTGCATGATGGTCACCCATCCAATACCTGACCCAGCGCAGTGTTGCTTAACGAAGTATTTTGTTCCCAGATCAAAGATACTCTTATTTCAGAAAAGACTGGAAAAGGAAGTTCAATCGAGTAATGAATGTTCGCCACAGTTTACCAAAGATTGGCATTCGATTATGGACACATTGTTATGTACAAGCAAAGCTGAAAGAAGCAAATGGAGTTTTGAGCACTTTAATCGACAATATTGTCAGTTGGCCTGCAACGGATCCAACTTATAGGCACTTACCACATCGAGGGCATTGCTTAGCAGTTTCTGAGAACCATTAATTCAACTCGAAATTAATTCCGTTCGTGGCTTGGGAAATGGTATAAGTTCTACACCTTCTACTACATCACTGGTATTTGCCTTACATGACCCGTGCGAGCAACACAGCATAGGAATTAATTTTCATTATCCAGGAACATGAACAGTTCCCATTCCCCAGTATTCTCAATTGTGTATGCAATTTTGCTAGAAATAAAGAAATTTAGAATATTTATATCCAGATATTGATGGTTTTTAGACTCATGTCTACTTGATTTATCCTTAGCACTAGTTTTAACAAAAACTATTTGAAATGGGTTTTAAATGCTAAGGGAAGGATAACAAAAATTAATTAATAAGGAAATTTTGATTGTATCACATAACGGAATGACAACCTCGAAAAATTGGCATTTTTTCCATCCATACACATAGTTGGTTAGTTAGTAAAAAACGCCAATTTGTTCGGGATTTTATTTCAGAGAATACAAAACACATTAGTTTTTTAGTTATTGACCCTGATAATTTTATTTAGATGCATTCAGGAAGCTTGAACTAGGTAATTGTTATAATTTTATGTGGTTCTTTTGTTATCGGAAAATTGTCAGGACTGCTTTTACCCTTGAAGAAGTAACAGGTACAAGTTACGAAACGTTGGGAAATTTTAGTTGTCCTTCACTTAGCATTCAAAACCCATTTCAAATTGTTTTTGTTATAACTGAGGTTTATTTCAACACTCCGTTAAATCGGATTTTTCACCTTTTCGCCTTTTCACCATTGCTTGTAAAAGGAATTTTTTTTTTCTTTAAGCTTGTACCAATTTGTACAACACCACTAAAGCCAAAAACCCATCAGAAAACATGGCGATCGCCGACCTTGACAGCTATTTTATCTGTTCCAAGAACTTGCCGAAAATTAAGAACTATAGCACATCCAACTTCCAGTTTATCCCAGTTTCTGGTGACAACATGACGCATACCTAGTCCCAAAGTTGTTTCCTCCCCTTTGGACCTATGTTTAGGAGAAGGGGGAAGAGGGTGCCAGTGCGCCGACGCCAGAGACCGCTGCGACGACACGAGGCAGTCAGCGTCGCGACGTCGTCGTGAACGCACGTGACACGCGTCTTGCAAAGAGGACACGTTTTCATCTCGGAACAAACTCGACGACGCGTTTGTTATCGAGTGCGTGAGTGCGTGAGTGCGTGTGCGTGATAGAAGTCGAGTATGCGTAAGGAACGACGGTGACTGCAAGATATTGGATACGATTTAAACGATCAGCATTTTCAGGTAATTTTAAGTTTAGGTTTGGGAGTATGAATCGAAGGTAGTAGACCAGTGGGATAAGAACCAATCTTGCCCTGCATTCAGGCAAAGAGCAGAAAGATATTAGGGATATTTACAAAATGATGATGTCAAGTTGTTGTAATGGAATCTCTGGCTTGAAAAGGGAAAAGGGAAAAGGGAAAAGGTAACCCAATAAAAGTGCCAAGGCTTTGGGAATCCGATCAAAGAAACAGGACTTTCAGAGGTCCTGATAATAACCACCGATAAAAGTATACTTGCTCAAAAAATGAACGAAATGATGGTATAGAAATGCAAAAATGTTCACAAATGCCTTCATTCAGCTTGGAAAGTTACGTGCATAAATGTTCAGAACTTTTTTACTCTTGGCATTTAAGAGGGAAAGAATTGGTAAAAATTATGGAACTTGTTGTAAATTTGATCGACTTAAATAAAAAAGTTTCGGATCAAAATTAAGCTGAAAAACGCAGATGGTCTCAGTTGAAAACTTAAAAAAAAAAAGTGTCCTAAAAGATACATAAATATCAGAGCAGTCGTTTGGTGGGCAAAGCAAGAAGAGACACGAGTAGCAACATTAATAAGGATTAAAAAAACTTTTATGAATTTCGGCTAATGGAATAAAATATCACGCTTGGTCCATCAATTATTTTTGGCACCCCTTGGTGTCACCTTTCATGGTGGCCGTGTTTTACCCCTCGCGGCCGCAGAATGCAAGCGACGGCCACGTGTAATTAACGACATTAATTACCACCCCCCACACACCAAACCTCCCCTCCAAACCGCTACCCCAAGGGTCTGCATTCCAACCAACACAACATCGAGGTTACAGCGCGAAACCGGAGACTAAAACTTTCCATCCGATTGTTTCCAAAAAGAAAAAAATAGCAGACCTGAGTTACGATATTTCGAAATGGTTTTAAAATTTCATCCGAATTGTTCCAGCTGGTTGGTCCCGGATGAAAAAATAAACACGTATACACTCATATTTTTATAAAAAAAAATACACTTTCGTTGCCAACTTTAAAAACAAATCAAGCATATAGGGTGCAACGATAGATTTAACTTTTGGTAGCCATGGAAATGCTGAGATCGCGTGACGGAGCTTCTCAGTTCTGCTATCTTATGTTACCACGGGTATATCATGGCCTAGCATAGGAGGTTCAATGGTAGATTCAACGTTTGGTAGCCATGGAGATGCTGAGATCACCTGACAGAGCTTCTCAATTCTGCTATCTTATGTTACCACGGGTATATCATGGCCTAGCATAGGAGGTTCAATGGTAGATTCAACGTTTGGTAGCCATGGAGATGCTGAGATCACCTGACAGAGCTTCTCAATTCTGCTATCTTATGTTACCACGGGTATATCATGGCCTAGCATATGAGGTTCAATGGTAGATTCAACGTTAGGTTGCCATGGAGATGCTGAGATCGCCTGACACAGCTTCTTCTTATGTTACCACCAGTATCGCAGGGATTTTCTAGGATTGACACCGGTTTCACCCTAGACTCCCTGCCAGGCCGGGGGTTCGCGCTCGGTCCCCTTGACTCCTGTTCGCGAGCATCTTGCCGCGACTAACACGTGTTTCTCGAGGGGTGCGCCCCTCCCTAAAAGCATGACTGTGAATTATTCATCTGCTGGTTGCCATGACGACTGAGTGTTATGGTGCAGTTTATGTTTCTGTTAGTTGAACTCGGCGAAGACAGCTGGGATTCCAGACTTCTTATGTGTCTAGGAGACCGTGTACACCCCTGTTAAAGCACTCCATTCCACCTTGAGAAGAAGACGGGTTATTTTGTGCGTACGATCACGTACGCGCCGCGTATCCACATTTTCTTGCAAAAGCGTACGTCGATCGCTCATTCCGGGAAAAGTTTGGTCTACATTAAAATTTAAATTCAAGAAACACGCGTTATTTTTACGTGTTGGTGAATATTTTATTTGGAAATTTTATTCAGCAGTACGGAGGCACATTCACAGAATCTAATCATTCTGAAAAATAAATGCCAAATACACTAGCTCATAATTATGACAACGCAAAGCGATAGCAAAGGCTGGGCTTAGCTAAGCTCAGGCAACGCTACCCTTTGTCAGGCAGCGCCGACAAAGCATAGCGAGAGTTAAGAAATTGTTTCAATGTTTTCTTGCCTTTTTCCCTTGAAGAAAACACACGATCTAGAACAGCACCTGAATTCAACTGAGAGCGTGGGCCACCTTTTTCGTTACAAATTTACCTCTGGTTTGCACGTTCCAAAAGTTCTAAGCCAACGGATTTTAACTTTAAAGGGAATACCAAAGATGAGTCGATCTAGGCTCCTTCGCACATAAATTCGGGGCAGCTGTCTGGAATCTAGATGCACGATAGAAGTGTGAATCACCAAGACATCTATGTTTTCTCGCCGTCACATAAAAAATCCGACCCCTTCGGCCTCACGGCTTCGTGGAAACGGCGTAAAATTCGCGAGAAAATGAAATTGAATTTCAGTCACGTATAGCCGACAGGCGTGATAATATTTCCACTGCCACATGGAGTCTACGGCTTCGCTTTTCTCAGCCGCATCTCAATTATTTCTCAGCGTTCAAACTTACACAGCGCAAGTCACATGCCTTGCTTCAGGCGCATTTTCAACCCTTTTCTCTAACACCCTTCAAAGGGCAGCATATATAAAACGTGTTTGTGCCCGACAAACAAAAGACAGTGTCACAGCCTTGTTAAAACTCCTTGTCAAAGGGAAGCAACAAGTCGAATTGAACGAGTGGCTGTAAAGTGAAACAAAAGCCGGCCGCGCGGCAGGGAAAGCCGCAGTGAAGCACCCTGGCAAGTGCATTTGCACCCTCGAGTCAAGGGGACCTATCCGGCTAAGCGATATACACGTCCGCCAATTTCAAGCCTCATTGAGACAGTAAGGTCGATATTCGTATGACAGCTGTATGGCTAAAAGCCTAGCTTTTTGTGCTGACGTGGCAAGGGAAACTAAACCTTCAGTACCGATAGGTTAATATAACTATATAACTACGTTATCTCGGCTTCAGCCAATTAGGCTGCCGATTAGCACGCTTAGAGATCGCTTGCCTAGCTAGGATATGTGCTCGAGCAGAGTCAACAACGTTAGGCGGTCGCACGAGTAATTTGATTCGATAAACCCTTCCGGATTGCCTCAAGCAGAGTCGCTGGAAACAACATGAAACAGAGTCAATGGAGACACGGGTGCAGAGCCGATGGAAACACGGGGTGTATGTTTCCATGGCCCAAGGGAAATTTGCATGCGACTCGTGGGGGGAGTGAGCAAAAATACGGCTGTCAACAAAGTTGGAATCAGTGCGTCGTAAATTAAGTCGGTCGACTTGTTTATAGCTTGGCGTATTCAAATTACCTCCCGTTCTGAACCATCCTGGCTCTTAACTGCAAAGTACGGAGGTATTGCAAGACATTGTATTCCAGTACAAGATGGCGTCGTGTTGTTGCTGGTTTAAGGAGAAAGAAACCTGCATTTTTTTTTTACTTTTTTTGTTAATTTGTTTTGAGCTTTGCCTGCACTTGTGACTTTAAACCGAACGGTTTGGCGTGTTGGAAACACCGGTTCTCGTGAGATCGCCGAAGTTAAGCAACACTGCGCTGGGTTAGGTATCGGATGGGTGACCATCATACACATGACCAGTTCTGTTCGGGAGAGAGGTTGGAGGGATGAAAGTTAAGCAACACTGCACTGAGTCAGGTATTTGATGGGTGACCATCATACACATGACCAGTTCTGTTCGGGAGAGAGGTTGGAGGGATGAAAGTTAGTACAGCAACTTCACTCGCCTTGCTTATCAACCTCTCGACAGCATGGATTTGTGGAGGAATCCTGTTGTTCGCGTTGTACCGTCCTTCGGAAGGGACGTTAAGCCGGTGGTACCCTTGGTGCCCTTCGCTAGGAGTAGGCTTCCTAGATTTTCCCTCCTCCCTTCTAAGCTAGGCTAGGTTTATAATCATTCAATCATTCCTCGACGCCATTAGACCAGTGCCACATGGATCGTTGTGAAAATAGTGCGTCGTTAAACCGCAGGTTGTGAAACGCCCCCGGGTCAACCCCGGACGCTTTGTGCGAGGCAACTGTTTTTTTGGGGGGAAACGAGATTTATTACCCAGTTGGGAAATCGCAGGGTGAAACGACGCAACGTTGCCACATCTGTTAGAACTAACTCCTGGATCGTGTTCTTCATCCTGAGAAACAATGCTACGCCATGTCGCGTTGAAGGATAAGCTCTTGGCTCTACTCCTTGGTGATCCGGCAATCTCATCAAATGAAAACGACATGTTCAAGTAGCTCAATTGGTTCGAGCATCATCCGCAATAGGAGATCGGGGTTTGAGTCCCCGTTTGGCCATCAATTTTTGAGAGGTTATTAGTATTCCTAATTATAAGAAAAGGCAGCTGACTTTCTTTAAAGTGTGTGTCAGGCATGAAATACCTGCTTCCATAAAAAGTTTTTGAGAAATCTTATTGGGATCAAGCTTTTTTTTCAATCTAGAGTAAAAAAAACCACAATTTACGGAAATATCATACAAATAAAATCGAAATGCATAGATTTTTTTATCTATAATTTCCATGCAATGCATCAAAAAATTACCCAATGATGTATGTATATTTTTCATAAGACTACACATTTACAAAAATATATATTTATGTTACAATTATCGATATTTCCCAGAAACTTAACAGTTCCAGATCCAGAGACTTCGAAGATGTCATGAAAATTTCATCCGAATCGGTTCAACAGTTTGGTTGGTAGCTAGAGATCTATAAAGAAAACGATCGAAAAAACAGAAACACTATTTTTTTTTCCGCGTGGAATCCCCTAGTGTGCTTGCTACGCTCATCCACTGTTAAGTTCAATGTCATCCGATGGCAATGGCTATCAAAAATTGACTTGATGGTATCGAATCCATAAACCAGATTCAGAGTTAAATCCTGGGACCTACAGTTGATCAACCGATAACAGACGGTGGTTTTTAGACTCATGTCTACTTGATTTATCCTTAGCACTAGTTTTAACAAAAACTATTTGAAATGGGTTTTCAATGCTAAGTAGTTGCTCTTTACTTAGCATTCAAAACCAATTTCAAATAGTTTTTGTTAATAACAGACGGTCTTTCCAGATTTCCAAGTTGTTACCATGGTGATAGCATCTTAACGCCCAAATTTATGGGCTTTAAGCTTAAACTCAGCTCAGTGGATCAAGTTCCTGGTTGCTAGGCAGCCAGTGTAGCCTCAATGTGCAGCGGTACAGCTTGCGTACAGGGGCACGTCACTTTCAACAAACTTACTTGTGGCTAGGCAGCCAAAACGGCCTTAATGTTCTACAATACAGCCTGCTTACAGGGGCAAGACCAATGAATAACAGCCGTACAATCATCGGTTAAGCTAACGATTGGTTAAAGATACGAATCATAGGGAAACTAAAGGGAATAGGGCTATAACCGTTGAGTGTGCAGGTTCTAGGTAGAGGCAGGACGTTAATGTTAAACCGTTGAGTGTACAGGTTCTAGGTAGAGACAGAACGTTAATGTTAAACCGTTGAGTGTGCAGGTTCTAGGTAGAGGCAGAACGTTAATGTTAAACCGTTGAGTGTGCAGGTTATAGGTGGAGACAGAACGTTAATGTTAAACCGCTGAGTGTGCAGGTTCTAACCTAACGGTTCTAACGTTCTGTCTCTACCTAGAACCTGCACACCCATCGGTTTAACTTTGGAGATGAATCTTGAACTGGTCTCGCTGACTTTTCAGCCAATCCAAAGAGTCAAAGAGCCCGCGAATGTATGTCCCTCATGTAACGGGTGGGAGGGTAGAGACCCCCCCGCTACGATGACGTAACGGTGGCTAATTGTTCTAATTTATCCCAGTTGTTAATCTCGTTAGCAGACAACGCACCACTTTATTTCCCCGTCCTATTCCCCTGTTGTTCTCGCGCCATTCCACGGCCCACGGGACACAAAGCGAGCGTATCTTTGCCAGAGATAAATCATTTGCCGGGATTTGTCGGGCGATCGGGTGGGTGGGCGATGATAAATAACCCCCCTCCCCCCCTTAAAAGCGATGATAAATAACCTCCCCCCCCCCGGCCCCCCCTCTCCTAACCGTCACGGTTTACACGTATCCAGGCGCAGTGAAAACACACACATCGCTTGTTCGATTCACAATCTGCATATGAAATGCACTTTTTGTATTTTTTTTTTTATTAGAGCGTAATGAACGAACGCTCTCACTTTTTTCTGTCCATCCGAATGTAATTATCCACTTATAATAATTGAACGCAATTATCAGTATTTCGTGAACCAAGAATTGATGCACCCCTTTGCCGGTGGCGTAATTTCGTTGCAAAAAAAACCGCTTTTGGCAAATGACTTTTTCAACACAATATTTATGCAACTGGCTAGGTCCGTGTATATTTCCAATTTTATCGTTTCATGGGATTTGTGGTCGCGCTTGGAATTCGGCGCTGAAATTATGGAAAATATTATGTTTTGAATTCGATTGTCATTGCAAAAAAAAAATCTATTATATATTTTTAAATCGACTTTTTATTTTTCTATTTATTTATTAGGTACAATAGGTAGAAAGTGTTTAATTTAAGGCATTTAGCTTGATTATGCCAAGTCATTTTTCGTCTTCTTCATGTTGGTTTTATATATGTAGAAATGTATGTAAATGTATGTATGATTATAAATCTATAAAATCGTGTCTAGGTCGAACTAGAGATCATCTTGCATTGTTGAGAATCGCTGTAGATTTAGATACCACAACGCAGTAGTTTTTAGCAAAGTTTTCAAGACTTAAACACCCTCAAAAAAGAGCAACACCGTCAAACCACAAAAAGCACCAGTAGCTCTCAAAATCTGAGAAAAATCATGAAAATACTTGTATTTTTTAGAGTTTGGGTTGTAGGTTTAGTTACCATGCCATAGGTGCATTGACTTCTTTGTGATTTTTTGATACATAACCATAGAATTACAAGCAAAATTATCAGAACCAATTGACACAAGATGTTTTTGCCAATATATTCAATTCAAACCAGAAACAAAAACTAAAGAGATTTTACTATGGTCTGGTTAAAGCGCCCAGAAATTCTGCACACTCCCCTTCTCAAGTGAATCTCTTTAGCCAAGACGTTCCCAAGCCTTTGACAGCTAAAATGTATGAAAATTAAGAAAAATCAAGTCCCTAAGTGAAAATCTACTCTTGATTTCTTTACATCCATACAGCGACCAGCTCCTTATGCCTTTCGGGCGTAAAATCGCTAGCAATTTGTGATATTTGCATAATTTTTAATTGAGGTAAGTTAAAGAATAATAGCCGCAAGCGCCATCGTGTGGCACTTACCGTAACTAAGCGATGCCGGCTCGTTTACTCAGCAGAAAGTGTAAAATTAACGCTGGCCCTCGTACTATATACTTATAAACTCAATGGTGTAACAAGCAATCTAAACAAGATCTTCAAGAAGGACAATAAAAATGGTAAATATTGTTTGAATTTCATATCTCGCATTGGGTGAAGTATTTTATTACCAAGAACACAGACACCCTCTTGAAAGACCCACTCGGGGACTCGAACCCCCGAACAGTAACGACTTATTTTCTGGTAGAGTTCGTTAGTCACGTATACAAAAGCGGTGATTCAAGAACGGCTAGGATCTGTTGCTAGAATCAAAATCTTATTTGCATAGAAAAATGTAAAGTTAGTTTCTTGTTATTTGCATCTGACTTGACGCGGTTCATGCGACAGTTGGAGCTCCATGAGGTTAACTTCACTGTAACGGTCATTTTTTTAAAGTTTCTTCTGATGAGCCAACGAGGCCGGCAACACGTGGTAGCCGATACCCGATGGCGCTTGCAGCCGTATTTTTCAAGAAAATTCTATAATCGAATAAGTACGACTCAAAATATCGCGATACATGTCTATCAATCGTTGAGGTTAGCATTAATAAAGATTAATTGAGTGTAAACCAGTCTCAAATGCGAGTAATCTGCGAGAAATAACACAATTAAATTTTTTAACATCTGAAACGACGGTGACTCTACCTGGCGGCATACTTAATTTTTGTCGGTTAAGCAGTCAATTAGGCGGCCATTTTTCGCTAAGACATTTCAAAATCAGCGCTATGATAGTTATGGAACTTTACAAAAAAACTACCTATGTTTAGAAATGAAATCGCCTTTAAAAATAAACGGCTTAATGCCAGTTTATCAATTGCACGTCAAGTAATTAACAGTCCACGAACAAACAAAACACATCTTCTGATTGGCTGTTCCTAAGCAAATAACAAGTTAACGAACTGTTAATTTTATAAACGAACCACTTAAAAACCGGCGCAACCCAGTACATCTCAGCAAAGTGTCCGCGCAAAACCGACCTAAAGCAGCCGAGTGAATGCCAGGTGCTAGCAGCGACCGACGCCGACGTCGACGCGTCGATATGGGAGCAATTTGCGTCGACAAAAACAAGCGTTCGTATTTTGTTGTCAGCGTCCAATCGATCCCATGCCATCCTAACGCCCAGTTGAAACAATAGCACCCAAACCTTATTCTCAGCGTGGTACAGAGTATAGACATGCCAACGGTTGTCATGGCAAGGGATGAGTGATTGGCCCCTACTGGGTCGTTACCAGCAACCTGGTGATCGGCGATGATGGACCTCGGTTGCTATGGAGATCGATCGTCGCCTATTTCCTATACGTAAGCTACGCCACAGAATTGATAGGTTAAGTGGATTCAGACAAAAGGAATTTCGTTGTTTCGCAAAAAAAGGGTGAAAATCGCAAGAAATCACGTAGGGCGTGGTCACCGTACATATATAGTATGCCGTGCGAAAATCCATTAAAGCTGCCGATAAGAATTGGGAAGCCATCTTTTGAATCGTGCAAAACGCAAGCAGCTGTCAAAATCTGACAGCAAATGAATTATCAGCGTGGAGCTTTGAAAGAGACGGCTATTTTGGGAACTGTAGGCTGCGAACACCACCAACGCCCTACCTTACATGCACCGACATAATTTCTAACCAACTCTAATGGGAACTCCCATGGTCGCCATTTTGTACAGACTACCCCCGTAGCAACCGTGGAGAAATGACGGAAACCCTTATCAATGTCAATACGCTTGTCATTGAGTTTATACTTACTGTCAGAGGACCACAGGCGATGCATGTCAGAGTGTGAGGAAAAATTGGAACTAAAGTTGTGTGATTTGTTGTGTTTAACGACGCCCTGTTTTGACATCTTGGTCTAATGGCGTCGGTGAATGAGTGGATGATGATGAGGATGATGATGAATGTAAACTAGCGTAGAAGGGAGGAGGAAACCCGGTGCCGGCACGTAGCCTACTTCTGTCGAAGAGCACCAAGAGGACCACCGGCTTAACATCCCTTCCGAAGGACGGTACAACGCGAACAGCAGGATTCCTCCACAAATCCATGCTGTCGAGAGGTTGATAAGCAAGGCGAGTGAAGTTGTTGTACTAACTTTCATCCCTCTAGCGTCTCTCCCGAACAGAACTGGTCATGTGTATGATGGTCACCCATCCAATACCTGACCCAGCGCAGTGTTGCTTAACTTTCATCCCTCCAACCTCTCTCCCAAACAGAACTGGTCATGTGTATAATGGTTACCCATCCAATACCTGACCCAGCGCAGTGTCGCTTAACTTTCATCCCTCCAACCTATCTCCCGAACAGAACTGGTCATGTGTATGATGTTCACCCATCCAATACCTGGCCCAGCGCAGTGTTGCTTAACTTTCATACCTCCAACCTCTCTCCCGAACAGAACCGGTCATGTGTATGATTTTCACCCATCCAATACCTGACCCAGCGCAGTGTTGCTTAACTTTCATACCTCCAACCTCTCTCCCGAATAGAACTGGTCATGTGTATGATTGTCACCCATCCAATACCTGACTCAGCGCAGTGTTGTTTAACTTTCATCCCTTCAACCTCTCAACCGAACAGAACTGGTCATGTGTATGATGGTCACCCATCCAATACCTGACCCAGCACAGTGTTGCTTAACTTTCATCCCTCCAACCTATCTCCCGAACAGAACTGTCCACGTGTATGATGGTCACCCATCCAATACCTGACTCAGCGCAGTGTTTCTTAACCTCGGTGACCTCACCAGCACCGGTGTTTCCAACGCGCCAAACCCTTCGTTTGCAAATATTCAAATGTAAACTACTTTACATCACAAATACAGCACTATAGAACCTCAGACAGAGTCAATGTATTTTGGAACTTTTATTTGAATAGTACAACGCGTCACATAATAAATGCAGCACTAGAAATTCAGAGTCGATTTACTTTGGAACATTTATTTGAATTGTACAAAATGTCACATAAAAGATGCATCATTTGAATCATCCAATTTCGATGACAAGCGAAGCAACCTTTTTTATTTAATGACAATGTGTTTTTAATAAAATTCTGGTCAATTCTGTTCGCTCGTAGGCAGGATATATTATATAGGATACCCGTCAAGCTAGACTCAAGGTAGCTTTGCTTTTATTGGCAAGTCTGTCACAAAAGAACCGCTCGGATGTTTTCCCAATTGAACAGCAAAGCATCCCGAAATTGGACACTGGAGGTTGGGTCATAAATCCACTGCCCGTGCCATGTGTTTCCAAGAGGCAGGGATCGACATTGTCTACCACCGTTTCAAAACCTTCCTAAAACGGGACAAAAGCCCGCACACATGTGCTTCCAATATGCAGCGGGTTCCTTGGCCCGGCATTGTCACGGTCCCGTAGACCAGTAAATATGTCTCTCTTCAATACATTGAGCACTGATAAAACGTTTGTAGAAATGAAACCTTTGACTGCAACAATGCGTCCTTTGCACCGCGTTCCTAAGCAACCTTCCCATATGTTTCAGCCTCTAATGCCCCGCGATGTCGTCCACCCCTCCGACCCTCCCCCTCGCCGACGCCGACGCCGTCCGACGCCGTCCGAAGGCCGACGACCTCGTCTGGCGTCGACGCAGAAAAACGGCGCCAGCCGATCACTTCGCCGGCCACGTGGACTACCACGACGCTGTCAGCTCACTACTCTGGGAACCATACGAGTGCCGAGACCCTCCAACGGCGTCCTCTACCCTCCGACACGACGCAGACGTATCGTTGTGGCTGTCGAGCTCGGCCTCGTTCGCCGAACGTCCGCGTACAGCGCTGCAGGTCTCGAACTCAGGCGAGTTCGTGTCGGTTTCAAGCTTGCGTACCCAGTCACGGTCCGGCCGATGCCGAGACAGGATGTCGGCTGTTTGCGAGCCGAGTCGAGTGAGTGTTAATCAAGGCGTCGTGCCTTTTGTCGTGTGTAATCAAGTGTCTGTGCTTGCGTGTGATTCGAGTGGCAGTGCTTCGACTTCAACGTCGACCAATGATTTAGGGTGCAAAGTGGTCGTGTGTCCATCAACGACTTCCAGTGGCGGTGACGTGGGGTGTAATGTGGCAGTGGGAAGCCAGGCATCTCCCGTCGGAACCGCAGTCTCTTGTGCCGTGTCCAGTACCAATCTGGCCGTGCCCAGCCCAAACCTGACCGTGCAACAAGCAGTGACAGTGTGCAGTGTATCGGTGCCAATCGCTCAAGACGTCCAAGTGGCCGTTGGCGACGCGGCGCGCGACGCCAGGCGTCGCGAACGTCGCGAACGACGTCATCAGCGTCGCGTTAACTCGAGCCAGAACCAGTTAAACGCGTCCGCGACGGCGCCGGTGTGGACTACGCGGCTGGACGCGACGCCCGTGCTAGAGCAACGCCTCCCTGATCTGCTCAGCGCGCACTTGCCCCCGGCATACTCGACGCTGCCGACGCCGACGCCTTCGACGCCTGCGCCTCACGTAGCTCACGTAGCGCCGGTCGACGGGAGGTTCCCGTTCCAGGCAGCGCCGGCGAACAGACGGAGGTAAGATTTGCCTTGCTACCACCCTCTCCACCTGGACCCAAACTTTCGGTGCTATTGAATGCATTGTTGTCACGCAGTTATGGCCAGAGCCGATGTGCTTTTGAACAACACACCTGGCCGTGGTGTAGGGGGTTTGTAGGATGTAGTTTACATTGTTTTCACTGCGCCTTGAAGGTCTTTGAACTGATACCCCGGAACAGAAAACATCATCTGGGCGATTGTCAAGGGTAACTTTGTGTTAGATGGTACCTAACTATATTACCCAGGTAAACATGGCTAACCCACGGGTATGCTAACATAGCAACAGCTGTAACCCTGTGACCTTCGCTGGTTAGTTGTGATGAGACCCCGTTAGCTGTTGGTAGCCATGGAGATGTCAACGCATGGGACAGCTGTCAGGCTTGGTGGTAGAAGAGTGACATTTTAGAGCCATATCGATGCGATTTTGTCGTACTCTAGCAGGCCGTGTGGACTGCCTGGAATTATTTCTGTATTCGAGTTAAGGTCCCGGGTTTGATGCTTTGCATGCGGTCGACACGTCGTCTGAGAAGTGCGTCGTTAAACAGAACGACCTTTGCGCGACCGATCGGTGTTTCGTGGCTATCACGGTCAGTTGGGGATTAGGGGTGTGACGATATCTTTTATCGACTACAGCTGCGTTGTTTCGTACGCCCGCATCTTGGATCACTTGGTGTTGGTGCAGTGGTTTAAAGTCAAATTTTCACGAAAATCTCTTTCTTTGTTTTATTTGCCGATTGGGTTGTTGATGAGCGAAGCGAGCAAAGCAAAATCTTCAATTTCAACAAACCAAAAAAAAAAAAAATCTGTGTTTTTTTTTTTTATAACTCCGAGTTTAACTGTGGTTTAACCAAATTTGCAGAGCACATTTTTTGAGCTCTCAACTGAGACTTACTGTGTTTTTCTGAAAAATCGGTCAAATAATCGTGGAACTATTAAAAAATTACGAAAATGTTCATATTTCATAGAGTTTTTAAAATATACAGATGCATTGTTGCTGAAATTAGCAGATACAGTTTCCATCGCAACATTTCTATAGAATCTAATTTGAACGAAAATTAAGTGAACAGAAAATACCGAACGAAGCATGTGGTATAACCCCGTTTTAAAGAAAAACAAACGAATGAAGAACATAGTAAAATAAACACTGATCTACAACGGTTATAAGCTTGTTGGATCGTCGTCTATTTCCGAAACAAAACCAGCGATTCTCAATACAAAGTCAAGATTAGGCACCGCCGACTCGATACTGTCGCAGGGAAAGTTTGTCCCGGCCACCACGATTTGCGCGTCCGATTTTCATCGTCGCCTACATGCACCGACTTGCATGTAGGATGCCCCAACAAAACGGTGCCACTCGAGAGAGGCGGTTCATCTCGGTCACAGAACGGCCAGCTGGTCGGTCCATGTCTCTTCTTTCTTCCGTTCGACGATCAACATTGAAGCCAACCCGATCGCCGCGGCTTGGCATTCTTGATTCCATTCTCTTTGCTAGGAGAGCGACGTTGCCAGTTTGAGTCACGACCTCTTCGCTCGCGTTGCGTTTGCGTCGGCTTGGCATAGCAACAAAGCGGACAGCCGAATGTAAACACAGAGACTTGGATGTCGGAGTGAGAGTGGCACCGTTTTCTGCGATAAAAGTTTGACGATAGCAAAACATAAGGCTGACTTCCGGTTGCCAGTGACCGGGGAATAATATTTCTGTGATATTTAAACGTCCAAGAATCGATGAGTAAATGAAGGCTGTCCAAGATTTCAATAGATGTGTTATAGAATTGGAAAATGACCATTCTAGGTTTGACCGTATGTATCCATGGTATTCAAAATAGACATAGTAAAAAATAAATGTGAGTATCCTTTAGGTACATAGTTATGAACATACAATTTTCGATTATCTTTGATCCACATAATTATGATTGCGATCTTCGATAGATAAAGCCACGTTACGGGCTCACGACGGCACCCTTTGCAGCTTACATAGTCAAGTCTGCACAAGGCACGGCCACCAGCACAAAGAGTTCGCGTTGTACCAACGCGCGGTTGGCCCATCACGGCAGTCACGACTCCGCTCTGCGATTCTTTGGTCGGCGATCGTGCAGGCCGGGACCTCGAAACAATCACCATCACAACGCCTTTACGTTGCCATGCCGATACCAAACGAACTGGCTTCGAACACAGGACCTGCTGTCGGAGTTGCCAGGAAATTCGTTGCTTTGTTTGCACGAAATCGGTCGCACGCAAGAAAAATGCCTGGCATTCTGCGGGGCTGGGAATAAGATGCACTCGACCGACTCTGCGTTTGGCATTTGTTCGGCCAGCTCGTGCGAGACCCATCCAACTCGCCGTGAGCAGTGACACTTCTTGACTCCTACGACGGCGACCTACTAAAGGACAAAGCAAGCGTCGAGCGCTGAACCACGGCCTGCTCTATGCCACTGGCTCGATGGCTTCCAGGATGTTGTGATAAGAAGGCAGTGCATTCACCGCCGTGCAGACCGTCCTTGCCAGCCACGAAACAATTGCATGGGGGCGGAGCTTGCACAACAATGCCGAACCCAATTGTCTCGTGACGCAACAACGCCGGCAAGCCGTTGCCATGCCGACGGCCTAGACTCGGATTTCGGTTTTCTAGTTTTGTTTGTGCTGCAAACTTGAGTTACTATCCTGGATGTCAGGTTGATCGGCGAAGAGAATACCTTGGGCCGTGGTTGCAACAATCGCTACAAAGAACTCACGGCATGTCGGATCCATGTCGACCGTTCGATGAAAGTTCAGCAATCGACCAAAGCGAATCGTTCGCGCGGCGCTAAGCGTTGCCAAGCGTTGCCAAGCGTTGCCAAGCGTTGCCCAGCGTTGCTTAGCGTTGCCTTACGTTGTCATATGATGCTAAGAATTGCCAAAAGTTGCCAAACGATGGCAATCGTTACCTAGCCTTGGCTAGCTGTGCTGAACGATGCCAAAAGTTGCCAATAATTGTCAAAAATAGCTAAATGATGCTAAGAACTGCCAAAAATTGACAAACAATGCCAAAAATTACCAGATAATAGTAAAAAATGGCTATGTGATGCGGCGCCTAGCGTTGCCAAGCGTTGCCTAGCGTTGCTTAGCATTGCCTAGCATTGCCTAGCTTTGCCTAGCTTTGCCTAGCTTTGCCTAGCCTTGCCAAACGTTGTCAAAATTGCCAAAAATGCCAATATGATGCTAAGAATTGCCAAAAATGTACAAACGATACTAAAAGTTACCAGATTATGCTGTCGAGCGTTGTTAAACGTACCCTATGCCAAACTTTGCTAAGCTACACAGTTTCCCTCGGGGGTAGCGGACGATGAGAAACATCAAACACAACACGTTTTGACAGACATCTGCTTGCGCCGGCCAGCAAACTGTCAGAATCATGACCACTTGGTTGGCTTTCCTCGGACTTGATCAGCTTCTGTCTCAGAAACCAGGCCATGTGCGTGATGTTGATCGGCTGCTAGTTTTGTCCACAGTGAAGAAGTTAGTGAGTAAATCACACATCTTACAAACATTCTCACTGATTTCACGAGAGAAACACGAAAGCGGTTGGCGAACGACCTTCATCATCATCATCATTATCATCATTATTATCACCAGGAGAGATATCGAATTACAATATCGCCGATGTGAATCAGACTAGATCGGCGATCACGGCATGCCATGGAGTTTCACGAAGGTGCGCACTGGCTTTAAGTTACGCTAACAGCGTGAACGAAAGCAAATTTAGCGGAATTTATTAAATATAGAGAATTAAAAGTGAAAACAAACTAGCCAGTCAACTAGCTTACCAGCCAGCCAGCTAGCCAGCTAGCCAGCCAGCCAGCCAGCCAGCCAGCCAGCCAGCCACCAGCCAGCCATCCAACCAGCCAGCCAGCCAGCCAGCCAGCCAGCCAGCCAGCCAGCCAACCATCCAGCTAGCTAGCCAGCCAGCCAGCCAGCCATCCAACCAGCCAGCCAGCCAGCCAGTCAGCCAGCCAACCAGCCAGCCAACCAGCCAGCCAGCCAGCCAGCCAACCAAGAAAATAGCCTAACATAACCTTACCTGACCTAACTTAATTTGACCTAACCTAACCATACCTTACCTAACCATACCTAACCAAATCTAACCTAACCATACCTAACCTAACCATACCTAACCTAACCTAACCTTACCCAACCTAACCTAACCTAACCTAACCTAACCTAACCTAACCATACCTAACCAAACCTCACCATACCTAACCTAACCTAACCTAACCATACCTAACCTAACCATACCATTACCATACCATTACCATACCATTACCATACCAGCAAAAGCAAGCCAGGCAATGAATTGAGCATCGCGTATGGACAGCCCTGGCTTCTCTTGTCAAGGGGTGCAAGTGTGCCGTGTTTCTCATACTTGGCAACCACGGCGACTTGGTATCCAGGAAGTGAGTTGGTGGCAAAAACACGTGACGCTCGATGGGTGGAGGGAGTGTTAACCCAAGGGGCCGCGGGGCAGGGAGGCAATTTGCGCGCGCTGAGTGCTGATCCTCCCTCCCCCCCCTCTCTCTCTCGACCCCCCACCTAATGCGACACCAGGAAAAGTGCGTGGAAATCCAGATGGCACCGTGCCAGGAACAAAACAAGCGTCAGAGTGTGCGGGAAAAACTCCACGGACCCTGCCGGGTTCAAAGTCGTCGTGCTTCGACCTATGGTACATTTGTCCGTGAGAAGCACACTGATCTCAAATAACCTGGATAGAGCATAGGATCCAGCCAGCTGATCTCAAATAACCTGGATAGAGCATAGGATCCAACCAGCAGATCTCAAATAACCTGGATAGAGCATAGGATCCAACCAGCAGATCTCAAATAACATGGATAGAGCACAGGATCCAGCCAGCTGATCTCAAATAACCTGGATAGAGCATAGGATCCAGCCAGCTGATCTCAAATAACCTGGGTAGAGCATAGGATCCAGCCAGATGATCTCAAATAACCTCGATAGAGCATAGGATCCAGCCAGATGATCTCAAATAACCTCGATAGAGCATAGGATCCAGCCAGCTGATCTCAAATAACCTGGAAAGAGCATAGGATCCAGCCAGCTGATCTCAAATAACATGGATAGAGCATAGGATCCAGCCAGCTGATCTCAAATAACCTGGAAAGAGCATAGGATCCAGCCAGCTGATCTCAAATAACATGGATAGAGCATAGGATCCAGTCAGCTGATCTCAAATAACCTGGATAGAACATAGGATCCAGCCAGCTGATCTCAAATAACCTGGATAAAGCATAGGATCCAGTCAGCTGATCTCAAATAACCTGGATAGAGCATAGGATCCAGCCAGCTAAACTCAAATAACCTGGATAAAGCATAGGATCCAGCCAGCTGATCTCAAATAACCAGGATAGAGCATAGGATCCTGCCAGCTGATCTCAAATAACATGGATAGAGCATAGGATCCAGCCAGCTGATCTCAAATAACCTGGATAGAACATAGGATCCAGCCAGCTGATCACAAATAACCTGGATAGAGCATAGGATCCAGCCAGCTGATCTCAAATAACCTGGATAGAACATAGGATCCAGCCAGCTGATCTCAAATAACCTGGATAGAGCATATGATCCAGCCAGCTGATCTCAAATAACCTGGATAGAGCATAGGATCCAGCCAGCTGATCTCAAATAACCTGGATAGAGCATAGGATCCAGCCAGCTGATCTCAAATAACTTGGATAGAACATAGGATCCAGCCAGCTGATCACAAATAACCTGGATAGATCATAGGATCCAGCCAGCTGATCACAAATAACCTGGATAGAGCATAGGATCCAGCCAGCTGATGAAAATTGAAGCCAGGCAATCCATTGTTGGCAACAAGCAGGAGTCCCTCAATCCCAGGAGTCCCTATAATTTCAATGCTAATTTTCTACTCGCTAAGGCAGTTAAATCTAGGTTACAAACACCGTCTCCTTTGTTCGAAACTGGGAACATCTGGACTTGTCTTCGCAATCCGTTGCCACTGCGAGTGCACTTATTGAATTTCAGCCAGATGCACCTAGCAATGCAACAAGTGCTTCGCTAGGTGCATGTTCAACGGGACTTGGAGTCGTCGGTTGCCGTGGAGACCGAGTCCCGTTGCCCCGACGACCTCATGTATTATCAGGCAATATGTCGTGTAGTCGCTAGCTAAAATGACCGCCATAACTCAAAATATCTAGTTAAAATGGCCACAATTTCGGACAGTCAGGTAGTTAAAACGTGGAACTTTTGGTACAGTTAAAATTACGAATATGTAGGACACAATCTAGTTAAAATGGCCGACAGGTGACCGACTTGCAGTGAAAACACCGCACCGAAACAATGATAATAATAATAACAAAAGTGCACACATTTTGTGAAAGCAAAAGCGAGTGCATGTTCCGATTGGTGCGCTAATGAGCGTGCTGCTAATTGCGGCGATCTGTGTAACCATCGAGCCGGTGCATCCAGTTTGCAGTGGGCACAGATTTCCCTTTCGGCTTTTGTCCGAAACTCTTTTCGAGCGACTCGATGCGCGGTCGCTTTGTAAGAGGGAACTGACCGCTATGCGGGACCCATCGGTCTTAACTGGGCATTGCAAGTCAACGGGGTCCTCTTGAGGCAAGACAGAACGTTTCATGTTTTGTAAATACCGGTTCGCATGAGATCACCGAAGTTGAGTAACACTGCGCTGGGTCAGGTTTTGGATGAGTGACCATCATACACATGTCCAGTTCTGTTTGGGAGAGAGGTTGGAGGGATGAAAGTTAGTACAGCAACTTCACTCGCCTTGCTTATCAACCTCTCGACAGCATGGATTTGTGGAGGAATCCTGTTGTTCGAGTTGTACCGTCCTTCGGAAGGGACGTTAAGCCGGTGGTCCCCTTGGTGCTCTTGTCAAGTACTGGGTTTCCCCTCCTCCCTTATAATTCAGTTTAGATTTATCATCATCCTCATCATCACCCACTCATTCACCGACGCCATTAGACTATGTGTCACAGACCTCGATACCTACACAGCATGCGTCGTTAAACGCCACGAATCAATCAATCGAAGCAAGTCGATGTTCCATCCGTACTAGGTCATCCCTCGTTATGACCCAAGTCGAGTATAGTGTATTGGCGACGTCTCGTCTCGGCCCATTGGCAAAGTGTGGCGACCCGGGTTCGAATCTAGGCTAGCACCGCGGCGCGTCGTGTCTAACGGGACTCGAACGCAGCGGTCTGCCCACGCCACGGCATCGTAGTCGGCGAGAGAAGATGTCGAGAGCTTGCAAATAAAGAACTAAACTATCGCCTGCCAAGGATAAGAGGTCACCTATCCGACACCTGAACTAGCGCAGTCTTGCTTAACTACAATCCCTCCAATCTCTCTCCCAAACAGAACTGGTCATGTGTATGATGGTCACATATCCAATACCTGACCAAGCGCTGTGTTGCTTACCTTCAATTTCTTCAACCTCTCTTCCGAACAGAACTGGTCATGTATATGATGGTCACCCATCCAATACCTGTCCCAGCGCAGTGTTGCTTAACTTTCATCCCTCCAACCTCTCTACCGAACAGAACTGGACATGTGTGTGATGGTCACCCATCCAATACCTGACCCAGCGCAGTGTTGCTTAACTTCGACGCCTGCAGGTCTGCAGGTATCGCATTGGGTTATTGTCCCGGATTGACAAGAGTAAGAAATGTATGTGCACTGCAATGTACTGGTTAGTTGCCAAGGCAATGACATGTTTTAGTTCAACACTAGTTTCTGTGTGCTTACTTGTGGACGTCTAGCGCTGGACGTGAGTGAAGCCGGCTCCTGGAAACTAACGGATCCAACGGTCTATGCAAGGCACGCTGATCGCTTGAACCGAGTACCTTTGTTTGTACACCATTGTGTAAACAGTTGTGTAACTCTAGAAGCTGAGTCGAGCGGATTGAAGCCAGCCTTTCGTTGGAAACAACTTTCTGCGCGTAACAAACTGTTCAACGAGAAAACAAAGCATTAGTCCGAAGTAAGAATGTATGTAACTTTTCCACTCATCTTAAATAACGTGGATAGAACATAGGATCCAGCCAACTAATCTCAAATAACCTGGATAGAGCATAGGATCCAGCCAGCTGATCTCAAATAACCTGGTTAGAGCATAGGATCCAGTCAGCTGATCTCAAATAACCTGGGTAGAGCATAGGATCCAGCCAGCTGATCTTAAATAACCTGGATGGAGCATAGGATCCAGCCAGCTGATCTCAAATAACATGGATAGAGCATAGGATCCAGCCAGCTGATCTCAAATAACCTGGTTAGAGCATAGGATCCAGCCAACTAATCTCAAATAACCTGGATACAGCATAGGATCCAGCCAGCTGATCTCAAATAACCTGGATACAGCATAGGATCCAGCCAGCTGATCTCTAATAACCTGGTTAGAGCATAGGATCCAGTCAGCTGATCTCAAATAACCTGGGTAGAGCATAGGATCCAGCCAGCTGATCTTAAATAACCTGGATGGAGCATAGGATCCAGTCAGCTGATCTCAAATAACCTGGATAGAGCATAGGATCCAACCAGCTGATCTCAAATAACCTGGATAGAGCATAGGATCCAGCCAGCTGATCTCAAATAACCTGGATAGAGCATAGGATCCAGCCAGCTGATCTCAAATAACCTGGATAGAGCATAGGATCCAGCCAGCTGATCTCAAATAACCTGGATAGAGCATAGGATCCAGCCAGCTGATCTCAAATAACCTGGATAGAGCATAGGATCCAGCCAGCTGATCTCAAATAACATGGATAGAGCATAGGATCCAGCCAGCTGATCTCAAATAATCTGGATAGAGCATAGGATCCAGCTAGCTTATCAAAATTGAAGACAGGCAATCCATTGTTGGATTGATTTCAATATTAGAGTTTTTGAAGCTCATTAATAACAAATTTTGACCATTAAAGCGATGAAAACTAAAAAAACTACCTAGAAAACACTTAAAATAGCACGGGCTTATTGATAAAACTCAAAATCAGTGACTTTCAAGTTGGGCGGCCTTGACTTTAAAGGTCTCTATGACAACCGCTATCCAAGTCATTTTATATCAGAGGAATTTTCTCATCAGTAAGTTCAAAGGGAGACCTTTACTGAGTTGACATCTTGTAACAACAAAAAACCAACAACCAACTTGTCTAGGCTTCCTGGTCGCATCTCACTCGAAATCCAGAGGCAAAAAATAAAATTGAACACTACCTAATTCTTTCCCCATTTTAATTGACTCTGGATTCAAAATGAGATGTATCCATGGAAACCGTCGGCAAGGTTGTAGTTGTTTTCAACGAGCTATATAAAGGGTTATAGAGAGGAAGACTGGAAGCCATCTTTGAATCCAATTGAACTAGCGGCAGCCATGACAGCACTAGTCGCTAGCAGCGGTTTATTTGAAAGCTGTGTGCCCATCAACACTTGCATGGAACCAGAATAATTTAAATTTAACCGATTAGCACGTGATGGTAAAGAAACAGAGACAAATTATATACAACAACAAGTTTAGTCATTTATTCCACATTAAAATACAACAAATGTAGAAATGAGAGTCTGGATATTATGATGATTCCTTACAAAAACTCAAGTATGAGAGTAGGTATGGTTTCATTTAGGAGATTACAGTGTCACAAAATCTTCTTTAGAAGTTTCTTACTGGCCCTTGAATAGTATTAACTTAGTGTACAATTGCCGGGCGGACAACCCCTGTGCCTTACTAGAGGCTGTTCTACACATATGGTGAATCCGGATAGTAAAGTATCGCTTGAGCAATAGCCTTAACAGAATAATGCGACTCTTCGTCCAAATCAGCAGCAGTAAATAAATGTGAATTATTTTTAAGCAGCTCACCGTTCACCATTCGCATTGTCTCACATTGCAAACGAAGCATCAAATTGTCACATTTATGAAAGATCTTTGCGCTTTTTGTTCGAATAACTTTTTCTGCCATGGAACATAGTTGAACCACATTTTTGGAAGGGTTGATCAAAATATTTTTAACGTCTTTGGCTCGGAATAAGCCACACTTTATGGTATCTCCACTGGCATAAAGGTACTCCAGACAAGAGGCGCATTTTAGCTTTTTGCTGCAGGCACGAATGACATTTCCTGAAATATACGTAACAACGCTCTCCGAAAACAAGCTGAGAGATGAATTTTCCGGTACATAATCATGGTCGAAATCTTGGGTGTGTGGAATGATATTTCTTTCCAAGTCCAGTCTGCATATATCAATCGTCAGCAGCACCTCCGGAACTGTCCAGAAGAACATGCATCGAGAAGTGCATAGATTTTCTTCTTTGGGTCGGCAGGATTGGGAAACCAGGGTTTATTCAATGAAATATTGACACCCGGTCTTTCAAGCATCGCTTTGTTCACTGCAGCACCATCACAGACTAGGGAAACTACGACAGCCCCAGTCTATGGAGTTTTCTGATATACTGACTAATTAAATTTACTCTCACATCAGAACTCGACCCGTTAATTAATGCATAACCAACGGGAATCTTCCACGATCGATTTAATGCAGTAAACATAAAGACTAACGCGTCCTTTGCCATGGGGACATTGTCGTTATCAAGGCATTATTATCTTGCCAATCTCGGATTTCACCTTAAAATAGTTGGCGTGTACTCTGCGAGGACTCGGCAGCTGGTACGAGTGATCCAGCGACACATTTCTTGCAGCTGAAATCAAAGGTTTCATTTAAATGAGGTTAACTGAGGAACTACGTAGGAACTACTAGTTTCAAATAACAAATTAGTGTTCACCTGTTGCTTGACTATTCTCTTCTATTTTCTGCTGTTTTCGGCTACGCTCGTCGCTCGTCCTCTTCCTCGCCTTCTTCTGCAAACGGGCACGCTTCTCAGGCAACGACCTTGCAGTTATTGGCTTTGCAGCTAGGTGTCAAGGAAAACTGAATGTAGTCGGTACTGCATTAGGCACCAAACTTCTTCTTTCATTGTTGTACCAAAAGTATTTTTCTCCACAATGGTCAGAACATAAAAAGGAAGATTTGGTGGGCTGCCAGTCTTAGCTGCGCAGAGCTACCACCCATTTCTTCAATTGTTCTCGGGTCGAGAAAGGAAACCTGTGCACAAAAAGAGAGGAATGTTACTTTACCAATGTCGAAAATATTTAGTTGAAAAATAATATAGACAAGAACTCTCATCAAAGTGAGCCTACTCTACTGAATGACAGGAGCAGGGGGTCAATCCAGTATTTACTGTGATGACTGTTATGAAGCAAATAAATTGATATGATTGATCATTATTTGTATTTTATAAGTGCCTCAAAATCCAATAAAAGAGCATTACATCACTTGCCGTCAGTGTCACTCACCTGAAAAAAGATCTCTTCACATTTGGCAAATGCCTATTGCTGCAATCGTACGCCGAGCAAGCGGCCAGCATGATTAACGTGAGAATAGCTTCAGCGAATAACACCAAAAAAGCTCAATGTTTAACACCGAAATAGCTTGATAGCTTATCACCAGAAAAAAACGTGATATATTAGTAAATAGAACTATATAATCTATCGTAACTGTGGAATCTTCGCAGTAGCTTGACAGCTGATCCAATATGATCTGGACTTGTACTGTCATGGCGGTCGATAGTTCTCACAGGCACAACCGGGAGCGCTGATACTACGTCGTGGGCCTCTCTATAACCATTATATAGCTCGTTGGTTGTTTTTCACGGTAACCCTTGATAATATCGATTTTGCAATTATTTTTAATGACTGCTATTCGACAAATTTTCAAGTTTATTGATTGGCAATCTGCAGGCAAAACATCAGAATCGCCCCACTGTTACACCTAATACACGTCACAAAACATTGGTAAAGCAGCCAGGCTTAATTTTGCCATACCAGCGCCATTTTGACATTCAAAAACCGCCGTTCGGACGGCGGTTTTTCTTTCTTCAGAAAAAAGTATGCCAGTGCCTCTGAAATCATACGACACGTCCCAATATGAACACATTTGCATTGCCCCGGCAGCGTGTAGTACCGTGTCATTTCTACAACGCATTATACTTGCAATATGTCCTAATTTCCCCCCAAACAACCGCGAGGATAAGGAACGGTGGCCGTGGGTTCGTTACATTGGTCGCCACGGTGATAGCGTGCATAAAAGTATTAAAATATGTGAATAATACATTCATAATATGTCGAACACTGTGACACAATTGGTCGTTAAAAACACGGCATGGCCGATCCCTGATTTACACTTGATTCGCTATCTACGTGGCTTTGTTCAGCGTTTAATACTTTCTTCAGACTGTTTGCCCTTTGGTTCACCACAGCGAAGGAAAAACATATATAGTTTCAATTAAATACTACTCTATTTGATTGTACCAATACTGAATGTATAATTATCAAACTGGCAATACAAATGTTATTATTACTATAATTATATGATATAACCAAGCTTCTAACAATCGCAGGCCACCGTTATTGCTGACTAAGGTATTGGAAGGGTGATCATCATACACATGACCAGTTCTGTTCGGGAGAGAGGTTGGAGGGATGAAAGTTAGTACAGCAACTTCACTCGCCTTGCTTATCAACCTCTCGACAGCATGGATTTGTGGAGGAATCCTGTTGTTCGCGTTGTTCCGTCCTTTGGAAGGGACGTTAAGCCGGTGGTCCCCTTGGTGATCTTCGACAGGAGTAGGCTACGTGCCGGCACCGGGTTTCCCCTCCTCCCTTCTCAGCTAGGTTAGTTTAATCATCATCCTCATCATCCGCTCATTCACCGACGCCATTAGACCAGTGCCGCATGGCCAGACGTCAAAACAGTGCGTCGTTAAAAACCACAAATAAATAAATATTGCTGACTAAGCGACCTGCCCTATCTTTCTGGCAATGCTATGGAGAGAGCACTCCCATGTCTCTTACCATTGACCTATCCTGATTTTAACTATTCCGGTTAATGGCGGGGGCAAGCGATGACCCCTCTGTGCCGTCGTGTTCTACAAAGACTAGACCACACTTTAAACATTTCAAAATTATGACTTTTCCCTGTATATAGGTACATCTATTGTAGAATTGTGTATGTTCATAAATCTACACACCTATTCGGAGTCGAGGACACCGGACGCAGCTTTGGCCTGCTGACCCGGACCACTGTAAATGTATCTAAGGGACCGCTGGAAGATGGTGGAAAACTTTTTAATGTGCTGCCTAGGGAGATACTTGTACAAACTTCTCAGAACTATTATGACTTTACAATATTATCTCATTGACAATTGTTTTTTACTCAACACGAGCATTTTTAAACTGCAAATGATGTATCGGGCAAATGGGCTACTATTTTTTTTTGGTACATGTACCTCTAAATGTCACATGTCACACAGGACCAAAATGACAATAAACTCATCGACAACAGCGCTCTCTCGCGAGTTTCCCGTTAAACTCCCAAACATCTTCTCCCCTGAGAAAAACTATTTGAATTGGGTTTTGAATGCTAAGTAAAGGGCAACTAAATTTCTCGACGTTTCGTAACATATACTAGTTACTTCTTCAGAGGTTTGAGCCTTGACCCTTGAAGAAGTAACTAGTACATGTTACGAAACGTCGGGAAATTTAGTAGTCCTTTACTTAGCATTCAAAACCCATTTCAAATAGTTTTTGTTAAAACTAGTGCTTAGGATAAATCAAGTGGACATGAGTCTAAAAACCATCATCTTCTCCCCTATTTGTGTATACGATTGCCCTTTCACCGCTCGACGACGCCTACCTCTCCCAAAAAAGGGACAACTCTGCTCTGGTGACAGCGGTGGGATTACTGCCATGCTGAACATGCGGTGGCTGACGTGGTTGTCGTCGAGGTCGTGTCGTCTTTGGGAGGGATGAGATGGGATGTTTAGCTGAGCAGTCGGATGTAGGTGAAATCTCATTTAAATTGCAAACGCTTGCAATGCACAGGGGTATTTTATTATTATGAACACTTCTACCGTCTCAAAAATGGATGCCCAAATGGTGACACGATCCCCGATTTCCACCTATCGCGGGTGTTGCTCTAACCTATTGAGCTCTAACCTATTGAAACTGGACACTTACCAGTTTAAAGGCGGAGATAGGTGGAGATCGGGGTTCAAGTCCCCGTTTAGGCATGAATTTTTGAGACGGTTATAGTGTTCATAAAAATAATAATAAAGACAGTAGGATGTGGTGTAGGGTCGAGGCTATATTGGTGGCAATCGGGGGGGAGAGATCGCTGGGACGATGTTTGCGCTATCTAATGACAGAGCTCTGAAGTGTAGCGGTACTCGAAACAAGATTCTCGTGTATCCCAACTAATTTCTTCACCGTCTTTTGTTTCTTCGCCGACTCGAGACCCCCTGGTGGACACGCGGCGAACTTGACGTCGCCTGGACCCGTCTGATGTTTTAACCACATGGCATATTGTTCATGCGCAGAACGGTCCGTGTCTATTTCGAATGCAAATACTGCGCTGTCCCCTTGGCGTATGTTGCTAGGCTGCTGCCAGGCCAGGAAATGACTTACATTATTTCGTTGCCATGGAAATAATTCATGTCGCCGGACATAAATATTCATTTCGACAGTCGTGCCGTGAATTGCACGCGCTGGGAAGGCGGTGACTTGGATGTCTGACTTCGGGGCCCAGGGTTCGGTCCCCGGGCCCCCTTGAATTATTTCTTACACACCGCGCATGCGTTAGTTTCTATCTACAGGCGTCGAATGCCTAATTGATTTGTGGTGTTTAACGACGCAATGGTATAATGACGTCGGTAAATGAGAACCTAAGCTAACCTAGAAAGGAGGAGGGGAATACCGGTGCCCGCACGTAGCCTACTCCTGTCGAAGAGCACCAAGGGGACCACCAGCTTGACGTCCCTTCTGAAGGACGGTACAACGCGAAGAACAGGATTCCTCCACAAATCCATGCTGTCGCGAGGTTGATAAGTAAGGCGAGTGAAGTTGCTGTATTAACTTTCATCCTTCCAACCTCTCTCCCGAATAGAACTGGTCATGTGTATGATGGTCACACATCCAATACCTGACCCAGCGCAGTGTTGCTTAACTTTCATCCCTCCAACCTCTCTCCCGAACAGAACTGGTCATGTGTATGATGGTCACCCATCCAATACCTGACTCAGCGCAGTGTTGCTTAACTTCAATCCCGCCAACCTCTCTCCCAAACAGAACTGGTCATGAGTATTAAGGTTACCGGTCGGTGTTGAGTTGGATGTGCTTATCGCAAGTTAGCCTAACCAACCGTTAGCCAGGACGTCATGCGGGCACCGCGCTAATCACCTCGTTACCAAGGCAACACCAGATTAGTGATGAGACCTACTTGCCATCCTGGCCCTGGCGCGGTACTCGAACGGTTTGTCGTGTTGGAAACACCAGTCATTGTGAAATCACAGAAGTTAAGCATCACTGCGCTGGGTCAGGTATTGGATGGGTGACCATCATATACATGACCAGTTCTGTTCGGGAGAGAGATTGGAGGGATGAAAGTTAAGCAACACTGCGCTGGGTCACGTATTGGATGGGTGACTATCATACACATGACCAGTTCTGTTCGGGAGAGAGGTTGGAGGGATGAAAGTTAAGCAACAATGCGCTGAGTCAGGTATTGGATGGGTGACCATCACACATATGACCAGTTCTGTTTGGGAGAGAGGTTGGAGGGATGAAAGTTAAGCAACACTGCACTGGTTCAAGTATTGGATGGGTTACCACCAGCCAATACAGTCACGGCCCATAGTGAAACATAGCGCCGGTGAACAAAACAAAAGTCTAAAAGCAGCGAAACCCTTTTCTAGGACGGCTTATCTGAAGCATTCCAATTCTCGATTAGATTCGGAATCCACTTTCCGTGAAATCGAATTCCGACCTGAAAAGCACAAGAAGTTTACTCAGTACTAACAATGAAACGCAGTCGTCTTTGTCTACCGAACCTTTCCACGATTCTTTCTCTCTCTCTTCTCTCCTGTCACCGGCATCTAGCAACAAAGAAAACAATTCTCTACCAGACAAAACGGCCCGTGAAAGTGCTCGTTGCTAGGTTACGCCACCGCTTTGTTGCTGGGAGATCTCCGAACACGTGATCGTCTTTAATTTCAAGCGATGTTCCCTTTGTCCGCTTGGCGCGCTGTCAGTAAACTGGTAAACCGCTTCCTGGTTGCGTTCAATGCGTACATCACGGTGCGTTTCGTAGCTGTCTTCGATCGATAATTCGTGCGTTTCTTTCATTGGTCGGTGGTCGATCAATTTGATGATTGCATGACCCCTTTCTAGAAGGCAGTGATTTCTATAGTCTAACTCGCCTTGCTTATCAACCTCTCGACAGCAACTTCACTCGCCTTGCTTATCAACCTCTCGACAGCAACTTCACTCGCCTTGCTTATCAACCTCTCGACAGCAACTTCACTCGCCTTGCTTATCAACCTCTCGACAGTAACTTCACTCACCTTGCTTATCAACCTCTCGACAGCAACTTCACTCGCCTTGCTTATCAACCTCTCGACAGCAACTTCACTCGCCTTGCTTATCAACCTCTCGACAGCAACTTCACTCGCCTTGCTTATCAACCTCTCGACAGCAACTTCACTCCCCTTGCTCATCAACCTCTCGACAGCAACTTCACTCGCCTTGCTTATCAACCTCTCGACAGCAACTTCACTCGCCTTGCTTATCAACCTCTCGACTGCAACTTCACTCGCCTTGCTTATCAACCTCTCGACTGCAACTTCACTCGCCTTGCTTATCAACCTCTCGACAGCAACTTCACTCGCCTTGCTTATCAACCTCTCGACAGCAACTTCACTCGCCTTGCTTATCAACCTCTCGACAGCAACTTCACTCGCTTTGCTTATCAACCTCTCGACAGCAACTTCACTCGCCTTGCTTATCAAACTCTCGACAGCAACTTCACTTGCCTTGCTTATCAACCTCTCAACAGCAACTTCACTCGCCTTGCTTATCAACCTCTCGACAGCAACTTCACTCGCCTTGCTTATCAACCTCTCGACAGCAACTTCACTCGCCTTGCTTATCAACCTCTCGACTGCAACTTCACTCGCCTTGCTTATCAACCTCTCGACTGCAACTTTACTCGCCTTGCTTATCAACCTCTCGACTGCAACTTTACTCGCCTTGCTCATCAACCTCTCGACTGCAACTTCACTCGCCTTGCTTATCAACCTCTCGACTGCAACTTCACTCGCCTTGCTTATCAACCTCTCGACTGCAACTTCACTCGCCTTGCTCATCAACCTCTCGACTGCAACTTCACTCGCCTTGCTCATCAACCTCTCGACTGCAACTTCACTCGCCTTGCTCATCAACCTCTCGACTGCAACTTCACTCGTCTTGCTTATCAACCTCTCGACTGCAACTTCACTCGCCTCGCTTATCAACCTCTCGACAGCATGGATTTGTGGAGGAATCCTGTTGTTCGAGTTGTACCGTCATCCGGAAGGGACGTTAAGCCGGTGATCCCCTTGGTCTTCAACAGGAGTAGGCTACGTGCCGGCACAGAATTTCTCCTCCCTTCTAAGCTAGGTTACGATCATCATCGCCTACACATTCACCGACTTCATCAGACCAGTGCCAGTTGGCAAAACAGTGCGTCGTTAAACACCAACCCAAACGATGGCGAGAAGATATAATGGGATAGATTTCACCCTGGTTACTAGGGCGTCAGACAGGGCAAGGAATTAGTGCGTTGCTAAGGCCCCGTTGCTAGGCGGCTAACGAGCTACTAACGAGTCGCTAACGATAATTGCCCGCGACAACGATCGTTGATTGCCTGGTGACCGATAACCAAGCCACCGACCTGAAAGCCAACCACAATTTGGTTGCCATGGTGATTATCAAACGATCGTTACCAAGGCGACGTGTCCTTTCACAACCTGTCAGATGCATTTAATCGAATCCATCATGTTTTAGGATATTAATGATGGACGCAATCTCCCTTTATGTTATGGAGAGTGGTTGGAGGGATGAAAGTTAAGCAAAACTGTGCTGCGTCAGGTATTAGATGGGCGACCATCATACACATGACCAGTTCTGTTCGGGAGAGATATTGGAGAGATGAAAGTTAGTACAGCAACTTCACTCGCCTTGCTTATCAACCTCTCGACAGCATGGATTTGTGGAGGAATCCTACTGTTTGCGTTGTACCGTCCTTCGGAAGGAACGTTAAGCCGGTGGTCCCCTTGGTCTTCGACAGAAGTAGGCTACGTACCGGCACCGGGTTTCCCCTCCTCCCTTTTATGCTAGGTTAGGTTCATCATTTCTCATCATCATCCACTCGTTTACCGACGCCATTAGACCAGTGCCCGTTGTCATGACAGTGCGTCGTAAAACCCCACCAATCAATTTGACGAACTCTGTCATAAGGATCCGCTGTTGTGTGTGTAGCGTAGCTTTGGTTTGCGCTATGCTATGCTTCATTTCACGCTGAGAGACGTTGAGAGTTGGGATATGAAGACAGTGACTTTGTATTTCATGAACGCGTAAGCACCGGACATGGACCCAGCCAGGTGTCGAGCCCAGGTGTTCTTGGAACACCATGGCCGCTGGCTCCATCGACTCTGACGAACACGTTACCGTCACGGCTGCTTGGGACAGATGGGGGCTCGGGGTCGACGGCATGGCGCGTGCCAGAACCGAGCTAAAAACAAAACAAAAGTGGAGGCTAAGCAACACTGCGCTGATTCAAGCAGTGGATGGGTGGCCATCATACACAAGACCAGTTCTGTTCGGGAGAGAGGTTGGAGGGATGAAAGTTAGTACAGCAACTTCATTCGCCTTGCGTATCAACCTCTCGACAGCATGGATTTGTGGAGGAATCCTGTTGTTCGCGCTGTATTGTCCTTCGTAAGGGACGTTAAGCCGGTGGTCCTCTTGGTGCTCTTCGACAGGAGTAGGCTACGTGCCGGCACCGCGTTTCCCCTCCTCGCTTCTATATTAGGTTAGGTTCATTGTCATAATCCTCATCATCCGCTCATTCACTGATGCCATTAGACCAGTGCCGCATGGCCAGTGCTCAAAACAGTGCGTCGTTAAACACCAATAATCAATCAATCGAGGGGTTGGAAGGATTGAAGTTCAACAACACTGCGCTGCGTCAGGCGTTGGATGGGTGACCACCAAGCACACGGCACAGAACCGCAATGCCGTGCTGTTCGGCCGGAAACGGTTTCATTGTCTCCCGTTCTGACAGCTGAGCTCGCCCCACGGCCAGGTGTGTTCAAAGGCACCCAAAATAAGGTGGGCGTGTCCCATCCAGCGAAATGTAATCAAAGTCGCCTCTGGCGATATCTTTTACTCCCTGCTTTCGCAGAGAAAAGGACGAATGTTTTCAAACTCTATTCACCGAGGAGAATTCAATCCTCGCAGCTCGGGTTACTATTACACCCGAACGCAGCGCTGCATGAATTTCAAATTTTGTCTCCGAATTGCCTCAGATTCCAAAGGATTTCACGGTTCACGTATACAAGCTTGTCTCTGGCAGAGGCAGATCTGATGCCAGCAAAATGTGTTGGCCACTTTCATGCACATGACCCGTTCTGTTCGGGATAGAAGTTGGCTGAATGTTGGTACAGCAACTTCACTTGCAGCCTCTCGACAGCGTGGATTTGTGGAGGAATCTTGTTGATGACTATGATCACATGATGACCGAATGGCTGGGCGTGTTGGAAACATTGGTGCTCGTGAGATCACTGAAGTTGAGCAACACTGCGCTGGGTCAGGTATTTGATGGGTGACCATCATACACATGACCAGTTCTGTTCGGGAGAGAGGTTAGAGGGATGAAAGTTAGTACAGCAACTTCACTCACCTTGCTTATCAACCTCTCGACAGCATGGATTTGTAGAGGAATCCTGTTGTTCGAGTTGTGCCGTCCTTCGGAAGGGACGTTAAGCCGGTGGTCCCCTTGGTGCTCTTCGACAGGCGAAGGCTACGTGCCGGTACCGGGTTTCCCCTCCTCCCTTCTAGGCTAAGTTAGGTTCATCATCATCCAATCGTTCACCGAAGCCTTTAAACAAGTGCGACAGGGCCCGTTGTCAAAACAGTACGTCGTTAAACACCACAAATCAATCAATCAGAACTCCTGTATGAGGCTTAAATTCAGAGTGAATAACACAAATCTATTGAAGGCGATGATATTTTTTTTTTAATTTAATGAAAAAAAATATATATTACATTTTCTATAATCTTGATTTTGCATCAAACTTGGTGGTTAATTTTGATGAAAAACGCAGACACAAAAAGGTTTTCTGAAAATTTCATCGAAACCGGAACAGCTGTTTGGCCGACACTGCAAACAAAAACCTAACAATACAAACTGCTTTTTTCACGGGAAGTGAAATTGAAGATTTTGCATCGCTCATCATTTATTTTTTGTTTGCACAAAGAAAGCAAACCTGCGTACGAAAGTGTGTCCAGCAGGCAGTGGAATTTCTAAGAAATTATCTAAGATTTAAGCCGGAGCTCACGGCACTTCGATTGACACG
Source organism: Protonemura montana (assembly GCA_947568835.1). Classification (NCBI taxonomy): domain Eukaryota; kingdom Metazoa; phylum Arthropoda; class Insecta; order Plecoptera; family Nemouridae; genus Protonemura; species Protonemura montana. Next base: position 12,491,605 of record OX387610.1, on the reverse strand, counting down.
TTTATAGTACAGGAATTTCGCTCAAAACCTGACTCATTGCTTAGATGGATAATTCGCTGCGCTTTCTCAACGAAAACTTTGGATTTGAACTTTTTTTACGTTTGGTTCTTGGACGATCAACGAATAGCACACCGAGACTAATGTACTAGGTGCTAGGGGTTGAAAAATGTTTCTGTGTTATTCTTATGGGCCATGTTTTTCCAAGCAGTTCAACGTACTAGGTGCTAGTGGTTGAAAAATGTCTCTGTGTTATTCTAATGGGCCATGTTTTTCCAAGCTGTCCAATGTATTAGGTGCTAGGGGTTGAAAAATGTCTCTGTGTTATTCTTATGGGCCATGTTTTTCCAAGCAGTTCAACGTACTAGGTGCTAGTGGTTGAAAAATGTCTCTGTGTTATTCTAATGGGCCATGTTTTTTCAAGCTGTCCAATGTACTAGGTGCTAGTGGTTGAAAAATGTCTGTGTTATCCTTATTGGCCATGTTTTTCCAAGCAGTCCAATGTGCTAGGTGCTAGTGGTTGAAAAATGTCTCTGTGTTATTCTTATGAGCCGTGTTTTTCCAAGCAGTCCAATGTTCTAGGTGCTAGAGGTTGAAAAATGTCTCTGTGTTATTCTTATGGGCCATGTTTTTCCAAGCAGTCCAATGTGCTAGGTGCTAGTGGTTGAAAAATGTCTCTGTGTTATTCTTATGAGCCGTGTTTTTCCAAGCAGTCCAATGTTCTAGGTGCTAGAGGTTGAAAAATGTCCCTGTGTTATTCTTATGGGCCATGTTTTTCCAAGCAGTCCAATGTGCTAGGTGCTAGTGGTTGAAAAATGTCTCTGTGTTATTCTTATGAGCCGTGTTTTTCCAAGCAGTCCAATGTTCTAGGTGCTAGAGGTTGAAAAATGTCCCTGTGTTATTCTTATGGGCCATGTTTTTCCAAGCAGTCCAATGTACTAGGTGCTAGGGGTTGAAAAATGTCTCTGTGTTATTCTTACGGGCCATGTTTTTCCAAGCAGTCCAATGTACTAGGTGCTAGAGGTTGAAAAATGTCTCTGTGTTATTCTTATGAGCCATGTTTTTCCAAGCAGTCCAATGTACTAGGTGCTAGTGGTCGAACAATCTGTGTTATTCTTATGGGCCATGTTTTTCCAAGCAGTCCAATGTACTAGGTGCTAGTGGTCGAACAATCTGTGTTATTCTTATGGGCCATGTTTTTCCAAGCAGTCCAATGTACTAGGTGCTAGGGGTCGATTTTTTTCTTATGGGCAATATATTTTCTAAGCGTCGAAGCTGAAAAACGGAAAATTTTGTCATTTTTGCTCGGGATTGTGTCGACAATTTTGTTGCTGTTGTATATTAGTCGCATTGAAAGCTTCAACAAATAAATAAATAGACTTAATTTCGAGGGTACCGTTTGAAACCCTGGATTCGGATCCTCAAAGTCCGGGAGTTGAAGATGACCAGCCAATCTCAGGGGTTGTGTCCAGATTTTCAACGGTCGTTACCATGGTGATAACAACTTAACCCTTAAATTTATTGAAGTTAAACCAAGCTTGTGAATCCAACCTCTGGCGAGGGCAGTTGTGTGTTCTTGCAATTTGTACCATCCCAAACTTAAAACAAAGTTCGGGTCATATTTGCATGCCGATTTCAAAACCTCGACCCCTTGCCTGTCAAAGCAAAAAAACAAATCGACAATTTATTGGCCCTGCTTTCCGTTTCCGGCGACCGGAAGTGTCCGTGCGCTGCTCGGCGTGACGTCACGCGCGGTGCGCACGCGTGCCGCCGACTTCCGGTGCACGTGTACCGGACCCAGCAAGCCGTGTAGATGTCCAAAGACCCCACGAAAATATAGCCGTCACGGGCAGAGTCGATGGAGATACTAGCCATGTTAGACGCTGTTAACATCTTGTAATGTCATGTAGCCCATGACGACACGCGTCAAGCTGGATGACGTCATTAACACGGCTATATGACCTTTAATAAGTCTTTCTCAAATTGGAATGGAGCATAGAAGTGGTTTAATCCTTTTCGTGCACATCGACGCTTTGCAGCTGTCAATGGGTTCATTCACGCGTGATATTTATCAAAGCACGCACACTAGTACGATTCAACGTTCAAGTGACGTCAGCCAAACAATTTCACAGCGATTTTCCCGCAGCACGCTTTTCACTTTTCCGCTAGTTTTCCACGGTCCGTCCTCCGTAGTTGTGGCTCGGCACGGCACGGCTCAGTGTTTCAATTTAATTCGAATTGTTAATTACATCTCGGTGGGTCGTGCACGAAAGGTGCTTGGTTCGTGGCTCGACTCGGCGGCATTGTCAAGCTCTTAACGAATATTAATTCACTCCGCCTCTCTCACCATCGCTCTTTCTGAGATGTAGGGGTTGGGAACAGGAAAAGCGCTTTCGTTGATTACCCCCCGTCCTTACCCCTTTAACCCGGATTGGAAAACCATTTTCAAAGCTTTACGCTCTGAAGAAATCGCGTTTCAACATAGCTATAACGGCGAGCCCAAAATCCAATGCAGTGTTCTGTGTTTTTGGCGGCTTGCTTCGTGGATAGGTTTCATGTATCTACTATTGAAACCGAACGGTATGCTATGTTACACCGGTTCTCGTGAGACCACCGAGTTTAAGTAACACTGTGCTGGGTCAGGTATTGGATGGGTGACCTTCATACACATGACCGGTTCTGTTGGAGAGAGAGGTTGGAGGGATGGGAGTTTAGCAACACTGCGCTGGGTCAGGTATTGGATGGGTGACCATCATACACATGACCAGTTCTGTTCGGGAGAGAGGTTGGAGGGATGAAAGTTTAGTAACACTGCGCTGGGTTAGGTATTGGATGGGTGACCATCATACACATGACCAGTTCTGTTCGGGAGAGAGGTTGGAGGGATGAAAGTTTAGCAACACTGCGCTGAGTCAGGTATTGGATGGGTGACCTTCATACACATGACCGGTTCTGTTCGGGAGAGAGGTTGGAGGGATGAAAGTTTAGTAACACTGCGCTGGGTCAGGTATTGGATGGGTGGCCATCATACACATGACCAGTTCTGTTCGGGAGAGAGGTTGGAGGGATGAAAGTTTAGTAACACTGCGCTGAGTCAGGTATTGGATGAGTGACCATCATACACATGACCAGTTCTGTTCGGGAGAGAGGTTGGAGGGATGAAAGTTTAGCAACACTGCGCTGAGTCAGGTATTGGATGGGTGACCATCATACACATGACCAGTTCTGTTAGGGAGAGAGGTTGGAGGGATGAAAGTTTAGCAACACTGCGCTGGGTCAGGTATTGGATGGGTGGCCATCATACACATGACCAGTTCTGTTCGGGAGAGAGGTTGGAGGGATGAAAGTTAAGCAACACTGCGCTGGGTCAGGTATTGGATGGGTAACCATCATACACATGACCAGTTCTGTTAGGGAGAGAGGTTGGAGGGATGAAAGTTTAGCAACACTGCGCTGGGTCAGGTATTGGATGGGTGGCCATCATACACATGACCAGTTCTGTTCGGGAGAGAGGTTGGAGGGATGAAAGTTTAGCAACACTGCGCTGGGTCAGGTATTGGATGAGTGACCATCATACACATGACCAGTTCTGTTCGGGAGAGAGGTTGGAGGGATGAAAGTTAAGCAACACTACGCTGAGTCAGGTATTGGATGTGTGACCATCATACACATGACCAGTTCTGTTCGAGAGAGAGATTGGAGGGATGAAAGTTAGTACAGCAACTTCACTCGCCTTGCATATTAACCTCTCGACAGCATGGATTTGTGGAGGAATCCTGTTGTTCGCGTTGTACCGTCCTTCGGAAGGGACGTTGAGCCGGTGGTCCCCTTGGTGCTCTTCGACAGGAGTAGGCACCGGGTTTCACATCAATTTTAAGCTAGGTTAGGTTCATTATCATCATTCACTGGTTCACAGACGCCATTAGACCTGTGAAATATGGCTTGTTGTTAAAACATTGCGTCGTTAAACGCCACTTACCAGTCAATCAACCCTACGATTGAAACTCTCGCAGTTCCGAAGGGAAACTTTTACCCAAGTATCGACTCGACTTTGGTTTCCTGGATATTATCAAGGTTGACAGTAAACACTCGAGTATAAATATTTATTTCGAACAAAATTGTACATTTTGTATCGTCTCTGAGAAACTTGGTTCAATATCCAATAAACATTCTAACAATTCCCTCAAACTTTGTACAAAATTCATCACACTTTAACACTTCTTTCTAAAATGTCAATCCACTTGTTTGCGCAATTTTCTTTCGTCAACTTAAAGTCATGTCCTAAGAAAAACTATTTGAACTGGGTTTTGAATGCTAAGTAAAGGACAACTAAATTTCCCGACGTTTCGTAACATGTACTAGTTACTTCTTCAAAGGTTTGAGCAGTCCTGACAATTTTCCGATAACAAAAGAACCACACAAAATTATAATAATTTCCTAGTTTAAGCATCCTAAATGCATTTATGCATTTATCCTAAATGCATTTTAATGCAGAAATGCATTTATCCTAAATGCATTTTTGATGCATTTAGGATGCTTGAACTAGGTAATTGTTATAATTTTATATGGTTCTTTAGTTATCGGAAAATTGTCAGGACTGCTCAAACCTTTGAAGAAGTAACTAGTATATGTTGCGAAACGTCGGGAAATTTAGTTGTCCTTTACTTAGCATTCAAAACCCATTTGAAATAGTTTTTGTTAAAACTAGTGCTAAGGATAAATCAAGTAGACATGAGTCTAAAAACCATCAAAAAGTCATGCCATTTTTACCTTTGAACTTTGCATTGTTCTATTTATCTATTCATGCCTTCAATCCCCAAAAAGTTGTAAAGCAACACTTATAGTATTCCTACCCGGTTTTTCTCGGACTACACTTGCATTTTAATTCGTGGCAAGTTAAACTATTTAACACAAATATATCAAATTATCTGTCACATAAAATCTAGTTATTGGCAATAAAGTTTTAAATGAGAACATGGCGGTACACAATATTTGTTGTTTCACCTTTGCTATCTGCCATGATGTACAAATTGGATTGGTCCATTGCTCACGTGACATACCCACATACAATTGCCCGAGTGAAAAACCCTCTTCTGCCAGATCCAATCCTGCAACGTTTAGCGACTGGCCTTGTCGTTTATTGATTGCCATTATCCGTTTTGACAATGGTTCTAAAAAGAGGAAACTATTTAGACGATCAATATTTTGTTTCAAATTCGACGCAAGACAGATTATCAATTGGGGACCAATTGGTAGGTTAGGTTAGGTTAGGTTAGGTTAGGAAGTTTGTATTTGTATTTGTTTTATTTTCCTATAAACATTTACATAGTAATTGTGTAGGCATCGTCAGTTATATATCATAGGTTTTGAATTTTAGAAGATCCATTTCCAGGATACGTTTTAAACAACTGCTTTCCACATTTGTTGGCATGACGATTCGATTAGCATATTTCCTTTAAATTCGTTTCTATGGATACAATCCGAAAATCAATCCAACACTCCAAAAAAGCAATTACAAACATATATACAGACTCCATTTCAGTTTTATGTTATTACCTAAACGTACACATAAATAAGGGTTACTTTTGCTATGTTCAATTTAGGTAAGTAACTGGAGGGGTTATGATAAAACATAGAAGCATTTCGCTGTGACCATATAGAGATAAGTCTAACTGGCAGTTATCTTTAGCTGAACATGAACCCAGTATTAACATTTTCTTAACTCCTCGTTAAAGAGGAAGTTAAATCAATTCCCATGGCGACAATCAATCGCTGGCAGCAGTGGTGTAGTCCTACATTTTTTTTTTTTTTGGGTATACTCTGGGTTATCAAGCTGTGAGTTTCAAATGCCGCGGTCATCACTAGGTTAGGTACTGGTTGGGGGGGGGGGGGGGGGGGGGTGTTTCTAATTCTTTACCTTTAGTCTATTCACTAGTTTATAGTTCATAGATAGTTCATTCCTATCAATACTAAAACTACTACTTGGTGTTGGGGTAGCTGCAATCGCGCTTTCCTCGGGTGGGTTGAATGAGTACGTTGACTGCTTGGAAAAACCATTGCATACCCATCCAGATCATACGAACCGCTACTATAGACGGACTACCCACTTTTCGGAATAAACTTTGCTTTTCGAGTTTTTATAGTGCAGGTTGTAGGGAGATTAAGAATTGTCGTTGCAAAACGCATTTTGAAGTTTTGCAAAGAGTATTTATTGGGCGAATACCCTGTATATTTTTTTTGGGTATACACTCGGTGTCAAAAAGTTTTTTGGGTATACGGCTAATACCCGCGTATACCCTCGACTACACCACTGGCTGGCAGTGAAAGTCTGTTTTTTCTGAGAGCTTGAAGCTTGACACTGAATTGAAAGATATTGTAATACCGAGCTTCAGTAAAACTAGACCCCTGCAAGTTGACCGAGTTAATGGTCTTCTCTCTCTCTCTCGATTAAGTGGGACTCCGTTGAGTGTAAGTCTTCTCGTAAACTACGTCACTTTGTAGGGTTGTGCGTCTCCCCTGCCGTGACAACTAACCGTGACGCGTGACGTCGATCGATTTATTTGCCGCAGCACGGCGCTAGAGTCGCGCGATCAAAATAACTCCCACGTGGCCAGCCTGAGAACCAATCAGCGTCGAGCAAGTAGCGAGTCGTTTTGTTTTTACCAAAATATCTACTCTTTGAGTGGAAGAGTTGAGTGAAAATAAAAGTTGAGTGTTGGCCGATTGTACCAGTGTCGTTTGAATCTTGCTCATTTGGCGTTTATGGGAGGCTTTTGGGTCAAAATTGGCTTTGAATGAGCAAGTTTCGATAATTACACAAAAAAAATTATGCAAATTTCATTTTGAATCAAGTGACGATTCAGGAAGGCTTTGAAATGTCACATAAAAGAAATTTTATTTAGCAGCCGTTACTTTTTTCTCTCTGTCCAAATCGCCGTTTAATATTTGAATCTGGAAGGATTGGGGGCTAACTTTTAAACCGTGATTGGTAAATCAAAGTAAGTTAATATTTTTTTTGCATTTCTGTGTCACATTTGTATGTGTTGTCTAATTTTGTTGGTTTGCAACATTCGAAATATCTGTGTTTTCAAGCAAATTACTGCGTCGGTTCAAATCGACCTGCTACTTCACTAAAAAGCGTTTTGTGTCTAAACGGCGTCGGTGAAATCGGTCGAGAATGAAGTAAAAAAAAGTTGAGCGAAGTCCAAACAGCTGCCGTTCTGTCTTCTTTGTTGTCATTGTTGCCGTGGAATCGTAAGACCTACGGTAAGACCGCAGAAAGCGCGAAACGGCAAGTGAAGAGAGATAAGATAGAGTAGGATGTCAATTTGTTTTGCCGGCCATTTGGGTCGACCACGAAGCATGCCCGAAGTATACACCAAGCGGTGACTTTCACTCTGGTGGTCAGAGTGGATGAAAATAAAGTAGACAGGTCTTAACTTGTTGCACGTCTAAACTGCATATCACCGCGAGAAGATGATGCCCAATTCTGTTCGATTGTGTGATATTTCGTTGAGGTCCAGGATTTACAACTTTCTTAACTCCTGGTTGGATTGTAAGTCGGTTACAATGAAATAATTGTCATGGCGACTTTGAATCGGATGCTAATGTCTGACCCTTTCCGGTTCACAATACATTTTTCAAGGGAAACTCATATTTTAATTTAAAAAAAAATTGCTTTTTAGTGGCAATACAATTTATTTCTGAAATATGTGCAATAATTACCTTATTATTTATATTTTAAAACTGTTTAATTATGATAACGGTAACAGTATTCGCCGATACTTGCATTTTAACTACAATGATGGTCAAATGGCATTCGACACATGACCGGAAATGGTTAAAACTGGACATGGTAAGCTGTTTTGCCGAATTATTTGGATTGTTTTATGAATTCGGCGGGATTTATGAAACAGTGGTGTAAATTCTTAGCCGGCCTTTTAGCGTGGATCGCATCGGTCGACGGACAGAGCTCAGAAAGAGAAATTTAGAGCGACAATCTTAACATTTCCTTCGAGTTTTCTCTCTCTTTTTATCGCTAGCACGCACTCGTCGGCAAGGTCATATCTCGCGGTCTCGTCCAACCAAAAATCTGTTTTTTTTCGAAACATCCTCAGAACTTACCTACTTAATAATACTCACGATTGCACTAACATTTTTAATCAAGAGTTTTATTTCTTTTTTATGTTAAGGAAAGTTCATTTATGTCTATGTTTGATTAAAGATAGTAAAAACGTTTTCAGGGTTTCTCATGCGGATGTTACTCACCTTTAACGACTCATCGTACATATTAGATTTTGAAGAAAAAAACTCCTAGCTACCAAAATTGATAATTTTATTTGTACGCTCTGCGTCATGAGGGACGATACCAGCTAGCGCCGTACAACCTAATGCGCGTGCGCTGTTGATTGATTGATTTGTGGTGTTTAACGACGCACTGTTTTGACATCTGGCCATGCGGCACTGGTCTGATGGCGTCGGTGAATGAGTGGATGCTGATAAGGGTGATGATGAACCTAACCTAGATAGAAGAGAGGAGGGGAAACCCGGTGCCGGCACGTAACCTACTCCTGTCAAAGACCACGGGGATCACCGGCTTAACGTTCTTTTTCGAAGGACGGTACAACTCGAACAACAAGATTCCTCCACAAATCCATGCTGTCGAGAGGTTGAAAAGCAAGGCGAGTGAAGTTGCTGTACTAACTTTCATCCCTCCAACCTCTCTCCCGAACAGAACTGGTCATGTGTATGATGGTCACCCATCCAATACCCGACTCAGCGCAGTGTTGCTTAACTTTCATCCCTCCAACCTCTCTCCCGAACAGAACTGGTCATGTGTATGATGGTCACCCATCCAATACCAGACCCAGCGCAGTGTTGCTTAACTTCGGTAATCTAACGAGAACCGGTGTTTCCAACACGCTAAACCGTTCGGTCTGATATTTAAACTAAATGCCAATGATTTGTTGACAGCCAATCCGCTTAGCAACCAATCACACGGCGATGCATCTATGCACAAACCAAGTGAAATGCATCCTCTTCGTCCGATGCACTCGGGTGCATTCGATAATCCCGATGCAAGTGCAAGTGCATGCGCATATTGATGTGGGTGCCGACAATAACGGCATTGTTACGCTCGGTTCCCATGACAACGGACCAAACCTCCCATGACTACAACGGGCGGCCGCGTCTGTTCCTTTAGAAGATCTTTATCGCCATGCAAGGCACGGCAAGCTTGAACCCGGGGTGTTCTATCCACGCTCGGCACACCAATTTCAGAAATAACAAATTTTAATTCGCCGTCTCGGCCGGCTAGTCAGACGTCCTTGCTGCGAACGCACGCGCGCTTTGCGCCTAACAGTAATTCCATGCTTCCATTGTTTCACTCGGAATACATGCTGGTGTTGTTTTAATCACGTTGATTATTTACACGAAACTAACGGCGTTGTCATGTTAAACGGCATCCCAGATTCTTTCGATCCTACAGGAATTCTGTGCCAATTCTAATCAAGAAGCCATCAGAAGCTATTATTAGCCATCAAAAGGCCGTGACTTCTCTATGACTTACACGAAACTGAAACTACGTTTTTTTCTTTTTTTTTCAACCATTTGCCACCATTCGGAGGTCGCGTTGGTGTAACCGACCAGGTTGGGAAACCTGTCTTCCTGTCGAGGACGTGAACAATTTCCTAGCGTCAATTGGCTGCTAATGGGTGGTTCTAATGAGTGGTTCTAAAAGGCACGGCCCGAGCGAACACATGGCGCAAGTCTTAGCGGTGGGATCCTGGCGGCACGTCTCCGTCGTGGACCCACGAAGGCCGTGGCCACTGTACACTTTTCAAGCATTGTCGTCGCATTGTTCACCTGCCTTCGCGTGCTGAGTTGAATGTCTCTATGGGACCGGGAGCGGCAATTACGTTGCATTAGCGCCTACTTCTTGGTGAAGGCCGAATTCGAAACGACATCCACACGGCGGTGGTTTGAATGCGCGATTTCGTGATGGTCTGCGTGTCCACGTGGCGGTGTTACAATCAGCAAGGCTGTGCTGAGAACGATTGCGATTGTTCACCGATGTCTTTCATCTGCCGCGTTTTATAATAATAATATTAATAACAATCATCATGTTGTATTCATGCACCTTGGTCCTCACACACGGCTGTCGAGATGGTAAAATACAATTGACTTGAAAAACTAGAAATGATTGGTTGAAATTATTTTCTAGAGTCAATCAAAGTGGTTGTTATATGGTTGTCAAGAAACCAAACGTGCTAATTATATATGTAATTCTAATCAAATACACTTATTTCCTCTCAAAAAGATTGGGCCCAATTACGACAGATGGTTAGAGCAACATCCGCCGACAGTCCAGAGTTCGAGTCCTCGATTGGGTACTCATGTTGAGAGAAGAGAAGTGATCGTAAAAAGGAAATGTCAAATACATTTCAAGGATTCCCTGTTTCAAAGAGAATTACATGAATGCTGTTTCTTTTGCATTTTCGATCCTCCCTTCAGTACAAAGTGAAACCTACTCCCCTGAGAGGGCTACAACGCATCTCTAACGCCTACCCTTGTTCCTCCACAGACTCCGTCGTGGTGGAGAACGTCGACCCAAGTCATGCTGTGGCCTGGAAGTCACCCAAACAGTCTCCATCCGGTGGTTCGTCGTCGTCATCGCCTTCGTCGGAGTCTGCTGTGCAGTGGTTGGCACCACTTTGGGCGCCATGGAGGCCAGTGGTCGCGACCACCTCACCGTCAGCCTCCTCATGATAGGTAGGTGTTTGCAGTGGTCATGTTTGGGCGTACCCACCTTTTCTTGCAATAGTGTACGTCGATCGCTCATTCCGAGAAAAGTTTGGTCTACTCTACATTTAAATTTAAAAAAAAAAATGTTATTTTTAAGTGTTGCTGAACATTATATTTCGAAATAGCATTCACCAAAACGTAGGTATATTCACAGAATCTGATTCTGAAAAATAATTGCCAAATACACTAGCTCATAATTAGGACTACGCAAAGCGATAGCAAGGCTAAGCTTAGCTAAGCTCAGGCAACGCTAGCCTTTGTCAGGCAGCGCCGACAAAGCATAGCGAGAGTATAGAAGTACTGAAGATGTCGGCGCCAACGCCGACGAAAAACGTCGACTTTTTAGATCCTTTTTATGACCACAAGTCAATCACAACAGAGCAAATCCGATACCACAACAGTATAGAAATTGTTTCAATGTTTTTCGCCTTTTGGCACAGCTTCCTTCACCCCCGCCTCCAAGAAACACACGATCTAGAACAGCACTTGAATTCAATTGAAAACTTACCCACATTTTTCGTTACAAATTAACCACTGGGTGTTTGTCTGGCTTGCCGAATGAAGTCGTCGTTTGCCCCACGTTAGGCGCCATGGGGCGATGGTCAAGGTGCTGCATGGGACGGGATTCGCAGATATAACCTCTTACTGGATAAAACTTACCGGCCAAACCACTTGTCCGATCGCGACAAAATAAAAACTAGGCGACTCATCACACAACAGATTGACGCTTTTCAAAATCAAAAATATTATTTTGTCTTATAGTCACACGCGTTGTAAAAGAGTCTGTTCAGGACGTTTTTCCGGTGTTTTTCAGAAAAACTAATCTGAGTTTTTCCACCAGCTGTGGATCCCAAATTATGTCAACACAACCAAACAACACCAACTTTTTTTTAGGACACATTTTCCAGATTTGTTTTTGTCGATAGTTCATACCAACCCCAAATAAAGAAAACAAAAAAGTATTCCCTGGATACCCCAGAAAAAAAGAAAGCCACTACAATCCCCTTCTGCCAGATACAATACAGTACCCTTCCATAGCCAAGACCATCCAACTTTGTCAATTCAGTGCGTCGTTAAACACAACGAGATCTTTCCACTCCCGTTTACTGACATGAGTAAGACAAGGACAGAGCTAGTCGATCTCTCGCTCGATGTCTTGCAAAAGTCTTCGCGGGTGAATCATGAACCTTGGATCGTCTTCTGATCTTGCACACAAGTCGCTCGGCTTCACGATGCTCTTGTAGCGTCGCGACGCTATGCGTGCCACGTGGAAACCGACGCCGAGGCCGACGCTGACCAGGAGGACGGCGCCGAGCACGTGTAGGGGGCTGGCTGTGGGGGGTCTAGGTGGGATACCTGGGTGGTCAGGGTTGAATTTTAGTTGTCGTGCACTAAAGTGGCCTAGATGGGGATAATCTGAATTAAAAATCTGAATAATCATTATATTTATTCTCGTGTTGTGACTTAGTTTCTTTTCTGGAGGGCAGCGCACGGAAAATAATTTAATTTTGAATACTTTTTCGTGCAAAATGTCTGTGAATATTAATCGGTCAGGGTTTTGTCAGGAAAAAGCATTGCTTGATTAGCAAAATGTCAGGTGGATTTTGGTGAAAACTGCAAGGTGTGTAAGTTGAGAAGAGAATCAAGTGACATATAAAGGATTGTTTTTAGACTCATGTCTACTTGATGTAAACTTAGCACTAGTTTTAACAAAAACTATTTGAAATGGGTTTTGAATGCTAAGTAAAGAACAACTCAATTTCGTTAAAGGGAAATTAAATTAAATTTCTATTGACCAAGATTAAAGATTTACCAAGATGGTGTAAGATTAAAGGGAAATTGAGTTGTTCTTTACTTAGCGTTCAAAACCCAGTTAAAATAGTTTTTGTTAACACAGACAAGTTTCATCGCTATCAGTTGGCCTCTTTGGCCGTTATTGGATATTTGTTTTGAACATTTTAACTAGGATTTTTGTAAATCTTGGGTTGAAAAATAAAAATTAGGAAAAAGTAGCAAATCTTAGTTAAGAGATTTGAAAGGTGTCCTGGAAAATTGACCCCGCGAAGGCGAGCCGGAAAAAAGTGACTTTTTCAGAGGTAAAGAAGTTGACCCTTCGCTCACTTCTAAATGAACACTTGTTCGTTCCCATATTCGTGGAAAAGTTTCCTATAAGCACCATGGCTTTGCTCACCCAATACACGCACGTCCCTGACCCTCGGCACGGAGAACATGGCCGCTAATAGTTCTTTAAATGCGTCGTTAAATAAGTTATCTACCCCCTGTCGGTGACGCTTGGCTGGAAACTCGTGGCGACCGATGCCTAGTAATGAACTGACAATTGAGTGTTTGTCTGAAGCGGTATTATAACAATTGGATATTTTCGATTTTATTGATTATTGATTTTTAAAGACGCACTGTTTTGACAACTGACCTAGTGACACTGGTCCAACGGTGTCGGAGAATGAGAGGATGATGATGAGCCTAGCCTAGCCTAGAAGAGATGTGAGGAAACCCGGTGCCGGCTCGTAGCCTACTCCTGTCGAATAGCACCAAGGGGACCACCGGCTTAACGTCCCTTCCGAAGGACGGTACAACGCGAACAACAGGATTCCTCCACAAATCCATGCTGTCGAGAGGTAGATAATCAAGGCGGTTGAAGTTGCTGTACTAACTTTCGTCCCTCCAACCTCTCTCCCGAACAGAACTGGTCATGTGTATGATGGTCACCCATCCAATACCTGACCCAGCGCAGTGTTGCTAAACTTTCATCCCTCCAACCTCTCTCCCGAACAGAACTGGTCATGTGTATGATGGTCATCCATCCAATACGTGACCCAGCGCAGTGTTGCTGAACTTTCATCCCTCCAATCTCTCTCCCGAACAGAACTGGTCATGTGTATGATGGTCACCCATCCAATACCTGACCCAGCACAGTGTTGCTTAACTTTCATCCCTCCAACCTTTCTCCCGAACAGAACTGGTCATGTGTATGATGGTCACCCATCCAATACCTGACCCAGCACAGTGTTGCTTAACTTTCATCCCTCCAACCTCTCTCCCGAACAGAATTGGTCATGTGTATGATAATCACCCATCCAATACCTGACCCAGCGCAGTGATGCTTAACTTTCATACCTCCAACCTCTCTCCCGAACAGAACTGGTCATGTGTATGATGGTCACCCATCCAATACCTGACCCAGCGCAGTGATGCTTAACTTCGGTGAGTCCTTTTTGAGATGTGAGGCAAGCCTGGTCGTGACTCGTACGCATGTTTTGTGCGTGCTTCACGTACATTGCCTCAGCGGATGGAAGTCACAGGCTATTACGCGTCCATGTAACAATAACAATAACAATAACAATTACTCTGTCGGTACACGTTCTCGCAGTACGCACTGTTTATCGACGTGTTGACACGTAATCACGTGCTTTGTCAGCTGTTTTACACGTGTGACGCACGCAATGCGTCGACATTACCACACACACACTCACACAGACACGCCCAAATAGGTAGCCATGCCATATGCAGTCACAAAATTGTAATGTTTAATTTTTTTTTAATGAAAATGCACTAAAATCCTTGTAAAAATTATGTGTCCAGCTCAATATCTCTATCATCAATTTTTGAGACGGATTAGTGTTCCTAATAATAAAAAATACCCTGCGCATTGCAAGCGTTTGCAATTTAAATCAGATTTCACAGAAATTCAAGACTATTTTCTGTAAATAGCTGAGTGTCCTTCGGTAGTCTCCCCCCCCCCCGTCCCGTGCCGTTAACCTTCATTGACATTTCTTTTTAAAAGCTTTTTTACAGTGATTTCAGAACATTACCCTAATTTTGTTCTTACTTGTATAGCCATATTCAAATAAACTGTCAACGAACCCGCATGGCCATTTACCAATCTGTTTCTTCAGTGACGTCGTTCACATGGTTATTGCCAGTGTTGAACTTGTTTTTGAGTATAGGCAGATTTTATTGATTTTTAAATTAACTAGCAGAAGCTCGCCAGAAAAACGCAATCTCAAAGCGAAAAAAGCGACACAAATTTGATGGTAATATCCATTTCACTGTCAGAAGAAAAAATACATTACGCTGCCGAACGAATTTCTAATAAAAGGGTTCAACAATCACCGAATTTGGGCACGTGCTGCATTGAAGAAAAATAAATGCGTTTCATGAAAGGGTGCTTTTATAGTAACTACGATTTCAGGACCCCTATTGTGTAACGGTTTTTGTGGAATGGAATGAAACTGGCAATAATGTCCAGTGCTAACAATGGAAGAAATGAAGACTTCTCATCTTATGGCATTCCAGTTTGTTATTACATTTAATTTATTTTCGGGAGATGTAAGTCATTGGGTGTGTTCTTACTACCTGATCGAACAGAGGTCCACGCGGTCAGACTTTTGGGGGTCTAAAATTATTCGTACCAATTTGAAAAACGATCAGTGTATGAAGAAAGAGTTTATCTATGTTTGCTTTACGATTAGATTTTGATATCTTGAAAAACGTAGACATGGTGAGTTTTTGAAAAAGAGCTAAAATATACCATAGTTGAAGTCTTTGTTTAAATGACCATAAGTTTGTGAATTAAATGGGTGTTTGTAAGTAAATGGGGTTGTAAGTTGGTTATTTCGAGCTTTATTTCGATGGTACATAAACTTGAAGAGCAAGTGCTAGTTATTGTAGTGTGCAATTCACAAGTATGTGTTAATTCGCAAAGAGGCTGATTGTGTGCGGTCGCGAATAGGACGTCGATTCATTATTAAATTACTTTCTTGTTTCTAGTTCGGTTTATATTTTAGTAAGAAAATGTTTTTAAAAAATGTTGCATGTCGCTGATGATCAAGACGTGACACACAAAGTGAAAAGTGCAGCACAATCAATTGATACGTGTTTTATTGTTAAGAAAAATTAAAATTAAAATTGTGACCATTGGGATTAATTTTTGAATCGGTGATTTTTGTTAAGAAATAGACGATTGGGTAAAGATCCTGACCTTTTTTTATTATTTTTTTTATTTGACTCAATTTTAGTGCAGCCCTGATTTGCAACATTATCAACTACGGTAACCGACTTCATTTGGTCATAAAATGTCTTTGGAAGAACGCTCAACACATCTCAAATTAGTTGATTTCAATATGTTCAACTGGAAATTGATTTCTGCGCTAGCGTTGCAATGGTCTTATGTACCACATGATTCTGCAGACCGGGCTATCGGTGGAGAGCCGAGGTAGATCACCTTGATACCCGGGTACTGCATGTAACCTTGCTCTTGTACGGATAAATATATACTCATATTATGCCATCAACGATTTGAGCAACTAGACATTCAGCCACCACCGCTGATCTCAAATAACCTGGATAGAGCATAGGATCCAGCCAGCTGATCACAAATAACCTGGATAGAGCATAGGATCCTGCCAGCTGATCTCAAATAACCTGGATAGAACATAGGATCCAGCCAGCTGATATCAAATAACCCGGATAGAGCACAGGATCCAGCCAGCTGATCTCAAATAACCTGGATAGAGCACAGGATCCAGCCAGCTGATCTCAAATAACATGGATAGAGCACACGATCCAGCCAACTGATCAAAATCGAAGTCAGGCAATCTATTGTTGACTTCTCCAGTCCCTAAATCCTAGGTGTTCCAATGATTTCGGTGCTGATTTTAGAGTTTTTGAAACATGTTTCCAACCAAATTTGACTATGAAAGTGGCGATCTCTACTGTTTAAAATACTTTTAATATAGCACGGGCTCTTTGAGATAACTCATTAGCAGGTACTCTCAAGATGGCGGCCTTGACTTCATGGCACTTGATGGCTATCCAGGTTATTTGAGATCAGTAAGCTGAGCAAGTATCAGCACTCGCGGAATAATTTACACGATTATGCTCGCGTTATCTTGAGTAGGTGTGGTGCTACTTTCAGTTGTTCCATTCGTTCCGACCTTTGTGAAACAAAAGAAAAACACTGATACAATCACGTGAGCACTTTTTAAAACAGTCTAAACTAGTATAACATTTAAAAACATCTGATTTAGTTCCAGTTTCAAACTCGCAATGTTGTGAATTCAAATTCAATTAGATGATAACGCACACGCTAAGAAAAAACTCGAGCGAAATTGAATTCTTTGGTTCTCGTCGTGACTTACACGTGTCAACTCTTAAACTTGGAGTAACTACCACTCTGAAAAGAAAGGAGGGTCTTTCAAAACGTTGGGTGATAAACACAGCTGATAAAGACGGGCGTTTACGATAAGGTGAAGACATAAAGATTGCTCTAACTCTCTTCAGTGAGTGAGGAAATTGGTAACTTTGTTGAACAAAGACGAGCCTGACCGACAATGCCCGACAATGATTGCACTGATATGCTGTAACGTGTCCATATTGACGAACACCAATAGGGTTACAAGTTACACGAGTTACAACATACAAGACTTTTAGTTTGGGTTACAACATCTCCTACAGCCGTGCATCCTGCAATGCCTCAAAAAGGATATGCTGACCGGTGCATTGTGTCTTCAACCCATTCAATACCTAACCCAGCGCAGTGTCGCTTAACTTTCATCCCTCCAGCCTCTCTCCCGAACAGAACTGGTCATGTGTATGATGGTCACCCATCCAATACCTGACCCAGCGCAGTGTTGCTTAACTTTCATCCCACTAACCTCTCTCCCGAACAGAACTGGTCATGTGTATGATGGTCACCCATCCAATACCTAACCCAGCGCAGTGCTGCTTAACTTTCATCCATCCAACCTCTCTCCCGAACAGAACTGGTCATGTGTATGATGGTCACCCAACCAATACCCGACCTAGCGCAGTGATGCTTAACTTTCATCCCTCTAACCTCTCTCACGAACAGAACTGGTCGTGTGTATGATGGTCACACATCCAATACCTGACCCAGCGCAGTGTTGCTGAACTTTCATCCCTCCAACCTCTCTCCTGAACAGAACTGGTCATGTGTATGATGGTCACCCATCCAATAACTGACCCAGTGCAGTGTTGTCTAACTTCAATCCCTCTAACCTCTCTCCCGAACAGAACTGGTCATGTGTAAGATGGTCATCCATCCAATACCTGACCCAGTGCAGTTTTGCTTAACTTCAATTCCTCCAACCATATCCCGAAAATAACTGGCCTTGTGCCTGGCGTTCCTTTTCATAGCTTGTGAGAGGGTGAACCTGACCGAGCCTAGAAGATCCTGGAAGAGCTCCGAGCGAAACGCTAGCCAAGACCTCCCCCTTCCACTTTCCACCCCATAAACACTTTCGTCGTCGCCGTCGCCTTGCGCGGCGAAAATAACAAACGACGCGTTGTTTTTGGCGCGTTGGGTTCACACGAGTACTTTGCACGCTTCTTGGCAACCCGGTTGATTTATTCTCACGCCGTCCGGCTGCGTGCACGACACCCACCCAGGGCTAGATAAGCCCCGTTAGCACCGAACCCGGCACCCTGAAACCTTGGCGGAGACTTAGCGTAGCCTGGCAACAAACTAATTAACACGACCTCCTATAGTAGCAGTCGATCAGACGTTAGCCCTGGCTTACACTTGCCATGACCCAAAGGGGCGAGACTGTGCTGTGTTTTATCCATAAAGTGTCGAGTTTTTACACCCCCCCCCCCCCCCCCCCCCCCCCCCCAGACCGAACACATGCACCGCGCCTTCTCGATCCCAAATCCCCTGCGCACCCGGGGCACACAAAGTTTCGCGTTTTATGACCGCACTTTTCCGCCAGCGCCTTCTCGAGTTATTGCCCGGGTATGCAATAATGCGATGCGCAACTTTCAACGGACGGCTGTGCTCGGTTTTTCCCGTCATAAAACACCCTCCAGAGTCTGGGGGGACCTTGATTGGCTGGCGTACAACGGTCTTGAGCCAAACCATGACTTGATTTTAGTTGATGCCCGTGTTTTTTATAGGGTGATAGAATTGTCATTTCGCCCACGACAGAAAGCACTTAACCATCTGCTCGAGGCACATGGGTCCAGTGAACGGCGTCCTAAAGCCTGGATGTCCGCATACACAAAACCAGGTCCGCTGCACGGAATAGCAGGCTGTTGTGGCTCGGCTACCAGTCTGCCGTGCCATCTAGCGGTCATAAGGGAACTACTACGACTGACCTAATGCCTGGGTTGTTTAATTGAAATCGTTGTGGCTTAGGTTATGGTGAGCTAGGAATGTGAGGTTTTGGCAGAATTTGCGAAGCCTGCAGAATATTCCGAGATAACAGCTGCTAGAACTGCAGCCCTTCAATTCAAACGGTTATAAAATATTTATCCTGGAATGGCAATTTGCAATTCACGTGTAGGATTATTTACTCGTCGTATTGCGATACGTCCGAATTGCTGATATCTACAATGCACAATGTCTTGGTATTTCACGTTGAGCGAAAGTAATTACAAAGTTATGAGCCAGAATGACAAAAGAATTTAATCGTGTAAACATGTGTGCGCTTGTGTCGAAATCTTGCCATCATCACCCTTGATTCCAATCTACATAACGATTAGAAAACACGTCCTGTTCTTATGCAAGAAACATTACTCCAATGTTTGATCACTCCCATACCTGTCACCTGTCACCATTCTCAAGCCCAAGTATGTAGTTACCTGTCTTTGCAGTCGTGTCACAGGCCCATTTCTGGGACATGGTGCAAGACCTTACAAGATTTCTTGCCATGTGCACTTAGAAATGTCCCTTAACAGTGCATCTTTGAAATGGGCTTTGTCCGTTGGATGTTAATTGAATGATTGATTCGGTCGATGAATGAGTTGGCATTGATAAAGCTAACTTAGCCTGAAAGAGAGGAGGGAAACCTGGTGCCGGCACGTATTCAACTCTTGACGAAGAGCACCAGAGGACCACCAGCTTCACAATTCTTCCGAAAGACAGTACAATGCGAACAACGGGATTCATTCAACAATCCATGCTGTCGAGAGGTTAATTAGCAAGGTGAAAGAAGTTGCCTTACTAACTTATATCCCTCCAACCTCTCTCCCGAACAGAACTGGTCAAGTGTATGATGGTCACCCATCCAATAGCTGACCCAGTGCAGTGTTGCTGAACTTTCATCCCTCCAACCTCTCTTCCAAACAGGACTGGCCAAGTGTATGATGGTCACCCATCCAATAGCTGACCCAGCGCAGTGTTGCTTAACTTTCATCCCTCCAACCTCTCTCCCAAACAGAACTGGTCAAGTGTATGATGGTCACCCATCCAATAGCTGACCCAGCGCAGTGTTGTTTAACTTTCATCCCTCCAACCTCTCTTCCAAACAGAACTGGCCAAGTTTATGATGATCACCCATCCAATACCTGACCGCGCAGTGTTGCTCAACTTCGGTGACCTCACGAGAACTGTTGTTTCCCACACACCAAACTGTCCAAAAGCTGGTTGCTAACGTTGTTTACCCCGTCTTGTCCAGGTGTGGGCGTGGTCTTGGTGACCGTCAGCGGCGTTGCCTGGCGACTGACAGCCAACGAAGCTCCGTCTTGTCGAGCGATGCTCGGACTCGATCGTCGTGGAGACAGCGAGGGAGGCACTGCCGAGCCAAACCGCAGATTCGTCCCTCGTCTGCCGCCGTCGTTTGGACGTCCACACCACCCTTACGCAGGTGAGAGAGCTTGGTGATAGGCAGGAACACATTTCCTCCATGAGTTTCTTTATCCCTTGTGTAACATGTTTTTAATGTTAACATTTTAAAATATGTTGAATTTCGACCAAGGCTACCTGTCCTGTCACCAGGCAGGTAGCTACGTCATCTGAGAGGGCTGCAACCCTCTGCAGTTGTGAGGGAGGATGGGCAATCAACCAGGACAATAAAAGCGATCAAATCTTGTTTATTTTGGTTTATCACTTTTTAGCCCTGAGCTTTCTTAATTTATTGATTGAACCTCTGAGATCCTGATTACTTTCAATGTTCTGTGACATTTACCAGTTACTTTACCAAGGGTGAAAGCTGGACTGATGCCTGATTTCACCAACATCGAGCTGAAACTAGATTTAAAGGTCACGTTCGGTTTTAATGATTTTTAGATCATTTGAGGGATTTAACAAAAGATATCACACAAATGATAAAAAAATATGGAAATTTACATTCAAATGTGGTATAAATTCAAGAAGGCACTGTTTTACAAAAATAATTTTGTAGCTGTCAATATTTTGACTTAGATAAATGGAGGTTTGAATCTTGAACCACTCTTTGAGTTAAATGAAAATAGTGCTATAAATAACTGGAACTTATTTCTATACCACAAAACATTCCCTTTTCATTTAAACTCTGTGCTCTAACCTATATTTTCTCGTTTCACATGTTGCCTAAATTGACTTGCTTGACGTTTAATGTCATAGATACGTAGAATATTAAATCTTGAGCCGAAACCAAGTTGCCATTGGTATGTGAAATCAGCCGTCATTTGGTATCCCCTAAGAACCGGCAGCCTCCTGGCCTAGGCTTCCCGTTAAATGGCAGGTACCTTTCTATCCAGGCATTTTTATATGGATTGCGATTGCTAATAACCTCATCTCTTGTGTTTTTCAGCGATGCTGTACCCTGAGTTTGCATACCGCCCCCCTCCCCCTTCGTATGCAGCTTCCATGCAAGAGTACCGACTCAGACTTCTGTTGGACCGACATTCCCCGCTGTCTCCGCCCCCGCAGTACCGCACCGGGGCCGGCTCTGTGGCCGGCAGCAGACCGCCATCGTATCGCGGTCAAGCTGGCCAATCAGGGATCAGCGTCATCTCGGTGCCGGGCGAAGCGGCCGTGGTCGACGCCCTCAAGGTATGGACTGGTCTCGTAATCCAGAGGGACAATTCACAAACATTATTTCTAATACCCAATGTCCTATCACTGGCTTTGTCTGAGCAAACTCCATTTTTGTCCGTCTGGAAGTTATTGGTTGATCATTTTCACAAAGAATGTTTAACATTGCTCTGACACTCTGACTTAATCTTTACACTCAATGATACCAGTTCATAAAAAACTATTTCATTTGCTTTGAGCTGCTTTTGCTTTTGGTTTTCTTTTAATCTGAAGGAAAGAAATACAGACAGGCCCCGATGGCTTTGAAATCTGATTTAAATTGCAAATGCATGCGATGCGCAAAGTATATATTTTTATTTAGGAACACTAAAAACCTTTCGAAACTTCATGCCCAAACGGGGAATCGAACTCTTCACCTATCGCGGGTATTGCTCTAACCAATTGAGCTACTTGGATGTATAATTTTTGAGAGTATCATTTGTGCATTTGATGAGAATGACAGATCTCCACGGAGTAGAACCATGAGGCTGTGAATACTCACAGTCACTCTGATTCTAGTGACGCTATACCACATCACAACCTGTCAATCTCCAATAACTCCAATTTAACGTTGGCTAGGTTTTTATGCCGTGCAATCTAATTTAAATTGCAAACGCTTGCAATGCGTAAAGTATCTGGTTATTAGGAACACTTCTTCCTGTTTGGGCATACATTTTTGAAAGGTTAATAGTGTTCCTAATAATAAAATTCAATGGCTTTCTAAATGCATTTCTACCTGGCCAACAGCTGTCTCCCGAGAGCGAACTCCCCTCCGAGCCAGCCAAATCGCTGGTTGCCGGCAGCGACGAAGACAAGGACGAAGACAAGGAGGGAAACCTGGTGACAATCGTCTCCACGGGAGACGTCGACGCTGTAGTCACTGTCACCACCCGTTCAGAACCCGCGCCCACCACGGAGCTGGACATATTGGCGCACCTGTGACCTCAACGTCACGGGGGCCGATGAATCGCGAAACCAAAAGAGACGGCGTCGTAAAGCTAGCAGTATTTTTCCAACACAACTCGCCTTCTATGTACTAGTTGCCGGTCAAGTGTAGTCCCTACAGTTATCTAATTAATCGACTTATTAATATATTATATTACACGATGAATTATTATTAAATTGTTTGAAGCGTGCGGCGACGCTTGATCGTCGGGAAGTTTTGCCTTGAAGTGAAATGCAAACGCAAGCACGTTCCGAAAACGCCGGGATGAGATTCGTGGAATTTTCTTCGGCTGCCTTGGTAGGATCTGACGGAACGTTTGCACTCAAAGGGACATTAGCGCTTGTTAGCGGAGATTGCAGAGAAAATAAGAGAGAGTAGAGTTGTTAGAGTTGACACTTCGATTAAGAGTGAGTGCTAACGACCTGTCAGGTTCAAGCGAATGTTCCAGGCTTCTTGCCATTCGCTTTGTGTGTTGCACTGTGGTCAATGCAAATACAAAAAGTTGGAAGTGAATTGTTGGGGTCTTGTCTGTGTTTACCTCGAGTCCTTTTCCCCTAGCGAAGGATCTCTTTTCCAAGTCTGCAAGATGGGACAAAGATGTCCTTGGGCTAGATCCACAAAGAAGAGTTGAAGTTTTTTAGATGAAATCTTATTTAAATTGCAAACGCTTGCATTCCTTTTCCAAGTCTGCAAGATCGGACAAAGATGTCCTTGGGCTAGATCCACAAAGAAGAGTTGAAGTTTTTTAGATGAAATCTTATTTAAATTGCAAACGCTTGCAATGCGCGGGATATTTTATTATTATGAACACTATGAACACCGTATAAAAAATTGATGCCCAAACAGGCAAGCCAAAAAGCCAGTATCCAAGTACCTCAATGGGTTAGAGCAACACCCGCGACAGGTAGAGATCGGGGTTCGAGTCCCCGTTTGGGCATCAATTTTTGAGACGGTTATAGTGTTCATAATAATAAAAAAAGAGTAAAATTATCAGCCAATGAAATCAAACTCAGCAAATTAGATTGGGATTCGAAACCTTGTATACTAATGACCGGAAACTATTTGCTGGAATCTCAGTCTTTTGCTGCACGACTATGAAGACATCTTCACCGTCGGCATTTTTGTTGTATACACGTCACCTGACCCCAGATACCATGAGTGAATGATGGATGTGGTACTTCAATATTAAAAAGAGATTGCCGTGGAGCAGCTTCGATCCAGGTTCTGATATGATTTGACGTTACGTGAAAAGCAGAAGATCTTGGGCGCAGAAACCAAATCCATGGAAGATATTTTTCGAATTCCATCTTTTCGTTTATTCATAGCTCCCAGATCATTTCTCTTGGAGAAAATTGGCCGTCCAGCTTAATCGTACACCCATCAGAAGTGCAAGAGTGTACTTTGTTGATCGTGGGGATGGGATTTGAAAGTGGAATCCCAGGATTAGTAAACTCATTTGAGGGTAGACCTTTACCTGGACACCTAACTGCCTCCACCACTATTGGATGCAAAGCACATTTTTTAGCTTAATCACGTTACTTTTAAGGATTTAGATCTAAGCACCACACCCCACCAGAGGAACTGCCTATCACAACAGGGACATAGGAATAGTTTTGAATGAAAGAACACATTTGTTTTAAACAGCAGTTCCTGTCATCAGAATCTGGTACTGCAATCTAGACTTTATTTTTTTTTTATATATTTGCTTTGGAAGGATCTTAGTTCAATGACTAGATGCCAGAACGACTCGAGCTCAGTGCTGCCAAACAGCTACCTGAATCGGAACTTGTCACCGTCAGCTGTGCAAGCACGTTAACCATAGAACCACGCTCCATGGGAGTCAAACAGCGGAAATACTACGTGTCAAATGTACCCTGGGACCCCACCTTGCCCTGGTTACAGTGGTCTAATTACAGGGGGCCCTGAGGTTTTTCCCTGATAGATTTTCTCACAAACATTTGCTCGTGGGAACCCCTACGAATCTTCTAACGAATCTTCTAAGAATCTTCTAATAACACTGGAAATGTGTCTGACTACGAGCAAACGCGGTAAGAATAAATTACACATATTTAATATACTTTGGTATATAAAATTACTTATGTAATCCAGGGGTTAATTAATAAGAATCCCAGTTTCAGTTGTTCTCAATCAAATTTGGCACAAGGTGCCTTGATTTTATTCCCTCCCATATAAATTATAGTACCTATGCAGTCCCTTCGATCTTATAACTATCATTCTTCCTCAACCTGTCGACTCTTTGATTAAAGTTCCTGAATTCGACAGTTTTAAAAGATCCTACCCCCTTTTGTCCTGTATCCAGAAATTTGTTGTATCGGTGGAGAATAACGCTCATACCACTCTCTGCTCATACCAATAAAGACGTCTATTGTGTTAAATAACTGTCTGTCATTTTGCAATTTTTGATTCAAAAGCAAGTGTGGGCCCTTTTCTAAGACCCCCCCACGCACTTTTTACAGACGCCTCATCATCAGGTTACTCAGAGTTATCACCAAGCTACTCCTACTTCTCTCTTTTAAGCATGTACCCAGTAACAAAAGAACGCATAATTGAGAATCTCTGTCCTGTCAGGCATCTCAGCTACTAAACGTTGAATCTACCATACATAAAAAGGTCATGTATGCAAAAATAGATCTACATTCAACGGAAGCTTTTGAGGTCAAGTGGTGAAGATGATTCATCCATGTGCAGGAAGTAAGTCCCAATAGCCAATACCATCTAATTAACGGATTTTGGTTTGCAAACACGAGGCGATCGTGGGAAGATACGGCTAACATTCTTATCGGGGGGTTGAAAATACTTTAGAAATGCTTCGAGTGTTTAGTCGACCGCTTTAGACCTAGACTCAGAAAAGAGTACAATTTCTGAAATACTTGATTAGAACTCCAAGGCGACTCTCCCACATTTTTCGGACGCATAATGTAACCTATGGCAATTTTGCTGGTTTGAATACTAAGTTCTAACAATTTAAGGAATTTGTAACTGGGTTCTAAAATTAGGTTTGACAATATTACATATTTACAATTGTAATGTTCTTTCAGTTTCGCTTAAACGCTCAATTAAACGACAGTGTATTTTCTCAAGTGAATTAGGTTTACCGTTTAACGCAGTACCATAGATAAAGCTGGCAGTACCTGTACCTACCTAGCTGGTAAGTGTTAAAAGTTCACACGAATTTACGACATGCGTTCTAGACGTCAATAAGGAGATACCTCAAAAACCGAAAACGTTTATAAAGTCAATGTTCATTTCCTTCGATTACATTTCAGACGATCAGCGATGTAACTGATATGATAGCAGCTGCGGCCGCCATTGCTTTTATCACGTTGATGAACATTAAAAACCAGTCAGCCAATGGTAGCCGAGCTTCAGTCGGCTGATAGCACGAGGCGGAGTCGATCGAGCACGTGGAGTGTGACGTCACGCGCACGGCGATGCAGTGCACTCGAGCGATACTCTTTTGTCGGATGGTCGCCTGGTACCGACAGACAAATTCGAAGCAAGTTTTGGTCGGTTTCAGCTCGTTTGACAGATCGAGCTTGCTTCAACTTGCGTATAGACTGTCCCGTGGTGTTCATATGTGCCAAGGGTTGCCTATTTCTAGCTTTTATGCATTTCGCTTGTCGTGTATAACGACGCACTTTTTGCGCAATGTGTTTTATGTATTAGCGAGTTGTTGGTTGTCATAGTAACGACAACTGTCATCAATAAACAGTTTCACGCTCGAACTTGAACACGAAACATGGTGTCAGAAGTGGCGCTCCAATTTTAAATATATTTAAAGCATTTGGAAAGTTGGACGAGAAGAAATCTGTTTTTCAAAAGTGATAAGAGGGATTACTCGAAGAAATAAGCGTGAATGATGTAAGTAATATGATAATATGTGTGTATAAATATATAAAAATGTGTGGTTATATTATGTGGTAATATGTTTCCAGTCAAAATATTTTTTTTGTGCCTCAAGTTCTTTGAAATGATGTTTGACTGGTTAGTGAAGCACACGCAGTTCAACAAATGTAGGACCATTTCTGTTTGGGAGAGAGGTTGGAGGGATGAAAGTTAAGCAACACTGCGCTGGGTCAGGTATTGGATGGGTGGCCATCATACACATGACCAGTTCTGTTCGGGAGAGAGGTTGGAGGGATGAAATGAAAGTTAAGCAACACTGCGCTGGGTCAGGTATTGGATGGGTGGCCATCATACACATGACCAGTTCTGTTCGGGAGAGAGGTTGGAGGGATGAAAGTTAAGCAACACTGCGTTGGGTCAGGTATTGGATGGGTGACCATCATACACATGACCAGTTCTGTTCGGGAGAGAGGTTGGAGGGATGAAAGTTAAGCAACACTGCGCTGGGTCAGGTATTGGATGGGTGGCCATCATACACATGACCAGTTCTGTTCGGGAGAGAGGTTGGAGGGATGAAATGAAAGTTAAGCAACACTGCGCTAGGTCAGGTATTGGATGGGTGACCATCATACACATGGCCAGTTCTGTTCGGGAGAGAGGTTGGAGGGATGAAAGTTAAGCAACACTGCGCTGGGTCAGGTATTGGATGGGTGACTATCATGCACATGACCAGTTCTGTTCGGGAGAGAGGTTGGAGGGATGAAAGTTAGTACAATAACTTAACTCGCCTTGCTTATCAACCTCTTGACAGCATAGATTTGTGGAGGAATTCTGTTGTTCGCATTGTACCGTCCTTCGGAAGGGACGTTAAGTCGATGGTCGCCTGGTGCTTTTTGACAGGTGTATGGCTACGTGCCGGTACCAGGTCCCCCTTTTAAGCTAGGTCAGGGTTATCATCATCCTCATCATCATCCACTCATTCACCGACGCCATAAGACCAGTGCCATATGGCCAGATGTAAAAACAGTGCGTCGTTAAACACCACAAATGGTGGAACTCGACATTGTTATTATCTTATATTGCTATGCAAGAGTAGGATAATTTATGTCCTAAGGCAGGAAACAGGAATCGATTGATTTTAGCTTATTTACTATTTTTTAAGCTTTATTCTTTTCTATATAAATATTTATCACAGTGAATTTGTTTTTGGCTGACCATACTAAGTCTAAAAATTGCTGTACAGAATAAAATTCATTTTCAACCAAGACCTTTTTTCTGAATTTTTAAAGGTTTTTTTTTCGTCACATCTTCACCGTATTTTAAATTAAATCTTTGATTAATCCTTTTCCACTTTTGAAAGTCTTATGTGAATTCGTGTAATTATTATTTGTGGTGTTTAACGACGCACTGTTTTGACATCTGGCCTTGCGGCACTGGTCTAATGGCATCGGTGAATGAGTGGATGATGATGAGGATGATGAAGAAACTATTCTAGCTTAGAAGGGAGAAGGGGAAATCCGGTGCCGGCACGTAGCCTACTCCTGAGTTCTGTCGAATAGCACTAAGGGGACCACCAGCTTAACGTCCCTTCCGAAGGACAGTACAACGCGAACAACAGAATTCCTCCACAAATCCATGCTGTCGAGAGGTTGATAAGCAAGGTGAATGAAGTTGTTGTACTAACTTTCATCCCTCCAACCTCTCTCCCGAACAGAACTGGTTATGTGTATGATGGTCACCTATCCAATACCTGACCCAGCGCTGTGTTGCTTAACTTCGGTGTTCTAACGAGATCCGGTGTTTCCAACACGCCAAACCGTTCGGTCATCATGTAAACTCATTCTAGAAAGGTGACATGGCGAATGACTAATTAACAAAAACAATATAATTAACTAAAGATATTTATTTGCTTGCCCCATTTCCTGGTCCCTGGTTCCCAATCTAAGCGCCACTAGCGTCGTCAGTAGCACACGAGATCACCGTCATCCCTGGTGCCCTGGCGGCGTCAACAAATGACAGGAACCACATCAACATTTGGCTGCCATGTTCGACGAGCGCGACGTGTATGCCCATGTACAGGTACAAACCACCCTCGGCACCCCGCAGCCCACGCCGGTATACAGTAAGTTCTGATCATGCAATTTCAAACTCATTCAACCACACAATTATACAACAAACACATATCATCACATTAAGCTTTATATTTTTCCAAATAAAATGTATTGCTTGAAAAATAAAGTTGATCGTGAGATTACATAGAACGGCACCTCCACCTCTAGCAGAATATTAATTTGCGATTCCGATCGGTCCAATTATCTCCGAATTCACCGACAGGTAGCTCTGTGCGATAATTTTTTGTAATTCATGGCCACTAGGGCATGTTCTTCCAAACTGGAAATGTATTACTTGGGTTTGTGCAACGTTTTATCAGTAAGCAGTGAAGTGGTGGTGTGACGCTCGTCTGAAGATGGTGTCCCGCTTCTTCCAAGCTCACCACGTGGCTTAATCGGTGCTAAATGCTTGTCCATTGTCCGAGGCTTTAGGACTGAAGATGTGGGTGCGCATTAGAAGGTAGTGGGAGGTGTGGTCCACGACAATCCTCATCGGCGTCATTTAACTTAGAGGTCAGCGAAGGACAGGGACTTTCTTGTGCGAACGAGGTGCTTACTAGTTACTTCATTGCGAACGGTAGGTGTCATATTATGCCGTAACAAGTAGCGCTGCCTTCTGAATATCGTTCTGTTCGACTCAAAATTTTCCTATTTTTGGCTGCACTGACTTTCTGAACCCCGATGTTAATTTGTAAAATATGCTCATTGCCACAAAAAGTTGCAGAGCCTTTAATGTAGCTAGAGTGCTTTGTGGTACATTTAAACGCTGAACATAGTCTATCGATGGAAGAAATATTGAAATGGAATGATTATTGAAAAATGTTTACAAGTCCTGATTGAAGTACCAATTTTGGCCAACAGGTGGCGCTCAAGTCATTTTTTCGCTTAACACTAAGTCCAATTCCGATATATTTAGTGCTAGACTTAGGAGCCGCACACGGGGCTAGGTGGGGTCTGGGGTCGTGGGAACGCCCCGCGAAATTGCCGTGCGCGAGTGGCGCGAAGCGCCACGAGTGCGCGGCAATTTCGCTAGTGTCTTTAACAAACGCCCCAAAAAAAGAGATTTGCGACAGATGCGATTCAGGTGATCCGGAATAGACGTCCAGATCTCGAAGTCGACGACGAGCTCGACGGTATTGCATGAGAACGTTGTTCACGTATCGTGCGTCAAGTGAAATAAAAAGCCTCGGCGTAGACGGGAATCGAACTCGGGATTTACATCAGATGAATTTCGGAGCTTAACCGCACGACCACTCGGACTCTTACCGACTTTGTGTTTTTTTGTATATATGAATTGCATATGAATTGCAATTCATATATACAAAAAATACCTGCAGGTTTCATGTGGCTGAGTGGTCTGGCGGTAAAGCTGCGAAGTTCATGCGCTAGGGGTCCCGTGTTCGATTCCCGTCCAAGCTGAAGACTTTTGTTTCTCCAGGGATGCGTGGCGTGAACACCTGTCGCCTGCAAGGCGAACGAGTTCGTCGTCGACGTGAAGTTCTGGTCGTCGAATCCGGATTTCTTGGATCGCATCTGTCGACAATGTCTGCTTTTTTTTTGGGGCGTTTGTTTAAGACACTGGCGAAATTGCCGCGCACTCGTGGCGCTTCGCGCCACTCGCGCACAGCAATTTCGCGGGACGTTCCCACGACCCCAGACCCCACCTAACCCCGTGTGCGGCTCCTAAGTCTAGCATCAAGTATATAGGAACGGGACTTAGTGTTAAGCGAAAAAATGACTTGAGCGCCACCTGTTGTCCAAAATTGGTACTTCAATCTGGACTTACAATCATTTTTCAATAATCATTCTATTTCAATATTATTTTCATCGGTTGAATATGTTCAGGGTTTAAATTTATCATAAATCACTCTAGCTACATCAAGGGCTGTGTGGCCAAGTGGTAGGACTAACTGGACTGTAAAATGGGTGGTTCGGGTTCAAATCCAGCCCGATTCTTTTTTTTTCTTATACATATTTCACACACAACGTCTTGTGCTTTAAAAGAATAAATGGAACGGGTTTAAGAAATGAGCACCTAAACGAGCACCATCTTATGCAACTCCAAACAGGGTTGAAGTAGGGGTATAGACCCGCCCTCGAGCCAAGACTCGGCTAACCGCTCAAATATGGCGCCTGGATCGCACTCAGCCTACCAAAAGCGTCACGACCTAATGCGACCCTTCAGAGCTCGACCGGATGGATTGCCGGTTTCACTCCGATATTTTGACAGAGGACACCCAGGGTCTGGTCATTAACCAAGTATAGCTGAACGAAACCTAGTGTTGTACAGAAGGTCGGCAGCGAACTCTGTTGAGAAATCAAGTAGTAATTAATAAAATGTCGATACATCAGTGATCGGTCGGTAACTATCGTGTACCTACTCGCTTAATGACCAAAGCGGTCGACTCGAAAACAACCGCGCGTTTCAAACCAGGGGAAGAATTACACGTTTTAAATATGTTGAATGTAGTCTGGGCGAAACACTCGCCTACCGCCACTGTGGACGTCAACTTTGTAATCATATGCACTCGGAGACCATGGTTTTGTCACCAGCGTACGTCTCAGTTTGTCGGCTAGGGATGAGGTTGAGTCCTGATTCACGAAGTGGCCAATATCCCAAGCAGCTTGAGGATCATAGATCACATTCAGTTTCAAAGGCTGGTATTGGATTTTCGGTATACGCCGTCGTCGATGTAGATGCACATGCACTTTCAATACTGCGATCGCTGTTGCCATGGCTGTCCGAAATTCCACGCGCGTCATCGTTCGCCTTTCTCTTCACACTCGCACTAAAAAAATCTGCATACATCCATACTCCCACAATCAACACACTTAACTAAAACACTCGGGCTTACAAACCGGGACTCGAGTCGCTCCCGACACATAACTGACTTACGTAAAGTTGGGTTCGACCGGTAGGAAAACTAAAACTTCATTAAGTGTAAAATTCTGTTTGCGGAATCGGAATCACGAGGGAGAATTTTGTGGAAGTAGGTACATGCAAAGTTCAACTCTAGTAGGATCCCAGTTTCATAGAATTCGCCGCAATTTTTTCGCTGGAAACGTTGGATGTTCCCTCACCTTTCCTCTCTAGAATGCAATACAAATTTAGCGTTTTCCGTTTAAATGGCACTATTTTGATCAATTAAATGAGAGAATATGTTTAACTTGCCCTTTGAATGATAAAATAACAAAGCCTTTATAGAGTGGTTATTTTTTTATGTTTGAAGATTTCCAGGGGGGTGCAAGCGCACCCCCCTTGCACCCCCCTCTGGAAGCCCATGGCCGCAAGTGTTATCGTGTGGCACCTGCCTTTACCACGTGTTGCCGGCCTCGTTTGCTCAGCAGACAGTTTAACAGTAAGGCTCTGACTCAGTAGAGCAATACTATCATATGACTCTACTTTATGACTATATCCTATGACTCTTTAATATAAGAGCCGATTTTTCAGTGTTCCGTTATAAACCTAACAGTCATTTAAATTGTTTTTTTGTTTTTTTTTGCTCGGTAACGGCCAATAGGAAAATGTTTTTTGTTTGTTAACTCTAAGAGGCATGGTGGTAACACAGGTAGTAAGACACCATTACCACCATTTCTGGATTTTTTTCTGCCGATTACAAGGGCGGTAAAACTTACGCATACCTCAAATCGCTTGCGCTTAGATTTGTGGATTGGCGGTAAAAGAAGCTACATATTATTACACCACAATAATCAGTTCACTCGCTCGCTGCCTTTGAGGGCATACCGATGCATGTGCGCTTTAATTTTTTAATACAAGTGCATTTTTAGCTAAACTGATATATTTACTACCATTTCTGAGCTTTCAAACAGTATTTTCATAATTATTACGAGTTCTAGTCATAAAAAAGGGTGGTAATTTGCCCTTCTGCACTAGGAGTGCTGCATGGTTTAGTACGAAGGTTGAAAGTTGTTTTAAAAAGTGAACCATTATGAGAATTATTTTGATCTTTGTGACTGAGATGTCTCACCCAATGGGACTGTCAGTGACCAGGTGCTAAAGTCACACTTGATAAAACCAAATGAACAGAAATTCATTTTGACGACGGTTCATTTTTGGATGGCAGTGCATTTAAAGGTGACGATGGATGATGAAACAATTATAATTTTGCTATAAATACAAGAGAAATGGGTGGCAGACCTCAGTGAATTAAGAACTTCGGGGTAAACTAGTGTAATTTAGCATTTTAATCGCGCAATGATAACGACGTAGCGTCCAGAAGACGGCCAGTCTTTATTTTATTTTGTTTATTTTAGTCTATAAGAGTTTATATTATGTTCATTTTGATTTTAAAATATTGCATCTAATATTTTTCCGTCATTAATTATTTTTGAAGCATATCTTATATTGCGCACTGAATAAGGTAAACACGCTTGCTACATGGTAGTATTGTATTACCACCCCATAGGGATGGGAGAGTTGGTGATCAAAATTGGGTAGGTACACGTATTATAGTGTTTGCCATTCAATAAGCATTAAACCCATCAACTTTAAAAGATAAAAATAAACAAAAGTTAAAAGTTTGGAAACGGTTTGTTTGTCAAACTTTGACAAAACTGTGAATCTAATTTCTTTCCTTTATGACATTTACTTGCGAGTGCATATACAACTTTGGGCAACATTTCTTCCAACGAACAGTTTTAATATGTCCAACTTAATTTATGAGACTCATCCCCATGGTTACACCTAATCAGATACTTCTGTTTTCATCTTAACCTGCTTATTTAACTGGCATTTAGCATTGTAAAAACGGTGAGAATAGAAATGGAGAAGTTCGGCTGAAATTTAGGTATTTTTCAGGAAGGCTTTCAGGACGGTGCAACTCGAACAGCAGGATTCCTCCACAAATCCATGCAGTCGAGTGTTTGATAAGCGAGGCTAATAAAGTTGCTGTACTCACTTGCATTCCTCCAACCTCTGTCCCGAACAGAACTGGTCATGTGTATGATGGTCACCCATCCAATACCTGACGCAGCGCAGTGTTGCTTAACGTCGGTGATCTCACGAGAACCGGTGTTTCCAGCACGCAAAACCGTTCGGTGTGACGATTCGAGGAGGGCTCGTAAGTAATTGGACCCGCTGTGTGACTTGATTTGGTCAAGAACACTCACATCTAACAAATGCTAACATAGTTAAAATGAATCTAATTAAAAATCCGCAATTAAAGTACGAGAATTTGCAGTTCTTTAGCAGCTGCATGCCTGGAAAACATATGGTCTGTGATAGCAGCCGTGGACGCCATTGCTGTTATCACCTCGATCCACTTCGAAAACCGGTCAGCCAATGGGAGCCGAGCTTCAGTCGATCGAAAGTACGAGGCGGGGTCGATCGAGCACGTGTTGTGACGTCACTTGAACAGCGATGCAGTAGGTTTCAGGCGATACTCTTCTGTCGGCTACTCGCCTGGTACGAAGAGACAAATTTTCGCTTCGTTTTAGACGATTATTTCAGTTGAAACTTGTCATGGTTGGATTAACCGTACGTATAGGCAGTCCCGCGGCACTCACGCGCACCACGAGTTGCTTCAAAGTTTTCACAGGCAAACTAAATTTCCTGACATCGTCATTCGTTCCCAGCTACTTGACACAATTTTATGAAATATAGCTTTGAATTGTAGGCA
Organism: Protonemura montana; assembly: GCA_947568835.1. Lineage (NCBI taxonomy): Eukaryota > Metazoa > Arthropoda > Insecta > Plecoptera > Nemouridae > Protonemura > Protonemura montana. The sequence continues at coordinate 12,457,429 of OX387610.1, read as the reverse complement.
TAGGCAACGCCTCAAAATAGGACCGATCGGGAGATCAAAATATGTGATATTCTGACTTTTGTTGCAAAACTTGTTGCAAACCTTTACAAGATACGATATTTTCTGCGTTATAGTGTGATCTTACAGATCTTACAGATTGATTGATTGATTAGTGACGTTTAACGACGCACTGTTTTGACAACTGACAATGTGGCAGTGGTCTAATAGTGCCGGTTAATGAGTGAGTGATGATGAGAATGATGATTTACCTTCCTAATTAAGAAGGGAGGAGGGAAACCCGGTGCACTTGGCCTACTCCTGTCGACGAGCACCAATGGGACCACTGGCGTAACGTCCCCTCCGCAATTGAACAATTGAACAATTGCCAGCAATTGAAAAAATTGAAAGACAACTCGAATTTGTACAACTCGAACCACAGGATTCCTCCACAAATCAATGCTGTCGAGAGGTTGATAAGCAAGGCGAGTTAAGTTGCTGAACTAACTTTCAACCCTCTAACCTCTCTCCCGAACTAAACTGGTCATGTGTATGATGGTCACCCATATTTCAGAAGTCAAATTCAAAAGCTGACAACCATGTGAAACCCCCTTGCACCCCCCTCCGGACGTCCATGGATTGGGCATGTGCCACATAACTCGCGTCCCCTGGCTTCACGCCCCTGTAACGTTCCCAACTGCATCACGAGGAACTAACCTTTTTGCAAGGGACAATTTGTCAGAAGCTCAAACTAAAAAAAAACATCCTGGGACGTGCAGCAAAATACAAAAACAAGAACGAATGACAAACAACACTTACTTCAATCAGACTTGCAACATTTAATATTGTCATGTGAATACAATGATCTGTTTTAATTTACACATTCTTTGGCTGGCAAACCAAACATCGTACCTATCTCCACTACAACCGAATAACTAACACCTAACGTTCCACCTCGGAATAAATACCTCTTCACTTTGCACACCATTCTTATACAGGGAATATGTTATGTTAATTTAATAATTTACATCCTTACAATCTGACGACGATAATATTTAATATTAATTTTAGTATTGCTCGCTTTGGGAAGTGCTTTTGTGTTCCAAATTGACAGATAAATTATTTTTGCATATCAGGCCACATCGCCACATTATACGATCTTTGTTTTTCTTTTCAGCAAGTTCTATAATATTCCTACAAGCTATGTAACCATGGTGCACCATCATTTAGAATATTAAAACATACTACACTCAAATGATTTTCATCTACATATTATCTTGATTTTGTTTAGTATATATTATAGACAACAGTTTTTTTTACACGTAGGTATATCAGCTTTTTTTTTGTACACATGTTAACAAGCATGCTAATAACAGAAAGATATGTAATAATTTAACCAAACTTTAACTCGTACTTTCAAAGCATTGACCGCATGTTCTCATTAGTAATTGGTTTCTAGTGGCTACCGTACAGGGCAGGTAAGCGTTACAACTCTTTAGCTCGTAGTAAATTATCAAATAGAGGCCGTACATATTCAACGAGCAATTCAGAATCGTAATGCGACTAGTACATAACCATTCGAACTCCCAGGTAACTTACTAATAAATAATAACGTGTTTCCGGAAACAAACTTGACAACTTTAACCGGATGTAAAAATTGTCAATAACTCGAATGGAAGACCTTGGACGAGGCTGTAATGAGCGTTTGGAATACTTTTTGCGGAAAGCAATGGGCACTTATCGTTTTTAGGGAATCTAACAATCATATAACGTTTTAATTGTAACTTTTCACAGCAACAACAACTGCAATTCGATTGCTTTCATTTCGTGGCAAGCTTCATTTGCTAACTTTGCACAACCAGATAAATTAGTAGGGTCGTTTTGGAAGACTTGTTTCCTGCACTTTACACTAATTTCTTGGAAGACGTCGGAAATCACAGTAACAAATTATCAACTTCGGAAGACACCAATGCACTCGTGCTCGTAACAATACACTTAACTATATTTCCAAGCGGAAAAAACAACTAGCCGATTTAAGTCTGCTACAACCTGTACACAATTCCTCTTTTGACAACGTCGAAAGACTCGTTTAACTTGGAAGACTTAGTTAACTTGGAAGACTTGCTTATCTTGGAAGACTTGTTTAACTTGGAAGACAATGTATACCTTGGCCCACATTTTGCATTGCTCCTTTTCATGCGCTTGGCTTATTATTTAACTCGGCGTGCAATGACAGGCCGCTTATAACCTCTTTACCAGTACAGAGCTCCGGCCAGCCAGTGTCGACAGGCCGACCCCACGCACTCGAATAACCACTCTAGGATGAAACGAATCGTTCCGCGACAAAATCAAAGAGCACATCGAAATGGACTTGGTGGTTTTGTACCTTTTACCAATCTGTTTTCCTAGCAATCTCTGATTATTATTTAAAAAACAACATGTTCCGTAGTTCTAGAGGTAGGTAGCTGTCACATGACAGAGAAATATGATACAGAACTGCTGTCGACACACCAGCCAGAACTCTATACCAATAGGTTGGCGTCAGGCCAACGTCTCTAAAAAGGCAAGCCGATCTCGAACGCCTTTATCAACGCCGAGCCCGAGTCGTAGACTCCAATGATCCCGAAAAGAACGCCAAGGAAGATGATGAAGTAGTCATACGCTACGGTGCCGGCGTCTAGCGTCGGTCGCTTGAGCTGGAGGTGAAAGACGCACGGCCAGATAAACGACAACATGGTGCCGGTGAAACTGCCGATGAAGCCCATGAGGATGGAGAAATGCGGGATGGAGATCGCCATCAGAACGGTGCCGACGACAACGGCCACGCGGAACGCAAGACCCCACACCTGCACAGAGAGGCGCGTGTTTTATTTACCGATGATATTTTCAGGCATTTAATTTAGATCAAACAGTTTTCAAAGGTTTGAACTTTATTGGGTTGGTTCGTATATTCTTTAAGAAAGAACTCTGCCATTGGAATTGCCAGAATAATTGCTTGGAAACTCTCTTCTTACTCGTTAGTTAAACCATATAAATAGGTTGGAGAATTGAAGTTGGTGTTGGATGGATGACCATCATACACATGGCCAGTTCTGTTCGGGAGATAGGTTAGAGGGAAGAAAGTTAAGCAACACTGTGCTGGGTCAGGTATTGGATGGGTGACCGTCATACACATGACCAGTTCTGTTCGGGAGAGAGGTTGGAGGGATGAAAGTTAAGCAACACTGCGCTGGGTCAGGTATTGGATGGGTGACCGTCATACACGTGACCAGTTCTGTTCGGGAGAGACCCTAAAGGAATTTAAGTGCAACATTGCGCCACGTCAGGTGTTGGTCTTACCTTTAGTTCTCCGTCTAGATGCCAGATGGTTGGGAAGATAGTGGTGGGTCGTTGCTTGAAGAAGGCTCGTTCCAACAGCTCACAGGCCGCGTAGTACGGCAAGGGATAGGACAGCAACGCCTTGATGACCAGGAACAGGTTGACCAGACCCTTGAAGCCAGCCGAGTGCAGGTTGTTGGTGATCACCTGCGAAAAATGGAGCAAAGGTTTGCAGAACTGTTTGACACATTTTGGACAAAGGCCAAGTACTAGATGCGCACCTGTTGCGTGTCGTTCTGGAAGGTCAAGAAGCACACGTAGCCGAACAGGGACTTGAAAACGGCGGCGGCCACGTGTGACCAGTTGAGCATCCAGTCGAACTTTGACCGGTCCACGAGGTTGCCCTCGAGAGTCGGCAGGAAGATCTGCGACGTGTAACTGAAGACGATCACGCCGAGCGAGATGGGGAAGTTCTCGAAGTCGATGGTCCACTTGACCTTGGCCCAACCTGATCAAGGTCATACTGGTTGGTAACACGTGTTTGCTTCTTTAGATATTTTGTTTCGCTCTCTACTGGACAAATGGCTGCTCAGAATCCGATGAAATTTTCATAATACTTTTAAGTGTTTTCAACTTTTTAATTATTTCTTAAATTCACTTTATGTATGAGTTCAGATAGCCGAGACGCGGTCACAGAGCATCCAACAACTGACGAAAAAACTCATCATTAACCGCATTAATTACAACTATGTTCAGAAAACATTTACCATTAGAATGAACCACAAGCAAAGGAAATCGATACAAAACAACGCGGACCTCGGAAGAGATCAAGAAAAAATGCGCTTTCAAAAAAAAACTTTTAGTAACAAGTCCAAAGCTTACAGAGAAAATCGGCTGAAAGCTGAAAAAAAACGCAAAAATAGGAAAAAAAAATACAACTCAAAAGAAAGTGCGCTCATTTGCAAAGCATCTCATATAGCGTTTGTGCTATGCTCGACTGCACCACTTACCCCAGTCCGAGATCTCCAGCAGGCAGTAGCCGAGGATGATGGCGTTGATCACCAAATGGGACATGGTACACCAGAAGCTGAGCACGGACACCATGTGCAGTGACTTTAGGAAGCCGAGAGGCACGAGGAAGATACCGATGATCATCATCCAGGAGCGAGTGTCGATGGCACCTTCCGGGAAGGTGCCGATCATGAGGTCGCCGCAGACAACGACGTACAGGATGCACGTCATCAGAAGCTCGATCATCTGAGCGACGTTCACGAGGCGAGCGCCCCATTTGGGTCCAAAGCAAACCTGCGACACCACTGACATTAGCACGGCGGCCATTTTAACTTTTTTTTTCAAATTCCCGCTATCATCCGCCTAAAATGGGCCAAATGACTTGAAATTTAACTCAATGATGGCAGGTAACCATTTCTCTAAAACTGTTGTTATTCATCAGATATTTATTTCGCTTTATCTTTACATTTAAAGGCGATTTTAGCTAATACTGCTAAAAGCCGTTACCTAGCCGTTACTGCCTACTCCAGAATGCAGATATCTCCAAGCAGACAGTCTGACTTGGGTCATAAGAGGCTTTAAAACAAGACGTGGTAGATTTAAAACAATGTCATTTAAATAGGAAAGACAGAGAAGACTGGGAATTTCGGACCTCGTGAAAGAACACAACCTAGCCTAGAAGGCACCCAGAAACTCACCTTAGCGATGCCTACGTATGAGTCGCGCACGCGCACGCGCTTTCCAGTGACCGGGTCGTCCTCGTAGAGGCACTCGACCAGAATTTTGCCCGTGTAGCAGCAGATGTAGGCGATGCCTATCATGGCAGCGATGGCCCAGTAGCCTCCACGTAGCACGGCAAACGGTAGGGATACTATGAACATTCCCTGGAATACAAGACAGGCGTTAAACCACAGTCACTCTCTCACAAGCCGTGGAAAGGATTGCCATACACAAGGCCAGTTCTGTTCGGGAGAGAGATTGAAGGTATTGAAGTTAAGGAACACTGCGCTAGGTCAGATATCGGATGGGTGACCATCATACATATGACCAGTTCTGTTCGGGAGATAGGTTGGAGGGATTGAAGTTAGGCAACACTGCGCTGGGTCAGGTATTGGTTGGGTGACCATCATACACATGACCAGTTCTGTTCGGGAGAGAGATTGGAGGGATTGAAGTTAAGCAACACTGCACTGGGTCAGATTTTGGATGGGTGACCATCATACACATGACCAGTTCTGTTCGGGAGAGAGGTTGGAGGGATTGAAGTTAAGCAACACTGCGCGGAATCAAGAGTTGGATGGGTTGTGTTTTCACCTGTATAGCATTGGTAACATTCCAGGCCGCCTGCCACTCGTTGATCTTGTGCCGCCCCTTGCCCCCCTCGCCGCCAAACTCCCCGCCACAGCCGTCATCTGAGTAGAAGTCCACGCTCTGCATGCTGCCGTGTCCTCGAGAGCTCTGATAACCCTCGCCCCCAAAGCCCGACTCGGCAGTCTGGCCTCGAACTCGGGGCACTCCGTCCTCGCCGTCGCCCGCCAGCGTGGACATCTCTGTGCGGTCCACGCCGTCCACTCCGTCCAAATCTGCAAGACGAGATGTGCTTATAGGGTCACGTGCCATGGGGCCTTTGTCCTGTGACCTATATATTTTGCCCTAAGCCCTTTCTCCTACCTATTCTCTGTGTCTTCAAATGACCCTATGCTAGATCAGCAAGGGCAAGGATCCTTATGTTCTTGCAGACCAACAAGTGGTTCCTAACAATTGTAACGTTGCTCCCACAGAACAGTTTGGCGTGTTGGAAACATCGGTTCTTATGAGATCACCGAAGTTAAGCAACACTGCGCTGGGTCAGGTATTGGATGGGTGGCCATCATACACATGACCAGTTCTGTTCGGGAGAGAGGTTGGAGGGATGAAAGTTAAGCAACACTGCGCTGGGTCAAGTATTGGATGGGTGGCCATCATACACATGACCAGTTCTGTTCGGGAGAGAGTTTAGAGTTTTAAGTTAGTACAGCAACTTCACTCGCCTTGCTTATCAACCTTTCGACAGCATGGATTTGTGGAGGAATCCTGTTGTTTAGCTGGTGGTCCCCTTGGTGCTCTTCGACAGGAGTAGGATACCGTGTTTTCTATTCTCCCTTCTAGGCTATGTTAGGTTATCCGTAATCCACTGAGTAACCGACGCCAGTAGACAAGTGCCGCAGGGCTCGTTGTCAAAACAATGCGTCGTTAAACACTACAAACTATCAATCGATTCTGTCCCGCTAACTCATTCGTTGCCAAGGCAACTCACCCTGTGCTGGAGGTTTCTTCTCTCCTCTTCCAGTGGCGTTGCGTATCAGCTCGAAGCACGGCGCCGTGTCGGGAATGGACGACTTCAACGTCTCCCACGCGACGTTGATCGTGGCGCTCAGTGGCGGAATGGGGAATCGCCCGAATGACGTCATCTTGCCGAAACTTTTGTTTCACGGACCTTGTCGACACTTGACGATATTTGCCGAACTTTGTCGAATCTCTGTTATCTATCACGTTTCTCTACGACCTGTCACAAGCATCTGCGACGGTATACTCGGAACCTTCCACGAACTCTCACGAACTGCCACGAGCTTCTACGAACTCTCACGAACTTTCACGAACCTGCTACGTATACCTACAAACTCACACGAGTTCAGAATCTACAGTTCTTGAGCCAGTTTTGCATTTAGAGGACTCTACGAGGACTCAATTCCACGTGACTCCTGACCGCGTTGCTGAACGAGACAAACGCCCACCCCTTGCCTTAGAAGGGATCTGTAAGGCCCTAAAATAGCTTTATCACCCACTTTAACTTTTGAACACTTATTTCTCGGCAATGCTCAATGTCAAGCGAGGAAGCCGCTTTTGGCAACAATGATAACCTATCTAAATTCTGGAAGACTCATTTCTCAACAATGCTACCTATACGACTATTCTGGAAGACTTGTTTCTCAACGCTTATGTCCTCTGTTAATTCTTGGAAGACTTATCTGAACAATGCTAGCTTATACGGCGATTTTGGAAGACTTATATTTGACATGGATTCTGTCGGTCAATTTTGGAAGACTTACTTCTATCCACCGCTAGTCTGGTGTGTCAACGTTTCAACACTCCTCTGGTGACCATCGAACGCGAATGACTTCGTTTGTCGGCGACTTCCATCCGCCGATCGGTCACACTCTGTCCCTCCCCACGACGGCGACCTCTCAGTGTAGTGGAGGCGTTGATGTGCAGTTTTGCTCGGACATCGGCCTGTCCAAGTCGAGGCGAAGACCACGTCAAGCCCTTCGTTCACACCACGTCCTACGCCGTCGCCTACCGGGCCGCCATCCCCAACCTCCAACGCTGCCGTCGACGGGATCCTCTTGGCGCAGTGTTCTCGACGTGGTCCTTGCTGACGAGGCTGATACGGCCGTTGTAGGAGGCGATGCGGGAGGCGAGGTGACCGACGTGGGAGATGAGATGGGTCCAGAGGAGGATGCTGTGCTACTATGGCGATACCGTGAAGGATGCCGGGAACTCGGGTCGATTCGACGTCGCCGTTGAAAGGGGTGTGAGGGTGGGGGCGGGGGTGGATCGTTACGACGTCGCGTCGGGGGTAGGGAAGGGTGAGGGGGGGGGGGGGGCGGAGACGCGCGGGAAATTTAAATGCAGAGGACGGTACGGTAGGATAATCTACACCCTCGACGACGGTACTGTTTTGATGGTTTTTAGACTATGAATGTCTACTTGATTTAGCCTTAGCACTAGTTTTAACAAAAACTATTTCAACTGGGTTTTTAATGCTAAGCAAAGAACAACTAAATTTTTTCTCAACGTTTCGTAACATTTACTTGAGCTTGGTTAGTTTTTAAGTTATTGACCCTGATTATTTTATTTAGATGCATTTAGGAAGCTTGAACTAGGTAATTGTTATAATTTTGTGTGGTTCTTTTGTTATCAGAAAATTGCCAAGACTGCTCTTACCCTTGAAGAAGTAACAGGTACAAGTTACGAAACGTTAGGAAAATTTAGTTGTGCTTTACTTAGCATTCAAAACCCAGTTGAAATAGTTTTTGTTGAAACGGTACTGCGGTCTTTCCAGATAAATGAGGATTGTGGCTTTCAAACGTTAACAAAATTTGCCGCTCTCTTTCAAACGTGTTTACGTGAACTCTATTTTGGACATTGGACCCGGAGGCATCGCGGGACAGGTGAAAACACGGCCGGGCAACTTGATAAAATTTTAATACCTTGGTCGCTACATGGCTTTACAATTTGATTTACAAAGTTTTTACAAGAAGTCAGATCAACGTTATTCGTACGAATGATAAGAAAAACCAGAGGAGCTATTTTAACACAGAAAGCAATGCATGTCGAACGTAGATCAAAGAAGGTGATTTCTTTTAATTATGAGTCAATTCACTATAATTATTTACACATATATCGATAATGAACTCGGCTGCTCGGCTGCAAAAGACAGCCGCACATCGGTCAACTATACGAAACTCGTCGTCTTGTATCGCCTGCTAGAGAAACTATCGAGATGAATATTTGAAAATCTGAATTGTAAGTAAAATCTTGCACAAACCTGGTGGGCTAAAGTGGAATCACAACCGCCCCGAGGGGGAACACGGGATTATTGCCTTGGGTTTAAAGACGTCATTCTCAGCGTGAAACAGAGTTAGGAATATCGCTCTCTTTCTCTCAACATTTGGCAACACTGCAAGGAATGCTCTTTTCATATCACTGCCTCTCGAATACTTCTGGTGTACTACTGGTGAACAGCTGCTAAATGTTCACTTGACTTCCATTTAGCCAGAGTCCCAGTGTCAATGCTGAAAATTCTACAACCTTCGACATATTGTGGTAACGGTGGTGACCACCAGATGGCACTGCAACCATCCTTTGTTACAAACCTATTAAATGAAATTATTATTATATAAATATTTACAGATCCTCGAGGTTAGAATCAATAAATATTAATCGAGAGTTAACCAGTCTCAAATGCGAGTAATCTGCGAGAAATGACAAATTTTAATTTCGTATCACTTAAAATGACAGTGAGGTGTCTTCAAATCTAGGGGTAAATTGGTCATTTCAAGAAAGACAGTTTGACATCAGCGCCGAGACTCTGGCTAAGCCTGGACAAGGCAGTAGCACCGCTGCTTCTTTCAAACGTTGCCAACCCAGACCTGCCCGACCTTGCCAACATCTGTCGTAGCTCGGAGAGAAAATAATTTACGCTACGTTACGACCTGAGAGAGTGCGGCGCTCCCAAATCACGAGAACCGATTGTAAAAGTTATTGCTTGGCGTTCTGCGTTCGTCGGCGGCGGCAACAGAAACGTTTCCGAGAGACCCGGGATCTTGTTCTCTTGTTTTCCTGCACATCTTACCGGTCGTTCGCAGCATCTGGTTCACCACGGCCCCACTAACAGTACAGTCCTGCTGGAGAACACAGGTCGAGCTGCATTGATAGCTACTCACAGCTTATGACAGCTGCCATTTGACAGCTCTTAACAGCTTTTGACAGGTGCTGACAGCTTCTGACAGTTCCTTGAGGCTTCTGATTTTTTTCGACAGCTGTCAAAAGCTGGTAAAAGCATTTGACAGCTTCTAGCAGCTGTTGACAGGTGCTGTTAGCTCCTGACAGTTCTTTGGTGATGGCTTTTAGTTATTTTTGACAGCTGTCACCAGCTGCTGACGGCTTCTGACAGCTGTTTCCTACTCCAAGCCGGTGCCGCCGTTTCGCAGGCCGGCCTTGAGATCCGGCGGTACTTGCTTGCGGAAGCAGTCGTCGAGGAAGGTTGCCATGGAGCGGTAGAGATGTCGTTTGACTCCGCCCAGGTTGTGACGCTCGTCAGGGTAAACCTGGGAACAAGGAAACGTTACCACGATTTATAGTAAGCTTGACAACGATGCTAGAGTTTGTTGATATCAGCACCACTAGCGACCGGTAATACGATGGTGCTACGGAGGGTATCTTATTATTGTTATGAACACTATAACCATCTCAAAAACAGATGCCCTAACAGGGATCCCTGTTTCATAAAAATAAAAAACTGTACTGGGTTGTTTTTAGACTCATGTCTACTTGACGTATCCTTAGCACTAGTTTTGACAAGAACTATTTGAAATGGGTTTTGGATGCTAAGTAAAGGACAACTAAATTTCCCTAAATTTAGTTCATCTTCAACTGATTTAGTTGTTCTTTACTTATCATTCGAAACCCAGTTCACATAGTTTTTGTTAAGACGTACTGGGTTTCAGTTGATCATCACGGTGCAAAGAGGAGAATTATCAACCAATTGCACGAAGCGCTAAGGTCTACCCACAGCTGACGTAGCAATAAGAACAAGCACAAGTTTAGCCCACAACGATCATACAACTTAGAAGTCATATGGGACTGCACACAATCGAAACAAGGTGCATAGAGCACTAGCATAGCACTTCAAAAATTGAAATAATCATTCTTCCTTGAGCTATGTGCTTATGTCCACCAATCACTGATCATTAATTTAACAAACATCGTGGATGCTGAGCAGATGATCATGCCTGACTGACTAACTGGAACGTTGTTGAGTGGTCTGATTTTAGATTGTATAGCTACCTGACTGCTACTCCATGGAATTAGTCCACGAGTATGATTAAACGTAGATTCTCTGACAATCTCACTGTAACAATAATGATCGTCAACATAACTTCAAATGAACTCGACTAAATTCACAAGATCAGCCTTCTTTAATACAGCGCAAGATTCAAAACTCTACACGGTCATCTAACAGTTAAATTTGCAGTATTGCTGTACTGGTTCTTGTGCTTATGTATGTGGCTGTACTTGTGCTTGTGCCTGTGCTTATGCTTCTTCTTGAGCTTACGCTTATTGCTATACTCGAATTTTTCTAAGAAGGTAATTTTCGTTGCCAACTTTGAAAACAAAAAAACTTTCAAGCATATGAGATTCAATGGTAGATTCAACGTTTGGTATCCATGGAGATTCTGAGATCGCCTGCCAGAGCTTCTCAATTCTGCCATCTTATGTTACCACGGGTATATCATGGCCTAGCATAGGAGGTTCAATGATAGATTCAACATTTGGTAGCCATGGAGATGTTGAGATCGCCTAGCAGAGCTTCTCAATTCTGCTATCTTATGTTACCACAGGTATATCATGGCCTAGCATAGGAGGTTCAATGATAGATTCAACATTTGGTAGCCATGGAGATGTTGAGATCGCCTGACAGAGCTTTTCAATTCTGCTATCTTATGTTACCACGGATATATCATGGCCTAGCATAGGAGGTTCAATGGTAGATTCAACGCTTGGTAGCCATGGAGATTCTGAGATCGCCTGACAGAGCTTCTCAATTCTGCTATCTTATGTTACCACGGGTATATCATGGCCTAGTATAGGAGGTTCAATGGTAGATTCAACTATTGGTAGCCATGAAGATACTTAGCCTGACAGAGCGTCTAAAATGAACCTTCTTATCCCACGGAGACTATATTATGTCAGTTGTGGATAGACCTTCACTGAAAATGGTGCTAATTAATGCCACAGCTCCTGAAAAGGCGGTATGTCACCGTAGTAACTCACCTGTTGCCTGTACAGCACGCCTTTGCTGGTGAGTGCCTTGGACAGCGCCACCGCCTGCTGGAAGTGCACGTTGTCATCAGCCGTGCCGTGCACCAAGTAGAACATCTTGTCCTTGAGGAACTCGGCGCGCGTGCTGACGTCGCTTTCCTCGTACGCCTTGTAGTTTGCCGTCGCGTTCGGCAGCCCCATGTAGCGCTCAGTATAGCATGAGTCTGCGAGTTCAAGAGAGAGCGGGTGATAGAATTTTTTTTTTTTATTATTAACAACACTATAACCGTCTCAAAAATTGACGCCCAAACGGGAACTCGAACCCCGATCTCCACCTGTCGCGGGTGTTGCTCTGAACCATTGAGCTATTTGGACACTGGCTTTTTGAGATGATTTTAGTGTATTTGATGATAATGACAGTTCTCTAAGGAGTAGAACCAAGAGGCTGTGAATACTCAAAGTCACTCTGATTCTAGTGACGCTATATCACGTCACAACCTGTCAAATAGTTTGTTTGCTGGAAAGCGATAGAATGGCTTCAAAGAGATTAGCTACGTTGAAGGGAAATTTTCTATAACAGGGGTCCAATGGGAGTGGCATTTTGTTTTGACAAAAACTATTTGAACTGGGTCCCAGTGAAGAGATTTCAAAGGTGCGGTGAAAATTGTATCTAGAAATCACTCAAACTGTTGGCCGGTAGAGAACAAATAAACACTAATCAGATTTCACATAATTAAAATGCATCCAAAGTCAAATTGAAGCTACTCGAGTTTGACAGATTGTGACGTGATATAGCGTCACTAGAATCAGAGTGACTGTGAGTATTCACAGCCTCTTGGTTCTACTCCTTGAAGATCCGTCATTCTCAGTAGCTCAATTGGTTAGAGCAACACCCACAACAGATGGAGATCAGGGTTTAAATCCCCATTTGGACTTCAATTATTGTTAAGTTTTTAGTGTTCATGATGAAAAATTCCTTTGCACTTTGTCTGCATTTGCAATTTAAATCAGATTTCAAGTTACATTGTTTTGGGCGATGTAAGATGCAAATGTTTGCTTGGCTTACCATACAGTTTCCACGTGGTAACCGGGGCGACCGCGATGCCGCACTGGAAGACATCTTGGTCCCGCGCGAGCGCCGTTGCCGTGACGAAACCTCCGTAGCTCCACCCCCACAACGCGACCCGACGCTTGTCAACAAAGTGAAGCGAGTCTCGAAGGTATCTGCACGGGATGAGAAACACACTTTTATATAAAATCTTTTGCTTAAAAAAAAAACTAAATTCGCCTGTGTTTTCTGGCTTTTTATTGTGAAGTTTGTGGAGTAGAATTTGTATTAAACTTTATAATTATAGCTCTATTACTATACTTTTCGTGGTATTGGTTTACAAATGTTGCTGATTCAATTTTATAATACAATCAACTGACTTCCTCATTACCGATTTCATCAATATTGACCTAAAATTAAAGTGTCAATAATTTTTTTTATATTTTCTTATATTTTGAAGGGTTTAACAAAAAAAATAATAATAATAATACAGAATTGATTGGATTTGAATGATTGAAACAGGGTATTTATTGTAGGTACTGTTTTAGAAAAATGTCATTAATTTAGAAAATATCAAATCTTGAACCTAAACCAAGTTTAAATCAAGTTTAGCCAGATGTTGGTGAAATCGGCAATCAATTCATAAAGCAACCGCGATTAAGACTGGGAAAGTAAATAAAGGGTTTCCAAACGATACCAGCAATCACAATAAGTTTATAGAGTGTGAAATTAAATCGATCGAAATGCAACATTTTTTAAATTCTCCCCTACCCGCAACTCCATCCACCGACACACGCCAAAATCTAGTAACTCCTGGCAAGTTCCTTCGATCGCCCCATCTCAGTCAGCGTGGCCACCTACTCTGTAACCTCCAGCTGGTCAGCAACTTCGACTGTCCCCAGACGCATGTAGACCTCGTGCAGAAGTTGGTAGCCCTGTCCACCGGAGCCACGCCCATCAATCTGCGCGACGATGAAGTCTCGTCCGGAGGACAGGAACGTGTTCCAATCGAGACGCCAACGTTGCGTCGCCAGCTGGCTGCCAGGCCCGGCGTAACTGCGGAAGTAAAGGGTCGTAAGTTCAGTCAGAGTCCCAGCTCTGATCTTGTAAAGTTCCCGCCACTTTGTGTGGTAAGTGACCTGTCCCTCCACCGGGGCAGGTAGGTAGGTACACGATCCTGAAGGGCTGCGACCCAGAGGAGAGTCAGTTGACTTCGGTTCTCCTAAGATATCACCCGATCGCAGGAAATACATTTAAATAAATCATTGTTTTCGTCCTAACTCTTGGCTTCGTTTTTACTTTGATCAGGGAAATCGTTGAGTGTGCAGGTTCTAGGTAGAGACAGAACGTTAATGTTGAACCGTTGAGTGTGCAGGTTCTAGGTAGAGGCAGAACGTTAATGTTAAACCGTTGAATGTGCAGGTTATAGGTAGAGGCAGAACCTTAATGTTAAACTTTCTGCATGAAAGATGGCCGCCGAATAACTACTTTACCGACAAAAATGCAGAGTACCGGAACACTCCGTTTGGTAGAGCCACTGTCGTATGAAATTTAATTTCGATCTTTCTCGTAGGTTAACTCGCTTTTGAGGGAGATTTTTCATGCTCAAAAGATCTCCATTAATATTTACGTTAACAATGGATATACACATAACGATATTCAAAAGAGACCTAACCTTGGATTTAATAGTTCAGTAAAAATATCATTTTTCGCTTCAATTTTGGCACTCACACTTGCACCACGAGCGGGTATCGGGTGATCTCATCCTCACGAAGACCCGGCGGAAGGTGAAGCCGAACTTGTGCGTGGTAACCTCCGCTGATCTGCACGGCAAACGTCTTGATCTGAAAACAAAGTGAAGCAACACTGGTAACATCTCAAGGAAGCACACTTTATTCATCACCAGAGAAATGTGTCCTAGGACATGAGTATGGAACGAGAAGGATAAATGATTTATAAGCTCAGGAGGGAAACACCGAATATTAACAAAACGTTCAAGAAATTATAATAGAACAAACGATAAGATAAGAAAAGAAACACACCGAATGGTTTGGCGTGTTGGAAACACCGGTTCTCGTGAGATCACCGAAATTAAGCAACACAATGCTGGCTCAGATATTGGATAGGTGGCCATCATACACATAGCCAGTTCTGTTCGGACAGGTTGGAGGGATGAAAGTTAGTGCAGCAACTTCACTCGCCTTGCTTATCAACCTCTCGACAGCACGGATTTGTGGAGGAATCGTTTTCGAGAAGTACCGACCTTCGGAAGGGATGTTAAGCCGGTGGTCCCCTTGGTGCAATTTGACAGGCTACGTGCCGGCATCGGGTTTCCCCTCGCTCTTTAAGCTAGGTTAAGTTCATCATCATCCTCATCATCATCCACTCAATCACCGACGCCATTAGACCAGTACCACATGACCCGTTGTCAAAACAGTATGTTGTTTAACCCCAAAAATTAATCAATAGTCTCATTGGAAGACCCACCTGCGGCAGTGCCATGCGCGCCAGGCGTTCAACGAGCCGCGTATTGTTTTGCAGGTGTGCTCGCAGGTGCAACGTTGGCCGCGTGGCATAAAGCGTTGCCGTGGGAACGCCCGGTCCCAGACACTCGAGCACAAAGTGTCCCATGCTCGGACTGAACGTGGCCGCGTGGAAGCGACACGGGCAAACCAGCGCAAGCATCGGATCTCCACGTGTGGCGCCACCTGTTGGCAACGACAGTCAGTCATTACATTATTCTTTGTAATTATATTGTAAATTTTATAAACACTCTATTGTAATTCTATTAGCCTCAGGTAAAATTATTGTAATACCAAAGCTATTAATAAACAAATAAAGAAATAAACCTCAAACAGCCAACTCAGTGCATCCATTTTTCTTAAAACTACAGCTAAGGATAAATCAAGTAGACATGAGTCTAAGAACCATCATAAATTTGTGATAAATTTGTCAATGGTGAGACAAAACCTAAAAAAACTCCCTCTATTCTAGTCGACTCACCCTTCTTCTTGTGCTTGTGCTGCGGTGGCGGCGAGGGCGTGGTCGTGGGCGGGGTCTCCCCCTCGTAGGCTTCACGATATTGGTCGGCGTCTCGTGCCCCCGTCGTGCCCGCGTACGGATGGGCGTGGTCAGTGCTGGGCGGGGCTTGGCACGTGATGCACTCGGGGTCTGGAAGGGGAACCCCTGGTGGTGGGGGCTTCGAACTAACGCTGTAGAGATGCTGCTCCGAAGGCTGGCCCTCTGGGACTCCAAGGTAGTAACTGTCGATGAACATCTTGAGTCAGAAGCGCTTGGGACATGGGCCATGGTTTTCATGGGTAATTATCCTAAAATTATTCTAAAAAGGAACATTTTTATGCCAATTTTGAAAGTAAAAACACTTTCAAGCATATGAGATTAAATTGTAGATTCAACATTTGGAAGCCACGGAGATAATGAAATCCCTTGGCAGAGCTTCTCTATTCTGCTATTCAGCTATTCTGCTATCTTATGTTACCACGGGTATATCATGGTCTAGCATAGGAGGTTCAATGGTAGATTCAACGTTTGGTAGCCATGGAGATGCTGAGATCGACTGACAGAGCTTCTCAATTCTGCTATCTTATGTTACCACGGGCATATCATGGCCTAGCATAGGAGATTCAATGGTAGATTCAACGTTTGGTAGTCATGGAGATGCTGAGATCGCCTGACAGAGTTTCTCAATTCTGCTATCTTATGTTACCGAGGGTAAAGAAAGATGACACCATTGAGTCTATAGGTTTAGACAGAGACACAGCGCTAATGTTAAGCTTTCTGCTGAGCAAATAATTCAGGAACTCAAAGAAACGGTGGTGACTACCCGATGGCTTATAACAATCCTCTGCAATTAAACAATCATGACTTTGAATATTGATATGCGAAGATCAATCGTTGAGGTTCAATTCCATCAGTTTGCATTGATAGCAGAGAGATCTAACGGGCTTGTCGCTGTGCTAATTGAACAGAATAAAATTTGAAATTTGCTCCAAAATTTTGTGAAAAACCTGAAACGCACTTTTCCCATGCCCCGTTGTTACGAAGTTGCCTAAAGTTTGAGTGCAAGTCTGCCTCGTCCCACTCACACTATTGCTTGCTCGTGATCCCACGCCAGGATACGTGTGACCTCGAAAGCGCCCAAGGTCAATGGCACGGACCGATTGTTTTGCAGATTGACCAACACGACATGTCGAAATTCTCCCGCCACGCCCACGCGCACCGGCTCCATGGTGATGTAGTTTTTGCTGTCAGGACTGAAGAATGGTGCCTCCTGAATGTCAACCCAGCCCTTGCCTTTCCCACTGACTCGACCAGTCTGAAACAAAGGTCAGGGTTCAGCAACACTGCGCTGGGTCAGGTGTCGGGTGGGTGACCATTATACACATGACCAGTTCTGTTCGGGAGGGACTTTGGAGGGATGAAAGTTAAGCAACACTGCTCTGGGTCAGGTATTGGATGGGTGACCATTATACACATGACCAGTTCTGTTCGGGAGAGACTTTGGAGGGATGAAAGTTAAGCAACACTGCTCTGGGTCAGGTATTGGATGGGTGACTATCATACACATGACCAGTTCTGTTCAGGAGGGAGGTTGGAGGGATGAAAGTTAAGCAACACTGCGCTGGGTCAGGTGTCGGGTGGGTGACCATTATACACATGACCAGTTATGTTCAGGAGAGAGGTTGGAGGGATGAAAGTTAAGCAACACTGCTCTGGGTCAGGTATTGGATGGGTGACTATCATACACATGACCAGTTCTGTTCGGGAGAGAGGTTGGAGGGATGAAAGTTAAGCAACACTGCTCTGGGTCAGGTATTGGATGGGTGACCATCATACACATGACCAGTTCTGTTTGGGAGAGAGGTTGGAGGGATGAAAGTTAAGCAACACTGCTCTGGGTCAGGTATTGGATGGGGGACTATCATACACATGACCAGTTCTGTTTGGGAGAGAGGTTGGAGGGATGAAAGTTAAGCACTACTACAACGGATGAGGTGTTGGATGGCCTACCTCTTGGCAGTACCACACCGGACTCTTGCAGACTGTGGTCACCGACATGTTCTGAGCGCGGTTCATCCAGATGACGGCGACTTCGGTGACGCTGACCCACCTGACCGCCGTGAAGTAGTACTCACTGTAACATGGTACAACGTCGGCACTCAAAACTCTGACATTCGTTACCCAACGATGTTGGTTATAGATAAAGGTTATCTTTATTAACACCAAGTTGGTATTGCAGCCTCCAAGGTACATGCCGTGATCTCAAATAACCTGGATAGAGAATAGGATCCAGCCAGCTGATTTAAAAAAACCTGGATAGAGCATAGAATCCAGCCAGCTGATCTCAAATAACCTGGATAGAGCATAGGATCCAGCCAGCTGATCTCAAATAACCTGGATAGAACATAGGATCCAGCCAGCTGATCTCAAATAACCTGGATAGAGCATAGGATCCAGCCAGCTGATCTCAAATAACCTGGATAGAGCATAGGTTCCAGCCAGATGATCTTAAATAACCTGGATACAGCATAGGATCCAGCCAGCTGATCTCAAATAACCTGGTTAGAGCATAGGATCCAACCAGCTGATCTCAAATAACCTGGATAGAGAATAGGATCCAGCCAGCTGATTTAAAAAAACCTGGATAGAGCATAGGATCCAGCCAGCTGATCTCAAATAACCTGGATAGAGAATAGGATCCAGCCAGCTGATCAAAATTGAAATTCGGCAATCCATTATAGGAAGCAACAGCACCGGCTAAGGCACGGGCTCTTATATGTATATTCCAAGAAAGGGACTCTCAAGATGGCGGCCTTGTTGTTTGATTCCAAAGTCTCACAAATCACAATCACAACCGATATCTAGGTTATTTCAGACCAGTGGCTAAAATGGGTAGCCCATGCGTTGGACATGTTGCTACTCTGAGCAACGTAGGTTGTTTCGTACTTACGGGAATGCCTTGACGACAGGCGGGGGCTTCAAGTCCCTGGTACGGAGGTTGCTAGGGTCTGCCAAGTCTGCCACGAAGAGTGCCACTGTGGGGTTGGGAGTGCCAGGCTGCAAAATCGGGACATAGATGATAATAATAATAATAATAATCAGTTTTACTAAGCTAAATAGCCATCACATATCTGAGCCATTACATATAAATAGCCATCAAAATCGTACATTTTACATATTTTTGTTTATCCATTATTTAATCACTATGGATAGAGCAGATATGGATAGAGTACCTAAGGTTCTATCACAGATAGACATACACAGATTGTCCACTCCTATGCTATTGGGAGCTACGCGAAAGCTTTCGCCCCGCAAGATTCGCCCCAATCCCCTCACCAACAAGCTAAAATAGTTTGCCCTCTGGACACGGGATCGCGCTACGTTCGCTCCCTCTAAAGTATACTATCTGTTCCAAGCTTGCTCGGTCATCGGTCTAAAGTCCTTTCGCTCACATTCGCTCCCTCTCAAGTATACTATCTGTTCCAAGCTTGCTCGGTCATCGGTCTAAAGTCCTTTCGCTCACATTCGCTCTCAGCGCTGCCGCTATCCTACTGTATCCAGGCGATAACTGCAGCGGAGTTCGAGCAAGTCCAACATTGAAGAAAAATGTAAACACCCCAGAAAATAATTATAATGATGCTCGGGTGCCATATTTGGGGAAGATCGTTTTGAAAGCGATCTTTTAAAAAGATCAAGATCGTCGTCAAAAAACAATCGCGATCGAAGATCGAAGTTCGCGATCGTTTTTTTTAGATCAAATTCAAATTCGTTTCAATAAAATATCAAGTTGAATAAAAATATCAAATATCAAATATCTGCGTGGTTCAATAAGAAATCAATAAGAAATAGGATTAAGTACATAAAGGGTGATTTCTTGTTCCCTGATTTGTTGTATATTATCATTATTAGTTACACCGTTAATTAGTTCAATTTATTGCACCGAGAAGTTCAGTTCGGTACAGAAAGAATATTGTCACAATGCACCTCAGAGCGATGTCATGAACGAGTTTTCTTAGCTATAAATCGTACACGAGATAGGTCAAATCTAGTCGGCTGCTTATTTCGGCAAGTAAAATGCTTGCTACTGAACTAAATTGTGATACCATATTGCAGACCGTTAGACTCGGTGGATATTGCTTATATAAACACGCTTGGAAGTCGCTGTGAGCCTCTCGTTGCATAAATTCACGATCATGACCAAGTCATATTGAAATTGTTGGGTGAGAACTTATGTCAAATCGCTAAATCTGGGGCTAGGATGTCGATCAAAAAAGATTTCCGCATAGAACATTTCGGAAAGTAATGTGGATTGTTTCAAATTTCGAAAATCTATTAAATGATAGGTACTTTGACTTGGCGGGTGCTTATCTCAATGTTGATTTTCTTGGAATTCCCGCATTGCTGGGTTTTATAATAATATCGCCAGGCGATTACGATGGTTTGGCGAGACTGAGCAGGTGGCCCAGTAACCTTGCTGGTTGATCACGGTAAATTGATGCTAGAGAGGGTAGTTTCAACATTAGAACAAAAATTTAAACTGATTTGAAATCAGGTTTCGAAGCCGAATGTAATGGTGCTTTAAAAAATTTCAAAATTAAATTATTAGCATAAGATGGTTTTGTGAGTTAAATGGCTCTGGTATTAGCGATTCTCGGAACATTTTTATCGCAAATCGGCTTAGATATTCAGTAGTGTTTTGTTCCAAATCAAATCTAGACGCATAGCTAGACACCCACGTGATACACTCCCCTTGTGCCACGGTAGAAAATGTGTGGAACGGGAAAATGCACACCGCGTCCCGTATCACTTCCCCGGATGCGTTTAACACTGCCCTATTAAAGGAAATCAACAAACAATTCACAGCTGTTACAAATCCTTAATACATTAGTAAATCTGAAACTGCAAACTGACCAAAACGTGATTTGTGCCCCTTTAATGACATCATTGCTGGTCGTTCTTGTTACGAAAGGATCGGTCATGTACTGAGAGTGGAAACTACAAAAATAGGGGTATTCGCATTGCTTTGTCGGCGCTGCCTTACAAAGGGTATGCGGTGCGCTGACCTTGGCCAAGCTTATAGTTTCGCGATCGCGTAGTCAATATTATTATGAGCGAGTATATAGCTGTTGTCATATATTTTTCAGAATGATTTTGTAAGATTCTTTGAACCATCTTACTGTACGGCAACTCATGCCATACGGATGGCTTTTACTTTTTAGCCCTGGAATGTTGACAGCTATTGATGAGTTACGGAAAAAAATCTCGTATCGAAAGATTTGAGAATATCCAAAGAGTTTTCGAGGGTTGCTCGAGCTCTCGGGCACACACGTAGTCGGCGCCCCTGGTATTGGGACTTGCTTTGTATTTTCATTTGATCTCTTTAGATGAGACTGACTTTTTGTTCTAGTTTCTTCAAATTGAAACCTGAAATATAACAATATATTGTTGTTAATGTATTTTTATTTCCCCACCCATTAAGCATTTGTAATAGAAACAAAATAGGTACTGTCAGCTTGCAGTGCCTTCAGAAGGAAACACACATATGTCCCTGCTTGCGATTAAAATATAGTTGCAATATGATAATGGACTCGCCTTTCTTTTTATTCAGCTGCAGTGTACCGACGTTTGCACCTAAATCCTCCATTTTCTTCAATTTTTAACACTAACACGATCCCTTTTCCAATGACAAGTACTTCGCCAACTCCAGTACCCATTTTTTAGTTCAGCAAGCTGTACTCTCGCCCCACCACTCGGTCAAACCGATTACCCTGCACTCTGGTGGCCCAATATTCAACTGATGCTACTATACATCGCGATGCCAGCGCCCCTCAGTGCTCGCTTAACAAGTATTTTTTGCCGTAGCGTGCCGTAGCCAAAGCTGGGTAAGGTGATATATCTGTGTATGTCAATCTGTGGTTCTATGTAGTATGTACCTTACCACAGAGCAGCAAATACACATTTGTAAGAGAAAAATAAATACAATTTATACAAATACAATCACATTGTTTAACCTGAGTATTTATCAAATTATTTAGTTTAATCCCCAAATATGGCGAGTGACACTTGAGGTAAACTGCATTGATGTGTGTCTAGCAATCACAGAATTTTATACGATGTTTCCTAGGTATCAGTCAGGATCTAGATCAAGGTAAGAATAGCATAGGAACTGGCAAGTAAAACCTGTCCCATTCCATAGTAAAGATTATGGTTTTACTCAAGCTGTAGAAGTCATTGGGACCATTTTTTTTACTCGGAAAATGTGGCTGATTTTTGTAGGAGTGGACATTCATGAGACCCAGTATGAGTGCCCTTTCTAAGATCACTAAAGTTAAGTATCACAGCGCTGGGTCAGGTATTGGATGGGTGACCATCGTTTACATGACCAGTTCTGTTGAACGGATGGAAGTTAGTACAACTTCATTTGCCTTGCTTATCAAACTCTTGACAGCATGGATTTGTGGAGGAATCCTGTTGTTTGAGATGTACCGTCCTTCGGAAGGAGTTAGAACAGGAGTTGGCTAAGTGCCGGCACTTTCGCCTCTCATGACTTGTTTCATCACTACCCACACATTCACTGACTGTCAGGGCTTGTGTCCTAGGGTTTAATAATAGCTGAATAGTCCCAACCTTTGGGTAGCGTAGTGATTGTATCTGCGGGTAGAGGGGTTGCTGGTCTTGTGTTCCGAACACAGGGAAGCGTTGCTCCTGCACATCAGTGTCGTTGAACGTGGCGTACAGCAGAAGGTGTCCGTCGTCTGAGAACCACATTCCAGCCTCGCTCTCCAGCACCTCCTCTGTGGGGACAAGCGGTAGGTTGAGCAACAATTTAGCACAGGGGTGGGTGACCGCCATGCACACGGCCAATTCTGTTCAGGAGATAGGTTGGAGGGATTGAAGTTAAGCAACACTGCGCCGGGTCAGGTATTGGATGGGTGACCATCATACACATGACCAGTTCTGTTGGGGAGAGAGGTTGGAGGGATGAAAGTTAAGCAACACTGCGCTGGGTCAGGTATTGGATGGGTGACCATCATACACATGACCAGTTCTGTTCAGGAGAGAGGTTGGAGGGATTGAAGTTAAGCAACACTGCACTGAGTCAGGTGTTAGATGGGTGACCATCATACACATGACCAGTTCTGTTTGGGAGAGAGGCTGGAGGGATGAAAGTTAAGCAACACTGCACTAAGTCAGATGTTGGATGGGTGATCGCAATACCTTCATAGAGCCAGTCCGGCACTCCGTTGGACACGATTCCTGGCACTGCAGTGTCCGTCACTCGATAGACTCGTTCCGATCGTGGTGTCGGCTGGTAGTATATGTCGCCGTCGTGGACCATGGCAAGGCCGGCGCCCCTGGTGGCCCAGCGTGCAAGCTGGAGTGGTCCCGAAGTGGGCGTGGCTTTCACCGGGAACGTGTCCCTGGGGACATGGCGGTAGGGCATCTCATTGGCAAGAAATATTGGGAAGGAATTAAAATAAATAGCCAAGTTAACCAAGATTATAACCAGGCCAAGGCTGCTCGTTCAACTCACATGGTCGTGACATCGTAGATCGTGTACTGCGCGGTATGTGAATACCGAAACACCTTGCGAACGTCCGTGGCCAGCAACAGGTAGTGCTTGTCGGGTGAGAGTTGGTAGCCGGCCGGGCCATAGCGTTTCTGTAAGCAAAGAGACAAGCGCTAGAAAACTTCATCGGAATACAACCAGACTTTAGTCAGGTTACCCGGCTGCTGGACTGGATTGAATGTAATTTTCAGAGCAATCTGATGCCACCGTCAACGGGGGATTTTGAGTGTGACAAAGCGATAAAAGACTAAATGCATTACAGAATCCTTGAGTTGTGAATAACCTCATTAGTACCATAAACACCTGCGGCTTGGAGGAATAAAAATCAGACGACTAACACACATTGAAATACCAGACAGGTTGGTTACCTAACCTGCAGTGGTGGTTGCCTAGGTTATATGGATTTTCCTTGACTGTCACACGAAAGAAATATCTTCCTTTCAGGCATGGAATGGCCGAGAGCTGCTCTGTGTTTAACATGACTCAAAGAAGACAACTGCTTTTACGCACGCACAGTGACTCAGAGAACATGTACACATGCACGCACAATTCGTACAATTCGAAACAACGGAATGACAAGCAGCCAGACACGGCCAGCTGTATTAACTCTAGCTGTCATCCCGGGGAATCCCTTCTCTTGTGAATGGTTCCAATCAGCAGTGACGAGATCACTTGGTTTTGGCCTCCCTCCCCTTCCTTCAGGGCCACGTTGGGATCATTGATTTACAGCGATTTGCGAGCTCGAAGAAACAGAATTCATTGTAGCAAACGTGCACGACAAAAATAGAAAAGCTTTGAAGTGAAATGCGTCACACATTTTCTTTTAATTCGCGAGGAAAGACACAACAATTAAAATCCTTGCTAATTGTTGCTGTGTTTTCAAGTGGACTAGCCGGGTGTACTCACGTAGGTCTGGTTGGTCATTACGCTGTATGACGTCATGTTGCCGGCGTGGTACACGCTGACGCCACCCCATTCGTCTCGGTACACGAACTCGTCGCCTGGCAACCAAGCAGAAGGTTAAGCAACATTCAGAGATACTGGATGGGTGACCGCCATGCAAACAGGGGGCGTACTGTCAAGGGTAAAGGCAGGGTAAGTTATGCTTGCCTGGATTGTATTGATTGATTATTGGGATTTAACGACGCACTGTTTTAACATCTGGCCCTGCGGCACTGGTCTAATGGCGTCGGTGAAAGAGTGGATGATGATGATGATAATCAGCCCAACTAGGTAAAGTAGCCTACTACTGTCGAAGAGCACCAAGGGGACCACCGGCTTAACGTCACTTCCGAAGGACGTTACAACTCGAACAATATAATTCCTGAACATAACTGGCCATGTGTATGATAGTTACCCATCTAATACCCGACCCAGATTGCAACAATAAAATTAACCGAATATTTTTTTATAAATTTTCTTTTCCAAACAATTTTCCAGAAACATCTAAACGGCAAATGGAGAAGTAACTATAGTACATGTTACGAAACGTCGGGAAATTTAGTTGTTCTTCACTTAGCATTTAAAACCCATTTCAAATAGTTTTTGTTAAAACTAGTGCTGAGGATAAATCAAGTGAACCTTAAGTCTAAAAACCATCATAAATAAAGGTTAGATCCAAAAATTACCATGTAACCACAGATTGTAACCACTTCCCCTTATTCTGGTTACATCTCGCACCTATAGTTTGCCCTACCAGGAGGTCCCCTTGCCGCCAATCCATCAGCAAAACTCACCGCACATTGCTGATGCACACGTGGATCTTGCACCAGGGATCCACGTGCCATTAAACCGCGGCGTTGCCAGTTCGCCCCCTATGACGTCATGTAGAGTGAATCGCGAGCCGCGCACGCGTGGTCCGTCGTCTGGAGGCGTCAGCAGCACAACTGACGTCACAATCAACGCAAGCACCGCGCCGATGACCAGCACGGCGATAGAGATCCCTTTCCAGTTGCGTTGGTTTGGATCGCTGGAAACCAGCTCCTGAAAAATTAAGAAACACATTGTGAACCAACAGCACCATGGACTGGCCACCGCTTAGCCTTGTCACTTTGATACACTGTGTTGGCTGCTCCTGTCCAACAGCACCAAGGACCGGCCACCGCTTAGCCTTGTCACTTTGACACACTGTGTTGGTTGCTCCTGTCCAACAGCACCAAGGACCAGCCACCGCTTAGCCTTGTCACTTTGATACACTGTGTTGGCTTCTCCTGTCCAACAGCACTAAGGACTGGCCACCGCTTAGCCTTGTCACTTTGATACACTGTGTTGGCTGCTCCTGTCCAACAGCACCAAGGACCGGCCACCGCTTAGCCTTGTCGCTTTGACACACTGTGTTGGCTGCTCCTGTCCAACAGCACCAAGGACCGGCCGCCGCTTAGGCTTGTCACTTTGACACACTGTGTTGGCTGCTCCTGTCCAACAGCACCACGGACCGGCCTCCGCTTAGCCTTGTCCCTTTGACACACTGTGTTGGCTGCTCCTGTCCAACAGCACCAAGGACCGGCCACCGCTTAGCCTTGTCCCTTTGACACACTGTGTTGGCTGCTCCTGTCCAACTGCACCCAGGACCAGCCACCGCTTAGCCTTGTCACTTTGACACACTGTGTTGGCTGCTCCTGTCCAACAGCACCAAGGACCGGCCACCGCTTAGCCTTGTCATTTTGACACACTATGTTGGCGGCTCCTGTCCAACAGCACCAAGGACCGGCCACCGCTTAGCCTTGTCCCTTTGACACACTGTGTTGGCTGCTCCTGACCAACAGCACCAAGGACCGGCCACCGCTTAGCCTTGTCACTTTGACACACTGTGTTGGCTGCTCCTGTCCAACAGCACCAAGGACCGGCCACCGCTTAGCCTTGTCACTTTAACACACTGTGTCGGCTGCTCCTGTTCAACAGCACCAAGGACCGGCCACCGCTTAGCCTTGTCCCTTTGATACACTATGTTGGCTGCTCCTGTCCAGCAGCACCAAGGGCCGGCCACCGCTTAGCCTTGTCCCTCTGACACACTTTGTTGGCTGCTCCTGTCCAACAGCACCAAGGACCGGCCACCGCTTAGCCTTGTCCTTTTAACATACTGTGCTGGCAACATCCCTGTGGCACTGGTCTATTGCCTGTCGAGAGTGTGACGCCTCTCACCTCGTCCTCAAAGTTGTCTTCTTCAGACATGTCTTGACGCTAGTGAAACGCCTTCGGGGGTCACGTGCTAGTGCTTGTCTCGAGCGTCGAACGAGGACCACGCTAGGTCGATAGGCCTGTGGTTTTCCGTCAGCTACCTCAGCACCTTGTACCCATGCTCGTAAGGCATGGACGGGACAACGGGTAGCCTAAAGGTGACATAGCATCGATTTCATATGGGACCAAATTATGACCTAAGTCCTATGGGAAATATAACTTTAAATACGTTTCACACGCCTATACGTTATATATTGCTAAAATTTACAAGAATAACCGAAGGCTTTTAATCGATATATTTATCTGTTTTAGATATTCGTTTTATTTTATCACGTGGCACCTGGCGGTACCCTTCCTCGCACTGCCTTTTATTTACGCGTTGCTTTTTTTTTTCGCCTCGTTATTATTTCGTCTGTTTAGTTGCATATTTATTCGGTGGCTTGTTGAGCCCGTATCCCGAGCGCGATTTTTCATCGAGCCTGGCCATTTTAGCACAGCCCCCTTGCGTCGGCCGTCCACGCACTGCACTTGTTTCGAACTCCCTGTCCCACTGATAATCACTTGCAGCCACAGTCTTGAGTTCGGTTCCCGCACGGTTTACCCGAGGTAATCACCGCAATTATGGGTGCTCGAGGTATTTTACGCGAAACAAATGCAGTGCTACCTGCCCGTGCCCCTGGATGCACTCCGACCGCAGCACACAACGACCCACTGGGTTCTACGCAGGCGCAATGGCTGCTTCGTATTGACCTAGCTCCATGCTCCGAATTGGGTCAAGTGTCGGTAACGGGGGTAGGTCGATAATGGAGTATTTAGTTGTAAGTGTGGCGGATAGGTAGCGTGCAGGGTGTTTTGTCGAATGTGGAATGTTTTGATTTTGACAGCTCAAAGGTTTGGCTGGAATGAAAAAAACGGTTTCCTTATCAGAAGACGTCTTCTGTGAGACGAGCGTGTGGGAGTTTCTTTGATTGCGACTTCTGACAATGGTAGTTTCCTAGTATGTAACTTGCTTTTCAGTGGAATTGATGTAAAGTCGATGAAAAGGGTAATCCGTAAGTGGGAAAAGCGTGGGCGCGTGCAGCACTCGCAGCCCGTGTGGTTGACTTGACCAAACCAAAATGCAAAAAAAAAAAAAAAACAGAGGTGTGCACACAAGTGATTTATTTCTGGGGTAAGTAAAATTGAATATTACGCTCGCTACGCTCATCAATATCTTTCTAAACATTGATTTTGCCATTTTTATCGATAAAATCTATTGTCATGCAAGAAACCATTCGTGGCGCTTTCTGAGACGCAGGTCTAATGGGCGAATAGAGCGCGATATTGTCACAGACTCAAAGCGAAATTCCTACTTGAAATAAGGTCGCAACGATTTTTTTTTAAAGTTGGTTTGATACTCCTCTTCAGTTCTTATCAATAAGATTGTACATGGGGTCAGGAGAAACAAAACAAAAAATGAGAGGAAAAGTCATCAAAGAGATCAAACTTTGGAGATATTTTCTGGCTCTTCGGAGTAAGAATGATGACAATCGAGTATGTAATAGATTAAGTATCCAACTTTGACATTTTTTTCTTGAAAATGAAGCTGGAACGATCGACTCAAGATGACACATTTTGACAGGCAAAACAGCAACGCGGGTATCACAAGGACAATGCAGATTTGATGCCATCGAGACATATAAAGACACCCTAATAAACGCGATGGATTTTTCGCCTTGTATGACCCTCTCCTACCTGCCAGGCCAAGATATGTGGCGGCACCGGGTGATTTGTGGTGTTTAACGACGCAGTGTTTTTTTTTTACATCTGGCCATGCGACACTGGTCTAAAGGCGTCAACAAATGAATGGATGATGATGAGGATGATAATGAACCTAACCTAGCCTAGAAGGGAGGAGGGGAAACCCGGTGCAGGCACGTAGCTTCTCCTGTCGAATAGCACCAAGGGGACCAACGGCTTAACGTCCCTTCCGAAGGACGGTAAAACGCGAACAACAGGATTCCTCCACAAATCCATGCTGTCTTAAGGTTGATAAGCAAGGCGAATGAAGTTGCTGTACTAACTTTCATCCCTCCAACCTCTCTCCCGAACAGAACTGGTCATGTGTATGATGGTCAACCATCCAATACCTGACTCAGCGCAGTGTTGCTTAACTTTCATCCCTCCAACCTCTCTCCCGAACAGAACTGGTCATGTGTACGACGGTCACCCATCCAATACCTGACTCAGCGCAGTGTTGCTTAACTTCGGCGATCTCACTAGAACCGATGTTTCCAACACGCCAAACCGTTCGGTGGCACCGAGTTCACTCTGGACTCTGTACCAGACCTAGTAAGCTAGTGACTTAATACTCACTTGATCCATGACGACGTCCCGTCGAACGACGACTGCCCGACAGCGGGAGTCGACCGCTATCTGGACGGAAGTACCAAACTGACAGCACGGGGGACGGGGAAACCCATAGCTAGGGATCCTAGATTATCGAGAATTTTGTCCCGGGCACCCAACCTCGCCAGACTTTGCTGATGACTGTCGACCTTTGCCTCAGAATCCGATGACCCTCCTGACGTTTTTCAGTCCAAGCCATTGTGGACATAAAGAAAGCCACCCCGTGGTCAGTGCACGCCAAGGTTAAGGCTCCTTTTTAACGAGGAGTCAATGGCGTGCTCTAGCTGAACGGTTTTTGTCGTGATCAGAATTTGGACGGGAATTTATTGGTGACTTTACAAACTGATATCCTAGTTCCTGGTTGGGTTGGTTCTCTAGAAGAACACGGGACCAGCCCAGTGTACACGGCCCAGTAGACAATGGCTAGGCAAGGCAAGGCAATGCCTAGCTTGCCTAGCGTAACGGCCAGGCACGGCCTTCTAGCACACCACTCTAACACTCAGGGTGAAATAGAGTCTAGCTACACAAGAATTTCTCACCCTCAGAATCTGACTTGCAGTGAATTTAATGTGATAATGCAGTGACAGCAGCCAAAAAAAAACATTCCCCTCCCACCCTCTACCCCCCTCGGCAACTCTACTCTATTACTTTGCGTTGATTTCAATTCATCGCATACGGGGAGGAGGGAACTACGTCCCCCTCCCTTCCCACACCGGCAGTAGCGTAGCGTCAGAGAAGAAAATACAGCAGTGACACCATAAAAATTGTAAAAGGGATTTTTTTTTTAGTGATTATTTTTTATTTCTTTTGCAAATTTCTTTGTTTGAATTATGTTCTGCTGAAACTTGGCTCGCGCCTTGCTCGGCGACCATTATGAACCGTATCGTGATATATTACTACATAACACTAATGTTAAACCATTAAACTGTCTTCGCGGAAAATGGCAGACAAATGACCACAAAATAACCACAAACATTTCGTTATTTCTCGCAGATTACTCGCATTTGAGACTGGTTTACACTCAATTAATCTTTACTGATGCTAACCTCAACGATTGATAAACATGTATCGCGATTATTTGATTTAACTGCGTAGAGGTTTGTTAAAACGGATGGTCGAGTGGCCGTCTCAGTTACCACGTATTGCCGGCCTCGTTTGCTCAGCAGAACGTTTAACATTAACGCTGGCTCTCTTACTATACATATAAACTCAATGATCAAATGTTTCGCTCTGCATGGCTCTCTCTCTCTCTTCAACACATGCCAGCAAACTTATTTTCGCACTCTCTCACTCACATGGCGCCTCCACCACGGCAACACTGCAGAGCCGTGACTCTAATGTCTGAGCTGATAACATTTACTCTGAGAGTCGCTTGATTGATTGATTAGTGGTGTTAAATGACGTACTGTTTTGAAAACGGGCCTCGTGGCACTGGCAACGGTGAATGAGTGGATGATGATGAGGATGATGATAAATCTAACCTAGCCTAGAAGGGAGGGGAAACCCGGTGCCGCCACGTAGCCTACTCCTGTCGAAGAGCACCAAGGGGACCACCGGCTTAACGTCCCTTCCGAGAGACGGTACAACGCGAACAACAGGATTCCTCCACAAATTCATGCTGTCGAGAGGTTGATAAGCAAGGCGAATGAAGTTGCTGTGCTAACTTTCATCCCTCCAACCTCTCTCCCGAACAGAACTGGTCATGTGTATGATGGTCACCCATCCAATAACTGACCCAGCGCAGTGTTGCTTAACTTCGGTGATCTCACGAGGACCGGTGTTTCCAACAAGCCAAACCGTTCGGTGGGGACGAATCGAATTATTTTATGCTGCAAGGCGCAACTAAAAATGTCAAAAAATAGACAAATAGACGTCCGAGTGGCAGACCAAGTGCTACTTGGCAAGCAAGAACAGGCTTTTTCTGGGTAAATGGAGGGACCAAGTTTAAGAGAACACGTGTCACTGCCCTTTGGAAAAAAAACCGCACACTACGCCACTGTCGACAACACCACAGGATTCGCATGGCGCATTTCCCAAAAAACCTCTCGTCTGAGCAACAAGACGCCGATTCTCCCGGGGCACAAAATTCGCGCCGACTTCTTGGCCCCCGGCCAGCGTCTTACCCGGACATGCTCCAACGACTTGGCCCATGGCGTACACTTAGTTAGTCCCATCGGCATCATTACCACCTGTTTCCAATTGTCACGTGGCAACAAGTGCTGTCAATGTGACACTGTCCGGTCAATGTTATGCCTGTCAAAGTAACATCAGTCATAGTGAAATTTGTCAAAATGTTAAAGTGGCCGCTAGATGTCAATTCTGAGTCTGATCGCTGTCAATGTGGCATCATCTTAAGTGGCATTTGTCAAATTGGTAACTGTCAAAATGAGAAAGTGACATGTGTCAAAATTTTAGTGACAGCTATATCAAGTTAACTCTACTAGCTGTCAATGTGGCATTTGTCAAAGTGACGTCTGTCAAATTGCAATAAAAAATATTGTGAAAGTGACAGGTATCTGTCAATACTGACTATGACAAGGCAGGTTTCCCGCTTGCAAGGCAGACGTTTCTAGAAGACGCTCGTTGTTACCTCGCAATTCCTCCCATTCCTCCCATTCCTCCCATTCCAAGAGGTCACGTAGGCCCTCGTGTTGGTAACGTCATTAGGCCGCTGAGAGCAGCACCTGACACTCGTTGGATGATGAGCGCGTCTCTAGTGGACAGCTGATACGTGCCTCCCCCATCCCTTTTGTTTTCTTGGACTCTTTGCAGGGCAGATAACATTTCTCAACCAGCTAGTAATGCAAGTAGGGAACGTTAAGAGACACTTGCTATCCGTTTTTAAAGAACGTGTACAATAAAAAATAAATAGCTTCTTTGAAAAGTGGTTAGTTGATTTATTGAGTTGTGGTGTTTGACGACGCACTGTTTTGACATATGGCCATGCGGCACTGGTCTAATGGCTTCGGTGAATGAGTAGATGATTATGAACCTAACCTAGCCTAGAAAGGAGGAGGGGAAACCTGGTGCCGGCACGTAGCCTACTCCTGTCGAAGAGCATCAAGGGGACCACCGGCTTAACGTCCCTTCCGAAGGACGGTACAATTCTAACAGCAGGATTCCTCCACAAATCCATGCTGTCGAGAGGTTGATAAGCAAGGCGAGTGAAATTGCTTTACTAACCTTCATCTCTCCAACCTGTCTCCCGAACAGAACTGGTCATGTGTATGATGGTCACCCATCAAATACCTGACTCGGCGCAGTGCTGCTTAACTTCGGTGATCTAACGAGAACCGGTGTTACCAATACGCCAAACCGTTTGGTAAAAAAAAAGTGGTAAAACAATCTAATACAGATTCGGTCCCCGTTGAATACGGTGTAAAATGGCCAAGAATAACAAACAAAAATAATTAAAAATAACAAAAATGCGGATAATACTGAAATAGTTTGTAGACTTGCAAATCTAAAAACGTTGGTCGCGATTCATCTCAATACGATCAACATATCTGGATTATTTGGTTAGGTTTTGTTTGAAGGGGCCCTGGCTTTTGTGATATTTTCAAATTTTAATCTTATTTCTCGGTCCAGCCGCTTGGCCAGTCTTGGTGGTCAAAGCACAAGCATTCCATGCCAGTATTCAGCATTCCTAGACACGCGACAAAGCTAGCAACACGTTTACCAACCCCACATTTGAGCGTCAAAGAGACAAGCAATCTCATGGGTGAAAAGGACATCGACGTGTGGATAGCTTGTAGACACGGTTTGATAAAAGGAAGATAAAATATCGTGCAGATAGGAAGAAAATGGCGCCTAGAAAGTGAGAGAGAATTGGCGTGCAAATAGGAAGAGGGAATGGCGTGGACATAGCAAAGAGCGAGTGGCGTGTAGATAGCATAGACGAAAGGTGTGCGAATAGAAAAAGATAATGGCGTGCGGATAGCGAGGAGAGAAAATGAAGGGTGAAGTGGATGGAGTGAGTTTGTTTTTATCTTCATTTGTTAGCTGTTTTGTTAATCAGCGCGTCAGCACCTTGGCTATTTGTGTCAGTCTCATGTTGTGAAAATGTTGGACTATTTTAGGAGAAAACACATCGAGTATTCTATGGGTGACCATCATACACATGACCCGTTCTGTTCGGGAGAAAGGTTGGAGGAATGAAAGTTAGTATAGGAACTTCCTTATAGCCTTGTTTATCAACCTCTTGAAAGCATGAATTTGTAGAGGAATCCTGCTGTTCGCGTTGTACCGTCCTTCGGAAGGGTAAGCCGGTGGTCCCCTTGGTGCTATTCGACAGGAGTAGGCTACGTGCCGGCATTGGGTTTCCCCTCCTCCCTAATAAACTAGGTTGGGTTCATCATCGTCATCCTCGTTCACTCATTCACCGACGCCATTAGACCAGTGCCGCACGGCCAGATGTCAAAACAGTGCGTCGTTACAAACCACAAATTAATTAATGAGTCGGCAGCCTCATTCCCTACAATGCCTATATGGCCCGGAACCCAATAGAAGAGTGTCTCGCTACTGAATCAAGTCAGTTATGTTGAGGGTGGCGTGGATTTTCTATAACAGGTAGTCTGATGGGAAGCCATTTTCCAGGGTTTCCAGGGAACTAATGGAGTCAAAGCAGATAAAAAAATTGTTTTTTTTTTGTCAGTTTGTATAAAATCTGGAATTCACATTCCCGATACTAACCTCTTCGGTGTCCTTGTCGTGCTTGCTTCCTCCCCCGCCCCCGCCACCGCTCATCGAGTGCATCTCGGAGAGACCAGGAGGCGTTTACACTAAGTCAGGAGCAGCCATCATACCCTGCAAGGGAGTTCAGCGTGAACTCGGTGCTTCTATCTAAATGCACCAAGGGCCGGCCTCCGCTCAGCCCATTTCCTTTTGACACTCTGTGTTGGCGCTGTCCATGTGGCACTGGTATATTGGCTGTCTTTGCATGACAGTTAGCTTGGCCTGGCAGAGAGCCGAGGGTGTACCCGGTGCCTGCTACCGTTGAGTGTAGGTTATAGGTAGAGTTTCAACGTCAATGTTACAGTCTCTGCGTGAAAAATGACTACCTTACCGACAAAAATGCAGAGTACCGGAAGTTCACGTTAAGTGGAGCCACTGTCGTATGAAATTTAATTTCGATATTTATCGTATTTACTCGCTTCTTAATATTGTTACGTGTATATCAATCGTTGAGGTAAACATTGATGAAGATTTTTTGAGCATGAAAAGTTTCAAAAGTGAGTTAACCTACGAGAAATATCGAAATTAAAATTCATACGACAGTGGCTCCACTTAACGTGAACTTCCGGTACTCTGCATTTTTGTCGGTAAGGTAGTCATTTTTCACGCAGAGACTTTAACATTAACGTTGAAACTCTACCTATATCCTACACTCAACGCTGCTACTGCTTGGCTTTGTCCCTTTGACACACTGCTTTGACTGCTCCTGTCCAACAGCACCAAGGACCGGCCACCGCTTAGCCTTGTCCTTTTGACACACTGTGTTAGCGCTATCCCTGTGGCACTGGTCTGTTGGCACGGCCAACTGGCTACTCACCCTGCACCAAGTTCCGGGGCGTCCCGACGCTGACTGACCGACGCCGACGATGCGTTTCCATGGCGACCGCGAGCCAGGAGCTATTCTGCGGCAAATGCTCGTCTCCGCAGTATCGCTCTCTCCGTCGCACGCATGGGCAAGCACATTGCTCTGCCCTTGTCCCACCAATGCGCCACTCGGCCTGCCATGCTGGATCTCCCCCCTATTCATCTGTCTCTGTTGCGCCCACGACTCATATGGCCGACTTGCCACCCAATAAAGAAGGGGGGTGGGGGGTGCCTTACACGGCCGGTACGATACTTTGGCTCGAGTTGGTCATGGGTCCTCAGTCCCAAAGCAATCGTGAGCTGCCCACTGGCACATCGCGAACAGGTACCACAGGAAACGTTACAGGGGCAACCTCACGCCATACACTGCATTCTACCATGAGAACGAGGTGGAATTTGGATATGCAAACCCGTCTCATTCTCAAAGTGAAATGGAGTCTAGCAGCAGTGGGTACTCTTTTGAATATGCAAACCCGCCTCCTAGAGCGATGCTTTGCTAGACATCCAACTGGCAGCACGATTAATCGGCCCGTTTGATTTTGGTTTTCAAAGTTGATTGATTGTTGCAATGATAGCTGGATGCTTTTCAGCCCTGTCATTCGGCGACTGACTACGTCACGCTTTGGGTTTTACGCGGCCCGACAGTGTTTGCCAAAAGCAACAGGCGACCGCAAGACCCAAGCTAGGGTAGTAAGAAGTCAATAATCTCGTTAGAACTTAGAAGGCCTTGGTTGAGCATAGTTACTGTTGGTTTAGTAGACTGTAGGAATGGCTAGCGAACCTTAATTATACTTTAACAAGTGTTTACTAACCGTATTGAGTAAGAGCCATAATTTTAGCGAATGTCACTTTCATTTAACGGGCTAATGCAGGCTAATGACTGATAAACTGACAGAATACGTTGAAGCTCCACTTCGCAACTGACAGATTTATCAAGTGACCTTTATGACAGTTGCACCAAGACAGAAGGTTGCTTTGCTTAGGACCAAAGCTAATAATAGGTAATAAGAATAGCAAAAATATAAATAATAATTATCATAATCAGTTTATTTCACAATTGGCTAGTTGGCATGCAAATTTTCATAATTAACCTTTTTTTTTCATTAGCAAGAGCCTTAATTTGGTTAATGAAGCCTTGGTACTGTAGGTCGGTCGGTCAGTGGAAAACTTTGGCACATCGAACGTTTCTATGACAATTTTAGCCAATTTGCACTAATCTTTGCAATGCTTCAATGGTTCATTCTTATTCGAAACTGATCGAGGATCACCTGGCGGCAAATTAAAATGCAATACTACACTTGTAGCCCGCTGTTTAGCCCTGGCCGTTGAGGTAGAAGTGTGTATGGAAGCGGAACTAAGGCGGACAAGTCTTAAGACGGATTAAAGGTGTAGACAAGTTATTGGTGTACGTGTTTTGTCTCTGTTTAGTGAAATACTTCCGCACGTTACAATTAGGGGCTAGTCCAGGATTATGCATATGACACCAGTAAAGTGCGAAGTTTTTTTTTCGTTACGCGCAAATTTGCGCTAAGATAACAAGCGGAGGGCACTGGATGCGCGGACTTTCCACAAATATTGACAGAACTTTGAAAATATGGCAGCGGCAGTGCATTTGCCGTGCTCAGCGTCCCGACAAATCCTTGGCTCACTTCGTCTGGGCGATAGAAGGTTATTATCGAAAAATTGGAGAGACAGTACCGGAGGCAGAAAAGTTACGGAGAACGATCGAGCAAATGCACTCGAAGTTTCGCCGACATCTCTTGGGTAAGAACTTCCTTTCTATGAACGACCTAGCACTCACAGGTGCATCGGTGCACCGCGATTAAACTTAAAGGCCACCGCCACAGTTCTCGGTACAGCCGAGCTTGGCGTGGAAGCCGGCCGCGACAGGATTACCTTGCCCCCAAGCAGCGATGTCGACGACAGCAGCGGCAGTGCAAGGAGTTATACAGCCGGCGACTTCCTATTACCGAGAAGTGACTTTGGCGGTACTGGACCCGTAATTGGTGAGCCACATACCAGGATGTGCCAATGTTTATCTTAACTTAACAATTTGAAATTTGTGGTTTCCTTTTTCATGGAAAGCTGCTTGGCTTAGGCACTTTCCCAGATTTTCCCATGCATCTTCTCTTGACAGGAACCTATACATTGCTAGCCGCTATTAACCTTGCAGTTTTCTTCTGTTCTTCTATAATTTTCACACTTCCACTCATACCGTAGTGGTGTCAATTTTCGTGACAATCTTGTAAGTAATGATACTATCATGAAAACGTGTTCACTTCCCAATTGAAACACGAGAAATCCAAAAAGTGATCCAACTTGGATTCTTGAAATCTTTGATGATATCCGTATAAATCGTCGAATACCGTGGCCCATTTCAGGGCTGACGAATTCTTCAAACCAGAGCAACACAGTAAAACACTTTGTACCAAATAAATAATACCTATTATTTGCTTATTCATAGCATAAAAGTAGGTATTATTGGAACTAGTTTAAAATCCACAGGCAATAAATAATTTCCGTCGATTAGGTCAAACTCATTTCTAGAAAAAGCTTTCAAAGCGTTGGTTTTGTCATTTTTATCAGTGAAGTCAATTGTCACGCATGAAATAATTCGTAACGCTTCCATGAACACCAACGCTTGCAGTCTGAAGTGTTCATTGGGAGAGCAGAGGAGCAAACTTCGTGGCTCCTAAACATATCCTATTTATAGTAGAAGACACAAACAGACAAGGTAGGAGTCTCAAGGAACTGGTAAATGAATATGGGAAAAGAAAATTATGAAATGCAATGCACCAAGGAAGTATAGGTATCATCAATAGGTTAGAGAGCCAGAGATTTTGTTATGCATTCCGCTGAGCAAACGACCGGCAAAACGTACTAACGTAGGATGACACCCAATGCCATTTGCAGCTATCCTTCGTTAAACCTCTACAACTAAATAACTATGCCTCAAAATATTTCCACGACTGGAATTATCCGGGGATATTGCCTGGACTAACTCGTTTGGCAGAGTGAAGGTATCCAGTCGTAAGATCTTTAGGCAGTAGGCACAAGCGTAATTTAAATATTGGAGTACAGTTTATTTTAAGACACACAGATCAAATCCCTATTGAATAAGCACTCTTCTAGGCACACCTTCAATCTATCTATGCCCTCTGTCCCCTTGGCCCATTCTACACAAAGGTTCCTTCTATCTTGCATCCTTTTTCTGTGTTCATTGCTAACCGCTATGCAGCAGTCCTTGCAGTAGATCCAGCAATTCTTGCCAGGTTCGATGTTGTACACTTGAATCTATTCTACCGACTAACTTGGACTTCATTCTTCTTCGAGCCCTATCGGGTGGACACCCATCGTTACCACGTGTTGCCGGATCCTTTGCTCAGCAGAAAGTTTAACATTTACCCTCGCATTTGCTATACCTATAAAATCAATGGTAGTACTAAAATCGCACAAATGAAACGCAGAACCAATGTTGAAATCAGTTTATAAATTCTAGATCCAAAACAAATTTATAAAATATGTAAATGTTTTGAACAGATTTCTTTGAGGCATCAGTACGCTATGTACACAATTTCATTTCGTTAAATACCGTAGCATAAAATATCATGTTCAGACTGCAAATATATATATATAGATCAACATAAAATAATTCTCGGTTCGGCACAAGTTCTGTCGAGCTGTGTTCTGCGCA
Organism: Protonemura montana; assembly: GCA_947568835.1. Taxonomy (NCBI): domain Eukaryota; kingdom Metazoa; phylum Arthropoda; class Insecta; order Plecoptera; family Nemouridae; genus Protonemura; species Protonemura montana. The sequence goes on along the minus strand of OX387610.1, from coordinate 12,419,044 downwards.
GAGGTTTGGTCTTGGTATTAAAAAGGAAAAATGTTTCTAGCGAGGAAACGCGGGTCGATCTCTGCAAACGTCTCGAGTCTTACATTCTAAGTTCCTAGCAACACGAGGCTAACTAACCCAACCAGCTCCTTACCAAGACAACGTTGGAAAAGCAATCTAAAAACAATTGGTCGCACATTTTAAAACAAATCTCTCGACCGTGATCTCACGAAACCGATTGGTCTCGTTTCACTTAAAATAAACTCAGTGCCATGAGAGGTAACTTACGACCATGGCCGCGCTTGCATTCCACTTCAATCTAACGCTTTCTTGCCACCTGCAGGAATCGCATTGTTGGCGACAGCGTAAATTCAGTTTAGTCACTCTTACAGCTGGCTTGAGTCAGCCTTGACTAAAAGCAAAGCCATTCCCAATATCTCCCAGGTCTTGGTACTGGGCTGCCAATGCACTTTCATTGCTGGCACCAATATTTAGCACCAAGACCAAGCAATCGAGAGATGGACACTAGATTTAATTGCTGGCAGCATGAAACAAATGAGATACGTTAAGTGTCGCTAACGTAACTGAACCTTCGTCAACGGACTTTGAGTAGTGTTGTTGATAAGCGTAGCTATTTTCTTTACTTCTTAATTTTTAATCGTTTTCTTAGGAAAGGGGGGAAGAGGCACATTTTTTTCAGTAATTTTAGTTCACAAAAACATTGTATGGTAGATTTTTTTTTTGAAGGGAACAATCTTTTGCAAATATCAACCGATGTGCTTGGATTCTCTGATGACAAAATTGATGAAATGTGAATGATTTTTATGACTGAAATCAAAACAATACAGAGCAAAACCGTTACCACAGTCAACATCTAGCCACAGCTCTGAACCACTTCGCCCGACCGTTTTTGTAAATATTTAATGGTCAGGATAGTTTCTGACCAATCTTGCTAAAAAGGGCACGGGGTCTTCATTCGGAATACGAAAAGATATCCTGAAAATTTCATCTAAATCGGAGCAGCCGCTTGTCCGGTAGACCGCATCAAAACTCCCAGAGTTTGAAGTCGGTTGAATTTTTTTTAGAGGCATTGAAATTTAAACTGGCTACGCTTATCAGGTGTGCCAGCCAAGACTTCCGTGGGAGTATGAGGGCCAAGTTCCGCACGAGACCCACCGTCTGCGTGAAAGTAGGAACGTCGAAGTCGCTCTACAAGTTGCTGACCTCCTTCTTTCGCTAAATGGCACTCTGGTCGCTAGCGTCGATATGTACAACGAGTCCGATTCCCTCGGCTAAGCTTGCGGCGAGCGGGACACTAAACTACGCACTGCACGTTTTGCTACTGCCGAGAATCCCAGCCCGGAACTCTCTCTGCCGAGCTAATTTCACGGAAACTAAACACCAGTGACTTCCACTAATTAAAACCATCGCAGCTGTCCAAGCGATAAATAATACGTATGCGTCGTTCTAACGATTGGAATTGTGGAACTAAAAGTTGAAAGTGAGTTTCTACAGGTGCCTAGTTTTGCAGCGTTGCTTGCGAGAAATAATCGAGTATTCCGTTCGCAGGCGCCGGCCGACTTTCGAGAAAGCGACGACGTAAATGAAGTTCGGCATTCTCCGGTAGCAGTTCAATCCCAGCTTAGTCTACCAGCGACCACTCGAAACCGAGTTGGCGATTTCATCGCACTAAAATAAATTATGGCAATTCATGTACAGTATTTAAAAACGTTCGGAAAAAGACCAGCTATCCTTCGATCGATAATTCTATAAAAAAAAAAGTGTCTCTCGCACGCTGCCCGCTTGCAATGTACAGTACTTACATTCGGTCTAACCGCATGGCTTTTTCGAGCCGCACGTTTTTTTTTTTTATAAACGGTTTGCAGACGAAATAAAAAGCGGGTTGGCCTCAGTGCCGTAAAACCAACGGACCAATCACAGAAAGGGCAACCAAACTAGCCGCGGCCTGTTCCCGGCCAGCCAATAGGATTGCGGCCTGCTCCCGGCCAGCCAATAGGATCGCTGCTTTTGCCCCGCAAAGTTTTCTGACGTTCACTTGGCTGGGTCCAGCCTGGGCCGACGAGGGTCTGTCTCGGCGGGATCTGGGTCTTCAGTTGGGCGCAAGGCTCGCTTCAATCCGCCCTCGGTGGAAGGCGCCACAAACACACTGTAACCGATGGCAACCAGTCATTACGCCAACCCGCTGAGTGTTACTGATTATTCTTATGCAATTTAAATTTAAATCATTTTTTACATTCTTTCTTCCAATTTCTTGCCTAATGATATCGAAAAAAAAGGCCAAAGCAAAAAACAATAATGGCCGACCCCCAATAAGTTATGGTTGTTGGACCTTCACCACATGAGCTACCGAAAAACATTGCGCTAGTTCAGATTAATTTTTACCGATTCTCCAATATTTTGGTAAGAAGATGGTTGCACAGGTATTAAAAATATATATTTTCACATACAGAATTAATTTTGTGGCTGTCAATGCTTTTTCTTAATGCTGTTTTGACTGAACTTTAAACCTAGACTATTGGAGGCAAAAATGTTAGCCCACTTTTCGAGGTCAAAAGAAAAAAGTGCCATCCTAAGGCCGAAACTGATCTCTTTGTGATAAAATATCCCCGTTGATTGAAAATTTGCACTAAAAACAAGTAAATTTTGTTCAACGTAAGTAAAATTAATTAACTTGTTTAATGTTTGAAAAACATTGATTGGGAGAATGTCAAATCTTGAAGCTAAATCGAGTTTGGTCGCACGTTGGTGAAATCGACCATACAAGAAGAAAATTGCCACACAAACCTTCAGGTGGAGAGCCCCCAATTTGATAAAATTTTCATCAACATGCTGTGGTTTCTGATATAAATTGCATTTTTTTTGTACCTTTGAACGACGGGAAAAATGAAATTGTTTCGGTGTGTTTTCAAGCTGTCCTATGTGCTAGGTGCTGGAGGTAAAAACTGACTGTGTTTTTATAATGGGCTATTTTTCTTTCAAGTACTTAAGCTGATAAAAGAGTTATCACAACAAAGACATTTTAAAAGTATTATCTAGATTAATTACTAGGAAACATAAGTAAAGGAACGATTTCATTTCAAAAGGCATAGCTTAAACCCTTTCATGGTTATATTTTTAATGATAATTGGTTTTTTATTTTTTGCATCATCTTCTATTACTACCGTAAAAAGGGCTAAATATTATATTAGTTATTAACATTGAGCAGAACTGTTAAGTAAACTAGTATGGTATATGCTTCCCACTGATTCTCTGCAGTCAAAAATAAACGTATCCCAATAGCGTTGCACAGCTATTTGAAAAGTGAGAGAACTTATTCCCGCTAACTTTGAAAGGGTCAAGGTTCGATGCTAATAGGTTTGAAGAGATGACTCACCTGCATCCGAGGGCTGCTGGCGCCGGGGAGAATCCTGCCGGGGACCGCGACCGTTCCTCCGAATCTGAAAGCAAGGTATCGTTGAAGGAAACGCAAACGTTCACAAGAACCAAGATCACCGCCCAAGACGCCTCGGTCGGCAATGCGTCGGTGAAAATCGATCGTACCTATTGGCGCCGGCGATCTCGCTGCACCGTTTGTCGACTGCGACAGGAAAACCAGCGTGTGTCCCGGGGACCCTGGAGCTGATGCACTGCTGCCAGCCTGGCAAAAATTAACAGGTTTTTAATAAATAAAAAAAATATATATATATATTTGTTTTTTGGTTTTTCTGGCATTTCCGTTAGGGAGCTTATACCAGCAAGCGGATGATGGAAAGGAAGCTAGACTGGTAAAACGTGTAAACCAGTCTAGCTTCCTTTCCATATATATATTTATTTAGCTATTTATACATGTGTTGCATGTGATACATTTCAAAAAATTTCGTATACATCTAGTCATCGTAACAATCATAAAGCAATATAATATAATCATAAGGCATAATTGCCAATGGTGTACAATTCTTTAGTTTTTAAAAATTGTTTCAGTATTGTTTTAAAATCCAAAAATGTCTCAACATTTCTGAGATCATCAGGTAGAGAATTTAAAAATTGAATACCGTCGAAATAGAGTCCTGTTTCATACAGCGCAGATTTATGACTTGAGCTGGTATTAATCCAAAATACATGCATTTACATGCAGTCATGCATCGTTTATTATAAAAAATAAAAACAACTATCAATCGTTCAAAAACTTGGCCATGATGTAAACACCCACAAAAATAAATAATCTTAGACTTTATGTGTGATTTATTTTTCATCAACAATTTCTCTAAGGCTAGCAGGCGTCCTTGTATTAGAGACACGTATTTGTATTGAATTTATTGTATTTAATTTCTCTTACAAATGTGCATTTGCTGCACTGTGGTAAGGTACATACTACATAGAACCATGTGACTGGTAGAATACGGTGCACTCTGGCTGTAGCCTGGACATTGTGCCAAGGATATTCCCCTCCAAGTTGTTGAAGCAGGACCAGAACTGATATCACATGAGCACAGAATCCCATACCAGGGTATCGAACACAGAAGTTGCGCCGCTTACCTCGGTCCTGTGTCTCGGGAGCACGGGGCTCGGCTCGCGGCTCAGGCTGTCCGGGGTTACCAGCCCCGATGCCCCGACCCCGTGGCTGGGGCTAGCCGGCGCCGACCGCGAAGACAGGCTGAAGGGCGGTCGGAAACACTGCACCCCGCGTTGCCGACGGCGACGGAAGGCCTGCAAACGAAACGAAAGATGGTTAGGCGGTGTGGTTCCGAGCAAGATAACGGTCGTGCTCTGGTTTTGGTGGACGTATCATGTATCATGTTTATTTAGAATCGCGGCAACGTGGCAACGTTTTGGTCGAAGTTAAGTCAGCTTCAGGACTGCGGTGGTAGCCAAAAAAATGTTAACAGCAACCGTTCATTTTACTGTATCATGTTTATTTATAACCAGGAAACAACCACTTCATTGACCTCTGTGAACGTGGAGAAACCCGACACTAAAAATAGGGGGTTGTTAGTGCTGCCAAAGCTCAAGTTAACATTTACGTCAAAAGGGCCTAAATATGCCTGCCGTAAACTATACAATGCTTTGCCACCGCATCTTAAAGTAGGGAAAGAATGTAATTTTAAAACTTAACTATATGACTTCTTGTTAGAAAATTGCTTCTGTCACATAGACGATTTTTTTTTTTAAATGGAAAAGTATATTTTTTTTAAATGTTAACATTTGATGACTGTCTAAATATTATTCTATGTATGATCATCCTGGACAATAAACGACATTATTAATATTATTCTAATATTATTATTATCAAGTGCTTGCCATAAGGGCAGGGGATTTGGATTGGTTAAGGCAGGTATAATCGAGGCATTGGGGGCCAATTTACCTGCTCAATGAGCTTGGACTCCGACTGTGCATCGATCCGCCAGAATGACCCCTTGCCCGGCTCCTCCTGCGACCGCGGCACTTTGATGAAGTAGCGATTCAGCGACAGATTGTGTCTGATGGAGTTCTGTAACAAACGAGTACAGTTAGGGTTAAGCAGCACTGCGAGTGGTCAGGTGTTGGATGTGTGTCTACCATGTACATGGCCAGGGGTTGGATGGATTGAAGATAAGCAACACTGCTCTGGGTCAGAACGTTGGATGGGTGACCGTCATCGTTGAGTGTAGGTTATAGATAGAGAAACAACGTCAATGTTACAGTCTCTGCGTGAAAGATGGCCGCCAAATGACCACCTTACCGACAAAAATGCAGAGTACCGGAACATCACGTAAAGTAGAGCCACTGTCGTATGAAATTTAATTTCGATATTTCTCGTAGGTTACTCGCTTTTTAATATCGGTACGTGTATATCAATCGTTGAGGTAAACATTGATGGAGATTTTTTAAGCATGAAGTCTCAAAAGCGAGTAAACCTACGAGAAATATCGAAATTAAAATTCGTACGACAGTGGCTCCACTTAACGTGATGTTCCGGTACTCTGCATTTTTGTCGGTAAGGTGGTCATTTGGCGGCCATCTTTCACGCAGACTGTAACATTGACTTTGTTTCTCTACCTATAACCTACACTCAACGCCGTCATGCAAATGGCCAGTTCTGTTCTGGAGAGGTCGGATGGTTTGGAGTTCAACAACACTGGGTCAGTTGTTGCCCGGGTAACCACGCACCTGCCAGCCCTTATCTGCCGTGCGATAGTAAGGGTAGTTCTTGGTGATGTACGAGTAGATTCCCGACAGGGTGAGCTGCTTGTCCGTTGCCGAGGCGACAGCCTGCACGATGAGCTGCGCGTACGAGTACGGAGGCTTCGAGTCCTCGCCTCGTCCGCCCCCAGGACTGCCCTCTCGACGCCCCGCCCCCTCTTCCACCTCCTCGGAGGGGGGCGGCAGACTGCCGTTGCGGTACGACTCTGGGCTGCCTGCGAACAGAGTACGGTTCGGTTAGTTTTTATTTCAATTGCAAATTTATTTTATTTATTTATTTATTTTCACAACTTTGACATGCATTTCTTTCATTATCAATGCTATCGGTTGTTGCTATCTTAGTTGAATATTGCTAAGTTTGGCCTTCATTTCTTTAGAGGTTTTCGACAGTGGTACAACCGCACCTCCCGGCAGATTATTCCACAAACGTACTCCCTCTGCTGCTATGGTTGCGGCGAGTGGAGAATTTTATTGTTATCATTCCTGGTTCTATGGAGACCTTACAACAATTGTGATAAGAAATGTGTGTATTTGATGAGTGTTTATTCAATATTTTGAATTAATTTTTTAGTATTTGTATCAAAAGGAAGTCGTCCTAGCTCTCACTGCTTTAACCAGTCAAGATTAGGGGATTTGTTAAATGACATTGAAATCTCAATCGAGTGTGTAATAGGTTATTTCTGCAGATACACAAAATCAGTGATCTCTTGGAACCAAGCAACCAGGACCAAGATTAGGATAGAATTAGGAATATATTGGACCAAGATTGAATGTTTGAAAGCTTAAAAAAATGCCTAACCAGAAACTATGGCTTATTTTAATTGATTAATTTTGTTTCATGCTAATTGTAAAATTAAGGGAGAACAAGGTTAACACTGTGATCTGATGACAAACATATTCGAAATAGTAAAAATACTTGTCTAGAAAATACAATCAGGAATTGCTTGTATATCACTTGATTTCCTATGATATTAGCACTAGCTAACTAAACGGCTAGAAAAAAGAGGTGTTGTATGGGTAGGGTTTCTAGCAATCTGCAGTGTTCATGAGGTCTAAGAAGCCATTTGTTGATAGCAAGAGCCCAACTAAAACGGCACAGCGATGATGATTCAATAAAATCATATTTCATTCTCAAATCAATTTCTCATTTTGTCAATATTTTGAAGTCGAATACGAAATCGAATACGATGATGTCTTATGTAAACGCAACTCGAGAATATCTACATCTAATGCAAATGGCAAATGGTTGCCTTACACATTTTTTCATAATCATAAATTTATCTCAGTAAGAACAGTGTTTTGCTATCGTGATTAATTTTTGTGGATTTAGCTTCCATATTGCAAAGCATCTGTTTCCATATATAAAATAAACCAACAATACACGAACATTTTTTACCCTAAGTTATTTTTTATCCCTGGCTTCCCTCTTTTATTTTCTTACCTGAGAGTGACGGCGGCAAGCCAGCGCTATCGTCGATGGCTCGTGCTCCCGGCGCTGGCCTTGCTGCAAAGTGCGCCACGAGATGGAGGTCGGCATGAGGTCGCCGTGAGTGACCTCCTCGAGGACTCGCTGGGCACGAGTTGGCAGCACTGAGCGTACCTGGAACAGAAAAAGCGTTAGGCTCCTTGAAGGAGTTGAGGCTTCCTAGAGGGAAATATCCCAAACTTCTTGAAAATGTGTTTTTTTTTGTATTTTCCCTTTGTGGTTAAAGTAAGAGAATGGTTGATTTAAATTTTTTTTTTTTTATTTTCTAGCTAAATTATCAACTTTTAACAGAAAGGTATCAAGAAACTGACCACATTTTGGTGTCAAAAACTAGCCACACTGTTGAAGTTAGATAGCTAGAAATCGATCATAAAAAGGATTAATCTTTGTTCAAATGACACTTAAAAAAAAAAAGGTAAAGGTTATCTCATAATTTGTCCTGAACTTGATTGAGAAAGTGGATTTTTTCGGGGTTAATTTTGACGAGTGTAGCATAAAATGGGAAAAATTTCCCAGGCAACATATTTGATTTTTAACAATTTACATTGACACGACCAGGATTTTGTTTGCAAAAATTGGTCTGAAATCATGAGAGGGTTTCCCCCCAGCCAGGTGTCAAAACAGTGCGTCGTTCAACCCCAATAATCAATCAAACAATCCTTTCCCTTAAATGGGTTGCTCTCTTGAACGACACTTCCTATTGACTAGTGGCTAACTGCTATGTTTTGGCGCATGATTTTGTGATAGCATTTCTGCCTAAATTCTTGCAAACAGAGTTTGGCACATGGACCCTGAATACAACAAGGAACTTGATAAAGTTGCAGTCAAAAACAGTGAAACTTGAAGCACGAGTTTGAAGTGTTACTAGCGTTGCATGAGAAAGCAACGCTAGCTCCGTCAGTTATCATCAATAGCGTTCCGATCAATATAGCAAACGCCAACACAAAAGTGCAGTTACCGGTGGGCGACGGGAAGGGGCTGCCGAAGGTGGCCGACTCGGTGTCGGGGATGTTAATTCGTAGCGGAGGCAGCGGTAGGCGGGGCTTGGAGGGGGCGGCGGCCAATCGCACGCTGCCCACCGGTGCCGCCTCGTCAACCAGTGATTGGAACACGAGTCTGATGTTGGTCGACGGGAACCGGAACGTGCAGCTGCAGAGTGAGGAGAACGAGCACGTTAGTTAAGCCAAGCGACATCGGTGCAGGAATAATCCTGCTTCATCTGGGTTAGGTGTAGGGGCAGTTTTAATGCAAAATTTATATTCATAGTTAACCCGACATGTCAAAACGTCATTCAAAGGATATAATTCAATAAACACAGTAGATATCAATTTGAATTTGGTAATTAGTCTATACTGTCTGCCTATCTTTTAAATCATGATTTGGAGGCCAAAATAAATAGTCCCATTGAAATTTTATTCGTAATTTGATGTAAGCAAATTGTTTCAAAACAGTGTTCAAAACAGATTTTCGTCTGTTTTTACTGCGTTTTTCTGCGTTTTTTGGTTAAAAGGTATTTTTCAAAACACATATTTGTGTTTTAAAACAAATTAATGTGCCAATTAAAATCGGCCCTACGAATTGTTTAAGAGCGTTTTAAACGGTATGGCAAAATTGGATGACGGCTCCACATAAAACAATAATGTGAGAACACGGCACTCTTTCTTCTGGAATTAGCTACGTAGTTGTTTAGGGAAATGTTACAACTGTGGGTTAGTAATTTATAAGATAGGAGTTTGTCAGGCTAATTGGAGGGTTGAAAAAGTGGGGTGGGAGACATGCATGCTAGTCACTAGCAAAGGGGTTCTGGTAAAGACAGATTTAATCAATATTAAGGTAAATCCAGTGTCTAGTAGAACATGGCAGCTAAGCGAAATGACAACAAATCAGATTTAAACAGCACACCTCGAGGGAGAAAATTAACAGAATCTAGACCAGTTTTTTAGCCATGTGTGGGTTTGAGTCATACTTTTCCACGTAAGCACTGAAAGAAAAATACCTATATTTCACAAAAATCGTGGCATATTGATACACCAACTTTACGATTGCATGGGTAAATTGGAATCCAGTTAGTCCATGTGCAAGTACCTTCCTGAATTTGGTTGTAAATTCAGGCCAGAGGCTTATCGTAGCTAACAAAGTATCAGAGCGCCACAAGATTGTGATCATTTAACACGACTTTTTAACACACTCTGGGCGGTGTCGACGTATTTAGGGATCATCAGTCACTCAGTCTTTTTAGATCAAACAAAACCCGTTTAAACCCCATGCAAACACAACACAACAATCCTTCTGCTCATAACCACTTTGCCTGTCTTGTGCAGAATTGATTATTTTCTTCTGGTTTAAATTATCATAACCTTTCCAGGTAGGTAATAGCATAACAGGAATTCCTGTCTAGATGGTCTGTGAACTGTTTAGCCATAGATATCTATAGATAAATACGTCAATACTAAATTGTCGGTGCAGGGTGAGTAAAATGTCACCATAAATAAGCCTGTGTGTAGTGCATTAGTTCTTGACCTAATTACAGGCTGGTGCTTGGAAAAATATGCACATTGTTTCATGTCAGATAGGCAGGTCTATCAACAGATAAAATTGCAACTAAGTTGGTACAGGTGGTAAAATTACCCTATTTCATGATAACTTAAACCAGTTTTGGTATCCAATGTGTACTACCAGAGTCATTAATTGTAAACTATTTGTAAACATTCCGATCAGATAAGTCTAAAAATCTGTTTTTAATTTGCAAGTGACTACCAATTGCATGAGTGAAAGAGATAATCAGCAGCGAACAGATATGGGGTCATCTTTGTTTACATTATTGGCATCAATAGATGTTTATGTAGTACAAGTTAACATATTAATATAAATAGATTATGAAAATCGACTAGTTCTGAGCAGAGACGAAAACAGTCCTTCAAAGCGAGTAGGCCTGCCTTGCCCTTAGGGCGTAAGTACAGTGAGGGGGGCCGGCCTTCGTCGAGCTAGACTGGGTAAACAGAATCAGCCGAATGGGGACCCCATGTTTACACTTTTTTCATGCCGACGACAAATGGATGCCTACTTACGTTTTCGGAAGTTGCCATTGCGGCGCCCCTTTCCTTTGAAACACGCCGTCGACGAAAACGCCGTTCTTCCCGTTGCACGACATGAAAAAGTGTGGGTGCTCGAAAAAAATCTCAATGTGTTTACGAGATATAAAACTCGATAGTCCCATATTTACGTCGACCTCGCCTCGCGAACTGTTTCTTCCTATGGTAATCCGTTTCTGGCGAACCATGTACTCGAATTCTCTTCCCTCTAGCCTCGCTATCGCCGTCCCCTTGCTTTCGGGATTCCATTGCAGCTTCGAAGGACTAGCTGGTGCCGACTTCAGAGCTAAAAGAGCCCAGGCATCGCTCTCTTGTATCCGCGAGTGTCCAGACATCGCTCTAGGAATATGGCTTCCCGTGAGCTGCGAGCCGAACCTACCGACCAAAGACTCGCCGACCTGAGCTTGCCGAGCCGACTGGATGTGTTTACCCACAATCCAAAACGTGGGTGGCCGTCGTATTGCTCGTCGGAGACCACGTGATGGCCGAGCTACTTATGATGTTTCATCACACTCATCGCCCGTTGGCCATTTACAAGGACACTAGAAAATAAAATGGACGAACTAATCTATAAAAGCACATTCGGGGCAACTTGTGATGACCGTCTCCTTTTCACAGGAGAATATTATTCAATAAATAAAATATGTTTTGAGCTTCAGTTTGTTTTGGAAAAGTATGTACTTTGACACGTGATGATTAGGTAAGATCAAAGGTAAGATTGTTGTGATGACTAGTTTTGTATCACTGCGTACCTCGTGACGTCTGGCCAATCGGAGCGGGGCACGAATTGCAGCGCGATTCAAAATATGCACGCCTCTGTAATCTTGTGTCTAAAATGTGAATCCTAACTTTGTATTTGTCAATTATTTCTAGAAATATTCCACATAATTATAGGACTGTTGTTAGAATGTATAATTTAAAATTTGTCTGCGTGTTTTTATAAGCACACAGCCAAAAGAAGAGAATAGAATAATAATAGAAGTTGTCTTAAAACAGTCACCAAAGCGTTGTGAACGTACCAGTCATATTTTACCGATCAGTGAGTTTACCTCGGCAATCGCTGTTGTACAATTGTAAACAAAATTGAATAATTTATCTCAAGCTAATTCCAACTCCTTGTACTATTAAAAAAAATCAGACACAGGCAAAAATGACAGGGTGAGGCGGCAAGGAAAAGATTTGTTGTATAGAAAACATGAAATAAACCATTGCAATAATTATGACTTCATTGGTGTGTCGTGTTCCCAAAGGCAAGATGCGTAAGAGCAAGCGGAAATTAAAATGGAGTTACAGATTTTACCGAGAGAATCATTGGTAAACCTTGACAGAAAACAGGTTGCATTTATTTAATATTTTGTTTGGCTTCTGACAAGTTACATGGCAACTGTATTGACATTTCAGCATCTTTTGTAAGAGACTTATAATGTACATTGCTTCCCTGCCTACCTACATTACCTACCTTGAAAAGCAATAATCGCCATATACTACCAGACAAAAATATGGCATGGTTAATTGATCAGTAAAGATAGTAAAAAAATCCAAAATTAATTAATTTAATGTTGTACTTCCATTTTATGGCACCAGCTTAATTTATTTAATATTATAATTCCTATTAGTTACAATAAAATACAGTATTCATTATTATTATTATTATTACTTTTTTTATTTCCTAAACTTATTGGATGGAGACACTACAGCTTAAGATTACGATGAGCGTTCTTTCAAAACACTAGTTTGCTAAATGCGATTCTACTAAAATGAGAGAAGAAATTACGAATGGGATTCTCTCCAGCACATGTATTGACAATTATTTTGTTTGCCCTTTGCCACTCAGGTGCCAACCAAGAACAGGACCCTTGGTTCTTAAGGGATTTCACAGTCATTTTTACACAGCGCGACCAAAATGTCCCAAGTACCTGATATTTATGAAACTGAACATAGATTAGCACTTGTAAAAATACAAGTCAAAAAAATAAAAATAATAAAGAAAATCATAAGAACACTCCAGAAAAGAAACAAAAATTTCACCCAGTGTGTCAAAACCCTGACAAAATATATCCAGTATGGTCCAAAAAATGCCACAAAATCAAAGCACAAAATCAAAGACCACAAAATGAACAAAAGTTCTATCAAATAAGACAGCTGTCATATTTTGTTTGTACACATACAAATAAGTATACTGGAAACATCACAACCTTCTTTATGCAATACTTTCAATGTGCAAAAACTAATGCAGAAGACCGTGATACAATTGTGAGATTTTGTTTTTATAGTACAAATGTCTATGAAATAACTAATCTGTTCACATTAAGATCGAATCTATTTGTAGAAAGGATATATTATACACATTATCCGTTCAATATCATCTGAGATAATGAAGTTGTTCAGTCACTTGGTAAAGTTGGGTCGAGGAAGATCAGACTTCACCAAGCTTTTGCCAGCCAGAAATAAGATGGCGATCCAACGGAGATTTGCTCACGAAATTCCTGAACGCTTGCTAGGCATACCCACCGAGGAAGATCCCAACTTTTGGAACATGGTAGAATACTTTTTTCATAAGGCTGTGAAAATAATTGAACCCAAGCTGATTGAAGACTTGAAGCAGACCAACCTGAAGATGACAGACGAGAAAGCGCAGAGGAGAGTTACTGGAATAATCGAAATGATGGAAGTTTGTGAAAACGTGTTGGAAGTGCATTTTCCTATTAAGCGCGATGACGGGTCGTACGAACTGATAGAAGGATATCGTGCTCAACACAGCCAGCATCGACTGCCTTGCAAGGGAGGTTAGTTTTATCAACTACAAGGTACACTTTGCAATGAATTGCTTGCTTCCAAGGGTCGGAATATTCATGAATTTTGATCCCAATTCCAATTTAGATTAGCAAAAGGTTCTAATTCCGATTATAATATTTTTCATGTAAAAATTCCGATACCAATTTTGTATGATTTTAATTAATTCTTTTCCAATTCAACTCTTTACTAGACAAATTAAAAATAAAGATGTATGTTTTGATTCTAATTTTAAGTTAAAAAAAAAACACAAAAATCAATCGCAAAAAGTTAGAAATAAAAGTTTGATTTATTGATGAACAGGCAACATGAAGAAAATTAACCTTTTTTTTTTTAATGGTAATGTACAGAAAAACACTGTGTTCATAATTGTAAATTATTAATTTACTATTGCATCAAAGTAATAAATTATTATAATATTCTGTACCCAATGACAAAAATTGTGTTAAGCAAATAACAACCTGAGTCGGAATGCAAGTCCTTTATATCGTCAATTGTGAGTATTTACAGAATTGACGGAGTGAGTTTATTATTGAGTTATTATTGACGGATTGAGTTTTACGGAATTGATAAAACTCGAGTTTAATAAAAATTCCGATTACAATTTCCCAAAAAAATATTGGTGTTTTTCGATTTTGATTCGTACCCCCAGTTGCAATGTTATCAGATGCAAGTTCTTATAAGAAAAAGATGTGTCCTTATTGCTATTGGGGACTGGAACCCTGGTCTCCACCTCTGGCAGATGTTGCTCTAAGCATCTGTGCTAATTAGAAAAAGATCATTTTGAAAGAAAATTATGTATTTGATGTGTCTTGGAGATCTGGACACAAATCTAAGAAACACCAGCAAACAAAATACAACGCAAACGCTCGTTTCCGACAGGCATGCGTTATTCAATGGACGTAAACCGCGACGAGGTGAAGGCGCTGGCGGCACTCATGACATTCAAGTGCGCTTGCGTTAACGTGCCTTTTGGTGGGGGCAAGGCTGGCGTGGTCATCGACCCCACATGCTACTCCAACGCAGAACTGCAAAGAATCACGCGGCGCTTTGCGCTCGAACTCTGCAAGAAAGGATTCCTCGGTCCGGCAGTGGACGTTCCCGCACCAGACGTGAACACTGGACCTCGGGAGATGGCGTGGATCGCAGACACGTATGGGAAGACACTCGGATACCAGGTACCAACACCGCAAGTCTGCAAGTAGCCACAGAGTTCCTAAATATCAACAATGTTTTCTTATTCATTATGAAGAACACTAATAACCTCTTAAATATTGAAGCCCAAATGGGCACTCGGACCTCGATCTCCACCTATCGCAGGTGTTACTCTAACCAATTGAGGTACATGGACATTTTTGCAAGGACATTTTTGAGAAACTTTTAGTGTTGCTTATGATAAATTTGAAATTTATAACAGATTTCACATTTTCTCAGCCTGCCCTTGCAACAAATTACTTGTTACCACAGAAATATGACAAAAAAAACTGTCAAAAAGCATTAGGTAGCATTCTAAGCTACTGCATGACTTTAAAGATAACATAACACTAGATAAAAGAGTCGCCAAGGAAATATCATTAAATTCATGAAACTACGGAAAGAAAATTAAAACACATCAAACTACGGGAAGGGAGAGTTAGCAAGGCTGCGTTTGAATTTCTGCCCGCAAATTTTATAGATCTTATTTATTTCTTTTAACCTCGGATATATTTAACACAGATATTTCATTCCTGGTTAAAATAGTTACTTGAAACCATGGGGCAAGGTTGTAAGCCGTGGAGAAAAATATGTTCCAAATTTTCAGACGAATTGCTTGTATTTTTCTTGCCGTTAATTTAGCGTTGGTTTTTACAACAGCTCTGATTCAGCTTTCAGAAAGCTAAGTGCTAGATGGGCAATCCAGTAATCTGGGCTTAGTTTGGCACACAGATATCAAGTAATGATAAGCTGGCATTGGTAAAGCCAATACATCTATTTGGGTTAACCACTTCTGGCTTTTACTAGCATCAAATTGAAGTGAAGCTAAATTTATATTTGTTTTTATGTAAAGATTTTCTCATTCAAACATTCATTTTTCATTCATTGGTGTCAACTTAGGAATAATATAACAGGTACAAAAATTAATATCATATCAAGAAATTTTACGTCACGGTTTGCCAAAGCGTCCTCTTATGCGATATGCAACGCCGAAATTATATTTACTACGCTGCACGGACTTACCGCCCACACACAATATCACAAGTGTCTGCAAGAAAGAATGACATGAGTGGTAAATGGCATTTGCAAGCCGGTAGGATTGGTACATATGTGTAAATTATTTCCTACATTATTTCTTATTTGGAACTGTAAGAAGCACAATTTCTAGAATATCTTGAACTGTAATCGTGTATTTTTACTGAGATGCCGTTGATGAGTTAATCAGTTATACCTAGGGTGTGCATTACACAAGGATGCCAAAAGCCTGGATAATGTTGTCGTGAAGAAGGATAGAGAGAGGGAGCGCAACTTGCTAGAGCTGAAGTCTTGCAACCTCATGCAAATATAGCAACCGAACAATGAGGTAGTGAAATAACCTGGGAAGCCAGGGATAGAAAAATAGCATAGGGAAGCCAGGGATGGAAAAATAAAAATAGGGAAAGATACATTGCCAGTTGGTTTTCTATTACAGGACATGAACTCACATGCCTGTGTAACTGGCAAGCCAATCAACCAAGGAGGGATCCATGGCAGGGTGTCGGCCACGGGCAAGGGCATTTTCTACGCCGTCGACAACTTCATCACCGAGGAGAGCTGGATGAAGGCCATCGGGCTGGAAGTGGGGTGGGAGGGCAAGACCGTCATCGTTCAGGTAACGCATAATATTGTCGCTAGCCAGGGACATGTCTTGAAACGGTTCAGTCCCTGTTATGGACCTACTCTTTATCTCGGGAAAGCATGATATGACCGACTTTTCAAATCTATTCTAAGATGTCAAACCTCACAACCATATCTTAAATGAGTCTTCAAAGCTGTGGAGACTTCATTTAAATCTTAAGTCCATTGGGAGGATGAAATGAAACATTTTTGCCAAACATGAAATTAATTTCGGATTGAAAAAATTTGCCATTTTCCTAACGATATACGTTTGCGTAGGGCTTCGGCAATGTCGGGCGCTACGCAGCAAAGTACATGGTGCGCGCTGGTGCCAAGCTGATAGGAGTCGTTGAGAGAGACGTCTCGATCCAGAGTGCGGTAAGTCATCGGCGTTTCAATGTCATTCCCGGCCGCCACCTATCTACTGACCTCATGCGATGTCGTTGCAGGATGGCATAGACCCTGAGGCGTTGATAAAACACGTCCTCGAGACGGGCTCGGTCAAGGGTTTCTCAGGCAGCCAGGAGTTCTCGGGAGACTTGCTTTACGAGCCGTGCGACATCCTAGTGCCTGCGGCGCTTGAGAAAGTCATCACCAGCGAGAACGCGGATAAGCTCCAGACAAAGGTAGAGGAAGCATAGCCTATTGGAAACCCAGCATGCTAGGGTTTTATACATTCAGTTATTGAGAGCAGATGACAAAACCAGGGTCTTCTTTTTGTCGGTCTTGGTAGATCAGGCAAAAGCATGGAGCAATCTTTTTGAGTTATGTTATTGAGGTTGTAGGTTTAGTCCGATCTCAGGGCTAATGTTAAATATTCTACAGCTGGCGGCCTGGCAACACGTGGAAGCAGTTGATACTGCTTGTGGCTGTCCATTTTAACAAATATCTACAATTTAATCATTACAGCTCAAAATATCAATCGTTGAGGTTGGCATTAATAAAGATTAATTGAGTATAAACCAGTCTCAAATGAGAGAAATCAGCAAGAAATAATGAATTTACATATCTTATTATTAGGAACACTACTACCTAAGATACTACCATCTCAAAAATTGATGCCCAGACAAGGACTCGAATCCCGATTTCCACCTATCGAGGGTGTTGCTCTAACCCATGTTATCTTCTATTGTCTTATTATATTTATTTGTGTATTTGTGTATTTATCATTATTTATCATCTTTTATCTTTACACTCAAAATATCTCTGGATTTATCTGCAGGCAACCAACTTTTTTGTCAGTTAAGTAGTCATTTAGCAACAATTTTTGCAAGACAGTTTGACATTAGTGCTATGGTGGTATGGTAAGATAATTCAAGAGTCTCTAAATATAAGTGACTATCAACAAGGAGTTGTTTCCAAGTTTTTTAAGCAACAATTTTAGATAGTCTGCTCAAAGTTAGGAGAGGTAAAGAGTGGTGGCTCATTTTAGATATGGTGTCAATCAAATAAGCTCCCTCTAGTAGGGCAAAGGCATATTCCAGACCTTCCACCACTTGCAGATAATTGCCGAGGGTGCCAACGGCCCGCTGACCCCAGCCGCCGATGTGATCCTGCTCAAGAAGAAGGTGCTTGTCATACCAGACCTGTTCTGCAACGCCGGCGGAGTTACCGTCTCTTACTTTGAGTGGCTCAAGAACCTGAACCATGTGTCATTTGGCCGACTCACCTTCAAGTACGAGAAGGAGTCTAACTTGCATCTACTGGGTGAGTCATTGCAACGAAATAAATCAGACAAACACTGGGCCAAAAGTCTCCTTGATATTCAGTTAGGGCAGAGAAATTCCCCGTCAACTATAAACATAGCCTCAAAAAAAAAGATCTATTGCCTTTTTCTTGAACTGCTGGGCTTGTTGGGTACCCTAAGATGTCAATAAACTCTATATCGTTGGTTCTTGTGTTCGTATCCAAGCTGTTAAAGGAATATTATTTTATGTTTAAGTTTCCCGTACCTCCTTATTATACCCTAGCAAAAATTTCAAATGTTGAACAATTCAAAAAAACCAATTGCTTGACATTTGTTATTTGGAACGAATATCAAATTTCGGTTTGGCAATTGTTCGGCAATTGGCGGGCAATTGCCAGGCAATCGTAACCAAATGTCCGGTCGACATTTCATTTTTGTTCCAAATACCAAATGTCAAGCAATTGGCGAGGAAGCAATTGCTGACATTTGCCAACATTGTTAGCCACATTTTTATCAAATTTAAACAGTTACTTACATTTGGCAACCAGATCAACCTGATCTGGGGCGGATTACAGAACACCTGGTACGTGATGATACTAATTAGAGCTGCTACACGTATTCCATCCTACTAAGAGTTTTGTATAGGTAATTATATAAATTGAAGAATATTCTAATAGCATGGAGTATTTGTCATCAACAAATTTGATGTATTTGTCATTCCCATATATGAGGTAGTACACAAAGGTAGAAAAATATGAAACAAAAACAGAAATGTCTGGTATGTTCGAGCCAGGCATGGCACACTTACCACAAATCCTACACGACATTATCACATTTCTTTAACTCTACAAGCTACGTGCAAATGAGTATGAGATCAATAAAATCACTAATAAAATATCAAATAATAATGTCAGTCAAGTATGGGCCGACTAGTCTGCTGATAAAATCACTTTGATAGGATCTAGGCACTTCCTACTGGTTGTCTTCAATATCGTCCTCCCGCGCCTCGTCTCGTACCGTTGTTGTGTCGTCTCGTGGGGTGCTGCTGTAAACAAAGTAACATTATTTAAAAAAATGTATACCAAAACACATAGATGCCTACCGCAGTCAGAAAAGTATCGAAAATCATAGGCACCTGTCAGTCCTGCAGGGAGCGCCTGAACTGCGGCGGATTGAATTTATCTTTTCGTTGATGTATTTCACCACCGACCCCACTTCTTTATTTAAGATTTGGGGATCGGAAATTTTTGGTTCCAATCTTTTGCGTAAGAGATCTGTAAATATCCAAGAATAATATATTGATACGAAATGAAGCAAATAAGACAGTTTAAAGTAGGTAGGTCCGTAGGTACATTTATATGGCATAGGCCTGAATGTAGTAACTTACTTTTGACAAGGTCCAACTTGCACGGCGTCAATGGAGGACGCGTTGCCTTATTTTTTCGGTTTGCTGGCTTTCCTTCCGCAGTCCGTTTCGCAAGCACATCTGTGCCCCAGATGGCAACCGCCAATTTTTTGGTAAAAATGGAGGGGGTGTTCGCACCGTTTGTGATTTCGGTCCAATTAAAGGCTGGAATTTTTACACCTGCGCCCAAATTAAGCTGGAAGTACAAACAAATTGGGTATCATGTGAAGTGCAGTTTACTAGCTTTAAGAGAAAGACCCACTCTACAAATATTGACAGAAATAGAATTACAAGACATACCATGGGTGTGCTTGGAGTGGATGGGATCTTCGGTGCAGCCATCTCAAGGGGTACATCATCTTCTACGAGATTGAAGCCATCGTTGTCTAGGTCAAAGTACCTATTTTTGGTGGGCTCCGGGGAACGTAGTGCCTATTCAATGGAAAGTTTTTTTTTTACATTGCCAATGTATTCGTATCCATACAGTAATATGACAGTGAACAAATTATTTTTCACGAGGTGAAAACCTACAAACTATAAGGTACAGGTAGATTCTTTTTAACTCACAAATTCCTCGGAGTCTTCACGTTCCAAACATGTGGACGGTCCCATCCTCTTGGGGGCAGACATTGGCGTGACTGGGTAGGAAATTGGCGTTGCTGGGGCGAACTGTTTGGTGGCACTGGATGTCACCAGCGTGGCAGGCGTGGGTGATTCCTTGGCGGCCACCGTCTTAGCAAATGAGTCCTCTGGCACCATACTGTGAAATGCACCTGGAAGGCAGATACATATTTTGATTTGCTCAAGAAACTGTGCTACCAGCCACAGCTGGCTGATGCTCGAGTCTCATAATATACTGATAGGATGTACCTTCAAGTTTATTTAAAAGTTGGCGTTGCAACCTTTTGTTCAGCGCAATCAATTGTACATTTTCAGCTGCTACCTTATTAGCCATGTGTTTTTTATTTTTAAATATTTTCAGTTCATAGGTCAGCTGCTTCACTTCTGTTAGCAGTCTCTGATTGTCTTTCTTCAAACCCAACATCTCGGTTGTTGGTGCAGCCTCCAAGTCATCGTCCGAGATGACATGAGTTTCCTTTGGCTTCTTTGCTATCTTGGTCCTAGCTTGTTCAAGGATATCTCTTTGCTCGATCTTCCTCTTTAAAATGCTTGCCATACCTTGTTTTTGCATTGCAGTTTTCTGCAAAAAAAAAAAAAAGGTAAAATCATGACACATTACAATAGCATACTACCTAGGTAACAGTGCAGTGGGTAGGTACCAACGCGGGCGGAGATTACGCAGAAGGCCGACGCTAATATAAGAATTACCTACCTATGCAATTAAATTCCGACATTCCCACTATATAGGTAGAACCGACAGATAATTAATTAAATCTGACTCTGGCTCATTGCTAACGTACAGTTTCCACTCACAAGGTTCTGTGTGAACCCCATGACCCTCCTCTAGCAGCAAAATATGTTGCATTGAATTTTTTTTTCAATTTTCAATATGGTATGGTACCTTTTTTGTCTTTTCGTGCTCATCTTTTCTCAGGTTTTTCTGCTCGTCTGCGTCGTTTCCTTCATCCGAATCTCTCACAAATTTCTTAAGTGGGACTCTCTTTTTAGCAAGCTCTGCCTCCAGAGCTTCAGCAGTTGCTAGAAAATGACACATTTGAATTAAAAGCATTTAGTATAATAGCCGTAGGTATATACCTAATAGATTTGAGGTAGGTTACACGGTTACACCAGAGATAAAAGATTAGGAACGAAAGTTAGCAACGACACCATGACCCTTATTAACCAATGCCAGCACGGTTATGTTGAATCAAATCTGACACGTTCAATTTAATTCAGCTTGTATAATATTGAGTGCATACTTACATCCCAATTTCAATATCTGAGCGTCGTAGAAGGTCCCTTCGTCGTCTGATAAAGAGTCTGTGTTCGTCCAGAACACTTTGTAGAATCGGTCATCATCAAAATCCTTTTCGTGGTTTGGTTTGAAGTGTTTGATCTCATCTGTGAGGACTATTTTCTTAACACCATCCTTGTATCGGACGTAGGCAACGTCAATGTTTGACATATTTTATGATGCACTTTAAAATTTCGGAAATTAATTACTTGTTGAATACAACCATCTAGACCGCAATCTTAAACAACGAAAAAATGGCGTCCAGCAGCATGCGGTGCGGGCCGAAGCGGATCCGGATTCGCTGCGCTAGCGCTATACCGGCGCGGCTGACAACTGTTGATCAGTCAGCTGTCATTTATGATAAAATGCTAACATTCCAGAGCAAATGTTGCCATTTGGATGTTTAAATGTCAGTCGGACATTTGCCATGGAAGACAATTGAAACTAAATGCCAACATTTAGTGGACAATTAAAACTAAATGCCAACATCTCGTGGGCAAAATGTTGGACACTTGAACCGAAATGCCAACATTTCCTTGAAAATTGTTAGACCATTGAAGCTAAATGCCAACATTTCGTGGACAATTGAAAACAGTTGCTGGACATTTAAAACCAATTGCTGGACATTTAATAACAATTCATAACATTTACCCGACATTTCCCAACATTTAGAAACATTTGCTTTTTGAATTGTTCGACATTTGAAATTTTTGCTAGGGACTCTCCAAACCTGGTACTCTCTTTGTTTAATTCTCTGAAAATAACTTATCCAAAGCAAATGCAATGCTATACTGTGGTGACTGATAACCTGTGGTTGATTGCCTGTTAAAGACTCGGTGGAGCGTTCTCTGAAGGACAAGGTGCCTGGTGTCAAGGTATGTCCGTCCAAGGCGTTCCAGCAGCGAATCACGGGGGCGTCGGAGCAAGACATTGTGCATTCGGGCTTAAACCAGGCCATGGAGAACGCAGCCATCGTGAGTTCTGTGTGCAGACGGATTAAGAGATTGTCACAATGCGTAAGGGTCTTGCAAACGTTGCCCGTGCTTGCAGGACATTATGGAGACGGCGAGCGAACACAACCTCTGTCTGGACCTACGTACTGCGGCCTACTGCCAGTCAATCACCAAGATATTCCTCACCTACGAGATCGGGGGTCTGCAGATTTAGAGCTGATGCAAGAATGCCTAGCAATTTGAAGGGATTTTATTTCCAAACTGTTACTTATTTATTTAATAAAAATGCAAAATAAAACCTAGGATGTTTTTGCTGTGCTCAGTGAAATAAGAAATGGTGCTATTCACTTAAAAGAAGATAATTTACACTTTAAAACAGAATAATTCCATAGATGACTGTCGATGATTGAGCTGGACTGCACTCATGGCGCGTTTTAATCTAGTTTCAGGTTAAGTTTGACCATGCGCTGACACATGTCACATGCGTATTCTCCGGCGGAAGAAATGACTTCGTTCAAAATCGTGTATTGAACGCTTATTTAAGAGAAATGAACGTTCTTGAGCTTTACAGTGGGATCGGGGGCATGCATTTTGCATTAAAAGGTATGCTGAAGCGTTTTATTAATTTCAAAACCAACTTGTTTCTCATTCTAACCTTAACCTCAGATATGCAATATGCATACTTGTCATCATCAGTATAAATGTATGATTACTCTATGATCAAAACTTTGACAATACAAGCAATAAAATGCGTTCGCTCTGCTCTTTTGAACCCTTCCAGAAAGTGGAGTTGCCAGCCAAGTGGTGGCAGCCGTGGAAATCAACACCGTTGCTAACGACGTGTACCGACACAACTTTCCCAACACACGTTTGCTCCAGCGAAACATCCAGTCATTGTCTGCCGCTGAGCTGGACTCTATGCACATCGACGCTGCATTCATGAGCCCGCCGTGCCAGCCATTCACTCGCGTTGGGCTGCAGAAAGACACGGCAGACCGCAGGACAGACTCTTTCACACACTTTGTCTCGTTGCTTCCCGTGCTCAACAAGCGGCTGCGATACCTGCTCGTGGAAAATGTGAAGGGGTTCGAAACCTCAGAGACTCGGGGGGAACTGATTGCCGCGCTGGACAGATCCGGGTTCGAGTGGCAGGAGTTTCTCGTCTGTCCCACTCAGCTGGGAGTGCCAAACGTGCGCACGAGATACTACCTCATTGCAGTGCGGCGTCCGCTGGGCTTTCTGTTTCAACGACAGGATGCAGTGGTTTGTTGGCTTTTAAAACCCGATTCATTTGTGCTTGATTTACACACAGTCTACAGTCAGAGTGGGCACTGAATTGAGTGTGTACCTCTAGGAACACCATCGTTTAGGTGTAGAGTAAATGCCAAAAATTGTTGATAACAAAAATAGTTTGATATTCATGTCCATGCTCAATACTAGTTAGTTTCTGTAAGCTGAGAGAACTGACAGGACACTACAGTCGGTTCTAATTCAAAGCTATATTTTGTGTTAGTCTAAAAACCCTGATGATTTACTGCTTTGTTGATTTCTTACTTGATTCCATTGAAAATGAATATGATGGTTTGTTTCTTTGTGTTTAGTTGCTTATTAGACTCATTGCTTAAGTTTTTTTTTTACTTCTCTCTGACATTCTTTCACACATTTCTTAAAAGTCTGCATGCATTCTTACAGCTTTGAGAAATTCTAACGATTTACTTTTAATTATTAATTAATTAATTGTTAATTAACTACGTTTTTAAGTGCATAGTCGAGGTCTGGACACCCTCAAGGCAGTTTTGGGACCGTTTTTGGAGTCCATTTTGGTAATTTTACATCATTTGGCAGTTTTTTTGTGCTACTTAAATGTTTGCTAATGTCCTTGTCAATTAGCACGTACGGTTAGAGCGACACCCGCCAAAAGTGGAGACCGGGGCTCCAGTCCCCGATTGGCTACACATATTTGAGAGAGTGGCAGTATTCATAATTTCAATAAAATGCCTTGCCAATTACAGGCACCAATAATTTAAACGATAATCAACATTGCCTCATTGCTACTTCCAACTGAAGGTTGCTTTTGATTGGCTGCAGATGCGTTCGATTCCTGACGTTGAAGCCAAACCGTGCCCGACTCTCAGGGAATTCCTGGACTCCGAGTCTGTGCCGATGGACCAGGACCTTCTGTTGCCGGGCAAGATGTTGCTACGCTGGGGTCGGCTGCTGGACATTGTCTCTCTGGATTCAAGCCGGTCATGCTGTTTCACCAAGGTAACACAATACCAGCATCCGGTATTAAGCTATCTGTCCAGTAAAACCTGAGAGGATCCCTCATTGCCATAAGATACGAACATTTTAGTCCCAGAAGCGTATTAGACCGAAGTAGCGAAGACTCAATTTGAGTACCCCGGAAATATAATGCAGATTTAAAAATTTTTAAGTTTGTTTGCTTTCTACTGGCCAGTTGGTTGGACTGATTTGGAGGAAATTTGCAGGAAAATTCTTAATCTCTGGACGTAAATCTGATATGTTTTTAACAACATTCCGCTTAATTTTTATTTTTTAAATCACAATTTACAAAAATGTTATCAATTTTCATCAAAATTTGTACCAAGATTTCCAGACACTCTGTTAGTTTTAAATTTACAAATAAGTTTCCATGGCAAAATGTTTGGTGAACCAAAACTACTGACAAAAAAAAAGAAACTATTTGAAAAAAAGCTTATCTCCAACGCAACTTGAAAAGGGCTCGTAAAGCCGTATATATCTGTACATTTCACTGTGCTATAAAAAGTTAACATTTTCATTTTCCCAATAACTTATCGGGAGCTTACGATTGAAAACTCTCGTCTCAAGGTGGCTTTTTTCGCGTTTAGTCGTTTCGCGACTAGTAACTACCCACTCAAACAGACTCTATCTTTCCGCAGGGCTACGGTCGTTATGTGGAAGGCACCGGCTCCGTGTTGTGCGATCGCCATGCCGACGACATTAGCTCCGCCTTCTCGTCCGCCTCCGAGCCTGCGCTGGTTGCGCTGGGGTTGCGCTGGTTCGCCCCGCGCGAGGTCACCAGGCTCATGTGTTTTCCCAGCGCATTCAACTTCCCGGCGCCCATCACTACCAGGCAGCGGCATCGGTTGCTAGGCAACAGTGTCAATGTGGCGGTCGTTTCGGAACTTGTTCGAGTCTTGTGCCAAAGTGAAGTTGTCAGGAGCACCGAGCTACGTTCGGAAATCGAGGGAAGCGGGTGATAAGACAGATGAAAGAAAATATAACTATTTACCTCGTGAGGTTTTTATGTCAAGTGGTAAAATAATTTTCACCAAGTATGGAAGATCAATAGGGCAGCGATCCAGTCCTGCCAAAAAATATTGAATATCGCCTTTTTTGTACTCTATATACATTAAATTAATTCCCTTACCGAGTATATGTATTTCACAAAATAAAGAAAATTGAATTGAATTAAATTTATGCTTTTACTGCTGTTTGTTGTCAATGTGCCTCAGGAAATGTTGGGAACAGTTTGACTTCGTTTGCCAGACAAAATACAGTTAGGACATCAGTTTTTTTTAAGAGCCAGTGTTATCGTAAGATATAGAGAAGACACGAGCCTATAATCCACTGGATTTTGAAAACCGTCTCGTCCCACAAATTGGAAATCTGGAAATTTTACAATGGGAATTCGAGTTCATATCACGAGAACGAGTTGTGTAAAAAATATATCTAGCCTTTTTATTGCGCTGAATTTTTTGTACAAAATACTTGTTCCATCCTACAGTAACGGGTCGCACGAATGAATGATGCGTTTGTATTTCATTTGATAATTGTAATATCACCGACAATGTAATCACATTCAATGAAAAACAATTACTATTTTATTATTAGGAACACTAATAACCTCTCAAAAATTGGTGTTCCTAATAAACAAAATATTCTTGACCACTGCAAGCTTTGCAATTTAAATAAAATTTCACAACAATTGCTTTTCTTATATTATTCTATAAGTCATGATACCACCCGATTCCGCTTCCACCCAGGTGAAACGTGGGCGCCAAACGTAGACTCGAATCGAGTCTTACAGATTGTTTTTGAGGTGCGTTCATCCGAGGGTCTCGAGCTCGTGCGGCAACGGTATCTTCTTGAGAGCTGCAAACTTCTTGACGGCTATGTACTTGCTGTGCAGACCTTCGATCTCTTCGCGCATGCGATTGTTTTCCTCCTGCATCGCTTCCATGTCGCGGTACTCCTGAGACTTCTCCGTTTCAAGCTCGTCCTTCTGCTCTATCCGCTTGATGCGGCAACTGAAACGCACACAAAATCTGGTTTAGTTTTATTTATTTATTACTTCGGAACAGATTAACGTTACCCAGTTTGCACATCCTGGCTGTCACATTGTTTGCCAGAGACAATGCTGACTTATTTCTTAAAGAAGTGACACTAACTCACACGATACAAGAGGAGAAGGAAAATTGCAGATGGGACATCATAAGCTTAGTATCATGCATGATGACCTGCTCAATGTTGGGAGTGAAAATCATGAATAACCTTCCACTACAACTTAGATGCATTGAAAGCAGCGATGCATTCAAAACACACCTGAATATTTTCCTCCTCCAAGAAGAATGTATACACACTGAAAAATGTACTGAACAGCTAATAAAATACAATACAATACAATAGATACAAGTACATATTGTAGGCCTCCGGTGGCTAAATAGTGACTTAGCAGTGTTGTTGCAAGTGTTGAGCAATAATAATAATATTAAGTACTAAATATATAAATATTATTTAATGTAATAGAATATAGTAATAGCGTGGTAATAGTAAGTATACACAGTATAAATCTTAGTATAAAGGTTGTAGGTTGCTTTAAATTATTAGCCTTAAACTCTCTCCTGAGTGCTTCAACATCATTAGCATGCTTGTCCTGCAGCCTGGAAGCCCGGCCAACAAACAATATTAAATGTTAACAATATTAAATGTTAACAATATTAAATGTTAACAATATTAACAATATTAATGTAAATTAAAATATAAATGTTAAAAATAAGACACAACGCGGCGAAGCCAGCTTAGTACCAAATGATACGGGAGCTAAAACCTCTTAAAAAGCTATTTTTGGGTGTGAACTTGGATACACATAGAAAGTACAAACCCAGAAAGTAAAGTGAGCCCAGCAGGTACTGGAATTTCTGAGATATAATCTCAGATTAAAGCCGGAGTGCATGGCATCTCTATCAACTTAAAAATAGCATAGAAATTTAATTAAAAGCTGACACCTTGCTTTGGTTTATGTGCTGTGCTTTCTAAACAAAACTTAGGATTAAAATTTTATTTTAATTCCTTTG
Organism: Protonemura montana; assembly: GCA_947568835.1. NCBI lineage: Eukaryota > Metazoa > Arthropoda > Insecta > Plecoptera > Nemouridae > Protonemura > Protonemura montana. The sequence continues at coordinate 12,391,365 of OX387610.1, read as the reverse complement.
GATGATTTAAGAATATTATATTGAGAATTAGTTGATTTCTAATGTGTAGAGCCAAGATTTTACGGTGTTATGATTTCGATAATTTCGTGGTAAGCTTTTTGGATTTCGGTGTTATGGCGGTGTTATGGAAAAAGTACAGAATTTCACGTCTATAACAGATTTCAGACATAGGTGACGAAAAAAAGAAAAAACGTGTTTTTAGCATTAGTTTTATCGAAACTTTAGTGCTAATTATTTGAATTTTAGTGTTTATAGCTAAATAGAAAAAAGGGGTTTTGCGATCTACATTCGAAAGGAATGAAGATTTAGGGTAAGCACTGGGATCTTTAATAAAGAAGTGATCAATAATAATTACAATAAAGCAAATATTTAGTGTAGGTCCTCAACATCGGTATTTGTTAGGGACTTGGAAAAAAATGAATAGCACAAATCAATATTTTACATAAATGCCACCATGAAATACATTGTATGGCACTAAGAGCGACACCTACCACTTGTTAAACTGAACATTGAACAAGTTTCAATGGTAGCTTCCCTAAAAAACCTCTCTGCATCAACACTGTTCACTGGGGCCCAAATAGTTTGCTAAGTCAGAACTGCAAATGAGAAGTTTGAGATTTTTATATCCATTAGAATTTGAATTAGACCCACTGCCTGGTACTAACAACATACTTTGCAAGATTGTCTTTTTTCTCCCAGACAAGTCTGGTGTTCCAGATTCCACACATCAAAATATATCCATCACTCACAAAGAGTTGCTTTGTTTGATCCTCAAAAGTCAAAGATTTATTACACCCGATTGAAATTTGAAATCCCAGCTAATCTCTATATAGACTGAATGCATGTGGTGCTGGTGCTCACATGGCAAGGAGGGGAAGATTCAGCCAACCAATGGCAATGGTTTCCTACTGCAAACATTTTGCCCCACTACTTCTACCCCCTAAGCTTAGGAATGTTGACAGCATTTGATGAGAAACAGACCTGAATATGACAAATTCATGGAAATGTGTGTTTAGAGAGATAAAATAAACATTTTAAATATTTTGCATGGAAATAAGTGGCTATTTCGCAAAATACACATATTTCAGTGAAATAGCTTCATTATCTCTTAATTTAGCATAAAAACAAACGGGTTATTTTATTTGTTTATTTATTTTCCGTGAAATATGGTTTGCTAAAAATGAAAAAAAAAACGATTATCTGAAATTTAAGATAATTGGATGGGAAAAGGCTCATTTCGCGATGTTTTCGCGGAAAATAGTTGATTTCGTTGTTATGGATGATTTTTCGTGAATTTCGCGTTTTGTCGCGATGAGCTTCTTACATATTTGAGTTGGGAATTCAATGAATGGCACTCATTTGTAAGAATAACAAGAGATAAGAACTATTCGCGATTTCGCGCATCACCATATAATCGTGGCTCTACTAATGTGCCAAAGGGGTGGGATGACAAGTATGTTGATAGGGAAAGTAAATGGAGAGTACATGACTGTACCGAGAGTACGGAACTTATCACTGGAGTGATAAAGCCAACAGCCAAAACGTTAAACAAAGAATTTCCACTATCGCGGCCTGCCAGTCCCGCTTGGTAAGTTCCGTACTCTCCCTTTACTTTCCCAATCTACATACTCGATACTGAGAGTTAATATTCTTTCCAAGCAGACCAATGTACTAAAGCTAGGGGTCTAAAATGTATCCGTGCTATTCTTGTGGGATGTGTTTTTTTAAGCACCGAAGCTCAAAAATGTCAACTTTGATCACTTTTGCAGGGGATTGCAGCGACGAAGGAATTTTTAAGTGATGTCTGAATTCATGATTTAGGAGCAACAGGATAATTTAATTTTAATAGATAATGACCCCTTTACAAGGCTAGCTTTACAAGACTGTCTGGCTAAATGCTTTTACAAGAAAATGTCCAAGCCCCAAAAAGTGCACCAAAAAGAATGCCATTTTGTTACAACCATCAACCGTGTACAAAAGTCACAACTTTAAACAACCCAATAGGAGACTTGCAGGACGGCATTGTCCGAGCCAAATTACCAACAAGAATAAGTGAGAAATGCTCTACATAAACAGAAATTTTTGTCGATTTCACGACAAAAATTTAATTCACGACGATAATTTCACGACATCTTCCAATGATTTTGTAAGGGGTTTTGGGGAGCAAATAAAATTTTATAATTACTAATGATTGTAAAAGTGATGCAAATTTAAGACACAAGTTTTCATGCCGTATTTGTTTGCTGTCCATTTGCCGTCCACTAATAAATACTTGCAGGGATTTTTGTTTTTTAGCTGTTTCCAAATTGGAGATGAAGCCATGGTTGGAAGAGCTCAATTTCTAGCTTAGCTACCATTCCAATAATTATATGTCAGGTTCTTATGGTCGTTATTTGTGTCTTGATTGAACTAGAGCAAGTCATTGAACATTTTCACTGACCAAAAACTAGGATCAGCAATCATACTAATTGCTTGTATTGTATGTGAGTTGAAATGTCCCTTTTCCATTATTGGGAACAACTGGCTAGCACATGGCTTTCCCTGATATTCAAAATCGGATTTCAAGGAAAGCAAATCAAAATTCACAATTAAATACAACTTGATTTAAGTTGCAAGGCAACCAGAAATATAAATGTTGATATAGTTTTTGGATTCATAAAACTCCGTTAGAAGTTTAGAACTCAGTTGTAAATAGCTTTTTTCATAAATATTAATTTTTCCATAAATTGGATTCCACACACTTGGATTTTGCCATTTTATTTTCAGACATTAAAACCATCTTAGGAAGATTTGATCAAGTTCACAATCACCACAGTATCAATGAAGCCTTGCGGTTTCTACCAACATCGTTTCGTATGCAGCTCATCGACCGGGATAAAAAATTGACGAGATATAAACCAGAAAGACTGACTCAGTCGATTAGATCCTTTGATGAAATAAATCCATATCCATATCTTCTTCATATCCAAACTAGGTTTGTAGAAAAAACAGCTGTAAAAACCTAGCATGTCTTTGCCAGTAACAAGACTGACCTGGCTGCATAGCCCCGATTCTTGAGAGTTCGGCGACGTTGTTTCATCCGTACAATTTCATCACGGGTAAGACCTCGTAGTTTCAACTGCCGATTCAGGTCGCGCACAGAGATTGAAACCAACTCATCGTCGCTGATGTCGATCACGGGACTTGGCGACAACGGTTCCTGTCAAAACACGACAGTGTTGCAACTTGAATTTGAGGGTCATTTAGGATAGCTACCATTAATTGTGGTACATGTCGAACGTCAATGACGAATTTCATAGTGAGAAATTGCATGCAAACAGAACCTCAAAGAGTGACGTCTGACAGGTGCTTACATGGATTAAACTGCCTTTTCGATCTCCTTTTCGTCCGTCTGAAGGCATAACGGAACAAAAATCGAATTCACAAACAGTGGGAACGGATGAGACTGCAGCCTGAAATAGTGACAAATATTTGCTGAGTCATTCTGGATAAAAAGCAGTTGCATCCAACAGATCGTTCGGAGGCCGCCATCTTGACATGTTGGGTTCCCGTTCGACCAAGCATGGCGGGTATTATAATACCCTTGAAGAGGCTACAATCAAGAATTTTATTTATTTATTTATTTATTTATTTGAACAGTTGAACATGCTAAACGGCATATTAAATCGACTGTAACTACCAGAATAAAATCCTGTCAAACTCAAAAATCTTGTAAAATGATAAAAACATAAAGAGGTACCTTGAGGTAGAAGGAAATTTTGTGCCCGAATTTTCTATGGGTTGAAAAGCTTCCATGATAGGATATCTAGCTACCATCAGTTACTAAACCGGCAGTAACTACCAAACGAAAACCTAGCCCAACTCAAAAATCTGCCAAAATGATAAAAACAAACAGAGGCACCCTCAGAAAAAAATGGTAATTTGACCAAGATTTTCTGAAGGGGTAAACGGCATCCAATACCCAACACCAATACGATTTCTTCAGTACCTACATGAGTTACTAAACCGGCTGTAACTAACAAATAAAAACCTGGCACAACTCAAAAATGTTATAAAATGACATGAACAACTTTTACCTTCAGGTGAAAGGAACATTTGGGCCAGATTTTCTAAAGGGATTAAACGGCATCCAATACCCAACACAAATGCGATTTCTTGGTTTATACACTGCTGTCCCTTGAATGCAACGCACACCACATGCGTGCACAAATAACTGCGTTGCAACACGGCGTTGTCATTTTAAATTCTGCTCAACGATTCTACCATCCCTTATGCCAGAACAGCTGTTTTGCATTTACCTTTACGTGTGTAGAGGAAAAGTCATCGACCTATCGCAGATGTTTATTTACTGAAATAATTTTACAAGTTATCAATGAATCCTTAGTAGTAAGGTTTACACAAAAGCAGCAACAGAAGTTATATTTGATAGATAATATTATAAATCAGTATAAACATCACCTTTTTGCCTTATTAAATAGAATCGCATGATGATGAATTGCTAGACACTCTCGTGCCTCTCCATCCTATAATCTGGATAGATATGAATATCTGCAGTTTCAGAAGAAACAATTGAAAAATTAACATGTCCGTCTCAAGTTGAATCCTTCATCTACGCTTAATTGATACCTAGGATTCGAACTGCATTGGTACGGCAAGGACAAGTGTGAAAGATCGGTCTGAAATATGTCTGACTTTTGTGTACGTGCCTTTTCATTTAAATGCTAGTAAGTACGATTTTGCTGGTATTTACTTGTGTGATCTTGTTTGAATGTTTCTAAATTTTTTCTTGACAGACAGTTTTAGCAAAAACTCTCTTTTGAAACTTCAGTAGATCGCCGTATAAATGTCACGTTGGATAAAACTAACAGATAATGTTTAAATCAAAACCATTTCAGTTGTTTTCAACCAATTTTCGCAATCTCTATTTGGGATATCGAGTTCAAAGTGAATACTGCAGAAGAGACAGCCACTTACCGACAACCCCCGCCACATGAAATTAAACACAGTTTACACATTTCGTTTGGCTTTCTTTGTGTTATTATCATGGGTTTTCCCTTTTGATATTTCAATGAAAACCGAAAGTTCGGAGGAAAGCAATACGAGGGTTCGACGGGCGGTACCGATTTTTACAGTGAATTACAAACGTTACGTGGAATTTATAAATGGATTTTATTTCGAAACATAGGTGATGAAAAATTGGAACAGATGATAAGTTTAGTAAATGATACAGTGGTAAAGAATTGAAAAGAGGTATAAAAGTGGTTACGAACAATCACTGAGTTTAAGTTTATGCATGAGATTTTACAAGTATATATTATTATAAAGTAACTCACCAGGGGAATGGATTCTTGCAGCGTCACACTTGCTCAGTTTAAAATCAGACTTTAGTTGAAAACTAGACTTGTTGGGAAATTGGCAAATTGAATAAGTTTCTGTGTATTTCTATCAATCAGAATTACAAGTCTAAACGTGATTTTACAAGATGTTACTTTTTGACGACGACTGACGTGGAGGTGTTCTTACTGGCTTAGTACTGGCTACTCTCTTTTTTACTGCTTTCAAAAACTGGACTATATATACTGGCAAGTGTTCGGCTGCAGTCGACCAAGGGTGGGAACACATATGTTGGAATGCGGATATCTGGAAAACCACTCTTCTTAAGTTAATAAGAGATCACATAGTGCACTCTGGTCTTCACGATAAAAGTGGACCTTCTTAAGTTAACAAGAGATCACATGTTGCACTCTGGTCTTCATGATAAAGGTGGTATTCTAGAAAGGCAAGGGTGGCTGTTGACCGTGGTGATTTATATGCTATTGCAGTTAAGACAAGAGATCACATGTTGCACTCTGGTCTTCATTATAAACATGGTGCTCTAGAAGGGCAAGGGTGGATTCCTATGCTAATGAAGTTAAGGGTAGCTAGCCATTGTGTTCAGGAATTTGGCCGGTGTACAGGCTCAACAAAGATGCAATCTATGATTGCATGGAGGTGGTTGTGAAATGAGAGTAATCACGAGGATTACATCGTGATATTATCTTTCGACGAGCTAAAATCCTGTACACTGATGATGATCAAGTGACGAATTAAGCTTAAAATAACTTTGACCGTTTTCAATCACTTTTGACATATTGGCATACCTCTCTCCACAGAGGGTCACATTTTTTCAAGCGAATTTTTACTACACAAAGGACAGGTATGCGATTAGATAATAGATGGGGTACGTAATGACCGTTATTTTGCTATTTATTTATTTATTTATTTTATTTAATGTCTTTATTAGCTTGGTTCAGCTATTTACATTGTCAATATATAAGTCTCATACTCTATAATTTTCATTACACATTTTAATAAATTTTGCTCTAAATTCTTTAACATTTTCAGCCCTTTTTATTAGTATTGGTAGTTGGTTATACTCTCGTATTCCATTATTTATAGAAAATAACTGCCTCGTTTAGGTGGCCATTCGCCTTATCAAACAACGAACGTCAATGTTACAGTCTCTGCGTGAAAAATGACTAGGTACCTTACTGACAAAAATGCAGAGTACCGGAACATCACGTTAAGTGGAGCCACTGTTGTATGAATTTTAATTTCGATATTTCTCGTATGTTAACTCGCTTTTGAGACTTTTCATGCTCAAAAAATCTCCATCAATGTTTACCTCAACGATTATTTACACGTAACGATATTAAAAAGCCCTACGATAAATATACGATGCGATAAAGCCCTACGATAAAACCTACGATAACATTTAAATAAAAGGCGGTAGGCTATGATGTAGAATTGCAAGTTTGAAGATTTTAGTAAGTCGAAAAGAAAAAGTTTGTTTACTGATGGGAAGGCGATGATAATTTTCTAAAATATTTATTGTGACATATAAATCCTATTTATGATCAACGGTTATTGGCAGCCTATGCGTGATTAACTATATAATATGTACTATCAGTGATATGCTAATAATAAAATAGCTCTAACTATTCTAATCAGGGATGAGCAGCATCAGAGATTTGGATCTCAGGATACAAAAAGTATCTTGAGATTTGTATCTGAGATAAATTTTTTTAGTATTTTGGTATCTTTAGTGGACGCAAGACATTTTCAAGTATTTTTGGGCAATTCTCCAAAAGTCATAATGCAGGAAATACTAAACAAACACTTCTAAGAATAAATTCCTAGATGCTGTCGTTTCTTACAACTGCCGAGAGACCTTCAACAACTCAACTTCCTGCAACTTCCAACAAGAGAGCCTGAAGATGACAGTCCAGAACCTGGAGGTGAAACGTTGAATTTTTAGTTTTTAGGTCCTTTTTAGGCTCACGAGTCAATCTCAACAGAGCAAGTCTGTTACTCATCACCACAACATTCACCCACGGCTCCGAACCACTTCACCATCTATATTATTATTATTTTTAATGAGTCTTAAAATGTTATTAATACCAGAGTCAAAGTTCTCTTGACTTGCAGACATTTTTTGCAAAGCTTTGTGACTTTCACAGACCGTAGAGGCAGTGTTGCTTTGTTAGCTGAAACTTAACAGACACCTGCCATATGCCAATGATTCTGGGTCTCTGGCTGAGCAGGATTTTTAGGAGAAGAAAATGGGACATGGCCAGGAGAGCTGGACTCGAGGACAGGTGTAAAAAATGCAACAGCTTTTCTTTCGTCGGCAGTTCTATTTTGGCCGGCCTACGGCTTTGGTGTGATTTACACAGTCAATAAATACGACGATATGTACCTACCTATCACTAAAGCAGTCTAGCAGAAATGAACAGGTGAATGGAGTTTTTAATATTATATATATATAAATCTATGCAATAATCACAACTATATAGGTAAAGGAGAAAATAACATGTGATGCCTACAGTGTGCAAATCAGTAAAGCCAACAGAATCCTTTTGGCATCACATGTCAATAACAGCTGATGGTGAAAATAAATACACTGTCAGATTCCAACCACGAATGAGAGGAGGTGACATTTCATCTTAAGTTATTCTTTCAGCTCTGGGGTTTAAGAATACTGCGTGCATAAGTCGGAACTTGATTCGACAGCCGCTTGCACTGTTTTTTTTGGCGGATAAATTAAATAAGCCTCAAGTCAGCAGGAGGTCAAGAAATCTTACACAACTTAATTGGGTAGCTAAAGTAACAAACAAAATCTTCATGAAAAATTAAAGTACGGTAAAAAGAGATGTCTAACTTCTCCCCCATTTCCTCTCGGTTATGTACTAAAATCAATATCCTTTGCGTACTAATTTATCTACACATTCTGTAACATTAACCTTTAGGTAGACACACCTTTTTCGCCCCCACAGAGCTTTAATCAAGGCAATCGACGTCAGATTCCGTCAGTTAGCAACATTTGCTTCTAGACTTCGACTTAGCTGCCTCAATTCTCTGCCAAAGGCGATTCAAACTCCACAATCAGACCCACGACAGTTGAACCTTACAATGATTGAACAGTTTCCCGTCCGCACAGCAAGATTTAACCCAACAGACAAAACGTGAACCCATTCCGGGTGACTCGGAGGCAAAGGCCAAGTGGCGCTGCTTTCCACATGATACAAGGCCAAGTATAAAGGCCAAGCGAGAGCTCTCCTTTACTGCCCGGCAACTGGCAGCTGCTTTGGGCTTGCAAGCAACATTCCAAGAACACATTCCAAGATCCATTGCATCCACTGAATCATCTTGCAAGCTAAGGCAAGCATCCAGTGCACATACTGTATACACAATCCCTGTGGTAGATTTTATTGGAAGAATGCTGCGAGTCAAACACAATAAGTTTTGAGATGCAATCGCTGTCAAGTATCAGAAATCAAAGAAAACTCAGCCATCACACAGCCTTCCTGATTTCTTTTCAACAAAATCAAAGAGCCAAGAAAGTTAATCTGGAAGGCTGTGGACACTCTGTAAACCAGCACCGAATGCAAGGCAGCAATCAAATGACAGCCGTCGTCAACTGAAACTGAAGCAACGACGCGGCTTTTCTTTCTCCGAGCGGGCATCGACGGGCATTCACTAGCTGCCAGGAGCGTTGCTGACGGGCACCTGGTCGGCAGCTTCTGATTGGTCGGCCGCAATCGGCAGGCAGTCAGCGGGGGGCTGTGGCACCTTGGCCTCCAGCTGTGAGATGCATTCCTGAAAATATGACAACATAGTCAAACCATCTGTGTGGCTAGGTCTGTGTTTGCACTTTCAACATAGGACGGACCATCTGTGTGGCTAGGTCTGTGTTTGCACTTTCAACATAGGACAGACCATCGGCTATGTTTGCATTATAATTGAGTGCCTACCTGTACGTCTCGAATGGCCTGCTTCCGAGCGCTCCGCACGTCTTCCCTTCCCGCCGGTTCGATGTCGTCGAGCTCCAGCAGACGACGAGTCAGCAGCTCGTCCAGCAACAGGTACGCCTTGTCGGAACGAGATTCGGAGCCACCATAGTCGGCCACTCGCTGCCGCAGTTCGGCCACGGCGGCCGAAACCACGGCAACGCGGGCTACGCCGTCGAGTGCGGGGCTGGGCGCACTTGCTGGGGGCGGAGCCTGTGGGGGCGGAGCTTGCTGGGGTGGAGCTTGCGGGGGCGGTGCTTGTGGTGGTGGAGCTGCTAAAGAACCCAGGCAATGTCAGTGGGGGTTATAGAAATGCTAGGCTTTCACTCTCAGAAACATTAGGTTTAAAGGGACATCAATGACCATGCTCTTTTCAGTTAACGAAGAGGCCATTCTTTTTCATTAACTAAATTATATTTATAATGTTCAAGCACTGTTACACCTGTGTAAAAATTTTAATCTTTTTTAAGAAGTGACGACCAATACAAAATAAAATCCATCTACAGACAAGCCAGTCGCTTACCGCTAGCATTGGGACGGAACGGCTGTGGACTCGAGTTGAACGACCTCCCGATGTGAGGTTCCTGGTGTGGAACTGGTTGCCTATGTGCAGGCTCCTGTGCGGGAATCGACTGTTCCCTAGGGACGACAGGTTCGTCGCGTCCTTCGACGAAGATTGGGATGTGTCTCACGGCGGCAGGCTTAGGTCCCGGCTCGGAACACGAGGCAGTCGGCTGTTGAGGCAGATTGAGGTTAGAGTTGCACGGCAAGGTAATGATCGGCGGTGTTCCAGGTTTACATAGTAGCATAGCACAACGAGATAATCACAAATTGAGTACTTCACCAGTCCTCTGGTAGCAATACTTAACACAGCAGACAGATTGCTTGCATCTGTCTGGTCATCTGTCCATCAGCAGATTGAAATAAAATCACAAGGCAAACCACAGTTTCTATTTTAAATTGAAGGATCTACGGAAAATTCATCCAAAGTAAAGCAAATTTCATGGATGCAAGTCATTATTTGAGATACCTTTCGTCCACATGCTGGTTGCAACTTGAAAGTGGGCTGCATGGTGCAATAACACAGTATGAACCATTATTTTATATTATTTGATATGAAAAAAAAAACTTTTTAAAGGCGTTTAATACTTTGCAAACGCTTTTTGGCATCAGATATTAGAGTGAAATATGAAAATATGTGTCAATCTAATTGATGCAGTAGTGCCGCAGTGGCCAAGGTTTGAACTGCACGGAGTTTAGATTCCTGCCATTAAACGGTATTGGAAACAGCTGGAGGGGTAAACAACTCTCGTGACCGCCCCCATTCGGAAAAGTTTCGTTCATTTGACAAGGTGTGGCACTACGCATGGTTCCCCCTCCACTCTGGTTTCCTCTCCACGTGCCAGCTGGTGGCATTATCGCAAGCTCTACTATGGTGATACACAGGCGTTTGGCCGAAAGTCACGCAGAAGGTAATATGGTACCTAGAAACCCGTATGACAGTAGAGACACGAACTCGTATTCGTGAAGCGTTGCAATAACTTTGATTAAAAAAAAAACACACACCGAAAATCGTAATCGTGCCCATATTTCCAAGATAAATAAAGAGCCAATCATTGAAAAATGCGCCAAAAACCGTGTTATTTCTAAGTTTTTCATATTTTTAACCAACAAAGAGTGGCAGGATTAAGTATATTGTGAACAATTCAATTTCTCCTTCAATTTCGTACAAGAATTAACAGTTAAAAAATACCGAATTCCCAGGAATGCCATGAAAAGCAGTAAAAACCTTTTTATTTTGCATAATTAAACCAATAAAAAAAGACTGCTACGTTTTAACCACCCTTACTTCATTTCTCGTGTGAACTGATTTTTTTTACCAACCATTTACCCATCGACCAACTAAACGAAGTTTCAAGTAACAGGCACCAGCCCATGCGTTCCCCTTCCTTGGCTCTTATCGCCAACTTTGATAATCCGCTAGACGAACATCCAACGTAATGCCATACCTCGTCAGCAAAACTTGTACCAAACACAGCCCACCGCTATCCCGCAATATTACGAACTATTCTGGTTGCCCGACCTTGGGTAAATATTGGTCTGCACGGTCCAAGGACTGCAAGCCGTTACGTCGAGGGACCGAGCCATACGAGTCGGCCATCTTGCGTGGGGAACGCGTCCCTACGTCCCCCAAATCCCAGGGATGTTGCCTTGGAAACTTGGCAACAAACCAAATCACGCTCCGGTTGTTTTGACTTTAGGCAGACTCAAGAATAAACCGTGGATACGGAATCTAACTGACCCTAGACGGGTCCCTCAATACCGAGATGTTTTACAAAAGCCAACAACTACGCAGTGATCGATGTTGTCAATGGTAGGAACGGAACAAATGCAAGTTTATCGATCGAATGCTATCGAGCAAAATATCAGAATCACCCCAATGGTCTGGTTGATCACGAGAAAATCAGCCAACAAAGAACGTTAACCACTGGATCGCTAAACGATTATCTACGATTACTTTATGATGACTTATAGTCTAGAAAGAGAACGAGACATATCTTCATAGGCCACCAGGTTCACTAATAACAAATTGTAGATGTTTTGAAATCTGATTTCAATTTCAAATGCTGGCAATGTGCAAAGTACATTGTTATAAGGAACACTTTAATGGTCCACGTTTTGGCACCAACTTTTGAGAGTTTATTAGTGCTCCAAGCAATGACGTCGTAGATGTGCTAAGAATAATTCGGGACATGGGGGTTAGATTGGGTAGATAGGTTCAATCTAGTGATTCCGATTCAGACAATGTCGGGCTGGCAAACATCATTTTTCAGATGCTTAAATGCAGGCACATCTCCATCGCCAAAAACAAAATTTTGCAAAAATGCATTTTCTGCTCGGAATCCTGGGGAAGAGAAACTTCCACGGCCGAAGTCACATCAGAACAAAGTGTACACCGGCCTAATGACTAACCTGTTGCTGGTGCGCTGGCTGCTGCTGCTGCGCTGGCTGTTGCTGTTGCTGTTGCGCTGACGGCGCTGGCTGAAAGTCCAGCCTGGACACGAACCTCGTGGGTGCTGCAGGGGGCGGGGCTCTCGAGTCCGGAGGGGCGGACCACGACCGTTGGCCCCTCCCCCCTTCCTCCCCCAGATTGGCGTGGCCAGGCACGTCGGTGGCCGTCGCCGCCAATCGCGTGCGACCTCGCAGTGGCCCAGCCTCGTCGCGACGCTCGTCGTTTGCGTCGCTGCGACTCGCGTCCGTCTCCATGGGAACGCCGCCCTCCGCCCCAGCCGTAGGGGCGCTGCAATACCATCAGTTAGCAACGAGGGTCAACAGGGGACAAGCTTGCCACCACTTCATTTTTCATCAGCTGGCTGAATCCTATATTCTATCCATGTTATTTGAGATCAGCTGGCTGGCTTCTATGCTTTATCCAGGTAATTTGATATCAGCTGGCTGTATCCTATGCTCTATCCAGGTTATTTGAGATCAGCTGGCTGGATCCTACGCTCTATCCAGGTTATTTGAGATCATCTAGCTGGATCCTATGCTCTAGCCAAGTTATTTGAGATCAGCTGACTGTATCCTATGCTCTATCCAGGTTATTTTGAGATCAGCTAGCTCGATCCTATGCTCTATCCAGGTTATTTGAGATCAGCTGGCTGGATCCAATGCTCTATCCAGGTTATTTAAGATCAGCTGGCTGAATCCTATGATCTATCTAGGTTATTTAAGATCAGCTGGCTGGATCCTATGCTCTATCCAGGTTATTCGAGATCAGCTGGCTGGAGGAAGGTCTTTGGCTAGATTTACTTCGACTTGACGAGCCGTTCGAAGGACAAGGTGGACTTTGTCATGCGGGTGCAAGTAAAGGTCGCTTGGACTCACCCTGGTGGCCCCTCCCATTGGCCGGGGGCTGGCTCCGTCCACGCCGGGCCCCTGCGCAGCGAGGATGCAAACTCAGGGTGGCGGTGCGCGAGGTCGTCCAGGTGAGACCGGATCCCGAGACCACCGCGATCGTCGTCAAAGAAACCGCCCTGGGGATAAACAACACCGTGTCAAACTAACTTACTTCATTTAACGTCACTCAGCTTTATTTCTACACCTTTCATGGCCTAGCATAGGAGGTTCAATGGTAGATTCAACGTTTGGTAGCCATGGAGATGCTGAGATCTCCTGACAGAGCTTCTCAATTCTGCTATCTTATGTTACCACGGGTATATCATGGCCTAGCATAGGAGGTTCAATGGTAGATTCCTCGTTTGGTAGCCATGGAGATGCTGAGATCGCCTGACAGAGCTTCTCAATTCTGCTATCTTATGCTACCACGGGTATATCATGGCCTAGCATAGGAGGTTCAATGGTAGATTCAACGTTTGGTAGCCATGGAGATGCTGAGATCTCCTGACAGAGCTTCTCAATTCTGCTATCTTATGTTACCACGGGTATATCATGGCCTAGCATAGGAGGTTCAATGGTAGATTCCTCGTTTGGTAGCCATGGAGATGCTGAGATCGCCTGACAGAGCTTCTCAATTCTGCTATCTTATGCTACCACGGGTATATCATGGCCTAGCATAGGAGGTTCAATGGTAGATTCAACGTTTGGTAGCCATGGAGATGCTGAGATCTCCTGACAGAGCTTCTCAATTCTGCTATCTTATGTTACCACGGGTATATCATGGCCTAGCATAGGAGGTTCAATGGTAGATTCCTCGTTTGGTAGCCATGGAGATGCTGAGATCGCCTGACAGAGCTTCTCAATTCTGCTATCTTATGCTACCACGGGTATATCATGGCCTAGCATAGGAGGTTCAATGGTAGATTCAACGTTTGGTAGCCATGGAGATGCTGAGATCGCCTGACAGAGCTTCTCAATTCTGCTATCTTATGCTACCACGGCCAAACGTTGTTGAAGTTGTTAGAAATCAGAAAGAGTGCTTTACAGGGTTATTGAGCCTTTATGTTGTACCATTAATCTCAATCAAATTAGGACATTATCAAAGCTAGAGAACATTATTGTCTACATTTCACTCGGTGTTCTGCCCCCCCCCCCCCCCCCCCCAATATATCACCATTAAATCCTACACTCCCTTCAGTGAGAGAAGATATAACTTCCCGACAGAATCGACATATTTGACCAAAACACTGCATTATCTACATTGATAATCTGCCACATTGATTGAAAAACTATCAGACACCTAAATAATATCAAAAATGTAAAAAGGATTTTTTGAATTGCAGAAATTTCATTCATAAGTTGGAAGCACTGCAGAAGATGGAAGGGGTGGGAGGGGGGTCCAGTGTTGGGATGTAGCAAAGCCAGACTGAAAAGACCATATATAAGCTGGACTGTATGCCTGTCAATCTGCATGTGAAGTGTGTACATGAGCTAACACCGATACAGCTCACACACACACACACCACTTAGCACCTGCCTGGTGTTGACGACCACGTAATGGAAATAGTCACCAAACATGGCTCACTGGTAGGCACCATCTTACCGACTGAACAAAGAAGTCACCATATAGGTACTGAATCTTAAACAAACTGGATAGCGGTTGTCATAGAGAGACTTTGAAGCCAATGCCGCCATCTTGAGAGTCCCTGATTTCGAGTTCTCTCAAAGAGACCGTGCTATTTTAAGGGTTTTCATCAGAAGTGTTCGTGGTTTTTTTTTTGAAGTTTTGACCTCTAAAATTTTGAAAAGCGGTTCATAACACGTTTTAATGACTCGAAAATTTGCATTGAAATTAGAGGGACACTTCGGATCAGTGGCGGTTTGTGGGGCAAAAAAGTGGGAGGCACAAAAAAACACTTATAACAACACTCAACAGAATCCGCACCTTGCAGTTGGAACACAAAACCACGCGCACACGATAACGACACAGTTTCAAACAAACTCACAAAAAAACAAGCAAACTCGCCCGCGTTCAAAGCAATTTAAATTTATATAGATATACTGATATAAATGTGGATTTTACGTAGAAAGGAGCAATGGGGTTTATCCAGCGTCGATGGTACCTCTAGCAAATGCATTCGTGAAATATCGGGTCTGCTTCGGGTCACGTGATCTCGATCGGCTCGTAGATGCTTGGTGCCATCATGGATACCATGACCGTGCCACCCCTCTGACGTGGCTGTGACGTTTTAGCCATACCCCCCAGCACACCTCGGCAATTCCGACCACCCCTCAAGCACCACCAAGCGGCGCGGTGCCTCAGCGTGCCTCACTTTTGCCCGCGGTGCCCTACCTGTATCGGCAATCCGCGTGACACCCATGGACCGTGGGTTGCCTGCCAGCCGGTAGTTACGAATTACGAGTGAAAGAAAAAAGCTACAACGGAAACTTTTAAGGAAACCCAAAACCTCTCCTTCCCTTCCCTTTTTTTGAGGAGGCCGTGCCACAAGTGCCCCATGCACAAACCGCCACTGCTTCGGATTTAGGGACTCCTACCAGTTGCCAACAATAGATTTCCCGACTTCAATTTTTATCAGCTGGCTGGATATTATGCTCTATCCAGGTTATTTGATCCTATGATCTATCCAGGTTATTTGAGATCAGCTGGCTGGATCCTATTCTCTATCCAGGTTATTTGAGATCAGCTGGCTGGATCATATGCTCTATCCAGGTTATTTGAGAGCAGCTGGCTGGATCCTATGCTCTATCCAAGTTATTTGAGATCAGCTGGCTGGATCATATGCTCTATCCAGGTTATTTGAGATCAGCTGGCTGGATCCTATGCTCTATCCAGGTTATTTGAGATCAGCTGGCTGGATCCTATGCTCTATCCAGGTTATTTGAGATCATCTGGCTGGATCCTATGCTCTATCCAGGTTATTTGAGATCAGCTGGCTGGATCCTATGCTATATCCAGGTTATTTGAGATCAGCTGGCTGGATCCTATGCTCTATCCAGGTAATTTGAGATTAGCTGACTGGATCCTATGCTCTATCCAGGTTATTTGAGATCAGCTGGCTGGATCCTATGCTCTATCCAGGTAATTTGAGATCAGCTGGCTGGATCCTATGCTCTATCCAGGTTATTTGAGTTCAGCTGGCTGGATCCTATTCTCTATCCAGGTTATTTGAGTTCAGCTGGCTGGATCCTATTCTCTATCCAGGTTATTTGAGATCAGTTGGCTGGATCCTATGCTCTATCCTGGTTATTTGAGTTCAGCTGGCTGGATCCTATTCTCTATCCAGGTTATTTGAGATCAGCTGGCTGGATCCTATGCTCTATCCAGGTAATTTGAGATCAGCTGGCTGGATCCTATGCTCTATCCAGGTTATTTGAGATCAGCTGGCTGGATCCTATGCTCTATCCAGGTAATTTGAGATCAGCTGGCTGGATCCTATGCTCTATCCAGGTTATTTGAGATCAGTTGGCTGGATACTATGCTCTATCCAGGTTATTTGAGTTCAGCTGGCTGGATCCTATGCTCTATCCAGGTTATTTGAGTTCAGCTGGCTGGATCCTATGCTCTATCCAGGTTATTTGAGATCAGTTGGCTGGATACTATGCTCTATCCAGGTTATTTGAGTTCAGCTGGCTGGATCCTATGCTCTATCCAGGTTATTTGAGTTCAGCTGGCTGGATCCTATGCTCTATCCAGGTTATTTGAGATCATCTGGCTGGATCCTATGCTCTATCCAGGTTATTTGAGATCAGTTGGCTGGATTCTAAGCTTTTCTCAGATGATTTGAGACCAGTGGTACCACACCATTATTATACTACACAGCTGAGGCCTGAGGAGCGTGTTTGGTCAGAAAATTTGCTAACCAATCAAGATTTACGCACATTTCCATTTAAAAAAGAACTCAATGTAATTGTAAAATAGTTTCCCTGGAAGATTCGACTAGAAATCACGCGATATAGACATAGCACCATGACAGGTTCTGAGCTCCTATGTACCACCCGATATCACAGGGTTCTAGAGTCAACTTGAACACGAGATGCAGGATTTTCAAAAGCAGTGCTAAAATCTCTGCAGTCAACAACTGTTAAGCGTGACGTCAGGGAAGACAGGCACCGATGACGTCACGTTAATCGCACCTGTTGGCCAACGAGTGGACTCACGAGTCGTTGATTTGAAACTTTTTATGCTCGAAACCGTTACGCATCGTGCAAAGCGATTGTGTAAAATTGGTGATAAAAAGAGTCCTTACATTTACGGATCCGCAGCTTTTTTTTTTGTTACATACTCGACTTCCGGCCTTTGAATGATAAGACAGATATCGTTGTTTCTCAACAATAGTTTTTACACTGAGCAAATGTTTGAAATGATTTCCTTGTTGCTCATAAATATTGGTGTCAAAGCGAGAAAAAAATCGAGAGTCAAGAACCAGGATACCTATTCTTTAACATTTTTCAGTGGAATTGTTAAGATAAAAAGGACAATTTTTTCGTTTGCTTACAATGGAACAAACGAAGACTTATCTCATACCATACCACTGATAAAGTTAAAGAAGCACCCTCCTTGAACTGACGGAAACATCTGAATGTTTTGTCAAAAAACCCAACCAAGAGATAAGATTTTAGTTAAAAATTGGCCAAAAAAAAAGCGATTCTCCGACTTGCAGGCAAAACAAAAACCCCAACCCAGTGCCACCATCCCTGTTGGCACCAAACACGGTCCGAGCTAGCAGATGTTTTGTGTTGACACTGACAAGATAAGACACTAACCACTGTATCCATTCGCAGTGATGTCGGCCGAACGACTGGCCGTGAGATGGCCAAGACTTGAACAAGACAAGGCTAGAGAGCCGTGTACGTGTAGGGAGTGGCTATCTACAAATAATGGCCGACAGGTTTTTAACATACAAACTGAATACTAGCGCGCTAGATTCAGTGGTAATAGTTTTAGCATTAACTAGGGGACAGGTTTTCATGTTCGTATATTCTAAGATAGGAGTAATTTTGAAGAAAAAAAAAATGTGCTAACGCTGTCAAATGAAACGTTAACGATAAGCGTTAGAAACATAGCAACCAGGGTTAAGTAGGCTATATCATGTTACGATAACGAACCTTTAAACGAACCCGTTTGAAAGAAATGGAAACCAGAGTTTTTAAACTTTCCCGAACACACAAGGCGGCTATTGTCTGGAGATGAGCACTCTCTAGCCGTGCAAGCATGGTGTCAATTTCTCGGAGACAGCCACTTTAAAGCAGCGCAAACCTAGAGGCCATTGCTTGTAGATAGCCACTCCACGCCCGTACAGTGCTCTCTTGTGGTGGGACGCATCACTGTGTGGGAGATCCCACTCTACGCTAGGTCAAGGCTGCTTAGTGGCTACGTCAGGCGTACTTCAGGCAAAGGAATACCCTCGGTCTGGGCTATATAGGGAACCTAGACTCGACCGAGGGTTCGGTTTCCAAGACAACGCAGGGCCGCCCATTGATCTGTCATAAGTCGCCGGTGAGTTAGTTGCTGATGCTGCACCTATAGGACGTTCGAGAAGGTACTGGCCGTTTGCATGGCGGTCACCCATTCAACCGCTGACCCAGCGTAATGTTGCTTAACTGCAATTACTGTAACCTTTCTTCCAAACATAACTGGCTGTGTTAAAAGTGGTAACCCATCTAACACCTGACCCAGTGCAGTGTTGCTTAACTGCAATTACTGTAACCTTTCTTCCAAACATAACTGGCTGTGTTAAAAGTGGTAACCCATCTAACACCTGACCCAGTGCAGTATTGCTTAACTTTCATCCCTCCAACCTCTCTCCTGAACAGAACTGGTCATGTGTATGATGGTCATCCATCCAATACCTGACTCAGCGCAGTGTTGCTTAACTTTCATACCTCAAACCTCTCACCCTAACAGAACTGGTCATGTGTATGATGGTCATCCATCCAATACCTGATTCAGCGCAGTGTTGCTTAACTTTCATCCCTCCAACCTCTCACCCGAACAGAACTGGTCATGTGTATGATAGTCACCCATCCAATACCTGACCCAGTGCAGTGTTGCTTGCTTAACGTAAAAATTCCTAATTTTCTCAGCAAGTGTTAATCATCACCGATTGATCTTCCATCATGAGAAGCAAAAACATGGCCACATCTAATTTAATTCTAACATCTTACATCTAATCTCACAGTGCTGTAATCTCCTTGGCCAAGTTAGGTCAACTGACACAGGTAAGATTGTTGTAGTTTTTTAAATTCCACACAATAGCTATGTGCAATACTTCTGAACGTGAGAATGACTTTTATACTGCATTTACTGAAACATTCCTGCCACAGAGCAATATGTATTATTTGCCTTTATATTATTATGAACACTATAACCATCTCAAAAATTGATGCCCAAAAGAGGATTGTTTGTCAATTTTGTCAAAGGTTTGTCTCCGTTTGAGCATCAATTTTTGAGACGGTTATAGTGTTCATAATAATAAAATACCCCGCGCGTTGCAAGCGTTTGCGATTTAAATCAGATTTCATCTAACCGTATTGCTCTTAGCAGTATTTCCAACAAAAATTTAGAGTAAAAAAAATCATAGATTTCTGAAATCGAAATGTTGGCCTTTTATTTTAAGGCAGTCTTATCTCTGCTGAAAGTAAAATTCCTACAGCCAACCTTTGCCGTTACCAAGATTCAAATCAAATCGATGCATTAAGATTTCTGTAGTTCTGAAGGTTTGGGCACAGTCGACTCTACAGAATATAAGCGGTTGCTACAGTTATTCTAAAAAATATTTTAAAAAGCAATTGGGACACATTAATTGCCAAACTTAAGGTCATATTTTGAGCAAAAAACCCAACCAGAAACCCGAAACCTAGCGTAGCTCTGTGAAACTAAATCCCTTCCTTTGTCACGACATTTCAAGGTGAGGCAGGCACAGCTTGTCGAGGAAATTAAATTAATTATTTTCGCTTCATTTGATATAGAAATGCAATCGTATTAATTACGTAGCAAAAATCATTGAGCAAGGAAAAGTAATTGTGGTGATTGTTTAACAGGATTACAAAAACAAAAGTAGAAATCTACAGTGGTCAGATGAATGATAGAATGCCATCATTTAGCTAAAAAAAATCTGGGACTTTCTTTTATGTACATCCCTGTTAAACGAAATGATACGCCAGCGGATCTCTATGGAAGTAACATGCAACCAAACCTAGGACATGGACTTTGACTGAACGGGCTTAATTCATTCCAAATAAATGAGCTATTTTGCATGATTAATTATTTGCTAACTAAATCTAGCACGTAACAAAGAAACAAGAATGTAATGCATTTGTACACAAGCAGCAGGCAATTGTTTTTCCTGGATTGTTTCCAGGTAAAAACAATTGCTACGAGGCTACTCTGCAAGCTAACCAATGCTGAGTTACACACATAGATAGTGAATGCATTTTACATTTTCAAATGTGTAAAAGTATTTCTAGGAGTCGGTCATCGTTCAAGTCTAGGTCAGCGATATGTGGCCTTGGCGGGACTATTTTTAACCCCCCCTTTAATGAGTGAAATAAGCGAGTGCAAAAAGCAACACAGAAGTGCATTCACTCATTACTGGACAGAAGTGGAATAAACACAGTGCTCCCAAAACTCGCACGAAATACTGGAGGTTTGCGTAACCCACTTTGTTGAAACCAATGCAGCCAGTGGGCTAAAATTAGAAATATAACATCGGGATTCGCGTGGTAGATATATAGTGTCAACACGAAACATCTGAAAGGAAGGATGAATCGTGATTATTTCTGGTAGCTAACATTCTGGCCAGGAGCCAATGTCAGCGCAACACCATAGACCCAGTCTGGAGATATTTGGAAATTAAAGGAGTGATTTGCAAGAAACGCTTTCTGCCATTCGACGGACCCAAGATAACGATGGAAGTGTTTTCAATTGCAGTTTATATGTTGAATTACTAAGTTACTTGTATTTTTTGAACACGAACATGTCTAAAAATGGTATGATTTAGGTTATGTTCTGTCGCACATTTATAAATAGAATCGTCATCCATGGAAATCCCCGAACGAGAATACATTTCACCGCGACAGACTGCAAGTGCCAACGTGCAATGCCGGGGCAATTAGTGTAGCGGACATTGAAATCCGATACGTAATTGAACGTCAATTAAAAACTCACTCTTGAAAATCCCGAGGCGCTCGGTGTGGTCTCCCAGGATGGGTTCTTGTCGAAGAACATCTTTCTGTCTTGGTCAAACTGTTTCCTAATACCACTGAGGAAATCGTCACCTCCTAGCTTGTCACTCGGCTTTTGCTTGTCTCTGTTGAACGTAAATGGCATAGTGGGAAACGAAGGGCAACACTTTATACAAAATAGACTAGCTTCTGACACCTAGAATTCACCAGAACATTCTGCAGCAGTCTCGCTAACACCTCGGGATCCAGCCAATCACTGACGCTGGCCAATCACCGCATGCTGCGTTCTCAAACGTTGGCAGCTTTGACTGCATTCAAAATGGTAGCGAAAAACAGCTTCGATTCGAATTACTTCGCACCCATATATGTTTCTTATCCAGAATCTTCCAAGGAACTACAAAAAAGCAAGTGTCTTCGAACACAGACAGACGAAAATGTACCGCCTTTTGGGTAATGAGTTAATGAGAGTAACAATAATAGTTATTCTGAGCACTTAGTACCCTTTAAACAAAGGTTTGAAAACAATAATTTGCCAAGTCCAATCTCTACTGACTTACGCTTAGTGTTGCCAAACAAAAGAACAGTTCTGTCGCGAGCAGAAGTGAAATTCATAGTATTTGCAGGTTTCACTAGGTTGTTGAAAAATTACTTAGCGAAGCACAGGTACAATTAAAAAAACATATACACCGCAGGAAAATATTTATTTTCCCGGCCAATTTCACCAATATCAGGCTAAAAAATTGGTTTGCTCTCAAGAATTGATATTCTCTAAATCAACGACATTTTGCATACATCAAGCACGTAAATTTAGATACCACATGTGTACGAAAAAAATATTGTCTTTCGCACAGAGTTTAAATCAAGCGGGGTTTTTTGGTGACGATCAAGAACAAAACATTTCCAAGTGCCCAAAGCTCCGCCATGTCTCAATGGGGTCAGGATCGTTGAAAATTGCCACACATTGCTCACACCACTTATGGCAGCTGCAAGCTCAGCGGGAGCCCATCTCGTTCCAACGAAAGTCTGTAACTTTACCGGCAAACTCTCCCGATAGTGAGACAGCGTTGTAGTGCCGGTACTATGACGATGCTTAGTCACTCTCGCCATCGCTGTAAACAAACCAAATAGCATTTTTACCAACAACGTTTAAGCGTTTAAAATTATGTCAATGTCTATTGAATTCCTTGTATATAACCTACCGATACCTTGTCATGTTCCTTTGGCACATTGTATTATTGAAGAAATAATAAATTTTTATTAGGAACACAGCAACCATCTCAAAAATCAATGCCCAAATTGGTTAAAGCAACACCCACAATAGGTGGAGATCGGGATTCGAGTCCCTAGTTGGGTATCACTTTTTGAGAGGGCAGTAGTGTTCCTAATAATAAAAAACCCTGTGCATTGCAAGCGTTTGCAATTAAAATCAGACTGCATAAAAAGAATAATACTTTTTTATTAGGAACTTTAATAAGACAGCAAACAAATCAAACTCACCTGCATTAAAACGGCTTCCAAAACCCTTTGATGTCAGGAAAACCCACCGACAGGTCCTAGGTCGGCAAGGTTGGAGTTTCTTCTCAAACAGAGGCTGTTTTCGTGCCGTCCTGGAGTAATAAATTGGCTCGGACTCGGGGAGAAGTTTCAAGGTGGGATTTCAACGTGGACACGGCTGCAAGGCTGTCCTGGCCCAAGCAACTTCGATACACTGTTAACAATGCAGTCTTTGGTACAAAGAAGGATTCAAAACACACTGGGGGATGTACTAATGAAGGACTGCAAGACCTGGGGATGTTGCTTTCTTGCCAATGTCAGGAACGAAACCGGCAATCAACACGTTTCACAGTTGGCTTTGTCCACGAAAATCCCCAGCCAATACCGATGCAAAACTGCGAGTCGTTTCCATCACGTCTTCCCATGCCTGGCCCCTCCCCCTTTGGCCCCTCCTTCGAGCGCTTTGAGCCTAGCCTTTAGCTCGCGAATGGTCTGTAGCCGTAGTTTGCTCGTTGCCTGGCAACGGGACAGTTTTCGAGCGAGCCGTGCCGATTCCTTGCGCTCCGCGACGAGTTGCCCTTGGAGGTTAGTGGCTGGGCTTGGTGGGTCATGGGCTGCGTAGTCATAGGCATGGCTTGCCGAGTGCGGTACGTTGGCTTCGCTGGAGAATCCGTGAATGCCGGCAGCGAAACGCTGGGTCTGGTGGCTCGTGGACGCGTGCTCCTGTTCGATGGCTTGCTGGATGCGTTGCGATACGGCGTCCGAGTCGTACACGGCCTCGACGAATGGGATCGCTTCGACCAACGGGCTCGGGGCACGGGGCTGTCGGCGGACCCGTGGCGGCTTCTGTTGAACAAAACCAGGTAACAACTGTTACGTCATTGGGTCGCAGCGCTAATGTTAAACATTCTAGATGGCGCTTGCAGCCGACTTTTATAAAAAAAACTTGTCCAATTAAGTAACTATGACTCAAAATACCAGTACATATGTATTTATTGATGAGGTTAGCATCAAAAAAGATTAGTTAATCGTAAACCAGTCTCAAATGGGAGTCATCTAAGAGAATAAACTAAATAAAACACTCGAAAGTAGTCAATAGTCATCGGGGTCAGCTTTTACATCAGCACTGTGGTGGTACGGTAAGGAGGTTGTGGTAATCGTATAAAAATTGTATCATTTAGTTTCGAAGGCGTTGAAAATATGAACAGTTTTGTTCCTTGGAGTGATGTTACGAATTTGCAGATCCAGCGAAGCATAAGCGGTCTTATAAGGAACCTCAATCAACGGCTAAGTACTTATGGCGGCCAGCACAGCTCGTTTGTAAGAGTGCTGGGAGGCAAATTAAGAATTTGTTTTCAAACATTGAACTTCAAACATGTTTCTATAAAACAGATTTGATATCCTTGACTCTGACATTAATTGGGACGTTCAATCACATTGTTTATGTGAAAATAAGGGACTTTTCGGAGGAAATAGTGCTTTGTTTTGATGTACAGATTTGATGACAATAATAAAATTTTAATTTTGCTGTTTTATTCTCTTCAGCTGAGTATTGATTTAAATTAAAGCAATAACAATCATAATTAGTTCAGTGTACAATTCTGCAAGATGAATGCAGAAAAACGAGCTTTTTGTTGATATGGTTCTGGTTGTTTTCCAAGACTTCTTGGGATTTCTTTTTCACAGAAAACTTGCAGTGAAATCTACTGGACTCTGAATTCTACCTCCCTTTGGCAAATCCTAGTAAGCTGTAATGTTGCAATACCTGAGCTGTCACACAAAACTCAGCTAGCGTTAACATGCAAACACAGCCAACATAGCTTCGTGCAGCCGACTCACCATATCAGGCAACAAGCACCTCGAAGGCAACGGGTCGGGGCAGTTCAGGGTCGGTCCAGCCTCGTCGTAGAAATGTTTGACACAGACGTACGTCCTGGCGTTGACGTCCTCCAGATTGGAGATGTCTGCGTTCCCGCACAGCTGGATCCAGCGGAAGCTTTTGGCACAACGCTCGCAGTCGTTGATCGAATGCTCCATTCTCACTGGGTCAATCAGCGAGTGGACATACGCCGAGCATGGCTTCGGGAAAGGAAACATTCTTCTGTCTGAGTCTTTCGTGTTTGTTGAACAGTCTCGGTAGGAGCATGTTACTTTTCGGCCCCAGTGTTTGTTTCCGTCTGCATTTCTTCCTTTGGCTAGCATGTTGCCAGTCAGTTTATTTTAGCGAATTTTTCTGTACAATCATCAGATTGTTAGAGAACCTTTGAAAAAAGTGACACCGCAAGTTATTTAAATGAAAAAGCTTCAAGAGACCGATTCTGGCGTACTGCAATCAACATTTATTGAAATAAACAAAAACTACTGCCAGGCAATTTAATATGACAGATCAACCGAGGGAATGGTTGCTAATTCAGTGCTGCCAACTCATGAGATAGGAAGATTGCTGAACCTGAAAATCATTAATATTGCATCTCATAAACTACCCAACAAGAAAAAAGTCTTTCATTAAATACAAAAGTACAAAAAAACACTTGTTATCAATAGAAAACTCGATTTCACGACAATGATGTACTAATTTAGTGACTTATTTGGGCTCGTAGGAAGAAATAAAAATCGAGCAATGTTGGTAATTTTTACTCAAAAACGCATGGCCGGTCGAGGGCGTAAGTTTCAAAAGTTCCTAGAATGCTTTAATCACAGTGCATTTGTTTCGGGCATGTAGAATACTGAAATCAAAATTAGTATAAGATGCGAAAATAAGGTTTGGAAACAATAGTTGCAACTATTTTTTCATTAAATTTTTCATAAAACAATGCAGACACATTGTTTGGCTGTTAGCAAAATGTTTACTGTACAAATTTGGAAGAGCCTTTGATGAACCAAAAGAAGGATAAGGAGTACCTCTTTCCAGAGAAAAATGAAAGGAACAAAGGTAAAAAATGTGGTAATCTACAACGCAACTCAAATTGTAAACGAGAAGTCTTAACACCCGTGGTAACACTAACAATGGAACCAAAGTTCGTATCGGTAACACAATCACTCGGTCATTGGGTTACCTAGACAACAGAAAATTCGGCTTGGGCATCAAAATTTCAAATGAAGAGATCCGAGGTTTTAACAGAGGACAGCTGTTACTTGGCTGTTGGTCGGAGGGCCAAAAGACTGTGCCTGAATCCAGCTGTCACAAAGGTGAGCTGTTAAGATAGCTATTGCTCAAAGTCAGAGAAAAAAACTATATGTTCTGTTATTTTCCGATTTGTTTGTAGGCTTTTTCCCAAAAATACCAGTTTCAGGTGAACCACCTTTAGAGAGAGCGTGCAATTATTTCAACACTATTCAAGCCTTCTAAGATTTCATACATTCCACGCTAGTACTCCTCTGGGAATTAACAGATGCCAACAGGCATTCCAAGCCACTTCCAAATGGATTACTCAACTTACGTTATGTGATGGAAACAATCATTGGCATGTAATGCAATGAAAACTTATCATTTTTCCATATGCAGGATACTTGTTTCTGTTCCATTTATTTGAATCCCCTCAAAATTTATGTTCCAATATACTTTTACTGCATTGATTTCCTTGCTGACCATCTCCCGCATACATGCCTTTCGAAATATGGATTGCACATTCCGAATAATCTAGCTGTTTTATAAATGCTTCGGTTTGATCCCAAACTTCAATTGGTTCTAGCAGAGTGAGTTTTCTATTCATAATTCTATTCCATTCTATTTCAATTCCATTCTATTTTTATTTTATTTCTATTCTAGTTTTATTTACTTCCATTCTATTTCGCGGGTGAAATTTCATCTGCGATAGGTGGAGATCAGGGTTCGAGTTCCCGTTTGGGCATCAATATTTGAGACGGTTATAGTGTTCATAATTATAAAATATGATACAATACTCAGCAGGCTGCTTTGTAGATTGATGATTGATGTATGGAGTCAAACGACGCACTATTTTGACATGTGGCACCGTTGAGTGTGCATATTACTGGTCTAATGGCGTCGGTGAATGAGTGGTTGATGATGAACCTAACCTATCCCAGAAGGGAAGAGGGAAACCCGGTGCCGGCACGTAGCCTACTCCTGTCGAAGAGCAATAAGGGGACCACCGGCTTAACATCCCTTCCAAAGGACAGTACAACGCGAACAACAGGATTCCTCCACAAATCCATGCTGTGGAGAGGTTGATAAACAAGGCGAGTGAAGTTGCTGTCCCTCCAACTGTTCTCCCGAACAGAACTGGTCATGTGTATGATGGTCACCCATCCAATACCTACCCAGCGCAGTATTACGCTGCCACGAGTGAGATTTGGCCCGTGGTTCCCGAATTGAGACTGACTCATGTGAGTTTCTGGTTGCTCATAGAGGGCGCTTCGCTACGGCATCGAACCCACGACACAGACACTAAAGAGGGTGCGAGTTGTGGTCGCGAGAGATGATTACAACACCGTGCCGAGCAAGAGGGCCAGGACGCCACCAGTAGATTACAATCCGCTCGAGCTGAACGCTACGATACAAAACAATTGTTACTACGACTTTTATTCGTAATAGAGTTTAAATTGGGCTCACAAGGAACAATCTCATTACAATAAACTGGCGAACTGGCCCAATGAATATTTTTACTGATATCTGCAATTTCACAAACATTTTGATTGATTTATGGCCTGGAATAAATGTAGCTTGTCAATCTCGGAGCGTTTTGGAAACACCGTTCCTCATAAGGTCATTAAAGATAAGGAAAACCACGCTTGGTCGGGCATTTAATGGTTGACCACCGAACGGATTCGCAAATAGGAAACACTTGTCCCTTAAGATCGTGGATTCAGTTGTCAATATTCGACACTGAATTGGTATTTGTAGTCTCATTGTTTCTGGTTTTCCTAAGGATCCTAGCATTTTCAACTCTGTCTTTTACCATTTAGACATTTGGAGTTTACTACTGGTTAGTACCATTTTGTAAACGGTCCGTTCAGAAATTGACAGATCGTTAACAAACAAAACACATCTGATTGATTGTTGTCAAAGTCAAGTAAATAACAAATTAACATGCAATTAGGTACTCAACGGCCCACTGTAAAAGCAGCACTTAGATGCATCACACTTCTGGTTGCCTTATACCTTTATAGCTATTTTAGTGTTAAGAAGTAATATTTAAAGTCTAGTTTCTTTATCATTAGAGCCGCATGACGCCATGACATGTTTGAATCTTGCTGCCATACGTTTTTTGGAATGTCGTGCATCCTAGTAGTAAATATTAATACTTTGTCTAAATTGCTAGTACATACTTTAGCATCTAGAGTGCTATAAACCGGAGTTTGTTGTCAGCAGCCGAGACGAGAAGCAGGCCATGTTTATGTGAAGAGTCCGTCAGGCTAACTACTAGGATCTGTATCAAATTCCGGTAAATTCCCGGACAATTTTTCAAATATTTTTGTAAAAGGTGCTGTTTTCAGTCTTTTCTTGTGAAGCCATGAGATCACTGTGCAAGGATATTAAAAACGGCAAAATAAATGTATTTAAAAAAAATTACAAATTACATTTCTAGGGCCCTTGAGCACTTTCAAAACTGGAAATTTATATTTTTTTGCCAGTCAAATTTTCCATTTGATAGCGATTTAGATAAAAAATGATTTTAATTTAATTTGGATAAGTTAAAAGTCGATTAAAAACGTTAAGATGAAACTAAGATAAAACCAGTGACTCGCTTTGAGGAAAACGGTTCGACAATGTTCTAAGCCAATCTAAACTGCTTTCCGAAAAACCAATTTACCTCATCGACCACTTTGTTGGCATGATTAATTACCCACGCCATCCATCAGAGGCAAGAATTAGACCGGTTTCTTGCGATCTGTGTTTAACTTGATCGCCCAATCACTTTCAATCTTCGTCCATCGTCCAGATGTTGTCATGCCAACGGCATTGCTGAAAATCGGTGATCTCACGAGGACCGGTGTTACCAACACGCTAAACCGTTCGGTGGTCACCCATCCAATACCTGGCACATGCAAGTGTTGCTTAACTTTGGTGATCTCGTGTGAACCAGAGTTTTCAGCACGCTTAACGGTTCGGTGGTCATCTATCCAAAGCCTAAACCCAGCGCAGCGTTGCTTAACTTCGGTGATCTCAAGAGGACCGATGTTTCCAACACGCCAAACAGTTTGGTTCCAGACGGCGGTGACTGGTATAAAAGAAAATGAATGTTTCCCACCCTCTCAAAAAGAAGACTACCTCCAAGAAATAAGGTCCACTGTTCAAGAACCAATCTCACAGAGTCGTCAACAACATGGCTAACCGGAAAGTCATAATGCCCGAGCCCACCCCGATGGGCCAGGTCAACCCATGATGACCCACTTCTATGCAGAGAAACGCCCCCGTCCGGCGGCTGGGGGGCGGAAGTTGCCGTCGAGGAGCCAGCCAACCCTTCGCCTCTAAACGGCCACCCACCCCAAGTGGCAAGCCATGCCTTGAGCTGGACAACAGCATGAGCTGCAAGCATTGAAACGTTTGGCAAGCCATGCTTTGAGCTGGACAACAGCATGGGCTGCAAGCATTGAAACGTTTGGCAAGCCATGCTTTGAGCTGGACAACAGCATGGGCTTCAAGCTTAGAAACTTTGGAAAGCCATGTCTTGAGCTGGACAACAGCATGGGCTGCAAGCTTTGAAACGTTTGGCAAGCCATGCCTTGAGCTGGACAACAGCATGGACTGCAAGCTTTGAAACGTTGGGCAAGCCATGCCTTGAGCTGGACAACAGCATGGGCTGCAAGCTTTGTTTAGCAAGCCATGGCTTGAGCTGAATAACAGCATGGGCTGCAAGTTTTGAAACTTTGGCAAGCCATGTCTTGAGCTGGACAACAGCATGGGTTGCAAGCTTTGAAACTTTGGCAAGCCATGTCTTGAGCTGGACAACAGCATGGGCTGCAAGCTTTGTTTAGCAAGCCATGGCTTGAGCTGGATAACAGCATGGGCTGCAAGTTTTGAAACTTTGGCAAGCCATGTCTTGAGCTGGACAACAGCATGGGTTGCAAGCTTTGAAACTTTGGCAAGCCATGTCTTGAGCTGGACAACAGCATGGGCTGCAAGCTTTGAAACTTTGGCAAGCCATGTCTTGAGATGGACAACAGCATGGGCTGCAAGCTTTGAAACGTTTGGCAAGCCATGGCTTGAGCTGGATAACAGCATAAGCTGCAAGCTTGAAACATATAGCAAGCCATGCCTTGAGCTGCATTACAGCATGGTCCCAACTCCCAATGCAATCTGAAGAGGTGCAGTTCTCGATATTCCAAAAAAAAGTCTTGCAGCGAAAGATAAGATTAATTCGTCTTTTTTGGTGTCCTAACCTTCTGAAGACTGATTAAGACTGGGTACCTGTTGCTTCAGCCTAAGTCAGTGGATATCACTGGCACCTGTTGCTGATACAATGTCATTCACGGCAAATTGTGTTCTTGTTTTGTCTGTAAAACCGCATATTAAGACTTTTTATCCACCTGAAATGACATTTAAAACTCTATGTGCCGTGCATGACGTGGACTCTATTCTCAAACACCCAATCAAACATCGAATCACTTTCTTATTTGTTCGTTCCAATTTTAGGGCCACACAAAAGAAACTTTGATTGATTGGATTAGAAACACACCATTACAACACCAAGCAGTACCTGCCCGGAGCCGGTATACAAAACCAACAGACAATCTATCGGGAAATTTTACAAATTAACTCAGCATTTTTTCTTCGTCGTCTCTCTGAAATTGATTGCCATGACATCCATAATTATGAAAAAAGAAAAAAAAACTCATCCGTGCATTGAACTTGTCTTTCAGGCTCTTCTTAACAATGCCCTAAATATAGACCCAAGCTACGAGCACAAATTACAAGCCATATTTTTTTTTGATCTATGATGTTATATTTTTTAATGCAAATTGGTTACCTGATATGACATCGCAAACTGACGCTCAAAGTTGGTGCCAAGCTGCCGTGAATCATGGCCACTCCACGGTGGCAAAGATTCCCTGGACGCCTTTTGTCAGACTTGCAGTCCAACAGGCCGAGCGGTGAGGTGTGTGATTTAAATTGGTTTTCAGGACACACAGAAGGCGGTGCCACGAAACATTGTGCCGACCTCGGCCTGTTGGACCACACGGACCATACGATTACTTATATAAGTCTTATGGATCGTAAATGGCTTATTGAGATGTTCTTATGTTATGGATACTTTTGGGATCCTATGGGATCTTGAGACCAAATATGAGATATTTTGCAAGAAAACTTATATTTAGCCAGAAATTTGGTACTAATCGCTTCCCAAAAGTCACTTCTTACACCGACTCGCATCTCCTATGGACTTTACAGGACAAATCACGTCTAGTATTCTCAGGAATTTATTTCATTTTCCATAGTTTAGTTGTTATTATATTTTAGAGCTACGCAATTTTGGATTATTGTTGACACATGTCTATTTATTGAAAGCAGTTTAATCTGCCGGCGAAACGTGCGGCGTTGTTCCGCGTGAAATCGCTGCAATGTCCACCGGTCCTCTGGATCGCCTTGCACGAACCACGCGGTCAAATCCGATTGGAAATATTGACCGAAGGGCAGACAAAAAACCATCGCAAAGCCTTCCTGAGTGCGCCGACTCACGGTCCAAAGACAAGACAAAAACCACACAGGTTTGCGTCGAGACATGGCGGTGACTGATCGCGTTCGTCGTCAATCACGTGTTTTTGACAAAAAAAAACAGCATCGCAAAGCAACCGCCTTCTAAGGGGACGTGTCCGAAAGATGGGATCACAGATCACAGTGGCGGTGGCGATTAGTAGTCATGGAGGCGCCACAGTGCAAAGAAACAAGCACCCTGTCACGGAATGCCCATCACAGAGGCGACGGCGAGTGTCCGCTCCTTTGCGTGGAGTGAAACAAGCACCCTGTCACGGAATGTCCAGCACAGAGGTGATGGCGAGTGTCCGCTCCTTTGCGTGAAGCGAAACAAGCGCCCTGTCACGGAATGTCCAGCACAGAGGTGATGGCGAGTGTCCGCTCCTTTGCGTGGAGTGAAACAGGCACCCTGTCACGGAATGTCCAGCACAGAGGCGACGGCGAGTGTCCGCTTCTTTGCGTGGAGCGAAACAAGCGCCCTGTCACGGAATGTCCATCACAGAGGCGACGGCGAGTGTCCGCTCCTTTGCGTGGAGTGAAACAAGCACCCTGTCACGGAATGTCCAGCACAGAGGCGACGGCGAGTGTCCGCTCCTTTGCGTGGAGCGAAACAAGCACCCTGTCACAAATGTCTGGCACATAGGCGACGGCGAGTGTCCGCTCCTTTGCGTGGAGCAAAACAAGCACCCTGTCACGGAATGTCCAGCACAGAGGCGACGGCGAGTGTCCGCTCCTTTGCGTGGAGCAAAACAAGCACCCTGTCACGGAATGTCCAGCACAGAGGCGACGGCGAGTGTCCGCTCCTTTGCGTGGAGTGAAACAAGCACCCTGTCACGGAATGTCCAGCACAGAGGCGACGGCGAGTGTCCGCTCCTTTGCGTGGAGCAAAACAAGCACCCTGTCACGGAATGTCCAGCACAGAGGCGACGGCGAGTGTCCGCTCCTTTGCGTGGAGCAAAACAAGCGCCCTGTCACGGAATGTCCAGCACAGAGGCGACGGCGAGTGTCCGCTCCTTTGCGTGGAGCGAAACAAGCACCCTGTCACGGAATGTCCAGCACAGAGGCGACGGCGAGTGTCCGCTCACTTGAATCTTCTCAACAAATCCAAATTAGTTTTTTTAGAATGTGATTTCTATCGCAACTGCGAGAAAAAAAAACAAGCATCGCAGCTCACTTGTGTAAGGTTGAAATCAGAAGGCGCTGAGCTGTGATAATTGAATCAAGAAGGTTGTGTCTGCTTTGATGATGACGTGGGAAAAGACAGAGACGCCTTTGCGCATGACAAAAACTGGCTTTCTTCGTGAGTCTGGTCGCACTTGAATCAAGATGGCCGGCTAATTGAAATCAGAGTCACATGCATCCAGCCATGTGCAGTTATTACTGGGTAATTAGAATATATTTACTGTCGCAGTAATTGGTGACGACGTGGACAAGAAGAGCGTGGGACGCGGAACACTGGAGATTGACACGGGAAAATTGGGAAAATGTCGTGTTTTACGATTGATTGATTCGTGAGGTTTAACGACGCACTGTTTCGATAACGGGCCCTGGGGCACTGATCTAATGGCGTCGGTAAATGAGTGGAAGTTGACGACATATCATGAACCTAACCTAGCCTAGAAGGGAAGAGGGGAACCCCGGTCCCGGTCTACGTCTGTCTAAGAGCACCAAAGGAGGGTACAATGCGAACAGCAGGATTTCTCTACAAATCCATACTATCAAAAGATTGCTAGTGATGTTGTGGTGCTAGCAATCCCCTTAACCTCTCTCCCGGATAGAACTGGTCATGTATATGATGGTCACCCATCCAATAACTGACTCAGTGCAGTGTTGCTTAACTTTCATCCCTCCAAACTCTCTCCCGAACAGAACTGGTCATGTGCATGATGGTCACCCATCTAATACCTGACTCAGTGCAGTGTTGCTTAACTTTCATCACTCCAACCTCTCTCCCGTACAGAACTGGTCATGTGTATGATGGTCACCCATCTAATACCTGACTCAGTGCAGTGTTGCTTAACTTTCATCACTCCAACCTCTCTCCCGAACAGAACTGGTCATGTGTATGATGGTCACCCATCCAATACCAGACCCAGCGCAGTGTTGCTTAACTTTCATCCCTCCAACCTCTCTCAAGAACAGAACTGGTCATGTGTATGATGGTCAACCATCCAATACCAGACCCAGTGCAGTGTTGCTTAACTTCGGTGATCTCTCGAGGGCCGGTGTTTCCAACACGCCAAATCGGCAATGTAGAAATCTGACAAATACAAATTTGACTCATTTAATAGATGATTTCTCCGAAGTATTCTCTCACGTCATTTCATAAGAATTCAAAGGTGGCCGTCAATATTCGAGCGGGCCCAGAACTGGGTCCACCGCATTTTGTTTTCCTGCTACGACCGTTGATTATTCCGTCCAACGGAACCGACGACCGCGGGGGGAAATTATGTTTCCTTCTTTGATTGACATCTCGAAATCGAGCCAAGAATCAAACGCAATTGAAGTGAATCGATCCAATTAGAATCGATCAAAATCTTCGGCCGGCGGGAGGCTTGCCAGTCCCTCGCTCTGGGCTGTCAGACTTTCTTATGTTTCTTACAATGAAATAGAATGTTTTTTTTACGATTGTTTTCACCCCATGGCTAACCACCATCATACCTTTTGCCTAACAATTATCGACCCTGGAGTGAAACCGCAGCTCCATCGACTCTGACCGAGCACGTGAACACAGTCTCTTTGCGCAAACTAATCTTTCGAAACCCGCAGGGCGCAGGCTGCGATGAATTTATTGGCTTTTGTTCGCATTTTTGAAAGCAGTTAAGATCAGGTTAAGGCTTACGCTACGCTTTAGACCTGCTACACTTAAGGTTTGAAAACATTCGAATGAATACGACAGCTAGTTCACTATAATAGAGATCTTAAAACGAAATGTAATTCAATAATGATAATACTTGTGCCATTGAAAGAAATGTAACGGGCGAATTTTACCATTTTTATCGCGAAACTCGTTTAATATTTTACGTCTTTTGGAATGATATTTCCATTCAGTTTGTAAAATATTATCACAACGCGCGTGATAAACATACTCCGGTACTAACAAAAACTATTTGAAATGGGTTTTGAATGCTAAGTAAAGGACAACTAAATTTCCCGACGTTTCGTGAGATGTACTAGTTACGTCGGGAAATTTAGTTGTACTTTACTTCGCATTCAAAACCCACTTCAACTAGTGCTAAGGATAAATCAAGTATAGACATGAGTCTAAAAACCATCGTACTCCAGTACTGTTTCATCCCTAGCCTGATATTGAACCCCAAAAACCCAGGCCGCCCAGCAAGACTAAAATCCTAGTCTCAGGTCGTAAAACTAGCTATAAACTATGTTTATATATTCGGGTATTATTACTGAAAGCTTGCACCCTCATTCGGTATACAGAATATCTAGACCCATTAATGTAGCCCAATAAAAACACGGCCTGTATCTTTATATGCCGGGTGCCTGCGGCGATGAAATTAATACATTCTTGCATAGTAAACGTGCTGTAGAGCACCCCTGTACAGACACAATGAAACCATCCGAGTCATGGCTTGGCATGGAAAGGGTCGAGTCAAGCCCTTAGGCACCAGAACCTTCGTACCTACGTATCGGTCACCCCCTCGATGCCGCGGGGGCGTCACGCCATTTGAAAAATTGCCCGTTTGGAGTAAAAACCATTTGGGGACCGTGGCAATAGGTTAGAGTTAGTTTTTGTTATGACTTTTTTGTTAAACCGTTTACGAGGCGTTTTTTGTTGTGGAACAATTTTACGCCAAATTGATAGAACGTTAAAAAAAAACAATCGAGTGGATATTTTAAAATGGTTAAAATTGTTTCGCTCGCCGCAAAGGATATTCCGTGACAGGCTGATGATAAAGCTAGCCTGGCATGGCGGGGAATCGAGAATGTACCCGGTGATGACACCCAGCCTAATTCTGTCCAACAGCACAAAGAGCCATCGGCTTCACGTCCCTTCCGAAGGAGCAGCACAACTCTCTTAAAAGATTCCCAAAGCAAACCGTACCGAACGGTTTGGCGTGTTAGTAACACCGGTTCTCGTGAGATCACCCAAATTAAGCAACACTGCGCTGGGTCAGGTATTGGATGGGTGACCATTATACACATGACCAGTTCTGTTCGGAAGAGAGGTTGGAGGGATGAAAGTTAAGCAACACAGCGCTGGATCAGGCATTGGATGGGTGACCATCATACACATGACCAGTTCTGTTCGGGAGAGAGGTTGGAGGGATGAAAGTTAGTACAGCAACTTCACTCGCCTTGCTTATCAAACTCTCGACAGCATGGATTTGTGGAGGAATCCTGTTGTTCGCGTTGTACCGTCCTTCGGAAGGGAAGTTAAGCCGGTGGTCTTATAAGTGCTATTCGACATGAGTAGGCTATGTGCCTGCACCGGGTTTCCCCTCCTCCCTTCTAGTCTAGGTTAGGTTCATCATCATTCTCATCATCATCTACTCATTCACCGACGCCATTAGACCAGTGCCGCATGGCCAGATGTCAAAACAGTGCGTCGTTAAACACCACAAACAAATAAATAAAGCAAACCGTTCAGTGGACACCCATCCAAGTCCGATTCCAGTGCTGTGTTGGTTCCGGTTTTTCCACCTCATGACATGGCGCGAATCTGGTTCCTACCTAGGCGCCTCAGGCCCGGGGGTGGCAAAGGCGATTGGTTCATCACGCGAGGTGCCGTGATGAGCGGTTGTCATGGTAACGCGTTCTGCCCAGGGGTGGTTGCCATGGCGACCGAACGACGGACAACAGATGGCAGGTATTTGCGTGACCACCACTTTGGTTGCTATGGCGACTGTTGTTAGGCAAGTATGCGATGCCCTGACTGAACCCTGAAGCTGTGACGGAATGTTAAAAGATTTTGAACGATCACGGCAATTGGATTTATAAATTGTTATCAACTCTGCGTTCGAATGTGTCAAGAAAACGAGTTTCATTCACTAAACCTGCTTTTGTCCGAATCAGATTTCGAAATGTCACTTAGCTGTGAAATGTTATCGATACATTTGCTATATTTAATCGCAGATATCTCACAAAGCTCGCTGGAAGGACAAAGATTCAAGGGATTTTACAACGCAAAAAAAAAGGGTTTCAACATTTTATTGGGTCGTAAAATGTTTTAATCATTTTTGGGGCAAATATTTGACGTTCTGAAAATATCTGGAGCGTCGGTATTTTATCGTTCGTGTGATATATGCGTTTGCATGCCAAAGACAGGCATTCCTCGAGGCATTCCTCTGTACCCCTTCACTTCGTTCGTATCTTTTTCAATGCGTACAAAAAGTCTAACCCTGCATGCTAAAGTGTATCCAGAAGGCACTGGAATTTCTAAGAAATTGTTTAAGATTTCTCCACCTCCCTAGACGCGATTAAAGCATTGGAAATTGTTAAAAAAACTTACCTATTGCTTTGGTAAACATGCGATAAATCGCAACTTACAACTAGGATATTAGGATGAAATCTTATTTAAATTGCAAACGCTTGCAATGCGCGGGGTATTTTATTATTAACAACATTGTAACCGTCTCAAAAATTGATGCCCAAGCGCGGACTCGACGTAATATAGCGTCACTAGAATCAGAGTGACTGTGAGTATTCACAGCCTCTTGGTTCTACTCCTTGGAGATCTGTCATTCTCATCAAATACACTAAAATTGTCTCAAAAAGAAAGTGTCCAAATAGCTCAATGGTTCAGAGCAACACCCGCGACAGGTGGAGATCGGGGTTCGAGTCCGCGTTTGGGCATCAATTTTTGAGACGGTTATAGTGCTGTTAATAATAAAAAAAAACTAAGATGTTTTTCTTTTTTTTTTTAGCACAGCCAACAATTTTTTCTTGGGGTTGTACAACGAAGTGATTTTCAAAGCTCATCTCACCATTTCATTTCCATTCATCATTCCATTTTCATCCATTTTCTACATATTTATGCTTTTGATATCAAAAGGGAAAAAGCCAGGGCATTTTTTAGAAGTAAAAACCGCAAATTAGTCTTAAAATATCCTATGTTTTGATAAATTTAAATGATAGGTAAAAGACAATTAGGAAAAGTCAGCTTTAATAATACGCATCGGGTTTCACAAGGTTATTGTTTTATTACAAATTCATAATATCACAATTTATATTATTTACCTATTTATAAGAAAAGAAAAAGCACATCGTACAATCGCTTTGTTCAGTAAATACAAAAGACCGCCGCAGCTTTCAGCGGCCAAATTGTTGGGACGTTCACGTTCCCGAGATCCTTTCTTTTACCGCTTCGACGTTTCGTCAGTGCGGCCAACTTAACAATCGGCCGTTCTGTCGTTCGGAACGACGAAACCGTTCCGAGTACGTTGCTAAGCCACCGCGTTCCGTTCGTTGGCAACAAAAAATTCGCGGCATTTTCTAGCGAACGTTGAAAACAAAAATTAGAAAAGTGAATCAACATTTTGGCACAATCATAGAGAAAAAAAAAAAGCAGTAATGGACGTAGATGAAGCGAACAAATCCACAGATTGCAAATTTACAAATAAACTCTGAATTAAAATTACAAGCTCTACTTTAAACTGAAGTAATTACGCTAGAAAGCATTAGAACTATTTGAAATCTAGAGGCTAGAATTAAAATATGTTCCTTCAACTGTTTCACTGGTCTAGGACTCCTCAAGGTCAAGGCACTGCGCCGAGACTAACGCGACTTATTAAAATAAAAAACACGTAATAATTTCTGAATCGTAACAACAATATGGACAGGCTCCAATATGGAGCAGATAGGAATTTCTCGCACGTACACGACGATTTACACAAGGGGATTTACACGCGTAATAATACAAGACGTTATTTACAGCATGGCGTAGGTCAGTTAGTCCGAGCCGGTGTTCGGAAATGTCATCCCGGCACTTCGTGCGTCGTTTAGGTTAGGTCCTAGCAGAAAACGTCAAATCCAATCTCGGTCGACTCCAATCTCGATTTTCGGTTTGAAAGTTAGCGGAAAGCTGGCAGTTTCTAAAAATCACTTTAACTTTGTCGAACGTGACGGAGATTTCTTGTCTGGATATCGGAGGCTGGTTTCCGCAGATTCTCGTTGCGGAAATGTTTTGTGAGACTGGCGAAAGGCGTAACGGAAAGCAGAGGCATCTTATCACTGATTTTTATACAAATTACGAGACCACGAAACGATCAACGCCACAAACATTGGGACTAACCACGCAACTAAACTTATTTGCAGGTTAATGTCACACAGAACCTCTATTGCACACACGGAAAATCACTCTAACCGCACTTTAACCTAGCTCTTCAGCTTGCAGTGCGCTTTGCCCTCGCGGTTTATCGTCCTTCGCAAGTGCGCCCACTCTTCTAGCCGAGGCGCGCACGTCAGCGTCAACTCTCCCAGCTTCCGTCGCGCCATGAAGACGTATTCGCCCGGCCCGTGCCGGGCTCCGCAGCTCCGCGACCGGAACATCTCCACCTGTCGCTCCACGTCGTCGACCAGGTTGCGTCTGTCGACGGGCGCGTTGTCCGCGGTCGAGTGCCGCAGGCTCTTCGTCACCGAGACGCGGAGACGGGAAACGTGCAGCGAGTCGAGGTTCTCGAGTGAGGTTATGATGCCGCGGACGACGAGGTCGCTCGTGCAGTACGCTCGGGCGAGCTCTTCCTCGGAACACGGGCGGCATTCTGGAAGCGAAGTCGAGGTTAGGATTCGGCGTTTGTGGTTTCGTGAATAACGGAGTACTCGTGATCAGTTCGCAGGTTGGTTGTTTATAGACTCAAGTCTACTTGATGTAAACTTAGCACTAGTTTTGACAAAAACTTTTTGAACTGGGTTTTGAATGCTAAGTACAGAACAAAATTTGGGAAATTTATTTGTTCTTTGCTTAGCATTCAAAACCAAGTTCAAATAGTTTTTGTCAAGTTCGTGAGTTGTTTTGTTATCGTGAACACTGCTACCCTCGCAGGGACTCGAACCCTGTTCTTCACGTTGGCGGATGTGTCTCTCTCTTACCATCTGTGCTAAGACGTTTTTGAGACAAAATTAATGTATTTTTTGTAGAAATTATTTTTCAGAAAGAAAATGTTCCGCGTAAAGCAAGGAATCACAATTTTATCAATAATAAAGTGCTCGATTTTAGTGAATCAACTCTCTCGAAGTCAAGAAATCAAGAACCCTGACATTATAAATTCTTTCAGAAGCCACCCTTACCTAGTGCCATAGCAACGGAAGTAACTAAGTTCTTACTATACAAGCTTTCTCAATCCACGACGGTAGCTCAATGTAATATCCCTTGTTCCAAGACTAACGTAACCTTCTTCCGATTCAAAGTTCACAAAAATATTCGCCTCGTTTGAAAGGCGATGCAGGAAACATCATCGAGTCAAGAGCGTGAAGTCTGTACTCACCCTCCGTTGGGTCGAACGGCCGTCCGTCTCTCGGCAGCGGCTCGAGGTCGTACGTGAACGCAGCCGTGCGTCTCACCAGCTCGTCGGATGGCGTCGTTGCCTCGACGTAGATCGCAGCTTGGCCGTCGCGGCTCGTGAAGCAACGAGGCAGCTCGCTCGGCACCTGTCAAGGGGCGGAAAGTTGGGTTATAGTGGGACACAGAGCAGGACCACATATCTTACACAATAACTCACATCTCTCGAAAAAAATTTGCACTTTTGATAAACTTCAAAGCATGGAGTTGTGGCATGAAGATCTTTTTTGTCAAAATTAAGTCGACCCAATTTATCATCGTTCTTGACCAGGCATGGCAATTAATGCTTCAAACGCTACACCCGAGTTAATAATCAAACGCAAAGTGATAACGATAGAGGATGCGGTAATTGTACTTTTAATACGAGATATCTACGCTCATTACATTATTTGAATCACCAAACGACATTTAATGAAGGTTTCAAGCATTATGTCCATCCTGTGTGAGAAGATACCATATCAATGCATCCTGAACACATTTTTGCAGCGTATGAATTTCACTACATTTGATTTGACCTTTATAAGGTCGTGGGGGGGTCACCTTCAGGCCCAAGTCGCGTCGGTTAAAAAGTGACTCATCATCATGGTTTTTATTCTACTTTTTAGTCTACTTTATCTAGCCTGAGCTCTAGTTTTTTTTTCAAGTGCCTCGTCATTTTTTCACCACCGTTTGGCTTCAGACGTAACTTTGGGTGGTTTCATTTCAAGAGAATTTCAAGCAGTGTGTAAAGGAATGCCTATAAGACAAGAATCTCACTCAATTGATGATCAGTAAAGCTAAGGAAATGTTAAGACCAAATCTATGAGAAATAAAACTAACATTCAAAATACTATGATATGACTAACGATATGGTAGTTGCTCCGAAGAGCGAATTTGTAGGTTAGAATGTTTAAAATGTGCATCCCCTTGTACTCACCATCGAATCGTCACCGTCGTGCAGCTTGGACAGTGAACGCCTCCCCTCCAAGAACACCCTGGCCCCGGCGAAAGCCTTCCCCGCCTTGAGACAGCCGCGGAAGTCGCGTCCAGTAGCTCCCAGCCGGAGGACGACTCGCAACGCGCCACGTGGATAACGCCACGTGACGACGCCTTGCGCACAGCGCAAGTACACCGGGGTGACGCTGCGAGCGCTGCCCGATGTACTCGATGAACCACTGCAAGCAAAACGGGCGTTTGTGAATATAAGCGGAGACAACTTAGAAGTCCTAGTGCCAATGAGAGCAGAGATCCGTGCGGTCAGATTGATTGATTTGTGGTTTTTGACGACACGCTGTTTTGACATCTGGCCATGCGGCACTGGTCTAATGGCGTCGGTGAATGAGTGGATGATGATGAACCTAACCTAGCTTAGAAGGGAGGTGGGGAAACCCGGTGCCGGCACGTAGCCTACTCCTGTCGAATAACACCAAGGGGACCACCGGTTTAACGTCTCTTCTAAAGGACGGTACAACTCAAACAACAGGATTCCTCCACAAATCCAGGCTGTCGAGAGGTTGATAAGCAAAGCGAGTGAAGTTGCTGTACTAACTTTCATCCCTCCAACCTCTCTCCCGAACAGAAATGGTCGTGTGTATGATGGTCACTCATCCAATACCTGACTCAACGCAGTGTTGCCTTAACTTTCATTCCTCCAACCTCTCTCTTGAACAGAACTGGTCATGTGTATGATGGTCACCCATCCAATACCTGACTCAGCGCAGTGTTGCTTAACTTCGGTGATCTCACGAGAACCGATAACATTGTTTTGAATAATTCACGACCCCCCAAAAGTCTGATCCCAGTTTTTGGTAGAAGCCGGGCAGCTGAGTGTCAACATAACCGACATCGCTTGTCTCCAATCGAAGCCAAGCAGCAACAAATGCACGCGGAATGCGGAATCCCCAGATTTCGAGAATGATATACTCGTGGTAAAAAAATACTTCGGATTCCGATACAATGGCTATCTGGCGTCCAAAGGCAGAATCTTCTATCAGAATCGAATCCAATAATACTACTTGAAATCATGGTATTGCATCTGTACTATGTGAAATAGCGCGATGCAAGCAACAATTTGATGCATGGTTAAAAAATAAACAGTTAATTAAAACCAATCAATGACCAAAATTGATAATCTGATAGATTGAGTTGTTGTATTTGGCGAAGCACTGTTTTGTCAACGTGTCGCACTGGTAAAATGGCGTGCAGATGAAGATAACCAAGCCTAAGAAGGGAGAGGATAAACCCGGTGCCGGCAAATCGCCTAATAATGCAGAAGGGCACCGAGCAACAGGTGGTAAAATCCACATCAGATAAGTGGTTCTGGCAATTTTTGCACATTAGTAAAGAGTGGTTGTCTGTTCCCCACTTAAAAAAATAAAAATTGATTATGAGGAATCAGAGGGTCAACACACAGCCTGTTTCGAAAAGACAAACGAGGCAGTCGTGTGATTGCGATCGCCATCTAGCAAGCCGTGAAACAATCCAGAAGAAAATGCACACGACGGGTGCCCTTGGTCGCGACACTCGGTGGATAAACAAGTGATGACCGCTCTGCATCCAACATCTAATGACCGCGTGTCAGCACTACTGTCGCGCCCTCCCTGCAATCAGTTCTAAAAACCGCCACGGGCTGTGAGCGCCACGGTGATTACAAGATTGTCGAGTGCTGGCATGTGATCTCACATGGACCAGGACCAGCCGCAGGGGGCCGTGAAAACCGGTGCGTATGTTACATGCCATCGGTGAGAGTAGCGAACAGTGAGTGGCTAACTCGAGAGCACATGGTGGTCATTGCTTGGAGATGGCCAGTCTCAGGACGTGTAGACATGGCGGCCATTACTGGGAGATGACCACTCTGCAGCCGTGCAAACATGGCCGTTT
This sequence comes from Protonemura montana, assembly GCA_947568835.1. Lineage (NCBI taxonomy): Eukaryota > Metazoa > Arthropoda > Insecta > Plecoptera > Nemouridae > Protonemura > Protonemura montana. The sequence continues at coordinate 12,348,404 of OX387610.1, read as the reverse complement.
GTTGTGATTGATTTATTGTGTTTAACGACGTACTATTTTGAAAACTGGCCCTGCGACACTTGTCTAAGAGCACCGGTGAACGATTGGATGATGATGAACCTAACTTATCGTAGAACGGTGGAGGGGAAACCCGGTGTCGCATGTCGAATAGCACCAAAGGGACCACCGGTTTAACGTCCCTTCCGAAAGACGGTACAACGCGATCAACAGGATTCCCCCACAAATCCATGCTGTCAAGAGGCGTAGTTATCTTTAACCCGGTGTCGCATGTCAAAGTGCACCAAGGGGACCACCAGCTTAACGTCCCTTCTAAAGGTTGCTTGAATATGGTTACTTTCTGGACGGGCAAACATGGCGGTCATTACTTGGAGATAGCCACTCCACGACCTCAGAATGACTTCACCAACTCAAATGGCAAAACAAGGCAAAAAAAAAAACCCGGTCCATTGTGAGCCCTAAAAAGGCAGGAGCGCCTCCAGTGGTGGTAATTGCAAATGAGACGCTTTGGTCAGAGCGGAATTTATCTGTTGTCGGGAGCATGCACAATCCGAGGTCGCCGTTACTCAGCGCCGAGAAACAATCACGGTACGGCCACGAGCACGACAATACCGAGCGATAAATCGTGGCATTAGCAGGCCGTGCCTTTCATAAGCTGTTTCGCCATTTGACATTTGCACCGTCCGACATCCAGCCAGGCGTGGCGTTATAAGGTGAACTGTAGCGACGACTTGGCACGACCTTTTCGATACTCTGTCAGATCGGCCAGTGGGGAAACAGGCGTCATATGTTGAGATTTTTGTTAGGCCATTGAGTGTGCAGGTTCTAGGTAGAGGCAGAACGTTAATGTTACACCGTTGAGTGTGCAGGTTCTGGGTAGAGGCAGAACGTTAATGTTAAACCGTTGAGTGTGCAGGTTGTAGGTAGCGGCAGAACGTTAACGTTAAACCGTTGAGTGTGCAGGTTCTAGGTAGAGGCAGAACGCTAATGTTAAACCGTTGAGTGTGCAGGTTCTAGGTAGAGGCAGAACGTTTATGCTAAACTTTCTGCGTGAAAGATGGCCGTCAAATGACTACCTTACCGACAAAAATGCAGAGTACCGGGACACCCCGTTAAGTGGAGCCACTGTCGTATGAAATTTAATTTCGATATTTCTCGTAGTTTATAGCCTGCACACTCTTTAACATTAACGTTCTGCCTCTACCTTTAACCTGCACACTCAACAGTTTAACATTAACGTTCTGCCTCTACCTTTAACCTGCACACTCAACGGTTAGGCTAGATCAAGGAGGCTTGAACCTCGTTCTATTTTGCTGCCCGCAAAGAAGCGGACACTCTCTATGGCTTCTGTAGTACATTTCCATGACAGGGTAATCCCGTACTTTTGTTTATTATATTTGTTAGTTAATATACTATTGCGAGATATTCGAAACGTTTCTGCGACCAACTTAGTACCAAGAACATAATTTATCTAATCTTTGATTGCTTAAAAATAGCTCTTCAATATGGAGGTCTCACAAATTGATGTCGATATGTTACCAGCGCCACTGGCGGACGGTCCGTGGAAGCAGTAAATTGCTGGTGCGTAATTGGAGGTGCCCTGGGGTTCGTCGTATGATAATTCGGTTCGGTGTTTTCTGTTTCTCTGTCAGGTTATTATTGCCAGTGACTTGAGGCCGTCACTCTCGTGTGTGTCGCATTGTACCACGAGCCCGTCGGAGATTGTCTCGGTTTAAACGAAAAAGAAAGTATGTCTTTAGAAGCTGGGTATTCTGGACCTTTTTTCCAGTGAAAATAATTGTTTCCTATGTTTAAATTGAAGCAAATCAAATCTTCTCATTTCATCAAATTTCACCAAATTAAAAAAAAAATACGTACTACTCTTCAGACCCAGTTGTCAAAAGAGTGCGTCGTAAAACACAATATGAAAACGCACCCATCTCACCATCACCTTGCTAAGCTGTGAAATCTAAAAAAAAAATATTTACAAGAAACGGCCATAAACTCAATACAATTTATTTTTTAACCACTTCGAATATATCAACAAAAATAACAGCTTTTAATAATGGCCAACCCACAAAGGTTCGAACCAAGTTCTGTAACGTTTTAAACTTTAAAGTGACTTATTAGTTATTTAACGAGCCGTTACTGTAACACGGTCGTCGCTAAGCCCCAACAACACAGCCGGCAAGAAAACGTAACGGCCAGTTAGCCAATGGTGGATAACTATTGTGAAACAGGGCGTTATCCCGTGGCAACGTGCCTTGAAAGAGGATTGAAAGCGTAACGCTCGGTTGTCATGGTGACCGTGAGTCCGGCCCGCGCCCGAGGCCTGACGACTCTACGCTTACATGCAGCTCGGTTGATTAGCTCGTGACCATAGCAACGCAGGGCTGGGCTAAAAACATTGATTGGAGCAGACCTGGCTAGACTCGATTCAATCCTGAGAAGGAGACGGGATAGCTTGGTTACCAAGAGCACCCACTGCTGCTGAACTCTATTCCATCCGGAGGAGACGCGGTTTCACGTCCAACGAGCTGCTAGACTGCAACGTGGCAACGTTGTGCGCGGGATTCAATTAATTTCAAATTATCACTTGTGCGAGTCGCGCAACCTTGGCGAATGATCGGGCCGCGTGACGTAATCGGTCAAACGACATGTCAGTGCGACCTGTCTGCGTCACGCGCGGCGAGAAAAACAGCTGACAGGCGTTTGACAGCCGAGTAAACCTTTAAAAAAACTACCAACTACTTAATTTAGATAACTTGTTTGGCAAACATAATGAGCAAAGTGCTAATAACCGTGTTTGGAATGGATGTGAGTGATTTTTAAATTAATTAAATTTGCTTTCTTCTAATGTGAATTGTGTAATAGGAAAGAAATAGGTAGGAGAAGTATTGGAATCTGTTTTGGCCGATTCCTATTTGTAATCCAAACTTAACTTCCTACAAAATGTTCACCTAAATATGTTGACGTCTCTATCGTAAGGTAGTTTATTTCTCTGCTCTTTCTTGTATGAAAAACCTTTTCAACGCGTAACTGGGTTTGTCTGCAACCCAATCCCTTAGCACCCTTCGATAGGGGCATTCGCTAGAACCCAAAGGGTGGCTCCAGACGACGACAACAAAGGGAGGACGCCGTCGACGTGGTCGTATTACCGCGGGTGGAGGCGCCAAGCACGTGGCAAGAGACTCGGAAATAACGCCTATAACGGCAAATATAATGGACATCGCTATGACCGGAGCCAAGCGCAATTCTTCGACGGCGACACCGGCGCGTCGCCTCCCATCTAGTGCTCTTCTCGGACCGGTTAACGGCGAGCCAGGTGGCCGTTGAGAGGGTGACATCGATACCGATCGACCCCGCCATGCAGGCATACACGTCTTGGCTTCGAGACTCGGGCAAGGTCTCTTCGATGTGTTCATGTTCACCATTGTGAAAAATCAAACTGAAAATCGTCACGAACGTGTGAACCAATAGAGAACGAGCCACCAAACTGCAACCTGCGGGGTAGACTTTGTTTTGGAATTTGCTACAAATTTAGGTATTTTAGCGCGAAAATATTATATAGATTTTGCGGAAAATAGCAAGGAAAACTCAAATGAAAGGTATCCTGAAAATGGAATTAATATGGAATGACCATTTAGCCGCTAGAACTCCCGACAAGTCCCGTGGGATCCTGTCGCCCTGCCACCCGTGTGACGTCACTAAGCCTCTGGTTTCTCAGAGAGTCCAACTGGCCGGGCAGAGCTAATCACCGCAAGCGGTATTTCGCCGAGATAAGACGGCATGTAATTGCCCGCGCTAGCCGGCCGCCATGGCAACGACTCTGTCGGGTCTCACGGGAACCACGCCTTATCGGCAATCGCAAACGACGGAAACCTTCGAGCGCCGAGATTGGGCGAGATCGCCCGTGTCCGCCGCCTGGTCGTCGGGAACGAAACCCGAGAGAACCCAAAAAGCCTCTAGCTAAATGCCCAGCATCACTAAATGCCCAGCATCACTAAACGCCCAGTTCGGCCATTGAAACCCCGTCCGCGAACACCAGCACCCTATCGCCCTGAACGTGCTTGGCACCCGAGCAAAAAATGTTCAGGGCATAGGCCACACGACAATCCAGCACAGAGGCGTTGCTTCGCCTTCGCACCGCGGAATGGCAAACGTTTCGTGGGTCGACGTTGATGACAAGTGCTTGAAGCAGAGTCCGGAAGGCGCAGATTAGCGGAGGCGATGTCATCTCCGCGGCCGTGCCGAGCGTCCCTAACAACCGTGTGCCGTGAACCTAACCGAGTGTAGAAGTAAAGTAGAGGAAACCCGGTGCCGGCACATAGCCTACTTCTGTCAGAGAGCACTAACTAATAAGGGGACCATCGGCTTAACGTCCCTTTCGAAGGACGGTACAACGCGAACAACAGAATACCTTCACAAATCCATGCTGTCGAGAGGTTGATAAGCAAGGCGAATGGAGTTTTTGTACCAACTTTCATCCCTCCAACCTCTCTCCCAGAATTGGTCGTGTGTATGATGGTCACCCATCCAATATCTGTGTTGCTTAACTTTGATAATCTCTCGAGAACCGGTGTATCCAACATGCCGAACCGTTCGGTCTTAGCATTAAGAGACAAATCCATGCTGTCAAGAGGTTGATAAGCGAGGACCATCATCTAGTGAGACCTGTGACCCTGTCTGGCGGCATGGCAGGACAAATGAACGAATGCAGCTGCAGCTGAAAGCAAGGCTCGTGCACGTGTCATTCCCATAGCTACGGACGCCTGGGTCGTCGCTTGTTTCGCTGCACATGCACACTCGATGACATGTTACAATCAGTCGAACTTAGCTTACGGCAACTGTTTTGAGTTCGTGCTTTTGACACCACGCTTTGGTAGGCGCTATCTCACACAAAAGGCAAGCTTTGCACTGGTTTGTTTTGTTTTGCCAGCGTTGCTAGGCATTCGTCGACCCTGATGCAGGCAACTCGGCGCAAAGTGATCGACTCTGCAGTCTTGTGCAGTCACGTGCCGGCTAGATTCCGGCGTGAATTGCACTTTGCGAAGAAAGAAACTTTGTCTCACTCCCTCTCTTTAGCTCTTTCTCACTTTGCTTGCAAATGCGACTGCTAGATACGGACACCAAATATTTGCTGTATCAACAGCAATCTAAAGTACATTCAGCAATATAACCACGGGGAAAATGGCCGACTGACAGACTTTCAGCAACATTCATATAGAAGAGCTGATGGTTTATATGTCTGATCCTGTATTGCCAACGATGGCAATAGTACCCATAGTACCTAGGCTATAAACGCAAACGTGCTAAATTATATGCCATTTTCTTCATTTCGTGAATTCAAATTTGACCGCGATATCAATCAGCCACAGGGCTTATACGGAAAACATTGCCAGCGTCGTTATTTCCACTCGAGTCACCGCCTTCTCTCTCTCTTCCCAAGACAGAAAACACCACGGCCTATATGATTTACGAGCGGCCATCAAGAAGGCGCTGATAAGATGAAGAGTGCAGGTCGATAAGATAGTCGGCTGACTTATCGACGAGACTGTTAACTTGCAGACGTATCAAGTGTGTGGATCGCCCCCCCCCCCCCCCCTCACCCTTCCCTCCTCGAGACGAGGGTAAATACGGGGAGGGCAATGTCAGGGCGTCTGGTCACATGTTGAGTGCTGTTTTTAGTCTCTTGTAGATTGCTTTCAAAGCCCTGAGACGTGTACTTAGGGAGGTCTAGATGCTCAAGACAAATACTGAAACACGCTGTGTAAATTAGCACTGAACGGTCTAAGACTGGCCAATATTTTCGGTTTGTATCCACGTTTTTAGTTTCCCTCTTTTTTTTTTTAGATTAGATGAAAGTAGCGAAATCCTTAACAAGTTGCAAGTGTTTTTTTTTCAGCGTTTTTGTTCTCTACCGGCCATTTGGATAATTTGATAACATTTTGCTGAAATTATTCTTTGTGTTCTCATCACGGCCCCCTGCGCTTTACAGCGAGCTAAACAATGATGATTCACAAACAATTTCGTCTAAATAGTTACCAAAATTAATTAGAAAAATTGATAGAAATTTGCATAAATTTCAATCATGACAAATTAAAAAATGAAGAAATTTAATATTGGTTTGGTTAACAATAAAACCGAAAGAAGCATGAGGAGGACTTACAGGGGACTTTTCTTACAAGCCAAACTGATAAATAAGACAAAAAAACGCTATATCTACATGATGCGGTCTCAAAATCATGTTCGCTCAGCCCAAATCCCTAAAACCAGCTGCCATTTCCACAACCCTTGTTCCACGTATAACATCTCGGCTCGCCGTCATAAAGACTGCAGAGGGACAACGCTCAAAGCGTACTTAGCTAAACAACAAGCCTCGCCTCGTGTCACCCGTCCCGTCATGGACCAAATACCACGTGGAGGATGTCTGTCATAAAAATCTAAACCGGCAAGTGCACGTGCCAACAAAAAAAAATGCCTACATAGAGTTTCAAATCAGTCGAGAGTCCCAGCGCTAATGTCAAAACGGTCCGCGCGAAAATTATGAACTGAACAAAAGGACGATAAACGACAAAAATGGCGGTCGTCCAGAGAAGGAGTCACCGTCGTTTTTTGTGTTGAGAAATTTAATTGCGTTATTTCTCGAATATTACTCGCATTTGAAACGGGTTTATGAACAATTCATCTTCTTTAATGCCAACCTCAACTATTAATATACACTTTTATCGATATTTTGTGTCATAATTTTTTAAGTATAAAGGTTTATTGCAAAGGACGCCCGCCAGCGCCATCGCGGCAATGAGCGTCCATGCAATCTTTACCGTCAACCCGCCACACTGTCCCATGAGTATTCATATTAGAATGACAAACAGCCACCTGGATCACTCACCTGGAACAAAAAAGAAATCACAGAACATTAGTAAAGATCGTTCAATACTTCCAACACACATTGCTGAAAGAAACAAAATACTTTGATTTGTGATGTTTAATGACGCACTTTTTTTGATAACGAGTTCTGTGGCACCGGTACAGGAGCATCGGTGAATGAGCGAACGATGAACCTAACCTAGCCTACAAGGGTGGTAGGAAACCCGGTGCTGGCACGTAGCCTTCTCCTGTTTATGAGCACCAAGGGGACCATCGGCTTAACGTCCCTTCCGAAGGACGGTACAACGTTAACAACAGGATTCCTCCACAAATCCATGCTGTCGAGAGGTTGATTGGCAAGAGCACTAGAGTCAACATTTGCTGTGAAACGTTACCACAGGCCTTGACGAACAGTTCCCGACAGGTCCTGACAGGCCCAAACAGGAATTAAAAAGCCTGATAACGCCTATCTGCATGTACCATAGCCGATTCTGCGTAATGCGTGATAACGGCCAGTGATAACGCTTCGTGCGTGTGGAAATGCGTCCGTCATGCGTGCCCAGTGTTTGCGCTATCATGCGTGCCTAGCCTACGCAATTTCACGCGAAAAGCAACGCAAGGAATTTCGCGGCGCTGTCTGCTGCGCTTTCCGTTTCAATGATGAAAGATTTTGAGATGAATTTGGGCAATTTAATGATCATGATCACCCTCTCATTAATGGGGACTCGAACCCTGATCCCCCCGGTGTTGATCTAACCATCTGTACTAGTAGGACACAACCTTTTTGATTAGTGAAGTAAATTATTGCACTATAGAGAGGAAATTAGAGTATTTTATGAATATGACCTATCTCAAATCAAAGTTAATTCAAACTTAAATACAATTCATACAATTTGATTCATTTAAAAAGCCCCAAAATGCTTTTGCGGGCAAGAATTCTTCCAATGTCATGCAAAATCGAGTAAACATTTTACTTTTTAATAATAACTATTACATGGTTGCACTAGATAATATTCTGCGATCACCTCTGAACTGTTTGAACCCATTTGAACCAAACTTTCGACAAAACGTCGACCCCCCACACCCCCTACGCTCTTCTCATAAACCGAAGACAACAATTCGAAAGGCACAAACAAAGCGATGTTGCTAGATTGCCACCAATCATCCCATATTTCAAGTCCCGTCGAAAGGGTCCATTATATGTTGGCCCATCGGCACCATTGATTACGCTACCAAGGGGCAAAACAGGACCCTTTGTACCGGACCTAGTCCATCCGCTTCGAATGGCAAGGTGCATTGCCTACATGCTGGGAGTTGTTTATGGTTATTGCCCGGCGATTCTTCTCATGGTAGCATCCCTCAAACGGGATACAGAGACCCATTGTTAAATGTCCAGAATAGCGGGGAAAAAGACACTCCAGAAAGACGAGAATAGTTCTTGGGTAGTACACACATTTCTATCGGCTTCGAATCGGGTTTGGTCAGTCTGAGCTTATTTTAAAAATCCTCTTGGCGAGAATTACCGATCGACAACTTCCAACTAACATCGCCCATAGACGGAGTCACCCGTCGTTTTGAGTTTCAAGAAATTTAAGTTCGTTATTTCTCGCAGATTACTCGCATTTGAGACGCACAAATTAATGCAAACCTTAACTAATAAAATACCCTTAAAGAAATGCGACTCCTAATTATTTAATTGCAGAGATTTGTTAAACATACATTATATTTCTCGCGGTGGATAGTTACAGAAATTGCATATTGCTGTAGAACTTTTTGCCCTGCATATATTTTTGGATTTGAGAATTAGCTGCATTCTTACAGACCTATCCGGACCGGGGCAGTAATCACAGGTCAATAAATCAGAACGCAGACTACAAAGCAGTGTTTCTGAGACCCCCATCGCCGGGTGTCCATGATTGCCTAACTAATTCCATCCCCATGGTTCGGCCAGCGATGATTAACGATCGTGCATTTCCGTGCGTCTCCGTGACGTGAAACCTGAAGCCCCGAGGACATGCGCTAAATTACCCCCAAGAACTTTAGAAAGCGGCTGAAAAAACAAGTGGTTGGGGGATGACCAGGCACACATGGGGGCAACAAAAAAAACGGGCGGATCTTTTCGAGGGTAGCGTGCCTTTTGCACAGGCGCATTAAGGCAAGCCGACTTCTTGATCGCATCGCTTCGTTTTTGAAAACAGTTTCAAGACAGCTTTTAATATTATGCTATTTTTTAAGATGATGTTTTTCGTAGCTAATTTTTAAAACAAACTATCAAATACACAAGGTTCAATGGTAGCTACGACGTTCGGTCACGAGCTTCTCAATTCTGCAATCTTTTCTAACGGTTTTGGAGCCATATTCAAACACACGGAATTATTTAGCAGCCCGACCAATGGTATTGTGGTACAGTAAGTGCCTCCAGCTTTCGCTGAGTAACCACGGCAACCACACGCAATGCCCATGTTTGTTACTTCAATGGCCGCCGAGTGTCATATTTATTCAACACATTACGCAATTGGCAAACTTGCCTGTCGTCAAGTTGATATCTCAGCAAGGTGAACGTGGAATACAATCACTACCTAGAAATACCGAGGCGCTTTGAGCAAACAAGCCATGCCTTGTTGCCTTCTAAACAGCACGTGTATTGCCTCGGGGCACAAGGAAGCGGTGCTTTTTGTTGGCAACGTTACGAAGGTGCTCACAGGGGGCTGTGGGCAAGCGAATTGGATCCGATTAGCGGTGGCCAAGAAAACATGCGAGGCCGGGAGTCGAGGCACGGTCCGTTGATAGTCGGGTTCGGTTTCATTTGGCGGTGAAATGGCCGTCTTTAAAAGAAGGTGATATCGGTAGTTTAGGGAGGATCTCAGTGGCATTGTGTTGAGATCGAAACAAAGTACAAAGCTATTTTAGAACACCAATTAAGTTCCTGTAAAATTTGGAGGGGTCATTTTTGCCCTAAGATAGCCCGACGCCATGCTGGTGTTGTATTTTCAAAGCCCCGAAGGCTAGAGGCATCTTTGCTCACAGCAGCTTGTTGGGTAATTAAGACGGACCGTCTCGGCGCCTTGGATGCCAAGTATCTCCACGTGAAACAACCCGGAACGCGTTGACTGGGCTAATGAACGCGTTCATCACTAGCATGGGCAACAGGTGACCCCCCTCCCGCCCACCACCCATTCGGCGACATGTGCTGCTTTGCTTGGCGGGCGATTATCATTAGCCGAGTCTTTGCAAGGAACACGTGGTCGCCCTTCTACCACATTTCACTCAACACGTGTGAGGCTGTCTGGCTCCAAACCACCCTTAAAAGGGAGACCAGGGCTTCAAAAAAACCATATCTTTCCTAGACAATAATTTTATTATAAACTGTAATTATAGTTAATTTTTTTTCAGTTGCAATTAAGTTTTTCCTTGATTCACTTTTAATTTGATTCCAGTTATGGGATTTTAGTCGTGTGTGTGATGGGGAAGTCTAAAAAAGTGCCGACAAGCGTAAAACGAAACAGGGCACCAATATTAAATGCTCTGCGGTCTCCACGTGGAAACGGTGGGTGCCACCCGATCCCGATCGAACAAACCTCCATAATTTAATAATTACGCCTCAAAATATCGATGCTTGTTTGACAGTCGTTGACGTTTGTATTACAAAATATTTATTGAACGCAAACGCAGTCTCAAATCCGAGTTGTCTGCGGCAAATAACGAATTGAAATTTTCAACTACTTGATATGACGGTTACTCCACCTATGGTTGTCCGCTATTTTTTTCGATAAATTGGGTATTGGTCGATAATTTTCGCGAACATAGTTTCAAATTTGTGTCGAGACTCTCACTGAACTTGTAAACCTAATGGTATTACAAAAAATGAACGCTTTCTGTGAAGCGTATCTAGAAATGTGAAATCTGATTTAAATTGCAAACTCTTGCAATGCGCGGGGTATTTTATTTTTAGAAACACTATAAACGTCTCGAAAATCGATGCACCAAACGGGTACTCGAACCCCGATCTCCACCTATGTACCCCTAGGTCCCCTATGTACCTATGTCGCCTATGTACCTATGTACCTGTGTCGCTCTAAACCATTGAAAGATCTAAAAAAAAAACTGTTATTTGATAATTTTAGCTGTCAGTTTAATATTATTCCAGTCCATTCCAGTTTTAGAAGAAATGGCACTTAAAAACGCACTGGTCTTTGCTATCTTTGGGATATTATTTTTAAATTATATAGGTACTTCTTTGACGATCTGTATTGGGATATCAATTCCAAAATAAGTTGTAAATGGGTTTGACCGTTTCTTTTTCGGTTGTTCGCTTAGCAATGCTATATACCCCGACCCATGGGCCAATATAATGACACGAGTGGGTCTGCGTTTGGTAGAGAGACTCGAATGGTCGAAGGACATGCTCTAAATTACCCTGGCCGATGATAATGACAGGGTCCTCGCGGCAAATCGCTCGGGTGGACGTGACGTGATTGAGAATCATTTCGATGCCATGGGTCTCAAGCCCAAAGGCTGCTGCACGTGGAATTGCCATGGTAACTCAACCAGGGTCGGAGGCAGGTAGGTACCTATTTTGTTTTGGGTGGTAGACGTTGGTTGTCTGAATTATATCTAGACCAAAAGATTTGCGGACACATTTTTTTCTGATAATCGTTAGTTATACTTGCATTTAAGTACACAGGTGTAAGAAAGAAATTTCACCCTATATCTTGCAACGTTTATCTGGTGGATACTTCATGTTACTGTGTAAGTAAAATGGTTCGGTGCATTCTTTATACTTCGGGTAATGTTTATTTGCTACAAAAAAGGTTGAATATAAATATAAATGTGTTTGTGTACCAATGTTTGCAAGATAACTAGAACGTTATGCACTTAGGAATTATTTTGTGAATATCAGCACCCTACATTCCGAGCGACGCGCACTCTTTCACTACGCTGGAAATTGAAAAAAATCGAAATGGCCAATTTTGTGAAGGCAAAAAGATCTAAAACACTAAAATTATCACCTGTCTCTGCCAGCAAAATATCGCAAAACTGCGAATATTTTACCCAAGGTTTGGCAAAACGTACAAGGCAATGAATTATGAAACCAGACCAGTTATCATTTGAAACAGAAGTGGGCTGGATTTCGATAAGTCACCGCCTACCCTGGGGTGTGTCACAGGGATCGAACCAAACACCGTGCCCCACAGAGCCAACCATAATACATGCAAAGAACCCCCCCATGGATACCGAGTACATGATGTGGTCCAGGTAATGAATCTTGCAGCGGAGGTAGGTATATCACCAGCCACATCTAGCAGATCGAGTCTGCCAAAGACACGGGTCCAGTCGCTCACTGCATGACGTCGGAAGGCCCCGCTGACTTTTTAAAGTCACTACGTTACAGTGACTTCACCCTGGGGCCATCCATGCACACGGCCACTGTTTGGGCCGGAGAGGTTGGAGGAATTGAAAAACGGTGATGGGTCCGGTACTGGATGGGTGATCATTATGCACATGACCAGTTCTGTTCGGGGGAAAGATTGTAAGTTAAGCAACACTGCGCTCGGTCGGGTTTTGGATAGGTGACCGCCATGCACATGACCAGTTCAGTTCTGGGAGCGGTTTCTGGGATTACAGTTTACTTATATTGCGCTGTGTCAGATGTTTGATAGGTGACCACCATGTCATCACCAAAAGAAACACAATCTAGTCTAACAATAACTCTACTTCAAATCAACTTCTTAAAAGGTCCTGATTAGACAATAGGTCGGTAAAATTCGGGCGTCTTCGTGAACAATCGCGTCTCATCTTTACGCAAATCACCGTGGCATGGAATCGGAGACAAAAAGGAGACAACAAAGAATAAAAAAAAAAGCGGAGCATCGGGCGTTACAAAGCACTTGATGCAAGAAAGAAACAAAATCTACATGTCGGAGTGGCGAGTGTTATGATGAACTACGCGGAGGAATTCGTTCATTTCACGGCCCTCGAGACATTTTAAGGCAAGGCAGGGACGAATTGCAGTCCTCGCGAGAGACAAAAAGACAGATTCAGTGCAACTAAGACTCGCCGTATCGGCCCACGTCATGGTAATGCGATGCATTTGTCTCTCGACTGGCAACCATCTTGATTGCACGCGAGCACTTAGGAAGGCGGTAGCGAGTAATGGGACTGCGTCGTGACACACTTAAGGGGGGGGGGAGGGGGGGTCTAGCCGGGAATCGAACCTAGAACCAGATAAAAAAAATAGAAAAAACTGAATAAAATCTCCATTTTTGTTCCGGTTTTTTCAATTTCTTTTTACGCTTATCCAACGATTAATGACACTACAGCACTCGACGTAGATGGCCGTGATATCGCCTTCGAAGCTAGACAATTTTTTTTCCTTGTACGTTGTCCAAAATTTGGGTGAACAATGCTCTTTTAGGTGAGTTCCTTTAGGAGAGTGTTCCGCTATAAATGAATCCATTTTCCTGACGGTTCCTTAGCACTATAGATTTAAGAAAAACTATTATATTACTGCTCTTACCCTTGTTACTAGTATATGTTACGAAACGTCGGGCAATTTAGTAGCCCTTTATTTAGCATTCAAAACCCAGTTCAAATAGTTTTTCTTAAATCCATTTTCCGCACAACTTAGTTCACCAACTTGAACGGTATTTGTCAGTGTAATTCAGTTACACAACCTAGACAACGTTCAGGTCCCCGTACACATCTCAACGCGCCAGGGTGCACGTCATTACCATGCCCGTCCCAGGCTGGCTTAGCACATCCTATAGTTCCAGGAATGCAGGGCTAAGGGCCGATGTTAAAGTGAAGAGGCCTGCAGGGTTTTCTAGACGACCATTAGCTTCGTGAATACAACTCTGGCCGTTGCCATCGTGACTGTCCGTACACCCCCGAGCGGTACCAACGATACGGTCAAACAGAGACACCCGGTTGTCTAGTGGATCGAGCGTCGGTTCGGCCGATACCGAGACACTAGGACGCCCGATCGGGACATGGGACGAGCGGGAGTTCGACCGCCTGACCGCAGCTAATTTCAAGAGATTTATAAAAGTCTAGGAAGCAGTGGTGGATCGTAGGGTCGATAAAATCAATGTCTCAAAAATCAAAATCAATCTAGCGGCTTATGATTCGTTGCACCCCAGTATAATGGGAGACTCAAATGCACGTGAGTGAATGTCAGAGTCGAAAGATCCCGAAGAATGAAGTCCAGAAGGTTGTAAACCTGCAGAGAACCTTCAATCAAACGTAGGCAATCACAGCTTGTGTCATTTTAATGGTAAAATGTCACAGAATATCACTATGCCTTGACGGAAAACTAAGCGAAAAGTACAATTCAAAAATGTTTCCGGAGTACGGATTCACATTCAACACGTTGCCGGTTTTTCAGCGGTACGTTATAAACATAACAATCCGTTAATTTATTATGCGGTTGGTAACAGCTAATCAGAACTGATGTTTTTGTTCAATTGATTGGAAGTCGCCATGGCAATTGCTTCTACAAAGGGGTGAACGACAAAACAATTTGACGCGTTTCCAAGGCGACGGTGGTCATGTTGTTTCCGTTGCCACGGCAACCCGGGCAAAATGTCCGTGCAAATGACAGTCATACAGGAAAATAGTTTCTTCTGACAGGACAACTGAAAGTGATTGCAACGAGAAACGGCACGGAGAGTCATACAATCTCTGCACGGAGATCTTTGTGTTTCTTGCTGCAATCCGCGCTCGTGTTTTGTCTCTAAAGGAAGTAGGCCTCGGCTTTCACCTGGCCTTTGGAGGAACGGAGAGACGTTGCGCAGAGGTTGGTACACGTACTATGATTGATTCGTGATGCTTAACGACGCACTGTCTTGACAACGAGCCCTGTGGCACTGGTCTAATGGCGTCGGTGAATGCGTGGGTGATGATAAAGCTAACCTAACCAGAAGGGAATAGGATGCACCCGGTGCCGACACGTAGCCTACTTCTGTCGCACCAAGAGGACCACGGACTTAACGTCCCTTCCGAAGGACGGTACAACGCGAACAACAGGATTCCTCCACAAATCCATGCTGTCGAGAGGTTGATAAGCAAGGCGACAGAATTATATATACCTTGAATGCAAAGATTTCTCTGCAGAAAGCCTTAAGTGGCTTAATGGAGCTAGGCACCCATGTTTTTCTCAGGTTGGAATGAAGTCTAGCATGCACATAGGTCTATCACGTGACGGGCACTGCGTTTTTTACTTTGCAATAAGAAAGACTGTCTCGTGTTTCTTGCTGACGTCGTCGATGCGCCGTAAGCAGGTTCCACCTCGCATGAGCAGACCAAAGAGTCGTCGCCTTCCTTGGTAATCGGTGAATAAGGTACCTAGATAGGTGCAGGATTCGCTCGCCGTTTGGACACGTTACAAATGGAAAATTCCTTATCAGAAATTATCAAATATCTTGTCACGGAATGTCCAGCTCAAAGTCTCTGTACCTATGTCCTTGCAGCACAAGCTAGCTGGCTCACGGCCGACTTGCTCCCCTCGGTACGGTAATACAAGAACATCGATGCATAAAGTGCATGTACGGCATGCACCAACATGGACAGACTGGTCCGAAGAGACAAGCTAGCAGCTAACACGGCCCGTCGGAGACATGCCCTTATATTGTGGGCAGGCTGCACTGGTTGCAGCTAAAAGAGGCAGTGTCTGGAGACGTGCTCCACTTCAGCTGTCTTGAGATTCGCGAGCCAAGGTGGCGAGCGAAGGAAGCCTCATAGATAAACTGAGCGTGCAAACTTTGCGCCCTTCCTTAGGCAAACAACTGTTGCGGTGTGTCGTAAATTTCGCGAAATTTGTGTGAAAATGAGCTTTTTTAAAGTCGGTCAAGGCGAATTTTAACTTAGGGACAGCTTTTATTTCAAAGTTATGGTCCAGTAAACACAGATTTGCTCCAAATTTGAGTGAGAAACTTGAACCGTACGCTCTCAAATGAAAAAAATAGGCCAAGATTAACGGGTGTAGTTTCAAAAGTTTAGTCTCCGTCAAAACGTTTTCATAGACACTGGACAGTTATCTCCTGAGCTGAGACCACGTCGACACTCTGTACACTGGCAGGCGTACAAAGTACCAAACGTCAATCCAGTCTCGAGGGAGTGTCCCTTTTGCCAAAGCACTCAGTCGCTAGATAACATCTCCGATCACGATGCCCCTAAGAGCTCTGAGCCAAGTCATCGAGAGAAATGCATGAGATACGACGCTTTGTTTCGCTAGTTGCCCGAGGGTGCGAGAGAGACGGGAGATCGGCGACAACGCGAGAGGAAAGGAGACGGCGATATATGGACAGGTTTTATATCAGAACCCATTGTGAGAGGCTGTGTGAGGTGATAGCATGTTATTTCCTACTGCTGTAAGTTAAAAGCTATATCTTTATACTCAAAGGCAAAACCATTGTGATTGGATTTGTGTCTTTGAAGAGCGAGCAATCTGCTAATGTGGACATAGTACAGGAGGTTTTGTGACTTGAAGACATTTTGAAACTTATCAGCACGCTTTAGGGAATCAATACTTGTTCCAAACAGTCGGAAAATACAAAAACAGTGCATGGAAAAAGTTAGATAACAATTGTTTGAACTACAGTATGATTTCGCCACAGAAAAAACGCGTTTATATACATTTTGGGTCCCATTTAAAAAAAAACTCGTCCTTCCGATTTTTTTCAAAATACCAGATAGTTGAATATCAACAACCATAAGCTAAACTGGAAAAATGTGGAACCGGGATAGGTACCCGGGACATCCCTATTGTCGGTTTGGTGCTCTCCTAGCTGAACTATCTGGGAACACAGATTCCAGTTTCGCGGTGTGGGGTAAGGGATCCGCTCGAGACGAATACTCTTCCTCCATTCGCAGTGACAAGCGCTGATGATGATGGTGATGATGATGATGGCGTTGCTTAGCGACCTTCCACTCTCCAAGAGGAACATAAAACTCAGTGAGTCGAACGATGTCAGCCTAAGTTTCATGTTCCTATAGAGAGTAGCGTCCCTTTCCTCGGCGGCCGAACGGGTTGACGCACTGTACGGTCTAATTGCAAGTCTAGCATACTAGCCTAGAAGGAAAGGGAAACCAAAAGCCAAAACGTAGCCAATTTCTGTCGAAGAGCACCAAAGGGGCCACTACGGTGATAATACGATGACCGGTGTTTTCTACACGCCCGTGGTCACCCATCCAGTACTCGATACAGAGCAATCTTGCTCAACTTCGATGATCTCACGAGGACCGGTATTTGCAAACCAATACACAGGCCCAGCATATGGTAGGCTGTCGGCTAGGAAAAACAACGCGAAAGAGATATATGACATACGTTACTGAAATACACGTTATTCTTCTCCTCACATAACTTCCCACCAGGTCCATTTCTTGGGGTCATCAACGTTCTATGCAGATTTTATTGACGGCTGACAGGGAAAATTGTGCCAACTGTGAGCTAATAACTCCACCCTCAGGTTCGATTCGCGGATCTTCGGGCGTCTCCAACATACAAAGTGTGTTTCCATGTCTACACGAAGTGACGTACATAAAAGTAAAAACTGCCTTCGAGTTCGCCATGGGCAAGTTCTTGGAGGTGTTTGACAGGCTAGTGAGACTTTGGCAAGAAGGTATCAAGTCCGGCTTGCCGGACAAGAAGCTCGACCATGGGCTCTAACCATCGAGTTTCATATTTAAACGCCCACCGTTAATAACTTTCTGCAGACCAAACGAGCCGGTGACACTTTTTAACGGGTTTTTGCTATCCGATGGCGCTTTATATCTACTTAAAAGACATCTAAATTATAATATTAACGACTCGAAATAACGATACATATATATCAATCGTTAAAGTTAACATTTACGATGATTAGTAGAGCGTAAACCAGACTCAAATGCGAGTGAACAGAACGAAATGAACTAAATCAGCGACTTTATCTCTGGGTCAGCTCCTTTTTCTGACGGTTAAGTGGTCATTTGGCAGGTATTCTTCACAAAGAAACTTAAAAATCAGCGCTATGGTATTTACGTTATTAGCTTGGAAAGGGGGGTAATAAGCACAGGGGGTTTAATTGTTGCACATTAACGCATTCAACGTAGTAAAATCTTTGACCGCGTGTCTACACCACGAGCGACTGGCTGATCGTCCATCAATTAGGCGGTGCTAAGACTCGGCCAGGTTGATTGCTTCTTGGCATGCAATCCGCGCTTGTTTGGCGGCACTGCCCCCTTGCGAGTTGCGACCACTTTACCGCAAGAAATCGCTGCGTTATTACACTGAACAATCTGAAGTTTTACGACAAATCGTATTGCAGGTTTTGTCAGGTTTTAAATTGTTTAACACAACTTTAACACGAATTTAATCTCTTCGAATTATGTCATTGGATTTGCGATATTCTCTGTAATAGCATTATTCTGTCAATTAACAGAACAATCGAATGAAACATTTGGTGAAACAAACGTTCACATTAAGTCATTTACTTTACTTTATTAGGAATATAATCGATCATCGTTTTAGTATTATTTAAATTAATCTTAATGCAATTGGCAGACTATTTTCTTATGGCAAGCACTGCTACGGTGGTCATTGCTAACCGTCCTAATGTCAAACCCCCAAGGGTAGAAGCCGGGGTTCGAGACCCCGATTAGGCAGTGTTCATAAAAACAAAAACTTACCAAATCAATCGCTATCATCCCAAGAGAGCAAAGATTGTATGTCTTAAGTCACCTCTAAGTCAGATGTAGAGTCACCACTTGAAGTAGATTCTAGATTGGTTCGAGTGACACCCTCCGAGGCGATGGTGGATAACCCAATGTTTTTTTTTGTTGTCCCGAAGATTCCGACGGGAATTCCTGGAGCCACGTCTGGCGCTCGGCAAAGACCAGATGGCTCTCGGGTGTGATCCGGAATCGCATAGAGTTCTCATGACAACCAGGCTGCTGTACCAACCGTTTCATCGAGGCTTGCCTCCCTAGAGTCTGCAGACAGTTTTACCACCCTGGCCTGGGGTCCCTAGGTACCTCTGTCACCCAATTGGACCTACGGTGTTCAACCAGTTCTCATCTTCAAACATTCGCAGGATTGAAACCACTGATTAAAATGGCCGACACACAACATTTTAGCAACATTTCCCTATCAGCTCTTATGGGTGAACGTTGCTAGAATTCACTTCGCCACTTTTAGTGTGCCTCTAACACTGTACCACCTGTCAGTTGGGAGGCAAGCCAAGAAGCTACAGCGTGTAGCTAGCTTGGTTTGATCATCGACACATAGGAGTTTCCCATAACAAGGCGGCGGTGTGTTTACAGTTTACACTGCGTGCACTTGTTATTGCACCGTTTTTAGAACTTATTCAATGGCGCTAGCTGTCAGAGCGTTGACAGTCTTGCAAGATTGTGTAGAGATTGTCTAATTTTAACTAGATCATGTCTAAATTTAGTTTCATTTTCGTGTTATTCATATTTCTTCTCGATTTAACTAGGATCTTCCCTAGATTCAATCTCGAATCGTCTAAATAGTGTCAATATTTGTGAAGATTGTGTCACGGTATTTGTTGCACGGTGTGACGTCATCGGTCGGCAGGCGTCGCCACGTTGGGTGCCCACGACTTTGACGCGTTTGTAAAAATAAAAATAAAAAGAGGCGAAAGATTGAACTTGGACGACGAGTACTCGCTCGAATTCGAATGGTAAGAGAAACAAAGATGTGCCATGTGCCGGACAAAGACAGCCAGCACTCCCGACAATATCTGGGCGAGATCTATCTGTACCGAGATAAACGCGTCTAAACGCCTCTCCTGGGGCCGAGCACACTTCACGGTCGTATCGAGGTGGACGTCTCGCCGGGTAACGGGCGTGCCTGGCCAACGCCCCTACCCCGAGGGCAATGCATTGTGTGCACGGGGCATGCATTTTGGGCACCCACCTTCAAGGTACACATAAAGAGAGAGAATAAATACCTGGCTTATCTCGTATAGGTTGCAAGAGATAGACTTTTCATATTCGAGTGCAAAGTGAGCTTGTTGGAAATTAAATAAGAAACAACTTATCAATTCTTTGACAATGGTTTTCTTGTGTGAGTGTGTTATTATTATTGAAAAGTAATTCAATTTCACTACACTGCAAGATGTTTGAAATATTCTGTCAGTTAACAAATGTGGCTGTCTTTTTCGAGAGCGGTCGAGCGATGCGTAACACATCTGTCAAATCTCTGGCAAAGTAAGTCTAAGGGAAATTTGCGGCAGCAAAATAACTGATAAAAATCATTATGTGCTAAGGATTTACGCTTAAATTAAGACCATCTTAGCGCCTTCTTAACTTTAAGAGGATATTATCGATCTTCTTTAGAATTCACAATTTGATTCTGTAATGGCTCAAGTCAAAGCTTTAAGCTAAAGATGAGTTGACTAAAGATTTTGTGCCTTCTTTGTCGCTGTTAGAAGCCAGCTTTATGCACCTATAGCCAGTCGATTGACAATCAAAGTCAGCTACGAAGGTCGTTTAAACATTCCTTGACAAGAATAATTAAGACGAGGAAATGTCATTTAGAATGACGTTTTATTTACGCCTCTAAAGAAACATTATAAACTGTATTTCCTCCATTCGACAAGACTAGGGTAATTGTCGATGCCATCACGGGCACTACCAAACTCTCACAAATATTTAGTGGCCGATAGGTTACACATTTTTGAGTGGGTATCCAGATTGTAATTAAAAATAATTGTAATTTGCTATTGAATATCCAGTGCACAGGTTATCGGTCCAACGTTGAATGGTTTTCAAAACGTCTATACCTACCATGGGCCAGACTGGTTTTGAATCTCCGCTTAGGTGAATTTCTTGCACTGGTAATCGACAAATTGCAACTATGGTTATGGTTACTAATGGTTTGCTTTGTTATTGCTTTTATAATTTAACCTCTCATTGCAGAGCCAAGCAAAGTAAACATAGGCGACCTCGAGAGTCGCATGTACATTTCATATTCCGTCGTGCCAACCTAGCGGCGACATGGTTCACTACAGTCACAGCATATTGGATGCACCCTCAGTGGATGTAACATTGTAAAAAAAAAATAACACTCCTTTTGAAACTTTTCGAATCCTGAAAGCATTTTATAAAGCGGAAGAATTGTTCATATCTATTATAAATATAACTGACGTATCCAAGGACAGGTTGTCTAGGTATTTTGACTGAATAAGGTCAAGTTAAAATTCTTATAGCCATTCGGACTCTAGTTTAGAGGGTTTGCCCATATGTTTTGTACCATAGTTAAGAAACGAAGCCAAGGGTTTGTATGTAATATTCCAAGTTAGGGTATAAGTCACATAAGTCGAGCAAATTCTGCAATGACGTAATAGATCCACCGCCAACGCAATAAACTAGCAGACGCCATATGACTACACAAAGCCTTCATGATCCTAAAGTGTGCTAAAATTAGACAAGACGACGCATGTGATGACATTTTTTTTCGCCAACGAGTTCTAGTTCCCAAATGAAACGCAAGCAGGGTTTGAAAAGTGACAAAAAATGCTATTAGTCCGAATTTGAATGCGAAAAGACGACGTCATAAGTCGGCGAATGACTTAAACGTACTCTTTTTTTATAAGGAAAAATCTAGAAAAAATCGGTTGTCAAAAGAGCCTTTTTTTGCCGCATGTCTATGTTCCTGTTTGCGACGTAATTTCATCGGATGACGATCGCAAATCGAGCCTCGTTGGACACATCGGTGGTCTACGCAAACCAGTCCAACCGGGCTTCGAACGAGGACCTCCAAACGTTCACCCCGAGGTCGGGTGGTCGTTGCCCAAACATGGACTCCAAACTGCATCGAGATCGGCATGCTATCTGAACAAGGAAGCGAATGCAATCGATGCATTTTTCGACGCTCTATAAGGTCGTGTCCGAATCGATCCAGTCTTCACCGAGATACAAACCCGAACCAGTGACTTATCGGAAAGCAAAAAAATACACGAACCAGGCGACTCCTTATTACTCAAACGTTTCAACTCTGCCGACGCCGATAACGAAGTATTCACGTCGAGGAAGTCAGAACCGATAGCGAGCTTTGTTTTCGTTTTGCAAGCACAATATCGCTCAAGCTTTGCGATTGGCTAGCCCGGGGCGCAGAGACCTTATTCGATGCTCAAAGACTTTCTAATACTCGATGGAATGATTGGTGTTGTCGGCCGATAAATTACGTAAATACGTGCCACGATTTTCCATGTAGCGTTTCGACACATTTTGGGGCACTTAATTTTCCCCTCCCTGGATATGACATTCAACCTCTATTGCTATGTACCCACATAACGAGCGTAAACCTTTGAATTGTTCCATCAGAGATCGTTATCACCCTAGACAAGCAATTGGTCAGACAATACTCATCGAGGAATGACGGAGTTATGTCTGGGGTGGGCCACGAGTTGTAAATAGAAACGATTTGAATCAGAAATTAATGAAACAAATTGAAGAATCAGAAATAAATCTGGGGAGATTAACAATTTTAGGATCTTGAACTAAACGATTCTAATTGGTTATTGGTCAATGATAGCAACCCTCTCTTTCTGCAATAGATAAAGGGTATATCTACGTCACAAAAGCGCGTTTTTAATCTACAATGACCATGGCATGCAATTAATGAGTTACCTTATCCCTGGCTTTCCGAAGCCAAGGTCCAAATACACCTAGTCTTCGACTTGCACCCTAATATACCGAAATGCGACGTGTCTTACCTTCCAAACCAGTCGCACTCGTCGCCCATGATGTCTGCACGGGTCCCGGTGAACGCAGCCATCATCGCCGCCAACACGAAGGCGACCAACGCCGGCCAAGTGGCCAGCCCACGGCGACACACTAGCATAGCTAGGACCGGTCACACATGTCACTGGAAATACCTGTCCGTACTAAAAACAGCACGGAAACAGCACATCACACACGCAACAAACACACTAGGTGCGAAAACACAAAGAGAAACACACAAAATACACAGAAAACACGTAAATATCCAATGGCTTTCACAGATTTTCTCGCAAAAACTTGCGCGCGTTCAGACACAAGACGAGCGTGACCTCACCGCTTTGTGGTTGCATCGGTACTGACTGTGATTCTGTGGGAATCGAGTGGCGGTGGTGGCGACCTGTGGCTTCCCCCACCACTCGTCGCGTCACCCACTTGTTGAGCGACGGTGGCGCTGGCTAGCGGCAACGCACTCAACATCGACTTGTTGTATCTATGGTAACGGGATGTTGTTGATGAGATGGTATTTGCATGGATTGCGTTGATTGTGGCGAGATGAATAAGGAAATGTTCATTGCATTCAGTCAGTGGACCAGATCGAAGAGAACTTTGCGATCGGCTTGCTGGATCGATCGGCGACGGCTTGATTCACTTGTCGACAAAAGTTTACAGCTTTATTCACATCGAATGGCTTTTGTAGAAAACTTCGAAAACACAGTTTTTCTGTTAGGTGGGAAGCTGGATTTAAACTAAAAACTTCTTGAAATCACCACCCGGACAACTATTCATACAAATAAACTCCATTCCAATCTAAGAAAAAAGCAGATTTGCATATTTAAGTTTAAAATATAAGTCCACTGCTTGGTTACAGCGTCGTAGAACGCATAAAAATAAGCCAAACTCACGATCAACCAATGAAACGCAGTCAAATTGATACCAACCAACTTTTATATATTGTCCGCTAATCGTACTCGTCCGATCCTTGCTCGTCTGATCCTTGCTCGTCTGAGCTGTACTCCTCGTAATCCAGATCGTCATCCAAGAAGCCCGCAGGTTCGTCATCGATTCTCATGTCCCCTGCAAGGTAGCGAGCCAACGCCTCCTTTTCAGCGTCGTCCACGTGGGACACTTGGACCTCCTCGACAACCTCCTCGATCTCCTCGTCGCCCTCCTCGCCCTCGACAACGCCGACCTCCTCTGGCACGGACTCCAGCGAGTGTTCAACGTTTATGGGAGAAGGTGGAGGCGGCGGTGGAATAGCACAGGAGCCCGTCGATGAGGTGTCGCCTCCTTTGCCGGCAGGTAGGGTGATCATTTCGTCCAACATGTAGGTCAGGCAGCGCAACCTGGGGGTGGGTGATTGATTGATTTGTAGGGTTTAACGACGCACTGTTTTGACTACGGGCCATGTGGCACTGGTCTAATGGCGTCGGTGAATGAGTGAGTGATGGTGAGGATAATGATTAACCTAACCTTGGCTATAGAGGGAAAACCTGGTGCTGGCACGTTGTCTACTCCTGTCGAAGAACACCAAAGCGATTCTCTAAAGTCTAAAGGACGACAATTTACGCGAACAGCAGGATTCCTCCACAAATCCATGCTGTCGAGAGGTTGATAAGCAAGGTGAGTGAAGTTGCTGTACTAACTTTCATCCCTCCAACCTCTCTCCCGAACAGAACCGGTCATGTGTATGATAGTCAACCATACAATACCTGACTTAGCACAGTGTTGCTTAACTTTCATCACTCTAACCTCTCTCCCGAACAGAACTTGGTCATGTGTATGATGGTCACCCATCCAACACCTGACTCAGCGCAGTGTTGCTTAACTTTCGTCCCTCTAACCTCTCTCCCGAACAAAACTGGTCATGTGTATGATGGTCACCCATCCAATACCTGACCTAGCGTAGTATTGCTTAACTTCGGTGATCTCACGAGAACCCGTGTGTCAAACACGCCAAACCTTTTGGGCTGGGGATTGTATTCAGAGAGGATAAAGAAGGGCGTTTAGGAGACTAAGTCCATAGGATTCTTTTTAAAACATACTTTAACAGACATGTCAAGACTCACGCCTCCTGGCAGAACGTCTCCTTGGTAACGCGACCCTCGGCGTCCAGTGCCGGCTCCTGGGCATGCGTGCAGATCCCAAGGGTTACCATGGCTACCAAGAAAACCGAAGAAAAATATTCTTAAATCCGAGAATCCATATAGACTAATGGCTATATTACAATGTTTGGATACAAATATTTCTGCCAGCTATCAACATATCTCCATGGTCACGGCCAATTACTTCCATTTTCATCTTAACGGCAAGATCAAGAAACCATCTCGCGCTTCCAGGCCAAGACGCCCTCTAGGGAGGGACCTTAGATTCTAAACCCATGAGGAACCCTAAATACTAGGGAATACTAAATAATACTAGGGAAATACTAGCTATTCTCAGCACCCACCTGTAAGGTATTGCTGGACGCTAATGACCTCTGTGTCTCCGGGGTCAAACGCTTTGAACATTGCCTCTATATGTTCAGATGTAAAGAGCAATGGAGGTTCGGCCACGCCCCAGCGATAGCGCAGACAGCGATCCAGGAGGCCTTCCAGGTAGGTCATAGGGTCCACTGCGAAGACACCGTGAATGTTACCAGAGCCACAGGGACAGTGGCAGGATAGTGTGTCAAAGGGACAAGGCTAAGCGGTGGCCGGTCCTTGGTGCTGTTGGACAGGAGCAGCCAACACAGTGTGTCAAAGTGACAAGGCTAGGGGGTGGCCGGTCCTTGGTGCTGTTGGGCAGGAGCAGCCAACACAGTGTGTCAAAGGGACAAGGCAAAGCGGTGGCCGGTCTTTGGTGCTGTTGTCAGGAGCAGCCAACACAGTGTGTCAAAGGGACAAGGCTAAGCGGTGGTCGGTCCTTAGTGCTGTTGGATAGGAGCAGCCAACACAGTGTGTCAAAGAGACAAGGCTAAGCGGTGGTCGGTCCTTGGTGCTGCTGGACAGGAGCAGGCTGTGTGGCGGCACCGGTTTCACCCTCGGCTCTCTTTCATCTTGGTTACGTACGCGGGCTGTCGCACAGCAAGTGCCCGAGCAAGAAGTTCAGGAGCTCGAAAATTTTGCGTTGCTTAAGGTATCTCGAGGCTTTCAACTGGTCGCGGGACAGCAGGGGCAGTTGTCCCTGGAAACAAGTCGAGGAGTTCAGCAACACCGCGCTGGGTCAGGTGTTGGATGGGTGACCATCATACACAAGACCAGTTCTGTTCGGGAGAGAAATTGGAGGGATTGATGTTAAGCAACACTGCGCTGGCCAGGGTTTGGATGTGTGACCCTCACCTCATGGACCCTGTTCAGCCACCCTTTGCAGATCTGCGAGTTGACTTTGTTGTAGTTCATCGTTCAGCCGGCGAAATAGTTGCCCAGAAAGTTACCAAATATTTTCAACATGAGCGTAGCGCGTTGCCAGGCGGCGGTCCCATTGTTGTAAAGCAGCTAAAAAGTGGCCTCTGTTTAAACGTTGCTACGGCAACTCTCTGTTAGAGAAGCAAGTTGTTTTGAGGTGGATTTGCAAGCTAATGTTGCACAGATTTTGTTACATTATGGTCATAACTAGGATCTCGCGAACGCAATCTGAGTTGCGGTGTAATATGAGTGTACCGCTATTGATGGATGATATAATGTAAAGCCGATTGATTGTATTCATAAAAGCAAACCAGCCAACATTAGAAAAAATGAGCCGGAAAGTTTTGAATAAAAAGCACATACGTACCCGAAAATTTCCGAACCACTTCTTTTTTTATGAATTTCACAGCATTACGAAGTTTAGTGGAAATATATAAAATAATTTTGGCGGTAAAACTCTGAAAATGTAATGTAAATATGAAAATATTCGTACATTCGCATTTCAAAGTTATTTACAATTTTGAAATGTTTGTTTTTCGGTATTTTTGACAGATTTTTTAAGCCTAATTATCACTCTTTTACGCCTATCCTTCAAACGCGATAAAGAGCATTCGCGAAGCTAGTCTAGCCGCACTAACGCAGAATCCTTCCACATGCATTCCGCCTTACGCATCCTCGGCCAATGCAGATACCACCAACAGTTCATCTAGGCGGGCAAAGACCCATCGTACCACCGAGAGCCGATGCAGATACCACCGACAGTTCATCTAGGCGGGCAAAGACCCATCGTACCACCGAGAGCCGATGGTCACCTGTCCATGAAGACACCCCGCACCATTCTCTGTGTCCTCGATCTCCTCATGGACCATGGTAAGGGACAAAGACTCGCCAAAGGGTTGCTTTGTCTGTCCTGGGGACGGGTTGTAAGCCCATGTTTGGACAAAGGGTGCTTGGGTCTGTGGTGGTCAATGGGCAGCTTAGAAGGGGCAAGTGGACCGGCTGCTGGGGTTGGCAAGAATTTTGGCAAAACACTTCAAAGTTGCTTGGTGGCTTCTTTACATTGTTAGGGGGTTGGGGGAGAAATTCAATACGAACAAAATCTACCATTACATGAAGTTGACCAAAAGGATATTGCGTCCCATACAATTTTCTTATTGCAATATTTCTTAAACGTCATAATTCGTATTCAATGCATCTGAAATGTCTGAATTTTTTGTATTTCTATAAAATTGGCTGACTAAAGCACATTCCGTGAGAGAATGCACCCGTCCCTGTATACCAATTTTGCAACAGGGGCTGTGATAACAAATTCATGCAGAGGGCTGTGGTATGGTATCTTCTCTAACGGGCTAGCCACTGCTAATATTTATATATCTAAGTGATAGTTTAAGTCAATACATACAAATAATAAGAAAAAAACGCCCATCCAATACCTAATCCAGCGCAGTGTCACTAATGGTCTCTAGATACCTGTGATTGCTTATACCTCCAGCTGTTAACTCTGCATTATTCTACGTTACCATGGCAACGAAAACACGGTCCATTAGAAATCACGCAACAATCACTAGCCACACTACCAAGACCTAAATCCACTTCTCCAACAATCAAGGAGGCGATCCATCAAGCCATCGACAAGCCATCAATCTCGTTGCTAGGCAACCGAGCGTCCATTAGTGTTGACCAGCTCATGGTCTATGCATGGCAACGGCTGGTAACGCGGTTCAGCTATGCTAAGACCATGCTGCGCCAAAGCAGAGGCCATCTCCACGTTAGTTGCCATGGCTACTAACCGAGCTGTCACGAGTCGATCAGATAGACGTGTCAGAGCCAGGTGGCAGGAGGCGATTAGAGTCTTGGTGCTATCTGCACCTCGTTCCCCTGTAAAGGGTCATCATTGGGTCACTAGAGGGTCACTTTTGCAAAGTGAATGCACTTGATGCAAGCATGTAAAACGCTGCTACCTTACAGAGAAAATGTGGAGGAACTCGCGTTTCAAATCCCGGTATCCACTTTTGGTGGGTGTTGCTTTAAACTTCAGTTCTAATTGAATGTGACATTTCGGAGAGGAAATTGGAGGAAATTAGGAAATTTGTCTGACGAATCTCCAAGGAGAAGAAGAAGTATTTTATTATTAACAACACTATAACCGTCTCAAAAATTGATGCCCAAACGCGGAGTTGCAACGTTGCAAACGGGTTGCACTATACGTTCGGGCTATGTCCGCGTTTGGGCATCAATTTTTCATACGGTTATGGTGTTGTTAATAATAAAATACCCCGCGCATTGCAAGCGTTTGCAATTTAAATAAGATTTCATCCTAAGAAGAAGAAGTAGTTATAGAAGAAGTTGATGAAAAGCAATCAGCGATAAGTGTCGAGACAGAAACATGCCTTTTGGTTAATGACTTCTGGAATATTTATTGAAATGATTTTTTTTATTTGAACTCTTATATTCCTTTTGCGCGAGGTTTTTAAAAGTGCACGGAGATGTTGAAACATAGTTTTTCAATAGTTCTGTTTAAATTATAAACTTTTTAAAGGTAAAAACATAAAGAAGCATACCATTAAAATTCAGGTAATCCACGAAGGCCTTTCTTTCGTGCTTTGCTATGTTTATTACACGGTCAGGCTTTTGATATTTAGACGTGCAATTGTAGGAGTTTTATGGTAGCAATTGATTCAAAATCTAAAAGGGTCTCGTTTGACCCAAATTAAATTCTTAACGGGTTTTCTAATCCCTGTGTCTGAACTGTGAACTGAGAAAATGCAGCAATATCGTTTATTTTGCCTCATGACGGATTAATTTAATGAAATTGACATAATTCCAAGACGGCTGGTTTTGTCCACTAATGGGTTAAACAGATTTGAAGACAATTCTCCGAGCTTTCGACACAAATATATTGTTCTGACGGAAATAGTTGCGCTGGCTATTTTGCATTTACTTCATGAGTTTTTTCCTTTATCCCCGAAATCAAAATTAAAAAAAAAAAAAAAACAAAAAAAAAACGGCTGCCTAAAATACATTACAATTGCAATCTCTTGTACATTTGCAATCTCTTTTCATTTGTTCGATCTGCGAAAAACCCACAAAGTTTTTGCTTTTGTCATTGATTGGTTGCCTTATACCCACGCGTGAAAGTTGTTCCTGGAAGTCACTGCAGATTGGAATCGCTTGCCAGGGGACGGAAACGAGAGACAAAAAAAAATCTTTAAAAATATCACCGATTGACGAACGACTGACAGCCAAGTCTTTTAAAACCTACATCGCCTCCACTTCTTGGCAAGAAGGAAGCGTCACTCAAGAAATAGCACTCGAGTCAACGCCAAAACGGTGGTCAGGTATAGTCTTCGATGGACACAAAGACACTCTTGGGGTTATTAAAACATTTAAAAACCTTTTCAAAGTTAGCATGGGGTTCAAATCGCTTGGTTAGCACGGACAATGCGGTACCACTGACCACTGACAGACGCCATCTTGTACCGTTATCTTCTTTGTTACAAGACTTTTGTGTCGGTGTTTTTAATTGGCTGGTGGCGTTCTGGCTAGAAGATGATGAGTTGAGGAAGTTGAGCTTAGCGAAGAAAAAGCTCGACTTCCTTTGGCTTAGCGGCGATTCTAAGATGTTTTTATTTATGTCGACAACTACTACTCGATCGAGATCTGATATTTTTGCCAATGGTTGTAATGGAACGAATGCTAGTTATCTCATAACCTCCTTGCAGGGATATGAGAATTATGATTTCTTCTTGAAAAATGAAAACCACATCACGAAGGAATTACTATTCCTGAATCACCGAACTCCTCCGCTAAGAAAAGCTGTTTGAACTGGGGCTTGAATGCTTAGAGAAGAACAAATAAATGTCCCAACGATTCGTAACTTGTACCTGTTTCTTTATCATAAAAATTTGTATTTGTTCCTATTTCTAATCTTTATGGGTGAAGTTCCTAACAATTAGGCTCAATAACTACCATGTAATTGTACGTAGCACAAATAAATAATAAAAATAAAAAGGGTTAAATAAAGTAACAGGTACAAGTTACGAAACGTTGGGAAATTTAGTTGTTCTTCACTTATACATACAGCATTCAAACCCCAGTTCAAATAGTTTTTGTCAAAACTATAGTGCTAAGTTTAGATCAAGTAGACACGAGTCTAAAAACCATAATACAACTCCTCCACTGATAGTTAAAAAAATGAATTCTATTGGAGTGTAACGAAGCTATGAAAAAGTGGCTAGCCGAACCGGGATAGGAACCAGGAGCTACCAACGAACATTATTAACGTCCTGCGTTGAAAGCTTCATAATTTTAAGACTCATTTTTTATGGTTTTCAGTAGAAATATCGTCATTTAGAGGAACTTTGTTTCCTTCTTCGTTGCTGAATCTCTGTCCGTGGTTCGATTCTAGAGCGGTCCAATTTGTTCTGTGATGGCCGTGACCCTCCTTGTACCCGGCAATTGTTTCGATTGAGGCCAATCAATTGGCAGCCAATACGTCACGAGACAGAAGAACATCTGGGTAATTATTATCGAAATGTCACTGCGACCTTCTCTCATGATTTACCTAATTATTGTTTCATAGTTCATGGAAAAACGCTGCAATACCAGGATTTAAATAAAAATACAATTGCTTTAATGAAATCTGGAAGTTTGCTGAATAGAAGTTTTCCAAACATATTTTTAAGAAAAATCGTATTGATAAACACACTGTTAAAATTTGATAAATGCAGTTTATCAAAGTGTATCAGTGCGTTTATCAAAGCCATTTTGATGGATCTGGTTTCTTAACAAAAGGTTTCGGAATCGTGAGCGTATTTAATTTTCATAATTTAGTCCAAAAGTAGTCCAAAAGTAGTCCAATACAAGTTCAATAGTAGTTCAATATTGGAAGTCCAATGGTAGTCCAATAGTAGAAGTCCAATGGTAGTCCGATTTTGTACACTGAGATTTCAAAAGCAAGTCATTCTGAGCCAATCAATGTTCTCTGGAATTAGGTAATTCTGTTGCTCTCAGGATTATTTTCTCGCAGAAAAACACGGCCTATGATCGGGATGGAAAACAACTTCATAAACATGTGAAAAGTTCAGATTGGTTTGTGGTCAAATTTTTCAGCTACCTGTTGATATTGACTTGGTTAAGATAAAATAAATTGTATGTATCCTGCAGTGTTGTCAATAAAGCTGTGTTTAGCTCAAATGCAGTATAAAAAAATCTTTGTTTTCAAAGTAAAATCATGTCATAATTGCAATAATGTTTTTATGGTGATATTAAAATGATCTTCGCTGGCCAAGCCAGTTTTTATTACCTAATTCTCTTCAAACTTCGATCGTCCCTGCACAATGCATTTCTTATTTTACAACTTCAATTAAAAAAGGCGAATCGATCGGTTTGATAAAAAAATATCGAATTGCAGAAAATTATATATATGTTTTTTTGGTTACAGAGATGAACTTTAAAACCCCTTGAAACTCTCGCCATTTGCTCAACACTTGTCTTATATTGGTAGAAAGGGAAGATCGTGGCTAATCATGTGAAGGCCTTGTGGCCCCTTAGGACATAGTTTGGCTGGATCACGAATTATGACCAATCTGTGATATGACTCATAAACAGAATCTAACTTAGCCGAGGTAATAGTAACTTTCGTCCGATTGTAATTACTATGTACCAATCAGCATGAAGCTAAATCATGTTTACTTGTTTTCGAATCTCCATCATTGCACTCTTCGGCAGAGTCTGCCGTTTTTGATTCATTGAACGATGAAAGTGCGTTCGAAAACGCACTGTTGTGTCGATGGGTCATGTGGCACTAGTCTCATTAGGTCTGTAAATGAGTTGATGATGATGATGTTGATGATGATCCTAACCTAGATTAGAAGGGAGGAGAAGAAACCTAGTGTCGGCACGTAGCCTACTCCTGTCACAAATATATGCTGTCGAGAGGTTGATAAGCGATGGGGAGTGAAGTTGCTGTACTAACTTTCATCCCTCCAACCTCTCTCCCGAACAGAACTGGTCATGTGTATGATGGTCATCCATCCAATACCTGACCCAGCGCAGTGTTGCTTAAATTTCATCCCACCAACCTCTCTCCCGAACACAACTGGTCATGTGTATGATGATCACACATCCAATACCTGACTCAGCGCAGTGTTGCTTAACTTTCATCCCTCCAACCTCTCTCCCGAACAGAAATGGTCATGTGTATGATGGTCACCCATCCAATAACTGACTCAGCGCAGTGTTGCTTAACTTTCATCCCTCCAACCTCTCTCCCGAACAGAACTGGTCATGTGTATGATGGTCATCCATTCAACACCTGACTCAGCGCAGTGTTGCTTAACTTTCATCTCTCCAACCTCTCTCCCGAACAGAACTGGCCATGTGTATGATGGTCACCCATCCAATACCTGACCCAGCGCAGTGTTGCTTAACTTTCATCCCTCCAACCTCTCTCCCGAACAGAACTGGTCATGTGTATGATGGTCATCCATTCAACACCTGACTCAGCGCAGTGTTGCTTAACTTTCATCCCTCCAACCTCTCTCCCGAACAGAACTGGTCATGTGTATGATGGTCAACCATCCAATACCTGACCCAGCGTAGTGTTGCTTAACTTTCATCCCTCCAACCTCTCTCCCGAACAGATCTGGTCATGTGTATGATGGTCAACCATCCAATACCTGACCCAGCGTAGTGTTGCTTAACTTTCATCCCTCCAACCTCTCACCCAAACAGAACTGGTCATGTGTATGATGGTCAACCATCCAATACCTGACCCAGCGTAGTGTTGCTTAACTTTCATCCCTCCAACCTCTCTCCCGAACAGAACTGGTCATGCGTATGATGGTCACCCATCCAATACCTGACCCAGCGCAGTGTCTATCTCAGGAGAACCGGTGTTCGGTGCCATTGAAAAAATAATAAAATATGCAGAGAAAACGAATACTTGATTTGCCTATCATTCTGCAGTTTCTACATTGAATTGGAAAGTGGCCAGAATGACATCTCTAGCGAACCTAGCCCCGTGGATCCTCGGTTATCCCACAGCGCACGCTTGTCACGCACAAGGCCACGCACGAACGCGTTTCAACGCACGGACAGGCAGGACTCGGTCGCCATAGTAATAAGGCACGCGCCTTGTGCAAGCGCAGCGAATATTTATTACTTATTAATCTTATCCTCTAGTTCTTGAATCTCCCTTTGTTTTCCTCTTATCCAGCTGAATGTTCCATGCGAATGCACAGCCTCGAGAGGTTTCCATATTGTTTCCATATTTATTTCCATATTTAACAATTTTTGAGACGGTTATAGTTGTGTTCATAATAACAAAAAAAAGGTGTTCATATTTATTTTCATGTCCGGAAGTTGAGCGCTCATTCTTCGTCTAGTTTTCATATACCATTACCAACATAAAAACTAGATTTCGACGGTAACTCCATCTCTAGGCGACCACCATTTTGCTCCGTACAGAAGTCAATTTGTCTGCAATTGTAAACGACATTGACTGTAATAGCAATACTTGTTTCTAGTCTCTGCTCTGGTACTATCATCGACAATCGAGCTTCTTTATTGGTACTACGATGCTGATACGTCAATATTTGAAACAAAGTGATAACCCCCCCGCCCCCACAATACTTTCACGGCCCCTCTGAAAGTACTGAACGTTCCCACGGCTTCCTGCGTTGCACCCCACAGGGGAGGGGGTCACGTGCCCGGCACGTGGCCAACTGGCCGTGGGAACGCGTGCCAAAAGCGAATCGGGGGGAATACCTAGTTTCATTTCCGCTTACAAGTGGGGCTTCGTAAGGCAATACCTGCTTTGTATTCAAGTACTTTTACCTTTGAAGTACCTGTACTTTGTAAGCATCAATCGCAGTCAGTGATCAACGAGGTGAAATTAAAATCAAAATCACTCGAAAACTACTCTTGAACAACTTCCGAGTCGCTTAAGAGCACCAATACATTGTAAGTTATGCCAATTTTATAGCTCTTTGGTTTTTTTAAGTTGTCAAAGATGCTTCTTCTATGTCGGCACCGGCTAATTCCTTCTAGGCCAGACAAGCTTCATCATCACCACTGTAACAGGTATGCCACTAAACCAGTGTCACCGGATCTGTTGTTTTTTTAAAACAAACCTTCAACTTTGTTGGAGAAAATAAACAAAATATAGATAAAATTCAACCAGTATGAGGGTCAACAGGGTTTGATATATGCCGTGTCGAGTTTATAATATTAATTATGATGTGCCTGACCTTTTTAAAGCTACTAACAATAAACAAACAAATAAACAAGCCATCAAATGACAGTTGGTTTGTAAAAAGAGCATCTCGTTCGATGTGTTTCCAGCAAGCCACGCCAAGTTCTGGCAACTTGACGTCATTGCTCCCCCTCCCCTCCACATAGGGGTGCCGGCCATGAGAGGGTTCGTGCCGAAGACTCTCACGGTAAAGCGACAGAGGGGTGGGCACGTGCCAGCCCAGGGGTGGGGCGATTTGCTAGCTAACTGAATGCTATGGTGCCTTGTTTGCATGGTGTACATAGGGTAGAGAGAAGCACCTTTTATGGTTGTGTTACACTCTTTGCAGTTGTAGAGAAAAATTGGTCTAAATTGATAAATACTTACTAGCGTTGAGTTTATTGGTATAGCCAGAGTTTAATGTTGAACGTTCTACAGCCTCCGACACGTGGTAATGGTGGTGATCACTCAATTGCGCTTGTAGCCGTTCTTTTTCCATAACCTCTTCAGTTACAAAATATCGAAACTTGTATACCAATCGTTGAGATTAGCATTCGAAGCGTAGATTCGTTTATTTACAGGTTTCCTGGGCACTCATATACCATACTCATGTCTCTCAAATCTGCTGCGTACGCAGCGGATTCGTTCGTTAATCAATTGATTTAAAACAAAACTACCGAGCAAATTAATTTGAAAATTGTAACAAAGGTAAGTGAAGGTGTCCTGCAAATGTCATCCGAATCGGACCAGCCGTTTGGCCGGCACAATTCAAACAAATACACATACAAATAACCTTTTTTTTTCCCGTCAATCAACTTGAGTCTTCGCTTCGCTCATCCAGTATCGCCAGTATTGTGAGCAAATGTGTATGGTTATACAGTGTCAGAAAAACAGAAGGCAATTGTGTTCTGGGAATTATTGCCATTCCCTGAGGCTGGTATTGCAAAAGATTCTGGTCAAGAGTGAAATATTTTAGCGTTCAAATATTCACAACATAAAAAAATACTGCGAGGCAGGTTCGTCATCTTCTTCCAAGCGCAAATCCCAACCTCTCTGTAAGGTGTGGAGCTAGAATGACTTGATAGGCTAGGCTAGACAGGCTAGGCTAACACTAAAGCAAAATATTGCATTATATAAGTGTAGTATTGAACGTTGTTTGTGTAAAGGGTTAAGGGTTAAGAGTAGAAAGATGATCAAATAAAATTGGGATATGTACTAAAATACAAAGGCGTACAAATGCTCTAGACAAAGGCAAAATAAAAGGTATACCCAGCAGCACTTGTGCGTCAACAATTAGAATATCCGTCAGGAAGATGGGATACAGAAACGGACTAAAAGAAAAAAAGATATACATAAACACAGAGAAGATGTTTGGGGAAAAGTGGGCAGATATAATATGAAATCGGTGAAAAAGAAATAAGATATAAAAAAAATATCAGAGAAAGATATGTTAACTAACGACGGATGAAGATCTAAAAGGATGGAACAACTGAGCTCATGGCAATAGCTCCCAGAAAGAACCGAAACAAATTATAGACCCAAAGCTCGTACATCCTTCACAAAGTGGTTGCCAAAGGTCGGTCTATTAAGACTTCGCGAAGATTTCGGTGAGTTTTACCTCCCTTGTGTCATTATGAACGACAATCGCCATGCCAACGGGAGGTTATAGACGCCGGTTATTCGTTGCTAGGGGAGATTGACACAAGGAACTGGGTGACCCAGTTCGAGCCTGGGTTAGCGCGACCTGAAAAGGGGACATATACGGTTGACAATATTACCCGGCAAATTAGGGAAGAAACCCGAGCTAACGTAACCGAAGCTACTAGGTGGCATTCAGGAGGACACGCCAAGGACATTGATTGAGGAAAAGAGAAGGATACCAGACAATACCACAAAATTATAAACTCAATGCTATTATCCTGTAGAGGATACGTATCCAATCAAAAATACCAAAATAAAACGTATTCAACGTGAAATTCAATTTACCCAAGTTTTAATGGATGTCAATGCAATACAAAATCCCTGGAATTCACAGCCTCTTGGTTCTACTCCTTGAATATCTGTCATTCTCATTAAATACCACAATTTTAAACTATAAATTGGATCTCTAGCTCACAGAAACATCTGAATTTCACTGCATGTGATTGGAAGTCGTCATGGCAACAGTTTCAACAAAATGTTGAACTATAAGTTGGATCTCTAGCTCACAGAAACATCTGAATTTCACTGCATGTGATTGGAAGTCGTCATGGCAACAGTTTCAACTAACACTTCAACTAGGAGGCGAGATTTTGGTAAAACCAGACATTATTGCCTCTAAAGTGTAAATGGTTACAGCAACACTCGCAAAAGGTGGATCGGGGTTTGATTGGGAACACAATTTTGAGAGTTTCAAAGGATAATGCACGTCCATAGAATAAAGCAGCCAGCTGTTACAATTGAAACAAGAACTACCTGGAACGCCGATTTACCGGTCGGAACATGGAAAGGAGGACGCCGTCGTCTCGATTGATCTGTAGGCGCCGGCGCAGTCTATCTTTCAGCGAACCTCTTGAGACACAATAAGAAGGCGGTGGGTGGTAACCACAGCTCTCCGGCATCAATAAAACAGCTTCTTTTAGACCGCGAAGACATCGAGGGAATTGATGGACAACAATGGGTATCTTTCTTCTGTTTTGTGGCGGCAACTATCATATCAAGCATTTTATTACCATGAACACTGCTATACCCTCTGAAACGGACAAAATCGGGAACTCAAACCCCGGTCCCCATCGATATTGGAAAGGTGGTTACCTATTAGAGACCATAAAAATTAGACATTTTTTCCATTGTACGCATTTCTGCAATTTACTTGGAAATGTACTAACGGTAAGAAATAGTTTCGTGTCAGATTTCATGAGAATTTTATTGAAAGTGTTGGAACTTCAAATGAGTGAATGTGTGATTTAGAAAATATCAATCTTGAGTCAAAGGGCAGGTCTTCAGTTCGGTTTTACCACAATCTCACTTCAATTCTAGTTGAAGTGTTTTTTGAAACTGTTGCCATGACGACTTCCAATCAAATGCAGTGAAATTCAGATGTTTCTGTGAGCTAGAGATCCAACTTATAGTTAAACATTTTGTTGAAACTGTTGCCATGACGACTTCCAATCACATGCAGTGAAATTCAGATGTTTCTGTGAGCTAGAGATCCAACTTATAGTTTAACTAAGGTTAACAAATAAAACAATCTTCTGATTGGCTGTTGCCTTAGAGGTAATAACAATTTGACGGAATGTTCGGGATAAAAGTTAGTACAGCAACTTCACTCGCCTTGCTTATCAACCTCTCGACAGCATGGATTTGTGGAGGAATCCTGTTGTTCGCGTTGTACCGTCCTTCGGAAGGGACGTTAAGTCGGTG
The DNA here is from genome assembly GCA_947568835.1 of Protonemura montana. Taxonomy (NCBI): domain Eukaryota; kingdom Metazoa; phylum Arthropoda; class Insecta; order Plecoptera; family Nemouridae; genus Protonemura; species Protonemura montana. The sequence goes on along the minus strand of OX387610.1, from coordinate 12,310,793 downwards.
GTTCCCTTGGTGCTATTCAACTAGCAACGTGCCGGCATCGGGTTTCCCCTCCTCCATTCTAGGTTAGGATCATCATCATCCACTCATTCACCGACGCCATTAGACCAGCGCCACACGGCCTGTTTTCAAAACTGTTAAACCACTGGTCAAACCCCAACAATCATTATAAAATTAACAGACTGTTAACATCTTAACGGACTACAGAAAAACAAGCTCTCAACCGATTTGAAACAAGTAAGCCTTGTTGAAATCAACCGCCAGAGCCACTGTATACCTGCAGCAGGGTCGACAAAAACCGCGGCTATTTGGTCGACAACCTGTACCACTGCACAGCGAGTAATTACCTTGCAAAGTGCGCTCATGACGACACTCCCATATCATTATATACACGGCATGAAAAAACAAAGGACTGGCGAGATTGCAGACAATTTGCGGTTCCACCTGATCCTTCTTGATTGCTGTCCGTGCGGTCACTGCCTTCCATTACACGGTCGCAGACGGCGTGCGGCGCAGGTATCAAGGTGGCGGTGTATCATTACCAACCGCCGCACGCTCACTTGTTAAATCGGCACCGGGTTTATCTTCGGCTCCCTGGCAGGGCAGGATGTATGCCTTGATGCTGTTGGACAGGAGCAGCCAACACAGTGTGTCAAAGTGACAAGGCTAAGCGGTGACCGGTCCTTGGTGCTGTTGGACAGAAGCAGCCAAAACAGTGTGTCAAAGTGACAAGGCTAAGCGGTGGCCGGTCCTTGGTGCTGTTGGACAGGAGCAGCCAACACAGCAAAGGGACAAGGCTAAGCGGTGGCCGGTCCTTGGTGCTGTTGGACAGAAGCAGCCAACACAGTGTGTCAAAGGGACAAGGCTAAGCGGTGGCCGGTCCTTGGTGCTGTTGGACAGGAGCAGCCAAAACAGTGTGTCAAAGGGACAAGGCTAAGCGGTGGCCGGTCCTTGGTGCTGTTGGACAGGAGCAGCCAACACAGTGTGTCAAAGGGACAGGGCTAAGCAGTGGCCGGTCCTTGGTGCTGTTGGACAGGTGCAGCCAACACAGTGTGTCAAAGGGACAGGGCTAAGCAGTGGCCGGTCCTCGGTGCTGTTGGACAGGAGCAGCCAACACAGTGTATCAAAGTGACAAGGCTAAGCGGTGGCCGGTTCTTGGTGCTGTTGAACAGGAGCAGCCAACACAGTGTGTCAAAGGGACAGGGCTAAGCAGTGGCCGGTCCTCGGTGCTGTTGGACAGGAGCAGCCAACACAGTGTGTCAAAGGGACAGGGCTTAGCAGTGGCCGGTCCTTGGTGCTGTTGGACAGGTGCAGCCAACACAGTGTGTCAAAGGGACAGGGCTAAGCAGTGGCCGGTCCTCGGTGCTGTTGGACAGGAGCAGCCAACACAGTGTATCAAAGTGACAAGGCTAAGCGGTGGCCGGTTCTTGGTGCTGTTGAACAGGAGCAGCCAACACAGTGTGTCAAAGGGACAGGGCTAAGCAGTGGCCGGTCCTCGGTGCTGTTGGACAGGAGCAGAGTGTGTGCCAGCGTCGGGTTCACTCTCACCTGCCTGGCAGGCATTAGTCTGGCATTAGGCATTGACTGAAAGTGCGCAGTCTATTGTTTTTGTGTTTTTTAACGACGCAATCAACGCCGTCCGTCTGATCTCGACACTCTGCGCCGATGCCGAGATAATGAAGTGTTTACGAGTGTTGTCATGGCGATAGTTTTATTACCAAGCTTACAGCTTTAAGTGCTTAACAAAAAGATAACGTAAAGGGGTGAGGTGGTCAGGGGGTGAGGGGGTGAGGGGCTGAGGGGGAGGTGGTATTTGTTTTGGAATTTGTAAAATATTTATAGTGGTATTGAGTTCGTGTAATATTTACAACAATTTCTAATTGCTGACTTCGAGTCTTAAGAGGCTTTTCTTCCTTTCATTTTTTCTAGTAGTACAAGAGTCGAAAAGAAGTAAAAATTATCTTTCAGGTCACTTAAAGTGCACTTAATTGGAAATGCAAAGCGAGCAAAGTAAATACTCGATTTATTCAATCTATCTGGATAAAATTCACTTTCTTTAAAAAAAATGTATGTCTATGTTTACTTGTTTAGTTAAATTTGATATTCATAAATATTTATTTTATTTAATAACCGGTCCATGGTATTTCTTCAAATAGAGATTTACAAAAATGTTCATCAAAATGTTCAGACCCATTTTAAGGTTGAAATTCGCCGAGACGAAAGATGCATTGAGGGGGCAACTCTTTCGGAATAACAATCAATAAGGAAATACACTAATCTACAACTCAAATCGAGCTGGATGGTCACTGAACGGTACCCTCTTCGATTCTCCCTCGTGGGGAATACCACTCATCTATGTAATCCCCGTGTACCAGTTCGAGTCCCAGTCAGGCATTCTGGATGAGAAGTGGGATTGCCTCACGGTCCCATGGCATTACGACGACCAGTTCGTGGCAGTTTCCAGTGCGCCTTCCCACTAAGACATTTCAAACCGCTCAACGGATTTACTCCAGGAATTCCATGTTCACCAAACGACGGAGGCGAGCAACCACGAGGAATTACGCTACATTCACACCCGACAAAAGCCCGGTAATTTGAAACAAGTTTGAGATTTAAGAGAAAAACAAATGACCAAGAGCGAGCAGTACATTTAATGGTTATGTGGGCTTTGCACGGACTCACCATGCCGGGCTTAAGTCGCAAGTCTTTTGATTCGAGTGCAAAGAATGTGACGAGGTGTCGATTACCATAGGCTGGATCTGTCTTGAAGGACTTTACCGAACGGTTTGGCGTGTTGGAAACGTTGATTCTCATAAGAACAACACTGCGCTGGGTCAAGTATTGAATGGGTGACCATCATACACATGACCAGTTCTGTTCGGAAGAGAGGTCGGAGGGATGAAAGTTAAGCAACACTGCGCTGGGTCAGGTATTGGATGGATGACCATCATACACATGATCAGTTCTATTCAGGAGAGAGGTTGGAGGGATGAAAGTTAAGCAACACTGCGCTGGGTCAGGCATTGGTTGGTTTACCATCATACACATGACCAGTTCCGTTCGGGAGATAGGTTGGAGGGATAAAAATTAAGCAACACTGCGCTGGGTCAGGTATTGGTTGGTTGACCATCATACACATGACCAGTTATGTTCGGGAGAGAGGTTGGAGGGATGAAAGTTAAGCAACACTGCGCTGGGTCAGGTATTAGATGGGTGTCTATCATATACATGACCAGTTCTGTTCGGGAGAGAGGTTGGAAGGTTGAAAGACTTCATTCGCTCTGTTCGAATCATCACATACCCATTCACCGACGCCATTAGACCAGTGCCACATAGCCCTCTGTCAAAACAGTGCATCGTTAAACCCCACTAATCTAATCAGCCAATCAATTGAAGGACTTTGGGGATTACATATGAGTGAATTCAGTCAAACCCAAGGGTAAATAGGCCTTGATAAAATGGTCAAGAGTTTGGAAACTTGCTGAGACGTACCTTTAGATCTAAGATGCAAATTCTTCACGAGGGCAACGAGAAGTTCATAAGAATTAGTTCCCCCTATCCCCGCCAGGCGATGTCTGCCTAGCCACGTCACGGACCATTGGTTTTCAAATCAATTTCGATCTTTTTGTCCCCAGAAGTCTGATGCTGTCAAAAGCTCAGACTTCCCGAGGTTGGCACGCCTGCTGGCAAAAAAACAAACCACTGATCGGGTAGCGGCTCGATCGGGTGTTTCACGAGGGCAGTGACGATGCATTTCGAAGCGAAGATTGGAAACCAATCAATTTTTTTGGGGGAAATTCCTGGTGGCCCAAAAACAAACACGGTGCACATGATGACGTCCGCTTCCTTCGAAGGAGACGCGCGGGGAATCGAACCTGGTGCCTGGCGGCTGCCAGTGTACAGACCAGTGTAGAGATATTGAGCTTGTTCAACATTTCATTCTTACCCCAACGGTTTTTTAATGTTCTCATCCCTGTATCTTGCATGAAATTATTTTAATTATTTTATTTATTTTAATTATTTATCTATTTATGTTTTCATGTAAACCAAAGCCTCGTTTATTTGCAGTTTTTCTGTATTTTTCAGGAAAGCTGTGACAATGAAAAACAGCAGATAGTTATCCAAATCGGTGCAGTTTGTTTTATAAAACTAACTGTATGCAGGAGAAGAATAAACAGCTCGAACTGTCAACTGTTTCTTGCATCTGTCTTATATCTTCTATCTTCTTGTAAATCTTATGTTCGGTTCAATTTTCTTGTTTCTTATTGTGGTTGTTGAGTGTTTTTTTTCTTTGGCGGCGTGATTGCGAGCACTTGTCTGGATTTTACAACCGCCTCTCGGGTTCATGAACGACGTTGGCTGTTGTCGCGTTTGTCCAAGCTGTGAGGCGTCCATTGAATGTTTCCAAAACGTGAGTTTAGTAAAAAAAAATACTATGAGCCAATTTTTGAGAGTTTATTTGCAAAACTATTTTTTTTCTAGTCTTTTCCGGTGTTTCGACACAGGAGTTGAAACAAGCGAGCGCTAAGGTGAAGAAATGTGCAACCGGGATACGAACCAAGGACCACCCGTAGTGCTCTACCAACTGAGCTTTCCGGGCACTCAGATTTCAGCTTCGCATTGTTGGGTAGGTTCGGGAGAGAGGTTGGAGGGATGAAAGTTAAGCAACACAGCGCTGGGTCAGGTATTGGATGGGTGACCATCATACACATGACCAGTTCTGTTCGGGAGAGAGGTTGGAGGGATGAAAGTTAAGCAACACAGCGCTGGGTCAGGTATTGGATGGGTGACCATCATACACATGACCAGTTCTGTTTGGGAGAGAGGTTGGAGGGATGAAAGTTAGTACAGCAACTTCACTCGCCTTGCTCATCAACCTCTCGACAGCATGGATTTGTGGAGGAATCCTGTTGTACCTGTCCTTCGGAAGGGACGTTAAGCCGGTGGTGCTCTTCGACAGGAGTAGACTACGTGCCGGCACTGGGTTTTCCCTCCTCCCTTCTAGGCTAGGTTAGTTTAATCATCATCCTCATCCTCATCATCATCCACTCATTCACCGACGCAATTAGACCAGTGCCGCATGGCCAGATGTCAAAACAGTGCGTCGCTAAACACCAATAATCAATCAATCGCAGGGTGGGAAGCCTTCAGCAGATTTCATCTCACTACCGTCGAACTTCAATAGATGAAAATGAATTTTAGTTAAAGTCACAGCCCCATAGTTTGTACGCGAGGGCGTTTAATTAGTAACCCTCAATAGCTCATTACTCGTGTAGGTACAAGCGAGTCGCTTCAAAACGGAGTCCAACAGAGAGTTAATAATTAAAAAAATATATATACTCTGCATCGCCCTCCATTCAACTTTGCTGCTCGGGTAACCTAACTTTCAGGTTTGGATACCTACCTAAATGCAGGAGAAATCTTTTCTGGCTTCCTTAGGTTACAAATTGGTAAAATTATTAGCGAAATTTGAGAGATTCTTTGCAAGATTGTCCGTGATTTGTCGTGACTTGACGTCACCCACCGGCTGGCCCTGCGATCGCCACCCATGACAGCGGAAACCCGATCTGTCGCTTTGTCCCTCGCCGATAAACGTCAAAGGGTTCGCCAAATGACCGTTGCGTGTCGCCAAACCCAACAAGCGTCTCGAGTGTAGAGCACAGATTGAAGATTGAAGATTGCAACGACCTCTATGTCGGCTTCTTGTACTCGCTGTACGCGTTGCCCGGCCTAATGGATGGCAAGAATCTGCTCGTGGCTGCCTGGATCAGGATATAGGCAGTCAGATTGCACGATTCAGCAACCTGGATAGGCGAGGGATTCGTCGTTAAAACTCGGTACCTATAGCTAAGTTAAACAACTTACATTCGCAACATAGATGTACCAATAAAAGCACCCCAAAAAAGGAAATCAATCGGAAATGGACCCCACCCCCACACCAAATGTATTTACGTGTCTATCGTCCATAAGTTATTTTTTATCATCATATGCGATGCTGCTGAATACTTTAAAAAGCTCTTTTCATATACCAACATGGAGGCTAAGACGTAATTTTCTCGAATATTTATTTGCGAAAGACTTATTCCCTTGAAAGATGGCCGCCGAATAGTGTATCCCCTTCCAAAATGTCCGTCAAAGGCTTAATCCCATTCAAGATGGCTGCTGTGTGGCTCTCCACGCAGCATCAACAGATCTTTCCTTTGCCTCTTTACGCAATCAGTAAATGCATCTTGGCACGAGTCGTCCACTGGACCGTGCTTTGAAGTGGACAGCTGCAAGTTGCAACGCATTGCGGCCATCTTGTAGATTACCCGTTGCCATGGTGACGTGCACTCGAGAAACCGCCGAGAATAACAATCGAGCACGTGCATGAGGGAGACTTAGGTTGAAAAAACGTTGACATGTTGAAAAAAAAATCAAGTAACCAGTATTTATTTTCAATTTTGAAATCGACACAAATGAAATCTGTTCCTGCCTCTAAAAAAACACCAAATTGTGCAAGAACTTTTGTAAATTTTCCCGCTAAACTGTGGCTAAACTATTTTGAATCCCTGTAGCACTGAAGGCTCTGGTCTACTGGCGTCGGTTAATGAGTGGGTGATAATGCTTAACCTAACCTAGTCTAGAAGGGAGGAGGGAAACTCCGGTGCCGGCACGTAGCCAAAGAACACCCCCTTGGTGTCAAAGAGCTCCAAGGGGACCACCGGCTTAAAGTCTCTTCCGAAGGACGGTACAACTAAAAAATCGGTGAAAGGCGTCGGTAAATGAGTGGATGATAATGAGGATGATGATAAACCTAGCCTAGTCTAGAGGGTAGGAGGGAAACTCCGGTGCCGCCCGTAGCCTACTCCTGTCGAAGAACACCAAGGGGACCACCGGCTTAACGTCCCTTCTGAAGGTCGGTACAACGCGAACAACAGGATTCCTACACAATTCCATGCTGTCGAGAGGTTGATAAGCAAGGCAAGTGAAGTTACTGTATTAACTTTCATCCCTCCAACCTCTCTCCCGAACAGAACTGGTCATGTGTATGATGGTCACCCATCCAATACCTGACTCAGCGCAGTGTTGCTTAACTTTCATCCCTCCAACCTCTCTCCCGAACAGAACTGGTCATGTGAATGATGGTCACCCATCCAATACCTGACCCAGCGCAGTGTTGCTTAACTTCCATCCGAGACATCCCGCCATGACGTCTCACTACGCACGGATGTGCAACACGTGCCATGACGTCATTGTCGAAGCTCGTGCCGCCGATGACGTCACCTGACAGCTGTCATCACTGTCAGCTGTTTTGGCTAATGGGGGTCATGAGGGTAATTGTCTTCACTTGCTGCGTTTGCAGCAACTTGTTGGTAATGCATGTAGGACAGCATGGCGTCTGGGTTGTCTTGGTGATAGGGGCTTGCAGGGTCGCTGGTAAGGACTCTCCGAAAAGAAGGAAGACTTCCTAGCATCTGGAGGGTAATTCTGTTAATTTTTCTTAGTAGAATGGAATGTAATGAGATGAAATAGGCGATTTTATACTAGGAATAGGAATAATATATTTGTTAACTCTTCTAAATTAAACACAGTTTTAACTAAAGGAACTAGTAATTATAATAAATTATCAAAGAAAATTAGGTATATAAAAACTGTTTGTAAATTTAAGACTAAATTGTATGATGAATTTAAAGAGGACGAAGAGAAAAATATTATGTAACATTGTTATTTTTTTAATAGCTAAAAAAGCTAAATGAAAACCATACAAACAAACAAACAAACAAGAAAAAATCATGTGATTGTGTCTGATATCATTCCATTCCATTCCAGTGAAAAACATATCCAGAATCACCTTCCTGGTATTTGCGAGACTTTACAATACCGTGTTTCATTCGCTCGTTTGTGTTGTAAGTTTACATAAGATTTCAAACATCTTATCTTCATCCATATTCACACACATTTACACCCACACAATGTCGGCTAAATAAATGGGGCTTCGCGAGTTGCGTTTTATATGAGCGTTGTTCCCTTTCTTCTTTATAACTTAATTAAGTGGTAGTAGCCCTTCGTGCTTCGTTTGGTACTTTCGCTTCTCCAAAGGATCTTTAAAGTTTAAAGACTTTTAAAGACTTGATCTGCAAATTTCAATCATTAATATGCTCGAGTTTTTATGAGCAATTTAGTAAATCATGATTATAAATTAAAAACGTCAAACCGATCTGTAAAAATAAAATGGCATCGAATCTAAGTTGAGACATTTGAATGTTTCCTGCAAAAGCCAAATTGGCTCAGCTGTTTGACCGATAAAACCTTGCTTCGCTTTAGGATGAAATTTTATTTAAATTGCAAACGCTTGCAATGCGCGGGGTATTTTATTATTATCAACACTAAAACCGTCTCAAAAAGTGATGTCCAAACGCGGACTCGAACTTCGAACTCCACCTATCGCGGGTGTTGCTCTAACCCATTGAGCTATTTAGAAACTGGATTTTTGAGACGATTTTAGTGTATTTAATGAGAATGACTTGCATAACTGTCATTTTTATCAAATACACTAAAATCGTCTCAAAAAGCCAGTGTCCAAGTAGCTCAATGGATTAGAGCAACACCCCCGATGGGTGGAGATCGAGATTCGAGTCCCCATTTGGGCATCAATTTTTGAGACGGTTTTAGTGTTGATAATAATAAAATACCTTGCTTCGCTCTCTACGTTTATCCAATTCTTGATTCTTTTTAATTTTCTATTTTTCTATTTCTCTACTTATTTACTAAAATACCTGCTCGTTAGTGTTTTTTCCGCAAAAACTCAAGTTTTAATGCGTTTTTGGTAGTATTTGAGACATCCTACGTCTCGGCGAGACTCTCTGGTCACAGAGATGAAGCTCACAGTAATCTATTTGCGATCAAATGTGCGTTTCAAACCCAATTAGTGCGTAACACGTTGCGTGGAAACACTTTTTGGGTTGGCGCCCGGGGAATCCAGGGGCGGAACTTCTCTAATTAACATAATATAGCAACCGGATGTCAACAAGGAAATTGGCTGCGATCATGAAGATGAGTATTTAACAGGCAGTTAACTTTTTGATTGGACATTTTAAAACTTTCTCTGTTAGCCACATTTTCAGTGGTTCGTTACGAACCTTACAGTCTGTAAATTTGATATTTGCTTGACAACAGCTAATCAGATGATGTTTTATTGTTTGTAACGGATTGTTAATTTCTTAACGTGCCATTGAAAAGCCGACTTCTAAATAATAAGATTGGCACGACAATGAAATGTGTGGACAATTTACTCACTTTACTACCAAATTTGCCATACATAGCCATAATTGTTTTTAGACTCATGTCTACTTGATGTAACCTTAGCACTAGTTTTAACAAAACCTATTTAAAATGCGTTTTGAACGCTAAGTAAAGGACAACTAAATTTCCCAACGTTTCGTAACTTGTACCTGTATACCTTGTAAGAGCAGTCCAGCTCTTACTCTACGACTGCTCTAACCCTTGAAGAAGAAACCAGTACAAGTAACGAAACGTTGGGAAATTTAGTTGTTCTTCACTTAGCATTCAAAACCCAGTTTAAATAGTTTTTGTTAAAATCCCGCCAATTTGCAGCCTTGTTTTTGTAGGGTTCAGCCGTCCATTTCAAAGTTCAAACTTGACTGCAAGTTATCAGCGCTTTGCTACAGGTAAAATCTTGAAGGTAAGATCACTTAAAGATCAAGGCGCACGGATCGCTTCCTGGTTCCTAACAACAATTCACTTGCTCCTTGCAGGCGTGACCCGGCCGTGCGTATGGCGTGGGCTGGTGGAGTGGCAGGGGGACGGGGTCATGACCCAAGTGATCACGCACGCATGGGTCTACCCGGATCTATCATCCAAACCACTTTCAACACAACCACAGCTGTGTGCCAAGCGCTAAGCGGTCACTCATCCAACACCTGACGCGGCGCAGTGTTGCTTAACTTCAATTCCTCCAATCTCTCTCCCGAACAGAACTGGTCATGTGTATGATGGTCACCCATTCAATACCTGACTCGCGCAGTGTTGCTTAACTTCAATCCCTCCAACCTCTCTCCCGAACAGAACTGGTCATGTGTATGATGTTCACCCATCCAATACCTGACTCAGCGCAGTGTTGTAGTAACTTTCATCCCTCCAACCTCTCTCCCGAACAGAATTGGCCGTGTGTATGACGATCACCCATCCAACACCTGACCACACCTGAGTGTTGCTTAACCCAGCAAACAACGTGAAAGAGATCCATGTCAGCGTACCAGACGGCAGTGCTTCTGAACGCAGCGCGATGGCCAAGCACAGCCTTCTGGTTCCTACGCGTCTGTTTGTTTTCTGGGCGCTGCCTTCTCAACTCGCCCCTTTAGATTCCTGTGTGGCACTTTAGTGTGCAGTGGCTCACCGCAAGGACCGACCACTGGAGGCGCTGTCACAGACTGAGCCGTGGGAATTGCAAAGGAGCTTTCTTTCTTTCTGGTTGCTGATATCTTGCAAATCATTTTAGATTTTGTACACGCTTGGAAATTTATTTCCTTGGCACGAAGCACGAAGAAAAAGTTGGTAGAAGCTATACATCTTTTGCCATAACTTTAAAATTTATATTTTTACACTTTAAATATACATATTTTCAAGGAAACAATTAAGAAAAATAGCAAATTTATCAGACATGACCCTACCTTTCAGGTAAGATTGATAAGAGTTAAAAACGTTGAAGATGAACGATGAAAATACATTTAGAAGGCTACGGTGCCAAAACTTGCATAACAATATCCATTTCTCTTTTTTTTTCCGCAGTAGGAGAAGCAAATTGAAAGAAAAGGGGCCCCAATTCTCCCAAATGTAATCTTAAGTCAGCAAAATACTCAATCCCCAGCAGTTTTACTAAACATTATAGAATACTACCAGAAGTCTGAGGTCTTCTGGAAATGTATTTGGCATGAATTCACTATTTTAAAGCAGGGATCTAAGTGAGACCGCTAGCCACTGGCCACATGGCCCTCTGACCACTGGAGACACCGCCTTGTTAGTAAACACTGGCCCGAGTGCACCTAGGAAGGCCGTGTGTCGAGGGCGGGACTGCAAGATGCGGGACCGAAGAGCGACAGAAACAAAATGCAAACAAAGCGTGCGTGTGCGTGCATTTGGTGGGCGCCATTGCTGTTTACCAGCTAGAAACCATCACAAGAGAGTCATGGGACGACTAAACCATTCACAAAATGTATCATAACATCAGGAAAACCTTATATAAATATTGCTAGGTATCGGCAAAAACATATCTGAACCCTCTCAAAAATAATTTTTGTCTGTATAGCTAAATATCGAAGAAATATCCTAAAAAAACTTCAAAAAATGCCTTGAATATACCAAAATACCAGAAGAAATATCCTGAAATCATCCGTAAAACGTCTCTAAAAAATCCCTGAAATATCATGAAACCATCCCTAAAATTACTAAATTACTTATACCCTAAATTACTAAATTATTACTAAATTGTTGTTTCCTAAATTACCCTAAATTACTTTAAAAAATGAAGGGAAGTATCACAAAAACCTGAGCACCTTCACTTCCCCTCAAAACAGAAAAGGATTTCTTTAAAAATAAGGCAACAAAATGTCAAACTCAGTATTCTTGCATATGCTGATGATGTAAAACTTATACTATGCATCACTCGTAAGGGCAATCATAAAGTTACTAACATCAATCTGTGATTGATTACATTACACGCAGTTATTACTCATGGTGATTACAAGTGGTTTTATTTACGAGCAATTTGTCCGCACGGGAACTGCCCCCGGCATTTCAAGTCGAACACGTCGGTGAGTTTCTCAAGTCATAGAGTGGCCAAGTGCCCGTGTCCTAGTGCCAATATGGCGGGCATTGCATGCAGGTACACTAGGATTAATTTGAGTTTGCCACTTTCTGGGGTGCTTGTACCAACCAGGAAAATATGACACCATGATGCTACTGTTAACTACCCGATTTAAAAGCAACAAAATAATGCTTTTCTTTGGTTGAAACATATAATAATTTCAGGAAAACAAAATATTTAATGAAAAACAATAAATGTTAATCAACCAAAGTTAAAATTAATATATTTTTGATTACTTTTAACTTTTATCAGGTTTTGGCAGGAAACCAAGCTTGCAAACTGCATTTGGCAGCCATTACTAGAAGCCGCCAGTGTACGGTAGGTATTTAGCAGAAGCCATTAGGACTTTTAGTTTTGCATTTAAGTTCTTATTTTTCAATAGAATTAATTTCACTTAAATAAACTGATAAATTCAGAAAGAATTTAAGTGCATAATGCATTGTTTGATCATAATTTTCTGGTTAATTTTCAAACTCCCCGGTGAAGACTGGCTTTATTTTGCATTCTAAAGTTGGCAATGTGTAGTCAGAGTCCACCAGGTTGTGGCAACTAAGACAACTGTAGCCGCTCTCTGTCCGTGCCAATATGGCGCCCATAGCTTGGAGATGGCCACTCTTTGTCCATAGCCTTCTTGATTGATTTGTTTGGCACGTTGAGACGCATACAAAGCCGACTGCCGAACGCAGACTGGCCGTTAATTAATCGACCCTGACAATCTCATTAATAACAAGCTTATTTGAAACCAATTGACTTTGCAGGGTCGATGTACGCATGCTTCTGGCATTTAGTTTCGATAGATAAAGGTTTTGAGGAGGCTTAGAAATTAAGACTCTAGAAGGCTACAGACATCGACATAAAGTCTGCTGAAACTGATTTTTATAAAAAAAAAATTATATTCTAAACGGGGCATATATTCAAGAAAACACTGATCTGCCTCATTAAACAAATTTCATTTTGTTGCTGTCAATGTTTTCTCTTTGTGCTAATCTCCGTTTCAAATTTGAACATACATGATTTAAATCGTAAACTGCTTTTCGAGTTTAGAGAAAATAATTCCAGACATAAATAACCGTTGCGTGTATTTTAATCTCTTTATTGATTTTTTTAATGATTTCTTTATTGTGTGCATTTTTTAATTTTTTATGAAAAATAAAGTGACATTTCTCGTAGTCGATACGTTTTGCTTTCTACGCTAATGAAATACTCAATTAAAAACAAATTTGGCTCTGGGTGGAGTCGACATTTGACCGAAAAAAGGATAGGTGCATAGTTTTCTAATACAGCTATATTAATGACCGCCATGTTTGCTAGGAGATGGCCGCTCAAAACCTTTGCATATCTTTCCTAACACGTTGCTAGCGAGACGAAATGGAAATAATTCCGGTAGATTATTAGACACTTTTTTTTTTATGTCGATGCTTTGTAATTTGATTTGGTCGCCAGTGTTGCCTGATTTGCTATCAGAGGAAACCAATAAATGATAGCATATCGTAACTTGAACAGCTCGAAGGATGGACAACAGCTCGAGGGCTGGACAACAGCACGATGGCTGGACAACAGCACGAGGGATGGACAAAAGCACGAGGGGTGGACAACAGCACGAGGGCTGGACAACAGCACGAGGGCTGGACAACAGAACGAGGGCTGGACAACAGCACGATGGCTGGACAACAGCACGAGGGCTGGACAACAGCACGAGAGCTGGACAACAGATGTGCGGACACAAAATATTAAATTTCTTAAGAAAAACTATTTGAACTGGGTTTTGAATGCTAAGTAAAGGGCTACTAAATTACGTAATTTAGTAGCCCTTTACTTAGCATTCAAAACCCAGTTCAAATAGTTTTTCTTAAAACTAGTGCTAAGGATAAATCAAGTAGACATGAGTCTAAAAACCATCATAAAATCTGTTACTCTGTAAGTGCAAAACGCGTTCCGAATTCTGTATGCGCCATGTTGATGCCTTTCTGGACCAGAAATCACGAATTTCGCACCCTCACTTTAAACCAAGAAAAAAGCAATTCCATTTGGCGGTGCCGTCATAATGATAAAAACAACAAACGACCAGAATCGAATTCGGCGAGCGTCAAAACGACGTGAAAAAAAAAACGTCGTTAAACACCAATATTAAACAACTCTGACTTGTTGCTAAATCGGTGTCCGTCGACGCAGGCGCACAAATCACCGCCTTGTTGTGACCGGTCCTGGCGTCCCGTCGAGAGATCGACCAAGCTGTGATTCGCGGCTATGAGTGATCACCGCTTAAAGAGGTGTACACGACTGAAAACACTCCGTTGCAAGCAGAGAAAGAGCACCAAGGGGACCACCGACTTAACGTACCTTCCGAAGAACGGTACAACGCGAACAACAGGATTACTCCACAAATCCATGCTGTCGAGAGGTTGATAAGCAAGGCGAATAAAGTTGCTGTAGTATCTTCATTCCCTCCAACCTCTCTCCCGAACATAACTGGTCATGTGTATGATGGTCACTCATCCAATACCTGACCCAGCGCAGTGTTGCTTAACTTTCATCCCTCCAACCTCTCTCCCGAACAGAACTGGTCATGTGTATGATGGTCACTCATCCAATACCTGACCCAGCGCAGTGTTGCTAAACTTTCATCCCTCCAACCTCTCTCCCGAACAGAACTGGTCATGTGTATGATGGTCACTCATCCAATACCTAACCCAGCGCAGTGTTGCTAACTTGAGCTGTACAATAGCAGGGACTTGTAGGCTAAAGTCGAAGTTAAAACGCAAGGACAACTTGTAAAATCTGAAATATCTTCGGTTGCTTCTCAAGACGTCACCGAGTTTAGACACCGGCACGACCAAATGAAGACATCGATCACTATGGAAGTTGAGGTAATCTCCACTAAGCCGTGGCTATCGGGTTGCAAGTACCATTCGTCAACCCGCGGGGCGCTAGTGTCACCAAAGTTCGGCTGGCGAATGTCAAGGCAAACTACTGGAATGTTTCATGACACGTGTCCCCTAGTCTTGTCTGGAGGTGGAGGTGGAGGTGGCAGTGTGCCAAGAACCCACCCTGTCCCGTGGATCCTGTCCCCATGTCTCGTGTCCCAGTCTTGTCTGGAGGTCGTGGGGTATGAACCACAACATGGCTGTGCTTGCAGCGTGCCAAGAACCCACCCTGTCCCATCGCGCCCTGCCTAACGTGGATCCTGTCGCCATGCCTCGTGTCCCAGTCTTGTCTGGAGATCGTGGGGTATGAACCACAACATGGCTGTGCTTGCAGCGTGCCAAGAACCCGCCCTGTCCCATCGCGCCCTGCCTGACGTGGATCCTGTCCCCATGCCTCGTGTCCCAGCCTTGCCTGGAGGTCGTGGTGTATGAACCACACCATGGCTGTGCTTGCAGCATGCCAAGAACCCACCCTGCCAAACGTGGCTCTTATGTTCCAGCCTTGTCTGGAGTTCGTTGGGTACGAACCCGGACCTTCCAGGACCTTCGTAGCAACAAAAATACTCCCATTTGCGGATCTTACGGTGCATGGCTCTGAGAGACAGTGGATGCCGTCTTTGCTCAGCCAAGACGTCTATTTTTTAGTGGTGTTTAACGACGCACTGTTTTTAACGAGTAATGTCTTTCTATGAGGTTTAAATCGTACCAAATAACTGCTTGCACGGATTCCAACATCGTTCAGTGCCTACACGCATGATCCACGCCAGAGTGTAAATCGGTACGACGAACCACCTGTTAGTTGTGTTATTAATGACGTAGAGAACGCCAACCATGCTATGATTATCGAATCAATCAAGTCCCTTTTAATCTCGATCGTAGGCGATATCGAGATCGGGCGAGATTAGGGAAATCAATCACTCTGTTTTTTGCCCGACCAATGGCCGCTCTTTGAGCTGTCATGGCGTCGCCTTCATGCGAGGGGCGAGGGAGGCGTGCATATTGGATTATTTTAATTAATTACTATATTATGGCTGCCGTTCAGCCACCTGTGAGTGAGAATTTTAAATGTAAAATCGTTTCAAAATTCCTTAGAATCAAAACCGAGAAAATATTTTTGGATCAAATTATCAGAAAATGTTGTGCTCTTACGAATGAAGCAAACTACATGTTTCTATCTTGAAAGACTGTACAGTTGTCTTCTTAAGTGACGTTTTGTATTAATGTTATATCAACAATAGAGTGAGCCCGCGACGGCCATACGGGCTTCTATCCCAGTTTGTTATAATACAAAGCCTGGTTGCTTTAAATCCTTCCCGAGCTCTTTATCCTAAACTCTGATATTCACAAATACCCGACTAGACAAAGCAACGCGCTCAAAGTCCCTGCCCATTCCCACTCTTCATTTGAAAATAGCCCACTCTTCACTTGCACCGTCCTCTACAACAAACTAGTAATATTAAAAACTCTCCGACGAAGTCCTCATTTACGCACACCCTAAAATCCTACCGTTATAGAAAACTCATTCTACACCTTGCGTGAATGCCTCGAATCCTAACCCACTTCTCTCCTCTCCCTTCCTTCCCTCTTTTCCCCTTTTACAAACCATGATGTAAATGATGTAAAATATGTAATACTTGTAAATACTGCATATACATATATATAACAGACGATGCCTACACAATTACAATGTAAATGTCTATAGGAAAATAAAACAAATCAAATAAAAAAACCAGCGCATCGGCGATAAGGGTCAGAATCACCAGCTTGAGCACGCTAAACGGGTACTGTAGCAGCCCTACAGAGCGACTGTGTGCAAGGTTCCTTTTAGATTTTAATGTGTCCGGGGTTATTGACAGAAGGGCTTCGATCTCAAATCGTGGAACGAATTAAGACAAGTTTTGACATAAAGGTCAACGAAGATGGCTGGTTGGAAGGTTTTGCTAGTTTAAAATCTGAGTTATCTTCTGTAAAAATTATATTTCCTAAAAATAATGGCCCGGCACGACGGGTTGGAGAGAAACCTTGTTCAGACTATTGAAAATGATTCAATGACCTGTGAATGGAATTATAGTAACTAAACATGTGCAGGGATAGAAATTGTTTGAGAGCAGTAATAGGAGTAAGTGCAGAGAGCAAAATAGCTTACAAAACTGGCGACGCAGCTAAGATTGGCTGTAGAAGAAACAGACACCGATGTAACACTTGCGACATCTCGCGGGTAATGCAAGAACGAGATGTAGCGCGATAACTCGACGGTTTTACCAACGGTTTTACACTCAAAAGCCGCGAGGCGTTCGAAAATCGCAGTATTGAAGTACCTTCAAAAAGTGCTCACGAGATTGTTTAGTTAAGGAACTATAAATTATGGAGATATTTTCTAGTAATTTATATTTGAAATTACCTGTCACGAGAAGGGGCCTAAGGTTTTCACTAAATGTTCGCACTTTTAAAGGTCACGGAAATAAGAAAAACAAAATTCACACACGCGGAACATCACAATTGTTGTGCCACAAACCGATTTTCTTCCATGAAAACTTGCAAAAACTTCGGACAGATGACGCGGCCGCCTAAATACAAAACACCTGTACGATCCAAGAATGTCTTAACATCTTCCCCAAATATTGACATGTTTCTCTGTATAAAGTACACGTGTATTGTGATAAAGATCGGTTTCTTACTACTTATTTATGTTTTTAAATGCTTCATTGCCATTTAAAAACAGAAGCCTGCAGTTCCACGGGCAAAACAAAAAGTGGCAATAACTTCACCCTGCCAGCCAGAGCATTTAATATCAAATTCAAAATTTAAACAAAAAATAAAACCATAGTATTTATTCTTATTCCAATTTCTGCAAGGCAAGATCAGTCCGATATTTACTCTCTTCTATCAATAATGTTCGTTTACACACCAATTCCTATTGCAATCCTCTCGACGCAACTTTTGACCCATGGAAAGATTAATGCATTTTATTATTTATTTATTTAATTTAATTTATTTGTTTTTCTTTTAACATATGGTACAAATAATATAGAGATAACATATCTGATCCACTCCTTCATACAATTTTTTGGTGATAATATATAAGATCAAACATAGTAATTTGTCATTCAATAATAGTTTCTAGTTCTAGTTCTCTCAGTCTGGCTTTCAGGAGTTTGGCTGTATCTGGCCACGGGCTAACCACCCTCTCTGGTAGGTCGTTCCACTGTTTGGCTGCTGTCGGAATAAACGCAAACTTTCCGATGTTGGTCTTATATCCATTCTCCTGTAGCTTAAAACAGTGGTCCTTCCTTCCAGTGCGTGTAGCCCTGATCAGCTGCTGCCCAATCTCCTGCCAGCCAGCATACCCTACCATTGACTTATGTAGGTTCCTTATTTTGCTAAGTGCCCTCCTTCTTTCTAGTGTTGCCCACCCCAAAGCCTTAATCATTTCGGTTGGACTCTGTCTGGGCCCATATTTATTGAGAACCCTCCTTGCAGCCTTCCGCTGGAGTCTTTCAATTACATCTTTGAGGATTTGGGTGTGAGGGTCCCATGTCGATGAGGCATACTCTAGTATCGGTCTGACCATAGCTGTGTATGCCTTACTTCTTACTTTTGTGCTTGCTCCCTTCAGGTTCCTCATCACAAAGTTTAAACTTCTCTTTCCTTTGCTGACAACATTTTTTATATGTTCCCCCCAGTGGAGATTGTTTGTAAGGGTCACACCTAGGTATTTACAGCTCTTTGTGTATGGAATTACTTCGTCGTTGAGTTTGTACTGGTAGAAATTACAACTAGTTTCCCTTTTATTGGTGAATTTGATCAGCTGGCTCTTTGAGTTATTTAATTTCATCTTGTTCCTTTGTACCCATTGCTCTATCTGTATGAGGTACCTCTGCAGGACAACGTGGTCTCTTGGATCTTTTATTTCCTGGTATACTATACAGTCATCCGCAAATAGCCTCATACGACATTCTCCATTACCTCCTATGTCATTGATGTATATCAGGAACAACAGTGGCCCGAGGACGCTGCCCTGCGGCACGCCTGACGTGACTAGTATGTCATTTGAGTACTGTCCCTCTACAAGTACTTTTTGGGATCTCCCTGTCAGCCATTCCTGTATCCATCTCGCCACTCTTTCATCAATTCCTATTTTCCTAACTTTTTCCATAAGACCTGCATGAGGGACCACATCAAAAGCTTTTGCAAAGTCAATTAGGACTGCATCTACTTCCCCTCTCTTGTCTATGATTTCAGATAGTTCCTGTACTAGCCCTACTAGTTGTGAGTCGCATGAGTATTGTGCTCTGAAGCCATGTTGTTCCGGAACTAATATTTCATTTCTCTTTAGGTGGTACCTTAAGTACTTTGAGATCATCGTTTCTTTCTCTAAGCTGAAAAAAAAAACAGCTTCATCTGAGTACATTGGAAATCTTGAAAGGAAGATTCAATGGAAAGGAAGAAATCTTGAATCTGCAAGACAAGAAAGAAACACAGTCTGCCGTGAAAACGTTTATTAACAAAATAATAATAGAATACAAATGGCGGTGTTAGTCGACTAAACGACGGCCCCACAAGGCCGCGATATCACAATGTCGTTACAATTGTACTTCTAGGTGGTAACCCATGGCAACCACGCCGTCGGCTTGCTAACGGACGATTAGCGGTCGGTTAGTGCTGCTTCATGACTTTCGGGCAAAAAGCATTTTCTGCGTACCGGCTGTGATTTGTGATGCAAACTTTCACTGATTTTTTTTTATAACAATTCTATAACAGGTGCAAACATAATTACTATCCAGTGCCTCTAAGATTTGGCAGAACCTCGCTGACATGCTTGCGACGTAAAAAACTTAAGTATCGTATTTCAAATTCGAGCCATGAGGAAGCAGAATCTTATTTTGGTTTTTAGACTCTTGTGTACTTTATCTAACCTTAGCACTAGTTTTAAAAAAAATATTACTAAAGCTGGGTTTTGAATGCTAAGCGAAAAGCAACTTAATTTCCCAACGTTTCGTAACTTATGCCTGTTACTTAGTCCAAGGTGAAAGTAGTTCTGACAATTTTCCAGATTTTGACATTTTTTTGTGTGGTTCTTTTGTTATTTCCAACTACTTTCACCCTCGAGAAATTTGGTTGTTCTTCACTTAGCATTCAAAACCCAGTTTAAAAAGTTTTTGTCAAAAGCAGAATTTTGCGACTTCTATCACAAGTTTGTTGTAGTGTTCGGTGCTGGCTACTTTTTAACTAAAAGCGTCGAGTGTGCAGGTTACACGTAGAAAGAAAACATTAATGTTCGAGTTTCTGCGCTAAAGATGGCCGACAAATGACTACTTTACCGACAAAAATGGAGGGAGCCGCAAGATGCCGTTGAGCGAAAGTCACCGTCGTACGAAATTTAATTTCGTTATTTTCTGCAGGTTACTCGCATATGAGATCGTTTACTCTCAAATTATCTTCATCAATATATTTTGAAACATAATTATTTAAAAGTAGAGGTTTGTTTAAAAGGACATCTGTATTCATCTCCCTTTACCACGTGTAGCCGGCATGCTTGCTCCACAGTTAGCTGAACATCAACATTCTCTTCCCGACTCCTGCACTTTCAACGCTATGAGGTTCCAGCTCCATTTACGAAAGTCTGTATTTTCTTCGCGACGAGTCCACGTCCTTCACATCACGTCGCTACGGTACCGGATTCACACGACGATGGCAAAACCTAACAAAACTCAGCGAGCAAACATTTTCATCGACTTGCAACAGCAAAATCAAACAGCTAAAGTGAACCGTTCCTAGAGCTAATAATAAAAGTGTGCACAATTTATTATCAAAACAAATTTAGTCATGTAAGGTACTAAGAAACACGACGTACGTGACAAACCTGACTTGCGAATACGGTGCCGACTTCGTCACGTGCAAGACAATTCGTCAAAGCAAAAAGCAAGCTGCAAACTAAACTCGATGATATGAAGGAGGCAACGACTCGTAGAGTGGGCACGATCTCGATACACAACCGCCTCTCAGACGCAGAGCTGAACGTCGGTGGGTTACCGTGGCAGGTACGGGGTTACCGTGGGAGTTGTTTCTCATTGGGGAGGTTCCCATGGTGATCAATCCTCGACGAGCGTTCCGTGCACTCTGAATCTGTACAGACACGTGTACTCCTGGTTGCCGTGGTTACTCTCGATCTGCAGCTCCACGATCCGCAGCGGCGGAATCCCGTCGCCCTGCAAACAGTAGGGTTAGCGTCGTTAGGCATCGACATTTCGTGTCGTTATGGTGCAGACCAGTGCTTTAAACATCTGTGGACCTTTTCTGTAATTTTCAGAACACCCAGTACCTCTTGTCAAGAAATAAATAAACCCACAAAAAAAAGGGGTTTCCCATGCACAAATGACCACCGAAATTAAAAGTAAAGCATTACGTTGCCCTGGTCATGTCCACCCTTCCCCAAAAACACACAAAAGAATTTAGACGCCGGTTAAAAGAAAACCAAAGAGAGAACAACCCAAAAGACTAGTCCTGTAAATAACGTAGCCGACTTCAAATAACTTAGCTAATTTCATTGTATAACTTTACTGTATTACTAAATTTAATTTAATGTAACACTAACCGGACACCATTCGTCCAGCAATCATGATTTCACAGAAATGTACTTTCCTATTACTCTAAGAACTTGCATAAGAACATGTACCATGCCTTTGTGTGAGAATCAATAAATAATAATTACATGTTCATGTTAAGAAAGAAAGAAAACAGAAACGATTATGCCTTTGTTAGAGGAAATTAGTGTTCATTATAGTACAATATTTATCAGTCTAATGCAAGCTTTGCAATTGAAAAAGATATCACGTCATAGATTTATAATCGAGGGTCAAACACAGATTGCACCGAACAGAGAACGGACAGTTCAAAATAGAGCGGGAACGTACCTTGATCTGGAACGTCTGCAGGCTGGGGCCACTCTCGAGGAACTCAAACTGCCCGAGGTTGATAGGTTCTGGGTCTTCCAGCACCGCAAGGCCCTGAGACAAAAAAAAACATTGCTTTACGCCGAGGTTTTGTAATTTTGTACAATTTCGCAAGTTGGTCATAGGTTTTGTTGTTTTATTGTTTTGTTGGAAACTATAGGGACCATCATTAGCAGTAATTATCAGACAAAGAGAAAGTGATCTAAGCAATCGCTGTGCTTACCAGCAAGGTGACATTTCGCGGCGCAGAGTCGATGCGGTCGTTCCTCGACAGCGCACGCGGCATGTGTTCGATGGAAAAGCTGGAAACACGTACGAGGCTCGCGAGCTGGATGACCAGAAAGCCGCGGGCACCCTTGAAGGCCCAGCACTGTCCGGGCAAGATGCCGGGCTGTCGACAGAGAAGCGAGGTTGAACTTGTTAATGCATTTCTTAGTCACTTTAAAAGTGATTAAACTATGTTTCAACTCAATGCAGACAAAGAAAAATGAGGCTCCTTTAGCGTGGAGAAATCGTAAAAATCATCCGTAATTTACATCTTGGCAAATGTGGGCAACTCTATCGAAAGCTAAGTCAATATGGGCGGTGTAGTGTTTAGCTAAAAATAGGCCAGTAACAATTTGGATCACTAAACATAAGCTAAGTTGAGGGTTCACTTATGGAAAGCTGCTTTTTTTAAGCTTGAAGAATTATAATGCCCTCCATCTTACATCATGCTGATCAACTGTTCAACAAACAATCATCATCAACAAACAAATTATAAATACTTTAATTAGTGAAAAACGGTTGGTGTGAAAAATTTGCTAATGAAGGCTTTGGTAATGAGTCGATGACATTAACTGCAGAATGCTGTACTTTTGTTTCAGAAATAACATTGACAGACAAAAGTTTTAAAACAAAATCACAAGCCCTACGCAGCCAAATCAATGAACATTTTACAGCCTCAAATACGTAGTAACTTTTGTGACGAACTGGTGGTCTTTAAAATATCGATGCATGTACATCAATCGTTGAGGTTAGCATTAATAAAGATTAATTTAA
Source organism: Protonemura montana (assembly GCA_947568835.1). Classification (NCBI taxonomy): domain Eukaryota; kingdom Metazoa; phylum Arthropoda; class Insecta; order Plecoptera; family Nemouridae; genus Protonemura; species Protonemura montana. Next base: position 12,288,012 of record OX387610.1, on the reverse strand, counting down.
CATTTCTAGGAGCGACCACATTAGGGAAATCTCTTTAAATTTTAAACTTTTTGTTTTTTTTTGCGAGAAAATAATGAACACGTATATTTTAATTTCTTCTAAACCCAATTTTGAATAAAATATATCTGTTTAAAATGTTTGCGTTTCAATCTCGTACAAAAACGATGGTCGCCATTTTTTATGACATGAAGTGAAATCTGACGTCAGTATGATGCATCCCGTCAAGATCACCTTCACAAAATAAAACAGTTAAAACCAAGAACCGACATCGGAAAGTACTGTTTAGCCGCAGAGGGAGTACGTCTATGGAATAATCTGCCGGGACAAGCGGTAGTACCATTGCCAAAAACCTCTAAAGAAATTAAGGCTAAACTTAGCAATATTCGAATAAAATAACAACATCCGATAACATTTATAAAGAAATGCATGTCAAAGTTGTGAAATAAAATAAATAAATAAATGTAAAAAAACGTCAAGAAACAGTAGCGAACGCAAAGGAGACCCAAAATGACGTCAGAACAGAATTTCTGACGTCACGGCCCGTTTTCATCCCGCCACGAGAATTTATATTTTAGCCATTCTTAAAACAAATATAAATAGAAAAGTTATGAACGGATTGTAAAAAGAAAAAATACGTTAGATTTTATTTTAAACACATATTTGAACACAATGATAATAATTAAATAATAATCTTAAGGAGATTTCCCTACTTATGTCCGTATGCAAGTCATCGGTCAGTAATTTAAACATTGGCTGACCTGTATAGCCAATCGAGGAGTGGACGGCACAGTCCAGAGCGGCAGCCCGAACATTGTGATGCTTCCCGCGGAGGATATGTGAGTCTCGGAGCATCTCGTCGACAGCACCGAGCCGCCGTTAGACTCGAGCGCAAAGTCCGCTCGGCCCGTCTTGTCAGCGTCGTAACGCGATATCATCGCGGCAATCAGAGACTTCACGTCTCCCACGGCGGCGTGCAAAGGGGCCGAGCCTGGCGTTTGCTGAAAGGGAGATCCAACAATTTAACTCTGGCACCGGCGTGAAAAAAACGGAGGAACGATCAGTGGTATTTTACACAACAGAACAAGGAAGCTTTTCGGTTGATTTTAGCTTGAAATTGAACGAGAAATAGAATATCGCAAATTAGATATGATCTACCCTTGAACTATCTTAGTTTTTGACACTTTTAATGGAATTTCTGGGAATTAAGCATTTTTTACCTGAGAGATTATCGGACAAATAACTGCAAATGACAGAGTCGTCAATCTTTTGCAAACTAAAGCCGTAGGTGTTCAAATATTAAGCAAAAAAAGTTCAACAAATTTTAAATTACTAAAATCCAGCCACAAAAACAACTCTAAGGTTTTTTGCACGTAGGAACCTGTACTACCCACTGTTAAATGTCAATTCCAGCAAAGTAATTGAGTTTTAAAGGTAAAACTGCAAAACTGACGAGGCCTTTTGCAAGCAGCGAGTCTTACCTGTAACTCGAGGATCTGCTTCCGAATCGTATCGAAGCCGGCGGCCACCGCAATCAGTTCCCCTTGGAGCTTGGAGACACGAGCCTACGAAATCAACCACGTTAGCGTACAGAAAGCCTTGTTGGTTAAAACTTGGTTAAAACTTGGTTAAAGCTTGGTTTAGGCTCAGACTTTGTTATTCTGTCAATCAATGACATCTTGTAATTATCAAGCAATTAGTGTAGGAAACAAACATAAAGAAACAGTTAGTTATTAGCACAAATTTAAATCAATAAAATTCAAATCCATAAAAGCACAATGTTCTGGAAGTATTTGAACCAAAAAGTTACTGTCTTTAAGCAGGCATACTTCTAATTATTAGTGATACAATAGTTATCTTGGATATTCTTAAACAAAGCGCTGTGTTTACTGACATCTAAAGCATTTTCTTGGTTTTAAGAAAGCCTTTGCCCCAAAAGGAGGATATATCATCGAACACATGCACTTCAGTACGACCGAAATCTACTCACGTCATCGGCTGGCGAAGAGCTGGTTGCGACCAGGCTGACAAACTGCTCGTTGACCGCGAGTTTTCCGAGGAACGCGTCGTCCGCCAGCAGCTTTGAAGAGAAGTCGCCGTAGGCAACCAGCTTCTCGACAAAGTTGCCGTCAGCTAGCAGCTGCGACCAGAACTTTTCGTCGGCCAGGACATGGCTGGCTATGTCCCCATTCGCCAGCAGTATCGCTGCTAGCTTGGGATCGGACAGAAGCCTCTCCACGACCTGCCCGTCAGCTAGAAGTCGTTCCGTCAGCTTAGCAGAGAGTTTCCCATCTTCTGACAGTTGTTCCACCAAGTCACCGCTGGCCAACATCGTCTCCGCAAAAGCTCCGCAGGACAGAACTTTGGCCGTCAGCTTTGTGGCAAGTTCGGGGTTGGACAGCAGCATCTCGACAAACCGCCCGTCGGTGAGAAGCCGTTGAACCAGTTTCGAAGTGAGCTCCCCACCTTCCGAAAGCTGGTCCACTAGCTCCCTGCTGGACAGGAGTTTTGTCGCCACCTCTTCACTGGTCGTCATTTTAGCAGTAAAATCTTTGCTAGACAGCAGTTTGGTTGTTAACTCTCCGCTGATCAGCAATTTTTGTACAAGTTCTCCGCTAGAGAGGATGTTCTTAACTAGATCGCTGTTAAGACTATTTAAAAGCTTTCCATCGGCTTGAATTTTCTCCATCAGCCGCTGAGTGATTGCTTCGGTTTGCTCTGGCGAGAGCACAATGCCTGTGTCCTGGGGAAGAAGCAGACGCAGATTTGAAGGCACCGACGGGATCTACATCGATTGGGAGGCAATGTACTAAATTTACATTTCAATAGTCTATGTGTCTACATCACCCAGACTCACACCCAGCTAATACCAACGTTCACAGTGATTTTCTGGGAATTATTCCATGAGCACAGCAAACACTCAATTTGACAGGGTGTTCGTTTGATCGCTACCGATTTGGACGAAATTTAAAGGACGCTGCAGATTTACTCTGTATTGGTCAGAGTGGTCACATTTCCAAATCGACAATGTCAAAAATGTTGTGGCAAAAAATGCGTAATAGTGAATCCTTATATAAATTGCAAAAGCATGCAGCCGGCACAGCATATTAATATTACAAACTTTGACACCTTCTCAGAAATGTGTTTTCAGTCCCCACCTTGGGGCGGGCAATGCTCTAACTGTCTATGTCAATTTAAGACGAGCTTAAGCTTGAAAGGTACTTACCAGTACGACTTCGCGCTGGGGGTCGTTTTGCCTGGCACTGGCCAGCGCGTTGCGCAGGGCTGCGCTGGAAACTACGTAAGCTGTGATCTCGTCAAGGCTCGGTCCCGGCGCCTGTGCAAAACAACCAAGGAAGTGTTTGAGACAACAGGATATTTTTTATTTGTTGTGTTCAACAACGCACTGTTTCGACAACTGACCCTCTAGTACTGGTTTAATGGCGTCAGAAAATGATGAGGCTTACCCAGCCTAAAAAGGCCCGGCACGTAGCCTACTCCTGTCGAAGAGCAGCAAAGGGGTCACCAGCTTAACAAGCCTTTCAAAGGAGGGTAGAACACGAACAACAGGATTTCTGTACAAATCCATGCTGTGGAGAGGTTGATAAGCAAAGCGAGTGAAGTTGTAATAACTTTCATCCCTGCAACCTCTCTGCTGAACAGAACTGGTCATGTGTATGATGGTAACCCATCCAATACCTGACCCACCACAGTGTTACTTAACTTTCATCCCTCCAACCTCTCTCCCAAACAGAACTAGTTATGTGTATGATGGTCACCCGTCCAATACCTGACCCAGAACAGTGTTACTTAACTTTCATCCCTCCAACCTCTCTCCCGAACAGAACTGGTCATGTGTTTAATGGTCACCCATCAAATACCTGACCCATGTCAAAGCGCTCTGCATAAATTTGATGGCAAAAACAGGTATTTAAGCTTTAATAAGGCTTATAATCATCACGGGATGGTTGTAATGACTTGCTAACTTCCATAGACCTAAAATAATTTGAAATATATTCCTGTTGACAATCACCTGATGGTCCCATTGGTGCAGCTCCCTGCTGGGAATTGGCGTGGCAGCACCACCCACCGACACCACTGCCTCTGCTCGATTGGCCGAGGGGCGGAGAGTGGTGCCCACCGACACCAGCCATTGACTGACGAGGGCCGACGACTCGAGCAGGGGGGCGTCACCCGCACTCGTCACCAGCCACGCCCCTGCAACACGAAGAGTTAACAAGTAGTTAGCAAGGGGGGTGGGGTTAGTTGGCATGGCAACAGACAGTTAGCAAGGGAGGAAGGGTTAGTCAAAACGGCGACGGGACAAAGGTTGGTTTGGTTTCGATGTTAGAGCAAGTCCTGGTGTTAGTAGCGTGGCGTTGGTTCTATCATGCAAGCTGTGAAAAAATCCTGTCAGGTTCGGCATTTGTTTCCTTGGCACTGCCATACCTGGAAACACCAAGGAAGTTAATTTTCTTGCAACCCTTGGAACACACTTTGAGAAATGACTGTTTGGTTCTGTCAGTGTTTTGATGTCTTCGAATGCTTTTCCTTTCTTGTAACGACTTCAGCGTTGGCTGCCCATGTGCCATTTCTCAAGCATTCGCACGGATATCAGCAGTAAGCCAAGGAAACATACGATGGCTAGCCAGTGAATGCATTGAATCATCGAATGGTTTTGCCAGGCCAAGGAGGGGAGGGGGATCTCGGGGCATCGACACTCACCTCTTGCTACCCGCCCCCAGGGCTTCATCAATCGCCCAGGGCTTCATCATCGCCCAGGACTTCGGCAGCCCAGTCCTCGAGCTGGGCGTCTTGGGGGCGGGGTTTTGGAGCGAGGGGGGGGGGACTTGCGAGGGCTAGAATTGGCACTTAGATCTATATTTCCGGGCAATGGATTTGTGGGGACACAGGCCATGCCAAGCTGGAACCAATAAGGAGTTTGGCCACAAATGGTAATGTCTTTCAGTTTTGTTCCATGAGCAGGAGGGTTTACCTCGTGTAAGCCGATGGATCCATCAGAGAGATTTTTTAAAGATGGCCAAGACTTAGAAGGTGCACGGAGATGGATATGAATAAGTTTGAGGAAGAAAAGAAGAAAAGGCGACATACAGAGGTGTAAACAGCCGATTGAAATAGACAAAGCGAGGTGGTATGACATTCAAGCATCTATTTTGCCAAGGTGAGATAGATCTCAATCTGCCATTTTTACCTCGCCATGCTGCGTTTTCTGCTTTCCTCTTTTAGTTCTGGAAGGTTGGGGGTTCTGTGCCTAGGTTTATTCTTTCTATTTAGCTTCAGGGTTGGCGGGGTGGTGGTGGTGGTGGTGGTGGTGGTGGTGGTGGTGGTGGTGGTGGGGGGGGGATTAAACAGTTTTTAGTCGATAAACACACGAGAAACCCACAAAAAAACTGGCAAATGTAGAAAAATGTTTGGCATAAAACATGAAAACACGCATGAAAACAAGCAATGTTGCAAATGTCGACGAGGTTTATTTCAAAAATACAAAAATCACAAGAACAGCGCTGCGATGTTGTCGGCTTCGTCTCAAGCTGGATGCATGATTTTATTTGAGTATAGAATCAGACGGGAAACTCTGACGTCCTGCATCGAAAGTCCATCGAGTCTTTGTCTTGTTGGGAGAGAGGTCGTCAACATGGGAAGGAAGCACACGAGGCACAAACGGCAAAAAGCTATGTAGAAGAAATCTTATTTAAATTCCAAACGCTTGCAATGCGCGGGGCAAAAAGCAATCAACAACTTCACCACGCAAACATAACTGAGATTCTAAACAAGACCGAGAAAATCAAAAATAGCTGAAATGCTGCACGTATTTTTGGTACCAAGAAAGAACAAAGGTTGTGGGAAAAATTATCGAAACATATTCGAAATGATCGTAAGAAATAATTAAAGCCAAACCTCAATAAAAAAACGTGTTAGTTAATTGGTCTACGATAGGGTTAAAATCCTGAACCGGTTACTAAGCACACATCTATGTACTTTATTTACTTTCCGCTAATATTACTAAAACCTTCAACGCTATCAAAACATGTGTTAGTTGCCGAAACCAATCTCAATCCCCTAACCAGCCAGGATAAACCAGCTTTAGTGAAGAACAAGGGATATAAAACCCCCGTACACTCTGACCTTGGTAAGAATGGCCTGCGTTGTGATGAGACTGCAACTGGTTTTTCTGAGGCTTTCGAACATTTAGTTTAATCAAGTTTAATAATAACTAAGTAATAAACAACTACAAGAGCATTTTGTTGTTATTATATACAAAAATAACATTTTTTACCTAACGGCTACGATTGAACGTCGTAGCAAGCAACCGACAACGTACCACCTTGCAAAGAGTCGAAACGGGGCTAGTAGATGCAATATCTTGTTAAAATCTAAATATCTACAATCTAAATATCTTGTCAATATCTTGTTCGCAATGGAAATGTCATTTTGTTATTGATTTTATTTATTTTTACTCAAACCCTGGTCTTCACCGATAGTGGGCGTTGCTCTAACCATCCAGGTGATAATTGGACAGGACCTTTTTGAAAGGAAATTGGTATAGTACAAGACGTACTTTGCGTGAAATTTGAGTTGCCCACGTTTGAATGGATGCAAACTGTTAATGAATGAGTATTGACAGCCTCACAGTTTTACTCCTTGGAGATCTGTCAGACTCATCAAATAAACTTATTTCCACACACAACGGTCAGAGCAACACCCGCCAAATGTGTAGACCAGAGTTTGAGTAGACAATTTTAAGAGGGTGGCAGTGTTCGTAATTACAAAACCTAGTAAATGTTAGGCAACGTCAGCTGCAAGTCCAGCATGGGTGACAGGAAGTTGTACAACGGGGAAAAGAACTCGATGAACGTGCTTGGCACTCGTTTGACTGCCGAAGGCAAACACCACGCGAGCGAACAAAACGTGGCCCACGCCTGAGAGAAGACGTCGACCACAAACCAAACCAGGCTTGAAACGCAGGAAATCAGCCAGGAGAGAGCGAAGGAGAGAGAGACGTATACCCAAACACATGCATCAGAGAGAGAGGTACACAACCAAAGACATGCGTCAGAGAGAGGTGTGAATATCCAGGCCAGGGCTGAGGAAATCGGGGCAAATATTGCAGACAGAAACGGGGTAATCGGGGTAAATAGCCAGCCGATCGAGTCGGACAGAGCTAGGCCTAGCGTGGAGAAAGCACTAGAGAAAGCCGAGGCTAAAGGGGACAGAGTTTCGACGACGGGGGAGGAGAGAGCGGTGAACGAGGGGACAGGGACGTAGTCCGAGTGCCAAAGGAATGCGCCTGGAAAACAGAAGCAGTCTTAGCTTCGGTTACCGATTCGAGGTTATCGACAACCCCCGACGTTTGATGGGCTCGTTCACTCACCGAACAACAGCGCCAAGAGTAGAGCCAGCAGCGCCAGCATTTCGCGGCGCGATCTCCGCGGCAACGAGGACAGAGCGCGTACGTCTAGCAGACGGACATATGCGACCACAAGGTAGAGGCAGTCGAGTGATGATCGTAGCCAGCGGTGGGGTGACACGAGCGCTAGGGTGGGAGAGGCCAACATCGGTCAAGTTCGAAGAGGATCACAGGGAACTGCCGATGTCAACAGTTTTCAACGAAACGCTAAATTGTCAAAGTATACCCGCCGGAATTTTCTTAGTGCTGAGAGAATTGATTTCTAAATGATGAAAAGTGACTTGAAAAACTCCTATATTGGAATGGCAAAGTGGTTCAGAGCCTTGAATTGATGGTGATGTAGTAAACGGTCAAAAAGTAAATTATGCCAACATTGACTGAGTGCAATGTTGCGTTTAAATGAACACGATGGTGGGAATGTGTAAGGTGCAGTATTAGAAAATCCGGAAGAAATGATAACGAGCGGATAAGATGTTAATAAAAGTGTCAGACTGCCCGTAACTATGGAGGTAGTCCTGGCAGACATTTTTTATCCAGACATTTGAATATATTATAAAGTGCAGTCTATTGGGAAGGCAGAAATTATCAAGGCATTTATGCTTTATTAACTGGCAATAGACAGTTGAATGGGAGTTGGTCAAAATTTGAAATACATATAGGGTGTTTATCAATTTGTTTGGGTGTAAAACACTTTCGCTCTGGGACAGATACACGGGGCTTTAATATCGTGTCAAACTTGCTCTCTCAAAAATAGAGCTTTGGGTATCCACCGTCAAAATTGTTTCTGGTCCTTTCCCAAAGAAGTCCCATCCCATCGCGGCCTAGTAGCTGAACACGGTTTGACAAAACTACTTTGCTGGCATCACTTACTGGTGATGGTGGTGATGATTGTGGTGATTATGGTGGTGATCCGCGTCCAAACCGTCACCGTGGTTTCGGTGCTTGCTCTTTGTGCGGTGTGAACAACTTCCTCTCCGTCAGATTCGCCGTCGGAGAAACGACCAAGCGACCTCTGACCTGCAGGAACCAAGAATTAGCACCAGGACTACACATTCGAGAGATGGGACACTAGATTCAGTCGAATTAGATAGAGTACCGACAGTAATGACCAGTTCTTTATGATGGTTTTTAGACTCATGTCTACTTGATTTATCCTTAGCACTAGTTTTAAGAAAAACTATTTGAACTGGGTTTTGAATGCTAAGTAAAGGGCTACTAAATTTTCATGCAAATTTCCATTTCCATATCCAGGGAAATTTAGTAGCCCTTTACTTAGCATTCAAAACCCAGTTCAAATAGTTTTTCTTATGACCAGTTCTGTTTGGGAGAGAGGCTGGAGGGATGAAAGTTAGTACAGCAACTTCATTTGCCTTACTTATTAACCTCTCGACAGCATGGATTTGTGGAGGAATCCTGCTATTTGAGATGTACCGTCCTTTCCAAGGGATGTTAAGCCGGTGGTCCCCTGGGTGTTCTTGACCAGGAGTAGACTGTGTTGGCACCAGGTTTCTCCAACCTTCCTTTTACGCTAAGTTAGGTTCATCATCACCCACTCATCCACCACGGTCAGAACAGTGCTTCTTTAAGCACAACACTCAATGAGGAAACTGACCTAGTGACCTACGAGACTGGAACGGCAGATGCATGACAGGCGCTGCACGGTATGTGGCTGCCGTTCGGCTGAGAAAAGCGTCGCTGGTGTCGGTCACTTCATTAACGTCGCTGACATCGCGCGTCGAGTGCAATGACCGCCGCGACATGTTGGGCATCGCCTTCACGCCCGGCGCGACCGTTGTGTTGTGGAACGGCGACGCAGGCGAGTACGTGAAGTCCGTCTTCGGGAATTTCCTGGTGAAATGCAAAGCGTGGTCAGCGTTTGATTTCGAGACACAATTATCGAGGGTTTAAGTTCGTATTTCTCGTGCATTTTGATGTCAGCGGTAACCAAGCGAATGAACGAGCACTCTTTGCAGGGGGGGGGGAGAGGAGGAATGCAGATGGGGCATGTTCCCTTTTGCCCCATAGCACCCCTGGGAATACTCTTGGGTTCTGACAAAAACTGTTTAAACTGGAAGTTGACAAGTAAGTAAAGAACTAATTAATTTCCCAAAGTTTCATAACTTGTAGCACCTGTTACCCTGTTACTGTACGGTTCTTTTGTTATCGTCAATTGTCAGGACTGCTCTAACCCTTGATAAAGTAACAGGTACAAGTTACGAAACTTTGGGGAATTTAGTTGTTCTTTACTTAGCATTCAAAACCTAGTTATTTTTTTCTATCAAAACTAGTGCTAAGGGTAGATAAATTAGATATGAGTCTAAAAACCCTGGGGTTCTGTTATGTAGCCAATAATTTTGATGAATAATTAACTCTGGCAATCCCAGAAGGGAATAAAGGACTCTGTCCAACTGCCGCAAGGGCTGGCCATTCTTTAGCCTCCTTACACAAAGAAACAGAGAAAGCTTCCTTCACAGGCGTGGTTAGTTACAAATGAGATTTTACCTAAAATTGTCATTCAAATCACGTGTGTTTATCAGCCGAATTGAGGAGCACAACTACATTTAAAGTACAGGCAAGAGAAAATCGAGAGACAATAGCATAAAAAAAAAACGGTTTTGTGTCCTCGGGGAGAATTCTAAGAAAAAACGCGGCAATAATTGATAGAAATATCAGGAATGTCAGATACTTGAAAACATAACCGCACACCCTGACGCAATAACCAAGAAAAGGAAAGCCCTCACGCATCGAATGTGCGCAGGCACTAAACACTAATTAATTACGAGACATTACTCTGCTCCCATCGACCAAACAAACCCGACCACCGCGTGCAAAGTTACACTGACAGTTAGCCAGGCGTGGTCGGCAGAGACCTTCTGATAGCAGGCTTCGGCGGTCGGCCACCAATGTCAATTCGGCGCTAGCTTCAAGTTGCGCCCACAATAACAAAAATGATTTACGAGACTACGAAACTTCAAATTTCCCAAAATGATTTGTGTGAAATTCCGAGACTGACAGTAATAATAGTTGATTATAGTTTTCGTGTTAGTTGCCCGATTCGTGCGGCGGTCCATGGGAAAAAGTGTTGTTATAGTAGGTTACCTTTTGGTGGGTACTGGCATGTTAGCTGCCTTCCAGACGGCGACTGACTGGAGATTATGGATAACTTAACGTTCCAGCGACAGGAAGCAAGCAAGGGACACCAAAATAAACAACTGAGACGCGCTTTGGAGACATGTGCCTCCTTGGCTGTCATCCAGCTGGCATACAGATACCCTTTCTCTGAGACCAAGGTGAATAGCATCGTCTTTATTTTTAGACGTGTGATTCAGCCAGGGGAGCCAAGAAGTTGTAAGCTATCTTTGTTTCGGTTCTTGAAGACTCGAATGTTTGGTGGTAGTCTTTGAGAGTTCGTATCAGACTCGAACAATGACCAATTACGTTACCCTTGGAGGCTGGGAACTTTTACAATTTCTCTTCACACATAAAACCTTATCAGATTTTTATTAAATTATTACCTGCAATGGATACTGCAATTCAAAGTTTTATGGTAATGCTCACTAGTTTGAAAGGGCTTTGACAAGAAAGCAGAATATAACTAATCATTTTTCTATTTTTGCTTGGCACTTTCATAATTTACTTACCTGGCAAAATATCAAAAAGGACCTGTGCTTTTTTCGAGTACCTGCCAATCACATATAGCTACATGAAGCTAACCAGGAATGCAGATGCTCACATGCAGCTTTTCAGAAACCTATCTGATAAGTCCAAAAGTGTATTTAACTTACAGAAAGGGTTCATGATCATCAGCCTACCTAAATTTAGTCAAGCAATTAGTCACTCTCCTGTCAGATGCAGAGTTCATTTCAACTCATCTAGCTTCCAGGAAGATACCTCGGGGGCCTAAAGCTTATCTACATTGGAATTTGTTTTGGCAAGCAACAAATCTGACTTCCTTAGAAAATAGTGAGTTGTCATGAAATGAAATGAGATGTATTTGTCATTGAAGGCAGTGGAGAAATTATCACCAGAGTGGATTCAAGCAGATTACAAAATTAACAGATAAGTTAAATAGCTAAGAAGTAGAAGAAGACATCCCATATAAAGGGACTGATAGTAATTTCTTCTTTAGTAGCTTCTACCGGACTTCAAAGAAATTAGAAGAAATCATAAATAAGAAAAAAACATAAATGTAACTGAAGAATTGTTTGATAAATAAATAATTGAAAGGAAATTTCAAATATTGCATTGCAATTAGTAAGTCTCTCAGCAACAAAGGCAACATCACTGAAACCTCTATAAGTGCAAGTGCCTTTCACATCTCTGGTAAGTTGCTCTCCATCTCTCTTTCCTTCTTCCCCACAGCAACAATCCAGCCTCTTATAATAGAAAAACGATAAGATATCAAAATAGTTGGTCTAGGGTAGATAAGTCGTGTGTGGAATTTATTCATTCTTGGCCTGTGTTGCTTTGCAGTCTAATTGAAACTAAACTACTAGCGACATTTATCCCACAGCTCTTGGCTGCAATGTAAATATTTCGGGCTTTTTCAGTCCCAGTCTGAATTCTAACCCATTCTAGCACACTGGCCCATATTGTTCACACATATAACACTAGGCAAATACAAGATATAAATGTAAATACATATAGAATGACAAAATGTGTAAAAAAAAGGCCAGTGGAGCTTGTCTGATCATTTTTAACAACTTGCTTGTAAATATTTAATGTATTGACCTGCTATCCTTGTTTGAAAATACGCTGAAACAATATTTAGTAAAGAATTGTTTTTATGCTGTAAGTAAATATGTAATGAAATAACTGTGTACTGAAATATACTCTATACATATACTTAATTATATATCTGTTGCGTGCACCAATGTATTGCATTGTATTTCATTGTTAACAAAAGAGTGCACATTTTTCTGATTGGAAATGATCGGGAAATGAAATAGCAAATAAAGAATTCCCCAAGCACTTATGCTTTTCAATTTCGAAATAAAGTCCTGCTATTTAAACTGAAATACTTCCAGATACAATTCCTAAGTACCTAACCAAATCTTCATTAATCACCATTTTGAAAATGATCTAGTGGCTGGTTATGCACGATTTCAAAATTGACATTGTTTCTGCCGTTAAGTGTGTATTAAATTTGAGGTTTCTGCCTGGCAGTTTTCATAAAATTGAAATGCCTAGCCCAACTGTGATACCAAAAGATGATTTAAAAAAAAAACACCGGTTGATTTTAAGGTGCATTCTTTGCAGCCCACCAAGCCCGATGGGTTTTTTAGCTTGGTTCCTTCAAACTACTCCTGATGGTAGCCCAGACCAACCTACAGATTAAAACGAGACCTATGCAAGCATCTTCGTTCAAGCGCTCTGTCGCCTCCAGGGAAACGATATTAATAGACACAAAAAAACTTCTCTGCATCTCAACATGGTTTTGTAAGCGTTAGAGACTTTTCCTTCGCGTTAATTAAAAACATAAAAAACCAGCGTATGAATTGGTGACTTTTCAAAGTCTCTTGTAAATGTTGAGAGAAAAATGAAGCAACGCTGGAAACAAAATACAAAAAATGTGTACATTTTGCGACATGTTTAGCATCGGCAGGACAAATGGCAACTTGCAACTGACAATTTGATCTACTACCAACAGATCTGGTTGATAAATGCGGATCATTAACACGGGAACGTAAGACTACACTGTAGTGTAAGTGTCTGTGGTTTATGTTAATCAAGCCAAGCCAGTCAAACCTGATTTGAAGCCATAGTAGTAAATGATCACCACCCCACACCTGAGAGGCCATGACCTACTGAGGATACACAAATTATGCAAAATTAATTTTTTTTTATGCAAATTGCTCCTAAAACACATTAACTTACTGGCTGTTATTCTGATACCTTCCACTTTCAAACATTCATAGATGTTGGTATGCATTTTTTTTTTAATTATTTCTATGTAAATGAGGCGATTGCTACGGAATAGCAGCTATTAAAAAGGACCGATGAATCTACCTATACAATTACACACTGACCTGCACAAGACTTTAATTTCTACAACCATGCGCAAAGTACCAGCCCTTTTGCCCACGTGTATTACCCACCAAAAAGGGAACTCGCAGCCTTAACTGACCACATGCCAGCCGAGGAATAAATTGACTTGAAAACACACGAGTCGGAACAATAAAACAAGTAATACTCACTCCCACCAGTCGCCGGCCTCTCGGTACGCATTTAAACAGCGCATCATTTCACTGTTGTTTTCATTATTCACTTCCTTCTCGATAACTTTCTTGCTTGCCGACTTAGTCTTGCTCTTGTTCACATTGTCTTTGGCTGCCTTGATTTCTTTTACACTCACTGTCACGGACTCTGTTGTAACTGTAGTTACAGATTCTTGCCCACCATTTGTCAGTCCGTTGGCTGGCTTCCGCTTCTCAGTACGTCTGGTCTTTCGGGTTTGTGTCTCACCGAGGCTGTTGAGAGAAAATAAACAGCAAATGAGTTTCTTGGTTACCTAAAGCTGGACTTCCTTTGCCTTTGGATTCCAATGCTGGATTCTGGTTATAGGACATGAATAAGAAAATGTGACAAGAAAACGAGTTTTCGTGGGTATGTTGTGCTCGTAAATATGAAGTGACAAAATTTGAAAACCAATCTTGCGCCAACATGGAAATGACGATGTCCCGGAAGGAAATACAAAAACCTACCTGGCATTGTCCATTTCAACGACGTCCCCAACAAACGGTGTCCTCGAACGCGAACGATTCTCCCTTTCGACTTCCATTGTTGCCTCAAGAATAGCACACAAATCACCCGATTAATTGCACGTTATCTGAACGAAATCCTTGGACGGAATAAGCGTGACCACTGTAGCCTAAAACCCCACTGACCGCTTCAGCATGTTCACTGTTGTCACCACCGCACAGATATCTCACGCACCGTTTTAATATAATCCGCACGTCTTCCACATTCGCTAATCGTAATCCCAACTTAAGTCCACTAATAATAGATAAACCGAGATTAAAAAACAGATAACTGTATATCCCACACAGGCACCAACACCAACACCAACAAATGCGGAACGCTCTGACGTAATGTTTACCTACCAACCGACCGAGTTGATGTGCCGGTAGCGCTACCTGGTAGGTACTTGAAGCACTTAAATGCCGAATGATTCAAGGCAAAGCTTCAAGTACCTATGTTTACCTGTCGATTGATGCAACTCTCGTTTGTTTGCTTATGTTCAAAAATCTTCTAGTCATGGACATTACCTAAAACATCAAGCAATTGCAGGTCTCATAACGTGCGCGTCACCGACGATTTAAGCAGCGTTCTGTGCACGCAAAATACACCCAATACTCTCTACCAACAGATTTCAACATATTTAAACCTAACTCTAAATTGATTTATTTTACCAAAACTGAAAATGATTCAAATTTCAATGATCAAAGTTAGATTGGAACTTGGAACAATTCAACATAAGCTGGATGTGAACAGGATTTAAGGAACTTATAGGTTTTGTATCTTAGGTTTTCTTGAAACCCTTGTTTCACTCACCCAATACACTTTTACATTGTGGAGAATTGCTCTATGCCGGAAACATTAGTTGTTTCTTGGTCTGCAAATTTTTTAAGATTAAATTGAGCCTCTAGGCACTGATCAAAGCATAATAATGTGCAAGCCAATAATTACCATTCAACACAGAATTTATTTCAATCTAGGAATAAAAAAAACCTCCGTTTACGATTACCAAATCGAAACTGAAGTTTAACAAGTCGGGCTCGATAGAAACATCACGTGTTGCCAACGAGGACAAAACAGTCGAGCTACCAGATCGCCTCAGCCGAAACCAAGCACGGTACTCGCTAGCAATGCAACCATAGAATAAATAACCAACACTATCTTTCTTATATGATGATTCTCCAATTCTCGATCAGTGCACTTTTGGTGATTGTCAACTCACTGGGGAACGTTGCAGCCATCCAGAGCTAGTCTGCTACAGAAAAGAATCAACGTATCTAGTCGTAAAGAAAGTTAGCAAATTTTAAACCAGCTTAACCAATTCAGTCAATTGCTTTCTGAACAACTTTCCTTTCCTCTGATCTAGCTTAGTTCAGACCCTTCCTAGCCCAGCTAGAAATACTTAACATTTTCGAACACGTCTTTGGCTTGACGTATTGTAGACAAGAATTCACAAATTAAGCCCGCGTCAATAAACTAAAAACACGATCCCTTTACAAAGTGCACTCCCAACTTCTTGTGAATCGGCATACTCTTCGATAGAAGGCCGAACAACCGAGACAATTTCTGCTTCTAGAGATCACGCCACGATATTGTCTTAACAAAAATTGGTTCACACAAAGACGGCAGCTCGGCTGCTCAGCCGCTTGCAACAAATAGGTAGCCCGGGGCTAACCACGAAAGCTAGGAAGTAAAAAACAATGCCACCCCTGGCCGTACGATCAACGTTTCGTACGTCCAACCAAACGACTGGCCGGTTTTATAATTAGGAATACTAATAAACTCTCAGATTTCAATGGTTTAAATGAGATAACACAACATAAAATGTATCCCAAGTCAAATTGGAGTTACTGAATGGATTGAATGGATGTGACGTAGTATAGAGCCACTGGAATCAGAGTGACTGTTTGATAGTTCTACTCCTTGGAGATCTATCGTTCTCATCAAATACACTAAAATCCTCTCAAAAAATGATATGTCTTCGAGGCTCATTGGTTAGAGCAACCAATGGTGGAGATCGGGGTTCAAGTCCCTGCTGGGCCATCAATTTTTGAGAGGTTATTAGTGTTCCTAATGACTAAACATTTCGTACATTGCGAGCAATTACAATTTAAATCAGATTTCACACACAAACCAGTTTCTTTCAAAACAGACAAAACTTAAGACACAAGCAGAAACTAAAAGATAAATTGCAATGTGTGCTTATTTGTAAAAAGTAAAGGATTTTTGCAGACTAAAAAACACAAACAAAAAAAACATGTCGCTTAACACAGTGTCTTTGGCGCAGGGTCCAGGCTTACACTGGTTTTCTATTCGCAAACTGCGAAGTCGAAGGCGAAGGTCGATTTAAAAAGAAGTCACACGAGAATCAATCGAGACTTGCAGGGATTCAAGACAAGGCGACAAACGAATCGAAACAATCGCTTCGGCAAAAAGCTAGAAACTCGGTGCTTTTAGAATCGTGGCGTAGTCAGTTGTTTCAAGCTCTCCCGCTATGCTCTGTAACTTTCCACCACACACAAAGGCATGGCCAATCAGAGCTGACCAAAGTTTACGTGAATTTAGATAAAGTCAAGAGCAGAGAATAAAGTTAACAAAAGGAAGCAGTGATATAATTTTCCGTTATTATCTATCACATCGAACCTGATGCATTGATCTCCTCTCTTTAAGGTAACTTTCAAGAAAAATTTTGCTCTCACTTCTAAAGCGCGGAGGGCGACTCCTGATAAGATAGAAATCTACCAAACAAACAATGGTGCAATCGCGTGATCGTAGTTTTTTGTTGTTTACCGAATGACCAGCCGCGATTCCAAGCAGATTCAGTCGTTCACTTTCCCGGCAAGAGAAGCCCCTCCCCCTCCCCAAGACTCCACCTTGCAGCAACGACGAAACGACAAAACGAAACGAGGAATGAATGAGGAACTCGTTGTCCCCGGTAACCCAATCACCGTCGGCTGCCGGGCACAAGTCACTGCACCGGCTTGTCGGGTTGCCTGTCTTGTGTTCCGGGGGAAATCCCCGGCTCAGTCGGGTCTGGCAAGATCGTCGGGTTGCCTCGAGGGGGCGCTGGAAAGGGGACAAAGTTAAGTTTAGTCGAGTGTTAGTGCAAGCGTTGAGTGTAGGTTATAGGTAGAGAAACAACGTCAATGTTACAGTCTCTGTGTGAAAGATGGCCGCCAAATGACTACCTTACCGACAAAAATGCAGAGTACCGGAACATCACGTTAAGTGGAGCCAATGTTGTATAAAAATTAAATTTTGATAATTATAGTAGGTTACTCGCTTTTTAATAACGTTACATGTGTGAGGTAAACATTGATGGAGATTTTTTGAGTATGAAAAGTCTCAAAAGTGAGTTAACTTACGAGAAATATCGAAATTAAAATTCATACGACAGTGGCTCCACTTAACGTGATGTTCCGGTACTCTGTATTTTTGTCGGTAAGGTAGTCATTTGGCGGCCATCTTTCATGCAGACTGTAACATTGACATTGTTTCTCTACCTATAACCTACACTCATCGGTGCAAGCAAGCATGGGGTTTAGTTGATCAGGGTCCCAGAGACAATTTTAAACCATGTGTAAGTTATAGTTAGAGAGAAGATACTAATATTAAGCTTTCTGCGTAGCAAGCGAGCCGGCAACACCTGGCATGTTGCATGGAACAGCAAAATGTTATGTTAGGAGATACGACTTTTAATATAAATTATTTGTATTTGACCCTTTGACGTGTTTTATACACTATTCATGCAGTAAATACATGTTTAAATACTAAATTCATGAGAAGAACACAAGATCCTGTGAAGATCTTATATCATTCCGCGAGCTGCCTCTCAGTGACAGCTATAGACCCCTCTAAAATTGGAACCCATATCTATAACCGTCCCCCCAAACTAACTCAAAACACTTGATATAAGTAGGGACTTAGAAGGTAAAATAAAGAACTACCTACTAAACCACGCATTCTATAGCGTCAAAGAATATCCAGAGAAAATAACATGTACGTGTAATGAAGGCCAGAGTTTTATACTGTGATTTGTATTTTTTAACCTGACAGTTTACAAAACTCTGGTTTTATTCTGAAAACCATGATGGAGTGTACTTTTACCATGTCAATGGTATTTTCAAGGATGTGCAATGGAAAATAAATATAAATAAATAAAATAAATGTTATGATGGTTTATAGACTCATGTCTACTTGATTTTTTCTTAGCACTAGTTGTAACAAAAACTATTTGAAATGGGTTTTGAATGCTAAGTAAAGGACAACTAAATTTCCCGACGTATGGTGACATGGACTAGTTACTTCTTCAAGGGTTAGAGCAGTCTAACTTAGAGCTGGACTGCTCTAACCCTTGATAAAGTAACTAGTAAATGTTACGAAACGTCGGGAAATTTAGTTGTCCTTTACTTAGCATTCAAAACCCAGTTCAAATAGGTTTTGTTAAAATGAATTTTATTATTATGAGCTTTATGTGCTTCCTAAAGCTAAGCAGCTAGCGACTCACCTCGCATTTTTGGCCCGGATACGTGCGAGACTTCGCCGATGTACGCTTTGGGAACGAGACCCGAAGAGTTGCCGTCGCTTGCCAGCACCCAGCCGCTGAAACCGAGCGCAAACAAGCGTTGAAGGCAACGTGAAGTAAAACTGCATTCAAGACTTTTCGTAACGTGTACCAGTTAATTTATCAAGGGTGAAATCTCCACTGACTTAAAATCAACTGATCTGTGCTAATTGATTATTAAAGGGGAACTGATTTACTGAAGTCTAAGCCCAAAACGGTTGAAGTTGATTTGTTAATTAGTTGATAATTTGCTAATGATTTTAATTTGTTATTGAGGAACAAGTAATTTAAGTTTTTTTTTGCCGTATATGACCGAAAAAATGAGAGCACATGCTTGACTAAGTATTAGGCTATTGTATTTAAATCATATTTTGCATTCTTTCCAAAATAGTAAATAGTGTAAATACATTTCAGTAAGTTACTATCCCTGATTATCACACATAAGCTACAAACTTATCTGGGAAAAAATCTATTTTACTAACTTTACCAAGTTGTAATAACATTTTCAACGTCTTAATTATGAATCATATTGGAAGCATTTCCCTTGCCTTGTGTTAACAAACCCTACGTTGACATTTAAAGTATAATAAACTTACTCGTGCAAAGTCTGCATCATCTGCGGAGCCAGGAACACTGGCTGGTTTGCTCGGAGCGGTAACTCCCCCGTACTCTCAGGGACAAAGTCGTAGCGTGAAGTCGCTCGCCAGACTGGTTGGCCCGACGAAAGCCAAGCCGGCAGATCGTTGCTTGGAGCTGCTGCAGGCAACAGTTAGTTATTTTTATTTATTATTTTTCTTTAATCTGGTACATTAACAAAATGGGTAAGGTATCTAACTAGATATGGGGAGAGAGATACCTCCAGGACTAGACCCAACGCATTGTTGCTCAACTAATATCCTTAAATCCTCTCTCTTGATCAGAACTGGCAGTGTGCATGGCAGTCACCCATCTAACACTAGACCCAGCACAATGTTGCTTAACTTCAATCCCTCCAACTTCTCACCAGAACTGGCTGTCACTCATCATTTGACAAAGTTCACAATTGCTTAATTTTGTTCTCACATGAATTGGTATTTCCAACGTAAGACATCGGATTGAAAGGTTAGTAGTAAAGTAAACAATGCTGTTGAAAGATGAGCACTTGTATAAGGTTGTAAACAATACGAACAATCTCAATTAAAATGACACAAAATGATGCCAATAAAAAAGTGTTGATGTCGTAAATAAATCTGCTTTAACTCACGCTGTGGCTGCGGTTCTTGCGGTGCAAGTCGTTGCAGGAGACGGAATGCCAGGTAGGGCGCTGCAACGACCACAGCGACGAACGCAGCGACTGGCCAAGTAGCTCCTCGGCTGCCATCTGGCTCGGCAGCTGCCCAGGCAGCCTCCGCTCTTTGCGGTCTAGAAACACCTTCAGGCAAACAGAAGGGTCAACATAGGACAGACCATCTGTGTGGCTAGGTCTATGTTTACACTTTCAACATAGGACGGACCATCTGTGTGGCTAGGTCTGTGTTTGCACTTTCAACATAGGGCAGACCATCTGTGTGGCTAGGTCTGTGTTTGCACTTTCAACATAGGACAGACCATCTGTGTGGCTAGGTCTGTGTTTGCACTTTCAACATAGGGCAGACCATCTGTGTGGCTAGGTCTGTGTTTGCACTTTCAACATAGGACAGACCATCTGTGTGGCTAGGTCTATGTTTGCACTTTCAACATAGGGCAGACCATCTGTGTGGCTAGGTCTGTGTTTGCACTTTCAACATAGGACAGACCATCTGTGTGGCTAGGTCTGTGTTTGCACTTTCAACATAGGACGGACCATCTGTGTAGCTAGGTCTGTGTTTGCACTTTCAACATAGGACGGACCATCTGTGTGGCTAGGTCTGTGTTTGCACTTTCAACATAGGACAGACCATCTGTGTGGCTAGGTCTGTGTTTGCACTTTCAATATAGGACATACCATCTGTGTGGCTAGGTCTGTGTTTGCACTTTCAACATAGGACAGATTATCTGTGTGGAGGTCTGTGTTTGCACTTTCAACATAGGGCAGACCATCTGTGTGGCTAGGTCTGTGTTTGCACTTTCAATATGGGACAGACCATCTGTGTGGCTAGGTCTGTGTTTGCACTTTCAACATAGGACGGACCATCTGTGTGGCTAGGTCTGTGTTTGCACTTTCAACATAGGATGGACCATATGCGTTTGCGTAACTTACCCAGCAGCTGCATGAGTTTTGCGTAGAGTGTCCTTGCCAACCGGAAGATGGCCATTGCGGAGAAGATAGCTCGAAGCCTGCCAAGATGGTCCGCTACCGCGAGTACGGCTCGAAACGACGAGTGCAAAGCGCCGAGCGTGGACTCGAGCATGAACGAGACAGAGCCAACTGTCTGCACCACAGACTCAATAGACTCGAACGCAGGACGCGAGCTTTCTGCGGCGAGCGCGACCAATCGGCTTTCAGCCGTGGGACCTTGGCCGTACGGAGAGGAGCCGTAGCCACCATACCTGGGGGTGGATAGGGTCAACGTTAATCATCACTGAAACACAGTGTATAGAAAGATAAAACACTCGAGTATTAAAACTGAGGTAAAGGTTCTGTATTCTAAATGAAGATTTTTTTTAGAGTAAAAATTCTTAACTGAAGTTTAACAATCAAAATAAATTAAAAGTCCATAAGTAGAGATGTTAGAGTAACCTATCACAGTAAAATTATTAAACAGTTTTTACTTTAAGAGCAATTAGTTTGTTAATGTTTTGTTGCTAAAAATTAACAGACATGATTCTGTGACTGGAAATGAAAAGCTAATCCAGTTCAAGATACCTTTCCACATAAATTCCAATAGGGTATTCTTAACCTATTTCTAACTCTTTTCTAAGAAAAAATTCAATTTTACAAATGTGACCACTTTCTGGGAATATTATCTTGTTACAAATTACTGGTAATTTTAAATCTCCATCCATGAAATATATTTCCCTGTAGGTCTCTAGTTAGGATGCTTACCGCTGGCCATAGCTCCCCATACCAGTCCCCATTCCATAACCACCATAAGGGCTTCCGTATGAGCTCCCATACGAGCTTCCGTATGATCCTATTCCACTTCCGTAAGTTCCCATTCCACT
Source organism: Protonemura montana (assembly GCA_947568835.1). Classification (NCBI taxonomy): domain Eukaryota; kingdom Metazoa; phylum Arthropoda; class Insecta; order Plecoptera; family Nemouridae; genus Protonemura; species Protonemura montana. The sequence goes on along the minus strand of OX387610.1, from coordinate 12,266,161 downwards.
TCCGTAAGTTCCCAGCCCGTACGATCCGAGGCCGCTGCCGTAACCGCCCAGGGTGCTGCCATATGAGTTGCCGTATGTATTTCCGTAAGTGCTGGGGTAAGCACTGGGATACGTGGACCCGTAGGCGCTTTGCATGGTGGGCGCTGCTCCGTAAACCTGGGCACGAGGGTTGGCTAGGGTGGCAGGTGCAGCAGGAGGTCGCCTTCGGGGCTGTCCGGCAGTTGGAGCCGGACCAAGGAGAGTTGTCGGTTGCGAGGCATTGTTTCCCGAACTGTCGCAGAAAGAGAAGTTAAAAACAGTAGGAAATAATTATAATATTTATTTATTCGATTGACCCTTGAAAGGATATGAAACGTTGGTTAACCTCTTTACCTTTTTATTGCATAAAAGGGTTTATAGTAAAAATTGTTTGAAGTAACAAGGGTTTTAAGTAAAAGTCATTTGGTAAAAGTCTTGAGAAGTGGAGAGGGAAAAATAATAGTTATCAGTTCAACCTAGTTAAGCAAGACTGAAGACCAAAGTGTTTGCTTTCTCATCAAGTTTCAAGCTGACATTACAAGGAAATCGATTATGGTAAATTGAGCCAATGTGTTTATTTTTCAGTGTGGACTTTGAGCTGGAGTTAAATCTGTGCTAACGGAGATAGTGATTTTGCCTTGAGGAGACAAAAAAAATAAAACGCATGTAATGCACTGACGGCACTGTCACAGAGCAACTCACATTTGTCCGAGCAAGTTCTGGTCCACGGAGGCTGGCATTTGGAAAGAGCGGCTGTCTCCGGCCCCTGAATTCTCCCACGGTTTCGGCGGAGCCGACATTTTCCGACTAGATTTGATCTCTGCGATTAAGATAACCGATCAAAAGTCAGTACTGATAACAGCTACCCCAGCTGCGACTTCAGCCATCACGATTTCTCTCGACTGAAAGAGTAGTATCGTTAAGAGTTGCCAACTGTAGAAAAGATTAGGTTACTAGCTATTCAATTCATAAAGCAATCTGACAATCTTTCTTGTATAGCAAATGAATAAAACATCTTAAAACTTATATCGATCATTATTAAATATTTTTAGATTATATTAAAACATGTCAAATTTTCTTTAAATAAACCAGAACAGAGCTGGTGACATTTTTCAAATGAAAAAACGGCAGTAAGCCGAACTCGTTTCCAATTTCACGATAATGATGACAGGTGTTGGTAGAGCGCGCGCAGCGGCCAAGCCACAAACTATCTCGCAAGTCAGAATTCAGTGATCACAATGGCTTCCTGCAAAGACACTTCAACGTTCTTTTCAAAAGGCAATTGCTCGCAATATGAGCACGTCTTGAAGCTGTACCCACAATGCCTGAAACTACGCGCCTCGAAAAGAGCAAAGAAGCCCGAAGAATTGGTCAAGCTGGACAACTGGTGAGTAAAATGTCGATCGAAGGTGTCCCCGACCGTCGGATGCGGTGTCAATGAACTCAGCTTGTTGTCTACACTTTCGACCTGCGACTGACAAGTTGCTTGTCGTAAACTTGGACCTCCTGGGAAGCTGTCATCTCGCACGGGTCCGCTCGTCACGTGCGCTATCTCCCGCGGTCCGATTGGCTAGATAAGGGCGCAATTCGGCGACTAGCGTTCGAAGACACCGATCTTGTATGCCATGGCGTCTCGATCGACTATGAACTCATTATGCCGATTTTCGTATTTCGATTCGGTGGTTTTTGGCATCCCGAGGGCGGATGACGGCGATGGGGTGCCCGGATTTTAGCACGAATTTCCCGAATTCGTTTCGCCGATCTGACTTTGTCGCCGCTTTCCGACCCTTCGAAATGACAATGTAGCCATCTCTCCTAGTTTTAAATGCCATACAAAATGGTGACTCACACAAAGGACTTGTTGGAATATTTTGTTTGGTCTCGATTTTTTGTCGCTCAAGACCTCATTTTGGTGCTTGCAGGTATCAGAATGAATTGCCAGTGCTAATCAAGTCCAGGGGGAAGGATGCACATCTAATCCACGATGAACTTGTGCAAACAATGAAGTGGAAGCAAACTGTGAGTAACCGGCGATTCCGCTGCCTGATTTCACCAATTTCCCACGGCCATTGAGGTCGCCTTTGGCCACTGAGTAATCGAAAGCATACTAATTGCAAGGAGATTTCATGGCATACGTTCATTAATTGTCATCCTTTTTCACTTGGAATCAATATTTCAATTGTATTGTATATGGTCACTCAACCAAATCACTGCATTATGTAGCGCAACATTTTGCAACAAATTTTTTTGATTGAAATTCTTTGAAAATATTGATTTTTCTATTGAATAAGTTTACAATTAATTAAGCATTGCCATTTTGTACAATTGTGTTAACTCTACTTAACTTTAAAATTGGACACTAATGAGCTTTCTCAAACACGAAGTTAGAGGTTCTAATTGTTAAGTGTTTTTACACTTCATCTCAAATCTTCATTGTTGTAGACTATAAAAACTTAATAAGCAATAATATTAGTAACAATAATAATTAATTATACTAAATTAGAGGCACTTAGTTTTAGAAGCTTGTGAATATTTTGTTAAAACCCCTGCATGGCCTGGTTGCATGTCCCTAACGTGCGTTCTTCTGCTGTGTTCCAGCGGGGCAAGTTCTACCCGCAGCTGTCGTACCTGGTGAAGGTGAACACACCGCGTGCCGTCATGGTGGAGACCAAGAAGGCGTTCCGGAAGTTGCCTAACCTGGAGCAAGCCATGACTGCACTCTGCAACCTCAAGGGAGTCGGCACTACAATGGCGTCGGCCCTTCTCGGTAAGTCAAAAACCGCGTACTTTGTTCCTCCAACCACATCCTTATTAAATAAACTATTTGAAAATGGATTTTGAATGCTTAGTAAAGGGCTACTAAATTTTCCGACGTTTCGCAACATATACTAGTTACTTCTTCAGAGGTTTGAGCAGTCCTGACAATTTTCCGATAACAAAAGAACCACATAAAATTATAACAATTACCTAGTTCAAGCATCCTAAATGCATCTAAACATGTAACCTTCTTATTGTTGGTACCTAAAATGGCTGAATCGCCGATATGCGGCAAAATTATGGGCAAAATGAGAAGAATACGAAGAATCCAACATGCACTCTCATTAAATTGAGATGAACATTGACATGAATTGGAATGGAATTGACATGAGATAGACATTAAATTGAGATTATATAGGGACACTAATTATAGCAACTCCAACAATATCCTGTTGCGGCAATCAGGGTCTATGGTTCGTGTCGCAGTTCAGTCGCACATTTTTCCAGTCTAGCTTTCCATTGCCAAATGTACTGAAACAAGAATCCATTTCGTAGATATTTCTCAATCCGTGTTTTCTTGCCAAGTCATGTCCTAACCCCATTTTGCCCCGTGCAGCGGCAGCGGCGCCTGAGATCGCTCCGTTCATGGCGGACGAATGCTTGAGTGCGATACCCGACATCGAAGGGATCGACTACACGACCAAGCGTTACCTCATCTTCGTGCAGCACATACACTCGGTGGTCGACCGACTCAACAAAGAGGGTGAGTGTTTTGACACAAACAATCCTCTACCCCTAGACATCTTAAACCTCTGCAGTCATCCGACCAAAGCTGCTAGAATTTAGAATATTAATAATTAATAAAGCATTGGATGCAGAATTTGCACATGATTCGACCTCCTGGAATAATTTGGGCTCAAATTCAATTATCCGATCAAAAAGTTGGCAAAAATTCTTCAAATCAAAGACAAATAATTCGTATGTTGGAATAATTTTAACAAATTTCACTGAAATTTACTACTTGACCAACAAAAATTGACGATGTTACTTAAAGTCACCGCTGTTTTCGAGTGTTGATAAATTAAATCTTTTTAATTTCATAAAGATTACTCGCATTAGCAACTGATTGACACTCAATTAATCTTTATCAATGCTACCCTCAACAATCGATGTACATGTATCGATATTTTGCATTGTAATGATTAATTGTAGAGTTTTTGTTAAAAAGGACGGCTAGAATCGCTATCGGGTGGTACCTAGCCGTTATGACATGTTGCCGGTCTTGTTCGCTCAGCAGAAAGTTTTTGCAACCATGGGAGCCTGATCCAATACTAATTTATTTTATTAATTATTAATTTTCAATTCGTATTATATGTGTTTAGATGCAGTCATTCATCGTTCATAATAAAACATCTCTGAATCGTTAAAATTCTCATCCATGCTGTAAAAATCCCCCTCCAATTAATCATTAGACTTTGCCTTTTATCTTTTTCCATTGCCAATTTCTCGGAGGCTAGCAGGCAGTGCTGGAATAATTTGCTTGAATCGTACCAATCCGGTAGGATCGTTCGACGGCAAGGAGAATGAGCCATCCAACGCACCTTTGGTTTTTCATCGCAAGTCGTTCGGTTTTCAGGCCACAACGATAGCTGGAACTACCACCAGGTGGAGCTGGCGCTGTGGACACACTTTGTCGCCAACGAGATGAAACCCGAGCTGCTGGACGACCTTCCCGGCTTCGAGAATGGTGCACAGCGTCACGGCAACGGAGCGGCAAAGGTGAACTTTCTGCCGATATGGTGCGAGATCTTTGGATGTAGGCCACACCGTTCTGGTGAACTCTCAAAAACCAGCCCTCGTAATTTCATGTGAATCTGAGAGTACTACTTTTAGCTGCTAGCTAGCAATCCTATTGGGTTTTAAGTTTAATTTTTTGCAAAAAAAAGATGGTGCATAGCGACGAAATTGCATCTACGAAACAAACGACTGAATTTCATTGTTCCATCGTCTTTTGTTATGCAAAACGTTGATTAAGATGGCATCTGGTTGGTTGGAACATAGAAGCTATTAGGTATCGGATATTAGAAAGAAATTTGACATTGTGTGCCAATCTAATTGCTGTAGTGATGCTGCGGTGGTCAGGATTTGAACTGTGAGTAAGGGAAGTTTGTATTCCTGCTGTAAAACATACTGTGATTCTCTTGTCTACTTTATCTAACCTTAGCACTAGTTTTGACACAAACTATTTCAACTGGACAACAGTTCTAGTTAGTCTGGTAAAAATCGAACAACTTTTGGACCGTTCATCGAACAGTTTTGGACGAAATGAGCCGTAAAATTATATTTGTTTTTTGTCAATAGTTGCATTTGTGACAGAAGAGAATATTTTGGTAGTTGGTCTAAAAAGTGGTAGTCATATGCCTGCAAATCTTGGACCTATATCATGAGTGCTGATGAGTAGCTCTTATTTGGAGGGGACTTATTTCTTAATTCATTTATCTTATCATTCCGACCACTTCACGGGACCGGTCTTGAGCCTGGCTGAACGACATCGTGATTCATTATGTGGAACCTCGGATTGTAAGTTCAGAAAGCACGTTTCAAAGCGTAAGGTAGGATTGCTGACGCCCCTTTTCGTCCGCAGGAGGGTGTGGATTCGGACTCTAGCCAGGAGCCAGCCAACGGCAAACACCTGGACGTCCTCGAGGACTCGACAACGTCCTTCAACGACGACTCCGTTGACAAGACCGACTTCCTGGGCACGGACTCGGCAGATAAGGCAGACTCGCTCGGCACTGACTCCGTCGACAAAGCAGACTTCATCGCCGCGGACTCTGTCGACAAAGAGGACTCGGCCGACAAAGAAGACTCGGCAGGTAAGGGCTCGACAGAGAAGGTGACCCCGATGGAAGTGGGCGTGGCTTCCGACGACGCCAAGCCGGCGCCGGGAGCGGAGGACGACGCCGTGGCACGCGACGGCACCGACGAAGTGCGATCGAACGAAGCGATCGCCGAGTCAACCGACGTGCCGGCGAACGGGAAGGCAGAGCCTGTCGAGTCGAGCGTGTCGGTCGCTCCCGGCAACGGGGTCGGAGACAGTCCGGCACCGGACGACGAGCCGGCCGCGAAACGGGCCAAGGCCGACGCAGACAAGTGACCGCGGCGGCGACGGCAGCGGAAACATTCCAAGCCCCGCCCCTGCCGCGAGCCGATTGGCTGGACTCGCGGCCGGGGCACGCAGCGGGGGTCCACCGACGATTGCCTTCGTTTTATCAGATAGACCGTAGTACTTAAGAAGCGCGCGAAAAATAAACGGGACACAAACTTTTAAGGTATGGGCATTTTACTACCCCCCGGCAAAAAACGGAAACAACCAGCGGAGACGAGTCGGTGTTTTGCGGACGTTCCTTCGAGGCGAGGGCGGTTAGCGAACGAGTTATTTGATTTGCTAGTTGCTAGGTGATTTTACACACTACTCGATGAACAGACACAAACTTCACACACACCACACACACACACACACATGATCTAAGACAATTGAAAAGCTACACACGATAAGAATGCAAACAACGCTACCTAAAAATACCTAAACTACGATTACGGTCGACGGCAGCGGCTAGCTCTGCCCCGAAAGGACGATGAGAGGACGATGATGCGTAATTTATAAATACTGTACCCAGGAGATGAAGAAAAGCATTGTATTAATTTAAGTTCTCAATAAAAGAGATTCATTTCTTAGCTAACAATTGGCTGGTTTTGTGTTTATTTACCTGCTCTGTAGAAGTTGTCGATTTCAATAATTTTGAATGCTTGCTCCCAATGCATCCTTTCCTGTAGGCTTCAAGTATCCTAACGTTGTTAATGTTGTAGTGAAGAAAGAAAGAGAGAGGGAATGCAATCTGGCGATGAAGAAAGTCATTGCGTGGTGTGCTTGTCGAGAATCTTAGGTAAAAATTCTCAATAAGTGCACCACCTGACACTTTTCATCATCTTGATAAGTTAAAAACTCTGGTCTTCACGTGATCAAGTAAGTAAAAGGAACTAAGCGCAGTGCCAGGTATTGGATTTGTAGTGTTTTTTTAAAAGACAGTTGGCCTGCATGTCACCCCACAACGACCGGTGGCGAATCTGCCGGAATAGTATGTTGGCTGTACAAGAAATTTAAGGAATATAACTTAGAAATCTTAGGACACCAAATGACCAAGTGAGATTTTGTTGAAAATTTCTATAAACAAACAAAAAGCAGTGAAAGATACTTAGGGAAAGTGACCTCAGACCTCAGCTGCATACAATCCAATAACTTCTCCATCAGTACAACAAAGTAAATAAAACCCGCTACACACATTTCATAAGTCTGTATTTGACAAAACATTTTTGTCGGCAATGTTACATATTGTGAGTGTAGCCGTTAGGAATGTAGACTAGAAGTGAGTATGTGTAACGTTTCGTTTCCAGACACGTGTCGCGTTACATTCCAGGCTCCATGAGCATTGCACATCCTGAGAATTGTTGCACACAAATTCCACCCTGCATTTGGCACGTATCCCCCCTCCCCCCCCCCCCCCAATCACAACACAATTTCAACCTTATTTAAAAATGTCGTTACCTCTGAAAATTAAATTGAATTACTTATTTATGTTGTGGTAAGTAACAAACTTGTCCGGTCGGCAAGTCAATCTCAACAGAGCAAGTCCGTTACTTACCACAACATTCACCCACGGCTCTGAACCACTTCACCAAACCATTACTTATTTATGTTTCCTAGTCATGAACTTGGAAATTACTTAAACAATTCTTATGTTTTTATGTTTGCAAGCAAAAATGTACTGAAGTAGTACTTTGAAAAATGTACCTTAAAGATCTTTTGGCTAGGGTACTAAAAAAATAACATAGCCTATGTAAGAATAACACCTGCTTGAAAAAAAGATTAATTCTTAGTATGAAATTTGCTGATCATCCAAAGGCACTGCAAAAAAATGAAGATTTAAATCCTAAATTTTGTCCAGAAATTGAAGCTTGTTAACCAAAGCAATGTGTCATATTTTAAGCGTATCCCAATGCTATTTTCACATTATTGAAAGTGCCGAGAGCTTCAGCTGAAATTTAAAAAATAATTTCTGAGAAATTTCAATACTCTCACATTTTCCTAAGTGAGTTTAGACTTTCATTGCCTTCACAAATAATTCTAAGAGGTAACAACTTCTTTAAGACAACAACATACGGATATCAAAAATGTAAGGATCCGCCCGCAATCCTTTTCAACCTTTAACAGTTAAGTAGACTTATGAGCTACAAAACAAAATATCTGGCCCATTCGAGGAATATAACATTTACACAAAGATTTCTTATAACTCAGACACATCTTTAAAGCTAAGATTCAAATTTTCCCACCTACCCACTCCAGGGCAACTAGGTTACCAGCTCTGGAAGCTAGCATACCTATCTGGACTTACTAAAGACTGGAACAACACACAGGTGAAATCAGAGTTCCAGCGCTCATTTTTAGACTGCCATCGCAAAAATTACCAACCTCTGACAACAGCAAAAATGTTACTTAGAGATGAATAGTATGTCATTTCAAATGTTATGAAATTTCATGTTGCTATTTCTTGCAGATTACTCGCTTTTGAGACTGTTTTACTCTCAATCAATATTTATCAATGCTTACTTTTAACAACTAAAAAATATCTGTCATTATTTTGAGTCATAATCATTTAACTGAGAGGTTTGTTAAAAAGGACGGTCACAAACGCCATTGGGTGGTCACCACCGTCACCAAAAGCTGTAAAACGTTTGAAATTATCGCTGGGACTCTGACTAAACTTGTGAACCAAATGATACAGCATTATTCCACATAGAATATTCTCAAACCCTAGTTGGAGCTTCTTGGAACATTTAATATCGTTTCTCCGATAAAAACAAAAAGCCAAAGGCTTTGAAAACGTGAGACCCGTTTCTCGTAGGTAGTACTACGTAATACACTAGCGGTAACTTTTTAAAATATCTCAATAGGACGACTAGCGGTGCCGGCCAAACTGCGCTGGCATTTTAAGACTGGAATATTTGGACGCCGTTCGTAAATATGGCTTGAGTAAGTGACTTTGTACCTATCTAAAAATTGGCCTAGACAATTGGGAATACTATTAGGGCTGAAAGTAGTTACATTTTTGGGCATTTTCATGGCAAATATACCTCGAGTTAACATTAGGTTGTTGTATTTGAAAGGGCTGTAATGTGGTTATCATTGCCCGAAAGGCGAATGAGTATTGCCAAATGCTTTCTGATGGTAATGTATTAAAAGGTTTTGCTCTGTTAAGAACGACTTACCGTCCTAAAAAGAACCTGAGTTGCCATTTTGTGGGCATTGGCGTCGACATCTTCAGGACTGAACATGTTCTTTTTAGGACAGCAAGTCATTAATGGAGTCGGTGAATGAGTGGATGATGATGAACTTAAACTAGCCTAAAAGGGAGGAGGGGAAACCCGGTGCCGGCAGGTAGCCACGAAGAGCACCTTGGGGACCACCGGCTTAACGTCCCTTCCGAAGGACGGTACAACTTAAACAACTGGATTCCTACACAAATCCATGCTGTCGAGAGGTTGATAAGCAAGGCGAATGAAGTTGCTGTCGAGAGGTTGAGAAGCAAGGCGAATGAAGTTGCTGTCGAGAGGTTGATAAGCAAGGCGAATGAAGTTGCTGTCGAGAGGTTGATAAGCAAGGCGAGTGAAGTTGCTGTCGAGAGGTTGATAAGCAAGGCGAGTGAAGTTGCTGTCGAGAGGTTGATAAGCAAGGCGAATGAAGTTGCTGTCGAGAGGTTGATAAGCAAGGCGAATGAAGTTGCTGTCGAGAGGTTGATAAGCAAGGCGAGTGAAGTTGCTGTTGAGAGGTTGATAAGCAAGGCGAATGAAGTTGCTGTCGAGAGGTTGATAAGCAAGGCGAATGAAGTTGCTGTCGAGAGGTTGATGAGCAAGGCGAGTGAAGTTCCTGTCGAGAGGTTGATAAGCAAGGCAAGTGAAGTTGCTGTCGAGAGGTTGATAAGCAAGGCGAGTGAAGTTGCTGTACCAACTTTCATACCTCCAACCTCTCTCCCGAACAGAACTGGTCATGTGTATGACAGACACCCAATTAAAAGAGCAAAACCATTTAAAAAAATACCATCAGGTCACAGCTCTGAACCACTTTGCCATTAAAAATGTTTTTTGTTTTCCGTGTAGCTTATATTGCCCATGTTGCCCACGGTAGCCTATTGTGGAGGGAGTCTGTTTATTGTCAGCGCTGTGTGATCGCGGTGTCTTCAAGCAGCTCGCATCGCGGCCTGGAGACGAGCTTGAAGTCGGCTCTCGAAGTCAAAGCCGTGCAGTGTTTGGGCCCGAGTGAGCATTGCCACGCCCTCATCACGTGTCTGTAACCGTTCTCATTTCAATTGCTATCGTGTTTTTGTATTATTAAAAAAGAGAAGGATCGCTTAAGTTTTATATATTTTTCATGGTATGACTGGACTTTGTACTCCCATTAGTAGCTGGCCCCTCCTGTCCCATCAACACTTATCAGCGAATATTTACAATCGCATAAGTTTTGGCACCAGTACTTACTGCGATAATGCACATTGCAAAGGTGATTTTTAAATGCAATCAGATGACCATTTGACTCTTGTTTTAACTTATATCATTCAATTTGTCTTGCCAAGAAGATAAAGAAACAACTGAAAACATTTAAGCCATATCTTTCCGCCACGTCTGCTTCTTATTGTGGCAAGATAATCCTTGAGCAATTAAAAAAAATAATTATAAATGCTAGAAAGAAGATCTAACGTTGTTCAATCTTCTTTTGGTTTTTTTTTTTTTTTTATGAAATTTAGGTAGTATTTACTCTGTGGGTTATCCTAAACTTGGTTAAAACGGCAATTTTAAAGGTTCATTTTGGCAAGCTGGAAAAAAAACAAAAAAAAACACTGTTTCTCTAAATCCTAATCTAGAACATTTTAAAAATCTAGCTAAAAAAAACCTCTAAAAAAAGATGTTATCTAAAATCCCTGGGGGTAAGGCATTGAGCATGCAAAGAGCGAGCAAAGAGCGTGCTATGCACCTGATTGCTTGCGCTGAGAATCAGACCGAGCTCGAGGCACGCAAAGGCTGTGACGTGCAAGTCCACTTCCGAGTCTCCACGTAACGCAAGGCAGCCCCGGAACGCGGCCACCGCCTCGTCCCATTTGTTGAGAGCCGACAGACAAGCGGCAGCTAGCAGCAAGCGAAGCCCTTTCATTGGCTCAACCCCCTCCATCCCGCAGTCTGCAAGGCAGGGAGCCGAGGATGAACCCGGTGCCGGCACGTAGCCTATTCTTGACAACAGCACCAAGGACCGGCCACCGCTTAGCCTTGTCCCTTTGACACACCGTGTTGGCTGCTCCTGTCCAACAGCACCAAGGACCGGCCACCGCTTAACCTAGTCCCTTTGACACACTGTGTTGGCTGCTCCTGTCCAACAGCACCAAGGACCGGCCACCGCTTAGCCTTGTCACTTTGACACACTGTGTTGGCTGCTCCTGTCCAACAGCACCAAGGACCGGCCACCGCTTAGCCTTGTCCCTTTGACACACTGTGTTGGCTGCTCCTGTCCAACAGCACCAAGGACCGGCCACTGCAAAGCCTTGTCACTTTGACACACTCTGTTGGCTGCTCCTGTCCAACAGCACCAAGGACCGGCCACCGCTTAGCCTTGTCCCTTTGACACACTGTGTTGGCTGCTCCTGTCCAACAGCACCAAGGACCGGCCACCGCTTAGCCTTGTCACTTTGACACACTGTGTTGGCTGCTCCTGTCCAACAGCACCAAGGACCGGCCACCGCTTAGCCTTGTCCCTTTGACACACTGTGTTGGCTGCTCCTGTCCAACAGCACCAAGGACCGGCCACTGCAAAGCCTTGTCACTTTGACACACTCTGTTGGCTGCTCCTGTCCAGCAGCACCAAGGACCGGCCACCGCTTAGCCTTGTCACTTTGACACACTGTGTTGACAATGTCACTGAGGCAGTGGTCTATTGACATCTTACCTTCGGCAATATCTTCCAGCTCTTGATGTCCCATGGTTGGCAATGAATTCCACAGGAAGAGAAGTTCATAGGCTAGCAACCGGCAGGCCGCGGGCTCGGTTGGCAGCATTGCGAGTCGACGCTCTACGAACGACTCGAGCGGAGACGTGGTTGCCACCGGCGTCGCAGCGGGCAACGGTCGGGAACTGGCACCGCCACACACTGATGTTCGATAAAAAAAGTCGACTAAATTACTTATGAATTTGCAACTTTATTTTAAATCAACTTTAATGATATTAGAGACTAAGCAACAATTTTTTTTTTTTTTATTATTATGAACACTATAACCGTCTCAAAGTTAATGCCCAAACGGGGACTCGAACCTCGAACTCCACCTGTCGCGGGTGTTGCTCTAGCTCATTGAGCTACTTGGACACTGGCATTTTGAGACAAAATTACAATAAGTCAAATACACTAAAATCCTCCTAAAAAGCCAGTATCCAAGTAACTCAATGGGTCAGAGCAACACCCGCGACAGGTGGAGATCAAGGTCCGAGTCTCCGTTAAGGCATCAATTTTTGAGACGGTTATAGTGTTCATAATAATAACATACCCAGCGCATTGCAAGCGTTTGCAATTTAAATAAGATTTCATCTAAAGACTTCTAGGATGCATTTAGGAAGCCTAGACAAGGTGGTTGTTTATTCTTTTGTTATGGAATTCACCCTTAATAAAGTAACTGGTACACGATAAGAAACTTTGGTGACAGTGAAAGACTTCACTCAGTCTTCGAAGCAGTCTTGGCAACAAGTACAAGAAAGTTGGACAAATATGACCCCAAGTGATTTAATTTTTTTCTGACAATTTATTACCCCAAAGTCCCACAGGTCGGAAAATCACTCCGTGCCAAAAAGTACTCCACTCAGGAATATTTGCATGGACTCTTAGCAAGTGGATTTTCTTCGTCTCTCTCAAAATATTATTTCCAATTATGTCTCTCAAAATACTTAGCATAGCCACCTTTATCAACAAAAGAAGTATAGATTAACAGGTAAAAAGCTGCCAAGTCAAAATGTTTTAATCTGCGTTTTTGTAAAATCGCCCGTGAAAAGACCAAGAGTGTAAACGTAGCCCTACCTGCTGCCAGGTAAAGGTACAGCCTGGTCGACCAACGTGAATCCTGCGCCAGCGCTGTGAAGTCAGCGCCGGCGCCGCTGAAGTCTCGTAAGCAAAGTCGGCACCAGGCAGCCTCGTGTCGGCACAGAAGTCCCACCTCGCGTTGACGTGACAAAACAGCTGCTTTTGAGTAGCATGTCATGGCAAGATCAGCGCGGCCCTGGAAGGATACAGACGCTATCTTTAGACCTAAAAAGTCTAGCTCGTGAGAGAAGATACCAGCACAAGGACTGTCCCCTGCATTGCTACAGTCTAGCCCGTGAGAGAAGATACCAGCACAAGGACTGTCCCCTGCATTGCTACAGTCAAGCCCGTGAGAGAAGATACCAGCACAAGGAATGTCCCCTGCATTGCTACAGTCTAGCCTTTGAGAGAAGATACCAGCACTAGGACTGTCCTCTGCATTGCTCCAGTCTAGCCCGTGAGAGAAGATACCAGCACAAGGAATGTCCCCTGCATTGCTACAGTCTAGCCCGTGAGAGAAGATACCAGCACAAGGACTGTCCCCTGCATTGCTACAGTCAAGCCCGTGAGAGAAGATACCAGCACAAGGAATGTCCCCTGCATTGCTACAGTCTAGCCTTTGAGAGAAGATACCAGCACTAGGACTGTCCTCTGCATTGCTCCAGTCTAGCCCGTGAGAGAAGATACCAGCACAAGGAATGTCCCCTGCATTGCTACAGTCTAGTTTTTGAGAGAAGATACCAGCACAAGGACTGTCCCCTGCATTGCTACAGTCTAGCCCGTGAGAGAAGATACCAGCACAAGGACTGTCCCCTGCATTGCTACAGTCTAGCCCGTGAGAGAAGATACCAGCACAAGGACTGTCCCCTGCCTTGCTACAGATCTGTCCTCGAATTAGAACATATCCGGACTGACCTTGAGCCGGTGCACGCGTCCCTGAAAGAACAGGAAGAGCGCTGACTGTGCAAAGTGCCCGGCACGAGCTTCCCGGACAAGCAACGTGGCCGCCTCTAGCCCGGCCCCTCGGGCGCGGTCTGGCGACAGGAAGGGCCTCACGATGGTGTGGTACCATAGCAACGCAAGCCTGGTGACATAACACAAGTAGACAGCATTGATTTTTTCATTTCTAGCTTTGGTACAAGTATGCCGGTGGTTAGTGCTAGTAGGTAATCTGGCCTATGCTAGTTTCTAGGTCTATGGTGTATTTTTGGCACCTCGTATGATTACATAATAAAGTTACATAATATAAAATGAGTGTAACATAATGAATAATAATAAATGTTGAATAATGTATCCGTATTACCTAGTAGTTTGGTTTTAAGTTTGTACTGTGCTGTTAGTCTTGGTGCTACCTATTTTCTATGTGCTAATGCTATGGTCTGCTCAAATGATCGTTTTCCGTGCAGGTTGTCCATGCTTTTAGCTGTTAGGTCGTTCCAGGCGCTTTAGTTCACCACCATTGTTACTGGGCGCTGTAGAATACCGTCTTTAGATAGAAGTTGTAGGTAGTTTGTGGTGAGAGGAACCGAAATACAAACCACGGATCATGTATTGGGTCTACTGGTTGAGTCCTAGCGGCTATGTTAAACTGTCCTGCGAACATTTGCTGACCGTTGACTCATAAACTATAAGTTGGTACAAAATGACAAAATGGTTGTTCGGGATTTTATTTCAGAAAATACAAAATACGTTAGTTTTTTAGTTGTTGACCATGATTATTTTATTTAGATGCTAATAGGATACTTGAACTAGGTAATTGTTATAATTTTGTGTGGTTCTTTTGGTATCGGAAAATTGTCAGGACTGCTCTTACATTTGAAGAAGTAACTAGTACATGGTGTGGTTGAAAACGGTTTTTGCTCTGTTGAATGGTTTTTAGGTCCTAAAAAGGACCGTGTCGGTGGTCGACGTTTCGCCAGCGTTGGCGCTGGCATTCTCAAGACTGTGATGTGCAGCTGGTGTTGTCTGCTTTTTTTATTTGTTTTGCGTTTTTTGCGCTACTTTTTGGCTCGTATAGATTTGTAAAAACTTTTTGACTTTTTTTTAAAAACATTATCGGTAGAACGCATTAATGCCGAACCGAATGTGTAACCGAACCGGGATATGAACCCGGGAACTCCCAGTTGTTGGCCGGGTTTTATATTTGTATGTAAAGCTTTCACATTGCACTGTTAATATTCAAAATATTCATCATAATATGAAGTAATGCTGTGATTACAAAATGTCGAACATTGTGTCAAAGTTCGGCAAGACCGTTCTGTTCACAACAATGAAGTGCGACCCAAAGAAGCAGCCTGAATATGAAGACAAACTCGTGGCGTTTGAAACAATTGACTACCGATCCGATCTCACTGCCCTCTCGAACCCATGCCAGAGATTGAATTCATTTAGACGTACGATGGTTTTACATTTGAAATTAAACGTTCCGTGTAATTTAATAATTTTCAGTGAATCAACACCTTGTTCTCCTTTCAGTTTATCTTGCAATACTAGCGGACAAAATAAGTACAATATTTGCTAGACTTGAGCTGGTTTCAAGTTCTAAGGTAAATTGAGCAGAACGGAATGCGATATTTACAAGATAATACTACATGACAGAATAAACATATGCAAATAAATCTTCAAGGGGTGGAAGGCATGGTAAGAGATAGAAGATATGTGATATTTGGGAGATTCCATCCTGTCAAGGTACCCATGCATAACGCCATAGCAAAGTGCATATCTATCATAATCTATCATAGTACAAATCTATACGAGCCAAAAAGTAGCGCAAAAAACGCAAAACAAATAAAAAAGCAGACAACACCAGCTGCACATCACAGTCTTGAGAATGCCAGCGCCAACGCTGGCGAAACGTTGACCACCGACACGGTCCTTTTTAGGACCTAAAAACCATTCAACAGAGCAAAAACCGTTTTCAACCACACCATCATCTACTGGCTCTGAACCCCTTCGTCTTACTAACTAGTACATGTTACGAAACGTTGGGAAATTTTGACATTCTTTACTTAGCATTCAAAACCCAGTTGAAATAGTTTTTGTTAAAACCAGTGCTAAGTTTAGATGAAGTAGACATGAGTCTAAAAACAATCATACAAAATGGTGATAGCCCAGAGATGAAGTCACTTTTGTTTCAAGTGTTAAAAAATTTGATTTAGTTTTTTCTCGCTGATTTATTGATTCATGTATCTATATTTCAAGTTGAAATTATGTAATTGTAGAAGTTTGTTAAAAAGGTTTGCCGTCAGCGCCATCGGATGGCCGTTACTAATACTACTTGATGGCTACTGTCGAACATTAATATTGACGCTAGAACTCTGACCAAGTCCCGGTTATTCAGTCGTCCGTTAAGAACAGTCTGCTAATAAATAATTTGCTAGACAACAGCCAATCAGATGATGTTTTTAGTTTGTTAGCGGTCTGTTAATTACTTAACGTGCCACCGAGAAATCAGCCCTAAGTCTGTAAACTATAGCTGGACAAACATACAAGTAGATTACTAAAAAATCAATGCTAAATATCAAGAAAAACAAAGAATAATTAATACGAGCTATGTTTAGTGGGATGTTTACATGGGGAAATATGTATCCTTCTAGTTTATATAATAGTTTTGATCAATATTATTTCAAATATTATATTAAACCATTTTTAAATGCTAGAAAAAAAATTCATTATTTTTTTTTCTCTTAAAATAATGAAAAGAACGCAACTTACGAAGCTAGCGGCGCGCGCATGTCCTGTCCAAGCCGCGCGAACATCAACGCAGCAATACCGCGCCGCCTGTCGCCGTGGAAACCAAGCAAGTGAACGACGCGCAGTAACGATGGCGGCAGCAAGGACACGGCCAGTTGAAACACACCGTAGCCGAAGCTGACAGCGGCGAGGAGCCTAGCGACCGTCTCGGCTTCCACCTGTGGCACGGGGCTGCAAAAAGTGCGGTTATATGTCGCTCGAATGACGTGCGTTTTGCAGCGAAATCTGCAGCGATAATTCAAATAGAGGTCTACGAGCGCTATTTAAGTTGTATTTTATTTTCTTCTTTATTTCTTTATTTTACCTCGGAAAGGGGTACACCCATCATGCTTTTCGAGGGAATATCAGTTCTCCAAAGGCTATTTCATTCATACTGTCAAAATTTTGCCAAGAAAACTACATCTGCAAATTTTAACGTTACTGTCCGAATTTTTTTTTTCATAAATCGTGATGAAAAAAAAAAATACTAATCAATTTTATAAATTTTATTGTTTTAAATAAGCGCAGAGATTTCAAAAGTTTCTTGCAACTTTAATCCAAACCCTGTTTGGTTGGTAGATGATTAACAAACACACATAAAAGGAAGGAAATAATTTTCGTATAAAAATTCTCGTACTTTTTCCACAGTACTTCCAAGTCAAATTGAGACTTTACATCGCTAGCTTCACTCACTGTGCTCATCTGACAAACATTTGCAAGGTAAAAAATATTTTATTTAGCACCCATCATTACAATTTTGTAAACTTTGATGACATTTTTTAGCCCTGTACCTATCTATATGTTTTTCTTATAGGTTATGTCAGGTTCAGGGTTGAAAGAGTTTGTTGCTGCTCACTTTGCCTGGGTCGCCGACGTCGCGAACGAAGCCAGATAGGCCAGTGGGCTTCGAAAGCTGCCGTTGGGTGTTCTCGGGGTCGGACTCGGGGCAGGCACGGACCAATCACAAGCACTCGCTTCCGCGGGGCTGGCAACACTGGGTCCAGGGCACGAGGGGAAGTCCACGCCTGGGACAAATATTGCGAGACATAAATCCACTGCCATCGGTTCAGTATCTGTGTGAGCTTCGTCTGCGATGGTCTTTGCCCCATAACTTCATAAGGGTAAAATATTTATGTGGTCTTAATTTGCAGCAGCTATTGCCCCAACTGGATGGCAGATCTATTTTACCAGCTAGCTGTGGTAGTCTTTGCCCCATAAGGATGTAATCTCCGTGCAAGCTTTATCTGTCATGGTCTTTGCCCCATGAGGATAGAATATCTCTGCAAGCTCTCTCTTTGATAAACTTTGCCCCATAAGGATGGAATATCCGTGCAAGCTCTATCCGTGGTAGCCTTTGCCTCATAAGTATGGAATATCTGTGCAAGCTCTATCTGTGTTAGCCTTTGCCCCATCAGAAGTATGTAATATCAATGATCCTACCCATGTGTTGTCCCGGGCAAAGCGCCCGATGCAGCGCGGTGAGTCGGGTATGCGCCGCCTGATACGCCAGCCAAGCGCGGCGCAGGGACCACGCGGCGCGCACCCGCGATGCGCCGTCGTGCTGCGAGACCAGCGCGAGCAAAGCAGCGCAAACCTGCGCATCTGCCAGAGCTACCTGCGCCTCAAGTCGGTCTGCCTCGTCCTGGAATGGCGTCTGGTTAAGCAACGTTGGATGGCTGAAGGCCAGGAGGCCAGACCGGTAAGATAGATGCTCACCGCAGGGTCGGCGGGAAACCAGCGTTGGGATAGTGAGCGCAGCCAACCAGCTGGCCGTGAACACCGTGTTTCCACCTCCTTCAGGGCCACCGCAGCCGCCGCAAGCTTGTCTTCCTCGAACGTCATCATCGCATTCTGCCAGCAAAAAGAAAGACATTCACTGCCTGATACCCGGCCCTGCTCTCATTAAATTTCATCCCTTAGAAAAACATATCATCCTGTACACACGTTCATCACAAATTAAGAAAAGAAATAATTTCTAGAGTCTTGGGACAAACCATGAATGTGAGAAAGCAATGACCAGCAGCCATCGGAATGCTGTCTTTTTGTTGTTCAAAAAGTTGCTCAGCTTCCTCAACGCGGTTGTTCAGGAGCAGGCGGATGCCGTCCCGGGCCGCTTCCCAGTCAGGCTGCATGCCTTTGACTTAGCTTGTCAACTGAAAGGTTGGATTCGTTTTCGACATTCACAGACAGCCCCGCGTTGGTGTTTACAACTTCCTGCAAGTGTAATTAAAAGTCTCAAGACGTCACGACATGATTTTGTGAAACAACTTTAATGTGAATGGTAAAATTAAGTGCGTGTCCGATGGAGACAGAATTACATAATTTCTAGTTGTGTCATAGACGTTTCTGAGAAATTCAGCCAACCCTTGGACAAGGCCCAACAAATGGTGCGTCAAAGCAGGCTAGGGAATGAAAACAAAATCTTGACAGCTGTCTCGGAGTAATAATACATACTTGCGAATGTATTACATGTTTTGCAGGCGTAGATTAGTAGTGTGAACACACTTTTACATGATGAACGAAGCAAATACCGTCAGGGGTAGGCACCCCATCCACCCTACCGCCGCCATTTGCGCGATACATTAATGCCAACAGCAAAAAAATACACTCTCTGTAAATCTTTATACTTTTCGATGGTTTTTGAGAATTTCTCTTGATTCTTTTTTTAGACGTCTGGGAATAAGCGCTTTGCAGTGGTAAGTCGAGATATCTTTGGTTGAGATCCCGTCGTTCACGGGGTAATTTTGGTCACTTTTGAAATTGTTGACATACATTTTTGCTTCTTTATGCAACTTAGAAGCTTTGTTCTAAACTTTTACTTGCCGACCCAAAACGATTTTGTCATATGGGGCGCTCATGGGGTGGTGGTAGTGAGTGAGGGGGAGGTGGAATCCAAAATTCTGAAAAACCATTCTTATCTCTTGGTCCTGTTCTACAGTTTTTATATTATGTCTTTGAAACTTTACAGCCTACCGCATTGCAGTAGGTGGTCAGGGTTCCCACACCTAGGGGGGAAATTTGAGGTAATATTAAATAGTATATTTTTATTCATTTTCTGAAAACCATTTCAAAATCTGAAATCCCGTGCTTTACTCTCGATTGGACTCAAAGGTGTTCCACGGTTTGAAAACCCTGCTAAATTTAAAGTTTTGCAGTATGTGATTGGGATTTTCACTCCCAGGGGGAAGTTTTGGGCAAATTTAAAGTGTTCTTTCACAGACGCAATCGGAACCGAGAAGAAGTGACAGACTTATCTGAACATGTAGTCGTTGAATTGACAGTCGTCCATACGAGTCACCTCGGCATCTACGACCATGCGAAGCTAGAATTTGTGGGCCATGGTTGATCAATTGGTAGAGCACCCGACGGGCAATTAGGAGGTCCCGGACTTCCAGAATTGCAACGGTATTACGGTATTCACTTGTTCATAAAAATTTGCATTCCCAAGGACTTTTTTTTCCAAAAAATTTGTCGACGTTCAGAATTGAACGGTACGATACCGTGGTACAGGTTTCGTATTTGTTGCTTGTAGCTATTACATACATTAAAACTATTTAATTAATTTTTGTATTTATTGTTTTGTATTTAAATAAATAAATAAATCAAATGGGACACAAAAATAATATCATGCTCTTTGGGTAACTGTTTATTAAAAATGTAGTACTTTTATTTCCAGTATAACCTTTATAAACACATTTTTACAAAACTTTCAATTCAGATACAAGATAATAATTGCAACAAACCCATTCTCTGAACTGTGTACTCCATAATGTAATTTACAATTTACAATGGAAAGTGTATAGTAAAGCTGTTCTTTAATTCAGCACGAAACCTTTCTTTGTGAATGATATGTTGGCAGAACACTCGTTCTTCGATCTGACCTTTCTGGTATAGAGTTGACTCAGAGCAAGGAATTTTAAAATCACTATCTTCAAAAATCATTCCCCGGGAAGACAACAGTAATAAAATTGAGACGAACAACTTTGTACAATCGTCCCAATGCAGGGTAAAAATCAATGGTCCACATTTTCATGCTTTGAGCAATTCTTTGAGCTTCGGCTGGTGCGGGAAAAGGTCTCTCAAACAGAGCCCGCCGACTACAAACTAATGGAATGATTGCGTAAAAAATCACAGACCAGGTTAAAAACTAGCAACCACCAACCCGACAAACCTAATTTAGAACAACTGTCAACATCAGTATTGCAGAGGCAACATAAATCAAACTTTTAAAAAATCTATACCACCTAACATTGTCTACAAAGAAAACATTTATAAATTGTTAATAGCTATAAATTGTTACGAGTTATTGTTATAAAATATAATACTACGTTTGGCCTTTTCGATCGGCCAACACTGAGATGACGAGGCCACCAGGATCCACTAGCGCCAAATGCTGGACACGCTTTCAAAAACCATCAGAAAGCCAAGACATTGAGTTAGACTTGACATCTTACGAGTTGGTTCATGGGAAACCAGTTTTCAGATTGATTCACATTGTAGTCGGCACCTGCCAAAAACTCGTCATCGTTTCTTTTTAGGATTTTTTTTAACGAGTCAAGACTTAATCCGCGATCAATCTAGTTTCACGATGGATCAGAATGTAAATAGATTCCCAAACGTAAAGTTGTTTAGAGGTTCTCACGTTAAATAAACAATAAAATAGCCAGTTTACTTACAAGGATTGAAAGATTATCAGGTAATGAAGTTATTAAAGTAATAAAATAAGTTTCGATTATTGGTTGATTCGATTTTAGTATCACTGTTTACGTTTTTTTTTTCTTGGTCCATTGTTAAGCTGATCGTTATGATGTGTGGTGGGTGAACTAGAGTAAAATAAATAAATAATGTTTTGACCATTACTAGCAAGAAAGAAAGTTATCAGCAACCAAGCGGCAGAACATCTGAAAAAAGCCGTAAGTGTTTTCGTAACCCAGGTTGGAAAGTAGAGGACCCAGTGAAGAGGAGAATGAAACAAGTCTAGCAACAGGAGAATGTTTCTAGCGGCATGTCTTTAGGGCAAGCTGAGAGTCGGCTGTGTTTTGCGACGGTCAACCTCCGTCGTCTCCGCGGCAATGCAATCATTCCTTCAACGCTGCGACGTTCTCGTTGTCGCTGGGCGAGTCGATGGCACCGTTGTAGCTGCAACGCAACGGAAGGATTGGATTCAACGACCACTTGATCAACAATTGTTCATCACTTGTCACAAATTAACTGTTTCCAGACGAACGGACAATTTGAAAAACACTGTTTTGGTAACGGACAATATGGCACTGTTTGACAAACTAACAAATAGACTACAAGACCTTGGCTGTCATAAAAGATTAAAAAAAAACTCCTTTTACAGCCTCAAAGAATTCACTTCAGGGCAATTTAACTAATCAATCGAATAATCTTGAAATTGTTAAATGTTTGTAGAGATTTTGATATGAGAACATTAACTATACATAATTCAAGACAACTTTAAAAACTAGGAGAAGATTATGTCTCCTCATATCTAGTTAGGTACCTTGGTTTTTTTTAAATGTATCAGATGAAAGAAAGAAACAAAAAAATACAAAAATAATGAAGTTAGTGAATGAATGGGTGATGATGAACCCAATGCAGCCAACAAAGGAAGAGGGAACACCTGGTGCAGGTATGTAGGCACCCTGAAGAGCATCAGGGCAGCCATCCCTATAGCATCCCTTCCAATGCACGGTACAACACCCCAAAAATATACACTGTCGAAAAGTTAATAAGCAAGGCATGTTAAGTTTTTGTACCAACTTCAATACCTCCAGCCCCTCCCAACAAAACTGGCCGTTTGCATGACGGTCACATATTCAAAGCCTGCCACAGCGCAGTGTTGCTTAGCTCCATGGTCACTTACCCTATGCTGCGCTTGCGGCGTGCCGCCCACTCGACGTAGCAGAACGAGAGTGTGCCAAGCACGCCAGTCACTGTCAGGATCGCGAGCTGCACATACAGCCCTGCGTGCGACGAGTAGAAGAAGGCAGCAGCCGCCGCGATAGACTGCAATAAACACACATAAAGTCTCATATGAAATACTGGCGCTTAGAAGTGCGGTTAGAATCAGAGTTATTTTCTAAATTACTAATGCTTGCAATTGGCAGAGTATGTTATTATTATGAACACTGTTTCCCCTAAAAAATGTGTACTCAATCATGGATTTTAACCCCGGTCTCCACTTTAGGCAGGTGTTGCTCTAACCATCTGTATGTATATGTAATATTTTTATTTAGCAGATGCTATTTTGAAATACATTTTTTTTTACATTAGCTGTTGTACTCTCAAATAGGATTTTGATAGTAACATTAAATTAAATTATAATCATAAACATTAGATCATCCAGTTTCATTCTACTCTACTACATTTTTTTCCCAATCTTCTATCAACATTTTCTTTAACCTTAACTTAAACATTTCTATGTCTAATTTTCTCATATCTCCTGGTAAACAATTGTAATCTTTTACTACTTTAAAGTTTAAACGCTATGCTACTTCCATATTTATTACCTTCAAAATATTCAACACGGATTTCTCCCCTTTTTTTACTTCTGCTAATTGCTAATTGGAAGATGAAATCAATGTATTCGATGAGTCTAACAGATCTTCAAAGAGAAGAACCAAAGGCGTGTTCCCTTACAGTGATGCTGTACTGCATCAACATCCATCCAAACTCAAATAACTTTAATTTGAAATTGGACTTTGGTTAAAATTACATCGATTTCATTCATTTCGTCGAGCTCACCTGTGTAAACTTGAAGATGGCGAACGCAGGGGCAGAATCATCGGGGAACATCCCGCCGAGGATAGAGTATATCTGCGTATTGAAGCAGCTGTCGCCGAGACCGAGCAAGAAGCTGCAGAGCATGGCAACGTAGGCACTGCAAACAAACGGTGGCTTTGATAAAACCGCATCGACTGCTTTCAACCAGCAAACCAGCCCTTTTTTTCTCTTAGTTTAGTCAAGTCTTTTAAGACATTCAAGAAGTTGCACTCTATGGGTATAATTTTAGACAAAGGCAGGTTTATAAAAAAAAATCTTTCTCCTTGCCAAAATCAACTACCAAATTTATGCACCCTTATGGTAACGTTGAATAACCTTTTGAAAAAAAAAAACCAATGATCGGTCTAGATTGAATTCTGTACCTTCAGTTACTCGATTGATATCATTTGTATCTTTCAGATAGGGCCAGCTTTTTGATGCTAACTTTAGTCGGTTACTCTAGAAAGTTGATTCCTGAAGCATGATAATTTAAAAACGTAACGAAATACAGATTCTACGCTAGCCAGGTCGGCCAACACACCTGCTCGTGATGAAAGCTAGATCTGCGGTGTCTCCAAACGGAGCTGCGTTGGGCAGGTTGAGAAACACGAGGAAGAAAGCGACAGCGTGCACAAGGAAGCCGGCGATGACTATCGGGTCTCGTCCCCAACGAATTGTCTTCTGTCCCAGCAAACCAAACGCAGCCCCTCCAAGCACCTGTAAAGAGGACGGTAAATACAGTCAGACAAAATTGATTTATTAATTGATTTCCTTTATTGGCTTAAATAAAAATAACATTTACAAGCCATGAATAGGGTTAGGGATCATCAGGATAGTACATAAAAGTAATATTAATATAATACAGTTATAATAAATGTTATAACAATAGTAGTAATAATGATAATAATTATTCTGATGGTATAGTGGTAATACTAGTGTGGTAGGAACATACCTACAAACTATGATACTAATATAGTAATAATGATAATAATAATTCTGATGATATAGTGGTAATACTAGTGTGGTAGGAACATACCTACAAACTATGATACTAATATAGAAACAATACTTATGAATTATGATACATGACTTTATAATAATGATATTAATAGGAAATAAATTGAAAATGACTGCCAAATGACTGCTTTATCGACAAAAATGGAGGATGCTAATGAGAAGAATCACTGTTGTATTGAATGCTAAGAAATTTCATTCAGTTATTTCTTGCAGATTATCTTGATATATTTGAGACTGGTTTGTACAAAATGATTTGCTCATCTCAACGATTTATATAAATGTATCGATAATTTGAGTCTTAATTATTTAATTGTAGTCTTTGTGGGGTGGCCATGAGGTGACACCCACCATTGCCACCTGTTGCCGGCTTGTTTGCTCAGCAGAAAGTTCAACTATGTCTCTCTGACTTTACTTATAAACTCAATGATTACTTAGTTCATTCACTTAAAGTTAAAGTTAGATCTCCTGTAATTTTATTATCAATTATCATTCATTGATCATCATTGCATCAGTCAATATTCTGTAAAAATATACTTTGATATATTAAATGGCACTTCTCAATTGCACGTTATTATATACATAAATATATATAAAAATGGAAAGGAAGCTATAAAATGTGAGACTGAACCGGGATACGAACCTGGGACCTCCCAATTGCCGGTCAAGTACATATACACATATACATTTTAATTTTGGATTTTCATGATTACTTGGCACTATCCAACGAGTAACTTCGCTAGCATCTTATCGTTTTGCACCGCCACAAAAAGCCAACTTAAAAAGTGAGTAATGCCAACCTCGCCGATGCCGATGAATATCCCCGACAGGCCCACCAACTGCTTGGCGTTAGCACCGAGGGCTTGTGTGAAGCCAACGCTAGGACTGTACACCCCGGAGAAGAATGAAAGCTCGATACCTGGAAACAAGACATTAGATTTCAAAATGTGTGACCAACTGTCATTTCTGAGCCTGGCTTTTGCCAAAAAAATATTTTCCTGCACACATTTTTTACGTCTAGTTAAAATATATTTATAGCATTTACGATTTTTACCTATAATTTCATAGGGCTTCCAATAAGTCAGAGTTAAATTTTTTGCAGAAATAATTAACAAAACAATGTGTTTACAGTACGAAAGTAAAAGAGCCTATGGTGAACTTAAAGTACGGGAAAAATCAAGGGGTACCCATTTCCAAAAAAAAAAAAAAGTACAATAGAACAAACGCTCACCTATAAGGCAAATCAAATTGCATTTGCAAAGCCTTGATATTTATAAATCACTTTTAAAAAAGATTAAACACATTAAAGCCAGCAGACCATACCTAAAACAAGAAAGTCAACTCAGTACAACCCGATGATGGTTTTTAGACTCATGTCTACTTGATTTATCCTTAGCACTAGTTTTAGCAAAAACTATTTGAAATGGGTTTTGAATGCTAAGTAAAGGACAACTAAATTTCCCGACGTTTCGTAACATGTACTAGTGACTGCTCTAACCCTTAAAGAAGAAGTAACTAGTACATGTTAAGAAACGTCGGGAAATATCCCTTTGTTTTACGTCGTATCCCTTTGTTGAATTAGCAATGCGTAGTTGCATTTCCTCAACAACAGGCTACTCTCCGTTCTATTTAGTATTCGGTCGCGAAGTTGATCTCCCGTTCAAAGCTATCATTCGACCTTCACAAACTAAATATGATCCCGACTCGCATTATCCTACTGAAGTGCAAGCCAGAATGTCCGACGTCTTTGAAAAAGTTCCACAATAGTTGACAATATCCGAAAATCAGCAGAACGTAACGAACATTATTAAAATCTCAAAACGAAAGACAAAATAGATTTTGTAAGTACAACTCAATATTTTCCGAGGGCATCACATGCCACGCTGTCCAACTCACCCGTATAGAAGAACGTGATGCAAAGACAAATCATCTCCTTGGTAACGATCAGCGCCAATGATCGCTTGAGCGCGGCCACCGGACCGGCATCGGCTCCGCCCGCGAGCTCTCCGTCTGCGTTCTCCGCCGGCCGCAGGCATACCAACAGTACGATGCCTACCGCGGCAAGCGATACCAACACGATGAATACCGTTAGGCGGGTGTGAGCGTCAATGTGCGTCAGACCTTGGAACTTGAAGTAGACGAAGAGGTTGCCGAAGAACATGCTGTGAGACGGGAAGAGTTTGTTAGATTAGGATGAACTCTTATTTAAATTGCAAACGCTTGCAATGCGCGGGGTATTTTATTATTAACAACACTATAACCGTCTCAAAAATTGATGCCCAAACGCAGAGTCGAACCCCGATCTCCACGCCCCGTCTCAAAAAGCCAGTGTCCAGATAGCTCAATGGTTCAGAGCAACACCCGCGAAAGGTGGAGATCGGGGTTCGAGTCCCCGTTTGGGCATCAATTTTTGAGACGGTTATAGTGTTGTTAATAATAAAAAAAAAGTTTATTAGATCTTATTATTGTTATAAACACTAAAACTATCTAAAAAATTGATACCCAAATACATCAAATACACTAAAATCGTCTCAAAAAGCAAGTGTCCAAGTAGCTCAATGGGTTAAAGCAACACCGCAATAGGTGGAGATCGGGGTTCGAGTCCTTAACCTTAAGAAGAAATGATTATTTTCAAACCTAAATTAACCCAACCTAAAATTCACACTGGCCTCTTTAAAACCTAACCTTAACTTACCCAACGTAGTCAAGCCTATTTGTAGCCAAAAACAGTTGAGGAACTTAAATTGTGACTCAGATCTGGCAGAAAAACTGTTACAGAGACTAAAAAAAATTCTATGTAATTTACTGACAATATGTAAATATATTGTATCAAAGTGTAAAAACTGCAAACAATAAAGATTATCCATTTTTTATATTGTTGTGAACACAACACTATAACCGTCTCAAAAATTGATGCCCGAACGGGGATTTCTCATCAAATACACTAAAATCGTCTCAAAAAGTATGTGTCCAAGTAGCTCAATGAGTTAGAGCAACACCCATGATAGGTGGAGATCGGGGTATGAGTCCGCGTTTGGGCATCAATTTTTGAGACGGTTATAGTGTTCATAAAAACAAAAATAAATACCCCGCGCATTTCAAGCGTTTTCAATTTAAATAAGATTTCATCTAAAAGAGTATCCAACTTGCCTGCTTTGCAGCATGGCCCAGAAGATGCCCGAGTTCCGGCTGATAGTGGTAGAGTCCGAGTTCAAGGTCAAGTAGTTTCCCTGCCCCGTCCAGATGACGGCGGCTCCGAACCCGAGCACGCAGGACGCGGCGTAGAGCAGCCAGGTCTGCGGCGTCAGGAACGACAGGATGAACAAGCTGCAAGCACGCAAAGCAAGTTGAATTAAAAAAAAAAAATTATTGTGAGCTGAAGCTAGCAAGCGAAAGATGGGAAGGGAGCTGGCCGGGAAAATGTTTCGACCGAAACTGGATACGAACTTGGGACCAGCAATTGTGAAGTCCCGAGTTCGTATCCCAGCTTGGTCGTACATTTTTTTCAGTCCGGCTTCCCTTCGTTTACATTTTTATAAATTTCAGATTTTTTTCATGCCACAGTTACAAATGATCTAGCCTCTATAAAGACATAACCCTAATAAAATAAGTACATTTTTAATAAGAACGGAAATTCATTTTTTTTTACTATGACCTAACTATGCAGTCTTGTCAACCCTTGTGGAACGGTGTGTAGGACGACGAACGATTCGTAACAAGTAAAGTTTGTGAAAATCCTAGAATAATAAGCTTGCCCAGACTCCAGTTACGATGCCATATAGCTGACGATAGGTTAACGTTGGGACGATGAAAGGGCGATGATAACCCACCAGTAAGTGACCGCACCAACTATCATGGCCACCTTCGGCCCGCTGAGGCTGATGATGGACGGTGTCAGCCAGTTGCACAGCGCAAACACAGCGTAGATGACGGCCAGCGACGTGTACCCGTCGCCATGGAAACTGGGGTCGTCGGCCGAGATGCTGTCGAGGATCGTTTTCTGCAAACAGAGCGGAGCCATCACGCCATTGGAAACCGTTGGAAGGAACTTTTTACGCCCTTGCAAACATTGAAAATAACTTGTAAAGCCCTTGCAATTATTTTTGAAGGCCCTTACACACCTAAAAAATACATTGAAAAGCCCAATCATACCTTAAAAGTTCTTGAAAAACTCGAAAATACCTTTCAATCTTTGCAAACCTTACAAATACATTGAAAAGCCCAATCATACCTTAAAAGTTCTCGAAAACCTCGAAAACAACTTTCAATCTTTGCAAACCTTACAAATACATTGAAAAGTAAATGTAACCCTTAAAGAGACCTTGAAACTACCTCAAAAAGTCTCTAAAAACCATGAAAAATCTTTGAAAACCTTGAAAAACTCCTGCAAGCCCCAAAAGTACCTTAAAAAGCCATAAAGCATTAACATTTCTACAAAACACTGTCCACAAAGAGCACCCATTGGCCTTGGCATTGCCCGAAAAGTCAATGAAAAACCCCTTGGGTTAATGAACTCGAGGGTTTCAAATCGTGTAGTTCTTGGCCCAGACCATGTCCATTGCAGAGTTGAGTTTATAACATTATAAGCAGTAATCAAGGGTATTTGTTCAATTCATGTTCATTTTGTCAGGTGTCAACATTTCTTCTCGACCAAAGATGAAGGTTATAATACTATTCTCTTTGACATATAGGCTCTCGACCGTATACGCTTTGTTGCCAATGCCAACTCACGTGCCAACTCCTTCAATACTAGATATAATAATAATAATAATAATAATAATAATAATAATAATAATAATAATAATAATAATGCATTTCAAAGGGACAGCATGTCACGTATGATGGTTTTTAGACTCATGTCTACTCGATTTAGCCAACATATATAACATATGAAGACTTGCCTGGCTCCTGGTGACGCTTCCCAAAAAGCTGCACCATAGTTCAGAACAGTTTGAAATTGACTCAAGTAAGCTACTCTAAATATTTCCGTTTGTATATTTATAAATATTTCTATAGAAATACAATGCATGCCCTCGGTAAAAGATACATTCAACAACGCAGCCAAATCAATCACTTCTAACAGCTGGCATGTTTCAGAGGTAAATATATGAGTGTGACATACATTAACATGGCTCATTGTTAGTGGAGATTACAAACTGATGCGCCTCTGATTTCCAGATAGACAAACGTCGAAGACTCATTGAATGCTACAAAAACCCGTGCATTCTTAAACTAAAAACATAGCAATGAACAGTTTTTTTTTCAAAAGACGAGAAAACTGGGTTAAGCAACATTGGAATTACAGAGTTGGATAGGTGACCGCTTGGCAAAGTGCATGTGGCTTGCGTGCTTTCGTTGATTGATTAATGTGTTTAACGACGCACTGTTTTGACATTGGGCCATGTGGCACTGGTGTAATGGCGTCGGTAAATGAGTGGAGAATGATGATGAACCTAACGTAGTCTAAAAGGGAGGAGGGAAAACCCGGTGCCGGTATGTAGCCTACTCCTGTAGAATAACACCAAGGGGGCCACCGTCTTAACGTCCCTTGCGAAGGACGGTACAACTCGAACACCACGATGCCTCCACAAATTCATGCTGTCGAGAGGTTGATAAGTTAGGCAAGTGAATTAGTACTAGCTTTCATCCCTTCAACCTCTCTTCCGAACAGAACTGGTCATGTGTATGACGGTCAACCATCTAATACCTGACTCTAGCGCAGAGTTGCTTAACTTCGGTAATCTCACGAGAACCGGTGTTTCAAGTATTCTACAGAATCATCGCTGTCAATCATGCTTTATCACGGGCTGCACACATAGTTGTATCATCGAATGAAAACATAATTCATCCGACGCACGAGTGGAGCAACTTGTTATCGAGATTACCGTCGAGATGTCAATCACCCCTGTAACGCACGTGCGTGTATCAACCATCTGGCCCAATGGGGTCACGCATAGGCATAGGGGCAATCTTTCACCTGCCAGGGAGACGAGGGTGAACCCGGTGCCAGCACACAGCCTGCTCCTGTCCAACAGCACCAAGGGCCGGCCACCGCTTGGCCTTTTCCCTTTGACACACTGTGTTGGCTGCTCCTGTCTAACAGCACCAAGGACCGGCCACCGCTTAGTCTTATCCCTTTGACACACTGTGTTGGCTGCTCCTGTCCAACATCACCAAGGACCGGCCACCGCTTAGCCTTGTCCCTTTGACACACTGTGTTGGCTGCTCCTGTCCAACAGCACCAAGGACCGGCCACCGCTTAGCCTTGTCCCTTTGACACACTGTGTTGGCTGCTCCTGTCCAACAGCACCTAGGACCGACACACTGTGTCAGCGCTGTCCATGTGGCACTGGTCCATTAACAGTCTGTTCAAGACAAACTGATGATGAAGCTAGCCTGGCATGGCAGGCAGCCGAGGGTGGACCCGGGGCCGAAGGACTTCGGTTTGGACAAACGAGGTCGCTAACCGATCTCCATGGCGACGACGGATGACCCAGATTTAAACGGTGCGTTGGCTAACGGGCTGCTTAGGGATTGGAGGGTGATGACGCAACGAATTCGAATTCACGGCACGCGTGGACGGAGCCGGGGTTCGAACCAGCGACTACCACTTTCCATAATTGAGTGGTTTGGGCTGTGATTTGATGGCCTAAAAGTGACGCCAATCGCGCGTGGAAAACTTTTAGTTATTATGAACGGTGTAATTAAACACTTTGGGATATTTTTTAAATGTCTTAATCGTTTCAGAGCTACAAACGCGTTAGAGTAATTTCAATGTAAGCGTTAAGAGGTCACTGCTTTAGTTAATCTTTGATTATAATTTATGCAATATGAACCCACCGATTGTCACAAACAACGCTTTTGATTTCATAATTGCTTTAATTAGCTCGTACTCGAGGTGAACGCTTAATATTTTTGCAACTTTGTACAAAGGCAAATCTGCACTAGCCGATGTCGTTGTTTTGGGTTTGCTCACGTCCTTTGCTCACGTCTATTAGGCACTATCATTATTCATTGATAAAGAAGCCTCAGCTGAACGCTTCTTCATCAAGGTATATCCTATGGAATGAAAACGTTTCATCAGGCTGTCGGTACCCCCAAGCTTCGAGTGAAATTTGCAAGCCTGCCGAAGTCTACCGACCCCCAGGTTGATTGTCCGACACGATGACAAGGAAAAGTGATCAACATCTTTGAAGTTGGCATGCGCCCAGTTTAAGTACAATTTCTCCAATCGAATCTCGACAAAAATGCGACAAAAAACTCTAGAACGAGCGATAAAACGGTAAGAGAGCCGACGCCGATCCGAAGATTGATTCACAGGAATTGAAAGCCGTAACGAAATGATCTCGTTCATTACAATATCGCGGATCATGATTATTGAGGAACTAGAAATTTTAATTAGAGCAGTTTTGCGCAGTTTTCTTTTGTTTTTTAATCACTACTATCATCTTTATCTTGAGCTCCAACGGGCAGAGAATGTCGGCTTGGAGCTCGACTTCGTGCTGTTTAGCTTTGTTTTTGTGTGCAGATGTACTGTGCTTTACCAAGGTTAGGTTTGTTATCTGTTTATAGCTGCGCGGGTCTGGGTTTCGGGTTTCGTTGAATATGTGGGTGGATGGGTCGCGCCTTCCTCGCGAACTTTCACGGTGAACCCAACGCCTATCAGTTTTGCAAATACCAACTGGCTAGCAGGACAACCTACAGATCAAAATGTGAAAGTTGACACATGCAACAGGCAAAAGAAATCGCCAATTGGCATGATCGAAGCAAAGGCAAGTGCTTTTTTTTATGTTTATGCACATTTCAATTTTACGACGCACTTAATTTATTTATGAGCCGATTGATTGAGATGTTTGACTGCGATTGACTGAATTGGTTTCACAATGCAATGTTTACAAATGAAATGTCCCGATAAGATGGCATTTCATTGCGAGACATGAAGGATGTTGTAAATCTAGAAGCAACATAATGGGAGATTGACGGAGACAATCGAGTGATATTTTAGAGCGAGAGAGACTAGTCTGACCAATAAATCTATGATGACACAATGCGGCTTGATTGATTTGGGTCGCTTTGATAGACCGGGTCAACTTTAGATCAGTTTACACAGTTCAGAACTGGGCCATTCGCGATCAGAGAGATGACCAACGCTTCTATTGACCTCGTCAGGAATGCTGAAGTTCATCATAACGTTGCTAAACTTCGAAAATATTCATAGAGTATGACAGACAGCTGTCAAAACCTTCACGGACAGAGAGATACTGCAATTTTTTTTGTGCGTGATTTCGCACAGCTACGTTATTCGAACGTTCGCGCGCTCTTTATGACAGAAATCGATAATTTCTTGACCTTGTCATCAACGTCTTTGCACCTCGCTAGTAAAAATAAGAAATTCATCACATAGAAAGCAGTCGAAGATATTTAATAAACAAGCACCGTTAACATAGAAAGAGAGAGAGAGAGAGAGAACTAGAATAAATCCGTTTCGAGGGCGACACCTCGAAGCGTGACTAAATTATGGGAAACGTGCTTGTACGGACCTCTATGTTGCCCATGGTCTGGAACGCCGTGAATACGAGCATGAACGCGAACCCCAGGAGGATCACGTTGACGAAGCGCCTGTCGAGCGTCATGACTGAACGAGCGATGCGGACGACTGCAAGCCGGTTACACGGATGACAACGCGCGGTGCGAACCCAACGCTTTGACCACATTCACATTTCACCGTGGACTTTCGACGGCCCCTCTCGCCTCCAACCTGACGGGTGACGGGTGGGTGATGCAACGCGCATTCGAACTCGGACCTCTGGCTGGAGAACTAGTGGTACCAACACCGGTCTACCGTGGTGGCAGCATTGGGAATGGGTTCGCATGTCGTTGATGGAAAATGAGAACTATTATTCTCTTCCTGTAACGATGTCCTAGATAATAAGATAATAAAAGATCAAAGGGTAACTTTATTTGTTGAAATACCCTATTGAAACAATGCTTGTCATGGTTGAATATATATAAACATTCAATAATCTGGCTTTGGCCGTTTCAAATCCAGCGCGCGTACGGCACCTCGTCCGCTGCTGTCAGAAGTCTCGATAATGGCCGTCGGTCGCTGAACGAAAGTGGTGATATCCTCATTAACTAGTAGGCTTACGTGTTAAATCACATGAATATGCATTAGGTGTAAGAAACGTCAGCGCAATAGTTAGAAATCGGCCCAGCTGCTAAAATAATTAGCAACTTTGCGTTCACAAATAACAGCAAACTGCAGCTCTGTCGGGCAGACTGATGATATCATCTCCACAGTAGGATGGGTTGGGCTTATCTCTGTTGGTTCTGCCTCAGGAAGTGATGGGTGATACCAATATCAACGTCCACTGGTCTTGCACAAGCTTTTAATGAACGCAGCCTTCGCAGCCGGGCGCGAAATACACCTAGACAGGAGACGGGCTGATTCGCTAGCGAGCGTGGCCAGATGATGAAGAAACAATTGTTGCGCGTGAAGCAGTTGGCAGATCAAACGTTCTCGAGGTAAGGGTCCCTTTGTCTGTCTTTGTTGCTTATCTTTATTTTCGGGTCGGATAACATGCTGATTGGTGGTGTGATTATGCAGGGCTGACAAGACCCAAGTGCTGACGGATGACCTGCAAGATGCTGACCGCCGAGTGGAATACATCCGACTCGCGTGTCAGAAGACGTCCAAGTTGCTGTCGAGCGGACTGGTCACGCAAGGGCAAGATCCTGCTGCCAAGGAGAAGAGACTGGTGAGTTAAGGCAGTCACGTAACACACACAAAGACTAGCATCTAGGTTAAGGTGACAGGTCTCTTTAATTCGGCCTTGTGCAGTACCTGTCTTCTCTGCTATGTGTCAGTTTGGTGGTAGACACCTGGAATGAAATGTGCTGTCACAGTTGTACCGTGATTTTGTATGCACCCATACCCCTAACAAAGTGTACCTACCTGATTTGTGTTTCAACTACAACCATGTGAAACTAGGCTAGGACTGCAATATATTGTGCAGGTGTTCATTTTTACACCTGTTGCAACTCAATGAGATCACGTACCCACCTCTGCTCCCTGCAACCTCATAACTCTCCCTGTAACATGCTCATATTTCATTGTTTTAAATTTGCATCCTGCTTCCTTTATTTTTGCGTTCTCTTATCACCTAGCCAGTTACACTATCATTTATAACAGTGAGATAAGTCGGCTTAGAATTCGGTATTATTTTTACTTCTCTTGTCCAAGGTTTTTAGAATAAGTTCATAAAACATTTGGTATCTAGAAGTTTTTATTTTTATTAAAATTCAGCTGGCAAACCTGAGAAAATGGCAATCTACTGACAGCCAAACCTAGTTAGGGCATTTTTGTTGGTAGCAATGTCTGGTAACAAAAGAAGTCACATCTTAAGAAAGCATTGAATTACTGGAGAGCTGTTTGACTTCAAGAAGTTTTTGGGCAAAGATAATTTTATCTTGAATGTCAAAAATTTTGAGGGACTCAAAAATCAACAAGTAGAACGCCAGTGCGCAGTACAGCAACTGCGCCAACAAATAGTGAAGTGCATGACCACTTACGTTGGTTTTTAGTTTATAATCAAAGAAAGTTTTTGGTGTGTCCCTGCAAAATTTGACTCCTTGACTACGTAATTGTTTTGAGTCTTGACTTTCCATTGCCTCGCTAGATCTAAGTTAAGCAACACTGCGCTGAGTCAGGTGTTGGATGGGTGACCATCACACACATGGCTAGTCCTTTTCGAGAGAGAGGTTGGAGGGATGAAAGTTAGTACAGTAACTTCATTTGCCTTGCTTATCAACCTCTCAACAACATGGATTTGTGGAGGAATCCTGTTGTTCGCGTTATACCGCCCTTCGGAAGGGACATTAGGCCGGTGGTCCCCTTGGTCTTCGACAGGAGGAGACTGCTGGCACCGGGTTTCCTCTCCTGCTTTTTTACGCTAGGCTCATCATCACCCACCCATTTACCTATGCCTTTAGAGCAGTAGCACAGGGCTTGTTGTAAAAACATCAACAAACAAAGCCCATTGATCCAACCCTTGCTTGTTGTTGTGCGCTTGCAGAAAAAGTACCCCGAGTATGCCCTCTCGGTGGCGATGTCGGAAGGGGGAGTGGGGAGCGGAGACTCGTTGCTCCGTGGCGTCCTGGCCAAGTGCGGCCAGGCTCAGCTCGCGCTCGCTAACGAGGCGTTTGGTTTCGAGCTCAACGTCGAGCAGAAGGTGGTGGCCATGTTGGCTGAAGTCATCGACAATGAGGTAAGCAGACAGAAGCCGTTTCTTACCATGAGGGTAACCAAACGGAAATGATGAAAATGTGTAAAGCAGCGTTATTTTTGTGTTTTCAGGATCTAGTAAAATGGCTGATTTACAGCCTTATTGTTTATTGGTTATTATTGAGGAATGTTGTTAGAAGATCTATTGTATTGTATTGTAATTTATTTATTTTTGGAAGGCACATTTGATTTACTTAGGTACAATGTCATTATGTTTTGCAATGGTATCCCATTATCCACTTTTTACCATTATCTCATTAACCACTATCCGGATGGTATACCATTTGCAATGGTATCCCTCGAACAAACATTAAACGAGTATATCGATTGGGAAAGTAAAGGTAGAGTACGGAACTTACCAAGCATATAGTTGAGTGGCAGGCCGCGATAGTGGATACTTGTTTGTTAACATTTCGGCTGTTGCTTTGATCACTGGAGAGATCATTTGGGTCTCTTCTCTCCAGAGATAAAGGCAACAGCAGATGTTTATGTGTTAGATGTCATAGGTTCTAAAAATATGTATTTAATTTTCGCAAATTTTAGAGAATTCCTGTGTTTACTGCGAATTTGGGCAATAACAATACATTTCCACCATTAAATAGTAAACATTCCTAAATCTCAAAGTGCCAGAATTGTAAATCTCTGTACGAATCAACTAATTTGAAGTGGAAGTCTAGGGAAATCCAAGAAAAAAGGTCGGCTGAGATTGCCAGAGATTCTATTCTTAGAGACTTCACCACTTGGTCTCAAGGTTGCTGTATCCTTGTTTATGGTCACATGGGGTAGGTACAGGGGGAAACCAATAGAGATATCCTTGGAGGGGAGAGCGATTCTTGGGATGTTATCAGTCATTTCACTTGAAAGGAAGGCATTGGACCTTTGTGTGGTTGTCATCAATGGTCATTCACTTTGAAGATGGGCAGGAGGAAAGAAGTATCTGCTGCATCTAGAGCAGAAGAATATAGGGAGGAAGGGTTTTATCTATGGTTTTATCTCTTGGATAGGACTACTATTTTGTGCAAGTTTTCCGATTCAAAAATAGAATGGGCTAGGCAGGATTCATGCAAAAAAAACTTGAAGACTAAAATTCAGATCCAGAAAAAAACATCATGGTATAAAAACTTTGTTTTTTCATTTAATGTCCAATAGCGACTTTTTCCTAAATTTCTACTGCCAATTCACCACTTTTTGGTATTTATAATGAGAATTCTTCGTTTTATTTTCACCACAAACTCCTGGCTCTGAATATCAGCATTTCTACTCATCGTTCTAGGCTGCGTCTTGCAGGAAATTTGATGATACTAACAGAAAAAAAATAATTGCAAGTTAGCAATAAGAGGACTTAATCTAACTTAGGTATAAGTATACCGGTGGTTAGTACTATTAGGCAATCTGGCCTATGCTGGTTTTCCTTTCTGGGCAGCACCATCGCAAAATGAAATGCAATGGTCTAGTAAATAAAGTACGGTCTAAAAATGACATGGACGAGCTAAAATTGAGACTGCGTTTGCACACAGATAGGCTATGGAACGAATTACCTAATTAAATACCAACCAAAATGTAATTTATTTTTATAGAAAATGTACAAATTAAAATGAACACTACCAGAATTGTGTATTAGGTACTTGTATGTTGCAATATTTAAAACACAAACTAGGCTTGTAAGCCAACAGTCTAATGGTCCTTTCCGATGCTTCAGATCCCCAGCATTGTGAAGCACAAGCACCGGCTGCAGAAGCTGATCCTCGACATGGATTCGGCTCGGACGCGCCTTGCGACGGCCAGCAAGCAATCTGGTGGGCAGAGGGGGGAAGCAATCCGAGAGGAGCTGGAGGAGGCGGAGCTAAAGGTAGAACATGCGGCAAACTATGGCTTTTCTTTCACTACAGTGGGGATTGGGACCGAACGGTTTGACATGTTGGAAACACCGGTTCTCGTTAGATCACCGAAGTTGAGCAACACTGCGCTGAGTCAGGTATTGAATGGGTGACCATTATACACATGACCAGTTCTGTTCGGAAGAGAGGTCGGAGGGATGAAAGTTAGTACAGCAACTTCATTCGCCTTGCTTATCAACCTCTCGACAGCATGGATTTGTGGAGGAATCCTGTTGTTCGAGTTGTACCATCCTTCAGAAGGGATGTTAAGCCGGTGGTCCCCTTGGTGCTCTTCGACAGGAGTAGGCTACATGCAGCCACCGGGTTTCCCCTCCTCCCTTCTAGGCTAGGTTAGGTTTATCATCATCCTCATCATCATCATCCACTCATTCACCGACGCCATTAGACCAGTGCCGCAGGGCCAGTTGTCAAAACAGTGCGTCGTTAAACACCACAAATAATAATAGTGGGAATTGGGATCACAACCAAGGTATTATACAACCCCGACCTAGAGCGGAACTTTTCAATGATGCTAAAGTTTGTTAATTTCATCGTTAATCGCAGTCGTTTTTACAGAGATGCTACGACGGTAGCATTGTCAAGACGGCGTAGTAGGTGCCAGTTGATCATCACAGTGTAGTGAGGCCAAAGCAACCATAATAAAACGTTACTGAAGCTATTGGTATTGAAAAAGATTCTACTTAATACTGCCGCTCTAGGTCGGGGTCACTGCTAGATGCTATGGTGGTGCTAGTTAGCACGGAGCTACTAACAGTAATACCAGGGATACGAATCACTGCTCTAGGTCGGGGTCACTGCTTGATGCTATGGTGGTGCTAGTTGGCACGGTGCTACTGACAGTAATACCAGGGTAACGAATCACCGCTCTAGGTCGGGGTTACTGCTTGGTGCTATGGTGGTGCTAGTTAGCACGGTGCTACTGACAGTAATACCAGGGTAACGAATCACCGCTCTAGGTCGGGGTCACTGCTTGGTGCTATGGTGGTGCTAGTTAGCACGGTGCTACTGACAGTAATACCAGGGTTACGAATCACCGCTCTACGTCGGGGTTACTGCTTGGTGCTATGGTGGTGCTAGTTAGCTCGGTGCTGCTGACAGTTAACCAGGGTTACAAATCACCGCTCTAGGTCGGGGTTACTGCTTGGTGCTATGGTGGTGCTAGTTAGCACGGTGCTACTGACAGTAATACCAGGGTAATGAATCATCGCTCTAGGTCGGGGTCACTGCTTGGTGCTATGGTGGTGCTAGTAAGCACGTTGCAACTCACAGTATTACCAGTGTTACGAAATGACCCCTAAAGACAAGGCGGCTGAGACATTGTGTGCTTTGCAGGTGGAGCAATGCCGAGACGCCCTGGCCTCCGAGATGTTCGAACTTGTTTCCCGCGAGGCCGACTTTGCCCAGGCGATCGTCCTGCACACCAAGCTACAACAAGAGTATCACCGCTCCGCATTGTCCGTCCTCGACGAGCTCATCCCAGAGCTGGAGGCAGACGTACAGGACTCACCTTGCAAACCGGTCTTCCACTTTCCCCTCGAAGAACATCTGCGAGTTACTAGGAGGTAGGATTATGCCATTTACACAGATTTGGCACAGATTTGGCACATGTGTGTACCTAGCTGCCACTGAATATGCCAACCTATACCCGTGGTAACATAAGATAGCAGAGTTGAGAAGCTCTGTCAGGCGATCTCAGCATCTCCATGACTACCAAACGTTGAATCTACCATTGAACCTCCTATGCTAGGCCATGATATACCTGTGGTAACATAAGATAGCAGAATTGAGAAGCTCTGTCAGGTGATTTCAGCATCTCCATGGCTACTAAAAGTTGAATCTTCCAATGAACCTCATATTCTTGATATTTTTTGCTTGTTTTTAAAGTTGCCAACAAAAATGACCTTAGAAAAATTTGAGTATAGAACCATGCTACTTGCACACCTGCACCATACCCTATTCCTCAGCACATCGGTCACACTTAACCTATTTTGCAGACGAATCGCATTTCCGCTGGAGCTTTGCGTGTGTGCGTTGCTTCAAATGGCCACGCAAGAGGAAGGCCTGTTCCGTGTCGCCGGAGGGGCGTCGAAAGTTCGCAGACTGAAGCTCTCGCTAGACGCAGGCTGCCTCGATTTGACAGCCGCGATCGAATACGGAGACCCCCACGTCTTGGCCGCGGCACTCAAGTCGTACCTTCGTGAGCTACCGGAACCGCTGGCCACGTTCACGCTCTACCCACTCTGGATGCTGGCCGCCAAGGTACGAGCGAGACGTTTGCCATTCGTCACATGCAGGGTTTCTTCATATAAACATTTGTGAGGTGCACATAATGCACCACGGGTTTCTAGCCACGTGCTAAATATTCTCTGATAAGTCTCAGACCGGGCGCCAGTGTTCTTGCATCGTTTTGCGAATTGCGCCATAGTTCAATTTAGAAGTGGCGATACTGGATGACGATTCCTCAGGGAAATGTCCTGACGTTGGTAGTGAGGTCCTGTCCCTATTATCCGTTCCTTAATGCCTAGCTCAATTATTATCAATGTTCAGTCGTTGAGTGTAGGTTATAGGTAGAGAAACAACGTCAATGTTACAGTCTCTGCGTGAAAAATGACTACCTTACCGGCAAAAATGCAGAGTACCGGAACATCACGTTAAGTGGAGCCACTGTCGTATGAATTTTAATTTCGATATTTCTCGTATGTTAACTCGCTTTTGAGACTTTTCATGCTCAAAAAATCTCCATCGATGTTTACCTCAACGATTGATATACACGTAACGATATTAAAAAGCGAGTAACTACGATAAATATCGATATTAAATTTCATACGACAGTGGCTCCACTTAACGTGACGTTCGGGTACTCTGCATTTTTGTCGGTAAGGTAGTCATTTTTCATGCAGAGACTGTAACATTGACGTTGTTTCTCTACCTATAACCTACACTCAACGGTTCAGTCAATGCAAAATAGAGGATTATTTGAGTAAGTTGGATGGTAGCAACGTAGGGAATCCCTGTGGACAAACGTCTCTAAATATGGTCACAATCTGGACCCGATTCCTAATTGGTCGACGGAGTCACGAGGTGTTCACACATATTTATTTGCCGATAAAAGATGGATATCAAAAAACTTTCTACGGCAATGTTGTAGCGTATTGATTGGTGAAGTTTGTGTTTGTACTGATTTGGTTTTTTGTTCGGCAGGAGACTGAACAGGAGCCGCGGCTCAACGCTCTCTGGGCCGTTTTGCACCAGCTGCCGACGGCTAATTTTGAGAACCTCCGATACCTTATCAAGGTGAGCCAACGTTGGAATCTTGCAAAACCTTATCAACGGCGTAGTAAAGACTGTACTC
Organism: Protonemura montana; assembly: GCA_947568835.1. Lineage (NCBI taxonomy): Eukaryota > Metazoa > Arthropoda > Insecta > Plecoptera > Nemouridae > Protonemura > Protonemura montana. The sequence goes on along the minus strand of OX387610.1, from coordinate 12,225,170 downwards.
TCTTTCTCTCACGATCACAAAGCTGTAGCAGATTTCTAAACTACAGTTCCTTCCCGCATAAAGAAGACGAAATATCTCCGTCTGTCTACAACTTAATTACTCTGATTATAATTATTAACAGAATTGTATTCTTAAACATATTAAATAATCTAGTCTGTGCCAAAATAGGGAAATCTCCTTCAGATTATTATTTAATTATTATCATTGTGTTCAAATACGCGTTTAAAATAAATTCTGACGTATTTTTTCTTTTTACAATCCGATCATAACTGTGCTATTGCTATTTGTTTTAAGAATTGCTAAAATATAAATTCTCGTGGCGGGATGAAAACGGGCTGTGACGTCAGAACACTATTTCTATTCAGAAATAGTGTTCTGACGTCATTTTGGGTCACTTTTGCGTTCGCTACTGTTTCTTGACGTTTTTTGACGTCATACTGACGTCAGATATCACTTCATGTCATAAAAAATGGCGACCCTCGTTTTCGTACGAGATTGAAATGCAAACATTTTAAACAGGTATATTTTATTCAAAATTGGAATTAGAAGAAAATAAAAAAATACGTGTTTATATTTTCTCACAAAAAAAAAATAGTTTCAAATTTAAAGAGATTTCCCTATTCAATAATTATTTGGTTGAAAGAGTGCATTCGAAAGGTTAAGATATTTTGTGTCTTGTTCGTCAAGTGGAAACGAACGTTGCCCGGGGCTTTTAGTGCGCTGCGATTCTTTCCGACTGATAATACCGGTGCCATTCTCACCGCACTTTGCTTCAGTTCCTCGCCGAGCTGACCAAGAGCCAGGCCGTCAACAAGATGACTCCGCAGAATATAGCGATCGTGATCGCCCCGAACTTGCTCTGGTCCGCGGGCGAAGAATCTGTAAGCATCGGAGCGAACATGAACATGGCCTCGGCATACACGTCCATCGTGGACACGCTCGTGTCCTTCTGCGATTGGTTCTTCCCTGAGCCAGTCACGTTCTACCAGACCTTGGAGGAGCCTAAAGGTAAGTGATCTCGGCTTTGCTTTGCAGTTGATTTGTTATAGATGCCTTGGAAGAATTAATTGTTGAAAGAAACCTTGGGTTTACAGGACTAGGAAGAGGCTCAAAGTCAAGATCAAATAGCCCATCTCTCCCAAACATGTCATGAGTGTGATGATCACTCATCCTTCAGAGATCTCAAAGGGACCGTTGTTTCCAATGCGCTAAACTGTTTGGTGGTCACCTATCCAATACCTGACCCAGTGATGTGTTGCTTAACTTCAGTGATCTCACAAGGACCGGTGTTTCTAACATGCCAAACCATTCGGTGGTCACCCATCCAATACCTGACCCAGCGCAGTGTTGCTTAACTTCGGTAATCTTACGAGGACCGGTGTTTCCAACAAGCTAAACCATTCGGTGGTCACCCATCCAATACCTGACCCAGCGCAGAGTTGCTTAACTTCGGTGATCTCACGAGGACCGGTGTTCCAGATGATGGGCGGCCGGTGAACGGTTCTTCCTCCGCACGTATCACGGCGCAGGACGAGATGGACTACTTCGGACACGTACGCGGCGGCAGCCACGACACGGTGCTGGTGACCTTAGAAGAGCACGCATTTGCCCGGGCACCATCTACGGGGTGAGTGGACTTGCTGGCACTATTTTGAGACGGGACACATCCGATTAAGATTTTTTGGAACAAATCTTGACTCCCAAAACTCTGGCCACTTAATGATCTGCATCCCTAATTTTCGGTAGGGTAGGGTTGCTTATTGTCAACATAAACTTATCGCTCAACTCGAGTTGAAGCATTCTAGCAATTGCCAAGAGTGACAGTGGAATGTTTCGTTTTAATAAACTTTTTGTTACTGAAGATGTATGTACCAGCCAAACAAAATAAATACAGAGCAAAACCATCTCCACAAATAACAGCTATTCAATAGTTTGAAAGTGCTAATTTAAGCACAAACACTATGATATGACAGCAAATAATTCAATCTTAAATTTATAAAAATAGTATAATCACGAAGTTTTCTTTTAAAATAGGTGACACAATGCTCATTTAGCAGGCACTTGAAGTAACTGGTTTTATAGTTTTGTGATTGTGAATTTCATATTCGTTATCTCCGTCTAAACAGTTATCATTGTTAGGCGAGGGAATTTTCTTACTACCTTGAAGATGCTTAGCCATTTCATGACCATGTCATGTGCTCCTTCCCCAAGAGCGGGAAGGAATTAAGACTCTGGTTAAAAGAAAATCAAGGACGGGAGCAAACTACCATTTAAATATACGAGGAAATTTCAATGTATTATGAAATTTCAATTTAATATCACATTTATTACCAGCAATCATGCCAAACAAAAACGATTGCCAAAGTATGAGAAATAAATAATAAAAAATAAATATCGTCCCTTTGTTTCTGCAGGTCCCTGTCGGACTCTCCGCCCCCTGGCAGTCCCAAGCCAGCAACACGACGCAAGAACAAACCAGCCCCTGGCCCGCCCCCCTCGGCCCCGCCCCCTCGTCCCACTCCCGCCTCCACATTGCCCCGCCCTCCCAAGAAACCGCTGGAGCAAACGCTGGACTCGCAGGCATCAGTCCGCGTCGAAGGCCGGCCTTTGGAGAGGAACAACGCCTTGCGGAGAAGTCTGGACTTGCTGAGAGACCCGGAGCCAGCAGAGTCGAGGAAACAGTCGGTGAGTTCTTCAGTCGGAACAGGACTGACTGTGTGCATAGTGGTCACCTATCCAAAACCTGGTCCAGTGCAGTGTTGCTTAACTTTGATTCCTCCAAGATTCTGATTGATTTGTGGTGTTTAACGACGCACTGTTTTGACATCTGGCCATGTGGCACTGGTCTAATGACGTCGGTGAATGAGTGGATGAGGATGATGATTAACATAACCTAACCTTACCAAGAAGGGAGAAGGGGAAACCTGGTGCCGGCACGTAACCTACTCCTTATTACTCCTTATTAAGAGCACCAAGGAGACCACCGGCTTAGCGTCCCTTCCGAAGGACGGTACAACGTGAACAACAGGATTCCTCCACAAATACATGCTGTCGAGAGGTTGATATGCGAGGCGAGTGAAGTTGCTGTACTAACTTTCATCCCTCCAACCTCTCTCCGGAACAGAACTGGTCATGTTTATGATGATCACCCATCCAATACCTGACTCAGCGCAGTGTTGCTTAACTTTCATACCTCCAACCTCTCTCCCAAACAGAACTGGTCGTGTGTATGATGGTCACCCATCCAATACCTGACCCAGCGCAGTGTTGCCTATCTTCATTCTGTTTATGTTTTTGATGATTACGTTGCTACTGGTTGCCTTACAGGGTGACCTTCGAAAGGAAGGCGTGCAGGAGGCTAAGAAGGAGGCAGAGGTCGTGTTGGAAGCTAGAAAGGAGGCCGAGCCCAAGAAAACAACGAGCGAAGCCAAGAAAGAGTTTGTCGAGTCTCGAGGTCCACGTGATGTTGACGTCAAGGTAACAACCAGCGATTATCAACAAAGTCTTCGGCTATGAGTAAAAATATTTTTATTTAGCGTTGGTTTTGATCTCTGTAGTGAGTTTTAATTCACCGCTCAGGCTGTCTCGCTCAGCGCCGTCTCTGCTGTAATCTTGTGGCCAAATGAAATCACAAGAATTTTTGACCTCTCCAACTGTCTCTAGCTTACAGCAATACCATTGGGCAGCAGGAATTCAAACTCCTCTTATTTGCAGTTCAAACCTTGGCCACTGCAGCGCCACTGCAGCAATTAGATTTAAACACATTTTCATATTTCACTCTTAACGAACACCTGACAGCCTCAGCAACGTAGTTAATGTCTTCAGAATGCAGTTTATTCATCAAATAATATGAAATCTGATAAACGAATAAAATAACTGAACAGTTTTTAACAAGTTCTGCGCACGGTCGCACCATATTGACAACTTTGAATTGAGAAAGTTGAACCAAGAAATGGCCGATTGCACGAAATAAAATCAAATCTTCTTTGATGTTTGATGTCTTGTCTTTGTTACAATGGCAGTGAGAGTTGTGTTGGGTAGGAGGAACGTAGAAGGGACCTGAGGAGGGGAAAGAGCATATTGGGACTTTCTATCCCCAATTCAGTCACTTTTATATCCTGACCACTTCTACGTAGCATTCTTAATGTGGCAATATCATGAGCTTGTCTAGACTGCATCTCTTCATCTTATTCAATTCTTCTATTTGATGTCTGCCTAGGCGGCAACAGAACCCACGGAATCGCGGACGGTCGTGGAATTGGGACACGTAGCTCGCGTCACTGTGAATGCGGAACCCGCGGCCAGTTCCGCCAACCCGTCCACCAACTCCAGTCCCGCCAACGCGAGTTCTGCGCCGAGCGGTTCGGTCAAACCTAGCAACGCTCCTAACGGAAGCAGTGTCACCAACACCAGCACGTTAGAAAGGAAACGACCAGTTGCTGCTCCTAGGTTGGTACACACTGTTTAGTAAGGTATCGCAATCTTATAGGCAGGTCTTCAGTTTGTAAACTCTTCTGGCATTGAGTGAGTAGGTTTATTATTTATTTATTTATTTGTTTATCAATAGCTTTGGTATTACAATGATTACCTGAGGCTAATAGAATTACAATAGCGTTTGTAGAATTTATAAAATAATTACATAGAATTTTGTGGTTAGGTTATAAATTTACAGTGGTATTTCACATTTTTTGTAAATGTAGTCATTAGATCATGGGGCAGCGCATTCCACAGTCTAATAGATCGGGCCAAGAAGGCTTGATGGCCCGTGTTGCTATTGTACCTAGGGAGGTACAAGAAGGCTTGATGGCCCATGTCGCTATTGTACCTAGGGAGGTACAAGAAGGCTTGATGGCCCATGTCCCTATTGTACCTAGGGAGGTACAAGAAGGCTTGATGGCCCATGTTGCTATTGTACCTAGGGAGGTACAAGAAGGCTTGATGGCCCATGTCGCTATTGTACGTAGGGAGGTACAAGAAGGCTTGATGGCCCATGTTGCTATTGTACCCAGGGAGGTACAAGAAGGCTGGATGGCCCATGTCGCTATTGTACCTAGGGAGGTTCCTTTTTAGAGATAGTTGAAGAGAAAATCTTAATGTTCAGCTATCTGCAGAGCAAGTGAGCCGGCAACACGTGGTAACGGAAGAGGAATGCAGATGGCGCTTCGCCATGTGAAACCAAAGTAACACACACTGCCCGACATGATCCGCAAGGGGCAAGAAAATTACTAAAATCTCCCTGCTTTAAGCTGGAAATCCTTCGACAGATTGAATTAGCATTGCGATGAGTTATTCTTCACGATTACAACAGAGAAAATTGTTTCTATGATCAGCAGTGCGAGTGAGACAAGACTAAATAACAATAATAAACAAAATGTAATGCAAGCAAGAAATTAGAAAACTAGTTACGGGTTTACTTCAATTATTTGTTTCTCTAGTTTTCCACATAGCAGGTCAAACCAGCCAGAAGCAAGCAAGAGTACTAAGCAATTGCACCATTTGCATTTACATTTACATGTCCCCTTGGCCTCTTCCCCTTCTGATGATCGATTATCCCACACTGCGAGACCCGAATTGTTCATTAGATAAACCGCTGACCTGAAATTTAATGGTCCCAGGTTTGTATCCCTGTTCGGTCGTACAGCTTCGCTCCTCTTTGGTCCGTGGCTTGCCGGTTTCAGGTCCTACATTGAAAAAGCCAAAATAACCTCGATTACACCATCTCCCGCCTTGCAGAGTGCCAGCCAATACACTCGAAAGATCGTCTCCCAAGTGTCCGGCAGCGACATAACCGTGTTTTCTTCGCAGGTGCGCCCCCAACGGCGAAGAGGAGGTTACGCTGCGGCGGCCGACCGATACGGATCGTCCGAAGCCCGCGATACCCGAGAGGCCGACGATTCTGCAACGTCCGGCGTCACTAAACCGCACTCCACGACACTCAGCTGAGATGGACGCACTTCCCGACGTGAGCAATCAAATCGATTAGAATTTTGCTTAATATTGAGCCGACGTCCCTTTTGGAACCATTTCGCTATCGGTTGTGTGTTCAATGGTTTTGCTTTGATCAACTGATTGACTTGCGGTCCTAAAAAGGTCTTAAATAGTCAACGCTTTGTAATGGCTGCTTCCTGCCTGCCCATGTTTCCTACCTGGCAGCAAATACCTACCGCTTCACACATACCCGCTTCATACCTACATTCCCGAAGATATCAGCACTAATGCTGATGAAACGTCAGCTTTTTGAATTCTCTTTAAGACAGCAAGTTAATCTAAACAGAGCAAAACCACTTAATGCACCAACATCTACCCGGGGCTCTGAACCAAGTCGCCAATCCATTTTTGTTTCTGACGTCAGATCTACCCATTTTTTCATATTGTGTATATTGTTGTTTTTTTCCTTCCTGTGTATTATACTTTAGTTTAATTAACGCGTTGAAGAGATATTGTGGTAAGTAAATATATTCTAACCTAACATTTTGTTTAGTCGTAGCGTTGGGGTCATTCCATGTGTAATCACTCACTTTTAATTAAATTTCACTTTGACCGACCCAGATTTTGATGAAAATTGGTATACTTGTTAAGTTTGTTGACTTAGGGGCTATTTTTTTTTTTTTTTTTTTTTGGTCCAACCGTTCGGATATTACAAGGGGGGGAAGTTGGGGTCATTTTGCCCCCCGCGCGTGTAGTGACCACCCTTTCTACGCAATATCTAGGGTTCTATGGGAGCTACAGAGCTGGGAAAAAAATCATCTGAAAGGTAATTTCATACCCTACCTGAATATGGAAACAAAAATGACGATATGTTAATACGAATTTAATTGTGATTTTACACATCTGCATTTTCCAAAATGACCATATCGCTGATGAGTCATTTTTGATTTGCCTGATTTTTTTTCTATATATACAGAACATACATATGATCATGTGTTCCAAAAATCAAGATGGGTGTTTTACCACTTTCCAAGAAAAAAAATTTTTTCTATAAAAAAGTGCCTTTTTGCCAGTAGAACAGCATTTTGATCACAATTATTGTGATCAGAGCACTGGCATATATTTTATATTAAAGTTGATTTTTGTTTGCACAGTTGCATGTTCTTGAAATGTTATTCTCTACAATACAAATCGATTGTTTGCCATATTCCTGTAAATCATGGATCAAGTTGAAACAGTTCATAGAAGTCAAAAGTTTGTTCATTTCTTGTCTGGACTTGCATCTACAAGAATCTTAAAATGGTATTCCCTAGAATACAACTATAGATTGTTTGTCATGCTCCTGAATCATGGATCAAGTTGTAACAGGTTACAAGTAAAAAGTTTGGTAATTTCTTGTCTGGACTAAAGCAATCAGTCTCTGGCCTCATGTTGATGAGGATAGAAGCTAATTTGCTCTCAAGCACCTTTTATTTAGAGATTCATAATGTGCTCAATTGGACTGTTCTTTGAAGAAGAATGTGGACCCATCGAAGATCTAGCGATTAAAAGCATTGAAAGTTTCAATAGTGACCAGCAGTTATCATTAGCTCTGCGTACTAAGTGTGATAATGTGAAGACCGTGTGTCATTTACATGAAAAGAAATTCCTTCGTCTGTATAGCTGTCACCACAAGTTATGCTGCGATCCGTTTCAGGCTCACTGTGGAATAGTGAAAGTTAATGGGTTAAGAGAAATTAATGCAGCATCCAGGACGAAATACTTGGAGATTGCCGACCTCATCCCTGGAAAGAAATTATGCTCAACTTGCCGTAAGCTGCTCTCGCTCAGGCTGAAGGAACTAACAACCGTTTCTGTTCTAACGCCAACTAAATCCACTGAACTTGACCTACCTTTCGTGGACATACCCTGTGAAGCAGATGCCGTGAATCAGTCTTTAGCTGCATTTGGTGTGTCACCTATTAATACCACCAAACTAAAGGGTAAATCTATGTTTTATTCGAAAAGAAAGTTCAGCGAAATAACACAAGGTGTAAAGAAGAGATTGGAACTAGTATCTCCCAGTAATGAAGAAATCAGCAAAGAAGATTTGACATCTTCAGAGGAGTGCAAGGACAGCATCCGTGATGGGTCAGAGATAATAGCACAACTGAAAGAAAAGTTTAAGACGAGTACCAGAAGCGAGAAAATAACAATTTTATCTGTGCTTCCAAAAAGTTGGAGCATTAAGAGAATAATGCAAGAGTTCAATGCATCTAACCATTTGGTACGTAAAACCAAACAACTAGTAAAGGCCCAAGGGATACTGCCATCTGCAAATCAAAAAGCAGGAAAAACTCTTTCCCCTGATTGCATTCAACTGATTGAAGAGTTTTATGAAAATGATGATGTAAGCCGTGTCATGCCGGGTAAAAAAGATTTTGTCTCGGTTAAAGTGGGTGACAATCGAGTTCACCGCCAGAAGAGACTAGTGTTAAGCAACTTAAGTGAAGTGTATCGCAGCTTCAAAGATAAATATCCTGACATCAAGGTTGGATTCTCGAAGTTTGCAGAGCTCAGACCCAAACATTGTGTTCTGGCAGGAGCAGCTGGGACACATTCTGTCTGTGTCTGTACGATACACCAAAACGTTAAGTTGATGGCTTTGGGAGCAAAGCTGCCTTTGCTTTCAGACGGTACCATCAAATCATACCAACACTGCCTTGCCAGCCTCATGTGCAACCCCCCGCTTCTCAACTGCTTTGTAGGAAAGTGTGGCAATTGTCCGGGAACCGATGAACTTCGTGAATGGCTAGAAATCTCATTCAGTGAAAATTTCATAGACTCTGTGACTTATAAACAGTGGCTGTCAACAGACAGATGTACCCTAGAGACAATTACGAAACCTACAGATGAGTTTGTTGACTGTTTTATTGAAAAATGCATTTTATTAAGAAATCATGATTTTATTGCACGGCAGCAAGCGGCATTCATGCAGGAGAAGAAAGCCAACCTTAAACCAGGGGAAGTTTTAGTAGTGGGCGACTTCGCTGAGAATTATTCTTTTGTGCTCCAGGATGCTGCACAAGGTTACCATTGGAATAACAGCCAATGCACCCTTCACCCATTTGTGTGTTACTTTAAGCCTGAAGATCGAGACATACAACATTTAAGTTACGTTGTCATTTCTGACTCGCTAACTCATGACACCGTTACTGTGCACACTTTCCAAAAGCACCTGATAAGACACCTGAAACAAAACATTTCGGATGTATCCCATTTAATTTACTTTTCTGATGGAGCGGCAGCCCAATATAAGAATAAGAAGAATTTTTCCAACTTGTGCCATCATGAAGTTGACTTCGAACTAACTGCTGAGTGGCATTTTTTTGCCACATCCCACGGTAAAGGACCATGCGATGGAGTTGGTGGGACTGTAAAACGAAATGCAGCACGGGCAAGTTTACAGAAACCATATGCCGACCAAATAATGACGCCGATAGACTTTTACCGGTGGGCAACAGAAAATGTGTGGACTGTAAATTTTGTGTTTGTAGCCAATGAAGAGATTACAGCAAATGGCATCAAACTTAAAGAACGATTCAAAGAATTAAAAACTATCGTAGGCACAAGAAGCTTTCATGCGTTCTACCCAAAATCGCTAACTTCCTTACATGTGAAACACTTTTCTCTTTCTGAAGAAATCAACATTGTGAAGATTGTTGAGAAAAATGAAGAAGGAGAAGAAGAAGAAGAAGAAGAAGAGGAGGAAGCAACAGCAGCAGAAATACCCGAGTTTGAGTTCAAAGACGTGGGCAGTTTCATCACTGTAGCATACAACGAAGACTGGTGGCTAGCGTGTGTTCTTGAAAAATCATCACAGTCTCTTGAACTTCAAGTCAACTTTCTACACCCTCATGGACCAGCTCCATCATATTTTTATCCCAGTGTACAAGACAAACTAATTGTAGCTTTTGCTGATGTTTTAACACTGGCCGACCCCAACACGGCAACTGGTCGAACATACTTTTTGTCGGCTACAGACACCAACAGGGCAACAGCAGGGCTTATAAAATATGTACCTCAATAAGGTAAACTACATCTCTCTTAAGATATGCAAATTTGTACTTCATAGTAGCTATGATTGTAAGTAATGATCATTTTCTTGAATGTTGTCTTAAATTCAGTTCATATTAATTTATATTATGAATGAATTTGCAGAAAACATTTTTTTTTCTTGGAAAGTAGTAGAACACCCATCTTGATTTTTGGAACACATGATCATATGTATGTTCTGTACATATAGAAAAAAAATCAGGCAAATCAAAAATGACTCATCAGCGATATGGTCATTTTGGAAAATGCAGATGTGTAAAATCACAATTAAATTCGTATTAACATATCGTCATTTTTGTTTCCATATTCAGGTAGGGTATGAAATTACCTTTCAGATGATTTTTTTCCCAGCTCTGTAGCTCCCATAGAACCCTAGATATTGCGTAGAAAGGGTGGTCACTACACGCGCGGGGGGCAAAATGACCCCAACTTCCCCCCCTTGTAATATCCGAACGGTTGGACCAAAAAAAAAAAAATTAAAAAATAGCCCCTAAGTCAACAAACTTAACAAGTATACCAATTTTCATCAAAATCTGGGTCGGTCAAAGTTTGAGGTGAGTGATTACACATGGAATGACCCGTTGTCATAGAATTGCGATATTTCATCTTTTCTGTTACCAGCTGGGGTAACATTTTTCTGTACATGTTGATGGAAATTGCAAAATTTGGTTAAAAACGTGTGCAATTGGGTTATAATTGTTCAAAATTAAAATCTTAACACTATTGTGACACTTTGAGGGTGATTTGAAAGCGTTTTTTTGGTGAAATATTGATAATTATGTTTGAAATTTCCTGCCTAGGAAAATTGGAGCCATGTCTCACAGTTCGATTTTTATTTGATTTAAAACTTGCCTTTTACTCACCCGCGGCAGATCGGTAATACTCTTCATGCATGCCTATGAAAGTTATTGAAGAAATTGAGCCCAAACGCTGTTATTTAAGTTCGTTTTACGTGAAATAGAAATAATTTTGCACAATGAGTGACAGATGCATTCATTTGTTTAGTTTTTTGACTACTGCAGGGTGAACGAATTCTTAAACTTATCTTTGTGGCAGTGCATTCAGGATATTCAAACGTCAATGTCAATGTCAACGTCAATGTCAAATTCTTTTCAAAATCTCTAGAACTGAAGGGAAATAAATGAAAGAACTGAAATATTGTTGGTGTCTTGGCTAGCAAGATTGGCTAGCCCAGATTGTAAAAGGAATTTCACAAGTTTTTACTCTCTAAGAAATATTTCAAGAAATCATACACGGAAATCTTTTGACAGCTAACGTCGTTTGTTTTCGAAATTTTCATCGTGGTCACTTTGGAATTCACAGAGTTTCCACTATGCAGTGACCCCGACTGACTTAAGCGGAAAATTTCAAATTCAATAAATGGGGGTACTTTTGGTTGTGGTCCCATTAGAGGCTTTACATTTAAAACCAAAATGCCTTACTTTCTCAAAATATAAAGCGGCCGTAGGCAGCGGGTTCTTCTAGTTAACCTTATATAAAAGCTTTAATTTAGCGATGTAATATAGCAGTGACCCCGAGTGACATAAGCGGCAAATTTCAAACAAAATAAACGGGGGTACTGTATGGTATTGCATGGTACTTTTGGTTGTGGTCCCATTAAAACCAAAATGCCCACTCCAGCGGGTAACTAGCAGCGGGTACTGCTAGTAAATACATAATTACATGGTGTCTTTATACATCAGGTAGGCATACAAAATGTACAATCACATTCTTTTACGATAATGTACTCGTCGATGGAATAGAAACTGTGCAGTATTAGGAAATCTTTGACTGCATTTTTGCAAGTCTCTCTGGTTTTTCCTTTTCTTTAATATTTGCTGGTAAATTATTGTATAGGATGGGAAAGTTCCAAAGTGCTCAACCGGTTCGCCTTTCGGTTCGCAGGCCGCCACGCTGGAACGCATCCACATGTACTGCGTGGACAAGCAACAAGTGTCCATCGTACACGTTGGTACGGACAGAGACGACAAGACTGCCGCAGAAGAAACGCAAACAGGTAAGTGACGTGCAGCGACAATGAGTAACCTTGACGCAATTAAGTTTAGTTGACCTACTGCTACATTATCTAGCCAAAGCCACTGGATTTTCAACGAGTCCCAGAGCCAATGTTAAGCTGTCTTTGCTAAAACTGCCAACCGATGATTACTTAACTGACAAAAAAGTCGGTTGCCCAGAGGCAGAGTCACCGCTGTTTTGAGTTTTCGTTATTTCAAACAGATTACTCGCAGAAGAGGATGGTTTACGCTCATTTAATCTATATTTATGCTTACTCTTGCAATTGTTATACATGTATCGATATTTTGAGTTGTAATCATTTTATTGCTGATGTTTGTTTAAAAAAATGTGCTAAAAGGAAGTGCCATCGGATGGTCACCACCTTTACCACACCTTGGAGGCTGTACAATGTTTAACATAAGTGCTACGACTCTGACTCGCTGTAAATTCAATGGTATAACACTAGTTTGTAATTAAAGTATTTCCACACCGTGCTTTCAGATCCGCGGCCGGAGCGTCCACCGCGGCCGGATCCGGCTAGTCACGAGGCCCCGCCCCCTTCGTCGGGCGCCCGCCCCCCGAGACCACAGCCCCCGCCTCCTCCCGCCAAGCCACGCCCTGAGTCAGACAGCACCGACCTCTGACCACGCCCCCGAGGAGGTGGGGGGAGTGGGGTGGCGCGGGCCGCGTTCTTCTCGTAGCAAGCGGCAAACGCACATATCCTCCGAAAGGTGCGGAAGTAACCTTCGAAACGGGGCAAAAGTGAAAGGAAATGGCTTGATTTTTCCGCTGCAATATCGCTTCACAACGGGATCAGAGCGAGCTTTGTGCTGTATTTACCTTCAAAAGGATGCGCCGAATTTCGCTCGGACCTAGCTTCGAGCAGCGACTCTTAATCAACCGTTTAGTCTGCATGGCACCGAGAGTGGCCGGAGTTTTATGAGGTTAAAAACATCAGTTAAATGGCTGATGCACTGCCTTGGCTATTAGGTCTTATGGGAAAAGTATATAGGAAGGCTCTGTTTCGGCCATTTTTGTTGCCGGTTTCGAACCTGAAAGCACTTTTAAGATTTTCCCGGTCTGTTAACCTATCTCCATGGCTACGCACTTTGGATGCCGGAATTGAAATTAAACAGGCCGTAAGAAGTGTTTTGTAATCTATCCTTGATCGTTGTAAGAATGGTTAGCTGTGGCCAAAGTTTCTGCAGCGTACTCAATAAAAAGCGATTTTATTTCCGCCGCTGTTTTCAAGGCTGCTCATTGGCCCGCGTCGTCGAATTAGGTGTGGCCTTGGATTTTTTGATATCACATTCGTTAGAAATCGCACATCTGGCGGGCGTTTTCATTTTTTCTATCACTTGTAGCGTTTTAGTCGCCTAGCAATATATATTCCCGGGCGAGCGTCGTCCGATTCTCTTTCCACTCGTTCTCTCAGGCCTGGCGTTGCGTACGTTTCGAGCTCCGACAGAAAAGTCGCTGTGAGGCGCTCTCTACTCGCTCGAAAGTGGGACAGTTCCCTCGAACGATAGTACAATCGTTGACCTACCGCAGCCCAGCCCGTGACAGGAGAAATATCATTGTTTCTCAAATATAATTTTTGCTTAATAAAGTTCCGAGCCCTAGGTTCCTAGGGGTAAGCAAGTAATGACTCGAATAATTGAACAGGTGAAATTGGATCGCAGAACATTTATGAAAAAGAACTGAGAAATAATGTAATATCAATTGCAAATCCAATAATCTTTATTGCTCGTATGATTTGCCAATACTTGGACCTTAAAGGATATGAGAAACTTGTTGATCATTCATTTTCTCAAATAGTAAATTGCAAAATTGAATTCAAATGGGAATATTTGAAAATCCAATGTTTGTTATATAATTCGTTTCATTTGAATATTTGCCTACTTCTAGTGATTTTCTTTCCACTGCTCTTATGGCAAACGTAGCTCTAGAGAGCTTTGGAAATGTATCCTCTCCCATGGAATGGACCGCCCTCTCGTTTGTCATCACGAAAGTGGTCTTCTCTGTGAAATCAAACGCCTTGCATACCTTTTGTACTCAGAAATCAGAATATGTAGAAAACCGTTTCGGTTATCCCTGGTCCCGACTTCTCCGGGGAACTGTCTACGAGCGCTGAGTCGACGAGCTTCTCTTGTTTAACTACTCCTAACCTAACCCTACTTTCGTCGCCGCAGACGCACGATACTGTGGCCGGGGCTTCGACGTCGCAAGCTTGCCGCGCTTTGAAATCTCGGAAAACCGCAGCTTTTCTGGTGTAAAAGACCTCGCGTGTTTTTACATTTTTATTTAAAAAGGGGGGTTAAAATTTTTTTTTATTGATATTTTTTTCTAGAAGGCCCCGGTTTTGTGGCCTTTTCTTCATCGCCTGGCGATATCTCGACTACCACTTAAAATGTGGGCCGAACGAAGACAATAACGTAAAGTAGAGGAACGCTGACTTCCATAGCAAATCTGCTTACTAAGCATTCACTCGCAGAAATTTTAGCGCTTTTAGGTTATGTTGATCGTAAGAATCAGGAAAAAAAGGTCTGACTTACATTCGAGACAATGCTGCTGCCGGCAAATGTCGCTCAAAAGTTTTCTGAAAGATTTCTCGGGTTTTCCGGCGAGCTTGCGACGACCAAAGTCTAGCGGCGGCCGCGGGAAAAGCTGTGATGAGCACAATGGCGTTCGTTTTGTAGACCGTTCGTTCATTTGTTAGTTCGTTATCTTTATTAATCGTTTGCTTGAAAGACGCGGCAGATTTCTCGTCTGCTGGCGTCCGCTTGTTTACTATTGTATTATTATTAATTAAAATGAGAGCAAATATATTATATTATAAATATATATTATATCTAATACGTTGTAAAAGCAAATTGTTTGTTTGTACGAATATTATATGAAAATTAAATAATACTAGAACGCAATAATCTCTTGTTTCCATGAATGTGCGATTGCAATGTTTGGAATTAAATGGAAAACAAGTAAAGGTAAGTCCCCGGTTGGTCATGTATATCAACGTATCTGTCCTTAGTTTTTGTGAAGACTTTTGCATGCATTTTGGTGCAGTTTTAATGCAGTTCATATACAAATGTGGTGCAGTTTTAGGGAATTTCTTGTACATTTTTGGTGCATCGAGAATCAAGACTTAGTTAAGAGTGATCAATATTTAATTAATATTTACTTACAATTGTTTTGTCACAGATTTCCTTCACTCAATTGTTTTACAGCTGTGGCACTTAAAATATTCAAGGTAAGTGAATTTCTAATAAAAATCACAGCAAATAACTCGGTACACAGTTATGGCATCTCTTAACAACTCTCTGAGCGTACTTTCTAGTATTCACTTGTAAGAGTATTTAGTTGAACGGAATGTTTAGCTGCATCTTATCACTAAAACAGCATCAGCTCCCAATTGAGATACTTTGGACGCTTTTCACAAGGAAGCTTACAATCTTATATTATGATATCTTACTTGGATGGGCAAAAACCCAATGCAGCCATCTTGTGCAGTACGTGGTAACAATCACCTTAGTTTTTACACTTGACTTTTATGCCCTTCGAAATCTCTACTTTTCAGATAAATAAAATTATGCTAAGCAAACACAGTAAGTTCATTTGTATTGGAAGAAACAATACTTCTATTTAGTATTTCTATTTGTAAATTTTTACCAGGTGTTATAAAGATTAAGGTTCGAAAAGACTGGTAAATGGTTTAACGAAGAGAAAAGGAAGGAAATGTAACTTGCTAAAGGGGAGATGGTTAAATTTCACAACAAAAATTCTTGCTTATTAGGGGCCAGCATATGTTCCCACTTGAATAAGGCAAAAGTTAAAACGGTGTTGAGCCTACATCTTTTGCAATCGGCCGTTTCTTCTTTGATACGTTGTGTTTCCTTCTCTCCTCTCTTCAATTCATGTAATTAAATATTCACAACCTAATACCCCATCGGTAACAACTTAGCGTGATCAATGACACAGAACTTAAAAGCAATCAAGGACAATGATGATGATAACTGCCACTTCAAAGTAACGTAGTCTCCACTCGAATGGGAGACTACCGTTCCGAATGCAAATATGCTCCTATTTTGAGGTTATGTGTCGACTTCGGGCTCGCGATATCCGTCGCTGTGCGATTTCTTTCCGAGCATCTCTAGCATGGCTCGTGCCTCGGTGTTGGAGTCGAGCACGCTTCGTTTTCCCTGGAACGGAATTGTCAAGTTGGGAACACGTTGTTCTAGTTGAAGTTAACATGTTAAAAGGCTTGTTACCTGCTAAAACTGAATCTATCGCATTGTTCACGTTCTCAAAACTTCCCATGTCTCTACAACTTCGAAAAAATATTTATCAAAGTCGCCATTTTTTTAGCTTGGCTGTGAACATGGCCCATAAGAATAAGACAGTGACATTTATCAAACCCTAAGTACATTGGAATGCTTGGAAAAAACAAAATAATAATAGGTTCATAGAGAAGAGGAATCTCCATATTAAAAGTGTGATTTCACCCAAATAAATGGGCTAGCATTTGCGTTCCCTTAAAATGTTCTCCGATTTCTCGATTGTTTCACTGCCTACCTGTTCCTCCTCTACGACTTCTTCGGGGCCGACTGCCCAGACCTCCAGGGCATCCAACGCAAAGTCCTTAGTTGTCGACAGCGAGCGATGGCTGCGATACGTGGTGCAGGAAATGCTGGAGCTTCCAGAGCCAAACTCAGCATCCAGCCAAAGACCGAAGTAACCCAACGTTCCTCCGAAGCCCTAGGCAAGTGATTCAGGTCAGGACGGACCCTTTTAAGCAGAGTAGAAAAAACGTACATATCTCTGGACATATCAAAACCAGATTTTTCGACCTCGGTAAGTTCTGTTCCTTCTTTTCTCTTGCCCATGACATATACGTGCCGTTTGGTGCTCTAAAATTAACACCAGAATCGAAGCTAACAAAATATTTCGAGACTTAATTCAAATTGATTTCACAGTTCATGTAAGTGACTTACATTATGTAACTACAAATTATCAAGAAAATGGTTGTCTTAGAATAGTATATGTACTCAATGTGTTTTCATCCACGACCTTTGTTTAAGAAATGTGTTTTAATTTTAATAAACGCCATTACAAGACAGAATTGTGCTCTACAATTCATGACAGTGGATTGTATTGAAGAGTACGTGCTGTACTGTGCTGTAGGTGAAATGCTTAACTGTAAATCAACTGAAATCTTGCAAGCAATTTGAGAATGGCTAGAAAAGAAAACACTAGGACAGAGAATAAAATATTGTCAGTGACTTAAACAATGGCCCATTGTCAATTACATACGGCTTTTGAGCATTGCTACTGTTGAACTACAAAATGTGCTCTGAACACTGCTTTGGAGAAGTGTGAAGAACAATTGGTAATTTCCTATATGTTTTACAGTTATTCAGAGTCAAAGTCTAATGTTAAGCTGTCTTCACAAAAACTACCAACCAATGACTACTATTTCGACAAATTGGAAGTCACCCAGAGATTGTATAACCATTACTTCAAGTGATAAGAAATTTATTCGTTATTCCTCGGAGATCCAGAAACTTAGCGACTTAACTTGGAGACTGAGACCGGTTTGCGCTCAATTAATCTCTATTCTATTTCTTGCTAAACTTAACGATTGATATACATGTATCTATAATTTGATCCGTAATAATATTTTTATTTTAGAGGTTTGTTAAAAAAGACGACTGCAATCACAACCGTGATGGAAGCTGTATAGCACGTGCGCTAGAACTCCGACTAATTGTAAGAACAATGCTCACCAGTCCGTTGGGCATGGTCTGCTGGCCGGTGTTCAAGTACTGGTAGTTGCCGTTAAACCCGCTGGCTTCGTGCACGCTCATGTCCGGACGTACTCGGAACAGGAAGCTCGACGAGTCCCCGAAGAACTTGGGGCCAATGACCCAAGGGGCAGGGGCGAACGCCCCGAAGATGCCACCACCTTTTGGAACATAGTGTCACGTTGGAATCTTCTGGTTCCAAGGTAAACATTTTGAATTCATTGGCGTTTTATTGTGTTTTTAGTGGCATTATGGAACATAAACAAGATGTTTTAGCCATGCACTTCTATGTCTTCACTGCTTTCTGTTGCGTTGTTGAATTCAGTTGGTTTGTAATGTGACAAAGGGCTGGGATAACGAATATTTTGATTGGGGATGATTGAATATGTTGATTTATCACTGGATAAAGTCAACAGCCGAAAAGTTAACAAAGAATTTCCACTTTGTAATGTTTTTTAGACTCATGTCTACTTGATTTATCCTTAGCACTAGTTTTAACAAAAACTATTTGAAATGGGCTTCGAATGCTAAGTAAAGGACAACTAAATTTCCCGACGTTTCGTAACATGTACTAGTTACTTCTTCAAGGGTTAGAGCAGTCCTTAGAGAAGTAACTAGTACATATTACGATACGTCAGGAAATTTAGTTGTCCTTTACTTAGCACTCAAAACCCATTTTAAATAATTTTTGTTAAGAATTTCCACTATTGCAGCCTGCCACTATGCATGCAGCAATGTTACTTCACTGTTAGTAACCCAATAGCCTAACTAAAGAAGAAGACTGCTGTATCATCGGGCATGCCATGATTTCTTTGAATTCCTCACCTTTATCTTTGGCGACGAGCACGGTGGGTCCTTTCCGTTGAATGCACTCGAGCATTTTTGAAAAGCTTTCGCCCTGCCGGCGAGTGGTGTAGAGAAGGCGCCACTCTGAGCGGAGGTCGGCAGGCAATGAGCCATTGACAAACAGCACGGAAGGAAAGGACAGCAACGACTTCACACCCGTGTTGCCACATCTATTAGACAGTCGACACAAAAACAAGTGGAACTCAGGAGGCAGTCCTTTGGAGCAGTTAAGTTAAAGAATGCACTGCCACCCTTTCAAAAATGTGTACCCAATTGGGGACTATGATTCTGGTCTCCACCTTTGGCAGGTATTGCTCTAACCATCAGTGCTAACCTTTATGAGACTAAGACACGTTCCTTTTAAACAAATCTCTACAGTCAAATAATTTAGATGTAAAATATCGATACATGCATACCAATCATTGAGGTTAGCAATAACAAAGATTAATTGATCTTAAGCCAGTTTTAAATGGGAGTAATCTGCAAGTAATAATAGAATGCAATGTCTTAACACTTAAAATGTCAGGAGGATCCTATGTGAAATGACTAGCAGCATCCTCTATTTTTGTCGGTAAAGTAGCCATTTAGAGCCAATTTTTTGCAACGACAGTTTAATATTAGCGCTGTGGTAGTACAGTACACCACCGATTATTACCTCGGGTGTAACTGCTCGGGTGCAAGGCTGCTGTTGGATGGATGAAGCCGAGACAGAACCGCACTCTGAAGACTTGTAACTTTGGGTGAGCTTGAAAGCCAATTAGCAAACTCATCGACGGTGGCCTCCGCTGCAAGCTCAGCACAGAGCGACTGAGCGAGCAGCAACGTGTCGGCTTTTGAGTCGTCGCTCTTCAACTCCCAACCAGCGTTTGGATTTGCGTTCTGGTACGACCGGGTCAGGCTTTTGACATACTGTAAGCGAAGTTGGAATTGAAGGCTAGTGCTCACTGCAATGGTATAAATCTGAGCATTCAAACAATACACTTACGCACATCAGTGCCCGTTTTCCTTGATATTGTCTCTAGATGTGCCGATCCTGTCAGGATGTCGAAAAGGATTGGTGCACCATCGCGAGCAGAGCCTTGTACTAGTTGTTCAAAGAACTTGTGAAACCGATCTTGGTTCACGACTAGGTTTTGAGCAGTTGATTTTGGTGCTATGTAATTAATAAAACGTTGCGTCAGGAATCTGTCCAATATTGGGTCCCACCTGACCTGTAAGAACAAAATGATAAAAACGTATAAGCATATAGAACCATGCTAGGTAAAGCTGGTTGATCTGTTAAATGTGATATGCATACCGCCAGCTGCCCAGGTTTCATGTTACTTATGGTGTGGTAAAATTCTTCCAAAGCAGCAGCTTCAGCAGAATTTACACCACTGCGTCCACGCGACGAATTCCCCTTTTTGCTTGAATCATTTCCCATACTGAGGCGGGGGGCTTGTTGTTAAGGACTAGATAATGACATGCAAGATATTGCAGAGTTCTTTGGTTTTCACTGGCTTGTCACGGACTACCTCAAGCAAACCTCAAGGCACGTGGTTGTGATCAGCTGTCAAAGTGACGACTTCTCTTAAATTAAAACCAAATAACACATGATTTACAGTAGTAGTCGACAATTTTGAGGATGAATAAATAAAAGACAATCCTTCGACGAACTCATTGGCCCAAAGAAGGTGTAAACCTTGTGCTAAATATCTATCTACGTTACGCAACAGTCAATTTGCTTTCGCACTTCATCGCCAGCTGACCAACAGCTGGATTCGTGCAACTGTCAAGTGGCGACCCGTGATTGGTGGTTATATTAATGAAGATGTGGGAATGTTTTGGTATGGCCTGTCAAAGTAATTACATTAAAAAGAAGCTATAAAAAAGTAAAATGACTTTCATATACGGATCAGTGACAATATCGGGCATCGATTTACTACATAGGCCGTGTTTCAATGTTCATGTGACTGGCTGCGATTGCTTAAGCACTCCATGACGTGGTTGTCCAAGTTAGCATGTCTTTGGTAGTGCCAGTAAGAGCAGAGATACAGAGCACCAGACATGTCAAGGGAAGACGTGGTTCTTCGACTAGCACATCGACGGAGTCACAGTTCGGGACGAAGATGTATTTGTACGGGCGAGAAATATGCTTCCTCCTGGCTATTATATTCACCTCATATGCCGCTCTGCAAAACAGGTTGGTTCACGTGAAACTATGTAGCTTGATCGCAAGGTGCAATATGGCCCCGGTTATGAATCTGTATCCACTTTAAAAAAAATTATTGAACGTTGAACCTTCTAACTATAGTCCTACATTGTTTTGGTTTACTATCTTTGTATAAAATGCTGTTAATAACTGCATCGTTATAGCCGTACAAATTCTAGCTTCTTTCTTACTCTTCAGAATTTTTTGCAGATAACGAAATACTTATCGCTTTATAGCCATTTCCACAGCTAAAATCTAGGAAACTAAATACTAACCCCTAGATCTCCACTGACGACTTACCTGATTGCAGTTCATCAAAGGTGTCGTCCGTCCCGGCAGCCGTGCCATTCTTCCGCGGTTCACCGCACGTTACCGATTACTTCCGCGGACAGCTGGGCAGAGCTTTTGAACGCGTGTCGGAGGCGGACGTCTCGTTCGTGATGTACTACGCGCCGTGGGATGCCGACAGCCAGGAGTTGAGATCGCACTTTGCGCAGACTGCCCAGTATTTGCACCAACAGGTACGAGTCTAGAAAAACTCACCTGGGTTGTCAGCATGAAGACCTGGCTATGGCTGTCAGTGATGAACACTGTGAATTACGTTTTTGTATGAGGTGTTTTGTTTGGTGAAACCATAGCCATTAAAAACGGACAGCTAAAGAAAAGAACTTAATGGAAGAGAGTATTGTGTATGAAGAGAAATTGGCAGTTACAAATTTCAAATACTTTCAAAAAGGAACAATTCAAATGTTTTACAAATTGTGTTAGAGAAAAAAAAAACTGCCACCAGTACTATGTTCAGTTTATAGTTGATTCAGTATATAAAAAAATTAATCAAAATAAAATAATTTAAATGTAATATTTATCAACTAACCTTGTTGCTGTTGTCAGGAAAAGCTCTTAAAATATGAACCCAGTTTTATTGCTCACACAACTTAATTAGATTTACGTTACTTTTTAAACAAAGCCGAATTACATTCTCTGAAAGCTAACTCGTCAATCTAGGCTGCAAACGCATGCACCAAAGAAGCAAGCTTGGCATCGTACGCAGCTCATTGCAAGCAAGACGATTTCACCGTGTTTGCTTGTTCGTCACTAGGTCCACTTTGCGGCCATCAACTGCTGGCAGCCACTGAGTGAATGCCGAGCACACTTTGCCAAGATCCAGGCGTTCCCGGTGCTGATTGTTTACGTGCAGGGCACGAAGGGTGTGCAGTACAAAGGCGTGCGCGAGTTTGCGCACATGGCCGCGTTCTTGCATCGCGTGCTGCGGCCGTTCGAACGACTGCATTCGACGGCCGGGCTCGTTGATATGATGTCACGACATGACGTGAGTTATAAGTCGTCGTTTGCTGGAAGCATTGGATTGTCAGAGTCTTACCGCTAATGTTAAACTGCATTCGCAAAAGATATTGATCAAAGACTACGATACTGGCAAAAATTGTGGTTGCTGCAAGATGGATTCACCGTCGTTTCTAGTGTTAAGAAATGTTATTTCTTGCAGATTACTCGCATTGAAGTCTGAATATTTTTTCATGTTAAACTCAACAATTGGTATACTTTTATTGATAATTTAAATTGTTATTATTTAATTGTAGAAGCTTGTTTAAAAGAACGTCGGCAAGCTCCATCGAGGGGTCATAATAATAATAATGGTTTTATTAGCAACTTAGGATTATCATTATACACAATAAGTGAATTGCACTTTCCAGTGGTTACTATACAGTTTTACAATTTTTGGCAATTTTGTTGAATGGCAGGCTATTCCATAGCCTAGTTTCTCTGCCAATAAGTGAGTGGCATCCTATGTTTGTTCGATAAAACTTTATAAACAGTTTATGTCCATTATCACCCCAACCACTGCCTTGCTTTGGTGAGTTTCTACATAATTACCACCTTTTGGCTGACATTGTTGTTGAATTTTATCTCTGACTGAACCTGTGATCCCAAAGCTTCTAGCATACTAGAAGCAATTACCCAGTTACTTTGGCACAACGGTACCAAGCTCCGTGCAGCAAAGTACTCGTTAATTGTTTCCTACATAACCTCACTCTGTGCTCCAGGCCGTCGTTGTCGGTTTCTTCACGTTCCGAGGGCCACTCGGAGCGATCGGCTTCACGGCTTTCCACGCCGCCACGCTGCGTTACCTGGAGCGAGACCCGCGTCGAGAAGTCGGCTTCGCGGTCGTCACAGACACGGACACGTCGCGACGATGGGATGTTCAATCCACGCCAACCGTTCGGATGTTCCTTTGGAACGAGACACTTGTAAGTATAACAGTCCTGTGGCGCTAGTCTAATGGCATCGGGAAGTAATTGAGTGATGATGAGAGTAAACCTGGTGCCGGAACGTAGCCTACTCTTATCGTAGTACTCTAAGAGGACCACCAACTTAACGTTCCTTCCACAGATCAGTTTAACTCAAACAGCAGGATTCCTCCACAAACCCATGTTGTCGAGAGATTAAGAAGCACGATGAGTAGGGCTGTGCAAACTATTCGAAATTTTAACTGAACTTAAACCTCTACTAAAAATTTGAGTTTTAACCAAACCAAATCTACACTGAACAAAACTTTTGGAAAATGGACTATATTTTTTTTGTATATGACGCAAAAATCCTGCCCGTTGCAAGCGTTACTAATTTCCTGTCCGCCTTGTTGCAGGAGTTCTCCCACCGCGGCCAGCTGTCTGCAGACTCGATCTCGCTGTGGACCTCTTCGTCGCTACACCAAGCCCTGGCTTGGCTGACTCCGCCCGGGGTCAAGAGCCTCACCCTGTCGCCGTACGCCGACGAGGGTGCGGTTCTCGTGCTGTTCACGCCGCAGAACCCACTGGCCGGCCACGACCCAGACTACCAGGCTGTGAGTCGGTCTAGATGGATCATAATGGGACCTGGTTGTACCCCTTTCCCAATCCTCTCTCTAAAACTTCTGCCACCACCTTTAAGATGGTAGTGTTGGGATTATGACATAGACTCCTTCTTGTCTCTAGCTGACCCAATTTTCTAAAAATCATTATTCGAACTGCAAATATTGCAATGGGCAGGTCATTAGATTGGTTACAGATTTTAGTTACGTCATAATAATAAAATACCCTGCGCATTGCAAGTGTTTTTTACAATTTAAATAAGATTTCATCTAAAAATCGTATAATATTTATTGTTATAATATTAATTTTCTCTCAAAAGAGTTGAGTCGAATTAGCACAGATGGTTAGAGTACCACCAGTGAAATTAGGAGACCAAGGTTTAAGTCTTCGGATTGGGTATGAGTTTTTGAGAGGGTGTCAGAGTTTGTGATAATAACGCAAAGTTGCTGACGCTTTGTTTCGCTGTTAGCTGCGGGAAGTGGCGTTGGAATACTACAACTGTGAGGACAACGCTTGGGTGAACGACCTCGCTCGATGGCTGCCGCAGCTACGACTCGGTAAGAAATCTTGTTGCTGCCTAGCGCCTGTCTTGCTTTTCTGCGTTTTTTGGATACGGATGGCATCTCTTCATGCACATTTTTAGAGGATTTGAGGAAAGAAGCAATGCAACTTGCCGAGGTTCTAAAAGCTGGTTGCTATAGATGCAGAAAGTTGTCAAAGTTTTGGCTATGTCGCGTTGTTCACGTAGAGTATCTTCTCTCCAGCTGTGTTCTTACGTTCCATTTGCTCATTTCTTATGCCATCCTGTGGTCACTCTTATCATTGAAGTATGTGAGGACGTTTTGGAAAATAGGTCCATAGGTCATTCAGCAAATCAAAATTTAAACATATTATCACAAATGCTTTTATTTTTCACAATGCATTCAAATACCTTGGTTAACAAGAGATAAACCAATTCATTTACAATTTATTTGTGGATAAATAGTTCTTATGTTCATAGTTTTTAGACTC
Organism: Protonemura montana; assembly: GCA_947568835.1. Taxonomy (NCBI): domain Eukaryota; kingdom Metazoa; phylum Arthropoda; class Insecta; order Plecoptera; family Nemouridae; genus Protonemura; species Protonemura montana. Next base: position 12,200,415 of record OX387610.1, on the reverse strand, counting down.
ATGTCTACTTTACCTAACTGTAGCACTAGTTTTTATGATAGTATTTGTAAAAAGTTCTTACCAGGTTTTCTAACGCTGCCGGAACCTTCCACTGGTTTCCTTTGCAGAAAGTTCGGTGCGCTTGTCGTCAATGCTACGACAATGCCAGTCGGAGCCGCTTGTCGCGGAACCGTCCGTGACGATCTCCGTGACGGCGTCGCGCCGCGACAACGCAAGTCACCGGTGTCGGCGCCGGGCGGATGTCGGACCAACTTTGCCTTGCGACGCCGCGTTCCTTGGACGTGAACCACGGAGGTAACAGACCACGTCACCGTTTGCAGCCGACCTTTTAAACAAACCTTTACAATTAAATAATAACGACTCAAAATATCGTTACGTGTATATCAATCGTTGAGGTAAACATTGATGGAGATCTTTTGAGCATGAAAAGTCCCAAAGCGAGTTAATCTACGAGAAATATCGAAATTAAATTTCATACTTAACAGGGTGTTCCGGTACTCTGCATTTTTGTCGGTAAAGTAGTCATTTGGTGGCCATCTTTCACGTAGAAAGTTTAACATTAACGTTCTGCCTCTACCTAGAACCTGCATATTCAATGCTTTCACTCTTGATTAAGTAACGGGTACATGTTACAAAACATTACCAGGATAAACACGGTTTGTACACCAGTTATTTTCTCAACTACCTAGTGCTTGAGTTATAAACAGTAGATAAAGAAGCCTGCAAATCATAACTTAGTAACCCGTTAGTAGCTGCTACAGTCGTGCGGTCATATTATAGAAACGATGCATACTTCGCTAGCTTAAACCTTTTCCAGGCCAAGGTAGTGAGGAGGGCTTTGTTATAAGATCAATAGCAGAACTTTATTATAGTTTCTATGCCCGTGTCTACTTTAGTTCTAGCGTTGAGTGTAGGTTATAGGTAGAGTTTCAACGTCAATGTTACAGTCTCTGCGTGAAAGATGGCCGCCAAATGACTACCTTACCGACAAAAATGCAGAGTACGGGAACATCACGTTAAGTGGAGCCACTGTCGTCTAAATTTTAATTTCGATATTTTTCGTAGGTTAACTCGCTTTTGAGACGTTTCATGCTAAAAGAATCTCCATCAATGTTTACCTCAACGATTGATATACACGTAACGATATTAAAAAGCAAGTAACCTACGATAAATATCGAAATTAAATTCAACGGTTCTAGTTTTCAAGAAAACTTTGTGAAACTGGGCCTAAGGATTACATTTACTTGGCATTAAAAAACCAGAAGACAATTTTTTTTTAATATTTTACCTGTTTCTTCGCAGACTTCCGACCTCGATGCTGGAAGCCGACGACGTTCGCGGCCCAGCTGCCTTGACTTCGTCGTGGCAACGATCGGAATGCCGCCGCCTTACAGCCGCTAGCTTGCTGGCCGGTTTAGACACGCCTCCTACGAAAGACACGCCCCCGTGGGGAGTGCGTGGTCTTGCTTGCAACGCCAATCGCACTCTGTCGTTGCTTGCTATGGACTCGTTGCAGTTTGCTCACTTTGCTGCCGCGCTGGGCGTACAGCTCAAGCCGCCGCACTTTGCTGGCGCCGCTGTATTCGATGCGCAGGTCAGTGCTGGGAGGCTGGGCATGGAAAATGCATTTCCTATCTGCATTAAGGATTTCCACTGAACCAAGAGATTTTACAGCGTATAACGTCCCTGATTTCACTTTTGTTGCTATTATTATTATTATTATGCTTTTATTGTTTTCAGTTCATTTCACTGGGTTACCATTAATTTAAATCAGTATCAAACATATCATTCATATTAAACGTATCCAGTACGTATATACACTATCCAATATTAATACGTTATAGTTGCACTGTTCCATCTTTTGCACCTGCCCCAATACGTGCCCCTGCGTGTTTTTTTTGAGTAATTTTGGCTTTTTGTTTAAGAAACAATTCACAAGCAAATGGCTGCTGTATGCTCGGCCTTGGTTTAATTGCTTTTATTAAGTAGTTTCTAGTTATTATTGATACTAAAGTAGCAAAGTAGTTTTGTAAAGTAGTATTAACTAGTAATAACTAAAAATTGATATCTAACAAATAATTTGTCTCTAAATCCTCTAATTGCTAGAAGCAATTTTGACTTGTAAATTTTTTTTAAATTTTTTAATTACATTTGTACATTTCATTGACTTATTTGCCGGTCCATGCCCTTTCGTAAAACGAAACAGTTGTTATTTTTACAGGCGTTGAAAATTGTCATAACGCTTAAAACTAACATTAAGTAAAAATTAACATAAAAATGAAAAATCATAATTACAAAATTCCATCATTTATGCAACAGTTGTGAGTCATTTTAAGTTTGTTACCAAAACGTCTTCTATTTCAGGACGAGAGTTCTTTCACGATGTCTGCGCCGGTGTCCGCTCGTTCCCTCGCCGAGTTTCTGCGTTTGTTCGCGGAAGGTCGCGCGGAACGTTCCCGTCGTTCCAGCGCGGACAACATATCGCCGAACAGGTTCCCGGAACAGCCCGTGCACGCGTGCCGGCACGATAGTTCCGTCGCTTGCGTTCCGGAACTCACGGCAAACACATTCCACGACACGGTGATGGACAACGACAAGGTGAGCACGATCGTAGTTTTCATGTTGTGATGTCGTTTATTTTTCAACGTTTGCATAGAGAACAAAAATTTCTTATGATAGTTTCTAGACTCATGTCTACTTTATCTAACAGTAGCACAAAATTTGACGAAAACTATTGATACTGGGGTTTGAATGCTAAGTGATTGCATACTAAGAGAAGTGAAAATTATCAGGACTGCTCTTACCCTTGATAAAGTAACAGACAGGTACAAGTTACGAAACGTTGGGAAGTTTAGTTGTTCTTCAACTAGCATACAAAACTTAGTTCAAATAGTTTTTGTCAAAAATGTCTTGTTTCTTCAAAAGGTAGTGTTGAAAATGTCATAAAGTTTGATGGGATTTAAATATGCTGCAAAATTGGCCAAAAATCTAAAAAAAAAAACATTTCAAAATTTTACAGTAAACTGAAATATGGCTACCAGTGGAAGTTAAACTTTAAGGCACGGTAAATCTCAAAATTATTAACATGTTTTTAAAATTTGGTTATGATTTGTTAAGTACTAGCATATATCAAGTTTGCAGGATGTATGCTTTTTTTCTGATGTTTTCATGTAGAACCTGAAACCAGCAAGCGATGGATGGAAAGCCTTGCTTCAGTGACAATTTATCAAGTTCTTGTTTTAAAAAATATTTATATATTTATATTTATAAATATATATATCCAGCTGAGTGTTTCCAAAAATGTAGCGTTCAGAAATTTTGACAGTGCTCTGCAAATATCCAACTGGTCGGTAGAGAGCAAACCGTGCAGTCCAATTGAGTCTCATTTTGCTCATTCAACCATTGATTACCGTGACAAGCAAAGAGAAATTGTTCAACTCCCAATTCTTCTCACAGACCGTGGTCGTTCTCTACCACTCCCCGTTCTGTGCGTTCTGCGGCGCCGTCTCGCACGCGTTCCTGTCCACTGCGCGCACGTTCCGAGCCGTACCCGACCTGGCCTTCGTACGGATCGATGGAGAGAGCAACGACCTTCCATGGGAACTGACGATGCACCATTATCCCACGATCATAATCTTCCCAGCAAATAGGTGAGTCAAGTTTTGCCGGGTTATTTGCCCCTAGTTCGCAGTTGTTCGGCGATGATTTACGGTATTTAACCCAAGAGTAGTCCTGGCTGATCGCTTAGACTGCATCATCTAATATTTACAAATAACTTCAGGGTGACGTTTCGATTGCAAACAAAAGGTAGTTTATCATTGATGTGATAGAATACAAGGCGATAAACAATCTGATTTTAACAAAAACTATTTAAACAGGGTTTTGAATGCTAAGTGAAAAACAACTAAATTTCCAAACATTTTGTAACTTGTACCTGTTACTTTATCAAGGGTACGAGCAGTCCTAAAAATTTTCCGATAACAAAAGAACCACACTAATTTATAACAATTACCTAGTTCAAGCTTCCTAAATGCATCTAAATAAAATAATAAGGGTCAATAACTAAAAAACTAACGTATTTTGTATTTTCTGAAATAAAATCCCGAACAAATTGGCGGTTTTTCCTAACTTACTGATACTAGAACACAGATTACGTTTCACTTCAGGGGCTATGTTTTATTTTGATAACACAAGTTTTCTTTTGCTTATGCAAGTTATTTTTTGATTACACGAGTTACATTTTAATTATTCGAGTATTCACTATCATCTCTTTCCACTCCTTCGTTTACAACACATTCTACCCAGAGGAGGTAACCGTCTGCTCCCTGCAAATAAAGCAGGAGAATTGGGTACAAATAGTAGTAGTTTCTCTGTTGTTTTGTAAGAACAAATAGCAGTCATATTATGCCACCACTGCATATTGGAGAATAGTCAATGTACAACAAAAATAAACGCGTTATATGGGAGATCAATAGGGCAGCGACCCAGTCCTGCCAAAAAATATTGAATATCGCCTTTTTTGTACTCTATGTGTTACAAAATGAAGAAAATTGAATTGAATTGAAGTGACCTTGGTTGTGGTCCTCGGTTGCAGAAAATCGGAAAGCCGAGTCTTCCCGGTCTCATTGCCGGTAACCCCAAACCGCCTTGCTGGCTTTGTGTTGGCCAACCTTCCGTCGCAAGGGGCGGGACTTGCCGCGAGGGCAGGGCTTTGTGCAACTGCGGCCAATCAGGTGGCGGCCGTGGATTGCGTACGAAGACTCCGTCGACTTTGTCTGGATGAGATCGACACGGCGTTGAAGGAATACCGGGAAGCTGGGGCCGTCTGGCGTGCTGCACAGGTAACAGGGAGGAACCTGGATCGTTGAGCGTTTAGGTTGTGTTAGCCAATTTTAATGTTAAGCTTTCTGCGGATAAAACGAGCTGGCAACACATGGTAACGGAAGACAATACCCGATGGCGCTAGTAGCCATCCTTCTTAAAAATCTCTAGAATTAAATAATTACGACACAAAATATCGATCCATGTACATCAGTCGTTGAGGTTAGCATTAATAGAGATTAATTGAGCGTAAACCGGTCTCAAATGCCAGTGGTCTGCAAGAAATAACGAAATAAAATTTCTGTAAACTCCAAACGACGGTGCATCCACTTAAGAGCATTCTCCATTTTTGTAAGTAAAGTAGTCTTTTGGCGGCTATTTTTCGCGCGGACAATTGAACACTAGCGTTATGAGAATACGCCAGTACCTTTTAGATAGGGTGCAAAAACGTAGAAAAATCTTATTCTTGTTAAATCAAGAAAAAGTAGTAAGGCGTGTGAAATAATAAGGAAATGCTAAACTCAGGTCCACGGTTACCACGGACTTGACGATTGCTGTGTGAATGAGACCTGAAATATTAACCCCACATTCCAGGCGGCGCGTCTGGGTCGATCTGCGTTGGCCTGGCATCGGTCCAACCTGCGCCTGCACAACAAGCACCTTCTCTTCCGACTCCAGCATCTGCGACAGGTAGGCAGACTGTTCGTTTTGCTATCCAAAGAGTCTTGAACCACAGACAAAGCTGACGCAGATTTTCCATCCGTGCGGGGCAAAGACTGCCTCAGATGAAGCTTACACAGATATTCCATTCTTATGGGGCTAATACATTCAAAATATAAATTTTCTCTCATAGCCCAAAACTTGATTTCTGGCCCTGCGTGTCAGTTGTACTAGTTTATAGGTAAATCACCAGAACTGTGTTTCATTCAGATTAGCTTAGAGCTGAAACTTTTCCTGGAAGATAAAACTTCGAGCATTCAGTTTGGTGTTTGGGTCCTTTTGGACCAAACACCAACGTGAGGTGTTGCTCAATGCTCACTTCAAACAATGGGAAGTTAGACTAACGTAACAAGAAAAGTTTAGGAAACATTCTTTTCTTCTGTATGAGAACATTCTAGAAATATTTATTAGAAACTTCCCAGGAAATATCCCATATTATTGGGTATTTTCCAACCACCCTAACCTCTTTATGGCTCAGGTCCACCTGTTGCTTGGCTCCGCATCTCGGCTCCATCCTGACAGCGCCGCCTTGCGCGCCGTGCACCGCAGCTTCGTGCTCTTTCGGCGCGCCATGGCGTTTGACCAATCACAGCGCAGCGCTACCCGGCACAGGCCGCCCGGGCAATTGTGGCGCACCGCAGAAATGCCGGCATCACCGGGATTGGAAAGCGTGCGGGAAGAGACGCACCAGTCGGAAGATTTGGACCAATCGTGCGAATCCGGTGGAGAATCGGCTGAAGTCGAGCGATCAAGAGAAACTCTCGAGGAGCGTGGCGAGTCAGAACGAGTCAGGGAAGTGCTAGACAGTTCCGGTGAGATCTTGGACAGCCGGGAATCGTGGGAACGGCTCCAGACTGCGGAACTTTCGGAAGGAATTGCGGAAGTGTTGGACGATTCGCTTGGTAGCGAACATCGTGACGGCTCAGAGGTTAAGGCAGGTGGTTTGTCAAACAGCAGGTCAGCTGAACGCAACGAGTTATGATAGGCCGTTACGCTATAATAGACTCGGGTCGTTGACAGTTGGTTTCTGGGAAACACAGTTTGAGTTTTCTTTCAAATTTGGAGTAAAATTTCTTTGTCGCCACAAGATTTGTACGTTTGGGAATGATAAAGTAGGCAGACTTTCACGTGGCTGTCATCACAGAAAACAAATGATTTTGCTTCATTTTTGACTGGGAACTTTAATTCTGTTTTTACTTGCTCTGGTTTTGATTGACAGACAAGAATCAAGTTTTTCATTGTAAATATATGCTGTTTCTGTCACATCAAAATCGGCATCAAAAGTTAACGCTTTGTTAAATCGGCTTCTGTCTCGCAAACCCTTTAACGAAGCGTTGAAATCTTAACCGGCTGTCGGCCAGCCGTGCGGTGGTGTTAAAGTTTGGATGTTTAATTCTGTTGTCTTTTGTGAAATAAAAGGACTTGTGTTTTGCACGAGGTGAAGCCGCGTGGAGATTTCGCTCCGATTTCTTCGACCGTATTTTCTTGCGTAATTTGAAGTCCTGTGCAGCAGTCGACTAAAAAATTTCAGCGTGCAGAACGGCACAAATCTGCGACTTCAAGGATTGGTTTCGAGTATTTGATGGCCAAGTACAGACACGATTTGACGATTTGGAATTATTTTTGCATCTCACTTGATGACTTGATGTTAATGATTTCCACGTTGCTTTTTGCATCTTGAATTCGAGAAGTAAATGTCAACTGCAGCAGTGATCCAGCATTTCAGCAGCATTTCAGATCCATGCTTTATTTATTCTGTTTTATTTTGAGATTTATATGAGTCAAATGATTTTTGTTTTGTTTTTAGTTTAGTCACATCACTTTTGTTTTCCCACAGCATTTATTCACAAATCGGGTTGAATCCATAAATCGCTTTACTTCAGTCCTTGCGACTGAAACTACACTAATTCACTAAGCCGTGACTTTTACAGTATTGTAAGAATTTTTTTCATAACTGGGATAGACAAGTTCAAAAACTGGCCCGGTGATTGAATGCTACAATATTTCCACTAAACCTACCTGAAAATCACGACATTAATTCTTGGGAAATGTACATCATAAACATTTTCTAAACTGTGACGAGTCTATGACTATGTACCAAAGTTTGTCATTCACTGCAGATGATGCTTCAACTCTGCGCCAGTTTGATTTAACGGCAAATTCGATTCGATTTTGAAATCAGTTTCATTAACTGAAACTGAATTATTTATATCTCAGATTTATATATTCACACCACTTGAATGTCGTGCATTTTGTTTTAATTTAAGTATACATTTGTTTCTTTTGGCTTTTTTGTTTGTGATTCAGGAGCGTAAAGATAAGTGAACCACTGTGATATGAAACTTTTAAAACAGCGGCTCAAAAGACTCAAAACGTCTTTGGGGCAGTCTCGAACCTGTCGAGTATGTGTCGGTCTCGTCTGCCATTGAACATCTTGGCATCAAAAAGTAAATTCTTTACGAGCATGTTTCCTCGTGTTGGTAAGCTGGCTGTTGAATTTGGAAGGTGAAGATCCATGCAGGTCTGCTTTTGGTGGAATAAAGTTGGTAAATTTCTGTATTTACATAACATTTTTATTTCCCTAATCCCATTGCATCACTGCCAGGTCTAGAATGGTGTAATAAATCTGCATTTCTTTGGTCTGGCGCTTGTGCTTAGCCCGATAATTTAGGTAGGTGCATACGAGAAAGATGAATGAGTGATGTTTATCACAATTAAATTGTGTAAACCTTGAGTCGAATGCACACCCTTAGTTTATTCTTATAACAAAATTGTGAGAGTAATTTAGGGCTTAAAATTTAAAATTGTTGTAGCTGTTAAATTACTGGGTTTTTTTTAAATATCCAATAGTCAATAGACCATGGTGTTGCAAATTATCTCTTGGGGCACAAAACGGGTGAATCTTCATAAAAGCAAAGTACAGTACTTCACTGCCAAAAACTTTAAACTCACGTTCGAACCATTCTCGAGATTTTGTGAACATATGGTTTTTTCTAAGGTTTTGCAAGAAAGGTCAAACTATTTTTGAGATGGTTTTTGGGTATGCTTATTGTTTATTTGTTTGTGCTTCGTACAATTACAAGGTAGTTGTGTGAGCCTAAGTAGTAGGAACTTCGTCCATAAAGATAGAAATAGGAATATAAAATTTTAACAATGAATTATAACTAGGGATAAAAGTAATAATAATGATAAAATGAGATAATAGTAGAAATGAAAATAAGAATAATAATAGTGGTAAAATACTAGAAGTAAAAGTGGTAGATAATAAAGAGAAAATAACAATGGTGAATATATAAGGTAATAATGGTATAGATGGTTAAGGTAAGGTACCCATCTTGAGATCTGAGAATTACAGTCTTATATTCCTAAGTATTAGTTTTGTTTGTGTTTAAGTATTCCTCTAAAGAATAGTAGGGGTTCTGGATTAGGAATGCTTTGAGTTTGGCGTCGAAAGAGGGGCGAGTTTGCGAGTCGGTAATACATGACTGAACCTAAGATGTAAGAAACATGGTTTACTTTTTAAAAGGAACCTTGATGAAAGTTAAAAATCTGATTTTGAGACAAGGGCTGCTCTGCGGGGAAAGCAATTTACATCAAACCAAATTAGGGAGTATAAACATGAGCTGAAATTCCCAGAAAACTCTGTTTTCAAGTCGCCATGCTCTTTGCTTTCCAACTACAGGCATGAGCGAAACCAGCAGGTGCAGTGTGCAAAGTCTTGTATATGAAAATAATGCTCTACAAAGACCTCCATTAATTCTCGTTGCCATAATAAGTACACAGCCACTCTTTGTTGCGCATGCATTTTTCAAAACATTCTTTGTGATGGTTAATTGTTGTTCGATTTTACATTTCAGCAGGTTACAAAAAATCAGACAATTTTTAATACTCAACGTAACAGTTTCTTTGAAAGTCGCTGTTCTCAGAAGTAGTTCCATGTACGATGTTAAAGCATTGGCCATTGCTGGCCGTTGGCAAATCCAGCATCAAGGTCTTGGGGTTTTGGCTCGTATCCCGTTGCCAGTGGGAGTTGTCTTCGGTCCATACCTAGGCCAGCACACGAGGGTGGAGGTATTTCCCAGGAATACATCTTCTGGCATTAATTTGATCGTTAATACAGTCTCGTGAAAGGCAGTTTTCATCAATCTCTTTTTGCCATATTTGCTGACTAGCTTGGGAAATATGAACATTCAAAATTCGGCTCTTTTAGTGGTCTGTGTTTGCACATTTCTGTATTATCGCCGATATCAAAAAAACTGTTCGAGCTACAGATCTGCAGTTTTCAGCGTTAGAAAAACAATTAAAAAATAAGTTGACAGCAGTTGCAAAATTTTGGAAACAAATTCTTCGGTAAACTATTCAAGTTTATATTTTTTTAAACGACTACAACGAAAATCTGTACCTTCAAAAGCCATCGAAATTTTTAAAAGAACCATTGATGATAGGTGTATATTTACTGCTACAAAATATTTATCGTTTGCGGGATCTATTTGATGTTAATAAAACAATTTAGCAACAATTACAGGGTACCTCGTAAAAAGTAAATTTTGCAATACGTTTGATTCAACTTTTATGATATGTTTATTTATAAATTAAGAAATGTTCCTTTTATTTGGCATATTGTGTTCATACTCTTGAACATAATTTTGTTTACAATGTTTCACAGTTCAAAGGTAGAAACTAATTGTACCCATGACCGCCATACAAATTTTAAGAAAACATTTTTAGTTATCAGATTAATATTTTATCACAACTGGATAGAAATGTGTAAAATTATCGAAAGAGTTTTCCATCGCCAGCAAAGCAACTCGGGTTATTTTTTTAGCACACAGCCTCTCAGTTTAAACAACCTCATATAATATAATAATAATCTCTTAAGATAATCTCTAAATATCACAGGGTGTAAGACACCCTGGGTGCACTGTGTCAATTTGGGAAAGAGGGCTTAAACGTTTTGGCAAAAGAGGTTTGCTGTGCATCATTCAATTTAAAACATTTACAATACATTTTACATATCTCAGTCCTGTTTCCTTGATTAACCTGATCGATAAGTCATAGTAACCCTCCGCGTTTGGCAATACTTGTCTTAACAGAAACGTTTCCATCCTCTTGTCGTAAAGCGCTGTTTGGGACGAAAGCGGAATGCGTTTTTACTTCTTAGACGCTTTCCTCGTGAGACTGAACGTTTTTGCTAAGCCAATCCTGGTGTCTTTTCTTTCAAAATATCAATTTTGCGCAGTACTACATTCCTCTGGGATTTTTTTGGTGCTGGGCCAGCAGCAGAAACTTGGTAGTTAAAACCGGTAAGGCTTTTCAATACACAACTCTGATAGTTCATTTAACTCTTCTCTACTTTCCTTCCCTTAATCCAGTTCCGACTATAGACAAGGAAAGGGCTTTGAAAGCTTTAGCGTTAGCAACGAAAAGCTACGACCACAGAGGAAAGTTGGCCCGGCCTGTTTAGCGCCACTAGTTTGCTGTTAGTTTGCCGAGTGCAGTGTACTGAATGCGGCAGGGAAGTCGGTGTCAACGTCCCCACCCACTGATGTGGCAGGGAGGGTCGTTGGATTGTAGGTGTGTCGGAGTAGCGTCTCCCTCCCCTCCTCCGGCTCGGACAACTCTGTACAAAACGGAGCAAAATGTCAGCACGGGTCACTCGCTTTGTCGAGATGAAAACGATGGCAGATGGTGAGAGTAGGTGGCAGGTACAAGCATTTTGTTTGGGGCACTTCGTAAGAAAAATAATTAAATCTTGCTTACAATTAAAGCGGATAAAATCTACTGAAATATGTTCCATACGTTCCACAAATTCTTTTGTTTGAGCAAAACGTGACCTGAGGTACGGAAATTAATACAAATGTGTGGAGAGGGGGTTTTCACTTTTGACAGCACCACAAAAAAAAGGATTGGAACACTTTCCAAAATCATATTTTGGAGCAAATCTCTGTGATAGAATTGCAAACATTTTAACTGTGTAGCTTGATTAACCAAAAATATTCGGCATCAGTTTCGACCATTTGCTTGAACTAGAGCACAATTAATTTTACTTATGTTTAAAAATTTTTTTTTTATTTCTATTGGCTGTGAATAAACAAGCAAATAAAATATTGTCCTCTGTGGCTTGGTTCCAATTTCAACGAAGCAAACAAAGCTCTGCGTTGGACTCACCGTGCTGCAGCCGGTGGATTTCTGCACGGCGACGCCGGCAGCAGAGCAACGATGCCACTCCGATCCCCAACACAATCACCATGAGCACCGTGACAGCGACCACGCCACGCACCACGTTGGTCTGGCAACAATGCCAAGGGTCAGTTGGTTCAAATCAAAATACCAGGCAATAAAAACACGGCCTTCTTAACTCTCCTTAGAGATTACGGGGTCGTTTTTCAATTTTCTTTGATCAGTTTCATGTCAATAACAATATGCTATGGGAAATCTTTTTGGTAGTTTTATGCTAGCTTTCAAATTTTATATCAGCTAACAATACTACTTTTTGCATTGATGAAGGGTTATTTCATTAGTTTTGTGTGGTTGCTAAGGGGGAAAGTACAACTTGAAGATTGAGAAAATGCTTGCGAATTGAGCTCCACAGTAGCAAAAGAACGTGAGGGTTGCCAGAGGTAGCCAGGGGTAGCAAGAAGCCGGGAGTAGGCAAGCGGTAAACACTAACCGCGTCATCCGACTCAAATTCCTCCTCCCAGTCTCCGCGCACCAATAGCTGCACGCCGCGCACACTCATGGCTCCGCCCCCCGAGACGTGCGCCGACACGCAACGGTAGAACCCGCCCTCTGTCGAAGACACCCCCTGGTGGCAAACACGGCAAACAGTTTGTGGTACAATTGAATGCAGAAACGGATAGAAACGAATGGAGGGAAAAGAGCTTGGTCATTACGTACATGTGCTTTCTCTAGGCATTCTACGTACGAGTTACTTGTCAATAGGAATTTGGTGTTTACCGTTTACTAGTATTAAAAGTGACTATATTTCAGTGAAATGAGATAGGATTGCATATTTTTTACAATGCTAACAAAGAAGCAAATGAAGGCTTATTTCATTATTTCATCTTACTGCCAAAAAGGTTACAGAATTGTACTCTAGCAAAGAACTCGTTTCCCTATCCAGACAGAGAGTTGCAGTTTGCGCCGTTCCAAAATCCCTCAAAACGACATTTTTTGTCCAAAAACTTTTTCAATGTAAAGGTTACATTGCAATTTGAGCCGGCAAACAAAAGCAAACGCCTTCTTTGAGTTGCGTTAAGTCCGACCGTTTGTCTCCCTCCTCAACGAAGTTACGAGCTCACCCTGACGCTGAGCGTGCCAGACAGCAGGTCGTACTTGTACTTGTTGTCGAGCACTGCGTTTCCTTGACGTCCACCTGTTAGCGGATGGTTGCCGGGACCGACCACGCGGTCGTCGGCCAGCGTCCAGAATCGGAACACGTGCTGGTCGTCGACGCTGGGGCACGGAAGCACCGCGGTCCCGCCCACTAGAGTCTCCATGGTGACCACACCGTGCGCTCCTGCCATTTGAAGGAGGGCCAACACTGCAAACACGCTGCGAAAGACACGGTGTTATAGTTGGCAGCACTTACTAAGGTCATTAAAAAAATCCACTACTTAAAAATACCTATAGACTAGGGTTGCCATACGTCCCGCCTTTCACTCAAAAGTCCCGCGTCCCGCGGAGCGGGACAAATGTCCCACTCGATCATAATTTTCTTTAAAAAAATCGCGACATCGATCATTGCATTTGCATTGTTTCTTATAAATAGCTAATTGTTCCTCTTATTGTGCCAATGACATTATGATTGTACGTGAACTGTCCCAACAAAAAATTTAAAAATCTGTGATGAAATCTAGATATTTTTTTAATAGTTAAACTCAATCTGTGGTTAAACCTATGGTTATACGAATTATACCAAAATTTCCTGCTGATAAATTGAAAGTTGATGCATAAATATGACTCAGGATTTCAAGTGCCAAGAAAACCTTAATATATCTAAAACGCGTAAATTTGCTGAAAATGGCCCTCAAATCCTGTTCCCACATCCACACCCTTATTTTTTGGGGGTCTCTCTCTGTCCCCCGAGCCTCCGGCCTAACTACTTTTCGTTTGTTAAGATTTGTCCCGCCTCCCGAAATTTTTATTATGGCAACCCTACTATAGACCCCAAATATTTTCCACCGTTTCTTGGCCAGAGAATTTAAAACCCATTCATTGGGCTCTCCGAGCATTTTTGTCTCAGATTTACATAAGTCACGTGTGTTGTTGAAAGGCAACAAGTTCAATTCTTTAATATCTGTTAGATATTAACCTAAAAATCAGATGGTTTGAATTTAGATTTGAATTTTTGAAATACGCCAGCGAGCTGCACTGTTGCCACATAAAGTTGGCATTACTGCAGTTACAAAATGTTATTCTCGCTCCCCGACAGTGGAGCCGTTGGTGGAACGATGTGGCAACAGGGCAAGGAACCTTGTAGTGCTGTTGGGACATAAATGATGCCGCACAAACAGGGGCTGTCGGATCGTGAGCGTGTTGGTGAACAATTTCAATGTTTAATAAGTACAAAAATAATTACAGCAAAGAGTTTATTAAGAACTATAACGAGTGGGTACTCCAGATTTATTTTTGATTGTTGAATGTGCCCGAAGGTTACATATACTATCTTTGGACACTTCCATACCAATACCAACAGCCACGTGCTACGTGAAATTCTTTGGACGAGTTAACTTTGTATTTTGATTTGAAGTTACAATGGTCCTGTAGAAATCTCGATGTTGAATTGTCAAGAATTCGGCCAAATTTCGCAACAAGGTTAGACATATGCACGAGAGGAAATGCACCACAATATCGCGAAAGATGTGTGCAGAACAAACGGACCGAAAGGCATTTGTGTCGATTCGTAGGAAAATAGAGACTTTGAGTCAAAATTCCGTGCGAAAATTGATATTGGAATGTCAATATTTGATTTACCAGAATGCTGGCGCATGCCTGAACTGTGTGTGACCTTGCAATAACTTGCAATCTATGTTGCCAGTGGCTGTGTGGCTTCCACAAGAAGACGCAGCTACCCGCTACGAAACGTACCACGAACTTCTAAACAAAACTAAAATAATCCATCAGAAAGCTCACCCCCCTGTTCACGATAACCAGGGTAAGTAAATTAACACGTTTTGAATTTTGACATAGAGTGTACTTTAGACATAGAGCGAAGCAAATGAATTCCAGGTTATCCAACGTGTTGCTACAGTCCAAAGATACTAGTATATAACAGCCTGTTGTGTCGCCTATCCCTGGTTGTAGAAATGTTCGGGGCATTTTAGCAACAAAGCGGCTAGCAAGGGAAGGGATTGTTTAGCAATTCGATAATCGCTAGTGATAACCCAGTGACCGTGTGTGTGTCTAGCAGTACTGGGTCTGAGAAAGAAAGACCTTCTGTTATCTTGCAATGCTAACAATTATAACCACCCTACGTTGTCACCTTCGCTAAATTATATCGTGAGCTGCCCTTCCAATAAAACAATCTACCAACAACCACCAAACCCCATTGGCCACACACATTCTTGTGCCAGATTGTGACATAAAATGTGCCAAAACGGAAAACACTTGACAATCACGTACCTGCCTGCTGATACAGCCATCTCGATCCGTCGACTGCGCGACGGTGACACGAATAGACGACCTCTGCTCTGCGCGGTGCTAACAATAGCACAACAGCTGAGCGTCACCACGCTTTGGCGTCTTCTTGGTGACGTAACGAATCCTCTGAATATACTTTGCGGGGGGGGGTGGGAGCACAAAGAGGAAGTCTGTCAAGTGCTTGAGCGACTTGGGTCATCGGTCGACGGCCTATGCTGGCTGGCCGGGTGCAGTGGTGAGGGGGTTGCCGTCAAAATGTAGCCTGAACGAATTGGAGAACGGAATGAAATAGATTTAAACCTCTTAGTAGAATAGGGGTATAAAGAAGGAGAACTTTGCATCATGGCTTGGATAGCTATGGTTTAGTCTAGTCCGTGGTATGATTCGTGGGAAGTTATCCTCAGCCTTCCCCTCCAAAGGCTTGGAATTACTCGAAATTGTTACGCAAACCAAGTAAATTTATTTGTGGTGTTTAACGACGCACTGTTTTTGACAACTGGCCATGCGGCACTGGTCTAATGGCGTCGGTGAATGAGTGGATGAGGATGATGATGAACCTAACTTAGCCTAGAAGGGAGGAGGGGAAACCCGGTGTCGGCACGTAGCCTACTCCTGTCGAAGAGCACCAAAGAGACCACCGGCTTCACGTCCCTTCCAAAGGACGGTACAACTCGAACAGCAGGATTCCTCCACAAATCCATGCTGTCGAGAGGTTGATAAGCGAGGCGAATGAAGTTGCTGTACTAACTTTCATCCCTACAACCTCTCTCCCGAACAGAACTGGCCATGTGTATGATGGTCACCCATCCAATACCTGACTCAGCGCAGTGTTGCTTAACTTCGGTGATCTAACGAGAACCGGTGTTTCCAACACGACCTAGATTAAAGATCTGGGAGCTTTAAGGAATCGAAAAAAGGCTAACATTTACAAAAATTCGGTTTTCATTTATTTGCTCAAAAATGAAGGGGGGTACATCCTTGAATTTTTCACAGAAAATAGAGTAGGTACGTGACAAGCTATTGATCCGTAACAATGTCAATGCTAAACCCAACCATGGACAAATAAAGGCTAGCATTTACAAACATTTGGCTTTCATTTATTTGCGCGAAAATGCAGAGGGGGTGGGGGGTTGTGATACCTCCTTGAATTTTTCACAAAGTGTAAACAATTCCCGTTTGCTTAAGACGGCTGGCAGAAATTATCGTTTTCAGCTATTTACAGCTAATTACTATCTTTTACTTCCCTCCATCTGTCGACTTAACTCGATGGCAGGTTGAATAGGTCGCTTCTCCATCAAGAACGTTCGGTGGTAGGTACCTAGTTCGAATCTCGGCCGGCCCGTGTATTGTTATTCAGAAATCGGCGATTTAGCTTAATTATTATCAACAATTTTCATCACGTGTTTAGTAATAAATCCTCTAACACGCATTGGTCCACGTAGATCTGTTGTATGGTCGTCGTCTACGGTACGAGCGGTCCGCGGTTCGATTCCCGGCTTTTGCAACTTTTGTGATCCAAAGCACTTCATCCGGATCACATTTCTATTGAAGGGACTGCGATACAATAGTCTAAAGTTTACTTTTGAAAAATATTTTATTTTTAGAATATATATATATACGGTCTCTACCTCTCCACTTGCACGTTGGCTGCTTGGCTTGAAAACCTGGCAGATTTTTTTTTTTTGTGGATGACAGGTTGGCAGTGACCGGATCAAACCGAGCCATTGTGGTGACGAGCATCTGGCGGCGGTTGACGTAGTCATGTTGGTATAGGCCAAGACTCTAATGAGTCACCGAACGATTTGGCGTGTTGGAATTTGGAAAAAGCGGTTCTCGTTAAATCACCGAAGTTAAGCAACACTGCGCTGAGTCAGGTATTGGTTGGGTGACCATCATACACATGACCAATTCTGTTCGGGAGAGAGGTTGGAGGGATGAAAGTTAGTACAGCAACTTCACTCGCCTTGCTCATCAACCTCTCGACAGCATGGATTTGTGGAGGAATCCTGCTGTTTGAGTTGTACCGTCCTCCGGAAGGGACGTTGAGCCGGTGGTCCCCTTGGTGCTATTCGACAGGAGTAGGCTACGTGCCGGCACCGGGTTTCCCCTCCTACCTTATAGGCTAGGTTCATCATCATCCTCATCATCATCATCCACTCATTCACCGACGCCATTAGACGAGTGCCGCATGGCCAGTTGTCAAAACAGTGCATCGTTAAACACCACAAAGAAATAAATAAAACTAATGAGTCAACCTATTTCGGGACACCATTCCGGCGCTGCCACTGGACGGATTAAAATTGATTGAGTAGATATAGAGTTGTTCTGCTAGATTAAATATCTGGGCGCTTTCCTTTGAATAATCGAAAATATTCGGAAAATATCTTCGATGCTGCTGATTCGAATTCTGCGTCCAAAGTAGGTAATTCGAGCGGTGATGCCGGCCGGCCGGTCGATGTGGTGAAGGGTTTACTATTGAAACCCAGCCAATGAATGGTAGTATTATATTTTTTAACATCAGACGTTTCTATATCCGGGTTACCGACCGAAGTCATTGATTAATCGAGTACATTTGATATCTGAGAGATTGCGCTGGGGGTCGCTGTGCGCCTTACCACCACTGCGTGTTCGGTGAAACTTGACAAATAAGAGTAAATGGTTGCACTATCACCGCGCAGCGGGCACGGACTGGCGTTCTTCTAGTCATTTTCATTTGCATTCTCACGTTAGCTTCTTGCAAATGGTGAAAGCCCATATTTTTTAGTTGTAGCGTGCTTCTCCACTACCAAGAGTGACCTAGTACCTCTGCACTGCTATTTGAGGCGGTCGGGTCTATGAATAGTTAGTGTCCGTGATATTTTAATACTTTTAAAAGTTACATTTCCGGGCCACTAACGGGAATGCGATTCTAAAACTAACTAAACAGAAGGTGCGTCGATGAAATGTAGCTTCGCAGTAGGCCGGGTTTTCAAACATGAAATTCAAATAGATCATCTTTCTACCTAAGGTATGGCCGTCTGCGTGGCTCAATGGTACAGTCGCTGCTTCGGTAAAGTCAAAGAAATCCGATACATGGATCGAATCCACTCGACGGAGGAACCTTTTTACCCTTGGAATACGACATCCGACATCCACAAGTGGTAGCTGGAGTCAGGACACTGATAACTCTCAAAAATGCGAAAGAAAGCATATAACCGCTTGGTCGTGTGGTTAAAGGCATCGAATTAAATTATGATCACATGACCTTAGGATTGATGGAACACTGGGTTCGAATCACGTCTGTCCCGCGACGCTGTTACATTTTTTTTTTCTTGGCGTATGGTTAAGACAGTAGCAAAACTGCCGGGCGCTCCTGGCGCTTCGCGCCAGTTGCGCCCGCCAGTTTTGCGGGCCGTTCCCACGACCCCAAACCCCACCTATACCCCGTGTGCAGCTCCTAAGTCTAGCATCAAGTATATAGGAACATGAGAAGTAGAGTTAAGTACAAAACTAGCATCAGAGCCACCTGTTGGCAGAAATTGACACTTCAATCTGGACTTATGATCATTTTTCATATTTGGTCGGGTGGTATCTAGTTCAATGGTAAGAAACCAAAAAGCAGTTAAGCCAGGAATCGAACGCATTACCTCCGTGATACGGAGCACAGCGCTTACTACAGAGCTACGCTCTACCAGTCACGAGGTCGGAAAATAAACCAACTTAACTGCTAACAATTTAATTCTCGCCCGAAGTAACCAATATGTTTCCAAATTTCATCTATTTCATGTGCTCTTGAGGTTGAGCGATTTAAGTATCCGAATGCAGTGCGGCAAGGTCCATGTTTGATTCCCAACGACTTCCGTTTTTTTGTTTGTTCGTAATATGTGGTAAGGTCAAATATCTGAACTCAAGCTGTTATATTATTCCAGTTACAGCGCCGAGATAAAAAGGGCTTGCCCCTTCATAATTGCAAATTTTGGGCCCCCCTCCCATCCCACCAAGTGGCACTCAGCCACTCCATTAATGTAGGCTTTCACCATTTAGCAAGATCAAGCGCGATAATCAAGCATTATAGCCCAACTGGAGGAACGCCAGTCGAACTCCGTTGCCTGATCACAGGTCCTCTAGGTCCTCTTATTTGTAAATGTTACCCGAACATGCAATCGTGTTAAGTCGCACCGTTACCCCCAGCGCATTCTGTTGGATATACTGGATATTGTGATACTAATGGATATTACTTTGGATATATGATATTGGATATTGGATATTATATTTTCTATATCGGATATTTACTATGAGTAAACAAAAATATAAAACTCGAAAAATATCGTGGTATATTTTTCTTCTATCTATCTTCTGTGCTCTATCATAGAAAGTACCCCCCCCCCCCCACTTCATTTTCGAGAAAATGATTGAAAAGCACATTTTTGTAAAAGTTTGCCTTCTTTTGTCCAGGGCTGGGCAAAAAAATCTACCCTCTGTGAAAATTCAAGGAGATACCCCCTTTTTTTCGAGCAAATAAATGAAAACCAAATGTTTGTAAATTTCGGCTTTTTTGCCCAGGGCTAGGCCATATATAAAGACTATTGTGGATCGATAGCTTGTCACGTTCTTTATCTTCTGTGAACAATTCAAGGAGCAAAGAAGCAAATAAGAGTTGATTGCAAAATTTGAAGCAAACTGTGAACAGCTAATAATGATATAAACCTCGTTGACATGTAGTCGTTCTGAAATATGTAGACTTGATACCTCCAACCCACCCCGGGCCGCAAGTGTTATCGTGTAGCACCTGCCGTTACCACGTGTTGCCGGCCTCGTTTGCTCAGCAGACAGTTTAACAGTTAGGCTCTGAATGTGTAGAGCTATACTATCATATGTATCTACTTTATGGCTATATCCTATGACTCTTCAATATAAGAGCCGATTTTTCAGTGTTCCGTTACAAACCTAACAGCTATTTAAATTGTGTTTTTTTTTTTTTTTTTTGCTCGGTAACGGCCAATAGGAAAATGTTTTTTGTTTGTTAACTCTAAGAGGCATTGTGGTAACACAGGTGGTAAGACACCATTACCACCATTTCTGGATTTTTTTCCGCCGATTACAAGGGCGGTAAAACTTACGCATACCTCAAATCGCTTGCGCTCAGATTTGTGGATTGGCGGTAAAAGAAGCTACATATTATTACACCACAATAATCAGTTCACTCGTTCGCTGCCTTTGAGGGCATACCGATGCATGTGCGCTTTAATTTTTGAACACAAACGAATTTTTAGCCAAGCTGATATATTTACTACCATTTCTGAGCTTTCAAACAGTATTTTCATAATTATTACGAGTTCTAGTCATAAAAAAAGATGGATTTTTATTTTTTTTAAATTTATTTATTGTGTTTATTGTCTCAGATTGATCAAAATGATATTAAGACAGTCAAATTTCTAGGATTATAGAGATACATTCACATTAATAAATATACATATAGGTTAAATATAGGCCCTTATACCACCGTGCACAGTGAGTAGGTACTGCATGGTTTAGTACGAGGGTTGAAAGTTGTTTCAAAAAGTGAACCATTATGAGAATTATTTTGATCTTTGTGACTGAGATGTGACTGTATCACCCAATGGGACTGTCAGTGACCAGGTGCTAAAGCCACACTTGATAAAACCAAATGAACAGAAATTCACTTTGACAACGGTTCATTTTCAGTGTATTTAAAGATGACTTTTGATGATGAAACAATTATAATTTTGCTATAAATAGAAGAGAAATGGGTGGCTGACCTCAATGAATTAAAAACTTTGGGGTAAACTAGTTAATTTAGCACTTTAATCGCGCAATGATAACGACGTAGCGTCCAGAAGACGGCCAGTCTTTATTTTATTTTGTTTATTTATGTTTATTTCATATTATGTATTTTTTTTTATCTTTTGTTCATATTGATTTTAAATTATTGTATCTAATATATTTCTGTCATTAATGATTTTTGAAGCATATCTTACCTTTTCGCATTGAATGTGGTTAACACGCTTGCTACATGGTAGTATTCATGTAGCAATCCCTCACATCCCCATAGGGATGAGAGAGTTGGTGATCAAAATTGGGTAGGTACACGTATTATAGTCTTTGCCATTCAATAATCATTAAACCCATCAACTTTAAAAGATAAAAATAAACAAAAGTTAAAAGTTTGGTAACGATTTGTTTGTCAACCTTTGACAAAACTGTGAATCTAATTTCTTTCCTTTGTGACATTTCCTTGGGAGTGCATGTACAACTTTGGGCAACATTTCTTCCAACGGGCAGTTTTAATATGTCCAACTTAATTTATGAAACTCATCTCCACGGTTACACCTAATCAGATACTTCTGTTTTCATCTTAACCTGCTTATTTAACTGGCATTTAGCATTGTGAAAACGGTGAGAATAGAATTGGAGAAGTTCGGCTGAAATTTAGGTATTATCCCGGAAGGCTTTCAGAAAGGTACAACTCGAACAGCAGGATTCCGCCACAAATCCACGCAGTCGAGTGTTTAGTAAGCAAGGCTGATGAAGTTGCTGTACTTACTTTCATCCCTCCAACCTCTCTCCCGAACACAACTGATCATGTGTATGATGGTCATCCATCCAATACCCGACCCAGCGCAGTGTTGCTTAACGTCGGTGATCTCACGAGAGCCGGTGTTTTCAGCACGCCAAACCGTTCGGTGTGACGATTCGAGGAGGGCTCGTAAGCAATTGGACTCGCTGTGTGACTTGATTTGGTCAAGAACACTCACATCTAACAAATGCTAACATAGTTAAAATGAATCTAATTAAAAATCCGCAATTAAAGTACGAGAATTTGCAGTTCTTTAGCATCTGCATGCCTGGAAAACATATGGTCTGTGATAGCAGCCGTGGACGCCATTGCTGTTATCACCTCGATCCACTTTGAAAACCGGTCAGCCAATTGGAGCCGAGCTTCAGTCGATCGAAAGTACGAGGCGGAGTCGATCGAGCACGTGTTGTGACGTCACTTGAACAGCGATGCAGTAGGTTTCAGGCGATACTCTTCTGTCGGCTACTCGCCTGGTACGAAGAGACAAATTTTCGCCTCGTTTTAGACGATTATTTCAGTTGAAACGGGGATACTGCAACTCTTATACAAATAAACTCTTATACTCTTATACAGAACGAAAAATAATGAAAGGCATTCAAACTGTTATACACATCAACTCTTATACACATTTTATTTTCGAAAGCCCTTTTGCAACTGTTATACAACCAAGTCTTATACACTTCGCATATTCACATTTCAATTAGACGCATTTATTCTCTTATACAAAGCAACTGTTATTCAGGTCTTCATTTAAAAAGATTTTAAAACTGTTATACACTCAAACTCTTATACAGCTTTATTTCAAAAACTCTTATACAGCCGAAATCCTGCAACTCTTATACACATTCCTCAAGTTCACCGGTTTGCCGCTACTGCGAGCGCGCGGCTTCCATCCCTTACGTGTATGCTACCGGCAACGCCGAGGTGGCCGACAAATAGCCCCAACAACAGAGCATTAAACCAATTAAACCTTTCACCACAGATAGCTTTCACCCTAACCGAAAACCTGTGTGATTTTTTGTACTGTACTGGAAGTCGCAGAGAAGTATTACCTACACATTACTTAGAGAATATTTTGTGAATAATTTGTCCACTCGCACGTAGGTTTTTGTGGTTTATTAGTATGCCAAAATAATTCGTTCTGCAAGTGATTCAACTTAATAATCATTCCCATATTACACAGCTATCAACAATTATTCTTTGTTCTAATAATAATAATA
This sequence comes from Protonemura montana, assembly GCA_947568835.1. Classification (NCBI taxonomy): domain Eukaryota; kingdom Metazoa; phylum Arthropoda; class Insecta; order Plecoptera; family Nemouridae; genus Protonemura; species Protonemura montana. Next base: position 12,177,435 of record OX387610.1, on the reverse strand, counting down.
ATAATAATAATTATTATTATTATTATAATTATTAAAGTCATCATTCAGCTTACTGAACGGAGTAGACGCGTTTGTACCTGCTTTACACAGAATATTTTTTAGCCTTCTATCCATGCCGTGCTTCAAGTGCTGTGATTCACTGCCGCGCAATGGCGATTGTGTCTATTGCAGTGAATGCAATAACTCGATGCACCTCAAATATGCAGGGCTTCAAAAAACACTGTGACGGTAAGTCACAGGAGGCTAAGAAAACGTGGCGGTGTGTAGCTTGTAGAGAAAAAAGTAAATTGACCGGATTTGATACTACTGACACAAGTCAATTCATAAACGCAATCAAGGAGCTGAAAAAGGACCTGCAAGAAGACTTTAAGGCAGTGTCAAACAGCCTCAGTACTTTTAAGGAAGAAGTAAGAAGGGAGATAGTGGACATCAGGCAGAAGATCGATACACTTACGAAAGACAGTGAAAATAAGGACAAGTTGATCAGTGATCTTGGCTATCAAGTGTTTCATTTGAATAGGCAGGCCAATGCTCTTGAACAATACTGACGTAAACGCAAAATCGGAATCTGCAACGTGAAATCAGTACATGGGAAGATTATTGAGCAAATAGTGTCCGCGATTGCCAACAATTTGAACATAGAGCTGTCAGCAAAGGATATTGAGGCCGTTGAATACAGTCCTGGAGAAAATCGCTGGAAATACTTTACGACAGAATAACTGAAGTGACAACAGTCTGTGCTGGAGCAGCCGCCCACGCAGCTCTACAAGCACCGATGCACATCGGTTCATTCCTGTACACGAAATTGCATTAAAAATTATGCTCCCAATAAGCATCGCTTTACCTGCAGCCCATGCACTGTCCGGCTGTGACACTGTTTCGTCGTTTTTCGGAATCGGTGAAAAAAGGATCTGGCGTCAACTGAATTAAATGTCCCCCGACGAGTTGTCACCTTTGGCCAAATTGGCAGACAAAGACGAAGTTTGGTGGTTAAATTGTACGATACAAACAAGAAATTCTGAAAGTATCATTACTCGCTTAATGCGCTGCGTTTTAAGATAGCAGTGTCGCGACCTATCTCAATTGCCAAAATACCCCCGAGCGAAGGGGCATTTCATCAGCACGTGTGACGAGCTGCATGACAATGTAGCACTTGGGTAAACTCGCACGTGCAATTTCCAAAAATATGGCGTAAGTTTGCCAAAGTAATATTCAAAGGAATTCAAGACTTTTTTGAACTTGAATTTAAATGCCGTCTCCATTTTTTTTCTTCTTCTTATTTTTATTATTTGTGGTGATAGGTCCCGAAGAAAATGGCTGGTGTCATAGCCTGGGCAAAAATTTCGTCTTGCCTGTGTTCTTCGAGGGTCTAACAGCCATGGAAATGTTGAAAAATTTCAATCAAACCAGATTAATCCTGCAGCGTAAACTCCACTTGCACGTGCAGTAGGAATAGAATTGGGTGCAACGACGTATGCAATAATGCAGGTGTGATGGGGAATGCTACTTTGCCTACAATGATATGATATGATATCAGAGTGCATGTTTGATGTGGATGTTTTGATTAATCAAGTCGCATCGATAGCCTCGACGGTATCTTTTTAAAAAATGCGGTTAAAAATACTCTGTCTGGATTCATTGCCTGGACTTCTAGGGAGTATTTCGCTATAACCACACTCGCTGGCACTAAGCCTCGGATAAGCAAACACATTCTCTGCCTCGTGTGGTTTCCCGAACATAAACAATGCAATTGCATAGGTACCCAGAAATGACGATATGTATGTTGCATTAGCCTCGGCGACGCGTCCAAAGATGCCTTTGACACTCGATGCATGCCGCCCGATACTGGCTATCGCTACCCAGAGTAAGATTTCGATCCTCGGTAAGGATGAAAACTAAACAGATCTTAACATTGATATGATGCAAGTGAATAATTTATTGTTGCAACTACCGGACTCGAAGGCCGGACGGTGCCTTCACCTGTCTTCCTGCCTCGCTCTGGACCACGGCAACCCTTGCTATGAACACACCGACCTAGGAACCATCCCCTGTCAACGCGGGAGTGAACCAGTTTTTGATGTTCGTCGTCACGCGTGTAATTTATGCCGGTTGTGCCTTCGGCCGGCGAGTCTTTTGTATTTACTGCCGCCGATCGGTACTGTTGCCCGATCCGAAAATACCGATAAATGTACCAGTCCAATTACCGACGGCTGCCGGGTTTCTGAAGCCTGGCGCCCTTGTTTGCTGTATTTTCTTATTTGTCTCGGTGAGTCCGTTTGTCGTCGTAGTTGGCGTGCCGACGTCGAAACCCTTCGCGGGTACCGACGGCGGCTTCATGCGGCCAACACTTCTACGCTCACCATCGTGACGCATGGTGGCTGACAATATGTTGAAAAACAGTTTGAATATTTCGGTTCTTCAATTTAAAAATTGCTAGTGGCAACTTCATACTGGATATCAGTCGGGCACCAGTTATCTGAGGGAAACTAAGTTGGTGGTAACCAGCTTCTATAGACGCCGATTAGTCTTTATTTGTTCGTCATATTCGCTACGGTCCTCTATTAGGGTTCCCTAATTTTCTATTAAATATCTTATAAGTCACCATAGTCACGACTTTTGTCCACTGCTTGCCTAGTTTCCGGTTGGCGCTGTTTCAGCGGCAGGTCAGGGACTCAACACCTTCAGCTCCTCTTACACCTATAACTCTTCTTACACCTCTAACACCTCTAACTTCTCTAACACCTCTAGCATCTGAATTAAGAGGGAAGAGTAACCATATGCCGGCAAAGAAACAAAACCTCTTGACTGCTCGATGATGCCTTCTCCATCAACGACTTCGACCCAAGATTTGCAAGTTGGGTTGGGTCCTGTGTGGTTTTTATTGCTTCTCGATAATGTAGGCGCAATCTTCTTATACATGTGATTCTATATTGCGTGGTTATGCTACCAGTACAAAAAATCACACAGGTTTTCGGTTAGGGTGAAAGGTTTAATTGGTTTAATGCTCTGTTGTTGGGGCTATTTGTCGGCCACCTCGGCGCTGCCGGTAGCATACACGCAAGGGATGGAAGCCACGCGCTCGCAGTAGCGGCAAACCGGTGAACTTGAGGAATGTGTATAAGCATTGCAGGAATGCGGCTGTATAAGACTTTTTCCGCAAGGGATGGAAGCCGCGCGCTCGCAGTAGCGGCAAACCGGTGAACTTGAGGAATGTGTATAAGAGTTGCAGGATTTCGGCTGTATAAGAGTTTTTGAAATAAAGCTGTATAAGAGTTTTAGTGTATAACAGTTTTAAATTTTTTTTAAATGAAGACCTGTATAACAGTTGCTTTGTATAAGAGATGAAATGCGTCTAATTGAAATGTGAATATGCGAAGTGTATAAGACTTGGTTGTATAACAGTTGCAAAAGAGCTTTCGAAAATAAAATGTGTATAAGAGTTGATGTGTATAACAGTTTGAATGCCTTTCATTATTTTTCGTCCTGTATATGAGTATAAGAGTTTATTTGTATAAGAGTTGCAGGCATCCCGTTGAAACTTGTCATGGTTGGATTAACCGTACGTATAGGCAGTCCCGCGGCACTCACGCGCACCACGAGTTGCTTCAAAATTTTTTACAGGCAAACTAAATTTCCTGACAACGTCATTCGTTCCCAGCTACTTGACACAATTTTGTGAAATATAGCTTTTGAATTTTAGGCATAGGCAACGCCTTAAAATAGGACCGATCGGAAGATAAAAATATGTGATGGGATGAAATCTTTTTTAAATAGCAAATGCTTGCAATGCGCAGGGTATTTTATCATTTGATTATTATTATTACAAGATCGAGGTTCGAGTCCGCGTTCGGGCATCAATTTTTGAGACGGTAATAGTGTTGTTAATAATTTAAAAAAAATATATGTGATATTCTGACTTTTGTTGCAAAACTTGTTGCAAACCTTTACAAGATACAATGTTTTCTGCGTTGTAGTGCGATCTTACCAGCGCAACTTAATGACAGTAACAACGGACCGGAAGTTAATATGTCTAAAATACCTTAGAGCCTTTGACATCAGCGAACCAAGGGTCCGCATTCACAATATCAACCAAGCAATGCCATACACAAAACCGAGTATGCTCACACAAAAACCTTATTTTGAGAGGTCAAGCAATTCTCAATAAGATCTGCTCCAGTCGCTCGTTTCATACCTGTTTTACTAGAACCAGTGTTTGGACCGAAATGACCTATCAGAGACCACTTGCTTGGCAGCCCGTTCACGCACTGCCTAATCTTGTCATGCCGTTTCTTCTTAGCGACCCAGAACTGGTTTATTGCGTGTAAATGTAATCGGCAGTTATTTTTCTTGTTTCGCCTAAAGACGCTCTGAATCCCCTGTGCACGGATGTTTTATTTTCATGACCTGTGAAATCCTTGCTCCCCCGACAAGTCCTTGCTCACAAATCGCAGGAACCAGCGATGTGTATCATAAGAGCAGATTGATTGATTGATTAGTGACGTTTAACGACGCACTGTTTTGACAACAGATAATGTGGCACTGGTCTATTAGTGCCGGTAAATGAGTGAGTTATGATGAAAATGATGACCTTCCTAATTATCAAGGGAGGAGGGAAAACTCGGTGCACGTGGCCTACTCCTGTTGACGAGTACCAATGGGACCACTGGCCTAACGTCCCCTCCGCAATTGAACAATTGACAGCAATTGAAAAAATTGAAGGACGGTCCAACTCAACCACAGGATTCCTTCACAAGTCCATGCTGTCGAGAGGTTTAAAAGCAAGGCGAGTTAAGTCTAACTTTCAACCCTCCAACCTCTCTCCCGAACAGAACTGGTCATGTGTATGATGGTCACCCATATTTCAGAAGTCAAATCCAAAAGCTGACAACTATGTGAAATGATTTAAAACATGGATTTAAATTGCAAATGGGGTTCGATTGTTTCGCTTGCTACGCTCATCAAACACATACCATTTCAATGTTATAATGTCGAAGTCTATACGGGAAAAATAACTTCAATAACCACAATTTAAAGATCAAATTAGGTTGCAGGAGACATTTTGCATTACATGTATGCTCCCTTATGATATCAGCGATCACAGGCGCCGGAGCAGCAATCATATTTCAGAGATCAGCCAGATCAGCGAACTCTAGTCTGCTGGAGCCTCTCTGGAACATCCTGTAACATCAAACACGGAAAGAGATTTTGAAATAAGGAACCTGGACCAATACTTTGTTCGCTGCCAGCAAAAATTAAAAATTGATTTCGTTGCGTGGAGCGAAACAAGCATGCCCTATTATGGAATTTCCTGCACAGAGGCGTCAGCAAATGTTATTTCCAGGGGGGTGCAAGCGCACCCCCTTGCACCCCCCTCCGGACGCCCATGCCCGGGGCACTTTGGGAAATCTAGTAACCAAAGGGACTCTAAAATCTGTGAAACAACAAACAGGGAGCAGAGACCACAAGTTAACAGTCGACATACATCTTTATGGCAATAATTGTATACAAATAGCTTACATTTCATTGGCAGAAAGCAGACAGTGCTTTGGTCCAATCATCTCTCACTCTCTATGATACTTATAATAAAGTTATAATAAAATTCTGAATCAAAACAGAAAACAGTAGAATATACATAAACGTCCTAGTTTGACTGCTGGCTTCCCTTCGGTCAATGGTCCGCCCCTTTGAGAGCAGAAGACCAAAAGATGAAATTAAGCCCAAAGCTATACCAGAGTTAACGTAACGAATCTGAACCTATCAGCCCAACCGACTACAGGTACAATCTGTGAATCTATAAAGATTACAACAAATCTCAAACTCTGCCAGGTAATAACAGGATACTGAATAACCTATCCCATTTCACTAAAAGAGAAATGAGATGAAAGCTTCTCTGATCCTTGAGGCATCAGTGACGCAATCACAGCGCCAGGCCCTGGTAGGAAGGGGAGTGTTCTGCCTCCGGGCAATCTAGACGTGCACGCAGGTGGTCCAGGGTGTTGGCAAGGTGCTTGGATATTTGTTCTGTCTCGTCGTTGGCCTCCAGATTGGGCAGCTCCTCCCGCACCTTGGCTATCAGCTGGTTTAGCATCGCCACTGTCACCTGCAGCAGAACGGTTGTCCAAAGGTCAGTTGCCAATTTCAATCTTGTCGGTGAGCTTTCCTAAACCCTTAGACCGCTATGAAAAACGTGAATATACACAAAAACACCCAGTTTCGTTAAGTCAAATCTAAAAGTAAGTAGGTTTTGTGGCCCCTTACGATCCGTTTGAATACAACACAGTTAAAAGGACACAAATCAACAGTATCAACTTTCAGCTCCAAAAAAGGTAGATTTGGGACAAAAAAAATCATAATTTATAAGCCAGTTGAGTACTGGCTTGGCATAGAGTGTATTTGATAGGAATCGCTCATGGTTCTACTCCTTGGCAGTCCATCAGACTCTTCAAATACACCCATTTCCTCTCTAAAAGGTTGCGACCAATTAGTACGGATAGCAAGAGCAACACCAGCTAACGGCAGAGACCAGGTTTCGAGTCCAGATTCGGGGACACATTTTATCGAGGGTACCACTGTTCAGAAATTTAGAGCGTTTATTCGGTTGGTCACCTGTTCATTGCCCTTCTCGTAGAAGTAGACGTAGTGGTTGAGCAGCTCGACAAACAGCTGGACCTGGACGGCAGGATCCATACATTGACTACTGACACGAGCAGCTTTCTTGAGGCATTCGAGCACGCGCTTGCCATCGTGCATCTGCAAACACGAAACACGGAGACCACTATCAGACAATGCCAACGTGATTATAAACACTAGAAACCTTTTTTTACTATTGAAGACACTTAAAACCTCTAAAATATGGGTGCCCAAATGGGGATTTTTGGCCTCTTGCCCTCTTGAGATATATATACTTTATTTACCTCTTTATTTATATAGATATTCTCTCATTTCCTAAGTATAACATCAAAAATATGTATCTACATCTTATGCAAATATTACTGTTTATCTAGGCTAGACATCTGATGGAACCTATCAGTTACTATGTAATTGTCCGGGGTTTGAAATGAATAAATAAAAATAAAAAACACATGAAATTGACTTGAAAATAATTATGTTTCTCAAGGGGTAACCAGAGCTTTCACTAAAGGAAGCGAGGTGAAACTCTGCGCGTCCTTTTACCTCTTGCTCCGCATGTGCCCTGCGCCCCGACCAGAACAAATGAGCCACCGCGGCCACCGCTCGGCACTGGTCTGGCTTCTTGAGCAGCTTGGATGCGGCTAGGGCACACTGGGTACGCAGCGGCTCGTGTTCCTCCTCGCCGAAGCACGTTGTCTGCTCCAACGTGGCCAGGATCAACGTGACGGCAGCGAGCTGAGCTCGGCTGTCTGATATCTCGTCCTCGTACAGTGAGAAGGCCTGCGTGGCAAGGTGTAAGGTTAGGTTAGTTAGCAAGCCCAGGGCAACAAAATGCATGGATATATATATTTTTATTGTGACTTTTGTTAGTGTCTGTTTACCTTATGCAGCCTTATCTACTCTAGTTTAAAAAAAAACTACTTTAAACCATGTTTTGAGACTAGGTCAAGTCTTATGGTGTGGTTATCAAAAATCTGGTACTGTAATGTGGATAGAAGATAGGGAAAAAATGTAGTAGAGTAGAACTAAACTAGATGGTCTAATGTTTATGATAGTAATTTGATTTTATGTTATTATAAAAATCCTATAAGAGAGTACAACAGCTAATGTGAAAAAATGTATTTCAAAATAGCATCCGCTAAATAAAAATATTACATATATACATAAGAAAGAAGGAATGCAACTGACCCAGATTAAAAAAGCTGGTTGTGATTATCGATTACCCACTACGCAAGCACTGGCAAGCTGCCGGGTGAAATCGGCAATTAGCGTTGAATGTTAGCGGAAGTTTACCTGCGACATGAATTCGTAGGCTACTGTCTCATGCTGTTGGAAGCCTATTTGTGCGACGGCCAGAGCGCCCTGCAAGAATAGTCGCAGCGGCAACTCGGCTAGCTCAGCCTTGACCAGCGCCGTGATTGTCTGGTGGCACCACTGGAAGATCTTGCTGCACTTCTTCTCCCAAAGCTCGTCCTACCGGCAATCAGACGGCAATCAGTACAGACAGGCTTTACAGTGATGTTCAGAGAATAAATTGAGTTTCCCACTTTTTAGAGTGGAAATGTCGCAAGATGGCTGCCCTCTCAAAAATGTGTGACCCTTTCGGGGGTGTTGCTAAAAGTAAAAAAAAAAACCCGACCGTAGCAGCACTTTTTAATTGAATAAGAATTGCCTCCTGCAATATATGGGCACCTAACTTAACATATTAAAGTCATATAAAAGTTATCGGCAAGAACTTAAAGCATAAAACATCGTTACATTTTTTTCCAATTTTCTGACAAATTTGATTGATTGAATTTGAATGATTTATAATGCAAGCTTCTCAGATCCTTCAGAGCCTGTTTTAAACGGTCTGATTTCGTCATACATACTCCGTTTTTGACAGCTTGCCTTCATTTAAAATTTGCCAACAATATAAAGCTATGCTCATCCAAAACAGAACTTAAAACCACATCCGTCGTGCAATTATTTAGTGTTATTAATTATTATTAGAATCAATGTAACTTTAATTTTGTATAATTTAAATTATCGATCTTATGACAAACCACTGATAGTGTTCATTATAGTAGAAAATGATCAAATAATGTATTTTCTCCCGAGTGAAATTCAGGTTATTTACCTACACAATGTTGATGTAACATTATATTATTATGAACACTAATACCACCTCAAAAATTGAAAAAATTGAAAAAATAATAAATACCCCCTGCATTGCAAGCATTTGCAATTTAAATAAGATTTCAAATTGATGCAACATTGTTCAGTCTGTAATAAAACTGACAATAACGCCAGCTCACCTTCTCTGCCTGTGCCTTATAGGTGAACGCCAGTCGATAAGCTTGAAACACCAACGGAGGCAGCGTGTATCGAATACGTCTCGGCCCTCCCACGGCAAGCAACTTGCGTGCAGCGGCCAGGACGAGGTACTGTCCGTCTGGGGTCGGAGCTTGCAGCTGGTGTAGGAATCGCGCCAGCAGGCCTTGATCTTCGGCAAAGTCCTCGGGGTCTTCTGGTGTAGCGGGGCCCTCTGGTGGATCCGTGGTCAACGGGGAGATCATGCCCAGCACTGACTCCACCTGCAATGAGGCGACGATGAGCTGGTTCTTCTTGGTGATGGTTGTTAGACTCATGTCTACTTGATTTAGCCTTAGCACTAGTTTTAACAAAAACTATTTGAAATGGGTTTTGAATGCTAAGTAAAGGACAACTAAATAATAATAATAATAGTTGTCCTTTACTTAGCATTCAAAACCCATTTCAAATAGTTTTTGTTGCTTTTTCTTGGGTTGCTTTCGGCGCTCCGAGAATTTTGAAGGTGCAATTGAAAAAAAATTGGTACACCGACGGTAAGTGATCGCATGTTTGGGTGGGAGTGTTCGTGCACGGAGCTGGTGCAAACCCAGCATGACTTCGTCGAGCAAATTTCAAACTCAAAAATATCTCTATGCAATTTTTGTGCAGACTAAAAGCAACAGTCTGGACCAGAGTACCAAAGTGCATTCAGTAAGATCTGGATATAAGATTTTAATAGTAAAAAACTGTTTGCTTTGATCACTTTTGCCAGGGGGTTTAAGGACCAAGGAATCTTTTAAATGTTTCAATACTTTGGAGTATTTCTAGGTTTAGAATGTGATTACTCCTTGAAAGACAGAACCAGGGGTATGGGGTTTAAACCAATTATCTTCGTCTAGCCTAAAAATTAAACCTATAACCTGTAAACGAGTCTGCGCCGTTCGTACCTGCTCCGGCGTCGACAGCAGCGTTTCGTTATCGAGTGCGTTGTTGACGAGGTAGACGGCCAACGCCTTGCGATTGTGCCAGTCCAGGTGGGCCAACAACGCTGCATAGCGTTCCAGCCGTAGGACAGTGAGCAGGCTTCCGTAGCGTTGCACGGGGATACGTAGCAGGCGTGCCAACTCGCGGCAGGCGGCACCGGACTCCTGCCTGTCGATTGCAACCACACAGTTTAGCGCTGGCAACTTCGGGGCAAGATGATCGCAAACTGTCTTCAAGTTTTTATCTGGTGGTGATTCTAAAAGACAGTGAACTGTCAAATAAATTTTTTTTTTTTAAATATTTTCAAACATTACTGTTTTCTCTCTGTCTAAATAGCCGTTGAATATTTGAGCCCCGAAAGATCGTGACTGGCAGTTTCAGAGTCGAAGAAAGTAGCCGAATATCATACAACTTTCTAGTTGTTTTTTTGTCCCTCAATGTTCCCTTATGATAATGCTAAGCTTAAACGCAAAATTGTCCCATTTTTCCTGCATTGAAAAAATGTCCACCTCAGTCATTGACAGAAGTTATTGATCATTGCGAAGAATTTTACGTTTACCGCGCACCACATCTTGAAATCAACCATCAGTAAAGTTGCAAGATTTGTATCTACTTTCTATACATCTTCATTTGTGCAAATATTTGTATTTTTCAATCTCAATTCAAGCAGAAACAATCTTTCGAAGGAATAAGATAGTCAGAGGTGACTGGCACGAAGAAAAAAAGAACGGAACAAAGCGATATTGAAAAAGCTTGTTGCGGTAGATGCAGAGAGTTGTACAACGTTTCAACATTGATTAAGTACTACCTTTGAGTGTAGGTTATAGGTAGAGAAACAACGTCAATTTTACAGTCTCTGCGTGAAAGATGACTACTTTACCGACAAAAATGCAGAGTACCGGAACGTCGTGTTAAGTGGAGCCACTGTCGTATGAAATTTAATTTCGATATTTATCGTAGGTTACTCGCGTTTTAATATCGTTACGTGTATATCAATCATTGAGGTAAACATTTATGGAGATCTTTTGATCATGAAAAGTCTCAAAAGTGAGTTAACCTACGAGAAATATCGAAATTAAAATTCATACGACAGTGGCTCCGATTAACGTGATGTTCCGGTACTCTGCATTTTTGTCGGTAAGGTAGTCATTTGGCAGCCATCTTTCACGCAGGGACTGTAACATCGACGTTGTTTCTCTACCTATAACCTACACTCAACGGTACTACGGTTAGCTTCTCTGTCAACCCTTGAGAAATGTAACACCAAACAACACCATCTCAACCTATTGTATGTCATGCTCCCGCTCCCGCTGTCCCTGGTGCCTACCTTTCTTCCGCCAGCTTCAAGAAAATCCCATCGGTGGCTGCCAGCACCTTGTCCACATAGTCCACTCGGTCAGGGTAGCACTTGAGAGCCAGGTTGGCCAACGCAACTTGCAGCGCCACAGCATCTTCAGCAGGCATGTCTTGGCGGGCCTGCAATCACCGAACAAGTATTAGATGCCATGACACGTTGATTCAAACACAGCTAAAGCAAAATGCAACACAAAACCTTGACTCCTCCGGACAGCTGATCATCGAAACTGTTTTCTCTGTCATGGCCTTTCTTTCCTCTCACAAATGACTAGTCATAATTGAAAGTCTAATGAGCTCCTGCTGCAGATTTCCAAATTTCCATCGGTGATTTCTTTTGCGTAGCTTCAAAGATGTAATAGAAGGATGATTGTCTAACAAATTCTTGTAATTTTTGGGATTTATTGTAAATTCTATAAACACTTTTGTAATTCTATAAGCCTCAGGTAATTATTGTAATACCAAAGCTACTAATAAATAAGTAAAATCTTTAGTGTATTTCCTTATTGGTTTCCTATTTAACTTATTTCCTGTTCCCTGTTTTTCTATCAAGTCTTATATAGCTCAAGAAATCTAAGCCCATCATGCCAACAAGAAAGTGCACCCAGCATTGATCTAGGCCTCACCTGAACAATCTCATGGACTTGGTCGGAGAAAACCTGGAACAGCTGTGGCCCCGCGGCTACGTCAACAACGCCCTCGTTTCGAGTCGCGTGCGCCGCCAGTCGGTCCACGAGCGCGATCACGATGTTCTTGACGTTCACGCCGGGCTGGAGCTCGGCGCACGACTTCAAAAACGCGGCCAGCGTCGACAGGTGGAACTCGTCTGGGAACACCTGGCCAGGAGAAGTGCGGTTAGAATGCTTGCATTTGATAGGTAATTTTATTATCATGAACATTACTGCCCCTCAGAAAAATGTGAACCAACCCTAGCCTCCACCTTTGGTGTGTTTGGCTGTAACCATCTGTGCTAATTGGACACAACCTTATCGAGAGGAAATAAAAGTATTAGACGAGTCTGAAGGATCTCCAAGGAATAGAACCATGAGGCTGTGAATGCTCACAGTCACTCTGATTACAGTGATGCTATACTGCATCGACATTCATTTAAACTTAAGTAATAACTACAATTTCAGTGCCAACTCACCTGTATGATGCACTCCATGAGGTACTCCTGAGCAATCGCGTCCCGACAGCTCACCACCTGCTCCAGGATTCCGGGCAGAACGTTCTGTAGGAAGACAAACAGCGTGACGACTTGGCATAGAGCACGGCAAAGGGGAACTATCGGAATTCCGGTGTTTTGTAACTTTACAAAACCAGATGCACGGGCCTTATAATAATGCAACTTTATTGGGCTTCAAATTAGTCAAGAGTCTCAGCGCTGATGTGAAACAGTCTTTGCAATAATTACCGACCGGTAACTATAATACGGACAAAAATAGTTCGAGAATTTCTAAGCCAACAGTCGCCTAAAATAACATTTTTTAGCATTTTTAAGCCTACAACAATAAAGAAATTACAATACACTACATATGTCAGAGTCTTTGCATTGTAAAATCCTAGCTTAAAAACCGAACTGGTACCGACGGATTCGTACCTTGCAGTATCGCTCGAGGTTGACGGCTTCGAGCTGTGACAGTCGCACAAGGTTGGTGCCGACGAGGATTCGTAGCTCCTCCCTCTCGCGCTCCCGGCGGTCACGGTCGCGGGAGTGGCCTTGGTGCTGCATACGCACCCACAGCTTGTTCATCTCGGCAAAGTTCATCAACACAAAGTCGATTGAGTCCTTCACCTGTTGGACAAACGCACGGCGTGGTTTGTTTTAACTCTGCATGCACGAGATTTGTATTAATCGTGAGATTTATAATTAGTCGAGACTTTTTGTGAAATCGTAGTCGAGATTGGCGCAGGTAAAATCAAGGTAAATGCTCCTGACATTGAAAAATATATGTTTCTGCTTAAATCTTATTTCTGCGTCTACAGCAAAAATAAGACAAGTTGCTTTTGAAAGCAAGTGCAGTCAATAAACCAAAGTTCAGTTCAATTTTTTTTAATTTATTATTTCATAAGCAAAGATACTAGAATAGAGTGAAAAATAAACTATTTTTAACGTCATTGCTACCGTATTAAAAAATCGCTCAGTGGTATTTTTTCTAGGAATTCATTCTCTGACTAGGATTAAAATTAACAGTTTTGAAGAAAAATTTCTTTGCCTTGTGGTCGCCCGAAACGTTTTGTAACCTCTCAAATTTCCTGACTACGTAGTTAGTCAACAAAGAAAACTGTGACTTTAAGGTCGTAATATTTATGAATTGCACAGCGAAATTAAGGGACGCCAGCGAACAAAAAATACTGCTCCTCATTCACACACTATGAAACAACACTAAATAAAATGTTGCCAGAAAAAATTAAGACCAGTGGACTAGAAAAATTCAAAGAGGAAGTAAAAAAACAACCAATTAGAGGTCAGGAAATCATTTGTACAGTCCTAAGTATAGAAGGTTGCATGGAACAGCAAAATGTGATTTAAGGAGATAGACTTTTAATATTACTGATTTAAAATGTGACCCTTTGACTTGCATTAATAATTATTGATGCAATAAACATATATTATTATCATTATACTATAGAGGTCCGGTATTACAATTCTTTCAACTCTGAGCTAAGCTTTCAACTCACAAAACAGATGACTTTCCCTGCCTGTAATTGGTTGTTGCCATAGCAATTAAATTAACTTCAACTTTATCTAGGAGTTAAGAAAATTGTAATACTGGACCAGAGGAAAATTAACCAAATGCTAAATAGTAAATAAAAAAGTGTGCTCACCGTCGCATCGTCTGATTCTACGGGCGTTGCTGAGTCGGGCAGAACGTTCCGCGTGCACTGCAGCAGGTAGTTCCGCAAGAATAAGCCTCTCAGAGGATGCTGGACTCCACGGCACATCTCTACCAGGTCCTTGAGCAGATCTCTCTTCAGACATGTGTTGCTTTTGATGTAAACCAGGCCCACGGTGATCAGCAGGTAGCTGCGAGGTTTGGAAATATAGAAACATTTAAAGAAGCTCAGGAAAAAGTAGTAAAAAAAATGGTTTACCAAATGACAGGTTGACCAATAAGGGGACAGATCGTGTAACTTTTGCGGTATTGGAACCACTATTTTTCAACTAGGCATTCGTAAAGCAGGAATTGTCCGATAGAACCAATAAACCCAGTAAAAAATTGCTAGAGTACAATTATTTTATGCAATTTTCACACACCAAGATCAGCAGAGTATAATTTCTAAAAACCTATTGTAACAATTCGAGTCAAATGACTTTTTTGTAAATTATAACAATTCTGACAGATTGGCAATCACAGCAAACAATCTCATGCAACTCTCCCTTTGACTGAAATCATTCCGCACTTCTAACATTTCTACAAAAAAGTCCATTCTGCATGGGCTTTGAGATTCCGAGTGGTTTTTCTAACAAATGGAAAACAGAATTGCTGGGATGACGTTTTCAATATCACAATAACTGACAAAAATTACCACTACTTTTTTTTTGAAAATAACATTATCGGTCTCCAGGTACGCAGGAGTTCAGACTTACAGTCGAGGTACGATGTTGCCTGCATACTGAACAAGTTCGTACAGGTCGGCAACTTTGCGACCTTTCTGGAATTCGTCGAGCAGGTAGAGTTCAAGATGTCTCAGTTCATCCGTTATGCCCATGTCTGCATTGCATTGTCAAGAATAAAATTCCAAATAATAATATTGTTAGCATTTTAATTAACTAGGTAACACAAGGAGAAATTCTGAATAACATCTGACTAGGTAGGTCATGGTCCTTATAAAGGCGAAAGCCAAAACCAAGCAGAGTAAGATCATTTTCACTTTTAACATCTAAACTGCTTTGTCTTGTTACAATCATAGATTATTACTACTACTGTGGATTCAACACTTGATTGATTCTTTAAGGATACAGAGTTCGTAGTAGCTCTTCGGTGAGAGGAGACTTGTGCGCAGTTCACCAAGCATAGTTGACGCATGCTTCAAGCCATCCATGAGCTTGTTCTTGTCGAGACAACGTTTCATCTGGAACGCTTGCACTTTGACAATGCCGAGAGCCTCATCGAGAAGCTTCTCTTGCTCCTCAACGGGAGACAATTGCGGCGTCATTGTCTGCGAAGAATCATTTAAGTTATCCCGTGCAATGATAAGAAGTTGCGAGAAAAAGCAATCAAATGAACCAAATTAAGATTCTGTCAAGCAAAGGGGGTAGGTTCTACATAACCTAGCACTGTTCGCAGCGGCTCTATTTAGCATACTTGAAACTTCAGGAAGACTAGGATATTACTCAAATTAAAGGCAAAGTTACTCACTTTTCTTGATCAGCAGATGACACTGGTTGCAGTTGTGATTGCAGCGTTAAAATGAATCGTTCTACAAATTACGACGCCTTCGGTGGCTGTCAGTGATCGACGTCAGTTGCTGATTCCCCGCTCCTCCTGTAAAAGCGCTAGCGTACGTGTTGGCACCAGTTCGAACTTCGAACTAGTTACTTGCTTTTTAGTCATTTCTGGAGTCATATTTGAATGGAAACAGCTTTTTGAACGAAGGTAACTCTCAAGATTAGAAGAGGAGGATGACTATGCTTTTCATCCATGTCCCTGGGCTAACAGCTATCTCTACAAGGTATAGCTATCAGCTATCCACAACTATCTAAATGGTCCACAGCTCGCAGTCGCAACCAGAGAAATGTATTACAGGGTCCGTAATACAATACGATACTTAAAAGTTAAGACTCGGCTACACGACAATCTATGTCGACAAGTCTTTGTGGCTCATCAAGGTAGTCAGTTTAACAAACAGTGTTGGAGCTCAAAATCTTAGGTACCCATATGTCAAACGACGTTGCCGTTATTCTGTTTGGTAGAGGTCATGGAGGGATGAGAGTTAGTACAACAACTTCACTCGCCTTGCTTATCACCTCTCGACAGCATGCATTTGTGGAGGAATGCTGTTGTTCGCATTGTACCGGCCTTCGGAAGGGACGTTAAGCCGTTGGTCTCCTTGGTGTTATTCGACATGATCCCTAGTTATAAATCATTGTTAAAATTTTATATTCCTATTTCTATCTTTATGGACGAAGTTCCTACTACTTAGGCTCACACAACTACCTTGTAATTGTACGAAGCACAAACAAATAAACAAATAAACAGGAGTAGGCTACGTGCCAGCACCGGGTTTCCCCTACCCCCTTATAGATTAGGTTAGGTTCATCATCATCATCATCATCATCATCCACTCATACACCGACGCCATTAAACCAGTGCCACAGGGCTCGTTGTCAAAACAGTGCGTCGTTTAACGCAATAGTAAATCAACCCTATCACCTTCCATGCTTTAAGAATAACCAAGTCAGTTGCCATTCTCAGTACTAATTTTATTGCCTCTTCAGAAGAACACCGTTAACTTCTGCGCATGCCTAGGCCGTCTGAAAACACAACAGTGCACACAACACAACACAATAGGACCTTTGAATGTGCATCATCGCATCAACAAGAAAGTCACGAAATTACATTTTTTTCTCTCAAATGGCTGTCTTTCCTGTACCCTGAAAAGAAGAGAGGTTTTCTATTCTCAGTAGGACTCAAAATAAATTGTACTTTGTTTACCCACAGGGTCTTTGTTCTGTTAGTAGTATAGTTTTAAACTATTCTCCATGTTTTAGCAGAAATGGGTGTTTTTGGAACACGGAAACCCGTCTAGTTTTCAGGGTGGAATGGAGTCTAGCCATGCCGGACACACGAAGGCCGCACTGCCAGGCAGTGTAGAGATAGCTAGCGAACAGAGAGATGCCACTCAAGTATCAATGCGATTTTTAATAGTCGGGATCTTCGCATTACGTCCACAATTACTTGTACTACTTTGTACATTAAGTACTTTTGTAATTCCCCGAGTTAAATCAGTCTTGAAAAGCAACTCCTAGCCCTGAAGGGGAAGCAGGAACTTCATAATTCCTGGAAAAGGTAAAATACTATAGATTTCCTAGTTGTTAAAAATGGAATATATGCGTTAGATTTCAATTTAAATGCGTGGTAGGATTTTGCGATACGCAAACAATCGCAATTCCTATATACTCTCGCGATTTTTGGCCCATAATAATTCCTTTTATTTAAGTCCCGTCAGATACCAATACAGTTAAATCGTGGAAATTCACCTGTCATTTGATTCCTTTTGATATAATTTGATATCTGTGGCTCTGCACTGTCTGCTGCCTGCCTCTTGACGCCTTCACGCCTAGCAGCCTACCTCCCAACAGCCGGCAATAAACACAGGAAGAAACAGCACGTTGTGTCTCGGATAGACAACCCATGGTAGGCCTTGCATTCAGCTCACATCATACAGAGCCGCATGATCATGTTGTAGTAGTATATAATATTATTATAATAGAATATATTATGCACTATATGTTATATTTATATCATCATAGTAAAGAAAAGTAACGACATTTTGGGCGAACAGCAAGATTAAGACAAAGCACGTACAAAAGAATGGTCCACGGCCAATGCAATGATTTTAGGCGGGGTCCCGTGGATCCCCTAGCTAGAGACTGAATGTCTCTAGAACGCACAGGAATCGTATGTCTTATGTTTTATCTTATCGGTGTTTCAGTGGTCCGCTAAGAACATAACAGTCCGTTAGTTCGAAATTTGCTTTCAAAAGCCAATCAGAATTTTTTAATATTTGTTAACGGTCTGTTAATTATTTAATGTGCCACTGAAAACCTGACACTAAAATAAAAAAAGGCAGGTTCGAAATTCAACATGGCGTCCAGGCTGGCGGACGAAAGAATGACCTTCAATCTCTTCGAAGACATGGCCGTGGACCGAAGGCAAGAGCTGACGACCAATGGCGGCGTGACGTCACAGTAGACGGCGTTATTTTTAAATTACATCCAACATTCTAACGGTAATTTACAATATCTTTGCAGTTGGTTCGAAGTCACAGAATTCTAGTGCGCAAGGTTTGGAAACGTCCCAAATTAGTTTCAAGGGAACAAGAGTATTTCTCAAGTAGACTCCTAGATCTTCAACTCACATGGCAATTGTCTGCTACCAGAACACTTAACGGGGTTATTTTCTTTTAATATAATTTTTCAGTGAAGGCTCGCGTAAGTTTAAACTTGCCAGCAGGCTCTGGAATTTTTAAGAAATCATCAAATATTTCAGCCACCTCCATCGACGCAAAAATAGCATAGAAATATCCTCAAAACCTGACCCATTGCTGACTTCTCCGCTCAAAAATAGCAAAATTTACGAAGAGCTTTGCCAAAAAAATGGCAAAATCATTAAACCATGTTTAAAATACTTGTCAAACGCATTCGCACCAGATATCTGCGATCTCGACCGATCAATATACATTCCATCGTGACTTACTAACCCTAACATAACATATCTTACAATTTAGTAATAC
Source organism: Protonemura montana (assembly GCA_947568835.1). NCBI lineage: Eukaryota > Metazoa > Arthropoda > Insecta > Plecoptera > Nemouridae > Protonemura > Protonemura montana. Next base: position 12,158,715 of record OX387610.1, on the reverse strand, counting down.
TCACAACACCATTACTACCGTTGAGTGTGCAGGTTATAGGTAGAGGCGCAACGTCAATCTTACAGTTTCTGCGTGAAAGATGTCCACCAAATGACTACTTTACCGACAAAAATGCAGAGTACCGGCACACCCCGTTAAGTGGAGCCACTGTCGCATGAAATTTAATTTCGATATTTCTCGTAGGTTTACTCGCTTTTGAGACTTTTCATGCTCAAAAGATCTCCATCAATGTTTACCTCAACGATTGATATAAACGTAACGAGATTCAAAAGCGAGTCCTCTGCGAAAAATATTTAAATTAAATTTCATACGATAGTGGCTCCACTTAACGGGGTGTTCCGGTAATCTGCATTTTTGTCGGTAAGGTAGTCATTTGGTGACCATATTTCACGCAGAAACTGTGACATTAACGTTCTGTCTCTACCTATAACCTGCACACTCAACGCTTCTACGCATAGTATAGTACGATAATAGTGTGATGGACAGATGCTGAAATGACAGTCAGTTTTATACAAAACAGCTCGTTGAAAGACCAAGTCCATAGACACGTAAGCGAGGCGCCATGACAGTTGGCACGAGAACACAACAAAATGGCCACCGTTCCATCAACAGTGACAATCATGCCATCGGCTATCAATCAAAGCGATCGAAATTTTGACAAAAAAATGTCAGTTTCAATCGACTCGGCTATGAAGCTGGATGGCAAAGCGGCCATTTTGATTTTCGCTAAAATTTCGCTAAGAAATAAGTCGTAAACGGTGGGAATTCTCGGTAATACGCTACGGATAGGCCTTCTTTGTTGCCGTCTTCTCACTTTTACTGTCTTTAGGTGGCCGGGACGACGCGATAAGAGCCGGCTGGATACAGAAAATATTGGGCCTTTCATTTAGAACGTTAGCTCTGTCGCTGCACCGTCAGAATGCGCATGGGTTTAGCACCCAAGTAAGCACCCACTGCTGCTGGACCCGGACTAGAAGCTTAAAAACGGTTCACGTTGACTTTTGCTTGTCTCAAAGCTTTGCTGACAAGTTTTAAAACTTTTGCCTAGCGCAAGACAGCAGTGGATGCACTGAGAACACACAAATATGCAGCTATTATGTAGAATAAAGTAGCATCGATTGGATTAGCATCGATGAAGTATTACTTTAGACCGAACCAGACCACGCACTAGTTCTAAACCTAATGTCTAGGGCGCAGCAGAAACCACAGGTTGCGTGTTACGTCATCAGTCGAGTCGCGAGAAGGCAGGCCGGACTGACTTTAAACAACACCAAAACGAGAACAACACGTCTACTAAACGTCACGAAAATGACGTCACTATAGAGCTACGTCACTCATTAGGCCAGTGCTACTTCCGAGGACGACTTCACGAGCGTTCACGAGTTATGCCGAACGTCGACGACAAAACGCGAGCCAGCCCGAGCGTTTGTATGTGCGTTGGAAGAACATTCACATGACACTCACGACAAACATTAGCTTTATATAGAAACAAACTCCTGGTCGCCATGACGACTACCTATTTACTAGAAAGAAACCACATCAAAACCGTGTTAGCTTACTGGCCCGTTACGCAGGCGGCCATTGCTGGGAAGCAATGACGTTAGAATGTGTCGTGACCTTGATATAACCCTCAAATGTTGCACTGGAGGACGTCATGCTTCAAGAGGGCATTGTCGGCAAGATGCTCGGCCTGTTTGATCGATATTCGGACAGCCGAAGCCTTTGCAATAAGATGCTGAGTCTAGAGGGCTGTGTTTCGGAAGATTACATGTACAGCCCTGGAAAGAGCTGTAGTTCAAATAGGCCTGCAAGTGAGCTATCAGATGTTTAACGGTTTTGCTCTGTTTGCTCGTTTCTCGTTTGCTAAGCGTACCGTAATATAGCAGAGCGAAACCGTTAAATACACCACGGCTCTGAATCATTTTGCCAATCTATCAGCTGTTCATTAGTCAGAGTCACAGCGCTAATTTTAAGCTAATTTTGCGAAAATTGCCAATCGATTGCAATTGAACCGACAAAAGTGGAGGTCGCTCAAAGATGAAGTCACCCCAATTTCGAGTGTTAAAAATTTTTTTTTTCGCAGATTATTCAAATTAAAAACTGGATAACTCTCAATTAATCTGTAATAATGCTAACCTCGTCTATTAACATGCATGTACCGATATGTTGCGTTGTAATTATTTGATTGTTTAGGGAAGAGAAAACAACCATAGGGTTCCACAGCCATAACTAAATGTTGGAGGCTGCAGAACAAATGGCATTTGTGCTTTGACTCTGACTCTAGCTATAGACCCAATGGTATAATACCTTCCTTATCCATTCAGAGCATGCACGGCCTTCTAGAGCACGTGCAGATTTTCACATGACTTCGACTTGCTGTCGTTGATACACATTTTGTGTAACAGATCGCGCGCGAGATGGAGCGACAAAGATGTCCGCGAACCGTGAAGCTTCCCCGGACGACCGCCAGGTTTGCTGCCTCGTCGCTGCGCGCGCTTGCGTTCCCTCGTTTCGCGCAGGCGTATTTGCTTGAGCACGCCTACAAGGAGTTCGTCTACGTTGTGCTGGATTCCGCTAGAGGTCTCGATGAACTTGCAGTCGCGTGAAGCGGCCAACGCCTTGCCCTCTGGAACGGTTAGGTCAAGGTGAGGTCAGGAGGTCAAACCGTTGAGTGTGCAGGTTCTAGGTAGAGGCAGAACGTTAATGTTAAACCGTTGAGTGTGCAGGTTCTAGGTAGAGGCAGAACGTTAATGTTAAACCGTTGAGTGTGCAGGTTCTAGGTAGAGACAGAACGTTAATGTTAAACCTTTGAGAGATATTTAAGATCAGCTGGCTGTATCCTATGCTCTAACCAAATTATTTGAGATCAGCTGGCTGGATTCTATGTTCTATCGAGGATATTTGAGATCAGCTGGCTGGATCCTATGCCCTATCCAGGTTATTTGAAATCAGCTGGCTGGATCCTATGCCCTATCCAGGTTATTTGAGATCAGCTGGCTGGATCCTATGCCCTATCCAGGTTATTTACGATCAGCTGACTGGATCCTATGCTCTATCCAGGTTATTTACGATCAGCTGACTGGATCCTATGCTCTATCCAGGTTATTTACGATCAGCTGACTGGATCCTATGCCCTATCCAGGTTATTTACGATCAGCTGACTGGATCCTATGCTCTATCCAGGTTATTTGAGATCAGCTGACTGGATCCTATGCCCTATCCAGGTTATTTGAGATCAGCTGGCTGGATCCTATGCTCTATCCAGGTTATTTACGATCAGCTGACTGGATCCTATGCTCTATCCAGGTTACTAGAGGTCACTAAGGTGGCCCAACTCACCACTTGTTTGAATGACTCGTGACCTCGCCAAGTCCGCCTTGTTGCCAACAACGATGACAGACTTGTCGTGTGTGTAGTTTTCCCGCCACAAGTAGTTCAAAATGTCCTCGGCGTTCTTGAATGTCGCACGATTCACGACCGAGTAGACGACCACGCATGCGTGCGGCTCGTACGTGGACAACGAGTTCTCGACCTGCGTACAACCAGGTGGTAGATTGGGAACAGGTGTAACGAGATGCCAAGACGGCTTGGCTAGTTTACTCGGCAAGTTGCATAGAATTACATAACCATAGAAAAATTAAAGAAAACCGAGAACGATTTTCCAAAAATTCTGCATGGAATGTCAAAAGGTGTCACACTGCTTTCCCAAAGAGTCGTCACGTGCAGTTACGTTTCTTTTGCCAAGTTTTTGGTTTTTCTGATGATTTTACCAGGAAGCTGAAACCAGCAAGCGAAGGATGGAAGGGAAGCTGGCTAGAATAATGTGCAACCGAACCGTGATACTGTTACGACCAGAATTTAGACTGTCGCTTATGCTAGGCCGAAATATCTCGCTTGGCAATATGAGAGGTCGTAACTTGCCGGGAAATAATTTAGACTCTACTTGGAAAGAAAGGAATACAATAATGTGCTCACCAAATCCGTATTACACAATCAGGACCGTTCCACCCGGGAGCTGGTTTCTCTCTGACACACTTCCTGACCACATGAATACAGCTGGGCCATCTGGATATTGCTGACGCTTATCGTGCAAATTCCTACCTGCACGCGACAGCTCACCTAAGCACCAACTGCAATCATGCAGTTCGCAACAATACGAACCCAGAGCCTACCAACTGCCGGTCTGGTGGTCTGCCCACTGAGTTGTCCGTGCAAACATATTCCAGCTTTCGCGGGGTGGGTTAAGGGATGCTCTCCTCAAGGGGGAAGAGGCCGAGGAGACTTGTATGGACGAGTTCTTAGCAACTCCATGATAAAATTCGAATTCAACGGCCACAGGACAGAATGGTTTGTCACTATTTCTCGAATCCCGGCCTGTATTTCAAAAGCATTGGGTTGTCCACTTTTTTTTTTTTAAACTTGTTTACTAATTAGTTTTAGTTAAATGAGCGTGACAAGCAAAGCGAGCATAGCAAATACTCAATTTGACTAAACAATTTTTCTCTATGTGTCTTTGTTTGATTGGTAGCAACAAAACGGCAAAAACGATCTAGTTCATAATAGCTAAGATAAGTTGGTTATTGACACCTGGATTGCAATGCGATAATTTTAACTTTATTAATATTCACACTGCTCTTTTATGTTAAGCAACTGATGGCCAATTTATTAAATTTGAAACACAAAATCAGGAATGAAATGGATGTAATTTAAAAATGATCTCAATCTTGCAAAAGGTTTTTAGAAGGCCGTGTTGATCGACATCCCATTTCCGTGAAAAGAAAACGGAATCAAAAGGTTAAATGCAATATTGTTCTGTATGCGAAAGCTCTTTACCAATATGGCGGCAACAATATGGGCTGCCACATTCAAAAGTCTAGCATCAAACATTTGTAATTCGATGAACAAGAATAGGTCCCAGAAGAGTTCATTAAAACCTGCATTGAGGGAAGAAGTGGGACCCCATACAAACACACAACAACTTCTCAAAAGACTCTCTCTCAAGCTAAAGCTGTCTCTCTTGGGGCAGAAGAAAAGAGGCGGCAAGAGGGAAGAGGAGATTTGTATTCCCATCTAATTGAACTCTTTGTCATCGCCGGCTGAGCCCGTTGGGTGAGAGAAAGTGGGATGGGAGGAGGTTGGGAGGGGAAGGAAAGGAAGAGGAGAGAGGGACAAAGCCGTAGTCGACTCAAGCGTCACAAAGCTTTAAGCCAATGCCAAGTGTCGACGCTTAACAAAAAGTGCCCCTGAACGCAGCCCGCAGATCAAACTCGGCCCCTCCACCTTGTGCCCCTGAACGCAACCCGCAGAGCAGACTCGGATCCTCCACCTCGTGCCCCTGAACGCAGCTCGCAGATCAGACTCGGCTCCTCCACCTCGTGCCCCTGAACGCAGCCCACAGAGCAGACTCGGTTCCTCCACCTCATGCCCCTGAACGCAACCCGCAGAGCAGACTCGGCTCCTCCACCTCGTGCCCCTGAACGCAACCCGCAGAGCATACCCGGCTCCTCCACATCGTGCCCCTGAACGCAGCCCGCAGAGCAGACTAAACAAAAACATGACGAGTTGTAACACACATGCCAGATGGCGGTACTGACCGACATCTCGACGCTAGGATGGTCGATGAAGACCATCTCTGACTCCTCGCCGTCAAGCAGGATGGAGACTGTTTTCTCACCGAACTCGTCGTCTGGAAACAGGCATCAGATGGGCGTTAGACAGACACAGAGGGATCGTCATTATACCTTACACTATATTATAACTTAATCTTGTCGGAATCGCCAAGGTCGTGTCCACAAACTGAAATCAGTCCGCTTCCAAAGCAGGAATGATGTCGTTCACTCAGTAAAATCTAGTCTCGTTGAATGTTTAGATGAAATTTGATTTAAATTGCAAACGCTTGCAATGCGTGGGGTATTTTATTATTAACAACACTATAACCGTCTCAAAAATTGATGCCCAAACGAGGACTCAGATTATATCTAAATACAGCAACGAATCCAATGTCAAAATTGGAGTTATTCGAGTTTGACAGGTTGTGACGTGGTATAGCGTCACTAGAATCAGAGTGACTGTGAGTATTCACAGCCTCGTGGTTCTTCTCCTTGGAGAACTGTCATTCTCATCAAATACACTAAAATCTTCTCAAGAACCTAGTGTTCAAATAGCTCAATGGTTCAAAGCAACACCCGCGACAGGTGGAGATCGGGGTTCGAGTCCGCGTTTGGGCATAAATTTTTGCGATGGTTTTTGTGTTGATAATAATAAAATCGTTGAATTTTATTTTAAAGTTTGTGATATATAACAAAAAGTTCACATGATCGATCTCCAGGTCTAGGTCAAATGCAGGTTCCGGTATTTATTACAATGATGCTATTAAAAGATGTGTATCTGCTGCCCAACATGTGTAAGTCATGTATGGTTCATGTGGACCAAAAGATTGACACGCATCTAAACCCCACGATTCATTCATTAATTCTTATTTTTCGAAAATATGATAGCTGTTTTGCTTGTTAAAGCAAATGGGAATTGAAAAGGAAATACAAATGACAATTTAAAAATGCTTGGCATTTCTTCGAAAGCTTTGTTGACTCCATATGTATCGGTCTTGAAACGTGGTCTAAAGGTTCAGTCTAACACAGCGTGGATAAAAAAAATATAAATGTAGGTTGAGATGAAAATTGAAGTATTTGATTGGCTATGATGGCCATGGCACTGACAGTTTTATGTATATTCAGAGATTGTAATACGACCCATTACAAGAGTCAATCGTTCGAAATCCGGGCGATTGCTTGACCAAGATCTGGATCCAATCAAGATGAACATGTTTCAAAAGTAAGAAAAGATTTAACAAGAGCGACGCGCTAAAAACTGTCACTTATTTCTGTTGACATTAGTTTCCACTGGGCCGTGATACAAATAACGATCGACAACTCATTCGAAGTCTTAACAAAAACGACCCTTCCATGTTCTTTTATCCCGAAAAAATCCCGGACAAAAGTCTGCAGCATCTCCTAGATAACACAGCCTTGTTGATACACCTTGCTGAAATTAGTCAGAGCTTTTTATTTTAATCCCGTTCGCATCACGGCCTTCCCAAGACAGCGTCGGTCGAACGGCCGTCTACTTTATCAGCCGACATAGAACGAGGCGTGCTAAGTGCCTGCCCCCCTCCCCCCCCCCCCAGTTGGGGGTTGCTGATGGCAACGGGCAGGTGGTTCGACACTGGCCACCTGTTGGACGAGGGCGCGGTGGGGTGGGAGGGGTAATGGAGATCCACCTGCTCTCTCTTGGGACCCCATTCCTCTTTGTTTGGTTAGGGTTTGTTTAGTCTGCGTTGCCCAGCGTCCAGGAGATGTTAAAAGGGTGCGAGAGATGATCTAGATGGTGGGTGACGACAGTTTGTTTTGTTTGAATCGAGATTGTTAATTTACTTTTATGAAAATGTTTAGATTAAAAGTACTTAAGATCTTGACACGGAAATGGAAATTAGTGATTACAATGGCCGCTTACACAAATTGAGAAAAAATATTTTTTGATAAAAACTACTTAAACTGGGTTTTGAATGCCAAGTGAAGAACAACAAAATTTTCCAACGTTTCGTAACTTGTACCTGTTACTTTATCAAGAGTAACTCGTGTCAAAACTAGTGCTAAGGTTAGATCAAGTAGACATGAGTCTAGATTTTTTGATCTGTTTATCTTAAATAATAATTTTAAAACTTTCGTGTAGCATAGGAAGTTTATAAATTAAGTGTTTTTAATAATTAAATTAGTTTCATTAAACGATATAAATCAAAATAAACGCAACAAAAAATATTAAGTGCTAATTTGTTAGATACAGTGAAAGTGTTTCTGAAAACCATAATAAAAATGAAAACTAATTTTTTTATTTCTTTAAGTCATTGGGCTTATTTTTAAACATTCACTTTCGCTCGATTTGATGTAAACCCCTCATCTGCTTTTTCAATGATCAAAGTTTAATAAGCTCGAGTCATGCACAAATCATAACCTAACTTTTGTATCATAACCTAACTTTTGACATTCACTAGCTACAGGTTTCTAACCGAGTTACCGCGACACGATGGTAATAAAACCCAACACCCGCCAGTCAGAATTTGCGGCTTAGCGTGTAATTGTTTAAATTCGTGCTAAGTTTCTTGTGGCTGTAAGGAGGTGAAGGAAAGGGAGGGTGAAGGGTGAAGTCGAAGCAAGCGGTGGTTGGATCGCAAAGTAGTTGCCAAATTGGTTATTTAGTAGGCTCTGGAAACTTGTTTCCCCTCGGGTAAAGAATTACGCATGAACTTTAAGCGAAAGTTTGCCACGAAAGCAAGTAACGACACACAAATGATCGTAATTACAATTAATTGTTACATCTTTAAGTCTGTTTAATTTGACTCGGTAAAGTGGGCCTCCTCTGTACGTAATAACAGTTTGAAAATTTTTCAACTTGACGTTGTTTTAGGTCAATAATATTAGATTTAAATAATTTCGAAAAAAAACAGGCAAATACAATTTGGCAAGTACTAATAAATGTTTTATATTTTTGATTGCAAGTGTTGGTAATAATTAGACTAAGGTGCTAATAAGTAAATATTATATTTTATTAATTAAAAATTGCGTGTTGTTAAGAAGATGGCAACATTGTGATACCTTCATAGCATCTTTAAAGAACATGTAAATCTGTTATTTTATTGCAGTTTTTGTAGTTGTTTTTTTAGAAGAATATATTCTTCGAACGGGTCGAGGTTTTAAAAGTCAGTGATGCTAGTTGCTTTAATTAAGCTTAAAAAGCCCTAGCTACAAATAATTGTTTTCAGAACTAGTGCTGTAGTTATATAGAAAATAGAAATAAGTCCAAAAACCATAAAAACTGTTTGCAACTTCTGTCCGGATCGTCAGAGACATTCAAACTTTTGAAATCTATTGCTTTCCATCTTTCTTCTGTCAGCTCGCGACCAACGTACTACACCTCTCTTTGTCTTGTCGCGTATTGACTTTCTGAATTCAGACGCTTTCTGAGAGAAAGGAAGGGGGAGTAGCGCTCGTAGCGCACCGCTCACCGCTCGCCGAGCGCGTGACAACCAGGGTCGAGTAACCCCACGCGCGAAATCGCCCTTGTCGAGTGTCCCATAGTATAACGTGGCGAAGTAGCCACGGCGCTTTGAGTTAAAAAAAAACAGGGAGAAACTAAAGAAGTGTAACAAAAGAAATATGGATTGGGGGGGTTTGGAAGCCAATTTGTAACCGGGACCTTGGAGCCTGGTTCTCGGAAAACAAGATTGGACGCCGCTCATCGATGGGATCTCGTTTCCACGAAAATCCGGGAGAAGAAACTGCGAGAATACACCGGGAAAAAATCCCCCTCAGATTCTCGGAACTAATTTCGGGATTAAATAATGTTTTAAGCGAGTGTTTTTGACGTGAAAAGGGGGCCAACTTAGTATCCCACCACGCGCAGCGACAAGGTAGGGAAATAATCCCAGCGATGGGCATTGTAAATGGTGGCCTCTCGGCACAAAGTGTCAGTAGACGCTGCTTAATAATTTACCAGCATAAACTGAGACCGCAGTGTGGAAAAATATCAGTTTTTTTAGATTCACAAAAAAATATCTTAGTACATAATTAGTAGAAATAACTAATTCTTCATTATTCTCATAATACTCATTATTCATTATAAACTGACGTTTATTAGCGCTGTGATATTTTTTAATAAAATGTAACCAATTATTGGTGTGTGTTTGTTTTTTGCGCTCTTCTGGTCTTCAGGATGCTTTACTATAACAACACACGCATACAGAAATTGTTTTTCTTATGGGTAGGTAAATACGCTCGCTCACCTAATCAGCAATGTATGAAATAAAGTGCAAGTGTGCTAACCAATTCCTGACCTCTTTTCAAATGCATTTGTTCATTTGAAGACCGTTTCTGTAATAACGATAAACAAAAATTAGCTTAAATTGGCTGATCGTCCCTCGGTATTCCGCAGGGCTCAATTACCGGACCCAAAACTCACCCAACGACGCGTCGTACGTGTTCATGTACTCTGACGTCATGAACTGCGAAACTAGCGCCGTCTTGCCGACGCCAGCGTCGCCCAACAACACGACGCGGTATTTAGTGGCCTCGTCGACGTCACTGGCGTCGCTGCTGACGTTGTTGTAGGAGCTTCCACAGCACGAGCCGTCGAATGGCGACCTGTCACCAGGACTAGCCGAGAGCGCGGAGTGTCTGAAACAGAAGGCAGAGGGTAAACCCGGTGTTGGAAAACAGCCTGGCCTGGCGGGGAGCCGAGGGAAAACCCGGTGCTGTCATAAAACTTGCTCCTGTCAAACAATAACCTTGACCCAGCCATCGTTTAGCTATGTCCTTTTGACACACTGTGTTAGCGTTGTCCCTGTGGCACTGGTCTATTGGCTGTCGTTGAATGACAGGCTGATGATTCAGCTAGCCGACGGCGAACTTGCCGGGATGCAGCCTTCTCCCGGAGACAGTAAAACCACAGTAAAACTTTATGAACAGGATTCCTTTACAAATCCGTGCTCTCGAGAGGTTGATAAGCAAGTTAATAAGTCTCTAGTTTCTATTAAGTCTAGTTTCTTATAGTGAAAAGCTCCCCTACGTGTCTCCGCCTTCCACCCCTATCCGATCCAGGTCGGAAGCTGCATTTCAAGTAAGCTGCAAAGGAAATGGCTTTTCCAACAGCTTTTCTCAAACCCATTTACTTTGCTCGTAGGCTGCAAGCAGGTCACGGCACACGAGACACTGGCCTGATGAATCCTGTCAAACTGACAATGGCCTGTGAAATGTCTTAGAGGCATGACCTTGGCTCGGTATCTTGTGACCTCACAGCGTTGCATTCTAGCGAGAACGGAGACGAAAATGCGTAATGCAGACATTGAGAAAAGCGCGTAGAGAATCGAATTTATGCGTTTACATTAACTCATATGTGAAACTCATGATGTGCGTCGATGTGTCGTAAGCTAGGTGGAGGCGGGAGCCGGAAGTAAAGGGAGACTAAAAAAAGGCGCAGAAAAACACTTTTTGGAAGTCACTAGTCACAAAACACAAAAAACCAGATAACAACGGGCCAAAACTAGGCAAATCAAAACCAACCTGTCAGAAAAACAAACACATTTTATTTTGTCATTGCCTACTAACACAAAAATAATATACCTACACATTTAATTAAACATATTCTATTTTAAAACACAAATCCACTAATACATCTTGGTCATACACTCAATGGCGTCTTATTCATTGCAGATTTTTGTCGATTTCTTCTAGTTCCTTGTCTGCAGTGGCGATGTCTTGAAGCCGAGATCTCCAATCAATGGTCTTCGTACCATCGAAGTCTTCAAAGTAAGAACGGCCATCTTGCGTTTGTAAGTTCTGTAAACTCTGTGTAAAAAGATGCTCTGTGGTTCAAAATTTTCTCTCTTAAAAAATGCCCCATGGTTCTATGTGCTCATTGTAAATAGCATATATCCTAGGGTCCTATATGTGCTAATTGGTAAGAAAAATCTTCGCGGTCTTCTCCTTGGTGCTAGTCTGACTTGGGGTACTCGTCGAAGGCCGTGGCACTGGGTCCTTCGCCTCGCAGCAAACTGGCTCGCACGGCCTCGTCCACAAGGTACGCATGTTGGGCTCGCTCGGTGGCAAGACCAGCCATGATGTCACGCAAAGTGGGGCACGCAATACAGCAGCGCTCGAAGGCCACACGGTCCAGACGGAACACTTCGCATGCCTCGACCGCCACCACGCTGGCACACCGGCGATGTTCGGGGTGGAGGAGGGAGACCTCGCCGAAATGAGCGCCGTCCGTCAGGTGGCAGATCTTGCGATAGGAAGGTAGAGGTAGAGAGTTACTACAAGTCTTGGCAGAATTGCAGGGGAAAAATGCACTTTAAATTCCAATTACGCTTGCTACTTCATTAAATCAGTGTGAAAACTCATTTTTTAAATTGCAAATTAATAAAGTAGACGTGAAGCTAAAGTATTTAATATATACCAGCTATTTTTTTCTACGCACGTTTTCTCGATTTTAATTACAACGGTGTGGAAAGGATTTTAAATGTGATTTCTCTCTTAAAGATAAATTATATGCAAGTCATGGCAAACCCGACTTTTTCTCAATTCAAAAAGACAAGAAAAAACTTTGACGTTATGGAGGGGAGGGGGAGGCGTATACCTCCTTCCCGGTTTCCGACATGACAGAAGCCGTCCCGCTGGACAGAAAGTACATGCAGTCCCCAGTGGTGCCGGCTCGGATGAGCACGTCGGTCGGCAGGAACACCTCGAGCTGAAGACTGCCCACGATGCTGAGGATTACTGGCCTTGGCAGGTAGTAAAAGATAGCGACGCACTCGATGAGTCGCCGACACGTGTACATGTCTACCTCCTGGCGCATCGCCTCTGTAAGAAACAGGGCCGGGGGAGGATTGGAGTGGGAGAACGCACGTTTTAACTTTCAGCTTCGTTAAAATAGACTCGAGACTAAAACAAAAACATCACGTCTGCTCGTTACAAGCACCCCGCACCTAGGAGGTACTGATGACGACATCACTACACAAGCACTGACTTGGCACGGGCGATATGCCATGTCGTGGTTAAAGGCTAACTCCAGAAACTAGCTATGAGTAGGGTGGTCACTCATCCGTTACTTGACCCAGAGGAGTGTTGCTTAACTTCGATGATCCTACGAGAACCGGTGTTTTCAAAACGCCAACCCGTTAGTTGGTCACTCATCCAATACCTAACAAAGTGCATCTAACAAGGATCGGTGTCCCCAACACGCCAAAGCGTTCGGTGAGTACCGGTGGGCAACAGATTCTTCTCAGATTCGGTGATCGCACAGATGCCAAACTTCCTGCGTGAAGCTAGCTGCCAAGCCTGGCCAGACCATGCGGCATCGCGGCTACCTGAGAGTGCGTTCATGATCGAGTGCTCGTTAAAGTAACGCTCGTCGTATCGGTACTCGTAGTACGCTACGAAGCGTCGTTGCAACTCCAACGGCAACTGCTTGATGCTCATGAACTCTTCGAGCTGGTTCATGATGTTCATATACTTGACCGCAGCCTGGTCGCTGTTGGTCGCCAGATGGAAGAAGGTGACTGCAATCAGACAAGGAAGGGGGTGGGGGCTGGGAAGGTGTATGCCAAGGTATGCGACGCGGTTTGAATAGGAAACCTCGGCTGGGTCAGTCTTTTGAGTCGGCTGTCGATCAGATAGTGTTCTTAAGAATGATTTTCGAGCTATTTTTGAGCATTTTAAGGGCACATTATAACCTTCGTAAGTCTCCCAAAACGTCGGCTAAATAGTCGAACTCAATTTTTCGATGAGACCTAAGACCTAAGATGAGAGACTCCTTTATCAGGTGTTCTGGCCAGTGGCAAAATTTCTTCCCCCAAACACAGACTCACTGAATAGGTACGCGTTGAGAGGCAAACTGGCGAGCGATATGAGCGACTCTACTATGAGGTCCTCGAGCATGGAGTCGCTTTGAGGCTCGCAGAAGCCGACGGTGGTGACGACGGCCGAAACGTAGAACACGGCCGAGCTGTACTTATAGGCGGTGCGCGTGTTGGAAGTGTGGAAACGGTTCACCCACGAGGTGTTGTACAGACGTTGATAAGGCTGGGACTGGTAGGTCTGGTGGGGCAAGAAAGGGATAGGGTTGGTAGGTCTGGCAGGGTAGTTGGGGAATAGAGGTGGTAGACAATAAATGTGGGTAATATTAAACCAGATCGGGGTCAACAGTTTGGGAAACCCGTACAACTTAGTAAAAAAAAGCAGACTCCAGAGGGTATTTTATTATTATCAACACTTTAACCGTCTCAAAAATTGATGCCCAAATGGGGAATCGCACCCCGATCTCCATATATCGCTGGTGTTGCTCTAACCCATTGAGCTACTTGCACATACATTTTTGAGACGGTGATAGTGTTGATAATAATAAAATACCCCGCGCATTGCAAGCGTTTGCAATTTAAATATGATTTCATCCAAAGACTCCGGAGGGATTTCCTACAGTTAAACGATGCATTTCATTACATTAAGTATTGACGTTAGGTGTCCTTTTTTTCAGGGAGACAAATTATTTTATTGCCAGCTAGTATTTGCGATATTCTGTATTCTAACCCAGAACCCAATGAAATCGCAGTGTATGTTCGTGAGTGTCATGTTGTTGAACGCATTTATTTTCTGCTTTTCTTAATAACTATTTATTTATCATATTTTTAAGTATCATTAGACTGCTATTGAGGTTGTTGGACTAAGATTTGGGTCTTTGGACTGAGTCACTCACGAGGTATTTGCCGTGAATCAGAAAAGGCACAAAATAGAAGATACAGGCCGACCAATGAACGAAGCAGACGAACACGATGGTTGTACGCATGAGCCGACCTCCAAGAGAACCCAAGTGGCAAAGCTGTGACGAAGACAGAGAGACAGATGAACGGCGCAAGGTAGATGGAGTGACCAGTACACTAAGATTAATTTGAGTTTGCCACTTTCTGGGGCGCTTGTACCATCCTAGAAAACATGACACCATGATGCTACTGTTAACTATCCGATTTAAAAGCAACAAAATAATGTTTTTCTTTGGCTGAAACATTTAATAATTTCAGGAAAACAAAATATTTAATGAAAAACAATAAATGTTAATCAACCAAAGTTAAAATTAATATATTTTGGATTACTTTTAACTTTTATCAGGTTTTGGCAGGAAACCAAGCTCGCAAACTGCTTTTTGGCAGCCATTGCTAGAATCCGCTAGTGTACGGTAGGTACTTAGCAGAAGTCATTAGGACTTTTAGTTTTGCATTTAAGTTCTTATTTTTCAATAGAATTAATTTCACGTAAATAAACTGATAAATTCACAAAGAATTTAAGTGCATGATGCATTATTTGATCATAATTTTCTGGTTAATTTGCAAACTCCCCGGTGAAGACTGGCTTTATTTTGCATTCTAAAGTTGGCAATGTGTAGTCAGAGTCCACCAGGTTGTGGCAAGGTAAGGCTAGCACAACTGCGACGCACTTTTTTTCCAACACGCCGAGCCGTTTGGTTGATCGCTGTTGTGGTTACGTACCTCACAAAACTGAGTGCCAAGGTCCAGACAGGTCTTTATCCTGAGCAACCGGAACAAGGCCATGGCCAGTACAAGATGAAGCCAGTGGGAGTTGGGGTTCCATGTAAGACTTCCGTCGCCCTCAACCGTGGCGTCCAACAAGTGACCTATTACGTACTGCATCGGTAACGTGTGGACCAGGTCGATCAGGAAGTAGCCGCGGGTGTAGCGTCTAGGGAGGGGAAGCGTTAAGATGGGTCGGTGTCGAGTGAGGTGAAAGTTTGACCCCAGAATTATTTCACTCTTTGAATCTTCTCTTTTATATCAACGTATTTAAGGAAACTTTTTTGTTTTGATTATTTATGTTCTCTAGTAATGCATTTATATAAATAATAATAATAAATATTAATAAATACTAATAATAAATATTAATAAATAAATTTAGAAATTGCTTAAGAAATTCCTACGTTTCAAAACCCCAAACAAAAATAATTGATTTTGCCCATAGCAATACCAAAGATACACTTTTCGACCCCTAGCACCTACTGCATTGGACTATTTGGAAAAACATGGCCCATAAGAACAACACAGAGATAATTTTTTATTTTTCGATCACTTAGTATATTGGACTGCTTGAATTTTTTGTTTGACATTCGTTGATCATCCACAGGCACAGAGAAAAAGTTCGTTTAAATTCTTATTTCTTAGTTTTGATAAGAAACCCCTTGGCATTAATCAAAGAAATGTCTCGGGTTTTGAGAAAATTCCTACGCTATTTTCGCGTCGATAGAGGTGCTACGCGCTCCGTCATAAATCTGAACTGCCTGCTCGACACATATTCACACACCGACTTAGCCTTCCGACCCACCTGACTATCTTGCTGCCGTCCAGCACGATCTCGCCCGTAGCAGGGTCGGTGTATCCCGTCACGAAGTTCATGACGACGTCCACAAAACAGAACACGTTTAGCGCGAGAAGCAATTTGAGTATCACTTCACGGGCTCCAGAGTTGGCGTACAATTCCTTGCCCTTCTCGGTGAACGAGTCGCACAGAGGTATCAGGATAAACGACGACAGGTACACGGGCAGCATCGTCATCTGCCAGAAAACCCTGCAGCGAACACGTGGGCGTCAGTTAAGTTTCCTTCCGCCCAACAAATTCAATGGCCAGCCACCACTTTGCCTTGTCCCTTTGACACACTGCGTCGGCTGCTCCTGTCCAACATCACCAAGGACCAGCCACCACTTTGCCTTGTCCCTTTCACACACTGCGTCGGCTGCTCCTGTCCAACATCACCAAGGACCAGCCACCACTTTGCCTTGTCCCTTTGACACACTGTGTTGGCTGCTTCTGTCCAACACCACCAAGGACCAGCCACCACTTTGCCTTGTCCCTTTGACACACTGCGTAGGCTGCTCCTGTCCAACAGCACCAAGGACCGGCCACCGCTTAGCTTTGTCCCTTTGACACACTGTGTTGGCTGCTCCTGTCCAACAGCACCAAGGACCGGCCACCGCTTAGCCTTGTTCCTTTGACACACTGTGTTGGCTGCTCCTGTTCAACAGCACCAAGAACCGGCCACCACTTAGCTTTGTCCCTTTGACACACTGTGTTGGCTGCTCCTGTCCAACAGCACCAAGGACCGGCCACCGCTTAGCCTTGTCCCTTTGACACACTGTGTTGGCTGCTCCTGTCCAACAGCACCAAGGACCGGCCACCGCTTAGCCTTGTCCCTGTAGCATTGGTCTATTGGCTGATGATAAAGCTAGCCTAGCCTGGCAGGACATCACCTGAGCTTGCTGTACGGGTGGACGATATGCCGGTACTTAGGGTTTCTTTCCTGTCTGCGCTTTTCTGCCGCTATGGCCCCGTAGCTGCGTAGTAGCAGCAGGAGACGCGCGTTTTCCTGCGAGGCGGTGACAAGACCGCGCAGCTTTGCCACAAAATTGTCGCAAAACGTGAGACGAGCCTGCGCGGCGTTGTATTCAGCCAGGTCGCAGTCGTGTCCTTTATACATTGACGTCATCGCGAATGATCGTTGGGTTAGATTTTGAACTCTTCAACGGGACAACACTTTAGCGGTGTTCGGTGTTTAGTGAATTCGTCAACCCCTTAGACGTTATGCTTTTTGCAGTTTTAACTCTTCAAAGATTTAACTCAAACTCGTTAACTTATATAACTTTCTAACGTTTCTAGAGTTTGAAAATCGTCTTACTGTGACATTTCGATGACAAGAATTGTTTTGCCGTGACTTTGTATTTCACGGCTTTCTTGCGGCTTATTAGACAAGAACTTTGTCCAGAGTCGATAAACCAACTCTAGTCATTTACACACTCTGATTTACTGTCAAAATGAACAAGCAAACGCTTTCAATCGAAAAAAGTACTTTGTTTTCGTCATCTCAAGAGATTTGTTGTTAATCTTTTTTGTTGCAAACGAATGCTCGTTTGTAGTTACACAATTTCCGTGCCTCAAGGTATAAGAGGTGATTAATATTTGAGGTGTGCTATATCTCCTGCAGCATCCTGCGCCGGCTAGATTGTTCGTGCAATTGCAAACAAGGCTGGGCTGCAATTACGTTTGACGACGAATTAACGACGCCGTTTAATTACAAGGGAGTCTAATTGCAAAGTCCCAGCCACTTTGTATCGCTCGGGTGGCGCAACTTCAAAGCCGTCGTGAAGTAGGATAGATCTGTACATGCTTGAGTGGATAGCGCATCCCGTGGACTGGTTTCCAAGCCAGTGGGGTCTTTGATCTCCCCTATTCTACCTGTGTAACCCACTGGTCTGTACACACGTGCATGGTTAGCGCATCCCGTGGACTGGTTTCCAAGCCAGTGGGGTCTTCGATCTCCCCTATTCTACTTGTGTAACCCACTGGTCTGCACAAACTTGTGTGGATAGCTCATCCCGTGGACTGGTTTCTAAGCCAGTGGGGTCTTCGATCTCCTATATTCTACCTGTGTAACCCACTGGTCTGTACACACTTGCATGGATAGCGCATCTTGTGGACTGGTTTCCAAGCCAGTGGGGTCTTCGATCTCCCCTATTCTACCTGTGTAACCCACTGGTCTGTAAACACTTGCGTGGATAGCTCATCCCGTGGACTGGTTTCCAAGCCAGTGGGGTCTTCGATCTCCCCTATTCTACCTGTGTAACCCACTGGTCTGTTCACACTTGCGTGGATAGCTCATCCCGTGGACTGATTTCTAAGCCAGTGGGGCCTTCGATCTCCCCTATTCTACCTGTCAGCTCAAAATTGGTTTAAGGGCAACGATATTACCTCAAATTGACAATTCGTATGCGCTTCAATTTCCTATTACCAAAAGTGCTTAAAAAAGTGACGACATATAACCTTAAGAGAGAGAAAAGCTCGAGTAACCTATGCTAGCGACTGTACTTGCATGTGTTTTGGATGTATCTACTACCTACAGCGAGAGAAAGAAGTTACAAGATTTGTCTGGCTGGCCAATGTTGCACTTGCGTGGTCGGACTTAAATGACACTCTTTCAAAATATCAAAGAAAATAATCTAAGCCTACTCGTTATTTAAACAAGAATTTCTTTGAAAAAGAATAAAAACTACTCAGCGACAGGGAGAAATATCAAAACAAGTGACATCGCAACCACAATCTCTGTAATCTGAATGACAGCCGCCATCTTTGCTCGACCATCTTTGCTTGAACGCAAGACATAGCGCGCAAAAAGATAAAATGTAGCCAACTTTTTTGTGCGCTGCGTTGCGTTGCGGTAGGTTTCAAGCAGGCTCATTTGACCAGCACTGTTTTCACTACTTAGACATTGCCCACTGGTCTGTACACGTCACGTCCGAGGATAGCGCAGCCCGTGGACTGACTTCGTCCACGATGGCTCATAGCACTCCAGGCGGCAGTGACTAGGCAGGTGTTACCCCATTTCGCCGGCAGATGGCGCACAAAGTGCAGCCAAAGTACAAGAGTAACTTCGGACGACGATCTAAGAGACCGAGATGTTGCATCACTAAAATATGAAGTCACTTTGAAACGTCTTACACTGTCTTACAAGGACATAAGATGTAATTCAATTCAGTGTTAGTGCGTTATTAATTTAATTGTTGTAACAGTAATTTGCTTTGCATGGTTTCCGTGTTGCTAGGCAACGTCTTCTTGAGTGTTAACTCAAGTTAATGCTCTCTCGAATCTCTTGTTTGCTTCGCAATCAGGACCCAAGAGAAACACGCACGGCTTCCTGTTGTTTGCTTTCTCATTAAAGGTTAATAAAATACCATTTCTCCGGAGTTTGCTCTGCGGGCTGCGTTCAGGGGCACGAGGTGGAGGAGCCGAGTCTGCTCTGCGGGTTGCGTTCAGGGGCACGAGGTGGAGGAGCCGAGCCTGCTCTGCGGGCTGCGTTCAGGGGCACGAGGTGGAGGAGCCGAGTCTGCGCTGCGGGTTGCGTTCAGGGGCGCGAGGTGGAGGAGCCGAGTTTTCTTTGCACGCTGAGTTTAGGGACACGATTCAGCAAAAAAAAAAAATCACACAGCCAACGGTCAGAAGTGTATTTTTACGGCAAAACTCTTAAAAAAATGTAATTTCAAATTGTGTTTCCGACATTTTGCTCCGTGTATCAGAAAATATTTCGAGAATGAACGCTTACTGACTTCACAACCCTTAACAAAAGAATCAACAATCACTTCCTCCGGGCTTTCTTAACACAACTTGTTTCTATGCGAATTATTTTATCAACAAGCCTTCAATTTCTCTAACCAACTGTAATTATCCACTACTCGCGGCCGAAGCGATTGTTTTGAGGTTTGCCGACTAGAGCCGAGTTTGTCCGATTGGCTAGTAGTGCGACCGACCTATGACCAGATGTCCAGAGCCCCCGAGGGCCGCGTGGAGTTTTAGGGGCAGAGGGACTGGGACGGGGATTTACATAACAAAGCCGTGACGTCACTGTCGTGGACTCTCTCTGTTTTCGATACAGAATCGCCTTCAACCCTTTATTAAATTTTGTATTTTGTCTCTGTCTCGGTCTCGTGGAGTGAAATGGTGATTTGTTAGACTAAAGACCCAAGGGGCCGTCTCTGTTGTTTCGACTAACTAAAACAAACGCGCGGACAAATGTCCGATGACCGATCTCAGAGACAGTGTCTATAACGCAACGGCGACGGAATTTCATTTCTTGCGCTAGAAAAATCTTTGAAGAGAGAACGCGAAGAAAAGAGGCTAGAAATGTGTTGATAACAACTTGAAGACGCTGGTTAAAAGTTTTCGGAGCCATATACTGTCTCATATTATATTCTACATAACGTGGCTGCAATTACATGTGCCGTGTGCCGTGTAATAAGCTTAACTTTATTTAGACTCGCATTAAGTTTAACATTTCATATTCTCGAAATTTATGACACAATTGCGAACGTCAAGCAGAAAAATTCAGGCAAAACGAGAAAAATATACTTTTGAGCACAATGTTCAAATCAAATGGGACTGTTTTGTGATAAAGAAATACTTGACAGTTATATGTCTGGCATTGTTTGTTTTCAGCTTCAAGAGAGGTTTATATTGAAGATGAAATCTGATTACAATTGCAAACGCTGGCAATGCGCGGGGTTTTTATTATTATTATTATGAACACTAATGAATAATAATACTATGTAGTGTGATATAATGACGTACCAGATACCCTGTAAATAGGTCATATGGAAAAATAAAGAATTATTATTATTATTATTATTATTATTATTATTATTATTATTATTATTATTATACTACCATCTCAAAAATCGATTTCCGATGAAGGCATCGATTTTTGAGAGGTATTTGTGTTCCTTATAAAAATAAAAAAGATGTATTTTTATTTTATAATTAAAGAGCACAATTGAATAAGACAAAAACACTTTTACGATCATTGCATCTACGTTTAAACATCTTTCGGAATACATTTCTAAACTAGGTCGGTTCGGAGTACAATTGCTTTTGTTTTTATAATTATTGGTACATAATTTATTCTGAATAAAACTTCCATTGATATCCTTCAAGATGGCGTCGTAAAATCGTGGGTTGTGAGTGACATTTCCTTGTCGTGTTTGGTGTTTAGTCTTGGTATTGTGTTTTCGACGATTATGATGGGAATTTCGAGGAGATTTTGACGAAAAAATGATGACCAGAAAATGGAATTCTACTAATTTTAATAAGCAATTTTAATACGCTTATCCATTGAAGTTGCTTTGTTAATATTATTAATAATAATATTTTATTCGCAGTATTCAATGTTGCATGTTACGCTTTGTCAATATAATAAAAAATAAAAAGAACAACTAATAATAAAATGAACATTAAGACACAAATCTAGTATTTTTGGTTGTGGTCCGTCCTATGGTAAAATTCATTTTTTTTATTAAAAACAGTTTAACATTTAAGAAAAACTTCTAGGTTAGAGCAGTCCTGACAATTTTATCAAAATTGTCAGGACTGCTCTAACCCTTGAAGAAGTAACTAGTATATGTTACGAAACGTTGGGAAATTTAGTTGTCCTTTACTTAGGATTCAAAACCCATTTCAAATAGTTTTTCTTAAAACTAGTGCTAAGGATAAATCAAGTAGACATGAGTCTAAAAACCATCATAATTTAAAATTTCTTTTAAATATTTGGAGCCTGTCGACGTTGATAAGATTTGTAGGAAGTTGTCTATAAAATTTTGCTCTTTTATAAAAAAGGCCCGTCTCAAAAAGTGCTGATCGATGATTGAATGATGCTGGGATAAATTTCTCTCTTATGTCAGCTTGGCGAAAAGTGCGGGATTGGATTTTACAAATGTTGTAAAATACCTGAAAATAACTGTTCGCTCAACATGAATTATGTGAGCAAAATCTTCGCAAGTGGATGCAAAATCAGTGGAAACTCATTGTTAAAACTTGCTTGGAAACTGTTCGGAAACTTAACTCGGAGTTAGCTAGATTTCAGCTAGTTGTTGACTAGAGGTTTGCTCAACTATGAACCCTGCAAAACTCATCCTAACTGCAAAATCACTCTGCCCAAATACCCCATTCTAAGCCACCACGATAATCTGCTATCGCCAGAGTTAATTAAAATTCGTAATCTTTGCGTTTAGGATTACGAGGCTTCTCTGCTGCTAAATTAAAGCTGTTTCTGATTCCAGAAGACCGTTCATTTCAACCCGGGACAAGATGGCTCAAGGTCAAGGGGTAAAATTGTGGTATTCTGGGAATATTAAGGATCAGACGAAGCCAAAAAGGGTCGGGATTTGACCGAAATATTGTTGAATTGGGCCAATAGGGAAATCTCATTTAGATTTAAAAATTTTCATTGTGTTCAAATATGCATTCAAAATAAAATCTGACTTATTGCTTCTTTATATAATCCGATCATAACTTTTCTATTTATATTTGTTTTAAGAATGGCTAAAATATGAATTCTCGTGGCGGGATGAAAACGGGCTGTGATTAACTACACGTAGTTCTGACGTCATTTTCTGGTATCCTTTACGTTCGCTTCTGTTTCTTGACGTCATACTGACGTCAGATTTCACTTCATGTCATAAAAAATGGCGACCCTCGTTTTCCTAAGAGATTCAAACGCAAAAATTTTCAACGGGTATATTTTATTCAAAATTGAATTTAGAAGAAAATAAAAATAATACATGTTCATTATTTTCTCACAAAAAAAAAAATTAGTTTCAAATTTAATATAGAAGCAGCTAAGGAGAGTCTTGGGCCAGATAAGGATTCTATTTGCAGCTTTCATCTTCTATTCCAGACATTGCCGTCAAATTCTTGTCATTCGCGGTGTGCTACGATGCGACTCCAGTGATGTCATAATTTTCCCAAACAAAGCGTCATGAAAATTCCCTCGCCCCAGTATTATCTAACTGGCTGTGGTAATGACGTCATGCCTTGCAGCTATCACGTACTGCTCTAATTAATAACGTCGAGCTTGTCGTGGGGGGGGGGGGGGGGCAATGTTTTAATAGACTCCATTTCTGTCAATAAAAGCAGATTGTTTTCAACTAAACAAGAGAAACACACATATATATATATGTATTTATAAAGAGAGAGAGAGATATTCGGTGCAGAGCTGGGATTAAACAGGTAATTTTTTAACTAAATAAAATTACAACAAAAAGTTATTTATGATTTTGCTAACTTAAATACAAAATAAACGTGTGTCCAGGTGATACTGTTTTTCCAAGCAGTAAAATGTACTAGGTGCTAGTGGTTGAAAAATGTCTCTGTGTTATTCTTATGGGCCATGTTTTTCCAAGCAGTCCAGACTCCAATGTACTAGGTGCTAGTGGTTGAAAAATGTCTCTGTGTTATTCTTATGGGCCATGTTTTTCCAAGCAGTCCAATGTACTAGGTGCTAGAGGTTGAAAAATGTCTCTATGTTATTCTTATGGGCCATGTTTTTCCAAGCAGTCCAATGTACTAGGTGCTAGGGGTTGAAAAATGTCTCTGTGTTATTCTTATGGGCAATTTTTTTCCAAGCAGTCCAATGTACTAGGTGCTAGGGGTTGAAAAATGTCTCTGAGTTATTCTTATGGGCCATGTTTTTCCTAGCAGTCCAATGTACTAGGTGCTAGGGGTTGAAAAATGTCTCTGTGTTATTCTTATGGGCCATGTTTTTCCTAGCAGTCCAATGTACTAGGTGCTAGGGGTCGAAACATCTCTGTGTTATTCTTATGGGCCATGTTTTTCCTAGCAGTCCAATGTACTAGGTGCTAGGGGTCGAAACATCTCTGTGTTATTCTTATGGGCCATGTTTTTCCAAGCAGTCCAATGTACTAGGTGCTAGGGGTCGAAACATCTCTGTGTTATTCTTATGGGCCATGTTTTTCCAAGCAGTCCAATGTACTAGGTGCTAGGGGTTGAAAAATGTCTCTGTGTTATTCTTATGGGCCATGTTTTTCCAAGCAGTCCAATGTACTAGGTGCTAGGGGTCGAAACATCTCTGTGTTATTCTTACGGGCCATGTTTTTCCAAGCTTCCAGGCAGAAAACCACCAACTTTAATAATTTTCTCCCGGAATCGTGGCGACGTTGCCATTTATTAGTATCCCCTGCGTTTATATCCACGCGGAACTCAAATTAGTGATAAAATTTAATTTTAGGCAGTAAAATCCCCTTTAATATCTGCCAGCATAGCTGGTTGTTAAAGGTTAACGCCGACGTTAAGTCTTCGAACGTGGGTCTCTGTAGAACTTGGCAAAATCTAATAATAGCATAGTTTTTAAAACTAGCTTTACCATTAAAATTTAGCTTTACCATTCAAAACTAGTCTGGTATATTTGTACCTCACATGTCAAGTGTATACGCAAGTGCGCATTAGTAGTGCATCGTGGTCGGCGGTGGTTTGAAGCGAACAACAAGGCTGTGACATGAAGTGAACAACAAGGCGGTGAGAACAACAAGGCGGTGAGAACAACAAGGCTGTGGAGTGGATGAGTTCTAGGAACATAGTTTGTGTATCGATCTGTCTGGCGTTTAATTAGGCTCCCGATTGGCTGTAATTAGACGGGAATGTAAACCACTGGAGATGAGGAGCCTTGAACGACGAGTTGACTTCCTGGCAGATCTGTCGCAAGGACGACCGTTTTAAAACCCCTTTCTATGATAATAATAGAAATATCGTATTTTTTTTTTTAAATGGAGAGATTCACAATAAGTATAACAGATATTATACACAAAAAATTGACTAATATAAATATTATTGATATAATTGTAAAGTATCAACTAATTATTGTGTGATGGACATGAAATATTTGCAGTTATTTCAGACGCCGAGCTTCCCGTTGGATTGGGCGTAAAAATATCCAAAAATATCCAAAAAACACTGCAATATCGCAACTAAAATTGAAACTCAAGGACTCTTCAAGATTTAATTCTTGTGGATTTACGCTCGTCAAAATTATCCATGTATTTGAAAAATACGATCCACGTATTTGCAAAATATTGCGAAATTTTGTTTACATAATTTGGAAATTTTATCAAGCTTTCATTTGTTCAAATATCCCAGAAAAAATGACTATTTTTGTGACTAACGATTTAAAAGAAAAGGATTAAACCGTTTTTTGTTTTTTGTTTTTTTTTATGAAGCGGTCGTAGTTCAGAGATTTTTTCATGTTTTCCCGGTAGAGCAGTAAAAAAGTAAAAAAAAAAAAAAAACAGGTGTTTAAATTTAGCTTTTCTTTCTCTGTCGCTATAGGCTCATTAAAAAGGAGATTTAATTTATGTGTTATTATTATAAACACTATAACCGTCTCCAATCGTCCCCGTTTGGTCAGCAATTTTTGAGACGGTGATAGTGTTCATAATAATAAAATATCCCGCGCATTGCAAGCGTTTACAATTTAAACCAGATTTCATCTGAATTTATGTCTATTTATTTATTAGGCAAACTGCTGTTGATTGATGATTTATGTGATAATGATCGCTGACACCAGCTCGTCAACCCGCACCCAGCGCCTGCTTTACATTCGTCACGGCCTTCTATTGTCTGAGTATTGACCGGAATCTACCTGTCAGTGCCACCTAGACTCTCGGTGCCGGCCACTTCCGGTGCAATCACCGCCTTCTTAGCACGGGGAAAACATCAATCTTCGAACTAACAGTGGGCGACAAAAGAGAATAACATAGAAGTCTAGCGAGTCATGGCGCTAGACTGTCCAATGCAAACACCTGGCACAAGATTAGACGACAAATGGTATTATTTAGACATTGAGCAAAACTGTCAAAAATGGTAGAGTTTGTTGATTTCAGGACCACTAGCAACCGGTATTACGGAGATGCTACGACGGAAGCATTATCAAGAAGGCATACTGGGTTTCTATTGATCATCTTAGTGCAGTGAGGACAAAGCAGCCAATTACATGAAGCGTTACTGAAGCCAGAGTCACTGAAAAATGAATTAATTAATACTGCCGCTCTAGGTCGGGGTTACTGCTTGGTGCTGTGGTGGTGCTAGTTCGCACGGTGCTACTGACAGTAATACCAGGGTTACGAATCACCGCTCTAGGTCGGGCTTACTGCTTGGTGCTGTGGTGGTGCTAGTTAGCACGGTGCTACTGACAGTAATACCAGGGTTACGAATCACCGCTCTAGGTCGGGGTTACTGCTTGGTGCTGTGGTGGTGCTAGTTAGCACAGTGCTACTGACAGTAATACCAGGGTAACGAATCACCGCTCTAGGTCTGGGTTACTGCTTGGTGCTGTGGTGGTGATAGTTAGCACAGTGCTACTGACAGTAATACCAGAGTAACGAATCACCGCTCTAGGTCGGGGTTACTGCTTGGTGCTGTGGTGGTGCTAGTTAGCACGGTGTTACTGACAGTAATACCATGGTAACGAATCATCGCTCTAGGTCGGGGTTACTGCTTGGTGCTGTGGTGGTGCTAGTTAGCACGGTGTTACTGACAGTAATACCAGGGTTACGAATCACCGCTCTAGGTCGGGCTTACTGCTTGGTGCTATGGTGGTGCTAGTTAGCACGGTGCTACTGACAGTAATACCAGGGTTACGAATCACCGCTCTAGGTCGGGGTTACTGATTGGTGCTATGGTGGTGCTAGTTAGCACGGTGCTACTGACAGTAATACCAGGGTTACGAATCACCGCTCTAGGTCGGGGTTACTGCTTGGTGCTATGGTGGTGCTAGTTAGCATGGTGCTACTGACAGTAATACCAGGGTTACGAATCACCGCTCTAGGTCGGGGTTACTGATTGGTGCTATGGTGGTGCTAGTTAGCACGGTGCTACTGACAGTAATACCAGAGTAACGAATCACCGCTCTAGGTCGCGGTTACTGCTTGGTGCTATGGTGGTGCTAGTTAGCATGGTGCTGCTGACAGTAATACCAGGGTAACGAATCACCGCTCTAGGTCGGGATCAATGCTTGGTGTTATGGTGGTGCTAGTTAGCATGGTGCTGCTGACAGTAATACCAGGGTAACAATCACCGCTCTAGGTCGGGGTTACTGATTGGTGCTATGGTGGTGCTAGTTAGCACGGTGCTACTGACAGTAATACCAGAGTAACGAATCACCGCTCTAGGTCGCGGTTACTGCTTGGTGCTATGGTGGTGCTAGTTAGCTCGGTGCTGCTGACAGTAATACCAGGGTAACGAATCACCGCTCTAGGTCAGGGTTACTGCTTGGTGCTATGGTGGTGCTAGTTAGCATGGTGCTGCTGACAGTAATACCAGGGTAACGAATCACCGCTCTAGGTCGGGGTTACTGCTTGGTGCTATGGTGGTGCTAGTTAGCACGGTGCTACTGACAGTAATACCAGAGTAACGAATCACCGCTCTAGGTCGGAGTTACTGCTTTGGCGTTTCTAGCTATCACGGTGTTACTGGCAGTGTCACTGGTGAGGCCATTGATCGTGAATCCAAGTAAAAATTTCAAAATCAATCAAAAAAGCCGACGACATTACTTTCTTTGCCTCGGGCCTTCACAAAGGTCTTGTTGAAAGACACGGCGTCTTAGAGGCTTACTTTGACAAGCGCCGGTAACAAAAGATAGCGAGAAACTGCTCCTCGGATTGTCTGGAATGATGACGCGTTTCTCTGGGGGCGTTACATCTGTAGCTGTCAGCTGATGTCTTGCAAAGCCCCTGTGTGTAACCCTGTGAAAGCGACGACTGGCAATTGTAATTTTCACCTAAGAAATAGCTCCGCTCGTCGCTAAGGCGACTCCATTGATGATTGATTGATTGTTAGGGTTTAACGACGCACTGTTTTGACATCTGGTACGTAGCCTGGACGTAGCCTGGAGGGGAAACCCGGTGGTGTCACGTTAGCCTACTCCTGTCAAAGTGCACCAAGCGTACCACCGGCTTAATGTCCCTTCCGAAGGACGCTACAACGCAAACAACAGGATTCCTCCACAAATCCATGCTGTCGAGAGGTTGATAAGCAAAGCGAATGAAGTTGCTGTACTAACTTTCATCCCTCCAACCTCTCTTCCAACTTGTTTGTGTGAAATTGGTGGCCGTTGCGTGGTGATGGTCACACCCTGGCCGTTCACCACTGATCTCAAATAACCTGGATAGCGATTGCCTTGGAAGACTTTGAAGCCAAGGCCACCATCTTGAGAGTCTTTGATTTTGAGCTCTCTCAAACAGCCCATGCTGTTCTGTCCAGGTTATTTAAGATCAGCTGGCTGGATTCAATGCTCTATCCAGGTTATTTGAGAAAAGTGCCGTGCCAGTGTACTGTTACAGTATTCTATGTACGAGTAGCGATGTTGTTTGCAGGTGAACGTCTAGCTCACAACTCGGTTACAAGACGTCTATGCGATGATCGCTTTGAAACCACCCCGCCGTGCCTCGTTTCAAGTTTCCCACCGAGGGCGTGAAAAATAACAAACAAAAGAATAATTGTTTATCATTATCGTCGTTGCTATAAGAGTTGGGTCGTGGGAGAGCGAGAGAGATGGAGTATGTGTGTAGAGAGGGTCTCCTACAGTGATGGAGTGGCCATCTCCAAGCGATGATTGCACCGAACAGACCAAGCGATGTTGATAAGAGATGAAATGTCTCGAGTGTCGATTTTAGTGACATGCTGAGTAATTAACCCTAACGAAATGGATGTTGCCAAGAAAATAATACATTGACTGATCGGTTCGATTATTAAAAACTATTTAAAACTGATATTAAAAAATAAATTCTAAAAAGACTGATTTGGCACGATCCACTCTGTCTTGCAGAGATTGGTTTAGTGCAGAACATGCAATTGTTTCATTTTTGAGCTGCGCTTGCTGGATGCCCTTTGAGCGAGACAGTTTTATGGGCTGTGAAAATTCTAACCAAGAAAACAAATTATGCCATTTTTTCGGGTTTTGGTTTTTTTAATCGATTTTTCCTTTCACACAGATGTCAAGAATTTTTTTAATTGATGCTTTGGCACAAAAAGGTTACCTTTTAGAGTCAATAGTAGTAAATAGTAGTAAATAGTTTGAGGTGATTTCCTCTATTCACTACATAAATAGGCGACTTATCACGCTACTGGCAACGGATTGACGATTTTCAAAATCAATAATATTATTTCGTCTTGTAGTTACACGCGTTTTTCCGCTGTTTTACAGAAAAATAAAAGTTTTCGTAGCAACTGTGAATCCCAATTTTTTTTAATCTGTTAGCGCTACCAAACAAAACATAAAAAAATACGATCACCATTTTGAAAAGATTCTCTTATTAGTAATTTTCTGTTTATATATATATATATTTTTTTTTTTTTTGAGAATATATTTCCCGGAAAATTTTTACTAAAAGATATTTTTTAGATGACGTAACAGTTAAAAAACCCCAATTAAAGAACAACAAACAGCGTTTTTTTCCCTGAATACTCCAGAAAAAAAAGGTGAAGGTGATACAACCTCCTTAGTCGCGTTATTTATCGCAACAATATCGATAGCTCGATCGCTTTAGCGAGCTGAGATTTTTCTCTCGTGTTAAATTACAAAAAGGTATCAGTTTCTTTTTGCATAAATCCAATTGTTCAAGTTTTTTTCCAAACCACTATCACCAGTTACTGCCCGCTTCCTTTGATCACGGCTAACAGAACGTATCTAAGACTACAAAATCCAATATGGCTGCTAATTAAGTAATATTTAGCCTTTTTTTTAACCCAAAACTGCCGTGACCAACAGTAAAATTGCCAAATTTCCGAATCAAATATCGTCCTCTCAAGCCTTGAGTCTAAATTACTTTAAAGCTATGAAATATATCTTACATCTGAGGCCCCCCCCCCCCCCAACCCCTTCGCAGGGTCGATGCAAATCAACCGAAGCCAGCAAAGCCCCGATGACAATTCTCCCTGCGTATTGCTCACCTGGGCCGTGAGGTGGTCTTGCAGAATCCACTGCCACCTCGATGATAGATCGACGAGGGTGCGAGTGAGAAATAGATTTATTACTGCACTAGATGAGAATCGAGGAGGCTGTGGAGTGGATAACTCCTGGCGCACATAGCGGCCATTGCTTGGAAATGGCTACTCTCTGACCGTGCAAACATGGCGGCCATTGCTTGGTGATGGCCACTCTCTGACCGTACAAACATGGCGGCCATTGCTTGGTGATGGCCACTCTCTGACCGTGCAAACATGGCGGTCATTGCTTGGTGATGGCCACTCTCTGACCGTGCAAACATGGCGGTCATTTAGATGAAATCTTATTTAAATTGCAAACACTTGCGATGCGCGGGGTATTTTATTATTATCAACACTGTAACCGTTTCAAAAATTGATGCCCAAACGGTTATAGTGTTGATAATAATAAAATACCCCGCGCATTGCAAGCGTTTGCATTTTAAATAAGATTTCATCCTAATACAGCAACGAATCCAACGTCAAATTGGAGTTATTCGAGTTTGACAGGTTGTGACGTGGTATAGCGTCACTAGAATCAGAGTGACTGTGAGTATTCACAGCCTCTTGGTTCTACTCCTTGGAGAACTGTCACTCTCATCAAATACACTAAAATCATCTCAAAAAGCCAGTGTCCAAGTAGCTCAATGGGTTAGAGCAACACCCGCGACAGGTGGAGATCGGGGTTCGAGTCCGCGTTTGGGCATCAATTTTTAGACGGTTATAGTTTTGATGATAATAAAATGGCGGCCATTGCTCAGAGATGGCCACTCTCTCGACTAATAGCACTTCCTTGACTCAAACGCGTACAACGAGTGCGACAGAGTGCGCGCACTCCGCCAACCCTGAGCTTCAGAGCGAGACAGACTGTAACCAATTTTCCATCAGTGCAAGAGAGCGCACGCATAAGATGCACCTGTAAGAGCGAGTGAGAGAGGTTGTCACAAAAGGATAGCATCAATCACCTGGCTTGGCATACAAATCCACAGCCCCCTGGATGATGTATTGCTGTGTGGCTGTCTTGTTGTCCTGGGCATGCGTAGAACATTTGCTAGCGATGGCGTAGAAATTAGACAGGACCGTCTCTGTGTCCTCCATTCCAACGTATGGCATGTATTTTATTATTATTATTATTATTATTTGTGCTGTTTAACGACGCACTTTTTTAACATCTGGCCATGCGGCACTGGTCTATTGGCGTCGGTGAATGAGTGGATGATGATGAGGATGATGATGATAATGATACACCTAACCTAGCCTAGAAGGGAGGAGGGGAAACCCGGTGCCGATAAGTAGCCTACTCCTGTCGAAGACCAAGTGGACCACCGGCTTAACGTCCCTTCCGAAGGGCGATACAACGTGAACAACAGGATTCCTCCACAAATGCATGCTGTTGAGAGGTTGATAAGCAAGGTGAGTGAAGTTGTTATACTAACTCCCATCCCTCCAACCTCTCTTCCGAACGGAACTGTGCATGTGTATGATGGTCACCCATCCAATACCTAACTCAGCGCAGTGTTGCTTAACTTTCATCCCTCCAACCTCTCTCCCAAACAGAACTGGTCATGTGTATGATGGTCATCCATCCAGTACATGACCCAGCGCAGTGTTGCTTTACTTCGGTGATCTAACGAGAACCGGTGTTTCCATCAAGCCAAACCGTTCGGTGCATGTGTCTCATGGTGGTCTTCTAGGAATGGCTTATGAGAGCTTCAAATAATTTTTCCTCTGCTATTTTAGTTTCAACATCTCATTTTGGTCTATCCTAAAGTCGGAGGTTCACTGAGTTTGCACGTTTTTTTAGGGTTGAATATTCACCTGCAAAGCATGTTAGCAGTCAGAATTGATTAGTCTGGCTGCTTTGTCGAATGTATTGTCTACCTTATTGACTCCATCTGATGGGAAGGGTTGGGAGTAAGTAAACATAGCTTGGGTGGTCAACATTTTGACATGAAATGAGTCGAACCAAAGCCTTTCTGATTGGCTCTTGATTAATTTGACACATCTGTTTTTTAGACAAGCCAAACACTCAATAATCCACCGTTTAAATGTTTATCGGGGAAACAATTCGCCGGCATTAAGTGGTTGTTGTCACGGTTACTTTGCTGACGCAAGTGTAACGTGTTTATTATTTGCCAAATTGACAACACCTTTTATTATTACGAACGCAGCAACCCGCTCAGAGAAGTACGACCAATCGAGATATCGAACCCCGGTCTACACTTTTGGGACTGTTTTGATTATTGAAATACTTTTTAGTCACCATTTAGACACTAAATAGATACTTATTGGACATTTTCTAGACAGTATTTCACTCATCAATGTATTTTATAACCTTTGTGTGGTGTTACAAAAATAAATAAATATATCTACACAATGCGACATGAACTCTAGTTCCGCCGAGCTAATCTCTTAGCATTCTTTCATTTCATTAATTTTATTAGATGTGTTAGTGTCAACACGAGGAAATACCGAACTGTTTGCACCGGCCACGCGAGCAAACAGACAAACAAACAAACGAAAAGGAGTTGGACACATCGATTAATCGAGTGGCTTAGATCGATTTCTTGGTGAAACTCTGGTGAGCAAGGCAATCCTGAGCTAACAGAGCTAACTTTAAGTCAATTTTAAGCTAAAATTGGGCTAATACTGTGTTATCAGGAACACCACGCTAGTCTGAGCTTCTATACGACTGAGCTCTACCATCAATGCGATCCTCAACGAGGAAAATGACCTGGAAAATGTTAACCACAAAGCCGTTCACCAAGAAGTCTACGATCATAATGGGCGAAAATACCAAATACCATCCTTATAAGACACCATTTGAAACACAACTACCATCTCAAAAATTGATGCATTGCAAGCGTTTGTAATATAAATTAGATTTTAAATACTCATGTCTTATTTTGTGAACTGTCTAGCCTAAAATGGAAGGAGTGATAACCCGGTGGAAATGAAAAACGTGGGGCGCAAGAGCAGTAAGAAGTATAGAGCTGATCAAATATATTACATGCGCACCACGTTTTTAGTTTTATACCTTAAAAATATTCTGTGTGAGGTTTAGGACTTTGTCTGAGACTAGAAAAAATTATTTTTAATTAGTTTATCTTAAAAACTTGTCTTAAAAACAAATTCTATTAGCTTCTTTTACTTTCGTTGTTTCTTATTTTAATTCTTCTTTCGATACTCGGAGTAAAAATTGTGCCGTGGAACTCTGACTGCGATTTTCAACCTGACATTGCGTCTAGATTTGCTTAGTTATGAATAGTTACATAAATTTTTATTTAAAACAAAACTATCAAGCTGACTAATTTTAAAAAGTGTAGCAAATCTAAGTCCTGAGACTCGTCAACCGTTTGGCCGGTAGATAGCTAACGAACATTCGTAAAAAGAAAAGGAAAATCCGAAATTTCCTAAATGGAAAGTCACGTTCAGTTCTTGCTCCGCTCGCTTTCCACTCTACTCTCGTTTAAACACATAATTTTGTTATATTGTGACAAAAATTCCTCCAGATCTTTAACCCGTTCGGAATTGTTTAATAATAGGTACATTAAACTGATTTCCATTAACTTTATCACTCGTTGCTAGCAGTTTTGATATTCATTTCCAAGAAATCTGAATTTTTGCTCACAAATACCTCAAATTTGCATCGATCAAGTTTTCAGCTGTAAGTTATCACTAATTACTCATCGCAATGCCAAGTACCGTTTCAATTGCCTGGATCATTGGGTCACAGGAGGTCGCTCAGAGATAAAGTGTCCGTCATTTCTAATGGTTTAATCGCTGAGGTTTGTTAAAAAGTACTGCCGCAAGCGCCATCGGGTGACTACCACCGTTACTACTTACTGGAGGTACATTAACGGTGGAAATCTGAACTAACCAGGAACAAACTCTACCATGCATACCGACAGCGTATATGGTATAGTAATACATGCCATGGCACAGCGACGCCATGGTAATGCAGTCGCTAGCTTTGGGAATTCACTTCCCACGAGATTGTGTGTGCACAGGGCAAATGTGCAGTGCTAAGCGCATAACTGCAGTGCAGTGAAATTGCATTCACATCCGAATGTGATTCAATTACAGCTGCTTCTAATCACATCTCGAATCGAATCAATCTGTCAGTGCGTTTGATTGCATTTTTTTCGTTACATGACATCGCTGGAAAAGGATTCCAAAGTTCGGGGATTTTAACACATTTTTTGACGTGACTACGTCTTAAAGCGCATTATATAGGGAGGCATGTACTGATTTCCTCTCTAAAATAGCCAATGTGTAACAAGCTCTACAGCCTACAGGAAGCTAAGTACAGAGTGCGACTTATTATCATTCAATAGTTCAGACAATTCTCTAGAAGGACTTTTTTTTTTATTTTCGATAAACTAAATATTGGAGGCGTAAGAGGGGTTGGCGTTTTTAATGCTCTCCATAAGACCAATGTTAAATTACGCAAAATAGCCAATGTGTAACAAGCCCTACAGCCTACAGGAAGCGAAGTACAGAGTGCGACTTATTATCATTCAATAGTTCAGACAATTTTCTAGAAGTACTTTTTTTTTATTTTCGATAAACTAATTATTGGAGGCGTTAGAGGGGTTGGCGTTTTTAATGCTCTCTATAAGACCAATGTTAAATTACGCAAAATGGCAAATGTGTAACAAGCCCTACAGCCTACAGGAAACAAAGGACAGAATGCGACTTGTTATCATTCAATAGTTCAGACAATTCTCTAGAAGTACTTTTTTTTATTTTCGATAAAATAAATATTGGAGGCGTTAGAGGGGTTGGCGTTTTTAATGCTCTCCATAAGACCAATGTTAAATTACGCAAAATGGCAAATGTGTAACAAACCCTACAGCATACAGGAAACAAAGGACAGAATGCGACTTATTATCATTCAATAGTTCAGACAATTTTCTAGAAGTCCTTTTTTTATTTTCGATAAAATAAAAATTGGAGGCGTTAGAGGGGTTGGCGTTTTTAGCACTCGTCATTAGACTTATGCAAAATAAAATATATCTATCGCAAGATGGCACTTCCATCCCAATCTGTAAAGTCCTTCAGCATGTAAATTAGATATGAAAACACAACCCAAATAAAGAGAGATGTAAAACTTGCATGTGAAGTGTGGTCAGTACGGTAGTTGACCTACGCGCCTACGCGGTAGTTGAACGTAGTCACGCTTAAATATCGGCCGTATCAATAAGATGCAGCTACACCCGGTTTTTTAATGTAGTCGGGATTTTATTTCAGAAAATACAAAATACATTAGTTTTTAAGTTATTGACCCTGATTATTTTATTTAGATGCATTTAGGAAGCTTGAACCAGGTAATTGTTATAATTTTATGTGGTTCTTTTGTTATCGGAAAATTGTCAGGACTGCTCTTACATTTGAAGAAGTAACAGGTACATGTTACGAAACGTCGGGAAATTTAGTTGTTCTTCACTTAGCATTCAAAACACATTTCAAATAGTTTTTGTTAAAACTAGTGCTAAGTTTAGATAAAGTAGACATGAGTCTAAAAACCATCATAAAGATTCCAAAGTTAATTTAACATTTTTGTTACTATTTTTGGTTTAATAGCTAATTCCTTCGTTTAATTAAGTGTGTACCAACCACTTAATAAAAAAAAGTATTTTAAAAACTTTCAGACGGCTTTTTGCGTCCCCAAGCACCTAGTACATAGTTCTATTTGAAAAAACATGGCCCATAAGAATAACACAGAGACATTTTTAAGCACATAGCACCTTGAACATTGAATGTTATTACAATGCCATTACCATGGATAAAACCATGAAGAAAGTTTACCCAGAACAAAAATGAATAAAAAAGTCTTTCTTATTTGTTCCCCAACACCATGCCATGTCCTCAACCAGCCGTTGGCTGAATATTATTAGAAATATGTCTCAAGCTAAAGAATTACTAACAGTGTTGCCAGTTACTGGGACACAATGCCTAAGCCTGAGTGAAAAGCTTTCAGCGCTCTTTTCGCTAGCTTTCTTTTGTGAGCGAACAAACCGGCAACACAGCAATATACCTGGGGCGACGCTGTTTTTCCAAAGAAGCTTCGCTAATTGGTTCGTTGTTTCACGATGTTGTGCTTTTTCGTCGAAGGCATACTTTATGCGACCGAGCCGAGACAAGGTTGCTTGAGGAAAGCGCACGCTAGGGTTAGTTTTCAGCCAATCAGGACACAGAGTTCACGATGCATGAGGTGGGAACAAGTTGGGGTAGATCACAAAAGTCAACTGAGCGGTTGAACTAGCTTAAGACAACCGTGTAATCCTTCAATATTATTAAGAATCGGTTTGATGATCACTATTCAACTCCTAACTCATCGTATAGGCGTTGCTTAACTTAACTATCCAACCAAGAACCGGTTTCTTTCACAGAAGTTATCCTGTCCTATAGTTATCCATTATCCTATCCTGTACAAGTTTATTTATTGACTATTTCCAATGCCTGTGATTATCATTGACATATTTTTATTGTAATTACATGTAGGCAAGTACACTGTACGTGGGATGTAATATAATAAAAAATAAAGTTCTATTTCCCAGTGTTCCTGTCGTAGTAAGACCTCTATGTCTTACTTAAAAGAATTTTGCTCTCTATTTTTGCTTAGGCGCAAAACGATCACCAGATTAACTTTCTTATAAACCTCACTGTTCATTTTAATTTTTGCGCTATGTTTTTGAATTCCACGCCTGTGAAACACACAAGATGGCCGCCATAATGGCATAGACCTGAAAACAGCGCACCAGCAAAATAAAAATGAAATAAAATCACTTTTAAAGCTTATTTGACAAAGCTTACTGGCAAATGTCGTATAGGAAGTTCTATACCGGTAAACAATTTAATTTAAAAAATACCCAAAACAAACACAAATCGTTACTCATTACTTGAGTTTGACAGATTGTGACGTGATATAGCATCACTAGAATCAGAGTGACTGTGAGTATTCACAGCCTCTTGGTTCAACTCCTTGGAGAACTGTCATTCTCATCAAATACACTAAAATCGTCTCAAAAAGCCAGTGTCAAAGTAGCTCAATGGTTCAGAGCAACACCCGCGATAGGTGGAGATCGGGGTCCGAGTCCGCGTTTGGGCATCAATTTTTGAGACGGTTATAGTGTTGTTAATAATAAAATACCCCGCGCATTGCAAGCGTTTGCAATTTGAATAAGATGTCATCTAGAAACAAAAATCGTGTTTTTCCCCCAAAATGGCCGTTTTGACGCTAGCGCCAATGCAGATCCTAGCGCCCAACACACGCACTAAATACCAGAGTCGATGTACTCACCGACTAGAGTTTGCAGTGGAGTTGACCGACGTGTTACTCTTGGACCTCCTGTTGATGATCGAGTCACCACAGTTGACAACGCCCCCCTTGGTGATGCTGAAGGTACGCAGGCGGTACAAGTCATCGCCACATCGCGGGTTGTACGCCTTCTCGGGCAACGAGCAGACGCGCGGTCTGGCGTGGTGGTCGGGAACTACAAGCACACAGAGGGAGGCGTTTGTTGGTTTAATAGAGGCATCTCTTTACATTTATTATTATTATCAATACATAATAACATTACATTATTATCAACACTATAATCTTCTCAAAAATTGATGTCCAAACGGGGACCAAACGAAGATTTCATCCTAATACAGCAACGAATCCAACGCCAAATTGGAGTTATTCGAGTTTGACAGGTTGTGACGTGATATAGCGTCACTAGAATCAGAGTGACTGTGAGTATTCACAGCCTCTTGGTTCTACTCCTTGGAGATCTGTCATTCTCATCAAATTCACTAGAATCGTCTCAAAAGGCCAGTGTCCAAATAGCTCAATGGTTTAGAGCAACACCCACGATAGGTGGAGATCGGGGTTCGTGTCCCAGTTTGGGCATCAATTTTTGAGACGGTTATAGTGTTGATAATAATAAAATACCCGGCGCATTTAAAGCGTTTGCTATTTAATTAAGATTTCATCCTAATACTTTTTTTTTTTTTTTTTTTTTCTTCTGAATCTAATTTTAAATAAAATATATCTGTTTAAAATATTTGCTTTTCAATCTCGCACGAAAACGAGCGTCGCCATTTTTTATGACATGAAGTGGTCCCTGACGTCAGTGCGACCTCAAAAACTTCAAAAAACAGAAGCGAACACAAAGGATACCAGAAAATGACGTCAGAACTACCTGTAGGCTGTAGTTAATCACAGCCCGTTTTCATCTCGCCACGAGAATTCATATTTTAGCCATTCTTAAAACAAATATAAATAGAAAAGTTATGATCGGATTATATAAAGAAGCAATACGTCTGATTTTATTTTGAATGCGTATTTGAACACAATGATAATAATTAAATAATAATCTAAATGGTATTTCCCTATTGTTGTGTTTAAAGCAACTAATTGTTTTGACAACGAGTCTTGTGGCTCTGGTCTATTGGCGTCGGTGAATGACTGGGCGATGATCAGGATGCTGATGAATCTTACTAAGCCTCGAGATACGGATGGTAAACCTACGCCTACCTAAGCCTACTCCTGTAGCAAAACACTAAGAGGACCATCGCCTTGAGGTCTCTGTTGAGAATTTTCTGAACTAACTTTCATCCCTCTAGCCTATACACCAGAGGGAAGTTGTAATAATTGTATATTATCCAATAACAGAATCAGCGCAGTGTTGCCTAACTTCGATGATCTCACGAAGTCCGGTGTTTCCAACACGCCAAACCATTTTGCCTGCTCTGTGGGTTGCGTTCAGGGGCAGGAGGTGGAGGAGCCGAGTCTGCTCTGCGGGCTGCGTTCAGGGGCACGAGGTGGAGGAGTCGAGTCTGCTCTGCGGGCTGCGTTCAGGGGCACGAGGTGGAGGAGTCGAGTCTGCTCTGCGGGCTGCGTTCAGGGGCACGAGGTGGAGGAGCCGAGTCTGCTCTGCGGGTTGCGTTCAGGGGCACGTGATGGAGGAGCCGACTCTACTCTGCGGGCTGCGTTCAGGGGCACGAGGTGGAGGAGCCGAGTCTGCTCTGTGGGCTGCGTTCAGGGGCACGAGGTGGAGGAGCCGAGTCTGCTCTGCGGGTTGCGTTCAGGGGCACGTGGTGGAGGAGCCAAGTCTGCTCTGCGGGTTGCGTTCAGGGGCACGAGGTGGAGGAGCCAAGTCTGCTCTGCGGGTTGCGTTCAGGGGCACGAGGTGGAGGAGCCGAGTCTGCTCTGTGGGCAGCGTTCAGGGGCACGAGGTGGAGGAGCCGAGTCTGCTCTGCGGGTTGCGTTCAGGGGCACGAGGTGGAGGAGCCGAGTCTGCTCTGCGGGTTGCGTTCAGGGGCACGAGGTGGAGGAGCCGAGTCTACTCTGCGGGTTGCGTTTAGTGGCGTCAACAAAAGATGTTTGTTTTTTAAGACTGATCGTAGGAGAGATGGGAAAGTTATGCTAATGGTAAACTGTTATTCTAAACGTTCTTCTTGTGGAAGGCTAAGTGCTTCGGTTTCACAAGCATGTTCTTGAACTATACCCCGTCTCACCTTAAGAAGGTGAGTGGATTTACATGTTTCAAGAGCACACACTTCTGAAAAGGCAAAAGTTTGGCGATTTTATTTCACGAATACTATTTTAGTAGCGTCAGCAAATGAGATTAAGGACGACTTCCACAAAAGTTTTGATTGGATAAATTTGTATTCAAATTGAATAATTGTATATTGAATAAAAGCTGAATAATTTCGCTAAAAACTGCCGATGGAATGAGATTTAAAAGCAGCCGCAAAGTTGTATCTAGTTTTAGAATCAGTTTGTTTCACA
This sequence comes from Protonemura montana, assembly GCA_947568835.1. Taxonomy (NCBI): domain Eukaryota; kingdom Metazoa; phylum Arthropoda; class Insecta; order Plecoptera; family Nemouridae; genus Protonemura; species Protonemura montana. The sequence goes on along the minus strand of OX387610.1, from coordinate 12,119,010 downwards.
GATTTTTGAAGTTAAATTGGGAAAATTTAAACAACTCTTGGCTGAAGAGCTTCGAAAAATTGTAACAATCTTGATATTTTGGCGAATTCTCGTTGGTAAAATTACTAAACATGTTAACTGATTTTGATGAAAAAGGCAGAAATATTTATATTAAAAAAAATTTGCATTTGGAGCCGGAAAAATTAAAACAGACAAGATTTTAAAATGAACTCTTATTTCGAGTCCGCGTTTGGGCATCAATTTTTGAGACGGTTATAGTGTTGTTAATAATAAAATACACCGCTCATTGCAAGCGTTTGCAATTTAAATAAGATTTCATCCTAATACAGCAACGAATCCAACGTCAAATTGGAGTTATTCGAGTTTGACAGGTTGTGACGTGATATAGCGTCACTAGAATCAGAGTGACTGTGAGTATTCACAGCCTCATGGTTCTACTCCTTGCAGATCCGTCATGCTCATCAAATACACTAAAATCGTCTCAAAAAGCCAGTGTCCAAGTAGCTCAATGGGTTAGAGCAACACCCGCGACAGGTGGAGATCGGGGTTCGAGTCCGCGTTTGGGCATCAATTTTTGAGACGGTTATAGTGTTGTTAATAATAAAATACAAGAAATTGTCTTCGGCTTGTTTTTTTTGTTGCCTTTTCGTGACTGAAATTTTAAAAGCCACGGTAATAAAAATAAGAATAAAAATAAGAATCGTAAATCTATTCGAGTACTACATACCTCAACTGTTCCACAGCCTTCTTTATAAAACTCGTGGTTTCGAAAAGTTTAAGCAGATAAAATAAACAACAAAGCGCTGGCTTTTAAATAACTTGTTGACCTTAGCAACAGCATTTTGATTTCAAACTTTTCAACGGTTTCTTTTCTTTTGTCGAGTTTTCATTTCGTATTTAATTTAATAATCGTGAAACCACGTAGAACAACGTGAAATATTGTGTAAAAGTCAGAAAAGTCTGTAAGTAATTTGATGAAATTTGATTTAAATTGCAAACGATTGCAATGCGCGGGTATTTTATTATTAAAAACACTACTACCGTCTCAAAAATTGATTCCTGTTTTGACATACATTTTTGAGAATTTAGTAGTGTTCTTAATAATAAAAAAAATCTGTCCGTAACCTTTTTATCAATTCTTCATTTTTTAAATAGTTTTTTTATTAATGTAAAACGTCCAGTTTTCAAATAACTTAATGATTCTGGAAACCCATTCGCAATTTAAGCATGCTTGATCATAATTGCAACTTTTATTCATTGCAAATGAGCCTGCAGGGCTTTGTAGATTAATTAAAAGCGAAAAAAAAATCATTAACAATGAAAATCACAAATAAAAATACTACAAAAAAAGTACTTTATTATTATTACCGCACCAACACTGCAGCGATGTTAAATTTACATCGGCGCCCTTGTATGTCAAAAGTCCATCGGACACGTGATTCACTGCCGCTTTGACACAAAAACGAGCACTTCCACTGCCTGTTAAATGTCACGCAAAACCCCCACCCCTAGTGACAATGCCTCCAAACTTTCATGCAAGCCGTGAAACAATTGGCTTGGCGACAGCAGCGCTGAGAGCAAACCCGTGTCGGCTCGGTGAATCAACGGGCGGTCTCTTGGACCTACTGGTTTGGTAAAAACAGAGTGAAAACTTAACACAAAGCAGTCAAGACCCACGTAATGTACTGTGAACCATCTTTCACATTGGGTATACAGAATAAGATTGATTAATTATTGAAATTAACGACGCACTTTTTTGACTACTGGCATTGCCGGACTGGTATAATGGCGTCGGTGACTGACCGGATGATTATAAGGATGATGATGAACCTAACCTAGACTAGAAGGGAGGAGGAGAAACCCGGTGCCGGCACGTAGCCTACTCCTGTCAAATAGCACCAAGAGGACCACCGGCTTAACGTCCCTTCCGAAGGACGGTACAACGCGAACAACAGGATTCCTCCACAAATCCATGCTGTCGAGAGGTTGATAAGCAAGGCGAGTGAAGTTGCTGAACTAACTTTCATCCCTCCAACCAATCTCTCTTCCAAACAGAACTGGTCATGTGTATGATGGTCACCGATCCAATACCTGACCCAGTGCAGTGTTGCTTAACTTTCATCCCTCCAACCTCTCTCCCGAACAGAACTGGTCATGTGTATGATGGTCACCCATCCAAACCTGATCCAGCGCAGTGTTGCTTAACTCTCATCCCTTCAACCTCTCTCCCAAACAGAACTGGTCATGTGTATGATGGTCACCCATCCAATACCTGACCCAGCGCAGTGTTGCTTAACTTTCATCCCTCCAACCTCTCTCCCGAACAGAACTGGTCATGTGTATGATGGTCACCCATCCAATACCTGACCCAGCGCAGTGTTGCTTAACTTTCATCCCTCCAACCTCTCTCCCGAACAGAACTGGTCATGTGTATGATGGTCACTCATCCAATACCTGACCCAGCGCAGTGATGCTTCAGTGTTACTTACATCGGCCGAGCTGTAAAAAAAGTGCAAACGAGACGCACCAAGTAACTTGATGCGCCCCGCCACTTTACAGCTCATCACATGTATATGCATGACATATATTAATATATGTACACAGTGATACACACAACTCGCCGTGATCAATGTTTCCAGGCAACTGGACCCATCTTAAAGCTCACTGAACACAATTCTTCATGTACCACAGGCACCCCTCCTAACACGTACCTACACTTTCGATCGACTGGCCAAGTCCCTATGCTTACATAATCTAACTCATAACTAGTCTCTAACTCTGTCTCTAAACTACCATGAGCGCCTGTAGACGCCATGTGTCTGTTGTGCCACAGTGAACTCCAAGCAAGTACAGTTAATCCTTTTCAGTGCCCGGACCTTCACCTGTTCTTCGCAAAGCACAGGTGAGGCCGCAGCACGTCACAGATACACTGACGTAGACTCCTTTACAGCTGGGTTACAGAGCGTCGCTAATGCTCCAGATGACCAACGGTATGCAATTCCTGTTATTTCAATTCAAACTTTCGTTTCCATGACTACCGATAAGTGACGATTTTTTCAAATTAAACGTTTAGTTCAAAAACTGGCTGCTAGGGGTAATAAAGTGTTTTTGTCGCCTAGGTTACTTGTTGACTGTGTTACCATGGGACGATATCCCAGCGCCCCGTTGAGTTATTGTCGGCGTTCATCCAGACCATCGCTGGATATTGTGACGACAAAATTAGTGAGAAAGTTCCCGAAGAGACAAAAATTCAGCAGGTCATCCGGTAGAAGCATCCTGAGTTCTGAAAGGCGATCAACGTGAAGGCATTCACAACCCTCCGCGAGATATCAGAGGCCGGGCCAACCATACAAAGGGGCATACTAATGGATCGCGATTATCGACCTCCCCCTCCTGCAGCGTAGTCCGTCGAGTCATCTTTCGCATGGGGTGCCTCACGATGCACGCAGGGACCGTGGCGTCGATCAAGACAGCAGCAACCAGTCATCTACAGCTGCCACCAACTGGACGCCGCAACGCTGGACCCATTCATGTAAACACAAGTACCAGCACATGGGGCACCGTACCAACACAGCGCAGCTTCAAGAGGAACCCGACTAGCGTGTTGGGTCTGCAATGGTCGGGACCATTTCGCCAGGAATTGCCCAACGAAGAAGTTGGCAAAAAACTTTGGCACTCGCCGCGGTGATTAATGAGCTTCGCGTCGAGATAGGGCGTCTCCGCGATTGTATAACAGCTCACCCGGCATTGCCAAGCAAGTGATAAAAGACAGAAATGAAGCCGAAGGATGCACTGTAGGAAAGGCAAGTGGAAAGATCGTGCCGCTAATACGGGTCATGATCGCCGGCGAAGTTTGTTTAGCAATGCTCGACAGTGGGTCGTCGATAAACCAGATAGGCGACCATTTAATGTAAATAATAAGACATGGGGGTGGGCCTTATACAACCTTATACACAGAGACTTAAGTTAGCCACCGGGCAGGCCGTTTGCAAAGGAAGGTTAAGTACGAAAGTAAAATAGGCTGGTGGCAAAATTGAACAAACATTCACGTTATTTTCAGGTCTGTGCAAAACCTATAGTTTCAGGGCGTGATTTCATAGGATAAACTAACATTTCCATACACATAAAGGAGTGCGGGTGAACTCGGGGCACAAGCCCACAGTCTGTAGTTCCATTCGATGACGGCGGAACAAGACCCACGACTACATGTCTAGCCGTATGTGACAAAGATAAAGACATCATCGTGCAAATAATGGAAGCCAGTGGTGTGCCCTGCAGAAACCGGATAGGTTTCTCTCATCAGGAGAGATCCATAAACGAACAGAAAATAATGGTACTCGACGATTGTGTCAACTAATTAATGGCCGACGACATAATAGAGCCATGAACACATCGCAGCGGATGGTCAAGTGCAACGGTAATAGTAGACAAGAAAGACGGCGGAAAATGCATGTGCATAGACTGTCGACTCTTGAACATAAAAACGAAGGTGAAACCCTATTCCATGCCACGCATTGAATAGACCCTATGTCAACTTGGGCGAGCAAAAATCTCTCTGCTTGATATAAGTCAATGATATCTCATATTACCAATTACGCGTGCGCAGAGGAGAGCTTCATCGCACAAGCTTGACCTTGCACCGAAGAGCCTTCAGGTACAAGAGACTGCCTGTCGGCCTGATTGGAAGCGGGTACACGTTCCAAAAAGTCATCAACAGAGTATTGACCAATGCTCAAAGTATTGAGCTCAGAGTGAATACGCAAAGGACTTTTTAGATGACATCTTCGTTTATTTGGAATCGTGGGAGCGTCACGTCAGACACGTCGAAGATGTCTTGCATGGACTACGGAGGGCAGGGTTGACGGTCTACCCTATGAAGGTTCAATTTTTCACCCAAACGCTCAAGTATCTTAGACACACCATCACACCCGGGACCGTGGCACCAAATCAAGACCTCGTGGCGTCTATAAAAGAGTTTAACACGCCCAAGAGTACAAAGAATATACAAATGTATATACTGGCTGGATTTTACAGAAACTATATAAAATCGTCCAGTAAAATCGCTCTCACATTGACTTAGGTACTGAAGAAGATTGTGAAATGGAAATGGCGCAGGAAGCACTCGACTCATTAAGGGACCAAATTACGGCAGACACCTGCTTAGCGTTCCCCGACACGTGTTGCTGCTTCAGTGTTACTTACATCGGCCGAGCTGTAAAAAAAGTGCAAACGAGACGCACCAAGTAACTTGATGCGCCCCGCCACTTTACAGCTCATCACATGTATATGCACGACATATAAATATATGTACACAGTGATACACACAACTCGCCGTGATCAATGTTTCCAGGCAACTGGACCCAACTTAAAGCTCACTGAACACAATTCTTCATGTACCACAGGCACCCCTCCTAACAAGTTACCTACACTTTCGATCGACTGGCCAAGTCCCTATGCTTACATAATCTAACTCATAACTAGTCTCTAACTCTGTCTCTAAACTACCATGAGCGCCTGTAGACGCCATGTGTCTGTTGTGTCACAGTGAACTCCAAGCAAGTACAGTTAATCCTTTTCAGTGCCCGGACCTTTACCTGTTCTTCGCAAAGCACAGGTAAGGCCGCAGCACGTCACAGATACACTGACGTTGACTCCTTTACAGCTGGGTTACAGAGCGTCGCTAGTGCTCCAGATGCCCAACGGTATAGAATTTCTGTTATTTTAATTCAAACTTTCGTTTCCATGACTACCGATAAGTGTCGATTTTTTTAAATTAAATGTTTAGTTCAAAAACTGGCTGCTAGGGTAATGAAGTGTTCACGACGCTTAGGTTACTTGTTGACTGTGTTACCATGGTAACCAACGCTCATCTTTGGCAAATATTTTGAAAAATAATTGTGAAATATAAGAACATTTAAATTTGAATGTAAGTACCGGATTACAAAAGATACTTTTAAAGAAATAAATAATTGATATGGATGTAACAGTATAGGTACGTGAGCAACCAAATTAAACAATTCATAACAAAAGGCTTTCTAATGATTTTAATTGGGGTTAATTAAGCAATCACATACTGCAAATGTTTTAATAAAATCTCTGGTTACTCTTAAACTGTCAAAAAGTACACTAATATATCCCAAATTCTTAGATCCAAATGGTGTGGAATCGCATCCAAATATGAGCGGACTGCTGAAAATACCGTTTAAATGGCCTGTCATTCGTAGTACATGTTGCTGCTAAATTAATTGTCTTTAATTGTAAATGAAGCAAAACGACGACTACGTATGAGATACAGAAAGTGGATTTATTTCTAAATTCACGACGCCTGTCGGAGATAAATACTTTAAAACGCTTTAAAAAGTCACTTAAGTACCTATTACCTAATCTATTAAACCAACAAACTTGTACTTTAGTTTTCTCATACTTCCTCTTGCCTGAACATTTCAACCTATGGGTTTAACATTGCTACAGTAAACTTTACCAGTATAAAGCATCTAGCACCCAATTCAAATTGAGTTCACCAAACCTTGGCTGTTACAAAATATCGTCCGACGAAGATTTCTCTGGGTTAACATTGCTGATAGGGTTGAAGCCAAGCACGCGCACGAGCTGGGCGTTACATCTGTCATCTGTCAGCTGTCAGCTGTCACCTGTCACCTGTCACATGTCAAACGAGTGAGACGTCACCGCCACCGCGCTCTGGATTCATTATCACCGAGCGCCACGCACAAGGCTAAAGCCACGATAGCTTGTTTGTAGAACGGAGTAAGCCGCCATGTTGGAAATTAATAACGCCAAAGTGCTGCCATCTAGCTGCTAATAATTATTACAGAGATGACAGGGTATTTTCAGAGATAACGCAGGTAGGATAGGGGAGATCGAAGTTAAATAGTTTCTATCATTAGCAGATTTGGTCAGAGTCGCAGCGCTAATGTCAAGCAGCGATCGATGAAATTTTTACCGACATAATTCATGGTCGCTCTGTCAGCGTCGTTTAGGGTTTTAAAAAATATAATTTTTCTTTCTCTCGCAAATTGCTCGATGCTTTTATATCAACGGTTGACATACACGAATAGACATTTTGAATTGTAATTATTTAATTGCAGAGGTTTGTAACAAAAGGTCGAACGCTAGCGCAATTGGTCGGTTACAACTGTCACCACATATTGGAGACCGCAGAACGTTTAACATTGGCACTGCGACTCTGTCTAGCTAGAAATTCTATGCTTGTAGAATTATTGTAAATATAAAAAAGAACTTAGAAAAGGAAGAAATTCAAGATTTTTTTTTATTCCTTTTTAGCGAAGATCTTATCATAAAGTCAATTTAAAATACAAATGGCGACTGACACCCAACTCACAATCTTTTGGTATAAAACAACCGAATTGAAGGTCGAGGGTCAGGTCACTCAGTGGGTTCGACAGCAGGTGGAGGTCACTCCCACCTGGAATCCCAGACAAAGCCTCCCGACGTTCTGTGCTCCTTACTAGATTGTAAGTTGAGCAGGAATTGTCCTGACTTTACTCGTGGAATTGTATCTTCCAGACGACAATATTAGGGAGGCTGGAAGCAACAGGGAAGAAAGAATAGCCTTGCTTTAAATACAGGAAAAGCGATATTCTTAGTAAAGTCATAGTTTTTTCAAAACATATTAAAGATTTTGCTAGAAAACGCGTGTCTGGTGTCTGGTGATCTGTTTAGGTTAATTGATTGATTATTGGTGTTTAACGACGCATTGTTTTGACATCTGGCCATGCGGCACTGGTCTAATGGCATCGGTGAATGAGTTGATGATTATGAGGATGATGATGCACCTAACCTAGCCTAGAAGGGAGGAGGGATAACCCGGTGCCAGCACGTAGCCTACTCCTGTTGATGAGCACCAAGGGGACCACCGGCTTAACGTCTCTTCCGATGGACGGCACAACGCGAACCACAAATCCATGCTGTCGAGAGGTTGATAAGCAAGGCGAGTGAAGTTGCTAAACTAACTTTCATCCCTCCAACCTCTCTCCCGAACAGAACTGGTCATGTGTATGGTGGTCACCCATCCAATACCTGACCCAGCGCAGTGTTGCTTAACTTCGGTGATCTCACGAGGACCGGTGTTTTCAAAACGCCAAACCGTTTGGCAGGTCATCGAAATTCCCCAAGCAAAATACAACTTAATCGTCACGGCCTCTGAACTGTACGACATCGCTTTGCTCGCTACACTTGCCACGGACTGTCTTCCCATCAAAGTCCCGGTGGTAAGAACAGTTTCTACGCCATGTGGAGAGGTTTGTTTGTTTGTTTATTGTTTATTTTCCATTGTAAAAAATGATTACATGCCATGATCGTTGTCACATAAAACAGTAAAAACAGGCTTTGGAAATTGTCAATTGCTAATTAAAATTTGTACATTGATCATTTTTGTTCTTTCACACAATATTTACAATCGCAACCATTCAGACTAGTATATTCTAAGATAGTGTAAAACGAATGTTGAATTAAAAAATCTTTGACCATTCCTTTAAAGCTTTCCATGCTAATTGTTTTTTCCTTTATCTTGCGGGGTAATTTATTGTATAAAATTGGTCCCATAAATGTTACATTCTTTCTCCCTATTTCTAACAAGCTTTTTTTTTGTCGTATATCGTCTTTTTTTCTAGTATTTTTATTGTGAATATTTTTGTTTTCTTGAAACATGGTCGGGTTGTCTCTAACATATAAAATTGTCTCTAGTATATAAAGGGAAGGTAATGTCAGTATGTTAAGGTCTTTGAACGCTTTTCTGCATGTGCCTCTTTTCATGATTTTTCCAAGTATTCTTATTGCCCTTTTTTGTTTAATGAATATTTTGTTGGACTCGGCTGATATTCCCCATACCATTATCCCATAATTTAATTTCGACTGTATATATGCGTGATACATTAATTTTAGTGTATTTTTGCTAACTTGATGAGATAGTCTTTGTAACATGAAGGATGCTGTGGCTAACCTTTTGTGCCTTCTTTTGTGCCTTCAGGCTGGGGTCAAGTAGTTTGCCTCGCAGACCTATCGAGGGTGGGGGGCGAGGGGGGGGGGGAGTTGCTGGAAAGTTGGGGAGTCTCGAGACGGACGAGATTGAAAGATATTGACAAACTCTGTCGGCAAACTAGCAAGTGACGTCATGGTGTCACGGTGGGGTTGGGGTTGGGGTTGGGGTCTTAGCATGTTGTCCAGGTTCGGACTTGAGGCTCCGTCTTGTTTCAAAAGATATTATATGACTTAGCTTTGGTCTTGACTTGATATTAGTCGTCGGGATATTAAACTTTCGAGCTCTTGACATTATGAGAATGCAAGGATTCCTGGCAAAGATCTCGAGGATTTTTAGATTTCAAGATTGAAAGGTTTTAAGACTTCAAAGTTTGAAATATTTGAGAATTCACGATCTCGCACTTTCGAGAATTTAGGGTTTTCAGGCTTCTCGCTTCAAACGATACAAAATTCCGAGATTCCAGGGCTTGCAGAATTCAAGTATTTTCCAGGTATAATAATAATCCAGGTACTCTAGACCCGTGACAAGAAAGCAAACAAATCTTCCAGCCGCAGGACCCAGGTGTTCGCGAAGTCACGGCGACACGCGATACGTCACACTCTAAGAAACTACCATCTTCTGTCCCACTTCCCACCAGCCTGGCTCTAGAAATAAAAGCCCCGCCAAAATGTACGCTTACTCCACGATTCTCAAGGACACCGTGCTCGAGATCTGCCCCTCCCCCTGGCGGCCCATTGGCTAGGATTAGCCCCGAGCTACAGATTCGATGGCCAGGCACGTAGCAACGGAGGGGACTCCTACCTCCCTGCTCTTGTTAACTTGGACTAAGAAAATATCAAGTTAATTATCTCTCACTGACAAATTAAGACAGAATTTTACGACGCCACACGCCAGGACCGTTGGCTGGAATCTACCAGCATAGAGTTTACAGATTTAGTCAGAACCTCAGCGCTAATATTCTGTAAGTTTAATGTTTTATAATGCTCATGTTCTATCATATAAATGGCTGCCGGCATGGCCTAGAAAAGACAGTTCTCCGAGTGTGTTTTGGACTATTTTAACACGATTTGGCGAAGTGGTTCAGAGCTGTGGGTAGATTTTCGCTGACTTGCGGTCCTAAAAAAGGACCTAAAAAGGCTTTTATATCCTTTTGAGACTTTTTACGTCCTTTTTATGACCACAAGTCAGTTCGAACAGAGCGAATCCGTAAAATTCGACAACAATTTGAACAAGGTTATCTGTTGGCTATACCACTGTCTCGTATGTGTATGAGGTACAGTGCTCGGAGGGTGCTAAAAGAATCTGAACCGGAAATGACTGACGGCACGCTTGACGTGTTCTAGGATCCTGAAGATTGCATAAAATTCCGCTTTTTAGTCGCTACAGATGGAGTCCAGCCTGAAGCTCACTCTCGTATTGATGATGACCAATGCACACCCCACCTTCGAGCTTTGACCCATCTGTATGGATTCTGATGTGCTCCATAAAAGAGTCGAAACAAACTGCCGAACAGCTAACACGGGTGGGCTGATCTTTGCCTTGATGTGCACTGGCTTATCTAGAGACCTGGGTGCCACCCGGTCAGTTCTGATGTAGGTTCATACCAAGACTCTCGAGGAGTCGAAAGACTCTGATTCCTACCGGTCTTGTGGCTCGTCACCTTCAGTGAAAGACGAGGCGGTGTATAGTTTTGAAGACCGTTAAAAATTTCGAATGTCTTAACATGCTGCAAAGCTTGGTGATTTAGCCACACGTTTGCCAGAGGTGCCTCTCCTGAAAGACTTTGAGTTGGAAATGGTTGCGGATGAGTTCTAAACCAAGTGAAGTGTCCTTCTCTGTCCTAAAGACCGTTACCAGCTCCCAGTCTTCAAGAGCAGGTTGTAGATGTTCTGATTGTCATTTTGAACGTCTATGTATTTCCGCCCCGCCATTTTTTTTGCCTTTTGGAAGGCAGCGGAGTATTTCGCCAAGCAAGATATTTTTTCCAGAATATCTGTTTACTATTCTGGGGTAGTGCCCAAAACACCGTTAGACATCAGTTCAGAAATGGGTCTAAAACGCGATTTCGCTGAGATTTTCCGTATATACTTTCAAACACTTTAAACGTTGGCTTCAGACATGTGGGCAGTGATGGCGGATACGTATTGCTGTCACGAGTTTCTTTGTGCCATCTTAATGGTGAGACGAGTTTTTGCACGAACTACGAGGTTGTCTAGCGTGGGACGTGGGAAGAATACAGCGACAGTTTTACTCCTCGCAAGTATCTTGTCTTTGCAGTCCGGACAAGGCGACACGTGCGTGACATGGATTCTCTAGCTGCATGGACGATCACCTCAGTGAAGTTATCAACGTGAACTTCAACGTCAGTGAAGTTAGTGTCGCCAAACGCAGCCAGCTCGTTTTTGCGCTTGTAATATTTAAGGTAGTGTACAATTCACAGCCTTGCCTTGACCAATGAAGAACAATCAACTTAACCGATTAGCAAGTGGAGTTTACGTTTGTAACATAACGGTGGTACAGATTCAAAATTTTGGTTCAGTTCAATGATCAGGAAACGTGGTTTCAAAGTATTTGTCTTGCATTTTTATAATCTCCTCTAAGAGTGGACGCCGACGTTTATTTTAATTAATTATAGGGCAGGGCGATTTTTTTGGGGTTTGGGGGTCAATACGCTTCGGTTTGTGTTTCATAATCCGGGTCTGTGCCTACCACGAAGCCTAACAAGTGGATTTCAGCAGAGTTTTCGCAAAATTGTCAATTTAAAAAAAGCTATTTAGTAGATTAGCTAAAAAAACGCAGGCGTTCTAAAAAGCAAACAAAAAATTGTGCCCTTAAAATGTCATCGAAATCGTGACTATCGTTTGGTATATATATTTATATGTATTTGGTAATCGTGACTGGTAGAGCAAAATCCCTTAATACGGTTAAGTTATCCTTCGAATGTAGGTCAACTCTCCCCTTGATAGCCCTATTCTCGCGAACATTCCATCCCAAGAGGCAAGTACACTTTTATAAACGTTACCACAAACAAGAAAACGCAAAAATTCTGTTTACATGCGTCAATTCCCTCTGCGAAAGTCGCTCCCATCCGCCAAACACATAAAACCGTTCGGTAATCACGGCGAGCTGCCGTCAAAGGTAAGTCTTTAACCCCATGTCGTAACCCGAAGTTACGAGCATGTATGAACATCAAGTAGCTAAGTATTAAAACTGTCAATTTGCTTGGTGTTTTATGGTGGAACAACCGCCCGCTTCATTAAGAGATTCGCTACCTGAAAGTCATTCTTTATTAGTGGTCACCTAACCCAGCGCAGAGTTGCTTAACTTCGATCCCTCCAACCTCTCTCCTGAACGGAACTGGTCTTGTGCATTGCAGTCACCCATTCAACGCCTGACCCAGCGCAGTGTAGCTTAACCTAACATAACCTTAATAAAACTGTCTTTCGACACCTACCTGGCAGCTCCAGGAAGTTCGAGGTGCGACGCTGACGCCCCCGCGGATTGTTCATGAAGCTGTTGAGAGGGCCGATGTCCTCGTTGGACGCCAATGTGGAGGCGATGCCCGACGCCACCGAGTCGCGGCTCCCGCGTCGAGACGCCAAGTAAGCCAGTCCGCCACCTGTGAGAGGGTTAGCTCCTGATTAAACTAGCCTGGGATGACTGGAACCAAGGGTGAACCCGGTACCCACAAGCAGCCAGCAAGCTCCTGTCCAACAGCACCAAGGACCGGCCACCGCTTAGCCTTGTCCCTTTGACACACTGTGTTGGCTGCTCCTGTCCAACAGCACCAAGGAACGGCCACCGCTTAGCCTTGTCCTTTTGACACACTGTGTTAGTTGCTCCTGTCCAACGGCAACAGCACCAAGGACCGGCCACCACTTAGCCTTGTCACTTTGACACACTGTGTTGACTGCTCCTGTCCAACAGCACCAAGGACCGGTTACCGTTTAGACTTGTCTCTTTGACACACTGTGTTGGCTGCTCCTGTCAAACAGCACCAAGGACCGGCCACCGCTTAGACTTGTCCCTTTGACACACTGTGTTGGCTGCTCCTGTCCAACAGCACCAAGGACCGGCCACCGCTTAGCCTTGTCACTTTGACACACTGTGTTGGTTGCTCCTGTCTAACAGCACCAAGGACCGGCCACCGCTTAGCCTTGTCACTTTGACACACTGTGTTAGCGTTGTCCCTATGGCACTGGTCTAAAGGCTATCTGTGAATGACAAGCTAATGATGAAATTTGCCTGGCATGGTCGAAAGCCGAGGATGATAATGACGGTTCAAAAGGGCATTGCCGATGGACACTCATGACGTCATACCAGAACGCCATACCGAAAAGGCCAGCATCTCCACACACTCTGGTAAATAGTGCGGTCGCCTGCCGCAGACGGCGTTTGGCGCTAGTACCTAACTATCTGAGTCAACAACAGACGACAAAGTCCACATTTGCCCTCTCCCTCCTCCACCGCCTCTTCAGCAACGCGTTTGTCTGTCTTTCAGCTAATTCGCTTGTCCAATCAGCTGTCCCTTAATGGTGAGGGGGGGGGGGAGGGGTAGTGTTTGCTCACCGCCACTTTGTTCGTTCGACGCTAGTAAAGTTTGCAAAGCGCTGTCGACAATCCGGGTGGCGCTGACAGAGATAAGAAACCGTCTATTTTTGTAAGGCTGGATTAATTACTAGAAGGCGTGTCAAACGCCAACTGTTAATTAAGGCGTCAAAGCGGCCACAAAACATGAAAAAAAAACTTAAAACTGTGAATAAAACTGGAATTCAAAGATTTACGGGGCTGTGATTTAGACACGGTACGTCTCAATGCGATTGGCTTGTTTGTTAAATTTGGTTTGGGTTTGTTAAGTTTTTTGAAATGTATAAGGAATTGAATTTTACAAAAAAAATTTAAAGATCTTGTAAAAACCGATAAGACAAATTCGTTCTGGCCAATATTAGGCACCAAAAAAGCAGATTTTAGGTAAGAAATTTCGAAAGTAACCTGCAAATTTCATCCAAATCGTTTAAGCCTTTCGGTAAAGAGCATTTAAACAAACAAAAAACTCGTATTTCTTTCTTTATCGGGAGTCAAACTTTTTCCATTTAAGTAAAACATTATCAAATTAAACTCAGCCTCAGCAGAAAATAAACCAAGCTGTCATATGTTTGCACCCCTGAACGCAACCCGCAGAGCAAACCCGGCACCTCCACCAGCCAACCAAGAATTGCCAACTCAAAGTGTCATGGCCGCCGCCGAGTTGTGTCCACGCAGATATAAGCAAGTCGGTGCTAGAAACGAGTCTAACCAAGGACCGAAACTCGGCGGAGTCGGAGATTCTAGTCTTCACTTGTTAAACTCGCTAACGACCTGGGAAAGCTCGATCCAATTAGCGGACACTCGAGTAGGAGACTTCTTTACCGACAGGCACGATGTGCCGACAGCGCATAGCCTACTGGAAACCTGTCACAGCGCGAGCAAAAAAAAACAGAATCCCACTTCTAGATTTTTGTTTCTGTGTTTTTTTTTCGCTGTCTGTCAGTACCTTTGTATTAAATTACCAGAAAACATTCGAAACCTTTGATTTTAGATCTGCTACATTTTTTTTTAACAATTGGCCTGCTAACAAAAACTATTTGGAATGGGTTTTGAATGCTAAGTAAAGGACAACTAAATTTCCCGACGTTTCGTAACATGTACTAGCTACTTCTTCAAGGGTAAGAGCAGTCCTGACAATTTTCCGATTACAAAAGAACCACGCTCAACTCTCTACCTGAGGAAATTCAGATAGCCAAAGACAAAAGAAACTTAAAGGCTCTTTCAAAAACTTATCTTCCTGACAAAATATTTTATAATGTAAAGGAACTTGTACCACATTGACATCTCGTTTAAAATTAACAACCTGACGTAGTCGACACATTGTTGTAATGTACATATAGACTGAATAAAAAATACAAATACCTACATATACATAAAATTATAACAATTACCTAGTTCAAGTATCCTAAATGCATCTAAATAAAATAATCGGGTCAATAACTTAAAAACTGGTTTTTGTTTAACCCTTTCGTGGCCAGCGGCAATACGGTATTTCCACCTCTAATTAAAATCGCTGAGTAATATTATTTGGATATATATATTTTCGAGTGATGAAAGGTATTTTAGGTAACAGGGGGACTGCTTTGAAATAGGAAACTGTTTCATTGACCAGTCGAGGACTCACCCTTGATGCTGGTCGCACGTGCACGCGGTGACGAGGGTCTGCTCAGCGATGTGTGAGTGGTGGCACATTCCTCGTCCAAGTCAGTCAGGTCGGAGGTCGATCTGTGAAAGGGGAGGGCGTTACACAGGCACGACACTGGTTTGCCAATTAGTCAAGAGTCTCAACACCTATGTGAAACTATCATTGTTAACCTGTCTAAAATTTACCAAAAAAAAAAGAGGTCGCCCAGTAAAGCAGTCACTGAAGTTTTGAGTATTTAAAATGTTGTTATTTCTTGTAGATTACTCGTTTTTGAGACTGATTTCCGCTCAATTAACATTTAATTTTTGTTTGGAATTTAAACTCAACAATGTATGTGGGTAAATGATGAAAATGTCAATGTAAAACCCCTTTTTTTAAACGTTTTAGAACACTGACCATGCCATGTATTTTTATGTGTAATGCCATTTTGTGCATAGTGAATCATTTTAACGGTAATGATGCACATTAAATTGACAAAGCACGACCCGTTATACGCTGGGCCAAAACTAGTCAATGCAATGCCGGCATCGATGCAAAAGCTAGTCAACACAACTAAATTTGAAAACAATCTGAATTTGTACCTGATCGATACTTGTTTTTATAGTGTAAGCGAGTACTGCGAACAATTGTTTTGTGATTTATGATACCGACTGTCTTTATATCATGTGTTTATTGCTTATTGAAAATAAAACATATTCTTATTATGAAATTTATGTGATATGTCAGTGACTGTAATTCTACGCATAGATATTTGACAGGAAATATTCATGTATTAAAACTAAGAAAAAACACATCAAAATTCGAAAAAATATCCTTTGACAGTAAGTTTAAAGCTATACAACGAAGCACTGGCTATTTGCAACATGAAGACCAAAGAATCAAACGAATATAAATTAAAAAAATGTTTTAAAAAACTTTCTTATTGTAAATGTATTTTATTCAACTGACCAATTTCAATCTGTTGACACGAATTTACCATATGTATCTCAAAATCTGTATTTAAATTGACAAGTCTCTTACCTTATGGTCAATCGTGATAATAAAAAAAAAATAAAAAAAAAAAAATAAATGTATATATATTGACATTGATATTGCTATCGATTACAATATTGATCCATATCAATAATATCGGTGTCAATGTCGATATCAATATGTATATCAAACGTTGAGGCTAGCACGCATAAAGATTAATTGCCCGTAAACCAGTCTCAAATGCGAGTAATCAGCGAGAAATAACGAAATGAAATTTCTTAACACTCAAAACGACAGTGACTCCATCTCTGACCGACCACCTCTTTTTTTGTCGGTACAGCAGTCATCAGTCAGTAATTTTCGCGAAGACAGTTTAACATTAGCGCCGGGACTCTGACTAAGCCTGTAAACCCAATGACAGGACGTTTAACATTAGCGCTGTGACTCTGACTAAACCTGTAAACCCAATGACAGGACGTTTAACATAAGCGCTGGGACTCTGACTAAACCTGTAAACCCAATGACAGGACGTTTAACATAAGCACTGGGACTCTGACTAAACCTGTAAACCCAATGAAAGGACGTTTAACATAAGCGCTGTGACTCTGACTAAACCTGTAAACCCAATGACAGGACGTTTAACATTAGCGCCTCTGACTAAACCTGTAAACCCAATGACAGGCCGTTTAACATTAGCGCTGTGACTCTGACTAAACCTGTAAACCCAATGACAGGACGTTTAACATTAGCGCTGTGACTCTGACTAAACCTGTAAACCCAATGACAGGACGTTTAACATTAGCGCCGGGACTCTGACTAAACCTGTAAACCCAATCGCAGGACGTTTAACATTAGCGCTGTGACTCTGACTAAACCTGTAAACCCAATGACAGGACGTTTAACATCAGCGCCGGGACTCTGACTAAACCTGTAAACCCAATCGCAGGACGTTTAACATTAGCGCTGTGACTCTGACTAAAACTGTAAACCCAATGACAGTACGTTTAACATTAGTGCTGTGACTCTGACTAAACCTGTAAACCCAATCGCAGGACGTTTAACATTAGCCCTGTGACTCTGACTAAACCTGTAAACCCAATCGCAGGACGTTTAACATTAGCGCTGTGACTTTGACTAAACCTGTAAACCCAATGACAGGACGTTTAACATTAGCGCTGTGACTCTGACTAAACCTGTAAACCCAATCGCAGGACGTTTAACATTAGCGCTGTGACTCTGACTAAACCTGTAAACCCAATGACAGTACGTTTAACATTAGCGCTGTGACTCTGACTAAACCTGTAAACCCAATCGCTGGACGTTTAACATTAGCGCTGTGACTCTGACTAAACCTGTAAACCCAATGACAGTACGTTTAACATTAGCGCTGTGACTCTCACTAAACCTGTAAACCTAATCGCAGGACGTTTAACATTAGCGCTGTGACTCTGACTAAACCTGTAAACCCAATGACAGGACGTTTAACATTAGCGCTGTGACTCTGACTAAACATGTAAACCCAATGACAGGACGTTTAACATTAACATTAGCGTGACTCTGACTAAACCTGTAAACCCAATCGCAGGACGTTTAACATTAGCGCTGTGACTCTGACTAAACCTGTAAACCCAATGACAGGACGTTTAACATTAGCGCTGTGACTCTGACTAAACCTGTAAACCCAATGATAAAATTTAACCAAATGCCTCACCTTCTGGACCTTCCGCCAGCTGACGAAGAGAGTGCGCTGCCTTCGCTCGACCTGCGCGCGCACCCCGTGGAGTCACGTCGCGCAGCCGCAGAGCTGCTAGACGAGGCCACGGAGCTGCGCGTGCATAGCGCAAACTCTGGCGCAGGGCTGCGCGGGCTGCGCGGACTGCGCGGACCAGGCGAGAAGGCAAAGTGCGACTGGCCGCTTGAGGGACTCTGTGGACCAATGGGATTTGTTTTTGTGCAGCCAATTTAAATGACTTATAGTTAATAAATGTAGAAATATTTCGCGGATACACTTTAAAAAAAGGGTCAAACTGTGGTAGTTTGTTGTTAAGTCCTCTCATCGATTAAACGGCTTATCTTGACGAGGATAGTATTTCTAATTAGAGATAACAACTTTGGGGTCAGCATAGAAGTGCTGTCACCGAATATGTTGTATCGTGAATCGTGCAGTCAGTATCACATAACCTAATCAAAAGAAAACTTGCGGCTTTTCAATTTTTGTAAATTAATTAAAACAAGGACTTCGCGGTGCGATGTTTAGTGTTGATAAAATGTGATACAGATAAATTGCATGGATCAAAGCAAAACAGCAAAAATCTACTAAATTAAGTCGGGAATTTGCGAATAAAAAGAGAAAGAAAACACGTAACGGGCTCAGAAACTTAACAACTACTTAATTTTGATGTAATTCAATTCGCAATGTTTAGTGAAAAAAATATCAAATACTTTTGTTTGTGCTTCAAAAGGTTTATAAATAATCTGAAAAAGGTCGTACATTTTGAATAGTTTCAAAACTCTTTGACCGATATTGCTGAAAAACGCAGAGAGTCTAAGTTTTAAACACAAAAATATTCTCAGCAAATTTCGTTTAAATCGAAGCAGGCGTTTGGTTGCTACAGCGCGAACAAAAACGCAAACAAAAATAGACAAGTAATAACAAGTGATTTTTTTCTGGAGTAAAAAAATAGAAGACTTTGCTCCGCTCGCTTTTCTCATCAATTATTGTATTTCATTGCGCTTCAGACATTTAATAAAGTAATTAACATTCAAATGGTGATGCAATTGGCAAAATGACAATAATGTTCACATTTTCAGATGTAAATCATAGAAATGGGTACCTACGATGCTAGAAATATTCTTATATGTGGTAGAAAAGATAAGATTTCCACTACAAATTCTAGTCGATGTTGAATCGCAGTTTTTTTGTGCGTCAATATCGCTTCTATGAGACATTTTGCTATCGAAATACTTCGACGATAAAATATTATTCTTCATTAGGTCTGATAATAAAAGCAATGAGTTCAATACCCTCGGCGACGAGGTTGAATCAACAAATCACCTTGCAAAATAAAGCATACAGATAATGTGATTTGCTAGAGAGAGACAGTCCATGTTTGGGGGTCACATACCCTTGTGCGGGCGTTAGAAAGTCAGTTTTAATTTGTTTAACATTTTTTTCAAAAACAAAATGCGAGCTTTTTTAAAGAGTAAGCGCCGATTCGAGACAAAATAATGTTTTCGTAAGACGCTTGGTTCGCGTTTTGCAAGCTACTGATTGGTACTCATAAAGAATCCGTTATTCAGTGGTCCGTTAAGTTATTAACAAACTGTTAACTAGCTAAACATATTCTGAATGGCTGTTACCTGCCAAATAAACAATATTATGTCTGTTAGATTCTCAGCCAATAACTAAAAAACGAGTGATTACGGTGTTAATGAAGATCCGTAGCTAACATATATTTCAAAAGTAAAACTTACTCTTGCCTCAAGATATGGCCTTTCTGCATCTAACAGCTTTTTAAATTTCAAAATAAGCCACATTTGTTGGGGTTTTTTTAGCATTGTGGGGGATTTTTGCATGGGGATGGAACTTCTCTGAGTAGATAGTTTGTATATTTGTAAGTGAGGCATACGGGCTTCGGCCAGGGGGCCATCGGCATGATAGGTGGTCGGAGTTGCCATGGGCAGAGATAAGTTTCCTGGTTTCCTGGGGTTTTCTATTAACACAGCTCCGTGTTGTATTGAATTGTGTAAAGCAGCGATAAGGAGTGATAACAGGTAGACTTGGCGACACCTACTTCAAGTACTTATGAACTGCAAGCTTTGAAACGTTTGGAAAGCCATGCCTTGAGCTGGACAACAGCATGAGCTGCAAGCTTTAAAACGTTTGGCAAGTCATGCCTTGTGCTGAACAACAGCATGGGCTGCAAGCTTTGTTTGGCAAGCCATGCCTTGAGCTGGACAACAACATAAGCTGCAAGCTTTGAAACATTTGGCAAGCTATGCCTTGAGTTGGGGTTGCATGAATCTCACCTGTGGCCCAAATTGCCGCGGCGACTGGGCGCTGTTGCCCGACGGCGGGAAGAACGGAAAGTGTGTCGGGGACTTCGGCGTCCTCGGGGAGCGGCACTCCGGGCCCGGACTGTTGACTGCCATGGCCGCCACGGCGCTAGTGTCGCCCTTGGAGGACTCCTGGCGGCACTGACAGCATGGGGACTTGTCGAGCAAGGGGTTTGTGGTCGTCGATCACCCTAAGACTTCGACATCGAGACGTGTAGGATCCTCGTTTAGGCCTTTGAGCTCGCTGCTCGTTGCTATCGTTACCGATAGATCTGTGAGTCTAGTTGTATCTTCTACGGAGACATCAAAGCAGGTTTTATCGAAGGTATTTGACGCTAACCTTCGTGAAGGACGTGGTAAAAACTATACAGGTTGAACGCGGAACGCTCTTAAATAGACGATGACCACCTTAAGTCGTTGAAATTGAGCACCGTTAGGTATTTTGGAAAGACGTAAAGAACTTTACCCAAAGAAAAAAAAAAAAAAAAAAAAAAAAAAACACGCACACGTTTAAGAGAAAAGGTTGGTCTGCTGCGAAAATAATTTGCACAAAAGTCACTTGACCCTCTTTTTTTTTACACTGCCGAACTCGATTCTGATTTAGTTTTAACCATCTCGCTTCAGTAAAAAAACAAGAGTCCCGAAAAAAACTTAATTCACTGAATCAAACTTAGGACATTGGCCAATCAAGAATTCGAACCACGTCCCTCGGAGTACGACTTGCTCTGGTGCTGCGTTTGCTCACCTCGGCAGGATCCAGGTGGCCGAGCGCCGAGCAACTGGTTGCCAACACACACGTGCGACCTACGCGTCGACGGCGTCGTCGGCGTCGCGACGTCTGCTGGCGACGCCGAATCGACGGCGACTGGTCTGTCCCGGCCACGCAGAGCTGCCAACCGCTCCACGCCGAAATCACTGCCTTATTGATTTGTAGTCGCACGGGACGCTCGGGTCGGTCGCACTCGAGGATGACGCCGTCATTTCCTGTTGTTAGCACCAGGTGTGTGCTAGGGGGGAGGGGGGGGGGGGCGTTTGGCTGGCTTTGTGGACTTCCGGCTTCATGGGCGGCCGAGGGTGGTGTTTACCGTTAAGAAAAAAAAAGTTAACAGCGTGTTAAATGATTAAAGTACTGACCCAGACAGGGCGCTGCCAGGCTAAGCAGTGGCCGGCTCATGGTTTTGTTGAAAAAAAGAACCAAGATCATCCTCGGCTCTCTTCCATGCCAGGCTAGCTTCATCATCAGCCTGTCATTCACCGACAACCAAAAGACCAATGACTCATGGGCAGAAGCAGCTAACACAGTCCATCAAAAGGACAGGGCTAAGCGGTGGCCGGTCCTTGGTGCTGTTGGACAGGAGCGACCAACACAGTGTGTCAAAGGGACAAGGCTAAGCGGTAGCCGGTCCTTGGTGCTGTTGGACAGGAGCAGCCAACACAGTGTGTTAAAGTGACAAGGCTAAGCGGTGGCCGGTCCTTGGTTCTGTTGGACAGGAGCGACCAACACAGTGTGTCAAAGGGACAAGGCTAAGCGGTGGCCGGTCCTTGGTGCTGTTGGACAGGAGCAGCTAACACAGTGTGACAAAGGGACAAGGCTAAGCAGTGGCCGGTCCTTGGTGCTGTTGGACAGGAGCAGCCAACACAGTGTGTCAAAGGGACAAAGGGACAGGAGCAGCCTGCGTACCGGCACCAGGATCACTCTCGGCGCTCTGCCAGGCCAGACTCGCTTCAAGGGTCGCGCTGTGGCCCAGATAGGCTGCAGCCTTCTGCGAATGACAGCCCCCCCCCCCCCCCCTTCCACCCATAGCACCGCCAAGTGTCGACCCGGTCAGCTGCGCGCGCCGCTTTTACCGGCAACAGGTAGCTCGATTCGCGGTGTGGGAGGCGATTTCGACCTGAGCTGGAGTGCCCCCGAAAGGCCGAGAACGGCAAACTTCAATAAAACCCCAAAATTTCAGGTAATTTTGATGTGTACTTGCCTACTCCAACCCCTTCGATGGTTCTTTTTAAGGGCGACCAATCCTGTATCTTGAGGATCAGCTCCGTGATCCTTCGTGTTTCTTCGGTTTGGACTTAAATTTGACGGATCTAAGAGAAACTAGCCTGTGTAAGCCTGGTTTTAACACAATAGGCCCTCAAACCTCCCTCCCTAGCAAAACTGGCCGTGAGAATGACGGACACCCATCCAACACGATACAGCGCAGTGTTGCTTAACTTTCATCCCTCCAACCTCTCTCCCGAACAGAACTGGCCGTGTGCATGGTGGTCACCCATCCAACACCTGATACAGCGCAGTGTTGCTTAACTTTATTCCCTCCAACCTCTCTCCCGAACAGAACTGGCCGTGTGCATGGTGGTCACCCACTCAACGCCTGACACAGCGCAGTGTTGCTTAACTTTAAAAATCAGTGTAATAAACATACCATACCTCTGTGGTCTCTCTGAAAACCCCGACCACCAAAAGAGATCGGTTTTCCCAAAATTAGGCTGGCCACGGAAAATGCTGGGAAACTGATTTGCATGGTAAATTATACAGCCCGTGGGTCTCTCACCACGGCAGGCAGTGCAGTGACGACCACGTGAAACAGTCAAGGGTTAGAGGTCAGTTTGCTGTCACGAGAGCTGTGGTACGGGAAGAGTGGGCGAGATGCTCTTGGCGGTCATTTTTGGGGTGATCGGCTCGCCATTGTGGGGTTTAGCGGCACGGCAGCTTTTAGGCTATGTGTGCCGAGAACTTGATTACAAATAAAAATGCTTCAAGAAGGACGCAATGTTTTTATAATAAATCCAACTATAAATCCAAATCATCCACTCATTCAACGACGTCATTAGACCAGTGCCGCATGGCCAGAAGTCAAAACAGTGATTATTATGGACTGATTATACATAAAAGGAATATTTGTACCTGTGGGCCTGTATGAGCCTGTTGTAAATAAAACAGAAATAAAAAACGTATTCCGATGTGATGAATTTCCACGTGGCATTGACCAAGGCGACAGAGGGACAGGTAGATATTAATCAATTGACTGATTTGAGGAGCTGGACTGGAAAAATGTGCATCCAAACCAGGAACCAAACCCGGGACCTCCCAATTGCCAGTCGGGTGCTCTACCAACTGAGCTATCCGGGCACACAGATTCTAGTTTTGCGGGATGGGATAAGATGAGGGATCCCCACACGGTATCGACGAGATCGTAGCAACTCTAGAATAGGATGCTAATTCAATGAGCAATGGACCTCGAATCTCGTTTTTATCAAGATCGACGGTTGTTGCAGAGTATTTGGTTTTTCTGGTTTTTTCCTATAGGGAGCTGCCAGTAAGCGATAGATGTTACTATTTGTGATGTTTAACGACGCACTGTTTTCACATCTGGCCATGCTGCACTGGTCATAATGGCGTCGGTGAATGAGTGGGTGATGATGATGATGAACCTAACCTAGCCTAGAAGAAAGGAGGGGAACACCGGTGCCGGCACGTAGCCTACTTCTATCGAAGAGCACTAAGGGGCCCACCGGCTTAACGTCCCTTCCGAAGGACGGTACAACTCGAACAGCAGGATTCCTTCACAAATCCATGCTGTTGAGAGGTTGATAAGCAAGGCGAGTGAAGGTTCTATACTAACTTGCATCCCTCCAACCTCTCTCCCGAACAGAACTGGTCATGTGTATGATGGTCACCCATCCAATACCTGACTCAGCGCAGTGTTGCTTAACTTCAGTGATCTCATGAGAACCAGTAAGCGATGGATGGAAAGAAAGATAGACAACAAAAATTTAAAACCGAACCGGGTTGTTGCACTGATTTAAATCTCTCTAACTTCTCTACCGAACAATTCGAGCATACAGTATTCCGACAGTATTTGTACTGAAGCCATGTTTGCAGTTCCGCCTCTCCGCACCGTGTCAAAGCTCTCTGTTAGGTACATGCATCCTGGTGGTCGCTGAGAGATGACGTAATTACAGACACTGCGAGGCCCGACATCGATTGAAATCCCCCCCCCCCCCCCCCCCACCCTAACGAGCACCTCACTGGGGACAGGTTATAATTAACGCCTACAGCCGCCAACATTTCATCGACGGCAATATCTGCGCCAGGCTTCTGAGTCTGGAGCTGGTATGAAATGTGTTCACTTGGGCTTCGCGAACGCAATTAAAGTTGTTTTGTAGATGGTCGTTGCTCTTATTGTTTTTAGACTAACCCTAGCACTAGTTTTGACAAAAACTAATTTAACTGGGTTTTGAATGCTAAGTCAATTACAACTTAATTTCCCAACATTGGATAACTTGTACCTGTCATTGAGGGTAAAAGCAGTCCTGGCAATTTTTCAATTGTTCCGTTTTTGGCTAGTTTTTTTTTTCTTTGGAAAGGTACTCCTTTTTGCTTTTTTTGGTTCTTTCGGTCTCCCAAAGGCTCTTCCTAATTCTTACTGTACCTACACATTTTGCTATGGATACTAGGTCTACAAATTTCAGCCCGTCTTGAACTATTTTATGCACATTCTGATTACATTTTTTTTTAAATATCGATTTAAAACAAAATCTACGTGCAGATTTGCAAAATTTACACAAAATATCCACCAAATTTATTTCAAATTGGTCTGACCGTTTGGACGGTGAAGAGAAAATAAATAAATTTATTTTTCGGTGAGTTAAATTGAGCCTTTACTTTGCTCGCTAAGCTCGTCCAGAAATTAACTAATTTTCCCGAAGTTTCGTAAGCCTGTTAGTTTATCACGAGTAAAAGCAGGTGATTCCTATGAATTTATTATGTAACATAACCTTATAAAGCAACAGGCATACGTTGGGGGATGTACTTAGCATTCAAAACCCAGATTTTAATTGTTTTTTTTTCGATCGCTTGTAAATAAGTGAAATCTTTCGGCCAAACACTCGCCAAATTGCACAAGTAGACTTGTTTTGAACAGTTTAAGCCGACGAAAATAAATCAATTAGAAATCAACTTGGGTTGATGACCTTGGACTGCTTGACAGTGCTGGACAGTCAATTCTTGTGCACCCTTCTATGTATGTTTTAACTTCTCCAGTGGCATAATGTTGAACAAAACGAGGTTCTATATGGTTTTATGCCGTTCAATGGGGTGAGGGGAGTATTTAACTAAAAAATATATATAATTGTATCAAATTCTGGTATCATTTACAGCTACACAAACTTCGGATTTTGTGTCTTCTTTTCTCAGGGTGCATGGGTTTTTTCATCAACATATCTATTTTAAATTGGTTATATTGGTAAAATTGATTAATTTCCATGAAACACCTAAGCAATTGAAGTGCGGGTATGAACTAACTGTAAATAAATAATGAGTGGACTGCGTTCACCCACGTGCATTGACCACTACATCATATCAACACCATTTGAATCGTGGAAGAAACTAAATAAGCAGATAAATTCAGTTATCAACGCCTGGTATCTAGACAAACCCGCCATGCACGCGTGTATCATCGGTTGCATACCCTCAAAGACACTTTTCTAGCTGGTGTAATACGCAGGCGCACTGGAAGGGCAGCGTGTCTTGACCCCACCTAATAAGTTTCAAGTCCGTCGATAGAAATGTAATATTTCAGAAATGATGATTTCCTGGGCGAGTTTCCAGAGTTGTGTCTAAATCGACCACACCCCGCTAGTGAAAGGCCACGTCATTAAATTCTTGTCATTGCCTAACGTTTCCTGAAAATGACAACCCAAGTCTAGACGCTCTGAGTCTGCAAAGTAGTTGAATCTCCTATCTTCATGTTGATAATGCTTATCATCATTAGATAATTTGAACGAATTATTCAACAATTGTTGATCAAAATTTGTGATTTTACGATTTTAGTAATCAAATTGGTATAATCTGCTTATACTTACACCAAGTCTTTTGACGTCAAATAGCCATTATATCAGACTTCGAAGTCTTTCACCTTATTTAAATCTGCATTCCACATGCATCTGTATTTACTTGGCAATGAGACAAGCAATAACGTTCAATTCTGGACAATTAGGAGCCCAGATTCTACCAAAAGTTGGGAACGGTGACCATTACGCAGTAAAACTCTTAGAGGTCCCTACTTCTTCAAGAGAAACAGTACATAAGAAAAGTCTGTCCTCATGGTTGCTACCATTTTTTTCTTTGATCTTACATAAGTCACACAAATAGCCTTCAAATACGTGAATTTTGACCTTTTTAAAAAATGTACACTGTTTTACGTTTTTCAAAATATCGACATGTGAAAAAAGTAGCAACCATAGACCAAACCCTAGACGTACTCTTTCGAAAATAGAAATAATTTCTAAGAGTTTAATCTCCTATCACATGGACCTTTTCATTCAAATTTGGAGCAATGTAAAATGGTACGCTAAGAAAAGTGCCTAAAGACAAAAAGCCCAAAAAACTTTTTTTTACTGAAGTTGATTGCTACGTGGATATTTTGCTCCGACCTAAAATTCCTTCATCTCTCTTTCGTTAAAATACCTATTCCCCACATTGTCATGTCTGCCCAACGTTGATTCATCGTCCGGGAGTCCGACAGTAAGCGTTCAAGGAATGCCGTTCTCACGTTGTTACGCATTTCACGATTGAACGAATGTGACGTACGTCATTTCCTGTACATGATCCTAGCGCTTTACGGGCACAGTTTGCGTTGCGGTGTAGAAGAGCTTATTTTATTTTGTCCTTAATTTCTTTTTTTATCTTTGGCAAGGATAATGATGCTTTTTTCAGTACTAAATTTTGCCATGGTAACTATATCTGTGCTTTTCAACCGAATAACGTCACTGGATTTTTGGTGTACGCTTGATAAAAATGTCCATAAATATTGATTAAAAAAACAGAACCAACAGGCCGATTATTTGAAAAAAAATATATAGAAGTTCTTAATTCAGAGTTATCGGAGGAGTCCTGCAAATATCCAACTCGGTCTAGCCGTTAGGCCCGTAGAGAGCAAACAGAAAAAAAAACAGAACGTTGCGTGCCTCTAAAAAATCCTTTTTATAACTTTCAGCTTGTTTGACTTGTTTATTTTCAAGACAGCAATTCTGGAATGCGACAATACGTAATCAAGAGTAACTACCCAAGCGCTATATTTAATTGGTTGTACATCTAAGAAAATACCAAGTTTCTAAAAGATTCTCTAAGCCACACAATCTTCAAAGATGTCATCTCTCCGTCAAAATGTCTGCTAGAAATTTTGAATGTAATTCCTAGGAATTTTTAATGTAATTCCTAGAAACACCATGTCCAACCGTTCACTGTCGAGTCCTCATATCGAAGCACTGAAACCGAACTTTTTCGCAATACACACGAACACCTGGTGAACCAGTCGAGTCACAACTAGTTTCAAATGACCAGGCAACCTTTCACAATATAGTCTCGCGTTAAAATATGTTCTCGAGTGAAAAACAACCGCAGAAAGGGAATACTCCAACACGACAACACGCGATTCCAAATTATTTCCAAACTTTTGCTGCACCTGTAGGTCGTTTGTCCGCAGCCGAGACGAGCGTCTTGGCGATACGGGGCAAAACGGATCGTTCACTTCGCCTTCCCCCCCTTTTTGGTCTTCGAGGCCTCGATTTTCTTCTTCAGCTGTGCTATATCCACACCAAGCCCTGCAGTACCTGCAAAAAGAGAAGACAATCAGACTATTTTGGTATTTACTACAAAAAAAAAGTAGAAATATAGCTACATGCTTTATCTGTGGCCATTTTTCTTCCATTAAGGATGGTATATCTCTGTAAGCTTTATCTGAGGTAACCTTTTCCCCATAAGGATAGAATATCTGCACAAATTTTATCTGAAGTAGCCTTTACCCCATAAGGATATAATATCTGTGTAAGCTTTATCTGTGCTAGTCTTTGCCCCATAAGGATATAATATCTGTGTAAGCTTTATCTGTGGTAGCCTTTTCCCCTTTAAGGATGGAATCTCTGTGTAAGCTATATCTGTGGTAGTCTTTGCCCCATATGGATAGAATATCTGTGCAAGCTTTATCGAAGGTTCCAACATTGGTACTGACCTGGAGCTGACGACGATGTTGCAGTGTATGCTGGCTCCACTGGCCGCTCGTACTGCTTCTCTCTGCGAGCTTGACGCTGAATGTCGGCCTCCTCGTTGCTTGCTGCCAGCGCAGCCTCCTTGCGCTGGCGAATCTGCTCGGGCTTCAGGAAGTACTCGCCGGAAGCCAGCGCCTTGTCGATCTGCATCAAACATAAGGATTGGTTAGTGCATGGCAGTTGCCCATCCAATACCTGACCCAGTGCTGTGTTCATTAATTTCAATACCTCCAATATCTCTTTGGGTTTATTTATTTACATAAATCAACTCAAAAGAAAACCGTTTCCTCCTCTAGTTGTTTCCTTAATCTTTTTTGCCACCTTTTCTACATATTTTCAATAAATCATGAATTGTGAGGACCTCATTTAGTTCTTAACTGTGCATGTAAGGTGTTCTATGGTCCAGCCAAACAAACACTTTATACACTCTTAAACAAAGGGATGTGGTCGGCATTTCTATCTTCCCACTACAGAAATTTACTGGAAAATATGGTTGGATCATTCTAGGAGGAAATTGTTGTATCTTTTGGACATCTTTCTATGCCCGCAACAAATGTTTATTTCCTTGCATTTCCTGTGTCCACATAAAACTGCGGTGTACCTTGCTCTCTGGCGCAGGCGGCGGGAACGGCGTGTACGGCTTGTTCTTGTAGAGTTTTGCCTTCGGCGTCTTGCGCTTGGCCACGTTGCGTGACTTGAAGTTCGGCAAGAAGCGGTCCCAGCTCTCATACTTCATCTTCGGGTTGGCAGCTAGCTCTCGCTTGATCATCAGTGCTGTTGGCAGCAAGGGAGCAAACGGATGGCGTAAGTCAGGTGTCGGAAATCAGGCGGGTTGGATTGCAGTAATCGGTGTAACCAATGAATATCCTGCCTTTTTGCGTGCATATAAGGAAGTTACTAATATGAGTTTTCAAGACTCAGAGTTTCAGTGAGAGGAGACAACAAATCAAACCCATTTAAGGCAATGTTTGCCAAGAAAGCAAGTAGAAACATTCATACAGAGGGACATGGTATCTTCTCATATGGGATATGCTTTTCAGTTGAAGTTTTCTGCATCAATTTACTTGGTAACCAAACCAAAAATCTGCACATTTAGAGCAATAGGTGAGTTTCTAGAAGAATATTTTCACACACATTTAATGTATTTTCTTGTTTGAATTACAAATCTTTGTGGAATGCATTTTATAAATTAGGAACACCGATCCAACTCACTTTTGATGTTGTAAACTGGATGTATGTTGTTCATTGTGTCCTCTACGACTCTCCTGACATTCGTCAGCCCCTTGAATGGACCGACAGCGGCCACTGTCGACCCCTGCACTAGCATGTAGCATTTCGTCAGCAACTCGATGGCCTTTAGAGTGCAGCCGTCGGGACCAATCAGGCGCTGTCGTCTCTTTATAAACTTTACCTTGTTTCTCACCTAAAAGTGCAAAGGACAGAAGTTTGGTTAGTTTACCGTGTGATAACAAAACAAAGTCGGCGAGAACAACAACGGGAAATAAGTTAGTTACCGGAGCCGATTTCTTGGATGCGGCAGGAAGGACCAACTGGGTTTGACACATTTTGATGCCCAAAAAAAAAACCCCAGTTTAACAAGTGCAATGCAGAATGGCTGCCATTGAGGCATATAATAACAAACTTATGAACACAATTATGTGTATTGAGAGGATTAGTCAACACAAGACCCCACCTAAAAGGCAACTGGTTTGTCATTTGAGCCATCACATCACATGCCATCTGCTTGGTACCAACTACTCTCTATGCTACGATACTTCACTTTACTACTATACGATATACTTTACTATACACCACTATAATACACATAACATTTACTTACTACCATTCAGTGTGCAGGTTATAGGTAGAGGCAGAAGTTATATTTAACTTTCTGCGTGAAAGATGGCTGCCAAATTACTACTTTAACAAAAATGTAGAGTACCGGAACACACCGTTAAGTGGAGCTACTGTCGTTTGAAATTTAATTTCGATATTTCTCATAGGTTACTCGCTTTTGAGACTTTTCATGCTCAAAAGATCTCCATCAATGTTTAGCTCAACGATTGATATAAACATAATGATATTTAAAAGCGAGTAACCTACAAGTCGAAATTAAATTTCATACGACGGTGACTCCATTTAACGGCGTGTGCATTTTTGTCGGTAAAGTAGTCATTTGGTGGCCCTCTTTCACGCAGAAAGTTTAACATTAACGTTCTGCCGCTACCTATAACCTGCACACTCAACGATACTACTTTTCTAGTGGAATATTTATTTTTCTTGTTTTCAACAAACTGCCTGTAACTGACCTACTTTATTTTGACTTGAAGTTATCTACCACTTGCTGGAAGGTTGGACAAGGACAAAAAACAAAGCTTTTGATAACTTTATTATTAGGAACACTATACAATAACATAGCTATTGGTCCTGGTGGCTCACCATGTTAGCAATTTCTTTCACTTACAAATTTTGAAGACAGATTTTTAACATAAAAATCTAAAAAATAGCTAAAAGTGAAGGACTCCTGGTATTTTCTGTTTGGGCAGACCAAGATCATTGCCAGTCAATGCTGAATGCTTACCATAGTGTCAATCTTGATGATATCCGACGATATGGAGTCATCTTCAAGCACTCGGACTGCCGTTTCAAAGGGCACACTGCGAGCCAGGAGCTTGATTATGTCACGCGCTTTTACAATGGAATACGGATCCCATGTCTTTCTAGTTGTCGATACCGTCATGCTGCCTTCCACAAGGTCAAGATCAGCCTCAATACGATATTTCTTAAACGCTTCCTGCACTGTCGGCCAAATCTGTTTCAGGTACATTTCCCGATACTGAGGAAAGAGAGAAGCAAAAGCTGTCTTCTCCAACATACCATGAGGGTTGTCTGCTTCAGTAAATTTTGGGACCTTCATGTGCCAAGCATTACTGATGATGCCATCTTTATTCTTTTCAACTAGCTGTTTATTTTTCTCTCTCTCTGCTGCTCTTAACGCTTTTTGTGCTTTTTGCCGCACTCTGAATTCATTTACCTTATCCAATCTCTCTTTATCTTCTGGTAATATCTTGTATTGGATTTTTTTCTTGCCCATGATGTCGACAACTACCTAACACGTGGAAACTGACTTGGAAAGCACGGCAAAATAAGTAATTCTAGCCAAATGAAAATCCTAAATATGATTCTGTGATAAATACTCTATAGAATAGAATGTTAGATAGCAACGTAACCAGGAGTCCGTTTCAAATCAGAGAAATTGACGAAATGTATCCGAAACCAGTACGCTCACGCTACACTGACGGCCATTACTGTGATAACTTAGTAAACCTGAGATGGCCTTAGTAAACAGCCTTTTTGCGGCGGGATGTTTTCGAGATACCGTCACATTTTTCGCGAAGGTATTTGAAGGTGCCAGCCTCACACAGCGACCCATACTAGGAAAGAGGAGTTCTTTGGTGGAGTCCTCATTCGATGCCCGAATGCGCATATGCGGATGACTTTGACAGTTGTTTTAATTGGAAAAATGGCTTTAGGCAAACATCTCAAGAAAGTGACTGATTACTAAATTGAATTTGCATATTCATCGACTTATTCGTTCATAATCATGGCTACGAGAAGCCTCTTGGATGTTTTTCTCCTGATGCGAAAGAATTCCATGCAAAGCAGGCACATCTTTTCTGAACAGGTAGGCAGGGCTGGACAGGGCTATCAATCATCCGGGCATTGCCCAGAGGACGGTAGCTCACCGGCATTGGAATAATTTTTGCTGGATTGCACCGTTGGTGCTCTCGATACAGGGGTCAAGTCCAGGGCCGTTGGACACTGCCCTATATTATGTGCCTCTTCAAAATGAGCCCTGGGTTGTCGGATCCAGCCATCTGGCTGTTGTGATACTACATTAGCTAGAAGTAGATTTAACAAAATATTTAAAATCTATTAATTCTGGCAAGTGCCCCAAAGTTTTTCTTGTAAGGACCTCAAAATAAAACCCCTGCAGTGATTTAATAGATACCACCAGTTAAGCCAATGTCTAATATTCTTGACATCATTTATGGTCCTGAACAAGCGTTAAGTATAGAACAGAGGAGGGTTCACAGCACTTGGCGCTTAAAATGTTTGCTTGAAACAAGTAGGTTTGCTCTAAAGTATGATCTCTTTTAACCTATTTATAAAATAAACTCCCAGTGTAACAAAATCAATATGTTCTTAATTACAACTGACAGAGTAGTAAATCATTAACACCCGAAGTATGCACGATATGAAACAAATTGAAACTGTGTTCAGTAAAACCATATTTTTCCGAGCCTTTTTAATCAGGTAAGTTAAAAATGTACACAGAAGATTTTGACAGACAAAAGTTATAACTTAAGAGAACTTATTTAAGGTTGCAGGGTTTTTGGTTTTTCTGGTGTTTCCACGCGGGAGCTGAAACCAGCAAGGGAATGATGGAAAGGAAGCTAGACTGGAAAAATGTGTAACCGAACCTGGATACGAACCCGAGACCTCCCAATTGCTCTACCAACTGAGCAATCCGTTGTTTTTATTTTTTATTTTTTTTTGAGGTGGTCGTAGGATGCTGGCCTTAACGAATCTTTCCATTGCATGGCGCTGCTTACACCGCTAAATGGGTCGCTGTTGCAGGGCATGTCTGAGCGGTACTCAGACAGAATGTCGCTGGTGGGATCTGAGCTGGGGGCAGCACGCGATGCTGGAGATCATCACATGCCACCAGCTTGGGCCGATGGACTCGACGAAGCGCACTACGCTTTATCAAAGCTGCGTGCAAAGCTTGTGGACATACAGGTACAGAGACCAACCACTTCAAAATCTCTTTTGATGAAGGTCCTACTCAAAAAATACTTATAAACCCGTAGATAGCATAGAAGTAGCAAAAGTAATACAAAAAAATTATATAATTAAAGTGGGAAGAATTGAGGAAACGAAGATAACTATTTTAACTGTAGTAACTATGTTAACTACATATAAATCATTTTGGGGGGTGGAATGCATAGAAAGTGATAAGGGGATAGATAGAATAAGGCAAACTTTAGAGGGAAAAATGGACACGAGTATAAGTTAACAGGAAGAAAATTAGGAAAGAAAGGGATTGGAATTATAGAAAGAGGCAATGAAAAGTGGAATGGGATTAATTGAATGTATGAACAAGGAATGAAGAATTTAAAGAGTTTTAGGAAATTGTTGAAAGATGTATTGAAAATGTAAGATGTAAATGATGCGCTGATACTCGAGCATAGTGTAAAATGTACAAATTTGTTTTAAATAAAAAAAATGTATTTATATATAGATAGGTAGTGTTTAGGGCACGACTAAGCTGAACAACAGGTATAAGAAGAAAAAGGAAGGACTCGAGTTGATTTGTGGCAGCATAAAAGCTAACGAACGAATTCTTGCGCAGGCCCTTCACACCCGGCACCTGCACCGCCCTACCCTGGACGAGTCAGCGCAGGAGGAAACGCAGGTTCAGGCGTTGACGCAAGAAATCACGCAGCTTTTTGGCGGCGCGCACCGCCTGGTGCAGCACATGAGAGCGCGGTCTGCGTGCGCGTCCACCGCGACGGAGCGCAGGCTGGCCAACAACGTAGTCTCGTCTCTTGTAGCCGCGTTGCAAGAGCTGTCAAACGGGTTCCGCAAGACACAGACTGGATACCTCGACAGTAAGCAGGGATTGGTTTCTACTTTGTGTCGATATGTCGTCCAATATGAAGGTCCAGTGGAGGGATTTTATTGTTTTTTTATTGCATTCCTTATTGACAACTTTGGAATAATACATTTAATCTTAATATAATTGTAATATTTCCTGCGGTGGTTGCCCAACTAAAATTTTTATTTTCTTGCTAAAAACCTTCATATCATTAAGGATTCGAAAGTTTGATGTGAATTCCATAATCGAATGGCTCTCCTGAGGAATCAAAATTTCCTCCAGACATTGGTGATGTACCTTGGGAGAGACATCTTCATGTCCCTTCTCCCATTGAATTCAGGTTAGGTTCTTTTGTTTTTTTTTTTTTTCTTTGTGGTATTGTCAGTATAAATAAGATCTTTTAGATTGTAACATGTTTCTTGGGAAGAGAGACAACTGTGTCAGCTCATTATATTTATTCTTTTTAATTTTGCCAGATGGTTTTGCTCATTGATACTTTTATTGATTACATTGATAACTTTTAAGTTTGACAACAGTAAAATGCTACTGGGAGGAAATGGTTAAAGTAATTCCTTTTAAATTATACCGCCCAGTGAATTATGCAAACAATTGATTTCCAAATTGTCAGAACGAATTGTCACCGAAAAGCGTTCCCTTTCAGCCGTTCGCTCGCGTGAGGAGCGTTCAAGCCGCTACTTTGCGGCCGACGGAGCCAACGCAGACGACGGTTGGCATGACGATGCCGACTCCGAGCTAGACGCGATGTTCGGTCGCCCGCAGCAACGCATGGCGCAGATCGAAGCCGAAAACACCGAAGCAGCGGCAAGGTACCTTAACATTGACAGGCAAACGAGATCACGGTGCTAACTAGCAACTGGTATTACGGAGGTGTTACCACGGTAGCATTATCAAGAAGGCACAATGGGTTTCAGTTGATAATCACAGTGACAAAGCAACCAATTGCATGTAGCGTGCTACGGTGCCACGGTGCTACCGATAGTAATACCAGGATAGCAAAATGACAGCTCTAGGCCGTACTCGAACCCAGGTATCCACCTGTGGCAGGTGTTACTTTAACCACCTGTGCTAAATGTACACAACCTATTTGAGAGGATATAAGTGTATTTGTTGAGTCGTAAGGTTCTTTAACGAAAAGAACCATGAGGCTGTGAATGCTCACCATCATTCTGATTACGGTGATGCTTAACTATATACTTGTTAGAACAAAAAATTTATTCGCCTTAACCTCCTCCCTTCTGGACTAGGTTAGGTTCATCCTTATCCACTCATTCAACGACGCTATAAGACCAGTGCTGCAGGGCTCGTTGTCAGAACAGTGCGTAGTTAAACCCCTCAAATCAATCAATCAATTGAATGCTTTCAATTGGCAGGACCTTTGCTATGAACACAGCTACGTGAATAAAAGAGTTCAGTTTTCTGTTGCTGACCAAGCTTATCTGATGTGTTTTTTAACAGACGAGAGCGAGAGGTGCACCACATTGTGAGATCCATCAGTGACCTTCACGCGGTCTTCAAGGACTTGGCCCACATGGTGGCAGACCAGGTATAAACCAAGATTTTAATCCTTGTTGATAAAATTGCCTTGCCAAAAGAATGGTGAATGTAATGAGGAATAGGAAAGACGTGGAAATCACAGAGGTTGAAAAATCTGGCTGCGATGGATGCAGAGTTAACCACGTTTTGGCATTGGTTTATTGGTGATATCAATCACAGCGCTAATTTTAAAAGTTCTATAGCCTCCAACACGTTACCGTGGTGGCCACCCGATGGTGCTTGCAGCCATCCTTCAAAAGCCAACCACACTACATTGCAAATAATGCAACCCATTGAAGAAGGTCCAAAATTATTTAGCTTTTGGCAGTGGTGTAGTCCAGGGTATACGCGGGTATACGCCATATACCCAAAAAACTTTTTGACACCGAGCGTGTACCCCAAAAAATTACAGGGTATACGCGCAATAAATACTCTTTGCAAAACTTTAAAATGCGTTTTGCAACGACAATTCTTAATCTCCCTACAACCTGCACTATAAAAACTCGAAAAGCAAAGTTTATTCCGAAAAGTGGGTAGTCCGTGTATAGTAGTGGTTCGTATGATCTGGATGGGTATGCAATGGTTTTTCAAGCAGTCAACGTACTCATTCAACCCACCCGAGGAAAGCGCGATTGCAGCTACCCCAACACCAAGTAGTAGTTTTAGTGTTGATAGGAATGAACTATCTATGAACTATAACTAGTGAATAGACTAAAGGTAAAGAATAAGAAACACCCCCCACCCCCCACCCCACCCAGTACCTAACCTAGTGATGACCACAGCATTTGGAACGCACAGCCTGATAACCCAGCACATACCCAAAAAAAAAATGTAGGACTACACCACTGGCTTTTGGGCAAAAGGAATGAAGTGAAACTTTGCAGGGCCCAAGGTTTTACCCTGGATGAAATATCTTTGTGAGCTTTGTCTTTGATACTCATTCCTAAAGTCTTAAAAAGCCAGTGTCCAAGTAGCTCAATGGGTTAGAGCAACACCTGCGATAGGTGGAGATCGGGGTTCGAGTCCCCGTTTAGGCATCAATTTTTGAGACACTTTTAGTGTTGATCAAAATAAAATACCCCGCGCATTGCAAGCGTTTGCAATTTAAATAAGATTTCATCCTAATGCCCTTCCCGATTGCCAAACTAAAGAGCTAAGGAAACCCAGGGTTTCTTTTTTTTCTTCTATTTAATGCTACAGTCTCTAGATTTTCACGCCCTTGGTAGAATGGACTTTGAACATTCATCTAAAGGAACTTTCTACAAAGAGCTGGAAAAATCACAAGACATCATGGGTTGCTTCTTTTCTAGGGCACGGTGCTGGACCGCATTGACTACAACGTTGAGCAATGCCAGACGCAAGTTCACCAGGGCTACGTGCAGCTGGCAAAAGCAGACTCATACCAACGCAAGAACCGCAAGATGGTCTGCATCCTGGTGCTGGCTGCTGCGACGCTATTCCTGCTCTTGCTGTTTATCATCGTAAAGACGTAGTGGACTAATCGACGGCCTCAGGACGATTGCTAGCTTTTAGCATTGGCCCACGAGTTTAACAAGCAGCTTGGACTCGATTGTATTTCGTGTCTTTTTTGTCTCTGTCCTTGTTGGTAACTTAACTTATTACAGTTATCTGATTTCCGATTGTGCTTTACCTTGATAACTGTGTACAATCCAGCCCACGGTTCAATTTGTACTGGTGTTTATATCATACACTTTTTAGATCGTTTGGTTTGGTGACTGGTACTATGGTCAATTTTGTCAGAAAATCTGAAATCAAAGCTATGTTCACTATGAGAGCAGAGAAAGTGCTTATAGCTTATAGCAGAGAGTATAGAGCTTTGGCATGGCATCATATTTTATGGAAAAGACTGCATCATTGACATTCTTCCAATAACTTATATTATATTTATATCACTTTGACAATTTTTTTTGAAAATCGTTGCAGGCAACTGTGGCCACGAAGAAATCCAGTGAATCCTGGAAAGCACCGGAAATGTTGAGTACTGTGATTTTTCAGTCATTTAAGCTACTGGCTCTATTGATACAGTTTCAGCAATTGCCTAAAACAAGAAAGGGGCATGAGACACTAGGATTAAACATTCATAATTAGAAAGAAGTCTTTGTTTTGTTGTAATATTGTGAATGTTGTTGTTAATTTTATTTATTGTTATTTATTTATCTGTTGGGTTACTTCACATGCTTTCTCTTTGGTAATCTTGTACAATATGTTTCCTTAATTAGCATTATAGAATAAATAGCGTACAATATTTTATTGATACTTTGATATTGTTTCTCTGCAAGCACCCATGCTGGTAATTTTTTGTTTACTTCACCATATACTCCATACAAAAAGACTGGAGAAATCAGATCTAGGGAAGAAGTATCAGTCCATTACAGGGTTTTGGTTCTCCTAGTGATTCCACAAGGAAGGTGAAACCAGCAAGCAAAGGATGGAAGGTGGCTAGACTGGAAAAATATGTCCCCAAACCGGGATGCAAAAGCGGGACCTTTGAATTACTGATCTGGAGCTATCTGGACACACAGATTCCAGCTTCGAAGGGGTATGAGATCCCCACAATGGGGCCAAGACGGCTTATATCGACAAGTACTTTGCTACTCTAGGATATTATGCTTATTCAATAGCCACAGAACAGAACCGTCAGTCATTAATACTATAATCCCGTATCGTATCTACGAATGATAGACGGTAGTTGCAGGGTTTTTTGTTAATCTGGTGATTTCACTATAGAACTTAAAAGCAGCAAACCAAGGATAGCACTTGGCAAGGAAGAGGAATTCAATTGGAACCTAAAATGTCACCAATGGTAAGTTTGCTCTTATTGTTGCAAGAAGGTTTAAATAAATACACTCATAAACACACTAACTGACTATCAAATTGAAATGAACAAACTTGAAGCTGCCTAGGAAAAAAAAATGTATGAAAGATGGTAGGTAATTAATAGTTCACTTACAGAACAAACTAGAAACAGATTTTATTCTTATTAATTTTGGTCATTTATTATTGACACAGTAATAATAATTATAACCACAGTCTTCAATTCGATCGCTTGTTTTAGATCCACAGTCTTGTCTTCCAGTAGCCTTATTTAAGGATTCAGATTGTGGCCGTTGAATTTGGTCTGTAAGAAAACCAGTCAATGAGACAGAAGATTAGAAACATTGATCAGAAAATAGACACATTGCTATCTTATTGGATGTGTCATGACAAGTTGGAACTACAAATTTAAATTTATATATATTACGAAAGCAGTGAGTGGAATGAAGCAATTAAATATGACGTAGTAAATGCCAAATAACCAAAATGTACAGATATAGAAAAATAGAAATGCTTGGGCACCTGTCACCCAACGAAAAGGCAGAATAGCAATGCAGCAGCTGCCCTTCTGATGGTACTTACACTTTAACATGAAGTGATAAGATATCCTGTGCCCTTAACAATGCTTTGGGAATAACACCGAGCTTCGTGACTAAATTCTGAACGGCTAAGGTATCGAGTGAGACATTGCATGCAACAAACTCCGCTCGAACCTGTGTATTGCCAAACATATTGACGACGCATTCTTTGTTTCGAATAGCAGGACTTGTGAGAACTCTAATAAACCTATCTCTGAGAAATGCTCGCACTTCTTGTCTTTCTTCCACTGACTTTTCTTCGATTTTTACTGCTTGCATCTCAAGCAGTAACCTCACTTTGATCACGACGTCTTTGGTCACGACCCGGTTTTAGCGACCGGGGTTTAAGCGGCATATTCACAATGAACAAGGCCGCCACACAGCCGCTCCAGCCTGAGACGTCAGATTTTCAATAGAAGGCTTTGGCTGCATCCCATTTTAAACATGGCCACCACGAGGGCCCTAACGTGTTTGTCAAATATAAGAAATTTAAATTTAATAGCTTTTAATTCACTGTACAAAGTTTCTAGCCGGTCTTTTCATAATTGCAATTTTTGTGGAATACTCAATACATCTCCTGGGCAAAATGTGTACCATTTTCGCTCCGCTTCAGGCAAAGGACAATACAGCTTAGCAGGGTTTGCATCAGCACGCAACATTCATTCCTCCAATGTCGATAGAAAAAAAAGCGACTATTATGATACTCTCGGAGTTCCGAAAAATGCTTCAGCCAAAGACATTAAAAAAGCATACTACCAATTAGCTAAAAAATACCACCCGGATACTAATAAAAGTGACAAGGACGCTGGCCGCAAATTCCAAGACGTGTCAGAGGCGTACGAAGTTCTAAGCGACGACACAAAGCGCAAGCAGTACGATGCATGGGGCACGACGTCTGAGCAGATGGGAATGGGTGGAGGCGGCGGAAGGGGCGGCCAGTCGTACAGCCAAGACTGGCAGTTCAATTCGTCCATGGATCCTGAGGAACTTTTCCGCAAGATATTTGGAGACGCTGGATTTAAAACGAGTGGCTTTGGCAGCGAAAACTTCTCCGAGTCAAACTTTGGTTTTGGAGCAACGCAGGAAATTGTAATGGAGCTGACATTTTCACAGGCAGCTCGGGGGGTCAACAAAGATGTCACAGTAAGTCTCAGGATAGCCACTCTGCCAGATATATTTGATGCTGGAAATTGTTACTGCTTGGCAAGTAACATAGAATATTACTTCGGAAAAAAGCTCAGTTACACCTTTGCACTGTTAATGCTGTTTGGAAAGCTTTATAATTGGTATTTTTGGATTCGTTCAGAAATTCTGAGTTGTCTAATGTTATGGTCTTATGGTACACTGTTGGGTAGGTATTCTGGCTAAAGTACTTGTTGAAAGTGTGTGATTACTATGTGTTGATTCTGTTATGATACCGTTTTGACTGTTGATTCCAATGACATTCTGTTGATTCATGTTTGACAGATTTTACATTGACTCATAACTCGTAAGGGACTAAAGTAACATTGCAGAATTAGTATTTCCAAAATATCTCCTAAATTTGTTCTGCAACCCAAACCAACTAAGAATTTTACAAGAAATCCAAATAAACCATTTATACCATGATATGCTTAGTATAAACTTCATTAACAGCATGGCAATATAACTAGAGTTAGGTACCTTATGGTTGGATTTTGTAAGTGGATATGGCTTTGCTCTGTTTAGAGTTGGATTCGGTCATAAAAAGAATTGTGCAAAAATCTTCAGAATTGTTCCGTACTTTGTACCTTACCAGTACAAAGAAGGATTAGTGCCTTACTTTTTACTCCCCTAACTGGTAGGAGGTTCAGCAACCTATTTTTCAATTGATTATCTCGTTGTCTTATTTTAGACTGGTACTGTCAGATCAATGAACAATGACTCACAGTAAACGATATTTCTTAGGGACAGTACATGCAACTACTGGCAACTACAGGAACACTCCAGAAGCAGTTCAAGATAGTCTTTATTTACAATGTCTGCACGTAGTATTTATGCCAATTTGACCCTGACCTCTGTTATAGCAAACATAGACTTGAAATTTTGCCAAGGTTAGGTTATTAGATATACCTATTAGATAAAGCTAATGTCATGATTGAAACTCTCAAAAGAAAACTCGAACAATGTTACTACATTACTCAATCAAGTATAATTTATGTTCAATCTGATTTAAATTGCCAATGCTTACGACAAACTAATTGTGATCAGGAACTCCCAAAAGGAAGAAACCTGAGTTCGATTCCCGAATTGGACATATGTTTTTAAGATAAATATCAAATTCAATTCATATGTGATAACACCGAGGTCAGCCTCGGGTCTACATTGCTAGGGACAATACCAGCTCTGATTGTGTCCTCAGGTCAGTATCGTGGACACGTGCCCACGATGCACCGGAACCCGTGCCGAGCCGGGTACCAAGACGGAAAAGTGCCCACGATGCAACGGTTCGGGGGCGGAAACGATCGCCAACGGACCGTTCGTGATGCGCTCAACGTGCCGACAGTGTCACGGCACGCGAGTGCACGTCAAAACGGCGTGCACTGAATGCCGTGGCGCCGGGCAGACTACGCAGCGCAAGAAGATCACCGTCCCGGTGCCGGCAGGCGTAGAGAACGGCCAGACTGTACGGATGGCGGTGGGGAGGAAGGAAGTCTTCATTACGTTCAAGGTAGGGAAGAAAAAGTACTTGGATTCTCTAGTTGATGCCGTTTACAAAATTATGTATTGTTATTATTTACTGGATGCAGTTTTTTTTACTTCACAGTTGTCTCATTTGTCAATTCACCCCAGTGGTGCCTCTGTCAGGAAAGTATACTCTCTTGCTGAACGGAGTATAACTTGAAAGGAATCTATAAATCTGGTGTTTCCCATTTTTCATTAACACTTCTAAATTATGAAATGATATTTTGCTAATAATTTTATTGAGCCCCACTGTACAAGATCTTAGATGTCCCTTTGATCTGTCAGACTCCACAAATTGGGAAAGCAATTTGACTTCACTTTGAATTGAATATCGGAAAAAATACACGCTTTCAAAAAAAAAGGTATTTAAAAAAAAAAGCAACCAACATTACAAGATTGCTAGAAGTGCAACACAGTTGTAGACCAGGCTTTATTCCTGGGCTGTCATTGATAGAACCAGCTGACCTAGGAGATGATCGGAGATTTTCATTATAAATACAAAACTAGTCAAGAAATATATTTAAAACAAGTCAGAAAGCTGCACGAATAGAAATACAAACTCTACTGCGTTGCTCGACAGGTGGCGCGCTCGGACTACTTCCGGCGAGACGGCGCTGACGTGCACACAGACGCGGCGGTGTCGGTTGCCCAAGCGTTGCTTGGCGGCACGATTCGCGTGCAGGGCGTCTACGAAGACCAGACTATCCAGATTGCGCCGGGCACGTCCAGCCATGCACGCATTCGCCTCAACGGCAAGGGGCTCAAGAAGGTGAGTGGGGAAGGGAACCATTACAGTTTCAAGGCATTACCTCACCTTTAAAGCTGAAATTCATTGGATCTCTTGTGTTATTTGCAGTTAGTCTTGTACTGGTAGCTGATTTATAAACATTGTCAGAGATTTCGGATGGAATATCTATGTAAGCTTTATCCGTGGTAGCCTTTGTCTCATGTGGAAAAGAATGTCCTATCCACCTTTTGCTATCTAACTTTTAGCTAAAATGTGCTATATCTTAAACCAGACGGAACCCTTAAGAAAAACTATTTGAACTGGGTTTTGAATGCTAAGTAAAGGGCTTCTAAAATTCCCGACGTTTCGCAACATATACTAGTTACTTCTTCAGAAGTTTGAGCAGTTCTCTGAAGAAGTAACTAGTATATGTTGCGAAACGTCGGGAATTTTAGTAGCCCTTTACTTAGCATTTAAAACCCAGTTCAAATAGTTTTTGTTAAAACTAGTGCTAAGGATAAATCAAGTAGACATGAGTCTAAAAACCATCAGACGGAACCCTTGTTAAGTGTACTTTGCTAATATCGGACTCGCAGGTTGGCTCATCGGGTCATGGCGACCACTACGTGAACATCAAGCTGCTAGTGCCGTCGACACTTTCCCCCGAGCAGCGAGCGCTGGCCCAGGCTTACGCTGAGCTGGAACGGGAGACTCCTGGCGTTGTGAGAGGCGTATCGTGCCGGGCAGACGGAAGCAAGGAGTGCGCGCTGGACCCACACTCGGCGCTGGACGCAATTAGGAAGGCGCTGGCCGCAGTTGCGGACAAGACGGAAGTGAAGGAAGACGCAAAGGAGGTTGACGGTGGCAAGGAGGCCAAGGGGCCGTAGATCGAAAGAACTGTCGCGGCTGTCTGGGGTTACGAGCGGTCCGTGTGCTAAGCAATGGTAGGTATCTTTCTGGTTTTGAACCTTCGGGCCGAGGTACAACCATTGTGAAGCTGTCGCGAAGCATAAACCCTGTAGAGGCATAGAGATTGAATGTTTTTCTACTACACAAGAATCACAATAGTCCGGGATTCCTTCAAACAAGTCAGGTCTACGGTAGCATTCAACGTCCTGACCCGCATTTTATGCGCCTATGTCTGTTTGACAGTGTATGTAACGTGTCTGTGACATGGTTTCTCACCTTTGGGCCAATGACTGAAAGTACTTGCCTAGAAAACAGTCAAAGTACAGGCGTAGGAAAAGCTAAACTAGTACTGACTAGATGATGTTCCATACCGGTTACAGGTTTTTCTGCCTGTAGAGGACGTTGGATGGGAACATCGTAATGTCGGACCATGGTTCTTGCAGAATTTTTACTTTAAGAGCTTATTTTGTTGGTCTTGCAATGGTGCTTTTCAACAAACAAGAACTAGTAAATAGCTAACTAGTAACCTCCAGTGGTCTTGCTCATAGCTTTCTTGGCCTGCATGAGGGTCTCTCCGATGTCTCTATCTTTCTAAGAATGTGCTTGGAATGTCGAGGGCCGTCGAAGCCCAGACAGCTGTGAAATCACTGTTTGGCAGCAGGCCTGGCCGACAAACTCCGCTAGTAGTCGTTATTATGTTACTCCAACATAATCTGAGATTTTTTAATAGAGTCACAACATCTGTTTTGGAAGTTTATGTACCTTGGTGCTTAATAATAAATAAAATACGTTTATGCTTTGACGGAAAGATGTGTTTTCTTTCTGCATGTGGGAATTGTGGAGTGAATATTTTTCGATTAAAAATGCTTCTGTAAATATGCAATCCCAGCTTTTGTCTTTATTTTGAATGCCTATGGTTTGAAAATAGCAATATCGACGTCAATCATTATCTTGGCCTGAAGAGGCCAATTTTAACACAAAAATTGCATGCAAATTAAAACTGTCATTGTGGTCTAAATTTTATCATTTTCTGAGAATTTGGTTCCCCTGCCCTACAAGAAAAATACTCTCACTTGGCCTTACAAATGTAGTGCCAGTCAATCTTAGTCTCATTGGTTTGTATTCTAGCAAGATTGGATGGACACTTGGAATGGAAAGAGGATGAGGTTCGAAATGAAAACGCAGCAACAAGTTGATAGAAATGTCTGTGTTTCCTACGAACTACAACAATATCGTACACAATGAGTAATAAATAAGCAAGTCAGCGCTTCCTGTCTGCGGTCAAGGACGTGGACCAAGGAGCGCTTGAGTGGGATTACTACAAGCACTTTTCCATTGCAAGTCCAAAGGACTTTGACAGCTGGTTTCATCGTT
The DNA here is from genome assembly GCA_947568835.1 of Protonemura montana. Classification (NCBI taxonomy): domain Eukaryota; kingdom Metazoa; phylum Arthropoda; class Insecta; order Plecoptera; family Nemouridae; genus Protonemura; species Protonemura montana. Next base: position 12,074,343 of record OX387610.1, on the reverse strand, counting down.
GACAACTCAGATGTTTAGACTGCGTAAACGTCTCCAAGAGCTTCACAATATCCAGTTAAAAAATCTGGGAGCCAGAGGATAGTGAAGATTTTTAAATTGGCAGATAACTTCTTAATCTTCAATATGCCTTGAGTAGTTGTCTGTGCTCCAGAAAAGGAGCAGGCTAGCTCTTAAAATTACACAACCACAATGGGGCTTCAATGTTTTTGGCAATAAAACTTTAACAGTGATTGTTTTGCATTTAAATCCTCACAGAGGAATAGTAAAATTAAAGTAAAGACAAGTGTCAGCTCCTTTGCTGGAAATAGCATCAACAATTCAAGTATGTTCGAAGGTTATTACGAAATCAGACCAAAGTGAGTCTTTTGACGTAGCTCTGTCGGATCTACCGAATGAGAGAGGCTTCTTTTGAGTTACCTGTGCAACGATGAAACCCAGCAGACTTTTGGCGGGATTTTAGTGAGAAAAGCGGAATGGATTCTCCGTGGAAAGTCTGCATAAACCTCCCCGGTACAGGAACGAGATTCAACGTCCCTCCAAGTACATGATGCCCTCTACAACGCACTAAAAGCCTAATGCACGCCAACATTCTAGACTAATTATAATAATAATAATATTTACATACACTTGAGATTAACTTAAGTCACTGATAAACCTAGTTTATGTTTCTTTTTGAAAACGTGCCCCGCACAGGACAGATTGCTTTAAACCATTTATCTTTATGTAAAAAATTACGCAAAAATGTATCAAAATTCTCCGTACGAAAACTAGGAGCAGTCAATGGAAAGGTTTGGCGCAGTGGCCAAAATGAGTACAAACGAGTACAAAATCTGCGCCTGAGTGGAAAAGTCGCTGTTATGCCTGTCGCTCGGCTAGAATCAGGTCTCGCTCTGTCAAACTTTCGTTCTAATTTGAACATTTTTCTTTGTTTGCAATAACAGACAAACTTCACAGATTTAACCATCTTCTTTGAGCCATCAAGCACATTTTTGGGTGAAAAAAATAGTGCTCTTAGCCAGTTTATAATAGTATCTTTGCTCTAAGCTATACATGAACAGTGGTAGGTCATTGACTACCACCAAGCCAGAGCATTTTCAGTAAAAGGGGATACCCACATATAAGATAGAAGCTAGGTTTTGGGAGATAAATAACTTCCCTCTGCTTCCGAGAGAGTAAACTAATTTGAAATTCCGTAACAAGGTTAGTTCTTTGACTTGTACGTATACCGTAATCAAGTCGTAAATAAATAAATACAAATACTGAGTTATAAAACACATTCTACGCATGGGAACAAGGTATCTACCTTCCTGGGCTCAGATTAGCATGGAGTTATTCTTCTTATCGAAGATATCGATAATTCCTATTCCAAATAAAAGCAAGGTCAGAGCGAGTCCTCGTTTCTGCCGATGACAATCCAGCGACTTTGTAAAGCGATCCTTTGGCAGTTGAGTTGAGTTTAGTGCCGCGGTATTGTGCCGTCGCGAAGTGCGTTGCTAAAAGACTTTAGTGAGAAGCTAGGACTGAAACGCTAGCGATACGTTACCGACTAAGTCTGACACCAATAAATAACTGTGCTCCGATAATAAATATCTCTCCCTTTCGCTCCCATTTGCGCGAAATTCTATCCTCGGCTTTGGTATTGCGTTCGCGGGCTAGCGGCTCCAGACTCCTTTGTTTCGTTAGTCGATAATTTAGCGCCGACTTAATGCCAGCTCAGCTAAGTTTCCCAAAAGAGCAAAGTCTTTTCGGATAGATGCGACTTTCGACGAGTCTTAGAGCCGAGAATTAAATAGCCAGCGGGTTTTGGAATGTGAACAAGAAACGTTTAGTTTGATTTCGACGCGGCCTTGTCGTACTTTGCCGATTTCAAAACAAGCTTGCGACAAAGTTCTATTGATATTTAGCGCATACTCTTTCAGTGCAAACATTTCCAAGATTGCTTGAAATTACAATGTTAATACAGGCTATGAAACTAGGAAAGCCTTTACTTGATTTCATTGTTCTAAGGGATTATGTATGCTGATGATCCACATGCGGATCACGATTGTAGCAAACATAACCGCTCATTAATGGACAGTATGCTCAATTCAACGAGTACATAGCCATGAAGGAAACTATTGTTTAAAATTGTTCCCGATGATATTTTTTTCAACCATAGTCACTGAAAACGGCAAAAACAGAGTCACAAACTCCTGCGACTCGACCAATTTCCTTCCCCATTTAAAACCCGACAACCGTCTAACCCTTGCAGCCCGCGAATTCGAGCGTGAATCGAGCGCCTAGTACTCCCACTTGGTGGCCTGCGCCACATCTGTTCCCCCGAGGCAGAATGAACCATTCTTGCTGGAGACCAAGTACTCCCCGCCAACACTCTTGATGCAGATGCGGGTCGGCTCCCGGAGCTCCAGGAAGAAACCCTCGGGTGTGTCGGAGTCAGCTGTCACGCTCTCGCCATCCACGTGCCAGTACTTGTTGTTTTGACCTGCAACAAAAGTGCGGTTAGCGGGCTGCACCTTTCGCTGTCATGTCAATGCCCTAACAGCTGGTCTTTGATTCCGATTGGGCAGCAAAAAGCGTCCACGTTGGGCTAAATAGGTCTTAATTAAATTGTGAACCTACACAATGGGCATACACTTTCACGTTCTTCTCCCTAATCAAAAATCTCCAGCTGTTGCAGGCGTTTCTCTAACAATCTGTGCTAATTGAACACAAACCGTTTTGCAAGGAAAATGGTGTTTAAGATGCGTCCAGCGTCCAAGGGGTGAATCTAACGCACTCAGGAAATAAATAACTTTTTAACTACTGGAAACCATATCCTGGTTTCGTCGTAAGCAAGGCAGCGATGGTTACCTTTGAAGAAGACAACGCCCTTCTCGCTGCGCTCCACGAGGATGGTCTCGTAGGTGGCCTTGTTGCACTCGAGTTTCATGGACGCGGTGGACTTGTAGCCGACAAAGCCTTGCTCACACTTGAGCACCAGGATGGGCCTACGATACACAGGGAAGGTTAGGTAAAACACAACCAACATTGGCATACGTAATATGATTAAATGGTTCTTGCTTAGACAAAGTAATGGGTTGAAGTAACTTTCTCTGAAAATTAATGGTTCTAGGTTTTCGGTTCCCCAATCTTTGTCATTTTACTTGCTCGATTTAATAAGTCCAATCATATTTCCATGATATCTCCCAACCTTGGGAGCAAAGGCCACGTTCCACAATATGCTACACTTGATTACAGATTTCCTGCATCAATAGGGAATTTCTTTAGCTGATGGTCAATCACCTGCATGATACTGCACTAACTGAAGACAAATAATCTATCACTGAAGGGAACAGAGATATATCTATGAGTAGCTGACAACGCCGTTGAATATTTCAATTTAACTTTTACACAAACCAAATTAAAAACTTATCTACTGCTGTTATTTTTTAAAAGGTTTGTTCATTTCAAAGAATAATATGATAAATACGTTTTTAAAAACTGTACACAGAAAAACGAAGAAAAATAACCAAAGCTTCTTGCAGCACGTTCAATTAGTGTTCCCACCTGTTGATTAGATAGAAGAAGTACTTGGCAGTGTCCTCAACGGTGTCGCAGTTAGCGTACAGGTGTCCTGAACGCTTGGTGGCCACGAACTTCCCATTGTTGGCTCGGAAGGCAACAGAACCGTCTCCTTGCCAGGCAAGATCGAACAGTGCATTGCTGGAACGCTTGTCCCCCGATGCCTGGAACAAAGGGTACGAGTCAGCAAATGGTGAATCTGGTGCCGGCAAGCAGCCTGCTTCTGTTCAACAGCACCAAGGACCGGCTTCCGCTTAGCCTTATCCCTTTGACACACTGTGTTGGCAGCTCCAGTTCAACAGCACCAAGAACCGGCCACCGCTTAGCCTTGTCCCTTTGACACACTGTGTTGGCTGCTCCAGTCCAACAGCACCAAGGACCGGCCACCGCTTAGCCTTGTCCCTTTGACACACTGTGTTGGCTGCTCATGTCCAACAGCACCAAGGACCGGCCACCGCTTAGCCTTGTCCCTTTGACACACTGTGTTGGCTGCTCCTGTCTAACAGAACCAAGGACCGGCCACCGCTTAGCCTTGTTCTTTTGACACACTGTGTTGGCTGCTCCTGTCCAACAGCACCAAGGACCGGCCACCGCATATTCTTATCCCTTTGACACACTGTGTTGGCGCTCTCCCTGTGGCACTGGTATTGGCTGTCGGTGAATAACAGGCTGATGATGACCCACCTGGATTCCACCGCCTGCCTCCAGTGTCCAGTATCTGTCCTGCATAGTTCGAATGTACCACCGCTTGGTGGCGTTGTCGAACTCCAGCTGGAACGTCTCGTGGTCGGAGATTTCATCTTGGTTGGCGGTGACGTCCACGCCTGCGTAGAAACAAGCCATGAGTCAGCACAGGACATGGGAATGGGGTTTATGCCCTGTTAGTTTAAAACAGTTCCAGCTTTACTGGGGATGGTATTTAGGATACCTGTCAAGTTCGAAGGGACACTGCTATCTGGGACCTGGTGTTCAGTCTTCAGGAGTAACCGTGGTGGTCTTGTGTCTTTTGAGAGTAATCTTTATGTCATCCATATTTGCATTTATCCCCAGAAGACCTAATAGCGACTTCCACACACTACAACTAGCATAAAAATGCGTGATTTTAAAGAAACAAGAAATACACAAAAACTTGTTAGATCACAAAATGATTTTAATTGTGTACTTTTTCTGTAATGCTGCGACGAATACCTCTTATTTGAGATGGTTGGTCTGATATGACAATCACTGGGTGTTGGTTAATTGCAGATGCAGACATTTCCACGCTGCCGGGACGATAAACACGGGGTTTGTCACAAAGGCATTTTACCAAGGAAGTTTTACCAGCGATGCTACCAGGTTATCTAGGATGCACATCTTGAGGAATATGAACCGATTCTCAATTCGGCTATTGTGCTCGATTCAGGCTTTTAAAGTTGCTATAAACATTGAACCTCATGTCATGAAGGCGATGTGTTTTCTTTATAAGGGTCGGGTCCCTACTGTCATTGACAATGGGTTCATTGTTGAATCATTTCGAGTCTATGGTTGTGTAAGAATGTGTCAGTGGTGAAGCATTGGTCATTAGAGTTGTGTGGAGGAACCACGCCCAGCTCGAGGAAGGGTCAAAGGAAGTGAAAAAAAAAACACCCAACAATCTGACGCGGCGTATCAAAGAATAGAAACATGTTTTTAACCTAACTTAACACACGAGCTTTTGCAGACACATTTGTAGGATTCAATGTTTACCTCACTAAACATTTCAACTGTCAGCTGACCGAATTGATTGATTTGGCTGCGTTGTCAAATAAATCCCATTGAAATAAGGTTTTCGGTGTTTACCTGATGTGGGACGAGGAAGGGGGTATGTGAGTTGGCAACACAGCTTAGATGGTCCAACCGAGACGAGTGGAAATGTTGGCATCTGACAAGATGGATATGAATCGAACAAAGACCCTCCTGATTTCCTCTTGGAATCTTTGAAAAACACTTCACCTTCGTTTTTGGGACACACCATAGTAATTCCGACCTTGCATAGAGCCAGTAGCGTCATGGCACCCCTCGTGCATTCAAATGTCTTTAGAAGAGGAGGAGGAGGATATCGCTATTCATGGCCAACGCTCGCTCGGGCGGATGCTGCCGTCTTGGTCCATACCCTTAGACCAGGCGTGGCAAGAATTTTAAGAAGTGACCTTTGGGTCTTTCAAAGCTACTCCAACTAGACTGCTGCTCTTCGTACATGCAAACCCGTCTCCTTCTCAGGGTGAAATGGAGTCTAGCAGCAGTGAGTGCTCTTTTGAACATGTTAACCCATCTCCTTTTTAGAGCGGAATGAAGTCTCAAGTCAAAACACGCATTGTTGAATCCTTCTCGAGTTCAGGTGGTACACAAAATGTATCCTGACCCTGACTCCTTTGCTGGGTAGCGGGAGGGGCGGGGGTAGCACGTGCTGGCTAGACGTCTCCCCCCTGGGTAGTGGAGTGTGTCCCATGGGTCTACACAGCTGGCAAAGCGGCTGTCTGACGGGAACATACCATGGGCCAAGCCTGCACCAAATCCTGCCTGACTAGGCATGCAAAATATGGCATGGCTAAGCAAGGGTATTGGGTACCGGGTGTAGATATTGGGGATGGATTTGCTAGGACTATTTTCTAGATTTTGTAACGGGTATTTAAATTTAATTTACATTTGGGAAAGAGTTCTTAGGTCGATTTCTTCAATTATCACCACTGGTTTCTGGTTGAATGCGTTTTGTGATTGTTGGTTATTTTGTAACGGGATTTTACCTTGATCAAGTTTAGGTGCTATAATAAATCTCATGTGGCTTGGAGTTAAATGTAAGAGAGCTTGTTATTGAAATAGTTAGGAATCATAGCAGTCAAGACTGTTATCATAAGATTCCTTCGATGTGAATGGACCTCAAATAACCTTGATAGAGTATAGGATCCAGACAGTTGGTCAAAGCTGAAGTCAGGCAATCCATTGTTGACAGCAGGTAGAGGATTCCCCATGATTGTCGGGCTTATTTTGAAGTATTTTCAACACGTTTTCAACCAATTTTAACGATTAAAATTAAAAAAAACTAAGAAAACCATTTGAACAACTGATGAAAACACGTAAAATAGCACGGGCATCTATTGAGAACTTAAAATCAAGGAATCTCAAGATAAGATGGCAGGATTGGTCTAGGATAGAATGTACTTTATTGCAACTTGTGCATTGCGGTCGTTTCCTGCCCTGAAACTATCCCAACACACAGTGGCAAGGGGTGGACCACAGCAGACACATCTTGCAAGGGTTGCCACTTCTTGCCGCCTGTGTTTACTCTGTGGCTTAGGAAGATGCCGAGCCACTTCAGCATGGGTGGAAAGATGTGTGCTCTTTTAACGCATGAAAGTGTGGCTGCTTTTTTGTTCGTGTTTGTGGACAGATGGATTTGTCAGGGAGTGTTTACTCGGGCATGCAAGCTTTAGGGGTGAATAGTGATTTTAATTACATTCTCGAGTATAATGGGACGCATTAGGGAAGGGTGCTAAAAATAAGACGTATTGCTTTGGTTTGCATGCTGCGGTTTCTGAACGAAACTTCTGAACGAAAAGCAATTTGTTTTTTAGAACTCGTGGATGATCAACGAATGTCATGGCAAGGAATACATTTTTTTTTTGCAAAATTACTTGAAGTGCTAGTGGTTAAAAAATATATCTATGTTTTTATAGGCTGACGTTTCTAATGGTTATGAATGGGGGTCAATTGTAAGCGAAATTTTAGTGCCAAAAGATAGAGACTTCCTTCAGTTTCAAGGTTTTCTTACAAAGAGTTCACGTATATGCAGGATTCTATGTTTACCTCTTAAACATGTCAGCTGTCAGAATTGATTGATTTGGCTGCGTTGTCCAATCTATCTTCTACCGAGGACATGTAATGCATTTGTATCACCTGATTAGAAGGGGTGGTGGTAGGTACGTGAGTGGGCAACACAGCTTGGTCGAGTCGAGATGGGTTAAATTAATGTAGTCACCTGACAAGATGAACACGAATCGAACAAAGACGTCCTCTTGCTTGTCAAGTTGAAACCCTCTAATTTAAGGATATGACGCATGTGTTCACTCACCCTGCTTGACGGACACGTAACGCGCGTTCAACGCCGCCACGAAGCTCGCCTGGGGCAGTGAGTCTTCCAGAGAGAACAACTCGTCTTTGGTGACCGAAGTTGACCTGGACTTGAGCACGGCCTTGGACCCGATGGGACTCAAGTAGGCACCACCTCTATCCCGCAGAGCTAGCTGCCCTTGGTGGTATTCAGCCGAGAAGAGGCAGTTCGGGGTGCACTGGTCGACCAGCTTGCCGTCACGTGACAGGTACCTGGCGAGGGAGGGCGTTAGACAGGCATGAGAAAGACTATGTGACAATTCCCTATTTTGCCGTTTTGCGAACCACTTTGTTGCAGATAGGACGTTAGGTCATCGAAGGTTAGGCACCCAGGTTAACATAATGAGCATTTAAACGATAAAACCATTGGTTACAATGGCCGACCCCGACGCTTTGAACTCAGATAAGCCCATAAGAGCAGCGTCGAACGCGGCAATGATATTTTGTTCAAGAGATAACGGTGCATTTTCTAGTTAATCCTGATATCAAAATTAGGGAAGATAATTTGTATTATAAAAAAAAAATTGCTAGCCTCTTACAAATGTTACCCAACCGGGAACCTCGGAAAGAGAAAGAGGACCCAACTTTGGGGCCAAAGTGTCAAAAGAGTGTGACTTGCAAATTACAACAGTTTTTCGACAGAAAAACACGGTTAGTGGTCAAGCTAGTTGAGGTATCAAGAAAGTTGTAGGCAATAATGTTGTATTTTACTTGATTACCAATCTAAAAATAGCGAGATGGTAATTAGGCAGGTGACACGTACTTGTTGTTGCAAGTGTGCAGAGCATATTTGCCCGACTCGTCGACGCGGAACTCCAGGGTGAACAAGGTGTCCTCACCCCACGGAATGTTAGCATCGACGTGGATCTCGTCCAGGTTCTCGGAGAGATGCGCGAAACGCTTGCGTCCCACAGATCGGAGGTTCACCTGAAGACATTGACAAGCCAAGGGGATCAAAGAGCAGTTCGATACGCAGTTTTGGTCTTCTAATTATCTTGAGAAAAGAACGATTTTTTTAATATTTTTAGAGCCCCATGGTCGATGTCTATAGTTTTTTTCAGATATATTTTTTAAGACTAATTTTCTTTCCAGTGTCCAATTATTTCTAATTTAGCTGTCCATTTTTCTAGCAGGAAAATGAGATGGTAAGGTTTATCAGTAATTACCAGCATAAGCATTTCAAAATCTAGGTGCAACACCGTAGAACTGGACGCTTGCAACACCGTCGCTTGGATATGTAACTGACCTATCTTTGGTTTGGCAACGCGGAAGGACATGTTCAGATAAGCATAAAAATACATTAGAACTCGTCATAAGATAAGGTTTACTATAGGAAGTTGAGTATCAAAGACAAAGCTAAAACAGATTTTTTTTATCTTGGGATAAATTAGCTAAAACCTTTGGGCTAAGGGAGCACCTCAAAGTTTCACGTCATTTCATTCGCCTACAACCTAAAGCTTAGACTTCTAACTCCTACTGCTGATCGAAGAATTCATTTTCTCTGTCATAACCCACTGCTTCTCAAGATGAAATCTTATTTAAATTGCAAACGCTCGCAATCCTCTCTCTTTTTCCTGTTTTTTTTTCTTCTCTTCTCTGGCAGATTTCGCAACTACTGCCACTTTTACACTTCGCGTTGAAAGGATGAAATATCTGTAAATTTAAATTTAATTCTAAGAAACAGCCGTTCGACAACACCAGGAGGGCGATTGAGTAAAACGTCAATGCCCCTTATCAATAAGACTTTTTACAAGTTTCCAATAATTCCCAACTGCCTTTGAGGAACCAATGCACTGTTTTCACGTGACCTCACCTGTGGCCTCGCTGCCAGATGTACGTGCCAGAACTCGTGCTCGGCAGGCACCTTCCCCGTGCAAGTCAACTTGTCTGCACTGGCTCCCAAGTAGTAACCCCTGACGAGGTTCCTCAGCGCCCACCGTCCAGTGTTGTCATCGGCCACCGAGATCTGGAACTTGGCTCCAGGCTCCCGCTCCTCGCCCTCGCAGGTCACGTTGCCAAACGAGTCGACGGCCAGGTACTTGTCGAGATGAGATCGAAGGTAGATGGCCGAGTCGGAGCCACAGGGTTCTAGTGTCCAGACCTGCGGATTGGGAATCGATTAACCATCTGAAGACTTTGAATCTGCCGTTGAACCTCCTATGCTAGGCCATGATATACCCGTGGTGACATAAGATAGCAGAATTGAGAAGCTCTGTCAGGCGATCTCAGCATCAACATGGCTACCAAACGTTGAATCTACCATTGAACCTCCTATGCTAGGCCATGATATACCCGTGGTGACATAAGATAGCAGAATTGAGAAGCTCTGTCAGGTGATCTCAGCATCTCCATGGCTACCAAACGTTGAATCTACCATTGAACCTCCTATGCTAGGCCATGATATACCCGTGGTAACATAAGATAGCAGAATTGAGAAGCTCTGCCAGGCGATCTCAGCATCAACATGGCTACCAAACGTTGAATCTACCATTGAACCTCCTATGCTAGGCCATGATATACCCGTGGTAACATAAGATAGCAGAATTGAGAAGCCCTGTCAGGTGATCTCAGCATCTCCATGGCTACCAAACGTTGAATCTACCATTACACCTCATATTTGATCTGTTATAAGTACCTGCTTCTTCTTGAGCGAAGCCCCATTGCTGTTGATCTTGAAACCAAAGGTCTCTGCTGTCAGGTACTTGAACTGGGAGTTGATCAACCCGACGGTCCAGCATCCCTTGTGCATGTTGCCGGTGATTAGTTCACCCTCGCCTCCGTGCAGTCCATTGACGCCGTTCATCTTGTCTCGTGAGGTCTCCGGCTGGGACCTGTAACCAAGGGAAGGCGTTAGTCTCAAAGAGCAGGTATTGCTTGGAGATGGCCACTCTTTGTACGTACATCCAGCACACATCTGTGCATACTCATCGAAACAATGGAAAGGGAGGGGGGGGGGAGGGGGCGTTGAACACATTGCGGGGCTATAATTGCACGATGTGGTTTACCGCAAAAAGGAATTGCCGGCGTCGACTTTGCTGGGAGTCGCTAGTCCTGCAAAACTTTGCTTTTTTAATTCCAATGTAGGCGTGAGATTGCAGTGTGCAAAGAAACGTATGCATTACGACGTATAGTGTAACGGAAAGAAATCATATAACTGTAGCGCCAGTTGGGTGACAAGTCTATGTCAATGTCAGAATGTCGGAAATGTCAGTGACAGGATGTAAATCTTTCCCTAGCGAGTTGGTTCTCTTACCGTGAGAACCGGATAGCATTATTGCTCAGGGACAAGTATTGGATGGGTGATCAGCATACTCATGACCAGTTCTGTTTGGTAGATAGGTTGGAGAAATTATAGTAAGTGCAACTTCACTAGCTTTGTTTATCAACCTCTCGACAGCATGGATTTGTGGAGAAACCCTGTTGTTCGCGTTGTACTGTCCTTCGGAGGAGACGTTAATCCGATGGTCCCCTTTTTTCAGTTCAACAAGAGTTGGCTACGTGCTGGCATCGGGTTTCCTCACCTCCTCCTCCCTTTTAGGTTAGGTTCCGTGTTCGATTACTCCAATCGCGGTACTTCCCGGCAGTTGCGGTTTCCCGGGCAACTCAAAAGATACCGACACAACTGACAAAGCGCATTTCAATCGCATACTCGCGGCGCAATAAAAAAGTAATCTTAATCGGTCACGCTCTTCGAAAAGTATCAGCAAGCCTCTCTAAACCCCCATCCTTCAACGCGACACTCCTCGACTGTGCTTGTGGCACGTACCTTCATGTGCTAGGTCAACCCTGCCCTGAGTGTCCCTTCTTTTTAGTGGTGGCCGTCGACCCCGGCCTCCAGGGAGTAGGAGGGGGGGATCGATACGCTGGGTTGTCATGGCGACGCGGTCCAGACGTCGAGGGGTCGCTGATCTGGCAAGCTAAAGGGGGGTGGAGGGGGATTGGCACGTTCTGATCCATGCACCACGCACAAGCTCCATGTCCCAACGACCTCCTGGTTGATCAGCTAAGTCCAGGTACGGTTTGAGCCGTCCACGTGGTCTTGATAATAGGGAATACAAGTCCCAGGCTTCTCATTTAAATTTCTGGCAAATGCATAGTTTTTTTCATAACATTTCAAAAGCGCTCTGGATCCTTTTGGTCCAAAATCCGTTTTAGTTTTCTGTACTATCATGACAGATGATATTGCGAGGTCTGGTTCGAAATGCTGAGTGACCTAAACCTAGTTCAGATTATGAAGAAGATAACAACGTTATATCTGCAGTTAATCCTTTAGATAAATTTGAATGGTTTTTAGTTTGAACCAAATGTTGTAAGCCTCCACTACCCGTGCTCATTTCCAAGGGGGAGGAATTGTTGATTATTATACACTTTTAGGCCAATGTTCAGAGACATGTCCTGAACATATACCCGGAAAAATTCGGTTTGACCCATTTTTAAGCTTAATTACCGATTTTTTTCGGAAAAAACCCAATAGTCCGTTGACTTGCTATTTGATTAGCAACAGCCAATCGGAAGATTTTTTATTTGTTAACGGTCTGTTAGCTACGTAACGTGCCGCAAAGTTTTACGAGTTTGTAACAAATAAAATCATAAGAGAGAAATAATACTAGACCAGCACCAAGTCTTAATTTTGACACTCAAATGTCAGTCCTTGTTGCCACAAATCTTCAAGTGAATTAAGAAGCGCCGAGGACTTGAGTTCTGTAGGACACTGGACTTGATGCTCTCAGACAGCTGTTTACCGTGTCCTCATGTCGACCTCATTGTCACGGACAATTCGTGGACAATCCGTGGATAATCCGTGGACAATCCGCGGACAACACGGAAACCAAACCAGCAATGACTTGAATCTTTTCTCGCATGCCACAACCAAGCAGATTCAAGTCGCCAGTCATGATTCTCAGATGACGTGACCACTCAAGATCTCGAGTAGCTCTTGACAACAAGTTAAAAGAGTCTTCCCCCAGAATTAAGCTTCTGTAAGTCAATAATCACCCTGCACTAACAAGTGCCAATCACAACCACCCCACCATGTCATGTCTAATTGCTTTACATTTTTATAATTCTAAAAGCTATCACGTAGGGGGAGCGGTGTCTTTTGTCACGTGGCTTGGGGTCTTTTTGCTGTTGACATGCTTCTTCCCAACCCCAAACGTGCGTGCTGATGAAATTTTCTAAAAATGTCCTCCTGCGATTTTAAAGTGGTTTTCAGTGAGTGCATTCATCAAAAGCATGTCATAAATCGAGGGGCTCTTGAAGTTGATTGGCAGATTAGAGGCATCATGATGACGTCATTGAGATTGCTTTGCGAATTGCCGGATGGTTTGGCGTGCTGGAAACACCGATCTGCGCTCGGTCAGGTGTTAGATGGGTGACTGCCATGCACAAGCCAGTTCTGTTCGGGAGAGAGGTTTGAGGGATTGAAGTTAAGCGACAACTTCACTCGCATTGCTTATCAACCTCCTTACAGCATGGATTGGTGGAGGAATCCTATTCGAGTTCTACCGTCCTTCAGAAGGGACAGTAAGCCGGTGTATGAACTAGGTTGAGAAAAATGTCTTTCATTTTTCAGGATTTCACCAAGGAGCTGAAACCAGCAAGCTAAGGATGTAAAGGAAGCTAGACTGAAAAAATTTGCAGCCAAACCGGGATACGTACCCGGGACCTACCAATTGCCAGTCGGGTGCTCTACCACCTGAGCTATCCAAGCAAACATATTCCAGTTTTCGCGGGGTGGGATAAGGGATCCCCTCAAAGGGCGAAGAGGCCGAGGTGACTCGTAACGACGAGTACCTACCCCGTGCGAAAACTGGAATATGTGTGCCCAGATAGCTCAGTTAGTAGAGCAGTCGACCGGAAAATAGAAATGAAATATAACAACCATGATTCAACAAGCCCGACAAAACTAATCAACCATCTAATTTTTATTTCCCGGCTCCTCGGTGACTAGCCATTGCGATGACTTATGACCTTTCCAAAGGAAACCATTCCATATCACGCCAGGGATTCTCTGTCCCGGTCAGGTCCTATCTCTCTTCGCCACCACCCAGTCAAACCGGGGGAGGTCGAAACGTGGGACACCAGTATCTATAACAGCCTATCGGAAACGTCCATTTTCATCTTAACCTCTATCACTGGTCATAAATCATGTTTGTTAATATCGTTATATTTATGATATAACCGAAATAAATCAAATCTAACCACCAGCGGGGATATTTACCTGCACGAATAAGGCTTAGGTTCTCCAACTAGTTACCTTCATTGGGAAATAAAATCAAACTGATTTTTAATTCCAGCAAATCAAACTGCAAAACTTAACTAATTGTGTTCGACTGGGCTTGTGACTCTGCCCCGGTGCAACTTTTACGTGTTCGACTGGCAGAGTTGCTCGCTCACGGGTCACTCCCGGTGCACTATCGACGGCAATTGACAGCTACTCTCGCTCGACGCTTGCACCGAAAGGTTTGGCGTGTTGGAAACACCAGTTCTCGTGAGATCACCGAAGTTAAGCAACACTGCGCTGAATCAGGACTCGGGTACTGGATGGGTGACCACCATACACATGACCAATTCTGTTTGGGAGAGAGGTTGGAGGGATGAAAGTTAGTACAACAACTTCATTCGCCTTGCTTATCAACCTCTCGACAGCATGGATTTGTGGAAGAATCCTGTTGTTCGAGTTGTACCGTCCTTCGGAAGGGACGTTAAGACGGTGGTTCCCTTGGTGCTATTCGATAGGAGTAGGCTACGTGCCGGCACCGGGTTTCCCCTCCTCCCTTCTAGACTAGGTTAGGTTTATCATCATCCTCATCTCATTCACCGATGCCATTACACCAGTGTCGCATGACCAGATGTCAAAACAGTGCGTCGTTAAACACCACAAATCAATCGGAGCTCGTGCATATCCGATGGAGAACAATTTTCAAACCAGCCTGAAAAAGTCATTAATGTTTCCTCAAATTACTGGTTAATTAAGACAGCTGCCACTAATGAAACCGGTTTAACCACAGTGAGGTACGGGGACCACTCAGGCACGTGGACATGCCATGTGCTACGTACCTGGCCACGGCATTACCTGCATGCCTCTACAATTAAGCAATTAACCATTGAACCGTGAAGTATACAGGTTCAGTCAGAGTCCCAGCGCAAATGTCAAACGGTCTTCGGGAAAATTACCAATCGACGACATACAACTTTAAGGACAAGAATGGAGGTCGTCCAGAGATGGCGTCACAGCTTTCCGTGTGTAAAGAAATTGTATTTTGTTATTTCTTGCAGTTTACCTGTCTTTGCGACTGCTTAACAATGCTAAAAACAACGATTGGTATACATGTATCGATATTTTGAGTCGTAAAGTTATTGAATTGTAGCGTTATGTTAAAATAGGACTCGTGCAAGCTCGTTCAATACCAAGTTCACATCAAGATATAGAGGTTTTTGCATAGATGGGCTGGTGCATCTTGGAGACAGATGCCAGTCAATGATTTCACAGCCCCCTGGAAGCTGGAACGGCGCAGCGGGGGCCGACTTGCACGGACGCGTGCTTTAAGTGCCAACGCCCCCCCCCCCCCCCCTTCGTCTTACAAGACAAGACGCACTGCTTTGACAACTGATCTGTGGTACTGGCTTAGGTACTGGTCTAATAGCGTTGGTGAATGAGTGGATGATGATGAGGATGATGATGAACCATACCTAGCCTAGAAGGGAGGAGGGGAAACCCGGTGCCGGCACGTAGCCTACTCCTGTCGAAGAGCACCAAGGTGTCCACCGGCTAAACGTCCTTTCTGAAGGACGGTACAACTGGAACAGCAGGATTCCTTTACAAATCCATGCTGTCGAGAGGTTGATAAGCAAGGCGAGTGAAGTTGCTGTACTAACTTTCATCCCTCCAGCCTCTCTCCCGAACATAACTGGTCATGTGTATGATGGTCACTCATCCGATACCTGACTCAGCGCAGTGTCGCTTAACTTCGGTCCGTGAATTAATTGGCGTACTTGTAAAAGGGTCAAACTTTGATAAGACGTTTAGGAGAGGTAGGTAAAGAGACAAATCCTGATTAAATGCTTCTGCAAAAGAGTGGGACGCTTAACCCAGATAGTTGTTCACATAGCGGTCACCCATTCAATACCTGATCCAGCACAGTGTTGCTTAACCTCGTTCTCACGCGGACCCGTTCGTGTCCAACCCGGCGTGTAAATGGCATCGCGACCGACTTGCATCATGCACCGAGTGCGATGCACTTAGCGGGTGACGTCACGCGAGTGCAATGTTTACAATTTGTACATTAATAGTCGAATAGCCATACAAGGGTCGTAGCGAACAGCTGACAGCGAAAGCCTACCACGGCTTGCTGGTATGGTGATGTATCGCTGGTTTATAGCTCCACATTATGAAAGCCAGTTCTTTGCGAAATATGATTTGGATGGCAAATGCTTTTAAATGCCAAACATTTAATATATTTCTGTTTCCTACTCCTTTTTTATTTTTTAAAATTTGTATTCTATAAATACAATTTATTCATTTGCGGGCCCCGATATGACATATGAGAAATAATACACATTTCATCTCCATGGCTACCAAACGTTGAATCTACCATTGAACCTCCTATGCTAGACCATGATATATCCGTGGTAACATAAGATAGCAGAATTGAGAAGCTCTGTCAGGCAATCTCAGCATCTCCGTTGCTACCGAACATTGAATCTACCATTGAACCTTCTATGCTAGGCCATGATATACCCGTGGTAACATAAGATAGCAGAATTGAGAAGCTCTGTCAGGCAATCTCAGCATCTCCATGGCTACCAAACATTGAATCTACCATTGAACCTCCTATGCTAGACCATGATATACCCGTGGTAACATAAGATAGCAGAATTGAGAAGTTCTGTCAGGCGATCTCTGCATCTCCATATCATACCAAACGTTGAATCTACCATTCATTCTCATATGCATTAAATTTTTTATTTCTAAGTTGAAAACGAAAATGACCTTCGAAAAATTTGGGTATGGTATTTACCCAACAAAAAATTAATGTTTTGAATATTTGTATTTATCTATTTATAGAAACAAACGTAGGAATGCATTTTATACATGTGACCTTTTAATTCTTTCAAATGGACTACAAACAACCAGTATTTAACTTTGTTTCTACTAGCTCTTCTAGCAATAATGGATTTATAAGGTTTTAGTTGGTGCCTATTATACCAATTCTCTCACGGGATCGACAGTACATATTGCAAGTACATCCAATCAGCCGACGGTATCTATAAGTCTCGATCTGACTGTATATAGTTAACATGCTAATTATCCAAGCAATCATGTGAGAAAGGATGCAATTGTTTTGCTATCTCGGCCAGTACGATCAATGATCTCAAGTGCAGTGATTACCTCTTGCTATAGCGTACCTGGCGGACGTTGTGGTGAAACGAGGCCGGCATTTGTTCTATTGTTCAACAATAGGGATGTGAAGTTGATTGGTGAGACGGTGATTTTTGTGCGAAATGTGGAAGTGGTTACCCGAAGATGTTTTATGGGAGCTGGAAACAGCAACGTTCATTGATGCAAGTGAGAAACCTTTGTGGAATTTACTGATCAAGTTTAATTTGCAGGATTTTTTTATTTCTCTTGCGTTTCTCGCATAAGAAGATCAAATCAGCAAGCGAAGGACCGAACGGTTTGGCATGTTGGAAACACGGGTTCCCGTGAGTTTACCGATGTTAAGCAACACTGCGCTGGGTCAGATATTGGATGGGTGACCATCATACACATGACCAGTTCTGTTCGGGAGAGAAGTTGGAGGGATGAAAGTTAGTACAGCAACTTCACTCGTCTTGCTTATCAACCTCTCGACAGCATGGATTCGTTGAGGAATCCTGTTGTACGCATTATACCGTCCTTCGGAAGGGACATTAAGCCGGTGGTCCTCTTGGTGCTCTTCGACAGGAGTAGGCTACGTGCCGGCATCGAGTTTCCCCTCCTCCCTTCTAGGCTAGGTTAGATTCATTATCAACTGCTCAGTCACCGACGCTATTAGACAAGTGCCGCATGGCCAGTTGTCAAAACTGTGCGTCGTTAAACAACAATAATCAAATCAGCAAGCGAAGGATGGAAATTGAGAGAAGCTAAAACATTATTATTATCAATGTTTCTTAAAACTTGCCGCCGTTACGTCCTGAATTTCAATTTGATTCGAAGATTTAAAGAAAATTGTAGAAGAGAAAAAATATATAGCTGTAATCAGGATACCTTTGTATTTACTGCAGCCATTTTGTTCTACATATATCGTGTAACAATCTTAGCGTAGAGTAAATTTGACATAATTGTTGAGCTTACGTCCAGAATTACATTGTTATGAAAGGGTTACCGAGCGAATTATGCGCACGCAAACTCGAACAAAAGTCACGAAACAATTTGCTTGGTCTCTGTAGCCGTGATAGACTGGCGGTTAGATTCTTGGTAAACCCAACGCATCGCTTGGGGTATTATATGATTCATACCCTGCTTTAAAATCTCTCACTGGCCGGGATATTTCGTGACTGTCTGTGCATTTTCATGGCTACATGGACTCCGCTAACTTGTCGTTACTTCTTTTTTACATTACTTTTTTTACTTACTTTCTCGTTACTCTATTAGTTCTCTTACTACTACTACACTAACTTCAACTAACCGCTAACCACATTGACGACAGGCCATTGCCACTTGGATATTACGTCAGATCTTAAGAGGTTTATCATCAAATAGCAAACCAAAATCAAACCCAAAAAAATCAATATAAAAAATCAAAAAAAAATCAATCGTTAAGTATCCACATGGCATTTGAAGTATGATTCATTCGAGTACTCCCCCACCCCTGACCTACACTACGAGAAATAACTTAATTTACAAAGCATATCTGGTACTACAAAGTAGCTTGATCGCTTCATTAGTAAATTAGCATAGACATATGCATGACATATGGTATTATTAGCACACCTGTTGTCTTAATGAGCTCTGTAAATTAAAGCCTGCTGGGCCTTTAAAATGCATCACTCAAGTCATCCCGGTAGAGCGCGTGCCAGATTTCATTGAGTGTCTAACTGCCTTGGTGCCTTCCGAAGGACGGTACAACGCGAACAACAGGATTTCTCCACAAATCCATGCTGTCGAGAGGTTGATAAGCAGGGCGAGTGAAGTTGCTCTACTAACTTTCATCCCTCCAACCTCTCTCCCGAACAGAACTGGTCACCATTGTATAATATAGGCACTTATCCCAAATCACCTAGCGCAATGTTGCTTAACCTCGGTGATCTCACGAGGACCGGTGTTTCCAACAAGCCAACCGTTCTGTGGTCGCCCATCCAATACCTAACCCAGCGCAGTGTTGCTAACTCCGGTCGTCTCACTATAACATCGTTGTCCAAACAGTGTCTTTAAATGTACATGTGCATCTTTAAATGCAAGATATGTACATGTGCATCTTTAAATGCAAGGTATGCCCATATTCATTACATGATTATCATTCACATGTAAAAGACGGACTCTGAATTTCCTATGCTATTATATTCCATTCTATGCCATTCTACTGCTGCTGCTTTTCTCATTTTATGTATTCTGACATATTCTATAACAAACCTTACCTACTTGCTCTGCAATGTATTGTTCCTAGAATAAAATATTCTATTTAAAATTCTATTTAAAATAATAAAATATTTTATTATTATTATTATTATTATCTTTAAACGTACAGTACCGTGATAGCACACATCTAGTGAAACGCCTCCCCTCGGCCTCAACGCCCCACTTCACGGTCTTACGCTCTGGTCGTCCATTACAGGTAAACACGACGAGTGCGCCAATTAACCTGGAGGCACGCACCCAAGCAAGTCGTTCATTACCAGCTGGCCATTACCGTGCAATGAGAGGCCGTCGACCTAAAGCTAGTGGGAGATGCGCTATGCTGCCATTGTTTGCATAGTGGATCGGTTATGTCCAGCCGTTGGTGCGAGCGAGACGACGCTATATGGTGTGTGAGTGTTGGAGAGAGAAGGATTGATAGTGCAAGGTGTCGTTGGGGAATGTGTGTCAGCTGACAATTGGAGCATGCGCAGATACAGACTGCAGATTTCTGATGGCGTTCTGTGGCCTTGGTGCATCTGTGCAGCGATTTTCGAGTTTGATTTGGGAACAGATTCCAAAACAATTGAAATGTGCAGTCGAATTAAATATAATTAGCAAACTAGGGCTTCGCGAACGTGGTTTGAGTTTCATTGTAGGCGTGCGTTTTTTATTTGCCTTTATTTATTAATTTTTTTTATTTGGAAAAGTACACGCTCTCATCTTTCTATCTATACTTTCGGTTCACAAAGGCTACATCTGCGGTCCACGGTTCACTATACATCTGTGAGTTTTAAACTCGGTGCGTGTGGATTATTCCTATTACATTTTCAGCCTATTTTTTTTTAAAAACGTGGCAGATCTAAGTTGAAATATTTCGAAAGTGTCCTGCAAATTTCATTCAAATCGGTCCAACCGTTTGGCCGGTAGAGACGAACAAAAACACATACAAAAAAATCTAATTTCATACATTCTCTTATCGCGTTATTTCGCTACAAAGAAATGATAATATGGCACATCTCTCCCATCCGTTACTGTACCACCTTCAAGATCAAGGTCACTAACCATGTGTGCAAGACAGCTGACCATCACAGCCTTCTTCAAGACATTCGCAGCTCATGGCCTCATATTTCACCGTCTCGTCACCTAGTCTTGCTCACCATAGGGAAGGTTTTATTAGTGACGAATCAAATTACACGATTAACTTCAGTTTTAAAAAAGAAACGCAAAAAAAGACGCAATTTTGAATTTGAATTTGACAGTGTGTCCTGAAGTCACTGTCCAATGGACACATTTTACTTCAAAGCTGTCACTTGTTTCTTTCCAACCAAATTTTAAACCAAAATTATAAATGTAAGGATTCACATTTCGTTCAAAGAGAAATCATATTTGAGCACGGTGCTACAAACGACATTTTTTCGAACCTATCATGAAATCTAACTCGTGTGGTAAGGGTTAAAAATGCACCAAGGGTTGAAATAAATGTACTGGACCGGTTAACATCTCACTAATCAGCGATTACAAGTTGGTGAACAGGGAACCACAGTAAAGGAGATGGGAAAGGTAAAGAAGCAATGGGTTTTACATGTTGATTCAAAGGGAAAAAACATGAATTAGCTCAATATTTAAATAAGAAACCTGGAAAATACCCGACCTATACCAAGCCAATAAGGACAATGGGCCATGATTAAGTCCTAAACCAAGCCATCGGACACCATGTGCCGGAGACACACTGTGCCGTTCAGCGAACGTGACGTCAAACCGGCTATCGGAACACTAACACACTACTGGCTGGATCGCTGGGCATTGTCTACCTTGCCCCAGGCGACGCCATATTGGATCGCAATGACATACGCAATGTTGATTCGTAAGAAACGCTCTGGAACTGGTTTAAGAGCTAGCTTTGTGCTCGCCGGTAGCCCATCCAATACCTGACCCAGCGCAGTGTTGCTTAACTTTCATCCCTCCAACCTCTCTCCCGAACAGAACTGGTCATGTGTATGATAGTCACCCATCCAATACCTGACCCAGCGCAGTGTTGATTAACTTTCATCCCTCCAACCTCTCTCCCGAACAGAACTGGTCATGTGTTTGATGGTCACCCATCCAATACCTGACTCAGCGCAGTGTTGCTCAACTTCAATGCCTCCGATATCTCTCCCGAACAGAACTGGCCGTTTGTGAAATCTGATTTAAATTGCGAACGCTTGCAATGCGCGGGGTATTTTATTATTAGGAACACTACTACCCTCTCAAAAATTAATGCCCGAACGGGGAAAAGAAAAAAAACACGGTCGTGTTCACACGGTGGTCGCCCATCCAAGAACTGACCAAAGGTCTATAAAAACGAGCATCCATCGAAGACAAGACAGATTTTTTTTCAGGAGAATAACAAGTAAAAACTTTTTCGTGTACGTACTTGTGCAGCAAAAATATAATCATATGGGATCATATCTATCATTTGCCAAAAGTTGCTGGTTTTGCCGAAGGCTTACAAGACTTCGCCGAAAGCATCGGTCAAGTCGCATGGACAACGTCTCAACTGTCAGATTCGATCCGCCGGGCGCTGTCTCACCTTTTTTTGTCGCTGGCAAAAACGGGACAGAATTTGTGTAGCCATTGAATGGGAAAAATACATCCCGAGACAAGACAGAAGATTTTTAAAGAGCCTCGGCACTGGCTTGTCTCGCTCCACGCATAATGTGTTGAATTTGGATCACGGATTTAGTCAGAGTCACAGCGCTAATGTCAAACGTACTGCCGGTAACGCGTGGTAACGGTTGCGGCCGTCCATAACAGGCGTCTAAAATTAAAAATGTCTCTTCAAAATATCGATACATGTTAATCAATCGTTCAGGTAAACATTGATAAAGATTACTTGAGCGTTAACCAGTCTCAAATGGGAGTAATCTGCGAGAAGTAACGAAATTACATTTCTTAACACTCGAAATGGCGATATTTGGTTGAGTGGTTGTTTTCAGAGCCATGGTTTGATTTTATGATGTGTTTTTCGGTTTTGCTCTCGTCGAAACGTCGAGACGTGAGACCCTTTCTAGGGCCCCAAACCTCTTCAACACGAAGCAAAACCGAAGAACATATCATAACATGAAATCATCTTTGACGGTTAATAATAATAATAATAATTTCTTTATTATCACGATTGACCATAAGGTATGAGACTTGACAATTTATCTACAGATTATGAGATACATATTACATTCGTGTCAACAGATAATAATTGGTCAATTGAATAAAATGCATTTACAATAAGAAAGTTTGTTAAAACATGTCTTAATTTATGATGGTTTTTAGACTCATGTCTACTTGATTTATCCTTAGCACTAGTTTTAAGAAAAACTATTTGAACTGGGTTTTGAATGTTAAGTAAAGGGCTTCTAAATTTCCCGACTACCCTGATTATTTTCTGTAGATGCATTTAGGAAGCTTGAACTAGGTAATTGTTATAATTTTATGTGGTTCTTTTGTGATCGGAAAATTGTCAGGACTGCTCAAACCTCTGAAGAAGTAACTAGTACATGTTGCGAAACGTCGGGAAATTTAGTAGCCCTTTACTTAGCATTCAAAACCCATTTCAAATAGTGTTTCTTAATGTCTTAATTTATAGTTTAATTTAAGGTCAATTAGCCATAGGCCGGCAATTTTCGATAATACAGTTTAATATAAGCATTGAGACCATTAAACCTATAAGCCCATGAAGCTGCTGCCCATGGAATGGCTTTGCTTTTGCTCCTCGGATTCTTCACGTGCAGACGTCAGGGTCGATGGACAAACCGTGCAGGAAGCCACGATCACGGCGTCTTCGGGGCGAGACGCTGGACCGGCAAAAAGATTGCGACATCACGTGACGTGCGGGAGTCACGCGCGAAGTCACGTGCCGATGCGCGTGACGGGACGTGACGAGGTGGGCGGGGGATAGTTTTGGGATCGAAATGACCACGGTGAACACGTGGATAGGGTTGGTTGGAAAGCTCGGAGGCGTGCGATTTTATTCAACTTTCCAGTGAGACAAGCTGTGAATCTAAACTTTTTTGAACCGCATTGAAAGGAATGGTATTATTAAGAATAAATTGCAAAATTTTTAAAATCGAAATATTTGCTACACGCCTATATACTTAACAAAAGTTCGCCATATTTGCAATGATCTTATTTCGACGTACCGCGTTCAGCATGGCCTTTGTATTCCAGTTTCATTCGCGTTTTTCTATGGTATTCCACTAACACTAGGGATTTCTAGGAAGATTCCTAGGGATTCTAGGGATTTCACTAGGGATTCTGACACCAGCAAGCAAAGGGTTGAACGGAAGCTAAACTGGAAAGCTGTGCGACCGAATCGGGATACGAAACCAGGACCTCCCAATTGACGGTCGAGTGCTCTACCAACTGAGCTATCTAGGCATACAGAATTCAGCTTCGCGGGTTGGGATAAGGGATCCCCTCGAGTCGCCTCGGCCTCGGGTTCGTATCCCGACTCGGTCGTAAATTTTCCCAGTCTAACTCCTTTACTAATTCATGCAAGTTACACGCTTTAAACTAAGTACTGAGGCGTCTCGACACGCTCATCAGTAAACGCGACATTGGCTACGCACAGAGTTAGCCATAGCAGCATCCAAACTGAATCGGATATTTTGGACGACGCCTGGGTAGCCCTGGGTTCGATCCCAGGTGATGTCACCACACGACCGGAAGTGTGTGCCGACGGTAACAATTGCTGGCGGAAGTCAGGTGTTCAGGGCTGGGCCTTCTCGATGCTTCGACTTCTGGCCAAGCCACCGCCTTCCAAATCTGTGCTTGTGTTTACTTATTTACACTTGGACGGGACCGTGAAACTAAATTATGTCGGGCTTAAAAGCAACTCTTTTTATAACCCCTAAACGGTATATTTTTTTTTGGTTCTTAGTCATTGGTATTTGGCAAATACAGAGATGGCAAATACGGGACAGACTACTCGGCTGAGAGCAGAGGCTACTGACTTTCCCAGTCAGTGCACGTGCACTCGTGCTTAAAGTGCGCTTGCGCAGCAGACCGAAGACAGTCAATTTGCAGAGAGAACCGTGCCAACAAGACAGATGTCCAGATAGAGAACAGCTGTCCACAAACCCAACCTGTCGAGTGGTTGATTAGCAAGTTGTTGCCTAACTTCAATCCCTCCAACCTCTCTCCCGAACAGAACTGGTCATGTGTATGATAGTCACCCATCCAAAACCTGACCCAGCGCAGTGTTGCTTAACTTTCACCCCTCTAACCTCTCTCCCAAACAGAACTGGTCATGTGTATGATAGTCACCCATCCAATACCTGACTCAGCGCAGTGTTGCTTAACTTTCTTCCCTCCAACCTCTCTCCCGAACAGAACTGGTCATGTGTATGATGGTCACCCATCCAATACCTGACCCAGCGCAGTGTTGCTTAACTTGTACCATATGCTGAGAGCATTGTCTGCACCACGGCCATCAGTGTTCCATGCAAAGCGGCGTTCGAAACCTGTCGATTCGGACGCTGGCCGTGACTGACCGTCGCATTGTACGTTACCATGGCAACCGCTCGTGAAATGCAGATTTGTGCCGGTCTGGGCTGGCAACTGTTGCATCGCAGAATGCAGTTTGTAGTGCATCTGTTTCACCGTCGTGGTAACCATAGTTACAACGAAGTTGCTAATTTTAATGCCTGAAGTAAGATTCCGCAATGTTATAGCTGCGGGTTACTAAACGGTGCTATTCTCTTGCTAATCATAAATTTAGCTTAAAAGTTAATTAATTTACTAGTCGTGCTGATCCACTTAATAGATAGCGGGCCAGATGCTCTAAATTTTGCCAAATTGTAGTATTTTACTAATTTAATTAATACACAATATTTTAATAATAAACTAAATAACTGAACTTTAATAATATTACTTGAATTAATGAAAAGCGATTCTTGAAAGATAGGCTAGATTTTCATGTTCCACGATGTTGTTCTCTGTCGAACTATTGCTTGGGTGAGCAGAGTAACTCGACTCGTCCAACGCAAGGCGTGAAGGTCCCCGAACGGGGGTCGCCATGTCCCGTGAAGGGGACACCGATATCTCCCACGACATCGCTAGCTTGATCTTGCGAGTCTTGCGCTCTTTTGTGAAGGGCTTTTACTCCTATAAATGACTTCTCCCGACGTTTCGGGTGAGTCTCACCCCTGGAGATGACAGAGCGATCTCCGTCGAAAAGTCGAGCGAAGTCGTTTTTAGAACTAAAAACCCTTCAAAAAAGAGAGCATTTACTGAAAAACTACAAGACTCGTATACCAACGGCTCTGAAAACCTCAAAGAAATCATAATCTATAGCATTAAAAACTGGCTTGTATTTTAATTTCTTGTATTGGAAAACAATATCATTGTTACAAATGGCAAATATTGCCATGATATGCTAAGATATACCGACCAATCGTACCAGTTCTCCGTTTCGTTTCGTTCCATTCCATTAAAACTCCTGGTTATCGAATCAAATATGAAAATTTGTATTGAATTTATATAAAATCCCGGAGGGGTTATCCCTATAAAACGTTCTTTCCCAAGAGTGTGCATCGATTCGTTTCATTGCCAATGCCGACCCAGGTATAAGACGACCATCACGTGTGCCTCAGCACCTTCCGCAAACCGTGCAAGGGGTGCGGGGGGGGGGGGGGGGACAGCTGTTGGGGTAGGCGGTGTCTACTGGCCGTGCCGTGACGGCGAGCGAATGTCAGCTGACTCCCCGAATGACAGCTGCAGCTGTCTTCGCCGAGCGTTGCAATCCACGTAACGGTGTGGAAGATCGGGAGCAACTGTTGGGTACATTATTGACAGAGATCTATAGACTATGTGAATATGTTTAGAAAACAAAATGAACTCCAGGTTAAGATATAATTAGAAGTATCTGATTGGCCGTGACCATGTAGATGAGTTTAATTCAGACATTGTAATGGAGTCAATTAAAAAGTTCTTTATCCTGAGCTAAAACTCCATGCCGCCGTGGTTAATTTTTTCAAATAACGTCATGAATATGTAGTTAATCACTAATTATACTGGTAAACCAATTATTAGTGCCTGAGTAATAGTTAGCACCTCAGTTTTGGGGCAAAAATGATCAAACGAACTTTCTGTATTGGTCTTATGTGAGGAAAACACGTGATGTTCCATGATCCAGGCAACGACATCTCAGTGGCACTCGAGTGCTTCCTGAACTCTAAAAGGTGAGTGCGCACCTGATAGACACGCGTGTACGTCTCGTCTGAAGGAGTCTGGTCTGGAGCACTGCACGCGATAATTGCTTTCTAAATGAACGCCGTGACAGCCAGAGCGGCAGTGAAGTTTCTATATCTTTTGGGGGTCGGCATCAAAGGGTTAGGGAGGTTAAGTCTACAAACTTGAAGAGGTCGCCGTCAAAGAAGCCGCTATCTGTGAGCCCTAAGTGACCCGAACCAAAGAGCGAAGGCAAAGTCCAAGCTACTTGCTTAGCTTAACCAATTGAGTTGTTTTTTTGAACAAGGGTGATTTTCAAGGACGCTTTCTCAGAATTCGCGAGTCGATGCCATCGGCATGTCGAAAGGTTCAACCGTTTCTTTGTTTAGCAGGAAGAAGTACTAAATCAAAAACACTAAAATCACTCCAAAAAATACATGAATTTCCTCTATTCCTGTAACCATACATAGAATTACCACGTAAACGATCTCATCTACATTGTGGCTCACTTCAGCTAAGTGCCAAAGTACACTTCAAATCACTGTGAAACCGAACTAAGCAAGAGGTGGTCACAACCTGTGCCACCCCGACCCCGACAGAGGTCAACGCCCTCAAAACGTGGTCCACCCTTTGGGCAGGGTCAACCAAAGTTAAATTCCAAAGGACTTAAAAAACGATATGCCAAGGTAGTCCACGTTAGACAGGGGTAGCAAGCGCTTGGCACGTTGCCAGCAAAGCCACTGAAAACTATAGTTGTAGTTGCTACGGTGCAACCTTAGAGGTGCAACCACGAGCAAGGCACAAGCATTGAACTCACTCTTTGAGGTTGCTGCTATACTTAAGCGTGGACACGGGAACATCGTACCAATCGTGATGGTATAAATATTACCAACAGAACACCGGCGTAGTTTTTCCCATTGCAAGCATTTGTAATTTAAATCATCTTCACGGTTAGCAAAGTTACAAAGATCACTTTGCGAATCCATGCGAATTATTAGTCAAGGATTTCACGACAACAAAATAAATTGGCAAATGTGACATCGCTACGATTACATGAAGGTGCCTGCCATTTTAATCGCGCTCAAAACTAAGGGTCGCTCCAGACAGTAGGGGGTGACAGTGCATTGCACCGGGAAGTTGGGGGTGTCTAGCTTAACGCCGAGAGGGTGGCATACAGACCGATCGATAATCACAAAACACATCCCACAAAAACGTCTCCAAAAACTCTGGACACTCGGTAATCAACCACTGGACCTACCTTGAAAATCACGGCAGCAGCTAACTGACAAAAACACTCGACAACTGTCACTGGCACTGACGTTTCTAACGCACACACACAAACAACGATCACGCTGGCCTTTCCTCTCCGTTACGCGACTACCGCTCGACTGATCTGCTTTGCAACGGTCGTCCAGACAACTATGCTTTGTCGACCAATAGCGAGCCGGCTTTGCCCGGGCGACCGACCAATGGGCGACGAGCTTATATGGGTGACCGCTCTGCATGCACCAAAACTTAAGTATAACAATAATTCACACAGTTATTCAGAATAAGAGATTCACCGTCGGTGTTTGCCTTGTGTTGGATTGAGGTCGGAGTGATTGTTAAGAGGAATGGATTCTTATTTGAACGGTATTTAAATGATAGCTAATAAAATGTTATATATATATATGTGTGTGTTGGTCACGGTAATTTAACACTCTGGTTTGGCTTTGATACACATTAGAACGCTAATCGTTGCGGTAGATAAAGGATGTGGTCACCATGGAGATTCTAGGCAGTCACACTCGGTCTAGAGCTTGTTGATTCTAATCGATGTTGTTTGTTCGATGTCGATTCAATGGCACCGGCATTCGCCACGAGTCTTTGAGTGTTTATCTCCATGGAAACACCTATTGTTAACACAAAACGGCAGTTGGTGGTTTGTAATACGGTTCTTTGCTATCGATCACCTGTTGATCCGATGATAAAGGTATCAGAGACGTTTAGGTTAAGCAACATTGTGCCGGGTTACGCATTGAATGTGGTGACCGCCATGACACGGCCAGTTCTGTTCGAATAATAAAAACGTGTTCGAAAGAGGTTGAAAGGGTTGAAATTAGACAGAACAAGTGTTCTGGATCAGGTGTTGGATGGGTGGTCAACATGCATATGGCCAGTTCTGTTCGGGAGACAGCATCAGCTTTAATCTCCTGGTTTATCAACCTTTCGAAAGCACGCATTTGAGGAGGAATCCCGCTGTTCAAGTTGTACCGTCCTTTTGAAGGGACGTTAAGCCGGTGGTCTCCAGGCTACGTGCCAACACCGGGTTTGCCCTGCCATTCCAGGCTAGCTTCATCATCAGCCTGTCATTCACCAGCAACCAATGGGCCAGTGCCACAGGGACAACTCTAACACAGTGTGTCAAAGTGACAATGCTAAGCGGTGTCTGGTCCTTGGTGCTGTTGGACAGGAGCAGCCAACACAGTGTGTCAAAGGGACAAGGCTAAGCGGTGGCCGGCCCTTGGTGCTGTTGGACAGGAGCAGCCAACACAGTGTGTCAAAGGGACAAGTCTACGGGGTGGCCGGTCCTTGGTGCTGTTGGGCTGGAGCAGCCAATACAGTGTGTCAAAGAGGCTAAGCGGTGGCCGGTCCTTGGTGCTGTTGGACAGAAGCAGCCAACACAGTGTGTCAAAGGGACAAGGCTAAGCGGTGTCTGGTCCTTGGTGCTGTTGGACAGGAGCAGCCAACACAGTGTGTCAAAGGGACAAGGCTAAGCGGTGGCTGGCCCTTGGTGCTGTTGGACAGAAGCAGCCAACACAGTGTGTCAAAGGGACAAGGCTAAGCGGTGTCTGGTCCTTGGTGCTGTTGGACAGGAGCAGCTAACACAGTGTGTCAAAGGGACAAGGCTAAGCGGTGGCCGGTCCTAGGTGCTGTTGGACAGAAGCAGGCTGGGTGACGGTACCAGGCTCACCCTCGGCTCGCCGCCGTGGAGGCAATGCGCCGTTAACCACCAGCAGCTCGTGAGAGGCGCGACGGCGAGAGGACACCGAGGGAGCATCGCGCTCTCGCGTTCCGCAGAGAAGACCCAACTAATTGCAAACAGGAAATACCGACGCAGCGCCATTTCACGCACGCGCCTCTAGGAGTTTGTGGAGAGGTGAACGACAGGCTGATGATGAAGCTAGTTTGGCCTGGCAGGGAGTCGAGGGTGAGCCCGGTCCTGGCACGCAATCAGCTCCTATCCAACAGCACCATGGACCGACCACCACTTAGCCTTGTCCCTTTGACACAATTTGTTGGCGTTTACCCTAAATCACTGGTCTGTTGGTTGCCGATTAACATTAGGCTGATGATTAGGCTAGCCTGACATGGAATCCCTTGAGGGTGAACCCGGTACCGGAACGCAGCCTACTCCTGTCCAACAGCACCAAGGGCCGGCCTCCCCTAAGCCTTGTCCCCTTGACATACTGTTGGCGCTGTCCCTGTGGCTCTGGTGGCTCTAGAGGCTCTGATGGCTCTGGTGGCTCTAGTGGCTCTGGTGACTCTGGCTGTCAATGAATGACAGGCAGATGATGAGGCAAGATGTTGACTCCGTTGCCCTGCTGTTATCGGACAGCGCACGTGGGGTAATTACCGAGCAACAGGTTCGCGTCTTAATTAATTATCGGCTTGGCCTTGTGCGCAGTGGCCGGGGTTTGGTGCCCGGCTCCTTGGGACGCTAACGAAGCGTTAATCACCATGGCAACTCGGTCGAGGCGGCCACCAATTAGGCGCCGTCTGTGTGATTTATGATGACGGTGAGAGAGACCGTGGAAGCTATTATTAAGCTTACATCACAACTGGTATCATAGGCGCTGTGGGCGATTTGTTTGGCCGGAGGATCATAATTTGGGAGGATCGGTTATTTGGAGGTTCAGGATTTCCATTCAGCTCAAAGCTAAAAAATTATCTTATGAGTGCAAGATTGTATTTACTTCTCACATTGCTGTCAAACATGAACCAATGACCTCCAAAGTCTATCTTGTCATTGCTGCAAAGCAATGGCAAAAGCAGGGAGATTGGATAGGAAGCATAGGATTGGGAGGCACGTTTTGAACTCTGGCTCGAACTGTAGTGAAACATGCGAACCTGCTTCTAAAAGTATGAATTCAGGTTCTAAATAAGTTACATCCTTCGGGATCATGTGAAAATTTATTGACCAAGCTGAATTGGCTGCTATATGTCCTAATTTGAGCTCTTTTGACATGATCGCTGTCACAGATTATCAAAGTTTTGCTGTCGTCGTTTGGTTTGAGAGTACGAAAATAAAGTCACACGCAGTAAATCGCGAAGCGATGAGGTTCATGGACTAGTTGCAATAAAGGGAAGATGGAAATTGCATTGGTTTATAACTTTAATGATGTGCAAGCATTTTTTATGCTCTAGGCTAGACTGTCAGGCAAAGCGGGCATTGGCTTTTGGTGGAACACTGCACACTGAACCTATTTCGAATGCGGTAGGCAGTCAAGCATTTGTAGTAATATTTAAATTATTTGATACTTAATACCTAAGTGGAAGACTAATATAAGACTAATTGTACATAAATTAGCAATTGCTTGCTTACCCGTTTGGGGAAAGCCGTTATCGTCTAGGAACGAAAATGTCGAAAGTAAAATCACTGATATTGCGCTTTTATCAGCTGTCGCCTAAGAAAATACACTCGTATACTAAACTTAACTTGTTAAAAATGTATTACACATGACAGTTTTGCTGTTACGTGCTTAATCACTCGAAAATTTGCAAAAATAGCTCGGACCGACCAAATGGTCGCCATTGAAATCTTGCCGCGCGTTGCAAGTAAGCACCAGTTGTAACAATTTGCTAGCACGGTTCTTCCGTGCGAATAGACTTGCCAAGATATTTGGAGCTGTCAAGTGTCAGGTTCTGTTTTTTGAGGGCGTCAATGTCAACTTGATGTCAACATTTCGTTCATTCCAGTAGTTAATAGGGTACCAAAATGCCTGGCGCATTTGAGAGAAAGCTGGAGGTTGAAAACAAACTAGAAAATGTAATTTTTGTTGTTAAATACCGTCTATATTATGCTTTTTGCAGTGCAATTTTATCGTAACCGAGAAGCCTGAAATCAAACTTTTTTACTCTTGTTTTCTGACAGGAGCTAAACAGCCTAAATCTTCTCAAGGAGCGTGCTGCCAAAAGCAGTCAGCTCACTTCGAGCATGGTTGGCATTCTGGATTCCTTTGAACTACGGCTGGCGCGACTGGAAGAGACAATTCTTCCCGTTTACAACGAGACCGGCAACTTGCAACGCCAACAAGAAAGTGAGTCACAACCCATCAAAGACGTAAAAAGTGTTGCTTCTATCTGTTGTTGTTGTAACCGCCTGTTTTCTTGCAGACATTGAACGCACGCTCACCGCTCTGGATACTGTGATCGGTTTCTACGGCGCTAGTGCAGAGGTGGAAGCGACTGTTCGTGCTGGACCTGGCCCGGTCTCAGCAGGCGGCGCTGGACTTGATGCTTTCCTACGTGCAATGGCACGACTCGCGGCTGCACACCAGCACTTTGACAAGAACAACCCGCAGAGTGTAGAGCTTGAGAATGTTGTAAGTCTAGTGGTAATGCTGACATGCTAAGGATATGACAGGATCTAAAACTCATACCAATGGATATATGTCTTCCATGTTGTTTTCTTCCATGCTAATCCTTGATGTACTTTAGCTTAGGTAGATTAAGTACATTCCATGCACTTTACATTTTATTATATGCCTTCATATCTCGACCGAACGGTTTGTTGTGTTGGAAACACCGGTTCTCGTTAGATCACCGAAGTTAAGCAACACTGTGCTGAGTCAGGTATTGGATAGGTGACAATCATTCACATGTTGGAGCGATGAAAGTTAATACAGCAGCTTCATTAGCCTTGCTTATCAACCTCTCGACGGCATGTATTTGTGGAGGAATCCTGTTGTTCGAGTTCTGACGTCCTTTGGGAGGGACGTTAAGCCGGTGGTCCCCTTGGTGCTCTCCGACAGCAGTAGGCTACGTGCCGGCACCGGGTTTCCCCTCCTCCCTTCTAGTTTAGGTTAGGTTCATCCTCATCATCCACTAATTCACCGACGCCACTAGACCAGTGCCACAGGGCCCGTTGGCAAAACAGTGTGTTTTAAAAACCACAAATCAATCTTCATATCAAGGTTGACATCCTTGTATTTTTCTCTTTCTTAACTGCTCTTCAGACTTGATTAACAAACATACCTTTTTGTTTCAAGACCCCACTTCATTCAATTTTACAATTTCCAACGGTAGATTTTCATAGAATTGGAAAAAAAACTCTCCTGAAATTTGTTCAAAGATCACTTTGGCTAAGAACAAATTGATTCTAATGTAATTGTTAGTCTCTCTGTTTTTGCTTTATTTTCGTACCCTTCCTTTACCTGCCGTCCCAGTCTGCCTGCTTCTTCGTTGTCAGGAGACTTACGTCCTGTCTTTCAGACGACACTCTTCACTGCCGGAGGGGATGCGTTGAACCGCGAGTTCAAGGAGCTTCTGTTCAAGCATTCGAAGCCGATGTCGCCGGCTGCGCTGCTGGACTTGGTTGCTCTAGAAGACGCAGGTAGGCAGTTCTCCGAAAGTGGAACACAAATTTATGGTGCCCTACCTAGAGATGCAATGAAGAGGTTCCTTGTTTTGATCATTTTATGTCAATATTTCGACCATCTAGTCTGTGTTGTCAACTCACGTACCTGCTCTCACCCCTTCCACCAGAAATATGATAGAAATCCATGCCCTTGGTAAAAGCATTGATTTGGAATAGCTTTCATCTGCCAGATGGCCAGATGTTTCTTTCTAAGAGAACTCGGTAGTAAGTTAAACATCTGACACCTACGCCCCGCCCTACGTCAAATTCTCGAGTGGCGGCCAATCTAACCCAACTTCTGCAGAAGACGCTCCTGCCAGCCTCCTGCCGCGGTTCCCGCCTGAAGTGGCGGCGGTTTTGTCACGATTGGCCGACTGGCTGGAACGGAATGGACGCGACGAGTTCATGAACGTGTTTGCCCGTGTCCGTGCAACCGCGCTGCTCAAGGCCATGACGCAGCTGCGAGATCACCAGCGCAGCGCCAGCGGAGGCAGCCAGCATGGGTCGTCACCCATGCCGGTGAGGGATACATAACCTCACTTATAAGTGAATAAAGAGAATAAATATCTCATCCATTCTTACCTCACGACCAAGCAGCTTTTAAGAAAACACTGTACAAGCCGTGTCTTGCCATAGGATGATAAAGTTGACAGCTTTGATTGCTGTGTTTTCAAATCCATTTCAGTTTCCACACACTAGCAGCATTTATTTTCTCAAATTTAAACCCTCTTTACTGACTGAACCAAACTTAAACTATTTTTTTTTTGAGCCAATAAGTTTTAAAAACCTTACCTCGTAAATTTAGGAGACCAACGAGAAGATCAAAATATTTTTACCTGACTGTCAATGATATGCCGTCGCACATTAAACAAGTCGTTAACTCCTCCTTTGTCACTGAGAGAAGTACTGTGATTAACCTTCCGCGCTTTCCTCCGTCCTCACAGACTCATAACAAAACAGCCTTAAATAGCAAAACTCATCCCTACCATGCACACTTCTAGCTGTATTTCACTTTTTCTACCCAAGTAAACAAAGTCAATTCTGGAAAGGAAGCTCTGTTCTGTTCAATTCTGTTACTTGAAGAAGTGGATAGAACTATGACGCTGGTTGCAATATGTTCAGAGAGTTCATTCTTTTGCACAGCGTGACAAGACGTTATACAAAACTTCATACAATTCTCCGCATCTATCCCAACCAGCTTCGTCAATCTCTGCGCGTTGCATTCTTTTTTTCCTCTTACCCAATATAAACCCGACGTTTCAACACTCTTACCACAAACAAACTCGATTACCTCCAACTGCAACCTCGGGAGGTCTATTCCTGTCTACCATTCTAACAAGCCGTTCACCGCTAACAAGTCATGTACTGCTAAAACGTTTTCCTTGTGTTTCCAGCGAGCCAAGTTCCCCAATCGCCACGAACCGGCCAGCAAACGAACAACACGACGCCTTGCACACGTGTGAGTACAACGCTTACCACTTCGATGCTTGTACTTCTTTGAAGTATTGCGGTCAATGTGGGCCCTTTACTGTCTTCTCTTCTCTTAAATTTCCTGCTTTGATTCAGAGTGCTTTAATATTTCTATTATTATTTTATCTCTACTACCAAGAAATTGTTACATTATTATGTTCCTAATTTCTTATCTTTATGGCATATGTTCCTTAGCACTTAGGCTCACACAACTACTATGTACTTGTAAACAGCATTAAATAAATAAATAAACTAGGTTTTGAACAAGTTAAGCTGGTTTTACAGACATCAATGTTATGAACATTTTTCTTCAAATATGTCAATTCACCCAAGAAATGGTATTGGTTTAATTTTTGTATGGTTCCCATTCTCTCTATGGTTTCTGAAGTCATCTAAGACTATGATTTGTTTGTTTTTAAACTGTATCCAAGAGTTCCCATTGTTTTCTGTACCTAACCTAGCCTCAACGCCCTTCCTCGGGTTGCAGGTTTGAGAAGCAGGCCAACAAGATGCTGGTCAAGGCGTCCCAAACGCTGGAGAATTCAACAGGCCTGACGCTCGGGCCAAGACGATCAAACTTCCAGGGTGAGTTGAGTCGAGATGTTAGCCTAGATGACAAACAAACATGTTTTTTCATGTTTGTTTTGTCAGTTTGCTAGGACATGCCAAGACATGTCAAGACATAAATAGGTATTTATTTTTTTAATGACAAGATATATTTGCATCCCAGAACTAGCTAGGTTATATTTGACATTACAAATAAACCAGCTGATAAACAAAATCAAGTGTAAGTTAATTTTATCCCAATACAAATTGATCTATGCATTTTGAAGAACAGTGTTGAGACAGATACCCACGTGAAACTGTTTGGTCCTTAAAATGTGATTTAAAGGCAATGAAATGTTTTGCAATGCTTGGTTTTTAATTATACGTGGTGCCAAAAATACACCATAGACCTAGGAACTAGCATAGGCCAGATTGCCTTCTAGTACTAACCACCAGTATACTTGTACCTAAGTTATAAATCAATAAATAAGAATAAAATTACCATATGTCAGGAGAAAGAGACTACGTTAGTAGAGATTAGAGTTCATCACCAGGACGTTCTTGATACATATGGACATCGCTTGATTTCGTCTGTTCCCCAAGACAAAGTACCACGTTTCATGCATCACACGCAACCCCAGGCTGTCATTTAAACTTGTGCTCCGCAGAGGGACGAGACGAGGCCGTGGACGAGCAGGAGACGGAGACGTATCTGGAGGGAGCTCTCGCATTGCATCGACTCATGCTGGGCGAGCGTCGACTAATGTCCGGCATCATTCCGGCACAGCACCAGCACCAGGTGTTCCAGATCGTAGTCAAGGACGCCATGGACCTTGTTGTGCAGGACGGAGAGGTAGGTCAATGATTCAATCGGTTTCACAACTCCTTTAAAATGTTACCAAACGGATTGGCGCGTTGGAAACACTGATCCATGTGAGATCATCAAAGCTAAGCAATACTGCGCTGAGTCAGGTATTGGATGGGAGACCATCATACACATGACCAGTTCTGTTCGGGAGAGAGGTTGGAGGGATGAAAGTTAAGCTACACTGCGCTGAGTCAGGTATTGGATGGGAGACCATCATACACATGACCAGTTCTGTTCGGGAGAGAGGTTGGAGTGATGAAAGTTAGTACAGCAACTTCACTAGCCTTGCTTATCAACCTCTCAATAGCATGGATTTGTGGAGGAATCCTGCTGTTCGAGTTGTACCGTCCTTCGGAAGGGACGTTAAGCCAGTGGTCCCATTGGTGTTCTTCGATAGGAGTACGCTGCTTGCCGGCACCGGGTCCCCTCCTCCCTTCTAGGCTAGGTTACGTTCATCATCATCCGCTCATTCACCGACGCCATTAGACCAGTGCCGCATTGCCAGATGTCAAAACACTGCAACGGGTTCACCCTCTGCTACGTGTTTCAGAGCATAGCATCGCGAGCAAAACGCAGCATCGCCCGACACGACTTTGCCGCTGTGCTTGTCGTGTTTCCCGTACTGAAACATCTGCGGCTGATGGCGCCCGAGTTTGATCGTGCGCTGGATGGTTGCGACGCGGCTTTGAAGTCAAAGTTCACGTCTGTACTGGCAACACTGCACGCCACGGTAAGACCAAAACTTGACTTGATATTTGTCCAAGCCTGGAGGAACTTCAAAGTGCTTTATGAAATATGATTTTTAAATTGCAAATGCAATGGACAAAGTAGTTTATTGTTAGGAACACTAATAACCTCTCAAAAATTGATGCCGAAACGAGGACTCAAACTCAAACACCGATCACAAATCAGATTTGATAGCATAAAAAGCATTCAACGTCAAATTAGTCTCTGAAGATTGAATGGTTGTGACTTGGTATAGCATCACTAAAATCAGAGTGACTGAATATTCACAGCCTCTCGGTTCTACTTCTTGGATATTCATCAATCTCATCAAATACACTAAACCCTTCTAAAAAATTACGTTTCCAAGTATTTCAATTGGTTGAAGCAACACCTGCTAAAGTTGGAGATTGGGTTTCGAGTTCACATTTGGGCATCAATTTTTGAAAAGGGTTATTAGTGCTCCTAATAATAAAAAATGCAAAGTGTTTTCTTTGATTGTGTTCTTTATTACTGATACTTTCCTGATTCCTTAGGGAACAAAAGCTCTGGAAGACTTCATCGAGAGCGTACGTTCAGACCCGGTCTCGCAGCTGCCTCGAGATGGAACGGTACGTTACGGTCCTGGTTCGGCAAGTCACGCCTTACACAACGGCGCAGACGTCATAAACTTTGTAATAACGTCTTTAAACGTGAGGTCTTTATTACCAGCAGCAAAGCAATGAGTAGGTTTCTAGGAGTAAGCAGAGCTCAAATTACTAAAGTCTTTGCATTGTTTGCTTTTTTGCCTTTGCCACATTGCAACCAAGGAGTTTTACCAAAAGAGTTCTAGTACTAATTCTAAAATGTGTAGTTTGTCTAAAAAACAACGGCAAAGCATTTTTTTTTCGCGGTTTTAATTTTACCTCAAAATTCCACGCACTAAGCGAAGACGGCGTTGGCCGCAATTCAAGGCAAGGCAAGAAAAACTTTTTTAAAACGTAGACCAAACATTTTCTTTCAGCATCTAGCCAGTTAGCTTACTGAGAGCTGAAATTCCCCTTCCTTTGGCTCAACAAACCCACTGACCGGCTTCCCGTTACAGGTGCACGAACTTACCAGCAACGCGCTGGTTTTCCTGGCCCAACTCCTGGATTACTCTGACGTGATCGCCAGTGTACTGGCGCAGGATCCAGCATACGCCAGCGCAGGCTCTCCTGGCGCCGCCCTCGGACTGTACATCAGTAAGTGAAAAACACCTGTCAAATGTAGCAGTTCGCAATCTTAAAACTCCCTGTTCACTTGTTTACCTTGGTTAGCTCTTCTGCTATTGCCATTCTCAGTGCCATTTTTGTCAAAATAAGCAAAGGTTTTGCTAGTTTTTTATGAATTTGTGTCATCTTGAAACCTGCAATACATTTGGCAAATTTACTGCAGATATTATGACAATGGTCATTTCTAGCCAAGAAGACGAAACAACCTGACCCATGTGCATGTGAGACAGCACACTGTCTTACACTGTATTACTGATATTGATTGTTTATTTCTCAATCAGCGTTTGAATCCAATTGTCATAACTTTATAAAAATTTACTAAAGTATTATGGTTTTGCCTAAGCAATATTGTGCTTGGCATGGGTACATAAATTCAAAGATGATATCAACTAAAAATATTATTGTAAGCATGATTTAGAATTGCGATCAATATATTTTGCCACTTTACACGTGTA
This sequence comes from Protonemura montana, assembly GCA_947568835.1. NCBI lineage: Eukaryota > Metazoa > Arthropoda > Insecta > Plecoptera > Nemouridae > Protonemura > Protonemura montana. The sequence goes on along the minus strand of OX387610.1, from coordinate 12,035,918 downwards.
AGCTCATAGAAAATATCTTTTTACCTGTTTAATAATGACAGGAAATACACCTTAACTGCGTAAAACAAGAAACAATGCCTATTTGAGCGCACTACAAATCGCACAAAATGTATGTCTTAATATTTATTGGGTAAATCACTTTTCATTTGAAAGAAATCGCTGGTTGGTGTCAAAATGCATGTGTAGATGTCATAGTAGCGAGTCGCTGAGTAGCTATCATGTCTCCAGCTGACGTCTAGTGGATCCATGCACAATGGAATACTTTTTCGAGGAAAACTAAACTAAAATCATGGAGTTTATCTATCTTTTTTCCTTCTTCTCCTGACCTTACCCTGCTTCTGGTCTTGCCTATAGAAAAAGTGCTGTCCCAGCTGAGCCTGACGTTGATTAGCAAGAGCGAATCATATAGCGACGTGCATCTGCGCGCAGTGTTCCGCCTCAACAACAGCAACTACGTGTTGAAGGCGTTGCAACGATCAGGGTTGATGGACACGCTGAAGGAGGCGGAGCCAGCTGCAGAGGAAAACTACCACGCCACGATACTGGAGCACAAGAAGGCGTATTCCAATAGGTTAGTGAGGTTACTTAATATAATATAACATGTGGTGAAATAGCTGGTCATACTGGTGTCTAGCAACAATGTGCTGTGGGTTTCTATAGGGATGTTGTAATGAAGTTTGCAAATCGGACATTTTAATCGCTGGTCTAGACCGATAATACCGTAGCAATGTTGGATTGGAAATAGCAATTTTCGTCGTCCTTTTGACGGAAGAGTGTTAACTAAAATACAAATTTTGTTTGATGGTCTCCGCCTGAGTTCCTTGGTCGCATTTTTAAAAAAGGATAAAAATATTTTATTTTTGTGAACATGCTGCCACCCCCTCGAAAAATGTGAACCCATTTGGCTACATTATCAAGCTGGCTGGCCAACCAGCTTTCAAGTTATAGGCCATTACCCCTCCTTCCCCATTCTCCCTTCCATTTTTCTCCTTTATCTATAATTTATGTCTTACACCTGAATAATTTCAAAGGATAAAGTGCTAAAAGGTATGTCTTATAGTAGCACATTATTGCAGGGTTTTTAACTTATTGTCTTTCTAACTTTAGCTACAAAGCCCAATCTTTTTTTTTGGATATAAATGAAAAAAAAACTAAAAACTGAAATGTAAAAAGTACAAAAAGTGTTGGATTGTCTCTGAAAACGCTCTCCTTCAACGTAACGCTGTGCTTCCAATAACCCGACCGTCCCATTGTCTGCAGCTGGAGCCGCGTGCTGAGCCACATCTGTGCCGTGGACGAGCCGGCGCTGGCGTCGGCGCTGGCGCAGGGCAAGCTTCGAGACAAAGAACGCGCCATCATCAAGGAGCGATTCGCGGTTAGTGGCGCAGCTCAAGCTCTTTCTCTGTTCCCAATGTTTCTTAACATGTACCAGTTATAACAATCAAGTAGATAAATCAAGTAGACATGAGTCTAAAAACCATCATAAATGTACCATTTACTTTATTAATACATCCCGTGAACCAACAACCATCTTGCTTGTAGATGCTTCGTAAATTAGTTTGTTATACGTAGATCTGTGTTTTGAAAATTCACATTACTGATTCAAAATGGTGACCTAATATCAAATTAATGGGGAAGACGAAGGAACGGAGATACGGACGTGCCGAAGTTGGGAGGCTAGGCTTTGACTGAAGAGTTTTAATGCAACATTACCGCTGTTGCCTGTAGCTACTCTACGTGCAGTTAATGTCCATTCCATGGGGGAAGCCTAATCAAAGCCCTCTAGAGCCATTTTTGTCACAAGAACTGTAGAAACAAAATCACAAGGGCTTTGACATGGTAACTTTTCTCATGGGCACTTCCTTTGATGAAAGGATCTGATAGCTCCTCTATCAAAAGCAATTAGCAATGGCGATACTAATTTACAATGGACCTAACTTAACTTAACCTAACCTTAACTTTACAGGGCTTTAACCGCGAGCTCGACGAGCTGCTCCGCGTGCAGCATGGCTACTGCGTGCCCGACGCAAACCTCCGCGAGTCTCTCAAGCGAGACAACAAAGACTTCATTCTGCCAAAGTACAGCGCTTTTCGAGATAGGCTGGCCAACGTGCCCTTCTCAAAAAACCCCGACAAGTACGTCAAGTATACACCAGCAGCTGTCGGCGCTGTCATAGACAGGTTCTTTGATGTAGCTGCTTGAACATTGAGACACGGTAACTGTTCAGATGGGCCAAGCAGATGGGTCATCCATTTGAGCGGGGTGATTGAAATGGGATTGATTAACCAGATAAGATGATTCACCGATTTTAATCTAGGATTTTTTATGGAACATGTTGAATTTTGATATAATGTAGCTATTGATATGTTTGCTGATTTGGCTCCAAACCTTGACTTGTTAGTAGATGCGGTGCTACTTTGTTTCGTTAACATATGAATGTCATTGGATAGGTTTGTGAAAACAATTCCACTACTTTTTTTTGTGTTACAACGAAAATCAGCTGGTGATATCCATTAAACAAACCAGTAATGCCAATCTTATAGATACAGTTATCTTGTATTGTAAATATTTATATGAGATGTCATGGCAATGAACTGATAATGAAATAAAATGTGGCTTATGGAGAAATTGATTATAAGTGCCTATTTAATACTATTGTGTTAACAATGAATTGTTATTTCCTGTCATCAATGTTAAATGTGTCTAGCTACAAAGAAATGGCAAGAATAATTGTATGGTAGCTGGCAACCTACCCCAATTAGATTCAACATTTGTCTACATGAAAGTCGTCAAATCTAGAGTCAACTCCGTTCAAACAGAGAACATACGTTTCCGAGAGGCCACAAGTGTAATTTTGGGATGACATACAGGAAAACTGTATTACGTAAAAATACCACAAATCACTTTTGCTGAAGTCCCCCATTTTCTTTCTGGTCTAAATCTTGCCAAAAAGGTTCTGTTGTTTTGAACAATAAGATTTTTTTTACCAATTTTAACAATTTTTGAAATTGTTTTGCAGAAGTATTTGGAATCCTACCACAGAAGTTTCATACTTGAGTTGGTGGCAATGCAGGGGACAGTCCATATATTATCCTTATGTTATTGTACCATTCTATTTCTGGAAGTCACAATTCTTAAGAAAATACTCAGCTCAACTGGTTTTGTGAACATCTCCTCCTTTTCTTTCTCCCTGTCAAAGAATAGAAGGGAAAGCTGGGATAAGAATACAAATAAACACAGATAAAATCTGATTTATTTTACAAAATGTACAAAATTCCTCGTCGTTACCGTCAGTACGCTACCGGCAAAAACACTTCAGTCTTAAAGCTTTGCTTCCGTTAAGTTAACACATTATTCGTCGTTACTTAAAGTACGTTTAAAAATATCAAGTAGTATCAAAAAATCTGAAAAGTTACATAAAAAAATAGTATTATAAGAACCATGTAACCTTGGTGAGAAAAACTAAGTTCTATTATAAATATCATGATAAATAATCTAGAGGTTGGCTCGGCCAAAACCTCAGCTGCCATTCGAAGATGGCGGCACGTTGCTGCCATATTGGCTACGCTTTTTCATCCGCCAAGAAATCTATCGTTTGCGTTCGTAGCATGAAATCACCAACGGCGCTTCATGACTTTGTCAGGAAATCGAAATTGGCATGAAATTCCTTCTAATGCCCAGTTCGAGCATTTCCTCAGTTCCTACCTAAATGACGGCCCTATATTACTTTCCCTTCTGAAATAACAGGACCTTAACATTTCCTCTGACGTTTTCCGAAGTTATCTAGTATTGATCTCGAAAAAACAGCTTAAACAACATTTGAAACCAGTTTCCTCGGGGCAAAAATGTGGAACCGCCAGAGTGAAATCATTAAAATATCCAGGTTCAATTTCTTGTAACCAACAAAATGCCACATTTAATGGCAAGCTGCAATCTCTCACAAGAACAGCCAGTGAGATGGTACAGAGATGAGAAAATAAACGTCCGGTCACAGTTTGGTCTCGTGTAGCCCGTGCCGGGCGTACCCACGGAACGGCCGCGTACGAACGGCTCGCGCCGCAGTCGGCTGAGCCGAGTCTTGTTGCGTAGTTTCGTCTCCAGAGTCGACGTCACCTGGAACATGAACTGGGTTAGGCTCGGCACAATAAAAAAATGACAAACGAACGAGCGTAAGCGATTAGGAACGTTTTGAGAGGGTAGCAGTGTTTATCGTTATAAAATATCACTGGTCGTTACTGGGTCTTGGCAAAGTCCATTACAGTCACTTCAATTTTCTGCTGTTCCTTAGGTTTGCTAAGTGTTTAGGTTAGATAAAGTAGACACGAGTCTAAAAAAGATAACCAGGCAGCTTTCCCCACAAAAATGCATCGCTTATAACGTTCGCCTACCGTCGCTGGAGTTGTTGTCGTGCACAAATCGCGGCTGCCTGGCTCGCTGCTGGGTCCTCCGTCCTCGTCGCAAGTACTTGAACTCTCGCGGCAACGTGTACGATCGCGGCAGCGACGCAACCGACTCGATGTCCGACGCAGCGCGGTACGACTTGTACGCCGTTGCGTCGGCATCTTTTGGCCCCGCAGAGTCGGTGAATGGGGAGTCGTGCTCGCTGCTGCTGTTGGTGAAAAGTTAGGTTAGTTTGGTCATTTATTTTCAGGTTAGGTTAGTTTGATTACTGATTTTAAGGGTAATTTTCCGTTCGTTCTAATTTTTATAGCTGAAACAATTGCCATGGTGTCTTCCAATCAATCACCTGCAGTAAAATTCAGATGTTTCTGTCAGCAAATACACATTCACAACAAACGTATGCCAAACGCTTATCAGAAACCGAAATGTTTCACGTATGGCTCAGGGCATTTAGGTTCAATCCCATCGTTGAGATCATAAGAACATAAATGTTAATTAAGCAAACTTCTGCTGTTGGGTTTTATATCGGCCTTAAGAATGAACCAATCAGATTCAAATGAGGGTTTGGTGCAAAACGTACGCTACCCAGAAGCCACAAAACTCTAGCTCGGAAATATTGGTTGAATGTTTTTACAAAGAAACTTTAGTGAGCCATTTATTATTCGGAGGATATAAAAGCCCTTGCAATGGATTTTGCAGATTAAGTTTTATTATGCAATGAAACATCCTTGTTTGAAAAATGCTAGTTACAAAACGTCAGAGAAAATTAGTTGATTTACGTGGAATTCATTTTTTTTTTAACCTAATACTAAAGTTGGCTTAAATAGGCATGAGTCTAAAAACTTTGAAGACATCTTGTTCTCCATCCAAGTGGCTTCCCCCACCCCTACCACCAACCTGTTGTCGTCTGAGAGAGCGTAGGCAGGCGGAGCCGCAGGATGTCGCCCGAAGCAGAGCCCGGGGTCTTCTAGGTAGCGCGGAGCCAGCAAGATCTCAGCCGTCTCGGCCCTGCAAGGACAGCGTTGACGCGTGTTAGCATTCGTAGCACAAGCAACACACTCAGGATGGTATGAAACAAGTCATCCTTGATTCAATTACAAACCCCCATACATTTTTACAAATGAACATAGCAAATCTATAATTTCACTACTCATCAAAAACTCAACTGTATGGATTTTGTAAAGGTTTGTTTGAGCTTTACCAGCCAAGCAACTGTTATGATGCTGTTAAATCTTCACAACTAGAGCCCCCTGTGGTTTTTTTTTTAGCAAAACTGATCAAAGAGTTTACTAACTAAACAAGATTTACAAAAATGTCAAATTACATTTGGAAACCTTGTGGTTCTACACCTTGGCGATCCGTTGGGCTCATCAAAAATTCCCTCTCAAAAAGGTTGTGGCCAATTAGTACAAATGGCTAGAACCAAAATTCCAGTCCCCAATTGGGTACACATTTTTGAGAGGGTAGTGGTGCTCATATTAATGAAAAAAAATTTGAAATGGCACTTTTGCTTCTTGGTGACATAGAAACACAAGTGGAGATAATTTGCAAAAATTCCCTTAACCATCTCAACTGACATTTGAAATTTTGTGCATTTTTTAAGGTTAAAAAAAAATCAACAACCCAGACGAACCTCTGCGCGCATCGCGGCGGTGGCAGTAGCCGGAAAGCTGTGGTCGCGGGTGGCGATCGCGTGTGACGCTTGCTACGAGGGATGGGCTGCCGCGGTGGACTGCCGTCCCCACCCCCTGTTGAGACTCCACCCCCGTGGGGTCGGGCAATCTTTCCCGCGCGTATCTCCTCTTCGATCACCCGCAGCTCAGCAAGCTGCTTGCGCTTTTTCTCTGCCAGCTTTAACGCGATGTTGACCCGCGAGCCAGCACTGCTGGCGTCGTTCTCGCTGGACTCCACCTTTGGGGACGAGGAAAAGTAAGGTTAGGAACTTTGCCAAAGATAGCAGGGTAGCATCAGGCATTTCATTTTTGGAGTTTAGAATAGTTATCGTTGAAAGGGTTTGGGGAACTCGCCTCTAGTGAAAGGACACTAACCGAACGGTTTGGCGTGTTGGAAACACCGGTTCTCGTTAGATCACCGAAGTTAAGCAACACTGCGCTGAGTCAGGTATTGAATGGGTGACCATTATACACATGACCAGTTCTGAGCGGGAGAGAGGTTGGAGGGATGAAAGTTAGTACAGCAACTTCACTCGCCTTGCTTATCAACCTCTCCACAGCATGGATTTGTGGAGGAATCCTGCTGTTCGAGTTGTACCGTCCTTCGGAAGGGACGTTAAGCCGGTGGTCCCCTTGGTGCTCTTCGACAGGAGTAGGCTACGTGCCGGCACCGGGTTTACCCTCCTCCCATCTAGGCTAGGTTAGGTTCATCATCATCCTCATCATCATCCACTCATTCACCGACGCCATTAGACCAGTGCCGCAGAGCCAGTTGTCAAAACAGTGCGTCGTTGAACACCACAAATAATAATAGCAAGGACACTTAATAGAATCTTTGTAATGGATAGTAAATGCACAAATTTTATGTCCTAGTGGATATGTCCTAGCAATATAGCTTGCATAGATATTCCAGCCTTATGATGATAATACATTGACTTTCATCATATTTCCTAGCCGAGCCTAGCCTAACACAAGCTGAAGCTTTTGAATCAAGTTCTTTACGACTGCTCTAGTGGTTTCAATTTGACAGACGACCTAGTCTTCAAAAAGTAAGACAATCATTGTTGAGATAGAAGTCTCGGCATCAAAAACAAGATTCAGTTGATGGTGTCGCCATCTCTGGGCGTCCTTTCACCTTAGTACAGTAGTTGAATGGTCGGATATTTTTTTAAAGACAATTAAATGTTGGCCCTGTGATTTTGAATATAAATTTAAAGCCAGATTATATAACATTTGATAATCAAGCCTGGCTTTTAGAGCCAAGACTAAGTAACGTCTTTCCGCTGCCAGGTTAATATCACGTTTCCTGAACAAATTGTCGTTAACAGTAGGTACCTGGTGGTTGTGCTGGGGGGGCAGAGGCCGCCTCCAGAAGGGCGTAGCAGCCGGCGCGGCAACTGGAGCTGGGGGCGGCACAAACGTTGTCGGCTTCTTCTTCTTGCGGCCGGCCCCGCTGCCCCCACCGCCGCCCCCCAGCGCGCCTGCCGTCGCAAAGCGGCAGTTGAACACGCCAGGAATTCCACGGTGAGAAGCCACAGCTTTCACGCTCTCCAGCTGCGGGTTCAGGTGAGGTTAGGAACAAACCATCAAAAGGAAATAAAACGTTGGGATGAAAATTTGAAGCGAACTAAGCATGTGCTCGAACAGTCTTATATCAGGTGGTTTCCTTTCTTTGAACCAAATTGCAGTACAGAACCTGGGGAAAATGGAAAATTAAAATAAAAAATATCTGGTGGGCTATTTCTATTTAAGTTATTCATGCCATGATACTTTAAAAATTTTGGTTTTTTCAAAGCGCATCAGACAAGAATAGACACACGAGTTAATCAATGCAGGGGACAGTCCTTGTGCTAGTATTTTCTCTCACGGGCTGGACTGTAGCAATGCAGGGGACAGTCCTTGTGCTAGTATTTTCTCTCACGGGCTGGACTGTAGCAATGCAGGGGACAGTCCTTGTGCTGGTATCTTCTCTCACGGGCTAGACTGTAGCAATGCTGGGGACAGTCCTTGTGCTGGTATCTTCTCTCACGGGCTAGACTGTAGCAATACAGGGGACAGTCCTTGTGCTGGTATCTTCTCTCACGGGCTAGACTGTAGCAATGCTGGGGACAGTCCTTGTGCTGGTATCTTCTCTCATGGGCTAGACTGTAGCAATGCTGGGGACAGTCCTAGTGCTGGTATCTTCTCTCACGGGTTAGACTGTAGCAATGCATGGGACAGTCCTTGTGCTGGTATCTTGTCTCACAGGCTGCACTGCAGCAATGCTGGGGACAGTCCTTGTGCTGGTATCTTCTCTCACAGGCTAGACTGTAGCAATGCTGGGGACAGTCCTTATGCTAGTATCTTCACTCATGGGCTAGACTGTCCAACCTACCTGAGCTGCATGATGCGCAGTCTTGACAATCTCATCCTTTGCCCCGGGCGGGGTGGCGGCTAATCGTTGCGTCGAGTCACACTTGTCATAAGACGCAGGCCTCCCACCAGCCTCGTAACGCAGCCTGTAGGAAAAGAGACCACGTCAAACCCAAAACAAGGCACAACGGGGAACAAGGTAGCCATATTCGATTTAAAAGGTTGCACACCATCTCTTTTGACTCAAAGACAAACATTTCTAGTCAAAGTTGTATTGTTCTCACAACTCCTTACCTGCGCACGTGAAAGAATCGATAGTATAGCAGCATGAAGGCGAGCCCAGCGATGAACGAGAGGGTGACGGCGGCTGGAACGGCTAACGCTCGTCTCGGGGAATCGGCCCACGTTCCGGCGAGCCACACGGCAGAGAGCAACGCGTTCTCAAGGAACATAACCACGTAAAATGTGGCCATCTTCTGGCGGGGATTCACCTCCTGCATACCAAGACATATGATGAATGTCGGTACACGAGTTTGAATGTATGTTGATGAAGTATAGCATCATTGCAATCAGATTGACTGTGAATATTTACAGCCTCATGGCTCTACTCCTTGGTGAACTGTCATTCTCATCAAATACACTGTTTTCTACTCAAAAAGATTATGTCCAATTGACACTTATGCATAAAGCAATACCAACTACAGGTTTGAGTCCCAATTAGGTACACATTTTTTAGAGGGTAGCAGAGTTCACAATAACAAAGAAATACTGTTCTCTATTCAATTTAGCGCATATTGATTTATGCAATAAATCATTGATAAATTTCATAAGACATGGACAATCTTGTTGTTGATGTTTAAGCAATACAATAGAAATAAAAAAAACAATTCAAATTCCATAACAAACTGAGCATTGCGCCACGTTTGAATTGCATGGCCGTACCTGCAAGTTGATGTAAGCGAAGATGTACACTACGGCGATGAGGGCAGAGAACGCGGCTTTACGCCGCCGCGATATGCGCTCTCCGTGGAACACGTTTTTGGGTGAGACGAGCCAGAGGAACACAGACACCCAGTGCAGGCCGACCACGAGGAACACCCAATGGCCGTACAGCGCAGCGTAGACGGTCAAGGCAAGCACTCGCGAGGAGACCGTACCTGGAGAACAGGAGCTCGATTCACACTTGTGGTCTAATGCTTGGTGGTCTAATGCTTTAAGTCGATGATGGTAATAGGAGATGCCAGGAGAAAAATCAATTTATTAAACAATCGACAGCTATCCAAATATATGGTTGACCATTAAGGTCTAGCTTACTGATCTATATTATAAATACAATTGATTATTATGATATTATAATATTTATTATTATGGTTATGGTAATTATGAAGTGTTGAGATACAAATGGTTGTGCAAGATGCAAATTTATGCTTTAAGAACGGCAGGAACTATAGAGTCTAATGTTGAGAGCGAGATGATGAATCGCTTGAGGAAGTCAGTAAAAAACGTCGGTATTTCTGCCCGAGCACCGACCAGCACCAGCCCGAGCACCGACCAGCAGGCCCACTACCTCCCATTTTCCGACAGGGATCTGATAGAATAGGATCTGATCTGACAGGGACATATCGGCGATGCTTTTTTCTGTTTGATATCCAGTGCCATAGGGGCAGTGTTACTATAAACCTATTTATAATGGACATGTTTAGATTTGAATGACTTATCACATGAATTGAGTTCTGAAACCCTCAAGAGGCTTCCAGGAGCTTCAAGGAAGGTTTTACAACACTCGATACAGTACACTGTTGTGGTTACAGAATGGATCCAGCAAGATTTTTTCACCACCCTAGTAGATAGTGACAACATGGTCAAATATAAACAACCACTAAAATGCTTGGAGACCATGTCTAAAACCTAAAATGTTGGTGTTAAATCAAATCATGCTTGGTAAGTTGGTCGTCGCTGTTTGTCATACTTACCAAGCCGCCAGAAAAACTGTGTGACAACGCCAAGCCACGTCAGCACCAATCGGTGCACGTTTTGAAGCCGCACATTCTTGCTGAACGAAGCCAGCGCCCAGCAGACGGAGAACAACGACAATGCTGCTGACACTAGGTTCAAATCGCTGAACTCTTTAGAAGCCGGTTCTTGAAAGAGCAGGTAGAGCTGCAGTAACAGCATTGGCGCAGCCTGACAGAACGCGTGAAGCAGCCGAAGCATGCAAAGGTCGCGCACCTCGTGCTTCACAAACCTCAAGTCCACCGGAATGAAAAGCTTAAAGTACCGCCACAGAACACCACACTGTAATACATGTAAGCAGGCCACCAGCCAACAAACCACTCGGCTTCGGTCGCTGAGCTTTTCGTCGTCAGTCTTCCACTTTTCCTTCGTTTGCCGGCGGAGAGCACACGACCGCAGGTACCACTTGAACGAAAGGACCTGGCTGACGACAAGAGAAGAGGCAACAAAGGTGAGGGTGACGGCAAACCAGACGTGGAGACCGCGTTCGAATAGAGCGTAGCCCATGACCACATCGAAGACAACATCGCAGAAGTAGGACGCGAGAGATATGATGTTGAAGAGGACGTCGCACAGAGGTAGAAACTCGTAGTGAGCCATGGCGTCCTCGTCTTGAATGCTATTCATATGACATTCTTGGTGTCATTATGACAAATGGGTATACATTGTGTGTAGCCGCGGGCGGAACTAGGCTCAGGAATTTATGGAATTTATCAATGTAAATCAGAGTAAAACGATGTGAAACTGAACAAAAACACAAAACGATACGTGACCGACTTTTCAATTATAGTTTCACAGCCTTTTTGAGCGTAAATTGTGCGTAAACATCACTAAATTGGCAATGTCAACCCGCGTTAAACCGTGCACACGCCATTGTCCCTGAATTCTAGAGCGCGACGCCTGTCTTCAAACATTCCAACTACTCGTGAGCCACCTGTAGCCCGAGGGCAGGAATTTTTCGTCCCGTAACACCCTGCATTCCTCAACATTCAATGGGAGTTTGGCACCTGGCGATACATATGGTCAAAGACCAAATGATACGTTGCCTCAAACAACCGCAGCAGAAAGGTGCTACTTATTCTTTTGAAAATGCAAAATCCACGAGTTTGAAGCTCAGTACCCAAAAATAATACTGTTGTGAATTTGTTAGTTATATTTTTTTGTGTTATTATTTTTGAAATGTATTCGGTAAAAGTCATCTCTTGAGCAAATGGTTTCAGAAAAGAATTGTACAATTTTCAATTTATTCTTCAGTCAGCTGGGTTGAAGCCAACTTCACTCACAGCCAGGCTGCATTGTGTCAAACGTCAGAGCAGTCAAAACATTTCATCAAAGCAGCTAAAACCAAAGAAATATGGGGAAAACTAATCGAGTTATTGTTTGTGGGTCGCGAAATGTCGGCAAAACTACTATTTTAGAGCAACTGGTTAATGGGAACATCACAAAAGCAACTGTAAGTAAAAGGGCACTTTTTGTGACCTATTTCAAATTTATTGTCATTGAGTGTATTTAGCCTTTTTTGGAGGCGGCTATTGTTGACCAATATTTCTGAATGATGATGCCCTACATTGAAATTCTCTGGAATAATAATAGACTTTTATCACCAACAATGTTATCGGCCTTTGGTCAGCTTTGCAGGGAGTAATTACTAAACAGCAACAACCACTATCGCAATCCAATGCAGTGACCACCCTTATTACAGGAAATGACACCAACCATCGAGGACATCTACGTGGCTTCAGTGGAGACTGAACGGGGCACCCGAGAGACGCTACGTTTTCACGACACAGCAGGTTTGGATGGCGGCAGCGGCAGCGTTGGCCAATCACAACTTGGCCGACACCTGCTAGCGCTGGCGGACGGCTATGTGCTAGTGTATGACTCTGCACAGCCAGCCACACTCGAGTTGCTGGTCGCGCTCAAGAAGGACATTGACCGCAGCAGGGACAAGAAAGAGGTTAGCAATAACCAGGAGATAGACTTTTCATCAACAACTACACTTGCCTTTCTGGACAGCTACATTTTTATAATTTCACCAAATCATAAGCTGACAATTAAGAATTTTCTTTGTCCTACAAGCAAAGTCCTGTACCAACATCAAGAAAATGTTAAACCTTTCTGCAAGTGACTTGTCAGCCGATATGATAATGGTGGTTTCCGTTGTTCGGTCCAATGACTCCATCCCCTTTGTAGGTGGTGGCCATCGTCCTGGACAACAGCAGCCGTTCACGCCGCACCGCACCAGGCTCTGTTTCTGAGGGAGGCGTGACAGAGCGGGGGGCTGTGTGGGCGACACGCGAAAAGATGCGGCATTTCGAGGTAAGGTCCCCGCTCATTTATTTGCAGGTGATAATGCTACTGTCATAGCACCTCCATATTCTCGGTGCTAGCGGTGCTGAAATCAACAGACTCAAACATTGGAGGATATTTGGTTTTCTGGTGTTCCCACATAGAAGCTGAAACTAGCAAGGGGAGTAAATCTGGAAAGATCAGCGACCAAATCAGTTAGTTCAGTTGGATAGTTTGATTGTGCATTTTATGGGTAGAGGCAGAATGTCAATGTTACAGACTCTGCGTGAAAGATGACTACCTTACAGACACAAATGCAGAGTACCGGAACATTATGTTAAGTGGAGCCACTGTAGTATGAAATTTAATTTATATATTTCTCGTAGGTTAACTCACTTTTGAATCTCGTTGAGTGTATATCAATCGTTGAGGTAAACATTGATGGAGATGACATTGATGAAAAGTTTCAAAGCATAAACTACGAGAAATATTGAAATTAAATTTCATACGACAATGGCTCCACTTAACGGGGTGTTCCAAGACTCTGCATTTTTGTCGGTAAAGTAGTCATTTGACGGCTATCTTTCACGCAGAAACTGTAACATTAACGTTCTGTCTCTACCTATAAACTGCACACTCAACGGTTGGATTGTTGAAAAGTGGCTCTCTAGTTTGGATAGGCATTATAGGTGCAGTGGTTCCAAAACTTCTAATTTTACTGACATCGGATTTACAGCAAGTCAGATCCCCAGGTCGAGTTACCTATCACCATGGTAACGCTAATCGCTTGTCCCCAGGTGAACGCGTTTGACCGCGCCTCGTTGCTTGACGGGTTGGTACACCTGTCTTCCCGGCTGAATCCGCCGCCGCAGAAAAGCTCGTTTCCGCAGCTAAGCCTCGTGCGGAAGTCCATCGGCCGACCGGACGCGTGACGTGTGACAGAAGCAAGACGGTGAGTCGCGGAAAGTTGACTGAATCTCGTGGAAAGTACGGGATATTGTGCCGTGCCACGTGTCTGTGACGTTATCACAAATCGTTTGGAAATTGTAGAAAATTCTATTGAAAGAAAGCTGAAAATCTCTAGCAAACTGAAGAAAAGATTGTGATTTAAGCCAGGAATCTTGTTCGAATCTATCAAGGTCTACTAAAAAGTTCTATAAATAGACAGCCACGAGAAATTACTTCTTCTTTAGTTAATAATATGCGGTTCTGCAATTCCTAATTCGTTACAAATTGCTGTGTTCTTAACTGTGTTAAAGCCTCAAGGTATTACTGGCTACGGTGGACAAATTTTTGTCTTTTATGTAACAAGTATCAATTCCTGTGATAGGCCAAGAAATAACGTGAGATAAAATTATGAAACCATGCAAAAACTCGTGAGCTTTTTGCGGCAGAAATCAGTTTTCTTGAAATCGTGTACTCGCCTGGGCAGTGCCCTTTTGAAACCGTGTGCTAGTACAGCATTGCACTATCAATTGCCCGATGAATCTCACGAAGTTTTAACTTTTATTTGAAGTGCAAAGTTGTACGGCAAAGAGTGTACGCTTCTTTCATTGCAATGTTTATGCATTATTATTATTTTTTATTTATTTGTGGTGTTTAACGACGCATTTTTTTGACATCTGGCCATGCGGCACTGGTCTAATGGCGCCGGTGAATGAGTGGATGATGATGAGGATGATGATGAACCTAACCTAGCCTAGAAGGGAGGAGGGGGAACCTGGTGCTAGCACGTAGCCTACTTCTGTTGAAGAGCACCAATGGGACCACCGGCTTAACATCCCTTCCGAAGGATGGTACAACTCAAACAGCAGGATTCCTCCACAAATCCATGCTATCGAGAGGTTGATAAGCAAGGCGAGTGAAGTTGGTGTACTAACTTTCATCCCTCCAACCTTTTCCCCGAACAGAACTGGGCATGTGTATGATGGTCACCCATCTAATACCTGACTCAGCAGTGTTTATGCATCGTACGTAGCTAGAAGGATGCAAATATTTCGACAAGCTTAAATGTGATTTTCTTCGGTGCTGCTTCTCTTGTTGCTTGTCAAACGCTTTGCCCGTAAAGAGTGTGGCAAGCAGAAATCACTTGCCTTGATTTGAAGCTGGTGTCTTAAGATGCAAAATTACTGCTAATTAATAAATATTATCCAGAGATTTGTGAAGTCATTAAAATTGTATTGTGTCCCCGTAATGTTATTAGCTTGCACGTTACCGTGTGGAATGATACATTAAAATTGAAAGATCTCTTTTTGGAAATAACATGTAAAAACAAAAAGATGCTAACGATGTTACCTTCTTTCTTATACAATCACTGGAATTCTGTTCGTAATAAACGTCAAGAACAAATTATCTGTAATATTGCGGTAATGTTGCTTTGTATAGTTACCGATTTCCACCTCCAGTGGTAACTCTTAGCGGACTCTTAAGACAAGTGTTTTATAATTCCCATGCACAAATAAAAATCCAAGTATTTTTTAAAATACTGCAAAGGTTTGTGGATTTCAAGCAGCAGGCATCCAACATTTCTGTGTTTTAAGTGACTTTGGGCACGTGTACCTATTTATTGTGTTTGTTTATCGATGCAGCTGTGAGATCTTTATGCTAACAAATTGCAGCAAAGACGGTGCGTGGATCGAAGATGCATAATAAAAGAATGTCTTTGTTATACATTTTTTTAAGGATTTATTTTCACCCATTTAAAAAAAAAAAAAAAGAGAGAGTTTGAAGATATAAATAAACTTTTATGTTAAAAGACATATTGAAAATAAAGGCACAAGACTATTTTAAATGATCTGCCAGTTTTTTTAAATTCAAAAACACATATTTTGGTTGCGTGATGGTTTTGAGAGCCGTGGATTGATGATTTTACATGTTTTACGGTTGTACATCTTCTTGCATACCTCACCATCTTGAAGACGGCGAACTGTGCCTCGCTGAAACGTCGAGTCTTTAGGTCCTATTTAGGGCTGGATAATAATTTGGATTCGAAAAGGAAAAATGGGAATTGTGTCACTTATTAAGAAAAAAAAATACCGAGTCCAAATAAGAAATAGAAACTGTGATTTAACATAACAATCTATCTTTTTGTCATCGCTATCATCGCTGTAAAGAATTTATCTAAACTTATTTTACAAAAAACACTGCAACAACAACGGTTATCTGCAACGGTTATCTTTCGAAATAACCGTGATTCGAGGAATAGTGACAGACCATTCTGTCCTGTGGCCATTGATGAACTCGTCCATACGAGTTACCTCGGCTTCTTCCACCTTCAGGGGATCCCTTATCCCAACCCCGCGAAAGCTGGAATATGTGTGTCCGGATGGCTCAGTTGGTAGAGCACCCGACCGGCAATTGGGAGGTCCCGGGTTTGTATCCCGGTTCGGTTGCACATTTTTCCAGTCTAGCTTCCTTTCCATATTTTACAAAGTTGAATTCATTCCAATTCATCCTCTACCTAGTCTTCCTTTAAGTTACAAACCGACTTCGCCAGCTATTGGTCCTGAAATTCACTAACCAATGAAGGAAACCAACGACAATCCAGAGATGGAGTCACCATCACTTCCAGTCTTAAGAAATTTCAATTCGTTATTTCTCACATATTACTCGGATTTTAAACTGGTTTACACCCAATCAATCTTTATTTACGCTAACCTCAACAATGGATTTACAGAAATCGATATTTTGAGTAATAATTATTTAATTATAGAGGTTTGCTAGAAGAGATGGCTGCAAGCACCATCGGTTGACACCTACTGTTACCTCAAGCTGTAGGCTGCAGATCGTTTAACATTAGCGCTGTGACTCTGACTGATTACATTTTTAAATCAGCCAGTGCCTGTGTCCTCCCGACAGCTTTTTGCAACTCTGAGAAAGGCTCCGCGACCGACTGCACCTTTCGGCTTAACAATTGACAAATTCAAGACGTTTGCCACAACTCAAAGTTTGAGATGAAAACATTGTTTTCAAACCTTGTCATTCTTTTGTTGCTGTCACGTTAAATTTGCGTAATTCTCTCACGGGATTCTTGCATGTGATTGGCCAACAATTAATAAAGCTTTGCTCTGCGTTCCAGCGCATGTCCTTATACCATTTCACTGTAAGAATCGTAGACACCACTGTTACGCCTGTGAACAAATGATGCAAGACAGCTGTGTCGGCCCTTCTAACTGGTAATTCTTAAACTGGTAACTGCTTGTCGTGAAGATTGCGGTCTCATGAACGTGTTGGGTCATGTCTTTGCTCTCGTCCAGTCCTGTCTTCGCTACCACTTCAGCACCTTCTTGAGCTTGCTGAGCATGATCGTGGTCCCAAAGACGCGGTCCCAAAGGTCGCTGCTGATGCCGAAGCCTGCAATGCAAAGAATGCGAAAAGGTTTGACGTGTTGGAAACACTGGGCAGCGTGAGATCACCGAAGTTAAGCAACACTGCACAAACAATATCAGGCGCGTTGGATGGTTGGCTGCCACCGTTCAGTTCAGTCTAGTTCTGTTAAGAAGTTAGTTTAGTGCTGTACAAAGTACACCAGATAGTAAGCAACTTCTCAGCAGCATGGATTTGTGGAGGAATCCTGTTTTTTGAGTTGCATCTTCCTTCGAAAGGGTCGTTGAGCTGGTTCTTACACACAGCGTGTTAAAGGGACAAGGCTAACCGTAGCCGGCACTGAGTGGCCGGTGTTTTTTGACAAGACCAGAAAGGATGTCGGTACTAGGTTTCCCTCTCTTCCTCTTAGGCTCACTCACCTTCCTCGGAATGTGTGAAATGGTGCCGATTGTGGTATCGCTTCATGTGGTAGAAGTATGAGCTGGGCTGGGGTGACCCGTAATGCAGGTAGAAGTGTATGAGGTCGTAACAGACGTAGCCCACGAGCGAGCCGGCAGCGAGCAGCGACGGAAGCCAAGAGGGGAGGACGAATGACAGGGTAGTGTAGATGGTGACCACCACAATCCCGGCAGGCACCGGGGGAAACAGCAGTCGCGTAGAGTCGAACGGCACCTGAAAGGCGGCAACATTTCAAAAGTTACAAATTATGACTTTTCCCTGTATAAACATCTATTGTACAATTGTGTATGTTCATAAATCTAGACACTTATTCGTCGAGGGCACCAGACGCAGCTTTGGCCTGCTGACCCGGACCACTGTAAATGTATCTAAGGGACTGCTGGAAGATGGCAGAAAACTCTTTATTTATTTCTCAAAACTATCATGACTTTAGAAACAATCTTAAATATTATATCATTGACAAATTTTTTTACTCAACACAGGAATTTTTAAACTGCAAATGATATATCGGGCCAATGGGCTGCTATTTTTTTGTACATATACCTGTGGCTGTCGCATGTCAGACCGGAACCAAAATGACAAGAAACTTAACATTATTATTATTATTGAGTGGTTGCACATAGGGTTCTGAGATTTTTAATGAAACTTTTGCTGTGTTTTTACTTTGATAAACCCGGCAATGACAGTCAGACAGTCCGAAAAAAGCCGTGGTTTACTAAAGAATTGTTAACACTGAGCAAGGAAGTTAAAACTATGTACTTAAATTTTAGAATGAGACGAGATGCAGGTAGTAAAGATAACTACTTAAAAATTCACAGGAGATATCGGAACGAAATTGAGCTTGCGATAAACAAACACAATAGCGACATAATTAAATATGCAAAAAATAAGTCTAAGGCCGCATGGTCAATAATAAACGGAAACAAAAACAGTACCACAAATAATCAAGTTTCAGACATTTCATTGCACCATAATGGTAAAGATGTGACTTCTCCAAAAATTATGGCTGATCTATTTAATAGTTTTTTTAAAGAATCTGTTACTAAACTTACTTCCCACTTTGATGATGGTGCAAAGCTAAACAGTGTTTTAGACACCTCCCAAGAGAGGAACTCACATAATTCCAAAGGGAAAAATATTTTTTTATTCCCCATGCAGAGAAATGAATATTATGAAATAATGAAAAAAATTACAGCTAAAAAATCCGCAGGATTTGATGAAATACCCGCTAATATCTTGAAATATGCAGCAGTTTCGCTGTCTGTACCTTTGATCTATTTACTTAACTTATCTTTGCTAACGGGGGTTTTTCCAGAGGTATTAAAAAAATCGGTAATTTGTCCTTTGTTGAAAAGCGGTAACAAGCAAACAATTGAGAACTATAGACCATTGGCGTTATAATCGGTATTTTCTAAGTTCTTTGAAAACGCTTTCTACTCAAGATTAATAGGATATTTGGAAAAGTATAAACTGTTAAATGATTGTCAGCACGGTTTTCGTAAAAATCATTCTACCACCACTGCAATAGCACAGTTTGTCAATGCCCTAATGTCTGCTATTCACAACGGGCAAGTACCATACGGTATCTACTATGATTTCTCGAAAGCATTTGAATCTGTGAATCTAAGTATGCTTCTTGTTAAACTTAACAACATAGGAGTCCGTGGAGTGGCTAATGACTGGATTAGATCTTATTTATATAAAAGAACCCAAGTCGTCAAAATTAAAAGTAAAAATGGTACTGTTATATCAGATGAACTTAGTATCAACGTGGGAATCCCTCAAGGGAGTACAATAGCTCCTCTTTTATTCATAATATATACAAACGATTTGTACGACACAATAACTTCTGGTAGTGTAACTACGTTTGCCGACGATACAACGCATTTGGTATGTGATACGGCTGATAACATTATAAAACTCAGCAAAACTGCAGTTATGCAAATGGAGGAGTGGAGTTGTAATAACAAGTTGATTTTAAATAACAAGAAGTCGGTAATAATAAATTTTCAACTTAAAAATAAACCTAACTTGGATGAATCTAGCCCGTTAGTTTATCTTAGTGGCAAGAGCATTCATTTCAAGAATGAAACAAAATTTCTAGGACTTTTAATCGATCACAAACTTAGATGGGATGGCCATATTAATCAAGTAGCAATAAAAGTTGCTTCTGGATGTTATCTTGTAAAGCAAATTTTAAAGGTATGCAATTTTCAAGCAGCAAAGGCTGTATACTATTCATACGTGCACTCGTTTCTCTCATATGTATGGTATTATTGTCTGGGGTCATTCATCACAAATAAAAAGGATTTTCACTCTTCAAAAACGTGCCATTAGAAACCTTGCCAATGCAAGCTATGATCCTGTCACTACAGGGTTTTTTTACAAAGATTCTTGTAAGCCACTATTTGTAAAATTTGCGATATTAACTCTACCATGTATGTATATTTATAACATGATTATTTATGTATTATCCAACAAACAATTGTATAGGTCATCTGAAGTAAAACACCATGATGTTAGAGAAAATATGTACATTGATTCAAACAACTGTATATATGTAAAAGGTCCAATTATCAATGGTATAAAACTGTTTAACAGACTTCCGGCTCATTTAAAAGAAAAACAAAACGACAAAGATTTTTGTATTTTATTAAAAGCTTTTCTGATCAAGGCCTGCTATTACTCAGTACAAGAGTTTTTATCATTCTGACACCTTATTGTTATTTTTTATATGTACTTTTATCAACTTCTGTTTTTACTTTTTACTGACATGTCCAATATTGTTTAACAATTCAATTGGGATGAATAATAAATAAATAAATAAAAATAAAAATGGTGAACATACGATGTTCAGAAGTTACCTTATGATGTAGCCCGTGTATCGTAAAGTGCATCGTCAGCTGCCACGGCTTGTTGGGGTTAGGCTTGCGGTGAAACAGCCACCGATGTAGCGTGTATTCGAGCAGGGTCCAGAAGATCACACCTCCAACCAATATGGCCGCCACGCTCGCCGCGGATATGCCATCTGGTGACGAGATGGCAAAGATTGTTAGGATAGCGTTCAGGTAGATTTACTAGGATTGAGGGTCCTTAGTGGCCCCTCATAGTTCTGAATTTAGTCTCTTCTAGTTATCAATGATGCTAGAAGCCAAAGATACAAGTGCCAATGGTACTCTTTGATTGAAACAAAACTTTTCTTTGCAAAAGTTTCCGTACCAACATGGCCCTGGAAATCCCTTTGCACTTTACTACTTTGTCGATACGTTGAAATTTTAAAATTGGAACACCGAAAGTCTGCAATGGATTTTTCGTACACAAATTATTAAGTGGCTAAACTGGACTTAGATTGGCAACAGTGCTCATAGCTTATGACTGCCAATCTTGGGCGATTAGTTTAAAATTTACAAGGTTTTTTACTCTCCTGTTTTTTTTTAATGTTTGATTTCATAAATTAAAAATAAATTAAAACTAGACATATGCAAAGTCAGATTTAAATTGAAAAAGCTTATAATTTATTATTAGGAACACTAATTACCTCTCAAAAATGTATGCCTTAACGGGGAAGCAAAACCCGATCTCCACCTATCGCGGGTGTTGCTCTAACCAATTGAGCTACTTTGACACATCATTTTTAAGAGGATTTTTGTGTATTTGATGAGAATGGCGGATATCCAAGGAGTAGAACCAAGAGGCTGTGAATACTCACAGTCACTCTGATTCTAGTAACGCTATACCACGTCACAACCTGTTACTAGTTTTCCCAATAAGAAAATACCCCGCGCATTGGAAGCTTTGGCAATTTAAATCAGAAAACGCACATTTAAAATGCATCCAACGTTAAACTGGAGTTACTGGAGATTGACACCTACCTGGATTCTGCACCACAAGACCGTGGTAAAACAACATGGCGGCGACTGGCAACCATACTCCCGGCACCAGGTACCATGGTGTCACGGTGAGCAGCTCCAACAAGTCAGACTCGAACAATCTCAGGGGACGATCCACGGGAGACGAGACCCATTCGTAGTACTTAGCACCCAGGTTGGCCACCTGGGGCAGCATTGGCTTGCTCCAATCAACCAAGTGCTGCAACATAGGGAGCCGAGGGTGAACCCGGTGCCAACAAGCATGATGCTTCTGTCCAACAGCACCAAGGACCGGTCACTTCTTAGCCTTGTCCCTTTGACACACTGTGTTGACTGCTCCTGTCCAACAGCACCAAGGACCGGCCACCGCTTAGCCTTGTTCCTTTGACATACTGTGTTGGCTGCTCCTGTCCAACAGCACCAAGGACCGGCCACCGCTTAGCCTTGACCCCTTGGAAACACTGTGTTGGCTGCTCCTGTCCAACAGCACCAAGGACCGGCCACCGCTTAGCCTTGTCCCTTTGACACACTGTGTTGGCTGCTCCTGTCCAACAGCACCAAGAACCGGCCACCGCTTAGCCTTGCCCCTTTGACACACTGTGGCACTGGGATTGAGGGCTGTTCACTCTGGCGGTATTACCTCGAGGTCCTCTGGCTCGCCTTTGGCCGCCGTTTGTCCGGGTAGACGGAACTCCTGCATGAGGTACATAGCGGCCGGCGAGTGCTCATAGTCGGCCATCTTGGCCGTGATATCCTTGCCCCTGAACGGCGTCAGACTGTTACTGCCTCCAGGGTGAAAGCGCGCGAACCGCGTCACGTCGAACTCGCGCTCTGCGTGGCGCAAGCGCAGTTCGCTCTCTGCCGGCGACGCCATCTTGGAAAATACGAGCGAACCATCCATGTAAGCTCATAGACATCGCTGTACGGGTGGAAGGAGTCGGCTAAGGTGCTTGATCTGGGTCGAAGTGATGATTGCATTCAAGGTAGCCGTGCCGTAAGACATGGAATGTGGGGGCAGGGTCATAGATGGGGAAGATCGTTTTGAAATCGATCTTTTAAAAAGATCAAGATCGTCGTCAAAAAACTATCGCGATCGAAGATCGAAGTTCGCGATCGTTTTTTTTAAAGATCAAATTTAAATTCGTTTCAAGAAAAAATCAGGTTCATTTCAAAGATCGTTTTCGAAAAAAAATCTAGTGATTTCTGAAAAAAAAATGTTTTTTAGCACCTATAGGTGCTGGGAAATGCAATATTAATATAAAAATAGTAGGAACACAATGCGACGAGGACTAAGACTTATAGTCAAGAATACAAGAAGAAAATTAACAGTCTGTTAACACTTAACAGGAACAAAAATACCTTGCATGTTATCTACAACGGACAGTGGTCAGTCGAACATAGCAGAAAGGGGGCCTCGAATCTCGATGACCCAATTTGAGAAAAGCTGTAGTCCTGGACAGGCACAGCGGACATACTAGGCAGCATTTGCACGCATCAATAAAACTAATAAAACTAAAACTAATGACCGTTTGGAATCCTGGAAACGCTTTCAAGTCTTTGAAGGAAACTAAAAGCTATGAAAAATATTTCCATTTGCCACATTCAAATTTCAATTGTCGAGTTTTGTTCAACAACAAACACCAAAAAAGAAACGACTGAGCAAACGATCTTGATCTTTTAAAACGATCTTTAAAAAGATCGTTGACAATCCGATCGCGATCGAATGAAAAGATCGTGAGATACAAAAAAGATCGTGATCAGAACTAAGATCACTAAAAAAAATGTCGCGATCGCACGATCGTGATCTTTTTAAAAGATCTTTCCCCAACTATGGGTAGGATCCACTTACGCCAGGGCGCGATGGGACAGGGTGGGTTGTAGGTACGCTGCAAGCACAGCCATGGTGTGGTTCATACTCGACCTCCAGGCACGGCTAGTGACATGGGACATGGGGGCAGCCATTGTGTGATTCATAACCCACTACCTCCAAGCAAGGACACGAAACAAGAGACTGTAATTTTCTCTGTTGTCGTTCGTTGACTTTATTTGAAATCCCTGACAAGAAAACCTAGAAATTCGGCGCACCAAGAAACGAAGCAAAAAAGTGATGATCTCGCCGACACTTGTGTTTTGAGATCACCTGCTTGAGATGATTCAATTACAAGTCATTACGTCAATCATCTGCTGATATGGATTAAGAATTTGATGCGTAATTGCAGGCCTGTTACTACACACAACAATAGATAAGAGACGCTCTTTTGTTTGACGTAATCATAATTACTATTTACGTCGAAATGATTACCGTGAAATTATCGGGAAATTTTATTTTTTATTTGCAATAATCATCGGCCTCTGAGAGATTTTTTTCTGGGATCAATAGGCCCAGCTTCGCAGATGAATCACCAAAGTTAAGCAACACTGCGCTGGGTCAGGTCGGGGATGGGTGACCATCATGCACACGGCCAGTTCTGTTCTGGAGAGGGCTTGGAAGGATTAAAGTTAGTACAGCAACTCCATTTGCCTTGCGTATAAAGCTCTCGACAGCATGGATTTTTAGCGGATTCCTGTTGTTCGGGTTGAACCGTCATTCGAAAGGGACGTTAGGTCGGTGGTCGCCATGGTGCTCTTCGATTGATTGATTGATTGATTGATTTGTGGGGTTCAATGACGTACTGTTTTGACAATGGGCTCTGTGGCACTACTCGAATGGCGTCGTTGAATGAGTGGATGATGATGAGGATGATGATGTTTCTTACCTAGCCTTGAAGTAGGAGGAGAAACCCGGTACCGGCACGTAACCTACTCCTGTCGAAAAGCACCAAGGGGACCACCGGCTTAACGTCCCTTCCGAAAGACGGTACAACGCGAACAACAGGTTTTCTTTTCAATTCCATGCTGTCGAGAGGTTGATAGGCAAGGCGAGTGAAGTTGTTGTACTAACTTTCATCCCTCCAACCTCTCTCCCGAACAGAACTGGTCATGTGTAATGATGGTCACTCATTCAATACCTGACCAATACCAATACCAGTGTTGCTTAACTTCGTGATCTCATGAGAACCGATTTTTCCAACGCGCCAAACCATTCGGTGTGTTCTCCGACAGATGTAAACTAGATCATGCCGATACTGTAATCTGTCTTCCCCATTGTATTAAGTTAGGTTCATCGCTATTTTAATCATCACAGACGCATTCACCGACGCCATCAGACCAGTGCCAAATGACCCGTTGTCAAAACAGTGCGTCGTTAAACACTACAAAACAAACGAGCAACCACCTCCTTGGAATACGCCAAATGAGCGGATCTATAACCTCTGTCACCACTTAGAAGGCTCTGGGTGTAGAGTTAGATAACTCTTCTTACGGGCGACAGAGTGTAGACTGCTTGTCAATATAAGCCGGTTGCCATGGATTTGGCCGAGTTGACAGAGTGCCGACGATCCGTAATCTCTTTACATTACAAAACACACTGCCTTGTTATCTCTATTCGACTGACAACGACTTTACAACCTATTTGCACGGCGGGCTCGATGCGGATTCCAGAGTCGATTAACCCATTGTCTAGGTCCTGGGAGATGACCAAAGTAACACTTCTAGGAAAACATTTTGACAGGAAAAGTATCAAAATTACTCTGATCTGTACGCTCCATTCCACACTAACAAGGAGACGGATTTTCATGTTCCAAGAGCACCGATTGCTGCTAGTCAGTAATGTTTAATGAATAATACTTCGTCCTTTCAATTACAAGCACCTTGTGATAGATTGCGTAACCCTCCCAAGCTCATAAAGTCGATATAATCAATTGGCTATCGACACCTTATCGTAGTGCTATCTCTCTCTCGCTAGCTGATACGACGCTCCAAGGGGGCGGGTAACAATTGCGTCCAAGCCAGCGTCCCTCTGAGTCGAGATGGGTCGCCTTCTTGAACCATGTTTTGCCAGAGTCGCTAATTAAATATGGATGTCAAAGTGGTCGATATCAAAGCCATCTTGTCATATTAACCTGTCTCTAAATGGCGTATGTTTTGAGAAGGGTGTTTGCTGACCATCTTGACTGGCTTCAATACAACTTAGATTTTACCGGAGAAAAATAGTAGAATTACGAAGCGAAAAGAAACGGCGCTCATCTAAAACAACGCAAAATAGCGTTTGCAAGCCCCTAGTTACATACATCATAACCAATGGTAATTAACAGCATTTGTCAGAATTGTAGCTTTATGTACCGCGATTCATATCATTTTTATTTAGACAAGGGAACTAGTTGTAAAACACAACAAAATGTTGCCCTCGATGCAGTCTGTATAATCAGCGAATGTGCAAGCCAGAACGTTGGCATGCAGAAGCAGATTGCAAGGAGACATATTGCAAGATTTTAGCAACCAATGCATTCCTTTCTTGAAGCTCATGAGCCAGTTGGTGCTAGTTTAGAAGTCACTCGGGCGAAGATGAGTAAGCTGTAGGACATTTTTGTAAGAGAAGGCGGATAGTTTTCTAGACTATTAGAGCAAGGAATAGCTCTTATGTAGTATGTTGTTAGAAGTCTGTGTGTCGGCATTGTCGATGTCATTTCTGGTTACAATGATCCATGCCTGACCTGACTGTCTGGCGTGTTGGTAACACTGGTCAGTGGTCCTGCATAGATCATCGAAGTTAAGCAACACTGCGCTGGGTTAGGTATTGAATAGGTGACCACTGAACAGTTTAGCACGTTGGTAACACCGGCTTTCGTGAGATCGCCGAAGTTAAGCAACACTGCGATGGGTCAGATATTGGATGGGTGACCATCATACACATGACCAGTTCTGTTCGGGAGAGAGGTTAGAGGGATGAAAGTTAGGCAACACTGCGCTGGGTCAGGTATTGAATAGGTGACCACCGAACAGTTTGGAGTGTTAGAAACACCGGTTCTCGAGAGATCGCCGAAGTTAAGCAACACTGTGCTGGGTCAGATATTGGATGGGTGACCATCATACACATGACCAGTTCTGTTCGGGAGAGAGGTTAGAGGGATGAAAGTTAAGCAACACTGCGCTGGGTCAGGTATTGAATGGGTTGTCCCACTGTCAAAACAGTTGCGTCGTTAAGCACCTGGCAGAGAGCCTGACAGCCTTGACTGAGTTTCTACACCGATAATATGCCGATCGGGAAGAGATAGACGGGTCTTTGATAACCGCGTCGGTCACTGATTTACATTGTTAGCGCATTGCCAGGCGATAATTCCACGCTGACAACGGGCTGCTAGAGAGGTTGCTATAGTAGATATCACGCAGAGCGGTAGAGAATGGTCAACGCTTTTCTCACGGAGGCAATTCTCGTGCAACCTAAACTAGGGTTTCAAGAACGTAGTTTAACTGTCCCCTCCCCTACCCATAACCTTTTCTTCGGCCTGTTTTGAGATGTAATTCGATACTGGAAGCTTTCTGTCTTCTTTTTACCCCATCTTCCTTAATTCGTTTAACAATTTCGTACTTTCCACCTAAAATGTGTCTTAAATGTTAAATGGAAATTTGCGTGAATCTTGTTTGAATAGCAAATTTGCTGACCGATTTTTTGAGAATACGAAAAGATATCGTGAAAATGTCATTATCCGTTGGGCGTAAAGCGCGAAAAAACACGCAACAATTGCCTACTAAAACAATGTCGTTGTCATGTTTCGATTGGTTTTCGCCATGACCAATGTTGAACCACTCGTGCAAATCGCTCGTTTTTATCTCAACGTGAAATGTAGTGTAGACTCTGCTTGCATTTCGCTTGCATTTTTGATGTGACTGACGCGATAAGTCTCGCCTGTCATTGGCTAACGAGGTTGTGACAGACAAGAGTGCGTCGTAAACGTCACACTGCCTCCTAAATCCTATGCACTCTCCTGGCTTGCATTCCCCGAGCTAACGTTCATGTTAAGAGGGCTTAACGCATCGTTAGTGCTTAAAATTTGGCATCGTTGGGTGCAAATGTTGACTCTAAGACACAGGTTTTAATTTATCTTTGAAACGTACAGGAAAATAATTAGTTTCCTTCAAAATTTCCTTCTCTCTCAAGTCAGTGGCTCCTTGTTCTTCTGAAGGAGAAGACAAAATTTGGTGAAACGTCCAAGGAAATTACTGTGTTACTCTATGGGGAGAAAACATAAACTTTTTTAAAATTTGAGTGAGAAACCTGGAAAGTACATAAGCTATAATGAGTCTGGATTATTTTTGCCTAGCATGTTGCGGCTTCAGGAGACTCCTAGCTCTAAGAGGGAGCTTTTTTTCCTGTTCAACGCGCCTAAAACTATTTAAAAAATGGCCATATTGTGCCAGTTGGGTTACGTTCGGTTTGCCATTGGATTTTTCCAACACAGTGAGAGCAACTCAAGATTTTGCGTCTGACTCTGATCACTACTATCCCAAGAAACCGCACCGAAGTCGGCAACTACGTCGTGATTGATGTCTCTAATCTTTGCCAGTCTGGTTACAATCGAACATATGCAAGTTAATCGATTGAAAACTATAAAGAAAAATATCCGAATCGTCGCCCGGTTCCGAAGCAGGAACCGAAACAAGTTCTCCAACAGTGAAACCAATATTTTGCAGCACTAGGTAAAACACTGCAGCCGACCGACCATCAAACGTATTTCAAATACGCCAAACCAATTGGGATGAAATGTGCCAAAGCGAATGAAAGAAGCTGAAAGGTACAGATAACGACATAGAGGCTCCTACCTTGTTCCTGTGCGGGCGGCGATGACAGACTGCAGCCACGGGAGAGGCGTTAGCCAGGCAGAGATAAGAAGGTGGTCGTCAAAGAGACAGATAAGCGATCGCACGGCGACACGCCTTATCGCCTGTCGGGCTGACACCTTGAGATCGCTCTCATCGTGTTGGGGCTACCAAGCCTGGCGGGGAGCCCAGGGTGAGCCCGGTGCTGGCACGCAACCTGATCATCTCCAACATCACTAAGGGCCGGCCGCCGCTTAGCCTTGTCCTTTTGACACACTCTGTTATATGCTCCTGTCCAACAGCACCAAGGGCCGGCCCCTGCTTAGCCTTGTCCCTTTGACACACTGTGTTGGCTGCTCCTGACCAACAGCACCAAGGGCCGGCCGCAGCTTAGCCTTGTCCCTTTGACACACTGTGTTGGCTGCTCCTGTCCAACAGCACCAAGGACCAGCCACCGCTTGGCCTTGTCCCTTTGACACACTGTGTTGGCTGCTCCTGTCCAACAGCACCAAGGGCCGGCCGCCGCTTAGCCTTGTCCCTTTGACGCACTGTGTTGGCTGCTTCTGTCCAACAGCACCAAGGACCGGCCACTGCTTAGCCTTGTCCCTTTGACACATTGTGTTGGCTGCTCCTGTCCAACAGCACCAAGGACCGGCCGCCGCTTAGGCTTGTCTCTTTGACACACTGTGTTGGCTGCTCCTGTACAACAGCACCAAAGACAGGCCACTGCTTAGCCTTGTCCCTTTGACACACTGTGTTGGCTGCTCCTGACCAACAGCACCAAGGGCCGGCCACTGCTTAGCCTTGTCCCTTTGACACACTGTGTTGGCTGCTCCTGTCCGACAGCACCAAGGACCGGTCACCGCTTAGCCTTGTCCTTTTGACACACTCTGTTATATGCTCCTGTCCAACAGCACCAAGGACTGGCCACCGCTTAGCCCTGTCTTTTTGACACACTTTGTTGGCTGCTCCTGTCCAACAGCACCAAGGACCGGCCACTTCTTAGCCTTGTCTCTTTGACACACTGTGTTGGCTACTCGTGTCCAACAGCACCAAGGACCGGCCACTTCTTAGCCTTGTCCCTTTGACACACTGTGTTGGCGCTGTCCCTGTGGCGCTGGTCGTTTGGTTGTCGGTGAATGACAAGCTGATGATAAAGCTAGCCGAGCCTTGCAGGGAGCCGACGGTGAACCCGATGACGGCATTTAGCCAACTCCTATCGAAGAGCATCAGGTGATCCATTGGCTTAACGTCACTTCCGAAGGGTGGTAGAATTAACTCGATTAACAGTATTTATCTACATATTGTTGAAAATGTTGGGCGACTTTTAGTTCAATCTCTCCAGCTGGAGCCCAGGATATAGGTGTACAATTTTTTCAACTCGTTCTCTTTGAAATTGATTCCCATATTTAAACCCTACGTTATGTATCCCTTAGCTGACAATTGCAGAGACTTCAATTGATCCAGTCACACTGAGTTAAGGAGAAACTTGCTGGTAAAGACGCCTTCTTTCCGCAGCTATTAAAGAATAAAAATGTCCTGAAATTAGTGGCTCAACACTTAAAATCACACACGTTTGTTCGATATGCCAAGAAAATAAGTTAGTTATATTTTACCTGACTTGGCAGCAGCCGTCGGTACACATGTGTCACGCGGGCAATATGCCGCAGGGGCACACTTCCCCATTTCGTCGACTGGCTCTGGAGCAAAGACCATAGATAGGGAGCTTACTTCACACTCCACATTAGACGCAGGGTTGTTCTCGTGCTAAATCGTTATCGACGCCGCCATTGCCCTTGTACAAGTGTTTCATTATAGTTGGCGACTATGTGTGAATTACTGGCGCATTCTTGTCAAACAGGCGGAGTTATCATCATGTACAGCGATCTACGGCAGTGGTTTTCATTGCGACTGGAGCAAAACAAAAAAATAACGGTAGGTTTCTCGTTTCTTAAGGGTCGTTCGGCGCATCCGGCTTCTGCACGTGGACAAATGTTTGGGGAGTTCGGATTTTGCCTGAGATTGTTTAATAGAACCTGATAGAACGTTATATTTTGTGTAGTCTTTGGTATTCGTCTTGTATTTTGTATTTTTTTTGCCATTTACAAGCCTGCCCTCGGTGAATAATTGCAAATTCACATTTCTGAGGCATTTGCCCTTTTCCTAATTTAGGTGCTCAAGTAGTCATAAGAGAATGAGACATGCAAAATCAATATCTGTCTCTGTGTGTGGTCTCTATTGATTATTGAAGTCACTGATTAAGCTTCTTTTTGACTCGTAACTTCTTTTCGGGGGAAACGTTTACGTGGATTCGGTTGTACGACGAATGCCATAGGGATTAAAAAAAGGGAAAATGGTGCGGCTAGTAGACACGATATGTCACGGCTCGAAACCGATTCCTTTAAATGCCCTTCAATTGCAAGAATCTACAGAAAAGGTGTGTTACCAAATGCTTATTTGCTAAAACTAAAGTTGAACATAGACTAGTTTAGCAACCTATCTGCAATGCTAATTTAGGTGTTGGAAATTATTGCTGATCATCCAAGCCCCAACCAAAATATTTCACATTGGTACCATACCTACTAACAAGCCTTTTATTTATTATCTCACGTAATGGTTTGGCGTGTTGGAAACACCAGTTCTCATGGGATCAATGAAGTTAAGCAACACTACGATGAGTCAGGTATTGGATGGGTGACCATCATACACATCAGTACAGAGAGGTTGGAGGGATGAAAGTTAGTACGGCAACTTTACTCGCCTTGCTTATCAACCTCTTGTCGGCATGGATTTTTGGAGGAATCCTGCTGTTTGCGTTGAACCGTCCTTCGGAAGGGACGTTAAGCCGGTGGTCCACTTAGTGCTATTCGACGAGAGTAGGCTATGTGCCGGCACCAGGTTTCCCCTCCCTTCTAGGCTAGGTTAGGTTCAGCGTCATCCTCATCATCATCATCATCATCCACTTATTCACCGACGCCATTAGACTAGTGCCGGTTGTCAAAAGAGAGCATTGTTAAACAAAGGAAGCTTTAAGTTTTTTTTCATCGAACAAAGTTACTGTTTTAAGCCAGTGTTAGTAGCGGAAATGATGTCATTTTGTGAACATCTGCGATACACATCTGCGATACTTATTTCAATATGCAAGGCAGCTTCTGAAAAGGAAACCAGTTTATCAGAACAAGTTTTGGGCCCATGCACTCTTCCATCTATCGATAGTCGGGACTTGCACTTTTCAACTTAATTGTCTTCTGAGTCCAAGAATTTATTTATATCGTAAAACACGGCATTGATCGTAGTGGGTAATTTGTTGGTTGGTCTTGGAGTGTGTTTGGAGTGGATGGGGATTTCGTGATATCTTAAAGTAGTGTACATTGAAGTTTTAACGTGGAAAGGAGATAAAATAATGGCCTATGCCTTGACCTTTCAACCATTGCTATCTATAGCCATCCGGTTTATGGCAGAGGCAAACTATGACTCGTGCGCCATCGTTGCTTACAAGGATTCTTCCAGGCAACATTTTAAGACATTTAAAATTATGACTCTTCCCAGTTTACAGATAAACTGTACAATTTTATATGTTTTTAATACAAGACACCAGATTTGTCAAAGGAACCGGTAATCGGAACCGGAAATTGGCCTGCTGACCGGAAACACGACAAATGTTTTAATTGATAGGTCTTCTGGAAGAAGGCAGGAAACTATTGAATGCACTGCCACTGAACATACTTTTAAGATCTTTCCAAAGGGGCTATGATTTTAAAACTAATGTTAAATCTTATCTAATTGACAAATGTTTCTATTGGACACAGGAATTTTTTAACTTTTTTGTGCCAATGAGCCTTTTTGTTTCTGTATATATTTAAATGACTGTCAACAGACCAAAATGACAAAAAACAAAATTATTAGTAGTGTTTTCTTATTATGAACACTATAACCGTCACAAAAATTGATGTTTTATTATTCTATATAAACGTACCTATCTGGCAGACCAGTTTTCATAACAGTAGCTTCCTTCCTTGCGCTATTGATATAATTAATTGGACATATGGACACATGCATATTTAAAACAGCCCACTCACTGGTCTACATTTCGGTAATGCAATAATTTCACTTGAAAACTCCTCGAATATTTTCTGAATCACAGAAGTGTGTATCTTGGTTCCACAAATGCATGGCCGTTCTAGATTCAAAACCTACTTATTCCTACTTTTTAGTAGGAAAGTAGGAATTGTCCTACTTTTTACATATTCATCCTACTTTTCCTACTTTTTCGTCTCATTTAATTATAAAATGTGAAATCGATGTGAAATCCGCATTTTGTCCAGTTTGTATTTGAGTTTATTTTCTCAAGGCTGCTTAAATTTCGAATTTGGCGCATTTTCGGGTGGCCATGCATATCGTCAGTTCCTATCACAAT
Source organism: Protonemura montana (assembly GCA_947568835.1). Lineage (NCBI taxonomy): Eukaryota > Metazoa > Arthropoda > Insecta > Plecoptera > Nemouridae > Protonemura > Protonemura montana. The sequence continues at coordinate 12,003,422 of OX387610.1, read as the reverse complement.
TATTATCAGTATCGGTATATCATCAATCATCAGAAATATTCAAATGTGATCTTTACGTATGCATACATTATATAAGAATTTACACGTTTTATTATAACCATTAAACCGCAATGTAAAATTGTGTGCAATTTACTTTTGGATTTCACAAATCACACTACCTTACCCATATATTCCTACAAATCGGTTTGAATTGGTCCTACTTTCGTCCTACTTTTTGTGATTTTTTGTCCTACTATTCCTACTTTTTTGGATTGAAATGTGAGTGGGAAGCCTGAATAGGGCATGTAAATAACGGACTAAATTTAATATTTATTTCATGAATAGTTAAATTAATTAAATTATTAGACTATTTTAGTAAAAAAAAGTATGTGTGGCATGATTAAATAATACAAATGAGAATTTTTTATTGAAAATAGTTTACAAATTTATTAAAAATTGAGGAAACAAGTACCTACAGACAAGAAAAGTTGAAAATGTTGTGCTTTTTTGAATGGCAGATGTACTGTTAATTTAGATCAAGAGTTCAATGTCGAGGAGAGAAAATAGTACCAACTGTGAATGGGCTGTGCTTGCCCAACAGAGGAGACCGCAAACAATTGTGCAAAACGAATGTCCTTCGTTTTAATTTTGTTTCAGAGATGCAAAGTTATTACTAGATGCTAGAAATCAAAATCAATTCAAACCAGTTTTAATTCATTCACATATAGCAAAACTAATTAGAAACAAACCTTTGTACAACTCAAAACATGGTTCACAGATTCATGGATACAGTTTCTATGTAAGTGAAGAGGTGATTGAATCCCACCCAAGGTGGCACTTAAGCTCGGTACTTGCTATATACTTTGCTTATAATTGGTACGAGCTCACACTATATGAATTTGAGACAACAGCATTATTGAGCGCAATAATTTTAAGTACCTACAATCGACGTAGGCATCTAAGTCAGTATAATAATTATAAAAGCGTATAATAATAAGTATAAAATTATAACCTACGCATTTAAATAGCATATGCGAACAATACACAACTCACCGATACTTAATTATAAATTAAAAAATCAATATAAATTTGTTCAATTTTTTTATTCGCAAATTATTTAAAGGTCATCTCACAATTGACTCGGAAAGAAGCACACACAATTGAAATGAGGCATATAACAAAAAACAAAGAGAATTATTCACAGAGAATTATTTTAATAAACTTGTCGGACGATCTTGGCTGACACAAGAGGTGGGGCGTTGTTGAGTGCTCTATTTTAAGAATAAGTGTCAGCACAGATGGTCAAAAACCATTGCTACCTGACTGCTTCTTTATAGAATTAATCAACAAGTAAAATTACAAATATAATTTTCTGTTGTGTTGTATAAAATATACAAAGACGCAGGTAAAAACTCGAGATGACTGGAGGCCGCTAAATTTGCAGTCACTGTGCTTGTTTATTACTATGTCAATTTTAGGTAAACCTGACGAGGTAGAAAATATTAAATTTGTGGGAATTGTTGCATTGAAATAAAAACATTTTGCTCTCGGTACCAGGGACCCGAACCGGAACCGAAACCGGAACCGAAACCCGAAAAAACCCGTATTTTCTTGGAACCGAAACCGGAACCAGAACCGTTATTATTAATTTCTAAGAACCGGAACCGGAACCCTTATTAAATCATGGGTTCTTTTCGGTTCCTTAAAGGTTCCATATAGGTTCCGAAGTTATATTGAGATTTCAGAAATTGAGATTAAAATTATTTGCATATTATGTTTACAACTTTTTTGTTTTTAATTTTTCCACACGAAAAAAAAATGTTTCACTGGTTTGTTCCGAAAACATCCATTGACTCATCTTGTATCCACAATTTTGTTTGGGGAAAACACAAGACATTTTCGAGAGTATTTCTTTATAAATGACCACACCGCTCTGAGAAGCGTTCTTTGGTGGTGCCCTAGCAGCCAGCTACTTTGTTTTGTATCTGATAAGCTATAATCCTCGTATCCTGCCGACTCCACTCACTCGTGGGCCAGCGCGGGTAATAGCTTGTTTCATAATATGCTAGCGTATGTTAGATTGTATAACGAACAGATCCGAGCGACCAGCCAGTTTGGTCGAGTTTTCGCTATTTCTGGAATTTGTCCTGTTTCATAATGTCCGTAAGATGTGTCTTAACTCATAAGAGACCTCATAAAGGAGGGATGCAAATCATTCTCGTTGAGACTTTAGCTCAGTGTTGGCGAAATCGTGGTTACAATAATAATAATAATAATGTTTTTAATTCCGTTTAAACACATCGTGCCATCGTGCCAAGTTCAAAGTATTACATTTAGGTGACCAACAATTAAACAACATATACGTCTTATGTATCTATAGCAACATTTTTAGGTACTATAATATTTACCTACATTTACACTACAATTTTTCATTGTCTCTACCTTTTACAATGAAACATCTTTTACAGTATAAAAACATTTTTCAAGTAGAAAATTCTTGAGCACAATTTTGAATTTCTTGTCCTTTTTGATTTGAAGATCCGCCGGCAATGCCCTATAAAGCTCACCCGCATAGGTGGGCCCCCTTTTATAATTTTGAAAAGCTGGTTTATCCAGTTTATAGTTAATTTTATGTCTAGTGTTAAATAACCCTTTGCCTGTCCCCATCAGAGTGTAACCGTAAATCCATTTCTTTACATTTTTTACTTGAAAGCCTCAAACAAACTAACCCCTTGTCGTGCATGCTTTGTCTTATAGAGATGGACTAGCCTGCCTTTTTTACTCCGTACATAGTAGTACTCTGTAACTCTGCAGAGAAATTGAATCAAAAAAATTATTACGACTTCGTTACACCCCTATCTTTTATGCAACTGGCTTCGTGTGCTTTGAAACCCAATGTGAGGAAAAAGACCTGTCCCTGGCAGATGGAAAAACAAAACTAAGTGTCTCTAAAAACCACTAAAACTTGAACCTGTACAACAGCAAAATTTAAAAAAATAACGCTTTATTTATCAAGTGAAACCGGAACCTTTTTATACTTAAAGCCGGAATCAGAACCCTTATTTGAGAAAATTAGGAACCGGAACCCCTCTTCACAATATGGAACCGGAACCGAAACCGGAACCTTTAAAAACGTAAAACCGGAACCAGAACCAGAACCCTAATTTGAAAAAATTAGGAACCGGAACCGGAACCAGAACCTTTAATCATTTCGGTTCGGGTCCCTGCTCGGTACAACCGAACATCTTTTTTTGCATATAGCATGACTGACCATGATTGATACAGAAAATATTTGAAGTAGTTGATCCCACTTTTAGTTTACAAGTGCTGCGAATTTATCAGGCAAGACAAAGTTTATATTGTTTATCAGCTCGACTCAAACAAAAAGTTCAACAGTGCATCTAAAAATGTTAGTGATATCATACCCAAGTGCTACGTTGTGCTTTTGTTATGAATAACAAAATATCCAGGCCTGGGTGGCCTCGTCCAACCTTTTAAAGTTCAGTGAAAAATGAATATTTGGCACTTGCAGTTACACAGAATATTATACAGATTATAAACTGTACAAGATAAAAAAAAAAAACATGACAATTAATTTGTTTGAAAATGTTAATTTTTATTTTCAAAGTGAGATAATTGTGAAATACCCCACAAGACCCTTTTTTGTTGTTCTAACAGTCAGTATTTTGATTTTAGGCATGAATCACAAGAGGGACGCCATGAGGTAACAGAGGCCCTACGCAGAATGTGTCATCCACCCGGGCGAGATCTTCCACTATGCCAACGCTCTGCGGTGAAGGTAAAGGGCCTCCAGCTACCCTGACTTTGTTGCATTGACACCGTTTCCAGGTGGCCATTCATCTGCTATGCACTTGTTATTAATTTTCGTGTAGGTGCTATTAACATCCCAGCAAGCGTCATATATCCAAGTTATAGTTAAGATAGAAGCTTCAGAGTTGAAGTCGAACCAGGATTATTATTATTATTTCTTTATTGTTAAAGGCAATGTCACATCACACTTAACATCTAAATACAATTTTTATAATTTTAATTGTATAAAATGTATTAAGGGCCGGTTTTACAACATTTTTCTTTAACTCTGAGATGACTAACTCTCACATAAAAGTTATCTCCTAGATAACGAAAAATGAGTTTTACAATCCATTTCCATCTGCGAGTTAACTATTCTTAGGTTTAAAAAATTAGAGTTAATTTTTTCAATGGTTGGTATTGTTCCAAAGCCTTCTATTGCTAGTATCTTTGCTGAAAACTGCGTGTGTAAGCTGTTTCAAATATGGCGGGAATGAAGAAGAAATCACGATCTACAAATTTTACAAAAGACGATGAAGAGCGTTTAATAAGTTTATGCAAGAAATATGCTCCAATTATAGAGTGTAAAAAGACTGACAAGTTAACATGGAAGCAGAAGGTAAGCATAAATAATGGCAATTTTGTGATGAATGCAAAGAATTGTAAGGTGACAGCCTCTTTGGTTACAGCTTGGAACATATTGGCAATCCCAATAATATTGCCTGACACTATTGAAATTGATAAAATTTATTTCAACAGAATGAAGCATGGCAAAATCTAGCCAACGATTTTAATGCCGGCTCTACTTCAGGGCCAAGAACAGCGGCTGCGCTAAATTTAAAATTTAAAAATCTAAAGAAAGATTTCCGGAAGCAGGTAGCGCAGGAGCGCCAGTCAATGTACGCTACAGGTGGAGGCCGAGCCGATCAAACACAATCTCATCCTTTAGAGCATGAGCTGGGAGAAATTCTGGCAATGTCAGCAAAAGGGCTAGAGAACCCCTTTGACAACGACATTGTGGGTCACGGCACCACAGAGGAATCTGAAGTAGATGAGGATGTGGAAATGGTAGGTAAAATTTTGTCAATTGCAAAATGCAGTAGTCATTTTTTTTATAAGAATTTATTACATTTACATACTAACCTGAATGACTGTGATGTCTTTGCAGACGGGATGTTGGGAATTAGCAAACGCAGAAATTGAATTTGGAGATGATGTATCCGAGGTGGATAAACCTGTTGTAGAGTCTCAGGACTGGAGTTCCTACAACCCGGGAATGCTTCGCCAAAAAAACATCCTGCCCTGACACAGAAACCAGCATTGAAAAAGGGTACGTGCAGTCCTTAACATTAATACTCCTTAATGTTATCGCAAGGTAGGAAAACGAATAAATCAGAGAACACTTTCTTATACTTGCACGTCTATTTTCTGAAGGAACTCAAGCACCATCTACATCTACATCTTGGGAACCTGATAATGATAGCATTGAACCAGACCAGCCAAATGATGAACCTAAAGAAAAAACTCCAGGTTTGTTTTGCTGTTACAAATTATATCAATGTCCCTTACTATTTAACATATAATTAGTATATATATTTTATAAAATTAATTATTACTTAATTATTATGAAAATTATTTTGTTTAGGTTCAAGACCAAGTGTTTTCAAAAAAAATCAGAACCGTCCGAGCTTAAAAAATTACAGAGCATTGAAACCTGCATCGGCGGTGAACATTAAGTACTCTGCACTCGCAGTATCTAAGAGGAAATTAGTAGATGCACAGCTTGAACTGGTTGAAAAAGAAATTATTATGAAAGAAGAAATCCACAAGAAGTCAATGCTGCTGTTGGATTTGCAAGCTGAATTATTGAAAAAGCAACTTCAAGCACTTTAGATCTAGTTCACAGACTTACATATAAACCTGCATATAATAAAACATAAATATAGATTTGAATAATAACAAATATTGTGTAATTATTCAGTGAGAAACATTTTTGGCTTTCCTCACTCCACTTTTCAGTTCAGAACTCTGAAGTAATTATTGATCAGCGCCTGACGAACAGCACCATTCCCTTCAACATATTCTCCTAATGGTTCATCAGGCATTTGGTCGTCTTCTAGGTTAATTTCTACATCGGGGTCCAGCGCAGGTACGTCTTCTTTGGCATCACATGCCATATTGTGAAGAACGGCAGTGGCTACTATTATGGCCATGACGTGATCAAGACGAACCCTCATTCCAAGAGACAGAATTGGGAAGCGTCTCTTCCATACCCCATATTGCCGTTCAACTGCATTCCGTGTACGTATCTGCGACTCATTGTACAGGTGTTCCGCCTCAGTTACAGGGTTTCGCAGGGGGATCATCATGTACGGAGAAAGGGTATATCCAGAATCCCCAACAAGCAACCCATTGCCCATTTCCCCCCTTTCAAAGCGTGCCTTGACATTTGAGCTATTAAAAATTGTCCGATCGTGGGACGAGCCCGGCCAACGTGCCACAATATCCAGTATTCGCAGATTAGCCCCGCAAATTGTTTGGACATTTATAGAGAAAAATCCCTTCCGATTGCGAAAATTCTCTGCTTGATCGCCGCCTAAAATTAATAAAAATGGATAATTATTAAAAATGACTGTCGGAAGTTCACAAACACTTGAGTGTGAGCAACGAATAGAAACAAATATAAACTAGAGAGAAAGAAAAATTGGGAAAGATTCATGCTAATAGAAAATAAAACATACCAACTGACTGTATCTTGACATGAGTACAGTCAATCGCTCCAATGACTCGAGGGAACCGTGCTAAGCGGTAAAACCCCTGTCTCAAGTCTTCCATCTCCTCCAGAGTTTCAGGGAATCTAATGGTATTTTGGCCTAAGCTCGCAATAGCTGCTGTCACCCTGTGGATAATAATACAGGCAGTTGACTTGTGCACTCCAGAGAAGTCTCCTACCGTAATCAACATTGACCCAGTGGCATAAAATCTTAGGGTGAGCAGAAGCCTGTTTATAGGTGAAACAGCATTGTTTTGCTCTGTTTTGGAAGATATTTCGGCTTCAACCATATCAAAAAGCTGCACTACTGTGGGTTTGGTTAATCTGAAACGGGTAAAAAAGTTTTCATCGTCCCAAATTTCAAAGTGGTTCGGCCTCGGTCTAACATTCTTGGCGGCACGTCCACGAGCCGCGATGTTTGCCATGGCGATATCGTCTTCATCGGACTCATCGTCCGTTACAACCAGCAAGTTATTGATCATAATTCTGTAACATAAAAACATATTTCAATAATTGTGCACCAAAAGATTTTTACATGGCAACATAACCTAACTTTTTCTACAATAAACGGCGACGTTGAAAATTCACAAATTCACGTAAAGATTTGTTATTCAGAAAAAAAGAATACAAAATAATTCAAGCTTGAAGTTGCATTGCACATCAACCACTATCAACCACATCAACCACTATTCAGAAATCTTGTAGAATCGTAAATGCAAGTCGGCTAATGTCAGACATATGATGACGTTTGACAGATGAGTTTCTAGAATGGTCATATTTATTTTTAGGGGGAAATTTCAAACATGGCAATCAACAGGCATATTTCTACCATATTACGCAACAAATTTATGCCTCATAATCAATATTGAAGTGCGTAGATAATTAAATAAATACTTACAAACTGCTGAAGTGTTTCGTCGTCAACTGCGAGTTAGCTTCTTAATCCTCACTTGAACTACGAGTTAAGCCATCTCCTAGTTAAGGCCTTAACTCGCAGTTCAAAATTATTGTAAAACACAAAAACCAACTTTATTCCTCGGGTTAAGCTAACTCGCACTTTATGTGAGAGTTAAGGCCCGGTTTTACCAGTTCTCCTATCTGAGACTTAAAGTTCGATTTAGGTTAAAACTGGGAGTTAGGCGTTTTACCATTATTTTTAGCTTGGAGTTGGCCACCCAACTCTGAGTTGTCTTAACTCGTACTTCGACTGGCGCTCAAGAGAGATAACTCGAGGTTGACATACACCACATCAAATGTTTGCAAGTGAAATAAAAATTATTGACGCTTTAAAAACCAGTGCAAGTGTTTAATTAATCACCGTGAATCAAGAAAGATATCTGGAATCCTAATTCCGTGTTCGAAAGAATACCGCCATTCACGCCCAATTTGCTTTGTGAACTTTACTGATGTTTGTTTGAAGTCTGAAGGCTTATTTTTCTATGCTGATAGCAAGACAGGTAATATATGACATTATTACATGATAATAAATCTATCGTTATTGCCAGTCTTGGCATATCTAAAGATTTCTAGTTCTCTACTGCCTATGTGGGCTTCTGTCAAGACTGGAAGTAAAGTAATATTCTGTTACTGTCTTGTAGCTGATTCAACATGTATGGTGTGACAGACGATGAGTCTGATGAAGAAGACGAGATTATGGCAAACATTGCAGCGGGTGGACGAGCAGCACGAAGAATTCGTCCCCGACCAGACAATTTCAACGTTTGGAACGACGAAGAATTTTTTATTCGGTTTCGCCTAACCAAGCCTACTGTGTTGCAATTGCTGAACCAAATTGAAGCTGAAATTTCGGCACCTTCCGATTTTAACTATGCAGTGTCACCTATAAATCGTCTTTTGTTGACTTTAAGGTTTTATGCATTAGGAACTATGTTGATTGCCATTGGGGATTTTGCAGGAATAACCAAATCCACAGCATGCGTCATTATTCATCAAGTTACCGCAGCTATAGCCAGCTTGGGCCGTGATGTGATACGTTTCCCAGCAACTCCCGAGGAGTTTGAAGAGTTACAGCAGAAGTTTTACGCCATCGCAAGGTTTCCACAAGTAGTAGCCGTGATAGACTGCACCCATATCAAGATACAATCAGTAGGTAAGTAAGTAAGCATAGAAAGTAGATAATGGTTAGTAAAGTTTACATTTTGCAGTCTTGCTTCCCTAGCATTGCTCTTGGTATTATAAGACGTGCTTTGCATGGTAGGTAGTTACGTTATCTATCACAAATGCTACACTTACATTCCGAAACAGTTTCATCCCCACTTACCAGTAAGTTTAAGCAATCCTATTTACTTATCTTTGATTCTTTATGATATCACAATCCAGGTGGTGACCAGGCCGAAACTTTCAGGAATCGAAAGGGATTGTTTTCAATAAACGTCCAAACTATTTCTGCTCCAAATCTTCGAATTATGGATATTGTGGCCCGCTGGCCTGGTTCAACTCACGATCGAACCATATTTAACAATTCGGCAGTTAAGGGCCGTTTTGACAGAGGAGAGATGAATGGTGGCTTCATCCTTGGAGACTCCGGTTACACTTCTAGCAATTACATGCTAGTTCCACTCCGCAATCCTGCCACCCAAGCCGAGCAGCTATACAATGAATCCCAAATCCGTACCAGAAACGTAGTGGAACGACAATATGGTGTGTGGAAACGGAGGTTTCCCATATTGTCCGTTGGAATGAAGGTCCGTGTTGACCACGTCCTCCCCATCATCGTTGCCACAGCTGTCCTTCACAATATGGCATGCGATGCTGAAGAAGCCCTTCCTCCACCTGATCCTGAACTTGGCCAAGATGTGAACATTGAGCAAGATCAAATCATACCAGAAAATCTGCCCGAAGTGCATGAGGACATGGCTATGCGGCAAAACCTTATCCAGAACCATTTTCAAGCTCTCCTAAATTGAACATTTTGACATGGGGTTTTCCATGTTTACACATTTCCTCCTTCTTTCAATAAGAAACCAGTTGTGAAAATTTTGCAAATTTGCCAAGGGGTCATTCCATGTCAAATAGGACCACCCTTGACCTTGACCGACTCAGAATTTCATGAAATTCGGCACACTTGTTCAGAATGTTGGTTTGAGTAAAAGTATTTTTTTGTTTGTTTTTTACTCGAAGAGTTCAAAAGTTACAGGGGGTTGAAGTTCGGGTGTTTTCACCCCCCGCGCGCGTATCACCGTCACATTATATACTTTATCTCAGGTTGTATGACAGCTACAGAGTTCCAGGAGAGCTCATCTGAAAGCTAATTAAATTCTCTACTTGAATATATAATAATATGTTCCACTTGGTGGACAGCTAATTTATCTTGATTTTCTACATCTGCATTTTCAAAAAACGCCACTGGAAAAAACCCTCCCCTTTCATTTACCTAAAAAAAATGTATTAATGTTGCCAACATATGAATGAATATTTGTGCCAAAATTCAGAGTTGGCCCTTCACAGGTTTTCAAGAAAAAAAATATCTTGTGCAAAAAGTTTTTTTATCAGGCAGTTCCAGAGCATAGATCCTATACCCACAATGCATAACATCTCAGGCTTTTATCAACATGGTGAGTAATGCTCATTTTACATTTGATTGCGTTTGTCCCACTTTTCAATACACGTTTATTCTTGAAAGCACACTTTCATCAAGTGACATGTTGAAACTAGAAATGTGTGCAGAAGTTAAAAACTTATAATTTCTTGTCTGAACCTCATACTTGATAACCTGCATTAGTTTCTCTTCACATCTTGAAGAGTGTAGTAGTGAATTTATTGTCCACACCCTTAACATTTTTTGTATTTGTATAATTATTAATTAAACAATGTGTTCAGTTGGACAGCTCTTGAAAGAAGAGTGTGAAGAACATATGCACATTATTGGCGACTTGGAAAGTGACAATCAGATTTTATTAGCACTGCGTTTAAAATGTGAAAATATTACATCAGTGTGCAGTTACATGAAAATACATTTCTTGTACATTATTGCCTTGGCAACAAGTCGTGCTGTGATCCTTTCAAAACACACACTGGCACACACAGAGGTAAAAGATTGACATCAATTAATTTAACATACAGAAATAAATATCTGGAGATTGTGGAACTTATTCCTGGGAAGAAATTATGCTCGACCTGTCGGAAACTACTACCAGAAAAGCAAAAAGAATAAAATACCATTTCCATTCAGACACGAACGAAATCTGCTGAACCTGACTAACCTTTCGTGGAAACAGATTCTGCGTTAAAACTAGTTAACCAGTCTTTAGCTGCATTTGGTGTATCTCCACTCAACAGGAAAAGACTAAAAGGTAAATCTAAATTATATTTAAAAAGAAAACGCCGTGATGCAACCAAGAGTTTCAAGAAGCGGCTGAAACTTGTGTCCTCGGTGACGAATATGACTCGCATGAAGATTTTTCCAAGAAAGCAGTAACAAAGTTGGGGATTTTAATGTATTTTCATGTAACTGCACACTGATGTAATATTTTCACATTTTGAACGCAATGCTAATAAAATCTGATTGTCACTTTCCAAGTCGCTAATAATATTCATATGATCTTCACACTCTTCTTTCAAGAGCTGTCCAACTGAACACATTTTTTAATTATACAATTACAAAAAATGTTAAGGGTGTGAACAATAAATTCACTACTACACTCTTCAAGATGTGAAGAGAAACTAATGCAGGTTATCAAGTATGAGGTTCAGACAAGAAATTATAAGTTTTTGACTTCTGCACACATTTCTAGTTTCAACATGTCACTTGATGAAAGTGTGCTTTCAAGAATAAACGTGTATTGAAAAGTGGAACAAACACAATCAAATGTAAAATGAGCATTACTCACCATGTTGATAAAAGCCTGAGCTGTTATGCATTGTGGGTATAGGATCTATGCTCTGGAACTGCCTGATAAAAAAAACTTTTTGCACAAGATATTTTTTTTCTTGAAAACCTGTGAAGGGCCAACTCTGAATTTTGGCACAAATATTCATTCATATGTTGGCAACATTAATACATTTTTTTTAGGTAAATGAAAGGGGAGGGTTTTTTCCAGTGGCGTTTTTTGAAAATGCAGATGTAGAAAATCAAGATAAATTAGCTGTCCACCAAGTGGAACATATTATTATATATTCAAGTAGAGAATTTAATTAGCTTTCAGATGAGCTCTCCTGGAACTCTGTAGCTGTCATACAACCCGAGATAAAGTATATAATGTGACGGTGATACGCGCGCGGGGGGTGAAAACACCCGAACTTCAACCCCCTGTAACTTTTGAACTCTTCGAGTAAAAAACAAACAAAAAAATACTTTTACTCAAACCAACATTCTGAACAAGTGTGCCGAATTTCATGAAATTCTGAGTCGGTCAAGGTCAAAACTCATTTAAAGTGGTCCTATTTCACATGGAATGACCCCAAGGCAATTTTTGACGCATAACAATTAACAGACAACATTTCCAATATATTTATTTAAATCTGCACTGAAAGTGAAATTACAGCCAAAGTGATTTCTTTGCCGGACGTTTCATTTATTTTCTTTCTTCTTCTTTTCGATATCCATCTCCTGAGATTTTATTTGCAAATCTAATAACTTCATTTCTCTCTTATGTTTCTCCTCAAACATTGCTTGGACACTGTTCATGTTCATTATTTGTAAATTAAAACATTCGGTTTCTTGTTTATGTTTCTCCACTTTCAATTTTTGATTCTCTGCCAGTATTTTAATCTCTTGAGCAACACGTTCTTGTTTCTTTGCAGCAAGTGCTGCATATTTGTCTGCGTTCACTGATCCAGGTTTGCTTTTGGCAAAGGCTTTTAATGATGGTCGGTTTGTTCCAGCTTTGAATATTGATTTCTGCTTCTGTGGATCTATATCAGAGCCACATATCAAGAAAATGTGTCTCACAAATCACAATAAAGTTAATTGTTGGAAATAAAAGATGCATGATTACCTATTGTAGCTGTGTGCCTGCTACCCGATGGCTGATCCGAAACGGAGATTGAAGGTGCAGTACCTACGTAGAAAGGTAATTGATGTAATGATTATAGTACCTTGCTGATTGCAATGTTACTTAATGTAAATGTGTAGTACCTCTTGGTACAACCAGTGCTTTATGCAAAGGTTGCTTCAACATGTTTGGCGAATAAGTGCACCAATTGATTGGAGATAAATTATTGGAACATGGAACGCTCTCATCCCAAATCACAACAGGCTCCGTGGCGACATCCGGAGGAGCATCCATCTGTGTGTCATCCACCTGTGTGTGAGGAAATAGCTTCTCATGTAACTAACGAAGGCAGTGGGCTACATCTACGAGTTCTGTCGCAGCCCAATTTTCATTTTTTCTTGGTAAGCTGCATTTCCTTTATCTTTCCAATTTTCATTGTACTTGTATATAAATAGTTATAATAAAGATACATAACTATGTACCTACTCTTGATAATCGAAAATGAGAGGGTTTTATTTTACCTGAGGCGTCGAAGCTAGATCTTCATCGATCTCCGAACCTTCCTCTTCGGATCCATGTACCTTTTCCTTGACAGACTGCACTGCAAGCGTGATAACAAAAAGATAATTTGGTCCCAAATTCAAAGGTAGGTATGCGTACTTGAGAATTATTCAGTATTCTATTATGTTTGCACTCACAATAGGTTCCGTCGGTGTCATATTTATTATCGATTCCATGTGTGGACAACGATATAAGTGCCTCCATGTCGTCAGCAAATGGATGTGGCGGTATATCTTGCATGGGGCCTCCTCCAGTAGCAAACAGCGACTGCCTTTTTTTTGCCGCCCAAACACGATAGTCCCGTTTCATGTTTTTGAATTTTGACTGCAGAGACGCTGCTGACTTGTGGCTATTTGTGCCCGAGTTAAAGTCATTTGCCAGTTTGTTCCAGGCATCATTCTAATAAAATATAATTACTTAAATAGCAAATCCAAGTGTAGTCAACATTAGGCACAACATTATCACAAATTATTTCAGTTGCTAGATAAATTTCAGTACTTTTTTCTTCATCTCCAATGACTGGCATAATTATTTTCAATAGATGTTTGATTATCGGTACTTGCTTACCTTATGTTTCCATGTGAATTTGTCAGTTTTCTTGCATTCTATTACTGTCTCATACTTTCTAACCAATTTCATCATTCTTTTCGTGTCTTCAAAGGTAAAATTGTCGCTACGACACTTCTTCTTCAAAACCTCCGCCATTTTCAATGTAAAAATAACAGTATGTCACGTGACGTTTTTAGCTTCAAATCCCGCTTGATCAGTACCAACATTAGGAAAAAAATCGACAGCCATGTTCAAACTGCGAGTTACTTAAATCTAAGATGGATGTGTGTGGTAAAACTCAAAACTTTCCAACTCTGAGTTATGTCTGAACTCAGGGTTGACTAACTGGGAGTTGATATGAGAACTGGTAAAACCGGGCATAAGAAATGTTGTAAAACCGGCCCTTAATCACCTTATGGCAAGGATCAATAAACCATGTTTGATTTGCAGCGTCACAGCGAAGCGGAACTGTGTAGCGAGACATTCTTTCTCGCCCATTGCTGACCTCAGTTCTAGCAGTGCTTCTGCTGCTAAATTTTTATTTTCTTCTTCTTGAACAGTGTCATTGACTTGAACACTTACAGAAGGCTCAGCAGTACATCCTTCTTGTCACCCACTGAAAAAAAACTATCGTTATTTAGATATGTTCCTACGCTAGGCTTCACAGAATATCGATTTCCAGTCAGTATACGATACATTACTGTGAATTGAGATCTATCTTATGTGACATTTTAGTGTTAGCTTATTATATTGTATGTACATTTTAACTTGACTCATCGATAGCTGATCACGGGTCTTCTTATGCCTCTCTTCAGCTCGGAACTTTTGATTTTTGTCAGATAGTGATTGGCTTTTCGATGGAACTCTGTCGTGCGATCTCGTCGGCAATTTTTCGGATGAGATTACAGTTTGCTTCAACCTCCGTTTAAGTGTGGATGGACCTAGAAATTACAGAGATCAAGGCTAGATTATGATGTTTCCCTACGCACTACCAAGATGCCTACTAGTAGCATAGCTTGTAGCAAAGATAACGTATAGGTTTGCCAGTAGTAGCTACGTAGTAGTACTGTCTTGTTTTTATAGGTTAGCATATGTCACCTAAAAATACTTGGTCTTGAACCTAAACAAAATAATTTTCATAATAATTATGTAATAATTAATTTTATAATATATATATACTAATTATATGTTAAATAGTAAGGGACATTGATATAATTTGTAACAGCAAAACAAACCTGGAGTTTTTTCTTTAGGTTCATCATTTGGCTGGTCTGGTTCAATACTATCATCATCAGGTTCCCAAGATGTAGATGTAGATGGTGCTCGAGTTCCTTCAGAAAATAGACGTGCAAGTACAAGAAAGTGTTCTCTGATTTATTCGTTTTCCTACCTTGCGATAACATTAAGGAGTATTAATGTTAAGGACTGCACGTACCCTTTTTTCAATGCTGGTTTCTGTGTCAGGGCAGGATGTTTTTTTTTGCGAAGCATTCCCGGGTTGTAGGAACTCCAGTCCTGAGACTCTACAACAGGTATATCCACCTCGGATACATCATTTCCAAATTCAATTTGTGCGTTCACTAATTCCCAACATCCCGTCTGCAAAGACATCACAGTCATTCAGGTTAGTATGTAAATGTAAAAATTCTTATAAATAAAATGACTACTGCATTTTGCAATTGACAAAATTTTACCTACCATTTCCACATCCTCATCTACTTCAGATTCCTCCGTGGTGCCGTGACCCACAATGTCGCTGTCAAAGGGGTTCTCTAGCCCTTTTGCTGACATTGCCAGAATTTCTCCAAGCTCATGCTCTAAAGGATAAGATTGTGTTTGATCGGCTCGGCCTCCACCTGTAGCGTACATTGACTGGCGCTCCTGCGCTACCGGCTTCCGGAAATCTTTCTTGAGATTTTTTAATTTTAAATTTAGTGCAGCCGCTGTTCTTGGCCCTGAAGTAGAGCCGGCATTAAAATCGTTGGCTAGATTTTGTCATGCTTCATTCTGTTAAAATAAATTTTATCAATTTCAATAGTGTCAGGCAATATTATTGGGATTGCCAATATGTTCCAAGCTGTAACCAAAGAGGCTGTAACCTTACAATTCTTTGCATTCATCACAAAATTGCCATTATTTATGCTTACCTTCTGCTTCCATGTAAACTTGTCAGTCTTTTTACACTCTATAATTGGAGCATATTTCTTGCATAAACTTATTAAACGCTCTTCATCGTCTTTTGTAAAATTTGTAGATCGTGATTTCTTCTTCACTCCCGCCATATTTGAAACAGCTTACACACGCAGTTGTCAGCAAAGATACTAGCAATAGAAGGCTTTGGAACAATACCAACCATTGAAAAAATTTACTCTACTTTTTTAAACCTAAGAATAGTTAACTCGCAGATGGAAATGGATTGTAAAACTCATTTTTCGTTATCTAGGAGATAACTTTTATGTGAGAGTTAGTCATCTCAGAGTTAAAGAAAAATGTTGTAAAACTGGCCCTAACAGAGGTAACGTCTAAATCAGTACTTTTGTTAAATTTCGAGGTGAGAAAATACTTTACTTAGTTAATAGTGATCTATATTTGACAACCGTATCTAGTCGTAATAGCCACCCACTCATATATTAGGAAAGCTGTATTTTCCGGTACATCGTCAATCTTCCCAAAATCGATCCCCTTGCAGCTTTCGATTCGGTTAAGGAGGTCCATCTGAAAACAGAGAAAAAGTAGGAAAAACTGAATCAAAAAAAAAAAATAAATAAATTGTGAAATCAATTGAAAGTGAAATTGAAAGGGCATAAGGCAAACTAGCATAAAAGCATTGTATATAAAGAAATGTGTACGCTTACCTGTCAGTAGGATGCTCCAACATGTGGTCGATCTGGTGTAGTAATAGCAAAACAGTTTGCTTCGTCAATCTGAAGCGCATCACAAACTCAATGTCATTCCATTACGTGAAGTGATCGACACGGGATCTAACAGTTTTCACTCTTCTCCCTCGCGCCGCAATAACCATAAACAACTCATCGCCGGAATCGGAGTCTTCAAATCGAAATTGATCATCCATGGTTAACACCGATGAACAAATATGGCTTTAATCACTTCAAAACTCAATAGGTAGGCGTAACACTTCTAACTCTACTTTACACGTCTATTGAGGACGGCGGCACTCGGCGCCCTGCAGGCGGTAACGGCACCCCAGGTCAAGGACGGCAGATCCCTGCCGTCAAACATATGTGCGGTCTACTCTGGTCACCGCCCCTGATCTAAATTGCCAATTCTTACCCCTGCACGTCCAAGTGCCAATCACGCTAATCTTTCCGATGAATTCTTTACTATGTTGATCATATATTTTACTAGCACTTGACAATCTTGTGATTTCACATTTATTTTCATTGTGTTTTGAGGTTTAGAGAGTGCTCTTAACAGTGAACAAACACAGCTCTAGACTCTACTCGACTAGTTTTGCTTCTACGCCATTTTTATTGCCATCGTCATGGTGGCGATGTTGTCGAGACTGTTTTAGAAAATCCAAGGAAATATTCGTGGACTTCCAAGATTTGTATTTACTACACGATCATCTTGTTTTCGCAAACATTCGACATTTCATTATTGTACTACCAATTCTTGTCGGAAAGTTTCGTGACATAATGCTCGCCATCTTGTTCACAATCTCGCGAGCCAACCACTCTTTCAATTCAAATTACGAACTCTTACACCTCCGGCCGCCAAAGTATAATCAAGTATTGGTACATAAAATTGATGGATTATTAAGAAGAATAAGAAGAATAAGAAAAATTTTGAAAAATGTTGAAAATTAAGTAAGAAAAAAAAGAAGGGTTTTAAATGCAAATCTCTTCCAGTTCTTTCCTACCAGGCGTTTGTCTGGGTTTAAAGCCGGGTCTAGTCCATCGTTATTCCTCTGTTTTGTTTTTGGTGCTTCAGGATCCACAATTCGAACTAAAAATCTTCACATCTGAGTATGGTCAGCCTCCCCAGGAAATTAATCTCGTGCATGCATTCAAAGAGCTCAATGCTATTTGGCTTGTTTATGTCAATATAAAAACAACGATACCAATCTACAAAGGATCAGACCGTCTCTTTCATCGTCAAACGACGATGATCCCGGCAATCACAATCGGCATCCTCCAGCGTACACCCTCTATTGCCTCGATTGTCAAGAATCTTCCAGTAAAGTCCACCAACCAGCTTGAATGCAAATATAAGTGACAAAGCCAGGCACGAAGTCGGAAGTTTTTTTAGTTGTTGTAGATTTGCCAACACACACTGTCACAAATGCATTAATTGCTGTCGGATATATTTTACTTCGACAGTAAAAATATTGCCGTCCTAGGGATAATATGGACGGTACATCTTGAAAGTTGCCAGTAAATGGGTCGTGAAAATTTAACTTGGGTTTATCCTAACAACACAGAAATCGTGGATATTCACATTACTGTCTGTCAGTGTACAATATCTGGCACAGAAAAGTATGTATGTATATATGTTTATTGCATGAATAGTTGTTAATACATAATACATGTCAATGGGTCACATTCAAAGTAGTAATATTAGAATAATGCATCCTAACATCACTTTTTGTTGTTCCATGCAACCTTCTTCTATAATTAAGACTATGCCTGTAAGTCTGACTTCTCATCCTCTAGTTGGTACATTTTTTTAACTTCTTTTTTGAATTTTTCTGGTCCATATGTCTTGGTTTTTTCTGGTAATAGGTTATATAGTGATGTTCCAAAGTGTGTGAAAGAGGCGCAGTACTTTTTTGTTCGGTGGTGTTGCGTGGAAATTTGTCCTTTTGAGCGTATATTGATGTCGTGGAGGTCACTTCTTTTGTTTAGTTTTCGTTTGAGGTAATCTGGTTTTCCTGTGACTAGTGTTCTATGGATGGTGCAGAGTGCTTGAAGTTTGAGTCTTTCTGCCATTTTCAGCCAGCCAGCCCTCCGAATGCCAGGAGTTATGTGCTCTCTTTGCTTGATGTTGAGAGAGTACCTGGCACAGGAATTTTGGATTTTTTGTAAATGTTTGAAGTTGTTTTTTGTTATGCCTGGTCCATAGACCAGCGCACAATAGTTTATTTGAGACAGTATTAGGGAGTCGCATAGGATTATTTTTGCTGTTGGAGGTAGTATGGCTTTAAACCTATAAAGTGACCGGAGTTTGAATCTAGCTTTATTTCGCAAGCTGGTGACGTGCGCAGCGTAGTTGAGGTTGCTGTCCATTATCAGCCCCAGGTTTCGTGCGTTGTCGGATAATTTTATATCGGTTCCATCGATTGTGATTTTGAAGTTCAGCTCCATTGTTTTCGCTCTCTGGGTGTTTGTTCCGAACAGTAGGGACACTGTTTTTGAGGGATTTATTATCAGTGCTCTTTCACTCGACCATTTAAGAATGTCAGCCAGGGTTGAGTTTATCACCGCCAGTGCTGCCGGTGTGTCTTGTGGTTTGAAAGAGTAGTATATTTGGGTGTCGTCTGCAAATTGTTTTATTTTGCAGCCTTTGATTATGCTGGGTAGATCCGCTGTGTAGATGGTGAATAGTAGCGGGGCGAGTATTGACCCCTGTGGCACGCCTGAGGGTATGTTAAGCAGCGAAGACTGTTTCTGTGTCGTACCATGTTTTACTACCACACTTTGGCTTCTTCTGGTAAGATAGCTGGTAAACCACTCTTGAGTTGCACCTTCAGAGCAGATGTTGCTGAGTAGCTTGATCAGTAGTGGATGGTTTATCGTGTCGAATGCTCGGGAGTAGTCTAGTAGTATTAGACTCGTGACTTCTGCTGCTTCCATGGCACGAAGTATGTCATCTGACACATCTAGTAGCACTGTGGTGGTACTATGATTCTTCCGGAATCCTGACTGGGTGTCTGGGAGGATATTGTTTTTCTCAACATGTTCACTGAGTTGTTTATGTACTGCTTTCTCCAGTATTTTTGACATGGTTGGTAATATAGTGATTGGACGCAGGTCTTTGTGTTGTTTTGTGCAATTTGTTTCCTTCTAGCTGTCTTCCCATGTTGGTTTCAAGCCCATGGTTGGCACCTAACGATGCTCCATTAAATCCAATGATAAAATGTTCAACTAGTCTTGAGAGCGTTTGGTCTCTACTCTCCTTAATTGATTGCTATTTATAACTGCGAACAGCACAGATATCGCAAAACTGTTATAAGATGTCACAAAATATTCTAATTTGTTGCCAGCTTTCGACAATGATCACTTGATCAATGATCAATTGAATCTTGTTGCGACACTACTTAGCTGGATACTACGGTATGAGTTATTAACTACCAGTGATGACATTCCACTCACAAACGTCTTTGCTACGCAGGGATTCAAGCATGTCGGCAAGTTCACTTCAAACAGCTGGCTTTGCATTCGTCTAGCGACACATCCGCTTGTCACAGCTAGCCAGAAACAGCTAACCGCCCAATTTCGTTGTAGTATTTATATTTGCCCCCTTATCAAGAAGGATACACACAATTACACGGTTCCTCGTTGCACAAGCGACCAAAAGCAGCGCGTTCAGCCGCTTCCGACTGGTAAAAAGTGAAAACAAAGTGAGGGTCGGCACGACCCAGCTCGAGATGTGTCCGTGGCGCCGAGTATTTAGGGCAGCTGACGCAACTGCAGGTCGGAAATCAGCAACAGCCACGCGATCATCGCTAGGTATGAAAAGTGTTGAAGCGCACCGACCGGGAAGCTAGCCTCGATTACAAATCTGCCAGCGAAGCCAAGCGCGAGGTCAAGCCTCAGCGCCATCTGCAGCATGATCTTGTGTCCGAAGCGTGAGGTAGCGCCTCAGCGCCAACTGCAGCAATATCTTGTGTCCGACGTCCTTGCACCAGGCGGGCAGCAAGACCTGGCTGGCGATGCTGGCCAGGTTTACACTGGACAGGAAGCCTGTTACGATCAGGATGACCTTAGCTTACCTTGAAGCTTAGAGGAATCTCACCGGCTCAAAGACCAGTTATCGCTCACGAAACTGCTTGGCAAGGAATGTTGCGAGGCCCATACTGTTGCTAGCCAACAGCTGGTGCCGCAAATAGGAAAAGCTTTTAAAAGAATAGTACTCCACTGCCAACTTCGCAGCGATTGGAGTTGACAGCCGTACCATGATGCAAACTCCCATGATGCATATGGATGTTTGCATTCCTGGTTATGTGAGGCTTCGCTATAAGGAAATCATTGTTTCCTGCAGTGTTGACGTGGCCAAAGTCTTTTTCAAACTCGTTCATGTACAACCTGTAGCAAGATTGTTAGTCGGGACATTTGGATCTGTTGGCTAGCAAATCGTCAAAGTTGTCAGGGTTTTGCTACTGAATATCGATTGTGTGATGAGATAGCTGTGATTCTCAGATTTCAGCAGTTGAATCTCTTGTTTCATGGATGAAAAAATCAATCTTTGTCCATGGATAACTCCTATCCACTGCTCAATACACACTTCTATTGTCGTATATTGTTTCACTGTTGTTTACTATACGATACCGTATACGTAATTAATTCCCATTTATAGGTGCGAACAGCACAGATATCGTAGATATTCACAATACTGTAATAAAATGGCACAGATCAGTGCAATTTGTTTCATGCTAGCTCCCTTGTCAAGTTGGTTTCAAGCCCATAGTTGTCACCTATCGAAGCTCCATAAAAATCAATGATTGATTGCTTGTCTTGAGAGCGTTTGATCGATACTCTACTTAATTGATTGCTATTTATTGCTACACACAGCAGAGATATTTTAGATATTCACAAAACTGTTATAAGATGACACAGAACAGTGCAATTTGTTGCAAGATTTCGACAATGATTAAATGAGCACAGAGAGCTATATTACGACGCTTCTCAGCTGGATACTTCGATATGACATTCTTTTTAGGTAATCCTCCTTGTCCTGGGCTTCAATTTCTTTTTTCCGGGTCAAGTATTCTTCATCTTCCTTTTCGGTGAAACCCAAAGCTTCGTCTAGCTGAAGCTTTCGGAAGCTGATATCGGCCCATATCAGCTTCCCTGCAGCGACCCGCAGACCCTAGGTCATGCGGGTCAGGACAATGGTCTTGTACTGGTCCCTTATCCAGTCCTTGTAGCACTGCCGGCCCCCCCCCCCCCCCCCCCCCCCCCCCCCCCTTTGAAGCTTAGAGGAATCTCACTGGCTCGAAGACCAGTTATCGCTCACGAAACTGCTTGGCAATGAATGTTACGAGGCCCATACTGTTGCTAGCCAACAGCTGGCGCCCAAAATATGCAATTCCTGTAGAAGACTGCTCCACTGCCAACCTCGCAGCAATTGGAGATGAAAGTTGTACCAGAGCTATGTCAGATTTAAAATGCTCAGATGATCCTTGGAATCGTTCGGGGATGTGGATTACTCCGCTGTTCGTGGCGATCTGTTGTTTCCCACGCTAGACTGTGCTTTCCGGTGGCTGTCTTGTACTCGCTCTCGGGCTTGTTCGAGATTACATTCCAGAAACAATGGGCCGTTGTATAGGCAAGGGACCAGAGGAATTTTTAAATAGCAGTCTTGACCAAAGTTATAAATCTGCACTAGTAACTATTGCAGTGGTCTCTTAGTATTGCATCAGTGATGAACTCAGGGTCACGAATTGGCATTGACCTGCGATGACGAGAGTCCACAAGTTCTGGAAGTAGGCAATCCAATATAAAATTGGGTCCATTGTGGTTCCATCTCGTCCTTCCAAAAAGTATCGTCCCGGTCAATTCGCTCCATTTTTATGCCATGAGGAGTTCAACCGCATACAGACAGTAACGTCTTTTGGTGACATGTAGCTGCATTTGGACTTGATAAAAATACAGATTGCTCCGGTTGATGGATGTAGTGCCAGAATTTTCGACAAGCCAGAATTTTTTTGCATCGGATTTGACGCGCCGAGCGGTCCCGGTTTCAGGTGTAATATTTTTACAGAGCAGAGGACATTTAACTTCTACTATGCCATCGTTGCCGATAAATCTGTCAAGCGTAGCTCCTAAAAACGGCAAATCTTTGTCGACGAAGAGCCCACATTTTTCAATGTGGACTGCTAGGTCTGGTGTCGGCCTGTCCACATTATTTAACACATTTTCGAGCTGCAAAGCAATTGCCTCGTTGTCTCTGGCGTGTTTCATTGCGCTTGTATTTTCAACATCTTTGTACAGTTGCTGCGAGACTAGAGCTTTGCAGCTGGTGGTTGGTCGACGCCTGCAAATCTCCAATGACATCGACGCCGTTATGAGCTTCCGCCGCTTTTCAAGCCAGTGGCTGCTGTCGCTTTGCGTGTGAGTGTTACGCTCAAGCTGTTGACGTTCTTCGCGCGACATCTTCAAACCCTCAAAAAATTCTTTAGATTTGGCTTGCAACTCGTTGTCGGGCTTTTGGGCGTCTGGACGTTTGGCCCATAATCTTAATTGGCGGGAGCTTTTTCTCCAGTAATTTTCCGCCTGATATAACCAGCTTCGCCTCTCGCCTTGCGCCATTTTTCAAGACGAAGTTCATTCTCACTTCAAATATTTTGCTGTGTTTTCCGGGGCTCCTATCGTAGATGGCTTTATGCAGCTGATACTGGGGCGTGTGGGAGTTTTGAACCGCAACAGAGGCGTTTATAATTATAAGCGTACCTGTACGCTGAGTCGTGGAATTCCTCATTCACAACCAACATAACAGGTTTCATCCTAGGTTTTGGATCTGGCGACTCCCGGTCGATTGAGAAATTCCAACATTGTACCACAACAACACGACACTCCACGGGAATAGTAAACGCGCGAAACACCCTAGTAAGACCAACGCGATGGGTCTAGAGTCAAACCAGCCTAAAGAACTGGACACCATCAATATTACACGTTAAAACAACAGAATACGAGTTTTGATGATCTAACGTAACAATTCGGTTGTTTGCCACCAGCGCTTAATACGTGAGAACATCATGCTCATACCCAGCCTGTGAGTCGTGGGCGTACCAGAATCGTTTAACATGTTTGCGCCGATCCGCGCTATAACTATACGCGTAATTGCACTCAAGCGTTTCTAAACATCCAGAGAGCAGCTGCAATACCTCTGGACTGAATATGAAACAGCCCATTCCCACTTTGGCATCGGCTTTCTGCATAGAGTCTGCGATATCAGTAGGTGTCATGTTATGCGTGCTATGGAAAAACATCAGGTAATCAGCTTGCACTGAACAATACTGTGCTTTCCCAGCACACCTGTACTGTGAGTCATCGGACATGAGGTCAACGCGCATTGCGATCTGCGTTGGCGCCGTAGGAACTGCGCTCTTAAGGTCATGCATTCGGGAGCTAAACCTTTGAGCATCATCATGCTGATCATCAGGGCAGCAACTGTGCACATAATGGCGTTCGCGAGGCCATGCATAAAATATACCTGTAACTATGAGGTAATAACAAATCGATACATAGTCTTTTACACACTGGTAGGGCCTAATTTCTAGTTTTCTAAGTAGTCTTTTATAGAGTAGTAGCATTTTTTTATTAGGAATTCCTTAAGGTAAATGGATAGTTCTTTCCTCCCAGTTTCCTTTAAGTTGATAGGAAGTTTGTTAAAGAGTCTAATTGCCGCTCTACTGGGGGCCTTGCAATGAACAACAAGCCTTGATTGCTCAACATGAACATTGCTTTTGGCCCTAGTGTTGTGTTCATGTACACGTGAGTTTTTCCTATTCAGTGCCCCGTTTAATGTTGCCATCATTATTGTGCTATAAATGTTAATGCAAGGGACCGTCATCATTTTTAAGCTAATGAAGTGTCTCCTGCACGAATCAGTCCCCTTTAGTCCTAGGATGGTTCTTATTGCTCTTTTTTGCATTTTAAATATCCTGTCTGTGTTTTTCTGGGAGCTGTCCCCCCACAAGCTTATGCCATATCTTATGTGAGATTCTACGATAGCATAGTATGTGAGTAATAATAGTTCTTGATTTTGATAATGCTTTAGCTTTCGGAGAACAAATATGCTTGATGAAAGTTTGCGTTTTAGTTTATGAATGTGGAGATTCCAGTCTAGGCGGTCATCAGCCTCCATGCCACCTCTTCGTAAGCTGACAACATATCCAGCCGCCCCAAGGCTCTGTCCACTTCCAACTCCTCGCGGGCTTCACCTGTAGACAAGGACTGCAACGGTAATAAAAAACTTTTTAAACATTTTTAAAAAAGGCTGACTAATGAATTGATCCGTATCCGGGTTTTATATCTAGCCAGTAATCAACTTACAGGCAGCACTATTCTTGAATCCATTATTTTAATTTAAAAAAAAATGTACCTGTGATTACATTCCATTTACAACACGATGCTCGGTAAGAAAATTAATTTATGCTCTCAGTGTTTGGAATTCACGTTCAAAAAACGTCAAGGAAAGTTCATGTTCGGAAAGTCATTTTCAAGCATGCCGACAAGTTCAACTCAAACTGCTGGCTTTGCTTTCGTCTAGCGATACATCCGCTTCACACAGCTATTCTAAAACAGCTGACCGCCCAATTTTGTTTTGACATGGATATTTGCCCCATTATCAAGAAGGACACGCACAATTACACTGTGTCCCATTGCACAAGCGACCACGAGCAGCGTGATCAAGTTTATTTCAAACTGCTGGCTTGCAATCAAGCTAACCCGATCTTACTGAATGTACCTCATGTTTTTTCAAACAATGACTCGGTAATTTTTGCTATTATGTCTTGATCAAGGTAATGTAATAAACTGCCACCCTGAGGATTGAGTTTTATCCTATTGGATAATTGGAGAATGGGTTATTTATCTCTTTCAATTTTGTGTCCCTGATTTCTTTTAGTTGGTTGATATCTGATGTTCCGAAATAAAAAAATGAATTATACTATAAGAATTTTTTTTAATATTCTAAAAATATTATTAACAGTTATTGTATACAATTATGTATACATTATACAGTTTATACTTTTTATTCTTACAAGAACCACCACCAACTGGGCGTAGAGAGAGACATCTGTATCCTCTGACGTGTATTTTCCCTAAAGCATCCCGGTGTGAACTACCATATTAAATGGGATATAAAGCCCTTTGAGCCTGCCTGGAGGTGGTCAGCAGAGTGAGATCAGCCAATGCCTCTACCAATCTCTTGATTTCGCTGGCCTTCTTATTCCCGGATACCTGGATTATTGAGTCAATTTCTGGGATGTGTGCAAGGTCTCTCTTCACGGCGTTTTTCCACTTGGTGGAGTAATCTTTTTTCTCCTCGGCCCTGATCATCATCAGAAACGCGGTCATGGGGCCAAGTGACTGTGCCATAGAGCTCTTCTTGTCCGGTGGGTATGAAACTCCCTTCAAAAATACATGGTGGACACCAAAGCCCATACTGAGAAACTTGCTAGACAGTTTCCTTGCCATCCTTCTTGTTTGTTGGCATTTGGGCATGACCAACTCGAAGCTCGTTCTTCTGCAGATTGAATGCAGTGGAAAAAGCAATCCGAGGTGCGGCAGTGAAAAATGAGAAAAACGATTTTTTATCTTCTTAAATTCGGTATTTGCTTATTAATGTTTTAACAAAATATATTGATTGTTTAACAATATTGCAAGACTTATTACTTATTATTCCAGCATCTAGGATGGTAGCGCTGAACCCTTTATTGTCCGGGTTGAACAAGCCAAATCTCCCCATCTTAGAGACTCGTGGAGACACATCCGCTTGACAGAGCTATCCAGAAACAGCTGACCCCCAAATTTTGTTGTGGTATATATATTTGCCCCCTTATCAAGGCGAATACGCACGATTGCACGGTTCCTCGTTGCACAAGCGACCGAAAGCAGCGCGTTCAGCTGCTTCCGACTGGTTCACGTCTGTTTTGAAAGTAAACACTACGGTGAGGGTCGGCAGACCCAAGCCGAAAAAGGCGGCCTTGAAGCCCTGGCGCCGAGTACCTAGAGCAGCTGCAGGCCGCTAAAAAGCAACATCCACGCGAACATAGCCCGGTATGAAAAGTGTCGGAGCGCACCGACGGGTAGCCAGCGAAGCCAAGCGCGAGGTTAAGCCTCAGCGCCATCTGCAGCATGATCTTGTGTCCGAAGCGCGAGGTAGCGCCTCAGCGTCATCTGCAGCAATATCTTGTGTCCGACGTCCTTGCACCAGGCGGGCAGCAAGACCTGGCTGGCGATGCTGGCCAGGCTTACACTGGACAGAAAGCCTGTTGCGACCAGGACGACCTTAGCTTACCTTGAAGCTTAGAGGAATCTCACCAGCTCGAAGACCAGGTATCGCTCACGAAACTGCTTGGCAATGAATGTTATGAGGCCCATACTGTTGCTAGCCAACAGCTGGCGCCCAAAATATGCAATTCCTGTAGAAGACTGCTCCACTGCCAACCTCGCAGCAATTGGAGATGAAAGTTGTACCAGAGCTATGTCAGATTTAAAATGCTCAGATGATCCTTGGAAATGTTCGGGGATGTGGATTACTCCGCTGTTCGTGGCGATCTGTTGTTTCCCACGCTAGACTGTGCTTTCCGGTGGCTGTCTTGTACTCGCTCTCGGGCTTGTTCGAGATTACATTCCAGAAACAATGGGCCGTTGTATAGGCAAGGGACCAGAGGAATTTTTAAATAGCAGTCTTGACCAAAGTTATAAATCTGCACTAGTAACTATTGCAGTGGTCTCTTAGTATTGCATCAGTGATGAACTCAGGGTCACGAATTGGCATTGACCTGCGATGACGAGAGTCCACAAGTTCTGGAAGTAGGCAATCCAATATAAAATTGGGTCCATTGTGGTTCCATCTCGTCCTTCCAAAAAGTATCGTCCCGGTCAATTCGCTCCATTTTTATGCCATGAGGAGTTCAACCGCATACAGACAGTAACGTCTTTTGGTGACATGTAGCTGCATTTGGACTTGATAAAAATACAGATTGCTCCGGTTGATGGATGTAGTGCCAGAATTTTCGACAAGCCAGAATTTTTTTGCATCGGATTTGACGCGCCGAGCGGTCCCGGTTTCAGGTGTAATATTTTTACAGAGCAGAGGACATTTAACTTCTACTATGCCATCGTTGCCGATAAATCTGTCAAGCGTAGCTCCTAAAAACGGCAAATCTTTGTCGACGAAGAGCCCACATTTTTCAATGTGGACTGCTAGGTCTGGTGTCGGCCTGTCCACATTATTTAACACATTTTCGAGCTGCAAAGCAATTGCCTCGTTGTCTCTGGCGTGTTTCATTGCGCTTGTATTTTCAACATCTTTGTACAGTTGCTGCGAGACTAGAGCTTTGCAGCTGGTGGTTGGTCGACGCCTGCAAATCTCCAATGACATCGACGCCGTTATGAGCTTCCGCCGCTTTTCAAGCCAGTGGCTGCTGTCGCTTTGCGTGTGAGTGTTACGCTCAAGCTGTTGACGTTCTTCGCGCGACATCTTCAAACCCTCAAAAAATTCTTTAGATTTGGCTTGCAACTCGTTGTCGGGCTTTTGGGCGTCTGGACGTTTGGCCCATAATCTTAATTGGCGGGAGCTTTTTCTCCAGTAATTTTCCGCCTGATATAACCAGCTTCGCCTCTCGCCTTGCGCCATTTTTCAAGACGAAGTTCATTCTCACTTCAAATATTTTGCTGTGTTTTCCGGGGCTCCTATCGTAGATGGCTTTATGCAGCTGATACTGGGGCGTGTGGGAGTTTTGAACCGCAACAGAGGCGTTTATAATTATAAGCGTACCTGTACGCTGAGTCGTGGAATTCCTCATTCACAACCAACATAACAGGTTTCATCCTAGGTTTTGGATCTGGCGACTCCCGGTCGATTGAGAAATTCCAACATTGTACCACAACAACACGACACTCCACGGGAATAGTAAACGCGCGAAACACCCTAGTAAGACCAACGCGATGGGTCTAGAGTCAAACCAGCCTAAAGAACTGGACACCATCAATATTACACGTTAAAACAACAGAATACGAGTTTTGATGATCTAACGTAACAATTCGGTTGTTTGCCACCAGCGCTTAATACGTGAGAACATCATGCTCATACCCAGCCTGTGAGTCGTGGGCGTACCAGAATCGTTTAACATGTTTGCGCCGATCCGCGCTATAACTATACGCGTAATTGCACTCAAGCGTTTCTAAACATCCAGAGAGCAGCTGCAATACCTCTGGACTGAATATGAAACAGCCCATTCCCACTTTGGCATCGGCTTTCTGCATAGAGTCTGCGATATCAGTAGGTGTCATGTTATGCGTGCTATGGAAAAACATCAGGTAATCAGCTTGCACTGAACAATACTGTGCTTTCCCAGCACACCTGTACTGTGAGTCATCGGACATGAGGTCAACGCGCATTGCGATCTGCGTTGGCGCCGTAGGAACTGCGCTCTTAAGGTCATGCATTCGGGAGCTAAACCTTTGAGCATCATCATGCTGATCATCAGGGCAGCAACTGTGCACATAATGGCGTTCACGAGCCCAATGCTTAAGCCAGTTCCCACCGACATCTTTCAGTGAGAATCTATCAGGATTCGTTGTCACATACTTTACACTTGCTTTCATGTCACGAAGCATTTGGGCTTTTGAGAGCTATCGATGCGCCCTAGCATAGGCGTAAGGACCGCTTTTAGTACTTTTCCATATTATGTTTTTTTTTTTTTTTTTTTTTTATTTAATGTCTTTATTAGCTTGGTTCAGCTATTTACATTGTCAATATATAAGTCTCATACTCTATAATTATCATTACACATTTCAATAAATTTTGCTCTAAATTCTTTAACATTTTCAGCTCTTTTTATTAGTATTGGTAGTTGGTTATACTCTCGTATTCCATTACAGAAAATTGATCTTGCTGATTTTGTGGTTTTGATGCTGCTTAGATATAGAGAATTGGTAGTTACATTTCTAGTTTTGTGGGTATGGACATCTGTTATTTTTACTAGGTTATCTTTAAGGTAATCTGGGAGGAGGCTCTTTTCTATTTTGAATATAAAGATCATAGCATTCATCTTCAGCCATTCTTTCATGTTAAGCCACCCTATTGTTTGTAGCATATATTCTATTGATACATATCTGTCACATCTTAGAATGCATCGCATGCCTTTATTTTGTAGGATCTGTAACGCCTTTACGTCCTGAACTAATGTTTGGTACAAAATTGTTGAACAGTATGTAAAATGTGGTAGTACAATTGTTTGGTAGATAATTAATCTGGTGTAACATGACAGGTAGCCTCCTATTCTTTGTAGGTATCCAATTTTCTTTCTTATTTTACTTTTAACATAGTCTACGTGTTCCTTAAAATCTAGCTTGTCATTTATAATTACTCCTAGGTATTTAAAGTTACTTACTAGTTCTATTTTTTCATCTTGTATTTCCAGGCGATTTTGATCATATTCAGCTCTAGTAGCTCTAATACATATAGCTTTTGTTTTGGCAACATTAAGTTGAAGCCTATTAATACCTAACCAGTGATTTACATATCGCAACTCTTTGTTTATGGCTTCCATTATGTATTTGGTATCAGTACCTGATATAAACATCACTGTGTCATCGGCATACAGGTTCAAGGAACATTTTTCCACACATATATCAATATCATTAATGTACACAATAAAAAGGAAAGCTCCGAGTACACTTCCCTGTGGAAGCCCAATGTCGACATTTAGGGGCTCTGATATTTTGCTGTCGTATTTAGTTCGTTGCTTCCTCTCGCTTAAGTAATCCCTGAACCACTCTAGCACAACCCCTCCAATATTGTATAGGTGTTCTAATTTTTCCAGAAGTCTTTTTCGGTCTACCGTTTCGAAAGCCCGTTTGAAGTCCAGGAATACTGCTACGGTAGTTAAACCTTCATCCTTCTTCCGTGTCCAATCGTTAATTAACCATTGTACTGCTGTTTCACAACTATGTTTCTTTCGGAATCCTGATTGGTTTTTCAATATCAGATTATTAACTGAGAAATACTCTTGAGTCCGGGAAAATGTGCTGACAGCCTAGTCTGTTTGGCTCCATCGAGAGTGTCGTAAATTCTGACCCAGCAGCGCTAGGTCAGAAACTCCCCAAACCTTAAAGCGAAAAACCACACCCAGGTGGCAATTCGCGTGAAGGAGAGAGAAGCACAAAACCAACAAGTTTGATTCTGGTCAAATTGGGTAGCGTTGCTTGTGTTCTGAGAAGGAAATGTGTACTTGCCTAGAACCTATTTTGTCTAGATATTTGTATCTCATTTGTAAGTCAAGCTGGCATTTTTCGGGGGGAGGGTCTATTTCCTAGCCGTTTTTATTGTTACGGAAAGCGTACAATGAGAGAAACGAGCTAAAGAATATGATCAATCAATAGGGTGATGAAACATCCCACTGGGCACCCAGAAGTAAGGAGGCACCCAGGCCTAATCTAAATGACTGTTGGGTGCTGATGCTCGACGTGGGACGGCCACGGAGTAAATTTGCGTATGCGTTAACCCACCCGGCCGCTTTTCTTTGTCTTCCAAGAAAATTCTTGGCAATTGACGTGTTCGATCTCAGGATATCTTAAGCTCTTGCGTCTTGCTAGCTCAATGCTTTCGGGAGATGATGTTTCAGACCGAGATGATGTTGTTTACACACGGTGCACATGATCAGAGGAGAGAAGCTCTTCACACACTGTTCTCCAAATGTCAGGCGCTCAGCCACTCTCCAGGTCGCCACCTGAATCCTCAACATGGTTCCCACGACAGCAGACCGACTTTGGTTGGGGTTCACATGTATTATTACGTTGTGTGTACATGCGTACTGACATGTCCAATAATTTAAAAGAAATACAAAATAAATTCGATAAAAAATAAACAAACAAGCAAGCAGCATGGCGCTTTTGTCTTCATTCATATTTTATCATTACAAAAAGTTACCTAACGGATCTGTTTTGTCTTCCACTTCTTTCTCTCCATTAAGTTATGTTTAAAAATACTCGTTTTCCGAGCCTGCGTCAGCAAAGCAACATTTAAAAAACGCAACAGTTTTTTGCGCTACTCCTCGCAACATTTTGAAATCAGCCGCCACGCAGTGTGCTAGGGATTGGCGCGGCGATTCACTGAATACATTTCCCGCGATTTCATGAAGCTTCCATCCACTTCCTATAAATGGAGAAGGTGAAGCCAGTTGGTGTGCTTGACTGGCCACTTGCTTCCCTTTGTTTACGTGCGATTCATTATGGCTCCTTTCTATTAATAGTATCTTAAGCGATTCCTTGAGCGATTGTATGGGAAACCGGAGTTGGTTGGCCATCTTTTTACCCTTTGAATTTTTGGAAGACTATACATTGAAAAATACATTTTTGTTTCATGTGTACCCATTCTTTCAACCTTTTTGAACGTTAAAACCACACACATAATTTTTAACAACTTATTTTAATCAATCAAAATAATTCAAACATTTTTCAAAGTGTTTTAATCAACCTGCCCCATGACAAGGGTTGCTTGACCAACAGTGTGCCGCTAAACCCCACAATAATAATAATAATGATTGAGAATCATTTAAGAAAATATTGTGATTTTATAATAATTTTTATTTGTTTACATTTTTTCCAGTACGTCACTACCCATATCTATGTTTCACAATGGTCACAAATGTAGTTTTTATTTATTAAAGTGCACAATTCATGTGCCCAGGCCTCCCACTTTATACAAGATATCCAAGTCATATCATCTTCCGTAGGCCTAGTTGTAGCCGTAGGCCTATTGGTATGGTGTTTATTCCTTCTTCTTTTCTGTTTCTTCTCTTTCAAATGTGCAGCAGGCTTCCTTTTATTTCGGTCCTTCTCCAATTGTTTTTTGACTGGACTGTTTGTTAAAATTGCTGTGTGGTCTTTTCTGCGATTGTTGGTATGTTTTCGCGGAGCAGCTTTTGGGTACGGACGTAAATCCTCGGGAGTCAGTGTTTTGGGACTTGGCCTCTGGACGGAAGATGGCTAATGCACAGCAGGTAGACCTGAATCTGGTGTTAGATTCTCAACTTAACGTGAAAAACCTGCGACAGGTTCAAGGAATCCGGTTTCTGGATCGATGAGAAAGTCGACTTGATAGGTCTCGACAAATCTTAGTTTTTGTTTTGTTCGGGAGGCGTTTGTAAAAAATTGGGCCCATATAAAAAGCGTCTAGGTTCATAGCCCTGCGCGCACGGTACATGGTCGTTTCGAAAGTCCTTAAGGTCACTTCCTCAGCTACTGCGATAGGTACTCTGAAGATGAACATTATTTTGTAAATTTGACATAGCTTATACCTTTTTTTTTTTTTTGAATCCTTGCCTGCTACATTCTTGGTTGAAGATATCCTGTAGCGATGTCATCTCCATACACGATCTTTCTATCATTTGTTGCTTCAATATTGAAACGTCCTGCTCCAATTCTTCGGGGTCATGGTCGTTTCTGTTTGTTGTCTTGCTGTCTGGCCAAAAGGAGGGTCATCATTTCAAGGATTTTGTTGTGTTCGGGTTCGGCAATGCCCAATGTCTTCTTCGGGGCAGCCACCTGCGAGAAGGTTCTTTGGGTGGAGTTCATGGTGGGGTACAATGGATTATACCTTTTCCTCGCTTCAGGGTACAAAAGATTCTCGGTGGTTTTAATTTCCATGACCTTTTTCTCGTTTCTCCAGACGGGACAGTCCCGTGCCCATGATGGGTGTGATCCATTGCAGTTGGCACAATGGGCGTCCTGGTCGTATGGCTTGTCTGTGTGTTTATCGACCTGTCCACACTTGGGGCAGGCAAATGGCTTCTTGCAAGAGTGTTGGACATGGCAGCTACTGCGATAGGTACTCTGAAGATGAACATTATTTTGTAAATTCGACATAGCTTATACCATTTTTTTTTTTAATCCTTGCCTGCTACATTCTTGGTTGAAGATATCCTGCAGCGATGTCATCTCCATACGCAATCTTTCTATCATTCGTTGCTTCAATATTGAAACGTCCTGCTCCAATTCTTCGGGGTCGTGGTCGTGCACTTTCGTCACTTGCACTTCATCCCGCAAATTTGCATTGAGGGGCATTGTACCCCTTCCCTCCTTCATCTCCTCTTCGTACATATCAAGTACACAGTTGGATCTCTTGACACAGACACATGGTAAGTATATCCGCCAAAAAGATATTTCGATGAACCCTCCTGCTAGCCGGGAAGTATTAAAATATTGTTATCCATTATAACAAGCGGATAAAAACTGTTTCAGCACTAGCACGTCTGATATCCAGCGACACAGTGATGTCCACGCAGGGGCACACGCGTTCACCCGTTCGGGCAATGGTGCCCGATTAGTTTCCAGTTTATTTATTCTCCGCATGAGAGAGACCGGGCTAAATATTTCGCAATTTCTGAAGCCTCTGTCTAGCTTACTGTGAATCGCATCCACCTCCTGAATGTTTCCGTTGCCTGGCTCTGAATATTTTTCCTCGATTTATTGGATGGTAACTCGCTCATCAGCAAGGAAAGTTGCAAGAGCCGTAGAGAAGTGGATATTTCTCCTGGACAGCACACAAAATCTTAACCATCGCGCTGGCAATGTGATTGCCCGCTCTACCTGAAAAATAGCCTCATTCCATAGAATGCAGAATGTCAAACCATCTAAGCTGCAATAAGCAGTCAAATTATAACAGTTTAATTTCTGCAAATAGAAGAAACTAGATGTTTTGGCTAGTGGTAGGGAGGTTACCTTCTCCATGTCAAAGCAAATTACTATCGAAGTATTATCAGAGGCTTCATTGAAATCTGTCCGATTCCTATCGCGTTCAATTTTACCCAAATTTTTACGTTGAATTTGGCAATCGTAAAATTTCTTCTGATTATCACTTGGCTGTAGAATATTCTTATACTCTTCACAAGCACACACCTGTCTTTTTTGGGGTGGTGAAACGCTAAGTTAAACTTGGTATGAAAGATGTGACGGTACGTAGGTACTGACCTTAACAGGGGTGGTAACACCAAATTCAGACTCTAAATGAAGCCGGTGCATTCCCGCAACAGTGAAGCGTGGGTCCAAAGAAGTCTTCGTTGAGTTTGCTCGGCAGTAGTGTGACTACTGCGGGGAACGACTTAAGATGGGCACGAACATGGTCTAATACTTAAGGTTTTATGGTATTCTTTGCATGTTTACCCTTTGAGGGAGTGCATGCTACACCGGTGTCGGTATTGTATTTCTTTTCACAGAAATAATAAATTTTGTGCTTGCTTATATTAAGCACGCTTCGAAAAAACTCTACAAACTTGCATCTTAAATTCTTTAATCCACTCTCTGCTTGCGCTTTGTGGTGATAAAAGTTTCTCGAACGATCGATATTAAAATGCGAATTTCACGCCAAATGTGATAAAATAGTCGCTTGCTCGTCGCTAGATGCACCTCGCTTCGTGGACCCTCAGCGAATTACCCACATTACTATGCATTCATCACTTCCCAACGAATGCTACGGCCACAAGGTCCAGGCGTGCGCGCTACGATACCAAGCCGACAAGGGCGACCAGGTCAAGTACATCAACTGCGTCATGGAAAAGGTTTCGTTTCAAAAACCAAGGAGTGATTACAGTGGTAGGAACCCTTATACTCGTCTATTTGATGACCTTGTACCAAGAATAGATATATAGGACCGCTGCCACCAATGTAACGCCGGGGTGGACGTTGGGTGGGGAAAAGGTAATAGTTTTAAGTTACAGTCATAGTTTTATTGATCACACGTTAAACCCTGATTATAATTATAAATCCTAAATGATGGTTACTATTGTTCTACGCAGAGAGCGGTGCGTCTAGTTCCGTGGTAGTTAAAGCTCTGCCGGTCCGAGGCGACGCTAGACGTCGTGAGACCTGCATGTATTCTGCTGTTGCGTGCACTTGATGCAAGATCAGCAGTTTAGGCTATAAGGAGTGTGTCAGTCTGACTCTAGGTTAGCTATAGTGCATATCGACTTGAGCATAGTATAGTGGGGTATGGCTAGGAAAAGTGTAACTTCGTTACACAAGTCTTGCAATGGTTTCCCTGTTTTTTAACCTTTCCTCTTCACGACGGTTTAGGGTAATTTTATTGTTAACATCCAGTAAGCCGTCCATTGGCGTATCTCTTTTATAACATTCCCAATCTTCAACACTTCCCATGTGACATTTGCTCGACTGGTGCATGTTGAAACTACGAGTAGCGTCCTTCCAGCCTTTGAATCCATTGGAAATTAGCGTGGAATCAAAATCCCCCTTCTTACCTACAGTTGTAGCAAAGACCCTTCATCACTTTCAAAATTTGCACAACTGTGTCGATGCTTTCCATGGCAATCTGGAAGCCAAGTGTTGGTTTCTGAATAGTCGCATTTAAACTCTCGCCTCTAAATTTAAAAAAAAAAAAAAAAAACAACAACAAGGTCATGAAACTATTTAGTTTTTTTTGTGTTCCTCTGGCTTTCGCCCCTATATCCGAAGGATCTTTCTTCAGACGAAGTAAAAACCGTAGCAACGTCTCGTAACTTGCTAGAGTTGATTTAAGTTAAACAACTCGCATACACCAGCGTGTTGGGCAGAAAGAACTAAGCCGGATATTCGAAGATTCGTTTTCGTTGTCGTTCTACAAGGAATCAAAGAATGCCAATCTTTTAGGCGACTTTTTCACAATATTGATCACATCTCTTACTAATATAAGAGTATCTCGAACCTTAATGTTTACTTTCATTGCATCTTGAACTACGAGATTGAGGGAGTGAGCCAAACAGTCGTTAAAATATCGGATTTGAATTACACAGTTTTACAACATTCCAACACTTTCCTATATTTTAAAAAACAGCCATTTTTAGGGCCAGTCCACCCGAGCTGCGGCTGACCTACCGCTCCCTGGTGTTGTCTTTTTTGCGGTCTTTTGTCTCTTTGCAACAGCAACAAAGGCAGACTCGCCATCACGCCGCCGCGCCGGAACGGCGTTCCCAGCCTCCCCACAGTCCATCGTGGACTCTTCCTCCCCGGACTGGGAGCTGGCCTCTTCGCCGACACTGTGCCCTGAAGCTTCGGGTTTCTCTTCATTTTTCGCCCCCTCTTTAAGAGCGGTCAGCTCTTCCTCCATCTTTCCGTTTTGGACCTTCAATGATTGATTCTCCTTCCGGAGCTCTTTTATTTGTTCCGTCTGTTCCTCAATCTTTTTGGTTTGTTCTTCTAATTTTTTCGATTGTTCTTCCAGTTTTACTTTGTTCTTTCACTGGCCGGCCAAAAGAAGAGCCATCATCTCCGTCAGCTTTTTCAGCTCTGCGGAGTCAGTGGGATGGGCTTCTTCTTTGGTGGGCTGGACAGCAGGTGGCGTTTGCCAATGATTGGTCGATGGAGTCAAAAGTTGTGGAATCTGGAGAGGGAGCTTGAGGAACGCGAGAGGAAGACCAACGAAGGAGCAGGAAGACGTCTGGAGACCGCTGGACTGAGCGTCACGATTGGGCTATCGTCTGGCAGACCAACAAAGAGTCGGTAGGGAAGCGAAGTTTTGGAAGTACGATGCCTCGCTCGAACGCGACCTGAGCAATGAGCCGCCTGGATACCACGACGTCGCTCGATTCGCTGTCTCGATTCACGGCGCCTGCTCGATTACGCCTGGAGTTGCGACGCCTGAGTGACGAGCCGCCTTGATACCACGACGCCTGCTCGACTGCGCCTTGAGCTACGAGCCACCTCGAACTACAAGCCGACGCCTGATCGACCGCGACGCACCGCTACATCGGCGCTATCGTACTCAAGTCACATTTATATTTGTATTCTAGCCAGGCAGCTAGCTAGGGAGTTAGGAATCTTTTGTATTATCATTCATAGAGTAAATTGTGGATTTTGTATCCAGAGTGTAATATTTCTGTATTGCATAGAGTAAATTGTTTTGTTTGTAAGCAGATTTTGGGTAAGTCAAAGTTTGTATCCCGCATCCTGCCCCCTCGTAGGACCACACTGAGTGCGTCGGCGACACACTTCCGAGGCATCGGAGGCGATTAGAAGTATTTGCGAGCTCCTACCTTACAGCCTTGATCAGGTCAGTAAAGTTAGGCTTTTCACAAGCTAGCTTTTTAGTGACCAGGTAGTATATATATATCTGTCACCCTGTTTTATTATAAATAGCTGACGTGCCGATAAACCCCACAACAATAAATAAATAATTATTCGTTTATACTTTAAATAAAGTAATTATTAAATTCCTTTGCAATTATTGATTCATCAGTGATTAGGAGAGAATCAATGTTAACTATCTCAATTCTTTTCGGTTTACAATTGTCTGTTTTAACTAACTTTTCTAATGTTACCCACAATTTTACATCATCAGTTTTTACTTTATGTATCTTTTACCCTATTTCTGTTAATTTTTATATTGTACCCAATCCTAATTTTTCCAAGATGTTAAGATCTATAATACCAATAATTGTGTTCTTGAATATTTTTCTTTATTACTTCATTTAACCATAGAACTCACTTTTTCTTTTTAATACTCTTGTCAATTATAATTTTTTTTCTAAATATCTTAGACTTCGCTATGATGACGTCATTAAGGTTTTTCTTTGTGGTCTTTAGGTCGGTACATGGTCGGCTTAACTTACTACCAGATGAGCTATAGAACTCGAACATTAACTTGTTTTAGAGCAAACTAAAAACCATACTAATTGCTGCCGAATGTTACTCTAGTGAGGAATTTAAAGCTATCATTAATCCTAAATCCTAATCCCAAAGCTTAACTTCCTATATTCTAGTATATGTTTACTATTTTATTTATATACACTATTACTATTATAACTCTAACATTTTTGTAGAGTTTACAAATAAGAATTGTTAAATTTTTCTCACAAATATTACTTCAGTTCTTGGTCTACCTAGGTTAACCATATGTACGCTGTATGTGCACTTAACTGTCAATAAATCATGTACTGTACAAGATGAAAGACAATAAACAATATTATATTATAAATTATATTGCAGTATTTATTGTGTATCCTCCTAGGAAAATGCTCACGAACCACCACTGGAACAAGCATGTGTGGGTGATCAATCAGCGAAGGGGATACAACAACGATTCCAGAAACACCACACTTTGTCGAGTACATTTTGAATTGGTGAGTGATGGTAAGCTATATATGTATACTGCACCACGTCGGGTCTTGGATGAGAGACCACCACGATTGACAGACCAAATTTTTGATCGGGTTTTAAAAAGGTATCTGGATTCTGGGTGATTATTGGCAAGGAAAGCAGTTTCTTAAGTTCAGAATTTGTCATCCAGCGTATTCAGTTGCACATTTCCCACTGATTGAGATCCATGTAGAAGAAACACCAGATATATAATAGCGTAACACGCCATCTAACTCTGTGGTATTGATTTAACTATTTGAACTGGGCTTTGACTAGGGTTGCCATAATAAAAATTTCGGATGGCGGGACAAATTTTAACAAACGAAAAGTAGTTAGACCGGAGGCTTGGGGGACAGAGAGAGCCCCCTAAAAAATAAGGTTGCGGATGTGGGAACACGATTTGAGGGCCATTTTCAGCAAATTTACGCGTTTACTTAAAATTCTAAGTCATATTTATGCATCAACTTTCAATTTATCAGCAGGAAATTTAGGTATAACTATTTAAAAAAAAAAATTTTGTATCATAGATTTTTAAATTTTTTTGTTGGTGACAGTTCACGTACAATCATAATGTCATTGGCACAATAAGAGGAACAATTAGCTATTTGTAAGGAACAATGCAAATGCAATGTTCGATTTCACGATTTTTTAAAAGAAAATTACGATTGAGTGGGACATTCGTCCCGCAACGTGGGACGCGGGACTTTTGAGTGAAAAGCGGGACATATGGCAACCCTAGCTTTGACCCTTGATAAAATAGCAGGTACAAGCTACAAAACGTTGGGAAATATAGTTGTTCTTCACTTAGAATTCAAACTCCAGTTCAAATAGTTTTTGACAAAACTAGTGCTAAGGTTAGATAAAGTAGACATGAGTCTGAAAACAATCATAACTCTGTGATACCTTCTTATTATTATTAGCAAATTAACATACTATATTTGCCGGCTTGATAAACTACGTAATTGCTTGTTACAATCTCTACCTTAACCGGGCGTAGAGGGACATCTGAATTTTGATCTGAATCCTCTGACGTGTATTTTATGTACGCTTTGTTTTCTTTTTGGTATATTGACATGGTGTACTTGGTTGGATCTGTGCTAGGGGGCTAGGCTCTGTTTGCGCGCCAAATGCATGGGCTATGACGTCACGCACACTTGCGGCTTGTTGTGCTAGCGATGGTTAGGTTGGTTTCGTTGTCATGTCAGTTACCTGTTAAATAAGATTTAGATTGTGCCGTTTCTCTACCAGTTTGCTAGGATGGAAACCAAGGAAGCGGCTATTGAAATGTTTAAAGAGCTTGCGAGTAAGACCCGTAGGAATTTTAACTGTCATTCGATGAATTATTGTAATGTGCCTGAATACCAATAATTGTGTTCTTGAATATTTTTCTTTATTACTTCATTTAACCATAGAACTCACTTTTTCTTTTTAATACTCTTGTCAATTATAATTTTTTTTCTAAATATCTTAGACTTCGCTATGATGACGTCATTAAGGTTTTTCTTTGTGGTCTTTAGGTCGGTACATGGTCGGCTTAACTTACTACCAGATGAGCTATAGAACTCGAACATTAACTTGTTTTAGAGCAAACTAAAAACCATACTAATTGCTGCCGAATGTTACTCTAGTGAGGAATTTAAAGCTATCATTAATCCTAAATCCTAATCCCAAAGCTTAACTTCCTATATTCTAGTATATGTTTACTATTTTATTTATATACACTATTACTATTATAACTCTAACATTTTTGTAGAGTTTACAAATAAGAATTGTTAAATTTTTCTCACAAATATTACTTCAGTTCTTGGTCTACCTAGGTTAACCATATGTACGCTGTATGTGCACTTAACTGTCAATAAATCATGTACTGTACAAGATGAAAGACAATAAACAATATTATATTATAAATTATATTGCAGTATTTATTGTGTATCCTCCTAGGAAAATGCTCACGAACCACCACTGGAACAAGCATGTGTGGGTGATCAATCAGCGAAGGGGATACAACAACGATTCCAGAAACACCACACTTTGTCGAGTACATTTTGAATTGGTGAGTGATGGTAAGCTATATATGTATACTGCACCACGTCGGGTCTTGGATGAGAGACCACCACGATTGACAGACCAAATTTTTGATCGGGTTTTAAAAAGGTATCTGGATTCTGGGTGATTATTGGCAAGGAAAGCAGTTTCTTAAGTTCAGAATTTGTCATCCAGCGTATTCAGTTGCACATTTCCCACTGATTGAGATCCATGTAGAAGAAACACCAGATATATAATAGCGTAACACGCCATCTAACTCTGTGGTATTGATTTAACTATTTGAACTGGGCTTTGACTAGGGTTGCCATAATAAAAATTTCGGATGGCGGGACAAATTTTAACAAACGAAAAGTAGTTAGACCGGAGGCTTGGGGGACAGAGAGAGCCCCCTAAAAAATAAGGTTGCGGATGTGGGAACACGATTTGAGGGCCATTTTCAGCAAATTTACGCGTTTACTTAAAATTCTAAGTCATATTTATGCATCAACTTTCAATTTATCAGCAGGAAATTTAGGTATAACTATTTAAAAAAAAAAATTTTGTATCATAGATTTTTAAATTTTTTTGTTGGTGACAGTTCACGTACAATCATAATGTCATTGGCACAATAAGAGGAACAATTAGCTATTTGTAAGGAACAATGCAAATGCAATGTTCGATTTCACGATTTTTTAAAAGAAAATTACGATTGAGTGGGACATTCGTCCCGCAACGTGGGACGCGGGACTTTTGAGTGAAAAGCGGGACATATGGCAACCCTAGCTTTGACCCTTGATAAAATAGCAGGTACAAGCTACAAAACGTTGGGAAATATAGTTGTTCTTCACTTAGAATTCAAACTCCAGTTCAAATAGTTTTTGACAAAACTAGTGCTAAGGTTAGATAAAGTAGACATGAGTCTGAAAACAATCATAACTCTGTGATACCTTCTTATTATTATTAGCAAATTAACATACTATATTTGCCGGCTTGATAAACTACGTAATTGCTTGTTACAATCTCTACCTTAACCGGGCGTAGAGGGACATCTGAATTTTGATCTGAATCCTCTGACGTGTATTTTATGTACGCTTTGTTTTCTTTTTGGTATATTGACATGGTGTACTTGGTTGGATCTGTGCTAGGGGGCTAGGCTCTGTTTGCGCGCCAAATGCATGGGCTATGACGTCACGCACACTTGCGGCTTGTTGTGCTAGCGATGGTTAGGTTGGTTTCGTTGTCATGTCAGTTACCTGTTAAATAAGATTTAGATTGTGCCGTTTCTCTACCAGTTTGCTAGGA
Organism: Protonemura montana; assembly: GCA_947568835.1. Lineage (NCBI taxonomy): Eukaryota > Metazoa > Arthropoda > Insecta > Plecoptera > Nemouridae > Protonemura > Protonemura montana. The sequence continues at coordinate 11,961,426 of OX387610.1, read as the reverse complement.
TGGAAACCAAGGAAGCGGCTATTGAAATGTTTAAAGAGCTTGCGAGTAAGACCCGTAGGAATTTTAACTGTCATTCGATGAATTATTGTAATGTGCCTGAAAATAGTCATTGGGGAAGGATTTTTTCCTTATATTTTCCAACCTATGATTGGTTTTATTTTCCAGGTCGAGGTAAAACAGCAAAAATCAGTGAAAACCGGTTGAAAAGCGCGCTGGCACTTCTACAGGATGAAGTGGACAGAGGCTTTAGCATAGAAGAAATAAACACTCTTGTCTCTGCACTAGTCACAATTCCATTGAGTATGCTCGCCCTTAAACATTTACGCCAGCCGTAAATCCTACGTCATACTTTGTTTAATCAACATAGATATATTTCAGCTTTACCAAAATTCACGTCACTTATTCGAGTGATTATTCCGGAGACAAAAGTTTCTGACTCTGCAATGGAGAACATGGCGTTGTGGGCTTCCATGAATCACAAACAAAAGCAAACGTGTGCCATTCTCGCGTTGCAATGGATCACTGGTACGTTGACATCTTTTATTACACAATTCTGCGAATCACATTGGCAATAATGTAATGAGAGTGCCAGTGCCTAAATATATTCCAAACAAGCAGAGAGGTAAAGCAACTCTGAAATGACAGTGATTGTTTACGATCTATAAATATCTCTTTGGTCTGAATGTTCCACTGGCACAATTCCTTCGAGACAGGTGCATGGTATTCCTGCACTCTGCCATGGCTAACTTAAATTGATTCTTCTCGTCACTCTCAAGCTTGTTACTAAATGCTGGAACGAATCATAATGACATTCCGAGGGCATCGAATGATTGCTAAATATTTTTGCCAGTATTCAAGGAGAGGTATGTATATAGCTTTGTGTGTTTCCAGCGGTGATAGAGAATGAGCTGGCCATGAAGTCGAGCCTGGACAGTTTCTTCGAGCTTTTCTATGCCATGATGCGATACCCTGGTATGGTGAGTTTTCCAACGATCGATGGACAAAGACGGCATTACCTACCCCAAAAATAGGTGATTTCATACTATTCTGCGGTATTGTAAATATTAGCCGCACTGTAGCTTTGATGCTAGTTTTGGATTTTTTTTATTTTGGAGCTGTTGAATTTAGGGCACATTGATTTCATAAAGATTTGTAGTTGTGGTGTAAGTATTTTTTTTGCGACAAAAACAGGGATGACTTGTGTAAATTTTACCTAGAATTTTTGTACTTCTGCAAAGGGAGCGTTTCTATGACACATCTCTTCGACAAATGTGGACCTCTCATGTCTAACCGGCCCTTGGATCAGGGGCTTTTGAATGTCACTCGTGTGTTTTACAGCAAAAAGATGCCGTCAAGCTGGTCTACATGCTGATCAACCCCGAGGATGTTTCGCGGTGGAGAGTGAACACGGTTCTTGGTATGCACCAGGTGAACAAAGGCCTGCGCCACACCAACGCACTGCTGCAGTGAGTCCAACATGGCAAGCTATGTAAAGGTTGCGTTGTGAAACACTGGATTTACTGGCCTAAGTGGCTTCCAGTGAAATCTATCTCATGAATTAGTTTCAGTAACTCCCAAAAAACTTTTTTGCTGTGACGGTAGGTTTCAGAGCACCCTGTACAGTAAGTTGTTGTGGTTATGGAATGGATCACGCTAGATGTGTTTACTGGCCCAGTAGATCCAGCACGTTTCGGAATGCTTTCAAAGTATTTTTAAGACTAGCACTGCCAGAAAATATCATAGCCGCCTACTACTAATACAATCTTTGCTCTTTCCTATGGTTATAAATAGACAGATGCTTTATGTTAAACAAAAAGTTAACCAGATACCAAACGGAAAGATTTCTCTCACGAGATAAATTCAAAAAGACTCACAATCTAAGTCACAAGACCCATGTTTCCTTCGTAGGCGATTCAAGGCATATCGACCAGAGCTTATCCCGGAGGCGGTCGCCAACTTCTCTGTGGCATCTGCGTTCAAAAAAACGTCTGCGCTGTTTGCACAGAAGATGGCTGACGCTGCTGAAAGAGGGGCGGGGCAAAGGCAAACAGAAGGCATCGTTTGGGGTGAGGGTGACAGCGTAAAGGTGAGCAGTTCATGGTTTTTTAAATGACACAGTTAGTTAAGTTTGTTCAGGACACACTGGTATGCATTGGCTGAAGACAGACCTTCTGGTGATTTGAATTGTCAAGTAGTGCCCAGGGTTGGGTAAATACATGTATACAACCCTTTTATACGTTATGCGCTTTATAGTAAAACAAGTGCTTTATATTTTTCAAACACTCTTTTTTCTTTTCCTGTAAAAACTTCAAATTTGGTGAACTTTGGAAGACTTTGAGATAGCTGATACACATTTATTTCATCCTAATTCTATTATAGGATTGTGGCACATCCAATTATTATTATTATTTTTTGTTATTCATAGGAGACAAGTCAAAGGACTCCCCAAGAGCTCCCCAAGGAATATAATAATATGCTTAGCAAAGACGTTGTAAACCCAAATAGAAGCAATCGATCTGTCTGCTGGTTTCTCTCTAACATGAATTCAGCTGGGCCATTTGGATATTGGTGTCACTTGCCATCCAAATTACTTTATAAAGCATAAAGTGCTCACCTAAAGCACAAAGTGCAAACATGCAGTTTGCAAACAGTAAGCGAAAGGGAAGTGGAAAGTGGAGTGGGGTTACTGAACTTACAGAAAGAAGCTGAGCAAAAGTGTCTGTGAGAGTTTCAAAATTTTGTCAAAGTTTTGGCTAGTGTCTTTATCGCTTGTTGAGAGTCTGATTTAGGTAACTGCTGATTCAACTGCCATGGCCAAGAATGCCACCTAAATGCATATGTATTTTAGTTAAAAACACATCAAACTTAAATGTATTTAATATGTTTGTATCATAAATATTTTTAACTTTCTGTACTACCTTGATTCCCATTTGCCTAGTTGTAGGATCGCCACCTTGTTTTTGTGCTGACTCTCCTGTCTCTCTGCCAGCGCCGGGGTTTTGGCTGGCGCGAGCAAGAGTTTGTCCCAGCTCCGTTAGTGCTGAACCTCGGGTCCAAACATCGCAGGCACAAGACGGAAGCCAGCGCCATTCAGCGCTTCAAAACGTGAGCTCAAAGCATGTGATTTGTGCAGGACATAGACTTATGGTGTTTCTCCCGCTAAGTAGAAGTCTTTTAATTTGTCTTTTTGCCCGTGAAGTTTCATGTTAGCCTTAAATTGTGTCTTTGACTAAGCCTATAAGCGTAAAGACTGAATAGCAGAGTTCAAGCGCTTATTTAAATTTTCAGTTACTAAAAATCTGACGGACAAGCTACTTAATAGTAATTAAAGTTGTAATTGCTCATAGGTTTCATCCTTTCTCGGTCGTTGTTTTGTTAAATTTTAAAAATTCACACAAGTTTCAAAGTTCCAATAGCTTGTGGGTCCCTTTGTCCATATTTACCAGTAAACATATTTGGAGAAAATTACTATTGTTTCAGCTGAGGTTTAAGTACCTCCAGGTGGATTTAAATACAGTGTTAGATTAGTTCTCTACTTAACAAGAACAAGACGAATTAGCCGAAGAGAATTAGAGTATCTATCGCAACGAGCTTTTTCAGTGAACTTCACAAAGATGTTGGGAGAAAATGCATCTCATTTGGCTTTCGTTCACTACTTTTGGACGGTTTTAAGTTGTTTCAACTGTTTCTATGAAATTCACACACGGACAAAATGTAACTGGTCCCATCCAGCTTTTCCTGTGACTGTTGTTTAATTTAATTCTTATTTTAAGTGTAACTGCTTGCGTTGGGCAGAGTATTTCATTGTTAAACACACCATCACCCTCTCAAAAATTTAAATACTCCCCAATAGGGTACAAATGTTAGAGATGGTCAAAATGGTCATGATAACAAAACTGGCTTTTATTTCACAACTCCTCGTTGTTGCAGCTTGGAGTCGCTGGCTTGTCACCAGCTGACCTTGGCGTTGCCGTGCCAGGCCTTGTCGTTGCTGGAAAACTCGGCTGGGCGGCACCTGTTGATGTTTGGCAACGTTGGGCTGAAGGAACGACTCGCAAACACCCTGTCTCCAAAGCTGACCGCATGTGAGTCGAGACATTTTCGCGGCAATTCAATGGAAAGTTTGCGCGACGGTCGAGAGGATTTTCACAGCTAAGGCGCCGTTTCAATAAGATCAGGTCTAGTGCAGACCAAGCTTGTTGGAAAGGGGAATGCTGTAAACCTTTATGGAGCTCGTCTGCTCCAAGATTTCGAGTAGCAGTTCAACCAGGGTTGGAATACGTTTGTAAATAAATCTATTGTTTGGTAAGTTGTGAAACCGGATATAAGGACGCTAGTTACTGAGATTAGCTCGAAGAAAAAATATCTTGATTTGCAAGATTGCAACCTTGTTAATAGCAAAGAAAAGAAACATAAAAAAAAAAACGTGAGAATGTTATTATTATAAATACTGCCGGTCTCTTAAAAATATTTATCCTGTCACTGTCAGGTACTGGAACTTCTGTCTCCACCATTGGCTAGTGTTAATGTAACCATCTGAGCTAATTGAACGCGCCTATTTTAAGAGGTCCTTGGTGCTCATAACAGTGAAACACTGCTCATTGCAAAAATTTGCAATTTCAATCAAGATTTTACTGCAAAAATGTTTCGTTTTTGCACTAAAATTCAGTTCCTTTGCAGCCTAGTGACATTCCTGTGTCTTTGATTGGCAGTACTGTGCCGGGGCTCAGTTGATACTAGCCACACTGCTTCCGTGCTGGGTAAATTGGCAGCACTGCAGCAGTCTGCGCAGCAAGGCCTGCCGGCTGTTTCCAATGCGATGGTAAACTTCTTGCACACATGGAACGGAGAAGACTTCCACGGCGAGATCTGGGAGCTGCTGGAACGCTGCTCTTATCACTCAGAACTAGGTGGGTCAGGAACGCTAATTTTAACAGTCAGTCTTCAAAACCTCCTGGGCCCCATGTGGCCGTATCCTTGTCTCCCTCTCCCCTCCCTACACTTCCAATCTCATGGCATTTTTGCCCATCTTTCGGAGCTCAATTGTGCTGCTCTCGAAAAGTTTTGAGTTCGACGCCTCACCAAGAAAATCAGAGAAAATCATAAAAATAGCCCCCTCTCTAGTTGTGGCTATCAAGGTTATTTTGAGGGAAAGTTAATGTGGAAAAACTTGTCCAGATCGGGACAGATATGACATCGTATTATGAGCCAGAATGCCACTATTATCAATCATTTGGTCTAGAGCACAGGGATCAACTCTACCGTCTTGGCTTATCCTGATTTTGTTTTAGTGCAATTTTAAATGCGTTACGTTTTTGCCTTTCTTAAAAAAAAAAGTGTTATTTTGTGTCAATGTCTATGTATACCGCGCAGATTAATGCGCATTATTTCTAAAGCGAATGAGAAATAATTCGGCTTGTAGTTCTGTATACCATGCAACCGCTTCACATCTCAGACATAAAATGACCGACGGAAAGACACCTGGCAGTTAGTCAAGTAGTGTTTACGTGATCTACTGTTTTGACACCACTAGTGAAATTGGCACTAGATTTAATTAAGAAACATGCCGCAATAAATCAACATTTTATTTAATACGTTTCTTCGCTTCGTTAATTTGTTTTTAGCGATGAAAATACAGAGCTGAACGAAGCTTAGTAGACATAACCTTAAGTGTGTTTACGCGCTAAAATAGAAGGCCGGCAGTTATGTGGTGGGCGCGCACAGCTGAAGCGCTTTAAACCGTATCCCACGAAAGGTGAAGCGGTTTTAAATCTTCCAATTCGCCTGGCCAAGCGACCTAGAGGTAAAGCGTTTTAATTGCATATACCAGGCAACTGAAGCGAATTTTAAAATAATGCACATTATTCTGCGTGGCATACGTAGTCAGTGTTGACAAAGTTAATGATACTTGCAAAAGCTCAAAACGCTTGCTTGCAGCTGATGTCAAAATAAGACATAGATTGAGTTGTCAGACCCGTGCTGACCCGTTCCTGGGGCGATGATCAACACATGGTTTGTGATTTTGCAGTCCTGCCAACACTTGTGTTCCCTCACATACTTCGTGTCTTCCTACAAGCAGACGAAGATGGCCGCAGCTTCATTATCCGGTCGATGACTCGACTTGTGCAGTATCAGGTGAGTCATAGGACGGACCATCTAGGTCTATGTTTGCACTTTCAACATAGGACGAACCATCTGTGTGGCTAGGTCTGTGTTTGCACTTTCAACATAGGACAGACCATCTGTGTGGCTAGGTCTGTGTTTGCACTTTCAACATAGGACGGACCATCTGTGTGGCTAGGTCTGTGTTTGCACTTTCAACATAGGACAGACCATCTGTGTATTAAGGTTTTTACTTTTACCTGCTGCCAACGTCTGGTTTGCTTCCAGTTTGAGTCGTGTTGGCGGGCTAGCAAAGAACTCTCTACGATGTTCCAAGGCGCGCCTTCGCCAACCGCCGAGTTGTTGTCGTCAACGACGCAGTTTGTCGGCAAGCTCTGCGCGTATGGTTTGACGAACGGCTCGCAGCGACATGTTTTGCTGCTGGACGCAAGCCTTTCATTCTATCACATGGTAAATAATTTAAATATATGGGAATTGTTTTTAATCTAGTAATTTGAACATAAATTTTCCCTTTTTTTTTCAATTAAAATTTTAATTAATGTCAAAGTAATTTCCCAAATTTCCCAAATTAAAAGTAACTTTCTATGTTTGTTTATGTGTATTACATTTTGTGACTATTTTTAGAAGTTTCTTTAAAAACTATCCTTCAATTGGCTTTAAAACCTATGAGAAGTCTATTGGCCTTTTTTCAACGTTTTGTAACATATTCCAGTTACTATGTCAAGAGTGAAAGCTCCACTGACTTGATATCCCGTTAGAAAAGAACCAAAAACCACCCTGCCATGGCTTCCTGCATGCAGTTTAATTCATATTTAGAAAAATGGGGTTATCCTGCATATTGTGTGTAATTTGAATAAGCAACGAACCAATGAACTTCTTATCAAAAATGTACCATATACCTGGATATGATAAATAAATTATCAATTCTCCTTTTTGGCCTTCTCTCTGCCAGTGATTTTTTGTGATTCATCTCTAGTTTTCTCATAAGAACTCTAAGCAGACATTGACATGTGTAAAATTTCTCACCTCATCTCAAAAAGCAACCGTCATTCAGCCTGTAGATCTGCTTGGATCTGCGAAATAGACCCTTTGTTTGATAACGCAGTCTAAAGGCCATGCAAACTCTTTGTGCTCCAGGTCTCGTTGCTCGAAGCTGACTCCAAGATGCCGGTCTGGACTGTGATGCCGGCAGCCGTCTTCTACCGCGCGCTCTTTTCACGCAGTCTGCACAGCATACAAGGCGCACTCAGAATACTGATTAGGTAGGGCAACGCTGTATACGTTGCATTTAATTTGTATGAACCATCTCGAAAATGTGTATCTATTTGGGGGACCGAACCCCGGTTCTCCTCCTTGGGCGAGTGTTGCTCTTAAAATCCGTACTAATAGGACACGAGATTTGACTGGGAATTAGTGAATTGTATCAGTCTTGACAGATAAACCACGACGCTTTAAATACTCACAGTCACTCTGATTACAGTGGACCAGTATTCAAAAACCCTATTTGATCCCAATTTTTTTTTTGTGTTCATCATAGCATACTAGGTTAAGTCAGAATGGCAGCGCCTATGTCACAAATTCTGCAGCCTCCAACGCATGGTATCGGGTGGGTCGATCCAATGGCTCTTGGAGCCATCCTTTTTAACAAACCTCTACAATGAAAGATTGTCAGAAAATATCAATACAGTTACAGACATACCTATATCAACCTCAAAGCATTCATAAAGTTTCATTTAAGCATAAACCAGTCTCAAACGTGAGTAATCTTTGAAAAATAAGAAAATGTGATTCCTAACACTGGAAATGGTGACCACAATGTTTTTTTTTTTTTTTGTGTAATGACAGTTGACCATAAGCTCTGTCTCTCTAAACCCAATGTTGTTGCCTAGGTACCAGACCGTGAACCGCCAGGCCGTCGCTTCGCTCGGTGTGGCTGCCGACTTCAGTTCCGAGGCCAAAACAGTCTCCCGGTTTGCCGCTGACACAACCAACTGTCTTTGGGACTCGAAGGTAAGCAAGCAAGACAAAAGAGCCGTCGGCAACAGGGACATGAGTCAAATTTCCCACAAAGAGCATTTGCGATTTTTGAAAAATTGGCTTTTCGGCCAAAGCTGGGTCAGGTATTGAATGGGTGACTGCCACGCACGCGGCCAGTTCTGGGTAAAGGAGTGGAGCTTAGTTTCACTTCCTTGACTATCAACCTTTTGGTGGCATTTATTTGTATAAAAATAGTGTTGTAAGGGTTGTACCGTCCTTTGGAAGGGACCTTAAGCCGGTGGTCCCCTTGGTGCTCTTCGACAAGAGTAGGCTACATGCTGGCACCAAGTTTTACCTTCTCTCATAAAGTCTAGGCTAGGTTCGTCATCATCCTCTTAATCATCCACTCATTCACCGACGCCATTAGACCAGAGCCACAGGGCTCGTTGTTAAACACCACAAATGAATTGTTCATCGATTCTTCTTCTCTACGTGAAGGAGGCGACCTAGTCAAAACTTCATGCATATTATAATGAAGCTTATATATTATATATGTGGGTTTTGAAGAAACATTGAAATTGTTGGAAAAATGAACCCGCCTAAGAATAATTTTTTAAACATTTAAATTTTTTACGTAATTATCATTCAAATTTTATGCAATGTAAATTTAGATTTTAAATACATATTGATACGAACATGGCAGACATAATTGTAACTGCAACCTTTGAAATCTGATTTAAATTGCAAATGCTTGCAATGGACAAACAATTTTACTATCAGCGCCAATTTTTGAGAGGCGATAATTGTTTCTAATCACTGAAGCCTTTCATTGCTCAACACGTTGGTAACCTCTTAACGATTGTTCGTAGGCATTTTCCGGTCGTGGAGCCGGCCTGGTGTTCCGACACTTCAGTGAGTCAACGCTTCTTGCGATGGCGAAACGAGATGACCTTGACCAAGCCTTTGCCCCGATGAACAACCTGGCCTTTGCGCCGTTTATAGATCGAAACAAGGTACGTTTGTTTGTTAGAATGGAAAAAATGGTAGGTGCTTGCGAGGGAAAATTGTGTTGGTTCTAGAATTAAGAAATTTAGAGAAAATTAAATCTAGTAAAGTTTAAAGTATGTGGTGCATTGATGCTAAATACACAAACTAATTCGTTTTAATTTGCACTTTTTGATGATTAAAAAGCGTGCTTTTAAAAGGGTTACTTCAAATTTTTTTTACTTTACAGCTTTGAAAAGATATATTCAAAATAAATACAATTATATACATGTTTGTTTCATTTAGCTGTAAAGCTTGTGTGAAGCCAGTGCCTGTGTATTGATGTCTTTATCAGTACATGTTCAACTCAAGGTGGGGCAGAAGCTCTGGGACACTGAAACATATGATGGTGTTTGCCCTCAATCTATTTTCTGAAGCTGAATAGTAAAAAAACTTGTTATGTGTCTATTAGGATGAAATCTTATTTAAATTGCAAACGCTTGCAATGCACGGGGTATTTTATTATTAACAACACTATAACCGTCTCAAAAATTGATGCCTATTTAATACCTTTAAAGTATTTTTTTATTTATTTTTAGAACGTTCTGTTGATGGGAATTTCGTTTTTTAGTAAAAGCATTTTTCTGCCTGAAGATGGAAGCTAACTCTACTGAAATGTTAGGCAAATAAATTCCCGTTGCAATTCCGATCCATCACATAAAATTATATAGTGAAAAAACCTAACTCCTTGCCCATTAATGTTGTTACAAGTTTGTGTGTTAACTTTAACGCTTGAATTTAACTGGCAGAATGTAGCCAATTATTGTCACCTTTGTTTGGTTGTGTTGGTATTTTCTGCTTCGTCGCTGAATCCTTCTCTTTCAGTGTATGTTTGTAATTAAGAACAAATACATGTCCGCAGTTTGGTAGTTGTTTGTGTCAGATCAGATCACCTGGGAGCACAATAATTCACATTTTCTTGCACCATGCAATGAGGTGGTATGAGTTGAGCAAGAAGAAGTGAAAGTGTTAAAGGGGATCTACTTGAATCTGCTCTGATTTTTCAAAGTAATGACCCTGCCAAACAAAGCTATCATTAAACAGAACTGACACTGTCACAAAGAACTAAACTAAAGCTTATGTTCTGCAGGATTGGAAGCCGCAGGTCAACGAAATTCTTCCAGAGCTGCGACAGCTAGTCCAGTCCAGTTCAGTTGGCAAAGCCAAACCGGCCAGGCGCAAGTAGGCCACTCCCCTCATGTGTTCATAGGGTCGGCCAAACCAGAGCCAATTTATATTTTGATATCAATCACAAAATATTTCATTGATCAATCAGCATTTTTATTTTTAAAGTAGATAGTAGTCCATCATTTGCATATTACACATTTTGTACAGTGTACACACTTTGTTATCCATATATGTTTTTTTAAATTAGTGTTTATGAAAAGCATTAACAATCAGATTTTGTATCGTATGTATTGTTATTCTCTCGCCAGCTGCTTTCCAGGCCTGCTTTGACCACTCATTTGTTCAATAACTTGACAGAAATGTTACTCTATTGTTGACTAGGTGAAATAAATGCTTTCTCATAAAACAGGCAACAAAATCGTCTTGTTATTCATGTAAACCACCTGTGTTGCATGAAGCGAGGGTCATCAAACTCCTATCATTTGGTGTACAGGTTTTATTGAAGTCCTATCTATTCCTATCTACCCTGAACAAATATAACTTACTTTTTTTCTGAGGCAGAATTCTTCATAGTTACAACCTTTAATTTCTTTTGGCAAATACCAAATATAGTTATTCCTCGAAACTGCGGAATCCATACCTGACAGAAACTGCATTTCCCTCGAATGGGAACAAGTGGTATTCCGTATTAGTATGGGGGGATTTTGACCTGGTCAAAATCATCCAGCAGTGGGCAAGTTCCCAGCGGTGAGTTCTGAAGGGTTGCATGTGGGGGGAAGGGATTTTATCACTTAAATGGTAAAGAAATTGTTAAATGATTGGGAGTGGGATTTGAAGTAAAGTTTAATGACTTGTTCAGATTCAGGGTTGTTGATAGTGCTTCTCTAGTCGATACTGCGGGTGCGGATTTTGTTGGTAGCTAGTCTAATGTATTCTGCTGGGCAATTATTACAGGTGAATTTTTAGATTAGATTTTGGTTCTGCAGATGAGTTTTAGGTAGATGGGGTGTATCTTGTATGAGGAAAATATGAAAGGGGATGTATATCGCAGGATTTGTATCTCAGGGTGTTTCAGGGAATGGAGCCGTGTATGGGGGTCTGTCCTGGAAGATGTTGCAAAGATTTGCGATGAGTTTGAATGAAGTCGAAGGAGTGACGTGAGCCTATCAGGATGTTGAAACCGCTTATTAGGACATCATTTAGTCCATGGTGGCCAGGGTGGTTAGGGGGGTGCATGTAGGAAGGAATATGTCACATCGTCTATGGGATTTAAATTTCTACGCGTAGTGGTGAGCGTGGTGAGCTGAGTGTGTGGCCTACTTCACATCAGTCAGTTCTCATGGTGGGTTGTTTGTCGCGTGGAGAAGTCTACAATAATTATTTGCAAAATGCAGGACTTAATTAAAACTATTGGCGATAACGATGATGTCGAGGACTTTTCGGAAAATTCAGACGAAGAAATTGATGTAAGTAACCTTGTTTCAGAATTGGATGCAGGAATTTTTTGTGTTTTAATACGTACTAAGCACATGGCTGCATTTTTGGAAAGTTAGGTTAGAGTGTCAAACAAAACAAGCATTTACAAGTTGTTTGTCGCTTTTACAGTTCCAACCGAGCAAGATGAAAAAGAAACTTGCCCAAGGAGCAGCCTTTGATACAGACTTTCAATTCGTAAGTTCAGTGGCAGAATATAACCGAGATACATGGGACGATTTGAAAAAATATGTGAAACGAAAAGCCAAGACCAAGACAGACGACAAAATATTGCTGATCCGACAAGAGAAAGACCGACAGAAATCTGCAGCAGCAGCGGCAGCCAGTGGAAACGAAGCAGATCCTGTCGACCTGGAATCAGATGCGGATTCTGACGAGAACAAGGTTGATGGAGGCAGTGACGATGACGCAGAGGAATCAGATGCACAGCTTGATCTTTCAGACGACGAGCTCGTGAAAGGTATGTGAACTGTAACTTGGCTTTCTGTTCCAGTGCCTGGAGATACATTTAGGATGATTGTTTCTATGCTTTCCACAGATAACATCAGGCTGAAAGTGCGTAAAGGACGAAAGGCAGAACTGAAGGAAGAGGAGGTGGTGGTGGAAGACAACAATGAACTTAACAAAGACTTCTTTGAAGATGCCCCGCCGTTTGACGAAAGTATTTCATTCTACGAGATGAATCTATCGAGACCTTTACTCAAAGTACGTAAACAAGACGCAATAATAGGGCTTAGAAATGAAGAGTTTGATCTCAGAAAAACAAACACCTAACATAAATTCAAGCTTCCAAACAATTTTAACTGTTTTGACATAGAGCTTCAGTTCCACCTCACGATGTGTTCCTGCCTTTGCAGGCTATCGCAACATTGAACTACGTGCACCCCACGCCGATCCAAGCAGCCACCATTCCCGTTGCACTCCTGGGCCGCGACGTGTGTGGCTGTGCTGCGACTGGCACCGGGAAGACTGCTGCCTTCATGCTGCCAACGCTGGAGAGGTGAGCCGGTTAGGTCGTGGCAAAGATAAGCACAATCACACGCATTGACAGCATATCATTATGATAGTGTCATAATGCTTGCTTTGATACACCTCACTTGCCTTATTGAGAGGCACAGCTTTACCCAATGAACTTTGCAAATTATTGCTGACACCTGCTATGGTTAAACTACACTTTAAATGTTGACTTAAATTCCAACCAGCACTCACTCCTACACCCGATACGCTTAAAAGCTCTGGTCACGTATCTATCGTTCCTGCAGACGAACCCGTGAAACTGGATCCAGGATTGGGTCCGATTGGCCCAAGGATTGGGGCTAGGATTGGGGGGAAGGATTGAGCCAGGTTGGGGGGTTCGCACGGGTGTGCGAACCCGTGAGCAAGCACCCAAAGGTGTTGTTTTGGAACTCCCAATTTGTTGGCCGCATACCCGTTTGCAAGCGTCGGCAAACCACGCTCTGACTGAACACAAACATGGCCTGGACATGCTTTCCGGACAAACCATCTTACAAACCTTCTAATAACAGCTGTCTTACACGATTATTACACAGCGATTATTGCGCTGAATCTGCACTTTAGGCAATATGTGTAAATGAACATCCGCCATCGCATAACCCTGCCAAAAACAGCAGGTCACGGTCTGTCCACAAGCAACGCATAACATAATTAGTTACCCCCTTTAGGAAATCCCTTATCCCACCCCTCAAAAGCTGGAATCTGTGTGTCAGGATAGCTCAGTTGGTACTGACTGGTGATTGGGAGGTCCCTGGTTCGTATCCTGGTTCGGTCGCACATTTTTCCAGTCTAGCCTCCTTTGCATTATTATGATAGTTTTATCACAACACTGAGCTTTTGTTTTCTGCCACCAGGTTGCTATACCGGCCTCTGGCCATTGCAGCGACACGCGCCCTGGTGCTCGTACCCACTCGTGAGCTCGGCGTTCAGGTAACCTCGACGAAAAGTCAATCAAAATTTTACATTATTTTATTTATTACACAACTGAAAAGAAAATTATTATTCAATCTTTTTCTATTATTATTCACACTTCTGGTGGTTGCTTTCAATTCACTTTTTTTGCTGACACCAAGAGTTAGGACATAGACCAAGAAATCGAGAGATTACTAAATTTTATTGAAGTATTCACAAGTTTTTTAAATATTTAAGCTTCTTTAATGGGATGTTCCAATAATATCTGATTTATTAAACATTTCAACAAAGAATAATTGAAAACTTAATGTCAATTGATTGTTTAAGTTCCGTTTAGTTTTTGAGCATTGCAGCTAACCGCCCGTTGTCACAGGTGTATCAGGTAACTCGGCAGCTCGCCCAGTTCACCGGTATAGAGGTGGCGTTGAGTGTGGGCGGGTTGGACCTGAAGGCACAGGAGGCGGCTCTGCGCAAGACGCCTGACATCGTCATAGCAACACCCGGCCGACTCATCGATCACGTGAAGAACACGCCCACGTTCTCGCTGGCTTCCATCGAGGTGTTGATACTGGACGAGGCAGACAGGTGGGTCTGCCGGGGTTGCAGCCGTCGAGTTTTACTCGACTGCCCAAATATTTCTAGTCAGGAAGATAATTTATGTACATTTTTAATTCTGGGCCCAAGCTTTGAGCATTTTCTACTCTTTGGCTAAGGTTTGAAAATGTCCTATTTTTTTGCAAGGAAATAATTGAAGTTTTTCTTTTTTTCGGGAAGAAAATGGTCATTTTGAAAAGAAATCATTACTGACCAAATTTTCATTGTAAATTTGACGACAAAAGCAAAAAAAAAAAAAAATCGGAAGCAAATGAAACAAAAACACAGAATGCCAACCTGTTTTGTGTTGTACCAACTGTTTAAATATAATCACAAGTAAATATTTCTAACAATAACATTTATGTAACCAAAACTAACTGAACACATTTTTTTCACCAATCTTTTTTTGGTTTTCATCCGGCTCTTTAAACCCCTAGGTGGGGCCCATTTTGCCTAAAATTTCCCCACCCTTCGACTCAATTCGACTGTAGACTGCGACTGCACGCCCCAACTGCCTTGCAACCGATTTTTCCTCAACCTCACTGACCGGTCCTATGTTTACAATGTTCCCCAGGATGCTGGATGCCCACTTTGCCGAGCAGATGAAATGCCTGATCCGCGAGTGCGCTCGCACTCGGCAGACGCTGCTGTTCAGCGCCACGATGACGGAACAGGTGAACGAACTCGCGGCCGTCTCGCTGTCGAAACCCGTGCGGATCTTCGTTGACAACAACCGTGACGTTGCTCTGAATCTGCGTCAGGAGTTTGTAAGGTAGCGTACCGGTCCTGGCTGGTTATTAGGGGTGCATAGGCGACCGGATTGGGGCAAAGCAAGCACAAATGAGTGTACATTTTGTAACACTGATTCCAGATTGTAGTTAATGTTGTGAATCAATTGTGTGCAAGATGTGTGGATTGAGTTGTGATATGTGAGACGGTGTGTAAATAATATTAATAATGTATTTATTAATGTCTTTAGGATTAAATCTTATTTAAATTGCAAACGCTTGCAATGCGCGGGGTATTTTATTATTAACAACACTATCACCGTCTCAAAAATTTATGTCCAAACGCAGTTCAAATAGTTAATGACAACATCTTTATTTCTTAATTTCTTTTCTGCAAAATGACAATGTTCATGTGGATAATTATTTTACTTGACTTATTTATATTTTACTTATTTTACAAAAAATGTAATAATATGTATGTATAATCTTTGGTCTTCTATTCAACCAGTAAACTAAAAATAATCTTATAGTTAGATGTGTTAAATAAAATTGATTTAATTTTAATAATTACATAAAACCCCTTAATTTTGAGTTGTTTTGCAATACTTGCTGCGTTTTTCTGACAAATCGTTAAGCTTCTTGTTTATTACGACCAAACAAATCGTATTTTTTCAAGTTCTCGCTGTGAGTTAAAAGATCGCGCTTGCCAACAGGATCCGCGCTGACCGCGAGGCCGATCGCGAGGCGTTGCTTGCCGCGCTAATTTGCCGAACTTTCCACGACCACGTCATGGTCTTTGTGCAGACGAAGAAACAAGCGCATCGCCTGCACTTGCTGCTCGGACTGCTCGGGGTCAAGGTGCGAACAATTCCTTGCCGCTCTGACTGTCTCTTGATGCCCCTGATATGTTGTATAGTATTATTATCAACACTAAAACCGTCTCAAAAGTTGATGCCCAAACGGGGACTCGAACCCCGATCTCCACCTGTCGCGGGTGTTGCTCTAACCCATTGAGCTACTTGGACAAATGCTTTTTGAGACGATTTTAGTGCATTTGATGAGAATGATGGATATATTCTCCATGTATTCTCTGTATATATGTATATAGTCTTAATTGTTTGCAGTTTATTCATTTCATTTTTCATTTATTGGTGTCAACGTAGTAATAATATAATAATAGTTTTTACACGTGATTTTTTATCTAAATTTAAGCCCAACTAGCTAGGTAAAAATGTGTTACGCTGTCTTTCAGGAGTTGCTACAGTTTTTTTTTTCCTAGCTCTGTAGGAGTAGCTTAAAGTAGCTAGAAAGATGATTATTTTTAGACTAATGTCTACTTGATGTAAGCTTAGACTGCTCTTACCCTTCAAAAAGTAACAGGTACAAGTTGCGAAACGTTAGGAAATTTAGTTGTTTTTTACTTAGCATTCAAAACCCAGTTGAAATAGTTTTTGTTAAGCTAGAAAGAGTTAAACATCGAGTTCAGGTCGGACTTGGGATTGTTTATTAGAATAATTGGACTGCTTTTCGAGAGGCAAGCAATTGACTGCCAACTCGCGCGTGACAATCATATCGAATCTGCCTGATTGCATTTTCCTGACGTTGCAGGCCGGCGAACTCCACGGCAATCTGACACAACCGCAGCGTCTCGAAGCACTCGAAAAGTTCAAGGCTGAGCAGTTGGCCGTCCTGGTGGCCACGGACGTAGCCGCGAGAGGACTCGACATCCGGGGGGTTAAGACGGTAGGTCTTTTAGGGTGCTAGCGTTGTGAAGTGAGCAGCATTGGGTGCTAGCCTTTTTTTTTTTTATCTGCACTCGAAGCCAATTTATGTTCACTTTGTACCCATTTTTAAGAGAGTAGCAGCGTTCAAAATATCAAAATGCTCAGTTGTAAGCATTTGCAATATTCATAAGGATTAACCTGAAAAAAGTATCCTACAAGCTATTGTAACTATCTAAGTTATTGGGTGTGAAGCAGTACAGCACCATTGAGAGTGATTTAACAATTCGGAGTCTTGTAATTCTTTTCCCTCGAGAATCCGTCGAGAGATTGATTGGCCAACTTGAAGAGTTCAGAATGGATTTGTGAAGGAATCCTGGTGTGTGCGTTGTACCGTCCTTTAGTGGAGATGTTAAGCCTTGGGTCCCCTTGATGCTCTCCGACAGAAGCAAGCTACTTGGTGACACTTACTTTTCCCTCCTCCGTTCTAGGCTAGGTTAAGTAAATTATCTCCACCCACTCATTCACTGATGCCAATATACCAGAGCAGAGCCAAATGGCCCGTTTTCAAAACAGTGAGCAGTTATCAATGATTGAATTAAGTTTAGGTAACAAAATACCCTGCGCTATTGCCTGCAGGTGATAAACTTCACGCTACCGGCAACGTTGGAGCATTACATTCATCGAGTTGGCCGGACTGCGCGTGCCGGTCGCTCCGGGGTCTCCGTCTCGCTTGCCGGAGAAAACGAGCGCAAGATCGTCCGGGAAGTTGCCAAGAAGGCACGTAACCCCGTTAAGCAACGTATCATAATGCCAGGTAAGGAGACCAGCACCTTCCGATGACCGCTCTTTGGTTGACCTTGTCTAAACATTTCAGTTAAGTCGCGCTACCGTAGCGCTAATGTTAAACTTTCTTCGCGAAAATTACTGGCTGATGACTATTCTATAAAAATAGAGGTTGCTTAAAGACGGAGTCACTGTCATTTCGAGTGGAATCTCTTCCGAATAGAACAAAGCTTTGAACTCTTAAGGAATAAAAAAAAAAAACAGGACTAATACCTAGCATGGCCTGCAGACATCGTCGCTAAATGGCGTGGCCGGGTCACCGCCCTTGAGCCCGACGTGAAACGCATCCTGCAAGAAGAGTGGGAGGAACGGGCCGTTCAAAAGGCGGAGAACCAGCACGCAGCGGCCACAAAGCTACTGGAGGGGAAGGGGGAACGGCCCAGAGAGTGGTTCCAGTCGGCGCGTCAGCGCAAGGAGGAGAAAGGTGAGCGGAATCGGCACTTTTTCTAACTCAGCGTTTCGTAACATAACCCGATTATTTAATCGCGGGTGAAAGTTTGAAAGACTTGGCATCTCGTGACAAAAGAACCGTAAGCCTCCTTGTCTAGGTTAAAGGCTTGCTAAAAACCAAAGTTGAGAAATTCATGAAAGAAGCCATTGCAGTTCTTTTCGTATGAATAGTTGATTTGTAATGTGCCAAAGGGCTGGGAAAATGAATGTAGGAATTGGGAAAGTAAAGGGAGAGTACGTAACTTACCGAGCGGGACTGGAAGGCTGCGATAGTGGATATTCTTCCTTAAAGTTTTGGTTTTTGCCTTTATCACTAGGGAGAAGAGACTCGAGACTCGAGTTTCTTCTCTCCAGTGATAAAGGCAAAGGCAAAAGCCAAAACTTTAACCAAAAATTTCCACTATCGGTAAGTTCCTTACTCTCCCTTTACTTTCCCAATCATTATTATTCTTTTTATTTTGTGATATCTTTTATGCTATGAAGAGTAAATCTAATGGGGAAGAGGAAACGTAGGAGCTGGTTGCATTCCTTCTTTTCTCTTCCTCATTGCACAAACCAAACATTTGGCACCACTCAAGTCTTACTCAAGTTTTCCACACAGAACTTCCATAATCATAATATACCTGCCTTGATCAAAGAAACTCAGCTTTTTATATTTATTTTTATTTATTTTATTTATTTATTACATAACTTTGGTACAACTATACCGGTGGTTAGAAGCAATATAAATATTATTAATTAACTACATGTTTTGATAATAATATTATTATACATTTTAAAAGATACATTTAAACTTTGATGTAAATTTACATTTTAATCTTTGATATATAGCTGTATATATATATCTATATATATATATATTTATATATATATCGTGTTTATGAAAACAGATTTGCAATATATTGTCTTCCAAGTTACCCTGCATTAATTTTTTTCAATTATTTCTATTAAATTGTTTCACTTTTTAGAAGCTTTGGTTAAACTGGTTGAACTTCTCTGGGAAACTTTTTCTGAGTTTGTCTTGCATTTTTGTGCGCAGACGGATTCCTGCTCTCTGAGCCGTTGGACAAACGTACGCGAAACAACATCAAACTTCCCGTCCTCGATGGCGACGGTTCGGGGAAGAAGAAACGAGTGCGTGGAGCCCGAGGCAAGGGCGGAGGATCAGGTAATCGTGGCAACGAGACCCTCGAGAGCTTTTCAACGGGATCAAACTGTGAAAGCTCGCAAATCTTTCACGTGGAGAAGCTGATGAACTACCAATCTGGGTCTAGTTCTAGAGTTTTTTCTTAGCAAGATGTGATGGGAAGGGGGGTGAGCCAAGATTTGGCTTAATAAGTTAAATATTTTTAGAATAATTTGTATTTGTATATCATTGATAGATTCCTCATTTCCTTGAAAATAGTACCACCAAACAAAATTCTTAAAATATTTAAAACTATTGCAAGATCGCTTGCGGAAAGAAAATGTCACTCACGACTCTGTTTAACCTCTGTTTTCAAAGACATTTTCAAAATGCATTACTAATAGCTGACTCATCAGATGTTTGCCAGTTAAAATAATTTTAATTTCATCTTGACTGCATGTTATCTCTTTCCCAGACATTTTAACACTGGACCTAAATGAGAAACATCTTAGTGCTTAAACCAGTCTGTTTTTCGCTGTTAAGGTGGCAGCGCTGAGGACCGTGTGCAGAACGAGCTTTCGAAGGTGGCAGCCCTGCAGGCTCGCATGGCTAAGAATAAAAGCAAGCCTCGAAAGCTGCGAGCCGTCCCCCACTTCGACAAGCCGGCCGCAGATGCACGAGGTGAGTCCAGTGAATCACGTTAAAAGCAGCACCAAGTTACCAAAGTTGCGCAATACCGCCCTGGGTCGGTTATTGGATGGGTGACCCCCGAACGGTTTGGCGTGTTGGTTACACCGGTTTTCGTGAGGTCACCGAAGTTAAGCAACATTGTGCTGGGTCGGGTGACTGGGTGACCATCATACACATAGTTTAAAGTATATCATAGTTTGCAGAAGAGAGGTTGGAGGGATTGATATTAATATAACTTCACAACCTTACTTATCAACCTCTTGACATGGATTTGTGAAAGAATCCTGTTGTTTGAGAAGGGACGTTACGCTGTTGTTCCTTTTGGTGCTCCTCAGCAGGAGAAGACTTCATACTGGCCTTATAGGCTAAGTTAGGTCCATCATCAGCCATTAGACCAGTGTCACAGAACGTGTTGTCAATAAAGTGTGTCAGAACATGGGTAGGTATGTTTTTGCTGTCCGTGCCCCTGAGTTTGACGTTGGCCTTGTGTTTTTCAGCAGGCACCAAACGGAAGATTTCCTCTTTCGCCACTGACCTCACAGACACGAGCCGCAAGGGCACCAAGCGACTGCGTTATGAGTGAGTTACAATACAGACCCAGCCAGACCATGTTTGATGCTGTCTTCATCTGCGCTCAAGCTTGTGTTTGATTTCAATTGTCTTTGATAATGAAAGTGATGGGTTTTCATTGGGTCGTGGACCTGGTTGGGTTGTGGTTTGCCTGGCTGCCTGTTAAATTGGGGTTTGCTTAGCAACAGCCTGTGGAATGCTGTTAATTTTCTACTTGATTTTTGTTTATTAAACTTCTGAAAAATTGGCCACTAATTGCAATTACTGGGATGATTATGGATTAAAAAGCTTTGTTTCCCTTATATGTGGTAGACTTTTCCCATAAGGATGTAACGTCTGCCTTGAGCTCTGTCCGTGGTAGCCTTTGCATCGGAAAGATGGAATCTTTGCCCCTTAATGAAGGATTATCAGTTGTATCTTTTTCTCCAAAAGGATTGAATAACTTTGTAAGCTTTTTCTGTGGTAGCCTTTGCCCCATTAGAATGGAATATCTTTCTACGCTTTGTGAGATGCTGATGTCTTTGCTACTTTTCCAGCGCCAACAAGAAACAGAACGATGACAAGCGTTCTGGCGGCAGCTTTGGCGCTAAAGCCAAACACACAATGCCTGCCAAGCGCAAGGCGTCCAAGGGCAACGTAGGGAAGCAGAAAGCAAGACGATAGAAAGAAGAATGACATTGGGCTGGACCAAACCTATCGCAAACCTGTTTCACTGCCCGGTGGCTCGGCTGCGATTCCGGATGGAATAAAAGGAAACCGACGACCAAATCGACAAACAAGGTGTGAAAGTGAAGTTGTGGCAGTTAACTTGCTTGAAGTTTGTAAAAATATTAAATAACATAAAATAATGTTACTAATGTTTTGGCCTATTCCTTTATCACCGAGATCTTTATGAAATACCAAATTCAGTTAACGCCTGTTTTGGTACCATACGTAGCAACAACAATTCAAGGATGTCTGTATTTGTTCCCAAAATGTGGTTAACGAGCTGATCATTTTGAATTCTCAAAACTGGTAAGTAAGTCATGGTAAGTTGTAAATATGAGTTTCTCTGCTTGTGCTGGAACGTCATGGTTAAGGAAGGTTGCGTCTCTCTGATGATCCGCCTATGATTTTTGTTGTTGTGGGTGAGGTCTAATGTAAACAGCTTCTACATCCAGTAGTGAACCGTGAAATAGGTTATCAACTTATCTATCATCAACATTTGTTGTATGGGAAATAGAGACAAAGCTACAAAAGTTGAGGCACACAAAGCAACACATCTCCAATCTTCAAAAGTCTCTTATTAACATTTTAACAGAAATCAAATCTCTGAAACTGGAATAAGCTATCACATTTATAATGCATGAAAGCAGCTCGATTTGTTTAGCAAATTGAGTGTAGGTGTAGAAATGTGATTAAAAAAAAATGTCCTGCATTTAAAATTATTCCTTGATGGCATAGGCAAACCGGATTAAGTCAAATTTACTTTTCTTTGCAGACTTTTCTTTCAGTTAACAAATTTATTGAAGGCAACGTTCAACGTCAATCAATTTTGTTGTCTTCCCAACTTTCCATGAACACTACGCTGGTCGTTTGGCTTGAGACATCCAATTTTCCAGTTGATCCGAACGTTTTTTTGCAGATTATACAAGCTGGGCTTAGTAATTTTATGTCTCCATGTTTTGTTTGACTTTGCTAGGGAGTGGAGCGGGAAACGCTGTCGAAATTGGTAAGCGTTTATACAATTCTTGTGACTATTTTAATTTACAGGCAAAACTGATGAAGGAGAAGTTGTAATGAACTTTTGTATCTGCTCATGTAAGAGGTAAGATCGCAGATAATGTTGTAATATTCGATACGTTTTTAAAACCGTTTTAATTTCTAAGTAATTGCCTTAACAAATATTTTTGAGAGCATAAAACGAAACGCAGTAATCCCTGCAATCGGCATTTGTTTGCGAAAAAATGTTTTCTTTGGCTTTGACTTGGCGGGTCAGCCAGCTGACAGAAACACCACGTGACACCTTGCGCTTTCGTCACAGGTTTTCAGTGGAGGTCACATCTGTGGTCAGATATCGAAATATCTGGACTAATTTATTCGAGTAGGTGCCAATTATTGCTCTCTGTCTCTCCCCACCTATAACCGCACTCAGAATAGCAATCTCAAAGAATGTGATAAATCTGAATATTTTATAATTTCTTTCCCTTCAGAACAAGTGCGGTTAGATCCTAACCTTACCTCTCTACACCTACTTGACATGGAAACCATGACCTTCATTATCTACCTACCTTATGAATTTAATTACCGTCATTACATGGGAATAGGCTTTAATTTTTAACATCCTTCTATATTTTTCTCTTAGTCATGCTTTTAAATATCCTGGCAGTGTAATGGAGGCCTTTTCATCGGCATGACGGCTGCCAGGATGTCGGAGTGATCACTCGCTGCTAGCTCTTCAACATGTCTTCGATGGACAAGAAGTATAGTTCTAGTCCGCAGCTGAAAACCAAAGTGAAGCCGATTCCTGGGGCAGCTTCAGACTCTGTAAGTTGATAGCGTGTCATACTTAAATAGTTTCACAGTGACGTGACAAAACTGCCTGTCAGAACTAAAATTAATTCCTGTTTCTTGTCTTGTCAGGAGGGCAGCAATGAGAGCAGCCCCTCAGTTGACTCTCTCAATGATGCAGTCCAAAAAACACCACCAAAGGATCCAGGTTAGGACATGCATTAATATCCATCTTTTCTAGGTCAATCAGTCTGTGTACCTTCCTCCACAACAAGGCTAATCTAAAATGCACTTTTAATGTTTAACCTTTTTAACAGTAAAAATAGATACTGTTACCCAGACATTTAGTCGAAAACTAATTACCAATTCAGTAAACAACTTTCACAAAGCATTATCAGCAAGTAGTTCCTACCTATCAACTTGTGGGCGAAGGCCATGACTCAAGATATCCCGGAGGGCTAAGAGATAGCGAAAATAATTATCGTAGATAGCCTGTTTGTGAGCTAGGTGGCATGTGTTTGGAATCGACTGAGACTTCGTTGTTTCGAGCTTCCATGCGTTCCCCAGGCCACGGTTTTTCGGGGAAGCGATCGGCTCGAAGAGAGTCTGAGTGGGAGATTCTCGAGGGACTTCGAGACGGACAGCGTTTCGAGCGGAAACCAGAGCAGTTTGCCGGGCATCTGCACAAGAAGCGCAAGTGGCCTCTCAAAGGGTGGCACAAGGTTAGAACCAACTTCATGGATCGCAAGGTCTGTGTGGTGGACTGTGTTACAAGACATCATCACATTTCATACAAAGTGTGCTTGTCTGACAAATAACTCAATTGGACTACTATTCAGCAATCAGTTTCAAACTTCTTTTTGACTTGTCCCAAAAATTGTGTGATATCCCTCAAATATCTGACAGCAGTTCCACTGTGCATTCCTCATAACCAAGCTCTTACAGAAAGATAAATTTGCTTTTTAACAATTGCAGGTGTAACCACAGTTTTGTTAGCCTGATCATTAGCCTGTCATTCTTTGACAGCCAATTCTCCAGTGCCACAGTGACAGCGCTAACACAGAATGACAGAGGGACAAGGCTAAGCGGTGGCCGGTCCTTGGTGCTGTTGGACAAGAGCAGCCAACACAGTGTGTCAAAGGGACAAGGCTAAGCGGTGGCCGGTCCTTGGTGCTGTTGGACAGGAGCAGCCAACACAGTGTGTCAAAGGGACAAGGCTAAGCGGTGGCCGGTCCTTGGTGCTGTTGGATAGGAGCAGGCAACACAGTGTACAAGGCTTAGCGGTGGCCGGTCCTTGGTGCTATTGGATAGGAGCAGCCAACACAGTGTGACAAAGAGACAAGGCTAAGAAGTGGCTGGTCCTTGGTGCTGTTGGGCAGGAGCAACCAACACAGTGTGTCAAAGGGACAAGGATAAGCGGTGGTCTGTCCTTGGTGCTGTTGGACAGGAGTAGCCAACACAGTGTGTCAAAGGACAAGGCTAAGCGGTGTCTGGTCCTTCGTGCTGTTGGACAGGAGCAGCCAACACAGTGTGTCAAAGGGACAAGGCTAAGCGGTGGCCGATCCTTGGTGCTATTGGATAAGAGCAGGCTGTGTGCCGGCACCAGGTTCATCCTCTCTGTGCTTGCAGCGCTACTTTGTGTTGAACGCCGGTGTGCTGGCCTACGGCAAGAGCCCTGGGGATGTGACTCGTGGAAAACTTCACGGTTCCCTCGACATTGGACTGAGCGTCATCTCGGCAAAACCCGCGCGGCGCCGAATCGACATAGACGCCGAGGAGTTTATTTACCACCTGAAGGTAAGTTCCTGAAATATCAACCAACTTAGAATTTGTAGCGGTGATTGTCTTGTCCAGTCTTACTTATAGAGGAAGAGGGAAGATGATACGCAACTAACCAGTATTGAAAATCTAGTTGCGAAAGATTCTGAGAGTTTAACGCTAAATATTTGAACAGATGACATAGTCATAACGTCATACAACTTTCTGCATCCATCACAACCAGCTCTTTCGGCCTCAGTAAGTTGCGTTACTTCTTTCCTCTTCCACATTACATACCTACCAGCCTTTTGGCCAAATTACCTATCATTTCCTAGTATTAAATGCAGGGGAAGAACAGAAAGCAATCATAATCATGGGTTTCAGTCGAGTGTCAAAGATGTTATTCAAGCCTTTTCTCTGACCGTATTCCTTCCAGGCCAAGGCTTCCGATGAGTTCTCTCGTTGGGTGGATTTGCTAACGCAGCATCGTCGCTACCGGCAACACCAGCTGTGCTTCGGTACGGCTCGCAACCTAGCGCCCGGTAACCACGGCGATCGCGACGACGACTCACCGTCCAACGAACCGGGTGAGTTTGAAGTCGGTGCCGACAATTGGACAGCGTACGTTTCCCTGAGAACAAACCAAACATTCAACAAATGGGTACTCAAGATAAAAAAATGGGAAATCAGGGCTCTTTTGAGAGATTTTATTTGGAAAGTTTGTATGAAATACTGTTTTATGAACCGTGCTTTATCTAAAGTATCCATTGGGCACTGTTACCACGGTGATAGATTACATAACCAGTGTCATTTCTAAAGCAGATTCTAAAACCACTCTAATTGTGGTTACTTTTATGTTGGTATTTAACTTACTACCATAACACCACCATAGCGCCGGTGTTAAACTGTGTTGCCAAGCGTCTGCTTTACTGGCAAAAATATCGGTTACTTCTAGGTTGGAGTGTTCGGAAATTTCATTCTGTTATTTCTCGCAGTTTATGTTCAGTTAATCGTTATTAATCTTCACGTCAACAACTGATGTACACGTATCGATAATTTGAGCCGTAATTATTTTATTGTAAAGGTTTGTTAAAAAGGACGGCAGCAAGCACCTACTATTACCACGTGTTACCGGCTTATTTGCTCAGCAGAACGTTTAATATTAATGACCAATACCTATCAAATTATAGGTATAAGGCAGGCTTAGTTTGCTACTGGAGTAAGGAGTTGCGAAAAGAACGTGAATTGAACGAATGATTTCCCTCTGTTCCAGCCGTTTGCGCCGCAGAAGCGCCGGTGCCCAAGGAGCTGACGCAGGCGGCGCAGAACCTCTCCGAGCTCGGCAAGATCTTGGCGCGTCTGCGTCTGGCCGCGCCGGAACCGTCTCTGGACGCTGGCAGCGTTTCGCCGGGCGGCGCAGGCTGGCGCAAGGAACGGCGCAAGTTTGGCCTGCGCAAGCGCAAAACAAAACAGGGGGATATAGCCGGCGTGGGGGGCAGTCCTTCGAAGGGGGCGGAGGTGGAGGCAGTCAACAGTCTAGCGGTGAGTGAGCTGATGTTTCAGTTACACGACCATTCTTGGATTTGCAGAGTGATTCAGAGCCACGATAAGTTGGTGGGTTAGTTGACAGCTGTGCTCTGCTATGTATTGTAATTTTAACATTGTTTTAGGCACGTTTGATTTACCTGGGTACAATGTCATTATGCTAATATTAACAGTGGTTTTTTAATTGAAGTATACCTACTTAAGTAGATTGGGTACATATAATACAATACTTAATATTTATTAAGCTGTCTTTCATTTTATCAATCATTACAATAATAGTTTAAACTCTTTAATCGTTCCAGATATTTCTAGAAGATTTTCTGTCGTATTGTTCCATTCTGGTATTGTTTTACCTATAAATGAAAATCTCCCAACATTTGACGGACTTTTTGTCCTCAAAAGGAACCTCGGCTGACTTTTCATCAGCGTTGACGCCAACAACTTCAGAGCTGTGGTGACCAGCAGATGGTTTCTTTATATTTTGTTGTTTTTTCATTGGGATGCTAATGCGGTCTGTGGGAGATCTCTAGGCTATCAGAAGTTTGGAAAGGAAGCTTTTAAACTGGAAAACAGTGCAGCTACTTTTCCAGTCCAGATTCCTTTTCATCCTTTGCCTGCTGGTTTCATCTCCCTAGTAGAATCACTAGAATAATAAAAAATATTGTATCAGAAGATTTTCTTTGCTTTCCCTTTCTCCTATTAAGATGGTTTACATGTGGAATGATTCTAAAATTTTGCTCGATGGTTGTTAGTCAATAAACTTCCATACGACCATTAATAAAAATTGCAGACTTCGAACTAGATAAAGTTGTCGTCAAAGGCTGTGCACATTGTTAGTAGCTCGTTAAATGATATCCTTCCGGTTGATCATTCAACAATGACGTTGAAAAGGAAGGCAGCAAGCGCCATCTGGTCGCACCTACAGTTACCACGTGTTAGAGGCTGTAGATTGTTCAGCTCATGTTCATGTTTATCAGTACTGGGAAACTGATTACATTTTTAAACCCAATTGTGTCGTATTTTTTATTATTAGGAACACCAATACTCTCTCAAAAATGTAGACCCCATTTTCCCCAATTGGGCATCAATTCGTTAAAGGTTATTTGTGTTTCTAATTATAAAATACTTTGCTCATTGCAAGCGTTTGCAATTAAAATCAGATTTCACTGATGGCGTCATCTTCCCCTATTGTTGCAGGGTGTGTCGATGGTGCTGAGTGCCAGCAACTCGTCGCTTGCCTTTCCTGCGTCTGGGCTGGACGAACTCGGACCGGTGGATCTTCGTATCGGGGCTGCATCGCAGTCGGAGACTCAGCTGCGAGAAGATTTCGTCGTGCTGGCCACCGAGGGTGAGCTGCAGTGAAATACACCACTGAGTAGCGATATTTCATTACTTAAAAGGCTGCCAACTTCTCGAAAATGTGTACCTAATCTGGGCCTGGATCTCAGGTTCAACTATGACAGGTTCTGGAAAAAAAATGTACTGCTGGATTTTGAATGCAAAGTAATTTTTTATTTTATTTAGCTGT
Source organism: Protonemura montana (assembly GCA_947568835.1). NCBI lineage: Eukaryota > Metazoa > Arthropoda > Insecta > Plecoptera > Nemouridae > Protonemura > Protonemura montana. Next base: position 11,933,688 of record OX387610.1, on the reverse strand, counting down.
AATGTACATGTTTTGCATGTGATACATTATAAACATTTTCGTATAAGTCTAGTCATCGTAATAATCATAAAGCAATATAATATCATCATAAGGCATAATTGCCAATAATTGCCAACAATTCTTTGGTTATTAAACATTTTTTTAGCCTTGTCTTAAAATCTAGAAATTCCTCAACATTTATGAGATCATCAAGTAGAGAATTTGAAAATTGAATAGCAAAGATTTCTGACTAGAGCTGGCCTGGAGTTGTTTATACCTTCTACTGTAGGGGTGGACATACCTATCGGTGAACAAGGTTAGTTTAGATTTGACAAACATTATCGTTTCAATTACGTACAGGCTAGGAAGTGTAAGAATATTGTATTTCGTATAAAACCACCATTGAGAATCGTCTGGGGGTAATTTCAGGTACATTAGTTGTTTTTTTCTTATCTTTCAAAACCCAGTTGTTAATAGTCTTTTTGTTTCAAAACTAATGCTTGAGTTGGATAAAGTATACATGAGTTTAAAAAGTAAAATCCTTAATGACCCATGAGTGACGGGTGTTGCTCTAACCTCTTGTGCATCTTGAACAGAATCTTTTTGAGACGATATTAGTGCAATTTATGCAAATGATTTGAAGCTGTGTGCCTCAGTTGAAATCTTAGATAATATCTTAGAAATTCTAGTGCCTTCTGGACACACTTTCGTATGTGCGCTTAGACGTGCGTGCGCAGAGACGTGCTGTCTCTGTGCAAGTAAACACACAAGAAATATCTTTCAGAGGTAAAAAGAACCCCTGAAGAAAGAAAATTGCAACTGTGTTTTTGAATGCTAAGTAAAAAACAACTCATTTACTTACGTACTGAAAACCCGGTATTTTAAATAGTTCTTTTCAAAACTAGTGCTAAGTCTGGATAAAGTAGACGTGAGCCTAAATACCATAATAGGTACTAACCTCTTTATGATTGTTTTTAGACTCATGTCTACTTGATGTAACCTTAGCACTAGTTTTGACAAAAGCTTTTGAAACTGGGTTTTGAATGCTAAGTAAAGAACAACTAAATTTCCCAACGTTTCGTAACTTGTACCTGTTACTTTATCAAGGGTAAAGCAGTCCTGACAATTTTCTGATAACAAAAGAACCACACAAAATTATAAAAATTTCCTAGTTCAAGTATAAAGGCATCTAGATAAAATAATCAGGGTCAATAACTAAAAAACTAATGTATTTTGTATTTTATGAATTAAAATCCCGAACAAATTGGCATTTTTTACTAACTAACCAAATATGTGTAAGGAAAATTCTTTTATCTTTAATTAATTCTTTAATTGATGCCCATACCCTGCACCTCATAACCCTTGTACAAACCTCTAAGTAGATGTGGTGACTTCCGTTGCAGTGTTGTCAAGCCTTGAGTCTTGCGTGCGCCGCGTTCGTGCTGAAGACCCTCGCGGCACCGGTTCACTGCGTGCCGCCTTGCGCTCCGCATCGGCTCAGAACTCGGAGCTGCGTGCGAGACTGGCGCAGGTCCACGCAGCCTCCGATCTGGACGCAGTGTCAGCGGCACAGGAACAGGTTAGTCGCCAACGCGACGGCGTTAAAATGTCCCGGGGACAACCGGGAGGGATTTTTTGCCCTCCTCCGGCAAAACGGCTTGTCTGACTTTAATTACATTTTTGAACATAAATCCGTTACGCGCCTTGATAATTATTTTGTCATGGATTTACAATATTTTTAAACTTATTTAAAATTTAGAATAATCTCACTTAACTCAAAAATTGTATAGATTATGTTAGGATGTACTGTATATTTTAGATTCAAACATTTTGGCATTAGTACTTTTAGCCTTTTTTTTTGCATTTGGTTTTATAATATAGAGGAATTTTATGATAGAGATTATTAAGTTAGGGCGTGCTTGGTTAGACATCTATGCTAAGTGATGTTAGTTCTTATTTATTATCACCTATTGCATTGTTTTCATTTTTCTTATTGTTCACTTCTTATTTAAGTTTAAGTTCCTTACTTTTACTAAATTACTCTGCTAGACTGCTGCTAGTAATATTAACTGATGACAATGTATACACGTTGAAAAATGTAGGTACTACAACAGCTAATAAAATACTATACAATTTTAAATAGACTAGAAATATATGATAACTCATAGGTTTTGAAGTTCGATCATATTAACAAAAGCAAAGTTTTTTGGTTATAATTCCAGTTTTTATTTTCATCTAATAATTTATATTTGCCACCGACTTTTTAGACAAATGATCTCGTCTCTTAAATCGCTCGTCTCTCATTACTCAATCAATCCTTCGCCTTTGAAACGCCACGTGCTCCGTGTTCCACAGAACGGTTCCGGGTCGTTCAGTTCGTCGTGCCTGTCTGCATCCGAGTTCTTCGACGCGGAAGACGCGATGCAACGCGACACCAGCTCGGAAGTCAACAGCCTGAGCTCCGAGGGAAACAATTCGAGCGAGGGGAGCGATAACGAGGGGGAATACACAGCAATAAACGCTCCGACGACGACCACAGACACATGTAGTACGTAGCAATCTGATTGATACAAGCAATGCATGTCACACAGCACCCGATGCATGTTTTAAAACATTTGTGATTTCTGCCCGTTACATTTAACGATTAACAATTATAAAGACGTTTAATGACGGTGCCATTGACTACAATTCTTGAGTCGGTCGATATTGCAAACACGAAGAGAATAGCTGCCTGTAAAATGTCCCTCAGTTCTACGTCTTTTAGCATGGGGAAGAAAAGGATTTTTGGGCTTAGTCTAAATTGGAAAATTGAGAAAAACAAAACTGACGATAGCTTACAGATGACGCACTCCTGGGAGGTGCCCATGTTGCCGGTTCATGAAAACGACTCAGTCTTTTAACACAGGGAAGATACAGGTTTGCAAAAAAAAAAATAGCTAGTCTTTTAAAAATTAAATTTTAAAAGAAAATGTTTTCTGCACAAATCGTAGCAGTCCGATTTCGTATGGCCAAAGAAAGAAATTTTTTTGAGGTAGTTTAGGTTTTTGGCAGTTTTTTAATGTGCTGAAAGGACTGCCCTATCAAATGCAAACCGCATTTTTAATGACTTTTGAGTCAGTTCAGAAGTTTGGTCTCGTCCACTAAGTCACATTAATAAAGTAATGTGTTCTCATCTCGTATCTGTTCTGTTCTAATAAAGCTGTCTGGCTGTTTTAGTGTCGTTATTTTCTTGTTTGTGTTTGTGTTCTTGGATTTGCCGGAAAGGTCGGGGGAAAGTCGAGGGAACCGACCCAAGATTTTGATGAAAAAGACTCGGGTCTCCCTTCCTTTGCAATTTCAAGTGGTTTGGTTTCATAACACTTTAAATTTGTCTTCCTGGGCATGTCGGTTTGTCAATGAAGATCATTTAATAAAACAGTAATTCTACTGTCTCGGTCTTCTTTAATTGTTATTTGCTCTTTTGCTTTAGTTTATGCTGTTTTCTGTGATCATTTTTTTTTTGGTAGTCACTTTTCTGCCAAACTAGGACTTGCAAAGAATTGGCTTTGAATTGAAATCACAGAATGTGATAAAAAATTTGTCATTCTGATTTGAAGTTTAAAAAATCACTTCAATTCAATGGGTTCTTATTTATTTCTGTTGTTTACTAAAGGAAAATATCTTGAAACATGACAGTGCGTATACTGAACAAGTAAAACATCAGGTATCATCAGGTAAACACCAGAAATAGAATTGCAATGCATGCCCTCGGTAGATGATGAATTCGACAATGTAGCCAAATCAATCAGTTCTGACAGCAGACATATTCTGACAGGTAAACAATGAATTGTACAAATTTGGGCAAGAATAAAAAAGGCTCGTTTTTGGAAAGTCTTCCGTGCTGCATATCTGATTTTGTGAAGAATCTTTGCTACTCGGTCTTTATTTTCTGTAGGCAGCCTGGTTTTTGGTTGGTAGATGACATGAAATTCAAGTATTTTGATACTAGTTCTTCGCAAACTTAATTCGAGTTTGGTTTTTAAGATGAGCTTAGCAACATTTTGTGGTATTCCTTTATTTTACTTGGGAAGTAGGCTTCTTGCAGTACTTTCTGTTCATCGAATTTGCATTGAACTGTATTGAACTGTATCTGCGAATTAAAAAAAAATGTGTCTATTCTTTATAAACTCTAAAAAGTTAATTTATACGTATAGACATCTTTAAGTTTTGAAAAGTTACAAAACTATATAAAATTTTCTAAAAAATTCAGCTAATCTAAGTTGAGAACACAGAAATGTGCTCTGCAAATTTAGTTTGAATCAGTGCTGGCGTTTTGACTGCTAGATAGTGAACAAACACACAAGTGACTTCTTTCTTGAGTTTGCAAAATTGAAGATTTTGCTTCTCTTTCTACGCTCATCAATAAGCACTCCCAGAGATAACGTGTTGGTTTGCTTATCACTGACTGCAAGGTCCCTATGATTGCAGCGAGCGGCCGCCGTACCAAATTGCCCGTACCACGGCCCGACACCGAAGGACTCAGTCTATGGAATCTGCTTTGCAAGAATATCGGCCAGGATCTCAGCCAGGTGTCCATGTCTGTCGCACTCAACGAGCCGCTCAACATGATGCAGGTGAGCAATCAGAGTCAACTGCTGGGGACCCTAACCTAACTTTATCAGGTTACTGACGTTGGTACACCCAAGGTTTAAATCACAGATAATGTCATTCTTTTAGGGTAAAGGCTACATTGATAAAACAACTGCCAATGGTTGAGTAATTTCCCACAGGAGACCATTAGCATCCCAATAGTAAGAAAGAGAGAGAAGTTTATATCAGATAACTGCTTCGATGATCAGCAGTGTGAGTGAGACGAGATTGAGTTTATGCCCACACTATTTTAGTTTGTTGGCGAAGGAAATGCGGTAAAACCGCTGACACTATTTTAAACACAGTTTCAATGTAACCTTTCCCTTTTCCACTGGCATCTTCTTGTTTCTAAAACTTTGCAGAGCTCCCCTACCCCAAAGTTTATCATCAATTTTAACCTGGAATGGAATATGTGGTTAAATCAGTGGTCAAATATTTTCTTATGAAATAGTCACTCTAATCCAACATTTTTGTACTATTCAATTGTTGAAAACCATTGTATTTTATTTACGCTTTATTATGGAGTTAAGAAAACTAACGTTTCATGAACTTGCAAACCAGGATTGTCATCAATGTCAGCCCTAACCCCACTTTCTGCCGCTAACAGCGCCTGTGTGAGGAGCTCGAGTACTCTGAGCTACTGGACGCCGCGGCTGCTTCGTCTGACGCGACGGAACGCATGACACTTGTTGCTGCGTTTGCGGTGTCGGGCTACGCGGCCTCGTTCCACCGCGCAGGCTCCAAGCCGTTCAACCCGCTGCTGGGGGAGACGTATGAGTGCATCCGCGACGATCGAGGGTTCAGATTTGTAGCCGAGCAGGTAGGACTCGTTCGATGAGTAGCAAAGTTTTTTAGTTTTAAGTTTTTTTATGTTGGCTGCCACAAACTGACCAGTGGTGTCCAATTTCACATACTATCTTAAACGATTTTAAGGTGCAATAATAATTGATGCAATAATGACTTTCAAATCACAGTTTTAGAGAACCTCCATCCTTCCAGGTTCAAATATTAAACAATGTTTTGGCAGAGGAAATAATGAAGGTTGAACTTTCATAGAAGAAGACAAATCCTTAGTAAACAAACACCAAATCCAAATTTAAAATTTTGCCTTTACTATGAAATCATTTAAATATTCTCTTTAAAATCTTTTAAAAGGTTGGCTAAATGGTCTAACCCAGTTTTGCCATAAAATCTTCATTAAACGCGGATCAAGCAAGATTTAAACTGTGCTGGTAAAATCTGCCACGGATTGTTGAGGTTTTTAACGAACCACCAAAATGGCGACACGTAAAATTATGTTTTTGTTTCAACTTGGATGCACGAGGAAAGCCTGAACTTGTATACAGAAATGTGTCTAGTAGGCACTGGAATTTCTAAGACGTGGTCTAAGTGCGAGTAAATCCGAGAAATATCAAAAAACATCTTACAGAAGTCACGAAATTGAGAATTTTTATTAATAGACAAACAATAAAAGCTTGAAGCCAGCAACGCAAACAAAATTAATCGCTAATTTCCACGTCTTTCGCTTTCGATCCCCGACAAGCATGCTTCGGAAAGTGTGGTTAACGTTTGCCTACGAGGCAGGTATGTCGTTCTCCATCCTGGTCAGCTTTATGTTGCGATCGGTCTGCGTCTCGGGGATCTCCTTCTGCCCGGCCTTGGCGATAGCGTCGCGGGCCTCCTGACACGCCAAGTCAACCTGCAAACGTACGGCCGGTTTTTTTAACGCAGTCACACTTCATAGCAAAAAAAAAAAAACCAATCACAGCCCAAACAGAAGCATAAAAACAGCATTTGTAATCAAAAAATACCAAAAAACAGGTCGGAAAGACTAGAATTTTAAGCAAGGACCAGCATTAGTGCTCTGAAATCTTTTAACACTCAAATTATTGCTATTCTAGGATTTTTTGTACCGATTTATAACAATCTTGTGATACAAATGGTATTAACAATTATTTTGGAAAACCGCCACAACTAAAATGAATACCAAAATACAAAACAAATCACGGACACTAAAATGCTTATTTTTAAAATGATGGATTTCCCTGGCAAGATAAACGTTAACCAATGCAAGTGCGTTTTTCAAGACGGTTGCTTTCTGAGCTGAGTACTTACTGAGAGCGCGTGCTCCTTGTTTGCAAGGTCATTGTCGATGCGTCCCATCACGGCCTGCATCGCGTTGAACGTTGCCTTGGCCGCGTCCAGTTTGCTCTGAAGTTCAGCTCTTGTTTGACGGAGCTGCAGCACTGCAAGCAACAGACCAGATCCATAGAGTACCAAAAAGACGAGGCTAAACGGTGGCCGGTCCATGGTGCTTTCGTTCAGAAGCAGCCAACACAGTGTGTCAAAGGGACAAGGCTAAGCGGTCGCCAGTCTTTGGTGCTGTTGGACAGGAACAGCCAACACAGTGTGTCAAAGTGACAAGGCTAAGCGGCGGCCAGTCCTTAGTGCTGTTGGACAGGAGCAGCCAGCACAGTGTGTCAAAGGGACAAAGCTAAGCAGTAGCCGGTCTTTGGTGCTGTTGGATAGGAGCAGCCAACACAGTGTGTCAAAGGGACAAGGCTAAGCGGTGGCCGGTCCTTGGTGCTGTTGGACAGGAGCAGCCAACACAGTGTGTCAAAGGGACAAGGCTAAGCGGTGGCCGGTCCTTGGTGCTGTTGGACAGGAGCAGCCAACACAGTGTGTCAAAGTGACAAGGCTAAGCGGTGGCCGGTCCTTGGTGCTGTTGGACAGGAGCAGCCAACACAGTGTGTCAAAGGGACAAGGCTAAGCAGTGGCTGGTTCTTGGTGCTAATGGACAGGATCAGGCTGCGTGCCAGCATCGGCTGCCAGCTGGGCTTGCTCACCCTGGTCACCGAGGGCTGCCTGAGGCTCATCGTACACTAGCTCGGCGCTGGGACGGAAAAGCCGTGCCTCAAGACGCGACTGAGCGAGTTTCATCGTGTCTGTCTTGTCTTTGACAGAACCCTCTAGGGCCTCCACCTCCATAAACAGAAGAAAAAGCTCTCAGTGGCCTTGTCTTGGCAATGCATAAGACCCTTGTATGGCAGCTAGATTCAAATGTGGGGAAAACAAGTCTGTGTCGATTAAAAATCAACCATGGCAAAGTATATAATATTAATACAAAATTATATTAATATTCAATTACAGAAGTGTGATTATTTTTATATGTAATGGGATAACGGAAAGAAGGAAAACAACTTATGAAGTTAAAAAGCTGGTTGCCAGAGATGCAGGTAGTTTTACAACCAGTGTGTTCAACCTTAGGAAGTTTGCATTCTCTCTTTTTGCTTCCCCAATACACAAACCAATCTTTGGGCACTGTTACCATTAATAATTGAAGTTACCATTAATAATGAATGACCTTGCATGCAACTTGCTCTTAGTTGCTCTTAGTATATGCCCAGTATTCGTACAGGTATATATGGTTTTGGACTGCAAGTCAGTTCAAACAGAGCAAATCTGTTACATACTACAAAATTTACCCACGGCTCTGAACCACTTTTCCAATCCATGGTTTTCCATGTATCTTGTTCGCTATGCTTATCAATAATGAATTACGCCCTTGCAGTGCAGATATGTCATAAAAGCTGATAGGAATACCATTGAAAGAATTAATATTCCTTGGAACTAATTGCATGATTGGTTTTTCTTTTAAATACACAAATCTGAATCAGAAGTCCCTCTAGAACAGGATAGTACACGCGATGTAACGCACCTCTCTCTCCATCTTCTCTAACTCGGCCATCATCTTGACACGTTGCCAGTCGAGCTCCGTCTTGACGCGCCTGGTCTCGTAGATGCGTCGTCGTAGCGCCTGGTCTGTCGCAGACATCTGCGCACGAAGGTCGTTGGAAGCGCCCTCTCGCGTGCAGTACATAGCTTCGCGGAGCTTCATCGAGGCCTGTGGTTGACACAGTCTCCATTTAGCGACTTTTCGATCGGCATTTTTCAAGAGTATTCTCAATTAGTTTATTATGTTGTAAAAGTTATTAGCATCGATATTATAGGTATTGTCAGAGGACCAATGCTAATTTTACACTTTCGTCGGAGCAAACAAGCCTGCAATACGTGGCAGCAGTTCTGGCCAAAGCACGTTATGTTGTGACCATCCAATGGCTCTAGAAGCTGTTGTATCAAACAAACGTCTGCAATGAAATTATTGCGATTCAATCGTGGGAATATCAATCATTGAGATACGCTTTCATAACGATAAATTAGTTGAGATATGTTTTTCGATTTTGCTCTGTCTTGAGGAGTTTAAACATGATTCTCCTGAAGATGACGAGCCGTGCCTCGTCAAAACGTCGAGACGTTAGGCCCTTTTTAGGACCAAAAAACTTCTCAACACGGAGTAAAACCGAAAAACATATCTCAAAATCAAACCACGGCTCAGAAAACAACCACCCAACCAAAGATAAATGCAACATAAACCAGTCTCAAATGCAAGAAACGCAAGAAATGATGGTGACCATAACTCTGGGCTACCATCATTTTTGTCGGTAAAGCAGTATCGGGCGGCTTTTAGCTGTGTAGTAGCACACTATTAGGTATCAGATATTGGAGTTATATATACATTTTTTCCCATGCTATCCAATATGTGGGGCTGAAGAGGGGTTTTGAGATGAAACCACTAGAGGCGTCCGATATCTTTGCTTTAACACAAAACTGAATGCTCTGCGATTGCGTCAGTCTGCCCTCACCGTTATCTCGTTGTCTGCGGCAAGCGTGTTATACCGCGACTGGTTGAGCCAACCTTCGTACGGGATGCAAGCGCTGGGCACACGCAGGGCATCAGGCTTGTAGCTGTTGCCTGAGTTGGACTCGTCCAGCTCGAGGTTGGTCCTGGTGGGAGGGGCTTGGTGTCAGCTGGTGTGTGATTGGTTGCAGGGAGGGGCTTGCTGCTTATAGACGCAGAACCATTGTTTAAGAGTTTGTGCATTGATTCAATAGTGGTAGGTCATGGGCGTCGGTAAGCAAGTGGGTGTTGAAGGTGATGTTTAACGTAACCTAGTCTAGAAGGGAGAAGGGGAACCCGGTGCCGGCACTAGCCTACTTCTGTCGAAGACCAAGGGGACCACTGGCTTAACGTCCATTCCAAAGGACTGTATAACTCGAACAGTAGGATTCCTTCGCAAATCCATGCTGTCGAGAGATTGAAAAGCAAGGCAAATGAAGTTGCTGTGAAAACTTGACTTCCTCTAACCTCTCTCGCAAACAGAACTGGCCGTATGCATATCAGTTACCCATCCAACACCTAACCAGTCCAGTGTTGTTTAGCTTCGGTGATCTCACGAGGACCTGTGTTTCCAGCTCACCAAACCACTCGGTGACAATTTGTTGACAGCATTCTCTTTGCCAATCACTCGCGATCTTTGCTGAGTTCCGTGTCCGACTCCAACTGTGTCAATAGCCCCGCCCACCTGTCCACCTCCAACGCGGCTCGTTTGTTGTCCAAGTCGAGCTCCAGCTTGAACTCCACCTCGCGCAGTCGGTTGATTTGCTCCCACGCCGTCATCACCTTGGTCTTCAACGTCGAGGTCAGTGCCTCGATCACGGCCAGCTCGTTGCGCAGCTCAACGTAGCCCTGCCACAGTGATCGTCCGGTTGACGGTGAAATCTCATTGCATTTGAAACGACTCATGTTTGTTTTGTTTCTGGCCAATCTTTCTAACTGGGTGGGACGGTAGATTTGTTGGTTTCTGAGAGCGGCTACATTTAAAGTATGGAATAGAAAACACAAAACCTAGTTAACTGACAAAAACCTCGTTAGTGCGTTTCTGTTCCTTTGACTGCTTACACAGCTCTTGCAAGTTAGTCGTTTAAATCGTTTAAGTGGCGATTTTTCAGTGGACCGTTAACAAACAGCAAACCTCTTTTGATCGGGTGTTGCCAAGCAAATATCAAGTTAACCGACTGTCAGGTTCATAACGGATCACTGGAAACCTGATATCCTCATAAAGTATCATCGCAGTAACCTTCTATCAACTGCGAACCACATTTCCCCGTAAACAAGGGTCAACACAATAGGGAACCTTCGTAAAAAAAGGCAGATTTTGGGTCTGAAGGGACGTTCTGTGTTTATCTTAAACGAGAAAACATGTGAATTTTCTCCAAATTTGAGTCTGAAACCGAGCCAATCGAAAAGCGTGCGTGTAATGACTTGACCTGGTCGTGGTTGAGGTCGTTGCCACGGCGACCGTCGCGCGTGCGCAGCGAGTCGCTCACGCGCGCCATCGGCATGTTGACCGTCTTCTCCAACATCCGGTCGGTCTCTGCCTTCTCGATCTGAAGAACCAATCAGAACAGAGACAGTGCCAAGTTATGCCCCGTTCTGCCTCGCTATACTTTGTTCAGCGAGAGAACGTACTTTTCCGGTAGAGGCGCCACCGGTCGTTTTGGGAGGGACACGCCGCCCAACTGTCATTTTACAAACACTATATATCAACTCCGCTGATGTCCACCGTCTTCGTTTTGCTCTAACGGTTTTGCCGTGCCAACATCTTTCGTTCTTCAAGCTATTTTGAAATATAACAAAAACTATTTGTAATGGATTTTGAATGCTAAGTAAAGGACAACTAAATTTCCCGACGTTTTGTAACATGTACTAGTTACTAAGTTACACTGTTACTAGTTGCTAAGGGTAAATCAAGTAGACATGAGTCTAAAAACCATCATATTTCAAGATTTTTTTACTAACTACCAAAAACTTGGTAATTCTTATTCCTATTATACCTATTAAGAAATCCAACCACTGAAATCATAACTGACATTTAATTCACGAGTTATTAGCAATACTGTGCATCAGTCTTTGGGCCTTCTCTCGCGGGCTATTCCCTCTCTTAGCTGCCTTCCAATTCAATTCATTCACCATTGCTTGATCAACGTACCGAAAGCTTCTCGATCTCCTGCCGCACACGACTCAGGCACGAGTCGAGCATGTCTCGCCACCGCTGCACCTCGGTGACACGATCGGCCAATCGCATCGTGTTGTGGTACGCGGCCCAGCGAGACTGCGCAGCCGCCTCGGAGCGCATCTGCATTGACTCATTGCGTAGTGCATATGCGTCCTTTTGCCGTGTCGACGCCGTCTGACCAATGAGAAGCAAGCAAAGTGACGTGTGGGATTGAAGTCAAAGGCACACTACGTTGGGTTAGGTGTCGGATAGGTTCTGTTTGGAAGAGAGATTGGTTGGATTGAAGTTAGTACAGCAACTTCACTCGCCTTGCTTATCAACCTCTCGACAGCATGGATTTGTGGAGGAATCCTGTTGTTCGAGTTGTACCGTCCTTCGGACGGGACGTTAAGCCGGTGGTCCCCTTGGTGCTATTCGACAGGAGTAGGCTACGTGCCGGCACCGGGTTTCCCCTCCTCCTTTCTAAGCTAGGTTACGTTCATCATCATCCTCATCATCATCCACTCATTCACCGACGCCATTAGACCAGTGCCGCATCGCCAGATATCAAAACAGTGCGTCGTTAAACACCACAAATAATAATAATAATAATAATGGCCATGATTAACTAAGGATTGATGTACCCTTCAACCAAAATTGTGGTAAACGTCTCGACTATCGCAGCTAGAGCTGGCCTGTCAGGTCGTACATAACCTCGAAAAGGACTGTCACCTGTCGCAACTCCCATAGCTGTCCGTGCCAGTCGGCCAACGAGACGTGCTCGCAAGGCTTCTCAAACGTCACGATCGACATTTCAATGCAGTTTCCAGGGTCGGGGTTAAAACTCTGAAGCCACGGAAATGGTGAATGGCTCAAAATGTCATTTATTGAGATTTACTGCATTGTTGGTTTGGGTCTCTGCAGCATTTCGTTTTGATTGTTGCCCTGACAATGTGGGTTCTTGTCGACAAAAGTTCAACGCTTGCAAATGCATCCTAATTGTAGGTGGTCAGAATATTTTAGACGTCAGATCTTTTCTAAAAACATTTCATACATTAATCAAACTTGATATGTTGTAACTTGACAAAAGTTCCAGGTTGCTTACTCAAATTTCCGTGCCTCTCCGATAAGATAAACAGAAAGCCACTTGGATTACTTCGCCCAAAAATCTGCGTTTGCTCTCACTGGGGTTCCCTATTTCAACAACCCAGTGACAATTAGTTTTATGAAATCTTCTCCCTAGTTCAGACAAGAGTCAACCATATTAATCCAATTCAACTCATCAACACCTCGTCCAGTTTTGATGAAATCTTATTTAAATTGCAAACGCTTGCAATGCGCGGGGTATTTTATTTTTATGAACACTATAACCATCTCAAAAATTGATTCCCAAACCGGGCATGACGGATCTCCAAGAAGTAGAACCAAGAGGCTGTGAATAATCACAGTCAAATACACTAAAATCGTCTCAAAAAGCCAGTGTCCAAGTAGCTCAATGGGTTGGAGCAACACCCGCAACAGGTGGAGATCAGGGTTCGACTTCCAGTTTGGGCATCAATTTTTGAGACGTTTATAATAATAAAATACCCCGTCCAGTTATCCTAGAATACAAGTCCATGGAGGTAGTCCTTGGAGCAAAACCAAATTGACCAAAATTTTTATTATTATTATTGTTGTTTATTGATCCACAACGGAGGCAAGTCCACAAGTGTGATTAGAACTATTAGAAAAATGCAGGGCATAAAAAACAGAACAGGACAAAAAAAAATGTAACATAGAAACACGAACGATTAAAAACATGGTTTATTTACAAACCTAAGCTTAAATAAGACGTATCCTGGTACTGTACGTTGTTTTCCTGACGCGTTCGGTCGTTTTGTGTTGTTTCAGGTGAGCCACCACCCACCCGTGAGCGCGTGCCATGCCGAGAGCAAGAACTTTGTCTTCTGGCAAGACGTTCGCATCAAGACCAAGTTCTGGGGCAAGTCCATGGAGTTCCAGCCGACTGGTAAGACATCGCCTTGGTACTCTGTGTTTCTTGATATCTTGGCTACAGTATTTAACGGCAAATAGACCTGAGCTATTCAAATTGCCTTTTATATACATACTGAGTCAGTGTACCTACTCTTTAGTTAAGCTAGAATTTTTGTTTTGTTTATAAACTGCGTTTGATTGATTATCCTGATAGTTTTGACAGAACCTGGCCCTAGAACGGTGATTCGTAATCCTGGTATTACTGTCAGTAGCACCGTGCTAACTAGCACCACCATAGCACCAAGCAGTAACCCCGACCTAGAGCGGTGATTCGTAGCCCTGGTATTACTGTCAGTAGCACCGTGCTAACTAGCACCACCAAAGCACCAAGCAGTAACCCCAACCTAGAGCGGTGATTTGTTACCCTGGTATTACTGTCAGTAGCACCGTGCTAACTAGCACCACTATAGCACCAAGCAGTAACCCTGACCTAGAGCGGTGATTTGTAACCCTGGTATTACTGTCAGTAGCACCATGCTAACTAGCACCACCATAGCACCAAGGGGTAACCCCAACCTAGAGCGGTGATTTGTTACCCTGGTTTACTGTCAGTAGCACCGTGCTAACTAGCACCACCATAGTACCAAGCAGTAACCCCAACCTAGAGCAGTGATTTGTTACCCTGGTATTACTGTCAGTAGCACCGTGCTAACTAGCACCACCATAGTACCAAGCAGTATTTGTATTTGTATTTGTATTTGTATTTTGTTTTATTTCCTTTTTGATCACATACATGATATTGGACACGTCAGTTAAACAATGCAATATATTTACAATATACAATGAATACAATGTGCAGTTTGAACACAACAGTCAAAGCTTGTAAAATTCATCCACCTTGTAAAAGCTTTTTTCTAAAAGAAAAGATTTAAGGTTTTGTTTAAAACTAGTTGTGTTATTTTTAATATTGATGGGCAATGCGCTATACAATTTTATACCCGCGTACAGTGGCGACCTTGTGTAGTACTTATGCCTATGCATCTTTGTTTTTGGGTTTTGTTTTGTTCTTGTGTCATGTGAGTGTGTTAATTCCCCCTTGTGTGCATTTGTTTTTACAACATACATTATCACCTGATAAATATAAATACATGCTAAAGTCATTATGTTAAAACGTTGAAATAAAGTCTTGCATGAATCTTTTATGTAGACCTCAGCTGTTGGATTTCTGCTCGCTTTGGCCATATACCGAACAGCTCTTTTTTGCAGTTTAAATAGTCTTTGGGTTTTTGAGTGGTTGCCCCAGAGTATGATTCCGTAACTAAGTTTTGCTTGTATGTAAGCATGGTATACTAGCTTACTTGCTGCTAGTCCGGCCACCTCCATTAGTCTTTTTAGCAATAGACAACTTGACGCAATTTGTTTGCTTATTGTGTCGATGTGTGTGCACCAGTCAGTACCGTCACCGAGGTGAAGACCAAGAAACTTCGTATTCGTTTGTAGCGCGATACTTTTCCCGTGTAGTTTAATGTAAGGGCTTGTGTCAGTCTTTTCCTTGGCCGTGTATCTCATGCAAGTTGTTTTCGCGTCATTCAAGAAGATGTCATTTTGGTTGCACCAATTATCTAGAGCGCTTACTGCCTTGTTTGCTTGTTCTATTAAGATTCTCTGGTCCGGGTTAGATAGAAAGTGAGTGGTGTCGTCCGCGAAGAGTGTCAGTTCTCCCTGTTCTACACTTTCGGGAAGGTCATTTGTAAATAAAATGAACAGCAAAGGCGATAAAACCGACCCCTGGGGGATTCCGATGTTAGTTGTAGTTTCTTGAGATATGTAAGTTCTTCCATTACTGTATATATGTACCGATTGTCTTCTATTTTTTAAGTATGATTCTATCCATTTGTTTCCTATCCCAGCTATCCCAAGCCTTTCTAGTTTTGAAAGCAGCCGCCTGTGGGAGATTAAATCGAATGCTTTTTTAAAGTCATAAAATATTCCAATCGCTGGTTTGTGGTTGTCACGTGCTTCTAGTATGTTATTTACAAATCCTGCTACCGCCGTCGTTGTGGATTTTCCTCTTGTAAATCCATGTTGGTTACTACTTAGCAGCTCATATTGAGTGGTAAAATTTTCCAGCCTTTTATACATCGCAGTTTCAAATATTTTAGCAAAAGTGGAGAGTAAGGCTATTGGCCTATAATTACCGATTTCCTCATTGTCCCCCTTTTTATATATGGGAATGATTTTTGCCTCTTTCAATTTGGTTGGGAAGCATCCTTCCGTGAATGATGCATTAATAATGTGTGAGAGCGGTCCCATTATGTTTGTACCTATGCTTTTGACGATGTTGCCAGGTATGTCATCATAACCGGTTGATCGTTTTTTGCCTATTTTGTTGATTATTTCTAGAAATTCTTTTGCTTCAATTGGCTTAAGGAATATTACTTTATTACAACGTTTGCTACCTTTAACTTCCTGTAATTTCTCTTTCGTCAAGTTTTTTGTCAGGTCGTTTACGGTTTTATCGAAATAGATATTGAATAATTCTGCAATTTCCTGATGTGATGTTATTTCAGTTTCCTTAATCTTTAGCGAGATATCCTTCCTAGCGTTGCCCTTGCTATTTATTTTTGAATTTATTATATGCCATGCAGCTTTGCATTTGTTCGGTGCATTGGTTACTATGTTGTTATTATGGGTTCTTTCTGCTTTCTTACATGCTTGTCTGTATTTCCGTTTGGAGTCTTGATATTTTCTGTTACCTACCTCACTTATTTTTGAGTAGTTATAGTCTGATTGTACGTTGTTTGCTAGTGTTTGCAGTTCTGGTGTATACCATGGTCTCTTTGGCCCATTTCCCAATTTAGGTTTTATTTTGTGTAGACCTAGTGGGAATGCTTTATTAAAATACTTGTTGAAAATTTCCGTAAATTCTTCAAACATATCATCTACTTTTTCGTGTTGGTAGACGGTAGTCCAACTTTCCTCCCTTATGAGTGCTTTAAAGAGCTCCCTGTTTTTTGTGTTAAATATACGTTTTGTTACAATTGGTGCTTCTTCGTGTGGCCTCTCGCTATTCCATAAAACTATTTGTGTGTGGTGGTCTGCTACATGCAGATTTATGTTTTCTATTCTAAAGATGTTGTCGTTGTCAGTGAAGATGTTGTCAATGCATGTACTTGTGGTTTGGGTCACTCTTGTCGAATCTTTTATACATAGTTTTAAGTTAAAGGTTGCAAATATATTTATAATATCATCTTTCTCTGTGTTTGATGTTTTGGCATTAAAATCGATATTGAAGTCCCCACATACTGTGATGGTACCTGTTCTATTAGTAATTAAATCTAACACTGTGGATAAAATTTCAATAAATATTTTTATATCTCCTGCCGGTGACCTATATATACACAGTACAAAGTGTTTACCATTAGGCTCATTGCCCTCAAGGGCAGCGAGTTCACAGTCAGTAACCCCAACCTAGAGCGGTGATTCGTTACCCTGGTAGTACTGTCAGTAGCACCATGCTAACTAGCACCACCATAGCACCAAGCAGTAACCCAGACCTAGAGCGGTGATTCGTAACCCTGGTATTTATATCTGTAGCACCGTGCTAACTAGCACCACCATAGCACCAAGCAGTAACCCCAACCTAGAGCGGTGATTCGTTACCCTGGTATTACTGTCAGTAGCACCGTGCTAACTAGCACCACCATAGCACCAAGCAGTAACCCCAACCTAGAGCGGTGATTCGTAACCCTGGTATTCCTGTCAGTAGCACCGTGCTAACTAGCACCACCATAGCACCAAGCAGTAACCCCAACCTAGAGCGGTGATTCGTAACCCTGGTATTCCTGTCAGTAGCACCGTGCTAACTAGCACCACCATAGCACCAAGCAGTAACCCCGACATAGAGCGACTACGTTTTCCAGTAACTGTGGCTTCAGTAACACTTCTTGCAATTGGTTACTCTGCCCTCATTGCACTGTGATTGATTTTTCGTGTTTTTGTTTTACTATGTTTACGCCATTTCTAAATAATTATCGATCCCTAAAACATTTATATAACACATATAATAACTTGTGTAAGTAACACTCTTTATAAAGTGTCAGTTTGTGATTTGATTTGTTCATCATTCAACGTCTCGTGTGTTCCAGGCACGGTGAGTGTTCTGCTGCCGAAACACTCTGAGGTTTATCACTGGAACAAGGTGACCACGTGCGTGCACAACCTGTTCAGTGGTCAGCGATGGGTCGACCAGTACGGTGAGCTGCGGCTCACGTGCGGGAATCTAACCTGCAAACTCAGCTTTCTCAAGGTGAGCTATACATGCCTTGCACTCCTCCTTCAAGAACTCGTGGCCTGGACTTCATTCCCCTGTGAAAAATATGAGTTTGCATGTCCCGGGCATGTCCCGGTACTTCAGTAAACGTTCCAGAGCTAATTTTAAATGTTTAACTTGTGGTAACGGTTTTACCCACCCGAAAGCGCTTGTGACCGTCCACTTTATCAAATCTTGACCGTAAAATAATAACCACTCAAAATACCAATACAAGTATATCAATCGATGAGGTTAGCATTATAAAAAATTAATTACGAGTAAACCAGTTTCTAGCGCGAGTAATCTGCGAGCAATAACAAAATGAAATTTAAAAAATGGCAGTGAATCTTTTCTCTAGGCGACTAAGGTTTTTGTCGTTTTAGTAGTTACCGGCCAGAAAATTTCGCGAAAACAGCTTAAAATAAGCGCAAAGACTCTGACTTAAGCTGTAGTATACGAAATGTCTCAACGTTCCGTCGTTGCTTTCCAGGCATCTTATTGGTCCGCCAAACGCCACGAAGTCGTCGGCTCTGTTTCGGACGGCAGCGGCCGAGTCTTGCAGCACATCAGCGGCAAGTGGAGCGAGGCGATCTACGCCGGCAAACCGCCGCACGCCAAGTGCGTCTGGAGACCGGGTGAGTAACGGGACCGTGGCTCAGAGATCGTTGGGTTTGATAACTTAGTGTTTCCGAGGAAATTACACCGAGGAAATTACACTTTTCATACAATCTTACAGTTTTTGTGATACAACTTTAGCCATCCGATATTATGGAGTTGATTATCACTCCAGCCATCCACAGTTCACAACTATACCATTGCACAGCAGGAATCCAAATGCAGCGATTTGCAATTAAAACCTTGGCCATTGCAGCATTGACACTTGTTTTCGTATTTTACTTGTTTATCTGATACCTGACAGCTTTTGCAACATATTTTATGCATTTAGATGTTACTTTTTTCATCAAATAATAGAACTAAATGGTTTGCACCGTGTACCATATCGACCACATCTCGGTTTTAATCAACAAATGGCTGGACAGCATCTCAATTAATGATTTGCATCGACGAAATGTGATGTGTAATGGGGAAGAAGAAAGAAGGAACGCACCATACCGAGGCTAAAGAAGTTGGTTGCTATAGATGCAGAAAATTGTATGACATTTTTGGTGCGTCGCCTTGAGAGCAGTAGAAGCGAATCAGTAACGTTTACTTCCTTCGTGTGCACAGGTCCTATGCCTCCTGACCACGAGCTGTACTACGGCTTCACTCAGTTCGCGACGGAGCTCAACGAGATCGAAGCCGACTCCGCTAAGCTCCTGCCGCGGACTGACTCGCGGTTTCGCCCCGATCAACGGTAAGTTGGTGGCCTTCACGGGTGCGTGGACCTTCTTGACTTTCTTAACCAATTATATTTTACGGAAAAACAAAACATCATTAACTTTTTGCATAATTAATGTAAAATTACCCCTTTAACTACTTGGTTTGGTACCGTAAAAATGTAACTTATTGTGGGGTAATATTGTAGAGAAAATACTGGTTAGTTTAGTTTTAAAATAATTGACTTTGATTATTGTTGGTAAACAAATTATAGATGCTTTGACGTAGCAAGTTTTTAATTTAGTTATCATAGAGTAAGTCAGCAGCATTCATCCTTGATAAAGAGACAGTCATAAGTTACAATATGTCAGGGAAATTTAATTGCTTTTACCTGTCTTCAAAAATTGAGTTTGAAATTGTTGTTTTAACGAGTGCTACGGTCAGATAATAGGTCTTGTCATTGTTCCCACAGGCTTCTTGAAGAAGGACAGCTGTCAGCAGCTGAGACGCTCAAGATGTCGCTAGAACAAAGCCAGCGTGAGCGGCGCAAACAGTACGAGCAGGTTGGCACGACCCACGCGCCAAGGTGGTTCCGGTGAGAACAATTTCCTGGAATTTCGGGAACTTTCACTTTGCTTCAACTTTTACCAAAATTTTGACTACCAATGATGACCCAAGGTGCTATTTGATCGCACTTAGACCTTCAACAATCGAAAGTGTTAGATTTGTGAAAAAACTAAACAAAACCAAGATCATACTTGAAACAGCAAAATTATAAGTTATAACCGAAAAAGATCAAAATAAAAATTGCATCCATCAAAATAATTTAATCTGGGTCAAATAGAGCCACTTTTTTAAAGTGTTCTATTGAAGTGTAGATTGCTCGAACACAAAATCAACATTTTTAAAGAATTAAAGAGCAAGTTCCAATGACCATTGCCATATAAAAAGGCCAGAGCCTACTATTTGTGATGTTTAATTTTGTAATGGAAATGAGAAATACTCTCTGCATTCATTGCAACCAGCTTTTTCAACTTAGGAGTGTTGTGTTCCTTCTTTAGACACCAGACTTTTAACTAACCCACTATCAAAATTGCTAGGGTAATTTTAATCCAAAAAAACGTATAATTTTCAAAAGACGTTTGCACTCAATCAGCATTTCCTCAAACACCGTCGTCAGAATACCTGACTCAGTGACCTGCTAGCCACGTCCTTCATTGCTAGCCACATCACACTTTGTTAGCCTCATTCTCGATGTTCCAGGAGAACGTCGAATGACGCATGGGAGTCCACCGGGCAGTACTGGGAGACCCGGAAGTCGCCCGGATTCGGCAGCCTGTCGCTTGACGCCCTCTGGTGACCTGCAACCGAAACCAGCCAAAGCCCCGCCCCAAATTCTACGTCCCCTTGTCTCCGCCTTTCAGTCCGCTGATTCGAATAACTTCGATCGCATCCAGCGGATTCTTTCAAGGCTGTAGTAACCCCCGTTCCAGGCATTTAATCGCGATAGCTTTGTTCTCGCTGTGCTTAGACCGGCCGGTATAAAGACGAGGTCTGTGTTTTGATTCCACAAATCTTTGTGATCTTGCTTTGAAGGAATCTAAAGCAAATACTAGAAAATGGGAAGTTTCGCATCAACATTTTGGTTGCTTACAGGAGCTCACTGGTTTGCGGTGATACATACCAGCCGAATTATTTCTGGTAGGAATTACCTTTTCTTAAGGTACAGTCGTTACGGCTAAGTGTTATTACGGAATATATTCAAGGAAGTTTTTATGCTGTCACAGTGAATGCCGTGAGTTTCTGAACGTGATCACAAAAATGTATTTTCCAGAGTCGAATAGAACGTAAAAAATACCATTCAGTCCATCCTTTTAGAGAAGAAACCTGAACTAAGCTCTCATATGAATTTTTTTCACTGCTCTTATGGAAAAAATGAGCCTAAGAGGTCTTTGAAATAGTTCGTATTCAGCGTCCCATCGCTAATGTTAAACATTTAAGAGCCTCCAACACATGGTAACGGTGGTGGCCACCCGATGGCACGTTCGGTTGTCCTTTTCAACAAACCTCTACAATTAGTTGATTACGACACAAAATATCTAAACATGTACATCAATCATTGGAGTAAGCATTAATCAAAATTAATTGAATATTAACCAATCTCAAATGGGAGTAATCTGCGAGTTTTAACGAAATGACATTTCTTTATGCTCGAGAAGATGTCGACTCCAACTCTGGGCAACTTTTGTTTTTGCTAGATGTCAGTGATTTGGTGCAATATATGCTACAACAGTTAACGCAGTGGCTCTGTGACTTGTTGGAAATCCAACGGTATCGTCTCTCATGGGATGGACTGTAGGCCAGTGAAAATTGTTAGTATATCGACTCAGGCAAAATTGATGTAGCGATTTTGTCCTTTACTTAGACTCAATAATAATGGTGCGCTGTTTTGGTTAGCTTCCCCGACGACGGCCCGTTAGCGCTAAACGGCCCGTGAGTCGGTTGTCTGGTTGTGTTGCTAGGGGTAACCATGCCCCGACAATCATAGAATAGTCGAGCCCTCGGTGATAACCGGGAAAGTTTGCAAATGTTTTCCCGGCTGCACCGGCTGCACCGGCTCGAAGTCGTTGCCGCTACTTTTAGGTGTGACGATCGGGCGATGAAATGCGCCCGGCCATTCTACAAAGTGTAATTCAATTACTAATCTTAGGCGGCTCTTTAACGCCGCGTGTTAATTGTTATAATCGCGTGTGAGTGGACTCATTGCACGCGAGAAGGTAGGGAGAGATGCCACTTGGGAGGTTTTCTTCAAGGTAAACAACAGGCAGCAATTTTCCTTTAAACTTATATCAATTTTGATATAAATTACTCAAAAGTTCAATTGGGTTCATTTACCCCTTTTTCAGGCAAAATGAGAGAGCAAACCCAACGAGTTAACCCAACTAGCCTGGGGTCATGAACATAGGGAAAAAAAGTAATACTCAGTTAATTAGCCAAATAAATGTTTAATAGTTTAAAAGAAGGTAATACCACAAATACTAAAAAGAAAAGATGGTACTTTATTTATAAATTTGTTGTAGTTCAAAGAAAATAGTGCCAGTCCTTACCGCATTTCTTAATCATAAATCGATACTGTTTGAATCGAACTCTTTGCTAAAATTTTTATTATCCGTGTTTTACTTGTGAAAATGTTTTGACCTGCGTTAAATCGATCCTGCCAATCTTGTCAAAGTGGATTTGGTACTAGTTGCCTACTTGCGTGCAAAGAGTCCACTGCCTAGGCTAAGTGTTTCGAAGAGACAGAGAATTTATCGAGTGTTTTAACAAAGCTCCAATGTTAGTGATGTGCGCCGATGCCAAGCAGGTATCGTTTGGCCGATTCGCGGTCAGACGAACGATTTCAAAACGTTTCCGTTTGCTAAACATCTTGGCAAGCCACGTTGCCCCCTAAGAAAAGGAAATTCGTGCGATCGTACTTAAAAACGCAAGATTTGCATGTCGATCACTTTTTAACAGATTTAAAATGTTACATAATTGGCGTGATGGTTCCAAAATTTGAGGCAACTTTGCAATTCACAGGTTTAAGTTATTCAGTGGCCTATGCCATTTTAACTGAAACTTTTCAGTTGTTATGAAAAGTGATTCTTTATAGATTTATCTTCTCGGTCTAATCTAGCCGTCAACAAATGTCAACTTAACTCAAATGCCGACTCTTTTTCTTCTGGTGTCTTTTAATACCTTTGCTTTGAATTGTTTGCCCAGCAGAAACTGTACAGATTTTTTTTTGTTAACCGACCATAGGTATTATTTCTAAGAATTGTTGCAATGTAGAGTTAACCTACAAGAGCAGGCTCAAGTAACGTTACTGTATTCATCATCGAAAGTCTTGCACTACAACGACGTTTCAACGTCGCCTAGAAGTAGAAATGTGTCGGCACTCTGCGTAGGAAATTCGCGGCGATATTTACCGCACTTACGTCGCTTTCATTCCTTTCCCGAAACTATAACTATGTACTTAACCTACGCTAACTCTTTAACGTAACGAGCATTCCAGCGGAAAGCTCCTCTTGCCATGTCCGAGCGTCCTTACTTAACCTCTATGCCTAGCAATTTCCGATCGGTCGCACTTCTTCGCGCCGAATCTTTCCCGACGTTTAAATAAACAAGGTTACAGCAAATTTAAGTCGAGTGATTTTTAGCCTAGCCCAACAATCCCAATCCTGATTCCTGTTACTTAAGAAATTCAGCTGAGTGAAGTGGCTGTGGGAGGATCTCTTAGCAACTTGCTTTTGCAATCAATAAATGAGCTCATAGGTTTATTCATCGATGCTTTCACCTTAGAGCTTTCACCCTTGATAAAGTAATTGGTACCGTTGAGTGTATATGTGCATATAGTTGGAATGTGTAATGAAATGTTGGGAAAACATTTATGGTAAGTTGACAGCAAAGCGGAGTGCCGCCAGTTCTAGCCATGGTCAGAGTTGTATCGCGTTGACTTTACGTAAAACGACAAATAGTTAATGACACTCGTAAACAGCACAATTAAAATTGCGTTTGCAAAGTCCTGGTTCATGCGATGAGTCTGATGGATCTCCAAGGAGTAGAACGTCTTATGGGTTTCAAAGCAGGGGTTCGTGCTAACCCGTGCATCCAACATCCCGCATTGTTTGTGTGTAGCAAGGGTTGCCTACCGCCTTGTTATTTTTTGAGTTCTGGGGCCGGATAGGAATAATAGCAAAAATAAAAAAAAACATGCACATTATTTGAAATCTAATTTAAGTTGCAAACGCTTGAAATGCACGGGGTATTTTATTACTATGAACACTATAACCGTCTCAAAAATTAATGTCCAAAACGGGGCCTCGATCCCAGTCTCCTCCTATCATGGTGTTGCTCTAACCCCACTGAGCTACTGGGATACATTCTTTTTGAGACGATTTTTGTGTATTTGATGAGAATTACGGATCTCCAAAGAGTAGAACAACAGTAAAACCTAGAAGATCTAATTACGTTTTGTCTCGGCTGTTCAGAAAAACCCATCGACAAATTCAGTCAAAAATAATCTGTCAAAAAAATATTTTTCGGCTACCAAAAATAGGTACACAAAATCGATTTTCTTTCGGGTCTAAAAAAAACAAAACTCGATGCTTGAAAGAACTCCCACCTCAACAGCTCGCTTCATAATGTTTTCTAAACAATGAATGAACGCCGACCTTTGTTTTCCCCGTGAGTAACCGCGATAAAGTCGCAGAGCGGCACAGGCTAAATGTTAACATAACAAAAACCACCAACAAACGCTTGCACAAAATGAAAAATGTTGCTGATTGTAATTATGACTAACTGACATCGAGAATCATTCACGGTCACAGTCTGTAATGCCTATTATTATCATCGCAAATCAGGTATTTTGTGATGCAACTGCACTAGTGCCCTGTGGATATTGCGTCCAGCATTCCTGCGATCAGAGGAAAGGAAATAAGAATATGAAGTCAACAAACACAACCGATACTCTAGGCTCAGTTTTCTGCTAGTTTCTTAATTACCAGTCGAGTCTGTTTACAATGGAATATTATGTTGGAGAGATCGCATACCCGCTTGTTTACCATTTGTTTTAATTACTTCATAAACCATGAAACCCAAGCTGGGTAATAAAATGAAACATCGTCAGTCATCTACTGGATAGGTCAGATTTGCAACTACTGAGACGTTCGTTTCAAACCCCCAATGAACAGGTTTTTGTTTATTATTTGAGGGAAATTATTGCGGAATGAGGATGCCAATTGGGAAAAATAAGCAAAAATGTTGTAAGAATAGTTGATTAATTTATGAGATTTTGTGGCTGAAAATGCATAAGTAAGACGGTAGGTTAGGACTACAATAATACTAATAATACTAATAATAAATGTGTACTTTGTGATGCAGCAAATGTGTGCTGTATTGATATATCACTGCATTATATCAACCTTGATCTCAGGACAATAAAAATGTATTATTATTACTATTATTACCTACATAACTTAACTGGAATACAAAAAACTGAAGCGAAAGGCAACAGAAAGGATTGGGCTGCGCACGCAGCTGCCGTGAGTGTTGTGAGTGATTGGAGTATGTGATATGAGTGATATGACCCCCTTGCGTGAGTGATTTTGGTCCCGGGAAAAATATATAGTTGAGATCTTCTACACAGTTTTCTTCCGTAGCACTTTTATCAAATTTACCTCTTATTTCCTCCATTCGATTCCACATTCAATTTTGTATAAGAATGAACCAGGTGAAAAATTGCCAATAGTCGCAGGCTAGGCGACAAATTGCTAGGAATGCTTTGAAACGTAACAAAGAAAAGTGTTAATTTGCCGTTTTATCGCATAACACACATTCAAATTGCAATTTTCACAGGAAACACGTTGAGTATGAAATACCTATTGCAAAATGTATACGGCATTATCGAAAATTTAAAATTTTTCCACGGCTTCTTACGTCTATGAAAAAGGATTGTCAGTTGTTTTTTTTTACAATCTGTCACTGGAAATCAAGTTTTGTCGAAATAACCTGTAACAAATCTAATTTAATGATTAAATAATCAAGAAAGTATACACCGATTGTACTTGGACGTACGCACGCATACTACACCGCGGAAAATACACGGTGATTCTAGACATTTTTGGCCGTATTATTTCCAAAAAATTCTGAGGTCTTCTACCAAATTCACTGATGATTCTTTGTGGAACTTGTGGGTGAAGGAAACAATTTTTTTGCCAAAAATGTAAAAGAGAGATTCCCGAGGATGTACGGAAACTTTAAATGTCTTTGATTTCGGGACACAAATTTCCCCAAGCGATATTCAAATGTTTGGTTCTACTTCCTTTAGTTCTCATAGCAATATTACTTCTTGTATATGCTGTCGGCAGACTTGCTCAGTTTTAGGGGAACCTTTTATTACACTACAGGTCACTCGGAGGTTGACTTAAGATGAATATTCGTCCTGAACTCTGTGTCGGTGCATAGCAGCCGAGTTACACTATAGAAGCTTGTGTCAGCTAGTGATAGCCAAAGAAAGAAACCAATTGGGAAACATTAGGTAAAAATGAGAAGGTATCGTTTCTGTGGAAGGTGAACGCAGCTTGAAAGAGTGAATTTATTTTTATGTACACGTATATTATGCAACTTAAAATATACTAGGGCTTTGCGAACGCAATTGAGTTGGGTTGTAAAATGAGCATAGTAATATTCTACCAATTACAGCCAAAATTGACAAAATATATCGAACAATTTCGGCGGTACGACATCCTAACGGTTATACAAAATCTGGAAATGGTCGTAAAAATTGAATAGTTTCCAAACTGTTACGCCGATTTTGTTGAAAAATGCAGTGAGTCTAAGCGAAGAACACAAAAATGTGCTCTGCAAATTTCATTAAAATCGGAGCAGCCGATTGGCCACTAGATTGCGAAGAAAAACACGGAAAAACGCGAAAAGAAACACACACACAAGTGATTTTATTTTGGGGTAATTGAAATTGAAGATTTCGCTCCGCTCTCTTCGCTCGCTACGCTCATCAATAAAGTTGCAAGAAAATTAGCCTAATTCTTATCTCTATCTGCAGTGTAACTACAATAATCTGCAATACCTTTACCTGTAACTCGATTTGTTAAAAAGTGCACCGTTGCCAAGGCCCAATTGATGTGTGTTATCACCATGGCAACAACCCCTGAAAATCTAGAAACACCGTCTGTGATTGGCTGATCACTAGTTAACTCCGGGGTTAAACTTAAACTCTGTTTTGTGGATCCGGCCCAAGAGTGGCTAATAAAAGACGAAATATGCATTAATTCATTCACCGACTTAATTTCGGACCTCCTCCCCTCGCTCCACCACTGGAAGGGGAAGGCTCTGTATCGAGGAGACGGGACGCCTCTGTCCCTTCCCCTCAAGCACTCGCGAGTCAGTACGTAGCGCGTCGATTTGTAAGTAACACGTGCCCATCTGTTGCTCCCCGTGCGTGAAAATCAGTGCGTGCGTGTGACAAGCGTGCCTCGCGAATGCCGGCTGTCAACCGACAGGCAGTTGTTTGTGTTTGTGACACCCTTCCACGGCGATAGCAACAGGTAGGGAAACTTCCTTGTATCGCGTTGAGTTGTGTTAGGTTAGGTTCGACGATCGGCTTGCCAGACGTTCGCTTTATGCTAACAAAAATGTATCCAAACATATTTTTAATCAAACGCTGTTTATCCTTGTTGACGGACCCAGAAAAGTTGAAATTCAATTTCAATTTTTGAACGCAAGGTCGAGGTTTTGATTCCAGGTGTATTAGAGCCCGTCGATCGAAGTTTCCTGGATAATTACGAGAAAAACCTGTTTGCAACTCATTTGTTTCATGGTCCAAGCAATCAAATCTAATGTCCATCTCTCAATTACCCGGTCTTGTTGCAAATTCTTCGTGCCAACATGATAATCATCCACCGACTCACTTACCGACTAGCCTAATCTTAAGACTATAATGAAGCAGGACCCGTCGTCAGAAATGCACCAATGGCTACGTTATGGCAACGTCTACTCCAACCTATTGCCTAGTACAGTGCCTAGCCTAGTGTTCTTATGGGCTACTAATAAGTAGTAACTCAATCAGGTTATCACTGCCAGCTAGAGCACGCGAGGAAGAAACGCGTGCAATTATTTCGTAATGGCGGCTGTCGGCAGTTTGCCTTGTTTTTTTGCTTGTTTTAAGCAATGGCATTAGCAGGGCGAGGATTATAGACTAGGATTATGGGGTACGGCAAAGACCGAAGAGAGGAAGATAACGAATTCTTTAAATATTAGCCTTAGCTTAGCTGATAATCTCTCTTCTCGCCGTGAAAACGAGGAGAGGATTGGGATGATCCAAGGGCATGCCATGCAGCTAAACCAAGAAAGTTGGCACAACTGTCAACAGTTTTCGGTACTTTTCTCTTAGATCGGCGTCATGTTGCATTTTTCTTACTTGTGCAGGTAAACTAATGCCACTCACTTATTTTTCTGCTCCTAGTGCGCGGGTTGAAAGTTTTAAGTGTTTTGCTCGTTGTGAAACTTTGGCGTTGAATTCCCAAGTACGTCTTGCCTAGACCCAATCGGTGTAGGGAATGTATTTTCAAGTTTTTCACTCAATTTTGAAGCAAATTCAAATGCGTACCTCGATAAGATTAACACAGAACGCCCTTTGGATCTCTTTGCCCCCAAAATCTGCATTCTTCTGCAGAATGCATTCTGCTCGTAATTTTATATTTACAATATTAATGCATTTAATGTATGTCTGTAAACCAGCATCTTTGTATGTTTTATGGTAAAATGACAATAAACTACTACTCTACTCTACTCTTTCTCTAACCGAGATTCCCTATTGGTTTCATTCTATAGTCTATCCCATGAGAGAAGATGTCTCATTTTAGCCCTATGTATGACTTATTCCATTAGCTCTAAGGATCAAGGGGCTTTGCTTGTTTCTACTTGTTTCTGTTACTTGTTTTTTGTACTTTCTCCCAAAAGAACCGTTTCATCTTTTCCATCTTTTCCTTACCTCGGCAAGTTACGTTTATATATCCTCTAGACACATGCAAAATGTCAGTGAATCTGCACATAATGTTAGGTATTTTAGTCGGTTACTTTCAGGATGAAATCAAATGCAGGCAGGACGTATCTATATCTGGTTGAAATCCATTCAGAATTTTACCAAAGGCAAGACTTGTCTATTTCTGGCGTCTTCTCCCACCGAGTCTTGTCCCGACTCGCGAATACAATTCTCGCTAAGTCGATCGCGTATCTTAGATGCACTCAAACGGGCCTTGCTCTTCGACAGATCGTACCTACTGTCGGTACATAGAAGGCCGTGACATGTTTCGCGGTGTCGACCTCGCCTTTGCCTCGCCGCGAGCGCGGTGACAGTAGTGTGATGAGGAAACGTTTGTCTAGGAAGAGATTGCAAGATAGAAGACGATCGCTCACGACCCACGCGACGTGGGGATCGGACAAGATGCTAGCTCATGATTTATGGATTAGAAGATGCCCAGTACAAAACAATACAAATTGATAAAATTTATTTGCAATGATTTCTCTTTTTATGGTACTTTTATAAAGGATTCACTGGGTTAACTATTTGAAATCTAAATTTCATATTGTTATTGATTTATTATACGAGGCTATGTGTGGAGATACGATCTATGTCGCCGGGGACAAGCTAGGAAGGAAACAAAACATAATCTCTTAAAAAACCACGGTCTTCTGATGATAGCCAATGTAGTTTTGCGAACCTTTTTTTGTTTTGTGTCTCTGTTTCGTTTGTTTTTCAGCTTTCTTATTTGCAATTTAGAGAGAAAATCGCACGTCTTTCTTTTCATCTGACAAGTATTTATTTGTTTATGCTACGAACAAATACAATTTAGATTTGTGAGCCTTTTATTATGGCTACTAACTGCAATGGCTATCGTCTTTATTATTAACTGGTCGTGATACGTATATGGCTAGAGTTAGGCTGAAGAACCATCCATCTACAAACAATCTTGCCACTGGACATCCAACAAGGAAACTGGCAGCTTGACGTAGACATAATAAACTGTATGGCGAGCCGAATGTTTGATTGACGAATCAATACACCATAACAACGGAAATTGTAGACAAGATTTGATTGATTGGCATGGCTTTGTTGCCTTTGCGGTACCTTGTGAAAGATTAAGTTGCAACTGTTGAAGATTTCTAGCTGGCAATAAGGAAAAACAATATATTTCAACTGCAAATGAAGACTTGATTACGGGCCAAGATGGCATAAAATTATAGGTTATACACACCGTTTTTACAGCATTGAAGATTGCTGGAAAGATAATCGTATGGAATGCACGTGAGTGACTTTAACATTTCTTGAAATTATATTTAACATCCATAAAGTTTTAAGTAATTCACGATACTCAATGCTTGCTAAACCATTTCAATGTATTGCCAAAGTGTATTTGAATTGAGTAGGACATGATGGGTCTTCAGCCCTCGAGAAAACGGGCCCCATCACTCGCTTGACCACAAGATAAAGTCGAGTTGACTCTGACCACTGCCTGCTAGATCTGATAACTTTCCGGGGCTGGTTACCACGGTCACCATGGGTTACGTTTGTTTTCCTCGCTGTATGGTATTATGACTCATACCCGTGCAAGGGTGCTTTCGCTAACCATAACGTAACAAAACACGACGACGGGCACGGACATCTGGTATCGCTTGGCATCGCATTCCAGACCAACATGTCGCTGCTTGTCACCAAGCTACGCTGCATTTCACGGTGAGATTCACGAAAGATAGCAAGCGTCGCTACCTACTCTTGGTGACCGTGACAATGAGATTCAAAAAAGCGCGCAGATGAGCTTCAATGAGTGGGTATACAACTTTTTTAAGCTCTAGACTTGTGTTTACCAGCATTGGGTGCTCTTTGAACATCAAAGTCCGTCTCTTTCTCAGAGTGGATTAGAGTCTAGATTCTAGAGCCGACGTTTTTTTTTAAATATTGTCGATTTTCGCAATTTTGCACATGCCGGCTCCCCTTGGCAACGGCTGTCAACTCATTCACGGCCAGCTGGTTCGACTTGCAGATTCTCAGCACGCCGTGCCAATGATTCCGTCCGTCGAGCATTCGCGAGTAAATCATAAACTAAATGGGCAAACAACGCCGAGCACTGCAACTGTGTTCCAACGCGCTTATGGCCAGTAAATCATTTGCGCAGTCGCAAGCGGAGTTCTTGACAAGTACATGCCGAACATTGTCCATAAGACATCAAGAATCCGGCAAGTCAAGGGATTAGTACTAAGCCCCGTGGATTGCGTGATGCTAACATAGATCGTAAGAGACTCACTTCATGGGGGCCGGGTTTTTTTTGCCGGCATTCTTCTGGTTCGAATGTCGGCGCTGTGAAGGGATTGGCAAAGAATTTACGCGCGGCGTTGTCAAGGTTTGTTGTGTCGCAGGCCGGTTGTCTGTTGCCTTAGTGACTAGCAAGATAACAGACTGTTACGGTTTTAACGGACGTTTGAATATTCGTGCCGTGATTTTTAGGGGACCTTTGTGCTGCTGGATAGGAAGCGTGCGGCGGCGGGTTCACCCCACTTATCTCAAATAACCCATATTAAGTGCATAAGAGTATAAGATCCAAACAGAAGATCAAAATTAAAGTCAGGCAATCCATTTTTGGCATCAGGTCCGTAAATCTGAGGTATTACAAGTTTTCAATGCTTCTTTTAAAGTTTTTGAAACACGTTTTTAACCAAATTTGACCACGAAAGAGGTGAAAACTACTCAAACTGGCCGTGTGCATGGTGGTCACCCATCCATCACCTGACCCAGCGCAGTGTTGCTGAACGTCATTGTTCTATGCGAGGTTTTGCTGGGAGGTTTGTTGTGCTGTAGGTTGTTTGTTGTCGTACTGCCCCTGATTTGTCGGTCAAAGCATTTCGGCCCAATCACGCTTTATCGCCGTCACGGCCTGCTGATTGTAGAGTTATCGGCACTAACTGAAAGGTCACTGCTGTGATGTCAGAGTCGATGTATGCTAGCCAAACTGTTTCGTAGCAGGCCGTGACTCTGGCTCGTAGCTGTCAAAGTTGATTTTGCTTTGAGAAGTAACCCGGAAAGATACCGCGTCAATCGTCGAGGTTGTGAAAAGCCGGGGTAGCGGTCTGGAAGGGTGAGGACAAGGCATCGAAATTCTCGGGCTTTCGGTCATGGGCCGAACTTTGATCCAACATAAGATATTTAAATGTTCACAGTGTTTCTTACTTACCAAGACCTATCATAGCACAAGTGCCTACGTTACCTGGACCTATCAGAGCACTAACGTAGGTATCGTACCTAGACCTGTCAAGCATTTACCTATCTTACCTGTACCGTTGAGTGTGCAGGTTCAAGGTAGAGGCGGAACGTTAATGTTAAACCGTTGAGTGTGCAGGTTCTAGGTAGAGATAGAACGTTAATGTTACAGTTTCTGCCTGAAAGATGGCCACCAAATGACTACTTTACCGACAAAAATGCAGAGTACCGGAACACCCCGTTAAGTGGAGCCACTGTCGTATGAAATTTAATTTCGATGTTTCTCGTAGGCTTACTCGGTTTTTGAGACTTTTCATGCTCAAAAGATCTCCATCAATGTTTACCTCAACGGTTGATATACACGTAACGATATTCAAAAGCGAGTAACCTACGATAAATATCGAAATTAAATTTGATACGACAGTGGCTCTACTCAACGGTTTAACATTAACGTTCTGTCTCTACCTATAACCTGCACACTCAACGGTTTAACATTAACGTTCTGCCTCTACCTATAACCTGCACACTCAATGGTTTAATATTAACGTTCTGCCTCTACCTAGAACCTTCACACTCAACGGTTTAATATTAACGTTCTGCCTCTATCTAAAACATGCACACTCAACGGGTTAACATTAACTTTCTGCCTCTACCTATAACTTGCACACTCAACGGTTTAACATTAACGTTCTGCCTCTATCTAAAACCTGCACACTCAACGGTTTAACATTAAAGGTGGTTAAAGTTCTGCCTCTACCTAGAACCCGCACACTCAACGGGTTAACATTCACGTTCTGTCTCTACCTAAAACCTGCACTCTTAAAGGTTTAACATTAACGTTCTGCCTCTACCTATAACCTGCACACTCAACGCCTATACCTATCAGAGCACTCATCCACCTTACCCAAACCTGTCAAAGCATTTACTTACCCTGTATCTAAACCCCCTCTACCACAAGACAAAACACCGAGGAAGCATAGGTTGCGTTGATGTATGATTGTATCGTATGAGGTAATATCAAAGTGCTAACCAACGGCACGGAGAAAGGTGATGTTCGCATGTGTACCCAGTAAACGATTAATTAATTCGGTGAAATGTTTACATCCCACGTACAAAATGGTACACAAACAGAAGCATGAATCGTCGTGTCACGTCAAGTCAAACGCTGATCTCGTTGCGTGTTGACCGCTTGCCCCCCGGCGAGCATGCGCACAATGATCTGGGTTGCCGCGTTTTCCTCGTAGACTCGTCACCAGTGTTGATGTTTAGATGACGCATGGTTGATGACCGTTGGGGGGGTGGGGGGGGGGGGGGGGGACTTTGGAACCTGGAGGATGATACCGTAACTTTTTTCAGTGGTATCGAATGGAATTGTAGGTGAAATAGGCAATTTTTTTTGTATGCTTACAATGGATCAAATGAAGGCTTTTCCGTTCCATTCTTTTCCACTAAAGAAGTTCACCAACCAATTGCCATCCTGGGAACTGAAACGGGAATGACCGCAGTCAAAACTTGGTATTGCATTGACTCGTAGGGACCACGACGCCGTTTTGGCCCACAAAGCTGTGGTTTTTGAGGGAAAGCTTGCTATTGGATCTCAACGAAATGGTTTTAGGGAAAAAGCTCTCTTTTCGGCCCCGATGCGACGGTTTTGGGGGAAGTCTCGGTCTTGTGTCCCAAAGCGGTGGCTTTGAAGGGAATGCTCGTATTTACGTCCCTAAATCCTGCTAGAAGATTTGAGAAAAGAGTTACTTTTTCAGTCCCAATGCGACGATTTTGGTAAGAAGGCTCTCTTTTGGGTCCTTAAACGACGGACAGATTTTGGACCCAAGGCGCCGTTCTGGGTTCTAAAACGATAGTCTTAGGGAAAAAGCTCTATTTTCTGCCCAAATGCGACGGTTTTGGAAGGAAGGCTCTCGTTGTTAAACTATCCTGGGACGGATTTGGAAGAATCTGCAGTCCCTTAATTTACTCCTGAGATCGTCGGTTTCTGGCTTCGGCTTGGAGCGTCGGTTTTCCCCGTCGCGGCGTCGTGACGCACGCCGGCTCTATTAGCGTGACTCGTTCCCGATCGCAAATCGTCGGCCCGCGGTACGTGATTTTTAATCTAATTGGCAGCGTTTTAATTTTCCTCGTCGCGGGTTCAGAGAAGAGAAACTGAACTTGTGTGTATTCGACGCCCCCCCCCCCCCCCAACCCCTCGGGAGGTAACAAATGCAGGTCGCACCGGGCAGGTCCAGTGCACACCGGTGTGGGCCCAAGTAGTCGGGTGTAAAGAGCCGTGTACAGCCACGGAGAGGCCAACTGCAGCAATGGCCGACCAGCTGGCAATCATGACCATGCAAGATGCCCAGGGCTGCTTGAATAGCTTTGCTGGGCGTAGATCTCGATCAAACATTAAGCACAATCGCAGAGAATTTTGGGAGTCCAGACCCAAGAATGTCATACTTTTTTGTTTTTTATATTTTCAATCTTGAAACGCTGACTTGAAGTTATATTTGATTTTGCTGTTTTCTGTCAAATATTCCTGTTTTACTAGTCTAATAGCGTCAGTGAGTTAGTGTTTGATGGCCAGAGATGATAAACCTAACTTAGCTCAGCAGCAAGAAGGCACCAATAATCTTAATGGAAGGTCGTTTTACATGCGCGTTGTGACTCTGACTAACTGAGAACGCAATGGCAGAGTGGGAGTGCTTAACATTTTCTGGATCCTCGCTTTTTTTGGTCCCTTTCGCGAGCAATTTTTTTTAAACTGTTCTTAAACGGGATATAAAATCGCAATCATGTGTGTCGAAGCGTTGCACGATGTGACCTATCAAGTTGGCCACTCCTTGTCCGTACAAAGCTCTCTTTGCCGTGAGCGACGGGTCGGTGAAAGGAGCTCGCGCTTCGAGGAATTCCCTCGTGACGTCACAAGCAATCTCGCCTCGAGGGGGGCATGCGCAGTACGCAGCACCGGGCTCACCCTCGACTCCCTGTCACACCAGGCCAGCTTTATATCAACTTCTCATTCACCGACAGTCAATAGACCAGTGCCACAGAGACAGCGCCATCACGCGTGTCTCAAAGTGACAAGGCTAAGCGGTGGTCGGCCCTTGGTGCTGTCGGTCGGACAGGAGCAAGGAACTACGCTAAGCGGTGGGTGCCTCTTGATGCTGTTGGCAAGGAGCAGGCTGCGTGCCGGCTCCGGGTTTACCGTCGGCTCCCTAACAGAACAGGCTAGCTTTATCATCAGCCTGTGTGACAGTCGATAGACCAGTGCCACAGGGACAGTGCCAACACAGTGTGTCTAATGGACAAGGTTAAGCGGTGGCCGGTCCTTGGTGCTGTTGGACAGGAGCAGCCAACACAGTGTGTCAAAGGGACAAGGCTAAGCGGTAGCCGGTCCTTGGTGCTGTTGGACAGGAGCAAGTTGCCTGTCGGCTCCGGGTTTACCGTCGGCTCCCTAACAGAACAGGCTAGCTTTATCATCAGCCTGTGTGACAGTCGATAGACCAGTGCCACAGGGACAGTGCCAACACAGTGTGTCTAAAGGACAAGGCTAAGCGGTGGCCGGCCCTTGGTGCTGTTAGACAGGAGCAGCCAACACAGTGTGTCAAAGTGACAAGGCTAAGCGGTGGCCGGTCCTTGGTGCTTTTGGACAGGAGCAGCCAACACAGTGTGTCAAAGGGAGAAAGCTAAGCGGTGGCCGGTCCTTGGTGCTGTTGGACAGGAGCAGCCAACACAGTGTGTCAAAGGGACAAGGCTAAGCGGTAGCCGGTCCTTGGTGCTGTTGGACAGGAGCATGTTGCCTGTCGGCTCCGGGTTTACCCTTGGCTCTGTTTTCTACCCTAGGCTGGGGCGATGTCGTCCCCCTGGGAGCACCTGTTGGCGAGCACCGTGTCCCCCGCCGCCGCAGTTGCCGTCAAGATGGCGGCAGTTGTCGAGGAAGACCCGGACGCTAATGCCGGACGTTCCGACGGCATTTTGGCATCGTTGAGGCGACGCCTGCCTTTCGGTTGGATGTCGCTCGGCGCCGGCGCTAGCAAGGGGAAACCGATATGGAGGTAAGTGGTGTCTTTTACCATCGTCTATGATGGACACTTTTATAGACCATTTCAATTCGTGCTACTGATACGCATCTTTGGAAGAGATATTGAGCTTGTGGTTCCTTGCTGCTCTTCGGCAGCAGGAGCCTACATACCGGCACCGGATTTCCCCTTATACATTTTAGGCTAGTGCTGAGAAATGTTTTGTGGTTTTGCTCTGTGTTGAGGAGTTTTTTTGGTCCTAGAAAGGGCCGAACATCTCGACTTTTCGACGAGGCACGGCTCGTCATCTTCAGTAGAGTGAATAAGCATCATTCTCCTGAAGATGCCGAGCCGTACCTCGTCGAAAAGTTGAGACGTTAGGCCCTTTTAAGGATCAAAAACTCCTCAACTCAGAGCAAAACCGCAAAACATATATCTCAACATCATACCACGGCTCTGAAAACAACCACACAACCGTTCTAGGCTAGGTTTGTTTCATCATCGTTCTCATCACTTTCCACTTAAATATCTGCTATGAGTTTGGAAATATGCCCCAGGAGCTCTTTAAAATCGCGGTTCAAAGAGGAAAGATTTAGCAATTTTCAGCTAACTCTAGCTGGACGATTTCGTAATTATTGAAATAGTTAATCCTAATAGCTAGTAGATGAGAAATTGGCCCCAGGAGCGCGCTAGTATCGTGATTGTCAGACAGAAAGTTGTGACAAAAAAATGTTTCGATAATCGGCAGTGCGAGTGGGACTTAATTGGAAATAACGCCATCTATCGGATGTGGTCCAAACTAAATCGGCGTATAGGCTAGCGGAACTTTGCGGTAATCTCCTACCCCAAGGTTTCGTGAAGCAGTTTTAACCCAAAAAGCTAAGCCGTGGTTGCTAGCAGCCTAACTACCCACGTTATCGGTCACGCGGGTCGCTGGTTCGAGCCCAAATTGTCGTCTCCGTCGGCGTCTTTTATTAGCGACGCGACGGCGATTAAAGGTCGCCGAGCAACGCGACGTTAGCGATTTTTAATTCTTCTTGTTTTTTCAAAATCAAGTGTCTTATGCCAGAAGGGTGTGCGAGTAGCTCGTAGAAGTCGCGAACAAACCCGAATATCGCCGAGCGGTTAATGTTAATGTCCCAGCGCTAATGTTAAAAGTTCTGCCGCCTCCAACGCGTGGTGACAGCTGTGCCCACTCGATTGCGCTTGCGACTGTCCTTATTAGCGAACTTCTTCAATTAAATAATCACAACTCACAATATTGACACATTTACGTCTCTCGAAGAGGTTAGCATTAATTAAGATTAACGAATAAGCGTAAACCAGTCTTAAATCCGATTAATCTGATCAAAATAACTAAATTACACTTGAAATGATGGCTATTCTATCTCTGGGCGATCTCCAATTCTGTCGGCATAAAAGTCATCGGTCAGTCATTTTTGCTAAGTCAGTTATGACATTAGCGCTGAGACTCCGACTTATTGAAAACTAAATTATAACACCATGGTGATTCCTGAATTCAGGATCTCAGGTTGAGGCGTCCATCGAACCTTATAGCAAGTAAATACCCATCCTGGAATCTTTCCAGGAAAAGCTGGCACGATCCCTACTCCGAAAGGGGTTGAAAATAAGTTCGGTGAAAGCTAACAACGCAACTGTTATGAACTCGACGTGGTTATAATGTTTAAACGGAATCTCTTCTAGGAAATACGTGAACATCAATGTACTCGCCCAGAATTGGAGCAAGTGGATGAATGACGTCAGGTCTTATGCTTGAAATAAAGGGAAGTTTGTTCCCCATACGAGACGATGTTAACGAATCTGGTCCACACGTTTCACGCACAATTAACTTCGCGGCTGCGTTGGCGTTGTCCCGTTTCGCTACAGGGTTGGCCGAACGGTTCGCAAGGCGCAACGCCCTCGCGATTACGTCATCGCTTTGTGGGGGTGCGATCGGGGCCGTGACATCACCCGGAAGTCGTGGTTCACATGTGGGGTTTTCACTGGCTTGGGGTGTTTTTGGGGAGTTGAGCGACATAGTTCGAGTCGGGCGTTGGTTGGGTGACCGAAGTTAAGCAACATTGCGCTGAGTCGGGGGTTGGGTTGGTGAACAAACATTGAATCTCCGATTGATCAGCCGGTGCCATGGAAGAAACGTTTTTGAAGTTGGCAATGAAAAGGGCTCTTAAAAAAAATCATCTCACAAAACTTGTAGCTGAAAGATGTACAAATCTTGTCTGCAAATGTAGATTGTAGAATTTCTACGATGTGCAATGTAGCGCGTGGAATATTGCCCCAAAATCTATAAAACCACCTTCCGCAAACCATCGAGAACCAGTCCACACACACAAACCTTTAGACTGCCTACAATAACAATAACAATAAATAACCCATTCCTTGGTAAGAATTCACCGAATCAAACCATCAATTTCCTGTCCAAGTCTCGCAGCGTGATGCCACTCAGTTGTAGCCTTCATACACTTGCATTGTTCTCTCTACCAACACATCTTTCTTATTATTTTTGCCTCTTAGTTCATTGTTATTGTTAT
Organism: Protonemura montana; assembly: GCA_947568835.1. Taxonomy (NCBI): domain Eukaryota; kingdom Metazoa; phylum Arthropoda; class Insecta; order Plecoptera; family Nemouridae; genus Protonemura; species Protonemura montana. The sequence continues at coordinate 11,895,211 of OX387610.1, read as the reverse complement.
TTTATTTCTTTTTATTGTTCACATTTAGAATCATACATTTACAATGAAACTGTTCGTAGAAAACAAATTGCGAAAAACTTATTACACTGCACATAGAATGTTTGATTTCTCCAAAGAGATCTCCGTCACCGAACGGTTTGTCACGCTGGAAACACTGGTTCTCATGAGATCACCCAAGTTAAGCGGCATTGTGCTGAGTCAGGTATTGGATGGGTGACCATCATACACATGACCAGTTCTGTTTGGGAGAGAGGTTGGAGGGATAAAAGTTAGTACAGCAACTTCACTCGCCTTGCTTATCAACCTCTCGACAGCATGGATTTGTGGAGGAATCCTGTTGCTCGCGTTGTACCGGCCTTCGGAAGGGACGTTAAGCTGGTCGTCTCTTTGGTACTATTCGATAGGAGTAGGCTACGTGCCAGCACCGGGTTTCCCCTCCTCTCTTCTAGGCTATCTTAGGTTAATCATCATCATCATCATCATCCACTCATTCACCGACACCATTAGACCAGTGCCACAGGTCTCGTTGTCAAAACAGTGCGTCGTCAAACCCTAATAATCAATAGAGACCTCCGGCCTTCGTGATGCCACTCATCGGCCATTGGCGCGCAAACCGGTGCACCGCCTTGCACTCGCGTTCCCACTGCCATGGAGACGCGCTCGGCGACAGCGGCGTACGGCCAGGGTCACATGGATAGCTAGCGCACGTGGATAATGACAGTTGCATGGCGAATCGAGTTTGATTTGCTTGTGGAGTAGAAAGTTTTACACACATGCTATCTTAGACTTTAAAAGTTTGTTAAAATATTAGAAACTTTCGGCTTATGAATGTGGAAATTCTTGCGGAAATCGCGTCAATTGTCCTAAATTTTCAATACCTAAAAAGAAAAAAAAATGTTATTGTAATATTTAGAATTTGTATTTGACATGGAAAGCTAATTTACGTTGATGGGTAGAGATTTTCAGTGACTCTGGCTTCATTAACGCTTGGTGCAATTGGTAGCTTTGTCCTCACTGCACTGTGATGATCAACTGAAACCAACGAAGCCTTCTTGATAATGCACCCGTCGCAGCACCGCCATAGCACCACCACATCAACAAACTCTAGCAATGTTGAAAAGTGCCACTCTGCTTAGGGTTTGTTCCCTAAAAACAGCTAATTTCTTAAATCTGAAGCAGCAAACACGTTGCACTTGCGAAGAAAACTCTCGACAGCATGAATTTGTGGGGAAATATTGCTCTTTGCGTTGTACCGTCCTTCGGAGGGGACGTTAAGCCGTTGGTCCCCTTGGTGCTCTTTGACAGGATCCGGCACAGGATTGTCCCTTCTCACTTATAGACTAGAAATCATAATCATCATCCACACGATCAACGACGCCATAAGCCCAGTGCCACAGGGTAAAAACTGTGCGCCGTCAAACACAAAAAATCAGTCGATTCAGTTTCATAAAGTTTTTTCCATCGCTGACCGCATTGTAACTTGATTGTTGCTATTGGCGATCGTAGCAATAACCTCAACTAGCAACGAGTCACGTTACTGAAGACTTTATAATCTGTTGTTATGGGCGTTGCCGGGGAAACAAGTGCTACTCGCTCTTTATTCGAAGACGATATGTTATTGGATTCATCAGAGTTTGTAATTCTGCACCACGCTGCATTCATGAATGACAGCTTTGTTACAAAGTCCAAGGTCAAGCGTTTGATCGCGTTTCCGTGAACGTGCAAGATTGAGTGTCGAGGTTAAGCAACACTGCGCTGTGTCGGTCGTTGGATGGGTGACCGCCATGCACACGGCTAGTTCTGTTCGGGAGAGAGCTGCTGGAGGGATTGAAGTTAAGCAACACTGCGCTGAGTCAGGTATTGGATGGGTGCACATCATAGTCATGACCAGTTTTGTTCGGCAGAGAGCTGCTGGAGGGGTTGAAGTTAAGCAACACTGCGCTGAGTCAGGTATTGGATGGGTGAACATCATAGTCATGACCAGTTTTGTTCGGCAGAGAGCTGCTGGAGGGGTTGAAGTTAAGCAACACTGGGCTAAGTCAGGTGTTGAATGGGTGACCGCCATGCACACGGCCAGTTCTGTTCGGTAGAGATCTGCTGGAGGGATTGAAGTTAAGCAACACTGCGCTGAGTCATGTACTGGATGGGTGACCAACGTTTCACGGACTAGTCCAGCGCTCCTGGTGGCCCACTGCGAACTAGTCACCGTCTGTTAGTCACAGCCTTCTAGTATCTCGGTACTCGCTTTGATTCGCCAGTGCAGTGACCGCTGCCGACCGTGACAGTCTCTGTTCTTCAGATTGAAGAGCAAGTGCAGCAAGTTCAAGTGCTTCAAGTGCAGTCGTGCATACAGTGGTGCGTTCAGTTCACCAGAGTAGATGTTGAAAGGGTCTAGGCACGAAGGTTTAAATTGATTATAAGGTTCTAATCTAGAACCCCCGCGCGATTTAGTAAGTCATATACTGAAACTGAGAGCGTTTTTAGAACGTAGACTTGTCCAGATATTTTTTTTTTCACTTTTTTTACTTGTTTGGCATTTTTAACTAACTCAACTTCTTAGCTTATTGATAAACATACGAGACTCAGTGCGAGTTGAAACCCTTTTTTATTATTTCGAACGCTTATAACCTCTCAAAAATTGGTTAGAGCAACACCAGCGACAGGTGGAGATCGGTGTTCGAGTCCCCGTTTGGGCATCAATTTTTGAGAGGTTTTTTGTGCTCATAATAAGAAAATACATAGCTCGTTGCAAGTATTTGCAATTTAAATCAGAGTTCACGAGTTTAAATCGTATTGCCAATTAGTTTGGTAACTCGGGGATCTTGCAAACAACTTTCTCGGATTGAAATGGAGTTTAGCGTCTTAAAGGGACTTACAGGGTTAGCACTAACCCAGGGGTTAGGTGAAATTTTTTGCTGTTTTTACGAGCAGTTCTCGTTGCGCGCTGCGTGTCTACCTGGCCGTGGCATTGCGGGGACAGTGGCGGGCTAATAACTGCAATCATCGCAATCACTGCAGTCACCGGGCCGTGGACGCTGATTCGTAATGCCCAACATTTGAATTTGCTCATACTAATTTCAGAGCAGGTCCGACGCCCTTGATGCACTTGACCTAGCGTAGCAGGGAGGAGGGGTAACCCGGTGCCGGCACGTGCAGTTTACTCTTGTCAAAGTGCGCTAAAGGGATCACCCTCTTGGTACAACGCGAACAACAGGATTCCTTCAGAAATCCATGCTGTCTAGAGGTTGATAAGCAAGGCGAGTGCATTTACTGTACTAACTTTCATCCCTCCAACCTCTCTCCCGAACATATGCTGGTCATGTAAATGCTGGTTACCCATCCAATACCTGACCTAGCATAGTGTTGCTTAACTTTGGTGATCTCACGAGAACCGGTGATTCCAAAACGCCAAACCGTTCGGTGGTCACCTATCGGATACCGGCGTGGTGTCGCTTGACTTCGGTAGTCATCGTTGAATTATCTCTGGGAAAGATAAAAAAAAGGAGAACAAAAAAACGTCTTACTGAAGGTCTTTTATGTTTAACTGCAGTGCTGTATTTAGTTTCAGTAAGTTACCAACATTGTTCGTCGATGGCAGATTCCGAGTAATCTACAGGCGACATCCCGTGTTCGTGTTCGCAATGGCCGCCATGTCGTGTGCATGTCGTGGGATCTGCGCTTTGATCCTGATGGCCGTGTGCTAGCAACCTTCCGCCAACCTTGCACCGCCAATTGTCCCACAGTGCAATTCACGGGAACGTGGTGTAGCCACTGTACGGTCAAAGAGTGGCCGTCCTCAAGAAATGGCCGCCATGTACATATCATTGCAGTGAAATGCGTAGCGATGACGACATCACTACACATTCTCCGGCTATATCGTCCATGCCAAGCCAGTGCTTGTGTATCGATGACGACATCACGACACATTCTCCGGCTATAGCGTCCATGCCAAGCCAGTGCTTGTGTATCGATGACGACATTGCGACACCTCCAGCTATAGCGTCCATGCCAAGCCAGTGCTTGTGTATCGATGACGACATCGCGACACATTCTCCGGCTATATCGTCCATGCCAAGCCAGTGCTTGTGTATCGATGACGACATCGCGACACATTCTCCGGCTATATAGCGTCCATGCCAAGCCAGTGCTTGTGTATCGATGACGACATCGCAACACATTCTCCGGCTCTAGCGTCCATGCCAAGCCAGTGATTGTGTATCGATGACGACTTCGCGACACATTCAAAGCGTGAGCATGAGTGGTTTGTCTCGAATATATCTTTCTGAAGCTAAAAAGTCGATTTACTTGTGTGCCCCTTAAAGAAAGACAGACTTAGTTTAGAATCAGTTGGCCCTCTTCAATTATGGAATTTGCTAGTCGGTTGCATTATAATGACTGCAGCACGATTGCAGCACAAAGACGGTTCAAACTTAGAAACTCTCGCTGCTAAGCTCGTTGTGCCAACATGGCGGCCAGTGCATGCAGTCGGTCAATTCCTGTCCGTACATTGCTCTCTAATCCAGGACACAGTAGCCCATTGAAAGCTCGCCGTTCCCTTGTTTTGCATCGCACGGCTTCCTGGGTTGCTGATAAGGAGTCATTGCATCCGGTCTTTGGGTTGGTCCACTGGGCCGAGCTCCAGGCCGGCACTGCCAGTTGTTTTCAAGCTCGGTGACGGAGAGGATCGTTGAGACAGGGAAGGTGGGTCGGTCCGCAGACACTGACAGTAGGATCATAGCGATCCAGAGGGCAAGGGCTTGAAGGGCTTGAGGAAAGCTTTATGGGTCCAAGGTCATTATTATTCGGCGATTATGCATAAAATATATGTTTTTTAAAAGGGACGTAATGAAATTAAATTAGAATTTTAGCGTTGTTATTCAAAAGAATAGGAATCTAGCTGGGGTTATTTAAAGAAAAAGACATTCTGAAGCGAGATATGCAAAGGATAAAGTAATTTAAATGGAATTTATGCTAAGTAGAATCTAGAATGAAATCAAGAAAACGATTTTAAGGTCGTTACTCGGCTGGCCGCCACTTAATCGAACATGAAACTGAGCTGAATGATTTTTACAGCTCAGATTAATAAATCGCATTTGATTTCGCGAGTTTAATGGGAGTTAAAACAATACAGATCTGAGACGAGTGATTAGCCGTGAGCGCGCGAGACAGTCGAGCAGCGACAGGTGCCTAAGAAAGCAGACAAGTGCGAGGCTTGACACTGCCTCTAGGTCCGAAGAGAACAGAGACAGTGCAAACGGGCGGTGAAATTCGGAGAGTGCTGTAAAGACAGAACAAAGTGCCGAGAAAATAGGAAGACTTGGCCGTGAAAAGCTGGTGTTTTGGCGTGTGACCTTGAGATTGAGTGAAGTCAGCATGAAATTGTCTCCTGCGCTGATGCTGGACGCAGCTTGGGAATACATGGTGGACAAGTGAGTGAGATCTTGATTGTCTGGATGCTATCCTGTTCGATCCTGGGCAATCCTGTTCGGTCCTGTTCGATCCTGTTCGATCCTGGGCAATCCTGGGCAATCCTGTTTGGTCCTGTTCGATCCTGTGCCATTGAGTTTAATCAGAGAACCACAGCGCTAATGTAAAACGTTCTATACAGACTCCGACAGGTAGTTACGGTTGTGACCGCATAATGGCGCTAACGGCCGCCATTTTCGCTGAGATTAGGCTCAATAAAGATTTATTGAGCGTAAACCAGTCTCATATGTGAGTAATTGGGGAGTAATAATATAATTTAATTTAATTTTTCTCACAAAGATCGTGACTATTGCTCGGGTATTTTCGTGTAGACACGTTTGACATTAGCGCTGAGACACCGACTAATTGGACACCTGATTACTGTAACATTCACTGCAGTATTTTATTTGCAGCCTTGATATCCTTGATTCTCTACTAAATCAGGCATTTACACTTTATTACTTTTCATAAATAAATAATGCCACCACGATTTATTTTTTATATATGCATGGTCATTTTGTTTTGATTTTTGGGAATACTTTTCTTTCAAAACCAGGTTTCTAGGTTGGAATGTAAAATGATACTAAATTTGAACGTAACGCACACGCTGCAGGGTTCGGTTCAGACGGGACTCGAACTAGGTTCCCTATTTTTGCAGCCTGCCTTCGATTGTCACGGCTACTTGGTCGCGACGTCAGAGATGCTGTCTGTTTTTAGCGCGACCTGTCGACCTATTGGTCAACCCTTCTTGGCACCGAAGATCGGTCCTAGGCGATCCTTGGCGCTACTCAGTATTTTTGTGGTTTTCAGTTCATGCCCTTAATGCACAATTGTTTCTTTGATACGCTATAAATTCTAATAACATGATGATTGTAAATCAACGGGTGAAAAATGATAAAAAATACAAGTCCTTCGCGAAATTAGACTGCTATGTGGAGAAAGAGCATTTAAAAACAGTTTTTGTATTCTCAATATTTGGTGTGATAAAAACGAATTAAAAGTGCGAGATGGTTCACAATAGGAACAATATCGATAGCAATATCAATAGGACTACTTACTTTGACCTCCCAATCACGGTTTCAAAGTTAAACCTCCGTATTTCCAGATTCAAATATTAAACGGCGATTTGAGCGCAGAGAAAATATTGACGGTGAGGAAATACAATTTGTGTTTACGAAAGAGAACAGAAAGAGAACAGAACAGAGAACAGAAAGAGAACAGTGCCTTCTAGAAAATCTTCAATTTCAGATCCAACTATTCAAACCTAAGACCCTAGTAGGCGTTGGTAGTCGACTTTACCTGAAAAAACAATATTTGAACCCGGTGAAATGACGGCCATCCACGCAGGATTATAGCGATCGTTGTCTGTCGCCACTCAGTCTGTCCACTGGATCGCTAGTCACGTGCCGTCCATGTGGTTGTCATGGAAACCACTAGCCTTGTTTTGCCGCGCGTATTCTGGTGCTGTGACGTCACAATGTCGACTCCAGGAAGCAGCGACCGGGCAGGATCCGATGGACTTTAGACGGACATTTTGATTCCTATACCAAATTGTGGTTGATTTAATATGCCACACCTGATCATTAATACTTGTTATCTATACACTCGAGAATAATAGAGAGAATAATCGAGAGCTACGCTAGAAAAATCCTTTTGCAAGATGGCTTTCAGAAAAATAGTGCGTCGACAAATTTACGCCAAGAAGGAGGCTGGTTTCCATTCATTAAGTGCACCCAGGTTTCAAAATTGATTACAATGCCAAACACGGGACCAGATTGGGGCAACAGGAAACGGACCGGTGTAACAGAATATTCGTACTGCCATAATATTATTACCCCCAGTAATCTCAGTTCATAATATGATTACTGGCCAGTAAACAAGAATTGTAATGAGATTACTGGCTGAGAAAACCTAGCGTTTGAGAACATATTATTTGTACTGTACCAGTAAAACAAAAACAGTGAAATAATATTACTCCCAAAACAAAAGCATCACCTGCAGGGTACAGGGTGTCTTAAAGCAAATGCAGGGGAGTAATCTAATAATAGCCTGAAGGTATAATGCTATTACTCCCCAACATAATGAAATGTGAACTTACCTGTGCATTTTGATGCAATCGAACTAGATGCACTACAGGGTGTGTACAAATCAATGCAGGGGAGTAATCTGATAATAGCCTGAAGGTATAATGCTATTACTCCCCAACATTATGAAATGTGAATTAACCTGTGCATTTTGATGCAATCGAACTAGATGCACTACAGGGTGTGTACAAATCAATGCAGGGGAGTAATCTGATAATAGCCTGAAGGTATAATGCTATTACTCCCCAACATAATGAAATGTGAACTTACCTGTGCATTTTGATGCAATCGAACTAGATGCACTACAGGGTGTGTACAAAACAATGCAGGGGAGTAATCTGATAATAGCCTGAAGGTATAATGCTATTACTCCCCAACATTATGAAATGTGAACTTACCTGTGCATTTTGATGCAATCGAACTAGATGCACTACAGGGTGTGTACAAATCAATGCAGGGGAGTAATCTGATAATAGCCTGAAGGTATAATGCTATTACTCCCCAACATAATGAAATGTGAACTTACCTGTGCATTTTGATGCAATCGAACTAGATGCACTACAGGGTGTGTACAAAACAATGCAGGGGAGTAATCTGATAATAGCCTGAAGGTATAATGCTATTACTCCCCAACATTATGAAATGTGAATTAACCTGTGCATTTTGATGCAATCGAACTAGATGCACTACAGGGTGTGTACAAAACAATGCAGGGGAGTAATCTGATAATAGCCTGAAGGTTCTGAACCGAACGTTTACAAAAACGTCTAAACTGAGGACAAATGAAGATCCTCTGAAAATTTCATCGGAATTAGAGCAGGCGTTTGGGCTGTAGAGCACGCGCGCGCGCGCGCAAAAAAAAAAAAAAAATCATAAGTGTTTTCTTTTTCGGGGCAGCGCAATTGAAGATTTGGCTCCGCACGCTTCGTTGATAAAAAAAATCAAGTAAAAACTAGGGCTACGCCAAACGCTCGTTATCGCGTTGCAGGATGAGCGAGTTTCAAAAACATTGCTGGTATCCATAATGAAGCCAACCAAGGTCTCGATACTGATATTAACAAGGTCTTGATATTGAGTTCGATTGCATCAAAATGCACAGGTTAATTCACATTTCATAATGTTGGGGAGTAATAGCATTATACCTTCAGGCTATTATCAGATTACTCCCCTGCATTGTTTTGTACACACCCTGTAGTGCATCTAGTTCGATTGCATCAAAATGCACAGGTAAGTTCACATTTCATTATGTTGGGGAGTAATAGCATTATACCTTCAGGCTATTATCAGATTACTCCCCTGCATTGATTTGTACACACCCTGTAGTGCATCTAGTTCGATTGCATCAAAATGCACAGGTTAATTCACATTTCATAATGTTGGGGAGTAATAGCATTATACCTTCAGGCTATTATCAGATTACTCCCCTGCATTGATTTGTACACACCCTGTAGTGCATCTAGTTCGATTGCATCAAAATGCACAGGTTAATTCACATTTCATTATGTTGGGGAGTAATAGCATTATACCTTCAGGCTATTATCAGATTACTCCCCTGCATTGTTTTGTACACACCCTGTAGTGCATCTAGTTCGATTGCATCAAAATGCACAGGTAAGTTCACATTTCATAATGTTGGGGAGTAATAGCATTATACCTTCAGGCTATTATCAGATTACTCCCCTGCATTGATTTGTACACACCCTGTAGTGCATCTAGTTCGATTGCATCAAAATGCACAGGTTAATTCACATTTCATAATGTTGGGGAGTAATAGCATTATACCTTCAGGCTTTTATCAGATTACTCCCCTGCATTGATTTGTACACACCCTGTAGTGCATCTAGTTCGATTGCATCAAAATGCACAGGTAAGTTCACATTTCATAATGTTGGGGAGTAATAGCATTATACCTTCAGGCTATTATCAGATTACTCCCCTGCATTGTTTTGTACACACCCTGTAGTGCATCTAGTTCGATTGCATCAAAATGCACAGGTTAGTTCACATTTCATTATGTTGGGGAGTAATAGCATTATACATTCAGGCTATTATCAGATTACTCCCCTGCATTGTTTTGTACACACCCTGTAGTGCATCTAGTTCGATTGCATCAAAATGCACAGGTAAGTTCACATTTCATTATGTTGGGGAGTAATAGCATTATACCTTCAGGCTATTATCAGATTACTCCCCTGCATTTGCTTTGTACACACCCTGTAGTGCATCTAGTTCGATTGCATCAAAATGCACAGGTTAATTCACATTTCATTATGTTGGGGAGTAATAGCATTATACCTTCAGGCTATTATCAGATTACTCCCCTGCATTGATTTGTACACACCCTGTAGTGCATCTAGTTCGATTGCATCAAAATGCACAGGTAAGTTCACATTTCATAATGTTGGGGAGTAATAGCATTATACCTTCAGGCTATTATCAGATTACTCCCCTGCATTGTTTTGTACACACCCTGTAGTGCATCTAGTTCGATTGCATCAAAATGCACAGGTAAGTTCACATTTCATTATGTTGGGGAGTAATAGCATTATACCTTCAGGCTATTATCAGATTACTCCCCTGCATTGTTTTGTACACACCCTGTAGTGCATCTAGTTCGATTGCATCAAAATGCACAGGTAAGTTCACATTTCATTATGTTGGCAAGGGGTGTTGTTGCATTTCTATCGAAAGGTATGGGGCGTATTCCATATGAAGTCCCCACAGCAAGTAGCCTGGCTAATTTTTAAGCTAAACAGTACGCTAATCCCTGCAATGTGTTTGGTCACCCTGTGATTTGATTGATGTGATTTATTTGTGCATAGTCAGTAATACTATTATAGTGATGTTTTGAAATTTTGTATTACTGTATATGTAATAATATGTATTATTTTTACTGGGCCAGTAATCTCAAATCGTCTTTAGTTTACTGGTACAGTAATCTCAAAACGTTTCTTGTTTACTGGTACAGTAATCGTAGATCATATTGAGTTTACTGGCCAGTAAAACTAGCATATGCTGTGTTTACTGGGGGGTAATGTTAGTGGACAGTATAAATATTATGCGACACCGGGACGCCAGGAAGCTGATAGTGGCAACTTGAAGTGAGTTGGGGAAACAAATCTTAGTGCAGAGATGCACATTCAGTGATCCAGTGTTGAGTCGACCCAGGCAGCCTTGATCCAACCAATTTTCATAACTAACATAAAATAGTAAACTAGATAAACAGATAAACAGATAACGACTTATAAATAAAATTGAGCCTCGCAAGCGATTTGTGTTGTAAACAAAGAAACGAGATTGATTGGACTTTAATACACTTTTATTGAATTTATCTTTGAAAAATGTAGAGTAAAACATGTCGGTAACTTCCGTTTGTCACTCGTTTGGAGCGTGTGAGCATGCGCGGTAGATTGCGTGACGTCATCGAGCACGCATTTTTCTTGTACCATGCGTGAAGGTCGCAACGGCGCGTGCGCCATGGAAATGTACCCGGAGTAACATAAGAAAAGCCCTGTCAGGCGATCTCAGCATCTCCATGGCCAATTCAGCGGTTTGGTGTGCTATGAAACATGTACATGTGAGATCACCGCGCTGGGTTAGGTGTTATATGGGCGACCGCCATGCACACTGACGTTCGAAAGAGAGGCTAGAGGGATTAAAGTTAAGCAGCACTGCGCTGGGTCATGTATTGGATGGGTGACCATCGTACACATGACCAGTTCTGCTCGGGAGAGAGGTTGGAGAGATTGAAGTGAGTACAGCTTCAACAACTTCACTGTACCTCTCGATAGCATGAATTTTTAGAAGAATCCTGTTTGAGTTGTAATGTCCTTCGGACGGGACATTTAGAGGGTTGCCCCCTTCCACATAAGTAGGCTACATTCGTACCAGTCTTACCTTAATCCCTTTTAGGCCAGGTTATGTTTATCACCAACGCTATTAGGCGCTATTACGTAGGAGCCCATTGTCAAAACAATGCTTTGAACAATCATTGCATCCATTAAGGCAAAACGGTTCTTCTGCGCTTGCTGACAGCTCTGTTGTGCGTTCTGTGCAGGTACCGGCAGACCCGGTTCAGCTCTCGACGCGTTCGCAAACGCGTTGTCTTCAAGAACGGCGAGTGCAACGTTGTGCAAGGCAACGTAGCCAAACGCCGTCGACGATACTTGCAGGTAATTCCTTTTAAACGCTGCTAAGCTGGGGGATTTTGAGGAATAAAGGTTGAAAATGCCTTAATGCATCTTGCCATCGTAACACACCGTCCTGTGAGATCACAATTTTTTTAAATTAAGGAACAAATATTCTTTATAAGTTAATTGTTTGATTGTCTTCCTCAATTTTTTTTTGTACGACTTTTTTTAATGGTTAACATCTTCAGTCAAGTTGGAGGTAACAAGAACACCTGTTTGAATAATCACTGGTATATATTTTGTTTCAAAAAGTGAAAGTCAATTTGTCTCGGATGGTTGTATTTAACACCCGTGAATGATGGGGACTGCGGTTCAATAACCCATAGAAGTCAAAAAAAATTTGAGAAGATTGTAAACTCCATATTAACTGCAGTTTTGGGAACAACATTGAACGTCGCGTTGTAAACGAGCGTTTGTGAGTTTTTTTTTTTTTTCTCTGTACTTTCTTTTGAGAATTGTGCCTCACTCGCCTTTTTTTTTTCAATCCGTTTGCTCACCACAAAATTTTCCTGCAGCTTAAGTAATTGTGACAAAAACACTAACTTGAAATTCAACAAAGTGTCTGCATTTGCAACCTTGTCAATAGATTGTTAAAATGTTTGTAATTCTTGATTGATTTGCAAACTTTCCCACATATACGGGCTAAAAATGCAAATGATCGAAGCTGAGAATTCAAATGGATATCCTGAAAATTTCAATTTAAGGTTAACAGCCATTAAGTTGGTAAAGCAAAAAAAAAAAAAAAAAATCACGGAAGACTTTGCTACACATGTTAATGAAAGACGTGTTGACGTTCGTGCCATCCTTCCTAACGTTTTGCCGGCATGTAGGACATCTTCACGACTCTGGTGGATGCTCAGTGGCGCTGGACGCTGCTCGTGTTTGCGCTCAACTTCCTGCTCTCATGGCTTGCGTTCGCTACGCTGTGGTTTGTAGTTGCGTTGGCACACGGTGACCTGCCGAAGTCGGCCCCCGAGAGCGCTGGAAACACGAGCCTGGTGGAGCCACAGAGACCTTGTGTCGATGGTGAGAGTCCCGGCTTATACTTTATTTGTCAAAGTTTTGACGACTGATCCTGGGGCATTGGTCTGTGGGTAAATAAGTGGGTGATGATAACCTCGCATAGAAGGGAGGAGGTGACAGTTGGTGCCAGCACGATAGCTACTCCTGTCAAGAGCGCTAAGGGTTTCATCTTATCGTCCCTTCCAAAGGGCGGTACATAGCGAACAACAGGATTCCTCCACAAATCCATGCTCTTCAGAGGTCGATAAGCAAGGCGAGTGAGATTGTTGTACTAAATTCGATGCCGCAAACATCTGTCCCAATTAGAACTGCGTATGATTTTGATGGTCAACCATCCAATAACGTGCGTATTGTTGCTTAACTTCAGTAATCTCACTTGAATATGTGTTTCCAACATGCCGAAGCATTCAAAAGCTTAATGCATGAACCAATAGAAAAATGTTTGATATCCAGTCAAGCTAACTGGCATTCAGATAATTATATTTTTATCTTGCCTGATAAGGACACACGTCCTTATAGGGAAATTTTTACAGTGCAGTGGTTTATCACCGCAGGTTATGATAAAAATAGCAGTGGTAGATTGGCTGAGACTGTGAAAATGAATCGGTATGTGGCAAGATTTGTAGAATAAATTGGCAGCTAATTTTTTAACATCACTCTCAGGTAACAAAAATGTTATTTCCTCACAAAAAGAGATTTGTGAGTTCTGTTTTGAATTTTTGTGATTTTTATGCTTTGAAATACTTTATTGCATTCATGGTTAGTTAATACATAATTAGTCATACCATGAAAAATAGAGCTTGATATGAGATAAGCTGAGATAGAGCTTCATGGGATAGGTGGGTTGCATAAGTGGAAGGAAGGTGATCTAGCCATGATTTACAGCAAGGATATTTCAACTTGCCTTGCAATAGTGCTAAGCTTAAAAATCAGTGCTAAGGAAAAATCTTTCCAACGTTAATACGGACAATAGGGAATGCTTTATCAATTAGACCGTTACTTTGTGTTGTTTATTTGGTCTGAGGCCAGCAGTAATAAGATCTTTGGTCGAACGTGATTTATGTTCCCATTTAGACATTGAAAGTTGGTGAAGTCTGTTTGTCGTGTGGTTGCAGGCTTGACGGGCTTCACTTCCTGCTTCCTGTTCAGCGTTGAAACGCAGCATACAATTGGGTACGGTTCTCGTAGCCCCACCGAGGAGTGTCCAGAAGCCATCTTCATTCTCTGTCTGCAGAGCATCTGTGGGGTGATGATACAGGTCAGTGTGGTCGGAGACTTTATTCAAGCGCGAGGGCAAAAAGTTTGTGCGCAGCTTCAATTTTGGAACAAGATTGATAAGCTGCGAGAAAACCCGACGGAAGGCACCGTTCAGTTTAAGCCGTCGATATTTTCTCATTGTATTAGTCTCCGTCCAGTATTTGAACCTAGGCAGATGGAGGATGCTTTATTTTACATACTAAGCTTTGGTTGCGTGATTGTTTTCAGAGCTATGGTATGATGTTGAGATGTGTTTAACAGTTTTGCTTTTTGTTGAAGAGGTTTGTGGCCCTAAAAAGGGCCTAACGTCTCGACGTTTTGACGAGGCACGGCTAGTCATCTTCAGGAGAATGATTCTTCTTTAACACAGAGCAAAACCGTTAAACAAATCTCAACATACTAAGCTTTGAGAATTCTTGGAAGATATAACTGTAGCGTATTTCTGAAGCACAAAACAGTTAGTTGTCGAAATTAGCGCTATCTTAAATATGAATTTTGGTTGAAGTTTGCAAAATTGTATTAATTTAGAGGAAGTCAACCAGTGGCCTTATCCTCGTTTATTTTTATTCAATCTTCATTCTTTGTGATATTGTGACGTCACACCAGCAAAGCTTTCTGTAGCATATTTGTGTTCTGATGGTGAAATAGTAAAAAAATGAAAAGTAAATCACTAGGTATCAGTATCACCAGTCCCTGTTAAAAAACCGCACCTAAACAAATGCGTCTCCACCATCACGCTTGCTCTCTGCTTCCAGGCCTTCATGGTGGGCATCGTATTCGCCAAGCTTTCTCGGCCGAAGAAGCGAACCCAGACGTTGCTCTTCTCGCGGCAGTCCGTCGTGTGCCAACGTGATGGAGCGCTGTGCCTCATGTTCCGTGTTGGCGACATGCGAAAGAGCCACATCGTCGAGGCCCACGTCCGTGCTCAGCTCATTCGGAAGAGGGTAAGCAACACGCAGCCTTCGTCCGAGATGAGCATCGGCTGAAATCTGTTCGGCTAGCACCATGAACAAGTAATCGAGAGATGGCCACTAGATTTAGACCAAGACCGAAAAACATGTTAAAATGCTGCCGCAGATTCGTCTTGATTACGGCTCTAGGGGTGGCTTTCTTTCCGTATCTGATTTTAGTAACGCTTCATACAATTGGCTGATTTGTCCTCACTGCACTAAGATGATCAACTGAAACCCTGTAGGCATTCTTGAAAAAACTATCGTTGTAGCACCGCCGTAATACGGTTGCTAGTGGTGCTGAAAACAACGAACTTCAGTATTTTATTATTATGAACCAATAGAGTCGGAGAATCAGAGTGACTGTGAGTAATCACAGCCTCTTGGTTCTACTCCTTGGAGATCTGTCATTCTTATCAAATACACTAAAATCTTCTTAAAAAGCATGTGCCTAAGTAGCTCAATGGGTTAGAGCAACACCTGCAATAGGTGGAGATCGGTTTGAGTCCCCGTTTGGGCAACAATTTTTGAGACGGTGTTAGTGTTCATAATAATAAAATACCCTGCGCATTGCAAGCGTTTGCAATTAAATCAGATTTCAAATGAACTTCAGTATTGTTGAAAAGTGCTGCTCTCGGTCAGGGTTGTATTACCACAGGGCACTATGTAGCACTATTATGCCCTACCAAATGGCTGCCCTAGGTTAGGTCATAAAACACTGTCAGGCAGGGATGTTGTTGTATAGCATGTATGCCCCTTTGCCCGACGTTTAATGCTGGCCTTTTTTTCAGACGACGCTCGAAGGTGAGGTGATTCCATTCTGCCAGCACGAGCTGCGCGTGGGCGGAGACGGAGACGACGATCGAATCTTTTTCATCTGGCCGACCGTGATCTCTCACCGGATCGATTCCGACAGCCCGCTGTACGGACTGTCTGCCGCAGACATGATGAGAGAAAGATTCGAGGTCGTCGTCATTCTCGAAGGTATCCTGTTTGATTGATTTTCTTTATTGGCTTAAATAAAAAAACATTAACAAGCCATGAATCCTGTTAGCGATCGTCAGGATAGTACATAAAAGTAATATTAATAAAATACAATAATAATAATAATAATAATTCTGATGGTATAGTGGTAATACTAGTGTGGTAGGAACGTTTATCCTATCAAGAACCTAGGATTTGTCTAAACTGGACTTAGCTAGGACTAGTATTCCAGAATAGAACATTTTAGGGCTTAACCTGGACATAGACTGTGTCCAGCTATTTTTTTTTATGCATATGCGAAGGACATTTCCCAGAAATTGGCAAAAATTAATACAAATTGTTCCAGGAGACCCTGGTGTTTCCTCAAAATTTAGGACCAGTTTTTGTTGTTATAAAAACATGATTATTGGTCAAGAAAAGATAGGCATCAAAAAACGTTCAACAGCAATGTTGTAGCCCATTATTTTTGAAAGCTAATGACACCAAATTTCCGTTTTTCTATTAAGTGGTGTCTAACTTATTGTTATCATAAGATGGTCAATCAAAAGATCTAAAAAAATGAGGCATTTAATGGCAAAATACAAGTGGTGTGTTTTTATCTATATCTACGAGTATTCAGAAGCGAGCAAAATTATTGCAATCTACATGTTTACTGGATGGATGAACATTTATGCAGTTCATGCGCTGGATGGGTGACCATTACAATGCCGTCATTATTTCAGGTGTTATCGAGTCGACGGGCATGACAACGCAGGCCCGTTCCTCGTACCTTCCTTCCGAGGTGCTCTGGGGCCATCGCTTCCGTCCTATGGTCGCCTTCCGCAAGGGCAGCGCCGAGTACGAGGTTGACTACAGCCTGTTTGACGACACCTACCCAGTAGACACGCCCCTTTGTTCGGCCAAGCACCTCGACGACGTCAAGATAAGCGTGCTGAGAGAGGCTGGCGTCAGCGGTGAGTAGACCTCATCTCTGTGGCAGCAAAGAGCCAGCACAGACAAAACTGGCACAGATCTACCATCCTTATTCTTTCCTAGCTCAATGCAAACACAATTTGAATTGTGCTGTAAGATGAGATTGGCAATATTTTGGGATATTTCTTATTTATTTTTTTTAATGTGGTACCCCACACGATTCTTTTGTTTCTTTCTGTTCGCGTATTTTTAAGTTTCTACAAATTCGGAAAATTTTCGTATGTTTTGAATAGTTTCACAACTATTTAACCGATCTTTCTGAAAAACACATTAGGTGTAAGTTTAGAAAACAAAAATGTGCTCTGCAAATTTGGGTTAAATCAGTGCCCCTAAATTTGCCGCCATGGTTGATGATGGTTGACACATTCAAAAATACATTTAAAAAATGCTGGTTACGTCAACGTGTCTTAAGAACGTTTCCCTCGGCTTTCAGACGAAACCCTGCTGCGCACTCTGGACCGCCTCATGACGCCTCGCCTCCCGGCTCTTGGCCCCGCCCCCGAGGCTCTGCCCCCTGACACACCCTCATCGGAGGGAGCGGGGCAAACTGATGCCGGACAATGGGGAGATGGAGTCTGCGTGCAGCTTTCCCAAGACCTGCCTGGACCCGAGTCGCGAATCTGACTAAGGTAAATATATTTTATTTGTTTATTTGAAATCTTATTTAAATTGCTAACGCTTCCAATGCGCGGGGTATTATATTATTATGAACACTATAACCGTCTCAAAAATTGATGCTCCAACGCGGACACGAACCCCGATCTCCACCTATCGCGGGTGTTGCTCTAACCCATTGAGCTACTTGGACACTGGCTTTTTGAGATGATTTTAGTGTATTTGATGAGAATGATGGATCTCCAAGGAGTAGAATCAAGGGGCTGTGAATACTCACAGTCACTCTGATTTAAGTGACGCTATATCACGTCACAACCTGTCAAACTCAAGTAACTCCAATTTTGAAGTTAGATGCTTTTTATTTATTTATTTAACTGAGGTTTAACGGCCTCTTAGAAACCTGGCCAGCGATGTTTCCCTGTTAGTACATACGAATTGTGAACCTCAAATAAAGAGAGAAGGCAGGTGTTGGGGCAAAGGGATCTAAGGGGCTTCCTATATTAATCTTACAAAAGAGAAAACTTAAGAACTTACTCCTAGTTTGGGTGAGAAACCTGGGACTTACATTCCATGTTGAACAACCCAGCGCCACAGATTATAGCTCACACAGATAAACCATCCTTAAGATGGGACGGCTAAGCCAAAGAATTGTGCGGCAGGAGCACGCTAGCAAGAGGCTAAATTGCAAATTTATTGGAAGGGGAATGCCGTGCAATTGGCCTGGTGTTGGAAACACAGGTTCTTGTGAGATCACCGAAGTTAAGCAACATTGCGCTCGGTAAGATATTGGATGGACTCGTCGTCAGTTCTGTTTTGGAGTCAGGTTGGAGGCATGCTTATCAACTTAAAAAGTATTGCTTGTGGAGGAATCCTGTTGTTTGCGTTGTATCGTCCTTGGGAAGGAACGTAAAGCTGATAGTTCCTTGGTGCTCTGTGACAGAAGTTTGCTACTTGCCGGCACCGGGTTTTCCCGGTTTTCTTCCGAACTAGGTTAGGGTCATCAACATCCTCAACATCTTCCACTCGTTCACCGACGCAATTAGACCAGTGTCATAAGGCCCGCTGTCAAAACAGTGCGTCGTTAAACACAAGGTTATTATCGAACTTGATGTACATGCTACCATGTACCTGTAGCTTAGCAATACTTAAGTACCATAGTTTCTAGGCACAGGATTTTTGGCACAGATTTTCCTCCATCTATACGTATATATGGAGGAAAATCTGTCCTGACACATTGACACATTGTCCTGACACATTGTCCTGATTTGTTGCTACTGTCGAACATGCAAGGATAGAATGATCTAACCTGACCTCTGCAAGGAAAATTTTCCCAAACTGCAACATAAAATTGGTCTATTGTTGTCTCTAGTTCACACCCAGTTATGCATTTAGCAACAATGAGACAACTGTTTTGATTTATTTGTGATTTGTGTTTCCCAAGTGACTTTCAATCTTTGTAAAAATTGTAGTCCATTGTTGATTATTTTCAACATTGTAAGGAAATCTGGGGGCATTGTTGTTGATATGGTTAATCACAACACAGCCAGTTGAAGAGTCAGTGTTAGATTTATAAAGAAGGCTCTGAGCTGAAAATTGTTTCTCAAGACTAGAAGAAAGCTGGCTTGATTTCTGGCAGAAGGCAGAGAAGATCAATAATATTATCGACTGAAAACTAGATTACAACTACATCTTGAAGGTAAGCATTTTTTCCTCTGTATTTCTTATTCATTCTCATGTTCCATGCAATTGGCAAAGCATCTATTTAGTTGCCATTGGTGACTGATTAACTGGAATAAAAACCTTTTTAAAATTGTTGCTGGATAAGATTCATTCAATCAATATCACACACATGTATCAATATTTTAAAGTGTAAATCTTAAATCTAGGAGACAACATGGTAGACCAAAATAAGCATTGAAAAGCATACGAACTGTGCATTTAAGACAGGAAATAGAGCAATTAATGTTGCAGGTATTATACCAGACTGTACTCTAATTCAACGGTCAATTCAATTGTCAAATGTTAGATTCAATGGCTTCCAATTCAAACCAAATGGCTAATTAATAATTATGCAAGAGAATCTCAAATTTCATTTAAGTTACGAAATAAGTTATTTTCAAACTGAGTTTTTGAATGCAATATTCTGTTTGTCTCAAGCTTTTTTTCTTGTTACTTATTGGTGATATTTATTTTATATTTATTTTATTTTATTTTAACTATAACTAATATTAAAGTTATTTTTTTAAGTTATATAACAAACAAAGCAGAAGGTAGGTACCTTATCATCACTGATATCAGTCTACAAATTGAATAATCGTGTGGGATTATCGGTGCAATGCCTTCCGCTGCAGATGTCTTCGCGCGGTAGCTCGCAGGCAACGTCGACAGCGCTATCCAAGCCCCGCTTACGAGGCTCACTTCGCGCTGCCATTGTGTTCCACCTCGCGATCGCTCTGGGACTCAGCGCCAGCACCGGGATCGCAACCAAGGTGTTCCTATGCGACTGGCGCAAGAAGAAATACGCAGACTTTTATGCGTGAGTAGCTGGCGGTCCGGACCAAAGACCAGTCAAATTTAATTTAATTTGGCAATGCTTGCAATGCACAGAGTATTTTACTATTATGAACACTGATTCTCAATTGGGAACTTGAACCCTGGTTTCCACCTTTGGCAGGTGTTGCTCTAGCCATCTGTGCTAAATAGATAGAGTTCATGTCCCCTATTACGTCAAGTTTTTTGAGAGGGTGACAGTGTCCATTACAATAAAATACCCGAGACCTGTCTTCGTGTTATTGTGTTGACCACTGAGTTAAAGGAAGGGAGATTTTCCAGAGTTGCTTTAATAACACCTACATTTTGCATGGTTTCAGGATTGAAATCTTTTTCATCACATCTGAAAGTTTTAGTACGGCCAGCAAATATGATAGCAGGAAAGTTGATGCATGTTAACTAAACTTCCTTCCAAAAATTTTTTTCCAAACTGTGTTTTGTCTGGCAATCGTCAAGTAAAACTGTTTTGAGCACAGCGCAACGACTTGACTTTGAACGTCTTTGAATTTCGCAGGCAAAATTTCACTCCGTGTTCAATCATTTTCCAGGGACTACGACGCCGAAGCCGACTTTGAGCGAATGCGGGCGGCCGGCGTTTTCAGCTCGGCAAAGTGAAGCCAGCACCGAGACAGAACCTCGCCTAGCATATAAGCAATTTAGTTACCACTATGTATCACTAGCTTTAGTCAATAGTAGATGTATAATCAAGAAATGATTGGTCAAATTTAACCGGTTGTTATAATTTTGTACTATACACTACGTTTGGGAGACCTGAGATGGTGGTTTTTTTTGTTACACTTTCAAAAGCTGAGACTGCAGTTTGCCTAGCAATAAAGGCAATTTTTACAAAAACTAGTGCTAAGGTTAGGTAAAGTAGACATGAGTCTAAAAACCAGTATAATGAAGGTACTTGTTCAATTGTAAACTATTATATGATTTCTTACAACGGCATATCCTGCATATTCTGGTAAATCTCGTTTCCAGGAGGTGAGAGGGATTTAAGTTAAAAGCAACAACTTCACTCACCTTATCAAATAATCGCTGCAAACTTTCAGCCGTAGTATCAAACTCTGCTCACCTGTACTGGAAACGGTGATATTTGACAGATTAGTTGGATAGATAGGTTCCATGATGAAAACGGGAGACATTATAAGACTCATTTGCTTCACGGCTTTCAATACCCAATGTGTAAACCTGCACATGTATGTGTTGGCATCTAGTCTTGTAAGGTTGTATTGTATTGTATTTTTTATTTTATTTGTTGGGAAGACCACAGGTAGATAAAGATATGCTAGACATAGATGTTCGCTTACCGGGAATCTCCTGATTGGGAGGGATCTGGGTGTTGATTGCATGTCCATTTTACACAGCCCTTCTGATTAAGTACCAGATTACTAAGTCTTGCAAAGTTTGAAACTCCTCCATCCAAGGGACATGACGTTGTATAACAGCTTGGGCCTAAATACCCTGTCAGCACAATTGGCTGGGTTATTTGTAACACATACAGCATCATTTTGGTCCCCAAATCCGGAAAGTGTCAATTGAGGGAAAAATAAAAGTCAGATTCAGTTTTTCCATGTGACAGTTGACACGCTTGAAATCCGCCTTCGGCTTCTTTTCATTTATAGCCACGCTCCATTTTCATGTGTCAATAGGGTATACGCCGTTAAAAAAATGTGTTAGGGCATGCCATTCTCGGTTTCACGTTGAGAATGACAAAAGAGTTTCGCTCGCACAAACCAAAGTCTGTCTGATTCTCATGGCGCAACAGAGTGTCTCGTGGCTTGTGACGTCACGTGGCAGGTCGGTGTGAAGATTGGCTTGAAAGGCCGGCCGGCAGGATGCGCCTCGTTAGTAGTCTGTGTAATTACCAATCAGTGGCCGGCCTGGCCCGACTACTTACCAGCACACGGCACACGGGATGGCAGGCTCAGTCCACGTGGGTCAGAGGGTACCAAGTATGACCATAGACACACTCCCCTGAACGAGCACGAACTTCTGGAATGTCCATGGAAGATCAATGACTTACTTAGGTTGCTTAACAACGCACTGCTTTGATAATGGGCTCTGTGGCAGTGGTCTAGTGGCGCTGATGAATGAGTGGGTACGATGATGAACTTGACCTGAACTAGAAGGGTAACCCGATACGCAGCCTACTCCTGTCGAAATACACGAAGGAAATCACTGGCTTGACATCCCTTCCGAAGGACGGTACAACTCGAACAACAGGATTTCTTTACAAATCCATGCTGTCTAGAGGTTGACAAGCAAGGCGAGTGAAGTTGTACCAACTTAAATCCTTCCAACCTCTCTCCCGAACAAAACTGGCCGTGTCGGTAACCCATCCAATGCCAACACTTAATCTTGGTGTCAGCAATGAAAGTGCTTTGGAATAATGCCTTAGCAGCATGGGACCAAGACCATCATGAGCAATCAAATCTAATGTCCACCTCTCGATTGCTTGGTCTTGTTGCTCATTCTTTTTATTTTTAACCAATGAAATTAAACTCTTCTGACTACGAATCCGATCTGACTGTGAGAACGCCAGGCTCGCTGCCGACAAGTAAGAAACCCGAGACACTTCTGACATGTCGCAAGCTCCTGTCAGTGTCACCGGAGCGTTTTGTCCTATGAAAGTCGTGCAAACCGGTGTATCGATGACATGGAAACAACCTTCGCACCACTCGCTCTCACGGGACGTCGTTTGTTTTCTTTACAGGAGACCGACGTAGCGAGTCAGCCACCCTGCGGCGCCGACGATCGTCGGCGACCTCCCCTCCGGATCTCCACGACTACGGGACGCCGTCGAATGCGTCCAGTCCTTCGGTAGGAACGTGCTCGTTCAAAGACTTACAGTGCGTGTGACTTAAGTGTATTGGGACAGAGAGCGTTAAACGCCGCCAACGGACAATTACAGGTCTCCCCGAGCTGTGGGGCTCGCCATCGTATACTCCACTCGTGAAGCGTGTGACTTTGCTTGGAAGTGTGCGGCGATTCCAAAATTTTCCTCGCGTTCACCGGTGCTATTATTCGGGTTGATCGTGATGATCGCCGTCCTCTGCGTGCTTTGGGTGCGAGTCATCGTCCTGCCCTCGGGGCGTTTCACCGCCTACGTTTACGTGCTAATCGTCAACTTGTTGCAGTCCCTGTGACGGACAGGGATAAGTTAGGTCACGGCCAGTCGGACGCTTAACGGACAGGCACTTTCTTAATCAGCCGTTTGACATCTAGGGGTGGTTTCTGCTAAGAATATCAGACTCCATCATTTGAATTACGTTCAACCCTAGTTGTGTTCTGTGTTTGGATATCCCAAGAGCACCCTTTACTGCTAGAATCCATTCCACCCTGAGAAGGAGACAGGTTTGTATGTTCCAGGCGTGAAACGAACTGTAGCTTGCCAGTGACCCTGACAATCTAGATAAGACAATTGCTTTTAGCGTGTTGACGGAAGTCACTGCCTTGCGGGTTTTTCTCGTCTGTGTCGACGCGTAATGACGATGCAAATCCAGGAGACTGATGCTGCAGTCTCTTGGCTGCCGTTTTGCCCTGATGGTGAAATGGCGTAGAAAATCGTGTAAAATATTTCCACCCTCTGCTTTTTTAAATAATTTTTTATACTAGGTTCGCTTGTCATTAGAGCCCCGTTTTAGATTGCCATGAAACCCTAGTTTCACCCACCCATCGCTATGACGCCATGATCAACTGCCCAAAGCTGGGCACGGGTTACCCTTTTTTTTTACTTTTGAAGGGGTCTGACAAGTTTTTCCGAGTGATTTGTAGGCGCTGACAAGAAATTGAGGAAACACATCATAGGCATAGATCATCATAGATTTCAGAGCCTGGACGGCTGATAATTTGTGAGGGAAAGAAGAGGTTGAACATAGCCAGTGGTCAGCCAACTAGTGGTATCCTCCTTCCGCTCGTCGACGGTGACCCCACCCTAGAGGTCACGTGACCCTCTGCCACGCTCGACGGCGGAGACCCCCCTAGCTCCCAGCTGCAGTCGCGTCTAGGATCGACGACAGGCGGCCAGTCGTGCTGTGAACCCGGGGAGAGGCGATTGTCAGCCTTCGTTTGCCCCGAGGTGTGTTTTAAGTTTAAACATCAGTTAGGGGCGTTGTGCACTGGTATTTTGGGCGCTATTTTGGACTAGGACTTTCCAATGCACTCCGAAGTATTACCGCTTGCTATTACTAGTTGCCGTGCTTGTCGATCCTGTTAATTCCACGAAATTATACTCCACCGACAGTTTTGCAAACCTCCCATCACAGTGGTCCCCTCTTGTCTTCTATCCCAAATCCCATCCCTTTTTCCTGTTCCTCTCGCGGGCCTTGCCTAGAGTGGCCATTTGGCGGTGCTACAAAGGCGGTGTTACCCCATGGTGCTACATAATACGACCGATGGTATTATATAAACTTTACTTAACCGCGGCCATTTGGTGGTGCTACCGTAGCGTTACTTAATACGACCTGTGGTGTTATGCAACCCCGATCTAGAGCGACCATTTGGCGGTGTTAATATAGCGCTGCAAAATAAATAAAATGCGGCCGGTGGTATTTTAGAACCCCGACCCAGAGCGGCACTTTTTATAAATGCTCGAGTTAATTGATTTCAGCACCACTAGCAACCGGTATTACAGAGGTGTAACGATGAAAAAATTATCATAGAATGCATACAGAGTTTCAGTTGATCTTCACAGTGCAGTGAGAACAACCGAGCAAATTAATACTGCCGCGCTAGGTACGGTCACCGCTTGGTGCTATGGTGGTGCTAGATAGCACGGGGCCTCTAACAGTAAAGCCAGAGTAACGAATCACCGCTCTAGGTAAGGTCCAGGCATCAAAGTCGTGTTTCTTTGAATCCTGCAGGATTGCATCCTCTTAATTTCTTAGATTAAGTGATTCATACATGGATTTATACTGGCCTGATTCCCTTATTCCCATTGACTAACCAGCAATGTGGCTAGCTAACCAGAAGTGACCGACACGCGCGTGGACAAAAGACACTCGGCGATCATTACAGTGGCGATGACCAGTGGCGTACAGACTCTGCCTCCTAGATCTGAACAGTTACTAAAACTTCGACAGAACTTGTGATATTGATAAACCTATAGTGCGCTTAATATATTTTATATATTATTATTATTATTATTATTATTGTTGTTATATAATGTCGTGTATTGGATGACTTAAATATATATGTATATCTCTCTAAAGTTATTGTGCGTCTGAGATTGTGCAGTCTCGGTGTGATAAGCGCCATTTTGTTTTTTACTTGGTCGACTCGGTGTGCAGTGAGCTGGTGATGAGTTTTTTTGTCGGCTAAGTCCGGCTGCACTCGGATTTCCCGAGACCAGCCGAAGTCGACCGAGCGACCGTCGTGTGACGTCATGGAGGTGCAGGACAAGGCGGTGAGTTTCAAGGGGCTGTGGTTTGATAGAGAAGGCCGGTTCTTAGAGAAAGCCTCAGAGGAACACACTCTGAATTTTAGATTTTCGTTTCACTGTTCAGTCTAATTTTTTTGTTCGCTTTAAAGGAGGCTCTGGGCAGACAACTGCACACTTCAACTTAAGATTTTGTATTTTAAAAATTTAAGCAAAAAATGCTGGTGAATCAATTTGTTTCAAGTCTCTTCAAACTTAATCGGTCACACAAATTAATTTGATTGAAATACCAGAATTACAAAAAAAATATTGCACACATTTTTTAAATACTGAAAAATGAAAATACTAAGATCAAATAGAAAAGAAATCTCTTGATCGATGGGCGATCACCAGAGATGGCAAAGAATTGCAGATGATCTGCCAGTGTGTTAAAGGATCGTGGATATCTCAGCCCTCTTAGATACGGTGTTCTGAATGAATTCTGTTAACCTAAGTATTCGAGCTGTACATTTTCATGCGAAAGCATTTCAGCTTAGATCACAGCTTAGGGATCTAAGTAGCCTAGCATTGCGTAGCCAAAGTGTTCCCACCACGTGCCCGAGGTCCCCTAGTGCTCAGCTCGACCGGGTGGTGCGCCACTGACGCTGTCGATTGTCCCCTGCGCAGGCGCAGGTAAATGACGTCGAGCGCGGTGCCGAGGAAACCCCGGAACGCGTCGCCGACGACGAGGGGGGACTGCACATGCGCGTAGCGCCAACCGCCAACATCGACGAGGTAAGGCGCCATTTTCAGCGAAGTTAAGCAGCATTGAGCAAGGCCAGTTATTGGATGGGTGACCACCGGACTGACTGACTTACCAGTCCTCGTAATATCACCAAAATTAAGCAGCACTGAGCTGGGTCTGGTATTGGATGGGCGACCGTCATACACATGACCAGTTCTGTTCGGGAGAGAGGTTGGAGGGATGAAAGTTAGGCAACACTGCGCTGAGTCATGTATTAGATGGGCGACCATCATACACATGACCAGTTCTCTTCGGGAGAGAGGTTGGAGGGATGTAAGTTAAGCAACACTGCGCTGAGTCAGGTATTAGATGGGCGACCATCATACACATGACCAGTTCTGTTAAGTGTTTGGACAATAGGTTGAGGGTTAGAACTACTAAATCAAAGTTAGTTAGTGCATCATTATCCTCATCATCACCAACTCATTCACCTATGCCATGCGAGAACGGGACCATAATTATATAATTATTTGATATGTTTTCAAAATAATAGATAGGCATATTATTCCCAGTACGTATGATTAGAACCTCCACCTTGCATCTAATTTCGTAGAAACCATCCGTTCTAAGTTATCAATCTTGAAGCTGGTATTGCATCCCTGCCCTTGTGGAACAGGTGGATGAACTGGACGCATTGTTCGGCGGCCAGAGCGCGCCACTTCTCCCCTTGGCGGCCATTGCGCGTGACTCGCCGAGCGTACGCTGCGCCGGCGTATCACGCCCCGCCTCGTACTGCGCCGGCGTGAGTCTGGTGCACGCTGCGTCCGCTAGAGCGCTACACCGGTCGGCCACCTGCGCGAGTCGTGTTGACATGGCCAGGTATGTCGTCATCGAGAATTGCCGCTCATAAACGTACCGTAAAGTTAATAAACTCGTTAATTGTTACACAAAAACATACATAAACATAATGGCAGCCTGCCAGTTTCCCTTGAATCCATGGGTAAGAATATCAGTGCCAATGTTAAACTGTCTTCACGAAAATTACCAATTGATGACTACCACACTGACAGAAAAAAAGGCCGCCTTGATGTGAACTCGTCACCATTACACGTGTTAAGAAATTGTATTTGATATTTCTCGCAGATTACACGCATTTGAGACTTGTTTAAGCTCAATCAATCTTTATTAATGCTGACCTCAATGATTGAAATCCATGTATCAATATTTTAAGTCGAAAATATTGAATTGTTGAGGTTTATTGAAAAGACCGACCGCAAGCGCCACCAGGTGGCCACAAATTGAACCACGTGTTGAAAGCTGTAGAACGTTCTAGTTGAGCGCTGAATCTCTGACTAAACCTACAAACCCAATGGTTTTAGAAACGCTGATACCGATCGGCGACTCGAACCCCGGTCTCGCTTTTCGTGGGTGTTGCTCTAACCACCTGTGCTAATTGAACACAGCCTTTTTGAGAGGAATTAGTGTACTTGACGAGTCTAACAGATCTCTAAGGAATACAACCATCAAACTGTGAATGCGCACAATCACTCTGATACTGCATCGACTTCCAGTCAACCTCTTTTCAATAGTGTTTTATTTATTGACTTCATTTACACAAACAAGATAATAAATTGTATTGCCAAGTTGAATTATAAGTGATCGATGGTAATTGCAATCGCACCTGGTTTTATGCAGAACAAAACATCTCCTTGCATTCCTAACTCATACCAAAGCAATCCGTTTCTTGTTTTGAGCAAGTTTTCTTTTCTCATAACATATCGGCGGGGTCCTGGAATTCCTGTACCAGGACTACTTTTCTGAGATTTTGACTCTGTAAAAGTTTTACTTTCTGAAAGTTTCAGCCTGTCAATCTCTGGCCTTTCGTTTGATGATATTCTGGATAGGATTCTGCCTCTGGTAATAAGATCTTTGGTCGAGAAGTAGACATTTTATGCTTTTCACTCTTTGAAAGTCAAAACGTTTGCGTTTTGACAGTTTGCAGGCTTGAAAGGTGACATTTTGAAAGTCTGAAGTTGGTGGTGTGACACAAATTTGACAGTTAGAAAGTCTGACAGTTGAGGTTTTGACATTCTCACAGTTTCACGGCCAGGTGGTGGTTGCTGACGTGATTAGGTACTGACGTAATTCACACGAATCAACAGGTTAATTTTAGCACGATCCACTTAACGTCCGTGTCTTGCTTCACCTTGTTTATTTGGTTGTCACGGTAATAATATGTTATTGGAGTGGCATTCTATTGCCCTGATTTATTAGCGTGCTCGTCCTAACCAATGGTAGCCACGGTGATAGAAAGACGCGCCAGGATTTTCGGCTCCACCACGGCGATTGCGAAACAATTTTCACCGCCTAGGTTTCCTGGAAACGTTTGGCGCGGTGAGCTTCGGATGGCAGAGTTAAACAATCCAATGTCTTGCCAACGAGTTCGTACTTGACATTTGGCGATGATGATTAAGTAAGATATCTTTCCCTACCAGTTATAAGTTACAAGTCACCACTTAGAAGGCATGAGTGGCATTCGGGACTTCTTGGGTAGCTTTTTGAGACTGGATTCCATGAACCTAAGTGAACTCTCTTTACCTTTGAATGACCGGACCCTCGCAATCGAACGCATTTAATAACGGAGTATTACCGATTGGTCACCGAAGTTAAGAAACACTGCGCCGTGTCTGGTGTTGGATGGCTGGCCATCACCTGCATGGCCAGTTCTGTTCGGGAGAGAGGTCTGAGGAAGGAAAGTTAATTCAACAACTTCACTCGCCTTGCTTATGAACCTTTCGACAGGATGGATTTGTGGAGGAATCCTGTTGTTCACGTTGAACCGTCCTTCGGCAGAGACGTCAAGCTTATTTCGTCTCAGAGTATTACGTGCATTTCTTCGCCGTTGCAAAACAGTCAACAGCATCTCAAACTCTCAATAGAACAAGCACAGTTGTGTTATCTTCAAAGGTTTCACCGTTGAGTGTGCAGGTTTTAGGTAGAGGCAGAACGTTAATGTTAAACCGTTGAGTGTGCAGGTTCTAGGTAGAGGCAGAACGTTAATGTTAAACCGTTGAGTGTGCAGTTTCTAGGTAGAGTCAGAACGTTAATGTTAAACCGTTGAGTGTGCAGGTTTTAGGTAAAGGCAGAATGTTAATGTTAAACCGTTGAGTGTGCAGGTTATAGGTAGAGACAGAACGTTAATGTTAAACCGTTGAGTGTGCAGGTTCTAGGTAGAGTCAGAACTTTAATGTTAAACCGTTGAGTGTGCAGGTTCTATGTAGAGGCAGAATGTTAATGTTAAACCGTTGAGTGTGCAGGTTATAGGTAGAGACAGAACGTTAATGTTAAACCGTTGAGTGTGCAGGTTCTAGGTAGGGGCAGAACGTTAATGTTAAACCGTTGAGTGTGCAGGTTATAGGTAGAGACAGAACGTTAATGTTAAACCGTTGAGTGTGCAGGTTCTAGGTAGAGTCAGAACTTTAATGTTAAACCGTTGAGTGTGCAGGTTCTATGTAGAGGCAGAATGTTAATGTTAAACCGTTGAGTGTGCAGGTTATAGGTAGAGACAGAACGTTAATGTTAAACCGTTGAGTGTGCAGGTTCTAGGTAGGGGCAGAACGTTAATGTTAAACCGTTGAGTGTGCAGGTTCTAGGTAGCGACAGAACGTTAATGTTTAACCGTTAAGTGTGCAGGTTCTAGGTAGAGGCAGAACGTTAATGTTAAACGTTTGAGTTTGCAGGTTCTAGCTAGAGGCATAACGTTAATGTTAAACCGTTGAGAGATTATCCAGGAAATTCAAAAAGGATCTTAAGGGCATATATATATATATCTCCTGAATCCTGCAACAAGACAATGTTGCCATGTCAGGTTAGCAGCATGGATGTCACGTCGTATTGACAAGGTGCGACCGAGTGACGGAAATCTGTCACGGCTTGTTGGGTCCGCCCCACGCACGGCACGCAGTGATTGAAGAGCGTCGCCCGCCACTGCACACTTATATTGTGCAACAAACGCACGTCGCATGGTAACCGATGGACAGTGGCGCACCGGGATGCAAAGTCAGATGTTTTTTCGGTGAGAGGCACTTTACTAGGGTGCAGTGTTTATGAACCAGGGGCTGCATTTCCATAGTTTGTCCAGGAACGTAATTTCCATTGGCAAGGTTACTATGGAAAAGTTAATCTTTACATGTATAGAAAAATATCTTAATTGAAAGTTTTAAAAGTTTAAACTCGTCTAAACTAACATTCCCTATTTATGGAATTTCTTAAGTTTCTAATACCATTCATTTCCCGAAACGCCACCATTGAGCTAAAATTACGTATCATTGGGGCCGTGCGGTACGCCACCGCCTTCGCTCGGTATAATTACACAGGGCAGTGCTTTCACAGTCGGACAGAAGGCGGTGATAATTGCAAACACCTGGGAATTTATGGTATCTCAGGGGCGGTGGTTTTCATCGAGTTGCGGTGACCTTGAATCCCTTCCGGCTTTTGTTCTGAGGTGTTTCTTTCAAGAATTTGTGGGGAAATCGTTTGTTTCCTTCCAGAAGAAGAATACCGCAGTCTTATGGGCTTTGCTACGAAATATTCTCTTGGACCATCCAACCAGGATATTTAGGCACTGGAAGCGCCATACTTTTGCTGCCATGTGCAAGTGCCTAACCAGGCGTTTAATTCTACATCATGGCAACACACTGTTTGGCCGACATGTTCGTGATGGCATAATTGATCATTAAAACTTATTAAGTGGAAAATGAGTGCAGAGTGGAAAATAGTTCGAATCTGGTTTCATGATGATGCTATGTTTGCCAGGCTTGCAAATATTTATTTTCAGGCCTGCTGTAGTAAAAAAAACGCGAGAATTTTTTATCAAATGTTTAATTCAATGCTATTTTGTAACAAATTTTCCAGTTTTAGGAAAATTCTAGTTGATTTTACTCTGAATATAAGTGAATATTCCTGATAAGGTTTGGCATACCAGACATGAACATGAGGCAATGAAGCAGTGATAGCATGTGATATGACATTTGACTTATGATTGCACAAGCCAGTGCGCAGTGCCCAACGCGAATGGAGTCTATGAGACCAATGCCACCGCTTTGGTTAATGTATGCAGCGTGGAATTCGATTTTTTCAAATCAGCTGCACGGCTTTGGTGTGCTTTTGTTTTTGTCGAACTTTTTATTTTATTAGTTTTGGTGTGTGCAGGTGGAAACTCAATTATGGAGTGTCACGATATGTTTTCAAAATATGCTGAATTTTTTAATTATATTATGATTATTTTTGTGTGGACTCGGATGCGCAAAGAAAGTCTAAATCTGGGCATGAAAGTTTTTTTTTAGACTCTAGTGAAATCTTTGGGAAATTAAATAAGATTTCAGCCGGAACGCACGGCACCTCCATCGACCTGAAAATAGCATATAGGAATGTTCTCAAGGCAATGCTGTTTTTGGAGAGAGGTTGGAGGGGTAAAAGTAAGTACAGCAACTTCACTCGCCTTCAACCTCTTGACAGCATGGATTTGTGGAGGAATCCTGTAGTTCGCGTTGAACCGTCCTTCGGCAGGAAAGTTAAGCCAGTGGTCCCCTTGGTGCTCGTGTACAAGGGTAGGGTAGGTGCCGGCACCGGGTTTCCTCTCTGCTCTTCTAGGCTACGTTAGGTTATCATCTTTATCATTCACCGACGCTATCAAACTAGTAGCTCAAGGCCCGTTGTCAAAACAGTTTGTCTTTAAACCCTAGAAATATCAATAAATCAGCCAATTCACTCAACGCCTGCCGCAAGGTTTCCGAACGGAACTTGGATTTGAATGTGTTGGTTATATCTCTGATGCATTGCACATTTCGGCTTGTAGGAAACAAAGCTAGCGCTCGTCTGCTGGGCCGTGGCTGGAGATAAGATATCAGCGTGGACTTTGTACTCACGAGTGGTGATAACATCGTGGTCCTTGACAGAGAGAATCATCCCTTGATAGACTTCCAGAAGTAACGCAAAATGTTTCGAGAAGACTCCACGCCCTCTTTCATATTCTTTTGGTTCAAACAGAAAGAATTTTTTCACAAAAGTTGCTGGGGTAAAAGTTGATCAAATATCAAGCAAACCGATTTTGCGATTTTGCTAAAAAAAAAAAACACAGGGGGTCATAGTTGAGACCACGAAACGGTATTATTATCATGAACATTTCATCAAAACCGGAACAGCCGTTTGGCCCGTGGAGCCAAGAACAAGCACTCAAAAATTAAAAAAAACGAACCTCCGTAGTAGCATAAGATAGCAGAATTGAAAGATTTGTCTCAGCATCTCCATGGTTACCAAACGTTGAATCTACCATTGAACCTCCTTTGCTAGGCCATGATATACCCGTGGTAACATAAGATAGCAGAATTGAGAAGCTCTGTCAGGTGATCGCAGCATCTCCACGGCTACCAAAAGTTGAATCTACCATTGAACCTCCTATGCTAGGCCATGATATACCCGTGGTAACATAAGATAGCAGAATTGAGAAGCTCTGTCAGGTGATCTCAGCATCTCCATGGCTACCAAACGTTGAATCTACCATTGAACCTCCTATGCTAGGCCATGATATACCCGTGGAAACATAAGAGAGCAGAATTGAGAAGCTCTGTCAGGCGATCTCAGCATCTCCATGGCTACGAAACGTTGAATCTTTCATTGAACTTTCTATGCGTGTTACTATTTTGTGTATTTAAAGTTGGCAACGTCTGAGAATGTTAAGAAAATGTCAGCATGGGGATGAATATTGTGAAGGGATCATTTCCTTATCTACGAGCGGCGCCAAGAGTTGACAAGCGATTGCAAGCACGACCATTTGACCGAATAATGCGCCTAATGTTTATTTCCTCGCTATAATATCACCGCCAATTAGCACCGATTTGCACGCTCTTAGCTTGTCTCACAAATCACCGCCCGACGCCTCGTGGGACAAAAGACAGCGACGCATCGTGTGCCGGGAAGCCTTGGTGCTCGGCCAGCTGGACGCTGGGCTATGCTAACTAGACGCACACGGCTGCCATTAGCACCCGGCATTAGCATCGAGATGGCTCTGCCAAGCAGCTTGGATGTGTATGTACCTGCGTGGATGGCGACCCACAATACACCAATGAATTCGTGATTTTGCAAGCAGTATTACGCTAGGGCTTTACGTTATAGATGAGCACAACTTCATATTCTCTTTTCTTTCGTGTCTCTCGTGTCTCTTGCGATACTTACGGTTACCGAAAAACTCGTTCCAGTTTAGTACCTATAGTACCTTCTGTACAAATTCGGGCAAAAATATTTGCTATGAAAAATTATTTTACAAATTTCAGCCAAAAAAAAATTGTCTTCACTCGCACCGGTTATTAAATGTAACAAAATTGGGTTTTGCAACAGGCTTTTTTTCCAAAACTCACATTATAAAAAGTTAACAGTATTTCATTGAATTTTTGTTCGGTTTTTGACGGCTTACCCTTGCCTCTTACCCTTAACCTTTAGTCGTAAAAGCATTGCGTTGTAAACATTCAAGAATGCCAACAATTCAAGACATTTGTTCGCCGCACTTGTTGCCCCATGCAGTTGGCTCACCTGTTCAACTGATGGCCCCAAATCACCGTTTAATCCTTCAATGCATAAATTGTAACCACTCAGTAAATCAAACAGAAAGTAATCTCAATCATTACATATTGTTTAAAAACACATCAATGAGAAACAAATGACACATTGCCTACGTTACGATCCATTCAGCCATGAAATTATCTTGGCAACAGTAAGAAGTTTCACGGTTGCTATAGCAACTCAACTGCGAAGAGATACATTAACATTGAAATTATGTTTATAATGACGTACAGACAGCGGTCCCTGTGGATGGGCTTTGAATCTTCATGCATGTGAAAAAAAATTCTAGTTTGTTGTGTGTTGTAACCATGGTGACACTCGACACTGCAATGCTGCAAACACCAACTGTCAACTCCAAAAGTCATGCGTGTTGTACAATTTATTGGGTTCTTAGGATTGTCAATATTTCATCCGCCAGTTAAAATGGCCGACTATGCAGCTGCCCTGATAGGTTTATTGTATAAGAAGGTGGTATGTCTAGAAATAAATTACATGCGCGCTTGTCAAGTAGTCCGGGTGTCGGTTCGTTCCATCCAAGTAAAAGGTATTTAGGTTTAAAGACATCTTGTCAGCATTACCATCCGCCATCTTGTCCGCCATCTTTACTGCCTTCACGGCCTTCCACGCTCGCACATATCGATCTATGGCGATCACGGCCCGTGCCGTGCTTATCTCCGCTTAGCCGAGTCATAAAGAAAGGCGCGTCGCGAACGCGCTCACTTGTCTGTCAGCAGCCGTCCAGGCGTCGACGGCGTCCTCTGGAGGACCACGATCTACCCGAGGGACAGTGGCCAGGAGGCTCAGACACGAATCTAAGTTGTGGACGTCGACATCCTGAGGGCCGTGACGATCTCTTGTGCAGTGATTGGAATGTTTTGACAAGTCTTGTCAAGATAAGATTTACGAGAAAATAAGTTACGAGTGATGCAAGTTTGTCTGTGGACAGTGGAAAAGTTCCGAGTGATCTGTTCGTTAGACGGAGAAGGAGATACATAAGGTTTATAGGTACTTTGCGTGTGGATAATTTCGTGGAGTTTTTCTGTCAACGAAGAAGTGTAGTTGCTTATGGAGGGATTCTATAACATTTAAAGTGACTCATGGAAAAGGAGTGAATTGATTTGTCTTTCTATCGATAGGTCGTTTTATAGGTCGTATGATAGGTCGCCGATCTAGGACAGTTGCCACTGATAGCAGGGAGTTTCTGCCTGGTGTGCCGAGAGCGTCGACCTGTCACTTCAGGGTCGTGACACGTCAGTCGTGACGGACGTTTTCAAAAGTTTGGAACATTTCAACGAAGAGCTCCTAGGTTTGAGAGAGGCTGCAGGTAAATAAAGTTGGGGTATCTGAATGAACCGTAATGCCAAGTGCCAGCAATAAGGCTTATCTAGCGTGGCAAACATAGACAAAGATAGATTCGCGGATGAGATAGTGCAACAAAATACAAGCAATTCTACGAAAATACCCGGGGAATAATAGGAAGTACAAAACAAATATTTAAAAAAAATAAGGATCTATCAATCAGTAATCTTCGATGTATTGCCGAAATTGAAATGCATCAAATTAGATACCGATCTTAGACAACAAGATCTTTTTTCTTCGGAAAAGTTTGGGAAACCCTGCTGAGAGCGTTAACCCCGTCACCACTGTTGACACTGACAGAAAATTCCACACGTGAAGAATCTGTCAAAAAGTATTTTTGAGTTCCAAATGCTTCATCCTTTCTTGCCTGGAAGGTTTTCAAGAAAGCGAACACCGATTAACTTCTAGCAAGTGTCAAAAGCTGTCAAAAGTGTGTGTTTTTCTTTGATAAAAAAACGCTTTCCAGCTTGTTCAAGTAAAGCTTTGTCAGTGAAAATTGGACAAGCCCGTTGCTTACGAACGCCAAAGACCACTCCATCGCAGAACAAAGACCACAAAAATCCTCTGAAGCAACGGAAACCAAAATGGAGTCCAGCCTGATGCTCCCCCACGAGCGTCCAGAGCGTCCCACGATCCTCAAGCTGGGCATCGCTCCTCACCACGACTCCACGTCGCCTCCACATCACATCACGATCTCTTCCGCCGACGACATCGACGTCCCGGGTGGAGGCGATTGTCTGTCTCTGCGCACAGACCTCGCCAACGCTCTGCAAGGCTACGACGAGCAGCGCCTGTTGCCTCTGGGATCTCCGGGCGTCGAGCGACGTCCTTGGACACCGTCACCCGGGACACCGGCGTCGGCGTCGGTCAGCCGTTCACACAGCGTCTCCAAGGGGTAGGCATGGTCGGTCGGACAGAAACGAGGTCGTCTACTTTTGGTATGCTCGATACCCTATATCGATAAAGAGGTGCAGGATTTTGCCAACTTTGCAAACGGCAATTGATTGAGGATATGTGATCAAATCATGTTCATCTTGTCAAACGTCAACATTTCAACCTGTCTCGACACGACTATTTAAGCCGTGTTGCTGGCGTACATACCCACCCCCGCCCCTTCCCAACAACAAAACACTCTAATGCATCCCTTGGAGAAGGTACACTCGACAACGCAATTCGTGCCAATGCTTAAGACGTGCTGATTTTAAATCGCAAACCAGCATCAGGTTCATTCTCGACACCATTCAATATTGCTAGCCTCACTTTTCTGTGTACTAAACAATGGAATCTCGAGTGTTTACCTCGCGTAACCTTGACCGGGTCTGACAGATGCAACGCAACGCTGAAAGAATGCGCCTTCGTCGGCAAACGCCGAGTGCTTGATTCACTTTTATCTGACGTAACAGCTGACAGGCTCGACAGCTTAGATCCCACAGGACGCGGTATCTTGACACTCGGCTTAATGAGCCGACTTGCCGTGTTTGCTTCGTGCTTGCATCAAGGTGGCTGTAAGAGGGGGAATGGCGTAGTAACGATGTCTCTCGGCAGTTTGGAAACAGT
This sequence comes from Protonemura montana, assembly GCA_947568835.1. Taxonomy (NCBI): domain Eukaryota; kingdom Metazoa; phylum Arthropoda; class Insecta; order Plecoptera; family Nemouridae; genus Protonemura; species Protonemura montana. Next base: position 11,858,480 of record OX387610.1, on the reverse strand, counting down.
ATATTGTGAATTTTAAACATCTCAGAGTGGGTCTGAGGTTATTTTCGAGCTCCCGGTTTTCCAAGAATCTGCCTTGAAACTCCTGATTTTCTCACTATATTTCTTGTTCAATTCTTTGACCGTTACTTCGGGCGTTTTGGGCAAGTTTCGCGCACGTTTAACGCGCATGGTTTCGTCGAATGTTCGACAAACGGGCGGACTCGGGTAGGGTGCGGCCGTGGACTCGTGCGATGTCGGCTTTGTTCGGGTGGACTCGTCGACCTCGGCGCCGCGGGGAGCTGCTCTCGGAGTGGCGCGCGCATCGCGAGGACAGGGCCGAGCACAGGTTCGATCCCCGATCATCCATCCAACACGTGACCAAGCGCAGTGTTACTTAACTCTCATGCCTCCAACCTCGCTTCTGAACAGAACTGGTCATGTGTATGTTGGTCGCCCATCTAATACCTGACCCAATGCAGTGTTGCTCAACTTCAATGGGCTAAACAGTGCTCTTGGAGCAGACCGCATGTCGTCATCAGGTTCACCTGTAGCTCTCTTCCAGGGGCAGGTATCGCGGGGCTGCAACTCGCAAACAGCGCAGGCGCGCCGTTTTCAAGAACGGCGAATGCAATGTGCTCAAATCGCGCATGCAGCATCGACGACTGCGGTACCTGCAGGACCTGTTCACCACGTTCGTCGACTCACAGTGGCGCTGGACGCTACTTGTCTTCGGTCTCAGCTTCGTGCTGTCATGGCTGCTCTTCGCCGCCGTCTGGTGAGTGGAGCGCGAACTACTCGGGTTGGAGAGTTTTAAAACTGTCGATCAATCCCCATTTCTCTATGTTGTGCCATATGCCGGATCTACTCCGTGTAGTAGTGGGTGGACTTGGAACATACAAGCCCGTCTCATTTTCAGGGTGGATTTGTATGATGTTATGTCCTGAGTCCTGCAATCTTTGCCTGCCATAACCTCATATTCCCTACAGGTGGTTGATTGCGTTTACGCATGGCGACCTGGACGCGGCCCATCAATCGGACGACTCGTGGATGCCTTGCGTTGTCCAGATCCACGACTTCACGTCATGCTTCCTGTTCAGCATCGAAACTCAGCATACTATTGGCTACGGCTCTCGGAGTACCACCGAGGAGTGTCCGGAGGCCATTTTTGTCATGTGTCTGCAAAGCATCTGCGGCGTCATGATTCAGGTTGGTTTAAGTCTGAAACGTTTCCTCTGTACTTACCACTAGAAAAAATGTTTCATTTCATTGTTGGTATTTATACGCAAATAATATTTATTATTGCTAACTTTTACAATTGATATACATGTGTCAATATTTTGAGTAGTAATTATATAATAGTTTGAAAAAAAATGGCTAAAAGGACCCTCAGGTTCGGTAGCTACAGTTACCACTTGTTGACAGCTCGTTTGCCCAGTAGAACCTTCAATAACGCTGGGACTCTGACTTAACATTTAAACCCAGAAAAAGGACGTTAAAACCTCTCAACTAACCACACTCTCCCCCACGCAGGCCTTCATGGTCGGCATCGTGTTCGCCAAGATGACTCGGCCAAAACGCAGAACGCAGACGTTGCTCTTCTCGCGGCACGCCGTCGTTTGTCAACGGGACGGTGCGTTGTGTCTCATGTTCCGAGTCGGAGACATGCGCAAGAGTCATATCATCGGCACGGCCGTACGGGCCCAGCTCATCAGGCAAGGAAACATAACAACGCAGTAATGTAACCTCACTCTGTGCGAGCGGGTATTAGGTATTCGATTGTGTTATTGCATAATTTCAACAGCGCTCACATGATCCTCATAAATGAATGACCTCATTTACAAAAAATTTGTTTTCATTTATTAGGGCTAAAATGTGGGGAAGGGAGGGGGGTACCTAATTGAATTTTTCACAAAATCTAAAGAATTCCCGTGTGCTTAAATTGGCTGGCAGAAATTATCGTTGTAAAGAGAATACTTTCAGCTAATTCTTTTAATAGAAGAATTCCAGCTTAATATTTGTACATCTAGTTTATGACGGGCCCGTCCTTTAATATTCAAGTATTTGTTCTTTCCCCATTCCTGTCAACTTAACTCGATGGCAGGTTGAATAGGTCACTTCTCCATCATCAACTTCTAACCGTACCGAGTTCGAGTCCCAGGTGGGCCGTAATTTGTTTTTAAAAAATCGGCGTCTTCACATAATTATTATCGACAGTAATTTTCATCACGTGTTTAGTAATAAATCCTCCAACTCGCAGTGGTCCACGTTGATCTGTTGTATGGTCGTTGTCTACGGTGCCAGTGGACCGCGGTTCGATTTCCGGCTGCTGCAACTTTTGTGAATCAATGCACTCCAACTGGAACAATTTACTGTCGGAGGGATGGCGATAAATTAGTCCAAAGCATCCTTTTGAACAAAAATTTACCAAGTTATTTATAGGATATATATATATACGATATATACCTCTCCACGTGCATTTTGGCTCATTGGCTTGAAAACCTGGCATTTTTTTTTTGTGGACAGGATGGTACTGAGGGGTTTCCTGACATTTCGAGTAAAACAATGGCGGGGGTCTGTGTCAGGATGGCAGTGCTCGGATCAAACCGGGCCAGTGTGATGACGAGCATCTGGCGGCGGCAGTTGTTTTCAATTACACGTGGTCATGTTGGTACAGGCCTCCGCCTGGGCTCTAATTAGTCAACCTATTTCGGGACACCAGTGTCGAATCCCGGCGCCTCCACTGGACGGTAGAATGTCTTCGATGCTGCTGATTCGGATTCTGATTGTTTGACATCAGGCGTATCAATATCCTGGTTACCGACCGAAGTCCGATTACACCGATCGAGCTCTTTTGATACCCAACAGGTAGCGCTGGGGGTCACGGTACGTCTTAACACGATTGCGTGTTCGGTGAAACTTCACAAATAAGAGTAAATGAGGGCACTGTCATCGGGCGTCGGGCTTAGAATGGCGTACCCCTAGTCAGGCTGTAAAGCTTGCATTCTTACGTCAGCCTGTTGAAAATGGTGAAAGCACATGTTTTTGAGCTGATTTGGTAACGTCAAAGGTTTCCGCCACCTGGATTAAATCCACTTGACGAAGGAACTTTTTTACCGTTGGAATACGACATCCAACATCCACCAGTGATAGCTGGAGTCAGGAGACTTATAAATCTCACAAATGATGGAAAAACCAATGTCTTCTTGGCCGTGCGGTGATAGGCAACAAATTCACTGATCGTATGAGAGTAGGTTTGATGAAACACCGAGTTCGAAACAAGACGCAATCTCGCATTTTTTCCAGTCTTTTGGGCTTATGATAAAGACAGTAGCAAAATTTACGGGCGCTCCAAGCGCTTCGCGGCAGTCGCGCCAATCGGATATGAGTAATTTATTTTGGATATTTACTATGAGTAAAACAAAAATATAAAACTCGGAAAATATCGTGGTACATTTGATATCCAACAGATTGCGCTGGGGGTCACGGTGCGCCTTAACACGATTGCGTGTTCGGTGAAACTTTACAAATATGGGTAAATGGGGGTCCTGCCTTCGAGCAACGGGCTTCTACTGGCGTTTTACCAGTCGGGTTCTCATGCTTGCCTAAAAATATCGATTTTGGCGAATGGTGCAAGCCCATAACTGAGAGTTGCCGAATGCTTCTGATCTGCTATTTGTGGAGACCAGGTCTAGCTCTTGCTTGCGAGGACGACTTAAAATCGTCCACTATTTATACAATTTTTGAGCGATAGATGTCCGGAAGGGGAATGCTGTTCTTAACCGAGCGAAACAGAAAGTGGCGTCGATGTCTTGTACCTACTCTGTGTACCGGGTTTTCAAACATCAAATTCAAATAGGTTGAACTTCCTCGCTAACGTATGGTCGTCTGCGTGGTAGAATGGTATAGTCGCTGCTTCGAGAACGTAATTGGTATCCGCTACTTGGATCGAATCCACTCGACGGAGGAACCTTTTTACTGCTGGAAGACGACATCGAAAATCTACCAGTGATAACTGGAGTCAGGAGACTTAAATATCTCAAAAATACGACAAGGATACGTGTGTTCGCTTGGTCGTGCGGTTTAACGCATCGAATTCATCGATCACACGATCATAGGATTGGTGGAATTCTGGGTTCGAATCACGTTCGGTTCTCAGGACACGATACGCTTTTGCCATTTTTTTCTGGGCGTTTGTTAAAGACAGTAGCAAAATTGCCGGGCGCTCCTGGCGCTCCGCGCCAGTCGCGCCCGCCAATTTTGCGGGACGTTCCCACGACCCCAAACCCCACCTATACCCCGTGTGCAGCTCCTAAGTCTAGCATCAAGTATATAGGAACATGGCAACTAGTGTGAAGTACAAAACTCGCATCGGAGCCACCTGTTAGCAGAAATTGGTACTACACTCTGGACTTAGAATAATTTTTCATACTTCGTCAAGTGTTATCTAGTTCGATGGTTAGAAACCAAAAAGCGACTACGTCTGGAATCGAACGCATTACCTCTGCGATACTAAGCACAGCGCTTTCCCAAGAGCCACGCTATTCAGATTATCAATGCGGGAAATAATCCAACTTAACTTCTAACGATACAAATTTCGCCCGGAGTAACCAATATCGCTCCTTATTACCAACATGCTTCTCTTCGACATAGTTTATCAAGTTATGTTGACAAGAAAAATTCTTGATTAATTATCTGCTCTCGCGGTCGAGCGGTTTACGTTCATAAATGCAGTGCTACTATGTCAGCGTTCGGTTCCCGTCTTATATTCGTTTTTTTTACTTCGAAATAAGTGGTATTGTCAAATACCTGAACGGCATTATGCGATTGGATCGTCCCAATATCAGCACCGAACTAGAAGGACTTGCCCCTGCGCGTCCGGCGCTATGGCGCTCAGCCACTTTATGAATTAGGGCCGTCACCATTTAGCAAGATCTAACGCGATGATGCAAGCAGAACAGTCCTCGAACTCCAGTCGAACTCCGTTGCCTGATCATTGGGCCTCCAGGTTCGCATATTCTTACATGTTTAACCGAATAAGCGGACGTGTTAAGTCGCACCATGACCCCTAGCGCAATCTGTTGGATATTATGTCAGATGTATTGGATATCATGATATGAATGGATATTATATTGGAAATTAATATTGTATTTTGGATATTTATTATGAGTAAACGAAAATATTAAATTCGGAAAATATCGCGGTACATTTTATATGCAACAGATTGCGCTGGGGGTCATGGTGCGTCTTAACACGAATGCGTGTTCGGTGAAACGTTACAAATATGATTAAATTGGGGTTCTATCATCGAGCGACGAACAACGGGCTTGTACTGGCGTTTTTCCAGTCGGGTTTTATGCTTACTTATAAAATATCGATCGTGGCGAAGAGTGAAAGCCCATACCTTAGAGTTGGCGAATGCCTCTGCACTACTATTTATGACGACCGGGTCTAGCTCTTGCCTACGAGGACGACTCATAATCATCCACTATTTAATAAAAATTTTGATCTATAGATGACCGGTACGGGAATGTGGTTCTTAACTGAACAAACCAGAAAGTGATGTCGATGTCTTGTACCTTCTCTGTGTACTTGGTTTTTAAACGTGAAATTAAAATAGGTTCATCTTTCACCACAATGTATAGGCGTCTGCTTGGCACAATGGTTTAGTCGCTGCTTCGGTAATAAAAAGATGTCCGCTACTTGGATCGAATCCACTCAACGGAGGAACATTTTTACTGCTGGAATACGACATCCAATATCCACCAGTGGTAGCTGGAGTCAGGAGACTTATATTTCTAAAAAAATGCTGAAAAGACTATGTCCACTTGGTTGTGCGGGTAAAGGGCGATCACATCATCCATCACATGATCGTAGACTCATTGAGATACTGAGTTCGAATCACATATGTGCTATGACGCAGTTTCACACATGTGCTCTTTTTTTTGGGGCGTATGATTTAGACACTAGCAAAATTGCCGGGCACTCCTGGCGCTTCGCGCCAGTCGCGCCCGCCAGTTTTGCGGGCCGTTCCCACGACCCCAAACCCCACCTATACCCCGTGTGCAGCTCGTACGCCTAGCAACAAGTATATAGGAATGGAAACTAGAGCTAAGTGCAAAACTAGCATTGGAGCCACCTGTTGGCAGAATACGGTAGGAATTGGTAAGCCCATATCTTCGGTCAGGTGATTTATCTAATTGGATGGTAAGAAACAAAAATGCTCCATCGTCGGGAAGCGAACGCTCTACCTCCGCGACACGAAGCACAGTTCTTATCACAGAGCTACGTTCCACGAGTTGTGGGGGCTGGAAATAAACCAACTAAACTGCTCACGATATTATTCTTGCCCGATATTATTCTCGCCCGATATTATTCTTCAACATGCTTCTCTTCTTTATAGTATAGCAATTTATATTTACATAAAAACTTCCCAAATGTTAGCAGATTTGTGTCATAAAATACTCCCTATCTGTTATCAAGACCAAGAAAAATTTCAAATAATTATTCCTTCAACAAACCTTGAAAATTTTTTCCAATTTCAATAGTTTACCTCAATGGCTACTTGAAAGAACTAAAATGAATGCATGACATTTGTCTTTTAATTAAAAACTTAACCTGACCTCTTTTGCCTTCAACAGATCCCGTACCACCAAGGAGGGTGAGGTAATTCCTCAATGTCAGACCGAGCTCTCGGTTAGCACCGATGGTGGCGGCACCGGTGACTTGTTCTTCATCTGGCCGCTGACGATTGTGCATCGCATCGATCGTTCGTCCCCGTTCTTCCGCTACTCGGCCGCAGACTTAGTGGAACGAGATGGCCGGCTCGAGGTTGTCGTCATCCTCGAGGGGACCATCGAGTCAACAGGACAAACAACACAGGTGGGTCAGAACCCCGAAAGGCCGTCGCCCATCCAACATCTGGCCCAGAGCAGTGTTAAATATAATTAAATAAATACAAAATTTGTTAATTTTGCGCATGCATGCCGCATGCATGTACGGTAAAACAATTGCATAATATTTTATAATTCATTTAACATATTACAATACATTTTAAAGTATCTTGATATAACTATCTATATCTTATATATCTTGCTTATAACTTCTGTGGTTCCTTGGAAGCTGACTTTCAAATATCCCAGAGAGACAACTTGCTGTTGCCATTTTTACTATGGCAAAAATCTCTTATTTTTACTGATAGTGGAGTCCAGATTGATTACACATAATGTTTTGTTTTTCAGGCCCGTTCGTCATATCTTCCCAGTGAGATCTTGTGGGGACATCGTTTCGAACCCATGGTGGAATACAACAAGGATCGACAGGTGACTAACAACGAAGGCACAAACAACTCGTTCTTAATTAATTGCCAATGCTTCACAACCGTTGTTGCAAACGATTGACCCTAGACAATTTAACTAAAAAAATCAACAGACATTTCATTTTTAAAGTTGATTTTTTTATGTAAAAGCATACAGAAAACTAGAAATTGAGAGATATTTGCATCAGTTTACAGGAAGTTTTTTTTTTCAGTTAACATATTTTATTTCTTGGATTTAACTATTTCAATTATTGTAAGAGAAAATGTGAGAAGATACCATGTCATATGAGTTTGATCCACATCTCTTATGGCCTTGAATTTAGTATATTGTCTCACAGATAGAATTGACTGCGGTGCAGTTACAAATACTTGTTTTGATTTCATACAAAATAGTGAAGGCAGCCGAGTTTTCACCCTTGATAAATTAAATGGTACATATTACTAAACGTTGGGACCAGTTTGACTTCACTTGTCATTAAACAAACATGTTTTTTTAACCTAGAGCTAAAGCTTCCTCAAGTAGCCCTGATTCCCAGCAAAAAGCGCTGCGATTATATGCGATATGTATTTGCAGCACGGACAAACTGCACCGTTGTTTTGTTTGGCAGGGCTACGAGGTGGATTACAGTCGTTTCAACAACACGTACCAGGTTGACACGCCGCTTTGCTCCGCCAAGGAGCTGGCCGAGTTCTACAAGTTGCCTGACGAGCACTCACCCCACGCAGGCAAGCAAACATGACCGGCAAACTGCGTAGGCATTTCGTCACACAAAGTCTTGCTAAGCGATGTCATTTCTGTAGGGTTGTACTCCTCTTGGTATTTCTTCCCGATCCACTATTCTAGTTTTCTTTGTTGTCATTTTTGTGCCCATCCATCTTCGGAGGTCCAGGAGTTAGTACATTTTTTGACCATCAGCATAGGCAATTGGAATAGGGCATCTACAACGATTCTTTTACATACTCTCCAGAAAGCAGCTTTGCTTGGGGACAGATTTTTATTTCTTATCCTAGAGTTTTCAGAGATTCGACAGAGCTAGTCAATTTTGGTATCCAACGTTACTGCAGATACACCTAAATTGTCCCCCCTGATTGTTTGTGCCTGTGAACGTCATGTGCCGTCCTGTCATGTGTGTGTCGTCCCGTGCAGAGGGCGGGTCTCCGAGACCGTGTCTTTCGTCGATTGGCTCGCCCTGCAGTTCGCCCCGGCCCCCTTCAAGGCAGCGTCACACCCCGGACGGAACAAGGCTCCACCCAGCGGCGTAAACGTGCTCACAAGGGGGTTACAGACAGAGTAATAACTAAATAAATATATTTAATGTTTTCATATTCTTCTAGACATGTTTCTAAGTTAGCTTCTTTTGTTGACAGCACAGGACATTAAGTGTGTTCTGTAAAGAAAATTAAAAATGAAAATACTTCACATTACATTACAAACCGAGAGGAGCAAAGTGATGCTTATATAGTTTTGACGTAGTTTTGACGTTAAGTCAATATTTCGGGCGTTGCCTTTTGTCACCCGTAGGAGCTTTTGGTGGCCATGGAGATGCTGAGATCACCTGACAGAGCTATCAATTCTAGTTTCTTATGTTACCATGGGTATGTTATGGCATAGCATAGGAGGTTCAATGGTAGATTCAACATTTGGCAGCCTCAGGGATGCTGAGATCGCTACTCAATTCCGCTCAATAAACACTACTGTCCTCTCAAAAATGCAAATAATCTCAAACCCTTGTCCTCATGTTTGGCGGGTGTTGCTGTAGCCATCTGTGTGTGTGTCCAATTAGGACATAACCAATTTTTAAGAGGAAATTAGTGTATTTGATAAGTCTGACAGATCTTCAAGGAGTAGAACCACGAGGCTGTAAATGCTCAACATTACACTAATTCCAGTGACGCTAAAATACATCGACATCCGATCAAAACCAGGAATTAACATGTTTAGGACGTGTGCAATGTTGAATTTGAAGTTACCAGAGCTCGGATGGATGAATCAATACCGCTGAACCCCTAGCTTTACCTCATTACTTGTTAAATTATTGACACAGAATTTTCCTAAAGAATTTTGCTGACTTAATGTACAACACAAGTCTTTCAAATGGATACAGACAAGACTTTGAGTGGACTGCCGAAGACCTCAAAACGTAACGTCAAATGTTTTCGTAGGGCTGCTGTTCCGTTGCGGTGGATCCAGCATTTCCAGCGGCAACGGTTCGGCAGGTGAAGGTGCATCTAGACTCCTCGGCAGGCGATGAGGCCAGCTTCATGACGTGGGAGCTGCCCGACAGCTTTTGCCAGCATCGCACATGAAACATTCTTTGTGCTCAGAGCGTGCAAGGAAACTGCAGTGCAAGTTGGTTCATGAAACTGCCCTTACCGCTGCCCTTACCGTGTAGTTTTCTGTGAAAAACATTAATTAGCATCGCAGCAAAAGCATTGGTAAAGTGACTGCTTGAGGGTTCTAAATTTGTACGAATAAATTGTGCAAAACTCGCTAGGAAATACCAAGAACAGTAATAACGGTAAGATCCCCTGCGTGGACTATTCGAGAAATTACAATGCTGCTTTTCTTATGATAGACAGATGGCCAGGCAAGAGGTGGGGTTTCACAGATGGACAGGAATGATTTTAACAAAATGCCAAGAAACTTTTGCGCAAAAGTCCCGCTTTCTTCTGGAAATTCCCACCACATGTAGCCACAGGCAAGTTATTGGGTTGCCCAGAATGTAAGCGTTCTTCTGTAAATAATTGAAAAGATTTGCGTTCAAGGGAAAAGATCCCCGAGCCAAAACTGGAACAAGGAGACCAAGTTTTTCAGACAAACCAGGGCTGTACCATTGAAGTAAGATAAAAATCAAGTTTGTTGTATACTATGTATTCATTGTCAGTTTAACAGTGTAATTTTTATATCTTCACTTGCTGCCATTGAGCCTAAAAATGGATATTTTAACAATGGCTGAGAACCATGCTTGAAAAGAGTGAGTGTGTTCAATTTAATTCTTCTAGAATTCTGAATGGTTGGAACAGTCGGAGTATTTAATTATAAACACTATTGCCGTCTGAAAATGTGTACCCAATATAGGGGAATTGGAGGAATAAAAGGCTTTATTTGATTGTAATCTTATGGGTACAACATATTTGAGTAAATACTTGAGAAACCTGTGGAATGACTGCAGTTTGTCTGAAAGATTTGAATTGTTTCTTGATTTTTTCCCTCAAAAGGTCAATATTAGAGTAGTGAAATGAATGTCGTACATATTATGCTCCAATAAGTACCTATTTATATGTGTTACTTCAAAAAGGTACCACCTGTTTAAGGAGTATGTGGAGTCTGTGCCTAGTTTTCAAGAAATTACAAATCGGAAGAGATTATCAGAAATCGTAGTCTTATTGTTTCATGGTATGTGATGCTGGACATGGTGGATCCAGCTAACTGAATAATGTACTGTTGAGTATAGAAAATTGCTATATCCATTGGAATGTGATGAACTATTTTTGCAATTACATCATTGCAAAAATATTGGACACTCGACGGTTTAAAAGCAGATGTTCGAATGCTGTGAAATATTTTTATTAGGTGCGTGCGCTATTGGATGCAGAATGATAAGGTAATTAATATGTACATATTTCTGATTGACAAGCAGCTGTTACAAACCTGAAGTATTTTGAAACAAGGAAAAGATAATTCTGTACATTTTGTAGAAAACAGTGTTTAGCTGAATCTTGTTGCCTAATGAATTGTTTTTGAAACTGGAATGTTGTATTTTTGCAACATTAAACCGATAACAATTAATGATTGTAATTGGGTCAATGAACAGGTGACCATTTGGAATCGATGAGAGTAATCCCAAGAATTGTCACCCAAATTATTGGGTAGGGATGCGACTTAAATGTACTGTAAGTAGAAGCCAATTTTGCTGAAATATAGTATTTTCAGGATAAGAACCACCAACAAAAAAGATGGACACAATGCTTTCAACCAACATTCATCCAAAGAAAATAGACGATGGAAGACTACTCTCACTGGTGGTTTTTTATATTGCAAATACTATAACTGAACTACAGCAGTTGTAAAATCCAACTTGTACTTGAACACAGCATGGCACTGCACGCAAATTGCTGTAAATTAACTAGTTTTTGACAGAAAAAAAATCTGTTGCAACGATGACTTTTCAAGAAGTCTACAGTTTTATGGAATTTCTTTCAAACATTTTTGATATTTCTTGGAATCTATATTTTACAGTGGTATTGTCCAGGTATTGATGTCTGCAGGGAAATTTTTGGCCTTTTTTGGGAGTGCATTTTGGTCATTTTAGAGTTTTTTGTCTGGAGTATTTTCTTTATTTGAACACCTATTTTGTTTACTTCTGGATTCTAGCATGAATTTTTTTTTGTGTATTTTTTTCACCCCTGGGAAAGGAGCAGGATCCTGGACCAAGGAGGGGATCCAGGAGCTTTAGGTTTTAGGCTAGACACAAATAGAGACAAGCTGCATTTCTCGGGAGATGTGCAGGACACCTTCTCTGAACATTGACCCAAAATTTTGTCAAAATTAACCAAGTTCATTTGTCATTTTCAAAATGCAGAGTCAATTTGAAGAGAATGAGGCTAATTTTGAAAATTTTGAGGTTTTGAAATGCTGCTGTATTTTTTTTTTTTAATCTTTGATTACAAAACCTCAAATATTTTTGGGGTTTTGGGGTCTGGAACTTCAGGTTCATAATCAGATCGGTGTCTTAATCAGAAATTGCAAGATTATCTTCACGACTCTTCGATACAATGCATAGCATTCTTTATCTGTGCTCTTACCAAAATTTTATAAATATTCCTCACAGAATCATATTGCAAGTATAATGGTTTATACCCCACGCATTGCAAGCGTTTGCAATTTAAAAAGATTTCATCAATACTGCAAGTTTGTTTCATCAGCTGCAAGACAAGTAAATCGTATTGTATGCAATGTCACGAGCAAATTTGTCAAAATGAATGAGCCATTTACAAATCTCTCCTTTTATACCATTAGTTTATTAAACATCGTACAGCTAAATTTAACATATCGCTATCCGAATACGCACTCAAACATACAGTCCACTAATGCTTATCCTCGTTCTTGCATTTCAGTCTATTTTACGCGCGGTTTTCTCACCTTCAAAATAGTTTAATACCTCCTTTAATCGCAATCATTGTGAAGAAAATGATTAATCACTACACAATTAGTTAGCGACTTATTTGGAGAAAACAGCCCCCACTTTCTAACATCTCAAAAATCCTTTTATTACTCACTTGGATTGGATTAGTATCACAAAGAACCAACGAACGTCGCTAGCCAGAGATAATTCTTTGCCCCTTTTTCACACAATAAAGTACACCTCATTTAACGAATCTAGCACACCAGTCCAAGTCTCTTACCCCTAAAATACTTGTTTTCTTTTGGACTGAAGTCTCAAAAATATTAAAATTGTATTGCCATAATAGGTCTTTACAATTCACAATTTTTAAATCTGCTTGATGATTTACTTCAACGTCTGCATTTGGATGATATAAAAAAGCTTTGCTGACATTACAAGTGTGCTGATATCATTGAAACGTCCAAGATTCATTTGGGCTGTAATCAGGCAAATTACAACTGGCCCAGAAAGTGTTTCGTCTACCCAGCTTTTGGGTCAACCGTACGACCGCTTTGTGCAACGAGCTGAAATCAAAGCTGTCGTTTAAATATCGGTGAGCGGAAACCGTGAAGTGAAAACAGGCTTCAGAACGTGAGAACATTGAAGTGGCTTTTCTCGGGCACTGAGACAGACTCGGCTGGCGACGACCGAAGGGAAACTCACAAGCCGCTAAGTTGACTCTGTCTACTGCTACGAATCACATCGAGCTTACATTGCGACGGCACATCAAAGCAGGAACCTGAAAAACGGCACTCGTGTCGGGGGGACATCAGATAAAAGTCAAACGGAAGTTCAGTTTGTGTTTTAAATAAACGAAAAGAATAATAGCCTTGTTGGGCAGTTTTGGAGCTTTGTTACAACGAAAAAAGAGTTTGAAGATGATTCAAAAGCTCAGTGTCTTCCTGCTAGGTGGTGAGCAGAACCACTAAATTAGCAAGAGAGGTAGATACACCGAAAACAAAGAAAGCTCAGTAATTAAGACAGACAGATCCTAGAGTCTGCCTTCTCTAACAGTCCCCATTTAACACAAGCGCTGTTTTCTAAAATTTCAACTCAGTCTTTTAAAGAATGTTAAGTAACCTTGAATAGCAACAACATTTTTGTGAAATTTAATTTTAGTTAAAAAACCGAGGCAAGTTGCTATGTCTAACCATTCTGAAAGACCGAGTTGAGAAAGAATAATACAATCATAGAAATTGCATACTTGAATGCACACTCTGATTGAGCGGAAATTTATAAAAATTATATCGTATTCCTATAGCACAGATTTTTTTTAACATTATAAACATATTTGGATAAGTCCATTTCTCAAAAACATGAAACATTGATAGAAAATAGACACTGTAATACATTCCCGGGCCTCTGTTGTCTATTTCGTACGTCGAATGGTTTGATTCTGCAGCGCAACCAGCCGGTGATATCCCAGCTTTTGCATCAATCATTAAAGACAGAACTCTGTACTCGAGCTCTCAAACGATCGAGAGCCACTTTCTTAAAGGTTTGCTCTGAGAGTCTTTCGCAGAAAATTCTAAGACGGAACCGGTTTCTTGATAATTTTCCGAGCAAAGTTACAAAATCGATTTTCTTGGAACCTGCATATAAATTATGCGTGGCAAGAAACTCGAACATAAGAATAACACTAAGATCAAAAAAGGTTAAATGAGAAGCAAGTGAACCTAACAATGATCAATAATCTTTGCTTCAACAAAAATCTGCATTACAATAAAAACCAAAGCGGCTGTGATTTTTGAAGACTTCGTCGTAATGTCCATTGCGCTTAGGTCAGCGATATCTTCTGAAGGGTATTTATAAATGCACATCTCAACAGAGATAACAAAAATTGATTGGCATTTGATAAAATTCTGGAATGCTTTAAAGTAAAGCTATTTTAAGACCAATTAGTGGAAAAAATACTGATACCATGGTTTAACAAAGCGAATAAAGCGTTTTTTTATAAACATCTTGCGATGCAAGTGCCTTTGCATTTGTACAGTCTGTTGACTACAGCTAACTAAAAATATTTACTCGACACTTCATTTTGTTAGCAGTGACACAGGTAGAAAGAGAAACTGAAACCAGATATGTCAAGCGTCTCCTGAATTATAAAAAAAAATCTAAAATGTGCACTCCCTTTTCTCTACTCATTTCCAAATTCACTTGCGTTAAAACGCAGTCGTTTAGCAGCCTCGACTTATCAAAACCTGCAACTTCGTCCTTTCTGAAAGTGGCCACTCGCAAAATGTTTGCACTTAATAATAACCGTTATTTGAAAACTGAGACAGGAAATACAAGTACTTGCAAATTTATTTACCAACACTAGCACTTTTTGTTTTAGACTGTTGTAGTGAATGTTTAGCATGGTCAAAAGTGGTTATCAATTAAACAGGTTTTGGAGAACTGTCTAGTTTCAAATAAGCAAGCTCAAGCCCCTTATATTAAGAATATTGAAAAATACAAAACGAAATGAAAACACATCAAGAGTGACCCATCAGTCTAGAGAAAGATGCTAAAGAAAACCATTATTTTATTATTAGGAACACTACTTTTCTCTCAAAAATTGGCTTCATCAAATGCACAAGTTCTTCTCAAAAGGTCAGGTCTAATTAGTGGAGATGGTAACGCAATACCTGCAAAAAGTTGAGACTGGGGTTCGATTCCCTAACTGGGTACACATTTTTTAGAGAGAAGTGGTGTTCATAATTAATAATAAATAAATACTCTGCTAATAGCAAACATTCACAAATTAATTAAGAATTATTGTGCTATAACCCTTTGCTTGGCAATCATGAACATCTTTGGTTCATACTTACGAATCTGTCGCCAACAAAGTCATGGAGCGATCACAATTATTTCTTTGGCCTTGCATCCGGAGAAACACGAAGCCATTCTACCGACGTCTCGTCTTCCGCGCAAAGCATAGTAGGAAGTTTACAAAGTACAAAAGCTAGATAATATAACACAACGCAATCTAACAAGCCAAGGTGTTAGCGTATC
Organism: Protonemura montana; assembly: GCA_947568835.1. Lineage (NCBI taxonomy): Eukaryota > Metazoa > Arthropoda > Insecta > Plecoptera > Nemouridae > Protonemura > Protonemura montana. Next base: position 11,843,027 of record OX387610.1, on the reverse strand, counting down.
ATTGCTTGGGAGAGGACCAAGCCGCCGCTTCCGAGAATTATTGATCTGGATAAAAGTTACCAAAACATTTGGAAGATTGGCTGGAAATCCAAGCAAAGCCCTCTCTGTTTTCGGCACGTGACACAAGCAACGTCTGCGCCAGCACGGGCAGTTCGCTCAACAAATACAATCAGGTCGAATCACCGAGCGATTTAAAACCATCTAAACCTAATCTGGTTATAAAATATTAAATCCACAGCCTTAGAAGGGTACAAAACGTGTTGGCAACACAGAGCAAAGGGCACATCGAACAAATCTTTGTCCTTCTCACCAATCTGAAATTCTCTTGCGATCAAATCCAACCAAAATCAAAACAGCAACACCAAAATGTTGCATTGCTCAGGAGAAAAAAACTGCTTCTCTCTGCCCAACTTTTGGGTAACTGTGATTGTGATTCGATTTGAAGCGATTGTCTTCGATGGCCCCTCCCACTGGCCGCGATCAGAGGCCTGTGATTGATCGATCACGGCAGCTCAGTGGTCATTGGAGGTATCACGATGTCGTCCATGTTCGGCAACACCAGCTTTTTCTGCAACAAGCGCCGTAAGATGTTTCATCGTAAGAGAAAAAAAGGAATAAAACTTACCAAGATTGAAAAAGCTAGTGACAATTGATGCAGAGAGTTGTAGAAGAATTTTCTACGTGATTAAGCGACATAGCCGAAACGTGGTGTAACTCTGCATCTCTTGCGACCACCTTTTTTAACCTTGGTAAGTTGCTCTCTTTCTTTGTACTTCCCTATTATGTAGGAAAAAAAAAATTGTTGCTACCACCAGAGAAAATACTGTAAATTAGCAAACTGTAAAATTGTAATATTCCTAAGTTGTATTGCTAGTTGTAATTTGTATCCACCAGTAGCTGATGTCTGCTCAGCCATACCAAACACAGTTGTAGACAGTAGTACATACCTCCATCTCTTGCACCAGCTTCTTCTCGATGAAGCTCACCACACGGTGCATGCTCACGCTTCGCTCCCCGAACTTTGGACGAGCCTTCAGCCACACGCCAGGACTTCCTCGGAAGCCGTACCTGCAAGCGCAAGTGTTGCAAGTTAGGTCCCCAGACGCCGCAATCACAGTCATAAGCAGTGCAAACAAGTTTGCTGAGATAATTGTTGCTCTTTCAGCATTCTCCATACATTGGCAAAATTTTCCAATTATTTTGGTACAAATTTCAAAACTCCCCAATTTGGTAATGCGCAAAACAGTGAGTACCATCTAGCGATAATAGGTTCTTGCCAGAATCAATCTTGTTTTCGTTCCCAAACTCCCTGGTTTCACCAGCTCAGAATCAAATGCTTTTAAATAGATCCAGTATATTTTAAAACAGATTTTGGGAGATTTTTCTAAAATACTTTGAAATGTGCCTGGTTTAATCAGATATTTCAACTTTTGGTTGAGCTTATTGGTAACTGACAGAAACATTTGAATTTCACTGGACGTAATTGGAGGTTGTCGTGGTTTCACTAACATGGCAACTAGGATATAAAAAAATCTGCAAAAACATGGGCAGAAAACATTAAAAAAAATGCGCTGGCAAAACAAAAAAACCAATAACAGGTGTTTCTCATCCGAGCCCGTAAATCAGCCCACACAAGACCGAGCTCAGAAAATGACTGATTTCGCAAGCTTGCCTCCGAGAGTGGCAAGTCCATGATTAGAGATAAGTGAAGCTACAATGCGCATCTCACCAAAGTCTGTCGGAAGGCGGCGGCGGAAGGTTGACAGCCAGCTGTCCCGAGAGCGCTCGGACCTCGACGGTGAGCGTGATGACAGTCTTGCTGACGCCTTCCATAGCGCGCTTGATGTACTTATACTCCGTTGCCTGCGTTACGACCAGGGGACAATTCAGTGTTTGGTTAGAAAGATAACTGTCAGCTGAAAACTCATCTCCATGGTAACAGGCAATCAGATAATGACATATCTCAACTAGACTAACCATTTCTCAATGGTAAAAGCATGATAAAGTCAAATACACTAAAATCGTCTCAAAAAGCCAGTGTCCAAATAGCTCAATGGTTCAGAGCAACACCCGTGAAAAGTGGAGATCGGGGTTCGAGTCCGTGTTTGGGCATCAATTTTTGAGACAGTCATAGTGTTGTTAATAATGTTAGTCAGTCATAGTGTTGCAAGCGTTTACAATTTAAATCAGATTTCATCCTAATGATATCCAAGTTTAAGACCAAAATTCTGATGGTTTCTGAAATGGTTTCTGGTTGTGGAGTGAATTTTGTCTACTTTATGGCTAGCAGCGATGCTATAAGGGCACAAGGCCTACCTGCTGGAAGAACTTGGAGGCGACGACCTTGTTCATCATGCGCATCATACCCTTTCCGGTCGGAGCGGGCGGTCTCGAAGGAGACGCCTCAGACTTCGTGCCACTGAGAACATAAACGTTTAACGCGGGACATTAAAAACCAGCAAATAAAACTGCATAAGAAAGCTCCTAGGGTGTGTTGTGTTTGGTATCTCAATCTCCTCCCTTCTGGAACCTTTTATAGTGCTTTATAACGGACAGCAAATTGAATTACCAATTATGGGCGATTAGGGAAAATGGATTTGGCAATATCACTTAGAGGGGCAGAGGAAAGAAGGAGCCTGAGGTTGCAAAGCTGGTTGAAATAGATGCAGAGAAATGTTGCCTTGTTGACGTATTTTAGAAAAAAAATGCGACTCTTCCACACCAATCTATAGGAACCTGCTATTGCAGCATCGGAAAGTTGCCTTCCTTCTTTCCTCTATATATAAGTAAAACCAGCCTTTCGGCTGCCTGTTTACTCTAACGACACCATTCATTTAACATTATCACTTATTTTCTTTGTCCAAGTCTGACAATACCTTACATTTAAAGGGTTGCTCTTAAACCAACTGAATTGATTATGTTATCACAAAAGTTAGTACTCTATTAGATATTCCAAAACATAATGCCACAGCAAATAAAAATTACTAATTAGTTACATGATGTAATTCATCCTGTAGATATCACTGGAAGCTTTAAGTGGCGAGTAGGTCGTGAGGGCGTCAGAACACTACTAAAATCTTTGCGTTGCGCAACAGCTTCAGAAGGAGAAGCAAAGGACTTCCGGCCGACGCTAGCTAAAGGTGCGGACACTTACCCCGACTCTCCCCCAGAGCTGGTGGGCGCCGACTTAGTGTCAGGTTCGGTCTCTGAAGACTCGGCCGAGTCTTCAATCTCGCTGTTGTAGATCGCAGACTGCGAGTTCGGTATCGGTACAGACTTCTGACTCGATGAGCTACGACCCACTGATACATTTGAAGACCTGGAGGACCTAAGAAAGGCAGAAAACAAATGTATATCTCATTGTATTTCGACAGCATTGAAAATAATACTAGGCAAAATTGAACTTATCATAGTTGAATATAGCTCGAAGGTTAAGGGAATGCTGGAAACGTTATGGAACTCTGCACGATGTTGCACACCACATAGGACGGATCATCTGTGTGGCTAGGTCTGTGTTTGCACTTTCAACATAGGACGGACCATCTGTGTGGCTAGGTCTGTCTTTGCACTTTCAACATAGGACGGACCATCTGTGTGGCTAGGTCTGTCTTTGCACTTTCAACATAGGGCAGACCATCTGTGTGGTCTTACCTTTTATGAGCCGATGAATGCTGTTCTGACGACGCTCCCTTCTCCAGCGATGGCCGCTGTTCGGCTGAGGACTTTCGAGACTGCGTGCTCGTTACCGAAGAACGTTTGCTGGTCGTTGATCTCGATTCAGTGACGGATCGAGATTCCCGCACTCCAGATAGACTGCCGAAAAGGGATGAGAAACATAAATGAGTATCAGACAATTTCAAAGTCAAGACGCATTGATTTTGTGTCTGGGCCTGACCTTCCGATGGGATCCAGCTCCTGACCCTCGTCCTCCTCGAACGAGTCATCATTTTCTCCTCCTTCAGTCGCCTCGGTGGGGGGAGAGGAGGGGGAGGAGGGTGACGCTGTTTCTTCGTCGGGTTTCTTCACCTGCAACAGGGATGGTAGAGATCATCGACTCAGACGGCATACTTTGAAACCAACATTTCTTAACATGTACCAGGGTGAAATTGGCTGACTTGATATCCCGTGACAAAAGACATCCTCCTTGCCTAGTCTCGTCACTTGTTCAAATATTAAAAATCATTAATAAAAAATAAAATTGTAGAATTGACAATATAATATGCAATCTTTCATATTCCCTCGTTTCCTTTCTCCTTTTCAACAAACAGATTACAAAACCCTATTTTTACTCTCACGCACAATTTCTTGTCACAATTTCTTAGAGGGTAGAAACCCTCTAAAAAATTGTGCGCTGTGAGCATTCACAGCCTTATGGTACTTCACCTAGGAGATTCGTTAGACACATCAAATACACTCATTTCCTTTAAAAAAGATTGTGTCCAATAAGCACAGATGGTTAGAGAAGCACTCGCGTAAGGAAACTGGGTTCTAAGTTCCCAATAAAAAATATGCTTATACCAAAGAGCATTCTGAATTTCAAGAAGGATTAACATCTTGTCCTTGGAAAAAGTCGTTGGAAAAACTGTACAATTTCACCTGGCACGCAAAATGCATATTGTAACAGATCATTCAAAACCCATTCCAAGTCATCGTAAGACATGTGAAGGCCTCTGGTACCTTGAGCTTCATCAGGTTGAGCTTGGTCTCAAGTGTGAGTCTAATGCAGCCCTCGAACGTCACGTCCAAATCGACCCAGAGTCCGTGGTCGTCCAGCACCGGCCGGGATGCGCGGTGGATCATTGGAACATCACGGCCAAGGTCCACGTCGCTCAGCACCAGATTCTCAATAAAGTACGGCAGCTGAAAAAGCACAGTTAGATGATTTCAGACTACCATTGCTTTAGTCAAAGATGTTTGGACGTGCTTTTCAGTTTTGCTCTGTTTCGAGGAGCTTGGCAGCCCTAATAAGGGCCTGAAATTTCGACCTTTCGACGAGGCACAGCTCGAATCAAAGATATTACCATATTCAAATTTCTACACAAAACTTTGGGGTAGGGGAGCTATCAAAATTTCACAGCATACCCCTTGTCTTTACATACTTAATATACCAGTTTGCTAGCTCAGCTCTAATCACCCTTTTTGCACCATGTCGATAAAGTAGTGCAGGGATAAAGAAGTTCTTGCCAAAGTTCCCACACTAACTTACACAGGCTCTGAAGGCAGTGGTTAGTGGAATACTTGAAAACAGCTGACAGAACTGGACACTCCACTAACGAGCTGGTTTTTAGAGGGCAAACAAAGCTAATGATCACAAAACAATCATGATTACAATGATGTAAGTTCCTCTCTCTACTCCTTTCAAAATTCACTTTCTAGCAAATGCATACTCTTGTTATATACCTAAGACAAGTAATTTAAAGCCGCAGGTACCTTGATGAGATCCAGCTTCTTCTGAATCTTCTGCGAGACTTTCTCGATGATGTCTGGACTTGCCAGCAAGTCGTACAAGATGTGACCGAGCATCGCGTTGATCCAAAGCACGTCGCAGTCCACCTCGCGGTCGACTCTCTCCGCCTTGGCTCGCGAACCGGGGCGCGGGATCTGAAATAACGCCACAGTTTGGTCTCGGAACGTCACGAGAACTGACCTTGTGGTAGATGTCTAGTGGCATTGGTGAATGGATATGGAGAACCGTATAAAAAAACTGCATAACATCGAGATGTGAGAGCTCTCGATGGTAAATAAAGTGGTAGAGTGAGAAAAGACTGGTAAACGAATATTAAGAAGAAAATGAGGCAGAAGCATACTCAGTAAGTTCCATTTCATTCTTTCCTCTATCATGCCGGTTCACAAAAAAGAAGTTTAACTAGAAGAAGATTGAGACAGGTCACAAACGGCAAATGAAAGGGAATTGAGGTTTAATGGGAGAAATAACTTATGTGTAAATGATTTAATACACAAAGATAATGAAGCTGATTATTGGAAGGGAAAGCGGTTTGATGCTGGTGAAAATGACACTGGGATGGGAGAGGAGTGGCGGAAGGGAATCTCACTCGAAGGACAGACACGAGAGGCACATCGCGGCCGATGTAGGGCTTGACCTGCACGGGGAACCGCGCCATGAATTCGAGGTAATGCTGAGCTGCGATGTCTCCAGCTCGTCCGTTGATCAGCTCCGAGCTGCCCGGTTGGCTGGGATCGCAGCTGAACTCGTTGCCGGGGACGATGATGGGTGAAGCAACACGCACCGGTTCCCCGGTCGTGAGCACGCTGACCCCGCTGGCTTCCATGCTGGGATCTGGTGAACGCTCCTCGGGTATTGAAGCGGCAGAGAAACGGATGGCCATCATGATCCGACGATACCTGAGAAAGGGGATCGAGTTTATGCACCAGTTTATGAAAACATTTAATTCTTCTAAACAAATTCAAAAAGTTAAAAAGTTGAACATATTTTTAGTCAAGCTCACGGCTGCAAACGCTGAGCTGAAAAGGTTCGTTAATGATGAAATGTGGAAAGTAGTATTTGCTAAGAAATAGGGGAAAAAAAAGTGCTTCTTAAGTTTAAAAACTGCATCTAGCTTGACTTTTCAAGCAAATGTGTATTTCACTGTAGATTCCCTAAAAAACTAGGTTAGAGTTCAATGCAACATTTCCCTCTGGTTGTACTACCAACTCACCAGTCTTCCTTCTGCCTGTCTGCCCTTGCAAAGAGGTACAAGCACGGCTCCGGCAGTTCATCTAGCATGCAGAATTCGTCGTCCTCCTCGGCGGCTTTGTCCACGTCAACGACGTTGACTTCGTCCTCCGCGAACTTGATGTGGTGGTCGGTGGCTGACCCCACGGGAGTGGGCGTGCTGGAATCTGAAGGAACGGCCAACAATTACGTGTCACACCTTTTGGAAAAAAAAACTTTTTGTGCCAAAGCTGATGTGGATTTTAGCCTTGGACGGACCTTGTGGACTCTTTGTGCCTGCTTAACCCTGCCTAGTTGCTAATCAATTCTAGGGGTGAGTCGACAAAAACTATTTGAACTGGGTTTTGAAAGCGAAGTAAAGAACTAAATTTTCCAACTTTTCGTAACTTGTACCTGTTACTTTTTCAGCGGTTCTCTTAAAGCTAAGTAAATGAATGCATTAATGTCATTAAAGCAGAAATGCTTAATGCAGTCCAATGCTTAGGACCGCTCTTACACTTTAAAAAGTAACAGGTACAAGTTACGAAACGTTGGGAAATTTAGTCGTTATTTACTTGGCATTCAAAACTCAGTTGAAATAGTTTTTGTCAAAACTAGTGCTAAGTTTACATCAAGTAGACATGAGTCTAAAAACAATTATACTAGGGGTGAGTCATTTTTCAATGTTAATTAATTTCTTAAGTTACTGTACGTAACAAATATGCTGAATTCCTTTCAAAAAGGTTGTGTCTTATTAGCAGCGCAGATGGTTAGAGCAACACCTGCCAAAGGAGGATACCAGGGTTCAATTTCCTAATAGGGTACAAAAACTTTGATAGGGAAACAGTGTTCATAATAATACAATTACTGTAAATATTTACTCAAAGATGGCAGCTTTAATTTCTTGGCCCAAAGCCTCCAGCTGATTTTCCAAACGTTCCATCACATGACTCCTTAACATATTATATGACTCCTAATATTACTCCTTATATGACTCCTTTAACAGATTATATATTAAAATAATTTTATTTTATATTAAAATACATTAAAATAGTCAGTACCACAGAAAAGTTTTTTTACCACGAACTATAACATGTACAATTTTAAGATGAAATTAAAAAAATATATATATATACTTGTTCTGTGAACCAACGTAAACGTCTCGGTGCAAATCACGTACCGGTTAGACCCTTTGCGTCTGCGGCGTCGTCCTCGTCAGGCCTCACGAAGTCGATCCCACTCGGAGCCATTTGGGTGCGCGAGGCAAATCCCGCGTGAGTTGAGGCTCCAAGATTCCTGCGGCTTGCGGCATTGTTCGCGCGATTCGCCCCGAAGTGGACGTGGCTCGGTGCAAAGCCGGAACGGGACCGAAACGCAATTTCTGGCATGCTCGGGATTATCGGCACAGCGGCCAGAGGCAAATCCGAAGATGTCTCCTGAGGGAACAGAGGGTTGTGTTTTATTTTAATGAAAACTACTACCGTCTCAAAAATTGATGCCCAAACGGAGACTCGAACCCCGATCTCCACCTATCGCGGGTGTTGCTCTAGCCCATTGAGCTACTTAGACACTGGCTTTTTGAGAAGATTTTAGTGTATTTGATTTAGTGTATTTTCGTCTCAAAAAGCCAGTGTCCAAGTAGCTCAATGGGTTAGAGCAACACCCGCGATTGGTGGATATCGGGGTTCGAGTACCCATATGAGCATCAATTTTTGCGACGGTTATAGTGTTCATAATTATAAAATACCCCGCGCATTGCAAGCGTTTGCAATCTAAATAAGATTTCATCTAAAGAGAGGGTTGCTGGAGTCTCTGGGTGTTTTAGTACATAACAAACGGTGTCGTTTTGATGGTAGAACATATCGACTATCTGAACATGCTGAACATTTTCTAAAAGTGTAATAGACCTACCAAACTTTTTTGTTTATTATGAGGTGCAGTTAAGTTGTAGAAGCTTAACTCCAATTCAACTTGCATAAAAAAAAGGATATAAACCACAAAAATCCTATATTTTTGCAGATTTTTGCAGACTGATTTGCAGATTGATAAGTAGTTACTTCAATTTCTGACCATGGTTAGCAAATCTGTACGTGCTCGTTGTTACGTCAATTTTTAAATTAACTGTTGAACAGATCTTCAAAAATACCCCCATTAAATCTACTTCTAAAAATTTGAAGATAACCCAAAAACCTTAACAGGTACACAAATATCCCCTCAAAAACATGTGCTAAATGGTGAACGAATAAAGTAGTTGTTGGAATAGAATGCCTAACTGGCAACAGGTTCAAGTATGTCTCACCTTAATTAAGTCAATAAGTTTCATAGTTTTATTACGAAGCTATACTATTGAAGTTATTACTACAATGTACTCTGTATTGTACAAAAATGCATTGCCATATGAAGTTCAACTCCCAAGTTATCAATAAACAATAAGATTAATAGTCCAGCTCTGCCTGGTCTTGCCCATAAAACGCCAAAAAAAAGCTCCTACCTTTGGGTTGAGGTCATCTTCTTCCTCTACCGTGTCTGTGAGGTCTTCAGTGCTGACCATTCCGTTGCGTGGGAACACAAGGCACAGCGGGTACTTCTTGCTCCAAATCCTATCTCGCAGCGCCAAGGACAGAGTCACATTAGCTCCAAGTGCTTCCATCGGTTAGAACACGAGATATCACCAACAAGGTTTACTTAGACCCACCTGCGTCTCGTGAGTCCCTCGGGGAGGAGCAGAAGCTCGCAGCCGGCCAGGTCGTAGATACGCTGGTGCACAAACTTCATCTTGTACTTGCGTTCGTCCCACGTGGCACGCTTTAGAACCTGCAAGGGAGCAAAACGACTAAATAACGGGCTGAGAATTTTACTTGATAAATTCATTTTACTATAATTTTATGCGATTTCGGTTGTAAAAATCACTGAAATACAAGGGATATAACAAAAATTAAATAAATAAATTGCAAACGAACAATTCCCAAGTTATGACACTTTAAAAATCATCAAAAACCCCACAAAAGCCAATGTTAAATTGATTCTGGTCTCCACTCGGACTTTGATGCCAGCTGTAGATTGTGCATCGCCCGCCAAGATTTGCCCACTTTTCCAAAAATTATGCTTTTTCATGACACATATGTCAGCAAATACAGGTGACTGACAGCTCAGTCCACGAAAAAACTCACTGCACCTCAAGAAAGCAACCCATACACCCAAAAAAACATCAACCTATTTTGTAGTCAGTATTGTGATCACCCACTCATTCACCGACGCCATAGGGCCACATGACCCGTTGTCAAAATAGTGTTTCGTTAAACACCACAAAGCGATTCATATCTGCAATGGGCTTAAGTTGCAGGAAGCAAGCCTGGTCATCTGCTTGCAATCACCTTGTTTCTGGGATGCGAGATGCGAAGCGTGGATCCATCCAATCGTACGTACACCGTTTGCGTGTTGTTGATGTGGTACGTATCCGGGTCGTACTCGTACGGCAGCTCGTTCATCCAGCCCTGTATGGAACCAAAGATGTCAGATGAAATTGTAACCAACTTTTAATTGATTGATATATGAATATTTTAAAGGTGTAAATTAGCCTAATGTGTATTTCTGTTCATTATCTCATCATTGAACCTATTACCGCCCACCGTACCCGCTTGTGTACACCTGTTTGAAGCGTGATTTGGTGTATTCTTGTTATGATTATTATGAAAGTAATTGATTATTTTAAAACTAGATGGTGGTATTGAACTAAGATTTTTTTTAAATTTTTATATAACTTTGCTCAATATGTCAGAATCAATAACAAATAACAATTAAACATAATTTTTGCATCTAGTTTTCTCTAGGGCGTTGATGGGTTAATACAGTAAAGCAAATTTGTTATTATGATGAATATTGTTTATAATATAATGATCAGGTCATTTCTGAATGTAATCAAGGCAACAGCCAGAACGTTGATAAGACTCATTCTTTTGCGGACAATCTCATATCCTCAGGTAATTAGTGCACGTGAGGGAGGAAAAAAATATTGCCTGCAATTCCAGAAACTTAACCAGAAAACTTTTTGAGAGGTGGTTTTGGCAAGAATTTTGGAGAAGAAAAAAACGTCAACATTCTATCTATATGACCATTGCGTTTATACTAAGTAAAAGTCACGGCGGTAATGTTAAACATTCTACAGCTACGTGGTAACGTTTCTGACCACCACATATGCGAGAAATAACAAGATAAAATGTCTTATCTCTCGAAATGAGCGACTCCATTCATGGGCAACCTCCGTTGTCTTTGGTATAGTAGTCATCAGTCAATTTGCGCAAAGATAGTTTCACATTAAAGCTACGACTCTGGCTGAACTTTAAACCCAACGGTGTTGCCCCAAAGAAAGTACTCACAGCACACTTAGCCGTTGTGAGCTGCATCTTCTCCTGGTCTAACGGCGTCACCAACAAGGAACGTGAAGCAAAGTCCGGCACCATGAATGGCCGGTGTTGCACCACATCTTCCGGCTCCAGGAACCCGGATAGGCCGATCTGGCAACGGATACAAAGCATTGGACTCAGGACACAGCCTCAACCAACAAAGCACTTATCTCAGCCATTTCGAAGATAGGCAGTGATAATTTAACACAATATTACGATTTTTAGTGACCAATTTTAAAATCCAATTTGAGAAGTTAACATGAGAAAGAATGGAAACGTTTAATTATATAACATATATTTAACACTGATAACACTGAACATTTTCAAAGCCTGTTTTAACATATTATGTGACAAAACCCAGGCATTTAACATGAATTACAATAGAAAATAAAAAAATTGAATTGAATTGAATTAACGTCAAATAGCTAGAGCCAAGATTTTACGGTGATATGATTTCGATAATTTCGTGGTAAGCTTTTTGGATTTCGGTGTTATGGCGGTGTTATGGAAAAAGTACAGAATTTCATGTCTATAACAGATTTCAGACATAGGTGACGAAAAAAAGAAAAATCGTGTTTTTTATTTGAATTTTAGCGTTTCTAGCTAAATAGAAAAAAGGGGTTTTGCGATCTACATTCGAAAGGAATGAAGATTTAGGGTAAGCACTGGGATCTTTAATAAAGAAGTGATCAATAATAATTACAATAAAGCAAATATTTAGTGTAGGTCCTCAACATTGGTATTTGTTAGGGACTTGGGACAAAATTAATAGCACAAATAAATATTTTACATAAATGCCACCATGAAATACATTGTATGGCAGTGTGAGCGACACCTACTACTTGTTAAAACTTAACATTGAACAAGTTTCAATGGTAGCTTCCCTAAAAAACCTCTCTGCATCAACACTGTTCACTGGGGCCCAAATAGTTTGCTAAGTCAGAACTGCAAATGAGGGGTTTGAGATTTTTATATCCATTAGAATTTGAATTAGACCCACTGCCTGGTACTAACAACATACTTTGCAAGATTGTCTTTTTTCTCCCAGACAAGTCTGTTGTTCCAGATTCCACACATCAAAATATATCCATCACTCTCAAAGAGTTGCTTTGCTTGATCCCCAAAAGTCAAAGATTTATAACACCCCATTGAAATTTGAAATCCCAGCTAATCTCTATATAGACTGAATGCATGTGGTGCTGGTGCTCACATGGCAAGGAGGGGAAGATTCAGCCAACCAATGGCAATGGTTTCCTACAGCAAACATTTTGCCCCACTACTTCTACCCCCTAAGCTTAGGAATGTTGACAGCATTTGAAGAGAAACAGACCTGAATATGACAAATTCATGAAAATGTGTGTTTAGAGAGATAAAATAAACATTTTAAATATTTTGTATGGAAATAAGTGGCTATTTCGCCTCTTCATTTAGCATAAAAACAAATGGGTTATTTTATTTGTTTATTTATTTTCCGTGAAATATAGTTTGATAAAAATGAAAAAAAAAACGATTATCTGAAATTTATGATAATTGGATGGGAAAAGGCTCATTTCGTGATGATTTCGCGGGAAATAGTTGATTTCGTTGTTATGGATGATTTTTCGTGAATTTCGCGTTTTGTCGCGATGAGCTTCTTACATATTTGAGATGGGAATTCAATGAATCACACTCATTTGTAAGAATAACAAGAGATAAGAACAATTCGCGATTTCGTGCATCACCATATAATCGTGGCTCTACAAATAGCCTTTTAGTCGTCAGTAGTTTACTTCTTTCCCTGATTGCCAGACCTTCAATAATAATAAAAATAAGCCGCTATGTTATTAAAATTATGTTCTACCATGTACTCTGTATTGTAAAAAGTGCATGCCACCAGAGGTTAATTTTCTTGACTAGAGACAGAAATAATGCGTCATTTTGCGGAACAGCGAACACTAGTTGGTACTAGACATTCAATTCGCCTAAAGAAGCATCGATCTCAGCCATACAAAATTAACCATGAGCTATTTTCCATCAACGTCAAAAAGCCAATGGAGATTTTCCCCCAACGCTGTTGCGAAGTGCCGTGAAGCTGCTCACCGTGAAGTGTGTAATGATTGTAAGCAGCACGCCTGCAAGCACGCCATTGGTGAATGCGTTCAGCGGGCATGTCACGTAGGCAGCAAGCGCTACCAGAGAAGCTATCACCCAGCGCGCACGCCACAACAGACGCAGCACGCGTCGCCATCTAGGCTCTTCGGGCTCAATAAAAATGCGGCTCTTGCGCTTCTCGGCAAAGTACGCCTTTGGTGGGTCCGTGCTGCAAACCAGACGGAAACATTGTTCAATACTAATTTTAAAGTGTCACAGAAATGGAAAACAAATATGATATGGAAAACTCTGAAGGAAAGTACGAGAAATGGAGATTAATAAAATGTTTAGATAATTTCCAGGAAGTAAACCATGGCAGTGGCCTGTAAAGATGAAAATAGACAAGAGGCAAGGGAGAAAAATTCATGGCTAGCAGTTGTGTAGGGGAGAGTATAGCAGAAGGCAAAACAAGAATTCCACACATAGCAAGGGTACTGCGGAATGAAATAAACTTTCATTACCAATCGTATGTAACACCTACAGAGTATTGAATTATTTGAAATAGCTTTGGGAATAATTCTAATTCTAATAATTCTGAAATTCTCTGACACTGCCACTCAATGTATTGCTCAATGCACTCAATGCAATAAATATCTATAAAAACTCTTGCTCGTTAAGTGTATGTTTGTGATTTAGTGGACAAACATGGTCGCCGTTTTGTTTTCAGTTGTGTTGAATAAGTGAGGAAAAGACCTCGGTCCAAAGAGCTACGGGCAGTTATCGTCCTCTTACCGATAGTCGACTGTGGTGTCCGCCTCGTACTCCTCGTCCTCTGCAAACTTGATGCGCGGCACCTCCTCTGCCTCCTCCCCGGCCTCCACGTCCACCCCCGTCTCCTCGGCAAAGTCGTCTTCCGAAGTCGACGAGCCAGCTCCGTCAGAGCCACGCTGAAAGCCCAGGTATCTTGTAGTTAGCGGGCGAGGGATTTGTGGTATTTAACGACGCCAAGTTTTGGCAGAAAGCCATGTGGTGTTGGCGTAATGCAGTCGGTGTATGAGTGGGTGGTGATGATGAACCTAACGTAGTTTAGAGTGTGGTGGGAAATCTGGCACTTAGCTTACTCCTGTCAAACAGCACCAAGGGGATTTCCGCCTAAACGTCCTTTCCGAAGGACTGTACAACGGGAACAACAGGATGCTGACGGGAGGTTGATAAGTAAGGCAAGTGAAATGATTGCACTGACTGCAATTCCGTTAACCGCCGCACGAACAGATCTAGCCGTTCGTATGATGATCACCCATCCAATAACTCCTCGCATGGGATTCTACAAAATGTAAAACTAACCCAATTAACACTGGCTCATATAAAAGGCAACTGAACCCTATCTTATCGAGTTGTTTTTCTTGAGACTTACCTTCTGCTTCCTGCGTTTCTTTTCGAGGCGAGTCTCCTTGCTGGTGCTTCTTATTCGCCAGCCCTTGCGCTTTGAAGACAGCGACGACTCGCGGTGCATCGAAGACGTAGTCGAGGCCTGGGACCCGACCGGCTTCACTGCTGCCTCTGAGCCAATAAGCGGCGCGGTCTGCAGGCAAGGCAAGAACACATTGAATTCATTTCAATCTCTCCAGCCTCTCGACCGAACAGAACTGGCTGTGTGCATGGCGGTCACCCATCCAATACCTGATCCAGGGCATTTTCTTCACTTTAGTGATCTCATTTAAACCGACTTTTCCATGATGCCAAAACGCTCGGTCTTGCATCACGAAAAACTAATAAAAAACTGGGATGCAAAATATTTAAACCTCTCAATTGAAGAAAAAGAATAGAGCTCAGGGTAGCTAAAAAAAAGTCCAAGTTTATATGTACTCTAACTAAGGTTTGCAAATAGATCCATTTCCTTTTACTAGAAGCATTTTTTTTTTTTATAAAACTTGAAACCAAATACTAATTGCAAGAACCGAGGCAAGATATCAAGGTAAGATTAGAAATGAGTCTAAAAATAACAATAACAAACATTTGCAAAACCCAAAATTGAAACCCTAACCAACTTGTCCTCACCTCCGAGATGTCCTCTGAGTCGCTGATGCTGGACTGGTCAGCGCCGGCACGCAACCGTGACAGGACGGGCGTTGCACTTGCTTTCCGCTCCGCCTTCATCTCGGTCAGCTTCTCCTCCACCGTCTTGGTGATCTTGCCACGGAGCTCGCTGAAGATTCGCCACTTGTCAGGCGGGGGCGACGGCGCAGTGGCATCCATGGAGCTGTCCACACTGGTGGAACGCTTGCCGAGGCCTAAAGGGCATGACCGGGGTGTGTTTAGAAGGGGTCGGACAAATTACCTACAAATTATCTTTATCACTGGCACCAAGACTCAACACCGAGACCGATCAGTCCTGAGATGGTCACTATGTGTGCGTGTCTGAAACTTCCTCGATATTTTCAGAGGTAGAGAAAGATTTCTGGATCTGTAACCCCCACAATTTAACTACACAAGTCGTTCCAAGACCTACTGCTAAAGTAAAATGTTTCCTGAGAGTTACTAGACATTTATCAAGTATATTTTTCTCTGAGCTGATAATGCCAGTTAGTTCCGTAACGAGGTCCAGATCGAATTGCTTGGTCTTGAAACAATTGGACACAAATAATGCTGATGTAAGAATTCAGTCAAGAAAGAAAAACCGAGTCCTATTGTAAAATCTTTGACCGATAGTGAGATTTTGGACTCTTCCTCCTGTAATGTGGTATATGCACCTTTAAAGTACTCCTTGATGGGCGATGGATCTCTCGAGGGTGTGGGGGGTACGGAGGGGACAGGCGTGGCGCTCTCGGCAGCCGCCTCTTCGTCTCCCTCGTCGTCCGCGAGAATGTCAACGTCCTCGTCCCCGCAGTGGAACCGAATCGCAATAGACGGTACCGACGTTGTTATCGACTTGCCTGTGAAAGACAATCACGAGCTTGACGGATTGCACATCCCTGGCTTGATTCTATAAATTTAATGATTTACAGTGTTTAACAATGCACTGTTTTAACAACGGGCCCTGAGGCACTGGTCTAATGGCGTTGGTAAATGAGTGGATGATAATAAGGATGATAATAAATCCATGCTGTCAGGAGGTTGATAAGCAAGGCGAAAGAAGTTGCTGTACTAACTTTCATCCCTCCAAACTCTCTCCCAAACAGAACTGGTCATGTGTATGATGGCCACCCATCCAATACCTGACTCAGCGCAGTGTTGCTTAACTTTTGTGATCTAAAAATCCTATCAATGTTTGTTTGTTGTTGGAGTCGAATATTGTAAAAAAGACAGATTTCCCATGAGATGTTAAGAATTTGGTGCCAGAGCTTCAAAAATATACATTTTTAGAAAGGAAGTTCTAAAAGGCACTGCATTCTTTTAGCTAGAATTTTTAGGCCATGCATGCAGACTTGTCCACGATAAAGGACATAGGAGGTACATATCCAGGTATTTCATATTTGGATATCATATATTTTTGGTCTATATCTGGTTAGTCTGGTTATATTTCCTCACTGATTTCTGCATAAGATCACCAAAGTTGGTCTGGGTCAGTTAGTTTCCTACATCAGACCCAGGGGCTAGAGCAACCCTTAATGTTAGATAAAATTTGGTTTCTTCTAATTTATAATACAATTAGTCATGCAGTTTGATAGCCTGGTGCAAAAGTTTATGACAGCCAAATTAGGTTCTAAAGTTATAATAAATAGGATAGATAAAATAGAAGATAGGATCTTTAATGTAAGGCATAAGAAATACAATTCTGAGACAGAATTATCTAAGGAAAGTTTGATTTTGAATTAAAAACCTAAAGTTCTGACCAAAACAGATACTTGATCTTAACCAAATTGTAATTATTTGCCATCTCTGAATCAATAACACAACAAGAAAAGGACAATCACAGTTTGTTAACGATCTTGCATACTGACCCCGCAACATTCCCAGCGAGATTTTCCGGTTCCGTTGCCCACTCATGGTTAGCAAGGTTAGCAAGAGCTCAGAAAGACACAGCTACTTGCAAGCCAGAAGGTGAGAGCAAAAGAAGAAGGCAGATTAGAACAGGCAGAGCTACAGCTAGGTTACAGCATTGCAATGGATTAGTGTTTGTAAATATCAGAGCAGGTAGAGAGAGTTAGCTCTAGATTAAACGAAAACAATCAGAAGATTGTTTATGGTGCTTGATTATCTTACTCAGTTTCTGCTTAGCAGGATCCATGTTTCTGAAGTGAGATCACACGCGAGCCAGTGGAGGAACTTGTTAACGAGTGCCAAGGAAAATCATTTGCCTGAAATCAATGTAAGAAGCAGTTAATATACAAAGTGCACTACTACAATTATACTACGTTAAAGATGTTCTCAGTTTTAAAGAATATGGCGTTAATATTTGATGTTCAACAACACGATTAGCCAACACGTAAAATAATTAAATTTGGAATAGGTTAAGTACAATACTCCACTTTACAAGCACGTACGACCGAAGACCCGCACGACTATTTCATAACCTTACCCAACATCAGTTACAGGGTTCGATCAGTTTGACATGATTACACCACTAGCTATTCGAAACGTTTGTGATTACCTTAAAACAATGAATAGTACGTCTCAATCATCAAACGACCATTCATTTACATTGGAAACGACAGTCATTAACACTTTTTAATGTAGATCCCTGGAAATTTGCGGATCATGTCAGAAAAAACAACCAGCAACACTGACAGATTGTATGGCGGATATAGCAGTACCCTTCTAGAGGCTACACCAGTCACGGCACCACGTGCCACCATGCGCGGGATTGATACCATTTTTGATATACGATTATTCTAGCAGAGATTTTAAGAGTGTGACCAAAGACCACTGATCTCGAATAACTATTTGAGATAGATGCCAAAGACTAGCGAAACCCCTTGATATTTTAGTGTCACTCTTAGTTATTTGTAAGCCGTCTATTAATGTCGATGGCTGCTTCTGGTAAAGCTGACAATAGGTTTAGTACAGCTTTTTGCATTTTTTAAATATGCTCAACCTCTTGTGTTGGATATTTTTTTATAACTTTCTAGAAAATTTGCGTTTAATCTGCAAAGGATGCAGGTTTTTGGTTTTTCCGGTCTTTCCACTAGGGAGCTGAACCCAGCAGGCAAAGGATGGAAAGAAAGTTAGTCTGGAAATATGTGCAACCGAACCAGGATACGTACCCTGGACCTCCCAATTTCCAGTCGAGTGCTCTACCAACTGCTCTACCTTCATTTTCATCCTTTGCAAGCTGGTTTCAACTCCCTAGTGGAAACAACAGAAAAATAAAAACTCTGCAACAACCGTCTGCCTTTTGAGATAAAAATGGTATTCGTCCATGTGCCCATTGAATTAGCATCCTATTCTAAAGTTGCTAAGTACTCGTCGATGAGAGTCAACTCAGCCTCTTCCCCCTTGAGAGGATCCCTTATTCCAGCCTGCAAAAGCTTGAACAGGTGTGCCCGGACAGCTCAGTTGGCAGAGCACCGGACCAGCAATTGGGAGGTCCCAGAGTTGTATCCTGCTTTGGTTTCACATTTTTCCAGTTTAGCTTCCTTCCCATTCAAAAAGATGTTTCTAGTTGATTAAGCAGTTCATACCAATTCTAAATAAAGAATAAAAAATTGCATTTGTAGAAAAAAATGAGAAGCCACTATAACCCACTGTCTTGGTTTAATTTACCAATTCTGCTTTACTGGCTAGTTAAGTTATGCCCATGGTTTCCACCAAAAATGACCCCATTTTCACCGAAAACAACCCTTTCATCAAGGGAACAAGTCAACACCCAGCATCGGAGAAAAAACAATTCATCAAACCCAAAATTAGCCCTTGTTTAATTCACACCGATTCCTTCCCAAACCTCGCAGTGCCATTTTGACAGATGATCACAACTATAACTCTAGCGTTTTTCGAACTCAGAAGTGCCAACTCCAAAACAGCTCTTAAATCAAAGAGAGAAATCCAACACCATTAAAACCAAAGTGCAGCTAACATTTACAGTGCAGCGGAATGTGATAAATTTACCATTCAGCTATTTTCTTTTATGGCTTAATATCTGTGTACTTACTGTAAAACTTCTCATATAATAAACAGTTTCTTTCAACCAATACTTTGTATGTGGTAGAAGCATATGAAATTCCAGGTATGGAATTGTAAACAAATATGGCTCGAGTAATTAAATTGGTTATTTCACAGAACTTGTTTACCAAGTAAATTGTTCGAGTCGTAAGTAGATGCTTTGATATGGGTAGTATATTCGAGTAGAATATGTAACCGGCCACTAAAATGAATAAGAAAAAAATCTAAATTTGTGTATTTAATACTTTGAAAATATTTAAAAAATTTTGTTTTTGTTTTTTTGAGCTGCAGACAAGTACATGGTATTTGTGTGAGCTCAGTTTAGATTAAAGCTAGGAACTGTACATAAGTGGAAGTGTAGGTAACTTAGAAGGGAAATACGAGGGGTTAACATGTTTGTTAATTACAGTTTATAATTAACATGTTTGAAAAAATATATGTATATTCTATAAGTACCTAACAATAAAATAAAATAAAAATAATGGTAATAAATAAAATAGTCATAATAATAATGATAATAATGATAGTAGATAAAATAATAAAAGGTAATAATAATAATGGATAGTAAATAACTCGTAACAGGTACATCATCCATGTGTAGGCTACGTCAGGTTAACAATAAGATGGTGGAGTCGCATAAGATTAAAAGTAGATAGATTGTTAAATGAGAACAATGGAATATTTTACACATTTACTTATTTATTCATTTCTGGAGAGGTTTTCCTTGAGTAGAAAGGGTTGTTAAGGAGGAAGGTTTGGAGTTTGAAGTCAAAGGAGAGACGGTTGGTGTGATGAGGTATCCTTCGAGGCTATAGAAAGGGTTCTGGAGAATGAAGTTTTGAAGGTTTAAATCGAAGGAGCAACGTTTGAAGGATTCTAGGATTCAGTGGGTGGTTTTTCGGCGGGATATTCCTGCTATAATACGGACTGCCTGTTTCTGGGCAATGAAAATTCTTTTGGCCTGTGGGGAAGTGCCCCAGAAGAGGATGCCGTATGAGAGGTGGGAGTGGAGGTGGACGTGATAAGGATGATGGAGGTTGACTATACGTTTGAGATGGCAAAGAAGGAAATTGCCTAACTTGCCGGCTGCTCGGAGCTCTGGGGTTACCTATTCGTTGGATAACTGCAGTCAAGTAAGTACATGGTATTTGTTTAGGACTTATTTTAAGATAAATTTATAGAAAAGATAATGTAATATAGGTACAATATAATGTGGCTCTTCAAAACACATTAAAGTCAAATGGAATGAATGTAACGATCAGGTTTTTTTGCAGTGTCGGTAAAAATTCTAATGAATGAACAAGTACTGAAGTATGTAAATATTTATTGGGAAAGTAAAGGGAAAGTACTGAACTAACCGAACGGGAGTGGCAGGCAGCGATATAATTATGAGCCCGATGCCTTTACAAAGGCAACAGTCGAAACGTTAACAAAGAATTTCCACTATCGCGGCCTGCCCGTCCTGCTCGGTAAGTTCCGTACTCTCCCTTTACATCCCCAATCAACATATTCGTTATCCCTTTGGCACACTACAAATCAACTGAAGTATTTAAAGAGTTTTAGGCAAGTATTAAAAGGTAAATTGAGAAATGTTAAATGCTTATATATTATGTATTAACTCGGGCGCAATAAACATTGCACAAATCTGTTTGAAATAAATGAATAGTATATTAAAGGGTTGTGTACTAATAACGTGCACCCTCCCCTGCTGCCGTGGCTTTCCACCACCGGACCCACGGTCCTATTCATGTGACTAGCAGACTGAGCCCGCCCACAAGTGCGTTGCTCCACGCAGTTACATTGCCGCCTGGGCGCTGTGAAAAATACGGAAAAGATAACAGCATGGGTGGACGTGGTTTCACCTTAAGGTTAGTAATTCACATGCTAGTAATACAATAGCAGATATTTCCCCATGGTATCGATGGTATGGGATAATAGGGAAATCTCCTGAAGATTATTATTTAATTATTATCATTGTGTTCAAGTACGCGTTTAAAATAAAATCTGACGTTTTTTTTTCTTTTTCTAATCCGATCATAACTTTTCTATTTATATTTGTTTTAAGAATGGCTAAAATATACATTCTCGTGACGGGATGAAAACGGGCTGTGACGTCAGAAATTCTGTTCTGACGTCATTTTGGGTCACCTTTGCGTTCGCTACTGTTTCTTGACATTTTTTGACGTCAGATTTCACTATACGTCATAAAAAATGGTGACCCTCTTTTCTTACAAGACTGAAACGCAAAAATTTTCAACAGGTATATTTTATTCAAAATTGGATTTTTTCTCACAAAAAAAAAAAAAAAAATTGTTTAAAATTTAAAGAGATTTCCCTATTACCTAGACTTTTTTTCCAGACAAATATGAGAAATCTGCGAGACACGACGAAATTACATTTATTGACCCTTGATAAGACTGTGATCTCTGGGTGACTACTATTTTTGTCAATATATGCCGACGACTACAATACTAGAGCTATTTTTAACGCTCACTTACAGTTTGCCGGCATGCTGCATTTCTTTTCGTTTTATTTATTTCT
This sequence comes from Protonemura montana, assembly GCA_947568835.1. NCBI lineage: Eukaryota > Metazoa > Arthropoda > Insecta > Plecoptera > Nemouridae > Protonemura > Protonemura montana. The sequence goes on along the minus strand of OX387610.1, from coordinate 11,821,241 downwards.
TCCAAATGAACATAAAACTACGTTTATGCAGAAAATAGCAAAAAATAAACAAAAAATAATCACTCAATGTGAAATATTATTTAGATCGTAAATGCTCCCAAATGGGCACAGTATTTTATTATTGGGAACACAATTAAGTAATATATTGCTCAAGGTCATCTACACAACATCACCTGAATGGCATGACTTCAGGGATATAGAAAACATAGGCAGTATGCGCTTTGCCGGGTGACCACTTGCCTAATGTGTCAATCTGGTGCAGCACGCCAACGATCGTTTTGTGTTGTTTCATATCGATGAGAAAATGGCAAAAATTCGGTGTCCCCTTGGTCCTCGCCACGCAGGTGTTGAGCCAGGTGTTGAGCCAGGTGTTGTGTTGGTCTGTGGCCTTGCGCACCAAGGAAAACAAATCAACTCATTTTCTAGAGGTTATTAGGGAATTAGTTTGCATTTCTATCAAATTCCCCGTCATTTATATCCAGAAAGAATGCCTTTGATATTGAAAACATGTGGCTTACCTGGTGGTGTGCTTCAGCCGGATGTTTAAATACCAGTCACCGTGAACGGTTAGTAGCCCGAACAGCATGGGCAAGGTCAGAAGGATGCTTCCCTGAATCACGTTGCTAGCTAATCACACAGGCCCAAAACCTCACAGATAACAAGTTACACATAAACCCCCCTCGTCTGCCTGCCGAGCCTGCTTGCCGTTGGTTTTCTGTCCTTTGCTAAAAGAAACTTGCTTAAAATCATAGAGATTGTTATCCTATCTCATAACAATCTTGGCTTTAAGTGTTGCACTTTATTAGTTGAATCTCATTTTATTTCTGCAGACGTCTTCTTTTTGATCGAGATTAACCAATTTACCGATCTTTTGGCAAGTTCTGGCCCAGGCATTGCTTTCCAGGCCTGTATCTTGGCACACATGTCAGGACAGTTTGCTTGTAGCTTGCATTCGGATTAAACGCGGTGGATATGGAGCCTTAAACAATCAAACGCTGGCTAAAAGGCTCGTCTTGCATGCACTTCTTGCTACCTTTTCCTGCACCTGCAAAGAGAAAGTTTTAGGTTTAAAAAAAATTTGATAATATCTGCTACGACCTTGGTCACATCCATGCTTGCACCATGCCCTATACCTTGGATAAAATGTCCCTGGCACCCATTGTGGATGTCAATCATAGCTAAACACATCCATGCTTGGACCAAGACCTTGACTCACATGTCCCTGGCTCCAATGGCACTTACCCCCCAGTGTGGAAGTTTAAGGACATATTGGAAACCGTCTAATTTGCATGAACAGCGTCCCCATGTCCAATACGTAGTGGTCCAGTCGGATGTCCAGGGGGCTGCAATCCCACTGTATGTGGTATGGAGCAGACGGATAGCTCGTGTTGTTCCTTTCATTTGCCCGCTAGAAGCATGAGATCTAGACTTACACAGGTTGCATTTGAAACAACTTTCAAGTTTGAACCAATAAATAGATTGGGGTATTATGAAGGCCCCTAATTCTCATTAGAAGTGTGTTTATTTGGACACTAGTTCTAAAATTTGTTGTTTTTTAATGCTGATTTCCTTAGATGAAAACTAAGCATAGGAAGAACCAAAGACAACCAACTACTCAAGTTTGTGTTTTAGTATACCTACCACGTACATTACCCAAACTTCAATCTTCATGGCCAGTAATGGTCGTCATTCGGTGACTTAATTCAGTAACATTTCGCGTTGGGGCTTGGTTAACTTGGCACATCCCAGAGCCTTCCCACAACGCACAATGCTTTTAAAAAAAAAACACCTTTAAATTTCCCATAAAACCCTGCCAAATATGATAACTCGGGAAAACCTTTGGTCGCCTCAGCAACAATTAATACCGTTGTCCACGCGGCGAAAGAGGCGTTGGTCTTTACTTATCTCCATGCAACAGATTGCATAGACAGCATAGGGTAGGACAGTAAAGCAATCCGTATGTCTCTCAGCGTTACTGATAATTATATCTTATGGACAGGCGTCAATCGGCAGAATACCTTTGCTCGTAGAAACGCCCCGTGGCCGCTGCTTTGCCCGCCATGTTCTATCGGAAAATTCCACTTGTTGGTGTTTTGCTGAATACTGATTTCTCTTGCCCGCTCACTCTTCAATAACACAGAACTAGACCACAAACATTCAAAAATGATAAGCACGCACCAAAATCCAATATACGGTCTTTGACTAAAATCACATCAACCCTTATACATGGAATTACGATGATCTTCTCCCCAGCTCGTTATCTCAGTGCCTGCACCGAAGGACTGCATTCGCGGCTTGGACGAACGTACATGAAGCTAGTTTCCAGCATGTTCCCAGTGTAAAAAGATATTTGCACAGTACGAAACCACAGAACCAAACAATTGACAGACCAAAAATTACCGCAAATCTAATAACAATGTGACAAATGTATGTGACGAACTTCAAAAATACATGAACAATGGAGACTTCCCAACTATCCATTCTGATGCTGCAAATCTATTTGAAATAGACTGTAAGCGTAAACATTTAAAAATGCAATGTTATAGGGGGTTTTCTTAACAAATGCTCAAAGTTGCAGGACCTTTCCAATGCGGACTAATTAGATGGGTAGAGGGACAGGGTATACACGGGCCCACCCGAGGGAAAGCAAGTTTCGTTGTATTTAATTGATTGATTGATTATTAGGGTTTAACGTCACACTGTTTAGACACCGGGCAATGTGGCACTGGTCTCATGGCTTCGAATGTCGTTAGACGATGATCTTAGCCTAGCCAAGAAGGGAGGTGGTAAATCCAGTGCCGGCACCGGGTTTACGTCCCTTCCGAAGGACGATACAACGCGAATAAAAGGAATCCTCTACAAATGCATTCTGTTAAGAGGTATGATAAACAAGGCGACTGAAGTTTCTGTACTAACTTTCATCCCTTCAACCTCTCCCGAACAGAACTGGTTATGTGGATGATGGTCACCCACCGAACGGTTTGGCATGTTGGAAACACCGGTTCTCATAAGATCACCGAAGTTAAGCAACACTGCGCTAAGTCAGGTATTGGATGGGTGACCATCATACGCATAGCCAGTTCTGTTCGGGAGAGAGGTTGGAGGGATGAAAGTTAGTACCTACAACAACATCACTCGCCTTGCTTATCAACCTCTCGACAGCATGGATTTGTAGAGGAATCCTGTTGTTCGCGTTGAACCGTCCTTCGGGAGGGACGTTAAGCTGGTGGTCCCCTTGGTGCTCTTCGACAGGAGTAGGCTACGTGCCGGCACTGGGTTTTCCCTCCCTTCTAGCCTAAGTTAGGTTCATCTTCATCCTCTTCATCATCCACTCATTTACCGACGCCATTAGACCAGAACCACAGGGCCCGTTATCAAAACAGTGCGTCGTTTAATCCCACAAATCAAACAATGGTCACCCAATCGATATCTGACCTAGCGCAGTACTTAACTTCGGTGATCTCATGACTCATGAGTAGGTACCGGTGTGTACAGCACGCAGAACCGTTCGGTCAATCCCTCAGTTTCTACGCAAGTAAATCAAACGTTGTGCTGACAATGCAATCATAGTGTCTATTTCGAGAAACAAACACTGTCGTATCACTAAGCTGTAATTTCACCTATCTATTCCATAGTCTCACAACATATATGACCACAGTGAAAGTGTTCCATATGCTTAACAACTGAAAGTAATGAATGCAAATAAATTAGGCCGTTTTTGTAATAATTAAACGTACCCAGCGTGCCCAGCATCAACCACACAAGCTGAAAAACGCACGTGTGCTAAGAGTTCCAAAAAACGCAAAAAAAACAACAATAATTTCTAACACACACACATCTGCAACAAAGAAAAGGAAGAGCAACAACATCCCGTAGCAAATTGCACTCTAGCATACACCACACCTAATAAACAATAGAAAAATCGAAAACTAACGTCCTGACCTTTAGCTCGGAAAGACAGCTTTTTACGTTTCATTTGATTATTCCGCCTAGTGCAAGGTATCGCCAAAAAAACGGTTTTGCAGCAACACGCCGCGGTAAGAATGGTGTTTAATATCGAAGTGCTGTTGACAGCTCACAGCAATGTGACAGAAGATGGGGGTGTGAAATATTTTGATAAACAAACGTACGTCACAGTCAGTCACAGTGATACTGGCATTTGAGATAAATAATTCGTTATTAGCTAAGCTTCCAAATGAATTATGCACAAAATATTTTTTATCTATGTGAAATTCACTACACCATTCATAAAGACCTACTCGACACGAAAGTTCGGCATTGCGGTTATAAATCTACGAGATGACGAGAAAACTCACTGCGATGCACTGTTTAGCATACTGGCTCATTCTGTTTGCTGCTAGTCTTACGCAGGCAACAGAAATCAATGACAAGGTAATCTTGCAATTCATTGGTACTACTCTGGTACTACATACAGATAATCTCTACAACCTGTTGCATCATTCGATCATATTCGATCTAACAGGCGCTTAAATCCCCCAGATTGCAAGCACGGGCCTAGCAAAGGACATCGACGACCCTCTCTTGCTGCTATCAACACTTGATGGAACTATGTATGGCATTGGCGAGAAGTCGGGCCAGATACGCTGGTCATTTAAAGACGGTAAATAGTTAATTGACACAGTAAATAGTCAATGTGGATTTTGCAATCAAGAACTTTATTGATTGTTTTTATTCTTGCAGAGCCTGTTGTGAAAGTTCCTCTGGATACTTCGCAAGCCATTACGTAAGTCCATATTTACAATTACCGAAAGATACATGTTGATGACTCTTATGGTCTTATCTGATAGTGACAAACTTCTTGTTTCAATTGACTGCATTTTCAACAACTGGTTGAAGAGAAACAAAACTATTAGTAAAGAGCCACAGTCAAAACCTTTTCTAAATAGGTAAAATAGGTCGTAATATCTACTGCAGATTTACTGCAAAAGTCAAGTATCGTTGTAGTTGTCAAATCAAGAAAAAAAAACTTCAATTCTTAATTCCGGTCTGCTTTGAGCAGAAAGGTATGTCGCTTTGGTCAATACTTAAATGCAAAAATGTTGCTTTAAACAAACAAAACATAATGTAAAGTAAAAGCATCAAGAACTAAGTTTGGTAAGTGGTTTCAAGCATATCGTCTCGCAGGCCGCTGTTTCTGCCCGATCCGAAGGATGGCTCGCTTTATCTACTTGGTGGCAGTGAACGCGAGGCGCTCAAAAAGCTACCGTTCACGATCCCGCAGCTGGTGGCCACCTCACCCTGCCGCAGCAGCGATGGAATTCTGTACACCGGTAAGGGAACCCAGTTTAATCCTGCATCGATCACAGGCAAAACATCTAAAAACTCTGGCTGTTTTTAGGACCAGAATACAGCAGAAATCATCAGAGACCCAAACCAGAATCGTTAAAACGTGCTCTATGAAAGGCTAATTTTTTGGGTGGAGTTTTTTTTTTTTTCAAAAAAGAAACTTGTTACCCAGAGGTTGAATCCTTTGGCTACAACATATATGATTTCTAGAACTCTAACATCAATCTTACGGCCAGGAAAAGGTGGAAAAGATTGTTCTGAAATCACTGGGCATCTTTCCCCAAATCGCCCAACGAAATTGCTATATCACGAGGCAGCGACATTACACAAGCACGTGTAACCTAAGCCAAAAAATGAGGAGTTGGAACCGGTAAAAAATGGAAACAAAACTTTTTGCAGCCGATGTAGCCTTATGAAAAGTTATTTCGGAGAACCGTTATTGGAACCAAAATATTAATTCCAGAACCGGAACGCAAATTCATATTTTACAGGAACCAGAACCAAAAATTGGAATTAGAACCTGGAACCATTATCAATTTCGGATAACGTGAACTATTCTGCTCCATTAAACAGATGAATACGAAACGGCAGACATTTTTTTTGCCAAATTACAAACTAACACTAAAAGATCAGGATTGAGCAAAGAAAGAGAAAAGATCAACAGAGCAGAACCTCCGTTCTATTGTATCATTAATTCCCCTTACTTCCCACCAGGACGCAAACGTGATGCCTGGTTTGCCCTGGATCCCACGACCGGGGCACGTCGCCCTGTGCTGGGCTTTGAACCGACCAGTGCCGGCACATGCCCGATGCCGGGTGCAAACCGGCTGCTGGTCGGACGTACCGAGTACAACGTTCTCATGGCTGACTCGGCGACAGGGCGGCAACGATGGAACATCACGTTCTATGGATATGCGGCAGCGACATTGAGCAAAGGCGACCTGTTGCATCAAGGTGAAGCTAGAACCATAAGTCAGGGTTAGAAAACTCAGTGAATACTTAGTAAAACAGAAGCTTCTTGTGATAAAACTGGCACAGATATTTCATCCTTATGATGCAAAGGTTACCATAGATAAAGCTTACACAGATGTTCCACCCTTGTCTTTGGCCACACAGAGGTGGTGCTGTTTGCTGGCAGTGGCGCTGGTGCCGAGGTAGCATGCCTGGAGCGTCATGGCGGTCAACTGCTGTGGCGCCGCGATCTCGGCTCACCGGTTGTTGCAGCATTCCGTGTCGCGTCAGATGGACTCGTCGCAGCACCCTTCACCTCTGTCGGGGACGAGACACTTGGCGCGCTGGCTGAAGTCGCGCAGCCTGCCAGCGCAAAGCTCTTGTGAGTCGGATAAAAGGGTTTTCCAACACTAACTTTTTTTTGTGATATTTATTTTCCTTTTAAAAAATTTACCACTCCTTTATGTTCTCTTGTTACTAATTTGGAGAATATTTAAGAACTTTACCTAACTTCTATCCCCAGCAAAATTTGTCAATGATAACGTATTTTGAAATGTTGCCCAGAAGGAGAATACAGTGACATTTTTTGACCCCTAGCACCTAGTATAGTGGACTGCATGGACAAATATTAATCCTAAGTATGATATTTTGTTGATTATTCAAATTCTAAGTTTTGTTCAGACACTGCAGCACCATAACCACAGCAATAAGTCAGGTTTAGGAAGGATTAGAAGTAGAATGAGGGAGGGGAGAAAGGTTAGAAGGACTGATAACTTATCATTTGGACCATGCTTCAATCTTATGTCAGAAATTTGTGTTCGCAGCCCAACGCTGTTCATTGGCGAACACACGTATGGGCTTTACGCCCTGCCATCATTAGTTGACGACAAAACCGTGACCATATCGACGCTGGCTCGTGGACCTTACCTTCTGGAAGGTCCCAAACCTGAGTTGCCTGAGAAGGAGGAGCCTATCATCGCGGAGGGAGACTCAGGTAACGAGGGTACGAGGTTAAGCAATACTTTGTCAAGCTAAAGAGGTAGATGGGTGACCCCTGGGAACAATTGTTACAATGAAAAAAAATTCAAAAATGAATACAAGTAAATTTGAAAGGATTCAAGCGCAGTAGAAAACTCTGAAAAATATCGAGTAAAAATAGGCTTAAAAAAAGATTGCAAGGGATAGTACTATAGTTTGTGAAATTTTTCTAATTTGTTGCGTAAAGGACCTAGGTTTGATTCCTTGAGAAAGTGCCCCTAAGATAAGCGTGGAATTTGTATAGGTGGCTAAGAGTTTGAGGAAGAAGGCGCTATCTTTATAACATCTCGTATTGCGGTCTCCCAAAGGTTCAGTTCCGTCGAAGGAAGTTCCGTCTTCGCAAGGCGGTCCTGGTCAAATTCTTCCGTTGCCCGGCAACAATTTCCGGTTGCCCAGCGATGAGGGGGACACGATGACCTTCCAGAGTTTGCCAAAGTCAGGGCATGGCCAGCCGGTCATCATCCTAGGTGAGTGGGCGATGATGTTAAGTTGAGTTTTGTGATTATGCAGCTTAAGTTCTGAGTTTTGGAATGCGATCCTGTAACTTTTTGCCATTAAGTTTTAATGATAAGCATTTATTAGTTCCATTGAAAAAAAGGCTCTGATCTTACCTTTTTTCACTGGAAAAAAAGTTAAGCCAAAAACATGATTGTGTTTAGACTGATGTCTACTTGATGTAACCTTAGCACTAGTTTTGACAAAAACCCAGTTCAAATAGTTTTTGTCAAAGCCAAAAACACACTTTTGAAAGAGTTGGTTGAATGCACCATAAAAGTCGAAGAACATTATTCCAACAGAAAACACTAAAAATAATGTGTTTGTTTGTTTTAGTTAAACCCTATCTTGTTTTAAAAATAGCTGTGACATATAACAGTGAAAAATCAGGAGAAATTTAGGAGAGGCAAAAATAGAAAATGAAAAATATATCTGCTTATATCTGTGAAATTTTTCTGCAGCTCTTATGGCAATATAGATCTAGAAGACTCTAAGGTATCTTCTCTCACGGTATAGAGGATAAAGACACTTATAACTACCCGGCATATCACTGATGTCCCTTATTTCTGCCAGGTCATTACAAGGTTCCGGAATACAGCTCAACCCGGATGCAAATCGCCGGTCGTTCCGACATGATCTTGCCCGAAACGAAAGAAGCGACCGAAACAAACGGAACGGACGCCAACCGAACGGATCCGGGCGCCGAGTTCATTCTGTCCGTGCTGCCGAGAGAAAGGACAGACGCAAACACGCAAACAGAGCCGGAGACGGGGATAGAGCAAGATTGGAACAAAGTGTTCGAGGGAAACGTTACGTTCATACTGTCCAGGTGAGGGTGTGGTTGTTAACGGCGAATTCACAAGAAGCGTAGCAGTATTATCGTTGAGTGTGCAGGTTATAGGTAGAGGCAGAACGTTAATGTTACAGTTTCTGCATGAAAGATAGCCGCCAAATGTCTACCTTACCGACAAAAATGCAGAATACCGGAACACCCTGTTAAGTGGAGACACTGTCGTATGAAATTTAACTTCGATATTTCTCGTAGGTTACTCGCTTTTGAATATCGTTACGTGTTTATCAATCGTTGAGGTAAACATTGATGGAGATCTATTGAGCATAAAAATTTTTAAAAGCGAGTAAGCCTACGAGAAATACCGAAATTAAATTTCATACGACAGTGGCTCCACTTAACGTGATGTTCCGGTACTCTGCATTTTTGTCGGTTAAGTAGTCAGTTGGCGGCCATCTTTCACGCAGAAACTTTAATATTAACATTCTGCCTCTACCTGTTACCTGCACACTCAACAGTATTATCATTGGGCTGTATCATCAACTGCTATGATATCACTGCGCTATAGTGGTAGCAACCTAACGACGATTGCCCGGATGGTTGCAGGGAGTTTGTCATGTTGGCGCTACGTGGCTGCAAGGCATGGGCGGGACGGCAAGAAAACAAGATGCTGAAGAGTTCTCTGTTTGTCGCCGTCGGTCTTATATTTGCGATGCTCTGGCATCTGCACTTACAGGTACGTAAACTTTGATCAGGGCAAGGGTACGGTACAGGACAAAGACCTTATGAAGTACGTTATTTCAGGACACTTTTTCTTAGATTTCTTGACTCTTCTGTCAGCATGAAAAATATTTGCCAAATTGTGTGATCTGGCACGGTCTTATTCTCAATCTTCCAGTTCGCTCCTCTCTAAGCTCCCAAATCCACGAAAGCCACTTTTTCCCTTAGTTTGCTAGAAACTCGAAACTCGATTACTACTTCTAGAAACTTGAATGCTCAAACTTAACCTACCTGTTGACTGAACAACGGTGCTTTAGGTTACTGTTAATATTATAAAGCATAATTAGAAAGCAATTTTATGGTAGCAATATTGTATGTAATGTTTTAAATAAACACTACAAAGACATCATTTTTTTGATGCAAAATAATGAAGTTTGTATAGCTAAAAATAAAAGAAAGTGTCTTGCAAATTTTGATACATTATCATTGACGTTATCTACTCCAGGCTAAAAATGTTTCAAAGAATAAATTAAATTTTACTAATTTTACTAATCTTATTGTTTTGGTAAAATGGTTTAACTTTACGTCCCTACTGTCTACGTTCCTAGGTGAGACAAGTGCGACAATTGTCTCAGGGTTCAAGGTCAAGCTCGTCAGGGGGGCGGCACGGGGACTTCACAGCCCCCCTGGAAGAGTTGGGGGGTGGACAGGTTCGCGTGGGCAAGATCTCCTTCTGTCTCGACACCGTCTTGGGCAAGGGGTGCGAGGGAACGTTTGTTTACAGGTGAGCTAGACATATTCGTTTGTTGTTAGACCGTAAACCGAACCTTAATACATTTTGAGGTACAGATTTTTGACAGGTTGCAAAATAAAACTGTGTTTTTAGGAGCCAGACTTATTTTGTGCCATTTGCAACCATTTTCTGTTCAGGAAGTTTTTGTTGGTTGAACAAAAAAGAAGGTGCACTGATAGCTATAAAACGCAGTCTATTTCGACACCCATTCAAATTCGAGTAAATACAATTTCCAATTCCAATCAAGAATAACTTGAGCATTTCCAAACTTTCGTTGAAAAATTGCTTCAAGCTTTTCGACTCAAGAAGAACGCAACCAAAATGCATATGCACAGTTCCAGATAAGCTATGATTGTTTTTAGACTCATGTCTACTTGATGTAACCTTAGCTCCAGTTTTGACACTGGGTTTTGAATGCTTAGTAAAGAACAACTTAATTTCCCAAAATTTTGTAACTTGTACCTGTTACTTTAACTAGGGTAAGAGCAGTCCTTAACCGCTCTTACCCTTGAAAAAAACAACAGGTGCAAGTTACGGAACGTTGGGAAATTTAGTTGTTGTTTACTTAGCATTCAAAACCCAGTTCAAATAGTTTTTATCAATTCTAGAAAAGCTTTACCAGCTTTCTGTTTCCACCAGGGGAGAGTTTGACGGGCGGGCGGTGGCAGTGAAACGGCTGCTGCCCGAATGCTTCTCGTTCGCTGACCGAGAGGTGGACTTACTGCGACAGTCCGACCAACACCCGAACGTCGTACGATATTTCTGCACAGAGCAGGTCAGTTTCACTAACAAAGAAATTTAGAACATTTGGGATCGTTTCTTTATTACATGGTGCTGGACTTAAATAAAGGCACAGATTGGTGGCATGTAGTTTGGTTTACAAGATAATTGTGGTTTGTTGAGCGGGAGCAAATGAATTTGCAAATAGTAGCAGTTTCAAACTTAGGTTTCAAACTTAGTAAAGTCCCATTATTGAATTACCACTTATGCCAAACTCATTTCTTACTTAAATGTTAAGGATACCAAAACACTGGTTTATGAAATGCGAAAGAGGAAAGAAGGAACGCAACTTACCGAAGTTGAAAAAGCTGGCTTTGAAAAATACCGAGAGTTGAATGATGTTTTGGCAATGTCACCTTGTTCTAATTAAGTAAAAGAATTACGTGAACAAGTCGACATAGCCGAAACGCCAAACAGCTTTATGTATCTATCGCAATCAACAATTTCAACCTCGGAAAGTTAAGTACCTTCTCTCCTCTTCCCCATTAACATATGTGTCAAGACATCTATGTGGTTGGCCGATATTACTTATTTTATAACTTGTCAATTTGTAATATCCTGTAACTGGTTTCAAATAACGAGCAACTGTTAACTATAGCTCATCTTTCACTCTTGGTTTCCATCTCGCAGGACAAGCAGTTCCGTTACATTGCGCTGGAGCTTTGCGACGCGACGCTTCAGGATTTTGTCGAAGGGAGGTTCAGCTGCAAGACAGCGTCTGCGGCGGACATCTTGAAACAAAGCACGGCTGGTCTGGCACACCTGCACTCCTTGGACATTGGTAAATGGGACCGGTGGATTCCATGACCACAGCACAAGCTGCTTTAATAATTGCATCAACATTGTCGTTGGATTGGGTGCCGAAAGATCAGCAACCTGAAATCTCATTTGTGTTTAAAATTTGCTTTTAAGTAGAACATTTGTCACTGAGAGATTCCTATCAATTATTTGTTATGGGTCTAGTTGTTCAATAGATGGTCAAGTAACAACCGGTTTGGCATGTTGAAATCAATGGTCCCCATATGATCACCAAAGTGAATCAATATTGTGCTGGGTCGGGTATTGAATGAATTACTGAAGGGCGTGTTGGAAACACCGGTCCTCGTGAGATCATCGAAGTAAATCAACTTCTTGCCAAGCAAACCGGTGATACAGGGCCCTGTATCACCGGTTGTGATGTATCACAGTGAGTTGTGAAACACAGCATAACAATTAATTGAGTTTTCGATGGGTACAAAATGTTGCCTGTTTCTCTCACTCAATGCACTGGGTGAACACATTCATACTATACTCCAAAAACTAATGCTCAAATCGAATTTTTTTTTAGAAAGAAGTAACTTCTATAACCGGAGAGATTGGCTGGAGTGATCTCTCTTTGCTCAGGGCATCTGAATTCCTGGAGAATTATGAAGTAGACCATTCATTAAGGCCCTTTCACAACTTGAGGTGACAGTGGTATCGACCGAGTCATCTTTCCAAACTGACTCCCTGTCCACTTGCTTTAGTCCACCGCGACGTCAAGCCCCACAACGTGCTGCTGTCTTCGGGTACGGGGCCGATCCGAGCCATGATCTCTGACTTCGGTCTGTGTAAGAAGCTTCAACGTGGCCGCATGTCCTTCTCGCGGCGATCAGGAGCGACAGGAACGGACGGCTGGATCGCTCCAGAGATGATGGATGGGGCGGCACGTACGGTATGAAGCTTGGGTTGCTAAAACTGATGGTTCTAGAGGGTCAATTCACGAACAGTTTCTTACTCCTGGCTTCTCCTGGCTACTTTCATGTTGTATAAAGGTAACTAGAATGTGGAAACTTTGGTGTTACTGAACACTGTACTTGTAAGTCCAATACAGTAGCAAGCGCCACAATTGCAACCAAATATATTCATTAACCATTTATAGTTCAGTTCAAAGGGATGAATATTTTATGTCAAATGACTGAACATTTTCAGTGGAAGTAAAAGCACTGCCTTGCTAACTCTCCCATCCCTTTGAGTGATTGACTGCCAAAGCTTTCCAAAAAGGACCTTTGTGCCTATCAACGATTTGACAATTTTGTTTGTTTTATTAGAATCCCAAAACATGTCACATCAACCCCGATATAAGTAATTCTTTCTTGAGCCCGAAACACTGATATTTTTTAGTATCACTGGTCCATCTCGTATCCTAACGCTCAGCCTTGTTTTCAGACGTGTGCCGTGGACATTTTCTCCCTGGGATGTCTCTTCTACTATGTCCTCTCCGGAGGGAAACACCCGTTTGGGGACGTGTTGCGCCGGCAAGGCAACATTCTCAGCGGGGAACCGAGGTAGGCTACGATATGCTGGCCGTGGTATTTTTTTATTAGGAACACTACTACCCTCTCAAAAATTGATGCCCAAATGGGGACTTGGACCCGGATTCCCACCTATCATGGGTGATGCTGTAACCTGTTGCTCTCACCATTGTACACAAGTGTATTCACAAACGACACACTGTTTTGACAATGGCTCAACCTTCCTCCCAAAGGACGGTACAACTCAAACAACGGGATTCCTCCACATATCCATGTTGTGGAGAGGTTGATAAACAATGAGAATGAAGTTGCAGTTTCATCCCTCCAACCTTTCTACCAAACAGAACTAGATATGTGTATGATAGCCACCCATCCAATGCCCGACTCAGCGCAATGTTGTTTAACTTTGGTGATCCTAAGAGAACCGGTGTTTCCAACTCGCCAAACCGTTCGGTTTTTTTTTTTCCGTAGACTGGCTGATCTACCCTCGGAGTCGGTGGTTGCTGCCAGCCTGGTGGAGGCTATGATCCAGCGGGTGCCACGAGACAGACCGGCGGCGGAAGCCGTCTTGTCGCACCCACTATTCTGGGACCCTGCGCGAGTACTCGGATTCCTGCAGGTAGCACCAACCACTCAACTACTAGCATTTCACGCACATCTTAAATTCTAGCTCGGTTCTAGCCCGAGAGAAGATACCATTTCAAAGTGTGCGTGGCAGAGGTTATGCTGTAACCTAACCTAACCTTACTTACGAATTTGATTTCACAACTCCTATTACAAAAATGGCTCCTGAGGCTTAGAAGTGGAATCTCCTTTCACTGGATGGGGAGTAGCAGGTCATATGCGTGATATTGTCACTGGTATCAGCCTTGATAAGGTTTTATAAATGTTGATTCTGCCCATCTCATGCTTTTAAATTAATTTTTTGATATGACATAAATGTTCTTTATAAAATTGTCTCACAAATTTGTAGATTTTTTGGGCTGAAATTTTTTGACAGTATTATTTTAGTGCATTTCGGTTCCATCCAATGGGTGTTTATTAAGAGGTCCCATACGGATGACAGAGAAGGATAACAATGGAACAGTTGTTAGTGCATTGAACGCTCTTGCCGTTTCATATAGCTTTTGGTCGTAAAATGAACCCCTAAATAGCAATATATGCACAAGACTTGTCTCTCTTGTATCCAAGGTATCTCACCTTACTCTTGTCTCTGCTTGCAGGACGTTAGCGACCGAGTTGAGAAAGAGGATATGTCATCTGCAACGTTGGCAGCACTGGAGACTGACGGGCCCGTTGTGCTCGGCGATGATTGGCGCTCACAGATCGACGCAGAGCTGGCAGCGGACTTGCGCAGGTACGGAGAGAAATGCGGCGCAGTCTGAACGTTCAGGGTAGCACTAGCCTTTCATGGTGAAATATTTGGTTTATTATGAATGCTATTCTTTTGCTATTGTAAAAATGGTTCAATATATTTGTTTTTTAATATTGAGCAAAACTGTTCAAGTTTCGTTTAACATAAAATGGCAGCCATATTTTCGTGCTATATTACAAAGAGCAAAAAAAGATTTCTATGCAATGAGAACGTGGTAAACTGCAACTAACCAAGGCTAAAAAATCTGGTTAAGGTACAAAATTTTGGCCATTCTTCATCCCAATGACTAGCTATAACAAGACGATCTAGCCAAAATGAAACGTTCAACTATCTCCATCTATCAATCTGTTTTTCAACGTCTGTTAAATCACGTTCCTGCTTTCCTCTTCCCCATTCCTAATAATGAAATGACAGCATCACATGTAAAGCTATCGTTCTTCCTGTTCCAGATTCCGCAACTACCGCGGCGACTCTGTACGAGACCTCCTCCGGGCCTTACGCAACAAGAAGCATCACTACCGCGAGCAATCCGACCATGTGCAGTCCATTCTAGGGCCGATCCCTGTCGAGTTCACTGCTTACTGGACGGACCGATTCCCAAGTCTACTCATACACACCTGGCTTGCAATGCAGTGTGTAAAACTCGAGCCAATCTTTGAGCCGTACTACCCGGCCATGTTCCAGTTCGCAGTCCCCACCACAATGAAGAGCCCCGAAAAAGTGGGGGGCGGCGGGTGGATCGAGAACTTCCGGAAAAGTCCGGAAAAGCAGGCGTGGAAGGGGAAGGGCGGGTTTTGGAGGCAGACAGGGAGTAGTGCAGGGAACTGGAGGGAGGAGGGGGAGGGAAGTCCGAAGAAAGGGAAGGTCACGTGGAGGGAGGGCAGGGTGACTCCTAAAAAGAGTAGAAGCGATGAGGCGCCATTGGTTTGGGGGTTACCACCCAACTGAAGGGGATTTTGTGCGTGTGATGTAAATTGCAATGGTAAGTTGACAGCAATGAGGATTTTATCAAATTGAACAGATAACAAGATTTGAAGGTTGAGTAATCACTGTCTCTTATCCAAACTGGACTTTGCGGTTATATATTTACTATGTGTGGTCATTTTGGAACAGTGTCAGTGAAGAAGATATAGAAATACTAACAAGAAGAAACGAGCATTTAAACAACAGTTTATATGTTCAGTGGTGGCGATTTGCAGTATGAAACGAGCCAGTGGTGTTTGCCAGGAATCGATTTTTGTGACTGTCCGTCCCCTTTTTTACCAACTATCATTTAGTGATTGACTGTCATTTTGCACCCTTCTGAGAGAGCAGGCAAGTAAAGGGAAAGACAATAATTAGTTTCCGGAGAAACTGAAATGAGACTGGGCTAGCATGAAATGCTGGTTTATCTTTCTCGCTGTAACTACGAGTGTCTCACTGTAGCCAGTTGCAATGAAGAGGGCCATTTTCCTCGGAAATATTAGTTTAAGATGATTTGTTGTTAAGATGCCCAGGGTTAAAAGACCTTTTTGGTGAACTATCAACGGATAAACTAGGTTATTATGGTTTTAAGACACATGTCTACTTTATCTAAGCCTTGTACTAATTTTGAAAAAAAAAAAAAACTTTTAAAACTGAGTTTTTTTTTATGCTAAGTAAAAACAAGAAATCTATCTGATGTTTTGCAACTTATGCCGCTAGCATTAATAAAAACCCAGTTTTCAAATAGTTTTTTTTAGGAACTAGGTAAGTGTAAAAGATAAACGTATCTTGGCAATATCAAATTTAGCAAGTGTTTTCTCTGGAATCTACTGTGATATTTAATCGACATTTTTAAAGCACATATTGTGAATGTATTTGTTGCATTGGTTGTTTTTAGTTTTAAATCGTTTTTGTAAACATAACTAAACGTTTTATCCATGGCACACTGTAAAGATGTTTTAAAATTTTGTTATTGTTATGAGGAAGGGTTTCTTTTTAGCAGCTGTAGAGTTCATTCGTGTTCTTAGTTCGGTATAATGCACGAGAGTTTGTTCGATACGTTATTCTACGCACACCATTTCATTCCTGTATTTGTTGTGTTGTCGCAAATAAATGAAATTTTAATGTTTTACTGAGTTTAAGTTCATTTTTCCTCCATTGAGACAAAAGGTCTCACCGCCAAAATGCTCTGCAAAGCAACCTCTATTGCAGTCAATGTGAGGTAATGGAGTGAATTTCAAGGTTTTCCTGCACAGGTTATAATCCACAAAAGGATCCAGTGACAGTAAAAATATTGAGAAAAAATTCTCATATATTATTTTAATGAATTATTTGATTATTAAGTTTCACTTTCTAATTAAAAGACGAAATGTTTTTGCGTTTGCAGTGACATCACTAAGTTAAGCAACACTGCGAGGGGTCAGGTATTAGATTTTTTACCATCATATATAAGGCCAGTTCTGGTTGGAGGGATGAAAGTTAGTACAACTTAAATTAGCCTCTCGACAACATGGAGTTGTGGAGCAATCCTGTTCTTCATGTTTTACTGTCCTTCGGAAGTGACGTTAAGCCGGTGGTCCCCTTGGTGTTTCTCAACAGGAGTAGGCTAAGTGCAGGCACCGTGTTTTACCTTCCTCCCTTCTATGCTAGACTAGGTTTATCGTACACTTATCTTCATCCACACATTGACTGATGCCACTAGACCAGTGCCGTACACAACAATCACAACACAACCAACACAACGAAACACAACGAATCAATCAAAATTTGCACCAGAACATTTTAGTTGATTTAACAGTTTAAACCAACCCCAAATAAAGAACAAAAAAATAGGATATTGTTACCTGGATTCCTCAGCAAAAGAAGATGGAGGCACTACAATTCCCTTAAATAACCAAAACAGGGCAAGGAAATTGTATCGAATAAGTAATTTAGGATGGAGTAGTTGTTTAAAAGGAAACATGAAAATTAAGAAACCAAGATGGAGTATATGTGTTTATAACAAAGGTAAATGAGATGATAAATGAAGAATTCTGCAAGCAGAGAGGAGGTCGACTACTTGGTACCGACTTTCCACAGACAGAGCTTGCGATCGATGCCAAGGCAGACATATGGCAGCTTCTGGTGCCAGCTGAGACCCCCGTAGATCTAAAACCAGGCCGACAAAGATAACACATCAGACTAGACATAGGTTATTACTAAATATTTACCGTACCACTGTACTAATTGTACGCTTCCAAGATGTTTCAATTGAATAAATAAATAAGAAATAAACTAATAAGAAATTTTTACCAGGAGGGATCGGCAGAGAATATTTCAGTTTTATTACCAGCTACCCTCTCTAAAATGTGTATCCAATCAGGGCTTTGAACCCTGGTCTCCACCTTAAGTGGGCGTTGCTCTAACCAACAACCTTTTGGAGAGGATTTTAGTGTCATTGATGAACCCGACAGATTTCTTACGAGTAGAACCACGAGGCCGTGAATACTCACAGTCATTCTTATTCCAGTGATGCATTGAGATCTAATCAAGCTGTAATCAAACTTTATGCAAATGAAATCTTATTTAAATTACAAAAGCTTGGAGTAGACAGAGAATGTATTATTAAAAACAATGCTGCAACTGGATTCATAAGATTAGTCAGAGTCTCAGCGCTAATGTCAAACATTCTTCATGTGGTATCTGTGACGTCTTGCGGCCGTCATTTTCAACAAACCTTTTTACAATCCAATGATTGCGACTCAAAATATCAATTGCTGCAATTGGCATAAATTAAGATTGAGCGTAAAAAAGTCTCAAATGCAAGTAATTTGCAAGAAGAAACTAAATTAAATTTCCTAGCACTTGTAATGATTAACACTCCATCTCCGGGAGACGGCAACCATGTGACGAACCGTGCATGTTGTCGCCAGCAACGGAGACTTGGCCTGCAAGTGGGTGACCTTGAGCTCGTGTCGCGGCTCTCCGATTGTAGCCACTACCTGGTGGTTGGTTGGGCAAACGCGGACGCGTGCCGCGCACCCTCCGTAGACCACTCGCAGGTTCTCGTTGAGGCTGCAAGGACAAGAGTTATAGTTGGTAAAGTGAGTAAGTTTCTTTATTTCTCTAGCTATTAGTACAGTTAGACAATTCATACAATGTACAAAATACAAAGTAAATTTAAAAAATGAAGTCTTAATATTAACTATTTCTAAGGCTTCGAAGCCTTAGAAATGTTAACAGCACCAAGGACCGGCCACCGCTTAGCCTTGTGCCTTTGACACACTGTGTTGGCTGCTTCTGTCCAACAGCTCCAAGGACCGGCCACCGCTTAGCCTTGTGCCTTTGACACACTGTGTTGGCTGCTCCTGTCCAACAGCACCAAGGACCGGCCACAGCTTAGCCTTGTCCCTTTGACACACTGTGTTGGATGCTCCTGTCCAACAGCACCAAGGACCGGGCACCGCTTAGCCTTGTCTCTTTGACACACTGTGTTGGCTGCTCCTGTCCAACAGCACCAAGGACCGGGCACTGCTTAGCCTTGTCTCTTTGACACACTGTATTGGCTGCTCCTGTCCAACAGCACCAAGGACCGGCCACCGCTTAGCCTTGTACCTTTGACACACTGTGTTGGCTTCTCCTGTCCAACAGCACCAAGGACCGGCCACCGCTTAGCCTTGTCACTTTGACACACTGTGTTGGCTACTCCTGTCCAACAGCACCAAGGACTGGCCACAGCTTAGCCTTGTCCCTTTGACACACTGTGTTGGCTGCTCCTGTCCAACATCACCAAGGACCGGCCACCGCTTAGCCTCGTCACTTTGACACACTGTGTTGGCTGCTCCTGTCCAACAGCACCAAGGGCCGGCCACCGCTTAGCCTTGTTACATTGACACAGTGCGTGAGCACTGTCCCGGTGGCGCTAGTTTATTAGCCAAGCTCGCACCTAGGTCGTTTGATGTCCCACATGACGAGGTTGGTGCCTGCTGTGGCGGCAACGACGTTTGCGTTGCTTGGTGCCCAGTGCATGTCGGTAAGAGGGGACTCAAAGGTTGTCAGCGTAGCTAGCACACGACCCGTCGCTGTGGAGAGCTGTCGCACTGCACCGTCCAGCGTCGCAACGAGCAGGCTCCCAGGCTCCGAGCGGTGCCAGCAAAGAGAGACCACTGCCGAAAAGAGAACCTGCATTTTAGCAGTGTTTGGCAATGGACCCTGTGGCACTGGTCTAATGGCGGCAGTGAATGAGTGGGTGCTGATTAATGCCTTGTTTAGTGCTACTTTACACGAAGGCTTCACAGAAGGACCCCCTCCTTTCAGCAAAGGAGCGAACTTGATTTGGTCACGTGACACCTTCTATTGGCGAGGTTTTGCAAATATTGATCCAGCACGTGCAGAGCTTAGCTAGAGTGCTAATAAACCAGCTAAGCAATTTTTTGTTTCGGAAACAAAGAACAAAAGTCGAATGAAATGAATCATTGATGTAGAATATGTGATGTTATATGTTTTAATTTACTATCACTTTAACTTCGGCCAAAAACTCAATGAAAATGAGCAATGCTTGAAAACGTTACGCACCTGGTGCCTGCACAAGTATCTTCTTAACACAAGTGTCATCTTCCCAAAATCTGACGGTGTGATCGTTGCTGCCGGATGCCAGCAGAGTCGAGTTTGGGTCAAATGCTATTGTGTTGACGTGTGACTTGTGTCCAGTCAACCTGTGCACAGTGTCACGTTCAACGAGATCGCTGTATATAACGAGAATATCAAAGTCGCTTCCTGCGGCGGCAAACTTTACCACCTTGGGAAGGACACCTAGTGAGGTTTCAGGACTCCAGGCTAAAGATTCAATTCGGCAGCCTTGACGAAATTCGCGTAGCAGATGAAACTCCAATTCTTCTTCCTGACCTTCATTTTCCTCCTGATGAAAAATCCAAGCCGGTTATCATTGTAGGTAACAGCATTTTATCAACAAGAATCATTTTATTTCCACGTGATTGTCAGCATGTTTTCATTTTTAAGGACGATCTAACCTGAAATTTGACGAGCCCAACTGAAATTTCGTCATTTACGGCGACGCAAATCAAGTTGTTTGACCACTCGAAGGGTGAAAACTCGACGCAATTAATGTGTGACTTGAAATCAACGACGTGTGTTGGCTCTAACGATCTGTCGATGTCCATTGTAAAGCAGAATAAAACGCGCTACAAAAAATCACCTATCAACAACTTTGCAAGTCCCTCCAATCCACAACATTCACCAACCGGTGACTTCAGCCCTTCAGCCAGTAGGTACAGTCAGGTACAGTTAACAAATATTTAATTATTTCCCAAGAAAGCAATCAACAGTGCCGTAATCCTATGAAAATCAGCGAAGAAAATTTAACGTGAAGTAATTATAATTTTATGGAAATAGTTATCAAATTTAATTTATTAAATTTAAATTAAAATGATCTTTTAAGTTCAAAATCGAAATACTTCGGAGACTGACGAGAGTTCCCGATTTACCACCAGCTGTATCGTGAATCTGTCAGCTGGAATTTAGTTGGTGCGGTAATCTGATATCTGTCAATTAATATTGATTTCGTGCTTATTTATATATTTATTGAATTTAAGATTGCACGAAAGCTGCTAGAAGTACTTGTTCTAAAATCTTTAAAATAACTTATTTTAATACCATCATCAGCGGCAAAAAGTGTGTTTATTATGATTACCTCATAAGATTAACCTACAAAATGGCTACAACATCCCGAAGAATTACACGATCTGCAGCAATAAGAGAAACAGCAAACATTGGAAGAGAAAATAAGCCAGAAAAGAATAGCGTCAAAGTTGAGTTGAGTAAACTTAGCGCAAAACAGCAACGCAAACTAAATGGGAAAGCTACAATAGCTGCGTTAGCGGATGATGGAAAATCCTCGTCAGATCTTGCGAAAGTGAAATGTGAACCAACTGAACTAAATTCTTCACCTTCTGGAGAGATATCCGACCCTGTTACAAGTGTGGTTTTGAGTGTTGTGAGAAAGAAAGAAGAAAATGAAGTTTCATCTCCGTACTTTTCGAATGACATGTTGAATCATATAACTAAACAGGAGCCAAAACATGTTAGAACGTCGGTTTTGAACACTTTAGAAAAAGAAAAAGAGAGTAAAGTGAACCCTCCCAATATCTTTAATGACAAGCCGAATCACAAGACTAAACCCTTGCCGAAAACTGTAGCAAAACGCAAACATGTGCAAATCGCATACGAAATACAAAAAGTTGACTCGACCGATGAGAAAACGTTGGGTTCATCACCGTATTTTGATTCTGGTGACGGCACTGCTACGCAGACGTCGAAAGGAGAAGAGTTTGATGGCAAGAAACCCAAGTGGGAGCCGCCAAATTGGGCAGAAGTGGTGGAAAACATTCGTGAAATGCGGAAAGAAAGGGATGCACCAGTCGATACCATGGGCTGCGACTTGTGGATGGACGAAGACGAAGACCCAAAGGTAATGTACTATTTTCCACCTGGGATTGCATAAGTTTACAAACATTTGGAGAAATTTAGCCAGTGTGAATAATAGTTAAATAAAATATCATTCTGTAGGAAATGAATTGCTAAACCTGTACCAATAACCAACTATTATTTTTAAGCAGTTCTTTCAAACTATCAGGTATCGAATATTTATTTGTATAACATTTGTTTGGTTTTAAAGGATTTAAGAACTTCTACTTACATTTTCATATTTCTTACTTACAAATTCCTCATTCCCACACGCGCATGCATGTCGTGGAACTTGGACTTGTATTACATTTTACAATGCCTTTGGGCTTAGTGCAAGTTTTAAGTTAGTATGATACAAAGTAGTAGTTAGTATGATACAAGTTTGTAGTGATATTTTTGGCAAATAAAAAGAGATATACAATCACTAGTAGATACACCTATACTAAAGCCAGCCCAAAAGGCAACTAATTGCCAGGGACATGGGATTTTTGCCAAAAATCAAAACATTTTTCGCCTCCTGCCGCTATTGACGGCACAAACGCTTTCTCCCTAAAGGTGTCTCGCTATCAGTCGCTGATCTCGCTGATGCTGTCAAGCCAGACAAAAGATGCCATGAATCACGCGGCCATGACGCGCCTGCGAGAGCACGGGCTCACTGTCGGGCGGATCCTGGAGACCGATGAAGAGACGCTAGGAAAACTTGTCTACCCTGTTATGTACTGGAAGGTAAGGAAACTAAGTCTTAGAAAGAGACATGACTTGCATGCTTCAAAGGGCTCTGGAGTTAAGTCTTATTGATGTATACAATGTTTTAACTAGGAGATCTAAACCTGTAAGCAAAGATAAACCACAGATATTTCATCTCTATAGGGCAGAGATTACTCAACCAATAATAACTACTATAGTTGGTAGGGAGCTAGACTGCAAAAATGTGTAGTCGAACCTAGACATAGGACCTCCCAATCCAGTTGGATGCTCAATCAACTGAGCTATCAGGGCATACATTCTCCAACTTCTGAGGGTAAATGAGGGAACCTCTCTAGGGGATGAGACTGCAGTAGTGTGGTACGTTAACATGGCAATCATACAAAAGAGAAGCTTATGACAGAGAAAACGGTTTCGATGATCAGCAATGCAAGTGAGACAAGAGAAATTGCAGATTTCTATACTTCTAGCAGCAGTTTCATTGAAATATAAGCTGTATCACATATTTCTCTGTACAACCTAGCTCTTAAGTAATGCCTATGCCTGTTTCAGACCAAGACGCGGCACATTCTCCGTACCACTGCGATACTTCGACAGCGCTTTGCCGACGACATCCCCGACACGGTCGCAGGATTGATCAGCCTCCCGGGTGTTGGCCCGAAGATGGCCCACATCTGTATGAACGTTGCTTGGGGACAGGTCACAGGCATAGGTACGTAGCGGCCTTAGGTTCACAGGCTTAAGTCAGAATCTCACCTAATGTTAAACCGTCTTTGCAAAAAGTACCAACCGATAGCTACAACATCGAAGAAATGTTTTATTATTGACAACACTATAACCGTCTCAAAAATTGATACCCAAACGCGGATCGGGGTTTGAGTCCGCATTTGGGCATCAATTTTTGAGACGGTTATAGTGTTGTTAATAATAAAATGCCTCGCTCATTGCAAGCGTTTGCAATTTAAATAAGATTTCATCCTAATACAGCAGCGAATCCAACGTCAAATTGGAGTTATTTGAGTTTGACAGGTTGTGACGTGATATAGCGTCACTAGAATCAGAGTGACTGTGAGTATTCATAGCCTCATGGTTCTACTCCTTGGAGAACTGTCATTCTCATCAAATGCACTTAAATCGTCTCATAAAGCCAGTTTCCAGATAGCTCAATGGTTCAGAGTAACACCCGCGATAGGTGGAGATCGCTGTTCGAGTCCGCATTTGGGCATCAATTTTTGAGACGGTTATAGTGTTATTAATAATAAAATATCCCGCGCATTGCAAGCGTTTGCGATTTAAATAAGATTTCATCCTAAGACAAAATTGTTGGTTGCCCAGATGTGGAGTCACCGTCATTTCGAGTGATTAAATTCTCAAGTAGTTTACTCAGCCTTAGGTATTTTATTGGTAAATTTTTTAACGGTGTTGCTCTGTTACGATTGATTGGCGGTTATATAAAAGGACCTTGGTGTAGACATCTTTGAAACCGTGGAAAAGCAGCCGATGGTCTCCGGTTATATAGGTCGTGACAGCCTTTCGTTTTCTTCCCAGTACTTCTGATCGAGACAGCCTGTGATTGGTTGGCTTGGGTTCAGTTCTGGTGGCTGCCGCACGAGCGCGCCTGGCTGGGCAGTTATTTGACATTTTGAAAGTCTTGGTGCCACAACTTTGAGCACCACATGAACTCGGCATCTTGACTGAGACCAGATTAGTTCCGGGGCAATGTCCAGGAAGATCTTGTTGGTGACTGGCATCCACGCTGATCAAGTCGTTTCGGTTTTTCGTGTTGTGCGGTCATTTTTTGATCTCGGTTGCCTCTTAGATTGTCCTTGTCGCGTAATGAGATAATGCGACTTGCAGTGTCGGAACAGTGATCTACCCTTGGTTCACGGCTCGTTTACTCTTTTGGATATCTTTGCACAATCACAGACAAAACTTAGGCTTACGCCTGAATCATTTTTTAAATCGCAAAGCGACCTTAACAGAGCTAACTCGTTAAACAGTATACTATCAAACCACTGCTCTGAACCACTATTTCTTACAATTACTCATTGTAAAGGTTTTTTTAAAAAGAACAGACATAAGCGCCGTGGGGTGGTCACAACTGTCACCACTTGCTGAAGGCTAAAGTCCAATTAACATTAGCGCTGGGAATCTGGGCTAAATCCCCCAACAGTTTTCCTTCGATTTCCCGATGTGATCTGTCTCTCCCGTTCGCCAGGCGTACCGAACGGTTTGGCGTGTTGGAAACACTGGTTCTCGTTAGATCACCGAAGTTAAGCAACACTGCGCTGAGTCAGGTATTGAATGGGTGACCATTATACACATGACCAGTTCTGTTCGGGAGAGAGGTTGGAGGGATGAAAGTTAGTATAGCAACTTCATTCGCCTTGCTTATCAACCTCTCGACAGCATGGATTTGTGGAGGAATCCTGCTGTTCGAATTGTACCGTCCTTCGGAAGGAACGTGAAGCCGGTGGTACCCTTGGTGCTCTTCGACAGGAGTAGGCTACGTGCCGGCACCGGGTTTCCCCTCCTCCTTTCTAGGCTAGGTTAGGTTCATCATCATCCTCATCATCATCCACTCATTCACCGACGACATTAGACCAGTGCCGCAGGGTCAGTTGTCAAAACAGTGCGTCGTTAAACAGCACAAATAATAATAATGATAATCGCCAGGCGTGGACACCCACGTCCACCGCATCGCCAACCGCCTCGGCTGGGTGCGCACGTCCAAGCCCGAGGAAACGCGGCGCGCACTAGAGGCGTGGCTACCGCAGTCGCTGTGGTCTGAGGTGAACCACCTCCTGGTCGGCTTCGGACAGCAAACTTGCCTGCCGCGGTTCCCGCATTGCGCTAGGTGCTCCAACGCGGCGCGTGGACTGTGCCCCGCAGCGAGGAAGGGAAAAGTTGCAACGCCAGCGAAGAGCAGGTGAATGGGGTGGACTGATGGGTTTGCATTTGTTTTGAGGGGTTGATGTTTCTGGTGTGGAGTTGTGTTTATTTTATTTTAACGCATTTATATCATTTATACCGTACGACATTGTACATTACGAGGTTTATGGGACGAAGAAATACTGGCCTTGGACTTAACTTAGCCTCATGTCCTCTGAGACATGGATCCTCGATGTTTGACACTTTTATAGTGAAGCTTCTGAAAGAGTTTCAAGCCTACCTCCGTTGTCATCAAGGTTAGTCTGTTGTTATTAGGCTTATAGGTTTAGTCCGTGCATTCAGAGTTAAGCAATCACAGATGAGAGAAAATAAATCATTGTTAAGTATTAGTTCTTTGCAGTGGCTATGTTTTGGCATACCTCGAATTCAAACTTTTTTAACCTTCTTTGCACTATGTGGTTGAATCATCTTTGTCGGCTGCCATTTCTTTGGGCTTTTTGGGGTTTTCTTTGGTTTCACCTTTGATTTCACATTCACATTTTAAGCTAAATTTGGTGTTAATGAGTGATGGGTTTTTGTTTTTAAAATTACAGTTATAGGTGGTTAAAGCAACTATGACTTTGCTGGTCCAAACTGAACTTTTTCTATTAATTTTGGAAATTGAGCAAGCAGTTTCTCATTTTTATTTGACAGTTCAACGTTTAAATGGTGTACAGATACAAACAGCCGGTAGCAATATTTTCGGTAGCAATATTTTAGTTAGTGTGCACTAGTGCACGCTTATCACATTTAGAGAAAATGTACCGTGATGAAACAGTTTCCATCTCTCTCTCTCGTAGTGAATTGAAAGCCGTAACATGATTGGATCGAGTAAAAATATGTTAAGTTTAGGAATGCAACCCCAGATCATGTATAGTCTTTGCCCCAGATGCCCAACAAGATGGCCTTGTTGGGCCAAAAGAAAGATGTTAACAAAGAAGTATTTTAAGATAAACAAAACTGACTTTAGATAGCAAGATAGCAAAAAAATAATTTGTTGCACGTTGTAGCAGGTGAGGATACGTTCACCTTATCAGGTTTAAGGTATCGTATTTAACGTATATTATTATTATTATTATCCCAGAACCACATAAGTGCTCCGTTACTTGCATTAAACTTGTCATTTAAACTCATGTTTGTTTTGCCCACATACCTCTCAAGAACTGCAACAAATGATCTTGTATGAATCATATGAGTGATTTTAAGTGGAAAAGTTCAAGGAAATTTGCTGAGGTTTTTCTAGGATCCAGTCATTAGCCAAGGTACTGGACTAGTCTAATTTGGGTTATTAGTGGGTGAACCACCCTAAAAGCAATCCAATATTCTGAGTGCCATTCATATAACCATGCCATGCTACATTTTGTTCAAGAGCTAGTTTCATAGTTACATTTTTTTTTTTTTTTTACTCCTATCAATTTTTATAAGAAAATGTTAAGTTCTGTACTGAAAACTTTGGTGGTGAAGGGACCTAAACGTGATGTGCTAATGTTTTATTTGTATGTTTGCATTTATTGTTTATTTTTAGAAAATTACATCTAACATATTTTAATTATTACATAACCAGGCTTCATTTTTCTCAGTCTTGCATTCTTTGAATTGAAATTTTGAAACAATCTGTTTGGTTTAATCAGCATATTTTTTTTGCTTGTGCTTTTCTGTGTGAATGTTTAACAATTTTGTTTAAATAACCACTGTATTTTTTTTGAGTAAGTAAAGTTTTTTAGTGTGAGAGTGATGCCCTATTTGCTTGCTTTGCTTTGTCAGTCACCCAGTACTTACCGTGAAAAACTGTGTCAATGTCAGGCTGTTTATTACTGTTTGTCGGGATCGCTCTAGGCACCTACATAATTTTGAACGTAAAAGTTGGCATTGTGTCTTTCTGATGTACTCTCGTAGAACCTAAAATGTGGCCAGCAGCCCTAGACGACAGTTGATATTGGCACTGCTTTTTCTCGTCTAACTGATTTAGTTATAAAACTCCACTAACCTGATAATCCAGCACCTTCCTTGCAAGTGTTGGTAATCCTAGACCGTTACTTTCTTGACTGCACTCATCCAAGAATGATACATTCAGTTATTTTTGTTGTTAAATCATGATTGTTCTGCTCTGAGGTTGCATTGCATCAGATTGCTTGTGAATAATGCTTGCTGCATTGCTTTAACAGTTACAGGTGATCGTTTGGTAAACGTATTTATTATTTGCTGAGTTTTTAACTTACATTCTGTCAGCGTGGTATTTTGTATAAAACTAAACAAACTCAAATTTTGAATATAGGCGCGCTGCTCACAGCCCACAGGGCTTTGAGAGGCTGCGTCGTTCTGCGTGAGAGACAAGAGGGTTAAGTGGGCGGTGGCCTGTGCTCAATGGCCGTCGAAATGTGTTTGACATAAATCTCTTCGTGCCCAAATTGTAAATTAGTATATATTATTACTACACCATGAGTAAACTGTGTTTAATAATGCACGAACTGCTGACAAGAAGACTGAATAATTTCCTTTTATTTTAATGGATGCTGCGGAATCGGGTTTGACGGCTTGCTCTCGTTTGCTAGGATGGATGGTCAGCAGCAAGAGATTAAAGCTAGTGCAGATGTATTCGACTGCAGTGCAACGAAACGGACACATGTTCAAGTAGAAGTGGAATCAAACGAGAAAAATGTAAATAAATCGACGAGATCGAACTCACAAGAGCCGGAGTCGGCCGTGGTACCGCTGGGCCCTGACCAAAAGTGGGAACCGCCGAATTGGACCGAAGTCTTGGAGAATATTCGCACAGAACACCTTCTGGAAGTTCGAGGCAAACCTCAGTGCGATTTGTGCATCGATGGCTACGTCTCCCCTGTGGTAAGTTGTTTGTTTGCATCTCATGTTTGCTTTTTCGTCTTTTTGTTGCATCTACAGATCTGATTTCACAGGTTTCAAAGTCCATTGACCTGCTGGTTAACCTCACATATTAAACTGCTCACCATCTCTGTTCTACAACTTTAAAAGGTCTAGGATCTATTTGATGATCTAGCTCAATCCCTATTACTTTAATTATGAAATTATTGGCTGCAAATTTTGTGTTGATACTACTTCCTAGCATTGAATAATGATCGGCTACAAATTGACCTTACAACTAAATTAGTGCACTTTTTGGAATAACTTTCACAACGATTCGTGAGTGAGGTGCATTTTTGTAGTTCTCTTGAAACCGAGGTACTTTCGAAAATTATTCGATGCACACACCTTGCTTAGTAAAAGACCGGTCATCTATCGTCTAAAATAATGCAGACAAGTTTCTAATGCAACATACTTAATGAATTCCTGACTAGCTACCTACTTTCAAGCATTCAAGTTCAGTTCCAGGCTTTCAACCATGACAATCAGAGGGT
Organism: Protonemura montana; assembly: GCA_947568835.1. Classification (NCBI taxonomy): domain Eukaryota; kingdom Metazoa; phylum Arthropoda; class Insecta; order Plecoptera; family Nemouridae; genus Protonemura; species Protonemura montana. The sequence continues at coordinate 11,792,284 of OX387610.1, read as the reverse complement.
TTGTTTGAGTTCATAAGATTTTATGTTAAGAGTGATCATTTAGTTAATGTCTATACAAAAACTTGGAAAGAACTGTTGGATATTCACACTCTCCATACAGCAGTTCCTTTCACCTATTCATCCAGCGTTTCTGAACCTTACCCACTCGCCAAGAATGTTTTCACGGATTCCTTGCTCGTTCGGTATGTTTCTAACCTTACCATGCTGCCTGCAGGTGCTGCGATACCAGGCGCTGGTCTCGCAGATGCTAAAGAAGTCCACCGAAGACCCGGTGGCTGACTGCGCCATGCAGCGCCTGCGGAAGCACGGACTCACTGTCGCCAACATGGCGGCAACAGACGAGAAAGCCATCTGCAAGATCCTCTACCCGCTCAACGGCTGGAAGGTTGGCAGGCTCTGTTTTCACGTTTTCTTGTTGCTGCTGGCTCTTCATGTTGTTACGGGTTTAACGCCAAGATTGCGTTTCAGAGCAAGGCGCATGCGGTGTCAAGCACTACGCAGCTGCTGGTGGCAAAGCACGGCGGCGACTTGCCGCTCACACTTGAGCAGCTGATGACGCTGCCGGGAGTAGATCCGAAGACTGCGCTTGTTTGCCTCACGTTTTCCCGCGAATCGGACGGTGGTGGTGAGTGAACTTCAAATCGATATGGTTCATTTAGACTGGGGACGCGTGCACCAAAACCTGTGATATGTATGTGTTCTCGCCTAATGTCTGCCCTTCTCAGCAGACCTCCTGCGTGAGGGCTGGCTTGTAGCCCGCCGTATCGGCTGGCTAAGAGACCCAACCTCTGTCAAGTCGTGTGAGGATGGAAAGCAGCAGCTGAAGGAATGGCTGCCCAAAGACCTCGTAGAGGAGGTAAGTTACAACTTAAAACACAGCTTCAAGCATTAGGCCTAAGAAATCAAAGATCCAGCTGCATTGTTGGACATAGAAAGTCTCGATTTTATTTTTTCCCTCTTAAATGTAGTGATACGGTTTGATTCAATTTAACTAGGAAGTTTTCCTACAAAAACACCATGGATGTTTCCCATGTGCAATCGTACTAACCAATGGGAATTGGTCCCGGCTTGTAGTGAATCATCTTTGCAAATCTGCCAAACGAATATAAGAATATCTGATGTAGATCGTCCACCCAAATGGCACAAAGGCTAAGCATTAAATATCGGAAACCTGACAGCTAGCGACTCGAATGGAACCGACTGCGAGTCATCTTTTGATAGACTTTTTCTTTAATTTGCTTGCGTCATGTTGACGTGCACAACATTGCAGAGCTTGCTCTAAATACATTTTATGCAACTTCCCTTAAATTCCGGTGTTTGACGAGTTTTTTCTGCTGCCACCAGGTGATGCACCTGCTCAACGCCTTCGGGCAGCGCAAGTGCCGAGCGTTGCATCCTGAATGCACCACGTGCACCAACCGCGACGTGTGTCCCTGGCCGCGGGAATTGATAAGAAAACGCCTGGAGGACCCTTTTGCCGAGATCGGCATGTGAAATGGGACGGTCACAAACGAGACAGTCACAACTGGGACAGTCGCAGATAAGGGGGGGGGGGGGGGCTGTCACAAAGTATGCAGTCATAAAGATGATGGTTAGATCAATTGGCCAGATGGTAGAATTTGGAACCCAAAAGAACTGTAAAATCAGTGCAAAGGTAAACAGAAAGGGGATTGACATTGAACCTTTGGGTAATCTTTGGGGCACGTCCAGGGAAAACTCAAAGGCGCTTTTGGCTGTGAACGACTCGATCGGCAAAATCTGCAAAATGGAAAATTTAGCGGTGCAGAGAACTGAGAGCCGTGACTTTCCTGGGATCTTGAAGATAAAATGAACAGAATTAGTTTGATAGCTCTGTTGGCAGGAAAAAGATGCTTGTTTGGCATTCAGCAGCTCCAGTTGGGGTGCCAGTGTCACATAGTTTCTCGGTAGGTACATGGAAAGTTTTCCAAAGATTTTTGTGGATGAATGGAGGTGACTGGAATTTCGTGGAGTGTTAGGTGGGGTTTGTGGCTTGCTTTGTTTGCCATCAAAGAAGCTGGCACCGATTTTCCGTGTTCACTACAAATTGTGACAAGTGTTGAGATGGGTATGGCGTCGATCTGGCTCAACGAGAGCAGCTAAGAGGGTATGGGGACTGGCAAGCATTCAATGTTGTTCCAAATTTTAAAAATAAATATAGCGAAACATTTTCATATGATGACAGCGATGTAAAATAACTTTTATTGAAAATATGTGAGATTAAACTTGTGCATATAATGTGAATTATAAGTTTGTTAGTAGGTTCTGAATTGTGTAAATGTGAATGTGTTCATCTAGAAGTCGGTATTTATTGTGCACTGATCCGATGGAGTTTCTGTCAAGAGTCTTGACCTTGTCACCACGTTTGACATGAACATTGAGATTGTGTCAGAGAGGTTTTGTATTCAGTTATCGTGCTGTTTGAAGAATGATCCACAGCTTGGATACTTTTATATGTTGCTTCTTTTATTTGTTCCTTATCTGGGGTTAAAATAAATATTAAAAAAAAAACAGTTTTATGATCTTATATACCTAAACATCTGCTCACGGAAAAATTACTGGCAATTTCTTGGTAACAATTTCCTACGTTCTGCCTTGTATTGTCAAGGTTCGAATGGCTTGCATTTAGTTGATAACAATTGGAACTTATTAATTGCTAGTGAATTTTAAATTGCTGTGAAGCTTATTTTTGGTAGAAGAAGATATGCAAATAGTACTTTTTGTTTATTTCACAGTCACATGTATCTAACAAAAAGAGGAAGTGATCATGCATTTGTATGTGCCTACACGGTCACAGTTGGATCAGTTTTCACTCGAGAAGCGCAGAAGTTTTGCATTTATTTTGTTATAACCTTGGTGAAACATTTGTCATTTGATTGGGTGTGACTATTGCAAATCGGTTTGAATGTGTGGAACTGATAATACGGTTTATGAGGTGGGAACGTCGTAACTTTCCCGTTTTGTAAAGCTGACAAAATTGGGGAGATGGGCTTTTAGTAGTCCACACTTTGCATCAACTTATTGGCGACTTGAGAAAAGAAAAAAAAAAAAGATATTCAAATTGCAAATACTTGCGAAGACCATACTGAGTTCTAAACTGAATATTGCCAACCTGGATTTGTACAAAATGAAAAAAAAAGTGTTAAATAAATAAAATTGAGAGTTTGTTGGCAATAATAAGTGATACAATGTCAATAACGGCTGAGATTGTCCATTGAATAAGGCGTGTTTATATTGAGCTGATTTAGAGAAGTTGCTTTTGATCGATGCTTCCAGCATTAAAAGCAGCGACAGAAACTTCTTCGAGACTTTCAATCAGATTTCTAAACTATATTTAGAAGAAAATGTATCGTTGTTCTAGGTTCATTTGCTTTTATGCTTTTGTTGAAACTTACAACACGACAGATAACAAAATTCAGCCTTCAGCTTCAGAAATACGTTGAAAGGTTAAATACGGTTAGTAGTAATACTGATACGAACAAACGTGTTACTATCTCCGAGGAATTGCAAGCTGTTTTGTACCATAGCTGGATATCTATGGTATTGTGTCAGTTCTTTGATTTTTTTTTTTTACTTATATTTTAAGAGTGAGATACTTTAACTGTTTTTGAGAGAAATGAGATACGATGAGAATACTTCATTTGTTCCGTTGTCAGCATAGGAATAAATCAACTATTCCACGTAATTTCACTGAAAAAAAGTTAAAGAATTGCAACGCCGTGTTCCTGTCTCTGTCTCAACAAGGTTTCTTATCTTGACATGCTGTACAAACGGACATCTTCAATAAATCATGTCGCAAAAATTTTGGCATAATCTCTAAATTATTTCCAACGTGTAATAGGGAGGACCGAAGGAATGCAACTTACTGAAGTTATCTGTGGAGATAGTTTTACGGCATTTCAGCTATGTTGTCTTGTGTTTCTCCATGATACTGGCAAGATTGAGGTCCATAAAATCATTGATGATGGAATCTGCAAGGAACTGCTGGCATAAAAAAAGTATGATTAAGAAATAAAGAGTCGAGAATGGCCTTCAAAGGCAAACATTGAGATGAGTAGTGAACTTCTTGAGTTGTGTGCATAGAGGTCATCATTTCTAGTTTCAACAATTGACTTCGTGGTAACTAAGTTTTTACCGAGTTTTTCACCCACACTTTCTCGTGGTGGCCGATTTTAACCAATTTTTCCTTGTGCAACTAGCTCTCAATAAAGCAACACCGCAGTTACTTTAAACATATTTATTGAAAACACCTGAATAATTTAAAAATTAATACATTCGTGTTGAATGAATATCCGCCGACGCCATGCCGACGTTCAGTCAAGTCGACGGCTGCGACCGCGACTGTGAAGGCAACCCTGGTTCAGGGCCCGCTTCAAACAAGAACGTAGCTTCCTGTTCAGCGGTATGGCCGGGTGATGCCGGCTCTAGATCTTGGCATCAGGGTGGCGTTCGACTATCATTCCAACACCCTGGCGGCAAAAACACATCCGTCAGGTACGAAACCAAAACACATTTGTCAAATTATAATGGTAACCTATGGGGAAGTTCAGTCAGGGAGAAAAATTGGGGACGTAAAGATCCAAGGGGCTTTCTTTTTTATTCTTATGAGAGAAAACATTCGCTTTTGCGCAACATTTGCACCAAATTTGAGTGAGAAACCTTAAAACGTATCTTCCATAAAATAAAAAAACCCAAATGATGAGCAGCAGGGGTAATAATAAGCTCTTTTGTCTCCATTTCAGTGCAAAAGGTTGAAATCAAAATGTTGCATCTCCAGGTTTTATTCTATGGTGCTACACTTATCAGCTCCTTTTATCTCTTTTCCAAAATACATTTCCAGTCTTCCATGAGGTCTTGTGACATGTGATTTGCTATTTGTTTTCAAACTCTGGCTATTAGAAAACACATACAACATATTTTATGCCTAACCCATGTCAAAAATAAAAAATATCAAAATTCTTGGTGTCTCGAGCGCAATTTTCATTATTCCCACAATTTTTTGTCTGTTCTAGTTATTAAACCAAGGCATAAAAACCTAGGCTATTAAACAAAGCCAGACTGGAGTTGTTAGAAAATGCAACTGACCACCTCTAGGCATTATAATAAATTGCTGCCACCAGCTCTCAGCTTTTTGTTGACGCTAAATATCAACTGGCCACGATAACTGTGCATTAGCAAAGCTTCGTGCCATCCTGCGGCAACCTACCTGTCCACCAGCTGCACAAGCAGCGATGCAAGCATACTGTCCGTCCTCTCGGATCAGCCGATTGGCTGCATGGCTGGCCAATCGGACGCCTGCAAGCAATGCACGTTGTCACAAACATTTCAACGTCTCCACTTTTACAATGCAACAAGTCTGCAAGACCTACAGCAGATTAGAGGGGCAATCTTCTATCCTGGTATTTATGACTAATTACAGATGGTACCTACTTGTGCAAATAACCAATATTTTAAGTTGGTTGTCTTCCTTTGATGTACTGAACTATCCACACAATGTAAAAAATAAAACTGATTTTGTTTCTTCAATTTGTGCTTAACCCAATAGAAACAAGTGTAAGTGTTTCCAAAATTGACAGGAGATATTTAATTACTAAAAACTATTTAAAAATATTTAAAACATTTTAATATTTTAATATATTTAAAAATCTTAGCTGTCTTCCCATATTCTGTCAAACTAAGATAGCATAATGGAGAAGGCTAAAAGGAAAGAAGGAACACAACTTAGCAAGGTTGAAAAACCTGGTTGCGTGAGATACAACTCTCAGCATCTTTTGCAACCACCTTTTCAATATACGTATACCCGCCTTTCAGCACTCGGACTCCCATTAGTAAACTTAGAAGGTAAATCTAATTTTTTTCCCAAACAATAATATATTCTAAAAATATCATTTGAAATGATCACAAAACGTCTCGAGTCCCAGCTTTTCAGTGTCACGTTAAGTACGTTAAGTTCCGCTAATTTCCTATTCGCTTGGCAACAGCCAATCAGAAGGTATGTTTTAATTGATTATAGTCTGATAATTACTTAACATGCCATTAAAAATCTGGCTCACAATCTCTAATTCACTCTAATTGCATTTTCGACTGGCGTGCACCAGCTCCGAGTCAGAGCGCTTTGTCACTCTAAGTCAATTTTTAAGCCTCTAAGCCTCAAGGCACTACACCTGCAAGACAGTCTAAGCCTTTAAGTCACCTGTGGCAGCGAAGGGATGGCCGATACTCAGCGAACCGCCCCAGTTGTTGAACTTCTCGAGCTGCGGCAAGCCGACTCTCTCGGTGCGTCCCATGTACGTCTTGGCGAACCAGTCAGAGTCCATCGCCTTCATGTTGGCGAGAATCTGTCCGGCGAATGCCTCGTGCATCTCCCACACGTCGACGTCAGACATAGTGAGGCCGGCACGCTGCAGCACTTTCGGGATCGCATACGCAGGACTGGAAACCAAGGAATCCTGTCAAGGTTTCGACGCTCCGGGGCTTGAAAGTCAAATTCCCTGAGGACTACAGCTTTGGCCGATTTCGGTTAATACTTGTAAATTTGTAAACCAGGCCTTCTCATTTAGAGTTCCCGCTTTTGATACACTAGGAATAGATCTGCGGAACGAGGCTTGAAATTCAAGTTCAAATCAAGGAGGCAGTGCTTTTAAACAAATTGCCACACTTGAAATCAGATATAAATGGTTTTGCTTTCATTTAAATTTCAAAACGCTGAAAACAATACTTAGCCACAAAGTTTGAAAAGAGTTAAATCAACAAGTACAGAAATGGAACTAGATAAGAAAGCATGAAATCTAGTAAGGTGTTGCCTTTATCACTGGAGAGAAGAGACTCTTCTCTGAGTCTCTTTTCTCCAGAGATAAAGGCAACAGCCGAAACTTTAAACAAAGAATCTCCACGACCTGCCTCTCCCGCTCGGTAAGTACCGTACTCTCCCTTTACTTTACCAATCAACATACTCGTTATCCCAGCCCTTTGGCACATTACAAATCAATAAAGGAATTATTCTCAATTTCCGAAACACTTTAACGTATGTTTACTTTTTTGGTCTTGCCGTTGAATGATATAAACATTGCCTTATGAGGCGTCACGATTTGAAACCTCGTCTGGCAGTGCTATTTCTAGTAAACTTACAGTGGTAACGTTCCTGTACCCCAAATTCAACCTGTTGGACATAACTCCGACTGGCACGACTTTGTGTACGAATTTATGACTCGCGGTTTATCAGCCGGCAATTATTTACGATCTTGCAAAGACATCAAGTTTCTGTTACACATTTAGGCCGACACCATATCCAATATGATCCTGAGCGGTACAAACTCGTCCCCTTATCTCTCCGTTTGTGCACCTACCCAAGCAGTAGCTGGTCGACGGGGTCTTGGGAAACGTAGACAAAGTCGCGCAGGTAAAGCTTGGGCTTGAGTCCGAGCTCCTTGGCCTTGGCTTCGGTCATGATGAGGCACGCAGAAGCTCCATCAGTCTGCGAAAAACACAGGCACGAAGTCAGCGACAGGGGGAAGTGTTTAAACTTTAAGGGACACGCTTTGTGAGATTTTAATGGGGTAGAGGAAAGAAGGAACGCAACTTTCCGAGGCTGAAATAGCTGGTGGCAATAGATGCGAAGTTGTTTCGGTCAAGTCACCTTCTAAATTCTCTCATCTATCTGCTTCTTTGCAAGAGCAAGCCGGTGTGGATGAAACGCCATCCAACTCTCTCCATCTGCCTCAAACATCTTTTTTAATCTTAGTAAGCTGCATCCTATATAAGATAGACACAGGTCGTAGATTTTTTTATATTCTGAAGTGATTCTGAAAGAAAGGAATTACGATGTGAAGTCGACCTCTGTGTATTCCACCGTGAGCTGAAGTCTCTATACCCTTCAGATCGTTGTTAAGTGCAGCTACTTTATAGCCATATATGTTTACTTGTATCGATTGAATGCATTCCCATCTGATTCTATTAGTTTTAAAATCCTTGTGCACAATGCTTGAGGGTATTGCAATTCAACTGTGGGTAGACCTTGAAGGCAGCAAAAGTTCCGAAGAAAAACAAAATTTAATTTCTTGTTTGTGCGCCAAACTTACGAGGAACGATGCGTTGGCCGCGGTGACCGTGCCTTGAGGCTTGACAAACGCTGGCTTCAGTTTAGCCAACTGCTCTGGCGTAGAAACACGGATGCCGTTGTCTTTGTCCACAGTCTTGTCGATGCCCGGTACTAACAACAAAACAACAACAAAAAGTTGGTATTTATTTGTAGTGTGGAAAAATGTGCGACAGAAAATGGAAATCAAAAAGAACGTGAACCAATAATTATAAAACATCAGGTATCCTTAGCATGTATATAGCATTGACATAACAATTAACTATGCAACTTTCAATCTAGAACAATAAACTAACAAAATAAAAATAAATAAATAAAGGCAAGCCTTAAGGATTGCAAATAAATGGGCATTTGTCAAGTTTAATTTGTTACTGGCAAAATAGCTATGCTACTGGTTAAAATGTATTGGATACTTAAATTTTGTGTCTCAACTTTGGTGATTACAACATGCCAAACCGTTCGGTTTTCACCTATCTCATACTGGATCCAGAGCAGTGTTGCTTAACTTCGGTGATCTTACGAGGACTGATGTTTCCAACACACCAAACACTTTGGTAGGAAACTTAAGCAAACCCGAGCTGTGCCTACCCTTCATTGGCACGAGGTCCGTGAAGTATCCCTTCTCCTGCGCGGCCTGCGCCAGGCAGTGAGACCGCATCGCATAGTCGTCCTGCTCTTTGCGAGTTATGTTGAATGCCGCGGCAAGCCGGTCGCCAGAGTGCCCCATTGTCTCGCCCGAGCTGAACTCAGCCACCGCAGGCAGCTACAAGAAAAACAACGAGAGTAAACCCAGGGCCAGCATTCAGCTTGCTCCTGTCCAACAGCACCAAGGACCAACCACCGCTTAGCCTTGTCTGTTTGACACACTGTGTTGGCTGCTCCTATCCAACAGCACCAAGAACCGGTCACCGCTTAGCCTTGTCTGTTTGACACACTGTGTTGGCTGCTCATGTCCAACAGCAACACGGACCGGCCACCGCTTAGCCTTGTCCCTCTGACACACTGTGTTGGCTGCTCCTATCCAACAGCACCAAGGACCGGTCACCGCTTAGCCTTGTCCCTTTGACACACTGTGTTGGCTGCTCCTATCCAACAGCACCAAGCACCGGCCACCGCTTAGTCTTGTCCCTTTGACACACTGTGTTGGCTGCTCCTGTCCAACAGCACCAAGGACTGGCCACCGCTTAGCCTCGTCTCTTCGACACACTGTGTTACCGCTGTTCTTGTGGCACTGATCTTTTGACTATCGGTGAATTACAAGCTGATGATGAAGCCAACCCGACCATCTACGAAGGTGTGCATACCTCTGGAGCGAAGAAGTTCGGTCGAATCGTCGCCAGCAACGACAGCTTCTGGCCGATTGACTTGGCGCGGTTGGCTCGCAGCATCAAGCTACGCATTGGCCGCGAGTGACGGATTGGAACGTCGGACATGAACTCGACGCCGCCCGCGACGATAATGTCATAGGTGCCAGAGGCAATCAAGCCGACACCTGGAACGATTTGTGGTTAGGAGGGTCTTAAATTGAACGGGACCGAAGTCGTTCTATGTGTGTTTGAACACATTTACTTTGATGTCCACATACTTTACCTCTGATTCCTAACCTGGATGGTATAAAATTGGACAACAACATTGGACTTAACAAAAGAGTTAATAACTTTTCTGTCGGTATTAACTGTGTGTCCTTGCTGATTAACAGTGCATAATTCATCACAAATGTCTTGAATGTCCAAGGCCAGAGGACATTGAACAGGGGCCGGGTAAAGAAACACCTCAGCAACGACCTTACCTGTAGTCATAGCGACATTGGAGCTGATGCAAGCCATGGTGACAGTGTGTGCCGGGGTTTTGTCGGAGAAACCGGCACTGAGCGCGGCTTCACGGCCGATGTTGCTCGTCTTCACTTCCTGGATCACCGAGCCGTAGATGATATAGTCGATAAGTTCTTTTGGGATTCCAGTCTTGCGCACCAGCTCACTGTATGAAAGTCAAACAACCAATAAGAACTTTACAGGCTTCTTTAGAGGTAAAAATATATTATGGTTCCTTCTTAAATAGAAATAATAAAAATCCACTTGTTGGCATGTTTGAACAAGAGCTGGTATTAACAGGACTTACACTAGTGAATGCCTGGCAAGGTCATGTGGCATCAGCTTTGAGTACTGTGTTCCGGAAAGGAGGAATGGTGTTCGCACGGCATCAACAAAAACGATGTTCTTGCCCGTCTTGTCTTTGCATTTGGATGGTTTAAGCGCACAGTGTGTGCTCGTAGTGGACAGACCGCGGACAACGCCTGCAAAAACATTAACTCGTAATTTACAAGAATCACATTGAACCATTCAATTCAAGGAACAATTCAAGGAAAAGGGTTTATAGAGGTGATAGATACTTTGCTGATAGAGGTAAAGCAAAGTCCGTCCACTTGACCCTAGGCACTTATGTAAGCATAAGTAAGGTTGTCAGTGTGCACCCAAGACTAGTAAAATGCCAAATATTAAGTAGAGACACCTACTAACACACATATTAAATTGTTTTGTGTTAAAACTTTATTTATCTTTACTTACTGCAAGCTATGAAGTACTTACCATACTTTACAGTAGAAATATTAACATTTGTAGGTAGTTTACCAAAACTTTTTGCTAGATGAGCAGCCATGATTGAAGAGACCGTGACGTAATGGAATGATAATGTCAACAGATAGGGAATAAATCTGTTCGCTTTTCCCGCTGATAGCTTGAGCAACTGACTAGTAGTGAATTGTTCATCCAACTCCAGCAAACAGGATGAAAGCATATAAAAAATGTATTGGTTGCTTGATTTGATGTATTTAATGACATGCTGTTAACATAACACCAACGGGCTCTGTGGCACTGTTGGGTGAAAGAGAGTGAATGAAGTGAAAAGCGAAGTGAGTGAACCGGCTCCAGTCCATAAATCTTCTAAGATCTACTGACTATGACTGTAAAGAGAGATCGCATTTTGCAGGAGATTGCAGACTTCAACATGATCAAAATTATTGATTTTTTTTCATTGTATAATCTTTATTGTTTGCAGTTATTACACTTTGTTACAATATACTTACTCGTTGTTAATAAGATGATTGTTTTTATAGAATTGATCACGGCAACATTTAATTTTAATTTTGAACAAGGAAAACAGACGAAACATTGTATTTAGCAAAACTCCGCATCTATTGTAACCAGCTATTTTAACTAACATCAGCCTTTCGATCCTAAGTATTAGACAATATTAACTTAGAGAAAAGAATACGGGTTGTATTAGCTTAGAGGTTAGCTTCATCATTGCGTTTTAGACAGAGCAAACTGTATTTCTGTACGATTTTTGGCAACAACTTCTTTCAATTTACCCGCATTTACTTACCCGCGCTCAGTTAACTTTCCTATCAGTTGAGCTCTGCGTGAAGTAAGCTTCCTAAGCTCAACTGTCATGTGACAGCTACATAAAGATGGCTGCCGTCGTCTGTCAGCATTAGTACAAAATTTGTTTTGTACACAAAAGTAGGCCATCTAGTTTGTGTAAACTGTAAAGTATGTAAGGGAAAATGAAATCGTTTAGGAATCGTTTCGGGTGATCGCAGTCGCACTTAGCCCCCCGATATTATGCCAACGGTCGCGGCGAAAGGGAGATGGCTATCGAGCCTTTGCCCAAACAATATGACTACCTTCTCAAGTTCTTGTTGGTTGGGGACAGTGATGTCGGCAAGCAGGAGATTCTGAGCGGGCTAGAAGATGGCTCAACGGAGTCTCCCTTCTGCAGTGGCAGTGGTAAGTTTATATTTTGTGTAAGAAAAGTCACAACCACCAAATTTCAATGTTAAGCAACTACCTGCTGTATTTCCCGCCCCCGGCTTTCGTGTTCTTTTGTTAACATTTTCCGAAAAAGTGCCTATCATTTAAGACTTTCCAAAAGAAGCCACTCTTAATAAGGAATGTTTTAATAGCATACAAGACTACTACGATACTCCTGGATGGGAAACGCGTAAAGCTACAACTGTGGGACACGTCGGGGCAGGGCCGTTTCTGCACCATAATCCGGTCGTACTCTCGTGGTGCACAAGGCATACTTCTTGTCTACGACATCACAAATAAGTGGAGCTTCGATGGCATCGGACGTTGGCTTAAGGAGGTTGAAGAGGTGAGGCTCATTTATAGGCTTGAAAATTCAGAGTCAACATATTTACACCATGAAATTAGATATTATTCTAATTAGGATGTCCAGCATTCAGTTATGCAGCTTTGTTTCTAATTATCAGTTATTTTAGTGACAGATTTATTTGCCAAGCCATGCAACATACATGCTGACTGTCCAATGTTCTTTCTCCAAGTGTTTCTACTTAAAAAGGTTGCTTAGAACAAAAAGAGTTATCGAAATCTCGTAACACCTAGCCCTCGTTTCGGCAGCACGCGCCTGGAGTGCCCAAGGTGCTCGTTGGCAACCGGCTTCACCTCGCGTACAAGCGGCAAGTCGGCGCCCGCGAGGCCGAAGCCTACGCCGCCAAGAACCGCATGACGTTCTTCGAGGTCAGTCCACTGTGCGACTTCAACGTGCGGGAGAGTTTTCGCGAGCTCAGTCGCATGGCTCTGCAGCGGAACGGACTCGAGAGGCTCTGGCGGCCAAATAAGGGTGAGTTGAGTGTGTGCATACGAATGTATCTATGTACAATTGGTATAATCTGTATTGTTTGCCACTTGGTATTGCTACATAATACAACAAACATATTTACTTACTTCTTGAATATGACATTGATTGTTATCGACTATCTGTTAATTATGTTACATTTTTTATTAATTTCTGCCTTTATATTTACATCTTTTAGTCTTGAGTCTGCTTTATCTAACCTAAGCACTAGTTTTGACAAAACCCACTTGACAAAAGTTTTTGACACGACTTTAAACATTTCTCTGTAATTTCAAAGCATTGATTTGAACTCCTTGTCAGTTAGGTAAGGTGCTCTACAAACTAATTTGGTTAGGACAGGTTTGTAAGTATCACAGTTGTGTGAACAAATGTGGATTGACAGTATTGAGTGGGTAACGGTTAGTTCGAGAAAAAGGGTTTGGAGGGAACTCAACAACTGTGCAATGAGTTGATGAAGAATGACACTGGCCATGCACATGGCCAGTTTTTTATCTGAAGGTTTATGAATTTTAGGAGAGAATGGTTCATTGGAGCGGTCCAGACTTAAATGGAATGTAAAGAAAAGTTCTGCTACGGTGGGATTGCCTTAAAGTCAATACTATTGTACATTTTACAACAGGAGGGAATGTCATACTGGTTAATAATATTTTAGCCTAAAGCTTTTTTTCCTGAGTGAGTGGAGTTCAGACATTACAACATGCAAGGTGAGGAATGGATGACCTTTTAATGCACACCTAGAGTAAATGGACAATCACGGCTCTACATCCACTGTCAAAAACAGGAACATAACAAGAGAGGAGGGTAAATCAGGAAAGGAAAATGAAAAGCAATAGGAGAAGCAGGAAGCTATATTTTTAGCTAGATAGTCTTCGCAAGTTGGTTGTTGATTCTTTTGTTACGGGACGTCAAGTCAGTCGAGCTTTCAACCTTGATAAAGTAACTGGTACATGTTAAGAAACGTTGGTTTATCACTAATATGGCTTTTAAATTTTAATACTATCATTGCATACTTATAGTTAGTTAGAGTAGCTGCACTAATGTTAAACTTTCTGCCGAGCAAATGAGTCGGCAACTCATGGTAACAGTGGTGGTCACTCGATGAAGCTTGGGTCTGTCCTTTTTAATAAACCTCTATGATTGAATAATTACGTTTCAAAATAACAAAACATGTGTATCTGTGTATTAGAGTGTAAAGATTCATTGAGTGTTTGAAAGTAATCTTTAAGAAACGACGAAATTAAATTTCTTCAATCTTGAAATGATGGTGACCTTATCTAGGAACAACTCCCATTTTTGACCACTAAAGTGGTCAATTTTGTACCTATAGGTAGCAACTTTTGCAAAGACAGTTGCACCATAGTTGGCACTGACGTAACCTGCCTACCCAATTATATTATTTTAAAAGTCCTCCTTTTTGGCGCTAAACCCTCTGCCCTTTGCCCCAACAGTCCTGAGCCTTCAAGAGCTGGCGTGCCGTGCTATCGTCGCCAGAACGACCGTGTATGGCATCGACGCCCTGCCGTTACCGACAACAGTCAAGCAGCACCTCAAGTCGTACGCTCTCACGTGCTCGGGCACGCAACTCCGCTACCTGTCGCATCGTGCACCTGATACAACGCCCCCTGTCCAATCAGGGTCAAGCTGCGCCGGGCGCAACTCTTGCCGCATCAGCTAAGCTCGCTTCAGACGCCCAGGATTCGGTGCCGGCGAATTCAGCTTCGAAAGCGCCATAGAAACCGTCACTCTTTTGGGCTTAGAAGACTATGTGGTCGGCTATTTTATCTGGTAGTCCTTGAAGTGCGAACACCAACATCACTATCTGCTAGATCGGCTTGAGTCCCACTTGGGATCTACCACTTGGAAATTCCGCTCCCACCCCGAATTCAAGGCTAAGGAAATACGCCTTTGTTCATTTCAAGCACAGCGGCGTGGATACCAAACTCTATCGAGGCAACGGACAGAGGATTTGGCCCACGTTTCCTCTGAGGAACTTCCAGCTGAGCGGCTTCTGCAACAAAGAGACAATGAAAGATGTCGAGCATTGCGAATTTGAGCATACGTCGACACTGGATCCAAAGCTGTCCATCTACATTGCCTCGAGCAATCCAGAATCTGGTCAGCTGTTATCAGTTTCACCCTTGGTTGTGACTAGTTGTGACTGTTGGTTTTGTTGGAATGTGATTGGACTAGGAGGAAGGAAGTGGAATGGAAATGCAAGGACAGGAATATCGAGGGATATTCCCAACGATATTTGTTAATAATCCAAAACCCAAATGCACACTGTTAGGGAGAGACAGTGCCACCTTGATAATCGGAAGTTGCTAGATGAATCTGATTTTGATTGGTATCCTACAGAACCAAATCTCGACAGATTCTTCGTGTGAAATCAGTCCATACTCAGCATCTCAGATAAATTTTAATTGACCCAATTTCTGAATCATGTTTTATAAAATTTATATTTACATGCAATTGGTTTGCAAATTTGTGAGCCAGACATGCTCCTAACTGGCATTGTATTTTTTAATCAAAAAGGCTGCACTGAATCTCATCCAACACTTATTGGTCAAACTATGTACGAAACCTCTGAACCTTTTGTCGTAACTCTACCAGAGGTAAAATACCAAAGGAAATATTTCCCTTTACCTGGATCCAGTGTACAAAGCCTCTTCTTGGTACCGATTGCCCTCTGTCGAATGAAAGGTGATATTTGTAAAGACGAGTACAGCGGGCATCTCAAGCTGTGAACGAACGCCCATAGTCCGAGCTGATAATATGTCTACCAATACATTTGTGAAATGCCACAGGTTGTTTTTATCACAGTGTCGTCGCTCTGTCGACTGTTTCTACAACGCCAAGCACAGCACCACTGAATGTAAGAAATCTAAGAATACGATCGTCTCGATTCTTGAACTGTGTAGAAAGTCTCGTAAGTAATCGTTTGGCTACCGCCGCGAAAGAAGGTGCGATAAACTGGAAGCGCACGGAATGTGCAAGTGTCGCGAGTGCTTGCGTCGTGAGGACTCTGTTTGTGCGGAGAGATTGCATGGCAGCTATTGGCCGTCCAAATGTTATTTATTGGCCCCTCCCTCCAGCATTTTAGCCGTGGCTACGTGTGTACCCACCATGGCGCATCTAATCTATTTACTATTACAATTAAACACTCCTGGTTTTTACACAGTGTTTTTTTTCAATTTCCCCTAACTTTCCACTTCCCTTTTTGAGTTTCACTGTGCCAAATTGGCAAGGTAATTTCAAATTATGGATACCCATCGTTCATTTCAACTCCTATCCAGTTGTGTGTATGGGTGCGAGTTGTGGAATACACACTAGCAGTTCTTTCCAGGTAGTCATTTTCATCGCTACAGTGAGCAGATAACTATTTTCCCCATCTAGGTGAGTTCAACAATCCTTATTAAATTTCCCTTCTTGTTTGCTGGATACTGAATAGCCAATCACTGTTATACTCTTTGAGCAATATAATTTAAATTTAAAGTAACCAACTGTCACTTTTGAACACGCTACAAATCATATTTTAGGTTTTCTAGAAATTTCTCGTCAAGTGCACCATGCGAATCTTCTTCGCCAATAAGTGGCATTTTCCTCTCTATGCTTCTTCACCACAACATGTAGAGTAGAGATATCAAGGACTGATTTGATGAAACTGCCAATCTTAACAATCTGATCACTGGTCTTCAATGTTACTCAAGATGCCAAAAAGGCGACTTATTTGCTAGTGCTGTATGTTCACCACATGCTCAAAGTCCCCATCCACCACGCATACATACCATTAAGATTAAAACTGATGGTTTTTAGACTCATGTCTACTTGATTTATCCTTAGCAGTAGTTTTAAGAAAAACTATTTGAACTGGGTTTTGAATGCTAAGTAAAGGGCAACTAAATTTCCCGACGTTTCGCAACATATACTAGTTACTTCTTCAGAGGTTTAAGCAGTCCTGAAGATTTTCCGATAACAAAAGAACCACATAAAATTATAACAATTACTGCTCAAACCTCTGAAGAAGTAACTAGTATATGTTGCGAAACGTTGGGAAATTTAGTAGCCCTTTACTTAGCATTCAAACCCCAGTTCAAAAAGTTTTTCTTAAGATTAAAACTGTTCACCAAACTGTTTGCAAGACAGCGGTGTAGCCATCCACCACACGGCAAGAAGTGATAATGAACAAATATCACATAAGGCTAGATCGAAGGTGTATAGAACTGGCTAAACAGACCCTTACCAAGTATCATGGGACATAGGTTTGGGCAGGCAATAAATAAAAACCAACTGGTTTGCGTAACATTAAAATAGCTTTATTTATAACGGACAAGGGCTAGGCTAGCAGATAGTCCGGTCGCGGCGATGGAATCTCCGACGTTGCGATGGTTGGTTCGTGATGGTCGATGCCGATGAGTCTCACCTGAATTCGTAGATCTGGATGCTGTGTTCGGGGACGTGTTGCAATGTTAACGATTGGTACCTGCAGAAAATACATTTGGTCAGGGCCGATAATTTTGCTAGGCGGCACAGGGCTCAAATTGTGTGATTTTTATACAAATTCTTGGCTTTTTTGGAAAACCTAAACTATTCTGGTGGGTGATTGTGTAAAAATTGTCGATTGTCCCGCCTTAACGTAATTTCCTATGATTAACATTGGGTTTCAATTGGACCGTGACATCAATAACACGCGAAAACTCATTGGGCATCTTTACACAAATGATGCACAAGTCAAGTTGTGTAACTTGGGCCAGTATAACCTTTCAGAATGTTTGGCAGGGCACTAGCGGTCAAGTACGTCCATTAGATGGGGGGGGGGGGGGGGGGGGGGATGAAACGTGTTAAGTTCCATAGTTGTCCTGGTTTTCTCTAATAAATCCATTTTTGTAATGTCAAAATTCTCATATATACTTAGATTATAAATTCAGAATTATTGTTAAAGAGAAATAAAGACATCTTCTATAACAATTCCAATATGCGTTCACACATTCAGGAAGAAAGCAGGATATTTGTCCTCTTGACAGTGACTAAGAGTGATCTAGTTGAGCAAACTACATAAGTAGCCAAAAGGATTGCATTAAAAAATGGTTAATTGATAGTAATGCAACTAGAGTATCTAGTCAGAAACATAGCTCATCTCACCACTCAGAACTACGATGATAATAGTAACCCTCGATGGTAGCCGCCGATTTGTGGAAGCAAATATAGTAAAATCCGGCAAACGATGCGCCGTTGATGTCCTGAAAACAGGCAAAATTTTAAACAACCGCAATAATTGTCTACAACTTCTATGCCTTTTCAAATAACATACTTTAATTGTGTGATCTGGTACTAAGAAATGTTCCTTCCAGCGCATAAACACAAAGTCTGTGGCGGCTAATGCTGCAAAGTCAAACGAGTCTCCGTTGAAAGTCTTAGCGTAGCCGCAGAATGAGTCAAATTTGCTCTGAAATAAATGCATTGATTAAGTTAAATGGAATTCAAGAACATATTTTTAAGCTAACGAACAGTGGATGAAACAGGAAACTCACCCAATGTTTTTTGTCTACGTCTTCATCTGCGTCCCACTTCCTAGTCAGAAATGGATATTTGCGGCTAATAATTTCCCCGTCGAAGAAAGTTGTCAGAGTCGGGAATTCTTCTGTCAGTCCTTTGATTTTTAGATAGCCACACAAGTAAGCGTTTTCCTCGTCTACGTGCTGCAACCAAAAGGCAATTGAAGTCAATTGAATACTGAAAATCCTAAATTAAACCCGGAAAAGAAGAGAAGAGTAAAATAATTAACAGCTAACCTGCAAGACTACTTCGACCTCGTAGCTGTTGCCTTTGGACTTTTGGTGTCCCTGGAACTTGGAACCGTTGTAAAGCAAAGATTTGGTAATTCCGGGTTGTTTGGAGTTCGCTGGTGGTGGCGGGACAATCTGCACCTTCACGGGCATCTCACATTTACCGGAATTCCGTGAAAAGCTGTCGACCTAAAGTGAAATCCTTCAACTCCTTCCTTGACGAGTTCGTTATCTTCCTTCGTCTGACGTCCACTGTTGCAAACTTATGGTACTCAAATATTACCACGAACTGTTCTACTCGGCTTTAAAAACGCATTTCCATTCTAAACAAATTAATGTTAAGAGTTAGGTCAGAATTTATTAAAGTCACGCTTTTTAAGTTAAACACAACATTTAATAAACAAAAGTCAGTTTAAACGTTCAATAATGGTAGCCGTGCGAATAATAGACCCATCTGATAACTTTGATCCCATGATTGATTGATCTACAAATTCGCTTCGCTTGTATCTGCTTCTTGCTGGCTGATAAAGAATTCAGACATTTATCTCTTAGCAGTTAATGTATTTTCCTTTTGCATCTTCTATCCCTTTGCTGTTTATTTTAATTCAAGTTATAACTCAATTAACTCAAAGACTAGTTTTTTTTTATTATGTTGGTATTTTGTGAAACGTCAGTGACCCCATCAGTTTTAAAATGGCGGAACACAAGGAAACAACCTGTATTCCTGAACAGAATAGAACAAAACGGGAAAGCAAGCAATGGGTTCGACTAAACGTCGGCGGGACCTACTTTTTAACTACCAAAACAACCCTTTCTAGAGATCCTAACTCGTTTCTCTACCGCCTTTGCCAAGAAGACTCAGAACTAGACACTGACAAGGTTGGTTGACATTTGGACCAGCCCACAACAAATGTCATGCAACTGCCCCCAATCCTTATTTCACCAAATTACTTGTTCCAAGCTTTTAATAATGCCTATCTGATCAATATCGTCTATCTGGGAAACTTTTTCTGCTTGGGCTCAATCTTTGAAACTTTGAGAAGAAAACATCGCCTTCTAGCGGGAGAGTTCATTTTGTTTTTCTTCAGGATGCGACGGGTGCGTACATGATCGACAGAGATCCGACATACTTCAGTCCTGTCGTAAACTACCTCCGACATGGCAAGCTTGTCATTAACAGGGACCTTGCAGAAGAAGGTTGGTACCTATTAACCAGTCGAATTCCCTGTATGTATTTTTCCAATAGCAGAAATAATGTTACAAGCTATTTGTTGTGGGGCAGGCATTTTAGAAGAAGCTGAATTCTACAATGTGACAGAGCTGATACGGCTTGTCAAGGAGCGAATCTCAATACGAGACGACAGACCACAAAATGCAAAGAAGCATGTGTTCCGCGTACTACAGTGTCACGAGGACGAGCTCACACAAATGGTGTCTACTATGTCAGATGGATGGAAATTTGAGCAGGTAAGACTCCAGAACGCAACCATTATTTCTGAGGACTATTACAGCTTGCTACATAGCTTTAAGGGTTTATGTATGATTGCGCTAATGTTTGTATACGGTTTCGTGGCAGCTGGTAAACATCGGCAGCCAGTACAATTATGGAAACGAAGACCACGCGGAATTCCTTTGTGTGGTGTCACGCGAATACGGCGCCACCGCTCTCAACGCCAAGGAGACAGAGCCCACCGATCGTGCCAAGGTATGAAATACTTTATACAAAGCCACTTTTTTCCAAAATCTAGAAATAATTTTTCCAATAAGATAAGTGAACTACTTGTTAGGCGTCAAGATGAAATAAAACATACATGAAGTCCGCTTACGTCAACCTTAGTAGGTAGATATTAGGAAACAAACTAGCCAGAAAAAAAAAGTTATAAACTATAATGCACTAACCAAAAATGGATCAAATTTGGCTTCAATGCAGATACCTACTACCGTTGAGTGTCTACTACATTTTATGTAGAGCAAATGGATATGCAAAACCTGAATTTGCAAACGCTTGCAATGCGCAGGGTATTTTTTCTTATTATTTTTTTTCCAATAGAAATTAATAATTCTAAGAATATGGGGAATTTTAAACAGAAATGTATCAAGTAAACAAGAGAAAAGGCATCAAGAAATGTACAAAATTTCTGCAAATTTTTAATTATGTGATTATGTTCAAAAATGTATCTTATGTTTGAGTGACCTTAAAGCTGAATAAACCCTCTTCATTATTTCTATCACAAATCACAGTTTGGTGAAATATAAGCCATACAGGAAACATATTATTCAAAGAAGACTTGTGCAGGTAACCCAGGTGTTGCAAAGGTCTTGTCAATGGAGATAATTGCTATGCTAATTTATTAATCAATGCATTTGTCAGCTGCGAAATGAGTACACTCATCTTTTCTGTACCCTTTTGTTTCGCTCTGTACGAATATATTAAATGCCAAAACGGTAACCAATATATTTGTTGCTAAAATGTGTTGTGCAATTGTATTGTTTTCCCTAGAAATAGGCAAGTCTCTTGAACTCCTTGCTGTGCCTTATTAGAGTCTCGACAATTTTCTTATTTGCATTGTTTTTGTCATCTTATTGTGACTGTGTAACTTTTAACAACGCGTTTGAAAACAGATATGCAATACAGCCATGTTTACCTGTCAATTCAGAGCAATTCAAAGACATAAGAAAGAATGTACCTAATTATTTTATTATCACTTTATAATTAAGTAATTGAGAGGGTAAATTAGTTGAATTTTACTCTGTATCCAAACCCCAGTTTCAAATAGATTTTTCTTTATTTTGTAAAAGAATTTGTCATTCTCCGGCCATCCTACCACAAATAACCTCTAATTGAAATGCTATCGATTGTTGCAGGTGCTTCAGCAAAAGGGTTCTCGAATGTGAGCGACCAATTGCAAGCAGCTCCCCTCACCCCGTCTCCGTAAGCGGGGCTTTGCAAGTGTACAGAGATTTGCGGCGCACTAGGCTAATAAATGTTTTACTCTTCTCACAATTCGAGCCGTTTCGTGTGCCAACCTCGAAATCCACGCTCCTTCCTTGTCAATCTGCATGGAACAGCAAAATGTGATGTTAGGAGATAGATTTTTAATACCACTGAATTGAATGTGACTCTTTGCATGTATTAATAACTATTCATGCAATAAACATATATTATTATTATTATTATTATCTTTTTGTCAGAAGAACTGGAAAGAAAGGAAGCATTGGATTTAACGTTAAACAGAGTCACAGCGCTAATTTTAAATCTTCTACAGCCTCCAACACGTGGTAATGGTTGTGGCCACCAGATGGTGTTTGAGTCTGTTCTGTTAACAAACTTCTTTAAATAAATATCGATTCATGTGTATCAAAATGATGGTTTTTAGACTCATGTCTATATCAATCGTTGATGTCAATGCGAGTAGGATGCCAAGAGGCAGGATGATGTTGTGGTGAAGAAGAAAAGAGATAAGGAGCTCAACTTACCGGAGATGAAGAATGGCCTTGCGTGGCGCACTTGTCGAGGATAGATAAGTTTTTGCGAGTTGGCTTTGTCACTGGTAGAGATAGTAATGACTTAGTAAATAAATACACACCAGAGGAACTGGGTCCAGGAACTGCCTGTGGGGTATTTTGCAGCACAAGTAGGTTTCAGAGCAAGAGTGTTGCTAGTTTTGCTAGTTTTATTGCTGTGTTGCTAGTCTCTTGTTACCTTGCCTCGTTGCCAACTTTTCTTTGAAAATAGGATCAATGGGAGTTTGAGTGAGTCATAGAGCAAGTCCAATTAATTCCCAAAGTGATTGCCAGTGAAAATCTTTTTGCATGACCGCCTTTTTTTTTAATTTATTTATTGAAACAGATTTGCAATTATTATTGCTTATAATAATGCTTACAATTATGCTTTATTACAATTTTGTTTTTAAATTATCTAAAATCTAACGTCAACGAGCATAGCAGACCGCAAAGGTCTTCCTTTCCGGTCTTAAATCAAAGTCATAAATAAGATATAAATAGCTACCAAAACACAATTACCATCTTAATTTTACTGTGAGATTTGGGCTTAGCCTTTAACAAGGGTCATTTTTAGCGTGACAATAATGGGTTAGTTGGTTGGTCTGTTTTTAATTAATTTGCTTGAGTATCTGGAGTATTGGCAAGATTTTTAAAGTGGTATTAGACTTAGCACAGATGAATAAAGTCTAGTTTGGTTATTTAGCACGAACCCAGTACAAAATTTTGAATGCAGATAATTTCCATAAAGACAACAATGCAAAGCTACCTTTCTCAAACCGACGACTATCCTTTCCTAACATTAGTATTAGTATTTAAAAATATGGACCCAATACCTGTAGGCCGGTTAACTATCATAGTTTGTTTCATCAGTTACTCCTTTTTCCAAGATGGTCTATCCAATAAATATAAAAATTGTACCGCCTTAAAAAATCAGTTTTTTAGAGCGTAGTTCTAAGTTTTCGAGTTCAAATCAGTATTTACATTGTATAAATTAGAGCATACCTATGTCAGGCACCCACCGCATGGCCCTGGCATACTAACTTAGACCATTGGGTTTAAAATACGTCACAAGTGCTAGCGCTAATGTTGATCGTTCTATAGCCTCACCAGATGGTGCTTGCTGCCGGCCTTTTTTGCAAACTACGATTCAATAATAAAGAATCTTAATATCGATACATGAACATCAGTCGTTGAGGTTAAGCATTAATAAAGATAAAGTGAGTATACGCCAGTCTCGAATGAAATAAATCTACATGAAATAACAAAAAAAACCTAGTAGCAACTAAAATTTTCATCGGTCTGTATTATACTATAGCGCTGAGACTTTGACTATCTATAAACCCATTTTTAAGACCTCAATTCCATCCACTCCATTGTCACGTTACAAATAAATAAAAAATATATAGAAAACGAGTATCGCTAACGTTCTCGGTCGGGAGTGGCCATGGTCCTTACAAGGCCGTTGAGATCGCAAGGGTAGACTTCACGATCACATGTACGCTCTGTCAAGCCGACGACGTACGCCTCCTTGTAGCTGCGGAGTCTGACGGCACCTTCATCGCTCCGCATCATCGCACTCAGCGCCCTGGAAATGAAGGATTGGCGGTGTTCAATCGTTGGTTTCAGTTTACTTATTGCTGCGGACAGGTACATTATATCTGTATGAGCTTAATAGTAATTATGGTATGATCGTTGAGTGTAGGTTATAGGTAGAGAAACATCGTCAATGTTACAGTCTCTGCGTGAAAATGGCTGTTAAATGACTACCTTACCGACAAAAATGCAGAGTACCGGAACGTCACGTTAAGTGGAGCCACTGTCGTATGAAATTTAATTTCGATATTTATCGTAGGTTACTCGCTTTTTAATATCGTTATGTGTATATCAATCGTTGAGGTAAACATTGATGGAGATTTTTTGAGCATGAAAAGTCTCAAAAGCGAGTTACCCTACGAGAAATATCGAAATTAAAATTCAGACGACAGAGGCTCCACTTAACGTGATGTTCCGGTACTCTGCATTTTTGTCGGTAAGGTGGTCATTTGGCTGCCATCTTTCACGCAGAGACTGTAACATTGACGTTGAAACTCTACCTATAACCTACACTCAACGATATGATAGTTTATAATAATTAGTCTTCATTGTGGAAGTTCAGGGGTCCGTGTTGTGTTGTTGTGGCGCGATATTCCTCGAGGTTGTAAAAGGGGTTTTGGAGGTGCTTTAGGCCTCTGATGAAAATGTTGTGATTGTTGGAGTAAAAATTACATTTCAAAATTTACTAGACTGAACAGAAAGGGGATTCGACCAACCTGGGTTAGTGGGGCAGAATGTATCTACGGAATTCTCATATTTTTTTTAGTATTATTGAATTTTTTTTTAATTTGCATCAATTCCAAATTGCTAAATTTGCGTCTCATTTCTCGACGAGCTGTTATCCCCTTCCAAGGATTGCATTAATATACCTATTCAAATTTGTTTCCTTGGTTCAATATAATAAAAAAAAAAAATAGCTCCCAAGAATTGCATACAATCAAACAGTGCATTGAGACAAACATATTTTATTGGTCCCAGAGTTGCTTCATTTTTTCAGAGAAATTGTTTTTTTTAAAGTAAAAATTATTTTTACTAAGCATAGCTTGAAAATAAAGAGTTAGTACCAAAGTAGTGCTTAAAGTTATTTGAAAATACAGTATACTTCAGCCAGGGGTGCAATTATGAATCTGTTTTCAAAAAGAGTAATATCAAAACCACGACAGCTATATAATCGCAGCCCTGGCTGCACTTCTGTATAAGTACCAGAACGACAATGGAACCGAGGAGGTATATTTTGTTTCATCTTACCACAACACAGGCTTGTTATGCTGGGATGGGGAATTGAGTGCACCGAGTTCACAGGCCGCGCGCTCGAAGCATCGGTCGGCCGCCAGCGCTCGATGCGCCATCCGCGCAAAGCTTCGCGTCGAGTTTCCATCGTCGTCGTCGCCGTCTCCGCCGCAGCACGAGAACTGAAGACGGTTGCCGTGCGTTAGTTTGTGCATAGCACGGCACATACAAGCTCAGGAGGGATATAAATACTAATCCAAAATATAAACGATGCAACATTTAATTAAATTTAGTGCTGTGATATTACGGAAGTAGTGTTTGTAATAATGGATCAAAAAACTTCCCATTCTTTTTAGATGAAATCTTATTTAAATTGCAAGCTCTGCAGTGCGCGGGGTATTTTATTATTATGAACGCTATAACAATAAAATACCCCGCATATTGCAAGCGTTTGCAATTTAAATAAGATTTCTTCTAAAAATTAACGCATCCAACGTCAAATTAGAGTTACTCGAGATTGACAGGTTGTGACGTGATATAGCGTCACTAGAAAATGAGTATTTATAGCCTCTTGGTTCTACTCCTTGGAGATCCGTCATTCTCATCAAATACACTAAAATCGTCTCAAAAAGCCAGTGTCCAAGTAGCTCAATAAGTTAGAGCAACACCCGCGATAGGTTGCCCCCGACACTTGGTCCCCGTTTGGGCATACATTTTTGAGACAGCTATAGTCTTCCGAGACTTATTTTACAACCGCAAGAACCAGACCAACTTCGAACCTTATCCGCTAGGTGCGGTAGAAACGCAGTGGCCAACGGAATGAGCAGCGGCAACAGCAGCGGTAGCGTGAGCAGCTTGAGAAGAAGCAGCTTGAGAGCCAGTTTCACAAGCAACCACGGCAGCTTAGATAATAGGCTTGCCACGCCCCCTTTGACCACGCCCACCATCCCCAGCTTGGCCGCGCCCAGGTGCAACAACGCATCCATGAGAGAAGAGTCGTGGTGCTCGCTGTGGCCGCAGGGAGGTCCTGCGGCGGGAGACAGCGGAGGTGTAATTACAAGTGTGTGGAGCCGCAAGTACATACAAACGTTGCGCTGAAGTTAAATTTACGGGGCGCAGTTAGAGTGACGTAGATCTCAATCGAAACGCAAAGCTTAGCTCAACAAATTGACTTCATGTTTCCAAAATTTGGTCAAGGCCTGAGCGATTAGTGAATGGCTAAGATTCGGGAAAAAAGACAGTTCCCATTTTTGGTAACTTTGTTGTGCTTGGGTGATGCGGACTAAAATGAGAAGAACTGTCAAACAAGCCAAATAGTCTAATACTGTGTTTAAAGTGATGGATACGTGTATGCCTCGTTGGTTCCTCCTCACTGGGACCAAACCTGTGCACAACAGCCAAGCCTCACCGTCGTAGTGGTGATGGTGGTACCCCCCTCGGGGGGGCGGAGACCCGTAATGTCCTCCCCGAGTCGTGTACCCTGGATGGTCGCCAATTTGCAAGACATCTCCCGAGTATGAGCCAGCATCGTAGACAGCGCCGTCAGTAGGTAGCATCACCCCATCGTACCCCGTGCCTGGAATGAAGTCGAGTGTGAACCTGGTGTCAGCACGCATACAGCTCCTGTCCAACAGCACCAAGGACCGACCACCACTTCGCCTTGTCCCTTTGACACACTGTGTTGGCTGCTCCTGTCCAACAGCACCAAGGGCCGGCCACCGCTTAGCCTTGTCCCTTTGACAAACTGTGTTGTCTGCTCCTGTCCAACAGCACCAAGGGCTAGCCACCGCTAAGCCTTGTCACTTTGACACACTGTGTTGGCTGCTCCTGTCCAACAACACCAAGAACCGGCCACCGCTTAGCCTTGTCCCTTTGACACACTGTGTTAGATGCTCCTGTCCAACAGCACCAAGGACCGGCCACCGCTTAGCCTTGTCCCTTTGACACACTGTGTTGGCTGCTCCTGTCCAACAACACCAAGAACCGGCCACCGCTTAGCCTTGTCCCTTTGACACACTGTGTTAGATGCTCCTGTCCAACAGCACTAATAACCGGCCACCACTTAGCCTTGTCACTTTGACACACTGTGTTGGCTGCTTCTGTCCAACAGCACCAAGGACCGGCCACCGCTTAGCCTTGTCCCTTTGACACACTGTGTTGGCGCTCTCCCTGTGGCACTGGTCTATTGACGCTGACTGATGTTCGTGGTGTATGAACCACAACATGGCTGTGCTTGAAGTGTGCCAAGAACCCACCCTGCCCCATCTCGCCCTGCCTAACGGGGACCCTACCCCCAAGGGAGATGTGGGGGCATCACGTGTCTCAGCTTAGGCATTAACCCACCACGGGAAGTTCTTGTTGATGATTAACACTCAGGGTTTTTACCAACCCAAATATTTGTAAGCAGCCGACGGGGTTGTTTTTCCTAACTTTGGAGAATTTTGTCTCTCAATCATGGCCGCCTGTTTGGTTTTAAAATTACATTAGAAATCTCCAAGAACCTCCTAGCACGCCCAGCGTCAGCAGAAGGGTTCTTACTCTGAAACCACGTACCGTGATAGTTAAACGCCTCTCCCGGCAACAGCGCATGCCCGGCATCGACGCCACCCCTTCCCAGCAAGACGACGACGATCGTGAGTCGTGCTAGGACACCCTCCATGACGCCGTCTTAGTGTAGGCGTCGAGGAAAACTCTTGATTTTCTGGTCTTCTGGAGGTTGACTTGGAGGTTCACGCGAATTTGAACGAACTTTAAACTTTAAGCTAAAAATCAAGTCAAATAAAGCCTGAGATCGACTGGACGGTGGCGTCGGAAGGCGCACTCCTCGACGCGACGGGACGCCGAAATCGGAGGAGCCTGAGGACGTTGTCTTCGGCGTAAATCTGTTTTACTGGCGGGGCACGAACCCGACGCCGACTTTATAGCGTCGCGTGGGAGTCTGTGAGAAGGGGGGGGGGGGGGGGAGGGGGGTTTCAAGTTTTTAGTTGCGCGATTCCGTATCGTCATAGGCGAGTCGTTGATTAGGTACTTTACAATGTTTAGTGGTTGAGGGGGAAAAAGTCTGGCTAGGAAGCAGAAGGTGAACCCGGTGCCGGCCTGTTTCTGTCCAACAGCACCAAGGACCGGCTACCGCTTTGCATTGTCCCTTTGACATACTGTGTTGGCTGCTCCTGTCCAAAACAGCACCAAGGACCGGCCACTGCATAGCCCTGTCCCTTTGACACACTGTGTTGGCTCCCCCTGTCCAATAGCACCAAGGACCGACCACCGCTTAGCCTTTTCCCTTTGACACACTGTGTTGGCTACTCCTGTCCAACAGCACCAAGGACCGGCCACCGCTTAGCCTTGTCCCTTTGACACACTGTGTTGGCTGCTCCTGTCCAACAGCACCAAGGACCGGCCGACGCTTAGCCTTGTCTCTTTGATACACTGTGTTGGTTGCTCCTGTCCAACAGCACAAAGGACCGGCCACCGCTTACCCTTGTTCCTTTGATACACTGTGTTGACTGCTCCTATCCAACAGCACCAAAGACCGACCACCGCTTAGCCTTGTCCCTTTGACACACTGTGTTGCCTGCTCCTGTCCAACAGCACCAAAGACCGACCACCGCTTAGACTTGTCACTTTGACACACTGTGTTGGCTACTCCTGTCCAACAGCACCAAGGACCGGCCACCGCTTAGACTTGTCACTTTGACACACTGTGTTGGCTACTCCTGTCCAACAGCACCAAGGACCTGCCACCGCTTAGCCTTGTTTATCCCATTCACTCGTTGAGTTGGCACTGTCTCTGTGGGTGATTACAGGCTGATGATGTAGCTGGTATAGCCTGGCAGGGAGCCGAGGGTGATCCCGCTGCGGGTAGTTATACTCAAATGCTACAGGAAAGTAAGGCAACCGAAGTGAACGCAATAAGACAAATCCCTGCAATCCAGCCGCTTTTTCGAACCTGGCTGTTTTAATTCTCCTATAATTATTGGCCACTTATAAAAGTCACCGTCTTAAACTGCAGAAACATATTTTTTGGAGTTTCTAACACGCTGACCTTTTAGTTTATTTACAATCTCGCAATGTGGTAATGTATTAAAGTTTCGGTTTGTTTTTCTCTTAGATGCAAAGCGATCAAAGTTGGAGTGCTCTTTGGGCAGGACTCCTAGGCGCCGGGTCGGGCATGACGGCGAACCAGGCCATTGTGTCAAACGCAGCCAATAATCTTTGGAGCAAGGAAGTCGAGCTTTCATTGTCAGGTTCACGGCTCCCTTGTCACGCGACCGAGGCTGCACGTGGTCAAGGACAAGCGACAAGCTGAGATATGTGACACATTCTTCGCGCAAGTTTTGACAGCTTCATTCAGCGAGATTTTCGTTTCGTTCCGCAATTTGATCTCGCTCACGGCAAGTGAAAAGTGACAGGCATCAATCACGCGGCGTTGACAGACGACAATTTGCTAGCTATTATAGATGGTGCGTGGACTTGTGTCTTCATTTTCGCTTTGTACCATGTGAAGCGAATGCATTTTAAGTCTGAATGGTACAGTGTTTTTGGTGAGGTCTGTTAACATTTCTTCTGGTTGATTAACTGCGAGTCCTAAATCCCAAAAGTAACCTTCAAACAATGAACAAATATTTCAAATTCAATGCTAACCTTACTGCGACTGATTGATTGCTAATAACTTGTTGAATAATGACTGGTGAGATTAGTTTAGCAGATATCTTCTGTTTGTCAGGTAATCCCGTTTCGTTGATTCATGAATGGTTCAATAAACGGACGTTAAAGGTAAGCAAAACTGTCTTTAAACTCACCCTCTGCATATTAGAAGCTCAGGCGGTCTACATTTCTTATAATTATTAACCAAGCACTGCAGAAATCAAAGACGCAGAAATCATCAAAACCAACTGACAAACGTCACTTGAGTCACGTGCATAATATCAACCAATGATATCAACCAAAGACTAATATCAACCCTTTCAATAGTGCTCTGGGATTGGCCGAAAATCGGAGCTCGTTTGAACTCAAGGCGGCTGTGCAGTCCAGTACCTACGTTAGTGTCATGCACAGTCCAAGAAGGTATTAGACTTTTTTAAAATATGAAAGCTTTGTCAAATAGAAACAACGTCGTAAAACATTCTTGGTAGAGTCAACATTTTCTCTCCCTGTACACTCACAATGCCCCGACGACATCCTCAACACAGTGTGGAGACTGGATTGGAAAGAGTGGCTAATTGGAACTGTCACAATGCTGGAACACACTATGGAACCCTCCGGCCGAGAATAACTTACCGCCGGTGCTTAAGAGCATCAGAACATCCGGAACCACTCCTTGAATTCGAAACCGATAGGATCAGTATGTTTGCTGTGGAGTGTAAGCTAACTTTTAATTAAAATGCTCGCTTTGATTGGCCTACGTAAGAAAAATCTTTTATAGCTTTGATATCTGTTGTTTCAGCTGCTAATGGCAAAGTTTTGAAGTCTAAACAGTCAGCTCATTGGGTGTATCCAGTAATTGTTGGCATTTGTCTTGCTATTGTTGTCGTGGTAGCTTGTGAGTATATCGCTAATTTTTTTTTAAACAATAGAAAAACTAGAAGTGGGGAGCATTTGCGCTCAAAACCAGTCCAAAATCAAGTTTGTACACTTGTTTGGTCTCATTGACAGGCAGTAACAATTTTGATTTCAAAGATGCCCATCCCCTTGGTTGGTAGAGAGCGACGGGCTCGTAGTACAGAAATAAAACAGTATGAATTTATTTTTCTGGGTAATATTTTCTGCAATTGATAATTGCTATAACACAAGTCTCATACACCAACAGCTCTCAAAACCTCAAAGAAATCAATAATACAGTTATAATATTTATTCATTGCATCCTAATGGCATAGCCTTATGAAGCTTTCTTAATATGCAGAAGGAAGGCATAAGATATGTACGTTATATACCTACCCGAAAGAAATTAATTTGCAAACTTGAGAATGTGATTGATATCCTCACAGTGGCTATACATTCAATCTGATTTTCAGTGATATCGATAGAGTGTCGGCTATCTGCACTGCATAAAGCAACAACTCGTGCTGAAGACGAACACGTCTCGTTCGCGATGTCTTTGCGTTCTGAGCAAAGCCGCAGTGCCCAACGTCTAGCACGATACCGACGGTCAAACACCGAATTGAGAATGTGAGACTTTTGTTTGTTTTAAATAATAAAAACAGTCAATATCAGTCTAATTGTGTGATAGATATACCTAGCCTCGAAAGATAAACCATCCTAATAGAGACATGGCTACCTGAATGAAAACCCGATCACGAGGAACAGAGATGGTTCTGACAGAAAAATCAGCAGTGGCAGTGAAACAAACTAAATTAGCAAATACTATTATTTATCGGAATAGATCAAAGCTATTTACGCTGGTAGGCGTAGGGAATTCTATGAAACTTTGCGGAGCTTCTCTACCCCAAGATTTTGCGTAGCAATTTTAGATCAGAAAGAAATATTTTTACTAATGCCATGCGCTGTTACCCCTCAAAAACCATCGTAACGCTGATTTTAAATCCTCCAGAGAGCTCCGAGCATTGAAGGCAGAGCAACAAGTCCTTCTATATGGCAGGCTACACGAAGTAGACCATGCTTCAGCACAATTGGGAGGTCAGATCGAGGCCACGCCCCACACGGAGGGGTTTCCCTCCCGAAGCCCCTCCTACTTGCTGCAACCTGCCAATGAGCTGGGCTACTGCTGGGGCTTCTACGGCCAAAGTGGCACAGCCATCATTCGATTGGCCTCTGCCGTCATGGTGACGCACATTGCAGTGGTTCATCTTGGCTGGAGCATTGCTGCTCCGAAGGATTTCAAGCTGGTGGCAAGTGCTAAACAACTTCTTCACAAAGCAACCTGCCTCTAGTGAAGGATTGTCCTTACAAGAGGCAATTATCCTGAAACTCTCTACGCGGTTGTAGCCGTACCTCATCCCCTTCCTTCCTCGTCTAGGGCGTGGAGGGTGATGCCCACTTCCCGCTGGGTTCGTTCCGGTACAACCTTCACCTTGGTGTCGAGCGGCAGGAGTTCCGGGTATCAATTAATCAAGGCCGAGCGTTTCAACGGCTGCGCCTCGAAGTCACATCCAATCATGGCTACCGAGACACCTGCGTGTATCGCCTGCAGGTGTATGGTCACGCTGAGGCTGGCGTGCCGAGCTGGATAGACAAACCAGCGTGAGGTCAAGTTATAAGATAGGCAACGGAACGTACCAGAGGAGATTGGACAAGATGGCCATTGACTTATCGTGCCGACAAAGGCATTAGCAGAAACATAAAGATAGTGACTTTTCCAGCAAGGTTATTAAAAAAATTCTGTCGAAATGTACTCGCAGTTTAGTATTCTGTTGACTCCTTCATATCTGATTTTTACTTTAAAATGACTAATGATCGTGAAATCTAAAATGATTAAACAACTAACAATGTATTGATCAACACAAAGCATAGCTCGTGAGTTAAAACAAACAAAACTTTAGTTCGCAGAATGCAAATAAAGTGCTTTTAACTAGAAACATTTAGCAGTCTAAATGTTGGCTTTGTCCGTGTTCCTATTGACGTAAGAGTCGCAAGAAAGCTTATAAGTATTCTCTTCAACCCTTCATTAATCAACTTTATTTGGTTGTGTTAATGTTTTCTCCCTCTATGCTCATCCTGCTTTCAGTTTTCATTAGTAACCGAGCCTAAAAACATGGCTGCCACTATGTGTTTGATCGCAGTAAATCCGGCTAGTTATCTATGATTTTTTATGACTCGTTCTACTAAATTGTACCTTAGCGCTAGCTTCGAAATAACGTGAAAACCGGAATTTATTTCGGAAAAGTTTAAATATTTGCATGAGGCCACGTGCACGAGTTGGAGCAAGAACATAAAGAAAGCGTCGAAGATTACCAACTCGGAAATCAAATTCTTGGGCCCGATTCACAAACATTTTCCTATCCCCGCCTCCCACGACATCAAGATACATTTAGTGAAAAACATTGCAGAACAGCACTCCTGAACAGCCCTGACAAAATAAAATTCCTGACAAACTCAGCTATCAAAAGGAGGAAGATCGGGGTATAAAATCACGCTTTTGTTTATCGAAGCATTGTCTTTATTGGTCGATCGTGCAAAATACAAGACCGCGACGCTGGCGCTTCTAGTTCCAGTTGCCAGAGCCGCCCCAGTCAGCGGCAGGAGCAGCAGCGGCGGCGGCGGCTGCGGGAGGGGCACCGTTCCACTCGTCCGGTACCTGGCAATTAAACAAAACGAGCGTCAGAGGGGAAAGTCTACGTACAAATCTGAGAACGGCCGACGAACTCGATGCAAATAAACTATAAAATAAAGTGACACCGTCCTGCCAAACTCCTCGAAACCACCAAGCAACAAACATGAATTTTAAATTGTTTTCTTCATCGTTTTGTAAGAAAACTGGATTGGCAGCTTACGAAAGTTTGATAAGATTAATTTTAGTTAGCTTAGAACAAATTTGCACTCAGGCCAACTAAACACAATTACATTTTAGTAGGCATTACAACTGAAACACGCATTTTTTCCACCGTCATATCGTCGACGACAAACTAGGCTCAAAGCAAACCCGTGGTTTCCTACCTGGCTTGCCCAGTCATCGCTGGGAGCGAATGCTGCTGCCGGTGCCGCGGCTGCGACGGGCGGGGCTGCTACCGCTGGCGAGTCCTCGGCCCAGGACATCGCTGGAGGCTCGGCGACAACTTCGTTGCCCCAGACCTCGGTCGGCGCAGAGAACTCGGCAGCCTCGGTCTTCACCGGCACTACCTCCTTCTGCACCTGCTCTTCCTTCTCAGCCTAAGAGGAAAATGTGGAACAAGAAGAATTAGCTTGCTGTCGGTTTTCTTGCAATAGATTTTCAATACATCGTCTTATTCTTTCTCGAGTGCCTTGCGCAAAATAATCAGAAATTAATGCACCTATAAGTCTACTATTCAAACAAATAGTTTTAAAATGTTCCCAATAATGACTTTAAATCCATTACCTACTACTCTACCCTTCCGATCACCTTAATGTAGATTAGATCATGTGTTAATCACGGAAAATACTTAAGAGGTTGAAAAGCAAGGCAAGCGAAGTTGTTGTATTATTTTAATCCCTACCAACCTCTCTCCGAAACAGAACTGGTCATGAGCATGACGGTCACCCATCCATTAACCAGCTCTGAATTGCTTAACCTTGGTGATTTTAAAAAGACTCATAAGGCAGGGACAAGGAGTACCAAAGCGTTGGCGAAGAACTTACCTCCTCAGGGTCGCGATAGAAGAAGAGATCGACGACAACGTCCCACTTTCCGTCTCGTGAGATGGAACCACGCAGACGCAGGACTTCGCGGGCGAGCAGCCACCACATCAGGCCAATGGAGTGAGCAGACTGAAAATATTAACTTTACGTTAAGTAACTGCAAAGCTTTTCACCTTTGTTTCGAGACTCAAGAAAGTGTAGCAACGTGGGCGGCTTCTGTTATGATTACCTAGCTATCACAACAGTCTTCTTGAGAGAAAGAGCTTGTAACAATGATGAAAAAAAAAAAGTTATTGATATTCCATGCCTTGTAGAGCTGCAATAACAAGGCCATAATAGTAAAAAAATGTGTGACCATCTATCGCTACCAAAAAGTAAAATTGTATCAATATATTGCTGCAATTAGCGTAAAGCCAAATGCCTGGATTCTTCCTCATCTATCATCAAAGTTTGCAATGTACTTCAAATCCACATTTGGATGTCAACCAGGATTTCTTGTATGAAAAATGGCAGTTTAATTACCTAGATGGTACCTTGAGTAATAAAAACATAGAAGAGCAATTTCATAAACATTTAAAGAAGCTCGAGCTACAAGCAGCGTACCTTGTTGTTGCACGGGATCGCGATGTCGACGAATCGCAGGGGCGAGTCGGTGTTGGTGAACGCGATGACGGGGATGTTGACGTACGAAGCCTCGGTGATCGGCTGGTGGTCCTAGAAATGCAAACGCAATCAGCACACCTCGAAATGATGATCAAGAGGAGCTTACGCCGAAGGACTCAGGATGTTTTTTTCAATAATCAGATTAATATTGCTTTGCAAAGGAGTCGAGAATTTGGGGGAAACAGAAATTAACGAGATTACAGAAATGGACGATGTTATTTTTTAAATTGAATGCTTACTTAATAGCTTAGTTTGGTCCCAAAGACCCCAAACAACAAAATTACTAGGTCCATGCTACAAACCTGGAGCGGGTCGGTGACAATCAGCAGACGGGGCTCACGGAATGCAGCCTGGATCTGATTGGTGAACGCTCCGGGCGTGAAGCGACCGGCAATGGGCGTCGCCCCAGTATGGGACGCAAACTTCAGAACAGCGCGCTGGCCAAAGCTACGCGACGAGATCACAAACACCTGGAAGATAAACAAGGAAGCCAGTTATATTTTTGTTCATTTTGTTAAGTTTAACAGCAGTTGTATAGCTTTATTACAATAATTTTGACTCTGAATGGCATGTTAAGTTCCTGCCGTTCCATAACAATAACCAGTTATATTATCAAGAGTGCAAGCTCCACTTAATTGGCCTTGCAAAACGAAAGAGCTGGTACCAACCAAGGCTTCCAGTGCAATAAGTATGAATAACCTATACTATCCTGAACTCTTTTACTCCCTAATGTTTGAGCATAGACATGCACTAGACATTTATCGTTCACCAGATTGAATTCATAACTCCTGTGAATACATCCTCATTTAGCAAAGAGCAAAGAGAAGGTTTCAGAGGAAGAAAATCCAGCTGAGTTCAGCACGACGTCATAGTGTCTAACCTCTGAAGGATGCTCAATGGCAACGATAGCTCGTGCTGCCAGCAGCAACTTCTCCCAAGTGCGCCTCAGGTTTAAGATGTGAACGCCATCAGGACGGCGCTTGTAGACATACTGCTCCATCTGACGGAATCAAGTGTCGGCATTAGTTTTATCTGAAGGCAACTATTTATGTTAAGGCTTGCGTAGCTTGTTAGCAAGGAAAACTCACCTGGAAATCCACATTGTCTGTGCCAAGATGCGTGCACGCAGTCAGCATCTTGCACACATCGTCCTCTTTCAGACTCAGTACTTCCAATCCTCCCGACATTTTGTGTTGGTTACGAGTTACGATCAACCTGGAAAAGAGCGATTAGACACAGTTAGTAATGCTTGTATGTTAAGTTGTTCATATTGCTACTATTCACCAGATTAGTCTACTGATTGTGTACAGGTCCAGCAATGCCCACGTGTTGGAAAATTAGAAGTCAAATAAAATCTTAACTGTGCAGTGAAAGTGACTAAATCAAAGTGCCTGGCTATAGAATTATTAAATTGACAGCATTTCCAACAAATATTATGTGTATATTAAGAATAAACAGGGTAAAATGTGAAAAACAGAAGCACACTTACGACGGCAATGCCACTGGGAGATTTCCTTCTTTAGAAAGATGGCCGCTACGAAAAGGAAGTGGCTGTTGTGTAAGTTAATGGCGGGTTCGTTCAAATAAACAGCTTGAATCAACTTCCGAGTTCCTTGAAGTCTGTAGGGCTTGGCGGTTATTTTATAATTCTCTTTACCAAACAGACTGGGAATAAAAGAAATCATGGAGAAATCAAACTGCATAATGTTTATTTACAAGTATCTTGGTAATTTATTTCAATTTCAAATCGTTTGTTGCTGTATAATCTGTTGATCGTATAATACTTGGGTTACAGTAGGTAGGGTATTAAGAAGGTACATGATGATAGTTAGTGTGTGTATCTCGACAGACAGGCAAATCAAGCTCCGACACTTAAGCACAACGATGAGGCACCTCGGTGCCGAAGACGTTTCGGCAACCGAAACGCTCTGAGCTCCGGCCGTTTTGCGCACACGGGCGATCGCTACGGTCTTTGCCGACTCTTCCAACAATCGCCGACCACGAACCCCTCTACGGAGTTTCTCGCGTAGTCAAAAGAATCGTGTATATCTCGCCGACAATTATTGGTGCAGTGTAGAAAAGGACGAAAGTGTTTCGTGCGGTTTGATATTGACGTCGCGCAGACCACGCTTTCAGTAGGCGACCGCAAGAAAACCTCGACAAAGACCGCGAGCGATCGCTCGTTAACGACGGCACGATAAAAATATAATATAATATACGCATTTCTCGACGATAAAATCAATTAGGACCATTATTGAGACAGACAATAGAATAATCCAACTAAAAGGAATTAATTAATAGAAATATAAAAGTTCCACGCGAAACGTTCAATCCATAAGTTGGCTCGTGGCCGAAAACAAGCGACAAACGGCAACGAATGGCCGTCTTGAGGCAGCGACGACGACGTAGAGATCTCGGCGTCTGCGTCTCGTCGCCCTGGGAAGCTTTGAAATTGTTGAAATTTCAACCACAACTCCCAGAATATCATCTTTTTCCACAGCCAATCACAGTTGGTGTTTTCATCGAATGCTATCTTAGCGATAAGAAATTAATTCCCCAGCTTCGCGAGCTCTTTCTTGAGCGCCATTTTTCTTGTGCTGTACCAGTATAGCCTAGGCTGTGCGTGAGATAAGATATCACGTCAAAGCCCGCTGTATGAATTTGTTTCCACGAGCTCTTATGGCAAACAATGGCTCTAGAAGGCTTTGAAATGGTATCTTATCAAGGCGTACAAAAATATGAAAAGCTAGTGACTTTTCTGCTCGAATGTGTACGTTGGCTGGCATCCTAGCTTTAAAGCCATCCTCTCTTCGACTCACTTAGCCAGACATTCTCTGTACAAAATAAAATTGTTAGGCGTTGCCAACAATCAGGATAAAACTGCCAACGGAAACCAATTCAGTTGCCCTCTAGTATTTGCAGGGTTAGAATCACCAGCAAAAATAACCGACAAACAACCATCTTGCCTATTAACTCAATCTTATCCTGACACAACTACAACAAAATTTACCACTGCCTTTCTACATCCAAATGAATAACCATAAACATATAAAAGACGACATCTCTGGTCTGAACAAAGTGCAACCCACTTTTCCGGCGCCAATCAAATGCAATATTTAATGCCAGACGAGGAACTCTTGGACTGTTGCCAGGGTGACGATGAGGCAGGCTCCGATATTGCACCGCCAAGAAAACAAATGCACCGCCGTGACGGCGGAACAATAAAACGCACTCCCGGGTCCGCCAACCCTTCGCGCCCGCGCCCGGAACAATAGAGGCGGTGAACAAAAATCATTTTGCGGTTAATTGGCAACCGGTTTCAATGTCAGCGTTACGGTTGTGATATCGGCTGTTCGGTAAATGCATTTCAACAGAAGCAATTCGCGAGAGATCGAAACCGGAGCAAGAATCTCGGGAAACGAGCGGTGGTTCGAGATATTGAGCTCGAGCATTGGTAGACTCGAAAAGGTCACACCAAACTTTGCCTGAATCCAAAAAGCCATTTGGGATGCTATTTAATAAGTCTCCTTTAGGTCAAAAACTCCCTGACTATTTTCAGAACTCTTGGAAAGTGTCAATAATTTTTCATCAATTGCGGAGACTGAATTTAAAAACCTGTCGCATGAAATAGGTCGGTTTGTAACGGTTTTGTTTCTGAACAACGGCCTTGGTTAACTTGTGACCAAGACAAAGTTTTGACATGAGGTCATGAGGCAAGCCAGAGAAGCGTATTTGATAACGGACACTCTGAGACGGGAAGGGCTCCTTTTCTGAGACGGGTGGCATGTCACGGGAATAGGCCGAACCAGTTGCTAAAATGGCTTTGAGGAGCAGATAGATCTTGGCTAAAATCTTTACAGACCTCGAGAGTAACAAAATGTAACCCGTTAAGACTTCGCCAGTTTCTCTTCAGTGACTTTTTAAGGTTTCTTTCAAGCAAACGAGTAGCCTTTCAAGCAAACCTTTCCAAAAATTTCAAAAGAATCATAGCCAACGAACAAAATGTCTTGTATAATCTCGATAGCAAAGTAGCAAACAAAACCATCTCCATAACGATGTAATGCAGATAAATTGTCAAAGTGCTTGTTTTTCAGTGGCACGGTACGCTGTTAACAGACGGATAACGAACAAAAAAAACTTTTGGTTGGCTGTTGCCTAGCAAATACCAAATTAACAGGTAGTTAGGTTCTGAACGGATCACTGAAAAACCGTCCCTATAGGGTAAAAACAAAACATTAAGCTTGGCAGCGAGCAGCCAGACCCACGTCCTATGCCGTTATCCATTTTACAAACCATATTTACCTTGGTCATTCATATAACACATGCTTTCAGCAAAGCATATGAACTCACAACCCGTTTCCCTCGATTTTACATGGCTTTACAAAGTTTTTGTGAAAAATATTGTCTGGCGATGGATTTTGACAGGCAAGACAATCATCGAAATGGCTCCGCAAGAATCGTGTCCTTGGAGCTCCGAAGGGGGCGGGCTTAGAAGGGGCGAGGCTAATTGTGGTAGGGTGTGACGTAGGTGGCCGGGAAGAGACCCTTGCGCGTGTCGATCTCGCCGTGCCACCAGTGTTGGTCCGTGCGGTCTGTCACCGTGACGACGTCTCCCCGGCGGAACTCAAGTTCACCGGGCTCCTGCGGCGCAAAGTCGTAGAGCGCCTGCACCAGGCACTGAAACAAGACAAGAGGTTAGGTCAGGATTTTTTCTAGGGAGTTACAAATTACAGTAATAATTGCGCTTGAGCTACTGATGCAGGCATCACAAGCGGTGTAGCTAGGTCTGTGTTTGCACTTTCAACACAGGACGGACCATCTGTGAAGCTAGGTCTGTGTTTGCACTTTCAACATAGGACGGACCATCTGTATAGCTAGGTCTGTGTTTGCACTTTCAACATAGGACAGACCATCTGTGTGGCTAGGTCTGTGTTTGCACTTTCAACATAGGACAGACCATCTGTGTGGCTAGGTCTGTGTTTGCACTTTCAACATAGGACAGACCATCTGTGTGGCTAGGTCTGTGTTTGCACTTTCAACATAAGACGGACCATTTGTGTGGCTAGGTCTGTGTTTGCACTTTCAACATAGGACTGACCATCTGTGTGGCTAGGTCTGTGTTTGCACTTTCAACATAGGACGGACCATTTGTGTGGCTAGGTCTGTGTTTGCACTTTCAACATAGGACTGACCATCTGTGTGGCTAGGTCTGTGTTTGCACTTTCAACATAGGACGGACCATCTGTGTGGCTAGGTCTGTGTTTGCACTTTCAACATAGGACGGACCATCTGTGTAGCTTGGTCTGTGTTTGTACTTTTAACATAGGACAGACTATCTGTGTGGCTAGGTCTGTCTTTGCACTTTCAACATAGGACAGACCATCTGTGTGGCTAGGTCTGTGTTTGCACTTTCAATATGGGACAGACCATCTGTGTGGCTAGGTCTGTGTTTGCACTTTCAACATAGGATGGACCATCTGTGTGGGTAGGTCTGTGTATGCACTTTCAACATAGGACAGACCATCTGTGTGGCTAGGATTCTGGTAAAGTGATAGAAAAATATACCTCCTCGGGCACCATGTCCCGCAGTTTGACGTCCTGGGACCTGGAGACGGAGGCTGTCCGGTGGTATTCCACGAGCTCGTTGAGCGAGTTGAACTTGACAACCCACAGGAAGAACTTGCCCTGCGCATCGCGGAGCACCTGAAGCATACAAAGCGTGATAATTCAAGTATCAGTCCTGTTTTTATAGGTTCAAGTAATTTTAACGTGCATATTTAGGGCATTAACGTTTAATATAGAAAGGTATGTCATGTTATGAAGTGCTAGGATAACAGTTAGAAAAGACCTTTAGTACTTAATCATTCAAAATATAATTTTTTTGAGATTGCTAACATGCTTTTTGGTTAGTGTCTTGAAATGCCAAGATAATTTAGTAAAATTACTAATATTAACTTAGATTAGCATTTATAGTAATAACGCCTAAAATGGATTAGCATATATGCTCCCTAATAAAAAGTGCAAGTGCAAAATACATCCTGCTTTAAAAGAAATATGAAGGAATTTTTAACCCTGGTAGGTTTGTAAACAAAGGCT
Source organism: Protonemura montana (assembly GCA_947568835.1). Classification (NCBI taxonomy): domain Eukaryota; kingdom Metazoa; phylum Arthropoda; class Insecta; order Plecoptera; family Nemouridae; genus Protonemura; species Protonemura montana. The sequence continues at coordinate 11,751,370 of OX387610.1, read as the reverse complement.
ATGTTGCATGATAATTTTGGACATACAAGCACTAATTTTAGAAGGTTGTTGGTTACACACCTTGAAGTGTTGTACGCCGTCCGAGCACTTGACGGAGAGTGAAAAGTCTCCGGGTGAGCTTTCGCTGACACGGATCAAGAAGGCCCCCTCGTGTTTGTTCACGAGCAGCTTCTCGGCGTCTGCTCTAGTTATACGGCCGTAGTACCATCTGCTCGAAAAGTGTACGCTGGTTAGCTACAGGGGGACATCTTGCAAAATTGCCGGGGGTGGATCATGTAATTAAGTTGAGGTCTGATGAGCAATACTGGTGAATTGTAATAATTAATAAATGCCCTTTTAACTAGCTAGCAGTCAGGAAATTTTTGCTGTTCAGCAAAACCAACTCTTAATAGCATTTAGCAAAGAATTATGGCAAAATAAAATGGAACTGATGATGGTTACAAGTCACTGCAAGCACAAGTTAGTTAAAATTAGCTGTCACTCACTCATGGTTCTTCATCTCAATATAGTTGCTAGGGATGAGGCCTTCCTTTCCCTCAAGTTCTGCTCGGTACCAGTTCATATCGTCTTCCATGTTAAGGATCTAAAATAAACGAAATCATAATTACAGATGCGAACGAGAACATGCTCGCTATCGAGAAGAAGTAGCCTGACCAATGAAACAAATGCTATAACATGTTTAAAAGTAAAGAAAATACTTATGACGATAAAGTAGCCTATCTAAAATGTGTCTATAAAGGGTAAGTACACTAATAGGGTAAACAAGAGGTGGAGAACAGGTTGCGGGTGCAATGAGTGAAGTGTCAAAAAGTTGCAATATGAGAATCTGTTTACTCACCTTGAGCACTTGATTCTTTCTGAAGCTAAGCTCGTCGTCTGCCGTCGCGTTGAAGTCATGTTTGGCTGCGGCTTCCATATTTCCGGAGTTAAATTCCTCTAACCCAAAAGAAGATCCAAACAAGAGAAACTAGCCTAATGGGCACACGAGTCGCGAGTACGCATCAAAGAACGGTTTCCACAGCGCGCAAGAGTTAAGCTCTCTTCATGAAAGAGCGCTTCACAAACACTAAAAGTCGATCACAATCATAACTGGAAGGAAACTTGAGAAAAGCTAAGGAATTCGACGCTAAATTGTCGCATGAATCACTTTCTGGAATCACTCCCTTCTACATGCCGGCCATCTTGGTTTCGGTCCAGCCAAGGCCAATTCGCTCTTCTCGGAAATGCGAAGATAAATATGACGATCCCAGTAAAAATCCCTATTGATATGGAGAGCTGGCATATCCTAGAGTCTTACTCATAATTTAGTCGGCGTATGATATCTGAAACATCAAGGGATTTGATTTAAAATCATTACACTGGGTGGGTGCGAAGGAATGCTGTCGGTAAAATGCGCTACGCCCCCAACTACGGACCCCAATTCTTTCTTGATTTACACCTGTTGTGATGAAAAAAATATTCCTTGTTAGAATATTTGAAAAATGAAGTCTTTAGCAATCATGTTTAAGTTTAAATTTCAGGGCAAAATATTATTAGCATAGATTATCAGCGGACGATTTGCAAAATTCAAAGTTGCACCTTTGTCTTGCATAGTAGCGACTTTCTCGTAGAAAGATGGCTTCGATATCAATGAAAAGATCTCCGAGACGATTATAACGATTAGTTTCCTGCTTTTATTTACTTTTAACTTAAAAAAAATAACGGCCACTAAATATCCTCATCCCCTGGAGTTCCTTATCAGGTCTTCCCCAAAATACCTCAAAATCGTCGGGCTCACATCGTATATAACCTCACTTCACCTGTCTCTTATTCCAAATGTTACTAAATTAATTTGAACGTTTCGCCAGTTATCGAAGACTCTGACCTGTTTCGCGAACAATCGTAAAGGGTCAGCACTGAACAAGCAGGATGGCACAACATCCGGCAGTTGCCGTCAAGACAAACTTTGCTGATGCGTTTTGGTGCACTTATATCGTTTCGGTGGTCGCAGCCAGTATAGCTGAAGTCGGTAAGAATTCCCTCCTTTAAACTAGCTGTGTATAAGACTACTAGGAAAGATTTTCCAATTGTATTGAAACACATATGCAACTAGCTCATAACTGTGCTGGACTCATTTCTCATTTCCTTTAGCAGATAGTTGGAGTTGATAAGAAAACCAAACCTACTTCCTTCCCTCAGATTAATTCCTATTTGTTTTGTAACTCACTTTAAACATTCATATAGTTTTAGGTTCCTTAGATTCTGTCTAATATTTAATTGAACCAATAAGGATTTGGCCAGCAAGCACGTCTTTTTTATTTAAAAAAAAAACTCTTGGTTCCATAAATAAAGATTCCTAATTTATCTGGTCGTCTACTAGGCCTTGGGCATTTCCTATGCACCCAACCACACTAACCATTAAGCTAATATGAAGTTTTATCTCCTCAAAAATTGATATGGATGTCTCTATAATAATACCCCTTCCCAGTTTTATTTCTAAACCTGATTTATTTCCAGTATCTACCTATTGCAAGGTTAGACCTACTTTAAGACAATACCTAGGTGCTTGATAAGAGGAAACTTAGTTGCTATGTAGTTTATTTTCTGGCTGAATGGACAATGACATCCTTTCTCGACCAACCACACTTACAAACTAAGTTTGTATGGTGGACTCGAAACCTTTATCTTCGAAACCATAAATCACTAATATCAACTAAGTCATAGACAGTTAACAGACTACAAGGCCATTTAATACTCACTTATCCTCAACATTTATTTTCTTAAAAACCCTGCCCTCTAAGATTCTAGAATCAAAATAAAACCCAGAGAAAAATTAAGTGTGACACTAAAATTTCAAACACTAACACATACTGCTAGATAATCAGTGAAGTACCTACCTTTCTAAAATACAGGAACACCCATGGTGAGAACGTTGCTTAAGGATTAAAGCAGTGAGTGCGATAGATGCAGGAATCTTATAAATATTGGTTCAAAGTTGCCCTCTCCTTCAAGTTGGAAAGTTTTTCATAAACAAACTTATAGCAAAATTATGCTTTTCTGTGGCAACTACTCCAATCCACATGGATAATCACCTGTCTGTATTGAAATGACTAACAGAATACCTGGACCAAACTTTGTAGGAAGATCTAGCCATAGCAGCCACATAAAGGTACAAAATTATCATAATAAAACAAGCCTGTGCTCCTGTTTTGTTCAGGTAGTGATGCTAAGGAACACATACCCCAATGAAATCATTACCAAAATGTAATTTGTAATCTAGAAATAGTGTAATATCACAAAAGAAAACTATCAAAATTTCATTAAGTCCTACGATTCTTGCAATAAATAAATAAATATAACCATGTCCTGGTAATAGACCTAATCTAGACAAACCCCATTTCTGGTTTCAGTGACATACCCTCTGGACCTCACGAAGACACGGCTTCAAATCCAGGGCGAAACAGCTGGAGCGAATGGTGCCCACCGCGGCATGGTCGCGACAGCCGCTGGGATCGTCCGCGAAGAAGGCGCCTTTCATCTTTGGCGTGGAATCACGCCCGCGATCTACCGACATCTCGTCTACTCGGGAATCCGTATCGTCACGTACGAGTACCTCAGAGACGAAGTGTTTCACAGACAGCCGGACGGGTCGTTCCCCATTTGGTGCGTGACAAAGTTGTTTGTAAAAAGCGGGACGGCATGAAATTTGTCGTGGTTAAGAAGGAAATAGAAAGGGAGCGCTCTTTACACTAGAAAAAAATGTGCGTCGTTTGGTGCTCTTGTCAAGAAATTTGTAGAAATCTTGAGAATGTTAATGTTTTAGTGTGTTTGTTAAGGGATTTCTTGACAAGTTCACAAGTTCAAACTGGGATTTTAAAACATGACCTATTATCTTTACTTTATTTTGCCTGTAACATCACGCACCAGAGTTCCAGTGATCAGCTTTCACCGTGCGTCACCAGGTTTCCTCTCCTCCCGTCTAAACTATGCTAAGTTTATTATCATCCTTGTCATCACCCACTCATTCACCCATTAGACAAGCGGTGCAGGTCCCATTGTCAAAACAGCGCATAGTTAAACTCATCAAATCCAATCAAAATAAAACTACCTTTAAAGAGCCTTGTGGTGGTTGCCATCATTTCGTGAGGTTACAATGCCCGCTTTGTTTTCGGCTTGCAGGAAGTCTGCAGTGAGCGGCGTGTGCTCGGGTGCAGTGGCCCAGTTCTTTGCAAGCCCGGCTGACCTTATCAAGGTGCAGATCCAGATGGAGGGGCGACGCCGTCTCCTAGGGCATCCCCCTCGGTAAGAAACCAGCCCACGTATGGTATTTATGATTGTTATTATGATTTTAAAGGAACCTGTTCTTTCAGGCCATTGATCGGCATCGTCTATGTCTAGCTGATTTCTCTAGTTCCCAAGTAGGATCCAATGCTTGTGAGGGGTTGACGTCGAGACGGTGCTCTCACAGCCAGTACTTAGCGTGTTTGGGGATCTTAAAAACTTCTTGGGCAGCCATTTTGGCACATTCATTAATTTGAAAAGAGTTGTCTAGGTACGATTTAAATTTGTGCGCCAGAGCCGGCTTACTAAGCGTTTCAAATAGTGCTAAATTAGTGAATAAGTGTTTTATTATTAAGAAAAGTGCTACCATTGGTGCTACCAAAAAAGTGTTTCCAATCGGGGACCCTTAAGCCAGAATCTACCTTTCGCGTGTGTTGCTCTAACCATCCGTGGGAATTTGAAAACCATGAGGCTATTAGCAAACTTGTGTAAGCAAAGATGGGTAACCCTTTCTTCTAGCTTCTTTCACACAGGCAATGCAGACAAGGTAACCCCAGATTTGCTCTGAGTTATGTACAAAAACCAGGTTTGCTTTATTTTTAGATATTTACAAATTTGATAGTGTAAGCAAGTTGTCAGCTTTATGAGCTATGAAACCCGGTCAGTTCTATTTATCCCACCATTGGCGTGCCTTGCATTCCACCCATTAGTGCCTTGCTAATCTGCTTGGTCCCCAGGACAGAGTCCATGGCACCGCGCACGCGTTTCGCAAGGTGTGGCGCGAGGGTGGCATGCGAGGCCTGTGGAAAGGATCGATACCGAACGTTCAGCGTGCTGCGCTTGTCAACCTTGGCGACCTAACGACTTACGACACAGCCAAGCAGTTCATCATGAGTCACACACAGTTGCCGGACTCACACCTCACTCACGTCATGGCCAGGTGAGTTAGGTAACATTGCGTTGGGAGAAGTTGGGTCTGGTTAGGTGGAGGTAGGTTTGGTAGGTAACTTAATGTGGTTCCAGTTCTGATTCAATGGAATTGCATTCAAAGAGTTTGGGTTCCGGTTCTTGAAAAGTTTTAGAATCCCAGCATTTTAGGTAGTGACGACTTTTATTCTATTTTTCGAGTACCAGACATTAGGAATCAAGTTCTTGGGTCTTTTATTATTATAAACACAATAACTGTCTTAAAAATTGATCAATTTGTGAGACGGTTATAGTGTTCATGATAATAAAATACCCCGCGCATTGCGAGCGTTTGCAATTTAAATAAGATTTCATCTATAAGTTCTTGGGTCATTTCTGAAATTGACTAAGATAAGGTTTTGGTTAAATTTAATGTAAATTGCTAAAGTTTTTTTTTTTTACTAAGTTACAATCACAAATTGCAATCACAGATAATCGTCTCAACACTTGATTGCAGCGCCTGCGCTGGCTTGGTCGCTGCCACGATGGGCACGCCAGCTGACGTGGTGAAGACCCGTGTGATGAACCAGCCGACGGATGCCACTGGAAGGTACGTTGTTAGTTGTTACTTGGCCCATGTTTTGTGTTCATTTGGTTTTCATGGACGAGATAATTCGATGAGTATGACATCTGTAGTCAATCTAACTTAAAAAAATTAAAAATCTATCTTCTGTATTTCATAAGTGATAGGTAAACGTTCGATGTATTTGAATTTTCTCTACATTTTGTGAGATTTCATCTAAATATGTCTTAAAAAGTCCATGTCCAATTCGCTCTGCATCTGGCAAAGGTTCAACGGTTCATGTCTTCGCTTGTGTATTTTTTAAACGGTTGCAGTGTTGTTCATTATAACAAAACGTCTGAAATGTTTTCTGCAGAGGTCTGCTGTATCGCAGTTCCATCGACTGCCTAGTGAAGACAGTCAACAACGAGGGTCTGATGGCGTTGTATAAGGGATTCTTCCCCGTGTGGATACGCATGGCACCCTGGTCACTCACATTCTGGCTCAGCTTCGAACACATACGCAAGTCTCTGGGGGCCACCACGGGCTTCTAAGACCGAAGGTAGATCGCGGTTAGCGAAGACGTATGAGGAGATGAGTGCGTAGTTTTAGCACTTTTTGTGTGACGGGCCTTTCATGCACACAAAGGATTGGTTTTCTTCACTTTGATGCCAGTCTAGCACCTAAGACAGGTAGCGTTCTAGCGCTTTGTATACAGGTAGCTGGTTTCACTATGCTAGCTGCTCGATCGTTGTTTTGGAGATCAGGATCTTTGTTTTAGAGGTCTTGGACCCTTGTACTAGTGGTTTGGACCTTTGTTTAGATGATAAGGGTCTTGGTTTAGAAGAATTAGACCTTGTTTTGGAGATCGGGTCCTTTGTTTCCAAGGTCTGGATCTTTGTTATGGAGGTATGGGCATTTGTTTTGAAGGTCTAGCCTGTCAGCGTACGGATAGAATTCTGGCTCTTTATATTCAAGGGTCTTAACACATTGTCAGTAAGTGTTTTATGTACGCTTAGAGAGTGCTTAATTACAAAGGTCGATTCTTAGAAAAGTTATTGATCCAAATTATAATATTACATTAATAAATGCCATTTCGCTTCCGTTCCGACTCAATTGCCGAGGCTTTGACAGCGGAAAAAGATTGCGAATAAGGTTCCTGGTTGAAAGTGTATTCTATCGCCACTATTTTCACAAGTCAGAAATTCCGTTTTATTCAGTTGGGTGAAATTCGTCGGTGGGATCGTGTCAGAATGTCGACCGAACAGGTATATCGCTGGTAAATGGGAAGTGTCATGTACGCAAGCTCGATGGCAAGATCATAACAGAGCAAAGCTCACGAGATTGCAGTCTTGTAGATGTATAGTATCTCTGATCAAGAGTTTTCTTGTAATCGGATATTCCGATGTAGCCAGTCTTAGTGTCGTAGTGAACACAGGACCAATTTAGCAATGTTTTGTTCCTGGGGAAACACGTCAAAAGTAGCGGCCACTCCAACGTAATGCAATGCTTTAGTTTGCTTTTTAGCAGGTGGTCCAAAAACTAATGAATGAAGTGAAACGGTAGCAGAATATTATGAATTTTGGTTTAACTTCAATATAGCCTGACAAGATTTGGAGACTAGGGTTTTTTTTTTGGATTTAGCTTCCGCTCACCTTTATATGAAGTCTATTGATTGGGAACAGCATTCAACCACAGACGCTCTTACACAGAAAGTTAATTCTTGATCAACAATAATCTTCCAGGGTAGGTAGCCCCCACGCCTTGGTGGCATTTTCCTCGCTCAAAAGTTAAAATAAATCGGCATTATAAATTTAGTCATGTTGCCAATTAAAATTTTACACTTCTCTTTGTGAGGATCGGAAATCTGTAAAACGTGGAATCTAGCTCAAACTTTGCGTTTCTTATGCGTTATAAAGATGGGTTGATTTTTTGTGTTAAAAGATGCATTATTTTTCCTCGTAAGGATGGAATATCTGTGTAAGCTTTATCTATCGTAACCGTTGCCCAATAAGTATGGAATATCTGTGTTTGGTTTATCTATGGTAGCCTTTGCCCGGTAAGGATGGAATATTTGTGTAAGCCTACTATATTCTGCATAGACTGCCACCTGCTTTATCTTTGCTACTTACACCAGCTGCTTTATTGAATGAGTGAAGGACCTGGTTGATGGTCGACGAAGAAGGGTTGTGTTCTTTGTTGACACATTTTGGCAGACAGACTCGGTGGTATTTAGGCTCCAAAACGTTGCAGTACTAACCGCAAAGCAGAGCGAAAGCATAGCTTAACAGACGGGCGAAGGAAATGTGATCGGGTAGCAAGAGAAATCAAAACCCGCTGCAAATGTACAAAATTAACGAGTCATTGCCAAGTGAATTCGGTGTTAAAGTGGGATTTAATAGTTATTACTGTACTATCAAAATCATTGAGTTTGCTGTTTTAGTCAGAATCTCAGTGCCAATGTTAAAATTGTTTTCACAAAAATGACCAACTAATGACCACCATTTGGACAAAAATTTAAAGGTTGGCCAGAGATGGATTCCCCGTCGTTAATTTGATTTTGTTATTTCTCGCAGATTATTATTGATATTTAAAGCTGGCTCACGCTCAATTAATCATTATTTTAATGCTAACCTCAATTATTGGTTCATATTTATTGATATTTTGACTCGTAGTTATTTAATTGGTTCGTAAAAAAGTAAGGCCGCGAGCTCATCAGGTTGGACCTAAACACTAGTGCTGTGACTCTGACTAAACTAATAAACCCAATGGCTAAATTGATGCCATTTCCTAATTTTTTGCTGATTGTATGCCTAATGCAGAATTAAGGCAGCGACTGTATTTGTTGATGTCTAAAGCAGATTTAGTGTACCCGCTTCTTGCTAGGAATAGGAATTGACATTAAAGGCACGAAGTCATGTTAATAACATTTTAAGTCGAATGTGATGTGAAAAACCTGCCAGAAAAACAGTTATGTACAAAGAAGAATGAATTTTACACGTTTTGAGGCAACACTCGACAGATTTTAGCCAAAGTGTACATCATCTTTTTAAACTGTTTAAAGTTGCAAAAGCACAACTCAAACTAGCTTCATACAAAAACAATCAAATGAGAAATATTAAAACTCCAAACATTGTAGAAGGATGCTAAACTGTTTGAATGTGCCGTAGATGATAGTTAAGTTGTATCTCTGAAGTTGCATCGTTGGTGGTCGAACCATCGACGTGAAATAGTCTCGTCTAGTGACGGTATTTGGGGTGTGCCACAGAATCAAAAGAGATTCGTTTAGTCGCACATAGTTAGGTTGTAAAAATGAGTCAGAGTGGTCTAGGTGGACACGAAATCAAACGCAGTCCTAGTCAGCTGTAAAAATGTTGTTAATAAAAAGTTGGTAGTCGTTTTTAAGTTGCGCTTGTGTTTTCCTTAGTCGATTTCTTTTCCCCTCCTGCCTTCCCACGTTTCATGGAAAATATTACTTAAGTATTTCAATATGTACACCCAGCTAGTATTCTAAATATCAACAATAAACCTAGTAATACAAATTAAGACTATTAAAATAAACACTTTAAATTGCTTTTTATTGTACAGATTATAAAACAGCATATTCTTTAGTAGAGCGCCTTTGCAATCTTATAGGTACATGCATATAATTATCAATTTTCACAATAGATACCGCAGTAGCCTATTGTCTTTTTATTATCATACATTTATTTGTTATTACCTATTTATAAATATATAAATTTAGGTTACTAAATCTTTTTTTATGTTCTTACGTCATTAACGCTAAAGAGATCATACCGAAAACAAAATTAAGTAGGTTTTGTAGGATACTCAAGTAATAATACTGTGTTCACTCCAAGACTATCACAATTTCAATCATGCTAGAATGATCCACCACGATGCTCATGGCAAAGCTGCCTACATCGTGGGAGAAAATCAAGTAAGATTTTTCAATAAAATACAATTTTTCTTAACGCATCACAGTTGGCCGTTAGTGAGACTAAGTAAGACAAGTATAGATATTGACACATGTCATGAATTAGTAGAGAGCTTTGATTAATGTTCAACTGAAGTCTGTCTCCTTTACTGCATGTGGACATCATTGTAGTAGTCCCGAACTGCCATCTCTTGCCAACGAGTCTCCACGGAGCCAGGTCGATTCCGTCGCACTGTGCCCAAAGCTTCGCCGGCCGATACACCAGTGAAGCGGATGAGGTACGCTGCCACCATAACGCCAGTGCGACCTCGGCCCCAGTGGCAGTGAACACCTACAGCCTGTAAAAGCCATCTTTCAGTAATGACATGCTTCAGACATCTTCCAATATCAGATTTGTGTTAAAATACGCAAAATTAGAAAACATACCTCATTGGCTGCCTTGCTTTGCTGACAAATGTCGATGAACTCTTTAATCTGTTCCAAAGTAGGAGCATCAAATTCTTCAACAGGAATGATGTGCCATTGAAGTTCAGAAAACTGGGTCATACTCACTTTGTCGGGTGTCACATCCTCAGAGAGAGTAACGAGGTGCCTGATTCCTTGTTCAACTAGGTATCGGAGGTTAGCTGCCGAGTCTGGCACAGCCATAGCTGCTAGCTCATGTTTCTGGATCCATGAGAAATTCCAGGGTGGGTAGGAATCAGCCCGATTTGATGTGTTTGACATGCTTAACTCCCAAATATGTAAACTGCAACCACACTCCGTCTTGGTACGCAACTACCAGGTACTACTTTGATAACTCACCAACTTCAAATATGATTGCACCACATTGGGTATTGAAAGCTGGCGGGACTATCTGGCGCCCTCACTGCCCACGCCCGCTCCATTCGATTAACCAATCGGCTCCAATCCGCTCCAATCCGATGCGACGCACGTGGTTCTGAATTGACAGCTGACATTGACATAAGAAACATGGCAGATGGTAGAAGTACTGGAGTTTTTTCGGGAATCGTGGACAAAGTTTCATTTCTTACTCATGTAAAGAAGAGAGTGTTTCATTACATTTTTGATTGGACACTTTTCTAGCTAATTGTTTAATCAACTCGTTGTTGACAGCTGCCGCTGTTGTCTCGAGCCACTGCTGATGATGACGAGCCTATTCCTGGATACTGGCTGGAAGAAATAAAAAGTACCTTTACTTGCTCTTCTTGTCATTGCCTTACTTTGTAATTCACTTCTATCATGTTAACGCTCAACAATTCAAATTCCAAAGTGGCTCTCTTTCTTAATTTTTGTTCTCATTGCAAATTTTGTCGAATTAATGCCTTGATCCACTGCAGTTGGCTGTGAACCTCACAGCGTGCAGCTTGCGGATTTCCTGACGACAACGCTTAACCACCGGTCAGGTCGAGTGAAGCTGAAAGCACTACGTCTAATGGAGTTCATGTCCCAACACGACATCGCTTTCCGAGTGGTAACGACCATGATCGAGCTTGTTAATATAGATCGAAGCACGTAGTTCGAAGGATAAAATGTTTCTTGTTGTTTAACAGGCTGTGTCTCGAGATGAGGGGTGTCTCAAAGAGGCCATGAAGTGGCTGGGACCTGTTGGAAGTTCGATACAGGAGACCGTGAGAAGCAAAGCTGGACTTTTACTCGAGTCTCTTCACGATCCTACTTGGACACCACTGTCTGCTAGACTGAGCATGCCAGGACTCGGAACTTCAATAGGGAACGTAGCTGGAACTCAGGGGAAGATACAAGGTTTTGGACGGTCCAGGCATAGGGAAGGTGAGTGCATGATACAGGTGGATCGTTTTATGGCGTATGTATTTGTTTAGCGTTTTACCTTTTTTGTATTTATTTTTATTTTTCTCTTACAAATATGCATTTGCTGCACTGTGGTAAGGTACATACTACATTGAATAGAGGTACCTATGAATAGGTACATACTAACTTTGAAAGATGTCAAGATATTTAAAGTTTCACTTCTTTGTTAGGTTTCAGTGAGAGAAGAACTAGTAAATAGTTCGTTATCATGATAAATTATCATCAATGATTGAAACCTAAAATGAGGTAACAGCTGTAAATTTGTTTGAATTCATTGTCATCTAATGTGAAATAAATTATTATGTTAAATTAAGGTTAAATTACACAGCCAAAAAGAGTAAGGTATTTTTTTATAAGACTCTGTCATCAATTTGTGATGATTGTGATCAAACTCAAGATTTCACGATGCCAAATAATGCATCAATCATGTTTCAGAGTCAGCAACAGAAAAAGTACGTGGAATCCTCGACTCGTTATTCGGTCCTTCCGAGAGCCAATCAGAACGTAGTATGCGAGAGGCATTCGCCAGCGACAAAGGTCAATACCAGCGCATTCCTATCGACCAATCGCAGCCCATCGTTCGAGCATTCAACCAATCAAAGTCCAGCGAGCGGACTTTCAACCAACCACAGAGCTTGTCGCCATCAGCTGACCAATCGGCAGGCAGAGTTCAGTCCACTGGCCACGAGATTGGAGCAGACACAGACGAGATCGAAAGGTTTTGCTCTGAGAAACAGTGGCCTGCTCCGAGGCTAAACCTTCAACAGGCTGCAAGGTGTGTTAACTTCTGGTGGTAGGTTTCACAACCAACTCTATTACTTGGCCAGTGATGATAAACATGACATATCAAGGGGCTTCGTTGCCACTAGTCGTTTGAGTTTCGGTCTAGGCCGGCGTAGCAGGGAACCCAGAGTAAACCAGGTGCCGGCATGTAGCCTGCTCATGTCCAACAGCACCTAGGACCGGCCAACGCTTAGCCTTGTCCAGCCTTGTCCCTTTGACACACTGTGTTGGCTGCTCATGTCCAACAGCACCTAGGACCGGCCAACGCTTAGCCTTGTCCAGCCTTGTCCCTTTGACACACTGTGTTGGCTGCTCCTGTCCAACAGCACCAAGGACCGACCACTGCTTAGCCTTGTCCCTTTGACACCCTGTGTTGGCGCTGTCCCTGTGGCATTGTTTTATTGGTTGTCGATTGGGTTAATCAGTAAATAGTTTATTTATTTAATTATTTTCTTTACGACAGTTGCAACAACTTGGATAAGGCCGTCTCCACGCTTGCAACCATCTTGGATCGAGGGAACGGGACAGAAATCCGGGTGTTGCTATTGGTCGAGGCTCTTCTCCGCCGCGGAGCTGCAACTAATCTCCTACGAGCGTTGATTTCTGGGCTGGCGGTGCATAGCGATGAAGCGGTCGCAGTGAAAGCTCGGAAGGTTTTAATGTTGATGGATGCGATCGACAAGGACAATGTGGCGAGATAACAACTTATGTTTAAAGTAGTTGTTTTTATCGAGGAAAAATTCAATTGTTTGACCTTTCTGCTATTGAATTGATTGTTGTGTTTAACGATGCACTGTTTTGACAACGAACCCTGAGGCTCTGGTCGAAAAATAGAAGGGAGGAGAGGAAACCCGGTGCTGGAACGTAGCGTAGCAGGAAACGCTGTTCACGTGTTGCTCCTCCAAACTACAAATGACAGGACGTAGAGTTGGTGTGTAGCTAGAAGCCATAATCGGGTTTTATCCCTCATGACTTTGTTTGCACCTACTATAAAATCTTGTCAAATTTAGATTTTGTAAAAAAATATAAAGGGCTTCATGCCACCTTAGCATAATGCAGAGAAAAAAAAATTGGCTTTACTTAGAAGTTATGGCATGCAAAAGATTTTTAATATATTATCTAAGTAAATTACTATTGGTCTGTTGCATTATCAAACCTCATTATCTGACATCTTGATAGCAAATGATAACATACCAATCATTTGCAGCTGTAATCTTGAACTAAATCCAAGTCAGTACCTCCTATCTCCAGTGTGTGTACACGTCCTTTATTTATTGATACAAGCTAAAGACACAAACGCAAGCATCTGTCAACACAACATCAAGTATATTAATCCCTGGCATGCGACCATCAAATCGTTCTTTAAATAGAGACCGACATCTAAGAAGAGTTTGAGAAACCAATCAAGACAACGTCACCATGTGCCTGACAGGATACCTCCTGCTGTTTCTCTCTGTCCTGAGCACTCTCTCCACCGTGCAAGCAACTCACACACCAACATCATCTAGGTCAGCTCCTCATAGTCTAGGGTCTTCTCCTCAAGGATATTCTCCTCCAAAAACTGATCCCGGACCTTCACACCATAAGTTCCACATTCCAACGTCGTCTCGTTCAGCACCTATATCCAAAATAACTTACCGTTCTGGATCTGTACAGTCAGAATCTTCTCTTCCAGAATCTTCACAAGGATATTCTCGCCCAGGAAATTCTTCTGGGCCTGCTACGTTCCTCCTCCCTACATCGTCTCGTTCAGCTCCTTTATCCAAAATAACTTACCGTTCTGGATCTCTCCAGCCCGAATCTTTAATTCCAGAATCTTCACAAGGATATTCTCGCCGAGAGAATTCTCCCAGACCTGGTACGTTCCTCATCCCTTCATCGTCTCGTTCAGCTCCTTTATCCAAAATAACATACCTCGCTGGTTCCCTCCGAAAGCCTCTGTCCCCCGACCTCTCCCCACCAAACTCAATTCTCGGTGCTGACGATTATGAGACGTTCCCATCGTTGCCTGGTAGTCGGTACAAACTATATACACACCTTGTGCCATGGGCTGAAGCTCTGCTCTACTGTCAGAAGGATGGCGAGGGTTCACTGCTTGCAGTCATCAACTCCCAGGAGGAGGCTGATGTCGTTAAGGAGGTGTTCGCGAGGGTACAAAACAACAGCACACAATATTTGCACGTGGGGATCAACGACATCTACCAGGAGGGAGTGTGGATGACAGTGATGGGTAAGTGGATTTGGTGTTTTGTTGGAGAGAGGGGAATGAATGTTGCTTTTGTGTAATCGTTGGCAGGCTGCTGCTTAAGCTAGAAATATAAGCAGGTTATTTATTTTTGTCGTCGGAAAGAATCAATGCTTAGCATTGATTCTTTCTAACTTCCAACTTTCCAATTTTACAAATTCACTGTGGAATAAATAAGTAACAACATGCAAACAACAAAATAAGATGCTAATTGGTATTTATTTGTACAAATTGGTTGTTTCCAGCTGGTTTAGACCAGCCGCTCTCGACCGCTGGCTACGAAGTGTGGCAATCTGGCCAGCCCAACAACGGCATTGGAGAAAACTGTGGCGCCGTCGACCGGCAAGCGCGACTCAACGATGTTTTGTGCAACATGTTTGGCGCTCCGTTCCTGTGCGAGAAGCCCAACGTTTAAATTTTGACAAGCTTTTCTGCAATAGTCTCTGAATTTTGCTCCTGCATTAATTTCTGTGACATGAGCTGGTTATCGCTAAGAATATGATTTGTTAGGAAATTGTGAGTCCATGGGATTTGAGTAGGCTGCCTTCTGATAAAATGAAGGTATCTTGTTATTTACAAAAGTAAATTGATATGATTTTTTTAAGGCTGAAGGCAGTACCGAGGCGAGAATGGCCTATCCTAGCCGCCTCTCATCAATTTATAGCGCAACCAACCTGCTACTCTTCTATGCCAACGTGGAGGAAAAATCGGCAAATGCCAAGGTCCGGTCTTTCTAGGACCAAAAAGCTATTCTCACAGAGCAAAACCGTTTAACCCCAAACATTTAACTACGGCTCAAAACCCTAGAGACAAAATCTTTCTGTACTACAGAGTTACTCTCTATCTAATTACATGTAATTTTGTACGTAAGCCTTTAATTACAGAGACATGACAGGTGTAGCATAATAACTTATTGAATATTATTAATGATCTTGTCTTGAATGCATATCATAAATTTAAGTAGTGTAGCTCCTGCAAATTTGTCAGGAAATGTATTTAATTATGTAATTTAGGCAGCATTTAAAAATGAGATTAGGTTAAACTGATTTTGTAGTTATCTAGAAAATAAACTTCTATTTTGGGTTGAAGAAATTGGTTTTATTACTTATGTATTATTCGATCGTTCGTTTATAAGATAGTTGTGTGCGGAGGTATTTAGAGTTAGTTGAAAATTGTCGGTAATATAAAATGCGTTAAATATTTGTTTGGGACTTCTCCAGGGGCGGCTCGTGAGGGAGGGCTGCGGGGCGGCTGCCCTCCCTAGCATTTTCGACAGAATAAAAGTATAATTGTTATTATTATAATAATTAGAACTGTTATTACTATTATTATTGTTCTACGCGTTTTGTGTGTTTTAAAATGGGTGCTACTTTCGAAATGCGAAAAAACGCGCTATTTGCGTCGCACCGACAGCACGAGCTGCCGACTGCAACGAGACGATCCAGTAGGCGGTTGTCCGCTGCCTATAGAGTCTGAACGCCGCCGCTTGCTCTCTTTGGGGTAGCGAGCGCTGCCGTCCTCCCTGCTCAGCTACGAGTGCGTGGAAATGGCCTTGAACGTGTGTCGCCTGTCGTCGCTCGCAAGCCCAGCGAGGGCAGCAGAAAACCCGCCCTCAGCCAGCCTCGGCCAGCCGCCGGGCTGAGCTAGCAGCGAGAGCGAGTGAGACAGAACGATGCATACGATCGCACATATTTTCCACGGCAATTAATAGTTTCAAAATAATAGTACTACCGTTTACTAGCCTGGATTTCTGTCCCACTCAGTTTCACATACTGTGTACGTTTTTTTCCAATGAAAATCAATCTAATGTGTGACTTGACAGCTAGAATTCAATGATAACTTTTTTTTAAATATCACATGTTGTATTTTAATGTTACAACATTGAAATCCTTCTACAGTTGTGTTAGCCTTACCTTGCCACAAGCTAGTGGACTCTGATTACACATTGCCAACTTTAGAATGCAAAATAAAGCCAGTCTTCACCGGGGAGTTTGAAATTAACCAGAAAATTATGACCAAACAATGCATCATGCACTTAAATTCTTTGAGGATTTATTAGTTTATTTACGTGAAATTAATTCTATTGAAAAATAAGAACTTAAATGCAAAACTAAAAGTCCTAATGACTTCTGCTAAATACCTACCGAACACTAGCTGATTCTAGCAATGGCCGCCAAAAAGCAGTTTGCGAGCTTGGTTTCCTGCCTAAACCTGATAAAAGTTAAAAGTAATCCAAAATATATTAATTTTAACTTTGGTTGATAAACATTTATTGTTTTTCATTAAATATTTTATTTTCCTGAAATTATTAAATGTTTCAACCAAAGAAAAGCATTATTTTGTTACTTTTAAATCGGATAGTTAACAGTAGCATCGTGGTGTCATGTTTTCTAGGTTGGTACAAGCACCCCAGAAAGTGGCAAACTCAAATTAATCCTAGTGTACAGTGTTCATTACTTATGGTGCTGGTGGGGATGGGGAGGGGGGGAGAAATTTTACTGCCGCCCCTCCAAGAAAAACAGTCACGAGCCGCCACTGGACTTCTCTGATATATAAAAACCAGTTTTAGATAACGGACGATTTGAGACAGAGATAGAAAAAAAACATTTTTTTCAAATTAGAGATGGTTGATGGAGATGATATGGTTGTAAATTTTACTATTGCGGGCAGTGGGCACATATGATTACATACTTTTGTTATTTGCAACCTAAAATTCAAATCAATTCCCCATCGCTTTGAAGCGTCGTGATTGGTCGAGTCATAGTGCTGACGTAACTTGTTGCTCGACCGCTCAGCACCCTTGCCAAAGCACTACGTCGGTCGTGGAAGGCTGAGAACTAGGAAGTCGAGCAGTAAGCTCATTCTTCGACTCCTGACTAAGGACGACGGTGCATGTGCCCGAGGTATCCCTGCAGTTAGATAGTTTCGACGCACAGTAGACTTCATCTTCGCGACACAGCCACTGCCAATCTCATTATATTGACGGTAAGCCAATTTTATTGATGTTCACGCACAAGGTTCACCAACTTTAGACCAATTATGCACTCTGGCTATTGTTTGTGATAAGATATTGTTAAAAAAGAGATTTAGTTGCAATTTCCGGGGAATTCCGCTCCATCTCGGTTGCTTGTCTTCTGTTGCGTCTAACATTTTTATTTTTATTTATTTGTAGCAGTTTAATTACATAATGAAGTACACGATAATCATTGTCACAATATATGCAAGCATGCGCATTATAAAACATTGTCTCGTTGTTGGTAATTTTCTTCAAACTCGTCAAATGAATAAAAAACATTACATAAAAGAAACGTTCTGACAGAACGCTTGAATTCGCTACTAGAGACGCACGAAGTTAGACTAGCCGAACTCCCCGAAGAAGTAGGTCTTGTTCGGTTCTTTGCGGGCGGTGTGAAGTGCTTGTGGATGGTGCTGCGAGTTTGGAACAAGTGTCGGTGGTCCCACACGTAAAGAGCGACGACAAGGATGTGCAAACCGCTGAGAGTTGAGATCCGTAGTTGCTTGAAGGCGTATCGTATCTACAGGATTGACGATTGCATAGTCTAGCCAAAACTCAAATAGTTTTCTTTTGGAGCTTGAAAATAGGGTCCGTGCAATATGAGCTTCCTCAGAATACTACTGCATACTGCAGAACTGACTGAAATTGTGCGAAATAGATTGTGCGCACTGTCTTGGGATGACATTTCCGAGATAATTACTTGATGACATAGTATCACTAGGCATAAACGATGGCATGTCTTCGATGGCAGTGAAGACGTGCTGAGTGCGTACCTAGGTTCCTTTGTGACTGTAATGTATGGAACAGACCTGTCTATTTGATGGTTTTTAGACTCATGTCTACTTGATTTATCCTTAGCACTAGTTAAAAGCTAGTTCTAGGCGAAGGATAAATCAAGTAGACATAAGTCTAAAAACCATCATAAAGAATCTCTGTGGGGAGAAACGTGGGAAGTAAGTAGGTACATGTTACGAACCGTCGGGAAATTTAGTTGTTACTTAGCATTCAAAACCCATTTCATACTCTTCGACATGTCTATTTATTGCTCATTTTCGCGACTCGTGAAATGTTCTCTACTGAAAATGGTAGGATGGTAATTAAGGACAATCAATATGAGTTCGAGGTTAATAGCTTTTGCGAGAATTGTTGGAATGAGTTTATAGTTGACCCAATGGGTTACCCAACTCGTTGCATTAGAGTAGGTACCTTCATACCAATATGAAAACATGATTTATCAGGCTTAATTGTCTGTAACCATCTTTGCTAAATCGGGACAGGACTTGTGCATTTCAATCCACTACTCTACATTTCAACCCGTCAGTACTAAGTACTAACGCGAACGGAATGTTCCCATGTTATACCATTAGCAAGCATCGTCCCGTTGTTTCAAATATGTATTTCGCTAAAGTTCTGGTACTACATCGGTATGCGATTTTCCACGGTCTGGCTTCCCGGTTTCGTGCTGTGAACCTAACCCAACCGGCTAAGGACCTTCGATACTCGAATGCGGCTTCTGTAGGTTGCAACTATTTTTCGCAGTAACCCAGTTTTACAAGTAAATAAATTTGTTAGCTTTTCACATTGACTACTTGCGAGTACGTACCAGGCAACATATTTGGGGAAGATCGTTTCGTTTTCGAAAAAAAAAATCATGTGATCTCTGGAAAAACGTATTTTTTAGCACTTAAAGGTACTGGGAAGTGTAATATTAATATAGAAAGAGTAGGAACACAATGCGTCGAGGACCATGATTTATAGTCGAGAGTACAAGAAGAAAAGTATCAGCCTGTAAACATTCATCAGGAACAAAAAATGCCTTTCATGCTAAAATAAGTTGAAAAGCGATCATTTTAAAAAGATCGTGGAAAATCCGATCACGATCGAATATAAAGATCGTGAAAAACAATAAAGATCGCGATCAGTTTGAAGATCCTTCCCCAACTATGCCCAGGCAAACACCTGTTCGAGGGCCCGGTTTGTTTTACCAAATGGGCTGCTACTGAACGACTAAGATTTATTCTGAATACGTTCGATGTCAACTATGACTTACGAGATGTACATAATCCCAACATTTTGCCTCCTCGATAAGTGAAATCGTTGAGTGTATATATTGTGAACACATCTATAATGCCAGCTCTTCTCGTTCATTAGGGTGAGGAAAAGGTACTTCACTGATTCCTCTGACCTCGACGTTCATGGAAATTATTCGCAATCTCGGTATCTATTATTTTAGACACTTCACTGTCTGCTATATGTGTTGTTACGATCCCCTGCTGGCGGGTCGGACGCAACAATAACGGGTTCAATGCACGCTTGCCGATGTCGCGAATTGTCTGCGCACATTTCTTCAAAATCTGTCTGCAAAGGGGAAAAAGGTCGCAGCAATAAACAGCAATTCCTCGCGAGCTACCCTTGGCGCTTCTTGGAGAGTGATCTGTGTAAATTATAATAGAGCCCCAAACGAGCCGTCTGTCATATAACTGATCTTATGCGCTACGGTGGGAAAGTCGCAGTTTCAGATATTTCGTTTTCTCAAGGTGTGTGTTTCACATAGTACCGACTTTGTCTTTTAGTCTACACCCGATTTAGACAGGTTGACTAGACCTAGATGTGCCACATGTGAAGTGTGGGAAAATGCAGGGTATACTAAGGAATGCATACCTATCCACATTAGTTCAGTAGCTTTAGTTTCTTCCCACATGCTGAATGCACAGAGTAGATGCAAGCTGCTAAGCTACTTTGTATATTTGTAAGTATTTTATGAGCTTTGTTGAGTTACTTAATTCCAATGAAATGAATGTTATGTCTCTCACGATGCTACGAGGTATTTAACTGGCGCGACACGGTAATCCTCATTTCTAAGTAGATTCTTGTATATTTCAAATAAACGTTCTCACGCTACTGGTTTTCGCTTTTCACTTTTCACCTTGGCTGTGGTCACTCTGAAAATACGAGCTCTGTCTGGGAAATGCGGATTCTTCTCAAGGGGGGTTTAAAATCAAGATCTGCTCGTTATTCGTACCCATCCCGGAATGTAAAGCCGACCCGCAACCTGGGTTGTGATGGGTTGTGACCAAAGACGTTGTGACCATGGTATAAGGATAGTTGCCTTGGGTTGTGACCTCCAACAGTAACACGAGTCTAAAACTGCAATGGTATCTGTTTCTTTATTTGGGAGATATGATTTTTTTTGCAGTGAACTTGACACAGCAAAATCTATTGTTATAATCTGCAATGATCCCCAGTCTTTTGATTTGCAAGCGAAGATAGCAGTTGTAGGTGGTCGAGTCCTCGTGAATTCACGAAGCTAGAAGCTGAGCAATACTGCACTAGGTCAGGTATTGAATGGGTGACCACGGAAATGTTTGGCATGCTGGAAACACCTGTGGTATCTTGTGAGATACCAAAGTTAATAGGTTACTTTTCAGCAGTTTTCTTTTGGAGAGATTTTAAAGGGTTTAACAACCCCTTGTTAAAAGGTCCTAACAACCACTTACAGAATGGATTTGTTCAGGAATCTTGTTTAAGTTAACCCATCTTTCGAAAGGGATGTTAAGTCTAAAATCCCCTTGATGATCTTCATTCTTCAACAGGAGTTTATTATGTGGCGGGACTAGGTTTTCGCTCCTCATTTCCACGTGAAAGCCTGATAATCAATTCAATCCATGGTGGTTAATTTTTCTCACTGGTAGTTACCATGTATTACCTTGAAAATGCCTTATTCATTTTTTTCTAATTTTTGTGGGAGAGATTTCGAACTTGGGTTGGAACTTTGAATGCATGTTGTCCCAATCAACATGGGGTTGACAAGGTCATGTAACTGTTTCAGGCGACCACTTGGAGAGCCAAAATCATCAACATCAGGGACATCAGCTGCATCAGCTGCATCAGCTGCATTATCAGCATCAGCTGCATCATCAGCTGCATCATCAGCTGCATCATCAGCTGCATCATCAGCTGCATCATCAGCTGCATCATCAGCTGCATCATCAGCTGCATCATCAGCTGCATCAGCTGCATCATCAGCATCAGCTGCATCATCAGCATCAGCTGCATCATCAGCATCAGCTGCATCATCAGCATCAGCTGCATCATCAGCATCAGCTGCATCATCAGCATCAGCTGCATCATCAGCATCAGCTGCATCATCAGCATCATCAGCATCATCAGCATCATCAGCATCATCGTCATATTGGCATCGTCGACATCACCAAGATCAGCGGCACCAGCAGCATCATTAACATCAACGCGATCAGCAGCATTTACCTTGGTTTGGTGGGACTACAGCCTTTTACATTTACCTATTGTCCTTGGAATTAGAGGACACAAATTTTGTGCTCTATAGAGAAATCACATCTTTATTTTATTTACTTGGGACAGATGCACTACTCTTGTGATTCCTATACGTTTTGAACACTGCTGATCATCAAAACAGCTTCCATGTCAAAACCTTTCAGCTTTTTTTCGATTGCGATGCTAACGTGCTATTGGGGCAGATATCCAAACTGCCAGCAGCGATTTCTTCGCTGTAGTTCTCCCATAAGAATGTTGCATCTGTTAAACCCATGGCTGTCATCAAAGGTCAGTGGAAGTTGCCGATTCCAATTTTTAAGCTCATGCCTACTTTATCTAGCCTTTGGCACTGATTTTCACATTTTCCTTTTGAAAGGTTAGTTTTTCACATATCATTATATTACATTTATTTATTTCAATTCACGTGTTTATTTAGTTTAGTGGGAAAATCTTGTTGAATTTTTCTTAGCAACCAAAAACCCAGAGGGTGCCTGTCATTTCTTTGTGGCTTTGAAAGCTAGCAAAACAGACACCTTTTGATCATTCAAAGATTAAATTTCCTAATTAGACAGATAAATAACAAGATATCATTTGTGATTCTTGAGTATCATACAACGAATAAATTTGTTTCGTTCAAATCTTGTGTTAAAACAAGGGCGGAAGTGTGTGAGTCACCCTTTGCAGTTGGGCGCATACTACCAGCTCTGGCCTCGTTTATCTATGGCAAAACGAAATGTTGATGGCACTTCCTACCCAAGGGATGCAATGAAACACTGACAGTCTTAATTTTGCTTATAGAATTTTCAACTGGCCAAGAAAGGGCTGGAGAAAGTGCTCGGACGTTCCGTGCAAGCTGGATGCAGGGGAGTCAGCAATGGCCGGCCCATGTCGCAGGTTGCAGAGACGAGGGTGGGGCGACAGGACGTTCGTGATAACCAGACAGCTGGGAGCCGTAGCGAACGTCCTGTGTTAGGGCAACGCGGTCGCCTCCTGGTCTCGCCACAAACTGGCTTGCGCTGTCGCTGAAAGCTGGTCGCAGACACGGTAGATAGCATGACTCTTATGAGCTAAGTAACTTAAAGTCTTGACTAGGCCTTGACTAGGCTAGTCTTAGGCCATCTTGTTAGTTTATATTCAACTATGTTTTATTAGGTTATTTTGGTTTATTCAGCTCATCTTTGTGTATATTATCAAATGTATGGTTTATGAATATTTTGATAAATGTTCAGGGTGTGCCTATAATCGGTTGATCTATGTCGCCTGTCCGTGGACACTAAGACGAGATAAAGAGCAAAAGCTGGAAACGAAATACTACCCTTCAGGCCGCCATAGATGTTGTATTGTATTGTATTGTATTTTTTTGTCCGTGACAAGTATATTATATAAGTGTGGTCAACGTCAGGTTAGCTACAATATAGGCATATAATATTGACAGGAGTAAAGTATAATAGAAATAACATTAATAATAATAATTGGTTTTGTTCCAAGAGATGAGCATATTTACAGATAACAGTTTTGTAAATTGTTAGAAGGGTAATATGAAGCAGAAGGGGTTGTTGAGAAGGAAGATACGCAGTTCAGAGTCGAATGAGCTGCGGGTTGAGGAGTCTTTAACGAGGGTATTTGGAATTGGGATGAATTGGAAGATGGCTGTGATGATGGATTTATTCTTCTGGAAGCTGTGTGGCAGTCTGCAAGGATGTTGTGGGTGTTCAGGAAGGAAAGAAGCCAGGAGAGCATGATTTTTTCAATGAGTTTGGACATTGTGGAGAGGAGGGAGATAGGCATATAGTTGTCAATGTTGTACTTTTTTCCCTTGTGGATTGGGATGATGAGAGCCTGTTTGAGTTAGGTGGGGAATATGCCGGAGGTAATAGAGCTATTAATGATGAGGGTGACGGGGTCGGTTAGGAGGTGTACGTTCCTGGCTATGAGAGAGCCGGAGAACTCGTCTAGTCCAGGGCAGTGTCTGTTTTGGAGGAAGCGGGCAGCAAGGGAGATCTCTCCAGGATTGGTAGGGAATAGGAATATTGACTTTGAGGGTGACTTGGCTAGGATTGGTGAAGGATTAGCGCCAGGGATAATAGGGGCGGCGGTGCTTTCTGCTTTGGCAAAGAATTTGTTAAATTACTCTGCCAAGAGGTGGGGGTCTGTTGATGTTTATGTTATTGACGAAGAATTCGGGCTATTCGGGGAGGCAAACAGGTTTGGAGCAGGAGTGGATGATGTTCCATGAGGCCTTTGTCTTGTTCTTAGACTTTGCTATGATGATGTCATTATGGTTCCTCTTGGTGGTCTTTAGGTCGGCTATGTGCTGTTTCAGTTTGTATTAGTATTTATTTCTGTCTCAGGACACATACATGGTATACGTATAAGACAAGTCATGAAAATAACTAATAACTAATAACTAATAATAATAATTTACTCAATTGATAATAATTAGAAATTAAATTAAAATGAGATAACCTTAACTAGGATGAGTAAAATAGTTGGTGTGAGTATCATAATATTGGTATATTGAGGATTGGGAACTTTATTAAGGCTGCTGGAGGCTCAGGGGGTGGAATTTGTCTGGAAATTGAGGTATTCGTCGAGGGAGTAAAATGGGTTTTGAAGGAGAAAGTTGCGAAGGCTGGAGTCAAAGGTTGTGCGTTTAGGCGAGTGGGCGATTTGGTAGGGAAGGTGGTTGTGTACTTTAGTGCATAGGTAGAGCGGACTGTGTTTATA
The DNA here is from genome assembly GCA_947568835.1 of Protonemura montana. Classification (NCBI taxonomy): domain Eukaryota; kingdom Metazoa; phylum Arthropoda; class Insecta; order Plecoptera; family Nemouridae; genus Protonemura; species Protonemura montana. Next base: position 11,726,811 of record OX387610.1, on the reverse strand, counting down.
TAGGGAGAGAGCATGGGGGATGGACCGGATTTCATTACGTTGCCTTGTCGCATGCGAGTGGACTGCGGAGTTATTATAGATAAGTAAACTTTAAATAAGAACATAATTAAAAAAATATGAACATATCTACCAATAGAGAATAATAATAATAATAATGGTAATAACAATATAATAATAGTTGCGACTTTGGCAAAATAAGGATAGAAAAAGAATAGAAAAAAATACCCATGCTAAGAGTATAGAATCTAAGATAAATTATTATAAATAAAATATTGAACAAATGATATTAAATATTTAAAAAAGAATATTTTAACAAAAAACTAGGAAATAGGAACAATAAAAATGATGATGTTGTCTTGATCTGGTCTGGTCTTCATCTGGTCGTCTTGATCTGGTCGATGTATGTAGCTGGTAGTCTCAGCTGGAACCGAGGCTACTGCAGCCGAATCTAAAACAACATAAAAGACAGCATCAAATCCACAGAAATGACTATTTGTGGAGAACCTTCCTTAACCTCTTCTGCCGGGCAGTTGGCTTTGCACCAGCTGGTTGCCTGTCTTTCATGGCGTGGTTGCCCTTCTTGCAAAAGTGATGAATAGTGACGCGGCAAAGTAGAGTGATCATCCGAGATAGGGTGTTTTCGCGGTGTACTTCACAGTCAAACCATCTGAAATCCACCTTTGAAAAGATCTGATGTTCGATCTGCTTCTTCAAGTTGGGAAGGTGTGGAGCCCTCTGCAGCTGCTTGTTGATGATCTGAGCAGCCAGCCCCACGGAAGTGACGAGCTGTGCAGAGACGTACGTGAGGAATGCGAGTTCGCTTCGCTCCCTGAACTCGGTGAAGGTGTGGTCACTCGTGTGCTCGTCTGGTGACACTGTTAGCAGTGACTTGCAGCGTTCACAAGAGAGATCAACGACCTTCCGAACGATGTAGCCGCCGACATAGGCCACAGTCGCTCGCTCGATTTCAGGGAGTTCTTGAACAGCATCTTGCCTCATCTCTTCCAGAATTCCAACGAAAACCTCCTCAGAAAAATCAAAGCTGCCAGGTTAAACTCCGAGTTCTCATTTTCGATCTCATCGCTGAGGTCTTCGGGTCCGAAACTCTGGCACGGCTGATTTTTAGGCTGATTTTCGCGAGTCTCATCCTCTTTGGGGACGGACTCGGCTATATTGGGCAGGAGAAAGGACTTCAAGTCAGACAGGAGAATGTTACTGTCCTCCAAGCAGTTCGAACCCCTTGCCTTCACCCTTGTCAAGTTGTTAATAATGCAGGTCTTAAGTGCAGAGACAAAATGGTAGCAGGACAGGTTGGTGTTGTCTTGTCCATTTTGCCGAATGACAAGGAAGAGGTTTTCGATGGCATCCTGGTTGAGGGAACGCATCCTCAGAAACAGCACGCCAAACTTGTCCCGAGGAATTGTCCCTACGTAGGTGGCTCCAGCGATGGTCGTGAGCCAACCACTCTGGAAGGGAGACCGCTGTACCCTGCCGGTCCTCTTGTCGGTGAACTCCCAGCCGTCGATGAGCTTGGACATCTTCGGCCAGAAGGTGACGTGAATTGACTTTGCTGTAAGAGCAACTCGGTGGTACTTCTTGCCGAAAGCCCTCACCTTTCCCTCGTTGAAGGAGTCAAAGAGTTGGTCTAAGTAGGTGAGGAAATCTGCTGTACTAAAGGCAGATATTGGAAGGTACTGCTGGTCTGGATCTGGTACCTCTTGGAAGCGTAATGAGTTGGGACCGATTCCTGCCAAAGATTCGATTGCCACTGCCACCGTTTGGCTCATCACCTGGGCCGCCAGCTTCACACGCATCTTCTGCTGTGAGTTTGGCTCGATGTGGGCCTGCGTCAGCTTCGGAGCTCGCATGTGAAGTATATTGTAGTATATTGTCGTCAAAGCCAGCCGATTTTTTTTTTCGACACTTTTTCTAAAATCTCATAAAATTCTTTGCGATGAAGCGGTGTAAGAAATATCACCCCATGGTTGTTTGTTGGCTGTTTAAGACTCCAGTCAGACATTTGTTTAATCCCTTCTGTACATGTGGAGTGAATGTTTTCAAAATCATTGCATGTGAGATGTGTAGTGTCATCTGCAAAAGTTGTAATTGTGCCTTTATCAATTGATGGGTTAGAATTTTAAGGGAATTCTAACAAGGGTTAGAATTTTGAGTGCGGGGAAGTGGGGTTTGCAGGATTTTTTTCTAGAGATACCTGTCATTATGTGGATGGCTTGCTTTTGGGTAATAAAGATATGCTTGGCCTGTGGAGATGTGCTCCAAAAGAGGATGCCATATGAGATATGGGAATGTAGGTGGGCATGGTAAACTAATTTTAGGTAAATTAGGGCTGACGACGCGTTTTAGTCGGCGGATGAGAAAGCACGCACTTTTGATTTTGGCCATTGTGTTGGATGTGTGAGTCCAGTCAAGGTTAGGAGTGATGTAGAGCCCTAGGAATTTGGTGGTTGGTGTACTGGGCACTATCTGGTGATTGACTCTGATAAGGGGAGAGGTCTGGGGTGGTCCATGTCCTGAATAGAAAAGGATGTGGGATGATTTGGAGGGTTGGATTGCTAGTTTGTTATTGAGACAGTAGTTTAGGATGATAATTGCTTGGTGGTTGGCTATTTGGGAGATAGTGTCAGGGGGGTTAGTCTTAGGGGTGGTGATTAGGTGGTTAGTGTCATCTAAAAATTGAAAGAGATGTCCTTTGGTGATCATACTCGGGAGGTCATTGACATGAGTAGGAAGAGGAGTCGGGAGAGGGTAGATCCTTGTGGCACGCCTTGCCTTAATTGAAGAGAGTTGAATTTAATGGGGGGTGGGGGGAGTTGGGGTAGGGGGGGTTAGATAGATAGATTTTTTTATTTTTTTTTTATTTTTTTTATCATGGTTTTGTATGTTTTGTGTTGGATGTGTGAGTCCAGTCAAGGTTAGGAGTGATGTAGAGCCCTAGGAATTTGGTGGTTGGTGTACTGGGCACTATCTGGTGATTGACTCTGATAAGGGGAGAGGTCTGGGGTGGTCCATGTCCTGAATAGAAAAGGATGTGGGATGATTTGGAGGGTTGGATTGCTAGTTTGTTATTGAGACAGTAGTTTAGGATGATAATTGCTTGGTGGTTGGCTATTTGGGAGATAGTGTCAGGGGGGTTAGTCTTAGGGGTGGTGATTAGGTGGTTAGTGTCATCTAAAAATTGAAAGAGATGTCCTTTGGTGATCATACTCAGGAGGTCATTGACATGAGTAGGAAGAGGAGTCGGGAGAGGGTAGATCCTTGTGGCACGCCTTGCCTTAATTGAAGAGAGTTGAATTTAATGGGGGGTGGGGGGAGTTGGGGTAGGGGGGGTTAGATAGATAGATTTTTTTATTTTTTTTTTATTTTTTTTATCATGGTTTAATGGATACATTTAAACATGTGTAAACCGAGTCATATTTGTTTAAAGATTACATTAAAAACTCTTCTATGGTGTAAAAGCAGTGCGTCATGAGGAAATTCTTAAGTGCCAAGTTAAATTTTTTGCTTGTGGTAACGTCTTCAGGCAGATGATTAAAACAACGTCTGGCTGACTGTAAAATGCCCCTGGAGGTGACGGCCAATCTGCAGTGCTCTTGGGCTATTTTCCCTTCACCTCTGGTGCCTAGCTGGTGGTGTTGCTGTCTAAACAGTCCAGAGTTCTCTTTTGCAAATTTGCAGACCGCCTGTAGGTAGAGGCATGGTAGCGGGAGAATTTGTAACTCCTTAAAGTGTTCTCTACAGGATTCTCTGGACTTTAGTTTTAGAATAAAGCGAATTATTCTTTTTTGAGTTTTGAACACACTGTGGCAATGAGCTGACGATCCCCAGAACAATAGCCCATATTGAAGAGCAGATTGGACACTTGCAAAATAAAATGATTTGCACGTTCTTAGGTCCACTTGCCTGGCCAGGGTCCTGATGGCAAAGTTAGCTTTTGCAAGCCGGTTTATAAGTAGGTCCGTATGAGGCTTCCAGGTCAATTTCTGGTCGAGGGTGATTCCCAGAAACTTGGCATTTTCGGTGATGGGCGCGTCGGTTGGGAGCACGTGGTTTCTGTGACCCAGGTCGAAGATTAGAACTTCTGTTTTAGTTTCATTAAGTTTTAGCTGGTTGGGTTGAAACCAGTTCTTAAAGTCTTGTATGGTAGAAGAAACTTCCCTGTTCAGTGAATTACTATCTATGCCCTTGATTGCAGCGCTGGAGTCGTCCGCATATTGTGTCACATGCCGATTTAGCTCGTTCCTACACATGTTAGGGGCCAGATCGTTGACAAGCACCGAGAATAGGAGCGGCCCGAGTATCGAGCCTTGCGGCACGCCGCACTTGAGGATTTCCCAACTGGATCTGTTTTGTTCGTCAAGTTTTACCTGTTGGGTTCTCCCTGTGAGGTAGGATTGAAACCATTTGGAGGCAGTGCCTGTGGCCCCATACCATTCGAGCTTCTTGATGAGGATTTCGTAGTTGACTGTGTCGAAAGCTTTTGACATATCGCACAGTACCAGTCCTACTTTCTTCTTATCTTCCAAGGATTTGGAGATGTGCAGCAACAGTTGCGTTATGGCCGTAGTTGTCGAATGCCCCGTTCGGAAACCGTGTTGACTGCATGAGAATCTTTGCGAGGTTTCTAGATGATCTGTCAGCTGTTTGAGCATAATCTTCTCCATGACTTTTGAGAGGGAGGGCAATAGCGATATCGGTCGATAGCTACCGCAGCATCGGGCATCGCCTTTCTTAAATATTGGGCGTACTATCGCCATCTTCATTTTGCTGGGTACGACCCCTGTGAGAAAGGAGTGGTTGATGATATGTGCCAGGGGAGTCGCTATAGCAGCTCTACATTTTTTGAGTAGGCACATGGGGATTCCATCCCACCCGGAGGATGATTTTGGTTGGAGCTCGTCTAGTGTCTTCATGATGTCTTCAGGCCGGATTTCTCGAAGAAGCATGGGCGGGGCAGCAGTAGGCCACGCGTGTTTCAGCTAGTCAATGCTTTCGTGAGTAGTGTTTGGGCCGCTACCCTGATCACCAGTTGATAGGAAATGGCAATTTAGCTCATTTGCAATTGCTGGTAGTTCTGTGATACTGGTTCCATCTTCTTTTAGCACTATACGGACCCCTTCCGTTTTCTTATTAGACCCAGTTATTCGCTTGATTACCTTCCAAGAGGCTGCCTGTCTGTTAGTCGCACTGTGGATGGTGCGTCTATTGTGGGAGCGCTGTGCTTCTTCAATTTCAGCCTCCAAAGTGACCTGTAGGTCCTTGAGTATTGCAGCGACAGGAGCGCCGGATTTGGCTTGATGGCTGAGATGTCTTTTGAGAGTGCACATTTCTCTTATTCGGGGGGTAACCCATCCTTTCTTTGTGCCTGCTCCACCGTGATGGAGTCTTCTTGGAAAGTGGTGCTCCGCAAGAGGGAGAAAGGTCTGTAAGAAAGCATTATATTTTTCATCAGTGGTGACTCGGTCCTGAATAGGAGTCCAGTCAGTTGCCCTCAGGTCGGAGACAAAGTGTTGTATGGCATCGTCTAAGAACACCCTCTTCATACAGCTAGCTCGCTTCTTGCCCTGGCGAGTGTTAACACTGGTTATGGGGACAGAGATTAGTTGGCCACAGTGGTCTGATAGACCAGGGTCAATATGTCCCATAAATATGACTTCACTCCAATTCGTCAATACTACGTCTAGAGCCGTGCTTGAGTTTGCTGTCACTCATGTGGGGCCGTAATCTAATATTTTGATTCCTGCGCTGCTAACAACATTTTCCAATTGCTTACGTGACGACGACTTGAGTAGATCTAGGTTCAAATCTCCCAGGATCACCATTCGTTTTCTGTTACTGCTCAGTCGTCCAGTGTAGTCGTCCAGTAGGTCGAGGAACTCGACCAGGTTGTCTGGGTTAGGTGGCCGGTAGACTACGATGATGGTGAACGGTGTCTGGGCATCGACGCTAGCTGCGCAGATCTCGATGACGCCTTCAACTGATTTTACTACATTTAATTTGCAATCCCCGGCTAACCTGTCATGGGCGTAGAGGGCGACCCCGCCCCCTCTCCTTTTTGACCGGGAGCTGTGGGTTATTAGTGAATAGTTTATTTATTTATTTATTTATTTATTTATTTATTTATTTGCTGCGGACAGGTACAATGTATCTGTATGAGCTATATAATATAGTTATGTGGTATATGGTAATATAGTAATATGGTAATATGGTATAATATGGTGATTATATTAATACTGTGGAGGTGAGGGACGTATGGGGGCAATAAGGTGATGAGCCGTAGGAGTTATTTGCTTTATTAGCACTAGATGCACAGACACAATGGAGATGTAGTTCGATGCAGTCGGCGGGATCGGAGAAGGCGCGTTGTCTTCTCGTCGACCGGGTCGTGACTGCTTCCTCGTGGTCGGCTCCACTGCCGACCACTTTTTCACCCCCACGCGCATCCCGCCGTGCCGCGCCACCAGCGCGTGGTTTGAGGAGTGGCGGGTACATCCCCCACAGGACCCCCTCCCCAGTGTCCCGTGTGCATCGCGGAACACGATACCATGGTCGCGAGACGTGCAGGAAAATGTACTCGACGGCCGGAGCGGGTGGTGACGATTGGAGCTGGTGTAGCGGCGTCGTCGCCCCGAGGAGGCAAGGGTGCCGAAGTGTTGTCGCCCCGCGGAGGCGGGGGTGCAACAGCGGTGTCGTTCACTGGAGGCGAGGGTGTAGCGGTGTCGTCGGGCAAAATGTAAGCTGGCTTCAGCCTGTCCACGGAAACGACGACCCTCTGCCCGCCGCGCATGATTGTGACACATTTGTCGTGGCGGGCAATGACCTCGAACGGTCCATCGTACGGTGGTTGCAGTGGTGTGCGCACCGCGTCATGGCGCACGAACACATGCGTGCATGTCGCCAGATCCTTGAACAGGAAAACCGCATGCTGACCGTGATGCGAGGGTTGCGCGGGGCGCAGCTTCTCCAGGTGTTGTCGCAGCTGGTCCACGTACGCCGAGGTAGCGTCTCGTGCCCCGGCTGAGGGCGCAAGGTACTCGCCGGGAAGACGAAGCGTAGCACCGTACACTAGTTCAGCTGATGTGGCTTTTAAGTCCTCCTTCCAGGCTGACCGTATTCCCAGTAACACCCAGGGAAGCACGTCCGTCCATTTGTCGTCCTCGTGGCACTTGATGGCCGCTTTCAGTTGCCGGTGGAGGCGCTCTACCATTCCATTGGCCTGAGGGTGATGGGCTGTAGTATGCAGATGTGTCGAGCCGGTCAGATGGCTGAGGGATCGGAAAAGGCCCGACTCGAATTGACGTCCTTGATCTGTGGTTATGCGAAGCGGCGTGCCAAAGCGGGCTATCCATCCCGTAACCAAGGCAGTCGCTACCGTGTCCGCGGTTATGTCGGGGATTGGGATGGCTTCTGGCCACCGTGTGAACCGGTCGACGCACGTGAGCAGGTATCTAGACCCGTTTGAGACCGGCAGTGGTCCCACTAGGTCTATGTGTATGTGCTCGAACCGGTTACTCGGTGCGGCAAACTGGTGGATCGGTGCCTTTGTGTGACGCGTCACCTTGGAACGTTGACACTGGAGGCATGTTCTCGCCCACTCCCTGCAGTCCTTGTTTATCGATGGCCAGACGTAGCGCTCCGCCACGAGCTTGCTGGTTGCCCGGACCCCGGGGTGAGACAGGCTGTGTAGGCTGTCGAACACCCTGCGTCGGAGCAATTCTGGCACGAATGGACGCTGCCGTGCCTGTGACGTGTCATATTGTAGACTGAGGTTGCTGCCATCCAACTGTCGGCTTCTCATCTGCAAGGACGTGTTGGAATGCAGAAAGTTGTTGAGCTCTGCGTCGTTCTGCTGTGCTCGTGCGATCTCTTCCTGACTTACTGGGGCTGCGACAGCCTCGACCCTGGAGAGGGCGTCGGCTACCGTGTTGTCCTTTCCCGGTATGTGCCGGATATCTGTCGTATACTGTCCAATTAGGTCCAGATGTCGAAACTGGCGCGGAGAGCACTTCTCTGGGCGCTGCTTGAAAGCGAACGTAAGAGGCTTGTGGTCCGTATACACAGTGAAAGCCCGTGCCTCCACCATGTGTCTGAAAAATAGGACCGCCTCGTATATCGCCAGCAACTCGCGATCATATGCTCCATAGTTTTTCTGCGCTGCGTTGAGTTTGCGCGAGAAAAAGGCGAGCGGTTGCCAGCCGAGACTTGTGTGCTGCTGGAGTGCTGCGCCAATGCTGGTGTCGGAGGCGTCTGCTACGACCGCGAGTTCAGCGTTGATGTCCGGGTGGGCCAAAAGCGTGGCGTGGGCAAGGCTGCGTTTGCATGCCTCAAATGCGGTCTCCAGCTGCGGCGTCCATGAGATCGGCGTCTTCCCGGAGCTCTCAGCGCCCGCAAGCAGGTCGTTGAGGGGGGCTTGGAGCTTGGCTGCTGCAGGCAAAAAACGTCGGTAAAAATTTAGCATTCCAAGGAATTGGCGCAGCTGTTTGATGTTGGCTGGTTTCGCGAAGGAAGCTATTGCTTCCACTTTTTCCTTGGGGGGTCGGGTCCCGGAAGCGTTGACCGTGTACCCCAGGAACGTGACCTCCGGTTCACCTAACACGCACTTAGCGGAGTTCACCAAGACACCGTACTCGGAGAGTCGAGTGAAAAGCCGTCGAAGGTGCTCCTCGTGCTCGGCACGGTCGGTTGAGGCGACCAGAATGTCGTCTATGTACGCGTAACAAAAATTGAGGCCCCGCAGCACCTCGTCCATGAATCTTTGGAACGTCTGAGCTGCGTTCCTCAACCCAAAGCTCATGTACGGAAACTCAAAAAGTCCGAACGGTGTGGTGATCGCCGTCTTCATGACATCCTCCGGTGCCACGGGGATTTGATTGTATGCTCGGACAAGGTCGATCGTTGAAAACACCGTCTTGTGGGCGAGTGCCTGAGCAAAATCCTGTATGTGGGGGACCGGATAGCGGTCCGGGATCGTGCGATCGTTGAGGGCCCGATAATCGCCGCACGGCCTCCACTGATCTTCTTTCTTTGGCACCAAATGTAGTGCTGCGGACCAACTACTGGCTGACCGTCGAGCGATGCCAGACTGTAGCATCATGTCGAACTCTCGCTTGGCAATCCGCAGACGGTCGGGGGCCAGGCGCCGTGGCTTGCACGCTGCCGGCTGGCCGGGCGTCGTGTGGATGTGGTGCACCGTGTGGTGTTTCACCTCGATCCGTGTCCCCGCGGGTCGAGTGATAGCGGGAAACTCGGCCAGAAGCGAATAGTACACCGACCTGCCGTAAACTGCTTTCACATGATCAGGTTCCTTCGATGATGCCCGGCCGGATATGGTGAGCGACGTAACCTCGTCGGTGAGCCTCTGTTGGCGAATGTTTACCACGAGGTTGTAAAAAGACAGAAAATCGACGCCAATGATCGGTTGCGATACGTCGGCGATGACAAACTGCCACTCGAATGGTCGGCGCAGACCGAGGTCAAGGACTAGGCGGAAGGTGCCGTATGTAGCAATTATTGTGCCATTGGCTGCGAAAAGTTGGTAGTCTGTTTTCTGGCGTGGGCCCCCTACTTTAGACCGAGGGAAAACGCAAAGGTCCGATCCGGTGTCGACCAAAAATTGTAGTCGGGATTTAACGTCCGTGACGTACAAGCGGCGTGCGGACGGGCAGAAGTCCGCCGATGCTACTGTCTGCCCGCGAAGTTTTTTGATGAGAAATTGCACGGCTTCCTGCACTGCTTGGCCCGTTCCCCGTAGGTACGGTGGTACCAACACAGCTCCTCGTTCCGGGCGTCGCGATCCGGGGACCTCCGGCGGCTCGTGGAGCGCGTGCGCGGCCTGTCGGCCGAGAGGGCCGCTAACTGGCGCGTCAAAGTGTCGAGCTGCGTCTGGACGTCGTTTGCTGGCGATGGGTCTACGCTCGCCACGTGTGGCGCAACTGTTGAGTTCTCGCTGATCCGGTCAGCGACCCCCGCCAAAACCTCCAGGTTCTGGTCCGCAGACGCCACCAGGATATCCTGCATGCGACCTGGCAGGCGACTTATCCACAGCGTCTGCATCAACTTGTCGGAGACCGCTCCTGCACCTAACTCGCGCAGGTGTCGCAGGAATTCCGATGGCGTCCGGTCACCGATCTCTTCACGCTGCAACAGGCGCTGGAGCTGCGCCTCTGGTGACGGCGATAACCGCGCTATTAACGCGTTCTTAATACAGTCATATTTGCCCTCGCTGGGCGGGGACAATATCACATCGCGCACGACCTTCGCCGCGGATTGTTCGAGGGCGCATACAACTGTGTGGAACTTCACTATGTCGCGCGAAATCGTCGCCGACGCGAAATGGCACTCTATCTGCGCGAACCACAACGCCGGATCGTCCTTCCAGAACGGTGGCATCTTCATACTCACACGCTCCACCACGGGGTCGGCCATCGCTATTGTTAATGCACACGCACCGCACACACCACGCAACACTTTTCGCTTAAAAAATATCACGTCGGGGTCACCACTGTGGAGGTGAGGGACGTATGGGGGCAATAAGGTGATGAGCCGTAGGAGTTATTTGCTTTATTAGCACTAGATGCACAGACACAATGGAGATGTAGTTCGATGCAGTCGGCGGGATCGGAGAAGGCGCGTTGTCTTCTCGTCGACCGGGTCGTGACTGCTTCCTCGTGGTCGGCTCCACTGCCGACCACTTTTTCACCCCCACGCGCATCCCGCCGTGCCGCGCCACCAGCGCGTGGTTTGAGGAGTGGCGGGTACATCCCCCACAATACTAATGAAATAGTTAAACATTAGACTATCAATTTAGACTAGAACTGTACAATAGTTCTTCGTAGAGATGGTAGCGATGGTAATGGTACTTATAGTAAAAGTAATAATAATAATAATATTAATACTAATATGGTAGTATTTAATTAGGCTTTAAATTAGGCTGTAAGTTTAGACTAGGTTTAGTTAGACTTCATTGTAGAGGGGCCAGGGGGACATGGTGTATTGGTGTAGCGAGATATTCCTCGAGGTTGTAGAAGGGGTTCTGGATGAGGAAGTTTCGTAGAGAGGAATCGAAGGCGCTGTGCTGGGAGGATTCTTTGATGTGAGTAGGGAGGTGGTTGTATATTTTTGTACATAAGTAGGGGGGACTATGTGTGAAGAGGGAGGTGAGGTGTGGGACGATGCGGATTTCTTTCCTACTTCTGGTTTCATGAGTGTGTATGGAGGAGTTCAGGGGGAAGAGAAGGGGATGAGTTCGGACTAGGGTGCTGGCTATTTGAATGAGGGTGCAGGTGAGGGTTAAGATTTTGTGGGTGATGAAATGGGGTTTGCATGTCTTTCGGCGGGAGATGCCGGCTATTATGCGAACTGCCTGTTTCTGGGCAATGAAGATTCTTTTGGCCTGTGGGGATGTTCCCCAGAATAGGATCCCATATGAGAGGTGGGAGTGGAGGTGGGCGTGATATACGAGTTTAAGGGTATTGAGGTTGGAAATTCGTTTAAGACGGCGCAGTAGGTAGCAGGTGCTTTTGATTTTGGATAGGGATTTTTGAATGTGGAGGGACCAGTCTAGGGTGGGTGTTATGTAAAGGCCAAGGAATTTGGTTGAGAGGGTCGTGGGGATTATGTGGTCATTTACTCTGATTAGGGGGGAGGAGTCAGGGGGGTTGGTTTTAGTCTGGAAATTGATGAGGGAGGATTTGGTTGGCTGTAGTGCTAGGTGGTTGTTTAGGCAATAGTTTGAGATTATTGAGGTTTGGGAGTTGGCAGTTTGCGATAGGGTTGTAACTGTCTGGGATTTGGGGATGGTGATTAGGTGGTTAGTGTCATCAGCAAACTGGAAGAGTGTGCCATGTGTAATAAGTTGGGGAAGGTCGTTTATGTATAGGAGGAAGAGCAGAGGGGAAAGGACCGAGCCTTGGGGGACTCCTTGTTTGGTTATGAGCGGGGTGGAGAGGACGGGGGGCTGGTCAGGGGATGGGGGGTTGATTTTGACTACTTGGGAGCGGTTTGAGAAGAAGGAGGCGACCCATTTGTTGGCCGTGCCACGGATGCCTATGTGGTGTAGTTTGTGGAGGAGTAGGCTGTGGTCGATGGTATCGAACGCTTTGCTAAGGTCATAGAAGAGGCCAATGACATGGTCGCCTTTGTCCAGGGCTGAGTAGAGGGTGGAGAGGAATTGGAAGATTGCGGTGGTGGTGGATTTATTTTTTTGGAAGCCATGTTGGCAGTTTGCTAGGATGTTATAGGTTTCGAGGAAGGATGATAAGCGAGATAGCATTACTTTTTCTAGGAGTTTGGATATGGAAGATAGTAGGGAGATCGGTCTGTAGTTGTTGATATCAGTTTTGCTACCTTTTTTGTGGATGGGGATGATTAGGGCCTGTTTAAGTTTGGTGGGGAAGACGCCAGTTGATAGGGAGCTGTTTATGATAAGGGTTAGGGGCTCGGCTAAAAGCTCGATATTCCTGGCTAGGAGTGCGCCTGAGAGTTCGTCGAGGCCGCTGGATAGTTTGCGTTTGAGGGTTTGAGCTAGGAAGGCGATTTCTGTGGGGTTGGAGGGGAATAGAAAAATGGATTTTGCAGTGTGGGTGTTGGGTATTTGTGCAGGAAGGGGGGTCGAAGGGGGGGTATTTGGTGCTGTTAGGCTACCAGATTTTACAAAAAATTTGTTGAATTCTTCAGCGAGGAGAGAAGGAGTTGTGATCTCGCTGTTGTTGATAATGAGGGTGGGATTTGTGTAAGGACGTATTGGTTTTGAATTGGAGTCGATTATGTACCATGCTGTTTTGGCTTTGTTTTTGGAGTTTGCCAGTTTTTGGTCGTTATGTGCTTTTTTTGCTGAGAGTGTATTTTTTAAGTGTTGGTGTTTTTTCTTGTTATACTCTGACTTGAGGGAGGGATTAGGATTGGGGAAGGTTTTGGCCCGGTTGCTTGTTTTACGAAGCTCGTCGCCGGCAGCTCGGAGCTCTGGGGTTATCCAGTCATTGGTTATGGGGCGTTTTGGTTTGATGAGGCGGAGGGGAAAAGCAGTGTTAAAGTGGTTTGTGAGGGTGATGATGAAGGAGTTGTAAAGTTCGTTGGTATTTAGGTTGGGGGTAAGGTCGTACCACATTTCATCCTGGAGGAGGGAAGTGAATTTGTGGTGGTTGGCTTCGTTGTAGCTGCGTTTTAGGGTCCTCGGGGGTTTGGGCGTGGGCGTGGAGTTTAGAAAGGTCATCTTGAGGGCAAGGTGGTCCGATAGGCAGCTTTCGAGTGTGCTGGCTACGAACGTGTTAGGGGCGTAGGTGGTAAAGATATTGTCGATAAGAGTGGCTGAGTGGGGGGTGATCCGAGTTGGAGAAAGTATTGTTTCGTGAAGGTTATGAGAGTGTAGGAGGTCGAGGAATTGGGTTTGTATGGAGGAAGGCTGGAGAAGGTTGATATTGAAATCACCACATAGGGTAAGGTTAGCTTCTGGGTGTTTTTTGGTAATGTGGATGATTAGGTTTTCTAGTAGGGTAAGGAAGGAGGTTGTACAGGCAGAGGGAGATCTATAAACTGCAATGATAATGTTTGGTTTAGTTTTTAGTTTAGGGTTGGTCCAGAGAATGCCAGTGCATTCCAGAATTTTGTCTCTGGTGTATGGGGTAAGGTTGAGGGGGCAAGTAGTGAAGTGCGGTTTGGCGAAGATAGCTACTCCACCATGGGTAGATAATGAGCGGTGATAGATACTGGCTTTGTCGTAAAGGGGTATATTGAAGAAGGAGTCTTTAGGGGAGAGCCAGTGTTCGGTGAGGCAGAGGAAGTCGGGGGAGTGTTGGTTGGTGAGAATTTCGATTTGTTCGATTTTGTTTCGTGCTGATTGGATGTTAAGGGATATTAAATGGGAGTGGGTATCTTTGGTCTTGGTGCTGGTGGGTGGGTTGTGTGCGTAGAGGGTGGGTAGTGGGTGAGCCGGTTGAAAGTTGAGTTGATTTTGCTGGTTAGGAAGCGGGTGGGCTAAGTTTTGGGCATTGTTGTCTTGGTTCGGTGAAAATGGTTAGGGATAGTTTGGTGGTTTGTTTTGGAGGTGCGCTGTGGTTGACATCTTTTTTCAGGGGGAGATGTTTTGTTTACGGAGCTGGTTAGGATAAGGGGTGTTGGTCCTGTGGTATTAGGATTTTGTTTGTTATTGGATGTCTCGTTGGGGCTCTTGGTAGTGTTCCCCGTATCACAGGGGGCGACATTGGGGCTCTTGGTAGTGTTCCCCGTATCACAGGGGGCGACGTTGGGGCTCTTGGTAGCGTTCCCCGTATCACAGGGAGCGACGTTGGGGCTCTTGGTAGCGTTCCCCGTATCACAGGGAGCGACGTTGGGGCTCTTGGTAGCGTTCCCCGTATCACAGGGGGCGACGTTGGGGCTCTTGGTAGCGTTCCCCGTATCACAGGGGGCGACGTTGGGGCTCTTGGTAGCGTTCCCCGTATCACAGGGGGCGACGTTGTGGCTCTTGGTAGCGTTCCCCGTATCACAGGGGGCGACGTTGGGGCTCTTGGTAGTGTTCCTCGTATCGCAGGGAGCGACGTTGGGGCTCTTGGTAGCGTTCCCCGTATCATAGGGGGCGACGTTGGGGCTCTTGGTAGTGTTCCCTGTATCACAGGGGGCGACGTTGGGGCTCTTGGTAGCGGTCGTTGTATCACAGGGGGCGACGTTGGGGCTCTTGGTAGCGTTCCCTGTATCACAGGGGGCGACGTTGGGGCTCTTGGTAGCGTTCCCTGTATCACAGGGGGCGACGTTGGGGCTCTTGGTAGCGTTCCCCGTATCACAGGGGGCGACGTTGGGGCTCTTGGTAGCGTTCCCCGTATCACAGGGGGCGACGTTGGGGCTCTTGGTAGTGTTCCCTGTATCACAGGGGGCGACGTTGGGGCTCTTGGTAATGTTCTCTGTATCGTTCCCGAAATGGTTCCTAGTGTTCCCTATTTTCTTTGGTTGGTGGGAGGGGCTAGTAGTTGTCCTTGGTAGCATTGTCATTGGTAGGCTGGTAGCGGTGTTCATCTGAGACAGCGTCTTGGTCGGCGTAGTTTCGGTGTTGATGGGGTTAATTTTTGGAGCGGTCGGGTTTGAGGATGTCTGGTGATCTCGCGTGTCGATCGTTTGTCGCGCTGGGAGGGAGTACACTGATATTTGTATGTCGGAGTTGGTGAATATTTCTGCAAGGATTTTTTCAATTGTGTCCCATTTGTGCCCATCCAGTCCGCATCCTATGCGAGGCATGGCGAGTTTGCTTATTCGATAATATATACAGAATTCCTTTGTAGCTATCAGTGCCGTTCTTATGGCTTCTAGTGTTGGTTTTTGGGAGTAATATTGTTTTGTGAGCATGTTTACTATTAGTCTATTATTTGAGTGGACGGTGGTAATTTGCCCTACTTGTTTATTTTGTTTGAGGCAATGGTCGATGCTGTCAGGGTTAAAGTGTCGATTTTTTAATGTTTTTGCCACTCCTTGTTTCATTTTGTGGCAGGTTGAAATGCAGTGGACGATAGGCGTGGATGGGGGGGCGCTAAGCAGGTTTGCTGTGATGTGGGAAATTTTCGCGGGTTGTTTCGAGTTTCGAGTTTCAGGTTTTCGAAGGTCACTGCTTTTGGGCTTTTTGTTTTTTGGCGCCATCTCGGGAGCACTGTCTGGTATTGTTTGTTCGGGTGGTGCTGTCATCTGGCGGGATTTTTTGCAACTCTGTGTCACTGTGCTGTATGATGGCCGACAAGATGGCCGACAAGTGATCTCTGTGTCCCGACCCGCTAGTCCTTTAACTTCAATCTCTTACTCTTTAGTTTAAAGATAGTGCCAATAAAGTGACAAGTTAGTGACAGTGAACACAACTCATCTTCTACTATTAACTTTCTTCATCAACACATCTCAACATTTCTTTAAAGTGATCCCCAAGTGCCGTTTTAACGGAGGTTTAAGGAATGGCTACCAGGAGTAGCATGTACCGACAAGTCTCCCAAGCGACCGGCCCTCCCAACTCTGTGCTCTCACCAACCGACAAGATTCGCGAGATGCTGCAAGATCTGGTCCTTATCAAACTGTGGTCACTGTGCTGTTGATGCAGATGGCAGTTTCCTGCCCCTTGCGGAACCAGGTTTCAGAGATGCACAGAAAGTCTACTCGTTGCTCGATCGAGTCGAGGAATATCTCTAGCTCTTCCACTTTCTTCTCTAGGCTACGTATATTCAGGTGAAGCAGTGTTGCGCTGGTGCCACTAACTGCTACGTTTGGGTTAGTTTTTGCGATCGAGGAAGAAAAAACCTCCTTACCAGTACTCCTTTGGCCAGATCTCTGGGTCTGTTAGCTCTGCAAGTAGATTAAAGTTGGCTGATACCTTGAAGGATGCTGCCCTAGCTGCTTCATTTGAAATACGCTCACATTCAAATGTCTCCCCTGCGAATTTTGAGGTTAGGTATTTTAGTACCTCCTCGGCCGTCGTTGCTTTATCAAGTCTGCTGACATGGAGATATGCCTTCCGTGGAGCTGCTCGAAGTGTGCCAGCTGTTTCTTTCTTGCCTGAACCCACCATGGCTGGGTCTTCCCTGCGTCTCCTCTTCGTAACACCTGCTTGGACAGCCGGTGCTCTGTCATTCTCGTCATTCACGGGTCTTACTTCCTTGCGGGGAGTAGGGTTTTTCTTCTTCAGAGCCGTCGAATATGCTTTTCCCTTGGCTTCTGTGTCATCAATGTCATCAAAGTCTTCTTTGTTGTCTTTGTTGTTCAGTGTTAGATTCGATGTCTCGTCTGTTGCCTGTGGTGACTTTTGGCTGACAGTTGCGCGAATCGTTTCGATCTGCTTATCCCTAAGGAGTGTGTTGATGGATAGATAGATAGATAATTTTATTGTCTTACAAAACCATTACATTGGAATGCTGGCATACAGACATATTGAAAGCTGTATCAGTTTCAATTAGTAAAATAAAAATAAATACAATCGTGCCCTTCAGAGCATTTTGTCTTAAAATCTAAAAGTCTAAGAATCTAAAAGATATTAAAAATAACACAAACATAACATTTGCAATGGCGTAAGTATCACAATCCATGAAGAAAAAACAAATAACCAAATGCAAGTATTAGAGGCTGCTGAAAAACTCATTTACACTATAACACGCCTTGTCAATTAACAACATTTGTAATCGATTTATAAAATCAGATATTGAAAATGTCTATGCCTAAATTTTCTGGTTAATTTAGGGATAGGGTTAAGTTTGTTTGCTTGTTTGTTTATTTTGTTGCCAACTGACAAAATACATTGTATTTGTGTGGGCCATAGGAACTAGAGATTTAGGAACTGTATCATAGTAACTTATAATATAATGTAATGACTATAAAATATAGTATTTGATAATAAGATAATAGTTTGAACTGATAATAGTTGAACTGATTGTGATCGAAACGATAGGAATGAGGAGATCCATTTGTTGGCTACGCCTCAGATTCCTAGGTTGAGTTTGGATAGGAGCAGTTGGTGGTCAATGGTGTCAAAGGCTTTACTGAGGTCATAAAATAGTCCAAGAGTCTGGTCGCCTAAGTCGAGTGATGAGTGTATGGTGGTGAGAAAGCCGAAGATTGCAGTCGTGGTCGATTTTTCTTTTTGGAATCCGTGTTGGCATTTAGCTATAATATTATAAGAGCAGAGGAAGGCCTGTAGTCATTTGAGCATTATTTTTTCTAGGATTTTGAAAATTGAGGAAAGGAGGGAGATTGGTCTGTAGTTATTTATATTAGTTTTGTTGCCTTTTTTATATATGGTGATAACTAGGGCATGCTTCAATTTAAGAGGGAATATGCCAGTTGAGAAGGAGCTGTTGGTGATGGTGGTGAGGGGGTCGTCTAGGTATTCTATTTTTCGAGCAAAGAGGGACCCTAGGAGTTCATCCTATCCACTGGAGTGTTTATTTTGCAGTGAGTGTGCTGCTGCATATATTTCACTGGTGTTAGTGGGGAAAAGAAAGAAGGATTTAGTGGAAGGGGGGTTTTGTGTGGGTAGCAAACTAGGGGTGGGTAGATTAGGGGAGATTGGTTGTGCTATGGTTCCTGCTCTGATGAAAAAGAAGTTGAGAGTTTCTGCTACTTGAGTTGGGTTTGTGATGAAGGTGTTGTTGATAGTTAGCTTAATAGAGTTTGGGGATCTTTCAGGAGTAGTTGCATTGTTAATTATTGCCCAGTTGGCTTTGGGCTTGTTTTTAGAGGTAGAGATGACATGATCGTTACGAGTTTTCTTTGCTTATCACGTACCTTTTTTATATATCCTTTTTGAAGAGTTATGATGGGCTTTTAGGGTGGGGTGGTGAGGATTTGATTTGATTTGAGGAAGGTTGCTTGGTTTTTTAGTATGCTTCCTATTAGTTTTAATTCTGGAATTATCCCTTTGTTTCTTTTTTGAGTTGTTATTTTGGTTTTGGTAAGTGGGAACGCGTTTTGGAAGTTGGTAGTGATTGTTTCATCGAAGCAATCGTATTTAGTAATGGTGTTTGTTGCCCTTTTTTAGGTTTGTCCATTTCTCAGATTTTAGAGACTGGGAGAATTTCTCGTGGTCCGTGGAGGAGAGGAATCTATGGAAAATACTAGCTTTGATATAGTGGGGGATGTTGAACGTGCGGTGGGTGGGAGCCAATGCTCTGTGAGGCAGAGGAAGTCGGAAGAGTGTTTATTGGTGAGGAGCTTTATCCGTTCAATTTTGTTTCTGGCTGATTGAATATTTAGGGATTTGATTGCTATGGGTCGTGGTTTTTTTTTGTCGATTGGGTAGTGGGTGGTCTAGGTGTTGGGCCAGATATTTCAGGAAATTGTCAGGTGGTTTGTTTTGGAGGAGCGGTGTGGTTGGATCTTAGATTGTGAGGTACCACGTCGAAAGCTTTAGAGAAGTCGAGAAAGATGCTATCGACTTGACCTCCCTTGTCGATTTGCTCGCTCAGCTCCGTGTGAAACTGACTAGCGACGATTCGCACAAATATCCTTTTCGGAAGCCATGCTGACTGTTGGTGAGCAGATCCAAATTGTTCCATGTGTTGTGAATGTAGTTTGTTATGAGCCGCTCCATTATCTTGCATACAATGGAGGTGTTGCTGATTGGACGGTAGTTGAGGGGTCTTTTTCTGTCACCGTTTTTGAAGATGGGGTGGATTATCGCTGTACTCCAGTCATTGGGGAGGTTACCGGTGTTGATGGAAATCGAGAACAGGGTGCGAAGGTAAGGGATTACAGCCAACTGAGCAATCTTCAAGATTTGAGATTGTATTCCATCAGGTCCTGCTGCAGTGTTGAATTTGAGGTTTGCAATTATATCACAAATAGATCTAATTTTATAAAACTATATTATATAGTTCGATACAATAAACTCTGTAACCGATAAGCATGCAATATAGGCATTGTATTGCTTTACTGTGCTGCGGACAAGTACATGGTATTTGTATGAGCACAGTTTTGATTAAATATGAGGAATTAACATGTTTGTTAATTATAATTTATAATTAATGTTTGAGTAAAAGATAAATTTGGTTAATTTTATTTATTTAGAGCTTTATTGTCCCTTTGATCTTTACAGATATAAGACAGTTCATAAGAGTAAAATATAAAAAATAACATATGAACATATAAACATATAAACATACAAACTTTTTTTTTTTATTTATTTATTTATTTACATCTGTCAGAGTACATTATATCATAATGGGTAACGTTGTCGCAAATTAAAATTGAGTATCAGTCCATAAACTCGTCGAGATTATAAAACACATTTGTAAGAAGGAAATCGTTCACCGCTCTCTTAAACTTGTTCCGAGAGTCGCAGGAAGTGATCGAAGGTGGGAGTCTATCAAAAACTTCCGTACATCGGTTCAGGGGAAGTTGGTCCGAGGACTTGAGACGGTGGGCAGTTTGGTTTATTTTTTTAGAGCCTCTTGTATTATGCTCATGGATTGTGCCTCGAGTTTCAAACAAGCTCTGGTTGTCCCAGACAAAAAGAGCCACTGCCAGGATGTATAGGCCACTTAATTTTAAAATTTTCAGCTGTCTAGGAACAACTTATGAATTCAATAAGTCACTTATCATAACATATTGTTATGTTGGTTACTATGTACTTTATTCAGTCAGACTCACAGAAGTACCTCGGTACAGCCGGGTATTACAAGTGCCATCATTGTGGCCTGGGACGGCCTTTATATATTTGGTAAGACGAAGGGGTTCAGAGCCGGTAGATGATGGTGTAGGTGAAAACGGTTTTGCTCTGTTGATTAGGTTTTTTGGTCCTAAAATGGACCGCGTCGGTGGTCGACGTTTCACCAGCGTTGGCGCTGGCATTATCAAGACTGTGATGTGCAGCTAGTGTTCTCTGCTTTTTGTGTCTGACGGCAGCCGGTAATCGGGCCAACCAGAGCCCAGGTCGACCGGGATTGGTCGAGCCTGGTTGAGTAGCCAGCAGCAGATGTTCGCTGCTTTGGTTTTTGGCGGCAGACGGCAAGCGGGCCAATCAGAGCCCAGGACGACCGGGATTGGTCGAATCGGGTTGCGTAGCCGGGTTACCGTTCTGTTTCCGTTCATATTTGTATTTGTATTTATTATCCCGTTGACTGGTACATTGTACAAAGTATGGGTATCGTCAAATTAGGTGCTAAGATTAGAATACTGCTATAAGATCCTACAATACATGATGAGTGATAAATGATATACCTAATTGGTCCAGCCTGGACGACCTTACAGCTAATAGTTATTGACAATTAGTCAGTTATCATTAAATTCTACAGTTGAATAGAAAAATTTGTCAATCAGATATTTTTTTAAAATCATATTTAAATTCGCTATCACATTTTGATAGTAGTGTCTTAAGTAATTGATTGTGTAGTCTTCGGCCTTCGAGCAGGTGACCTTTTTTAAAATAAGCCTTTGGCAGTGCGATCAAATGATATCCTAGAGGGTAGAGGCCCAACTATTGGCACGATCTCTGCGTGAAAGCTTTACCTCCCGAGGAACGTGCCGATAGAATGTGCGGGAATGTCCTCCAAGAACCCTCAAAAGCAAGGCGGGATGAATTCAAGCAGACTTTTGTCAGCCGAATATATGCCCAGCGGTCGCATCGCCAGCGACCGAGCTGTGACGTCGTCGGGAGCGGGAGTAATTCCAGTCTCTTGGCAGTGCATGCAAAGCACCGAGGTCGCGACAATAACACAACGATAGCGACTGGTGGTTACCCTCTAGCTAAGCGTGCGGTTGGTGATTTCCGTGGGTGGATTTATAACCCTGCGGCGTGGAGCAATAATACTGTGAGCAGCATTGCTTTTCGGGAGGAAGGATTCGGTCGGAATATTTAAGCAAAAACATAAGTCTTGTTGCTTGATTTACTTGAAAACATTGTTTTCCGAGGAAACATCTTTTATGATTGCCATTCCGGCTGCGTTCCAATGGATGCCGTCGAAAGGGCGATTCGTGCCACGGCCCATGAATCTGAATGTAAAAACAGAAAAAAGACAAGTTAATAAATCTAGATAATTATACTGCGAAGTTGTGCGGGACGTTGCTTAGGATCGGTGGGTAGGCACTCTTCAAAAAGTTCCCGATTCGACCCCTCAATTCCGCAAAAGCGATGGAATATATCTATGATGGACACATTCGAATCTGTAAATTTAAAAATTTAATTAATTAATTAATTTAATGCTGCGTACAATTACATAGTATTTGTGTGAGCCTAAATGCTAATAAACATTTCCCGTAAAGATGATTGCAATTATGACTGATGGATGGGTATGATATACCTGCACACGACCTGTACTGTTCGGGAGAGAGGTTGGAGGGATGAAAGTTAGTACAGCAACTTCATTCGTATTTGTATTTGTATTTATTATTGTCCCGTTGACTGGTACATTGTACATAGTATGGGTATCGTCAAGTTATGATTATGCTATGATTATGCGTATGGTTAGAATAATTTTACATGATCATATGATACATGTAGATGAGTGGTGAAGGATAAATGATGTTTAAATAATAATAATAATGATGGTATGGTTTTGGTGAATGATGCAGATATGATACAGATATGATACAGTTATGATACAGTTATGATACAGTTATGATACAGATATGATACAGGGTTAGATGTTGGGAGGCTGGGTCTATGGTCTAGGTACAGTTAGAGTTTGGTGGTGGGATGGAGGCTAATGGGAGGTGTCATGATTGAGGTATTCTGAGAGGGTATAGAAGGGGTGTTGGATTAGGAAGGACTGAAGCTGGCTTTCAAACGATGTGAGTAGTGATGGGTAAATTCCGGGAATTTATTTTTTTGGGAATAATCCCGGAAATATTCCTGGGAATTTTGGGAATTTTGCGGGAATATTCACTAAGCAATGAAATAACACAGTTTCTTTTATTTTGGCACAGTTTAATAACAAGTAATGATATTATTGTAGAAACTAAATCACGGCCAGTATATAGCACGATATAGGAGAGGCTAGTCCTCGTCAGTAGAGTCGACCTGTGGCTGAGCGTCGTCATCAGGGATGGACTCGTTGACGCTGTCACAGTCGTTGTCTGAATCGGAGAGACATATCGATAGGACAACAGAGTCCGGCGAGTCGCACCTGTCTTCTACATCAGAATCTTCTCGAACTGTTTGTTCGGAACCCAGATTCTGCTGTTCTGTTGCTTTCTTTTTGGGAGTGGCCGCGCTACGCAGTAGCTTCCAATTGTGAGCAACATAGGTGATTTTTCCAGCTCTTTTAGTTGTGAGCCGATTCCGCCGTTTGGTGTGGATTTGGCTGAACGTACTAAAGGAGCGTTCAGTTGCTGCGGAAGTTATGGGAGAAGATAGTATGCGCACTGCAACTTTTGAAAGTGCCGTCCCCTCGCAAAGTCCTTTCCACCAGGTGATTGGAGGTATTTTTTTGACGCATTCCCAAAGGAATGCTTTCGCCCACATCGCCTCCCTTGTTCGATAATGTTCGGGGTTAGAGTCCCTGTTTGGGCATCAATTTTTGAGACGGTTTCAGTGTTCATAATAATAAAACACTGAAGTAGGTATTTTTCTGCGTGCTAGAAAACTGCTTAAATACAGGAAAACTGCATCAAACTTTCAATCGAACTCAAATCAATCAAACTCGGCGACAAACAAAGATTCTCCCTCAGATTCACACCTCTCGACATTGACATCTGACATCTGTCTTGTTTTGACAGTTGACAGAACAGCACAAACGGCCACTTTGACGTTTTCATTTTTACTCAATTGCGCAAGCGCTCAGACGGGTTGCAGTCGCGAAGGTTCAAAAAGATAAACATTTTTCAAGTCTGTCAAAGCGAAGCGACACGGTCGCTAAGCGATTGAATTTCCCACGGGAATATTCCCGTCCACCCATCACTAGATGTGAGGGAGGTTGAACTGACGATTGATTCGCCTTGCTTATCAACCTCTCGACAGCATGGATTTGTGGAGGAATCCTCAATATCAATAATATCAAACACAAAATTTTTGAACTCCATTATCTGTTGAATCAATCGACTTACTGGTCTTCTGCTTCCTAATGAAATGATTTACTTTCATCAGTATTGCCCTTGAATTTTCGTCATCAAATATTTTCGAGCTTGGAGGAATCGTCAAAACAAAAAGATGGCCATCCGCGCGGTTGCTCGACAGAATCTGCTGTTTAATTGCGGACTTGGTCTTCCGTCTCTGAGGGGAAAATGCACTTAACTCGACCCTTCTTAGCTGACAACAAGTAGCACCAACCGTCTTCCTTTCAATAAAGATAGGACGCAATCCAATCAATGGCGGCGTCAGTGGCTCCATATTTAATTATCTTCTCCAATAACAGTGTATGGTCCATTGTGTCAAAAGCCTCATTCAGATTGCACATAATTGGAGCGACCAGCTTCTTCCTCTCCATTGCTTGACCAACTTTGTTTAGTAACTTGAACATCGCTGTGGAAGTGGAGTGGTTCTTGCGGAAGCTATGCTGATGGTTGGATAAAATGTTATTTGCCTTTAAGAAGCGTTGTATACTGATGAGTGCTAACTTTTCATGAACCTTCGAAAAGGACGAAAGAAGAGAAACTGGCCGGTAGTTTTTACACTCTGATCTAACTCCTTTCTCGAAAAGAGGCTGCACCACCGCGTACTTCATGCGGTACGGAAATACTCCACTTTTAAATGACGAGCTTATGATATGCGTAAGAGGTTCAGCAATCCAGTTGGCGCACTTTTTCAGCAAATACATCGGAACGTTATCCCAACCAGCTGACATCTTGGGCTTCAACTTAATCAGTGCTGAACAAATATCCCTTGCCGATACCGTTGGGATGCTCCGTTGAACACTCCGTTGAATACTCGCGTTGGTAGCTTGCTGAGGCATTCAGTTTTGGTATCGAGGCTGTAGTCAATAATGGTGCCAGGAATAGAAATTTCGTACTTATTAAACGCTGTGGCGACTTCCTGCCGCTCTGAAATGATTGCTCCATCAGACTGGAGTGAGATAATGTTCGCCTCAATCACGCTCTTCCTCGTTCGATAGTACATTGCTCTCAGGTTGTTACACAAATGGACAAAATCAAACTCGTTCACATACTAATATTGATTTATTTTATTTATTTATTAATTAATAGCTTTGGTATTACAATGATTACCTGAGGCTAATAGAATTATAATAGTGTTCGTAGAATTTACAATATTATTACATAGAATTTTGGCGTAAGAATTTACAGTAATATTTCACATTTTTTTTGGAAAAGTAGTCATATCGTGGGGCAGCGCTTTCCATAGTCTAATTGATTGAGCCAAGAAGGCTTGATGGCCCATGTCGCTATTGTACCTAGGGAGGTACATTTTCAGAGGGTGGTCATTTTTACAAATTAATGCGGGGTTGGAGTTTCTAATATTGGCCAACAACAAAACAACATTTTTCCATCCCTAGGGACCACATCTGTATTGTATTACAATTGCTCTACGCATGCTTACCCCCTTCTAAATGGCATCACAGGTCATGGTGTGCGATTCGACGATTGGTGATAAGGTGTCAGAAGCCATAGAGAAATCGTAGTACATTCTCCAATCGCGGCTTTGCCCTCATCTCGTGGTTTGACTATACTGCTGACTAGATCAGTAATAGCTGTTGTTGTCGATTTGTCTTTAACAAAGCCATGTCGGCAGTCATGTCAGATTGCTTTTTCAATGTAATAACTTTCGATTCCAATGCAGGTGGTTGATACAGGCTTTCAGTTGTGGCCTATTGCTTGCACTGTCCTGCACAAACTGTGTCCAGTATGAAATTAGAAACCTAAATGTCAACGTTGCACGTTTGGGATAACGATTTGTATTTGTATTTATTTATTTATTTAACCAGATTGATCTTTACAGATATTGGTATGTCATAATTATAAAAAATAAAAATCATTAAATCTAAAAATATATAAATTCATTAACACTATAAAAACAATGTAATAAAATTGCAAATTGCAGGGCTTGTTCGAGTGGATTGCAATTGCAATGTGTATGACGCTTGGAATTGCGCCCTGGGGGCTCCATTCTCCTGCGAAGAGTACGGAAGTCGACGTGAACTAGGAGAGAACGTCGAGCTTTGAACTTTTAGACAAATAGGAGATTGCACCTTATCTGTGCATAGCATGGCATACCTTCTGAAAGTCAAAAGGTGGTATTAAGAAGTTGATGCAGAATGAAAATCTTCATCTCGTAGTCTAGGCTAGGTTTGTTGCTGAGCGTTGTTGACCATGTTCCTGTCGTCCTGCCGCGTATGTAGCCTACAAACACTGCATTCCCATCACGACTCGCTTAATTTTTGTGTGACCGACAATAGCATCGGGACTCTTGCCTCGGCGTAGTTTGGCCTACACAGCAGCCGCCACCTCCTCTATCAGAGCCTTTTTTTTTTTTTTTTTTTTTTTTTTTTTCACTGTCAGTAGTGTGGGACTTATTGGCTGCCAATAATACCCACTAAACTCCATCTTCCAACCCGCCTCTCGAAGCGTCGCGAGGCTTATTTCAAAGGCGGGGTGGTCTTTCTTCCGGCGACCTATCAAGGGAAGCTCGTTTCCCTGATTTGAGCCAGTCTGCAGCTCTCCTCAGGGTCCTTGTCGGGCACTGCAGGATCTTTCTCTGGGAGGGCTTGATCTTTCTTGCCCTCCCTGTTCTTCCTTGTCCAGGTGTTTTTGGATAGATTTGCTAGCTCTTTTCCTCCTTCTGTCTCTTCATGCTCCACCCCTTCGTTCTTCTTAGGGGCTTGCATTTTCAATCTCGCTCCTGTTCTCCTTTGTGAGGATTTGTCTCACCATCTCGTTCAGAGTCTTCCACCCAGTGTCGGATTTAATCATTAGGGTGACCACTGTTTCTGGTGTCAAGACCCGATCTACTGTCCTCTCGGCTTCCCTCCGGGGTTCATCCCATCAGAGGCAATTGAGCACCGCATGGCTGGGGCCATCCGCTTCACCGCAGTAGTTAGAAAAGTTATTGTCTGCTTTCCCTATCCGAGCTAGGTAGGATCCGAAGTTGCCATGGCCGGTCAGGAACTGGGTAAGGAAATAACCCGGTCTCCCCGGCCCTCCTTCCCAGCCATGACTTAATGTTTTGGATCAACTTCCTTGTCCACTGTCCTGTTTCTGTTGTCTCGTCCCATATTCTCTGCCGGCGGTCTAAGATCTCGTCCTCAAGGCCAGATATTCCTCGAGCTCCCTCCCGGTACACCCTACAGCGACTCTCAATCATGAGTCTCGCTCGTGAGCTTCCTCATGGCCCGAGTGGCCTTCCCGGCAGCCTGCTCTACGTGTGGCGACATGGATAAATTCCTGTTGAGGATTACTCTCAGCTTTTTTTTCTTGATCTCCTCCTTGGTCTCAGTTGTCTCACAATGTTGGTAATGTGTGAGCTTATCCCTATCCTGACTAGGGCTACCATGACACCGGGCCATGGTGCGGAGTTGAAAGCATTCTGCACGTCGAAGGCGATCAAAGCACCTACAGGTTTGTCCTGGTAAGACACGCACTTTGCCTCTTCTTACGTGGCCAGATGGATTTACGGAAGTCACACAGGCCCCCCCCCCCCCCTCATCCAGGTCATGCTCAAGCCTACTGAGAACTAGTCTCTCGTAGACTTTTCCCATGACGTCGAGGAGGCAGATCGGCCTTTATGACTGGGCGTCGGTGTCTTTCTTCTTTGGCTTAGGGATAAGCACTAGGGAGGCTTTTTTTCGCTCTACGGGAAAGACTCCTCTGAGGAGACCATTCATCAGAGCGCTTGCCGCCGTTGTCTGCACCCGCAGGAACATCCTGACTACAACCGGGGGGGGGGATCACGTCAGGCCCAGGGGCCTTCCCGATCTTGATCCGGTTTAGGATCTTTTGGATTTTCTCGACGCACTTCTTCGGGTGTCCCATTGACTCGTCTGATTCAGATTCCAAAAAATATTGATTAATTCCGATTCGGGTCCCTGGTCATCTCTGCTTCCACCGCGGCCAGGGCTCCGTTGCCCATCTTCCACGATTTCCTGCCCTGTTCGCTTTTCCAGTGGTCTGCGTGATCCTTTCTGGCCCTCTGATGGTTCCAGGCTGAACGCGATGTAGTGGTGGTCGCTGAGATTCTCGATGTCGGTGTAAACCTCCCATCCGCTCAGCCTGCCAGCTATGCTCTGTGTGACTAGCGTGATGTCAATTACGGAGAAACTGCCTCCCCTTTCAAAGGTCGCTATTTCGCCCTTGTTTGCTACTGACGTTCTGCTGCCCACCAGCCACTCGGCGACCAAAGTCTCCCTGTTCTCTGTCCGAGACCCTCGTAGGGGAGACTTGGCATTCAGGTCCCCAGTCACAATGACTAGCTTCCTGGTGCCTCGGACTGTCTTTTACGTCGTGTAGGAGGGATCTCAGATGTTCGATTTCCCTATTTGGCGAGAAGTAAGCACCAATGGTCAGGGACTTAATTCGGCATGATCCAAACATGGCCATTCCCTTTCCCTGCTTGAGTGGGGTGGATACGTCCGCCGAATGGCCTTATCGCAACTGTATGGTCGGTGTCTAAAGACCATCCATTCTTGCAATACCCGATGTTTGGCTCGCAGATGACGGCCACGACTATGTCCCAGTGATCTGCCGTAGCCATCAGCAGGTCCATAGCGCCTTAGCATCTGTTAGCGTTTGTCTTCAAGAATTTCAGTGCGGGTGTATGTATGCTGGAGGTGGAGAGCGGCCTTTCTCCTTGTATTTATTTGTATTTATTATTGTCCCGTTGACTGGTACATTGTACATAGTATGGGTATCGTCAAGTTATGATTATGCTATGATTATGCGTATGGTTAGAATAATTTTACATGATCATATGATACATGTAGATGAGTGGTGAAGGATAAATGATGTTTAAATAATAATAATAATAATGATGGTATGGTTTTGGTGAATGATGCCGATATGATACAGTTATGATACAGATATGATACAGTTATGATACAGATGTGATACAGGGTTAGATGTTGGGAGGCTGGGTCTATGGTCTAGGCACAGTTAGAGTTTGGTGGTGGGATGGAGGCTAATGGGAGGTGTCATGATTGAGGTATTCTGAGAGGGTATAGAAGGGGTGTTGGATTAGGAAGGACTTAAGCTGGCTTTCAAACGATGTGAGGGAGGTTGAACTGACGATTGAGGCTGGGAGTTTGTTGTAGATTATTGTGCAGATATAGTGGGGGCTATTTGTGAAGGAGTGGGCGTGAGTCGGTAGTCTTATGTTGTTTCTGTTTCTGGTGGTGTGGTGATGGACAGAGGAGTTGGGGGGAATTGATCAGGGTGGGTGCGGACATAAGTGGAAGCAATCTGTATGAGTGTGCAGGGGAGTGTGAGGATGGATAGTTTTGTGAAGTGGGGTTTGGCGGATTGGCGGCGGGAGACTCCTGCTAGGATGCAGATGGCTTGTTTTTGCAGGATAAGGATGCGTTTGGAGGAGGATGAGTTGCCCCAGAAGAGCAGGCCGTAGGATAGGTGGGAGTGTAAGTGGGCATGGTAGACTAGGAGGAGGGAATTGGGATTGACGATGGGCTTTAGGCATCTGAGAAGATAGCAGGAACTTTGAATTTTGGTGAAAGTATGCTGGATGTGGGTGGACCAGTCCAGTGTGGGGGTGATGTAGATGCCTAGGAATTTAGTGGCCGGGGTACTGGGAATCGTGTGATGATTGATTTTTATTAGGGGGAAATGGTAGGGGGATTGGATTTGAGATGGAAGTGGATGAAGGCTGTTTTGGAGGGTTGTAGGGCTAGTTTTTTATTGGAACAGTAAGAGGCCATGGCATTGGTTTGCTGATTGGCGGAGGATATGAGGGCGGTGATGGGCTGGGTTTTTGTGGAGGTGAGGAGATGGTTGGTGTCGTCGGCGTATTGGTACAGGTTGCCGAGAGTGATGAGATTGGGTAGGTCGTTGATGTAAAGGAGAAAAAGGAGTGGGGCAAGCACCGAGCCTTGTGGCACACCGCAGTGTATTATTTTGGCGGAGGATAGGGATGGGGTGAGGGGAGAGGAAGTGGTGGGAGGAAGGGATACCCGTTGGGAGCGGTTTGACAGGAAACAGGAGATTCAGTCTTTAGCCGTGTCCTGGATACCATATTGGTTTAGTTTGTGGAGAAGGAGTTTATGGTCGATGGTATCGAAGGCCTTTGAAAGGTCATAAAAAATGCCAAGAGAGTTGTTGCCTTTGTCTAGTTGGGTGTTTTGTGTGGTAAGGAATTGGAAAATCGCAGAGGTTGTGGATCGGTTTTTCCTGAAACCTTGTTGGCTCTCGGTGAGCAGGGAGTGGTCGGTTAGGTGGGAGTTGATGCGGGTCAGGATAATTTTTTCAAAAAGTTTCGAGAAAGAGGAGAGGAGTGAGATAGGGCAGTAATTATTGACATCTGTTTTCTTGCCTTTTTTGTGGATGGGGATAATGGTGGATTCTTTCCTCGTCAAAAGCCCTACGGCGCTTGATGTTCTGCTGCCTTCAAACTCTTGAGTGCCACCCTGAAGGCCCTGCATCGACCGGAGCCAATGACATGGTCCTCTTTGAGTAGGATGCAGGAGGTTGTTGTCTCCTTGAAGTCCTTGCTAAAGTGGCCTTCTTTTCTGCATCTCCGGCACAGCTTAGACCTGTTCGGACCCTTGCATGTGCTGCAGTGTGGTCGTACCCCCAGGATTTCAGGCACCCCCTATCTCTAGCCTTCTCTCAACCTGGCAGTAGGCCGGTCCTACTTTCACTGCCCGATCTTTGCCAGCTGGTCAGCTTTTGGTCTTGCAAGCGCCTTTCAATCTCGGCTCAAGCTATATCTAATAGAGAAGTGCTTTTATGATATTAAAGAATTTTTTCTCTGCTAATAAACATGTATAATGTATTTAGTGTAGCACTAAGGAATTTTTTAGTTTTAATACTTGCCGCTACCTGGTGATTTCTTGCAGATTGTTATGATCAGCTCATTTGTTTTATATATATTTTTTTTATCTGTACGACAGAGATTGTAAATCCATGATGTAAAGTTTATAAAGTTAAGGACGATTGCCACATTCCTATGTAATAAACGCAATAAAAAACCATTATTATTACCGAGACCGCCTGTGTGTTTTGGCGGTTCGTTTAAAATGGGCCAACTGGTGGTCAGGTCAGCTCCCACTGCCTGGTCGACCGCCTGCAGGAATCCCGCCATGGTGGCCAGGCCGTCCAAGCCCATCAGGTGAACCACCTCGCATCTCACCCGGGCCCCGACCTGACTCGCCTTTAAACTTTTGGCTTCCAAGAGTTTGAGCACCCTGTCCTTTGCAGTCTCGTCTTTACCTATGACTAAGAGGAGCTTGTCCTCCTTTGTACTGCGCAGTGACTGGATGCTTTCACAACCTGGCCTACCGCCCACTGCTTCTCGGACTCCCTTCAGGACGTCCTTGAAGGTGAGATTTCCGACCTCCACCGAGAGGGCCAGTGTCTTTCTCTCTTTTACCGCTTTTAGAGCTGCGGTCCTTTCCTGCGGTCTCATTGCATCCGTGGTGAAAATCGTGACTTAAGCATCCACCCCCCGGAAGACTGCCTGGAAGCTCCTCTCTCGTGAGAGGAGGGGGGATTCTCCGCTCTTGGCGGTAGCCTCCTGGGGTATTAAATTTTGTTTATTGTTTGAGTTGATCATACATAGATGATATAAACATAGTCAGTAAAACATATAAACAAGTCAATGCAACAAAATTAAAATAGAGAAAATGTATTAGAACAAAATAATCGATGGTGTCTTCAGTATCCATATCCTTATCAGAGACCACTAGCGCTGCGTCAAGGTTGTCTCCAAGGGGGGGGGGGGGGGGGGGGGTTGCTTACTATCTATCTATCTATCTATCTATCTATCTGACGGTGTTTGATCCTCCTGTGAAAATATCATTGCAGTCTTAGCTGTGTTCAGGCGTAGGCCTTTGGATGGTGCTTTGCACCAATGATCGATCGATCAAGCTTATGATCCTCAGAACCTGCAGTTCCTCTTATACTTAGCTGGATTAATCCCACAATAATGTTTGTCATTAGTAGGGTAATATTAACTTGTCCACCTGCCCTAGATCTCACCTTACCGTGTGCCATTGTTAGGGCATTTAAAAATTACGGGTTCAGTTGGGTGCTCTAGGGTGGTTGAAGTGTCTAAAGGGTTCTTGGTTTTCTAATGAAGGTTGAACACCCGAGTTGCAAGAGATGTAAGAGACCTTTATAGTCAATTAGCGACTCGCCCAACTAATCGCTGGATTCACCCGAAGTCACTTCGACCTCTCCACCAGCCACCTCTTCTCCGACCGGCGCATACGGATCGTAAAGGCGAGCGATTAATTCTTTAAAAATCGCATGAACGCGATCACGATGGTCGGGCAACGACCTCTTCCATAATAATAATTAGCGACAAAACTCGCACATATAACCCAGGTTATGTGCCTCGCTACGACCATACCGAGAGAAACTTGACCGAACTTCCCTCCACGCAAGTTCAATATTCTGGGTATGAGCACTGCTAACGGGGTCGACAAAGTTCACAGAATGGTTGACTATCAAATGCACAAAACCCTCACTGGCGAGACAATTGTAAGCCTTCCAGCAGTCTGATATCACAGTGGTCCCCGGCAAAATCCACTCTTTGATAACAACAAGAAGAGTCTCGGCACTACAATTTTCGACGCCAACCACAAACAACTCCTTACTCTCTTTCTTGAAGCCACCAAAACCCCACTTCCCCTCCACAACCCGACCACGATTGTACTTCCGCTTTCCAATTTTCGCCCTCGTCAATCTCAACGATCTTGCCAGGGCCCCCCAACTTCGCTTTATCGCGAAAACACCATTTTAATACAAACTTCCCGACGAAAGTTTGCCCAATCCACGACTGTGTGGCTCGCCATCCAGCACTCCCGCTCCAAAATCTCATTTCGGGGGGGCTGCAATATCCCCCAATACATAGTAAAAAGGCAAATACACTTAACGTTCAACTTCGATGCCTCAAAACAAGTGCCGCGACGCGCAGAGACGCTGAAATTACATCGTGCCTTCACTACCTCCGTGCCTTTCTTCGTGGTTAGAGTTTTCCCACGGACAAATCTGAAGTCTTTCTTCAGATAGCACACGGCCCCACACCCCTAATTTTTGTTGAAGATATTTTTTGGACGACTCTGCCTACTTAACCAGGTACTGGACCTTCCCAGGATTAGTACGTTTTTCGAGAATTTTGACAGAAAATTCCACCCTCGCATTTTTTTTGTTTACTGATTTCTCTACGGAGTTTAAAACTACGAAATGGCGCGATCAAGTTTGAAATAGAAGCCATCTTGCCGCTTCTAACGGCCACACTTTGATATATTGACTTTTGTCCAGGTAGTCAGGCTCCTAGCACCCATGCTATCAAAACAGCATATCATTTTCCACGCCAGGTCAACGGCGGCAAGGCAGACTGACAATCAGAGTTCATGTCATTATAAGGCATAGCTGAGATTGAGTGGAAGATTGATCTTAATTCCTTTTGCAATTTTTTTGGTGTGGCTGAATCATTAGCCCTGCTGAATCTCCATTTTTAACCTGATTCGCTGGGGCGTTCAACTTATGCCTTAGGGCCATCCAATTACTGTTTAAAACCTTGGAGATTATCGAAAAAAAAAGATTGAATAACTCAAATCAATATTTGATTGTTTGAGTTTGTTTACTTACCGAAAGATTATGCAGTCTTTCACTCTTCTTCCTCTAAATCGTCATTGTATTGTATTGTTTTATTGTACATGGTATTTGTATTCAAAATCTAAATCCTTTATATCCAGTGAGGTGATTCTCATTGAATCTTAACTGCCAGCAATGGACCTGCTTAGAGTGCCAAAGTTCATGTGTAAGAAATAACGTGAAAACAAGAAAAAATGAAGATGAAATGAAGATAAAAGAAAAAGTGATGTCATGGAGATCATCACTAGCTAAGCCCTCTTATTATGCACTTGGCTAAGTTTTGTGGTCCACTTTCTAGAATAGCGGAACACGGAAAAACGTTCTCGACTTGAGCTAAAGGAGGTCAATACTCGGGTGTTGCTCCCCCATACTAGAGGGTTGCTCTTTTCAAATAAAGTTCCAACACTCGACTTCTGAAGCTAGAATATTGACTGATCGCCAATTTCTTTTAAAAATCTACCCTTTTATTTATTTATTTATTTTAAAGCGGCGGACAAGTACATTGTATTTGTATGCGCTTTTGGTTTATGATAAATTGATAATAATAAAAGTAACAATAATAGTAATGCAATAATAATATAATAGTAAAAGTACTTATAATAATAATAATAATAATATTTATTTATTCTCATACTTAGACATGGAACATGTTTTATGATTGCCGGTTGTATGATGTCCGGTTAGCGGTGTCCGGTTGGAGTTAGCTACGTTATTTACAGGACTAGTTTGGATTGTTCTGTCTTTGATTTTCTTTTAACCGGCGTCTAAAGTCCTTTGCGTTCTTGGGGAAGGGGGACATGACCAGGGCAGGGAGTTCGTTCCACAGCCGTATTCCGTCTGCCACCAGAGAGAACTTCCCAACTTCGGTTCTTAAGAGTATGATAACATGGTTTACATCTGTAAGGGGCATGGACCATGAAAGTGGTATATTTATTTATTGGTATATTTATTATAGCGGGGCCAACAGGTCATGATAATGGATTAATGATTTCTGATTTTAGTTCTTTATATTTATAATCAAAGAAATACCTGAAATAAAATCTGAACTCGTACAAGCGTGAGCTTTTTGTGCTGCTATCTTCAATAGTTTTGGTATTTTATATTTGCTCTTGAATCACATATAGATACAGCCAATGAAATGAGCTCGTCAAGTATTACAATAATAATAAAATCGATGTCTTCCTAAGATAAGTCTTTACTAAGATAGTTTTACAGTCACTATGGTCCTTTTAAAGATTTGTGAGGAACAAACCTATCTCTGTAAGATATCTTTTTTAAGCCTTTCCATTTTTTATTGAAGCTTGGAAGCCTTTCTTTGCACAAAGAAAGTTTTCTAGGCCTGAATTGTCGGTTGTCCTGTACATCCAGAATATCATTAACCGTGCAAGTCGCTAATGTTCTCATATCTGCAAAAGAAGCACCCTTTCCTGACAAATGGAATTCATATCTGGGTGATCCTCACAGATACGGAATAGGAAATGCTCAGATCCTTGCTTTGTTTCATTTCTCCGATGGGTCCTTTTTGTATCTGACATCAAGTTATTGATTTTAGTATTGAAAGGGAAGAATGCGTTCTGTGCCTGTTGGGGTGTGGTGGACAGGTTTCTTCGCACCAGCTGTGGTTTTCTATTGGTAATTGCATTTTAGAATCAATTTCCATGATATGTAGAAGTTCCAGGATTGGTTTTGTCACATGCTCTAACAGCAGTACTGTAGTCCCACTGCGGTGTACTTTTCCCTTACGGTCGTTGCTCTTATAGGTCAGTGTCTGGCACAATCCGTAACTTACAATCTCTGCGTTCTTGCTCTCAGTCCAACACCACATTTTGGGCAGCAGTCGCTATTCTTCCATTCTTTCCTTTTCCAATCTTTTTTGGAAGTATTAGTCTGGTATCCATATTTCTACAGAATCATTTTTTGTAGATCAAGTCAACTTCAATAGAGCAACGAAATGCCGCTGGAATAGGCTTGTCTTGCATGCACATCTTGCTGCCATTTCCTTTTACTTAATTTCTGATGTAAAAGGGTTCAATTTAAAACCTAGAATATACAGACAGGCGTGTTTGGAGAGCCTCAGAAATACTGCTTTGTCCAATGGTTTTAAGGATCGGAGCAACTCATTATGCTTTGCCTAAATTTGAGGTTTTGTGTATTTTGCACTAAGATGTTTCAGAGCGATTGTTTTCTTTGCCATTTCTTCGCTTTATTAGTGGATAAGTAGAGATTTGTCTGGAGCATTTAACATGTTGTGGATTCCCAAAGCCTTTTTGGTTGTAATTGGATATGAATTCAAGCTACATGGTCAAAGCCTCGTGGTTGTTGTCCGCAGGAGAATTGTATTTGTATTTATTATTATTTTCCCCCTTGACTAGTAAA
Source organism: Protonemura montana (assembly GCA_947568835.1). Lineage (NCBI taxonomy): Eukaryota > Metazoa > Arthropoda > Insecta > Plecoptera > Nemouridae > Protonemura > Protonemura montana. Next base: position 11,691,255 of record OX387610.1, on the reverse strand, counting down.
TTATGCAGAGTATGGGTATCGTCAGATTATTTTTAGGTGCTAACCGTGCTCTGGCTCTTGCTTGCATTTGAGCAAAATGCAAAGTTATGATAAATGAAGTAAGAAATCTGGTGTGACAACCATTTGAGGATGGTGAAACTCTTTTTGCTTGTAGTGGTGGACTGCACAACTACAGCGGGTACAAGGGTGCAGCGTGGGGTAAACCTCAATGAGCGATTGGTTCTGAAGTCTTTTCAAAAGTGACCTTCAATATCCTGTTGAATTCACTGCCTATAATTAGCTAAAATGTTCTCTCTGACAATCTTGAAATGATGAATGTCTAGCAACAGATAAATAGTTCCTGGCAAGAATAAAAACACCAAGAAGAACAACTACAGCAGATAGTGGGTGTACCTAAAAAAATCCCTTGTGTGAAATGGTAGTGTAAAGCTGATAGAGCAAGACTTTTTACAAGAAATATTAGCTGGTATGCACGGAAAGGTCAAGCTTCGTGAAGTCTGTTCGTTTCGATAATGATTCGAATTGCTCGTTGATTCGCAGTATAAGATATCTGTCGATATCTAGACCTAAGTGTGATTTTGTAATAAACACAGATCCGAAGGTTACTGTCTTAAATAATGGTATAAAGGCTGGGTTTTCCGCATGCACATTAGTTTAGCTGCGTAAGAAGTCAGCACTACTGTTACTTAACTTCATTTTTATTTATTTTTTAATCACAACTTTTTATCAGGCGCAAAATGACCATGATGTTGACGCGCCTATAAACCCTACTATTCATTCAAGCCTACTGTCAGCGTTCCCTGTGGGAAGATGAACGTTGTTCAAACTGAGTGCGTTGTTAAACCCCAATATTCAATCACTATCTCCTGGTGCTCCAGGAATTGCATTTCCTGCTCCACCTAAGCCTGTAAAGTGAAGGGCAAATACCTCCCTTAGCAAAATTGAGGCTTTCTGCCGTCAGAAAATGTGTGTGTTTACAATTGACAATTATCTGTTGAAGCTCAAGTCAACTTCAATAGAGCAACGAAAGGCCACTGGAATAGGCTTGTCTTGCATGCACATCTCGCTGCCATTTCCTTTTACTTAATTTCGAATGTAAAAGGGTTTAATTTAAAAAACCTAGAATACACAGGCAGGCGTGTTTAGAGATCCTTGGAAATACTGCCTTATCCGATGGCTTTAAGGATCGGAGCAATACATTATTTTTATTTAATTAGCTGTCTATTACATCTTTCAGTGTGTATACATTGTCCAATAACTCTCACTTAATATTCTTTCTTATAAAATTCATCTAAATTATAAAATTCTTCTAGGAGAAAGAAGATCTTAAGGTTTTTCTCGAAAGCATCCCTGCCTGCAATGACCCCGTTTGTCCCACAATGCCATACCATTTTAGCTTTTTGATGAGCAGCTCATAATTGAAAGAATCGAAAGCTTTTGTCAGGTCGCATAGGACAGCGCCGACATTCATGTTTTTTTCCCAAGCCTCCGGGACTTTTTTGATCAGTTGAGCAGCCGCCGATGTGGTGGAGCGCCCCTTCCTGAAGCCGTGCTGATCCTCGGAGAGCATTTCTAGTTGGGTAAGATGCTTGCTGACCTTCCCCAACATCAGTTTTTCAAGAATCTGCAAAAGATGGAAGGAGTGAGATTGGCCGGTAATTTGTGTGATTAGACCTACTTCCTTTTTTTTGAAGACTGGCCTTACTATTGCTCTTTTTGCTTGTAGTGGTGGCCCATACAACATTTACAACCTGGGCAACATATTATGCTTTTGCACTCAGTCTGAGGTTTTGTGTACAAGCAACAAGAAGTTTCGGTGGTCTGTTAATTAACTCATACTTTCTCTCCGACATTCGAATTGACAAATGTCTAGCAAAAGAGATTCGCAATAACAGCAACGCAGCGGATTGCGGGTTTATCTATACGATCTTTTGTGTGAGTGGTAGTGCAAAGCTGAAAGTGCAAGACTTTTCACCAGATTTAAAAGCTGGAATGCACAGAAAGGTCAAGTTTTGTGAAGTACTTTCTTTTCAATAATGATGCGAATAGCTCATCATATGATGGTTTTTAGACTCATGTCTTATCTCGTCATATATTGATTGATTTCCTTTATTGGCTTAAAAAAAAAAAACATTAACAAGCTATGAATCCCGTTCGGGATCGTCAGAATAGTATATAAAAGTAATATTGATAAACTACAGTTTTTATTATTATTTTTTTTTTTATTTATGTACAACTTAGGATTTATGTATTAACATTGTGATACATTGTAATAAAAGTTCCTCGGGTGGTTGGATCTAGGGTTTTGGTTACATCTAATAATACTGATAAAAATAATAGTAATGATTCTAATGGTATAGTGGTAATACTAGTGTGGTATGTATGTAATATTTTTATTTAGCAGATGCTATTTAGAAATACATTTTCACATTAGCTGTAGTTCTCTCATATAGGATTTTGATAATAACATTAAATTATAATCATAAACATTAAATCATCCAGTTTCATTCTACGGGTAAATTTGAGAAATGACACTGTTTGGCGGAAGGTAGATATAGCAGATGTGGAAGGGGCTGGGAAGAGAGATCTTCACAGCCACGGCCTGGAGTGGAGTTGTCAGCGCAACAGTCTCCGAGACCAAAGTCCGTGTCCCACAATAGGGGCGTGGCCGGACTATTCTTTGTCTAGATCCTCGCCGGGAGTCTGTCCGGTATAGGAGACCTTTCGGGGAGCGAAACATACCCACCGGCAGAGCCTCACGGGTCATCGGAACACACAAACTCCCTCACCACGGCAAGGTGATAGTCCTCCAAGGTGGTACTCTATATAAATCGTACTGTTTCGCTTCCTAAGTTTGAGGAATAATAGGAACCTAGGTACCTAATTTGGTCTCATTGAAGAATTCATCGATCGAGTATTATTATATATACAGTATATATAGTATATATTAACCTTATATAAAAGCTTTAAAATGGCGATGTTCAACTTTTTAGTTTGTATCTGACCAGCTGGGGTAACATTTTTCTGTACATGTTGATGGAAATTGCGAAATTTGGTTAAAAACGTGTGCAATTGGGTTATAATTGTTCAAAATTAAAATCTCAACACTATTGTGACACTTTGAGGGTGATTTGAAAGCGTTTTTTTGGTGAAATATTGATAATTATGTTTAAAATTTCCTGCCTAGGAAAATTGGAGCCATGTCTCACAGTTCGATTTTTATTTGATTCAAAACTTGCCTTTTACTCACCCGCAGCAGCTCGGTAATACTCTTCATGCATGTCTATGAAAGTTATTGAAGAAATTGAGCCCAAAGGCTGTTATTTACGTTCCTTTTACGTGAAATAGAAATAATTTTGCAAAAAGTTTGACAGATTCATTCATTTGTTTGGTTTTTTGACCACTGCAGGGTGAACGAATTCTTAAACTTTTCTTTGTGGCAGTGCATTCAGGATATTCAAACGTCAATGTCAATGTCAATGTCAATGTCAAATTCTTTTCAAAATCTCTAGAACTGAAGGGAAATAAATGACAGAACTGAAATATTGTTGGTGTCTTGGCTAGCAAGATTGGCGAGCCCAGATTGTAAAAGGTATTTCACAACTTTCACTCTCTAAGAAATATTTCAAGAAATCATGCACGAAAATCTTTTGACAGCCAATGTAGTTTGTTTTCGAAATTGTCATCGTAGTCACTAAGGGATTCACAGAGTTTCCACAATGCAGTGACCCCAAGTGACATAAGGGGAAAAATTCAAACAAAATAAACGGGGGTACTGTATGGTATTGCATGGTACTTTTGGTTGTGGTCTTATTCAAACTAAAATGCCCACTTTCTCAAAATCTAAAGCGGCCGTAGGCAGCGGGTTCTGCTAGTATATGTATATAGTAGTATATATATATATATATGTATTATATATAGTATTATTAAGTTTGTTTATTTATTTAGTGAACTTCGAAAACTCGTAATGAGCAGTGTAAATTTGGTCATTCTGCATGCAACCACTGTAATCAAGGGTTGGTTATCGTTTGTCGAAAAGCTTTTACAGACTGGTCCCTAGACTGTTTTCTTACATGTTCCCCAAGTGTGTTCCAGTCGCGGATGGTTCTATTTACCTGAGAAAATTTGCCCACATCCCCCCTGGACCCTCTTTCCCTGAGCTTATGTCTTGGTCCTGTAGGTCCCAGCTTCTCCACCCATTCCTGCCAACCTTCAGTCCCTGCAACAGCCTTTTTTTAGGTTACACAGTCTATTTTTTTCCCCTCCTCTCTTGCAGAGATTCCCACCCCAGGCCTTTAACCATTTCTGATGGACTTTCCCTGACTCTATTTTGGTTGATGCTTTGGCCTTGTTTGACTTCCACGTCCCATTACGCCCCAGTACTCTTCTAGCCGCGATCCTCTGCACTCTCTCCAGGTCTTTGATGTCCTGTGCTTTGTGAGGGTCCCAAACTGCGGCTCCGTATTCCATTATTGGGCGGACTAACGTCATGTATGCCTTTTCTTTAGTAGCTACTGTGGATCCTTTTTAGCGCCCTCATCACCAAATTGAGGCTTTTGATGGCTTTTCCTGTTACTTTTTCATATTGTCTCTTCCAGCTCATCTCTTTATCAGGCCTTATCCCAAGATATTTGTATTCCTGGAGTGATTATAAGTTAGTTCCATTTGTTTGGTAGGTGCCCATTGCATACTAGATGAGTATATGGGAGCACCCGAGAATACTAGACCATATTGTAATAGAGATTGAGCACATGGAAAGTAAACTGTCTTCACTGTCTTCAACTCAATCTTCTTTCTCAGTGTTCTAATCATGCACTTGGTCTTGGCCAGCATTAGGACTAGGTGGTCAACATATAATAATAATAAATTCCTTACAGGTACATTATGCATATGTAGGCTACGTCAGGTTCACAGTAAGGTGGTAGTTCACAAAAGATTGTAAGTAGATAGATTGTTAAATGAGAACAATGGAATATTTTACACGTCATAAAAGAATATTTTTTAAACAGCGACCACACATTGACTAGGAAGTTCGCTCACTGGCGATATCATCGGCCGTGAATATTAAGGGAACCTGCTAGATGCCAAAGAAAGCTTCTGGTCACAGGATCTTTCAACATATTCCAGGACAATAATTGCTTCCGTTGTTTCTGAAATAGGTGTTATCATAACATGTAGAGACACGCCTCTAGTCTCATTATTGGTGAGTAGTAGGAAAATGAGGTGCCCATCTCGGTTGACTTTTCCTGATGGGTCGATTAACACTACTTCAGCTGCAACTGGTGTCAGGCGATGCGCTCCTCTTATCAAATAAGTTCAAATGACGGCTATTGTCTTCGTTGCGCTAATGTCCTATGTTTCAGAAGGGATTGCACGACTGTTGCATTCCTACCGCTTGATGATTGGGAACTTTTGATCCTGAGAAGTTAAAGGCCTGTACTCGCGTTAAAATTCTTTCAGATACAAAAGTAGCAAGCACGATAACTGGGATACACCGCTCCATCTACCAAAAGTTATTCGTAATTATCAGCATGTTCACTCACGAGACCGATTTTAAAACTTTCAGTGCAGCTGCAAAAGGAGTGGAGACCGAGTCTACAGTCGGGATGCCGAGACCGAGCGGTGACCAGGACACCGGCCACAGGACCAGGAGGTCCTGCGAGGATGATCCGGCTACTCGCACTCAGGCGGCGACCGCCCGAGACCGAGACCAAGACCAACAAAGGGGTAACCGCGGCCAATACCGGAGTCGACCAACCACAGGCCGGCTTGGTTTCCGATTGGCCGGGCACCCTCCCCCAAAGACCAGCACCGGAAAGGGAACCTTCCCGATATAAGTGGCGAACACCTGCCGCCTCGACACAGTCCTGAAGATGTCGGCGCATACGCCGACGAAACTTCAACCTTTTAGGTCCTTTTCAGGACCACAAGTCAGTGACAACAGAGCAAGTCTTTCACTCACCACAACATTCACCCACGGCTCTGAACCACTTCACCAAACCATAATAATAATAATAACAACAGTTTTCTTTATTTCAGTGAAAAAATAATTGTTATAGAAAGTGCCATACCTGTGGCAATGTGGCCAAAGGTAGTACGTTGGATTAAAAAATAAATGGTCGGCAGGAATCTTTATAAAGTGCACCAGCTGTTAAAGGATGGTAACTTGCATCAGCTAGGTTTCAAACCACTCTTTTTAGTAGAGTAAATAGTTTTTTTTACATGGTGGCTATGTCCCTAAAGAACAACAGGAAATCCTAGAATATATATAAGCATAGTATACCATTTTGACTCAAATGACGCTTCTAACTTTCAGTATTCTTTTGACAAGAAAAAACCCAAATACCGAATTTAACGCGACGCTTTTAATATGGGACAGCCACTTGAGACGGTCATCAATGGTCAGGCCAAAGAATCTTGTTTCCTTTACAACACACATGCTCCTACCTTCCATGTAAAAAAGATGGGTTTTATTTTTCATTTATTTGATTTATGTGATTCCTTTCAGATAAAACAAAATATAATCTGTTGTAAAACACGTCCAACATTAAACGGAAGTGTCAAAAATAATAATTACAATGCTTTTCATTTTGATAAAGTACTCTTCAAGGGTACAGAAAACATTTCTGGTTAGAAATTCTTTCAAAAAATGGTCCTTAACCCTAACATGCTTTCTGGTATGCTGTTGAAGATTTTTGTTCCCATGGTTAGGACATCTTTATCCATAATTTTTAGGCGGTTGTGCCTTGTTGGTAGTATTTTTGCATGACTTGTGTTGTGCAGTCTTACTTGTCTTTCATGAATATAAAGTATAATCACAGATTGACATACACAGATATATCACCTTACCCAGCTTTGGCTACGGCACGCTACGGCAAAAAAATACTTGGTACGCGAGCACTGAGGGGCGCTGGCATCGCGATATATAGTAGCATCAGTTGAATATTGGGCCACCAGAGTGCAGGGTAATCGGTTTGACCGAGTGGTGGGGCGAGAGTACAGCTTGCTGAACTAAAAAATGGGTACTGGATTTGGCGAAGTACTTGTCATTGGAAAAGGGATCGTGTTAGTGTTACAAATTGAAGAAAATTGAGGATTTAGGTGCAAACGTCGGTACACTGCAGCCGAATAAAAAGAAAGGCGAGTCCATTATCATATTTAAACTATATTTTAATCGCAAGCAGGGACATATGTGTGCTTCCTTCTGAAGGCACTGCAAGCTGACAGTACCTATTTTGTTTCTATTACAAATGCATAATGGCTGGGGAAATAAAAATACATTAACAACAATATATTGTTATATTTCAGGTTTCAATTTGAAGAAACTAGAACAAAAAGTCAGTCTCATCTAAAGAGATCAAATGAAAATACAAAGCAAGTCCCAATACCAGGGGCGCCGACTACGTGTGTGCCCGAGAGCTCGAGCAACCCTCGAAAACTCTTTAGATATTCTCAAATCTTTCGATAAGAGATTTTTTTCCGTAACTCATCAATAGCTGTCAACATTCCAGGACTAAAAAGTAAAAGCCATCCGTATGGCATGAGTTGCCGTACAGTAAGATGGTTCAAAGAATCTTACAAAATCATTCTGAAAAATATATGACAACAGCTATGCTCGCTCATAATAATATTGAATACGCGATCGCGAAACTATAAGCTTGGCCAAGGTCAGCGCACCGCATACCCTTTGTAAGGCAGCGCCGACAAAGCAATGCGAATACCCCTATTTTTGTAGTTTCCACTCTCAGTACATGACCGATCCTTTCGTAACAAGAACGACCAGCAATGATGTCATTAAAGGGGCACAAATCACGTTATGGTCAGTTTGCAGTTTCAGATTTACTAATGTCTTAAGGATTTGTAACAGCTGTGAATTGTTTGTTGATTTCCTTTAATAGGGCAGTGTTAAACGCATCCGGGGGAGTAATACGGGACGCGGTGTGCATTTTACCTTTCCACACTTTTTCAACCGTGGCAAAAGGGGAGTGTATCACGTGGGTGTCTAGCTATGCGTCTGGAGATTTGATTGGGAACAAAACACTACTGAATATCTAAGCCGATTTGCGATAAAAATGTTCCGAGAATCGCTAATACCAGAGCCATTTAACTCACAAAACCATCTTATGCTAATAATTGAATTTCGAAATTTTTTAAAGCACCATTACATTCGGCTTCGAAACCTGATTTCAAATAAGTTTGAATTTTTGTTCTAATGTTGAAACTACCCTCTCTAGCATCAATTTACCGTGATCAACCAGCAAGGTTACTGGGCCACCTGCTCAGTCTCGCCAAACCATCGTAATCGCCTGGCGATATTATTATAAAACCCAGCAATGCGGGAATTCCAAGAAAATCAACATTGAGATAAGCACCCGCCAAGTCAAAGTACTTATCATTTAATAGATTTTCGAAATTTGAAACAATCCACATTACTTTCCGAAATTTTCTATGCGGAAATCTTTTTTGATCGACATCCTAGCCCCAGATTTAGCGATTTGACATAAGTTCTCACCCAACAATTTCAATATGACTTGGTCATGATCGTGAATTTATGCAATGAGAGGCTCACAGCGACTTCCAAGCGTGTTTATATAAGCAATATCCACCGAGTCTAACGGGCTGCAATATGGTATCACAATTTAGTTCAGTAGCAAGCATTTTACTGGCCGAAATAAGCAGCCGACTAGATTTGACATATCTCGTGTACGATTTACAGCTAAGAAAACTCGTTCATGACATCGCTCTGAGGTGCATTGTGACAATATTCTTTCTGTACCGAACTGAACTTCTCGGTGCAATAAATTGAACTAATTAACGGTGTAACTAATAATGAAAATATACAACAAAGCAGGGAACAAGAAATCACCCTTTATGTACTTAATCCTATTTCTTATTGATTGCTAATTGAACCACGCAGATATTTGATATTTGATATTTTTATTCAACTTGATATTTTATTGAAACGAATTTGAATTAGATCTAAAAAAAACGATCGCGAACTTCGATCTTCGATCGCGATTGTTTTTTGACGACGATCTTGATCTTTTTAAAAGATCGCTTTCAAAACGATCTTCCCCAAATATGGCACCAGAGCATCATTATAATTATTTTCTGGGATGTTTACATTTTTCTTCAATGTTGGACTTGCTCGAACTCCGCTGCAGTTATCGCCTGGATACAGTAGGATAGCGGCAGCGCTGAGAGCGAATGTGAGCGAAAGGACTTTAGACCGATGACCGAGCAAGCTTGGAACAGATAGTATACTTGAGAGGGAGCGAATGTGAGCGAAAGGACTTTAGACCGATGACCGAGCAAGCTTGGAACAGATAGTATACTTGAGAGGGAGCGAACGTAGCACCATCCCGTGTCCAGAGGGCAAACTATTTTAGCTTGTGGGTGAGGGGATTGGCGCGAATCTTGCGGGGCGAAAGCTTTCGCGTAGCTCCCAATAGCATAGGAGTGGACAATCTGTGTATGTCTATCTGTGGTATAATGCAGTCCTACACTATTTTTAATGATCTGCATTTGCCAGTCTTAGATGTCAACTCTCAAATTCACCATGACGTCTTGTTGCTGAAAACTACTAAACATCTGGCTGAATCTTCTGCTGTTCTGACATTTACCAAGAAAAAAATCTATTTGCTCGCCCTGGCGTAAGGCCTTTTTAGAAGGTATTGAAACTCATGGAACATTATGTGATAGGAATAAAAAAATGCAATGTATACTAATGGAGGACCCAACATCGCAAAATAAACAGCGTTAACTCAAATCATGAATTGCTACTAATTGTAAATAATTCTGTAAAAGAATATTGTAAACTGTAATATATATGTATATGTATCACTGTTAAAATAACATGTATTTGTTAAATATGTGACAATAAAAGTATTATTATTATTATTATTATTATTGAAAGAACTTAAGTTCCAATTTACTTACCCCAATCCCCACTGCAGTGCATCTTGAACTCGCATTTATGAACTAACTACATGCAAGTATGATACAAGATACTAACAAAAGGTGTGATAAATGATAATTGCTTAAGTATTAAATTAAGTAAGGAATGCAATGTAAACAAATTTAAGAGAATTAGAAAAATTGTACACAAAGAATTTGAAAAAGAAGAGGGGTATAAAAAATGTAAAATACCAAAAAGCTTTAAGCTAAAGAAAAACTTCAAAACAAAAAGCAAACAACTTTTTCTAAACAGCAAGACAAGTGTGGTGTTTGTGGATAAGACCTGTACTCGCATCATGAATTGCTGTAAGATTATGAACCTATTCAACCTCGATTTTTTTCTTGTAGTTAGGATATAATCTGAACTTAATTTCACAGAAGGACCAGCTAGCGTGGTACTTTTGGACAATATCTGTCTAATTCCTGCAAACATGGGTCGCATGGTGCGCTCTGTAAAAACTAGGTAGGTACATATTCTGGGAGAATATCTAGTGGCATATCTTTTGTTAGGTAGGTAAGAGAACCTTCAGAGCAAAGACCCTTCAGAGCATTAAGCTTGGCCTAAAGTAATTATATTTCTAATGTAGTTTAATCCTTTTAATGGCTGCACACAATCTCGGCATGGGCACTCAATTTCATGCTAATCAAACTTGCAAATCCCTTGCAAAACTTGCAAAAAACCCTTGAGGTGTTGTTCAATATATTTCCTACGGTTTTTACAACTCTTTGTTTTCTACCACCATGCCTTTGTTAGTGCTTGCTAAATACAGATTTGTCACTAGTGTCTTCCTTCAAAAGTAGCCGGTTGTACAAATCAGTCAACCTAGAGACTAAAAATAGCGCGAAAAGCTAAAATCTTAAGAAATTTTCCATATTTAATAAAACTCTTTAATTTTTCTTTTACAGTTTTTTATATTCTTTCGAGTCAGTAGTATATTAAAAAATATTTTACAGCAAGTTCACGAGCTCCTGGTTGAGTGCGGTGGTCGTATTTTGTCGCACGCATGCTCAAGGAGGGAACACCGGCATGGATGTCACTCGGTCAAGTAAGTAGAAATGCGAACTTAAAGTTATTTGCATTTCACTATGTTTTGTTTTGTTCAACAGTTAACAACATAGCAGTTACACATAATATTCTCAATATCAGTTTATCTAAGATTTATTTCGTAACGTTTAGGTTAGAACCGACGGACACAGTAACTCACAATTTGCTATCTGTTTGGCACAACGCATGCCAAACAGGTTACCTAACCTGTTGTCTAAACCAATTCTCGTACCACCAATACTAAAATATTCTATACCACTACCAATTAATATCATCCTACATACCCACCGCCCCACCTATGTACATTTGAATATGTCCACCATATGTGTCATTCCTGAACCAAGTCAATGAACAGATTAAAAAAACGTACACCCTCTGGTACACCCTTGAAGGCAGAAAACACTAACAGAACTAAAAAGTTAAAATTCCTCGGTATTGTTAGGGGGAATGCAGTTCAGAGAAGAAGGGTGTATTGACATGTCTCGTACCAATTTACTGACCATTTATTGAGTCCAGGAGTGAAACTAGAAACAGCATTTTTTATGCTGCAACTGCACTCTGTAAATTCTTGTTTGGTTCAGGGTAAATAAACCAAAGTTACAGTTTAAATTATCTATATCCCTTTCCACTATTTAATGGGTAGAGTTGGGTAGATACAATTAACTAATATCTGAAACCAGTACTGTACTTACTACCATTAATCTGAGAGTAGTCGCGCCTCTGTCTGTGACGTTAGAAGTCCTGGCTGGTCGTTTAGAGTGCCTATTTGCAAATAACTTCACGTGACGTTATACGTTTCACGTAGTGCGAACAGAAGGGGAGTTAATCATTGATGTGATAGCATACAAGGTAATAAACAATCTGATTTTATTTTTTTATGTTTATTTAGGTCTAGAGACTGATGCAAGAACACAGATTACGTTTTACTTCAGGGGCTAAGTTTTATTTTGATAACACAAGTTTTCTTTTGCTTATACATGTTATTATTTGATTACACGAGTTACATTTTAATTATTCGAGTATTTTTCTAATTACACAATTGAACTTTCAATAAGATCACTCACTATCATCTCTTTCTTCTCCTTCGTTTGCAACACATTCTACCCAGGAGGTAACCGTGTGCTCCCTGCAAATAAAGCAGGAGCATTGGGTACAAATAGTTGTAGTTTCTCTGTTGTTTTGTAAGAACAAATAGCAGTCATATTATGCCACCATTGTAGGTATGTTGAAGAATAGTCAACATACAGCAAAAACGACTTGAAATAATGACGCAGATAACATGTTTTGCTTACCTTAGAAGTCGCATAGCCGTCAAAAAGACCGGGCAACCCTTCTTATCGTAGTGAAATCTTGCAGAACACTGAATCGAGTATTGCTCAGTAGCCTCACAAAGCTTTTATAAGAATGTAGGTCCCACGCATGCCGACTTACAAATACCAATTGTTGGAAAAAAACCTGGCTAAATGACCGTGTCTCGACTACTCTCAGGTTAATGACAGACTAGTTTATCTAGAAGGTTACGGCAGGATCAGGCAAGCAACGTTCTGTGACCCATAAGATCGCAGTTGTCGGAAACCACTCTGTGCACGTACTCCAAGTTCAGTTGCCTGTGATTTATTGTGCATGCGTAGGGGCACTAGCTGTTCTTTACATGCGGTTAGTTCCTAAAAACTACCATTGTAGGTGATGAACTAGGGGCATTTCGAACTCGCCACCTTTATGCCGAGTGGTTTCCTACTACTATGTATGGCCCACGGGTCAACTTATAGTTGCAAGCTTTGCTCCTTTTACAATCGATAACCTTCTAACTATAGTAATCTTTCCTTGTTGGTAGTACTTATGCAATTTTTGTGCAAATTAGTCAAATAAATGAATGAACTTCCTCGTCTTTGATTTGACGTGTTCTTTGGTTTTGCTTTCTATAGAGGAGATTTTCGACCCTAAAAAGGACGTACATTTGAGGAGAAAAGATTTGAGAAAAGAGAGGAAATTTCAGGCCTATTTTAGGGCCGCAAACTTTCTCTGACCAGAGCAAAACTGCAGAACTCGTAAAATCGGCTCTGAAAACCATCACAAAATCATCCATGCCTTTTCCTTCAATTGTCTCATTTTCATATTTTCCTAATTTGTTTCACTGGTCCCTATTTTTCTTCTATTTTCAAATTAAATTATTTTGTCTCTTCGCTCTCCCCTTCAGCTACTCCTCATTCTTCATAACACCTTTCTCTCAGATGTACCACTTCCTTTCTTTCATATCTCATATTCATATCATATTTCCTTTATTAAAGAAATTATCATATGATTCTCTCTTCCAATATTTAGACTTCTCCAAGGTCTTCGAGGGTCTGGAGAAGGTTGTCAATGAGTCATCATTTCTCGCGATTGATGGGGAATTCACGGGACTAATCGATGGAGGGGCTGACGTGGCAGCTTACGATTCCTACAATGAATATTATTCTAAACTAAAAAATGGATCGCTTAACTTTCTATTTGTACAGTTTGGACTCTGCGCATTCAAATATAATGCAGCAAAAAAGTGGTGAGTAGATGATTGGTTAGTTCTGTCAAACCACATATCAGGCTATTTGCACTCATGATTCTTATTTAAATTACAAATGCTTGCAACAGGCACACTATATTTCTTTTAGCTAGAACCTATTAGTTGTAACATTACAATGTCTTTCGTAACTTTGTTTCATTCTAGTTTTTTTTTGTAATATTTTTCCATCTTCTTAGAAAGTAGGTAAGTAGTGAAATGATGAGAATTTTTTTAAGCAAGATGCTACACTAATCTCATCATTAAATAATTAATTTCAAAATTGCTTTTTGACAACCCAGTGCGGTTCTCTAGCAATAAGAAGACATGAGTCTCAGAAATATTTTAAACTAAAAACTGTGTCAAATTCACTAATTTCCTCGCTAAAAGGTCGAGTCCATTTAGCACGGATGGTCAAAGCAACAACCGTCAAAGGTGGAAACTATAGTTCAAGACCTCGATCGGGTGCAGTGTTCCTGATCATAAAATACCAATCAGATAAAATTACCATTTGGTTGTACGTTTGCCAGCTGGACACACACAGCGTACAACTTCTACACGTTCCCAAAGCCGTTCTCGCGTCAAGCCGAAGACGCCCGATTCCTCTGCCAGACGTCAAGCATGGACTTCCTGGCCACGAACGGCTTCGACTTCAACAAGCTTTTCAGAGAGGGAATCTCGTACCTGAGCCTTCCAGAAGAGGAGCGATTGCGTGCACGCCTGGCCGATCGCCAGGCACAGATAGCACGCAACTCCACGCCTGGCAAGGAAGGAAGCGTGCCGGTGCCAGAAGACCAGGCAGAGTTTGTTGCAGAGACCTGGTGAGACATGCTTACAAAATCTTTGATTTCTATATTTATTATCTTTAAAAACATATTGCGAACGTAATTTATTCGTGAAGAGACATTTAATTTCCTTGCTGGTTCCCCTAGTGCTAAAATTGAAGCTTTCATTGCATCGGACTCTGGCGAGCGTGAACTGCCGCTTCCAAAATGCTCCGCGTTCCAGCGCAAGCTTCTCTACCAGGCGGCGCAAGAGTCGTACTCTGACCAAGTGCGGCTAGAGATGCGCCCGGATTTCTTGCCGAACTTTGTGGCAATCCGTGTCGGGAGCGCCGAAGAGATGTAAGTCCTTGTCAGTAAACATATGCGACACACATCTAAGAATAAACCTAGCCACACAGACCTAGCCACACATATGGGCATAGACCTGGTCCACCAGGTCCACACAGATGGTCTGTCCTTAGTTGAAAGTGCAAACACAGGCCTAGCCACACAGATGGTCTGTCCTATGTTGAAAGTGCAAACATAGACCTAGCCACACAGATGGTCTGTCCTATGTTGAAAGTGCAAACACAGACCTAGCCACACAGATGGTCCGTCCTATGTTGAAAGTGCAAACACAGACCAAGCCACACAGATGGTCTGTCCTATGATGAAAGTGCAAACACAGACCTAGCCACACAGATGGTCTGCCCTATGTTGAAAGTGCAAACACAGACCAAGCCACACAGATGGTCCGTCCTATGTTGAAAGTGCAAACACAGACCAAGCCACACAGATGGTCTGTCCTATGATGAAAGTGCAAACACAGACCTAGCCACACAGACGGTCTGTCCTATGTTGAAAGTGCAAACACAGACCTAGCCACACAGATGGTCTGTCCTATGTTAAAAGTGCAAAGACAGACCTAGCCACACAGATGGTCTGTCCTATGTTGAAAGTGCAAACACAGACCTAGCCACACAGATGGTCCGTCGTATGCTGAAAGTGCAAACACAGACCAAGCCTGTAGCCTTTATGTTGCTATTTTCCAGACTGGCACTCGAGGAGGAGAGGAAAGCGAAGCAGGTGAAGGAAATCGACGATGCTGTCGGGTTCGGCAAGGTCATCAGGTAACGTCACATTGGACTTTTGTAACATCGCAAGCAGCAAAAGTTGTGGCTATGCTATCAATTTAAACGAGGTCCTCAATGTCGTTCTATTGCAAACTGTCTCCTGGTTTCCGGCAGACTGCTGGCATCGTGCGGAAAGATGATAGCCGGGCACAACATGATGCTGGACATGATGCACTTGCTGAACCAGTTTTGTGCCCCTGTGCCGGAAGACTACGCTGAGTTCAAGGAGATGCTGCACGAAACTTTCCCCAGGTAACGCGATATTGAAACTGACCGGCGATCTGGACCGGCGTTGATGAATTGAGTGCGCTTAATGGAAGCTGGTGGCCTGTTCGTCATGTAGAAAATCAATCTCTGCACCATATTTTCTCTTTTGAATGTACAGTGAAAAATGAAGCACCTTTCCCTTCATAGAAATTGGTTGGCTTTGAAAGAGGTTGATTAAGAACTAGTTCTAGATGTGGCATCGCAAGGAATCAAAGTTTTGTTTATTGTTTCCGCTTTTTTGAATTATTTCTTTTCTTATCATCTTATCATCACTTTTTATCTAAATTTTGAGTAGTTTATATAAACTGGGGAAAGCAACAAGGGTAACATAACTCGTTGATATTCAAGTGACTGGTTGCGATGGATGGAAGTTTTCTGGTTTATGTACTACATTCTGACTATATTATGTATGATCATCGGTTTCAAAACAATTGGCTATAAGCGCCATTAAAGCCAGTATTTCCAGAGTTCAATGTTCTCTGTGTCAGCATTCGGCAATATACTGATGTTTTATTTGTGATTACCGAAGTAGAAGGATCCCTAGCACTCATCACCAGAAAGCCAAACTGGTACCAAACATCGCTGTGTAGTTTGCATGGCGAAACTAGAGTCGTTTTAGTTGTAATTTTTAAGTTTCAACCACGCAGTGCCAAAAGAAGCCCTGTCTAGCTGAAACTTAATGACAGAGCAAACCCAATCAAACTCCCGAGTCAAGGCGGCCATTTCCTATCCGTCTTTACCTCGTGATAAGTTAATTTCCTACTACTGTATGCCATTCCATGCGTGCCAACATAGTTTTTGGACTTGTTTTAAAAAGAAGCAACCAAATGGCAATAATCAGTTACTAAAAATATAACCGGTTTATCAAGATACTTGAGATTACCTCTTGCTTAACTGATAAATCGTAACCAATTACATCCCTAATTCAAACCTTAAAGTGAGAACCTCGTGGATGATCCGTTGTACCTTGAAATTGATACGTGACTCAGCTCGCTGGGCAGAAAGTCTTACGATTGAAGACTTGAAGTTGAAGCGTTTGCCTCCACGTTGTTTCCAGACTGATCGACACCAAGTACATGTCATCGTGCGCCCCCTTCAAGGAGCTGGTTCGCTCCAACGCGCTCAGCGACCTGCGCACCCGGCTGTCCGAGGATCCGTTCTCTATGCCGGGAGTCGGTGAGACTTGTGAATGATTTTTACAGGGTGAACGACTCGGAGCAGATAGGAGTTAGGCTTGGAACAGTTCCTGACTGACTAATCTAGGGTTGTGCGGGCCTCACTTTGTCAGTAGAACCAAACATCCAACCATACCTTGCCATTTCAAATCGAACTTGAACTTGTCTCGAACTTAAGCCTAGTTTGTTTTAACAAGACATAAAGTGATGTCCTCATTTGCAAAAAAATATCAGTATGTATTTTTTAGTTTTGTCACATTTTGTAGTGATGTCACACAACACATGGGTGATTAGCATTTAAAAAGCCCACCAACTTATCGGAGTCTGCTCCAGGTCTTGGTGAATTAGCCTAGCAGCTGCAAGCAATTAAACAAAACAAAGCCAAGATATGCAATATTGCATCGCAAATTAACTTAAAATCATAAACGTGAACTTTTGTACAATGGGACTTATTGTGATTATGTATTTTATTATATTGTACCTGTAGGTCACCCGCACCGGTCTACAATAAAGTTTTAATAAAAAAAAAATCAATCAAATCCTCTGTTTGCTCAGATTGCGAGACGCTGGGAGTTGGCTACCCATCGCAGGGAGACAAATACCACGAGGCGGGATACGATGCGTTCGTCACGGGTTTGTGCCTTCTGTCCATGGCCACGCATCTCGGTAAGTAAGCTTGTGTTTTAGGTAGGTAATTGTTTTCAGATTCCTTGTTTTAAGCGTCTTCTTACCTCATGCTCGAACTCCGTACCATACGAGCTATGCCCATACGTCGTAATCTTGATACTATTTTATTATTAATTGCCTCTTTATTGAAATCAGGTCATACAGGTCTACAGATACAATTAAACACAATATGTTGGCAATCATTAAAAAAAGCTTCCATAGCTTTTCAGTTCTCTGTAAATTTTAGTGTAAATTTTAAATAGTTTCAAAATTATTTGACCGATTTTGCTGAAAAGGCAGGGGGTCTAAGTTGAGAACACAAAAATATGATCTGCTCATTTCGTTGAAATCGGTGTAGGTGTTTGGCCGCTAGAGCGCCAACAAAAACGCGAACAAACAAACAAACAAACTTTTTTTCTGGGGTAATTGAAATAGAAGATTTTGCTATGCTCGTCAGTTAGTGGCGATCGAAACAAATCCAGCCGCTTGGCATCCTTGCCTTCTACCAGTCAGTGTCAACTTTTCTTGTCCGCAGACCCGAAGTTGATGCATCCTGACATCTCCACGCTGCCTCGACTAGACAAGTACCTCAACAAGTGAGTATCGTAATGCTTGAAATCAAGCGCGTAAAACCTGGAATACCGCAATTTTTTTACCGACACTTTCTGCTTTCAGGGTGCTACTCTTTCGAATGCAAGACTTTGGCTACATGTCTTTGGGAGGAAACGATCGTAAGCACATTTGACATTCACAATTTTATATTCCTTTTATGATTTTTTTAATAAAATGTGAGGAATCAGAATATCAAAGAACATTTGATGAAGGACATTGACAATGCACATATTTATTATTGATCATTCAAGGCTCCCTTTAAAAATATATTACTTCTATTGCCATTTGCTGATTTGGTAGGAAGGTTATTAGCCAGACATGAAGATGTACTATCACAGTCAAACCCTCAAAACCTGTCACAGGTATTACTAACAAGCCTATACTTTTCGAAGTGCCTCTTCCATTGTCAACAATGTGGCCCCGGTGCTAACCTGTCGTTGACGCTTGCAGCTGTCTTACCTCGAGGCCACGTGTTCCACTTGATGATGCCCTCGGAGTGGAAGCAAAATGACATTGTGAAGTTGTTCCAGCCAGTAGGTAAGCAACGTCGTAGCGAGGTTGTACCCCGCAGTCTGCCATCAGGTCAGCAGCTAGCAACTGGGAAAGTGCACGAATTTGCTTTGCGCACAGAGTTTTGAGTCTTTGGCAAGCAAAGCGGAGACTTAATTTTAATTCTCAGGAAATAAGTCTACGTGTTTTTTTCCTGTTTGCTTGCCGATAAGACATCTGGGCCGATTTGGTTGAAGTTTGCACAACCTTTTCCAGAACTCTTACGAAAACTGCTATTTTTGTTAGATAAGATTTGAAGATGAGATTTTGATTGTTTGCAAAATTTGGATTCTTTCTTAATGCAAATTATTGAATGTAAGTTCTCCAAACATTGCAAGTATGTTAGGGAAGTGGAAGTGTACAACTACAATGCCTACAAATTATACATCTCAAAGTCTTCAAACTCCTGAGCTATTTTTTAGCCTTTTTTAAATGATATTCTGATATTCTTGCTCAAAATTAACCGGAAATTTATTTCCATAATATTTCTTCAATTTATTTCTGAGTGCACTTTTAAGCCAGCAGCTCGATTCGCTCATCCTCAACGCCACTTTGCCTGCATATCATTTTTCCTCCCCCAGATATTGGTACATCGATATTTTACCCACCGCTTAACGCCGTTCTTTCCTTACCAGGTCCCGTATACGTGTCGTGGGTGGATGACACCAATGCGTTTGTCGCGCTGCAAGAACGTGACAAGGCTGACAGCGTGGCCAAGAAGTTGCCGCGATCTCCGTTGTACCGCGTGACTTCGTGGAACGCTCGGCAGGCCGTGAAACCAGCTCAGGTGCGAGCGCTGGCGCAGGTAAAATTTGGGCTCGAAGACTGGACTGACCAGAGAAGCGATGATATAAATGAATTTATAATTAAAGCTTATGTTTACTGCCCTACGCCAGGAGCAGCTAAAAACTTAGTACTTTTTAGATTGAACCAAAATAATTACATTTTTACATAGATGTAGTTTGCCAAAACGCTGGAAATGCGTAATGGGAAGAGGAAAGTGGTGTTGTTTGCTTATTAGCAACTTGCCACCATTGCTTTGCTTTCTCAGTAAGTTCCGTAACCATTCCACTTTCCTCCAGTCATTACTTATATATATACACAGACATGCTATGTACAGATTGACCATTCTTGTAAGCAACCGACGTACCTTTTTAATGGTTAAGTGGAAGAAATTCACATTGTTAGTTTCGAAACTTGCCGCAGGAGTGCGTTACTATCGTGATCATAAGGGAGGGAGACTAGGTTGGGATGGAGGAAACTCTTTTGGTGACTCACCAACAGTTAGAGTGAGAAAAGACTAGATTCCAAATAACGCCACCTGTCGAGAGAGGTCCTGAAACTTTGTAAGATTTTGTGAAGCAATTTTAACCCTGGATAGAATATCCGTACAGGCTTATCTTATCATTCGGGGACTCGAACCCCGGTTTCCTCCGATGTTCCTCTCACCATCTGTGCTAACACAACCTTTTTAAAAGGATTTTAGTGTATTTGATCTGTATGACAGATCTCCAAGTAGTAGAACCAGGAGACTAGGAATGGTCAAGCCATCAAAAACTTGAAATTTTAATGAGATAAAAGTCTCCCAATTCCCTACCTTCAGTTCCCTGCAAACCTTGTTGAGCTCCAAATCAAAGGGAATGTGAAGGACGTAGGGAAGTTTTCCTTCCTCAACAGAACTAGTAAAGAATAGAATACTCAAAAAGTTACTGATATTAGAAATGTAAAAGTAGACGTATTGAGAAAACAACTGAATGAAGGAAAATAATATTTTATTGTAATGTAAATATCTACCTCTGGCATTAATTTACTATTTCTAAATTATAAATGAATAAACGTAGTTTGCGTTCTTGCAGACTGCGCCAGTGCCGGCGTCGCCAACAACAGTGAACCGCAAGCGCCGGTCGCTGGAGCAACTCAGTGCAGCGCCAAACGATGATGGGGATAAGCGATCCAAGGTGTCGGCAAAGTCTTCGAGAGAGTGAGTAGACGTTACTGAAATCGCTCTCTTCTGTTTCAATACTGCTCTTCTCGTGATGTGTTTTTGAGTGACCTTCGAGTGACAAGTTTACCAGCCGTAGTAGCGCAGGTTTTATATTTTTCAATTTTCAAAATGTGTACCAGTTAGTTTGTACCTGGGTTTTTTAATTGAGATCGTGTATCCTATAACCCGGAACTCACCTGCATATCCGAAGGCATCCCTAGTTTTGTTGGTATTTTTTATTTCATTGTGCAGATCTGTCGTTTAAAAGAAGTGAAGTCTGCGAAATTTACATGGATTTGTCACCAGCCGGGAAAAATCCTTTGATTTTTCGGTTGATTCTCAAAGTAAACCCGAAACTAGATCTTCAACATAGCAGTTATAAGTACAGTAGGATTACAGGTTTCTCACTCAAATTTATAGCAAATTAATTTGTTTTCTCCCATAAGAAAGTAGCACAGATTGTCCCTTGGATCCACTCGCCCCAAAAATGTGCCTTCTCTCCAACCAAGGTTTTCTAATTCATAGATTTAATTTTTTAGTTTTTTATTAACCTTATATGGGCTTGAGCTTTTCCTGCAGTTTTCCTTCAGTTTTTCTTACAGTTTTACATCTGTGATACCAATGATATATATTGTTGTTGAAGAAATCTTCACTCTAATTTTTTAATTCAGCCAAAACAGGCAGTCCGTGCTATTTCATACGAAAGACTGATGAATCTATTTGTTAACACATTTCATTGCATATTCTAAATTCCATATAAAATTATACATTTTCAGCATATGACTGATTTATTTTAACATGATTGTATTTCTTGTAAAATGGTTGTATACATCTTCACATTTAAATGAGAATTTGTTGGAAATGTACGCTATTTTTTAATTTAAACATACCCGCGGGCATCAAACATTATTTATAGCACAGCGACCGTGATCAACGTAGCCCACCTCACAGACCCAGCGTAGCAGACCACCCCGTGAGAAGGCAAAACAAGATCATACGTTCCCTCTTTGAGTTCTAAACCTGTTGGCTCGTGGTAGACACCCAGGGAACGTATTGTTTATTACCTGGCACGTTGCCAGCCACGTAATGTCGCTCTCTGGGTGAGCTCTTGTCGGCGATGGCCAGTGCTTGTGAGATCTGCGGGGACTAGGCGTTAGCATCTTGCTGGCTGCATTAATTCATGGGTCGGCTTAGTGCGTTGATTTGTCGTCTCATATCGATTGTCGGGTCTGTGGATATTAATAATGAAACCAGGAGCAATGTCAAGGTCTGAGGCAAGGATTTTCAAGCGTTTTTTTTTTGCCTAATTCACAAAATAAATCCTCCTAAACAGCTTTTGACATATAACTGAGGTAAGAATGTTAAAACATGGTTTCAGTTCTCAAAGTAGGGAAGGTGTTAGGATGGTTAATGAAGTCGTTTTAATGTAGTTTTGTTTTTATTTTACTGACAAATATTTCCGTTTCACGTTTGTTATTCACAATTTCACTAAATTTCTTCAATTGAAAATGTAGTTCTAAGTAAATGGAGTGTAGAGTTTTTACCATAGAAGTGCGTCCTTGCTACCTCTTCTCCGTAGCAGATGACGGGAGGAGTAGCCAGATGTAAACGTAAGGCGCTGTGTCGAATTCCAGGCTGAGCTGTGTTTTTCACGTAGTTTGTCTTGCAGGTCGTTGTTCTCCCGCCGCAGCATCGACCCAATCGCAGAGGAGCACGAGACTGCATCGCCGCAGGTGCCGCGGAACACAGGTATTTTAGCACGGCTTGTAGGTGTACTGGAGTTGCTTGGCTGATCGAGGTTTGGGCATATATTTTGGACTGTCACCTTGGAAGTTATTCACCCTGCATCATTTTCTGGCTTATGAAGTATCACAGATAAAGTTTACACAGATATTCCATCCTTATGGGGCAAAGGCTACCACAGATGAAGCTTGCACAGATATTCTATCCTTATCGGGCAAAGGCTACCAAAGATAAAGCTTGTACAGATATTCTATCCTTATGGGGCAAAGGCTACCACAGATAAAGCTTGCACAGATATTCCATCCTTGTGGGGCAAAGGCTACCACAGATAAAGCTTGCACAGATATTCCATCCTTATGGGGCAAAGACTACCAAAGATAAAGCATACACAGATATTCTATCCTAATGGGGCAAAGACTACCAAAGATAAAGCTTACACAGATATTCTATCCTAGGTCAAAATTGCTACACAAAACTTAGAGGTAGGGGACACCCGCAAAGTTTACCATCAGAGTTCAATCCTGCCGCATACAAGCACAAATAGTTTGGACCTCTTCCGATGGATGGTATTTTTTGCAATTCAAGCCATGGATCACCCACACTGTTGATTATAGAGACAGTTTTCTTAATCTTAACCAACTTTATCTGTTTTGGTCCCGATTCACACTCCTGTGGCAGATTTCTTACCAAGTAGCTACTAGGCATAGCTAAACCCCTTCATGGATGGTATATCTGTGACATCTTTACTTGTGATGTAAGTTCTTTTTGCTCTACAGTTTTCATCGATTCTGACACACACAAAAATCGCTGAAAGTCTGGCTACTTGTTTTTAAGTGTAGGATTTGCAAATAGCAATAGCCTGCATCCTGATAATGTAGTTCCTACCACATTCAATCTAGCTTTGACACTATTGAATGCTTGGACCTGATTCTGACATTTTGCCTTTAGAACGCTTTGAAGCATCATATTAGCTTCGTAAAAGAAGCCTCCGCTCTTGCTAAGACTGTTTTTAATCATCCCGGGATACGCCCGGCATATTCATCCATGGAAATCGGATGTTCTTGCTAGAATAGCTGACATTGTTCAGCTGTGAGTTGCTATGAACGAGGATAGCTTCTTGAATCAATTAGCAGTGGAAAACCACTTAACCACAACTCTGTCTGCCGTAATCACTATCAACCTTGATCGTTACCGTTGGGTTTGCCTGTTGAAGATGGGCGCTAAAATTGGCAGCTGTTGTTTTGAGTTTAGAACTCTTGATTCCTACGCAACGAGCAGAAATGCGGTCTTCTCTCGGTGTCCTAGTTCGATGCCTCTTGGCCGTAAAAAGCCGGCGATCTTGGATCTGCGTTGCGATTTAAATTTTTTTTAGAAAACTATATGCATGTCTATAAACAGAGAGCAGGAAATCTCTTTACTTGGAAACTCTCCCAGATGTAAAGGAAATGAAAAGGGGATTTTTGGTTTTTCTGGAATTTTTCACTAGAAGCAAGTGATGGATGCTGGGTTGAAAAAAGGTGCGATCGGATTCAATGAAGCGATTGCGGTACGTAGCGTTTATCTGACGTTTCTTGGTGATTCTGGCTTGGCTCTGATCGGTTTCCCTGGATTCCCAGGTGCCTGCTGGAGTTTTGCCGGAAGAGCAGCCGAAGCGGTCACCAGATTCTTCCGACTTTTTGTACCGAAGTGATATTTGCCCAGAGTGGCCGTGGATTGGACTAGTTTATTAAGACCTTAATTTTATTCTCTATATTGTCGACTGTATGTAAACTAGGATGGAAGTTTTTATTACATTTTTCTAATTTTTTATTTAAATCGCGTCGGTGCGATTGTTCCTCTGATAAATGTAACGGCGTAATTTTGCTGGCACGTTAACATTGGTTTGCGTTGCGCTTGTTTGAGGTGCGTTTTCTAAAACGACTCTACTTTCTGACGGTAACGCAGCCAAATATTTGTCGAGCTTTTTTTTAATCTCTTCATGGAGTAATGGCTTTTATCACTACAGTATTTTCAGAATATCAACCAACAACAAAAATGGCTGACAGCTAGCCTTCTGACAACATTCATCAAATTCTGGACAGAATGTGGTTTTACGCACGATCTTGTGTAGCCGTATTTGTGCTAATGTATCGTTTTGCTTACAATTATGTGATTGCCCATTTATTTCATTATTACATTTCCTTATAATTTTACGTGTGTTTTTTTCCTGAATGTGTATTTCCTTGTGATGTGTCTAAGTGTGTGCATTGGCTTATGGGAGGCTTTTTGGTTAATACTCATAGTCATTGTGTTACTATTTTTATGACCTCTGTTGACTGTGGCAACTTAAACTAGTTAGTGACATGTCTGTGATCCCAAACAATATTTTGTTATTTTTATAATTTTATGATAGAATAATTTTGCCAGCCAAAATTCTTGATTTTCAAAATTGGTTTTTGAATGCTAAGTGATGAAGTTAAGTCTAGCTGGGTAGTCAAACATTAGGTAGACAGTCATACTCCGTTTCCATTTGATTTCGGTGGAAAGTTTATTTTGTAACTAATGCTAAGCATCGGGAATATTGCATCTTGGCAACAAAGGAAAAGTTTTTTTGTCTTTGCTTTTTAGCGTAAATGTTTTGAAAATGTGAAAATAGCTAGGTAGCTGTTTAACACTCCCTCTGAGCTCTAAAATAGCTAAAGTGAAATAATTTGAAAGTCTCCTCAAGAAATTGAGCTGCTAAGCTGCTATTGAGCAGTTTAGCTGCTAAACTGTCAGTAACTGAAAAAAATTCAAACCTAGTTCAATATATGAAGGGAGAATGGTGCCAAAGAATTCTGTTGCATTATGCTCTCTTAAAAAATAGCTTATCTGAATGTCCCAGTTGTTGTGGCTTCCTTTGAACGATATTACTTCTAGGTCAAGGAAAGAAATTTGGACAGATCCACTGTTTCCAAGACAGAAGTAAGGTAGATTAATTTTACGATTATTGGTTCTTTGTTTCTTCTCTCACGGGCTGGCCGCAGTAATTCAGGGGGCAGTCCTTGTGCTGGCATATTTTATCACAGTCTAGACTGTAGCAATGCAGGGGATAGTGCTTGTGCTGGTATCTTCTCTCACAGGCGAGACTGTAGCAATGCAGGGACAGTCCTTGTGCTGGTATCTTCTCTCACAGGCTAGACTGTAGCAATGCAGGGGACAGTCCTTGTGCTGGTATCTTCTATCACAGTCTAGACTGTAGCAATTCAGGGGGCAGTCGTTGTGCTAGGATCTTCTCTCATGGCTAGTTCGTAGTTCTATGTGCTGACTGAATCGTTGTTCTCTTCAACACGAACGTGAAGTTGGCGCGAGGAGAGCCGCGAGGGGAGCTGCAAACTTCGAGGAGTCTGACGTCTGGGGCTGACATTGAAGATGCTGTCTACAAGAAATTGGTGGGCCGAGGAGGTGCCACACTTTTACACGATGACAACGTGCTCGTGTTAAGATGAATTTGTTTTGTAAATGTATCAATTATTTTGATAGCAAATTTTTTATTTCTCCGCAAGTTGAGTGTTTTTATTGCTGTTTCTCGTTTCCTTTCCGTTCTCCTTTCCCTGGTTGTATTGGGGATGGTTTTATGTGGCATTGTGGGTTTTATTGTTAATTGTTGTGTCAATTATTTGGGGTTAGTACGTTTATTTCTACACCAACCAAGGAAAAGGATAGAATTGGATAATTGTTGAATAGAATAGAACTCTGTGGTTTTGATTCGAGCAAGGTTCGATTGTAAAGGACCATGTAAGTTTTAAAAATAATTGATATAAAACACATGTTTTGGGTGAGACTCGCTGCAAGAACTAATGTGTCGATTCTGTGGCCTTAGTATTTTTTTACTAATTGAAGGATGCCTGTGCCTGATAAGGTTGTAGATGACCTTAGAGGGGACCTGAGGGTCAACACTTTTCTGATAGTGGCATATTCTCTACTATTACTTGAATTATACAAATTGATCCCACTCACCCCTCATAATTATTTTTTTTACATGTAACAAAATTCCATCTCAATCGAACAATCACCAAGACTTTAAGTAAGTTTTACAAACATAATTTCACGATTTATACTTCGGTTAGTATTGTTTCCATCTCAAGTCATTCAAAGCATGAAGACTTCCACTAAAATATAAGAACTTTGGAAGTTAAAATAAGCAAACTCAAGATATGGAAGTTAAAATAGCCAGCATAGCAACCAGCTTTTTCAACCTCGGTACGTGCGTTTTCTTCTTTCCTCTTCGTTAGTTCATTTAGCAACCTTTTGGGATTTGTACCCCTGATATGTCATTACATCCAATTAATTATTAGGGGCTTTGACACCTACCCTGTTGGTGTTGGTTACTTCTTCAGTTCTAACCCAAAAGTGAATCCGGTGGTGGTCAATGTAACCTTGCTAGCAATTGAAAAAGTCTGTCTGGCCCTGCTGGATGTCTATCAATAGGTCACCACTAAAAGATACAACGTTCTAAATGAAGTTAGATTAGTCTAAGTTAAGTTAGGGCTAAGTTATCACATCTAGTTCCGATGTCAAGTAAAATGCTTAGCATCCCACTTTCTGGTGCCAACATCTTGTGCTGTTGGTGTCGGTGGTCGTTGGACGATCTCGCACGAGAATTGTCGCTCATTTTTGGGATTTCCAAGGGCATTGCATACGCACCTTGGCAGGCTTAAGAAAATAGGCAAATGCCGCTTAGAAACCCCATTGCTGACACGACATACACTCTACTCCCCGCTGTGTCTTCGTTCTTCGTGAGTCTCTTCCAAAGTAGCACGCATTTTCAACTAGCACTGATGCTTTACGTAGCCGGGTTTTACTCAACTTTTCATCGCTTCATTGGGGATGGGGAAAGCATGTTCCATGTGTATCACTAGAATTTTATTTTATTTTTTATTTTTTTTTGGAAATAACTAATCTATTTACAGTGTGTAGGTATACCAGTACAAGGTGGTAATAGTTTTAGGAAAGCAGCATTTCTGTTAGGATGAAATTGCAATAAAAAAACTGATAAATTGGTATTTTTAGGTACATACGTTTCTTGCAACACAAATTGTCAGAAATATCTCTAAGAGAGATAATGTAAATCTAGTTCAAATCTGCCAATAACGAGCATTTATTATTTAATCAAGAATTATTACAATAACGAACGACTTGGCGACAGGATCGAAAATACTGTTGGTGTTGACGATGGCCGGAAGCGACGACTGCTCTTGTCGGCACTTGGGACTTAGCAGGCCAGTAGAGTATTAGCAAAACAAACCACCTTCTGAACCACCAAACCCCAAGCACGCAACGAGATGGATACCTTCCAAAGAGTCGCTCCTTTCCAGTTCTTGGCTCGTTGCTAAATGTGACAAGACATTTTATAGCTACAGATAAAGCTTACACAGATATTCCATCCTTATGGGGCAAAGGCTGCCACAGATCTTACACAGGTATCCGTATCCTATTTTTAAGGGAAGGCTACTACAGAAAATAAACACATATTCTTTCCTTATGTAGAAAAGGCTGCTTTTGATAAGCATACCCAGATGTTCGATCCTTAAATGACTAAAGCTACCACAGATAAAGATAACACAGATAGTTCATCCTTATTTGATAAACGTTACCATAGGCTTACACAGATATTGCATCCTTATGGGGCAAAGACTACCACAGATAACGCTTACACAAATATTATATGGCGCATCTATGCGCCATATGCGCTTATAGGCCACCACAGATACAGCTTCCATTTACAAAGGTACCCTTTTCTAAATAAACTGGTCAACACCAAGTTGGGCTAGGTTTAAGATGAGTGACCATCATACTCATAATCAGTTCTGTTCGAGCGCGAGATTGGTCTTGCTCTTCTTGCTTATCAACCGATCAACAGCTTGGATCTCAGTTAGTGTTTTATCGTCCTTCGGATGGGACGTTAAGCCGGTGGTTCTATTGGCTTTAACGGTAATAGGTTACGTGCCGGCTCAGGGATTCCCCTAAAGCTTGCTAGTCTAAGTTAAGCTCATCATCACCCTTAGGTTTAAGCACTCATTCACCGATCGTCATAAGACCAGTGCCATAGGGCCTGTAGTCCAAACAGCATGTCGTTAAACATAAACAATCGGTCAACCAATTGAAGCTAAACATGCACTGGGAGGCTAGACTTGTGTCTAGGAAGCCGACCAAGCGACCGACCGACAGGTAGTCTCGCAAGCCAAGACTTGCGTGATGTGCGAATTCCGAGGGTCCCCGCGTGGAGGCGGCCATCAGCTGGCAACATCCGCACCGCAAGGGCGTGGTCGTGCGATGACCCGGTCGGTCGGACAGCAACGACCTCGCGCTCCAAATGGAGGCGTTTAAGGGCCTTGGTCTAGAAGGGAACCGAGAGTAAACCCGGTGTTGGCATGCATCTTGCTGCTGTCTATAAGCACCAAGGGCCGGCCACCGATTAGCCTTGTCACTTTGACACACACTATGTTGGCGCTGTCGGTGAAAAAAAGCTGATGCTATGAAGCTAGCCAGGGCTGGAAGAAAGCACGGGGTGAACCCGGTGCTGGCACGCAGCCTAGTTTTGTCTAACTGTACCAAAGGAGCCGTTCTCTGGTCCCCTCGGTTAGTACCTCTTTGTCTAGCCTGTGCTACCGTTCGTATTCAATGACCTTGACCGGTATTCCGGCTGAAAATATGCTTACAAAAAAGGCGAAAGGATGAGTAACTCATGGAGCAAGGCACGGACTGGTTGGAGGGATTCACCCGAAGCAACTAGTCAATCAAGTATGGGATTGGTGACAATCTGCTCATGGCTAGTTTGGTTCGGGAAAGAGGTTAGCGGGATCGAAGTTAAGCAACACGCACAGGTGTGCTGGCCGCGTGCATGACGGTCACCTATCCAACACCTGACTCAACATATTGATGCTCAACTTCAATTCCTCCTACTCTCCCGCTAACAGAACTGGCTGTGTACGTAGCGGTCACCCATCCACCACTTGACCCATCACAATATACCTTAAGTTCAATATCTCTAACATAACATGGCGGTCAACTATCCAACGCCTGGCCCATGACATTGTCCCTTAACCTCGGCGCTCTGAGCGGCTCGTTTGCAACGCACACTATGTGTTCGTCTAGGTATCGCCATGGAGGTATCACGATGTGGAGGTTGGCACGTTGGGTGTGGTCAGATCCGGGAGCGAGCTGGCGACTCGTTGCTCTTGTTTTCGCCTCGCGTGCCTCGTGCCTGCACGGGCCCAGACGGCGTCGGTTGACAGCGTCGATTAAGGTTTGGGGATGCAGGCATCGGGGGCGGAGGCAGCTAAATTGACCCGGCGAATATTTGATTGCATAGAAATCACAGAAACTATTTCTTAATATAGGTGGCAACCGGTGAACGCTTTAGAAGTGTCGCGTTGAAAGATCTTGCAGGCGATTTAAGAACTAGCAGCAAATACATAAATTGATATTTTTCTTAGAACACCTTTTTTGTTGCCAGTTTTGAAAATAAAAAAATGCTATGAAGCATAAGAGATTCAATGTTAGATTCAGCGTTAGGTATGCTAAAATCGCACGACAGAGCTTCTCAATTCTGCTATCTTATGTTACCACGGGTATATCATGGCCTAGCATAGGAGGTTCAATGGTAGATTCAACGTTTGGTAGCCATGGAGATGCTGAGATCGCCTGACAGAGCTTCTCAATTCTGCTATCTTATGTTACCACGGGTATATCATGGCCTAGCATAGAAGGTTCAATGGTAGATTCAACGTTTGGTAGCCATGGAGATGCTGAGATCGCCTGACAGAGCTTCTCAATTCTGCTATCTTATGTTACCACGGGTATATCATGGCCTAGCATAGGAGGTTCAATGGTAGATTTGACATTTGGTAGCCATAGAGATGCTGCGATCACCTGACAGAGCTTCTTAATTCTGCTATCTAATGTTACCACGGGTAACACGGCTAAGTTTCGCTGAATATGTACGATAGTTAATTTTCAAATTTTGACAACATTGCATGGATCTGTTGGATTTGAAGCAAATCTCAGCAATTGCAGTTGCATCAAAAGTATCCGCATTGCTGTGACACACGAGTTTCTTTGTCATGATCTGTACGATTTGAATCTTTAAAGAAAGCTATAAGAGTTAGAAGAGTTTAAGAGTTCAAGCTATAAGAGTTTATAGGAAGTGGTTGCTAACTGTCCAAGAAATATACACTCATTGCCTGCACCGATTAGTCATTGTAGCCAAGACTATCATGTCACTATTTTATTGTAGAGATGACTATCTTTATAGCGTTTAAGGTGTTAATTTCTTTTAATAAAGTACCCACACTTCCGGAGAATAGAAAACGCTAACACCACGGGTTTGTGCTCTAACTGGCTGAACTAAACGTACGATTCCACTGATATATGCAATTAAAATGCAGTCTGTTGACATTTATGCTGCAATTTTAAAGTTGAATTCTCCTCGTTATGCGTTTTATTATAAACTAATTACTATCTTCAGTTACCCTCTGGGTTTAATTGCGCCGTATATAATTGCGTCACAAGAATCGTAAGTGTCAAGCTAACGATTTGACGTGTTGGAAGCACCGGTCCACGTGAGATCAACGCAGTCAAGCAACACTTCCCTGGGTTAGGTATGGGATAGGTGACCACTGAACGGTAGCGTGTTGGAAACACTGGTCCTCGTAAAATCACCTAAATTAAGCAAAACTTCTCAGAGACAGGTATTGGATTGGTGACAATCATTATCATGTCCAGATAGATTGGAGGGATTGAAGTTAGTACAGCAACTTCACTGACCTTGCTTATCAACCTCTCGACTGCATATATTTAGAGAGTAACCCTGTTGTTCGCATTGTACCGTCCTTCGAAAGGACGTTTAAGGGATGGTCCTCTTGGTGCTCTTCGACAGGAGTTGGATACATACTGGCACCAGAATTCCCCTCCTCCCTTCTAGGCTTGGTAGTTTTATCATCATCCCTATCAGCAAATACTCATTTATCGAACGCCATTAGACCAGTGCCACAGAGCTGCGTGTCAAAACACAGCTGTCGTCTCTGTGTCAACACACCGAGCGGTGATCCAAAATCGGTGCGTCCAAAACTAAATCTAAACATTTTTGCACAAGTAACTTCTCCTGTCATGTGATGTTTTCAGCTTTTAGCGACGTCACTTGTTAAACAATCCTCCGCAGCACTAAAATGGCACAAAAAACTGTAAAATCTGATTGCAAATGCTTGCAATGCGCAAAGTATTTTTGTATTAGGGACGCTAATAACCTCTCAGAGGTGTAGATCGGAGTTTGATTTCACATTAGGGGTCCAGTTTTTGAGCGGTTATTAATTGTTCTATTATTTAAATGCGTTGAGTTTAACAATGCCCCCCCCCCCCCCCCCTGTGCGTGAGATGCTCTGGCTACGGAATAGAAGCCGTTTTAGTTCCCTCTTACAAAAACCCGTCCTCAACATCCAGTGGGATCTGAAAACATAATGGCCTAATGAAACCTCAACCCACCAACCGAATTATAAAACCAAATCCACGTCATCCCAACAACTGGATGCTTGACCGGACTAAAGACAGTTTGCAAGTGATTCCGCGCAGGGCAAGATCGCACGCCCGGTGAACTCGCCGAGTGAACTCCGCGTGCCGAGTTCGAATCCCGGCTGGCGTTGGAATGCGCTCGGCCGCGGGCACCGCGCTCTAGATGCAGCGCGGGAGGATGCAGGCCGACCCGTGCATAGTGGAGGCGATGGACGGGCTCGGCAACGCGTCCATGTTACAGTTTAGCAGCAATGAGATACTCACTGCGATGGGGATATAGCAGTTCAAAGTAATGTCGTGATATTTGCATGCTGTTGGCGTTTTAGATATGATATACCATATCAATGTCAAAGCATGAATTTGTTGCCACTTAATTTGATCTTTAGGAGAATTTCAGCGCTAATATCAAACTGTCTTTGCGAAAATTACTAACTCATCAAATGGACGAAAATGGCGGTCGTTGAGAGACAGATTGACCATCAGTTCCAGAGTAAGGAAATTTAATTTCGTTATTTATCGCAGATTACTCGCATTTAAAACTGGTTTGTGCCCAATCAATCTTTACTAATGCTTATCTCAACGATTGGTAATTGGTGTACCTACATGCATCGATATTTTGAGTCGTTGCTTTTTAGCTGTAGAGGTTTTTTTCAAAAGCGCCATAGGGTGGTCATAACCGTTACCACGCTTTGAAAGCTGTGATACCTCCGTAGTGGTAGCTCTGCTAGCTCTGTGGTAATTTAGATTTCATTTTGAGTACACTTCTGAGGTAAAAACGAAGCTGAGCAGATTAAAACTCCAACTCCAAGAACTCCAAGAAGCAGTGAAGCGTGGTCTGCAGATCCTCTACAGTTGTGCTAAAAATAGAATGTCCTTGCAGTCGGCGGTCATCGGAGTCGAACGACAACCAGCGGCTTGGGTTCGAACCTGGGCCTCGCTTGATTGACTTTTAATTAGAAATTCCTTTGAAGTCGCAATGTCGATGCAGAAAGCAGCTGCCCACACACAGTTTTTTTCCGAATGTGTCTTTGATTTACGAAGATATTGGCCGTCATGTCTACACGGACAGAGAGTTGCCATCTCTAATCATGGGCCGCCATGTTTGTGTGACCAGTTCAAAAGAGAGGCTCACTTCACTCGCCTTGTTTATCAACCTTTCGACAGCATGGATTTGTGGAGGAATCCTGTTGTTCGCGTTGTACCGACCTGCGGAAGGGACATTAAGCTGGTTGTCCCCGTGGTGCTCTTCGACTGGTGTACCGGCACCGTGTTTCCCCTTTTACACTCTAGGCTAGTTTAAGTTCATCATTATCCTTATCATCACCCAATATTCACCGACGCCATTAGACCAGTGCCACATGGCACAGCTAAAACAGTGCGTTGTTATATAAACCAAAAATCAATCAATTTTTGGTTAGGATGTGGCCATCTTGAAGCAATGGCCGTCATGTTTGTACGGCTAGAGAGGGCCTTTCTAGGGCCCTCGCACGAACACGTTGCCCATGGCTTGATGGCCGCACTAGGTCTATGCAAACATGGCGGCCATTGCGTGGAGATGGCAACTCTCTGCCCATGCCGCAATGGACATCATGTCGTGCCGACATTCCAATCGAAATCAATATGAAGTCGTCGATCCGCAAATCCATTCAGCGTTCGAGCGATATTATTGACAACGCGATGATTTATTGACAACCTGCTCTTTGTGAGACTGCGGGGTTTTTTATTGCTTACAGAACAGCTTTGTCCATGTTCAGATTGTAGTCATATTTCTAGGCTTGACTGTGGGAATGTCGCTCTTATTTTCCGCAATTACAAACCATTTTGTAAGCGGTTGATAGTGGCATTAATATAAATATATATATATTTTTTTTTGCGTTCACCGTCCAAATTTCTGAACAGGGGACTACGGTATGAAAATAACAGCCCTGTCCTCAGCCATTAGGCAGAGCCTCTGCACTAATTTTAAACTGTCTTTGCAAAAAATGGCGGCCAAGTTACTTCTTTACTGGAGAAAAATGATAATCGGCCAGAAAATCGACATCACTTTGAGTGTCGAGAGATTTAATTTCGTTAATTCTCGCAGATTACTCGCACCTGAGTCTGATTTTCGCTCAAATCATCGTCATTGATAAACATGTAACGATCATTTAAGTTTTAATTATTTAATTGAAGAGGTTTCCTAAACAGGACGGCCCACCGGTGCCACCCTGTTGCGGCTTCTTCTTTCAGCAGAAAGCTTTCCTATTGGTACACGTAGCAGTAAGACAGTGGCGCTGTGACTCTGACAAACCTACAAGCCCAACGTTTCGGCATCAGGATGGTTTCTGTCTGTGCATTCATCTACAAGGATTGACCCCGCATGCTAATAAATGTCTTGAATACATCTATAAATTTGGCAAGAGCCATGAAGAACACATTTGGTTAAGTTAGGGCTTCGAACACGCGCGTGACTGATTCTTTCTATACAGTTAGAGCACTTCTTTGCCAAAATCTAACAACTTAGCTTTTCGGTTATCAACAAAAAAAAAATACAGTGCATCCAGTTTGATCTGCAGACATGACCTTGTGGTTGTCAGCGCGTGATTGTCAATTAATAGCCAAAATTTAAAATTGAATAGTTATAAAAAAATCTATGTGTTAGCAATAAGTGGTCTCTATTCAATATTTTATGATTCGCTTCCAACCTAGATTAAAAAAATGTGATAGAATAATAGAACTGACGAAGTGTAAAAAATGGTTAAGCAAAAACATGAAACATGTATGCGTTTGATGTAATGCCCGCTATTACAATATTTTCCAGCTCTGAGTTAAGCTCCTAACTCTTAGAAACAGCTGACTTTCACTGCATGTGACTGGCTGTTGCGCTGTTGCTATGGCAATTAATTTAACTCCCACTGTAATTAGGAGTTAAGAAAATTGTAATACTGGGCATAAATATGATATATACTGGATTTTTAGCTAAATCAAACTGTTGTATTATCATAAATATCATCTTCATTCTTCTTATGGAAGGGATGCTCGTTGTTTTCAATGCTGTTCTCGTCACTTCTACACAGATGTTATTTACCAGTAACTATGAGTATACCCGTTTGCAAACAAACTATTTATGAGAAGCTACTTTCAGGAGATTAAATTTCCCAAGTAAGAAGAGGAAAAAAAACACAGTCAAAATGTCAAAAATCAGGGCCAAATAACAAAGAAATGCACTAGTTGATCTCTGTCAATCCACAATGGAGGCCGTGGCGTCTTAAAGACAGAGAAAAACATTCAAATACCCCGCTGACAGGAGATGGCAAGTCACTCGAATGAGATAGAGAATTCCCCGCCAAATTTCCCGCCACAAGTCGCCTCACGATGCCTTGCAGTGTCCTGTTGCTTTCAAATTCAAACCGTTTGCTCGCGACACGGAAATACCGCGCTGCCAACGCGTTCAAACCCGACGCGTTGCAGCAATAACCCAGAAGTAATCACACTGTATACCTGCCGTTAAAACTGGCCTCGGCGTTAACCAGCGGTCTCGCCATACTAAATATCATTGTATCCGCTTCATCGAAATATTCATGGTTTGTGGGGTTTAACGGCGCACTGTTTTGACAACGGGCACTGTGGCACTGAAATAATGGCGTAGGTGAGTGGTTGATGATGTGGACGATGATTCGCCCAACGTAGTCTAAAAGTGAGTAGGGGAAATCCGGTGCCACCGGCTTAAAATTGCAGCAGGACGGTACAGCGCGAACAGGATCCCTCAACAAATCCATGCAGTCGAAATGTAATGTAGATAAGCAAGGCGAATGGAGTTGCTGTAAAAAGCTCCTTCGCTAAAAATAAATGGTCAAGTGTATGATGGGCGTCCAATGTCCATGCTTTGCTTATATCTACACTTCGAGCAGTCGATTGATATATGACATAAGCAATAGTCAAATAGCAAGCAAATTCATATTAAGCAACACTGTGATTGTCCAGGTATTTGATGGGTGACCACTGACCATCATACACATGACCAGTTCTGTTCGAGGGAGAGGTTGGAGAGATGAAAGTTAGTACAGCAACTTCACTCGCCTTACTTATCAACCTCTCGACAGCATGGATTTGTGGAGGAATCCTGTTGTTCGCGTTGTACCATCTTTCGGAAGGGACGTTAAGCCGGTGGTCTCCTTGGTGCTATTCGACAGGAGTATGGCTATGTCCCGGCTCCCCCCTCCCTTCTAGCCTAGGTTAGGTTCATCTTCATTCTGTAAGCCATCCACTCATTCACCGACGTCTTTAAACCAGTGCCGCATGGCCAGTTGTCAAAACAGTGCGTCGTAAAACTTTTTCCCAAATAATGGACAGTGGTTTTACATAACTTGATGTATATACGGTCAATGCTCGTTTGGGCTGGCATAACTCACGAAACCCGAGAGTGAACCCACAGGGTAATTAAATGGCTACCGCTGATAAGGTAACCGGTTTATCGCATCTAGGTCCACCGAAGCACATGGCATTTCATTACCACGGTGCTCTGCCGACGTAGAGGTGTACTGCTTGCAATTCAACTTGAAGCATTTCTTGGTGGAATCGTTTTGCGCGTTGCAGGGTGAGTGTCTTAAGCATGTCTGGGGCGTTTTGCATGCACGGGAGAAGTCCTGCTAACCTGATTAAGGAGGTCCGTTCAGTTGCTTTCAAGAATACATGGCTGGAGATCAAATCCCGGCGCTCATACTATACATGTTACTGTGTGCATATGCTTGCCATACAGTTCTTTTAATAATTGTATCTAGAAGTGGAATCGAGCTTGATTAAAATCATCGAGTACGATCATTCTAGCCAATAATCGTAAAACTATCCAATGTTTTTTTGATTACAATTCACCGCCAACACGTTGATGGTCGATTTTTTTCAATTTCAATTTCAATTTTTTGCAGTTTGATAATTTTACATTGATACTTGACATTGGGAAGTTTAAAAACATTGAAAACATTGAAAAAATTAACACAGAACTAGAACTGGAACAATTTACAAAACTCGTTCACTAAATAACATGTACTTTTTGAGGTGTGAGATGAACTAAATCCCTTATTTTTTCTTTAACACTATTTGGGAGTGCATTACACAGTTTTGCTGCCGCGTACATTGGGTATTGTTTTTTTAATTCGGTCCTTAGTTGTTCAGTTTTTAAATTGATAGTGTTTCTGGTAAGTCGCGTCGTTTGATCATTCTCAAGTGTGATTGATTACACATTGTCGATTGCCAACTGCCCTTGCAAAAATCCTAAAGCTTGATTTACCGAAGTGATTTACCGAATCAATATGACACCGCTTTGGCAATGGTCGAATTGCGTCGGTGAATGAGTGGGTGATGATGAACCTCTTCTCCGGCACGTAGCCTTCTCCTGTCTATGGATACCCAAGCGATCATCGGCAAACTGTCCCTTTCGAAGGACAGTACAACGCGAACAACAGGATTACTCCACAAATGTATTCTGTTAAGAGGTTGATAAGCAAGGCGAGTGAAGTTGTTGTTCTAACTTACATCTCTCCAACTTGGAGAGATGGTTTGCATGATGATTTATGCATGGTGATCACCCATCCAATACTCGACCCATCGCAGTGTTGCTTAACTTACTTGCTATCACAAATTAAGGTGGGCAAGGTCCTTGATCTCAGACGTTTTGATAACCAGCGTTGCAGTAAAATGTTCCAATCACGACCATTGAAATGAATATGAAGAAATAGACAGAGTCATACCCGAAACAAGGGTACAGACTTGAAATTGATGGATTTTTAAAGAAATACGAACATTTTGGTAATATATGATAAGGCAAAACGCTCGAATTAAGTCGTGCTGTCAACATGACCGAAAGTACGCAGTAATTCTTGTAGAGAAAATTGCATCTGAGCATCTATGGAAACTGTCCCAACATTGGCTAATATCTCTCGGGGGATGAGAGAGAGATGTGGCGGGTGCTACTGGCAACCCGTGAGATGTAGCATGCGCAGGTCAAGGCTGCACCTGGCCATCTGAACCCTAGCAACGCCTCGTTGGGCATGCGCTCTGCTTGGACAGACGCGAAATCGCTTGGATTCGCTTAACTTCGTCTCGAGCGAGAACACAATTCATTTTCGCAGACAAAAGATTTCAAAATCCCGATGATGATATTCGATCTCTTGGCTTTGGCTTGGCTTGGGCTTGGCTCATGGCTTATCAGCAAAACTTGGCCAGCTTATGATCCTTTTTACGAGACTTCCCTCCCGGACTCCATTTTGGGAATGCTTATTTCATGTCTCTCACTAATATTTGCTCAGAAATATTGCTCTGCATGTCCCTTGTTATGTCTGTTAGATTTTGAGTTAGACAAGTTCGACTTATTTGGTAGATTTTGTGTGTTTGTATCGACTGGTTCGACTAGAGTTCGACTTGTCTGGGAGAGATATTCACAAAATAGAGCGAAGTTTTCAGGAAGCTAGCGCATGATTTCGCTGGGAAGTTAATGAGCAATTTGCTTGCCGTACTTGATTAAGATTATTACACACCGGTGATTTACAAAATCACGCTTTTTTAGCACACCGCACTGAAAGTTAATATAATAATTAATTGTCTCGTGGTATAATGAATAATTTTATTTCTCAGAATATAAAGAAAATTGGCGTCGAAATGGTTGAAAAAGCATTTGCCAATTAGAAGATGCGCGTACTAATTGCGAGTGATTACAATGGATGTACCTACGGCACTAGGTAATTTTAAGTGCGAAATGTCGAATTGTGTTCTCGATTCGCACCTACCGTGGCAGGTGTTATAATTTAATATTTTCTCGTGGCTTAAGTTTCTTTGCCGGGGTCATCCAGGATGAATCTGGTCTCAAGAAGCCCGAAAGCTGCATTTTGTATCTCGAGCCAGACCAACTGTCAGCTTTCTTGGATTTCTTCTTTGGCTTGGCTTTATTTAAAAAAAGGTAATTTTACAAACTGGACAACCGAAATATTTAGTTAATATTTAAAACCGTTCATTTGAAATTCTTATTTAAATTGAAAATGCTCTAAATTCACGAAAATGTTTAATTAGCACAGATGGTTAGAGCAACACCCGTCGTAGGTGGAGACCAGGGCTCGTGTCCCCAGTTGAGAACCAATATTTATGGCTAGCAGTGTTTATAAAAATAAATAAAAATTTAATTTTAACTGCAGTCATATTTTCAATATTTGTCGGTTAGTTTTTCAATGTTTTCACGTGTAAAACGGTATTCCGCTCGCTTCTAATGTGTAAAAACTCGCCAATAAAACGCGCGATTTCAAGCAGCGCAAGAGGAAAATGCACTCGACCGCGTTGAAAGTATTAAGAGATGAAGAGAGAGAAGAAAATTTGAAAAAAAATCGCTTTAGAATCCCGCAAACAGTATCCATCTTAAACCCTAGGAGAGTTCAACGCTGGGAGATGCACGACGCAGCGTTTGTTCCCTTCCCTGTTTCCCTGGTCCAGAGAGAGGGGCGGGGGGGACACAAGCCAAGCCACCATCGCGTTGTTTGTGGGAAGACTTGCAAAGAAACCAACTTTGCCCACTCATTTAGCGTGAAACTCAACTTTCGGCGACAAAATCTAACGTGTGCTTTACGTCCCAGGCTGTCAAATTTTGATTCAGTGCAATGTCATACATTCTTTAACTGCAGATGCATGATTTGACCTAATTATCTGGCATGCTGTAACATGTAGAAGGCATCAATTGAAAGAAATCTGTCCTTTTCATGTTTGATAACAAAGAATCGTTATTCTCATTTTAAATCTTATTTAAATTGCAAACGCTTGCAATGCGCGGGGCATTTTATTACTCCGTATTTTATTGTAAAATACTCTGCGCATAGCAAGCGTTTGCAATTTGAAGAAGATTTCAAATTAATAAAAACGCATCCAACGTCAAATTGGAGTTACTCGAGATTGAATGGTTGTGACTTAGTATAGCATCACTAGAATCAGAGTGACTCTCGCAGCCTCTTGGTTCTACTCCTTGGAGAACTGTCATTCTCATCAAATACACTAAAATCGTCTCAAAAAGCCAGTGTCCAAGTAGCTCGATGGGTTAGAGCAACACCCGCGATAGGTGGAGATCGGAGTTCGAGTTCCCGTTTGGGCGTCACTTTTTGAGACGGTAGTAGGGTTCATAATTCTTATTTGTCTATCTGTCACAGAAAAGCAGTAGCTTTTGAAAATAATCTGTAGATTTAATTAATTTATCTCCAAGGAAAAGTTGACACCAACGGGTGTACGGTGTCGTTGCCAGCAGCTTGCCGCTGTGAATTACTATTCCTGAATATTATATCGTCACCAACATTATACCGGCTAGCATAAATTTGCATCCTGTGCAAAATCTTATTTAAGATTCTCGTTTCCTAAAAGGATTATACGGGCACACTTTGTCGTGCAAAAGAATAGAAAATGCACAAGCCAGGAAATTTACACTGCTTTGTGATGAAAATAATTATAAAGATTGACAAGTGTGGGCGAGTGACATTGTCAATACCTCGCAAGTTGAGTGTGGACACCTCTGCAGGCCAACCATCTTTGGACAGACAGGCCAAACAAGACGTCTAAGTACATTCTTTAGAGAGTCTTTCGATTCATCGCTTGATACCTCACTGTTTCATGACAGGACGCGCCGAGATTTCATATTTCTGAGTCTATTATA
Source organism: Protonemura montana (assembly GCA_947568835.1). NCBI lineage: Eukaryota > Metazoa > Arthropoda > Insecta > Plecoptera > Nemouridae > Protonemura > Protonemura montana. The sequence continues at coordinate 11,650,640 of OX387610.1, read as the reverse complement.
GAAGGGTGGGAGTCGTGAAATGCCTATCGAATATTGGAAAGACTATGTTTGTGTCCAAGCAAAGACCACATTTGTGTCGATACATCGCCGCACGGATTCGCCGATTTTTAATCTTCGAAGTCTATAGCAAAGGATGGCAACTGACTGGTTTCAAAGTTTTAAACTTTCAAATCTTTCTGCTTGTCAAGTTTTGGCTAAATAATTAAATGTAGACTTAGCTTCTGTCGCCCGTCCTTGGCAACTCGGTGCACGAAGAATACTCCGCGGATTGGCACAGATTTTACACACTTGACTGATACGAAATTTCAACGCAGTTTTGAGTATTGACAAAATAAAACCGCCCGCGATTCATACTCGACACTGATTTGATCACAGAAGACTTTTTTCAAAGACAATGACTGTCGCATTTTCACATGGAACTGAACGTAAAATGGGTCGTAAAAACGCAAAAAAGTCCACGACGTTGCCGTTCCGGCGGTGCATTTCGTCCAGAGTTCGGAGTTTTGAAACTCGACAAATTGAACATGTGCGACCACTATCGCCCGTGTTTAATAAAACTTTTAACACTTGAGTTTTGAACGATTTTCTTTTTTAATTTAAGAAATGTCTTGCGTATTACGGACATTTTCAAACGTTCCGAGCCAACGAGCGAGATCGAGTTCTGGCGACCACCAAACTGGCATGCAGCTTTCTGCAAAACACTGATTTTAACACCGGTGATCATTTCCGTTTGCGAAAGACGGAATTGGTCTGAATTCTTTGGTTCCTTGCAGCCAATACGAAAGTCTATCAACGTGGTTTTAACGTATTTTAGAACGTATCCGACAAAACCACTCGGATTTCTCGCCTCTCTGCCGTTCCAACTCTCGCATGGTGTTCTCGTGAACTGCCTTGGCCGTGGCTAGTCTTTGCACACTACTGACTGGCGATCGCCGCGTCGATGCCCTTGCTCCCGTTGCCAGCGTGCAGCGACGTCGACGGCGACCTCCAATCCCCGGCAAGTTCACGGCGACTAGCCAATGAGGGGACGGCGGCGACTGCTTGGGGGAGGGAGGGCTGCACAGGGGACTTACCCCGTGCGTTTAGATTTACAGGACCTGATGATTGGAATGTAAAGTGGAATGATTTCAATGTTAGAGCGGGTGTTCCGGCTGGAAGTCGGGGTATTAGAGGCTGAAATGGTTGTTTTAAGTAATTTAGCTATTTGCATTTTGGTTTATACGTAAGTCTGATAAGTCCAACGATTTTATTGTAGTTCATTGAACTTGGTCATCCAAGGAAGATATGAGAGTCACTTGGTACTAAATCTTATGATGAAATGAAATCTCCCAAAATCTCTGGTCGATAACGAGTCACACTTGTGTGGTTTTCAGGTACAGTAAACAATGACCAGATAAAAAAGAAAACTAGAAGTTTAGATGGAAATTAAAGAATCTGGTTTTTGTGGCCACGAAGATTGGTCTTTAGCCGGCGGTTAACTGTTAAACTGGACTTTGTAATATAATCTTTAAGTAGAGAACCAAATTTTTGGGCAATCCCTGACACTTTATCGCTCGATATTGATCAAGTTTTGGGAATTCATATAAAACTAAACTATTTTGGAAGTTGTTCCCCCAAACCTGGTTTGTTCCCCGTCTGCCTTGCCTTATGCCGCTTTTCTCTGGCAACCGTTCCCTCTTCACACCAAACAAAGGATGCTAAAAACTCTCTGGAGGGGCTTTTTATTGAATACTTTCATGGAATATTATGCCTTTACTAATCAGCCTAAACTGCACATATTTTGAGACAGAGTGAAGTTTTTAAAGCTTAAATTTACAATCGTGCTGTGGCAATATTACAAACAATGATAATTTCCTGTACCTTGTAATTTCACAATCTGGTCCAGAACAGAATGCCGAAGTTAAGCAACACTGCGTTGAGTCGGGTATTGGTAGGGTGACCATCGTACACATGTCCAGTTCTGTTCGGGAGAGAGGTTGACGGGATGATAGTTAAGCAACACTGCGCTGGGTCAGGTATTGGTAGGGTGACCATCATACACATGACCAGTTCTGTTCGGGAGAGAGGTTGGAAGGAAGAAAGTTAAGCAACACTGCGCTGGGTCAGGTATTGGTAGGGTGACCATCATACATATTTCCAGTTCTGTAATTGGTATAGAGGTTAAAGTTAATGAAGTTAGCATTATTGTTATTTTTTCAATCATCTTTACGGATTATCATTTAATGTTACGAAGTCAGGAATGTAAAGTTATTAATTACTAAAAACTAGCTCAATAACAACAAGCTCATTCGCCATGCTTTTCAACCTCTCGAGGAATTCTGCTGTTCGCGTTGTACCGTCCTTCGGAATGGACGTTAAGCCGGTGGTTCCCTTGGTGCTCTTCAACAGGAGTATGGAAAATTGCCTTTATTTGGTTTTTCTCTTCCCTCCTAGTCTAGGTTAGCTTCATCATCCTGAAAATCACCCACTCACTCACCAGCGCCATGCGACCAGTGCCACACTGCCTGTTGTCAAAACATTGCGTCGTTAAACACTTCGGCCCTCCATAGCAACCTAGGTACCTAAGGCTTATAAGGTCGTGCGTGCGCACGCTGCCACGCGGACCGGATATGCAACGCGGATCTCGGGGGCTGAGGTAGCCTTGCCTTGGATCCGCGTTCGAGTTGTCGAAAACAGCTGGCACCGCCACTTGGGCGTTGTGATTGTCAAACCATCGTTGCAGTGGAATTCGAAGGGAGTCTGCTTTTGGGCAACTCTCGTTTCGCGCGCTTTTGTGTCGCTGCCTATTACATACTTCTGAGCGACATGCGTTTATTTTTAATCCATATATCGAAAATTGTCTGAATTTTTAAATATTTTGCTACACCATAGAGAAAAAAGTTTTGAATACTTTCTCAACAAAGTAAAATAGTGTTTTACTATGAAAATAATATCATTCTTGCAAACGTTTGCACTTTAAATAAGATTCCAAATAAAATAGTGTTAAACAACCTTAGCGCTAATGTTGAACAGTCTTCGAGAAACGTCATCGTCAAATAATATCTTTACCGCGGCAAAAATGAAGGATGCTACTAGATGGAGCCACTGTCGTTTCGAGTGTTAAAAAATTTAATTTCGTTATTTCTCGCAGATTAATCGCATTAAAGACTGGTTTACACTCAATTAATGCCCAACGATTGATCAAAATTGCCAGCTCGTTAGCCCAACAGAACATTTAACATTAACGCTGGCCTTCTAACTGTAACTATAAACTCAGCAGTAAAACTTGGAGCTTCCCACATATTTGTATTATCTTGTTACAGCTTAATAATCGCACTTTATCCAAATTTTAAAATTTGCAAAACTGAGATCGGGCATGTTATTTTCCGAAACATCCAGTATACATCTACCTTATAGCAGGCCAGTACGAGGAGAGTAATTCTTTGCGTTGCATCACGTGCATCTTGGACGACGCTCGAGCTGGTGGACTGCATCGCTGTCTTACCGCGCGTTCAAGTTCCAAGATTCGACGCATGAAAGCACCGTCTGCGTTTTTAAGTGAGTGGTAATCCGTGCACTTGAAAGACAGTTCGATGCGATGCCTGGATACTTACACACACCCTGAAAGTATGAGAAACCCTTTTATCTCGTTCTCGAGTTTTGATGTTCTTGATCACAAATACCTATTTGACCTTAGCTGATGTGATAGTCTATGTTCCAAGTTCAAGAGGACCTATCTGCTGCTAAAGGCTCCAAACGGAATACCGAAGTTAAGCAACACTGCGCTGGGTCAGGTATTGGATGGGTTATCACCGAATGGTTTGGCGTGTTGGAAACATCGGTCCTCGTGAGATCACCGAAGTTAAGTAACACTGCGCTGGGTCAGGTATTAGATGGGTGACCATCATAATCATGATGTAGTTCCTAAGGACTGGAGGGTTTGGAGTTAGTTCAGCTGCTCCATTTGCCTTGCTCATCAACCTCTCGACAGCATGGATTTGTGGAGGAATCTTGTTGTTTGCGTTGTATCGTCCTTCGGAAGGGATTTTAATAAGGAATTTTGGTGCCATTTGACAGGGGAAGACTACGTGCCGGCACTGATTAGCCCCTCCTCTCTTAGCCCCTCAAGACTTGGCTAGTCTTGCCACCACCTACCCGCCATTACGCTAGAGGCACAAGACTTATTGTCCCAATGCGTCGTTAAACACCACAAATCTATCAAACCTTAGCGATTTAAATTTTCTCGATCTCATCGAGGTACTGGGTTGAGATTAGGTTACCACTTAGCCTGCTTTTAGGATGACCTTGACCTTCGCGCTGGTCCGGTCTAATTTTAGCCGGTCCACTTTGGGCGGGACGCAGGCCGTCTTGTATTCGGCGACCAGGATGACCTTTCAGCCCACGCGAAGGATACATTCCTGCTTGACTTGCCTCCGAATTCACATGCATACATTCACACGCATTGCACATTTTTGTTGGATGCTTTTTGCTTTTAATTTTAAAGGTATGTATTTGAAGTGTTTAATGACGTTCGGTTTTCGCTACGGGCCTTCTTGTCGCTGGATGTTTAGCTTATTTGCCTTCAGGAAGTCGAGCCAAGTTGGTTGTTTGTTGATGAGTGTAGCAAGCAAAATATTCAGTTCCACTTACCCCAGGAAAAAAATCTCATTTCTGTTTTTTTTTTTTTGTTTATTCGCGTTTTTATTCGCGCTTTAGTCTGCTCTGATTTCAACGAAATTTGCAGAGCAAATTTTTCTTTTCTCAACTGAGACCTGCGTTTTTTTTTTCAGAAAAATCGATTTAATAGTAGTTTTGAATCTATTAAAAATGTACGAAAATGTTTCAAATTTTGTATAAACGTTTTGCTGTTGTACAGCCAAAAGTGTTTGATATTTTCTCACCAAACTTTGCAAAGATGTGAAATCCATCAAAATTAAGTAGTCGTGAAGTTTTTGAGCCCGCGTGTGTTTTATTTTTCTTTTTTTTCCACAATTTTTCGACTTAATTTTGTGAATTTTGGCTGTTTTGATGATCGGTTTCACATTTTATCATCCTAAAATATCGCTTCGCTCATCCTACAACGCAACTCCGATTGCGTTCGCGAAGTCGCAGTTCTTTTGTTGAGGGATGTAAAGTCAGCCGAGCTTCTCCTCGTGAAAAAATAACGGGAACCTGTTACGAAATGTCGGGAAAACACTTTGACTATACTTGTCAGACAAAACACAGGCTGGATTTTTTGCAAGGAAACACTCTGTGAAACAAACATAGTTTCTTTGACAGTTAAAATCGTCAAAACAGCACCAACCACTTACTCTTATTTCTATTCTGTACGCAATCTTGCACACTCATCAAAACTTGAAACTCTGAACATTCCTGGCCAACACCTGACCAAGGGTCTACCATCAAAAGCGCCAACCTCAAAATCCAGTTTCGTGGACCGCGACCCATCTTCGACATCTTCCTGTTGAACCACATGCCAAGAAACTCTCATCGCCATCCCGTCTTGCTGGTTCCATCTCGTCCCGTCTTGCCCAGTCCAAGACCTGTCCCGTCTTGCCCAGTTCACGACCCGTCCCGTCTCGCCCAGTCCAAGGGTGGTGACTTCTTCTACCCGGTGGCCGGTTACCAAACTTCTTCGCCCTGTCTTGCTATAGTGAACATGTTTGTCGGCCCGTGGGGAGATCCTGGGACGGGCCAGTCGGAGGGTAACCTTCGTAGGGTGCACAAGAGTGTACAAGAGCAAAGTCTCGGGCAGTCTCTTAAATTAGTGATCAGTGAAATGTTCTGTCCTCTTGTACCAGCCAAAGTTGCCGAAGAAGTCTTATTGGATTACGGTGTTGATTTTTGAATACGAGTGTCGTTGAATTTTTGTGAATTTATATTGTTTTTTATCTAGTTTTCAAAGTGTTTAAATATCGCGTAGTCTTCAAGACGGTTCATTTCAGTTCATATCATTTTTCTGTGTCTCTTTTGGTGAAAGTGCGTTGTTGAACACTACCCTTGTGGTCGGATTCTGATATCTTTTGTGTAAAATGACAGTTGAAAATATTTTCTGTCAGATTCAAACTGACATTCTCCGTACAAACAGCTGACAAACGAACTTCATTCCAAGGCTAAGCGTGTTCTGCTTTTTGACAACAATTAATGGACGAAAATTTTGAATTTTTAAATATTTTTAAGCTCTCTTGATTTCGGGGTAGATTGAAAATACCAGTAGCTCAGTTATTTCACACGCAAATCGGCCACTTGCTGGTTACGCTGGTTGGGAAGGCTGTGATTTACCGATCAAGATGACTATCTACGTGAGAGACGGTCGTATCTTTTTCATCCTACTTCCACGACTACTTCCTACTACGGCCAAGAAAATTCAAGTCCAGTCCATGCCAGTCACTGAAGAACACCGCTACTATGCTACAAGGTATTTTCTAACGATCCATACGTGACTACTTCTATGTCCACAATTCCCTCTCATATCGTTTCCCCGCTGGACCCAATTCAGCTAAACGACATTGGCGCAACAATTACCCAGCGAAACCCATTGCGGTGTAATGATACCTGCAAGTGTACCTAGTGTGCAACGATTGAACCCTGCCAGCTGCCGACTGGCCGCGATCGTTATCGGCAATAAAGCAACAAGGCTGTGAACCGATTTTCCGCCGTCATCAACCAGAACCAACGGTGGGCAAGAACCCAATGCAGGACACACAATGCCTAGCCTGGCAGGCTACACGCCCTGGATCGCGTAGGGCTGTAAAAAGGTTCTCTTTCCAGTCTTATCTTGTGACAATTAACACGCGGCTCAACTGTATGTATTGCTTTGCAGTATTTGATAATGGTAATGATTATTGTTTAACGACGCACTGTTTTTACAACGGGCCCTGTGGCACTGGTCTAATAGCATCGGGGAATGAGTTGGTGATGATGAGGGTGCTAATGAATCTCAATTAGCCTAAAAGAGAAGGAGAGGAAACCTGGTGCTGGCACATAGGATCCTCCTGTCGAAGAGCACCAAGGGGACCACCTGCTTAACGTCACTTCCGAAGGACGGTACAACGCGAACAACAGGATTCCTCCACAAATACATGCTGTCGAGAGCTTGATAAGCAAGGCGAGTGAAGTTACTTTACTAACTTTAATCCCTCTAACCTCTCTCCCGAACAGAACTGGTCATGTGTATGATGGTCACCCATCCAATATCTGACCCAGCGCAATGTTGCTTAACTTTGATTAACTTGTCAGTCGAGCTTTCACCCTTGATAAAGTAACTGGTACATGTTACGAAACGTTGCAAACACAGTTTGACTTTACTTGCCAGACAATTTTTTTTTTTTGTAAAATGCATATGCAGATATTTTTTCAAGTTGGTGCCAAGGTTAGAATCCCGATCACTAGGTGCGATGAGCCCCGCCGGAAGTGGGAACTGGTTCCGAATTGTACGTTGCGTATTATTGCGTGCGAAACGCGTGCAATATGTGCGTGCGCCAACGCACCTTAGTCCGACTTTTAGACAGGTTGTTTTGTAATGAGTAGATCCTAAGAAAGTTTTAAAAAATATCACAAAGGTTTTGATGAAAAAATGATTTAAAAGCAATTATTGTTTATGAGTTAGCAGCACGGATGAACGGTTAGGAAGATATCATTATAGAAGCAGACCAGATGAATTTTCTTAATCTATTTTTAAGTAAAGAAATAACAATTTATGAAATGTACATTTTGATATAAAGAGGCTCTGTCAAGTGTATTTGAGAAAGTAAATTGTTTAGAGTCCAAGGAAATAAAATAACACCAAAAAAGATATCAGATAAATAATAATTATGAAGATAAACCAAAAGTGAATCTCTATTTTATCAGTTGGTTCAAAAATATTTTTTACGATTTGAGGGAAAGCGCTAACGTATAGGAGAGGTAATGTTTTTAGATCATGGGAAGAAAATGTTGACATTTTTTGGAAAATTTATGATAATGACCAGGGAAATAATGCAAAGAAAGATTTTGAACGTAGAATGTGAAAAGAGGGAAGAGAAAGACCAAGAGAAAGATGGACGTGGACAAAGTACACGCATGATTGGGAAGAGAGAGACGTCAGTTGACATGAATATCTGGGTTTGTATTTTGTTAAAAATACAGTTTAATGGAAAAGCTTGCCATTTAAGGAAACTCTGAAGGATGTACTGATTTCCAATCGTTTCTCGAGGGCGTTTTATTCAACGAAGTATTTTTTTCTGTGAAATTGAGATCTCCAATCCTTGACAGCCTCTTCATTTTTTTCACATTTGAATCGAAACGACGCATAAAATTTAAATTATTTCACCGCGTCATGGAAAGTTATTTCAATTTTTGAACTTAAACTTCAAACTTTTCCACTTTCTGGTTTACCACCAAAGTCATTTGAAACGAGAAACCCTCCCGAAAAAGTTCACTGCGTTAACGTCGTAATCAGTCCATTAGCGAGGACAAATTCCTTTAGAAAATCTGTATAGGCGGACATTTAAATTTCAGTTACTAGATTCAGTATTGTGATGCTAGATTCTGCTTTGTGTGCCCCGGCGTAAACCTGCCCCGTTGGACGTTACGACTGGAGGTTCGCCCTTCTTGGCAATGGGTTACTCCAAGGGGAACTTGATGGGGATGTTTTCAAGGGGTAATGAACATGGGGGGAGAGCAAACTGGACCAGCGACCCTTTTGGACAGGTGAAATCTCATCATGAGTCTTCGTTGCTTCTCTTTGGTCTTCTTAATTCGTTCTGTACAACTACTTCTGTGGCTAGTTGTCTGCTATTTCTTGCCAAATTCGTGTGAAATGAGATGTGATTATTACTGGACATTGCGAAAAATGACAGATAAATGTAATAATATCATTGGAAACGTGTTGCCGAATATAGGCGACTTTTATTGTGAAGTAAATACTTTGTGCATTACAAGCATTTGCAATTGAATTCAGCTATAGTCGGTGACCATTAGGGTAAAATACGGATTATAATTTCTTCATGTGCCGAAGATTGCAATTTTCTTTGATTTTTCCAAGCGTTCAATTGGTATACATTTTATTTATACAATGGCGTAGTTAGTTTAGGCTGCATTTGCGGCTGAAATCGTTAGAAAACCACTAAAATTACCGTCCCACTATTGGTTTATATTTTTACTTAACATTTTATAGTCATTTATGATTCTCATATTGACTGTATGTATATCATTTTCTTTGATCAATCATGGACAATAAACATATTAAAACATATTAATTAAAAACTTACGACTCGCAATGTCGACACGGGTATAGAAATCGTCGAGGCTTGCATATATAAGAATTATTTGAGCGTAAACCAGTCTCAAATGCGAGTAATCTGCGAGAAGTAACAAAACCTAATTTCCTGACACTCGAAACGACGGTGACTCCATCTCTTCACGGCGACAATTTTTGTATCTGGCTGTATTTTATGCGGCGACATGGTTCAAACATTAACTCTGAAACTCTGACTCTAAACTCAATGCACTTATGATGCAGCACAATTCCACCGAGGACCAAAAGGCACCGAAAGGTTGGTAAGGCATCGCAAAATGGAGTCAAACGACGCTGCCGCACTATTCACGCCCGGCGACTTTCAATTTGCAACCTAGCCCCGCAGAAATTTACATTATTCCAATTACGAATTAATCATTTTGCTAATTTTTAATGTAATGGTAATCGCGACGCGAGCCACGCGTTCCTCCATCACGCTGCAATAACTCGGATAATCGCGGGTATTGAATGGCGGCAGGTAATTAGAGTTCACTCTGGTTCAGTGACAGGCCGAAGACTTGGCTGCATTGCTTGGAACTCGATTCTTAGGAAGATTTTCAGATTCGGGGATCGAATTTAATTAGGATAATCTTAAGGCACACATGTTAATGAGGCTAATTAAGCTATCTCATTATTTTAATTCGGTTCAACGTGCCTAAACCGTCGGTTTATTCGCTCCCCGCGAAGGAGCGGACGCTCGGTGTCGCCTCTGTGCTGGACATTCTGTGTCAGGGCGCTTGTTTCGCTCTCCGCAAAGGAGTGGACACTCGTCGTCGCCTCTGTGCTGGATATTCCGTGGCAGGGTGCTTTATTTGCTCCCAGCAAAGAAGCGGACACTCGCCGTCGCTTCTGTGCTGGACATTCTGTGTCAGGGTGCTTGATTCGCGGTAGGAAGATGGGAGGAACAATGAATGTTGTATGCCGCAGAATCGTTCACCGAAACCAACTGTGGCTTAAGCACCCTTAATACTAGGCTATACTAAATTAATTGTTAATTTGAAGTGTGTTATTATAATCTTTTGACAGGGTCAATAAATCTAACCTCTGCTCGCTCATTAATTTTTCGCAAGAAAATGGTAATTTCTAATTATTCCCTAATATTTTGTTGGCATCCGGGCTTTAAAGCCCCTTGTCTGCGAAGTTGGGTAAATATTATACAAAATCTTTGCGCATGCTCAGCGAGGCGGAAAACTGGTATCTATAATCGCTGCCGGCGGGCTGCGTGCAGATGTCTGCTACGGCTATTATCACGGCTAGCTGGAGCGCCCGTCGTCGGGAACCAAGGGGTCGAGATAGGGCGTGGTCTTGGCGGGAAGAACTTGCCGAAATTCAAGTTTGGTTCCACTGCCGATGAGAGACGGGGATTTTTGATAGAGATTTCCATGAGTTTAAAAAACTAATGGGGATCGAGACAATGAAATCCTTTATTTGTGAACTTATCAAATATAAGACAGTCCCGGGTTCGTAATACGGTTCGGTTGCGAATATTTCTAGCCTAGCTTCCCTTAAATCTATAACTTACTGGTTTGATCACCTTTGTGGAGCCCGTTAGATAAACCAACAAACCTGTAACAACACTAAGTTTTACTGGAAAAGGGAAAATTCCTAAAACAATTTACGATGGTTTTTAGACTCATGTCTACTTGATTTATCCTTAGCACTAGTAAAACCCAGTTCAAAGAGTTTTTCTTAATCCTAAAACAATTCTTTCCAAAATTGCTATGGTAATAAAAGTTCCAGACTTCCAACTAAAATTTGGAGAAAATTTACATGTTTTCTCCCGCATGATTACCAAAGAAAGCCTCTTGGATCCCTTTGCCCCAAGATCTGCCTTCTCTCTAAAAAAACCGAAGTTAAGCAACACTGCACTGGTTCAGCTACTGGATGGGTGAACATCCATGGCAGTTCTGTTCGGGAGAAAGGTTTGAGGTTTCGAATTTGGTAAAACAGCCTCACTCGCCTTGCTTATTAACGTCTCGACAGTAATGGATCAATCAGAAAAAAATCACTCTGATATATCAGCACTTTTTTATCATTACAAAACAGTAAAAAAACTGGTGTAAAACAAAACGAATTCATCAAATAGTAACTAGTGAAAGTTTCCTGAGATGTGATAAATTATTTTCTGCTTTGTGTTAATATTATATTTCAAACGAAACCATACGCTTGATTCTAAGACGATTCGTTTTTTCGATAAAACTAATTTCGTGGATGTCAGAAATCATCATTATTTTTAAGAAAAACTTTTTGAAATGGGTTTTGAATGCTAAGTAAAGGGCTACTAAATTTCCCAACTTTTCGTAACTTGTACTAGTTACTTCTTCAAGGGTTAGAGCAGTCCTGCGCAGGACAGGAGAGGTTAGAGCAGGACTGCTCTAACCCTTGAAGAAGTAACTAGTACAAGTTACGAAACGTTGGGAAATTTAGTTGTCCTTTACTTAGCATTCAAAACCCATTTCAAATAGTTTTTCTTAAAACTAGTGCGAAGGATAAATCAAGTAGACATGAGTCTAAAAACCATCATCATCATTTTTATTTTTCCACAAACACGTGAATACATTTATCTTCAGTATGTACTTCTTTCTAGGAAGCCCATCGGGCTTGTCCGTAGTATTAATATAAAAAACAAGTTAAGTAGTAATCATCTACTTACTAACCCCGAGCTTGAAGCTTGAAGCCATTCCTTGAGGAACCGTTGGGACTCTGGCCGGTCCATCAGCATTCTAGTGGGGGAAAGCTAACTGACCTCACCAACTGACCAGTCCGGCGGGTCGTCGTCTTCGCCGGCACATGGGAATAACGTGTTTTTTTTCCCGGGTGCAGACTCCGAGGTCGCGACAGAGGAAGATGCTCTGTGTCAATGGACCATCGATTAGCATATTTCGGGGGTTGCTTGTCTGGCGTCGGGCCAACCGACTCGAAGAATTTTTTTTTGACTCGCAGGTTTTCGATCGGGTTTTTGGCCTGGGCACTTTTACAAGTTTTCAAAACGGAATGGGCTTTTCGGAGATTAATACCCACAGATCTCAAATAATTTGGGTAGCGGTTGCCATAGAGAGACTTTGAAGTCAAGGCCGCCATCTTGAGTGTCCCTGATTTTAAGTTCTCTCAGAGATCTCGTGCTATTGAAAGTGTTATCAGGAGTGTTGTGGTGTTTGTAGTTTTCACAACTTTAATGGTAGAAATTGTTTGAAAACTCTTGTTTGAAATCGTAGGGACGTTTTAAAATTTAGAGACTGCTGTTGCCATCAATGGATTGCCTGACTTCAATTTTGATCAGCTGGCTGGATCCCATGCTCTATCCAGGTTATTTGAGATCATCTGGCTGGATCCTATGCTCTATCCAGGTTATTTGAGTTTAGCTGGCTGGATCCTATGCTCTATCCAGGTTATTTGAAGTCAGCTGGCTGGAACCCATGCTCTATTCAGGTTATTTGAGATCAGCTGGCTGGATCCTATGCTCTATCCAGGTTATTTGAGATCAGCTAGCTGTATCCTATGCTCTATCCAGGTTATTTGAGATCAGCTGGCTGGATCCTATGCTCTATCCAGGTTATTTGAGATCAGCTGGCTGGATCCTATGCTCTATCCAGGTTATTTGAGTTCAGCTGGCTGGATCCTATGCTCTATCCAGGTTATTTGAGATCAGCTGGCTGGATCCTATGCTCTATCCAGGTTATTTGAGTTCAGCTGGCTGGATCCTATGCTCTATCCAGGTTATTTGAGATCAGATGGCTGGTTCCTATGCTCTATCCAGGTTATTTGAGATCAGATGGCTGGATCCTATGCTCTATCCAGGTTATTTGAGTTCAGCTGGCTGGATCCTATGCTCTATCCAGGTTATTTGAGATCAGCTGGCTGGATCCTATGCTCTATCCAGGTTATTAGAGATCAGCTGACTGGATCCTATGCTCTATCCAGGTTATTTGAGTTCAGCGGGCATCGTACGCTTTCATCGTTGCCAGAAAATGCACAATCGGCAAAAATGAAATGTTCATACCCCTTGGGGCGTCGTTGCTCATAGGTTTTAGGGTTATCTAAGATTTTACCAGGGCCACACGGCACCAACATGGAATAGGAATTCGTGCAAAACCTACCTCATTTCTTTGGTCAACGTGCTGGTCTTTCTGCACCAAATTCTGATTGAAAGTTATGTTTGTTTTTTGTGCACTTGGATAATCGACGAATGAAATACTCAGAATGATTTTTTTTTCAAGCTGTCCAATGTAACAGTTTCAAAGCCCTTTGCTTGCATTTGGTTGCAGTAGCTTTTAAGGCAAAATGGGTCTTGTTTGCTAAGAATTTAGTGATTCCAAATTCAAATTTAAATTAGCGTTGTTTTTCTACATTACCAACATATATTTTTGTAATCTTCCAAAACGTCGGTATCCGATAATAGTCAAGTTCTCCTTAAATCTCCCATAAACAGTGTTGATTTTGATTTTTTATTATTATGAACACTATAACCCTCTCAAAAATTGATGCCCAAACGGGGACTCGAACTCCGATCTCCACCTAGCACGGGTGTTGCTCTAACACATTTGGGTACTTTGACACATAATTTTTTGCATTGCAAGAGTTTTCTTTTTGAAGCAGATTTCACAGCGTTGCTGAAATCAGCCGCGAAGAAAACTTTTGATCAAAATCCACGAGTTCTTTGACAATCACGAAGCAAACCTATCAGAAAATATTCAATCTCAGACCAACAAGCTTCCAAAGCGTACACACAAATCTAAATCATGAGATCGACGAAAATCCCAGTTTGATTTCCTGACCAAAGCTTCGAATCGCCTCCCCCTCCCCTAGATCGACGAGATGACCAGAGAGGAAGATGCTGTAACGGTCATCTCAAAGGGGTGGGGTGAACCTAGCTAACGGGGTGAATACAGCATCCACGTCGGGCCGGTTACAGGCAATGGACCAACACAGAAGCTGTTCTCTTAGGGGGAGCGAAATCTCCGGCCAAGATAATGACCATATCACATGTATATGAATGTACAGTGCACATAAGCAAGGGTGCAAGTTGCCTGGTGGAGTGGGTAAGTAAGGTTACGTTGAAAATATTAAAATCGCATAAAATGAGTGTGTTGCGCTTATGGGTGGTGTTTTCTCGTAAGACTCGAGGACCAAGGCCTTCGGGAGGGTTGGGATAAATGGACGGTGGCTGGACAATGCCGGACGATCATTGTCTTGGAGATGAATCTTAAAAAGAGGAGGGGTCGACGGTTGAAGTCCTGTATGCATTTTATCATAGTTTGTCAACATTTCGGGTGCATTTTAATATTTCAAACGTGACGTGCGTTTCACTGAAGTTAGGGGAAGGGTGCTTTGGTTTTAAGTGTGTATATATGTGTTTTTTCCATCTTAATTCTTCGGCTAACTTAAGAAAGATTACTCTCGGGGAGTTCTCCCCATATATTTAACAATCTAAGGGCTGGCCGATTGTAAGGAAAGTGCATTTTTTCTGTCGTAAGTCCAGTTTTGAAATTAGTTAGCGAAAGATTTTAGTAAGGGAAAGATCTCCCTTCTCTTAAAATTGGGTAAAGGGGGGTATTTTTTTGATTGCTCCGAGAAAAGTGATTGAACGGATGCATTTTAATTATTGGGGTGCGCTTCATGAACCGTTGTTTGAAACTTGGTGTTAGGTTTTGGGGATGACGGGATGTTGGGGGGGATTTTGGGGCAAATCGGGGGGAAATTGGGACGAGGTCGCGGGAAACTCTACAAGGTCGGGACAAAGGTGGTTCCCAAGAAGTCTCACGCCAGATGTGTCGACGTCTTAAGAAGGGTTGGCGATGATTACTTGAAGTCTGCGCAGCACAGAAAGGCCAACATCGATTTTCTGAAAAGTCACAAATACCAGTTCTCGTGAGATCGCCGAAGTTAAGCAACATTGAGCTGCATTAGGATGAAATCTTATTTAAATTGCAAACGCTTGCAATGCGCGGGGTATTTTATTACTAACAAATAAGTTCAATAGTGTCCAAATAGCTCAATGGTTCAGAGCAACACCCCCGAAAGGTGGAGATCGGGGTTCGAGTCCGCATTTGGGCATCATTTTTTGAGACGGTTATAGTGTTGTTAATAATAAAATATTGAGCTATGTCGGGTATTAGATGGGTGACCACCATGTCACTGACCAGCTCTGTGCTAGTGAGAGATAGGAGGGTAAAACTCACTCGCCTTGCTTATCAACCTCTCGACAGCATGGATTTGTGGAAGAATCCTGTTGTCCGAGTTTTACAGTTCTTCGGAAGGGACGACAAGCCGGTGGTCCCCTGAGAGCTCTTCGACAGGAGTAGGCTACGTACCAACACCGGGTTTCCCCTCATCCCTTCTAGGCTTTAAGGCCAGTGTCAGTAAACCCAATGTCGAAACTGAATGACATTTACAAACCGATGCATGAGGTTGAGCCAATAATTGGTATTTGTGATTGTGTGAAACTGCCAAGTCGAGCTTTTCGAAATATTATCTAAAAATTCAATATTTTGATGACAACACCAAAAAAGTCATTTCTCGAAGATCTTTGATTAAGTAAAAGCTTTCAGTAGCCCGTTAATTAATTTACAGACAGTTAACAAAAAAAAAAACTTTCTGATTAATTTTGCCATGCAAATAACAAATTAACGGGCTGTTAGATTCTTAACTGGCCGCTGAAAAGCCGGCACTTATAATTGAGATACTCTTTAATGCAGTCAGGTAGTTTTGGTCTAATGAAAGTAAAGTTGGGGTCTGAGTTGGGGTGAGAGGTTCACCTTTGTCTTGGTCCAGCTTTGCTACGAAGTTGTTTGTTCACCTTTCAATCTCTTGGCTAACTTGTCACATTTAAGCATCATACTGACTGTCACCACGAAGACCTAACGAACCGATATTTACCTAACCAACTATTTGCATACTCAGGAGCGATTTTTCAATGGTGCCTTAAGAACTTAACTGTCAGTTAATTTATTATTTGCTTGGCAACAGCCAATCAGAAGTCGTTTTTTGTTTGTTAACTATCTGTAAATAACTTAACGTGCCATCGAAAAAACTGCACTCAGTACCGACTTTTCAAGGCTTACATACCAAATTAACTACCCTTATCAAATAAAAAAAATTATTGGCTTTGGCCTGGCAAGTAACAGACTAACGGAGTTTTAGGCTCTTAACGAACTCCTGAAAAACTGGGTGCTGGGAATTAGTGTCCGTTTTTCAGTGGCACGTTAAATAACTAACAGACTTTTAACAAAAGAAAACATCTTTGAAATGCTGTTGCCAAGCAATTGACAAAAACTCCCTCTGAACCGCTACATCGCTTGGAAACCCCATCGCCTGCGGAGCGTTGTAATGCTTGCCCGCATTGCACAAGTGTAGTATAAATTGCCTACCTCACGATTGCCAGGCGTGCAGATGTTGAGAAATGTGGAGGTGCCAGGCTCATAGACTCAAATATAAAATAAAAAATAAAAAATAGAGAAGAAATCAAACAATTCTTGTCATATATCGGTACCTAGCGCTGTTGGACGGAAGCAGGCTGCTTGCTGTCACCGGGTATTACCTCTCACTTCTAGGCTAGTATTGGTTCATCTTTATTCTCATCATCACCTACTCATTCAACTACGTCATTAGACCAGTGTTGCGTTGTCAAAACAGTGCTTCGTTAAACACTTTAAAACCTTGACACTTAAAAATGTAGTTGAGTAAGAAGCAATGGCTGCAATATTGTGTTTGTTATTCTTGATAGCTTGAACTTATTCGAGATTCGTCAGATTTGACGCTATAAAAATTGCTCTGAGTGGAACTAGTATCTAAGAAACTAAAATTTCAAGATATTAAATATTTTCCATAACAAATCCCTAGCTATCTTAGGATTATCAAAAAAAAAACTAAATTAAAAGCTTGATTTCACCAACACGGCGCTCGAATTTGTGAATCAGAGAACAAATAATCGGCTTCAGCCCTCGATTTGATTTCATCTCAATCAATACAGAAGGAACATTTCATCTCCAGGCTCAATTTTCTATGAACTCAATGCTCACCTAAATTGGTCTAAGAGTTCAAATATTGAACGGAGTTAAGAACACAGAGAAGATATCGATACCCTTGTTTCACAGCTTCAAATTTGATTGTCACAGTTTCTTAAACCACAGACCAATGGCTGGGTGTAAAAACGGTGCGTCGTTAAAGCTCAATGATCAATCAGTTTGAGCCAAGCTGTTTTGCTCTGTATTGGTGACACCGGACATGACTATCAGATATTTGCAGACAAACAAAATAGAAACAAAGCATTTAAAATATCCATGGGTATTTATAGTAACAAAAATACATAAAAACAACAGTAAATCGTTCCTCGGTCCCCTTCACGGCCCAACATGTTGGTCGTATTTACAAAACAATGCAACAAGAATGTCGCGATATCACAAACTGGGCTCCCCCAAAGACCCCATTCAGGGTCCCCTGGATCTCCCAGGGCCCCTTCTTCCTTCCAGGCCATCCTGGAGTAGTCAACTCTTGTCTGTCTCCAAATCCTCGCGATACCGCGAGTTGTTGTTCTGCTCCTCGTCGTCGTCGTCTTCGCCTTCGATGTCCACGCGATCATCTTCACCTTCCTCCACGTCGACGAATCTGGTGGAGATAGCACAAGGAGGGCGATTAGCGGGCAGTATTCTGGGTGAAAAAATAAGCAACTCTGAGTTGGATCAGGTATTGGATGGGTGACCATCATTCTCTTGACAAGGTCTATTCGGTAGAGAGGTTGTAGGAATGAAAATTAGTACAGCAACTTCACTCGCTTTGCTTATCAACCTCTCTACAGCATGGATTTGTGGAGGAAACCTGTTGTTCGCGTTGTAACGTCCTTCGGAGGGGAGGTTAAGCCGGTGGTCCCCTTGGTGGTCTTCGACAGGAGTAGGCTACGTGACGGCACCGGGTTTACTCTCAACTGCCTGCTAAGTTTGACTCACGTGTATGGCTTGTCCTCTCCACGCATGTCGCAGATGACGTTGGTCAGCGCCATGATGTAGTTCTTTGCCAAGGTCAAGGTTTCGATCTTTGACAGTTTTCGCTCCATCTTGACGTGAGGGATCACTTCTCGGAGTTGCTGTATGGAGAGACTGAGCGTTAGGGCGTTTGACGACTTGAAGGGTTTTACGACGCATTTGGTGAGTCTGGTAAATCTAGTTCTAGGGAAGATAATCGTTAATTTAATAAATTTTACTTTATATTTCTGTGAATCTCTTGATGGCTTATGTAAAAGGGTGAAGCCGGCACCCGCAAGGTGCTAGCGATAGCAGTTTTTTTTTTGATCTTCTAAAAAAAAAACAGGATGTTTGCAGCTCGAAGCATTCAAAAATCTTTTGTCACCAAGAAAATACCTGATGCTATTTGATCAAAGCGTTTTTGTCAGTGCATTTTTTGCCGTTTAGACTTTGGTGCACGTGTAAAGGTTACTTGGAGTATGCGTACAATGTGGAATGACGAACTTTTCTTAAAAAAAAAGCAAACAATTTGCAGCCGTTAGAGTAATCATAGCTGTCAGCAGTCTCCTAGTTTGCCAAACTACAGCATCTTTCATTTAACCACGCGACCGTTTCCATCATTTTGACATGCTAAACCTTCATCCGATACCACGACCTAGCGGCTGTCGAGAGCTCGTTAGATTCGACCGGACCACGTTACGCACCACGTCGTAGCTGGTTTCTGTCTTTGTCACATCCACGACGAGTGCTCGCCGGGCAAGACAAAGAGGTCCCACCACACCCTTTTGACGACCCAGAAATCAAATGCCAGTCCTGTCTCAGGAGGGGCTTTATTTGGGGTCTTTCGTGCGAGTCTTTCGAAAGCTGTTTGATTGGCCTGAGCTATTAAGTTGATTAAGTTTAACGAGGCGCTTAAACATGGCCACTTTTTATTGATGTACCTTGATTTTAGGATCATGATTGTATGTGAAATTACATGCTCATGGTTATCAGCATAAAATAGGCATAAGCCATTAGCATAACAGTGGAACTGTTCCGAAGAAGTGAAATATGTCGCCCTTTTGCCAAAAGATAAACTCTACAACGACTAATAACTCAGCGCCTTCTGGATTTCAGCCGACGATGAATTTAAAATGTATTTTTCAAATCGACCGATAGAGCGTGCTAGCTGTGAGACAAGTATTTTTTTCAAATCTCTATTTTTGCAGCCTCCTTGGTTCTTTAAGCTGGTTGGTTGTATTTTGGAAAGGGGTTCTCATGAGATATCTCAAGATAGGGGGAAAACTTGTGTTTATCTCATATTATTTAGAAGTATTTCGAAATTGAGAGCGAAAAGTTTTCTAAAAAAGCTCTTTTCTCTCCTCTCGCAAGCTTACCTCGAACGCGTCGTTTAGCGAGTGCATCCTCATCCTCTCCCTCTCGTTCGACTCCAGCCTCCTGGAGTTCCTCTCCCTCGCCGATACGCCCGTCTTCCGTCGTCTCAGGTTCGATCCCCGGGCACGGCGCGCTCGCCGGAACCGCGTCGTCTTGTTGGACGCCTCCGAGCCCGACGAGTCGGACAGTAAATCGCCCTGCGGGTCGGCATCGTCGCACCATGATCTGCCCCCGGCGTCCCCGTCGTCCGAACCCGCGGACATGCCTTCCACGGACATCTGCAAGGACCAGAGGGTACGCCATTAGACAGTGCCACATGGCCAGGTGTTAAAACAGTGCGTCGTTAAACGCCAATAATTAGGACCAGAGGGTGAGCCCGGTGCCGGCTCGCAGCATGCTCCTATTCAACAGCACCAAGGAACGGCCACCGCTTAGCCTTGTCCCTTTGACACAATGTGTTGGCTGCTCCTGTCCAACAGCACCAAGGACCGGCCACCGCTTAGCCTTGTCCCTTTGACACACTGTGTTGGCTGCTCCTGTACAACAGCACCAAGGACCGGCCACCGCTTAGCCTTGTCCCTTTGACACACTGTGTTGACTGCTCCTGTCCAACAGCACCAAGGACCGGCTACTGCTTAGCCTTGTCCCTTTAACACACTGTGTTGACTGCTCCTGTCCAACAGCACCAAGGACCGGCCACCGCTTAGCCTTGTCACTTTGACACACTGTGTTGGCTGCTCCTGTCCAACAGCACCAAGGACCGGCTACTGCTTAGCCTTGTCCCTTTGACACACTATGTTGGCTGCTCCTGTCCAACAGCACCAAGGACCGGCCACCGCTTAGCCTTGTCTCTGTGACACACTGTGTAGTTGCTGTCTCTGTGACTCTAGTATATTGTGACTGTTGGTGAATGATAGGCTGATAGTTAAGCTAGCCCGGCAAAGCAGGGAGCAAATATCTTTATCTTGGGTGTAAGCAATTGTAAAAATGATCCTCTCCCTTGTTTCTAATTATAACTCCCTAAACTATCATGCGTACTGTGGTCATCCATTCATTGCACATCCATTGCAGTGTTGCTTAACCCGAAAGAACGAATGCGCCTGCCCCTCGCCGAGCATCGTTTCGGAAACGCACTGCCGACTGGATCACAACCTGCTTTTTGACGTGTGTACAACTTTCCATCGGGCCACGCCCTTTTTTTCGCTGTCAAACGACACGTCAAATCGAGACATGAACGCGCACTCGAAATTAAGATGCCTCGACTTGGTCCATCTGTCTACCTATAATAGGTAACGATGCTTTTATGCGGTTATTTCGAAAAGTCAGTAAGATGCTGTAACGTTTGATGAAATTGGATATTTTGCGCGAAACTCAACGAAATGGCGATCGTAAATGTGTTTGATTCAACGAGCTGTTTGGTTGCATAGAAGTACCTAAAGAAGCAATACTGCGCTGGGTCATACGATGGATGGGTGACCATCATTCATGTTCTGTTCGGGAGAGAGGTTGGAGTGACCAAGAGTTAGCAAAACAGCATCATTCGCCTTGTTTATCAACCTCTCAACAGCATGGATTCGTGGAGAAATCCTGCTGTTTGAATATAACCGTCCTTCGGAAGTGACATTAAGCCGGTGGTCCCCTTAGTGCTCTTTGATTGAAGTAGTCTAGGTGCCGGTACCAAGCTTCCATTCCTCCCTTCTAGGATAGTTTAGATTTATCATCATCCTCGTCATCATTGAACAACGCGTTTAAGCAAATGCCACAGGGCCCGGTGTCGAAACAGTGCGTCGTTAAACACAACAAATCAATTGATCTAATAGGAGCTTGTCTGGACTCGGTTCAACAATTATCAATTAGAACAAGCAATATATCTTTCAGCATTTTGGTTTCTCAAGTATTACATGAAGGTATTTTTGCCAATTGCTTGGTTTGCCGACACTGTTTACAAAAATAAGTTGTGGACCTTGTTCGAACCCCATTCGGCAGGGTAATTAAATGGCTACTGCTGATAAGAAAACCGGTTTATCGCATCTAGGTCCACCGAAGCACACATGGCATTTCATTGCCACGGTACTCTGCCGACGTAGAGGTATACTGCTTGCAATTCAACTCCAAGCATTTCTTGGTGGAATCGTTTTGCGCGTTGCAGGGTGAGTGTCATGAGCATGTCTGGGGCGTTTTGCATGCACAGGAGAAGTCCTGCTAACCTAATTAAGAAGGTCCGTTCAGTTGCTTTCAAGAATCCATGGCAGGAGATCGAACGCAGGCTCTCAAACGATACCTTAGCCTGTAACTGAGTTCATATTTATGTGATGCATTTCTTCAGATATTATTGAACAGAAAATCGACTCTGGTCCTAATTTGGTCAAATTTCTGGCGAAATGGACAAGATATTTCTGACAGTAAATTAACCTATCACCGGATGATTTGCATGTTAATGGACGTTGCCACCTTAATGGCGCTGGCGGCAGTCCTTTTTAACAAACCTTGACAATTAAATTATTTCGACTCGAAATATCGATACATGTTTATCGATCGTTGTGGTTCGCATTTATGAAGATTAATTGAACGAAACCCATTCGCAAATGCGAAGAATATGCGAGGAATCACGAAATTATAATTCAAAACTTCAAAAAGATGGTGACTCCACCTAGGATCAATTATCATTTTTGTCAGTATTGTACTTTATCAGTCGTTCTAACACTGAGCACCGGAACTCTGACTAAACCCATAAACCAATGATTTCACCGTAATTAGGTATTCCCTGATATCGGGAACCAAACAACTAAAGTATTTTGCAAGCTCCAGTTGTCTATAAGTTGTTTATATCCACAGCCCCACCGTCCTCTCCGTGCATTTCACGAAGAACCCACACCGTCGATACCTAAGGTTGCTGCTTTCAGCCCGTTGCAAACTTCCTCATGTCGTTGCGGGGAGCGAAACGGGCATCAGTTTAGGCCACCGAACTTGATTGCTCTCGGCTGCGGCGTCATCTACGCCGTCGTGTCCGAGATCTGGACCACGATATCGCGGCAGTGGCGTGCGGTGATGGGCAGTGACCCTTGGGAACTAGATTGGGGGTTGAGTACGATTTGGACAAAGACAGTCTGCAATAGGCGGGATCAGAAGTGCATCGGTCACGGAGAAATGACGTTCGCGATTTTCGAGACTTCATTTCTTATTCATTCTTTCAGAATCTTTAATATTTCCTCTGTCTATGTACCATTTCAAAGCTCTCTTTAGCCTATTTTGCCTCAAGATTGAGTGGCAAATGAGTACAGACGACTTCGGTATGGTATCTTCTCTCATGGGACTTTATATATCATTTCAAATGAATCAATATTTAAAAAACTGATTCTTACCATCATCATGTATTGGCATTTTTGGCGCTAATTTCTTCAAAAATACCCTGACAAACGACGATTTCGAAAGAATAAAAATCGCACAATTCAATTTGGCGAACTTAAAATGTGTACATTGTGTACATTGTGTACCTACTGTGTGTACTTGAATGTAAAGTAAACTCACACATACGCACAGAAAAAAACTTAACTGTCTACTCAAGATTGCAGTGGAACATATTGAAAATAGTTATTGAAAATACCAATAGGTACTGTATAATAGCAATGCCACTAGGTGTTTAGGTGTGTTGCGTAGTGATTGATGTCCTGGAAAACAATACTTTGGGCTGGAAATTATGGTTTAAAGACGGGTAGATGGGGGGGGGGGGGGGCAATCGTTACCTCAATGTCGAGGTCCTTCAAGACCCATATTTAAGTTTTGTACGATTTCATAAAGCCATTGCATCTGGAGCTGTTGTTGACAGTCTTTCTTTGGTCGCTGCTGCGGAAGTGGAGTTGTGCACACACATGAAACTCAGCTAAAAGCCTCCTTTCATTTTCTTACTACCTCCTCAGCGAGATCTGGACCCTCTTCGTTTCACTGTCGCTGTTGACAAACTAGGGGTGTCACCTTCAGGATCATCTAAAGTTCATTTGCCAATCAAGAATGAGCTGAAATTATCGAAGGTAGGGTTGCAGGACAACGCGATCCAAGTGGCCGTTTTGCTGAATGCTCCAAAATTCAAACGCAACTGACAGTTCTTTTCATGCTTGTCGATTGTTGTCTCGAGAACAATTTGAATATTTACAAAAATCGTAGCATAATTTGTATATCTACTGAGAATCTGGAGACTCAATGGTTAAATTTTTCTTAGCCTCTTTAGCTATATGAACACTCAGCTGACTCGTATATTTCCGGTAGCCGCCGCTGCTCAAGTCAACCATTAGTACATAACCTAACTTTTTCCCTCAGTCATCTCGCTGCATTCTTATGCAAAATAGAGCGATCGATTTAAAAGCCGACCATCGCGTGTGGGTGCGAGTGAGCGCGCAGTAACACGATCGCCGCGTGAGGGAGAGACGACGAGCTAGGTCCGGATAACGGCCGCGCGATTGTGCTCAAGGTGGGAGGAATTGGTGCATGCGATTTGAACCAGTTAGTGTGCCGTGAGAGGGACAAGGACGCGACGTGTGATGGCCAGAGGGGCGAGAGGAAGATGGGAGATGCATTCCGTGGCAGGCCATGCGGCGAGGTACTCTACTTTGGAGCTGATTGCCAGTGGCCGGGCTCAGGCCGATTTGCTTTTTGTAATTGCTCGCTTGTTATATGCAGGCTGCACTCGGTGTCTAGACTTTTATGATTCCGAGAACATTTTATACCTGGCTTTAAACCGCTAGGAGTATAACCAGATATTTCCTGGTCCAGAATCTTTTCTTAGCCTTTTGTAATTCACATCAAGATTCCATGATTTTCCTTGGTGTTTCCTATCAACATAAGTGGCAATGGGAAATTGGGAAAATGAGCATTGAAAATCTTCAAAAAGCACTGGTACATCTGGGGGCCCAGTAGTTGGAGTACAGACGTTGTAGTACCTAGGTTGCCTAGACATTGGACGGAATTAGACCATCTTTTGCGACAATGTATTTGCATTGCCTAGGATACGCCGGAATTAACGTATGGTTAAATGTGCAGAATTACGTAGGGGAACGTTTTAACCAACCATTAGGTATTTTATTATTAACAACAGTACAATCGTCTCAAAAATTGATGCCTAAACGCGGACTCATTGGTTCAGAGTCACCCTCGAAAGGGGGAGATCGGGGTTCGCGTCCGCTTTTGGGCATCAATTTTTGAGACGGTTGTAGTGTTGTTAATAATAAAATACCCCGCGCATTGCAAGCGTTTGCAATTTAAATAAGATTTCATCCTAAAACCAATAGGTATATTTATATATTTATTTACTTGTTAACCTTTTGCTTTCCCATATTATGAACGTGTGAAGCTTCAGGTTATTTTTGTACCAGGAGTTGAAATAAGTAAGCTGCAGTGGAGAGATAGTAACGACCGATAACCAATAATTTTCATATTTTGCACGAAAGATAGCGAATAAAAATGTGAAAGTTTCGGCGAGAATAAACTCTCGACCGACTGTGAAACAACGCCAGCTTTCAGGACAAATCATTCTAACTTTGCCCTCGCTGCACGCAAAACTGGATTTTCGAAAATCTTCGAAAATGTCAGCAAACTTGGGCGACGGCTATCGGGCGACTTTTAAAAAACGATTCCGCCATTTTGGTGAAACACGTTTCAGAACTCGAATTTCCAGATGCACGGCGAAACACGAACTGCAGGAATCACCGCGACTCGGTTTTTGTTGGGTGTCAAATGGCACGTAAGGATCCAAAGTTGATTAAAAGATTGGCTCGAAAGCTAAGCTTGTCGCTGCAAGGTTTGTTTCGTGGAATACAAGGAAGTATTTGTGCACCCAAACATTGTGCCGTGCTGACCTTTCAATGGCCGGCATAGTGAGACAACCCGGGTCAACCAGTTTCCCCTCGCCAATTAATTATCTCGGCGCTGGTCGCTGTCAGAAAGCTGTTGGCAGGAGCCAGCCGTAACTTATCTAACCACTAATTCAATCAAGAGCGGTTACTTTTTGTATCAAATCGACTTTGAAAGTCAACACAGAAATTAATCGTCTTTGTTGCGTTTCTCAAAACTACATTGTAAAACAATTAATTTCGGCTAATACAGGCAATTCCTGTCATGGCCCGAAAATACCGTTAGTGATTTTCTAAAACTGGAAATCTCTTCGCAAATGTTAGGTTATGTTTCGAAAAGAACGGCAGTAATTCCTTTCCGTGGTAATACTTAGGTAACGCAAGTTAATAGTACATCATTGGCGATCAGGTCGCCGAAAATCGGGCGCCGTTTGAAGTTCGGTCTCGGGGTAACGGGCACACCATACAAGGGGGTTGGGGGGGGGGGCAGCGGCCAGAGGGTCATGACTCCCATCGCACGACACAGACCTCTACATCGCGCTTCGTTGTTACCTCCAAGTTGTGGTCACAGTGTACCCGGTACTGCACCCGGTGCCGGCACGCAGCTTGTTATTATTTTATTTATTTTATATTACAAATGGTATACAAATTAAAAGAAGATATTAATGTTAACATTGACAATATTTAAGTACATCCTAGATATCACTAAATCCAGCTATTTTGATATTAAACACACTAACACTACTAGCATTCCGAATATCTACTGGTAACTTGTCAAATGCTCGAATTTCTTTATAGAAAAGGGATTTTTTAGTATTAGGATGAAATCTTATTTAAATTGCAAACGCTTGCAATGCGCGGGGTATTTTATAATTAACAACACTATAACCGTCTCAAAAATTGATGCCCAAACGCGGAAACCCATGGAAGATATAAAAGACTGTCGGCCATATTGCGCGGTAAATGCTTTCTTGTTGCTTTAACTGATATTTCACTTATATTGCTCCATAATAATTCGGATCACCACCTACACATAATCCACTATTCACTCTTCTCACTCTTCTCACAACGCTACAACATCGTGAACTTTTTTATTGAAACGGAGTGATTTAAGCGCACCCCTCTGCCGGTCGGCCATCTTGCCAACAGCACCAAGGAAGGACCGACCACATCTAAGCTTTGTCCCTTTGACACACTCTACCGAACGGTTTAACATTTTGGAAATACCGGTTCTCATGAGATCACCGAAGTTAAGCAACACTGCGCTGAGTCAGGTATTGGATGGGTGACCATCATACACATGACCAGTTCTATTCGGGAGAGAGGTTGGAGGGATGAAAGTTAGTAAAGAAACTTCATTCGACTTGCTTATCAACCTCTCGACAGCATGAAGTTGTGAAGGAATCCTGCTGTTTGAGTTGTGGCGTCCTTCGGAAGGGTCGTTAAGCCGATGGTCCCCTTGGTGCTCTTCGACAGAAGTAGCATACGTGCCGGCACCGGGTTTCACCTCCTTCTAGGCTAGGTTAGGTTCATCATCATCCTTATCATCATCCACTCATTCACCGACGCCATTAGACCAGTGCCGCATGGCCAGATGTCAAAACAGTGCGTCGCTAAACACCACAAATAAATACATTTGACACACTATGTTGGAGATTTCAATGCGCTGTACCTGTTTGGTATATGCCACAGTGTTTACTTTTTAGAACAAAATCCAGTAGCAAAATACTTAAAATGTGTCATAACTTGGATATCACATGCCTTGGATGCCTGTCTGGCTAAAGGCGGCCTCCCATCCACCATACGACTCAACCCACTCTTGCTTATCCTGGCCATCCACGGCCCCATCGCGTGCGAACGCATCGAGCTTCGCGTCGAATTCGAGCAAATGACGCGATATCGGTTCGCGAAACGCGAAACGAAGGCATGGCTTGAGTACAAACATCTGCCGGTCGCTTTTCGATTCCATGAGGCGCAAAGACCTTGCCTCAAGTGCGCGGTGCGAATAGACAATTGCCACTTCTTCACGATCGAAGAATGACAATGAGACAAATTGTTGCGTTTAGAGTTTCAATGAGGGGGTATGCATGCATGCGTTGCCATCATCAAGCGACGGCCGCCATGTTTGCACAGCCGAAGAGTGGTCGTTGCTTGGAGATGGCCACTCTCTGCCCACTACGCCAGTAGCCTACCGTTTCCCAGGTGGTTGGCGTCCACGACGCGGCCTTCCTCGACGGACAAGTTCATCGTGCGGCCTAGACCGACATTCCCCCTCCCTCTCACCCCTCCAGGCGAAGGAACTGCGAGAAAGTGGCGAAGACATGCGGATGTCTGGCAAATCGACGACGCCGGTGGGGGAGGCGAGGTGGGGGCGCCAGAGTGGGTTCGATACTCAACGTGCCGCGAATTCCCCGGTTCGATTGGCGAGCGCTTTAAATTGCCGTTTTTCGAACATGAGGAATCGATCACAATCCTTTAACGCGGAAAAACTCGGGGTTTCTTTCATATTCTGGACCGGAACAGGAATCCGAACCAGCTCCATGATGACAAGGTTTGTTACGGATGTCGACAACTTAATTTGAATAATGCGATTGTTGTTAATGGTTGCAATGGAACAAATTTAAGGTTATCGATCGACAACCATGTAAGCAAAATATCAGAATCGCCACTCTGAACCTTATGCGCAAGTCCAATGTGATATGTTTTGCACCTAAACCTAGGTCCTAACCTGATGCAGTTTGTTAAGCAATCTACGCAAACAAGCAAACACAACGATTTGGCTTGGATAGCTAAGAACTTACACAAACATGTCGTTCTGTTTGCGAACAAATCAATAGCTAATGTTTTATTTGCGGAATGTTTTCACTTTCAAACAAGACAGTTATAGACACTTTTAATAACTGTTTATAAATAATTGCTGTCAGTCCTTGACATTTGGTTTTTGTTAGAAGAACAGAAGCTATCGTACAAACCAAAGACGTACAAACCGTCACTCCGTTTTGAAGGCATTTTCCATCGACTCTGCCGACTAAATTTCGACGTTTTTGGACTTTCAAATTTAACCTAGAGATAGAACGACATTCCGGGAGTAGACTTCACACACATTCAAATTCTTGGGTCTTGTTTCGGAACTTAAAAATAAATTTTGGTTCCTAGAAATTAAAATGTATTGGATTTTAACACATAAACAATCACGTTTAAAGTCGCTGGAAAGACGCTGGATGAGCCGAAACATTATTCGACCATCAATACGATGCTTACTGCTACCGAGAAAAGAAAATTTTGTTAATACTCAACTTTTGAACATAAAGGGGAGATGTTTTGACAACCCCTGGGTGCATTTGTTTTCAAATTAAATTTGAATTATTTAGGCTTTGAATATAGATTTAGATGCAATATAGGAATTTTATTATTATGAACATTATAACCATCTCAAAATTGATGCCCAAACCGGTCCCCGTTTGGGGATCAATTTTTGAGACGGTTATAGTGTTTATAATAATAAAATACCCCGTGCATTGCAAGCGTTTGCAATTTAAATAAGATTTCATTCTGCAGTGCAGGAATGTTTGTAGACGACTAATAACGCGTGTGACACTTGTAGGTCGCTCGGCATTCAGTTTGACAGTAAGTAATTCTCGCTGAAAACGCGGCTGAGTGCTCGTCACACACGCTGCATGATCAGCAAACGCTTACATGCAATTAATTCTAGACTTATAAGCCTCGCTCGAGCGGGTTGCTGGAGTGTATTAAGAGGAGAAAGAGAAAGAGACAGTCTTGCAGCGAATGCACGGCAATTAAGAAGGCGAGTGAATCGAGTGGGTTTCACTGTCACTCAACGGAAAGGCTCGACTGGACTCGCTACCGATCCGTGATTTCTGAACGCTCTTCTCGCCATGTCGCATTGGGGGATGAGCGCATCGAAAGACATGCCGACCGCGCACACGCTTTACGATTGTTTTTTGAAATTTGTGTTTTAGAAAATAAGATTTTTTTAACAAAAACTATTTGAAATGGGTTTTGAATGCTAAGTAAAGGACAACTAAATTTCCCGACGTTTCGTTATATGTATAAGTTACTTCTTCAAGGGTAAGAGCAGTCCTGACAATTTTCCGATAACAAAAGAACCACACAAAATTTTAACAATTACCTAGTTCAAGCATCCTAAATGCATCTAAACAAAATAATCAGGGTCAATGACTCAAAAACTAATTTATTTTGTATTTTATGAAATAAAATCCCGAACACATTAGCGCTTTTTACTAACTAACCAATTATGTGTATGGAAAAAACGCCAATTTTTCGAGGTTTTTTCGTTGAAATGGAGCGTAGATGAAATAAAAGGTTAATAATGATAAAAATAAACTAGAACGCGATGACTTGTGAGTTTATTTCCATATATTGTACTACGTCACACAAAACGATCAAAATATTTGCCAAGCTTACATTGGTCAATCACTACTTTTTATTTAAAAATATTGCTAAATAATGAAAAAAAAAAAATAATAATAATAACAAGCGGAAAAAGGGAAACTATTGGGCCTGTATTTTTTCAAAAAACGTGGTGGAGTGAATTCGTCTTCTGCGCGTTACATTTTGGTTCTAGCCACAGTCAGCGCCTGTACGTGGCTGCTTTGAGCACAATGTGAAAGTTTGAATGTAATTGGAGACGAACCGATGGGAAACAAGACCACGCGATATGATTTGCCAGTGAAAGGGATCGATTTCGGTAGATTAAACACATCGGTCGATACGTTAATAACACGGTGAGCATGCGCTCTTTAAATCTGTATACACATTCGCCGAGCGATTTTCTATAAAATTCTACCAATTAGATTTGTGCAGCGTACACTGGGGTTTGAACGGAGAACATGTTTTATTATTATAAAGACTCTATGATAGAAGGTTTATTACCCATGCTGTGCGAAGAAGCATGAAATCGGTTTTATATTGCAGGTTATACTAGCGATCTAGGTTGAGTTAGCATATCGGGTATTTACTATATGTCTTGCGACGGAACTTCTTCAGAATCCATAAAAATTGAATTATCCCCTTCTTACCTCCTTCTAGCAAAAAGCTTGTGAAAGCTTCATAAAACCCACTAGAAAAGAAACAATGTAAGGCCAATTTTTATTCCTAGGAACACTAATACCCTCTCAAAAATTGGTGCCCGAACGGGGCATCTCCAGTAGTAGGGTAGTGGTGTTCCTAATAATAAAATACTTCGCGCATTTGCAAGCGTTTGCAATTAAAATCATATTTCACTTGTAAGTTTGATCTTTGATACGAAATATTACTCGAAATAAGCTCCACGGATTGATCAGGAAGGTGATTCTGTACCCTGTTTTCAGTGGAATGAAATAATATCTGGCAATTGTTTTTTATGCTTAGAATGGAACAAATGAAGGCTACTTACATCATTCCATTCCATTTCACTGAAAAAGTTTACAAAATCACCCCCCAGTACACAGAGAAGCTCATAATCTTTGTAGTTTTACTAAAGGTCCTTTATATGCTTTAAATCCTTCTGTCATTCGAAGTAAAACGCAGCCCAGGAGAGTGTTATGATAGTTTCAAATCAAAATTCTTATTGAAAAATGCAATTAATTGCAGACTGATATTTATTCTTCTATTTCTGTATATCAGTAATACTTATTATTGCAATATAGCTTAATTCCAAACATCAATGTATGATCTTACCGGAAATAAATACATTTATTATTTTTCTAATTATAACGATAAAATGCAAATAAATCCCCGGGCGCATCTAGTTTCGCCACTGGTTTCCACTCAACTGACTTCTCCAACGGATGTGAATAATCGTCGATAATTTTCTCGATTTTCGAGACGAATTT
This sequence comes from Protonemura montana, assembly GCA_947568835.1. NCBI lineage: Eukaryota > Metazoa > Arthropoda > Insecta > Plecoptera > Nemouridae > Protonemura > Protonemura montana. The sequence continues at coordinate 11,619,355 of OX387610.1, read as the reverse complement.
CTTTGCGTGCCTTTCCTTTCGGCGATATGAAGTGAAATAATTAAACGGCACCGGCATTGGCCGGGTGTAGACACGCTAGCAGCCAATCGGGTCGGAGCTGCCGGTCTGTGAGTTGCCGTCTCGGGGCTTCGGACCTGGGATCAGGGCCACTGTCTTGTCGCGTAAAACGCTCAAGGGGTGGCATGTTTACATCGTCTTTTCATGTTTTCAAGTGATGACGGGTTTTCAAATATACTATTTATAGCCACGCGATTTGATTTTTGTGCTGATTTCATCTTAACTGTATAAAAAAAAAACATCAGAGCTGGAACTGAAATGGTTACGCAGAATTTCTGAGATGTGCTCGAAGATACTTGAAGATTTAAGGCACTTTTTATCGATGAAAATCCGTCAAAACCTGCAATTTTTGCCAAGGTTTTCGGCACACATTATGTTAAACACCATGGTTATCGAACAATCCTTTTAATAACGCAAACTACAAATTATTAGATACAAATTACAAGTTAAAAGTTCCAAATTACGAGTCCCCATAATTATGTTGTTAAAATTGCTTAAGAAAGTACATTTTCTGGGTCGCATACATAAATTTATTTGCGCAGCTAAAGTTCACTTTCTTGAATGATTGGCGTCAGTTTTTTTGGTCGAATATATAGCATGCCAAAAAAAAAGGAATTTTTCGTTCTTTCGAGGAATTAGTCAATTTGTTATCAAAGAGCAAAATACCAATTATCTTCTACACAACCTACACCCAACAGTACTTGCTTAAATGTTCTAAATGTCTTTTAAAAAAACTGACCTTTCTGCATATTCTAACGAAGCGTGTGGCAATCAAATACAGAACAACGGAACAACACCCCAGTCCTAGGAACGAGCTGCTTGACCTCTATTCTAACAACTCGCGGGCTGCCAGTGTCAGGCGTTCGCCGTCCATCCATCCGAATTGGAGGTCCTTTCATCCCAGGTTCCCAACAAAACACTCAGATCACCTCGCCCACAACTATGGCCGGATACGTAGTGAAACACCTGGAAGCTGTCCGTCGACCAGTCCCGACGCCTGCAGACATGAAATAACGGACTGCATGTCTTTTCTTTTTTAATTGGCTAATAAAAAGTCTTGGCCATTCAGAACTGGTATCGACTTTTATTGGCTTATGATTAGCAATTTATGGCATGTTGTTTCTCCTGTCTATTAACCAATCACTCATTCAATCTTCCTCATCGTGCTCTAGCGCTGTATTCATACGTGAAACCGGTGAAACCATGCATTGAAGTCCCCAACACAGTGTGTCAAAGGGACAAGCCTAAGCGGTGGTCGGCACTTGGTGCTGTTGGACAGGAGCAGCCAACACAGTGTGTCAAAGGGACAAGGCTAAGCGGTGGCCGGTTCTTGATGCTGTTGGACAGGAGCAGCCAACACAGTGTGTCAAAGGGACAAGGCTAAGCGGTGGTCGGACCTTGGTGCTGTTGGAAGGAAGCAGCGAACACAGTGTGTCAAAGGGACAAGGCTAAGCGGTAGCCGGCCCTTAGTGCTGTTGGACAGGAGCAGCCAACAAAGTGTGTCAAAGGGACAAGCTAGGCTGTGGCCGGCCCCTGGTGCTGTTTGACAGGAGCAGGCAACACAGTGTGTCAAAGTGACAAGGCTAAGCGGCGGCCAGCCCTTGGTGCTGTTGGACAGGAGCAGCCAACACAGTGTGTCAAAAGAACACAGCTAAGCGGTTGCCGGCCCTCTGTACAATTGAACAAAAGCATGAGCTTGTTGCCGGCACCGGGTTCGCCCTCGGCACCCTACCATGCTAGGCTAGCTTCTGTCCTCGCAGAGTTCGCCGAGAAAGTCACTCAACTAGAAAGTCGGGGGCGGTTTAGTCCCCTCGGGCACCGGACCGGTTCCCGAGCATCGATCGACATATCTGTTATCATGTTGATGCGATCTCCGCTGCCGTGACTTGTTCTGATTGCGGGGTGAACGTACGATGCCGTGAGCGAAACACCTGACGACAACGAGAGGAGCAAAAGAGTTGACACTCGCCGTCGCCTCTGTGCTGGACATTCCGTGACAGGGCGCTTGTTTCGCTCCACACAAAGAAGCGGACACTCGCCGTCGTCTCTGTGCTGGACATTCCGTGACAGGGTGCTTGTTTCGCTCCACGCAAAGGAGCGGACACTCGCCGTCGCCTCTGTGCTGGACATTCCGTGACAGGGCGCTTTTTTCGCTCCACACAAAGGAGCGGACACTCGCCGTCGCCTCTGTGCTGGACATTCCGTGACAGGGTGCTTGTTTTGCTCCACGCAAAGGAGCGGACACTCGCCGTCGCCTCTGTGCTGGACATTCCATGACAGGCTGCTTGTTTTGCTCCACGTAAAGGGGCGGACACTCGCCATCGCCTCTCTGCTGGACATTCCGTGCTAGGGTGCTTGTTTCACTCCACGCAAAGGAGCGGACACTCGCCGTCGCCTCTGAGCTGGACATTCCGTGCTAGGGTGCTTGTTTCACTCCACGCAAAGGAGCGGACACTTGCCGTCGCCTCTGTGATGGGCATTCCTTGATATAGTAGCAGGTTGACCGAACGCCATCCTGCTGTGTCATTGAAGCAATTAAAACCTTGTCTCAGTCGAGATTGCCACATACAGGTTGGTAACACTGATTGACAATCGAAGGCGGTGAACCATTGTTGTGAAATGAGAGCACTGATTGGTCGAGCCAGAAGTGATTTCTATTATCGATCGATCTGAAGCCATTTGCTTGAACCTTTAGAAAGACCCAATCGAGTTTTGCGCTTATTTGAATAATGCAAAATTTAAAGATAGATTGATACTTATTTAATTTAATAGCAAATAATCTGAGTGCGTTTAGAAGTAAGGAATGTCGGTATATTAATGAGACAGTTATCGGGTACCAATCATTTGTAATCTCAAGACTTTTTCTTCATGCACGTCACACAAATTAAACCGCACGTTAAATTTTATGACTGCCGCCGATCCTGTCCCCTGATTGACTTTGTGCGGTTTTACAGAGTGTCGTAAAAAGCGGCCTAAATTTCAACGCGCAATTGTGCCCTCGGCCTATTGGACGTTTCCCGAACATAGTGACAGACGTGACCGGGCTGCCATGTTTTGTACCAACGCGTCATGGATCATTTACATTTGTTTTGCAACGGGATTCGACAGAGCGATGTTGATTTGAATTTTCAGCGCAAAGAGTTGGCTTGTGAAATTTCGGCAAATCTGGTTTCGCGATTTTTAAAGGTTGTTTTGATAATGGGCTCGGTGGCTCTGGTCTCGTGGCGTCGGAGAATGAGTGGGTGATAATTATGTTAGTGGCCCTAACCTAGCTGAGAAGAAAGGAGTGGAAACTCCGTACCAACACGCAGTCTACTCCTGTCAAAGAGCACCAAGGGGTTGACGGGCTGAAAGTCTGTTCTGAAGAACGGTACAACTCGAACAACAGGATTCCTCCAGCAAGGCGAGTGAACCCTCCTTCAAACCCTCCGGCTCCAACCTCTCTCCCGAACAGAATTATTCATGTGTATGATGGTCTGATGGTTGACCATCCAAAACCTTTCCCATTGCAATTTTATTTAACTTCTGTTATCTTACGAGGACATGCCAATCCGTTGGGTAAACCCTGGTAAAGTTGTTATCTAATCCATGGACTGTCAATTCACTCTATTCAGGACTTGATCATTTTCCGAGTGGACCGTTCACCAAGTCCATCAATGTCACGACCATCGCTGGGTTGCCGGCCAACGAATTGCTCCAGTTTCACTCAAAAAATCTGTCACGCGCGTGCGCGGCGGGCGCTCTCGTTTCTCGCTCGACTCCCGAATCGATGCCCGCGCACGAATTGGCGAGATACTTCCTGCGATTCGCACGAGGTGCCGCTGATTGACCCAGAAAGCGACCCGATTCAATCACGATCAATCCACCTTGCAGTGATTAAAAGCGCAGATCAAACGTGCAGCAAGCTAGCCTGGCATGTCAGGGAGCCGAGGGTGAACCCGGTGGCGGAACGCAGTCTGCCGACAAGGACCGGTCACCGCTGAGCCTTATCTCTTTGACACACTGTGTTGGCTGCTTCTATCCAACAGCACCGAGGACCGGCCACAGCTTAGCCTTGTCACTTTGACACACTGTGTTGGCTGCTCCTATCTAACAGCACCAAGGGCTGGACACCGCTGAGCCTTATCTCTTTGACACACTGTGTTGGCTGCTCCTGTCCAACAGCACCAAGGACCGGCCACCGCTTAACCTTGTCCCTTTGACACACTGTGTTAGCTGCTCCTATCCAACAGCACCAAGGGCTGGACACCGCTTGGCCTTGTCTCTTTGACACACTGTGTTGGCTGCTCCTGTCCAACAGCACCAAGGGCCGGCCACCGCTTAGCCTTGTCCCTTTGACACACTGTGTTAGCTGCTCCTATCCAACAGCACCAAGGGCTGGACACCGCTTGGCCTTGTCCCTTTGACACACTGTGTTGGCTGCTCCTGTCCAACAGCACCTAGGACCAGCCACCGCTTAGCCTTGTCCCTTTAACACGCTGTGTTGGCTGCTACTGTCCAACAGCACCAAGGACCGGCCACCGCTTAGCCTTGTCCCTTTGACACACTGTGTTGGCTGCTCCTGTACAACAGCACAAAGGACTGTTCACTGCTTTGCATTGTCCCTTTGACACACTGTGTTGGCTTCTCCTGTCCAACAGCACCAAGGACCGGCCACCGCTTCGCCTCGTCCCTTTGACACACTGTGTTGGCTGCTCCTGTCCAACAGCACCAAGGGCCGGCCACCGCTTAGCCTTGTCCCTTTGACACACTGTGTTGGCTGCTCCTATCCAACAGCACCATGAACCGTTCCTCGCTTCGCCTTGTCCCTTTGACACACTGTGTTGGCTGCTTCTGTCCAACAGCACCAAGGACCGGTCACCGCTTAGCCTTGTTCCTTTGACACACTGTGTTGGCGCTGTCACTGAATTGGTCTATATAGGCTACCGGTTAATGACTGGCTGATGATGAAGTCAGCCTGGTATGGAAGGGAGCCGAGAGTGAATATAGCTGGCTGTATTGACGGTGGTCACCTAATCATTACCCGACTCGGCAAAGCGTTGTTTAACCTAAGAGATTTCTCTACAGCCATGCACGGCGTCTAGCTATATTGAGACAGATTCATGAGACGGATCTTTGGGTTCTACCGCAAGCCCCGAGTCACGACCGGGAATATCTCAATGGGCTGATTTGCAAATATGTAACTTGCAGACGTAGCGTGCCCCACAGGTCAGCACGATCTCAGAATGCAACTCATGTACGGCCAGAGAGTGGCCATCTCCAAGCAATAGTCGCCATGTTTACATGACCAGAGAGTGGCCATCTCCAAGCAACGGCCGCCATGTTTGCACTTGAGTCATTTTTACAACATCACTTTGCAGCACCGTTTCTATAATAGCTGTTTCTTTGTATTGAAAATGATATGAAAAGGAAATCGAAAAATGCATTACAACAATTCTATACAGTTATTAATTTCGTTGTGACGTGACAATTATTGGTGCAAGCATGGCGGTTAATCCTAGGAGGTAGCCACTCTCTGGCCACGTACAGAATCACTAGCTCATGAGATTTAGATCCTCGCTTGTTTTAAATCGACTAATTAAAGTATGTAAATTCGTGCACGAAATACCGGTCTGATGGAAATCATTGTCTGGCCTCCCGACAGGCGTATCAACACCGCGCTGTACACCATTTAATCACCGCGAACGAATTTCATTGAGAAACTAACGTTACATTTCAAAGTAAGCTGCCTTGAGACACGTTTAATAGTTAGTCCACACGACGAGACGATTTCGTTTCGTGAAATCCTTGCGTTCGAGAATTCGTTCGTCGTAGCGCCGAGTGATTTTGTAAAATACATATTTTGTTGACACATGTCAACAAAATTCGAGCTACGTTTTGCGACACACACATAGCGCCGCTATAATGAGATTTTAGTTCGTTTCTGTACATGCCTGCTCGCGGCGATTATTTCACACTCTTGAAAATGTGTGACTCGAAATATTTGAATTTCGAAACTGTCACTTGACGGTTTCGAATTTGCATCTAACATGCAGTGGTTTCTCCAAACAATTAGTGTTTTAGTTACGGTGTGCTAAAGTACATTTTAACCAGGCATTTATCTATTAACCAACCAATTATCAAAGCTAATGCGTGATCTTATTAAGAAGGTTTTTTTTTCAGTTTAAACAGAAAGGCTTGATTCTCACCCGAGCCAATGTGTACATTCCGTGACCGAATTTTTGGCTGCTATTCAGTTTATTAATTGATTTCATTGATAGCCACCTCAAGAACTGAAGTGCACAGAATTGACACAGAATGTATAAAAGCATCAAAGGTACACCTTTTCTTTTTTTGTGTTAAGTTTTCTTGCCTGGAGAAACCATCACCAGCAATCTGCACTTATTTTTTAGTTCAACATCGGTTTTCCAATGGCACGTCCCCAACGGTGTCGACCCCATGCCATTCGCCAAATTGCACACTCACTTATTCGATGTTGTTGTGTAGAGTTGGCACCATTCCTCGACTAGCTGGTTGACTCCGTGCGGGGCATGCGCGGATTTCGGGGCGGCTTTTCGCTCAGCATCCGTCCGGTGACGTCATTGCCCCACTTGCTGCTCGCGGGAAGCTCGCGAAGCTCGGAGAACTTGATGGTGGTCGAAGACCCAACAAGAACTTGATTGAACTCGATGGCCGATTCGTTTGGTCGCCCACTGTTGAATGTCGCACGATCTGCAATGAAAATAGCGTTTCATTTATGCGTACACTCACGTACAATTGAAGTGTTTATCGGTTCTCCATGGGTAGAGCACGCACCGTAACTCAGGGAGTCCGTCAATCCCTGATTTTAACCACAATTCTGAACTCCAGGGACCTTAAGAGCATCACAGAACATGCAAAAGTCTACGTTGACCCGTAAAAATGAAAGGAAACGAATTAAAATCTACCTTAAGATTATGAAAAGGCGCATTAACCCAATAAATAACTTTTAAAAATAGTGTCCTTGAGTATAAAAAAAAAAAAAAAAAAAAAAACAATTTGAACTGGGTTTTAAATGCTAAGTAAAGAACAACTAAATTTCCCTTAGCATTCAAAACCCAGTTAAAATAGTTTTTGTTAAAACTAGTGCTCAGGTTACATCAAGTAGACACGAGTCTAAAAACAATCCAGAGTGTCCTTGATTGCTCTCTGCAAAGATACCCATCCCTTTTGTTTTCACAAACAAGCAAACAAACAACGAGCTGTTGTTGTTGACCAACACCCAATTCCCGGCAACCTTCATATTTTTTTGAGAACAACAACAACAACAACAATAACAACGCGCAATGAGAATTTCGCCACTCGGGATCATTTTTGGTTCGGTCAAATCTCGTCCGGCGATCTCGACCCTGCGCATTACGACACCCGCTTCGTGACCAAACGCTTGAAAGCCTGTTCTCTGTCACGTTTTGTTCATACACTCGGTCAAATATATAACGCATTGTACCTACTGATGATTTGATCGATATCTGTTCCTTGTCAAGGCAAGGTTGGCCTACTGGCGTGGTTTAAATGGACCGTGGAGCCAGTTTTAAAGAGCCACCATCCATAAGAAATGCCTGAGGAATCCGCGCCGTCCGTGGCCCTTGGCACTCTCATGAGAGAGAACCTTGGCTTTTTAGTCTCGATTTGACCAAAATTTCTTGTGAAAATGATCGTTGAAAATAATTACCATGGCGACTTCCAATCACAGGCAGTAAAATTAGCTGTATCTGTCAGAAAACCTCAACTCATAGTTAAGAATTTGGTAAAATCAGACCGAAGAACCATTTACTGCTTAACACTAGTGAAAAGTTTAAAACATTGCCACCGGGCAAGCTAAAACCGCGATAGGTTCAACTGAAGCGGGTCCTTTTTAAAACATAAAATATTGCGATATATTACAATATATGTAAACAATATATATATATATATATATCTACGATATCGCAATATTGTATGACTCGAGTGTGAAACGACATGCCCTGATTTTAAATAGTGCGCCGTTAAACACTGTTGCCGGGCGCTATGCCCTATCCATGGACGTGTAGGTATCTTTTCTTGTGATTCGACATGCCCTGATTTTCAATAGTGCGCCGTTAAACACTGTTGCCGGGCGCTATGCCCTATCCATGGACGTGTAGGTATCTTTTCTTGTGATTCGACATGCCCTGATTTTAAATAGTGTGCCGTTAAACACTGATGCCGGGCGCTATGTCCTATCCATGGACGTGAAGGTATCTATCCTTGTGAAACGACTCCGTGAGTTGACTCGAACGAAACAACCGAGTGTACCATGTGAGCTCGGCCACGTGGACTGCAGAGCTAACAGCGCGTGGATTTAACATGGGAGACCGAGACGCACGCAAAGGACGGTATGCGGCAAGCGAGGATTTCGATATTAAACAGTGTAAGAACACACTAATGAAATATCTTCACTCAAAAATACGCATACACAATATCCACATGCTATTTTGCTTTTTCTCATCAGAGCTTAAACCAAATCGGATGTCTTTTCGAAGATATCATATTTAACGGAGTCAGTGTAATGGTATATTTCCATCGTAAAAGACAGTAAATAGTATCTTAAAGTTTGAGACCAACAGTCAGAGGCATATTCTTTGTTGTAAACCATCCCTCATCCCATAGTCACCTTTGGAATTTCCAAATTTTTTTTTTTTTTTTAATTAGTGACATGTGACTCAGTTTTAGACGCATTAAAATAGTTTTTCATGTAAAATATCGTATAGATATTTATTTTCTTAAGAGATACACACGGCTTACTGGACCCCTGGCTCCTGTCACTCCCCCACCATCGACTCACGTGTAAAACCAAAGAAGAGTCCCTCGAAGATCGCCGATATCCAATGCGCCACGTGTCTAGGAAAACAACACACATATACACACACTCGGTACGGCCCACTGTACACCAACCTCCACGAGTCACTCCACGAACCAAACTAAGTCCGCCGTGCCCTTTGAAGCCGCCACTTTTTCTCCCCGTTCCCCTGCCAATCTGCTCACGGCTCATGCTTTCTCCCTTGCGCTAACGATGAGGGCCTATCGCGTTGTCTTTGTTGCTCGAGCACCAGAGAAATGGCCCACTTTCGGAGGAGCGTTTGGCGAGTCACAATACGGACAGAGTGGCCATCTCCAAGCAACGGCGGTCATCACGTATACGCTGGAGATATCCACTCTCTTGATGTGCAAACATGGCGGCCATTGCTAGAAGTTGGTTAATCTCTGGTCGTGCAAGTGCAAACATGGCGGCCATTGCTTGGAGATGGCCTCTCTTCGGCTGTGTAAGCATGGTAGCCATTGCCTGGAGATGGCCACTTTATGTTTCTGGAAACATGGCAGCCATTGCTAGGAGATCGCCACTCTCTGGCGGTCTCTGGCGATCATTGTTTGGAGGTGGCCACTCTTTAGCCGAGGATACATGGTGGCCATTGTTAGCGGATAGCCACTCTGTGTACAGCAGGGCAGACTCGTTGCGACGCTGTTTTTCACTCGCATTGTTGCTCTTGTCAGCGGTGGCGTGGAGGGGGAATTCAGGAAGCCGTGTGGAATTGGTACCGCGTTGACAAATTTGATTTATTCGCAGTTTAAATCTTAAGTGCAGCGTGTTTTCAAGTTTTGAAAGTGTCAGTGCTCCACATTTTGCGTTGGAATTTGCATGCGAATTTTACTGAAACACGCAAGCAATTACACCTCGACGTTTAAACTGTTCCACGCTGTCTGTAATGCCCCGTGAACGAACGGCTTTGCGTGTTGGAAACACCGGTTCTCGTGAGATCACCGAAGTTAAGCAACACAGAGCTGGGTCAGATGTTGGGTGGGTGACCACCAAACGGTTTTACGTGTTGGAAACACTGGTTCTCGTGAGATCACCGAAGTTAAGCAACACAGAGCTGGGTCAGATGTTAGGTGGGTGACCACCGAACGGTTTGGCAAGTTGAAAACTCCGGTTCTCGTGGTTACAAGTCAAATTCCTTGACATCCAATTCTTACACAATTAAAGCTACCAAAAGAGCAAATACATTCGCCACTTTAATCTTCTCGTCGATTAGCGAAATACTTCTTGTGCTTTTTCTTACACTGCTTATTACATTGTGTAAATCAGATCGAGATCCCGTTCGGCCATCGCCACGAGAACCACGTGTTTCGAGATGTTTCGAGATCATAATATTTTTGCCTGCGTTCCTCGAAGCCTTGAACGGCCATGATTTGTTTAGCGCGGCGCTTGTTTGTCCACCTGACAAATTAGTGAAATTTTTGCCAGGAGTTTTGGAATTCTTTCCTGGTGCTTTACGTTGACAGGTAGTGCCCTCGAGACGAGATCGAGTTCTTGTTTGTTAAATAAACCGGCGATTATCAAAATTTTGGAGCTCGATCATGTTACTGGCTCGTAATTCAAGACAGGATTTAGTTGATTTAGTAGACGACAAAAACTGTTTAACTTGGTGCTCATCTACATACAAACTGTCTTCCAAATAATAGATACCCACGATCTAGAGCCACTGTTAATCCGTAGCATGCAAACCCGTCTCCTTGCCACGGTGGAATGGAGTGCAGGAAGATAATTCCTTTAGGGTTAGGGGTAACGGCATGTTTCTGACCATGCAGCCCCAATATAAGACCCTGAAAATCACTAGCTGAACTTAAACAAGAGATAAGAGTGTCAAAACTTCCACACAGGCTGTGAGAGGGGAGCATCGGGGTCAGCATCCCCCGGCTTGGTACCTTGGGGTGGGGCATCAGCCCTCTAACGTGGTCCCTTGGCACAGACATTCTTGGCGTCGTGGTCGCGGTCGACATCCGCGTGCGACGGCGCGGGTGTGGCCGTCGTATCGTTCTCGGGTGCCAGTGTTGGGCGTGGTCTGACGCCCGGGGGCATCGCCTCTGTGCCGCGCGCCGAATCGGTGCAGGAAGTCAATGAGTTGCGTAACGAACCTATCGCCCCCCCCCCCCCCCCCCCCCCTCCCTCGCCATTTCGTGAGGTTTGTGTGGTGGTAAGTGCACGAACTTGTTCGGATTTTGATACTTAGATACGCATTTCCTTGGTAATAACGGTTTGGCGTTTTGAAATCACCGAAGTTAAGCAACGTTGCGCTGGGTCAGGTTTTGGATTGGTGATCATCATACACAAGACCAGTTTTCTTTGATAGATAGGTTGGAGGGATTGGATATCATAAACTTAACTTGTCTTGCTTAGCAACCTCTCGACAGCATGGACTTGTGGGGGAATCGTATTGTTCGCGTTGTACCGTCCTTCGGAAGGGACATTAAGCCAGCTGCAACGAGGTTCCCCTTCTTCCTTCTAGGCTAGGTTAGGTTCATCATCATCCTTGTCATCAAGTAGGACGGTAGGGCAAAGCGGGCTGCCTAAGGGGAAAACTTGTGTAGGATAAGCAGTATTAGCTCGAGGAATCTAAAAAAAAGTCTTATGAAAGCTTCATCATTCCTTTATATTCACAAAGAAGTGGAAAGGAAAATAATGAAAATCCATTTTGAAATTAATTGATTTCTAAAAGAAGAACAAATGCCCACTTTCCCCCAAGGCAATGGGTAATTTTTTTTTACTTTTTGGTGAAAAATGGCTTTGCTACATAAAACACGTGTAACAAAAGCATAATTTTATTTTGAATTGGTTTTATTTGGTTATGGTTTATTGGTATTACAATGAGCCATGCATAACTTTAGCTACTACACAAATCACAAATGAAGTGCATTGTTGTGTTTTTTTTTATACCAGCACACGCTTCATGGGCCCATTTGGAGCATGCAGTGCACTGGATCCATTTTTCACCAGATTTTGATCGGCTAAATAAACTGTCACAGAAAATACAGGTTCTGTCAACACTTGATCGACACCCATCTGTGCGTTTTAACTTCTTCTGTCGCACATTTGATTGCTCTGGGGTAAAACCGTGGAGTGTGCAGGTTCTAGGTCGAGGCAGAACGTTAATGTTAAACCGTTGAGTGTGCAGGTTCTAGGTCGAGGCAGAACGTTAGTGTTAAGCCGTTGAGTGTGCAGGTTCTAGGTAGAGGCAGAACGTTAATGCTAAACCGTTGAGTGTGCAGGTTCTAGGTCGAGGCAGAACGTTAGTGTTAAGCCGTTGAGTGTGCAGGTTATAGGTAGAGGCAGAACGTTAATGTTAAACCGTTGAGTGTGCAGGTTCTAGGTCGAGGCAGAACGTTAGTGTTAAGCCGTTGAGTGTGCAGGTTCTAGGTAGAGGCAGAACGTTAATGTTAAACCGTTGAGTGTGCAGGTTCTAGGTAGAGGCAGAACTTTAATGTTAAACCGTTGGGTGTGCAGGTTATAGGTAGAGGCAGAACGTAAATGTTAAACTTTCAGCCTGAAAGATGGCTGTCAACTGACTTCTTTACCAACAAAAATCCAGAGTACCGGAACACCCCGTTAAGTGGAGCCACTATGTATGAAATTCAATTTCGATATTTCTCGTAGGTTACTCGCTTTTGAATATCGTTACGTGTATATCAATCGTTGACACATGGACTATTGTCAAAACAGTGCTATGTTAAATTCCAATAATCAAACAACCAGAATTGCAGTCTGCTAGCTCACCTGCTTGCCAGTCCGGCACAGTTGGCTATCCTGACGTGCCTTAATGTTTCCCTCTTTTTACAGGTTGGCGTTCCCTCTCCTCTTGGCCGTGAAAGTCAACCCGGTGCACCCAACGGAAGGAGAACTCGAATCGGGAAACATCGATCTACGACCAGCCGCTTTGTCCACTTTCCGTCCTTTGGGGAGAAAAGCACAGTTTTTATTTTATCACCGTGATCGATTCTCGGCATCGGAAAAAACACGCATTATTAGTTATATACGATAATATAAGTGTTGTTAGGAATTAAACAACCACAGGATGAGGATCAAAATGTCACTGGGACAGATATCTTGGGAAACTGTCAGCTGTGCTTTAGCTTCCTCCAATCAAAAGCACCGGTCAACTGGAATGTAAAACTTTTTTTGATTTTGTTAATTGAACGTAGTAACCCAATGGCTTCCAGGGCGGTCTGAAATCCGTTTTGTGTTCTGCTTTGAGCTTAAGATGGTTGTTGGTGTTAGATCGTGGCTTGGATTCGGATAAGAACTTTCGCATCGGTTTCGAGAAAACTCTTTTCAGCTGGGTTTTTGAATGCTAAGCAAAGAACAACTAATTTTCCCAACGTTTACCAACAGTAATTGTTAGGGTAATTATATAAGTAAAAGTAATTATTCATATTTGTGTGGTTCTTTTTGTCATCAGAGCAATTTCAGAGCTGCTTTCACCCTTGATAAAGTAACAGACCTAAGTTGCATAATTTGTTGTTCTTTACTTAGCATTCAAAAAACTTGTTGCTGACTTTGTTGCTGCATGTGATAATGAAATGTATTACCATGACGAACATTAAAAACAAAATTGTACTTAAACAGTTATTTGTATTTCAAAAAACGCTTACCCCTTATCCTGTCCGCGAAAAAAAAAAAAAAAAAAAAAAAAAAAAAAAAAAAAAAAAAAGTCCCTAGCCGTTTTCAAAACGAAGATTTCACCCGGATTCGAACCGGGGCATTAAATTACTGCCCATCCACAGAGCTAGCACGTTACCATCGAGCTACACTGCCTCTGTGTTAGACGAGTGGTGGAAGTTGTATATATGCCTTCGTTTTTGGACTTAGTAAAAAAATTGTTTCAAAATTATACTTCGGAGCGCGACTCCCCATCACTTCACTTGAACTATGTTCCAGGTGGATGGCTCCGGCAGACAAAATTGGGACGCGCCGGGTAGCGAACTGCGGACCCCACGATTAGAATTTACCCGACCATCCCACTGCGCTGCGAGGACGTATCATATGTTTGTATCAAACACGTGATCCAATCTGTCTCTCAGAATACATTTCTGTTTCTACTTTCTGAAGAACAAAAAGCGGGTTGGCCAGGATTCGAACCCGGTCTCGTCTGTTTACATGAGCGACTTACGACTTTGCCACTCGGCCAATGCGACGAGATGTAAATACGAGGAAAGTAAGAGATACATGAATAGCAGAAGACGACTTCAGTGTTTAGAAAATAATCATAAATTAGCTGAGTTTCGATGGAGTTTCGATGAACGCGTTGCAACACTTGCATCATACAAAGAATGTCAGTCGCCACTTGATGAAGAACAAAAAGTGATCTCCGCCTGGATTCGAACCCAGGTCTGCATGATAGAACACTCAAGACCTGACCAATATCCCATCCAGAAGATATGTCATAACGTGGAAATAACATGTACTATAGTATAGCAGCTGCCGGAGATCTCAATTCACCATGGAGAAGAGCTGATTATTTTATTCTGTAACGATTGATACATATCCAGTAGTTTTAAAACACAATGAATGATGTCATGTGACTTGCCTGTTTCGAACCGACAACCCTCTGCGTCCTGGCACTGGGCAGGAGCGATCTTCACACGCCGCCAAACGGACGATATGAAGACCACCGAGAGTTGCATGACAATACTCTAACAATCTTGGTAGGTGATTATTTCTGAGATTTAAATAGTGTACCAGGCGGGATACGAACCCGACCCCGTACTTCTTGCATGTCCAAGACTAGAAGTAACTTTTCATGCAACCAACGAGGCGGATAGCTTGACTGGACAAACAACTGGTACAAGAATAATGCAATACTAATATTAATAATAAAATAAATTGCTTAATAAAATTGTCTTCTTTCCTTGATGGTAACTTTTTGCGGGTAGTAAATAAAACGAGATATAAATAAATCACATCTAGCAGTGAATCCTGATGGGTAGACCACCTATTGTACACGTGTGCGCTTATGCAATGTCTACAACCCAGGCGTTGGGAGTCAAGGAACTCGGGGAATTCTCAGAAGAAAATCAAGAAAAACGCGGCAAGTTTCCATCGCAGGAAAAAACAGGGTGTGCATTGAGCTCCCCTTGAAATTCTACTCCGGTTGACACCCCTCACGGGTCAAAATCCATCAATTGAATTTCCACTCCAAAAATATTGAAAAAATCAATGGACTATCCCCTTACGCTTTTTCTTGATTTTTGAAGATTCGCCCATACTGTGGTCTAAGGGGTAGTTTGCACCCCCGAACACGACGGGCAATTTAGATTTTGCGTAAACATTATACTTAAGCCGCTATATTGATTTTAAACATTAAAACTAGAATAACTCCCTTATTATTAATCTGAGACAACAACTGGGGGTTGCATTCAACTCCCCTTGAAATTCTACCTCTGTTGATACCCCTCGCGGGTCAAAATTCGACACTTGAATTTCCACTCTAAAATATTGAAAAAATCAATGGACTAACCCCTTACGTTTTTTCTTGATTTTTGAAGATTCGCCCATACTGTGGTCTAAGGGGTAGTTTGCACCCCCGAACACGACGGGCAATTTAGATTTTGCGTAAACATCATACTTAAGCCGCTATATTGATTTTAAACATTAAAACTAGAATAACTCCCTTATTATTAATCTGAGACAACAACTGGGGGTTGCATTCAACTCCCCTTGAAATTCTACCTCTGTTGATACCCCTCGCGGGTCAAAATTCGACACTTGAATTTCCACTCTAAAATATTGAAAAAATCAATGGACTAACCCCTTACGTTTTTTCTTGATTTTTGAAGATTCACCCATACAGTGGTCTAAGGGGTAGTTTGCACTCCCGAACACGATGGGCTATTTAGATTTTGCGTAAACATCATACGTTAGCCGCTATATTGATTTTAAACAATAAAACTAAAATAACTCCCTTAATATTAATCTGAGACAAAAACAGAGGGTTGCATTCAACTCCCCTTGAAATTCTACCCCTGTCAACACCCCTCGCGGACCAAAATCCGTCACTCGCATTTTTGTTTAAATATTGAAAAAAATCGTGGATTAACCCCTTACGTTTTTTCTTGATTTTTGAAGATTCGCCCATACTGTGGTCTAAGGGGTAGTTTGCACCCCCGAACACGATGGGCTATTTGGATCGTGCGTAAACATCATACTTTAGCCGCTATTTTGATTTTAAACATTAAAACTTAAATAACTCCCTTAATATTAATCTGAGACAAAAACAGGGATGTGCATTGAGCTCCCCTTGAAATTCTACTCCGGTTGACACCCCTCGCGGGACTAAATCCCTCACTTGAATTTCCACTCAAAAAATATTGAAAAAATCAATGGACTAACCCCTTACGTTTTTTCTTGATTTTTGAAGATTCGCCCATACTGTGGTCTAAGGGGTAGTTTGCACCCCCGAACACGATGGGCTATTTGGATCGTGCGTAAACATCATACTTTAGCCGCTATTTTGATTTTAAACATTAAAACTTAAATAACTCCCTTAATATTAATCTGAGACAAAAACAGGGATGTGCATTGAGCTCCCCTTGAAATTCTACTCCGGTTGACACCCCTCGCGGGACTAAATCCCTCACTTGAATTTCCACTCAAAAAATATTGAAAAAATCAATGGACTAACCCCTTACGTTTTTTCTTGATTTTTGAAGATTCGCCCATACTGTGGTCTAAGGGGTAGTTTGCACCCCCAAACACGATGGGTTATTTGGATCGTGCGTAAACATCATACTTTAGCCGCTATATTGATTTTAAACATTAAAACTTAAATAACTCTCTTAATATTAATCTGAGACAAAAACGTAAAGAGAGGCATTCAACTCCTCTTCAAATTCTACCCCTGTTTACACCCTTCATGAATCCTCTTTGAATATCCTCTATCCTCTAACCTCATTTTTCTACATTTTGATACAATTAATGCAACCATACCTACTCATTCACCGACGCCATTTGACCAGTGCCCCATGGCCAGTTGTCAAAACAGTGCGGCGTTAAACCCCACTAATTAATCAATCAAATTAAAGAAGTGGGTCGTTAAAAATCCTAATATCAATCAATCGATACCAGACAATGTCAGACAAATCTAGAACCCGATGGCATTTGGTTCGGTGTTGTGTTCACCTTTAAATCTCCATCTATTTATAAAACTCCAGTTGGCCATGGCCTTCGCCGAACAACGGTAAAGAATATTTAAATTTTGCGACTTTTTAACGCGTTTCATTTAAAAGTCGTTACTCTTATCTCTGATCTCTAAAGTAATTCAGCTTGTCCAGCATGTCCAGCTTGCCTTTGACTACTTTATCAAGTACGAATTGTTTGTGGCTTAACGACGCATTGCCCATACGTTGGGAGGGAGACCTCACCTCGGAAGGGAGATCTTACCAGAAAACCGATATTTCCATGAGGTAATCCCTCTGGTAATCACCTTCTGGAGAAGGTGGTGGTTTAAACGTGTAGGTATCACAGATACACGTAATATATTTTAAGAAATTGGTATCATATGGATATTTTGTAAGGGCAAAAGCGATTCGGCAAGGTTTCGAATTCAAGATCTCTTTAACATTCCGCCATGCGGCTCAGAAAAGGGGTCTAGAGGGGCAGAGTGGGTTTATGTTAAAGTGGGATTAAGAGGAATACATAATAAGGAATCTCTTGACCATTGAATTGAAATTAAACATTTCTGGCAGCGTGTGTGTTACTTTCTGATTACGTTATCACAAAAGAATTCTATGCTTTCAATGAAAATCGCACACAAAATAAGGAATGCAATTTTGATTTGACTTCAATTTTACCTATGTGTAGACACCTTTGGAAGCCGGAGACTTTCGCTGCCGTTTTTAATAATACTGATGGGTAGATAGCCCATCGCACATATGTGTGCGGCGGGTACGGCTAACATAAAGGTAGACGGGTAATTCCACTTGTAACCGAAGGCTGGGATAAAATTCTTTACATTCAAAATTGCACAGTGCGAGCAGCGCCACCGATCGTAGAGGGAGAAGTCTTCTTTGCCCTTCTCTCCCTTCCGCGGCGCACTCGTGTCAACACCGAGTTGCCGGTAAAAATGTTAAAAATCTGAAATAAATGGTGCATAGAGCCGGTTTTTAGCATGGATCGAGGAAATTTGCTTGTACATTACATATTTAGCCAGGTCAGTAATAGACTGGCACATAAGGACAAGGTGTATGTAGCAAAACTTCAATTTGAAGTTTTTTTTTGGAAAAAAAGGATTATAAAGTTTGAAAACCTGTTCTTATTGGGATTCCTAAAATGTATCTGTTTGACACAGAAATTCGAGCAAAGATGCCACCAGTATTAACAGCTAACAAGCAACATTTTCCGATAGAGTAAAGGAAAAAAAGCTATGTTACGCAACATGAATATACGTTATCTGAATGGTTGTAGAAATCAGCGAGCACAGGAACGGTTCGGTTGCAATTCATTCGAACATTTCACAGTTTTCCTAGATTTTTGAAGATCTGTCCATCCTGTGGTCTATGAGGTGGTTGCACCCCTTGAACAAAAACCAAACAAATTGTTGCCAAAGTCAGTCTTTGTTTACCTTCAAACCTGGCAATCCATAAGTGCAAAAAAAAATATTTATTTTAATAAGCTCACTTGATCGTGCAAAGACCCTATGCTCTCACAAGCAGTTTCAACTTGCTTAAATTTGAAGACATTTTTTGCATATATGAATTGCTAGGTATGAAGGTTAATGAAGAAGACACCACTAAGTCCTCAGAGTTCTCCTAGAAGATTTAATTCCACATTTGGTAACCATAGAGATGCTGAGATTGCCTGATGAGCCCTTTGGAACAAAGGACATGGAATGTAGGTACTCATAATTAGGAGGTAAAAGATAATGACATATCATACCTCTGGGCCACATCGATATTTTAATAAATAAACGGGTTTAGGTAACAACGTTGAACAGTGTATTTATGTACCTAGATCAACAAAGGAAAAAGCAGCGTAACGTAGAGACAGGCTAGTTGGAATGAGAGGCGCGGATTCATCGACATGAACCGATTCGGAAAGTCCTCCCGGAATATTGCCCACCCACGCCTCAAGGCAGAGCTGTGCAAACTTAAAAAAATGCCACACCAACAACATCAACGAAGGAAATCCAAAACACAGTGCAGCGCAGTCAAACTCAGTGCAACGCTTACTCGTTCATTATCACCGAATATGGCACAACGCAGTCGAATTAGACTCCGATTCCATTTCGGTAAATAGCTTTTTAAGCCCGGGAGTCCAAAAGATGAATTCTTTTTATCGTACTCCAGATGGAACTAAGTCTACCCGTGGTAGAATGTCAGCATGGTCCCAAAAAGCTTTATCAGATTCCTTGCAAATACAGGCTACCTTATCTTTGGCATAAAAACATTGAATACAAACCTGCAAGCCAAGCAAGCTCCATGTCAAACTTCTAAAAACTTTCACGAGTCGTGTGAAACCAGTAGCCATGCACCCACCGCAACCGTTGGGTATGTGGTTAGCGAGAGTCACAGTCCTAGAGTTAAACATACTATAGCCGGTAACACGTGGTAACAGTTGTGACCACCCGATAACGTCAGCAACTGTCTCTTTTAACAAACCTCTACAAATAAATTAAGCGTAAAGGAGACTTAAATGTGGGTTATCTGTAAGAAACAACAAAGTTCAATTTCTTAAAATTTGGAAAAGACTGTAACTCCACTATTGTTGTCAGTTTAGTTATCGGTCAGCAATTTTCACGAGGATAGTTTAGCATTAAAGCTGAGACTCCGGCTAACTTCAACCCAATATGCCGACTCTCCAACATAACCGCAAAACTCAGAAACGTCTGACGACCTGCTCCCAACCAACCGGTCCGCGAAAGCGCCAATGTGTCGCTAACGTAGCGCTACCTCACACAGTCCTATCACATCAATTTCTTTATTGCGCTATTCCCCAGCCGACTACAGACTGAAAGGGCCGTTGCTCCTGGCCGAGTCGTGAGGATTGTTTCGGCCGATGCTCGACAATGGCCGCTCGTCCTTTCCGGAGAGCTGGACATGAGCGAAGTGCGTGAAGTCGCCCTCTCGTCCGACCGCGACTGTAACAGACGGGGAGGCGGCATTCAGGCAAACGCTGCATGAACGACAGTAAGTGCCAGCTTGACACAACGGCCAAGCTGGATTCACTAACTTTATAGTTTTTACCAATCGGGAAAATGATACAACTTCTACAAATTTCTTAAAAAAAAGGAGCACAGACAAGCCAAGTGACTTGCTATGATGTTCTACAATTTTCAAATCAGGGAGTGCAGTGAGAGTATGCTGGGTGTGTGCTACATACCCACTCTAAGGTTACCAAGGTGTTGCCAAAACAAAGCCAGTGAATACAATTCAACTACCAGTGGTTTAGTTAGTCAATTAAAGATGGGAGAATACCCACTCCCTTACCCCCCAAGGTTGTAGATATGATTCATTAGATTAAAATTGACCTCAAAATACCAAGTTTGTTCGATTTCTGAGAAATGACGGTTTTTTGGTCGGTTGATTTGACATGGAATGACCCAAAGGTAAAATTATATGCAAACTGATTGAAATGATTGTTTGGACTTGTTACAGACAATGTCTCCCTTCTCCAAGACCTAGACGATGAAATGAAACCGGGCAGTCGTACCTTGTTCCGTACGCACCGCGTCAAGCAAGCTCCCCTCGGAACGACGTAGCTTCAGTGGCGGCAGTTCGGAAGCGTCCTCACCGCGCGCTGCAAACCGTTGGAGTCATGCACGGACCACAAGCATGCGGCAAACGATCACACAAACAATCGTGCAATCGAGCAGGGCACTCGTTTCACATTTTCTACGCTACTGGGACATATATAGGTGAATGCCAAACTTACTACAACTAGAAAATAAATAATAACTGAAACTGAAATCCGAATGATGGACGGCAGGAGTAGCTCTGTGACGGCATGAAGGGCAATACGTTATGTGCTGTGTGGCATAGCACTTTCATTGATTTACTGTGGTACGCAAGAACGGTAAATAAGTTTTTTGAATACAGTTTGAAAATTCATTGGAATTTTCTAGTCTTGTATGAACCTTTCTTTTCAGTCAAACCCCAACCAAACCCTAGCACTTTTTATTATTATTATGCGCATTGCATGTGTTTGCAACTTAAACAAGATTTCAAATAAAAATTGTGTAGTTTTCTCATTTCTGTTTGTTTTTTGAACATTTTGTATGTTCACTGGTACTTGCATTGACTTAAATACCCCCCGACAACTCTAGAATCTAGAACACATACTACAACGTAACAAAACAGGGGGTACTGATAAAACCTAAAATCTGCTGTTACCTTTGCCCTGAAAGGATAGAATATCATCGCAAGCTAAACGAATACTTGAATATCATGCTCGTTACAGACATCCTACCCACTCACCGTGCGTATACCGCGCGCTCCCCACAAGACACTGTTCCGAGGCTGCGTCGTGGAGCCTGCGCTGGCCCGTGGCCGACAGCGCCGCCATGCGCGCCGCGATGTTGTCGGACGAGAAGCTCAACGCTCGCGCGGGTCGAGCCAAAGCCGTTCCCAGCGCCGCGCTGGGCAAATTCTCCGTGCTGCGTGCCTTGCCGAGCGCGATGGGCGGCGGCGCTGCCACGGCGCGAGACGAGCGCAGCGGGAGCGCCGGCCCACCACCGTACACGCGGTGGAAGAATTGCCACAGCTCCTCTGAGAGCTGGGCGTAGTCAGAGCCTGGGGGCAGGAAGCAGTGTGCTTGTTTCAGCTGGTTTGTTGCTTGGTTGTGTATGGAATCGTGCCAAAATATTGAAATATTGAGTAAGATTTATTATGACATTATGTCCTTTAGACCTGGATGAATAATTGATGTGAAAAGATGTGCATGATTCACATCGTATTCCTTTCGTTGGCTACTCCTAGCTAAAATGTGGCGCTGTTATTTTGCCGCTTTGTTGTTATGTTGTTAAATGGTATTGTTGTTATTTATTTGCTTAGGTAATTATTATTTATTTATTGATTTCAGCTCTTCAGCCTGGTTTATATTGCTAAGTATAGCATTGAAAGAAATAAAAAATGAATACAAAATAACAGTTCAATACTTAATGAAATCATGGATTTTTAAGTTAGTAAGTATCCTGTAGTGATTTTGCACGGCTTTGGTGTCAATGATAAACTTTAAATCAACGTTATGTCATCAACCAAGATTGCTATCTTTTATATATCAGATTTTGCAGATTGTGCAGTTTATCAGATTTGTCAGTGAAAAAAGAACTACTGCTATGCTTGACAGATGTAGAAAATTTTGGCTGGCTACCTGGCTTGAGGGCCGGCTGCCCGCTCTTGGAGGTGACGATGGACGAGTTGTCGATGGCGGCAGGGGGCTCGCAAACCTCGTCGCGGCTCTGCACGAAATGCTGCCACTGGCGGAACCAGCTCATGGCGATGGCAAACACCACGCTAGGGTTGTCCTCCGCTTGGAACTCTTTGTTGAGCTGCACAAAAATCTGCAACGACGGTGACGTTTCGTTAGCATCATGGCCGGGTAGACAAAGTGAAAGCAATTCTGCCAAACAAAACACTTATATTTTGGGAATTTTCTTTGATGACGGGTGCTAGAACTGCACTAAATATAAAGAAAGTCTACACACTTTTAATTGGTTAGTTAGTGGAATACGCCAATATTTTCAGGGTCATTTTATATCGAATTTGCAAAATTAGTTTGTTTTTTGGATTATGGACCTTGATTATTTTAGTAAGATA
Organism: Protonemura montana; assembly: GCA_947568835.1. NCBI lineage: Eukaryota > Metazoa > Arthropoda > Insecta > Plecoptera > Nemouridae > Protonemura > Protonemura montana. Next base: position 11,596,678 of record OX387610.1, on the reverse strand, counting down.
CATTTAGGAAACTTAAGCAAAGTAATTGTTTAAATTTTGTGTAGTTCTTTTGTTATTTGGAGAAATGTCAGAACTGTTTTCACCCTTGATTAAGTAAAAGGCACAAGTCACGAAAAGGCGTGAAAAGTTAGTTGTTCTTCACTTGGCATTCAAAACCCAGCTGCACTTTTTGTTTAACTAGTGCTCTGGTTAGATAAAGTGGTTGGCTTGTTTGGTGGGTACGTACGTCCAGTTCGTGCTTGACTCTGCGCTGCAGCGCTTCTTGCTCGAGGCTGCAAACCGTGCACTCGTAGAGACAGTTGCAAGCCGGTCCCCCACCAAAGCTGATGGAGGAAAACATGTGTTGTTAGAACTGGACATGGCATAGAATCAGGTGGTATGATGGCTTCGTTGTGTTTAAACGACTCACTGTTTTGACAATGAGCCCTGCTAACGACGTCGGTGAATGAGACGGTGATGAGAATAATAATGAATCTAGCCTAGTTTAGAATGGAGGAGGGGAAACCCGGTGCCCCAGCCGTACCCCACTCCTAGCGAAAAGCAGCAAGAGGACCACCGACTTAAAGATCCTTCTGACGTACGGTACAACTCCAACAGCAGGATTCCGGTTCCTCCACAAATGTATGCTCTTGAGAGCATACAAGGCAAAAGAACCTATTGCTTAACTTCAATCCTTCCAACCTCTCTTCTAAACAGAATTGATCATTGGTTTGTTAACAATTCAATGTCTGACTCAGCACAGTGTTGTATAACTTTGGTGACATCACGAGAATCGATGTTTCCACTATCCTAAACTGCTAACACTTGTACAGAAAATTTTAAATAAAAATTCATGTAAGCAACCAATGAAAAAACAAGACTGAAGTAACAAAATAAACATTGCTTTCAGTTGCACTTGTATGCTATAATACAAACTACAAAACAAACAACAAAGCCATGTTTTTAAGTGTTTTCAAGTAATTCCCAACCAACAAAGTCATCGCCACTCACTTATCGTAGAGGTATTCCCAGACAGTCTGGGACAGAATCGTGCACAGCTGATCTACGACTGCGACCTTGGAGGGCAGGACCCCACCGTGGGCACACAGGAAGTCCGAGTTGTCGATGGGCCCCGGCTCGGCAAATGTGTTGAACTTGTTGACCCACTGCTTCGACACGTAGAACTGCATGAGGCCCGGTTCGGATTGCGTCGAATCGATCAGCTCGACAGTCCGAGAACGAAGCTTGGCAATGTGGTCGGGGGACTTTCTGCGGAGATAGCAAGGTTGTCCAAAGATTAGGTTCATGCCCAATGTCCACCGAGACTTATTTCATGGACTTCTTGACGGTGATTTATGCTTCAAGCTTTTAATTATTCAAAGGCATCATGTTTCTTGATTTATCAGAGTCTGGAATGGGTAACTGTCTATTCAAATCCCGGATGAGCTTAGAAATTTGTATGAAATCATAATTATTGAATCTTCATTTCGATCAGTCATCTATCTCATGTGAACAAGGAAGCAGGCTAGGAAACATTGTAAACCTTGGGAACAGAGCTAGGCTGGAAAAATGAGCAAGTCTGGATCCGTATCCATCCCTCCCTTCCTGGTTTCAGAATCCCCAGAAAAATAAAAAAATAAACTGTGCATTGCAAACCTTCTTTATCTAATTCTCAACCAATCATTTAGTTGTGGTACCTTGCATTTCCTCCTTTTCTTTTCCTCTATTCATTGGAAGTATCTCTGATTAATTATTGACATTAACAAGGATCAAAGGTGACCTTTCAGTTAAAAAAGCAATCCTAGGCAAGAAATGAGTTTGGAAAGACGCAAAGATCCCACGCCAAAGCCCGCTGTAGGAATTTGCTTCCATTCGCTGCTATGGCAAAAATGGATTTCAATGGATTTGTAACAGTATCGTCTCTCACGGTATGTACAAAAGCGGTACCGCAGGCACTCACTGGTAGAAGAGAACGTATGCCTCGCACGTCTGCACGGTCTCGGGCGAGACCTGAGTGACATACTGGTCGTCAAACTCGAACCACCTCTCGGTGACGTTGTTGAACGAGTAGCAGGTGTAATGGCCGCCGCCCGCAGTCCCGTGATGACAGATGACAGAGACGAGCTCGTAGGAAGTCACCGTGCTCACGCAGTCTACACAAGAGATAGGCGTTGCAAAACTGTTTGTCAATGCAGGTACAGAACCGCTGGTGGCTTTCCTAAGCACACAGGGTTCATCAGCTCATAACAATAAGTCGGAGGAAACTAGTCAACAAATTAAGTCCAGCTACTGGTAGACTTTTTACCAAGCTTGATGGTGTCAGCTGTTATGGTTACAAAACAGATTCTGTAGGTTTCTTTTTCTTTAGGGACAATCTAGCAAGTTATGTTTTGGGTCAACAACATTGCTGCAACAACATTGCTGATCACAGATCTACCTTGAGTTATGAAAGCCTCTTGGAATTACTGACCTAGAGCAGTAATTTGGCGGTGCTACCATGGTGCTACATAATATGACCGGTGGTATTATATAATCCAGACCTAGAGCGGTTATTTGGCAGTGCTACCAAGTGCTACATAATATGACCGGGGGTATTATATAATCCAGACCTAAAGCAGTAAATTGGCGGTGATACCACGGTGCTACATAATATGACCGGTGGTATTATACAATCCAGACCTAGAGTGGCACTTTTCAAAAATGCTAGTTCGTTGATTTCAGCACCACTAGCAACTGGAATTCAGTTGGTGCTACAACGACAGCATCAAGAAATCATTCTGGGTTTTAGCTGATGTATCACAGTATAAGCGCATAGGTCGTTACCTTTGTGCATGTACGGACGCATGTCCAGCCCGGTGAGCGGAAACGTGACGTAAGAGCCGATCTTGGCCGAGAACATGAGTTCGTGTCGGAAGCGCTTTAGATGGATGCACAGCACCTCAGGCAGCTCGAGCACTTTCGAGTACTTGACTCCGTTTCGGAGCTTGTTGCATCGCTCGCAGCTGTTAGAGGAAGTAACGAGGTCAGTGCACTACCATTTGACACTGGGATCTGATGATCTACGTAATCTAGCTATGGAGAGCCGTAGCCTGCTTTTGACTAGCAGCACTAATGGCTGGCCACTGCTTAGCTTTGTCCCTTTTACACCCTGCATTGGCACTGTCCTTGTGGCACTGGGATATTGGCTGTCGGTGAATGACCGGTAAATCTACCTGAAGCTAGCCTGGTCTTGGTAAGAGCTGAAGGTGAACTCAGTGCCGGCCGTCGGCCTAGCCAGAAGAAGCTATGTAGACAGATCTGAACTGCCATAGGCCTGCAATTCTTTTTTGCTGAGGGAGTCCCTAATAAAATTGCTAACAAAATGTAATTTTATAACTTAAAAACAAAGTACCCACAAATGAAAACCACTGGAACAACCTATTTGTACTTAGTTTCTTACAATAAATAATAACAATGATAGCTTTCAACGCCACAGAAGCAAACTGTCGTGCGACCAGCCCTGGCCTAGCTCACCTGTACATGTTGTCTCCTTTGAGCTCGTCTGCGCTGAAGAACGCTGCCAGGCAGTCGTGCAGGCTGACAGTCGGTCCCCAGAACCAAGAACGCAGCCACTCCCAGAGCCAGTTGACCCAGCCCTGAAGACAAACCAGACATGAGCAATTTCCAGGAACAAGTTTAAAGTGTTCTAACGCAAAAGATGCTACACAAAACAGGCAGGCTATACAAGATAGGGAGCAGCAAACTGTGAATAGGTAATTCCTTCAGTAAAATTTGAAAATTGGATACATATTAGCCTTTCCAGGTGTCGTTACTCAATTTTTAAATATTTAGATTAACCAATGAACCAATGAATACATTTTATTGAAGATCTTTGGTGTTTGTTTACCAGCAGTTGCTGCTTTGAAGGAGTAAGACCACAGAAAGGAAATGGTACCTGAACGATAACATTGGAGCAAACTCTGTGGTACACGTGCGGCAACCAGTACTCGAACCAGTACTGGAACCAGGAAAGGACCAGGAATATAGCGGGAACAAACCAGGAATAAAAAAGGAACAGGAATTAGCAATAGAAGATATTTCAGTGGTGTGCAAAACAAGAAACATTGGATGAATGCGTTGTAAAATACACGGAAATACCTTCGCCATGCTTGGGTGTTGGAAAAATAGTAACACTCGACCTAAAATTGTTTTAGCTCGGAAAGGTCCAGTGGTTTCTCTATCGCACGATATTTGACATATAGACAACACACAATCCTCAATTTTGGTTCTATTTCTATTTTTCTAAAAAAATTCACTTGTATGTTTTTTGGCTCTACCAGTCAAACAGCAGCTCAGATTTTGATAAAACTTTCCAGATATCTTTTCGTTTTCTAAACTGCATTTTCATTCCTGCATTTATCAGCAAAACCGGTCAGAAATTTTACTAGCAAACATTTGTGATTTTTTTAACAATTCATCGATCTCTTCCAAAACAAGTTTCATCAAAAATAAAATACTGTTGAATGTCAGTGTTGAAACACTGTTGAATTAAAATTTCAATAATTGTTCCCCTAGCAAAATTCCAGTAATTTATTCCTGTGAATTCCTACCAAAATTGTACTGTTCCCAACTTCCTCAGTACAAAATCAAAAAAAGGTCTCAATGAATTATCAAAATATATATATATATATATATAAATAAGAAAAGACACAGCTACGTTCATCTACAAAGCAACTCAAATGGCGTTTGTGGCAACGAAGTTATCAGCGTGGGTAATGCCCCTCACCTGGTCGCCAGCGTAGACGTCAGAACAGGTCGACAGGCCGCCCTTCTGCGGGGTCAACGACCCTTGGTGGATCAGGTGCAAGTGGTCTCGGCTTGGAATCGGTAGTGACAGGTCCTGGAATGTCTCCACTCGCGTTGACACCTGCAACGCGCCAGAGCTCTGGTCAAAACTTATCCAAAGCGGTCATTTGTAGCACAGGGCCAAGTCTCTAAAATCATGAAAGGCATTTTCTTTCATGAATCTGCTCTTATAATCCCAAAAAAGACTCAAAAATGTTGATTTAGAGGATGTAGAATAATGCTTGTGCTTTAAAAATACAAAATTAATTTAGTACTGCTTTTAGATTTGCTGTTCTTGTTCTAGATGTAAATCTGTAAGATTTCAATGCCTATTGTAATTCTATTAGCCTCAGGTAATTATTGTATTATCAAAGCTATTAATAAACAAAATAAATAAGATCTGGATCTCCAGAAGTTAGTATCATCTCTGCATCTCAACACCTAGTATTGATGATCTCACCTCAACCTAATCCAATGCTTTTATTCTGGCAATTCCACGTCCAGTCAACTCACTCAAGATTTGTGCAAATTGTTGTATTGACATCACTATACTGTGAAGAGTATAAGCGTACCAAGAGGCTCTCTGGCCATTTTCAAATAGCCTGACTCGCGGCACTGATTTTGTCAAAACGTTGCAACCAAACTGCTCAGTTGAACATAACCTTACAAGTCAGGTTCCTGAAAACTAACGTTAATTCGATCACCGCTTGGGAAAAAAAGGACACTGGATTGTTGGGGGCATTGTTGGGGGCAGGCCCGCACTCGGTGCCGCCCCCAAGAAGAACCCCCTGTTGCTGTGCGTGGCCGCTTAAACTCTGCACCGAGCTCAAAGTGCAAAGTTCTGAAGCCACGCATCTAAATCGTGTTGACAGAGTTTTTAATATCAACTTCAGACTATATGAAGGAAGGTGTCCTTTGCGGTGATTACAGAACAATATTTTCAAACAAGCTTGGACCATATCTTGGTAGTTAGGAGAATTATGTTTTATTATTTTAGCAGACCTTGTGAAACGAAGTCCTAACGGGTGAATTTTAAACCATCTGGGACCATGCATAAGACAGAGTACAAAACATTTCAAAATTAAATTAATACCTATTCATATTAGTAATAATTAATATTTATAACTAAATTAACTACCCACATTTAATCATATGACTTTCACACCAAGTTAAAGCCAGGATTTGTTGACAATTTGTGTTGGATTTGTTATTAGTTCCCTTGAAAAGTAAATACACCGACCGTTCCGTCTACTTATTACATTCACGAGAAAAAGAGAAATGAAATTCGAGAGGTCCACGGAGTCATTGACATATTTTCAGCAATCAGAAGGGATCGTGAACCTCACTCGCCAACAAATTTCAATTATGGACAAAGCATGGGCTTTCCCCACAATCAAATATATTTTAAATTTATCTGCGGCATGAGTGTTTTTCGGCTAGTACATGTTACGGGGAAGAGTGAAGAAAGAAACCAACTTTCCGAGGCTGAAAAAGCTGGCACAACTCTCTTTATCTATCGCAAGACGAATTTTCAACTGCAAGTTGCATTCCACCTTTCCTCTCTCCATTAAATTAGGAATTACTCCAAAGTCTGACAACGACGTGGATATACAGTTAGCGAATCAAGGTCCAAGAGCCTATCCATCGACAATCTCATGACATACTAACCCTGTCACATGTGAGGCACTGCACCGACGACAGCAGCTTTCCGTCGAACACGTCAGAGATGATGCTGCGGTGCTTGACTGCATGTTTCTTGCGACTGGCACGACTCGGGGAGCTGCGCCCACGTCCTCTCGGTCGTGAGGGACCCGGGGAAGGAGAGCGAGACATCCTGGAGACGAGTGAAAATCGGTCAGAACGCAGGAAGAAACTTGATAGCCCAGGGTTCAACGGGCTCTGTAGCTCTGATCTAATGGCATCAGTGAATAAGTGGGTATTTATGAAAATAGCCTAGCTTAGAACGGAGAGGAAACCTGGTGCCGGCACGTAGTCTACTCCTATCGAAGAGCTCCAGGGGGACTGTTGGCTTAATGTCTTTTTCGAATGACAGTACAATTCAAACAACAGGATTCCTCCACAAATCCATGCTGTAGAGAGGTTGATAAGCAAGGCAAGTGAAGTTATTTTAATATCTCAACTCCCTCCAACCACTCTCCCAAACAGAACTGGTTATGTGTATAAAGGTCGCCCATCCAGTACCTGACCCAGCTTAGTGTTGCTTCGGTGATCTCACTAGGATCGATGTTTCCGACACGCCAAACCGTTCAATTTTTCAGGGTCATACTGAATTTTGTGGTGTGACAGAGGAACAAGCTAATATAGTTGATAGTATTTAACCCTAATTTACAATCGCGACAATGTTAAAACGGTCACGCTCATCCTAGTGCAAAGTCGTGTTAATATTTTAACCATCTGATTTGAAGGGTTACACACAATTGAACCCTCTCTTTTGATCTATATAACGCATTATTTCGAAAATGTTTTCCTGCGCAATTGGGTTACTTCACGAAATCGGTAATATTTTTAAAACCTTCGCACATAAAAAGCAATGAAATATATCAGTTTGTTCAACTAAGTGCCGAGCACTGACTTGCGCTTGCCGCCGGAGCGTCGGCCGCGGTCTCCCTCCTCGCTGAGCGAGCTCCTCTCGCTGACCCCAGAATCGCACGTCTCGTACTCGTCGGCCTCCGACTGGCTCGAGCCTCCGTCCTCGCTGTCGGAGTCCGCCGCTCCCACGCGGAAATGAGCATCTGAAAACAAGACCTCGTTATCAGGCTATCAGTCCCCGGAAACTGGTAGGAGTTTAGGAACAATTCGGTTGATAATCGCTGATACATTTTTTAAATTTTATTCTAGCCTCTCTCCCAAACCGAACTTGCCAAAGGCATGGTTGTCACTCATCCAAAACCAGTCCCAGCGCAGTCTTGCTTAACTTTGGTGATCTCACGAGAACCTGCGTTGGCTAAAAACCTTTGCAAGACCTCTGCATCTTAAGTCTCACCGTGGGGCTTGGCCAGTGGCGTATTGTCTGCGATAGGTTCCTTCAGCTCCTCGTGTAGCTGGTCCATAAAGCAGCGGAGGAACTCTTGCGTGTCGTGCTGCTGGTAGCCCCGGAACATAGGGTGAACCTGCAGAGTCAATGAGACACGATATTGGAAATCCATTTGTTTGTAACAAAAAATGAGGTAATTTCAATGGAATCGGAGTTTTTAACCTTCGAGTTAGCCAGGATGACGGTGAAAGAACAACTACAGTGAATCTTTTTATAGGTAAGTAACTTTTGGCTTGAAGCTAGCTTAGATTTCTTTCATCTTATCAGCAATTTCTGACAGTATCTTTATAGGAGGAAATGTATAGAAGTTTCATTAAAGAATGACCTATTTTTTTAGCTAGTTACAGCATTGATCTTTTCAGAAATTTTTTTATTCTAGAATAATAATAATCATGATAATCATAATAATCTTGTAAAAGCTTTTTTTAATTTGCAATACCTTTTACTCTGTAAAATAAAGAACTTAAAAACACTCTGAAAAGTTGTTGAAAGTCAAACTCAACGAGCTGCCTTCAGGCTTTGCATTCAAATTGTACGACTGGATTTATGACCATGTTTCAACACAGCATGCAAAGTGTTTGCTATGATTTCATGCACAAACGGATTGTAGAACCCTGATATAGATTATTGTTTTTAAACTCATGTTTGCTTTAACTAACCTAAGCTCTAGTTTTGACAAAAACTTCATAAAATGGATTTTGAATGCTAAGTGAAGAACAACAAAATTTCCCAACATTTTGCAACTTGAACCTGGTACTTTTTCAAGGGACCACACATTTCAACCTTGATAAAGTAACAGGTACAAGTTAAGAAACGTTGGGAAATTTAGTTGTTTGTCACTTTCAATTCAAAACCCAATTTAAAAAGTTTTTGTCCCACATAAAGATGTTATGAAAATAAATAAACTTTACAAACACTGCAGCCGATAAACTAAACTCACGTTTCGAATGCCGTAGAGCACGCCTGACGGCACCACGTAGCCAGGACGCTTCCGATGCCACATTTCCTGCACGAGCCGGTGGTACGACTTGGACAGGCCCGGCTTCTTGTCGCCCTGCCGAGCAACCAGTGCCGGGCCGCAGTCGAGGAAGAACTGGGTGAGCGGTGGTGTGTTGGACAGCGCTTGCAGCGCCGAGTTCATGTAGCAAGTGTTGCCGATGTTTTGCAAGCCGGTAAGGCCTGCGTGGGATGAGGGAATGCGGTTAGGTTGGGTTTTGGTTCACTACGGTTATTCCGTTGCATCTAATTGTGTCTAATAGATAAAAAGTTTCTCGAGAGAGATGGGAATGTTTTTTGTCAAGGTAGAGACCCCACATCCTCTGCAGAAATAGTAACAGTGACAGCAATAATAGCAGGTGCAACTTTATATCAACTATCTGACTGGAATGGCAAAGTGGTTCAGAGCCGTGGCCAGTTGGTGGCATGTTGTATGGTTTTGCTACGTGGAGTCCTGAAAATCCTGAGATTTTGTCGCCAATGCCGACGAAACATCAACTTTTTAGGTCATTTTTTAGGATTGCAAGTCAGTCTCAACAGAGCAAAACCATACAAAACACCACCAACTGGCACTTCCAACTAGAATCTATAGACTCAAACCATTTTATTTGTAGTGCAACAAAACTAAACTTGTACTCTAAGCAAATAGCACGGTTGATTTTCCTGTATTTTCTTTTCGTCCAAATGACAAGATCTTGTTGGCTTTGCATTTTCACTTGATGACCTGGTACAAAATATACCACAGACATAAAATGAAACAACGATTGTGGGATTTGAATAGCATGATATTTCTGTGAATTCGAACTTGTGTCTGTATTAGTTCCTTATCGAGGCAATCAAATTCAAGTAGATGCAAGATATTGTCATTATGTTTTTTTAAACTTCGTCACTAGTTGTTGGTTAGTGTGTCAGGTAGTACAGAAATAGTTTTCAAAACTAGGAATTGTGTCATATCTACTAACTACTGCAATCTACATGCTACAAAAAGTGCTAGATACATGTTCAACCACCTAGATACCCTCTAAGAGAAATCCCTGGTATATTATCCCTGGATAAAAGTTATTTGATTAGATAAGTTGTTAGCTGCAAACAGGTTTGAAAGACCCCAGCAACAACCCAGTTCTTGTGTTATAAAGATCAGAGGTCTCAACTAACCACAAAAATACCAAAATACCAAGAGTGGCCCAACCACTTGTTAGGATTGTCGTAGTGACTGTGTACTTGTACCTGAAAGCGTTTCTTTTCTAGCCGTTAACATCGACATGTTATCACCTCTAGGCCTCGCCCCCTCTTCCCGACTCCCTTCCGAGTCGCTCGAGTCTCCGGAATCGCCGGCATTGGTCGCCCGGTACCGGACCGTCGGCACTGTGCGGCAATCGTCACCCGCCTCTAGGAACACTTCTTTCTCGCACCGGTAGCACCAGACTCGCTGAGTCGATAGGTTCAGGTGGATGCAGTGGTTCGGCAATATCTGCAGCAAACGGAATACGGTGATTTGACTTGTGTTATTTTTATGTAGAGTTATTTGTTTAGTTAACAGCTAATTTTCTTCACAATTACGCTATAAAATATGAGTTATAACAAGCTTCTTTTGCAATAGGCTTAAAAAATTAAGTATTACAACATGTTAACATGAATTGAATAAATTCTTCACACATTTGAAAAATCAATTTTTATCTGATGTTTTGGAGATTAAAATGGTGTATTTGCTTAAAGCGCTGACATAATCTTAATCTAAATACTTACTTAGTACCGATCATTATTCTATGCTAGTACCTACAGATGAGATAACAGATTTATGTTTGTATTTTAGGGTGTGATTTTTATAAATCAGTTGCCATATTTTGAACATAAGAAAGCCAGTAATTAATCTTGTAATTAATTGCAGACTGCACTCACAAAACGTGCCACAGAGGAAACAAGATTATGGGTGACGTCAATTTCCTTGTGTACTTATCAAAAAGCCACAATCTACTATAACTAACTATAAATAGTGCAAATAGGAAAGGACTTTCCTTACCCAAACCACGATTGCATCTTTTGAAATCGCTATTAAAATGTCATAAAGTTTATCTTAAGTGCATTCCATAGCATACAATATTCAGGAACGTTTCCATGGTGGGTGGTACCTACCCTATTGTGGGCAGTGCTGTGATCATTGTGCGCCTCGCCACATCCAATTTTGTGACATCCCTGGTACAAGCAGAGCCACAGGTTTGGCCCAGAGCTGTTACATTCAGAACATTTCCCTACCTGCGTAAAGAATGTGTGTTAATGGGCTGGGATTATCGGACAACTTCACTAGATAGATGGATGGACAAATATTATTTGAATTGATTGATAACTTTTCTTTTAGAACTTTAAAGTTATCATAGATTCCTGAGATTGACAAAATACATGCTTTGATTGAGAACATGATAAAAGATAAAATTTAAGTTAACAGGTCAGTTTTGTTGGTTGACTACTTCCACCACAAAAAATGTTCCTTTAAAAATTTCACAGCACTAAATGATCTGCAAAAAGATAGTAAAAGATTGAAGAATCGAAAGGAATGAATGTGTACTTATAAGTAAACTTACTTCTCTTGCACTTTCGATGTCAGACTGTATAGTATCGCGAGAATGTGCGTAGCATGCGTGAATGCATTTCATTCGAGCCTCCATGGCACTAGAAGTGTGAAACGCAATGATTATAAAACAATGTCACTTCATGATGATTAGCAGCCCTTAATTGCAGAGTAAAAAAGCTATGTCACTCGAACGAAGTGGCCTAGACCTTCAGAAGGCAGGATCACGTAGGATGGACTAGGTCGAAACCCAAGTGGTTTTAGCAGAATGTAGGCGTAACGGCACAATGATCTTAAACGTTTTATCTTACCAGTGCAATCAATGGCCTGTGGTGGTAGTTTAATTATTTATTCACACAGATGTGCTAGAACTAAGGTGTTATGCCATGCTATCTACATTTATCGCCCGCACGGCAGCCTCGCTTTCATCGAGGAAGGCTGACTTCGGAAAAAAGTGCTGTCAGTCAGTGTCATGGCGTCGTCTGCACGGGAATGAAGTACGCGCTAATATATAAGTGGTTGAATTCCAACCAGCGCGGAAATACAAATTGACGTAAAATCGATTATTACGAATAAAACGAGTACTTGGATTTGAAATTATTACATGTAAATATACTATCCACTGGCAAGATTTAAAAAGTGGGACATTGGCAGTCATAAAACAACAACATTCCGGCAGTCATGTTAAAACAGTTGATCACCAGCAAAGGTCACCAGAATAAAAAAAAACCCAATTTGTTTTTTATTCAGGAGCATTCGACTGACAACTTCTATAAAGCCGCAATGAGTAATTTTGACAGAAGTATTTCATAAAATGCATTATTTTAAATATTAAAGGTTGATGATTGTATAGTTATTATTGTTATTGGAGATCAACCTTTGTCGCAGAAATGAATGCATGTTCTTCCGTTGATCTTCCAATGAGATCCAGTCTCAAGCTTTCTGTGCCTTCGTGGTTGAAGCTACAGTTTACTGGAAAAATATCAGAATCCACAGGCATAGTTGCAAATTTTTAAACTGGAATTTCAAAGTAACTTGTTTAAAAATTGAATAGCAATATCGCACCAACACTGTCTTTGTCAAAGATACCACTGCAACCGATTTAAAAATAAAAAGTTGAGAAAATAAAAATAAGTTAGACATACTTGCTCTTTTAGATGCTTTATTACTCAATATTTACACACCTGAAACTCTTTAATAATTTCATTAGTAACTAATAATACACAAAATTATCAAATAGCTTTTTTCAGACGGCCTAGATTCCAAAGATTGCATCGGACCAAAGTCCCTTCTGTAATATCAACCTTCATCGTTGGTATGTACCAACATGCGAAAGAGGAAAATAGAGCATGACTAAGCAATTAGCATCTCTCTCTCCAAAAAAAAAAAATAAATAAATAACTTTTATAACCACTTTAATTTATGATGAATTGTCAGATTCTTCAAGATTTGTATTTGCAGCCAAACAAAACCAATGTTCAGACAATTTCATTTGTAAAGACTTACAATCACAAAACCGATTGGTTCTACGACAAAAGCTTTCAATTTCGTACCCATGGCTCAAATCCACAAAACCTCTAAGATAAAGAAATGAACGGCAAATCACAGGCAGAAAGTATGAGCGATTCCAAAGTTGTAGAACTTCACTACACTTGTACTTCGTACAATTGTCACATTTAAGGAAACATTTTTACCGCTTCTTGTCCACACTTTGTGGACCCCATGACTCAGGAGCAACAAATTGAAAACATGGCTGATAAGTGAGTGGGAGAATGGACTACACTGTTTCGGCTAGGTTGATTTGGTTCACGCTTTGGGTGGGCGAGAGAAGTGCCGACGGAGGTAGACGAGCTGTGCCGCGCTCTCCAGCTTTGCCAGCTCCTCAACAGCTGGCGCCATCTGCGCCACATGGCCAACATAGCCAGTGCCTGCATCGGAAAAACAGTGGGGAAAGTGAGAGGGTGCAGCCGGTTAAGGGTATGGGGCAAATAGGTACACATTTGAAACCTAAACAGTATCCTTACTTGCCATTAGCTACATTGCTTCATTACAAGACTATAAAATAGAGAGTATTATACTCTTCAAGATCGCCTTCCAGTTGCAATTCATCAATTTATATCATAAATTTCCATTTGTATCATAAGTAAAAGAAAATTATTGAAATTTGTAGATATAACAGGAAAAAAAGCAAAGAAATTGGAGAGTAATTTAAAAATATCTCAATGAAATTGGGTGTTGCCCTCATCTAAGACCCAATATGTTTAACTATTGAACTTTTTATGGACACATCGGGACGAAAGAGAGGAAGTTCATTTACACATACTTCTTAAATTGCATAGTTTGAAGTGTTATACCGTTGAGTGTAGGTTATAGGTAGAGTTTCAACGTCAATGTTACAGTCTCTGCGTGAAAAATGACTACCTTACCGACAAAAATGCAGAGTACCGGAAGTTCACGTTAAGTGGAGCCACTGTAACATGAAATTTAATTTCGATATTTATAGTAGGTTACTCGCTTATGAATATCGTTACATGTGTATCAATCGTTGAGGTAAACATTGATGAAGATTTTTTGAGCATGAAAAGTTTCAAAAGTGAGTTAACCTACGAGAAATATCGAAATTAAAATTCATACGACAGTGGCTCCACTTAACGTGATTGTCCGGTACTCTGCATTTTTGTCGGTAAGGTAGTCATTTTTCACGCAGAGACTTTAACATTGACGTTGAAACTCTACCTATAACCTACACTCAACGGTTATACTTATAATACTAAGAAGTATCTTTGGTTGTCAACCCACGAGGTATCTAAACCTACCACAGACAACAAATTTAAAGCTGGGTGGTAAAAATTTTGCCAATAAATCACTGGTTGGCAATATTGAAACTTTTAAAAACTTAGGTCAGAAGCACTTACGAATGAAATCTACCATCTAGTCATCAGCGGCAATTATGGTTTCAGATTTAAATCAATGAGCTCAAGATTAAGGAAAGAAATTATCACACAGCCAGTCACAAATGTGAATCATTCGAATGAAACATTACTCCAAATTTTACTGTGTTCCGACAAAAACGTACCTAAGTTAGCGCGTTTCTGTCCGTAGGTGACTTTCCCGTCAAACTCGTTGGCCGGCACCTTGATGTCTGGTCCCACCTGCTGGATGGTCACGTTCAGGTGGTCTTCGATCTCAGCCAAGTACTAGAAACGGGGGAAACGATTTGTTACCTGAGAGTTGCCTCGGGTGATGATGAGTCCCTCTTCCAGTGTCAGTAGCTGTAAGGCTTCTGTGGAAACAATGGAAGCCGCTGAGTCTCTGACACTTTCAGACAAGTCTTCAGCATGGAGCGACATTGCTGACTCATCTCAAAGGCACTGTTCACTGACAAATCTGACCATGCTATGAAGTTACATCTGCCAAGACGTTAGATAGACATGGGTTGGTTCTCCTTCTTAGGCCGCTCAGTGAAATCTGCGGAATCAGTTACTTGCCTGCAATGGAGACCTTCCCAGGTGAATTCTTGGCTATATATTTAAAAATCACTTGTTATACTTTAAATATTTAGTATTAATATAAATAAATATTTACAAATGTACTTATCATCTTGTACATATCGGATTAACTTGTCAATAAACAAACGTTGAAAATGAAAATTGAGTCGATCACAAGTCATTCCTGTCATTACGAGCTGAAAGGTGGAAAAACGATTCCACTACAAACTCACCCCGAGCTCGTTGTACCACATGCAGCAGCCCTTAACGTCTGTCAACCGTGTGTCACTGCAATTCTTGCCGCGGCTGGAGCACCATTGGCCGTGATACCAGACCTTCTCGGGCACGGACGCCACAAGCGAGACTGCAAGGCCCATACGTTCCGCACGACCAACCCGCCCGATGCGGTGCACGTAGCTGGACTTCTCATCCGGGAGTGTGACGTTTACCACTGGAACGGAGGATTCGCAACGTGAGGGCGAGTTCGAAGAACGTGAAGACTCCAATTACCTTATAAGATTTTATGTGGAGTAAACAACATTAATTAATTTAAAATACCATTTGAAACAGATGAAAATAGATTCGGGCCCCAGGTATTTAGTGCCATGACCTCACTTCGGGGATACTGATTGCAGCGGCAAATTGCCAAATCAAATCTGCAAACTCCAAATATCCAGGCGGGAATCATCCTCAGCAAGGGCTGGAAAATGTACAAAAAGCTAACAGTAGCAATCAATGAAGCTTAAGATCGCCCTGACTTCACAAATGGGCTAGCAACATTCCTTACAGAAGAAAATTGTATAGCCTAGAAAAGTTCAAATAGAAAATAGTTGTGCAAATGAATTCTAAATTAAATAAATAAATAACTTTATGCTAATTACGTCATTTCTCCACTCGTATAAACAATGTGATACAATGTGCAGAATCAGACTGAATCAGCCTTTAGACAGAAGGCAAGTGGCCACCTGGCTGAGTACATGCTGTCATTGAAGTCAATATCTGACGTAACCTCAAGCAAGCAGCTAGCTGTCAAACTATATAATAATACTATAAAACAAAGAGATTGCATTTCAAAGGTTTGCATCTCAAATAGGAGCTTGCAAGTAAAATAGCAATGGCCAATGGACAAAAGATAAGAATTAATAATTTGACATGCAATAATCAGAAGCAACCAAAATTTTTTAAACAGGAATTAAACATAATTCATTCTGCATTATGTCATAGAATCTGTGATAGAATTTCAAGACTGAAAAATAAATTTAAAAAGTGTTCCAAGTGCTTGCTCTCTTGACGAGCGTTATCTCGTACTGATTTCTTCCTCAAGTACTTCTTATCACAAACACAAATAGTTTAATTGTGTTTTATACAAATATCATTAGTCATTACTTCATTGTTGAGTTGATCAAGTTCACTGAAAATCGCCAGCCATAGCACTGCTCAAAGCATAGTGCGATACAGGCAAAGATTCTAACTAAATCCGCCACGTGATCCGCTATATTCAAGGTACGTTCTCTCCCTAGCCATGGTTAGTTACAAGGTCACACATGAGAAACAACTAAAATTTGCAAGGCAAAATATGGTATTCATAGAATTTGAACGAACAAGTTAATCTGTAAATTAGTATTAGAGCAAGGTTGGGGGGATTGAAGTAAGTACAAAAACTTCATTTGCATAGCTTTTAAACTCTTGATTAATGATTATTGTGTTTAACAACGCACTGTTTTGACAATGGGCTCTGTGGCACTGGTCTAATGGCGTCGGTGAAAGTGGATGATGATGAACCTTCTAAACGTCCCTTCCAAAGGAAAATACAACGCGAACAGCAGGATTCCTCCACAAATTCATGCCATCAAGAGGTTGATGAGCAAGTCGAGTGAAGTTGCTGTACTAACTTTCATCCCTACAATCTTCTTCCCAAACATAACTGGTCGTGTGTATGATGGCCACCCATCCAATACCGGACTCAGCGCAGTGTTCCATGTGATCTCATGAGAACCGGTGTGTGCAACACACTAAACTGTTCGGTTTATAAACTCTCGAAAGCATGGATTTGTGGAGGAATCGTACTGTTCGAATAGCACCATCTGGTACTACTGTCCGAACGTTGAGTTGGTAGAACCCTTAAAGCTCTTCAATTGGAGTAGGTTATGAATCAGTGCCAATAAGCAGTCCATCTTTATACACAACAAATCTGAGACCAAACTCACATTGCCCTGCACTGATTGACAGATGCATGCTGCCTCTGTCTGTGCATTGGCTATCACACTGGTCGCGCTGGCATCCGCCCTGCCGTACAAGGAGGTCGGCCGTTATGAACTCAACTCAAGCCCTATGAGTTGGACTGACGCACATCAGGCAAGAAAATGCTTTCGGTGCAGCCCGCGATGGTACATGGGAGTTACGCCATAAGCGTTCAAGATTTGAAATTGGTATCAACACCAACGAAAGGTGGAGACTTGGATTCGATTCCCTGATTTGGAACATATTCTTGAGAGGGTTGTAGTGTTTGCAATAATAAAATACATTTTTTTATATATGCCCAGAGGACTCATGCAAGGCATGAGCAATAAATCCGTGTCTTTAGTTTGGCAAAGAGTTTGACTGTCAGTTTTTAAACTGTAGACTTGCAGCTATCAGGGGTTCGATTCCCAATTTGGTAAATATTTTTAAGCCAATAAAGGAAATCAATCAATCAGTCAAATGAGAGGGTAGGAGTGTTCATATTAATAAGCTATTAAGTTGGAAATTTTTAATTTTCAATAAAAATGGCCTCACCTGACTTAACCTGACCTAACCTAACCTAATCTAACTCAACCTAACCTATCCCCAGGCATGCAAGGACAAGAAGGGTTTTCTAGCAATCCCGCAGTCGCCGTCAGAGGCCGCCGAGCTGGTGACTGTGATGGGAGTCGGGGGCTTCATGGAGGCTCACGTCGGGTTTCACGATATGATACGCGAGGACAAGTACATAACCGTATTTGGTAAGAAATATCACTGGGACCGTGGGGGGCATTTGACTGTACAGCAGCTCATGGGGATAATTGTGAGATGTCTTTGATTTCAGTAAATTCGGAAAAACTGTCGTAAAATATATAGTAAGCGTCGTGTCGATACTAGATCTTGTTTCAATCAGCATCATGGTAACGATGAAGATCGATGGCACATTCCTTATATTCCACATTTCTCGCAATCAACAAACAATTTTCATTACGACAAGAAGAACTTGATGATTTTTGCTCAAGCTAAATAAGTAACACAGTTTTAATAAATATAGTTTTATCAGGAATAGAGCAGCCAATAAAAATGGCTGACTCAGAGCCTACCAGGAATATTGATTCAAAAAGGCAAATTTTGCTAAAAAGTTGTAAGCCGGTATTTTTTTTTTTTTGGTTCTAATCCTGAAAATACTACCAAAACCTATATTGATAACTAGTACAACTCAGTGCACAATTTTAGACAACTTGGCCACCCAGTCACCCTATCACTCAGAGAATGTCTAATACTGTATTATTAATCGGAATAAATAAAAAACTGTTATTATTATTGTTACATGGGGCCCGAAGGAAATTGACTATTCAGAGATCGGTCTCTGTAAAATGCTCGTAACCAGCGTGACTCCAAGTTTAGTCCGTGGATTTTTGTTTCGTGTACAGACCAGTCGCTGGACAACCAGGGCTACTACGTCTGGGCCGAGGACAATGCACCGGGAGAAGACGCAGACTGCGGCAGCCTTTCAACGACTGGCATTAAGTCGATCCAGTGCAGCACACTGCTGCCGTCCTTGTGTCAGCTGCCTCTATGGTGAGGGTCCATGGCCAGCGAAAGGAATTTGCCCGACAATTTATTTATTCAGTTAGTTCATTTAGCTTTGTAGGCATCCAGTGGCTTGTGGCTTGAAGATGAAGGAATGAAATTTTACTATTCAAAGTCATTTTATTGTTAGGAACACTAATAACCTCTAAAAATTGGTGTCCGAACTGGGACTCAAATCGCGATCTGCACTTGTAACGGGTGTTGCTCTAACGATTTGAGCTACTTGGATTTTTTTTTTTTGAGAGGAATTTAGTGCATTTGATGCGAATGACAGATCTCCAAGGAATAGAACCATGAAGCTGTGTCTGTGAATTTTAAAAGACAGCTTCGATAGGGTAATGTCAGATTTTACAGAGATAAATAGGTAAACAATATGACGTTGATGTATTGTATGGTTCGTACACCAGGCTTTTTTAAGGAGCAAAAATAAATTCAAATTGTGCAAAACCGAGCAAAATTCACTGCTACGGAAAATTTTCATTTCTGAACAAGATTTGTTGAGGTTAAGATCACCGCCTGGATCCCGCCCCATCGTACGCATTGTAACATCATGACAGCAAATTTAAAGCCGCGTCTTGCCAGGTCTGCCTACGATTACATCGCAGGCCACGGGTACTACCGTCTGTCCACGAGCCCGCTGACCTGGCTGGCCGCATTGAAGCAGTGCCGTTCAGAGGGCGCTTACTTGCTGGTCATGAGGAACACGCCCGAGGTGGAAGAGCTCCAGAGAAAGTATCTTAGCATCTTCAAGGAGGACTACGAACTGCACTACGGGGCGCACCACTTCTACGCCGACCACACGTTCGTCACCATTTTTGGTACGTCATCGCTGAAGTTCAATTGCTTTGCATTATATAGCATCACCTTCAAATGGCCACTGTAGGTCGGGGTTATATAATACCACCGTTGGTTTTATATGGTACCATGTTAGCACCGCCAAAAACCTGGTAAAAAGCACTGGTACCAACCGGCTATATTTTATTTGAAATTTGTGAGTGACGAAAAGTTAGTGAAAATAAAAACGGATAGGCAATCCGACCGTGGCTTTCGGTTCCAGACCAGACGCTCAGTGCCTCTGGCTACTACACATGGCATTCAGGATATCCCGGAGTCGCGGGATATGGCATCTGGACCAACATCCTTAACCCTGTGGTGAGTCAACTGACGAGTCCGTATTCCACCCTGTCTGAGTCAGTCTTGGATTTAAGATATTTGATCATTTATAATTATTTTTATTACAAGTTACAACAGACATCAGATTATTGATGCAGTTATAAACAATTATGGCAAGAGTGCCAAAAGACCAGTATGTGTATTAGGGACAAGGATTGAAAGAACACAACTTGCCGAGGCTGATAAGCTGGTTGCGAGAGTAGGGGAGAATTAATTTGCGAAGCCCTGGTATTTTATAAAGGGAAAATGCTGCAGATATTCCAAAAAAACGAGAGTTAAAGTTTTTAGCCTAATAACAACAAGACTTTGTTCACATTCTGTAGCTTTTCTCATCTTGCATCACTTGAAAAAAAATACAGAATCGCACTTCTGAACCATTTCAGCTGTCAGAATTAAATAATATGACAGCATTGTCAAATTTACTTCCCAATTGGACCGAGTGCAAATTTTCAACAGAGCAAAAGTGTTCGCGATAATAAAATACTCTGTTGCAAGCATTTGCAAATTAAATTAAATTAAACCAGCTTGAAATCGGCACGTAGACTGACGTTCATGGTCTTTTGGCAGGTATCCCTCCACATAGCCACGGACTGGGCAAACAAGGGAATACAACTGCGGAACACTACCATCGAGCTGCCGTACATCTGCAAGCACGACCTGAACTTCCGTGGCAGCTCCTTTGTCTTCCCCGATTTACCTACGTAAGGACTCCGAGGCTCAGTACCACTAGGGAACTCTTATTCTCTTGTAAAGCATTTTGGCAAACTACACAATAAATATCTCTGCAAACTACAAAAGTCTAAGCGAGATATTTTCATGAAAGCATCCCAGCTGACAGTCTAACCATAGAGGCACGTATCTCACAAACTATTTCTCCCATCCCCATGAGACCTTCACCACCAACTATCCAACTCCATGGTCCAGCGATGCATATTCAATTCCAAACCCGACGTAAAAAGTCAACTGTCCAAAGAAAACAGTGACTTTGTCGCTCGAAACATAGCCCCGCTTTCCTAGCTGTTGTTTCCTGCCTGTGACTTACTGAACGGCAGCCCGACGATATCCAGCCCCCGAGCGGCGACGTCCGTGCAGATCAGGAACTTGACCTCGGAACGCTTGAACGCCTCCAGGTTCTTTTTACGCTCCTGCGGATTGCGGTCTCCGTGGAGACATACGCAGCTCAGCTCTCCACGTGCACTCTCCACAGCTGCAAGGACAAAATATTTACACTGTTAGGACAAGGAATGACTTCAGGTAATCGTTTTAATTTTCAGGAATCATTTCAGGAGTTTATGCACTGAAATATATATTAAAGAATAAAAGAGTTTCGAGGATCTTATTTTTCATTCGAAACAAACCTCAAATCAAACCTTTCCATTTCCAACAGAACAATTTTTTTTTTTTTAGCTTTGATGTTGTTTTTTTCAGGGTATCTACAGCATATTTATCAGCTACATATCTATAAATTGTTCACTTGTTCACACATCATCAGTCTAGCATATTGAACAACGATGCATTACGGAACGTTTTCAACACGGGGAATGTTTCGACCACACGCTCGACAGTTTTAGCCAATCAAAAGACAGTTCAGATTGATGACACACAGCACAGCAAAGAGATTGCAGTCGTTAACTTAACTAGAAAAGTGTTTAGCTTGATGAACCATCTTGCCTGAATGCAATTACCTCTATATTTACGAACAAAAGATAAAGTATGATTTTTATTAATAAGAATTTCCGACTCCAATCAACTTCCAGCATCAACTTCCTTCATGAATGTTAGAGTCTCTCACCTGCAAGGTAGCGTTCGAGGTTGTCGCAGTCGATCTTTGTCCGGCAGAACAAGATGGCGCGGTCCATTTTGTGCTCTCGAATGGCACGGACGCAGTATTCTCCTTTCAGGATCTTGACAGCCTCTGACAATATCTCTGCAGAGGCAGAACAACAACAACAAGCTTATTTCAACAAATATGTAAACTGTGTTTATATTTTAATGCTAGCTTTAAAGTTGCTTTTACGAATTTCAGTAGTATTCTTCCGATCAGTTAACTACTATGAATGTGTTGATATTGAGCGGATTTTTATATTTTAAACAATACATTTATTACATATAATTGTACCAGTTGGTCCAGGTTACCTGTGGAATAATAATAACCATTCTCCTTTGCAATCAGAGAAAAAGTCAGAAAAGCATCCACATTTAAAAAAGTTATTGGTTGAAGTTAAAAATAGTTGGGAAAACAGTTCGCCTTTACAATTACTTTACATTCAAAACCCATTTTAAGACATATGGCGTTTTCGACTGGCATGGACCAAATCAGGTTTGAAACTTGCTCGATGACGACAAGCTATTCATCAGACTAGAACCAGCTCCAAGCAAGAGCAGGGAAGCAAGTCGATTACAACATGGAAAATTACAACGTTTGTAGAAACCCATTGATCGGGTAATAGTAATATAGTTATGTAACTTTGACAGAGTAGTTTTACTACGCTCTCAGCCTTCCCTTGCCCCATACCTGCCGTGTCCACGCCTTTGCGAAGGTCATCGCTTGCGTGCACGCCGTCTGTTGCAATGTGCCGCGTCAATCTCCGCCACGAGTCGTCTGCACGCGGGTCAACAGTCACGACAACGTGGTGCACGGTCTCGGGCACGCTGTCCTCACCCTTGAGGTCCACCCACGTCGGAAAGTGCATCAGTCGGTCCTATGACAAGGAAAACACAATGTTGGCCTAGCAGGGAGCCGGAGGTGAACCCGGTGCAGACACGCAGCCTGCTTTAAACAGCACTAGGGCCTGGCTACCACTTAGCCTTGTCCCTTAGACACACTGTGTTGGCTACTCCTGTCCAACAGCACCAAGGACCGGCCACCGCTTAGCCTTGTCCCTTAGACACACTGTGTTGGCTGCTCCTGTCCAACAGCACCAAGGACCGACCACCGCTTAGCCTTGTCACTTTGACACGCTATGTTGGCGCTGGCCTATTGGCTGACGGTGAACTACTGGCTGAAGATGTTGCTACCCTGGCCTGGCAGGAAGCATCTGACTACTTAATTCCAATAGTGACAAGTACACATATCAAAACCAACAAGCATCTCAGCTCGGAGATCAAAACATAATACAATTGGTTGCTCTGTGGCTTCTGAGCTGCAACCTGAGTTTGTTTCACAGTTAAGCTCAATTAATAAAAATTCCTCTTCAGGACTCCTAAAGATGGAACAGTGGTGTGACAAAATATCAAGTCACTAACATCAACTCTTCAAACTCGATCATCGAAATATTCCTGAAAACCGAGGAAAATCTCTCGTCTCTTTGCCTCACCGCGAGCTTCTTGACCTCGAAGTCGTGCAGCGTTGCCGAGCACACGATCATCTGCAGGCGGCGCCCGTCGGAGGTCATCTTGGGCATTTGCCGGTGCAGTTTTTCAATGAGCTCTTTGTAGCCCTGCTTGAGAAGGCCATCGGCTTCGTCCAGCACGAAGAAGCGGCATTGCGCGAGCGACATCTGGCCCGTGGACACCAGGTCTTCAAGACGACCGGGCGTGGCCACCACAATGTCCACCTGGGGGCAGCAAAGTGGATTTGATCGACTGGTTATTTGGTGATCTGGTTATTTGGAGTATGTCTGTGGAATAATCTGCCGGGAGGTGCGGTTGTACCACTGTCGAAAACCTCTAAAGAAATTAAGGCTAAACTTACCAATATTCAAATAAGATAGCAACGTCCGATAGCATTTATAAAGAAATGCATGTCAAAGTTGTGAAATAAATAAATAAATAAATAAAGAGTTGGTAATGGTAAGAGTGGCAGATGCCTCGTGCATTTAATCGGCAAGAGAAAAGATGGAATGCAACAAAATGAGGTTGACGCAGCTGGTTGCAGCGGAAGCAGAGAGTTATACAAGGTTTTGGTTTTGTCGCCTTGTTCAAGTAGAGTAGATAGTAAACAAGACGACATAGTAAACTATCTGCATCCATCGCAACCAGCTTTTTCAACCTTTGCAAATTAAATTCCTTCTTTTCTCTTCACCGTTGTAAACAAAAAATCATCATATTCTAAGCCCTGGCCATCTTGGAAATTGACAAATCCAAAAAGTAGGAAAGCATCAATAAAATAAAGTATAGAAGTTTTGCTGTAGACCTAATGATTTCCTTTTTATTTGGGGAACCAAAATAAACTGTAATCTTGACTTTTTGAAGTGAGTGATTAATAATTATTCAAGTAGATACTATTTAAAGATTAAAAGAAGTTAAAAGTTAAAAAAAAAGCTAAAAAAAACTGATAATAAATTCATGTTTCATTATGGCGTTTGGCACTCACCCCTGCATTGAGCGCTGCCAGCTGGTCCTGGATCCGAACGCCGCCAACGACAAGCAATGTGTTCAGCGCTGGCGCCTTCACGTTAGCGCTGAAACGTTGGAACTGCGAGAACGTCTGCTCTGCAAGCTCCCGAGACGGCTCGATCACGATCGCCTGATTGAGATAAGTCGGATCATCTAATGGTGTATTGACTCGGTGTTTTAGTTGGATGCATTTAGAAAGCGTTATAAGAGAACTTTAAAAGATAATTTCAGGGGATAAGAGCCTTGAAATAAGAGAGTAAGCTACTTTCGTTACGGAACAAGTTAATATTTTTACCATTTAAGTTCAAAACAAAAAATGTCATGCTTATGCAAAATCTGATTTAAATTGCATATGCTTGCAATGCGTGGGGTATTTTTTTATTAGGAACACTAATAACATGCCATAAATAGTTTGCAAAAATTGGCGCTTTAGAACAAACCTCAAAAAATACTCTCTGATATTAATTTTCAACATTTTTTTCCCAATATTTCCAAAACCAACAATACTTTTAATGATAAATAAATGAAAGATGTGCGTCAACAAGAGGTTGATAGAATCCAGAACATTAAATCTAGATCCTTAAGTTCCCACCTGCGGGGCATTTCGAGTCTTGGCAGCAGCCGGTGCGCTGGTGGTGCCAACCGCTGACGCAACAACTCTATCGGCCGGCGCGGCACAAAGCGGCACGAAGCCGGGGGGAAGGTGGCGCAACGGCGCAGCACCAAAGTTGAAAGACATCTCGGCGTTCTGTAGCAGAAAACACAGAGGTCGCGTTACGGTTGCAATTCTCAGAATCGATGAAGAGGTGATTCATCATCGCCAGCGACTGGCAGAGAATTATTCTGGCTGACAGCAAACATCGATGAAATAACAACTTAAATATTAAATAATAATTCAATAAATGAATCTTAAAACACATTAAATTTACCTACACTTAGGGACACCAGGTAACTAGTTACATAGATTTGAAGGTTTCAGGAAAAACATTTGAAAAAATACCAAAATCCAAAATCCAAAAATAAATAAACATGTACATGTTCAAAAGCATCCAAAAAAAATTTCAGAAAATTTCCAGGATGTAAAAAGATAAAGATTTCTAGTTTTTTTCATATATATTATTTCTCTTTGATTTAGAATAAGGGTTGGAAACAAAGACGACACACATTTGTTTTACCAGTCAAAACATTCAATTGCTTGCATTTGGGACTAACATACAAACCATACATGCATTTTCCGTTAGTAGTATCTTGCCATGTTGAACTTTATACATTCAACGACCTCTAAGGGCCTTGGTATCATGCCACAAAAAACACCATTGGATAGCTCCCGTGGTAACTTTTTAAATTAGACCTTTCTGGTAAATCCGCATCTCTAGAGGCAACTGTTTTGATTCCTCCACCTCTCCGGCCTGTCTTAACCTCGAAAAATTGCAACACTTCGCAGCTTTATATCACCTTGAGCACGATTGCAGGAAAGAATGTCGAACTCCTCACGGCCTGCGGCAACGAGAACGCCCTTCCGAAATCAACGCCATTCTTGGAGAAGCGCACTTCGCTGGCGTCTAGGTCGAGCAGGCAGCCGATGATGTCGTTCTTGCCGAAGGGCTCGCCATACTCGTCAAACTGTTTAGCGTTGGACTTCTTACCCGTGCCTCCAAAGCCGAAGCCGAGACGGCACGTGCCCAGGTCAAGGTTGGCCTACAAAAGTAGGAGTTGAACATAGATTGGAACAGTGAGAAACCAAAGTTCCTGACAAGATTTCAGAAATATACAACTTATTGACTTTCAGAAGTGAACTTAGGCTTAGTTATGACGTGCTCATGTTTTGTTTTGTTTTTATTTGCACCTTAAAAGATCTTTTTTTTAATACATTTTACGTAGTGTTTTCTAATTATCAATTGCACTGCACATGAAATTTGCATTGATTACAAAATTTCTTAAACATTTTCTAGATTGTCAATATCCATGCATCTTTATCCACTGTCTGTTTTATAAAGAATGAAGTATGAAGTGTGATGAATTAAGTAACGGTAAAATCTTTGAATCTTGAGGGTTACAATTTCTTCAATCTATGTAAGGCTGCCTCCAAAATCTTTTTTTCACTGTTGAGAAAGTCTAGATTTCATTCCTGAATTAGGAAGCATGTATGAAGCCATTTTTGCTCTTTATTCTGTCACACTAAGGTTGCATTACAAAACTCACTGGATCTACCAGGCCAGCAAGCATATCTAACCTTTACCTACTTCTATATATGTAGTTCTACATCTGCTCTATCTTCCTACCTGAGATGTAGACCAGCCTACACGACAGAGACCTTCATCGGTGACAGTTGCCTCGTAATAATAGTGTCCTTCTCCAGATACCCCTTTGGTCGCACGACATCCGTGCCACTCTTTCAGTTCACGTGACTGGCAACGCAATCCATCAGGCGTGACGGCCAGAGAACGGTCGCGGTCAAAGAAGCTCATCGTCCAGAGCGGAGCTGGAAGGTATTGGCAATTAAGGAGTCCATTCAAACACAGAAAAGTTAGTGCGTAAATAATAAGCGGTTTTCATTTTACTTACAGGTTTCTGTAAGGACCTTGCTAACCTTTCCCGATTCCAAATCTTTTAAAGTCTCCCAAACGAT
Organism: Protonemura montana; assembly: GCA_947568835.1. Classification (NCBI taxonomy): domain Eukaryota; kingdom Metazoa; phylum Arthropoda; class Insecta; order Plecoptera; family Nemouridae; genus Protonemura; species Protonemura montana. Next base: position 11,569,817 of record OX387610.1, on the reverse strand, counting down.
TTGAATTATCGGAAGACAAAACGCTCCAGTTTTACCACTGCCTGTTTCTGCAGCCATCAAGACATCTCCACCCCCAAGGACAAGTGGAATGCCTTCGTTCTGAATATCAGTTGGTAAACTGCAAATGAGAGTAAAAGATAATGGTTTTGAGTAAAAGGATAAATGAAGAGAGGACAGCGTCATAGCGTTTTGCATCCTGGACATATTTCCGTCATTTTATGTCATAGTATGTTTCACTTACAGCCACCCAATTTCTTCCACTGCCTTGGCAATCTCTGGCAGAACACCCATCTCTAAAAAAAGGGGAAACAAATTTTGCTTTAAATCCTCATGTATCAATTTCATTAGTCACAGCCTTTGGTCACAGCGGTCTTTGGACCAAGCTATTCAGATTAATTTGTGAAGTACTAAAGCAAATCACTATGGAGAAATTTCATAGAAAACGTCAACTTGAACGTCAAGCAACTTAAAAGAACTCGAAAGCTATACATAAATGAAATTCTTTACCTTCAAATGCTGTCATTTTTTTTCTTAATTATCAAAAAGTTATTTAAATTAAACTCCTAATAATCTGACGTCTTAAACACCATGCGACCCGGTTTGTAGGTTACGTTCGCTTGTATGCAGCACCTTCGCCGTGCGTAGTGCATAATGGCGCCAGTGATTGAAAATTTAATCTGTAAAAAATTCGGAAAATGATTAGAACTTTATGAACTAAAACTAGCAAAAATGGCTGCAAGCTTTGAAACGTTTAGCAAGCCATGCCTTGAGCTGGACAACAGCATAGGCTGCAACAAAGACCGGCTGCAAGCTTTGAAACGGTTAGCAAGCCATGCCTTGAGCTGGACAACAGCATGGGTTGCAAGCACTGAAACTTTGGCAAGCACTGCCTTGAACTTGAGCTGCCTTGGTTGTTTTGACTTTTAACACCATCACAAAGATTTGAAAGAAGATTTTTAGATAAATACATAAAAGAGATGTAAATTAAAATTTTAATTTTCTCCAGCCTTGAAGAATACCTCACCACAACATCTCACCAACCATCTCTCTTTGACTCCAAACTCCGAACCTTCCCCCATAATCATGACCAGTTGGCCTGCATGACCTGGCAATTACTATTATTGTCACTTTATTGTTAAAAAGTTATCGTAACAAGCACTTACAAATACTAAGTAATTGTCCGCCGCTTCAAATAAATACAAATACAAAAAAAAATTTACTGAGCAACCGTCACTATTTTCTATCTGCTCAAATCACCGTTTAATGTTTGAACCTCGAAGGATGGGGGTTTTCTTTTTAAACTATTATTTTGAGGTCAAAGTAAGTAGTCCCATTGATATTTTGTTTGTATTTCCAAGTCACAGAATATTCTGTTCTGAAGCAAACACATTGTAAGGCATTATTGTTTTCGTATTCATCATGTCCTGTCTTTATTTTTTGGTTTGCTTCTCTTAAAATATCATTTACTTAAAGCAAATTACTGCGCTGCTTAAAATCAGCCATAATCTTCATTTAAGAGCATTTTAAACGGCGTTGGTGAAATCTTATCTTAATTATGATGGTAAGTACACACAAAGGAACCAAAGTAAGAGCTGTAGAAGCCACGGTTTTAATCGCTGACTCGTCCTTTTTTGTCTACCAGTGGGTATTTTGGGTGTCATCCTCGTGCCGTCCATTTCAATGGCGTCGCAGGAAAAAAAGACCAATGACTCTCGGGTGGAGTTCTCGGTGGAAGATGGCTCACCGACCGTGGTCGCGCCTGCAGATTCCAAGCTTGCAGTGCCAGCAGCTGCCACTGTTAATAAGTCATAAGCAAGCTTCTTAGATTACCATTCCTACAACTTATCGAGTGGTTATTGATTGGTAATTTAACTTTACAAAAATGTTTGCCCCTGCCAGCCATGTCGTTCACAAACAGCAGCGCTGAAATTTGTCCCTTTGCAACACGGTGTCGGCGATGTCCTTTTTTGCATTAGACTGTCGTTGAATGGTAAAGTTAGCCTGCATGAGCAGGGAGCTGAGGGTGAACTTGCTGTCAATGCCAGGAGAGAGTATTCATCCTAGCAATTTATCCATCCCAATCTTTTTGTGCAGGTGGAAAGAAGAACACCAAACCAGTCAACAAGGACGAAGCTAAGGAGGCAGCAGAGGATGCAAAAAATAGTACAAAGAGTGTGGCAAATGATGCCAAGAATGTAACGAACGACGCAAATAGCGAAACAAATGACACAAAAGTACATGAACTATGTAAAAGCCACAATTTTGTATCATAGAAACAATTTGCAAATTTTTTTTTGAGTTTTTTTGTCTGTAGCAGTTACTTTGTCAAAAGGGAAAGCTTGACTGACTTGAAATCCTGGCACAAAAAAACCGACAACCACATTGTCTAGGCTTCCTGAATGAATTCCATAAAAAGTTACCGCTTAAAATTTATAAAGCAATGCCAATAACTTTTCAAGTTTCGAGTAAGCTGCACTTCCTCTATTTCTTTTACTTTAAACCGAAAGGATCCAGTCTTTTAGGACTTTTACCACATAAACATGTAAATCCAATGCTCCGACGTTTTTGAGACCAGTCTTTCCACTTATTTAGCACGAAATTTTCTGTTTGTGTACACTAAGCCAACACCAAATGCCAAATAAATGAAACTCAGGTTTGGTAAAAAGGTCTCTTTATATTTTCAATGTACAAAAACCAAGCCGACAATGTTTTTAGCTGGAATTGGATGGGAGGGCCGTTTCAACGCCCTTCGTTGTTGATCTGTAGGGGTCCGGAACTCTCCGGAATGCGGCCAGAAACTTGTCGCCTTTGTTCCGGGTCACCTTTTTGCCTTCCTCTGTCGAATCATAGAGCTTTTCAACAATCGGGTCCAGTTTCTGCAAAACGAGGAACATGTTTCAAACTACGACTTAATGGGGGTTAAATTTTCTAACTATTATTTTGAGGTCAAAGTAAGAAGTCCCATTGATATTTTATTTGTATTTCCGAATCACAAAATATTCCTGTTTTGAAGAATTTACGTTTAAAAATATGTACTAACTAACCTCACTAGCTTCGTCGAGTCTCACAAAAAGTGGGTGTTCTTGGAAATGTTTCACCATCCAGTCATAGAGATCCTCAACGTCCGTAACCACGTAAACCGTTGCCTAGAAGCCAATCCAAGTTACCAACAAACCTTTCTGATTGCTGAGAAGGGGACAAGGCAACCTACTTGGAGTTTAATTGATTGACAGCAGTAAAGAAACATATTGTAACCAAGCCAGTGCTGAAAACAATAAAAAAATAAACATAAAATTACAAATGCGTATACACATGCAAAAAACGCATTAACTTATCTTATTCAAGTTGTAATGCAACACACCTCCCGCCACCGAAACACCTGCGAATTGTTTCCGATGCCTCGAAAGAGTCTGCCGACGCTCCCAGTGTGGTTCTACGAGGGGGTACGATGTGGGGTACAAACTCGTAATATACAGTCAAATATAAAACTTATAAAACAAAGCCAATTTACTTTAGATATGACAATTCATAAGATTCCTAATTCCCTTGCTAGCTAACTGGCCAGAATAAAAAAATAAATGTCATTTGAGTGAATAAATGTCGCGATGCGTCGATGTCAATGTCAACCAAGCGTCGGGGCGGCGTAGTTCGAGGCAGCGTCGTGGCTCAAGGCGCAGTATAGCAAGGCGTCGTGAATCGAGATATTTGGCGAATCCCTTGGTCAGCTGGCGGACGATCGCCCCAAGAGTCCGTGCCGCTCGAGCTCCCGAGCCGGCCCTTACTTAGCTGGCGGACGATGGTCCACTGACGTCCGCTCTGTTCGGCGTTCTCGGGCCGTCTCCTCAGCCGTCAGTTAGTCTTCTGGCGCGCTCCCAATGCCCTATCCAGACTCCGCATCTCGTGACTCCGACGTCAAATCAATGGCGTTGCTACCATATATGGAGTGACGGTCTTTTCGCTGACTCAGAATTTGACGTGTCGCTACTATTCAACGCGCTAATCCTTCATTTTACATTTAATGAACATTGAAAATAATTGGGCCAGGCATTTTGGAATGGATAATAGGTAAAGGACCCCACTGCGAGCGTCAGCAAATTCCACCGAGGGATCGTCATCTTGCGTCGCCACTTCGAGATTACACTGTGGCGCAATACGCAAACCGATGCAAAAACGGTGGCGCCCAGTCCCAGACTTATCAGAGATTATTTTATAGATGCACGTGGCTAAAAGCCTGTGCACATTATGTGCACCTCACAAAGTTTATCTCTATTCCTACAGTTGAATTTGTTTATTAACTTTGCTAGTCTTTATTTCTCTGCATTGTTTTTCTAATTCCTTACATGTATTACATCCATTGAAATAAGATTAGAGTTTGGAAAGCAGTAAATTCGCTTCTTACCGAAAGAGTTGAAGAAATGGGGTCATTTCTGACACTCTTTTATTAATTATTGGTGCTTCCAGTTGAGAGTAAATAACTTGAGCAACTCATTGCTTGTAACTTACATTTTCAGCCAAAATAAAAGCGTATTCAGCCAACAGTGACTTGTTGATGATGCGCCACTTGTGTTTTGCCTTCTTAAAATGTGGGTCTGGATACAAGAAGAACATTTTTGTCAGCTGGCCTTTGCGGAAGTAGTTAGGCAAGTACTTCATTGCATTGGTGCGGAGGCAGGCGATGTTCTGATAGTCCCTGGGATGCTGCGATCTCAGTGCGGCAATTCGGTCCATAACGTAGTCGGAAACCTTGACTCGGATCTCCATACCGAGGATGATCTTCTCGGGAAACATGGTTGAGAGGGTAACTGCAAAGAAAAAAACGCTTGGCTAATTATTTATGTAAGAAGGTTAATTCTGCAAGTATTGATAGTTAGTACCTATAATTTTATTTTTTATTTACACATAAGCAAAGCAAGACCTATGTGCAACCTTCAGCAGCAAATTTTTAGCTAGTTTAAGAGTTTGAAACAATAAACAATAAAATTCCACTAGACATAAGAAATAGCAATAGCATTAAAATATTTAAAAAGAAATGTTGTGAATGGATACGCGCTCAGTAATTGTGATCTAGGTTTTGTACCATGTTTCAGAATAAGTATATGTCTAATTTTACTTTTATTGTTGTTTATGATTGAAAATTGTATGAATTGACACTGGCTTCTGAGCTAATAATAAAAAACCATTGAAATTGAATTGAATGTTTCTAGCTCACTAAAAAACATAAGAATGGCATGGCTACGTGTATTTGATAGATACGTTACTGTTATTAACCAATAATTTCTGCTCACCGAGTAGTCCACCATACCCGCATCCAACATCGACGAACTCAACAGATTTCTGTGATGGATCCAAGATACTGTGGTTGATGTCCTTTGTAAAATGATTGGGATACAACGATGACCAGTCCATTTCTTCGGGACATTTTGGGCTACAGGTAACAGATATTTTAGGTTAGGTTACACCTATATGCAGAAACCGAAGTAATTTACCAGTTTATATTGATATTTATACTTACTAATCGATGGAGTGATCTGCTATAGGATTGGAATGCGCTCGTTGACGGTAATATTTCTTTTGAGGAAGCGACAGCGTTTTTACGGGAGCTGACATGCTTATTCGCAGTACTTCCAAATTACAGGTCCACCAACCCAGATAAATTCCCGGCTTTCTTCAAATAATGGGACTTTTATCATAAAACAACAACTTTCTGCGAAATTCCTAAAACGAATTTAATATGAAAATTAGAATATCATAATGATGACAAGTAATCATTCGAAAATTAATGCAGATAGTTTTAAAACAATCATTGTCAACATTTGCGACAGGTCTTCAGTGGATCTCTGATTGATGATAGCAGATTGCATAATAATTTCAACTCATTCACTGACTGCCAAGAAATATTCATGCCAAGTATCACCCAGACGTCCTGAATTAAAAATAAAACTTGTCAAGAGAAGAGTACCATTTACACAGACTAATAATAGTCAGAATAGTGTTTGTGTTTTTCAAATACAGATGTATAAAACATGAAAGCGTGTAAACACTCAACGATGAAAGACTTTATAATCAACGAAAGCTCCGAAAAACTATTAGCATTATATCAAAAAGGTAAAGAATAGTCATGATTGTAACTTTTTCCATAATTCGAACAGCAGAAAAAAATGAAGCCGGTTTCTAGATGATTGGAAAGGTGTGCTGTTGTTGCTACAAGACGGATTCTACGACGAACGGTTCCTTTGGGTCCGTCCTTCAGAACAAGACCTACGATTCATCGCTGACCAAGTCGGCAAGGAAGGCAGAGTTGTCAGCATTGGATGCGGCAGCGGGCTTCTTGAATGGCTGTTAAGAGAGGCCACAGGTATTATAGATAACACATGAGTAATCCTAAGCAGTCTTTGAAAATAGGGAACTAATTGACGTGATATTGAAACACTCCATTTTTATCTTATACACATAGAATGTGATAGTGGTCCTGTCACTGTAATTTAACTTTTTTTCCATTATAACGGTGTTGTTAGGTAAATATTAAATATGGCGCAAAAATAACCCGGCAAACTACGTGATTTCCCTAATGGAGATCTCAGCTAGAGAGAGAAGGAAGCTTTTTGGGGAAAAGGGATCCAAAAGCCTTCTGCAACGCTTCTGTGCTAATCTTGGTGGCAATCCAAAACCACTAGCTGGATCCACTTCTTAACCACACAAAAGTCTATCGTTCAGGGCATCCAGAAATGTAATGTCCCAGCAAAAAGTTCACTGGGAGTTACTGGACCTAATTTTCCCAGTTAATTTTTTTCAAGCCAGTGCACCTCTTATGTTTTAGAATCGTTGTGAGCGAAAACTTCCTACAAAATCTTTGTGCAGGAGTGGGGGTGACAGGTCTGGAGGTTGATCGTCGCTGGTGGGAATCACCTTATGCAGCACCGATGTTCGTACCGCTCCGCTACGCAGACGAAGGCGATGATGCAAGTGAACTTAGAGACGCTCTTCTTTTCTGCTACTTCAACGACGCAGCCGCGTTCAATAAGTATCTGGCAGCGTTTCCTGGCTCGTGCGTCATCATAGTGAGTCGATGGGGTGGCACTAGTGTATTGGAAGGTTTATTTTAATTATGTGTTTTGTCTGGCAAGTAAAGTCAAACTGCTCATAACGTTTTGTGACATGTGCCAGTTACTTTATCAAGCGTGAATGTGACATTGAAAACGTTGAAAAAATGGTTAGGAGTAAGACATTTCTCTTAAGACTACAACAACGCTAGAACAGTACAATGAAGAAAACAAAAGTGCAGTAAGGCACCATATGTAGAGGAAAAAAGGAACGAAATTTATCAAGGATGAAAAAGCGTTGAAAGGGTTGAAAAAAGAGAGTTGTAGGGTGTTTTGGCTATGTCATATTTAAAAGAGCAATACTTGAGTAGAATGTTTTTTAAATGACAGTGCTAAGTAAAGATAGTTAGCTACAAAACCTTAATATTGGAAGGAAAGACGATGATTTACTTTCAAATGATATTTCATTAAAAAACTAAAGCAAAAATTTCACTCATAGTGTTGAGTGCCCAATTCTTCATCCAAGAGATTAGAAGCCACAGATCGCCGCTGTCAAAAAAGTCACAAAATCCCTACTCATGTTGCAAAACCTTGGAGTCAACCAGGCATAGAAACGATAGAATGAAGTCCGAACGTCCCTTGCTGTGAATTGTTTGCATAGGTTGGCCCCGGAGTTGGCCGCGGTGCCCACTGCGACCCCGAGCCACTGACGGCCACGATGCCGACTGGTTGGACATTGCACGGCTCCCGCGAGATCGGCACGACGCGAGACCACATCGCAGTTTATCGTCGGTGACGGCACACATTAATTGCAGGGCTCGACAAACAAATTTGTTCAGATGGACTTACAAAAAATATTTCCTAAGATAGGAGATTAATGTGTAGAATCAAGATTTGGTAGCCATGAAGATCCGAAGTTTCAATTCTAAATTCTGCAATCTTACGCTAGTGCAGGCACATTGGAGTTCAAGTTTAATTTTTTCCAAAATTGAATTGGTGCTCTCGCATCAGATTTAGACAAATTTTTTAAACAGGGGATTTCACATAGCTTTTGCAAATTAATAGAATACCTGTAATTTGTTTCTGTAAGAAATGTGGCATTTTACGACACAAACCATCAGGTCGAATCATGTAGCAAGTGCTCTTCAGTTTTTACCTCAACTTTCTTTAATGTTTTGTTACGAAGATTAATAATTAATGTACAGACGATGAAATGTGTCTCTTCTGTCTCTACATGTCCAGTCGTTCCAAATATAAATTTCGCAATTACAGCTCTTGAATTTTCCTACCTGGGAAACTATGAAAAAAAATCCTTCAAGAAATTCTGTAGATTTTCTTACTACCAAAATCACCTCTGCCTAGGGTAAGTACCTACCTGCTAATTCAGCTAATACACTTCTTTTTACCCAGGTTATAAACATGTAGCAGGAAATACGAACAGCTGGAAACTAGTCTACAGGGAATGGGCTGCTATACCACCAATCATATGTAGCGTTTGACCACAGGAACCAGAAGGTTTAAAATCAAAGCAATCTTTAAAACAGGTTGTATAAAATCTTTTTAATTCATTTGCCCTGGACAAAGTTCTAATGCATATGCAACTAACACATGTGTCTACACATGACACTTTAGGATAGAAAACATAAAAAAATATCGACAAAATATCTGAATATAGAACGTGTTCTTTGGCAACTCATTAGAGACCTTTTGTTAGCGTGTTAGCTTGCGATTGTTTGCTTCAGTCAGTCTACAACACGTTTGGCCGCTAATTGCTCTGCATGAAAAACACTGCACTGAAACCATTCGATAACGCCTAGCGAGCGCACGACGATATTAATACTTATTCGATGAGCGTTAATAAACTACTAAAAGTATCTTATATTGTAATTTTCGATTCGTTTGATTGAGCCAATATTCGTGTCACACTCGATTCTAGGAGGATTTTTTAACGTTTCAATCTTTGCGACTAACGTTCGTTACCTATCAAAGTGAATGAAACTGACCACAGTTCAAGACGCTCTCAGTAAAAAACTTAAAGAGAATGTACAGCTAATTAAATAACGATATTTCTTCGTTGTAAGTCCTTATCTTTTCTTAAAAGTAGTTTCAACTTTAAAGGTTTGCAATCACGATCGGTGGCTTCGTCCTTTAAACTACGGAAATTTCATGATGAAAATTCTTCCCCTAACAATACATTTAATCAGCAGCTTCACACACTGCATGAAAATAGCAATACCAGGATTGAAATTAATTTCCTCCAAAGAAACGTAAAATGCGTTTTCTTCGCTTGGCTGCCAGCTTTAACCTTAAATTATCACTCGAACTTCCCAAAAGCTACCAAATCAACACCAGAACATTATGAAATCCCATTCAATCCAAGTTCCTTCGATGACCCCTCATTGGTGTTCCTGCAGGACCTTGAACTTAAGCTCTCCGGGCTCGGCAATCTGACTCAATTCTCGGATGTCTCCCGTAATTTCCTCTGGTTCAAAGTCTGGGATCTGAAACACGTACAAAGTCAAGAGTGAACCCAGTGCCGGCATGCAGCCTACTCCTGTCCAACAGCACCAAGGACCTGCCACCGCTTAGACTTGTCACTGTGACACACTGTGTTGGCTGCTACTGTCCAACAGCACCACAGACCGGCCACCGCTTAGCCTTGTCCCTTTGACACGCTGTGTTGGCTGTTCCTGTCCAAGAGCACCAAGGACCGGCCACCGCTTAGCCTTTTCTCTTTGACACACTGTGTTGAATGCTCCTGTCCAACAGCACCAAGGGCCGGCTACAGCTTAGCCTTGTCCCTTTGACACACTGGGTTGGTGCTGTTCCTGTGGCACTAGTTGGCTGTCGGTTGACTGTCGATGAAGCTATACTGGCCTGGCAGTCAGAGCCGCAGGCTTACCTGGGGTTCGGTGCTGTTGCCCCCTCTGGAGGGAAGCAGTTGTGACAGCGTGTGCGTTCCGTCCGTCACTGAGTCACCATTTACGTAGATGAGGTGGATCTCGCCGACCGCGCTCTGTTCATGGACAGGAACGACTTTATTAGGACCTGTGGTTCGTGCAAGGAGTTAACAAGCAACATATCTGTGAGATGGAAGAGTACATCTGCGTAGTACGAATGGTACCCATAAGGATGGCTAATCTGGATAAGGCTATATCTATTGGTTAAAATGGTTGTAATTTTGGCTCGTACTAAATGTGCCCAAAACGGTAAATCTTGCTTGAAGGAGGATTTGCAATGTAAGTAGCGCCAACCCTAAGGCTAACGAGCCCAAACCTACCAAGTCTGCTGGTGTCGTTGTTTGCTCCACCTCATCCAACGGCTGCGTAGACGGAACGGGGCGACGTGAACCCGGCGCAAAGTTGCCGCCTTCGTGCTCGGCCAGGTGCGCCACCAGATTATCCTTCTTCACCGTGCGGAAAGTGCACAGTTGACAGCTGAACATCAGACCCTTGTCCAGGCCTGCGGAGGTGAAATGAACGTTGATAAGAGGTTGCAAGGCTGTGTGTACGCCATTTTATATGACGGTTTTAACCTCAAAACATTCCACAGCAGCTAGTGTCTTACCTGGGTGCTTGCTCTTGAGGTGAGCCTTGTACGTCGACGACTGGATGCAAGCATACGAACAGTGTGGACACTTGTAGGGCTTGTCACCCGAGTGCCGCATCTTGTGTCGACGCAGGGAGTTGTGGTCTGCCGTACGGTATTCGCAAAGCTCGCACTGGAACGGCTTCTCGCCTGGAAGAACGGAACGATGCGTTAATAGAAGTGCAAGGTTAATTTAAGAAAGTAGTTGTTTGATGAGAGAAGTTAAAATCAGCTTCATTGTTTAAAGACCAGGTTTTTCTTCTGATTGATAAAAAAATTCATAAATTGTTACATGGTGTCATTTCCAAGCCTGTATCTGAAGGTTGTTACTTAAAAGTTAGTCAGGCAAGCTTGAATTTTTCTTAGACACAGATTGATCTACAAAGATTAATTTGGAATAGCAAAGTGGTTCAGAGCTGTAGCAGATGATGATATGTTGTACAGTTTTGCTTTGTTGAGATTTACTTGTGGTGTTAAAAAGTCCTTTAAGTCATAAAAAGTCTCGAAAGTTTTTAGATCCATGACAATGACACTAGTTTCCCTAGAAAAAGGTGGCTTGATAGCTACTTAGCCGAGATAGTTGGAATGGAGCATGAGTTGTGAACCGTGATTACTCAAACGTGGCATCTTTAAACACTAGTGTGTTAAAATCACAGCTACGTTGACAGCGATTCCTCACCCGTGTGCTGTCGCATGTGCATCCGCAGCGTGGAGCGCGAAGACGCCGAATACCCGCAGAAGTTGCACAGATGCGGCCGCAGTTTGCGATGTACGTTGTCCTGATGTAGACGCAGGAGACGGGTGCTGTTGAACACGCGTCCGCAAACATCGCAGCTGCCCAACGACACGCCCTCGGGGTCGCTGCCCACGCGCACGGAGTTGTGTATCACCTAGCGGAGCACGCACGTCATGATTCGATCGAAGTTTAGGAGATATGTTGCTTGGCTGTGTTTGTAATGTTGTTCAGACGTTGAGAGTATCAAGTTAATCTTGCTCTATGAACAGCAAGTGTACTACGCATATTATTTCTGAATAATAATGATTTTACAGTGATCTTTTTAATGTAGTCGAGCAAAAATAGAGGACTTAAAAAATTATGATGGTTTTTAGACTCATGTCTACTTGATTTATCCTTAGCAAATAATCCTTAGAAAATAATTTATTTCAAAGTTCTCGATGCTCTCCAAGCCTGGCGACTGAATCAGAATGTGTTTTTTTTTCTTTAGAAGAAATCAAAATCCCTCGTTACAACTAGACAAAACTAAAGACAAAGCGTTGCAAGTTCGGTGCAAGAGTTAGCGTCGTGGCTAAACGAAGCCGAAGTTCTTGGTCTTGATAGTTCCTTAGATATAGTTTAGATATAGTTTCTTGATAGTCTTGAAGTTCTTGAGACATCTCAAGAGAATCAACGAGTTAAGACTTAAAAAATTGTTTACAGTACAAATCTATTGAGCACATTTTGAAGCAGAAATTTAACTAGTCACGAAGTAACAAACTCATAAATTATCAACGCTGAGAATTGATGTATTCAAGGAAAATTTCCGAATCAAATTTTAGATTTTAAAGATTCTTTATGTGCATTGACTACTAGAGTGAATGACCTAGAGCAGCATTTGGATCTTTGAAGTGAGATTTTTGTTCGTGAGTGGCACGAGAAAGGTATTTTTTAGCGTTGTAATTGGCGTAACTATATATTAGGGGAATGACAAACCAGATTTTCAGCATCAGATATCTAAGGGTACAACCTCATAAGTGACCGGCCTTCCCATTGCATATGGCACATTTCCATGTTTCACAGATTTTTTACAAATGTCAATAAAACCGACAACAGATTAAATCTCTGCTAAAACTGGTTGAGTTTCATTTGACACAGAAATGTAAATAGAGCAGGGGCGGCTCGTGAGGGAGGGCTGCGGGGCGGCTGCCCTCCCTAGCATTTTCGACAGAATAAAAGTATAATTGTTATTATTATTATTATAATTAGAAGTGTTATTACTATTATTATTATTGTTCTACGCGTTTTGTGTGTTTTAAAATGGGTGCTACTTTCGTAATGCGAAAAAACGCGCTATTTGCGTCGCGCCGACAACACGAGCTGCCGACTGCAACGAGACGATCCAGTAGACGGTTGTCCGCTGCCTATAGAGTCTGAACGCCGCCGCTTGCTCTCTTTGGGGCAGCGAGCGCTGCCGTCCTCCCTGCTCAGCTATGAGTGCGTGGAAACGGCCTTGAACGTGTGTCGCCTGTCGTCGCTCGCAAGCCCAGCGAGGGCAGCAGAAAACCCGCCCTCGGCCAGCCGCCGGGCTGAGCTAGCAGCGAGAGCGAGTGAGACAGAACGATGCATACGATCGCACATATTTTCCACGGCAATTAATAGTTTCAAAATAATAGTACTACCGTTTACTAGCCTGAATTTCTGTCCCACCCAGTTTCACATACTGTGTACGTTTTTCTCCAATGAAAATTAATCTAATGTGTGACTTGACAGCTAGAATTCAATGATAACTTTTTTTTAAATATCACATGTTGGATTTTAATGTTACAATATTGAAATCCTACTACAGTGTTCATTACTTATGGTGCTGGTGGTGAGGGGGGGGGGGAGAAATTTTACTGCCGCCCCTCCAAGAAAAACAGTCACGAGTCGCCACTGAAATAGAGCGACAGTATTTTCTTTCGCCCACCTTATGGTTCCGCATCTGTTTTGGGTTCTTGAAGCCCTTTCCGCAAGTGTCGCAGAGAAACGGCCGGTCCTCGCTGTGTATCCGCTTGTGGATGTTCACCAGCTTGCAGTAGCTGCAAGACCAAAATGCAAGCGTTCAGTTGTGGGTGGCAAGCGACAGAACTGTAGAGCCCATTAAAAAAGCGGTGATTTTACATTTTAAAACCAGTCCGTGGGATGCGCTATCCACGCAAGTGTGTACAGACCAGTGGGTTTCACAAGTAGAATAGGGGAGATCGAAGACCCCACTGACTTGGAAACCAGTCCACGGGATGCGCTATCCACGCAAGTGTGTACAGACCAGTGGGTTACACACGTAGAATAGGGGAGATCGAAGACCCCACTGGCTTGGAAACCAGTCCACGGGATGCGCTATCCACGCAAGTGTATACAGACCAGTGGGTTACACAGGTAGAATAGGGGCAATAATTCCCACCTGGTTGTCTTGTATGCACAGGCGTCACATGCATACAGCCCCATGTCGATGGCGTGCACCCTCCAGAGATGGGCGAGCAGCGCCGACCAATGAGAGGTGAGCGCCGAGCATTCGGGGCAGGCGTACGCGACACCGGCGTGGCATCGTCGGTGGTACTCGATGTTGTCATGCGATTGGAGGCGCACTGCACAGCCGTCGACCTCACATCTAAAATCAGGGAAATCAGGGACACTTAAATCAATTCATTTTTCTTTGCAACATACCCTGAGAAAAAACACACCACTTCTTTATTATTAAACTGTGAACTGTACATTTTTTACGGGAAGTACAATGAATTAAAGCACACTCGATAAACTCCAATGTCAGATGTGAAATCTGATAAAAATTGCTAACGCTAGCAATGCGCAAAGTGTTTTATTATTAGGAACATATTAATTTTTGAGAGGGTAGTAGTTCTAATAATAAAATCCATTGTAGGACTATCATCTTGCGTGCACTGACTTGTATCCACTGTGCTTGTCGTGGGCCGCTGGGTCATCATGTTGAAGCGGAGGCAGCGTATGATTCCGCGATCCACGAGGTCTGCCCCGCTTCCTTGTTGCCACCCCCTCGTCTGGAGCCCTCGGCTCCGAGGGTGGCGGGGGTGGCGAGCTTGGTGGGGGTGGTAGGGAGAGCAGCGCTGTCAGGTCAGACTTCACCTCCTGTAGGATGATAAGAGAGTCAGTCATAGAAGATTGACATGGAATACTTAGGGGTTTGCAAATGACTTATTTTTTAACTAAAATTGAATGTTGAATAGTAGGATTGTAAAAAGAAATCAAATATAAAATACAGATCAAATAATTTGTTCTGAATGAATAATTTGCCAAACAATTTTCCACAAGAAAATTAAATGACCACATCAATTGTAAATCATTCCTTTAACTATTCATTTACAACACAACTTCCAGTACACTCTGGTAGTTAATATTTATTGGCAAGTCAGAGTTTGCCCACTAGCATTAACATCTCTTCAGTAGGTCAGTACAATGCAAACAACAGGATTCCTCACAAATTCGTGCTGTCGAGAAGGTGAGCGAAGTTGTTGTCCTAACTTCAATTTCTCCAACCTCTCTACCAAGAGAACTAGGCATGTGTATGATGGTCACACATCCAAAACCTGACCCAGCGCAGTGTTGCTCAACTTCAGTGATCACGTGAGAACCAGTGTTTCCAACAAGCCAAACCGTTAGTTGCCAAAGGGACGATGGAAATTGAATGGGAAGCTATGAAGAGTTGATCAGTTGACTGTCTTACCTTGTACTCCGTGGGGTTGAGTGATTTGCCGCTCCCCTCTTCATCCCCACCCGGCGTTCCCTCCCTCTCCCTCTCCTGGTCTGGCAGCGCCTGGACCGTGAACGTGTCGTCGTGGCAATGCTGTGCTTCAACTGGGTCCGTGGACTCCTTGTCCAGGTTGCGCACCCGGATCTTGACCAGATCTGGCTGGCCGGAAACAACCGGGGCTAGGCCAGACTAAAGGGTGGACCAGGTTAGGTTACTTTATTATTAGGAACACTGATAATACAGCTGTGAAATCTAATTTAAATTGCAAACACTTGCAATGTGGAAAATATTTTATTATTAGGAACACTACTACCCTTTTAAAGATTGATACCCAAATAAAGTCCCTGTCTAGGCATCCATTTTGAGAAGGTGGTGATGTTCCTGATTACAAAACACCACAGCTAACTGGAATTACACATTTTTTACTACCAGCCTTCTCCTAGAAGTGACTTTGTACAAATCATAACAAGTTAAGTTTCTACTAAAAGCTGGGACATGACGAGTCAAACAAAACCAACGCGGCTGATTGGTTGTCTGCTGTCAGGTGGACGTCATTAGCAGATTGAAATGAAATCACTTGGCTTACAGCAGCTTACATTGCAAAGAGAAGGATAAACTTAACTTCAGTACTTTGCAATATTGGGACGGCTAACATTTTTTTGTTGATGATAAGGCAAATTTCTAAGATGCATTTTTCAAATCATTGTTTGAGATTCCTTCCAGCCAAGTTTGAGTCTTGCCGCATGCTGGATCGAACTTAGAAGTGGACAGTATGGTGCACATAAAACGGTACAAACCATTTCATAAGAAATAAAATTAAATACAATTTCAATATTATTTTTGCTTTCAGAATAGGAACCACCCAAAAAATTGCAGACATACAGTTTTCTAAATACATTCCCTTCAAAAGCCCAAAGGTTGAGTGTTATGAACTAAGTTACAGAGTGAAATTCTCTAACTTTTTGCAATTTTTTCTAATACTAGCAATGAAATATTCATTTCAAAAAGTTACAGGGTCACACTCCAGAATAGGCTCCCAGTGCCAGTAACGCACAGGTCTTTCTCTGGCTTCGTCGCTGCGAGTTTGGCTAACCTGCAAATTGTCTGCTTCCAGCGCTGCCACTGCCGCTTCCGTTTCCATCGCAGTACTGTCCAATCGTGGCAGGAGAGAGGGAATATGCGTTTGCAAGGAGGACGGATGAGATTGCATTGTGAGATTCTTGGGGATTGGCTTCTTGACCTTCTTGTGCTTCGAAATGGTGATCTTGGCCGACTTCGAGTTGTTTACGACGATGTCTACCATCATGTTGAGCCCCTGGCCGTCGACTTGGTGGTCTTGCGAGAGATGGACCTGGCGACAGGACCAAGGCAGTTGGGAAATTCAATTAATACAAGTATTTTTTAGTATCAAGTGGGGGGCTCTAACTTTACGTCTGTTTGTCTCCATTTTTGCTTTCAAAATAGAGTTTAGGAACTCCAATCAAAATCAACTGCCAACTGTCAAAGTCATCTGTTTAAATTGAAACAAAGCCAAAATTGCAAATAGTGCCATCTGTCGGAATATGTCTCAACTTTTTTAGCTTTTAGGCTAGGGGAATGCCATGAACTTTGTGTGTCTCCCTTACTACAAGGTTATGTGTAGCAGCTAGCAAAAGATATTTTAAGATTCTCTGAAATACCTTTAAAGAAGTCGGCGAGTAGAATACGTTGCTGCACCCTGGACACTTGAGCTTGATCCGTTTTTCCGTTGCCGGCAGCTCGTTAGAATGCATGCGATTGATATGCGACGATATCTCCTCCTTGTCCAGACTCAGGAACGGACAGAACTTGCACTTGAAGCACGAGACCTGCTCGACGAAGCTCGAAGCCACGCTGCCAAATGCTCCCTTCGCCGCGCCGCTCGCGTTCTCCGACAGCTTGCCGATCTGTGCAAAGTTGCCCGCTTTGGCGACCTCCTGCGTAGTAGGTGGTAATGTTAAATTACATATTTTTTGGAAATTGTGAAAATATTTGCAAAACTTTTTATGAAACATTTCATCCCTCCATAAAGTTTTTTTTTTGTTGCCGATTCAGTCTCAAGCTTTGGTTTACCTCCGCACTGTTCTCGAGTAATTAGTTGCCAGCGGTCTAAGGATGGTCTGCTTTTCATGATAAGACTCTTTTTTTTTTAAGAGGATTTCTAGAAAAATCTTGTTCAAGTATTTTTTGTTCTTCAAGGAAGATCATTCCCATAGAAGACTTATTTGGACATTTCTAGCTTAGTTTTGGCTCATAATTTAAGATAGGGCAGACGCAGGCACATTTTTACTTGTAGCACTCTAATATTTTTGGCATTACATGTGGCATTATAAAACCCATGCCAGTCTTAATGGGTTTTATTTATCTCATTGCAAGACTTAAAACTCAGAAGAACACTTTTTAATTATGAGAGTAGATTTCACAAATGGAAACCACTGGAATGATGTCTCTGTCCTAAATTTCTTGCAATAAAATAAATAAATATGAATCGGCACATATTATAAAAATAAAATGGCCAATGCCTAGCTGTTCGAAAACCTAGAGTTCCCTGTCAGATAAAATGTTCAAAGTTTTCATTATTGACAACTTTCTTGAAGAGTTTCAAAATGTCAATGAAACTTATGATTAAAAACAAGTCAAGCTCACCTCACTAGCCGCCGGCCTTCTCGTCTCGTCCCGCTGAAGATCGTTGCGAAACCGGAGGTTTCCGGGAACGTCGTGCATGTCCTGCTTCACGAACAGCATCGGCGTCTCGTGTTTCAAGCCAGACTTCAAGGTCAGGGGCGACTCGGAGGGTTTGTCTGGGAGGTCTGAGTCGCTGCCGAGGAGGTTCATGACATCGACGATCATCGTGTCTTCGGCCGAGTCCTTGGACTTGTCGTGCGTCTGCGAGTCGTCCGTTTGCGTCAACGTTGACACTTTGTCCGTGGCTGGCGAACACGGGGCCAGTTGCAGGGTCTGAGGAAATACGGGAATCAAGTCGTTTTAGGTTAGGTTATGATCTGCAAGGCTTGATATCCCTTTTAATTTCAGTTACCAAAGCAAGCGATGGAGACATTACCAGCTGAATTCTCTACAATTGCCAAACTGTTACTTAAGAGTTAAGAGTATATGTTTAAAGCTAATTATTTACAGCTAGCTTTACAAATGTAAACATATCGTATAGCGACGTCTGGATTAATGGGGATTAATCCGTTTCCTAAGATGTTAATAAACAAACATTTAATTGAATTGGTTAGGTTCTCCAAGAATTAGTCGTAAGCATGATTGTCACCCATCCAATAAATACCTGACCCAGCACACTGTAGCTCAACTTCGATGATCTAACGAAAAAGCAGTGTTTCCATCAAGCCTAACCATTCGGTGTTCAATACATTATTGAACAGAGAATACTGGCTTGTCTAATAACTTTTAGATAGTACTGATACATCAAACCCACGCTATGTTGCAAAAAACAACTTTTACCTCCTAGAATTCATGACCATTTCAGCTCCTGTTACCCATTTACATCTCATTATACCTGAGTGTTCTCGTGGTGGGAGTCCGAGTCTAGTGCTGACAACACGGAGGACACCTGGCTGCTGGACATCGCTGGCAAGGCGCAAGTACTCTTAAGCTGCGACAGGATCTCGCACGGGTAGACCATAGAGTCCGTAGAAGTGAAGGCAGCGGGTGGACGAGCCGTGAAGAACGTCGGCGGCGTGGAGCCTGAAACGGAGAAGGTCGAATGTCAATGTTGTACTATCTTCACAACGAGGGACTGATAGAGTTAGTTGCAATTTAGTCTTGTTTCCCTTGCGTTGCTGATCATTGAAACAGTTTTCTCTGCAATATTTTAAACCAGTAGCAGCGATTTCTTACGTGTAGCTGTTCCATCATAAAGATGGTGTATATCTGTGACGGCATATCTGTGGCAAAATCCATTCGTCAAGTGTTCAGTAAGTAAAGCTCCTCTACTTCCCAAATATTCCCAAAATTTTTCCCAAATATACTCAAGTGCAGTTTAACAAAATTTTTGAACTTTAGCTTCTAACTCACAGAAAAATCTTTTCACTGCATGTGATAGGAAGCCGCCATGGCAGACTTTATCTAGGAATTAAAAACGTTGTTTAACTGGATTTTATAATGTGCAAGCACATTATGTTCCACACACTATGTTCCATTATGTTCCAAAATTTGACGTTTTGCTGTCAGCATCGCAGTCTGTTAGCTGGAATTCCCAAACAAAATCCCTCCATAAGATTTAAAGCGCAACCTACCAAGTAGCGAGCCGATGGAAGACCCCGACGGTGTGGACGTGCTGGCCGGCGACACCGAGTTGTTTAACAGCAGCTGCAGTGAAAGCGCGTTCATGGGCGTGGCATTGGACACGGTGCCGTGAAGCAGGGCGTGCAGCTGCGAATTGGCCTTCGGTGTCGAGTTACCGGTCGGCGAGAGGAAGCCCAGGATTTCCCCGGCACCGTTTGGTGTCTGGACGGCCATGATAGGGCTGCAGTATGACGTAGTGTACGTGGTGGCGGTTGATTGGGAGTCGAGGATCTCCTGGAATCAGGTGGTAGGAGTCAGCAATGGTAACAATGCTGGTACCACAATACGACGGCAAACTAACGCTATAATTGGTTTTGTTGGTTCATTTAGTCAGAATCCCAGTGCTAGTGTTTAGTTTTCTTTGTGAAAAATACCGATCGAACAAGTGCTATACCGGTGCAAATGATAGTTGCTTCTAGGTGGAGTCAGACTTTTTGAGTTGTTTTTTAGAGTTTTTGAAGGTACAATTAACAGATTACTTGCATTAGATTTACTGGATTCACTCAAGTTATCTTTATGCATACCCAAATGATTGATAAATATGTATCAATATTTTGAGTCGTAGTTATTTAGTTTTGCTGTAGTCAACAGTTTTGCTCAGTTCGGATTGATTATTGGTCTTAAAAAATGACCTGAGTTAATGTTTTGTCGGCATATTCAGAACGAAAGTCAATTGTATCAGAGAAAAACCGTTAACTAACTTAACATAAATTAACGGCTCTGAACCACTTCACCATTCTTATTATTTAATTGTAGATGGTCTTGTTATAAGGGATAGTTTCCAGCTACGTTGAACCACAGAGTTGAACCACATGTAGCAGGCTGAATTAGAAAAAGCTCAGACAGCAAAGGCAACACCAATGCGTCATCTCACCTGAATTGACTTGACCGGCTTGGCCTTGTGTAGATTCTCCGAAGCAGTGGCAACAGCAGCTGGTTCCTCGGGCTGCAAGTGCATCGTCGACGTCCCGTCAATCTCCATCAACTCTGACTGCTGGGTCTTTTTTGGGACATTGCCGGCCGACTGAGCCATCAATGGCTTAGGAGACGAGCTCGGGCTATCGTGGATCGTGATGATCTCGTTGATGAAATGTGCCGTTGGCGGCAGCGACGATGCAGACGTCTTTCGTTTCGCTTTCAAGTCGGACATCGGCGGCAGCGGCTGTTCGCGACGTGCGTTGCGTGATTTTATCGAAGCCTCGATGTCAGTAGCGGAATAAACCGCTGTTAGGAATTCGTCTTTCGAGTGCGAAGTCGTCGGGATCTGTCGGGACAAAAGTGGAGAGATAGTCGGAGGTAAAAGGCGAGAATTGTCGGAGAGTTGTGTTGTAGGGAGGGAGAGGAACTTTCCAGGGGCTTCAGAAATTGGCGAAAGAATATTATTAGGCAGTGTTGAGGCGACGAGGTGATTGAGCGGTAGAATAACCATTGGCAAGGTCACGAACGTGTCGTCTGTTGCCGAATGAAAAGCGGAGGCGGCATTTTGTAGACTGTTGTCCAGGCCCAGGGATTCGTCGGACGAGAGGCAGACAGTGTCTGAGGAAATGTTTGAACTGGAATGGACGATTTGTAACGATGTTGTAAATGAGGTTATGGTGTTTGAAATTTCGAGGTTGTGAGAAGATGTCAACATTTTTGTGGCAGATAATGTTCCGGTAGGGTTGGAGTCTGGCGTAAGGTCAATGACTTGAACTGTGTCAATTGGGATATCTGTCAACGGTTCTGCTATCGAAGGATGGGAGTCTTCTTCGTGTTTTTCTATTTGCTCGTCAGAATATGTAAACGACATTAGTGCCTGAAAAGTACCACATGGATTCAATTTATGACACTGTTAAATAGATAATTAAATATCTTAGACAGAAGTTCAAATACCTGTCGCAAAATGCCATCGTTTGGCCACAATGGAGAGGCTTGCGGTGCGGAAGGCTCCACTATGGAGATTTCTTCGCAACTTGATACCGGAACATTTTTCTCTACTATGCTTATTGGGGAAGGGAGGATATTTGGCACAACTCGTTGAAGTGTCTTTGAATTGTCTTTGTGCCGTCTCCCACTGATAGCATTCGTCTTAGTTTTAGGAACTAGCATCTTTTTGCATCCCACCTTTTCCTTCATTATGAAGAATGTGAGGTTAGAAGGACAAACACAGTGGTTAAATTCACTTATATCCAATTAAAGCACAATTTAACAACATTTCGAAGCTTCTATGCACACACATATGTATAAATTAAGCATTTTTAGCAAATTATTTCTACAAAAAATAAGAAAACGGCTTGATAATAATCAGGAGAACCTGTCTTGACAGAACACTGCCCGCCATATTGGAGTTTAGCAACCGCCTAATTCAAGAAGAATTTATGTGTCATAGAAGTTAAAAAAATTATGTATGTAAAACATGTTATTGAGACGCTCATCCACTCGTTGGGATTGTAATTAATTCTTCATATTAATTGTATTATCTAAATTTTTTCAGGTCAGCTATTTTGCCATATTACCCCTTCAAACAAGTAGTGGGTAAGCAGTGGTTGACAAACCAAGACACCAAACGGTTTGGCGTGTTGGAAACACCGGTTCTCGTTAGATCACCGAAATTAAGCAACACTGCGCTGAGTCAGGTATTGAATGGGTGACCATTATACACATGACCTGTTCTGTTCGGGAGAGAGGTTTGAGGGATGAAAGTTAGTACAGCCACTTCATTCGCCTTGCTTATCAACCTCTCGACAGCATGGATTTGTGGAGGAATCCTGCTGTTCGAGTTGTACCGTCCTTCGGAAGGGACGTGAAGCCGGTGGTCCCCTCGGTGCTCTTCAACAGGAGTAGGCTACGTGCCGGCACCGGGTTTCCTCTCCTCCCTTTTAGGCTACGTTAGGTTCATCATCATCCTCATCATCATCCACTCATTCACCGACGCCATTAGACCAGTGCCGCAGGGCCAGATGTCAAAACAGTACGTCGTTAAACACCACAAATAAATAAATAACAAACCAAGACATATGTATTTGTTTATTTGCCTATTGACAAGTCCATATTAGTTACATGGGTCTTATTCTATGATAACTGTATAGTTAGGGAATAAATAGATAATGTGGTATAGTAAATGAATAAATATGTAGGTGGTAATAACCTAGAGTGTCTGATGTCACCATCGATAATGGAGCTTGATGCTAATATATATAACAGTGGTAAACAAGGTGCAAACAATATAACAAGAGTGTGAACCTTCTACTTAAACTAGGTTCACAATAACTGCGTTCCTTCTGTAGCCCAATCCTGAACTATTATTTAGAAACTAGTCAAGCAGTGAACTGTAGTAGGCTAGTTCAAGGGGCTAGTCGGTTATTGCAAAGAAATGTTTGGGCTTTAGTTTTAACACGATTTTGTAACAACGTTAACTTTATTTTAATGCCATATTTTTCCCTACCGATTTCAGAAAATTTCAATACTTCTATTTTCATAATTACAATACATATAGTACTTTTTTATATATATTGGCACTTGGCTATACACATCTGTACAATGCATTTAGTATGGTCAATCATTTACATGGTCATTTACAGGTAAGGACAGTGGATCAGCATAATTGTTGGCAGAATAATAACGGCAAATCAAATAATGATAGTACATATTTATTACAATTTATAAAATAAAATAACAACTTAAATTTGTCAGGTTACAGATTTGGTATTTTCTATTACTAGTATCTGTACAAAACAAATGGAAATAAATCATTCAGAATTTTACTTTACTGTACAAATGTATTTTTACATAAAAAGCGCTTTTTAATATTTCTCAAACATACGTACACAACAACATCGCTATAATCATCATCATCATCATTACACGACACTTTAATTACAACTGTATAATAATTACATAAATATACCATTAATTATCCCAGAAAGTACATATTGCTTTCAAATTAAGGGAAAAATATTTTTTATAGTAGATTTAATCCATACATCAATCAATACATATGTCAATTGGTAGGCACCTAGGTAAAATAATTGGTACCAATTTTAGAACAATAATTATTTCTTTGGAGCAAAAATACAAACTTTTAAATTTGAACTGACATCTTCGATATTCAAACTATTACAAAAGTCTCCCAAACGTTATGTGGTAACAATTACGCAAAGTCAACAAAGGGACTCGCGAATGCAATTCTATAATTCACTCTTTTCTCATCGTTTTTTTAACGTTTGCCGTTGGAAGGAAGAAATCTGTCCGTGTTCGGATCTAATAGTTGGTATATCTTTCACTGTAGATTTCAGAGACCTGCAAAATATCTCCTCGCAAAATCGTCTTGCTGGCCACGCATCGACCGAGTCTCAAAGATCGAATCAAGCATTCGCCTAACAGGCACCGTTAATGGCAAACGCGGTGTCGTTTAGTCGAGACTCGGTCGTAGCTGACGAAACCTGTAGCTAACAGCGTTGAAAGTGACTGGTCTTAGCGTGAATGCCATGACAGTGATTTTAATCTCAAGTTTGTCAGCAAGACCTTTTTGTTGTGAAAGTAGTTCCCCCTTGCTTACAAGCAATGTTCCTCTTCGTCATACTTGAGCCAAACAATTCCCATATATTTCCATTTCGTTTACAATTTCGACACCATTCTTGGATATCTCGGCTTGTTGCATATCTGCTCCGCAAAGCATTGATTCTAGTATTCCTTATCCAAAAATTTGGTACAAATAAAATCGGTTCATGCCTCTCTAATCAACTCTAATTTTTAAGGACAAACAAATTGCTGTAATTTTCATAAACTGTTTTCTGTTTTCTCTAACATTTTCTCAGAAATCTATTCATGTTTCAAACCACTATCCTCTTGCCGATTCAAGACACCGAAGGAGACCTGACCCTCTTCTCTGGCCTCGTCTCAGACCTTTAGGTGAAAATGTACAGAGCTGAGAATTTGAATCTTCAATTAATCTCGCTTTTTTGGTTTTAAAAAATGCCAACAAAAAAGGCTATCTTAAGAAAATGTTAGATCGATGATATTTCGAGCAAAAATCGTGGACTTCACAGAAACAGCATAGCAACAAGCCAAGTCCGAACACCCATGAAGATCGTGTGTCACTCGTCCAACCTCCTCTTGATCGCACTTTACAAAGTCGACGTCTAAGATTGCGGTCACCTGAGGATGACGTTTGCCTCGTAGGCTTGGGTGGAGTCCCGTGACTGCGACGCTCGACGGAACGGGTTCCACGTCAGCTTCTTGTGACTGTGTCCGGCAACGGAGCCGACCGGGCTGGGCTGGCCGCTGGACACCCCGGAGCTGGACGAACTGCTGGTTGACGTAGAGCTCTTGGTGCCGCCTTTTGGCTACAAACGACACGGAGGTTATTATACTAAAAAATTATGTTTTTGTGGACTTGTTTGTCCCAAGAAAGTCTAAGACCACAAACAAAAGTGAGTCCAGTGGTCACTGGTGTCACCAGTGGTCACCGGAGCGCAGGGCATGGCTACGGATTTTGAAAAGAAATGACTCTACCGTACCTTCAGGTAGTTCCTGTCCATGGGAGTGACAAGCCGCAAGCTGAGCGAGTCTCCGGCTTCCTTGATGAGCTTAACCACGTCCTCGTGTGGAGACCACTTCACGTCACGTTCTCCAATCGAGACGATGAAGTCGCCTTCTTTCATGCCTCCAAACTGCAAGAATGGGCACACACGCTTTTGAGTTATGGCTAGTTTTCTAATGCATGGTTAATGGTGAGAGTGCCAAGAGCTGTTTTTTTTTCAATTTGAAAATTTGGAGAGCAATAACTTATTTGATATTTAATGTCTTTATCAGGTTGTAATAACATAAATGTGCCTGTTTATATATAATTAATATATTTAATATAATATATATTATATATATATATATAATTGGTGTCTATAAATGTTGTCAATGTTTGCAACAGAACAAATCCATGATAATTAATCCTTCAAGCAAAATATCAGAATTGCCCCGAAGGTCAAGAAAAATGATATAACGGTTGGATAACTACTACTATATACTTAGAATACTAGGAATCCAGGAGAGCTTTGCTCAATTCTATGATGAGCAAGCTCTGAGTAAGCAGCAAGCTCTGAGTGCTTACATCTGCGAGACTGGCCTGGTCCACACCGGCCACGATGACTGGCCCATCACCGCGGACGCTGAACCCGAATCCCTCGCCATCGAGGCGTCGAAGCTGCACCGCTCGCGGCGCTGTCCAGTGATGCTTGGCGGAGAAGATTGCCACGGGACCGAGAGCTCGGAACATATCTTCCACGCGGAACTGCGAGAAGTCTGGCGGAGTCAGGGACAGCTGGAACTTGGTGGCGGCTGAGGGAAGGAAGACAAAGTTTTGTTTAGTTTATAATTATATCTTTTACGAATCATGCGTTGATATTTACATGATTAAAGCTCTTTTAAGGATTCGGTGGGCCAAATCATACGTTCTTTCCTCATAAATTTGTTAACAATTCAAAAATAATTATTTTCGATACTAATAATTTTTCTTTTGCCATCTCCCTCGGTAGAATGTTTGCTATTTGAAGCTTACACAGATTTTGGTACTTATTCTTTTACAAACCCTATCTAATAGCTTGCGTTTAAGATTATTGTAATTCAACCCTATAGGAATAACTTCCATTTTCAACCGTCAAAGTTTTTCAACCGTCAAAGTTAATTTAGCAAGCTTTTAAAAAACAGCCTTTGAAGATCGATACTTATTCCAAAGCCTAGGGCCTTGAAAATTAGATTTTGAAAGTAAATTCACAACAATATGGGCAAACAATGAACATGACTCTTATAGTTGAGGGTGCAAATATTATTAGAAATAACTGTATCCAGGCAACCGCATTGAAATGCTAAATACTTTCATTTAGTCATCGAAATATTTCCTGTGCAGATGGTTATTCCAGTTACACGTACTCACTTAAATGCAGTAAAACTTCTCAATAAAATTTTTACTATCGTAGAGTCAGTGTCAATCGAAGGCTGCTTCTACTTGACGGCAATGGAAAGTTTCTTCAAACAAGGGACAAGGTAAGCACGCGACTTGGCTTTCCTATTTACACGTGTGGGTAAAACAGAAACATAAAACCCCAACAAATTATCCGTTTAATTAACCCAGGACTTGTGAGAGAGAGGTTTGTAAGTGTAGCATTCAGTGGGTCTATGCTTGAAACTGATATTGCGATCTAAAACTATCGATAAAGATGTCGATAAACAAAGAACCGCGGTTGCAGTGTGTATTCAACAGATGCAATTTAAAAATAGTGTATTTTTCTCAGATAAAAACTTGATAACTCCATGAATGACCTCTCTAACAACATCATTTCTAAAGCAAGAGCCGATGGAAAACAAGAGCCTTGCTTAAAATCAAAATAAAAGCTTACAAAACTGCGTCGCATTTCTAAAAGAACCAAGTATCTTTAGAACGAGCAAGGCTCTAACGTAGAATCGCACTCACGTAGAATGAGCGGTGGGTCGAGGACCTCTCGGAAGTCGTCCTCGTGGTCGACACCCGTGTATGCCTGCAGCGCTTGCGCCCGACACTTGTTGAGCACGGTCGTCAGCTGCGCCTTGTTCTTGAGTTCGCGGCACATACGGTGTAGACGTTGGCTCTCCTCGTGCAGCAGTAGAGCCTCGCGGAGATGGGCACGAACTGTGGGGGAAAGTTAGGTTAGTTGGTTGGGGAACACTTGGAACAATTTGTTTATTTATTTACATTTGGTATGGTATACAATGTGAAGAAAGTGAAAAGACCAAGAGAGAGATGGATTAACCAAGTGAGTGAGATGTTAAAGAGATAGTTGAAGATTGGATAAGATTATATGAACTTGAAAAGTGATGTGGAGATGGGAACAAGTGGCATGAAAAGGTTGAAGAAATAGAAGAAGAGAAGATGAAGATAATAGAAAAGAGAAATATTACGGTAAGCTGCTTTTTTTTGGTTGAATATACCTGTACAAACATTTACCTGTAAATTGATTAATGGATAAAAATGATTTCTCTACTATTATTTTTGTATTTTATTTTCTAAAGCAAGTGCAGGTTTTTTCTGAATATTTGATGGTAGTTGGTTATTTTAGATGCATATCAATGACTTTGAAACTTTGAAAAACATTGAATAATTGAAAAAAACACTACTTAAGTTTCAGTGAAAACGTTGTCAGAATCTCATAATGAATGACTGCGACTAACTAAAGTCTTCATGTGGATGCTCTAATCGCATAAACCACCTGGTTCCTCTGGTGTTATTAATTTCACTTTCAGTAGTTCTAAACTATAGTGTTTGGAGTCATCGGACCAGTTTTTCACTATCCAGAGAAAAAGATACCTCAATTTCCATCAGTCTTGACCTGATTTTCATTAGTACGTAAGTACTAATGTATTACCGTTCCCCCATCTAGAGCAGGTTTACATGTATCAAAACTATGCTCTCGGTTGATGCTAGTGTGTTCCTCCCACCCAAACTATGGTCTCGGCTGATGCTAGTGTGTTCCTCCTACCCAAACAATCACAAGTTGCTGACTCACCCATAATCTTCCTTTCCGCATCATCCTTTGGCACCTTGATGTCCACCTGAGTCCTGTCAGGCTCTTCCCTGTAGAGAAACTCGAGCAGGTCTCGGCTTCTGTCCGAGATGCGTCGGACGTCGAGCACTTCCAGTCCCATGGCGGCGTGGAAGTGCCCAAGCGCCGCGTAATGCTCTCTCTTGACCAGCACTAACGCCACCCAAGAGTAGGGAACGTAACTTTTGACAGGGGCGGAGGCCATCATGCCATGCACTCGGCCGTAAACGTCGGAAACCTGCAAAAAGGGGCAGTTTTTTTAGTGAGAAAGCGGTTGGAGGACAGCTTAGTTCAGCTTTAATCATGTTTATTGTTTCAAAGCACAACATTAAAAAAAATCAGTGAAGATTCACAAGCAAAACCAATGTTTTCTTCCATCACTAATTAAAAATTCAGTATTTCTCCTAACAATACTGTCCTTGCAATGGTTCAAATCTCTCCCTGTAATCAGGAATCGATGAGATGCAATCCCGGCATCTGTTTCGATGACATACTGGGATCGTAATTATAGTGCGAAGAATGTGTAAAGCAGGACTACGATTATCTTACCTGGGCAGCCTCCTGAGCAAGGTCCAGACAAAGGTCGATGTCCCTCCGGTCTCGTGACTGCAGCTCCAACTTTTCAAAGAGGCACTCCCGAGCTTGCGCCTGTTGAGGAACGAGATAACCCGAATGATAACCAAACGTTTTAACAGTTCAACTGACAAGTGTCCGATAATACCAGACCTAACTCATATGTGAAAAATATGATAAAAGTAGCCATGGCCATTAGACTTAACATTACCATTTCCGGGGGCTTTCACGGTATTTAAACATGGAGTGTAGTATCTCAAAAGTAAAAAAAATGTGATTTAGCTCATTTAACGACGAGAAAACATCCAGATATCGGTGAAAATATTTGCTTCTCTTCTAAATTTTAAGCAATGATCCACATTAGGGAGCCTGATAGTGCGTTTTCAATCAATTTTGCAGGAAAACGCACTATCGAGGCTTCAGTTGAAAGACCACTCAATGGTTTTCATCTAGGTTTTCTACGACTTGACTTCAATGCGATGTACAGCAAAGCTCTTGGAGAGAACCATAGCAACCTTTTTTGACATAGCGTCCAAACCTCATTACAACAATAACATTCCTGTCGGTTCTAATAATTATTAACAAAAGCTGTATCCAGACAAATTCTCTGCTAAAAATGTTAGGTACGAGTTTATGAGCGTGACCCAATTTCTAACTCCCGAAAGCATCGCACTAAAAATATTTGGCTGAAGATTGCACCGAACTGCAGAAAAAATCAAGTGATTTATTCAAAGAAGCCAACGGAAAACTACTTGTTAGAAAACAAAGAAGCTAGGGGCACACATAACCTAGCACAACAACATTATAGGATACCAGAACCATTGACAGGAAGAAATTGCAGCAAAGAATCTGAAAAAACTATTTTTTTATGGGTTTTGAAATTATTTAAGAGTACGTGTTATTGGGCGTTGACTAATGGGCTACCTACGAAACACAAAAAGAGCACCTGTTCTACCACAACGATACTAAAGTCGGCCATCTTGGATAAAACAACACCCCCTTGCCACTCACCAACATGAGCTGCACCAACATATCCAACATCTCTGGGCCCAAGTCCATGCTCGGGGCGTTGGTGAAGTTCTCGTGGATGTACCGGAAGGTGCCTGCCGATCTCAGAAACGAGTCTACGGCTGAGTCCAGTCCTTTGGATGCAAGTCTGTCTTGCTTGGCACCGATTTGCGTGTACACGGCGGCCATGTTGAACAGCACGCACGCCTTCTCGAACGCCACGGTACGTTGGCAGCTCGGCACACCGGTCAGCGAGTCGTACCTGGAGTTAAGCAACATCAAATGTGGTCAGAGGCTGGTGGGGTGACCGAAATTCTACCAAAAGCCTGGGTAAGAGTTTAATATAAACAGCGAAGAGGTGGCCGTTCTGTGGTGCTGTTGGACAGGAGCAGCCAACACAGTGTGTCAAAGTGACAAGGCTTAGCGGTGGCCGGTCCTTGGTGCTGTTGGACAGAAGCAGCTAACACTGTGTGTCAAAGTGACAAGGCTTAGCGGTGGCCGGTCCTTGGTGCTGTTGGACAGGAGCAGCCAATACAGTGTGTCAAAGTGACAAGGCTTAGCGGTGGCCGGTCCTTGGTGCTGTTGGACAGGAGCAGCCAACACAGTGTGTCAAAGTGACAAGGCTTAGCGGTGGCCGGTCCTTGGTGCTGTTGGACAGGAGCAGCCAACACAATGTGTCAAAGGGACAAGGCTAAGCGGTGGCCGGTCCTTGGTGCTGTTGAACAGGCTGCTTTACGGCACCGGGTTGACTCTTGGTTCCCTGCCAGGCCAGTACTTACCATTCGAAGTAGATGCCCAGGCTGCGGTCGGGCGGGAAGAAGCGCCTCTCGACGAAGTACAAGTGGTTGTAGTACTGGAAGAGTAGCGAAACTCCTGATGAGTCCCTCAATGGCGTCCTCATTGCCTGCAACGTCGATGACCAGCGAGGTTAACAGTGCGCCATGACCTTACCAGGAGCTTTCGTGACGAGGAGCTTACATGGGCTTAGGGTTGAATTTGAGTGTACCTTTCTTGTTTCCTGATTGAAGTATCACTGGAAAATATCCAGAAATCTTACAAAGATACTCAGATAGGCTTTGCTCGGCGTTTGGTTCTACATCATAACTTTTCGTAGCCCCGGGATACCACACGGAAAATACACCAAAAGATTGCGGAACAATCTCTTCCAATTCAGACCTTCGATGGACTTCCAATTCAGACCTTCGATGGACTTGCAAAGTGCCGTCGTGGTGGAATACCTTTCTAGGAAATCTCAAATTGAAAATAATTTTTGGCTTTAGTTGTAGACAAAGTTGTAGTCAAAGTTTAGAAAAAAGTGCTGGTCTAAAAAAATCCAAGCATCGTTGCTAGACTTTGTGCGGCACGGTACCAACTACCTATGAAATAAACTGACCGTGAAAAAATGAGTCGAATTTATTTTCGAGCGCTGCGAGTGTGTTCCAAGTCCTCGAACGTTCTGGCGCAACTATTTGCTTAACGTGCCACCATTGAGTTTACATAACGTGTTAATCATCACAGCGTTAGAACAAACTACACCGCAATTTCCATTTTCAAAATCTTTAGTCGAAGCGTTTAGCTTTTGGAATTTGCGGTCGTAGGAGCGTTTGTTTCATTCCGGCTTCTAGAACTTTATTTGCCATTCTTTTACCAGAAGACTCTGGAGTCTTAAGGCGGTCAAAGTTTGGCGACTTGTCTTTGGCGGCGTAAACTCACCTGTCTTATGTCCATGAACTCAGAGATGGCATCGTCGTAAAGGCTGCCATCTTCGCTGTAGTGTTCTAAGACGAAATCCTGGAACAAATAGGGAACGTCAGAAAATGACCACTTTCTTTGACAAAGCCAAGAAGTGGTGAGGGGGGCGTCGGTGCCGGTGTGCAACCCAACTTCTGTCGAAGAGCTCCGATAGTCTTAACGTCCCTTCAGAAGGACGGTACAACGCGGACAACAGGATTCCTCGACAAATCTATAAAAGCAAGGAGATTGTAGCTGTTGTGCTAGCTTAAATCCCTCCAACGTGTCTCCCGAACTGAAATTACCGTGCCGTGTACATGGTCACCCAACCAACACCTGACCCAGCTCAATGTTGCTTAACTTCGGTAACCTATAATCTGTTTCATTTTGAGACGAGAAGCATGGCATGCGCTATGTGAACCCATTTGTTATGGTCTATTACGTTTTGATGCTGTATGCATAAAATTACCACTTTAACTATGCATTGGCTCATGATTGGATAACAGCAACGGCAGTACTTGCAATAGCGTTACAATTTGAATGGGAAGTTCCAAATTCAAGATCAGTGTTCAATATTGTGAAAACGCTGAGCCGCTTTTTTCGTTCTCGGTTTTTAACCATCTAACAGTTAGCGATCGACAGTAATTGCCGACCCATTTAGTTAAAGATAAAGGTATTTCTTTCCACTTGTTAAGCGAGGGTAATTGGCGTGCCTGTCAAAAACATGGCCGCAAAACACCGTGCAAGGCAAGAAAGATCGATTTTTGATCGCCATTTAAACAAAAGCGTCCAGCGCCTTCTTGTCTTGCACACGAAAAACACGGTGGCCGCGATTTGTCGACCCAAACGTCAAACAGAAAACATGGCCGACGATTGAAGTGATGGCAGCTCTAATTCACATTTAATTGTAATATCGGTGAAACTTAATGATGTCTCGAGCCCTCGCGTCGACCGCTGCAATTACAGCGAGTGGTAATGATAGAGAAGTTAATGGTATTGTTTTTAATGATCGCCGTTTCATTTTGCGCCAGATAAGTGTTGTGTACTTTAGCGATTGCCGTCATAAAATTGTATTGATGTTTAGTTGAGACATGGCGAGAACTGAGAGGTAATTCCATTTCTTTATCTTTGGTTAGGTTTGAAGACTTTAATAGAAATTGCATGCGGTGAAAGAAAAGGTGGTAGTAACTTTGAGGTGTACCTATGCGGTAAAGTACCTTCAACAAAAAGTCACGAGCAATCGAAATAAAATTTGTGTCAATGTTAACAATTAAAATCTCGGTTCCTCTTGACAAACTAAAATACAAGCGCAAAAAGATTGCCGTCAACATTTGAAAATGTCTGACTTTAATGACAATAATTGTAACCTGAGCGGTATAGTGGAGATATTAGGGTTGGATACCCCAACATATTTAAAAAAAAAATCACGTTTTCTACGTATCCTGCTTTCACTTGAATTTTGGTAAATTCTGAAAGACCTCGATTTACCTTCATTTGACACATTCATTTGATCCCAATTATGGCACACATTTTGCGTTTTTCTTTTGGAGAGAAGAATCAAAGAAATCCCAACCCAACACAGAATTACTACACTTTCGAACTTAAAATGTAATGAGATAAGTTTGACAGTGGTTAAAACTAGACGCCTCCAAGACCCTGCTGAGATTAGAGAACATTTTTAAATTAAAAAATTTACATTTTTTAATTGAATTTTTTTAATAAAAAAATTAGATCCCTTGTAATACTGCAAATCTATTGGTAAGGTTAAAAACGTATAAAACCCGAGAGAAGCCATGTAAATATTTACATGCATGTAACTCGGAAAATATAAACATACCAGAATAGAGATTATTGCTAGGTTGTGTTGAGTGAAGCCGTCAAAAGGTGCATGTACGGTATGGATCAACATAAGCAGCATGTTGTAAACGTGTGGTTGCTGGTTTAATGAGCTTGTTCGCGTGTACATATCATTTGGCTGGGAAGAGTGAATTGTTCTCCTTATTTTATGCAGAACGACGATCCGACTCAACACGTGAGAGAGTTAAAAAAGTCGCAGCAAACATTTCAAAGGTATTTTCTCACCTAGACTTTATTTACAAGGTGAACATACGCAAAGCACGACTCACAAACCCATAAAACTGTCTGAACTCGAAATTCTTGCTTAAGGTAGGAAATTAAACAATACCACGATTGTGGCAGTGTATTTTTAGTTTGATATTTATGGAAACGGATCCAAAAAGCAGTCACAATTTGGAGATAAAGTTGCTGTCACCATTTTGTGCCCTGAAAATCAGCAAACAAATTTTATGACTGAGATTTATACCTGATATGTGAACCCAGTCCTAGGTGTGTTGACCTCTCCATAACTGAGTTTTTTTAAATTACTCATTTGACATTTTCTGGCACTTGTATATTAATTTCAGTAGACATAATCGCAATAAAAAAATTCCTAGACCAACTAGAGGATTTTTTAAGAGATTTTCTGTTCACACGCGCTTTTCGCCTAAGCATCTGAAGTTTAAGCCTTGTCAGAGCCTGCAACAGGAAAAAACTGGGTGCACTAAAGGAGTAAAACCAAGCAAATCAAGATGCAGCCAGAGACACCAAACCAAGACCACTATAGACCTCAGCGCAGTTCTAAAGCTCTCTTTCTCCTTTTCTCGCCTTGCTAATCGTCGTCATTCCCAAACCAACGACCCACCGACCCGACGGGTGAAAGGTGATCCTCCGAAGACCATTAGCCGTGTCGTTGTGGAGGAATCGCTCTTCCGAAGATGACAGCGTGGTGACCTCCTTTTGCTAGCTCAATCTTTGGTATGGCAAGCCGTGGACAGAGAGTGGCCATCTCCAAGAAATAACCGCCATGTTGGCACGGTCAGAGTGGCTGTCTTTAAGCAATGGCCGATTTTTTTTCACCTTCAGAGAAATTTGCTTGGCTATCTCCAAGCGATGACCGCACAAGCCGAGAGTGGCTTTTAAGCAATTATTCCGTGCAAAAATGGCGGCTGTTGCTAGGAGATGGCCGCTCTCTGGGCTCTACGCTCGCTGCTATGAGTGACCTAGATCTTGGTTTGCAGGTAACACATACCTGTCTTGACATTCCAGCGATGCACTGGGCATGCGTGGGCACATGATGTTGTTGACAACTTCGGGCGTTTGTTTGACTTGAGCATCTGATGTTTGAGATGACACTTTTTTGAGAAAGATTTTTGGATAGGACTGGTTTATTGATTTCTTGGGTTTAACGACTCAGTGTTTTGACAACGGCACTGTGGGAGTGGTCTTATAGCGTCGGTGAATGAGTGAATGAGGATGATGAAACTAGTCTAGGCTTGGAGGAAAGTCGGGAAACCCGATGTCAGTATTGTGTTTATTTGGCTACTGACTAGCTAACTCTAGAAGAGAAACATTATTAGCTTTAGACGTCCGTTTCAAAGGGCTGCATCATTGCATACATATCAAAAAAGAGGATTCTTTCAATTGGAATTATAAACATTGTAGTTTTCTGATATATTTCCTCTTTATTGTAAACTTATTGCTCTTTTGATTTCCTGGCTTCGCTAATGTTATTGATCTATTGTCTGATGTTGTTTACAGTTTAACGCTTGTTGTGATAAAATTTGAAGACATCCAGAACAATGTCGACAAAAACTATTTGAACTAGGTTTTGAATGCTAAGTAAAGAACAACTAAATTTCCCAACGTTTTGTAATTTGTACCTGTTACTCTTTCAAGGGTAAGAGCAGTCCTGTCAATTTTCCGATAACAAAAGAACCACACAAAATTTTAACAATTACCTAGTTCAAGCATCCTAAATGCATAAATCCATATTTCCATCTTTCCCACTTAATACCTATTTGGTGAAGGCGGACCAAATCTTAACAATGACTCGCTTTCAAGACACTTTATTTGTTCTCGACTTGATAATTTTCCCATAACTTGTTTCTAATTTTCTCATAGCGGCCGTCCAAATATCTTGTTACTAGTAGGCTTTGTCTGATCCAAGCCGCCAAACGAAGCGTCCAAAGATGTCGAAACGCTCACCACTTAGGTACATGTAAAAAAGGAAACCAACACCTCGGCGCGACTAAAAAGAATGATACAACACCCGAAAGCCACAACTCCCATTGCAAGTTACGACACGTTTTCACCGACAAGCCAAACAATCGACCGTTTAACTGCGGTTTCAAACTCGCAGCGCGTCGCGTCGAACCTAACCTCAAATCGCGTCCGATGCCAGGCGAGGCGCGACAAGCGCTGGAGAGATTTCGCTCCAGGTGGCGGTGAGATAACGAAGATGGCGGATGCCAAGTGGCGACTTCTGCATTCTTGCGGAGAAACGCGTGCGCTGGTCCATCTATCACACGATGGGTGCGTATGGTTTGGGGCACGCACAGTGCGTGGTAGAGTGGGGTGACGACTGCATTTGACGGACAGCCGGCCGGGAGGGAGTAGAAAGACTTCTAGAGGTTTGGCCGGACTGTTTTGCTGTTAATTTAGCGGCGGACTTGAGCGAATGGGTTATTTTACAGTC
Source organism: Protonemura montana (assembly GCA_947568835.1). Lineage (NCBI taxonomy): Eukaryota > Metazoa > Arthropoda > Insecta > Plecoptera > Nemouridae > Protonemura > Protonemura montana. The sequence continues at coordinate 11,533,987 of OX387610.1, read as the reverse complement.
CTTTTAATGTCCTAACTTTTTAATGTCCTTAACCAAGAAATCTAAGATATTATTTTGTAGATTAGAACCCTAATTAACCGAACCAATTGGCGAGATGGAAACACCGGTTCTCGTAAGATCACCGAAGTTAAGTAACACTGCACTGAGTCAGGTATTGGATGGGTGACCACATAGGCATCACCAGTTCTGTCCGGGAGAGAGATTGGAGGCATAAAAGTAAGTACAGCAACTTCACTCGCCTTGCTTATCAACCTCTCGACAGCATGGATTTGTGGAGTAATCCTGTTGTTCGCGTTCTACCACCCTTCGGAAGGAACGTTAAGCCGGTGGTCCCCTTGGTGCTTTTCGACAGGAGTAGGCACCGGGGTTTCCCCTCCTGCCCTCTAGGCTAGGTTCATCCTCATCCTCATCATCATCATCCACTCATTCACCGACGCCATTAGGGCAGTACCACGTGACCAGATGTCAAAACAGTGTGTCGTTAAACCCCAACCTGTGCCCCAACAATAAATCAGAACCCCAATTAAAAAATGTCGACACATAGCATGCTAGCCTATTACGTGTGATGAGTTGCTAGGAGGCTATTTATCCACCATTTTTGTAAATGGTAAACCAAATAATAAATCCGGGTCTAAGGTCAGAAAAAATAAGATAAAAACAAAAAAAATATTTTCCTGGGAAAGCTATTTTGTTTTAAAAAATGCTTCTACCATGGTTACTCGACGTTAACAATATCGAGGCATGCCAGGAATGCACCTGTAGGTCCGCATCTCACGTAAGTTATTCAATATTTCTTGTTATTGGCCCGTTCGGCCCACGGCGCCGGTTTCAATTTCCAGAAGCCGTTTCCTCACTTTTAATAAACCCACAAATCAATCTGCGACACGTCATGTGCAGCGCTTCCGGCGGCGAAACTGGAAACGTCACGCTTTTAAAGACAGCACCCCGAAAATCGACGTGAAACGTGACTTGAAATAATTGTTAACAGATGATGTCACCTACAGCCATTTTTAAAGCGCATCTGCTCGCTAATTGTCATTAGGGAACCTGCTTTGCAGGTAGAAGGCAGATTTTGGGGCAAAGAGATCCAACGAATCCAAAGAGAACCAAGTGAGCAAACATGTGAATTTCCTCCAAATTTGAGTGAGAAACATTGACTCTAGACCCTGAATGTAGATAAAAAACGGGTGTAGCTGTATCTTATTGATACGGCCGATATTTAAGCGTGACTACGTTCAACTACCGCGTAGGTACGTAGGTCAACTACCGTACTGACCATACTTCACATGCAAGTTTTACATCTCTCTTTATTTGGGTTGTGTTTTCATATCTAATTTACATGCTGAAGGACTTTACAGATTGGGATGGAAGTGTCATCTTGCGATATATATATTATTTTTTTCCATTAGTCTAATGACGAGTGCCAAAAACGCCGCCTCCTCTCACGCCTCCAATATTTATTTTATCGAAAATTAAAAAAAAGTACTTTTAAAGAATTTTCTGAACTATTGAATGATAATAAGTTGCATTCTGTCCTTTGTTTCCTGTAGGCTGTAGGGGTTGTTACACATTTGCCATTTTGCGTAATTTAACATTGGTCTTATGGAGAGCATTAAAAACGCCAACCCCTCTAACACCTCCAATATTTATTTTATCGAAAATCAAAAAAAAAGTACTTTTAGAGAATTGTCTGAACTATTGAATGATAATAAGTCGCATTCTGTCCTTTGTTTCCTGTAGGCTGTAGGGGTTGTTACACATTTGCCATTTTGCGTAATTTAACATTGGTCTTATGGAGAGCATTAAAAACGCCAACCCCTCTAACGCCTCCAATATTTATTTTATCGAAAATAAAAAAAAAGTACTTTTAGAGAATTGTCTGAACTTTTGAATGATAATAAGTCGCACTCTATAATTAGCTTCCTGTAGGCTGTAGAGCTTGTTACACATTGGCTATTTTGGAGAGCAAATCCGTACATGCCTCCCTATATAATGCGCTTTAAGACGTAGTCACGTCAAAAAACATGAAATAACGTAATCTTTTCACAACACCTCAAAGCTCTAAACATTTTTCAGAAATTTGAGTAACATTTTTAGTGCATTTCTAAAAGAATATGATTCATTAGAACCACCACCACGTATAAATTTGGTGCAGTAGAGCTTTTTTGGCAAAAATGGATCGTGATCGCTTTTGAAATGACGGTTCTAATAAAACACAGGAGTGTAAATTTGATATTTTCCAATATATATTTTTTTTTGTTTCGGATCTTCCTTACGGCGAAAAGCACGTGGGTCAACTTCAGATGGCTATATCTTTAAAATCCATAAGAAAAATGCTATTAAAGAGTAAGACAACCCCTTCATTTTTTCCACTCAATGCCAATATAAGTATCTTAGTTATTTGAAATTTGACTTTTAAAAGAGGCAAGCCTTGTAATTTTACAGCTAGCAAAAGTGTCATCAAAAATACTGCTGGAAACAAGATACAAGTTTGAATGTTTTAACGGCACATGCATTGAATTTGCATGGTTAAGTCGTGTATTTTGGGAATTCATCTTCAAGCTAACTATAGAAGACTTGTTTCAGTTGATTTCTTCGGCTTCCAATAACCAAGCATAGCTCTTGAATGCAGTTGCAAAAGACGATTGTCTTGTTGAGTGCGTAGAGGCACATCGAGTACGAGTGTATACCCATGTCTAAAACATTCCTCCGAGGAAACAGGGTCAAGAGTTTCAGCGTTGTGTCGTTTCGCTCGTCAACCTCGTCCAATCAAACTTCACCTCAAGACGTAATCTTAGCTTCGTGCGGAAATCACTCCAATCCTCTAACAAAGCATCCGAGCCCAAAGCACACATGCCTAACAATGGACACCTTTTTTGGCTCGCTTAAATTCAATCTGGCTCAACTTTTTCAAATATGCACGACCATTGTTATCTGGCCGAATTTATTGTAGCCTAGTTTGTTTTTTGCTTCGGCATTCTTAAATTTCAATTACATTTGGCTGCTATGTGAGATGGGTGGTTATAAAGATGGTAGACAATGAGAGGGAATCGGCCCCGGGGAGTAGCGCGCCTGGGTCGTAAACCCGCGATGCTAGCCGGGAGCGTTGCGTTGGACGAAACTGCGGGGAAATTAAGTCGGGGGTATCGTTGGGATTCAAAACGAACTGCCGAAATCAGAAGTCATAAAAATAGTTGGTTTGCGATTGTTGAGTTCACGACTATAGTTTTTTTGTTCAAGTAAAGCTAGTTTTGACAAAAAAAAATTTTATTTGGTTTTGAATGCTAAGTGAAGAACAACTAAATTCACTTAGCATTCATAACCCAGTTTAAAAAGTGTTTTTCGAAACTAGTACTTAGGTTAGATAAAGTACCATAATAATGAAATTTAGTTTGATTCCGCATTTCGGTGTAAGCCTTTTTGGTGTCCTGATTTTCTGATTTCATATGAAAGTTTCACAAAGGTTCAAACGCTTTCAAAATCTGGTTAAAATATCTTCTTGCACACAAACTCATAAAAGCTGCAAAAAAAAAACTTCAAAGCTACTACGATGCCCTTTTTTTCCTAGTTAAGATTAAATCTCCTTACGTTAAGCAACAGTTCGCTAGGCAAAGTACTGGATCGACAACCACTATACACAACGATTTTCATGCAACAAAACAATAAATCCTACATTTAGACAGCACAGGCGGAGAAGTCCACAATATCCTTAAATAACCAGAAGAAACAAGGCGCTTGGCTAACCAAAACCGATAACCGTCCATCTTTGGCGACAACCTACAACATGGCCATAGCCTATAATTTGATATGCAAGTGCCATCCATCATCTCTCGTGTTCTCATCGTCTTAGCGTGGGTTCATGGCCAAGAACAAAGCCAAGAACACGTCGATGTTCTGTCAATAGGCGGGCCCACCCAGGGTGCCTTCCCAAGCCATGCACGAGCCAGAGGACGCCGTTGGAGATGCGAGAGTTAGGACCAAGACGTTGCTAATGACTGCATCTATTAGTAAGTCACTAGCATGGTTAGAGAGTGGCTATCTCCAAACAATGGCCATCTGTTTGCACGACCTGAGAGGGACCATTTGCTAGCAATGACCGCCATGAAATTTGATTTTATCCATCATATTATTGATCAAAGTATTTTGTTATTAGGAAAACTAGTTACCTCTCAAAAATTGATGAACTAACAAGGTATCGAATCCCGATCACCACCTATCGCGTGTGATATTCTATCCAATTGAGCTACTTGAACATATACTATTTAAGAGGATTTTAGTGCATTTAAGAGAATGAGGGAACTCCAAGAAGTTGAACCACGAGGCTGTAAATACTTACAGTCATTTAATTTTTGAGTGGTTATTAGAATTCCTAATAATAAAATACTGTGCGCATTGCAAGCATTTGCAATTTAAATCAGATTTCAATGAGGTAAGCTTGTTGTTTAGAAGGCATAACAGGCGGTCGTTGCCAGGAGATAGCCTCTCTCTGACCGCTCTAAAGTCGACTGAATGCGTTTCGCTTCTAGTTCAAAGGCTGGCGGGGTCATTGTTGAGCGAGCTGCTTGCTCACTTGTGTGCGGTAATTTCGAGCATGACTTCATTAGCTTTCAGGTGTTGATAGGCTCAGAGCATCACGTGTGGTCGAGATGTTCAGAAAGGAATGCATTCGATGGTGCTGAGAACAGCACAAGAAAAGACGCAAACATATTGTAAGAAAATCGGGCTGAACGTTGGCTTGTACGTATTTCTTTGATTGTTGAGTGAGAATAAATGAAAATAAAGAACGTTTAGGAGATGAGATAAAATCACATTTTAACGTAAATACGATGTTCTTAACACAAAACAATTTAACCTCTGGTGATGGTGCATCAGAGATTTTTGCTATCTTTAAGGGTGTTTAGATTTACAGTAAGAAGTAGAATTATTGAAAAGTTTGTTTGAAATATCTGGATCCAGATTTTCTTTGAGACAGAAATGAGGCTGAAGTGTAGAAATCTCCTAAGAGAATCGCATTATCTTCATAAATATAATTTTCGTGTAAGACGAGTTTCTTTTACTCAAGTTTGCAATGACTTTGAAGCCAAGGCCGCCATCTTGAGAGTCCCTGATTTTCAGCTCTCTCAAAGAGCCCGTGCTATTTTAACCGTTTTATTAGTAATTTTTGTGGTTTTCGTATTTTTCTCCACTTTAATAGTAAAAATTGGTTGAAAGGGTATTCTAAAATCTCTATAAAGTAGCATTGAAATCATAGGGACACTTCAGATTTAGGGACTCCTAGCTGTTGCCAACAATAAATTGCCCGACTCCAATTTTGACAAGCCGGCTATATCCTATACTCTATTGAGGTTATGTAAGATCAATGAGTTTTCCCGAGTTTTCCAGAGACTTTCCATAAAACAATAATTGTTGTCTTAATCCTTTGCAAGCCATTTCAACAACCGAAGCCTATCTTCACAGGCGCGCAAGCCCCAGCACTCAACGAACGAAAAAACCCAGAGCGCTTGTCCGACATTTCCTAGCACAATGAAGCAGCCAAGCAAGGAAAATGGCTGCCATGTTGTGCACAACTCGTTACATAATCCATCGACGGGAACAAAAGCCTAGAACGGTCATAAATCATACGGTCATCTGCGTTTCGACCCCAAGCCAAGGACCCATGGCACCCACGTAGTTCACTTCTGAGAGACTTTAGCTAAACTAACTCCAGGAAAAACTTACTATTCGTGGAAAATTCATAAGGAAACTGTCGAAATTTCACTTGGACATTTCCTTGTTCGTCGTAAAGAGCTCTAAGGCCGTGAAAATCAAAAATGATTTGTCGCTGGCAGCCATTTTAATTACGCATAGACCTCTGACATAAAAATGTTTGCCATAGAAACAAAATCAGTGAATTTCGACCAAACAATGTGTTTTGATTTTTTAATGAAAATGTTCGTAAATCTTGATTTGAAACAAAGCTATCAAGCCGATTGATTAAATCGTACCATATATTCAGTTTTCGAGATTTCGAAGATGCCCTGCAAATGCATCCAAATCGGTCAAAGATTCCGATTATTTTTCAGGATAGCTAAATTATTTGTCTTTGCTTCGCTCGCTTCTATCATCCAATTACTTATTTTCTACTAAAATAGAGTTACATTTTTGTTTTAAATTGTTGGGTGCGTAAGTCTTGACACTTCACTATACGCACGTAAAACTTTAATAGTGATCCGAAGTCCTGTCCAGTCGCTTTCAAGGCTCCACTAACATTTCAACCCTTCCTCGACTCGAAGCAAACACGCAAATTGTTTAAGTCAAAGAGCTAACATTATTCCTTGCCCTTTGCAAGATGGCGTCTTACCTTGAAGGGGTCCCGGAAGTCGATGTCCTTTGTCTCCTTAAGTCCCAACGGGATCATGGGCATCACGGGCTCGGCGCTGTGCAGAATAAAAAGAGACAGAGTTGTAATGGAGGGACTTGCCTGAAGATCTTGCAGCTTGGAAAGTGTGAATCTTGGGTGGATGTACTTAAAGATAAGGGGGTTAAATTTGGCGTGTGAAAGATTCTTCCATGGTATTTTATTTATTTATTTATATTTATTGATGATTGAATTGATTGGCAGTTGCCGGATTGCCAAAATATCGACAATTTCCAAGATGCACGTTTGTCAAAACAGGAAAGTCATTGAACGATTTTGAAATCAATGACCATTGAGTTAACAGGTTTAGTCAGAGTGCCAGCGCAAATGTTAAACTGTCTTCGCGAAAAATGCCGACCGATCAACCTATACCGACAAAGATGGTAGTTGCCACTAGGTGGAGTCACCGTCACTTTCTGTCACCGTCACTCGCATTTGAGACTGGTTTACGCTGAATTAATCTTTATTATTGCTAGCCTCAACGATTGATATACATGTATCGATATTTAGAGCCACAGTTATTTAATTGTAAAGTTTTGTCAAACAAGAATGCCGCACGCGCCATCGAGTGGCACCTACCATTGCCACGTGTTGCTAGCTCGCTTGCTAAGCATAACCCTTAACATTAACACAGGGACACTGACCAAACCTGACGATGACCCTCTGGTGAGCTATTGTACTAACCTCTCATTTTGATAGAGCTCCACGGAGCTGTTAAGTTCTGCCAGTTGCTCCTTCAACAGCTGCAGGTTCGAGTTGACGAAGCTCAGCTCCAGCGCAACCGTCTCGCGTAGCTTCCGGTTTGTTGTCGCTCTGAGGATCAAGGAGACCAAGGTTAAGCAACATAGCGTCGAGTCGGGTGTTGGATGGGTAATCGCCATCCACACGGCCAGGGGGTCGTGATAGAAATGGTCACGGCTTAGTGGTAGCCGGCCCTTGGTGCTGTTGGGACAGAAGCAGACTGCGTGCTGGCACCGGGTTCACCATCGGTTCCCTGCCAGGCTAGTCTAGATTCATTTTCAGTCTGTCATTCACTGACAGCCAATAGACCAGTGTCACAGGGACAGCGCCAACACAGTGTGTCAAAGTGACAAGGCTAAACGGTGGCCGGTCCTTGGTGCTGTTGGACAGGAGCAGCCAACACAGTGTGTCAAAGGGACAAGGCTAAGCGGTGGCCGGTCCTTGGTGCTGTTGGACAGGAGCAGCCAACACAGTGTGTCAAAGGGACAAAGCTAAGCGGTGGCCAGTCCTTGGTGCTGTTGGACAGGAGCAGCCAACACAGTGTATCAAAGGGACAAAGCTAAGCGGTGGCCAGTCCTTGGTGCTGTTGGACAGGAGCAGCTAACACAGTGTGTCAAAGAGACAAGGCTAAGCGGTGGCCGGTCCTTGATGCTGTTGGACAGGAGCAGCCAACACAGTGTGTCAAAGGCTGAGACTGGAACAGGCCGAGTGCCGGCACCGGGTTCACCCTCGGCTCCCTGCCACGCCAGGCTAGCTAACCCGGTGGGCGGGGCACGCGTGCCATGCGCAGTGGTGCGTGAGCGTGGGCGACGGGTGGCGGCACGCGATCGTCCATTGTCTTTAGTGCACTTGACCTCGGCGGGTTTCGAAGCCAGCATTGGACAGAGACAGATCGGACCGAAAGCAGCTTTTGTTCTGTCCGATTTGAAAGAAATAATAGTGTAAACTGCCTGAGAATAGCTGGATCTGGTATCGGATGGGTGACCATCATACACATGACCAGTTAAGTTTGGTAGTGAGGTTGGAGGGATGAAAGTTAGCGGAACAACTTCACTCTCCTTGCTTATCAACCTCTCGACAGCATGTATTTGTGGAGGAATCCTGTTGTTCGAGTTATACCGTCCTTCGGAAGGCTCGTTAAGCCGGTGGTCTTCTTGGTGTTATTCGACTAGAGTAGGCTACGTGCTGGACTGTGTTTTCCCTCCTCACTTCTAGTCTAGGTTAGATTTGATTTAATCCTCATCATCCGAACATTCATCAACGCCATTAGATCTATTACCACAGAGCGCGTTGTCAAAACAGTGCATCGTTAAACACAACAAATCCATCAAACGCTCCCATTGTCCTGACCTTGAAAAGTACCTGTCAAACGCTCATACCTAGTCCGATGAACCCAACAAGGACATTCCGTAATTGAAATCGCAACCGCCGCGAGCATGCACAACGCAAAACAAACGATCCATTCCGATGCAATTGTTACCTAAAAAGGAGAAAATCGACGCGCGTTTTTTTTCCCTCGGCCACATTGTTGTTTCACCGCGCACATGGGGCAGTGGCGTGTGGTTTTGCTCGTCGATTGTTTGCTACAAAATGATCTATGCGGTCGCGGGAAATCGATTCCATTGTTTCCTCCGTTTTTTCCACTCGAAAAACTGTCGATATTTAATCTTTCGAGTTTGTGTGAATTTTTACTGAGGTTTACGTTGTCTACGTTTAAATACGAATGCAAATGAAAGTAAAAGTGTTTCCCCCCAAGGGACGGAGTTTGCCACAACGGCGTCCTTGGTGGCATGCAGATTTCGTACTGTGTCTGTGCCGGCAGCGTGCGGTGGACGGCGTCCTCCCACGACGGCGACTTGGCACGATAATTGACTCTTGAGTAACGTGGCATGGGTTAGAGGTCCGAGGGCGAGCACAGAATTCGGCGAACGAGAGGCGGTTGTCTTTCACGGAACCTCATTTGCATGGCACTGTGGCCCCGGTCTTATGGCGTCGTTGAATTAGTGGGTGATGATGAGAGAGAACCTAACCATGCCTACAAATGAGGAGGATAACCCGGTGCTGGTACGAAACCTTCTGTCGAAGATCACCAAGAAGACCATCTTAACGTCCCTTCCGAAACAGAAGTGGTTTTCATGTCTTTCTTTTTTGGTTGTACATGTGGTGTATAGGATCAACAAGGCAGACCTGGGGTTTATAAATCGTCCAATCTCGATGTTTCTTTATTTTTCAGGGGTTGTTATCATGGTGATAACCAAATAATATCCCCTAGTGGTTGGTAGTTGTACTCACTTGAATAGGTTCTCTGCCCCAGCGCGCAGACGCAGCTCCTTGTTGATCTCTTGGTTGAGCTTGGAGCGCTTGTTCTGTAGTTTCCCGCGACATGTCGCTACTCGCGGGTCGGAACCCTGCAAAGAAAAGAAACATGGCTGCAATTAGTTAGCTGTCTAGCAAAACTAAAATGCCGGGGCTAGTTGGTAGTCAATGATCATGTAACACAACCACCAGCCTGGCATACTACAACTAGACAATGAGACGTGATGATATTGGCGGAAGATGCACAACACTCAAAACTAGAATACAAAAATATATTGTTTTTGTCTCAAGTTTTCGAAGCTGAGAAGTCAAAAAGCTTGTGTGCCTCTTTAAAATGCTTGGATCCATGAAAGCTCGGACACAGGCCAGCAAACAAAGAGAGCGAAACGCCCCTCAAGAGGGTCCACGCACAGTATACGATCCACGCCCGTCGATAAGCCCCACTAGAGGTATGAACCCGACGAAGATCGTGGACGAGCAATTACACTGTTATACGGTTGCATTGGATGAGATTACCGTGGTAGCTGCTCTCAGTAATGACACACAATTACTAGCAAGCATAATGCAAACAGCCGGCGGTAAGCGAGCGGAGAGAGAGATGCCGCCATGCGAGGATGCGTTGGTGCGAAAGAGAAGAAAGACAATTCAGATTGGGGGGAAAAAACAGAGGCGTGCTGGAATCGAGATGAAGACTCCATTGGACTGAGTATCAATGGGTGTAAATAACTGGTATTTATCTCTTGAAGTCTGATTTCGATAGGGTGATTGTTATTTTTGTTTCTTTTACTGGTATCTTGCGTTCGGTTTTGATTTCTTCTTGCGTGAATTAAAAGTAACAAGCTCATCTGAAATGCAAGGTGGCTGGTTACATGTTTAATCTTGTATACTGAGTCACTATGTAGGGTTTTATGGCTTCTTGGTATTGGTGTAATCGTGTTTAACGACGCACTGGCATGCGACGGGCAAAGGTGTTACCCCTCGGGGAAAGATGGAGCATGCGTGTGCGGTGCAGGGCGAAGACCATGATTCCCGAAGGGCCGGTTTAGGTCTCAGAGAAGTAATTTCTGTAATCCCTATCATGTTTGGTTCGTTGTTGGTAGGATTTAGAGCCATGTTTTGTCACGGAACAAATGTTTTCACGGAATAATAAATACGGATAACTAAAAAAATCGTTTAATTTTTTTTTCTGGCAGGTTATTCATGTGAAAATGAAAAGTCTGCGATTTTTTTATCCCAAATGTCACGTGAGCACCTATAATCGTGAGAAAATTTCGATGGCATGTTGGATACACCGCTCCTCGTGAGATCTTCGAAGTTAAGCAACACTATTCTAGGCCAGTTGTTGGATGGGTGACCACCGAACAGTAGGCTTCTTGGAAACACCGGTCCTCGTGAGATCACCGAAGTAAAGCAAGACTTGCATGGGTATTAACCTCTCGATCTGCAGATTGTGGAGGAATTCTGTTGTGATCGTAGTACCGTCCTTCGGAAGGGACGTTCAGCCAGTGATACCCTTGTTCGTTCTTGAAGGCGAAGTGCCGGCACCGGGTTTCCGCTTCATAGGCAAGATAAGAATCATCATCACCCTCATTATCACCCACTAATACCCCGACTAAAATCAGAGAACTAGAATCTAATGTTACGTGTTAAATGCTAATCGTGTATCCTTTGGCTATTTTTGCGTACTAGCATAAAAAAATCTGTTTTACGCTGCGCAATAAATGACGAAATCGAACACAAAATTTATGTTTTCTGCGTCGATTATGCAAAACATGGATCGTTAGCCCGATCGTTTGTCATTCTATGACCTTCGAAATCACGCCGTAAGCCGAGGGGCGACCTCAGCAGTGAGTGATTGGCCGCTTATTACACTTTTCGATGACTTATGGGACCGACTTACCATGCCCTAAGCAAGCATGGTGCGGCCATCCACAACCACTCTCTGGTCATGCAAACATGGCGGACATTGCTTGAAGATGACCACTCTCTGACCGTGCAAACATGGCAGTCATTGCTTGGAGTTGACCACTCTCTGACCATGCCAACATGGCGGCCATTGCTTGGAGTTGACCACTCTCTGACCGTGCAAATATGGCGGCCATTGGCAGACTCACAAAATCCTAAAAAAGTTTTAGGGCATAACAAGCAGATGCCAAATTAGTTTTATTGACCGTAAAATTAAGAGTAATTTGCACGAATAACCCAAATCAATTTGGGATCCGAGACGTGTCCATGCAGAAATAAATCCTCAGGAGTGAAGCATTTCTTCTGCCCTGAAAGGTGCGTTGAGTGATGCACTCCTGCCAAATGGCTGGCCGTTGACCCTTGAGAAGGATGGTGCATGCACTTTGTCGAGCAAACTCATTTCCTGCGAAACATTAGCAGGGTAATTACAAAATGGAGAATGGTTCGTGTCAACCCGGCATGGGTTCGATCGAGTCTTAAAACGCAGGCTTGAAGCCGTTTTGCCCTCGAGGGTCTATTGGTATATAGATATCCTCATTATGATATTACGTATAGGTGAATAGTAATTAGCTTAAATGCAATTTTATTATTTATTTTTTATTTATAATTAAATTTATTTAACAAGGCTGTTTGGTTTTTTTGAGCAAATCACAAAATACAATTATGGTCAGACCGAGGACGGGTCAGAGTTTGTAAATAGCTAACATTGGCAAGCAAGATCAGCAGGTCAACTCTGTAACTGTATTTAAAGACATAGTTACAGAATTAAAGAATTTTCATTCAAAACATGTTGCTGGATAAATAAAGGTTCAACAACTATTTAGATCTTTAAAACGGTTACATAATCGCGACCGAAAGGTAGCGAACGAACGATGCAAATCAGTCATTATTACTATTGCACTGTAGAACAAATGGTATTTATAACTATTTTTAAGCGTTTGATATTTTGTCAGTTCATTAAGGTCGGGCTTGTAGCGATATTCGGAAAGGTTGTGGCAGGGAGACGAAAATAGCAACAACGATATTAGTATGATAACGGCAAAGTTTACTAATCTATCAAAAAAACTACACAAATATTTCAAGGCAAGCTCTGTAACAAATGCCTGATGTTGGACGACTGGCTCGTCGGTCTCATAGGGTCAAATAGGTCACCTCGAATACGACGCTAAACAATATACAGTTAGTTAGTCAAAACAATCAACTGTTACAGGTTTTACCAAAATGTTCAACTATAAGTTGGATCTCCGTACTCACAGAAACATCTGAATTTCACTGCATGTGATTGGTGGTCGCCATGGCAACCGTTTCAACAAAATGTTCAACTACAAGTTGGATCTCTAGCTCACAGAAACATCTGAATTTCACTGCATGTGATTGGTGGTCGCCATGGCAAAAGTTTCAACAAAATGTTCAACTATAAGTTGTATCTCTAGCTCACAGAAACATCTGAATTTCACTGCATGTGATTGGTGGTCGCCATGGCAACAGTTTCAACAAACATTTCAACTAGGAGTCGAGATTTTGGTAAAACCTGACCTTCGTTTCTTTAAATGAAACAACTTTTATAATTGCGAAAATTCGGTATCCGGAGTCAAACAAAACTTTCAAATTGTTAATCGACCCTGCTCGAATGGAGAATTTGGTTCAAAGACTTCAAATTGGCTTTGACCGGTGATTTTCTTAAGAAAGGAAACGTAAGATTTAGCTGCAAATCAAGTCATTGACTTAGTTGCACACTCTTGACACGTTTTCATATTGTTCAGAATGTTGGGTAATCTATGGGACTTTTGTGTGAATTTTGTGAGAACGTGAAATTAACAATCATCGAGAGAAAATATCCTGCAGTCACTCTCGTGCTAGTAATTATGTGCATTGTATGGAGAGCTACTACTAGAATCAACCATGGTATTTTGGTTGACACTCCAGTCACCAATGGTCCAGTTCAATAGCCCACCTTTCAAAGTATTTTTTTATGTAACTTGAAGTCCATATAACTATATTTGGATAAAAACTGTACATTATTAAAATAAAATCTGCCTTGTAATCATAACGTTACATCAACGGTAGTTCTAAGAGAAAATAGTTATAGACATATCGTAGAAGTGTAACTGGCGTTTTTTTTCTCGTGGATAAAAAGTGATTTCGATATTTTCACACTGCATGTTCACTTTCCCTGTCCAGCTGATCACGGTGACCGGATGTAAGCGACGCCATCTGTCCGCGAACAGCGACCCTAATTACGTCACAGGATTAATTGGTTTCGACGTCGACAGACAGCGCCCGTGATTAGCCGCCGACTTTTGTGGAACGAGTTCGAAACAATTCAAACGGTCGCCTAGCAACGTATAATTAGCAATCTCGACAACGCACTGCATTCGAGATTAGGAAAAATTGAAAGTCGGACTTTTGCAACGCATTTCGCCGTGACACGATTGAGAGGCGAGTTTGTTTTGAGAACATTTCGCCTTTCAGTTGTTTGAGGACTGCTTGTCTAGTTATTGTTTGTTTTTAAAAAGATTAGAATGTCCAATGTGCTCTATATATGTCAAAAATACTTGTCTAGGTCATGGAGTCATTTCTTCGAGGGGAGCGGACAAGCACCTTGTCATGTAATGTCCAGCGCAGAGGCGACAGCGACTGTCCGCTCCTTTACCGGGAACGAAACAAGCACCATGTTACGGGATATCCAGCACAGGTGTCAGTTAAAAACGAAATTGTACTCCTCCAGTTCTGTTGAAAGATAGATTCTAGTGCAGACCGACAGATCTTCAAGTGGCGGTGAGACAAAAAAAAAACAGGTAAAGACCGCAAGAATCGTGCAACTTTTGTACGGCACGAAAAGGTTATATAAATAAAAGATTCCGTTGCAGAGAGCCAATTATCTCTAGCGTTCTGCGGGACAGGAAACTTGACAAAAACCAATCGGACACCGTTACGCAACGCAGTAAATTAGTCGCTAGATAACAGAAAAAAAGGGTAATGACAGCCGGTGCGACTTAGAGAAGATCGTACACAACTCGGTGGATCTCTCAGCGCACGCTTTCAAGACGCAGATCTTCAATAAATTTTAAATTAGTTAGTTCCTGTCGGATCTTTGACATGCGTATGAGCCAGCAGAGATTATGTGTCGACTAAAGGATTATTTGGCTCACAATTACCAGAGGTTGCTTACTTAATAACTAGGCTGCAAATATATTTGACTTTTTTTTGTGGAAATTAATTTGGTAAGTTAATTTAATGGTTTATTGACTTGATTTTAAGCTATATGTAATGTTTTAAGGAAGCCTAGACAAGATGGTTGTTGGTTCTTTTGTTACGGGATGTCAAGTTAGTCGAGCTTTCACCCTTGATAATTAGTTACTGGAACATGTTACAAAACGTTGGGAACACAGCTTGACTTAATTTGCCAGACAAAAAAAAACAGTTTTCCAAAGTGTTTTCTTCAAAACTAGAGCTAAGCTGAATAAAAAAGGAGTCAAAAGTCTACAAAAACGCGATGGTCGCGCTGTACGTCACAAGTTTGAACTCTTTGCACGCACTACAAGATAGCGTTACAAATAATTGCTAATTACGCATCGTGCAGGCCGTGTACGCGCTAATTGGTGGGGGCCAGGGGGTCTGCTTGGTGTACCGAGGTAGCGTCGGTAACGAGCGATGGCACGCGATCTTCAGAGATTCAGAAGAGTGGCTATCTTTGAGATATAGCCACTTTCTGTCCGTGTAAATATGGATGCCATTGTTTAGAGATGGCCAGTCCCTGTCCGTGCAAATATGGCGACCATTGCTTGGAGATTGATATTCTTCGGCCGTGTAAATATGGTGGCTATTGCGTGTACATGGCCACTCTGTTTTCTTATGAAAGTTCGCTAGAGGGTAATGATCGTCGTCGTGCAATGTCCAGGAAGTTAGTTCGGGCGTCCGCCGGGCTTGCCGCTACTCGGAGGAATGCCGCGGTTAAAACTTTGACTGGCCGTGAAAAAAAAACGGAGCGGAAATCGCAATAAACCTGTCCAAGGTTGAGATATAAGAAGATGCAAGGAAGTTTGTTTACTTCACTGGTGGGGGTCACAGAGCTTTGTTGTGATTGCGTTCTAACGATGACACTTTTGAAGTTGAATGTGGAGTTTAGGTTATCTTGTGAACCAATGGGAATTGGTTGTAAACACACTAGAACCTTCTACTGTAGTCCATGTACTCCACATAGAAATAGATCGCCACAGCTGCTTGAACACTATTTTTAGTGGTTCTAGTGTTAATTAAGACAAATTTGATTACATAGTTAAGAAAATTGTTTCTATTAACAATATTGTTTTATAACTTTTGGTATATACAGGAAACAAGAGGATAAAAAGCTTAAAATAATTAATGTCGGGCTTCGCTGGTCCCCGTGCATTGGAGTCTCCATCTGCCCGTGAGTTGCAAGCAACCCGTGCGTTGAAATCGCCAAGCAAAAGATATGCGGAGTTTAAGCTTTCAGCACTTAGTTCTCAAAGAAGAAGTTTCTGTCAGATTATTATCATAATCTGTCAAATTAAAGATATACGTGTTGTAACGTGAGTAACTTGCCAAGTTCAAAATAGGAAACTAATTAGGAGAATACCTAACAGAAAGAAGACACTGAAAAAAAAACTTTCATGTTGACAATGAATATTTGCTGCCGAGTCAACAGCTCTCGCCTGTCACTTCAGTGACATGTCACGGTTGTTGCGCCCGGCAAACATGGCCCAGAAAGACTCGAAACCTGGGCCAATCAAAGACGCAAAGAAAAAGAGATTTTGTTAAGTGCGATAGCAGGTCCACTTTTGTTGAGCTCTTGATCAGTGATCAGTAAGACCCAAGAAACAATTTCAACTGCAGACTGGAACCGAATCGGAATTCAGACACATTCCTCCGAGGTACAACATGGCAAGGAGGCGATGTCTGCACAAGATTGGGCTGCTGGGGCCTTGCACCGAAGCCCGCCAGAGATCCAATCAACGCTACAAGACGCGTTCGACGGCCCAATGATTGATTATCGCCGATCTCGATCGGTTATTGGATGATCGAGATGCAAATTCATAACGCCGCTTGCTGTCTGGCCTTCATGACGTTCGATTTGACAGGTAATCTGGTAGGCCATTGTGTTTGGACATGCGCAGTTTCTAGCGGATTCTGCGGGTAGTCAGTCTATTTGCAGTGGTGCACTCGCGGAGGAAATTAGAATGAAATACGTTGGATGATGAGAAGTTTGGAACAAAAATTTGACTAAAAGTACGTTCCGAAATAAAATTATGCTATAATTTCCTCGTGCATTTGGATTTAAAACCAAAAAAAAACCATCAGAGGTGATGAAGTCAACATACCTTTAAATCACCAATTACTGCAGGTCGATTAAGTAACTTTTTTATCAAAATGGCAAAAAAAATGTATACGGTTAACAGTTTTGGATCAAAATAACTCCCCCATTTCAACCCTTTTGAATAAAAGTTTCATACTCGACTTGCTGAGGTTCCTTCCTTACAAAATAACCACATAAGCCAGCTAAGGAGGGTTCGCCACCGTGCCAGGCCTTCAGACCATCAAAGATTAAGAAGGTGCTTTGGGTGGCTGTCGATGGCTACGATTTGCCCGACGTCTCAGCGTTACTCTTTGGCGTGGGTCGAAGACACATGGACAGATAAATCACATAAGGAACGCAAAACTGCCAGCTACAATGTGTAGTAAGCTTACTCGACAGAACAAATTGTTCAGTTCTTATTTTGCGAAACGCCGATGCCGAGTTCTGTTTTGAGTGACATGCCCTTCGGCCTCGAGTCAAATCGATCAACAACGCCTGTGATTGGCTTAAGATTTTCACTCTCGTCTAAGTCTTGGTTTCGGGCTCCTACAGAGTGGCTCCTCTGAAGAAAGCTAGGAAGGTGTGTGGTAAGCAGACAGCCACGACGGGAGACGATCGATCTTTGAAAGCTAGCAAATATCAAAGCGAGGGCATCTGAATCTGACATTGAACGGCACTTTGGTGGTGCTGCATGGTGCTACCTTAGAGAAAGGTCTACATAGTATCACCACCCCAGAGTGGTACTTCTAAATAATGCTAAAGTTTTGTGATTTATCACCACTAGCAACCGCTGTTACGTATCATATCGGGTATGAGTTCATCATCACAGTGCAGTGAGGACAAAGGGACCATTTGCATGTAGCATTACTGAAGCCAGATTCACTGAAATTGGTACTAAGTAATACTGCTCTAGGTTTCATGGTTTGCTTAGTTTCTTTGATGTACATTGCTGGTTGTAATTGTTGGTAAGTCGGGAAAATGCGAATCACCTGCAGTAAGCCATGCGTGCATTGTTAATGTTTCAATCTGTTCAAATTGTTCTGTTTTCTCTGCATTTCCACGCGACTTTCTGTTCAATAGCCTCATGTCACTTTGTTGGATTATTTGATTTTCAGTATTAAGTCCTGTTAAGGATTTCGGAAAAGTAGCAAAAACAAGAAATGTATGGAACCAAAACTGTAAAAAGAACACAGGAATCAGAAGTTCGTGGCCCGTATAGGAACACCTTGTCAAAAGTAAATTGTAACCCTTTTTAGCATTTCAAGCCTCTAGTTAAAAAGGCCGATTTTACCAATGCTTTTGTGATCTAATGTTGCAAAAGAGCTGTGTGGGCGGTCATTTCAATTAGTGGTTCTCAATTACGAATGAAAATACTATAAATTCATGTTTTTCTTTTGGAAATATTCAAAGCATTTAGCTTGATTTTAGTGTGTAATCATCTATGTGGCAAACTTTAGGTAATTTACTTATTTATATAAAAGATTCTAGAGATTGTGCAATAGTAATTTAGTCAATAATACATAATTTATTACATAAATTACATACATAATTTAACCAATTATCCACGCTCTCCGTTAAGAATTGATCGTCGTCTTTGCATGCCTGGGACTAGGAAGGCTCGAAGAATGCTGTAGACATTTCAACAATCCGCTAGTTTCCGCGAAGTGAGATTCCTAGCGCGGTGTACGCAACGTGAAGGCGACATCGACCCGGCCACAGGAATCGAACCCGGAACCAGGAGTGTGTGAAGTTGGATGTACATTTTTGTTTGGAAAGTTGAAAACAAAGCACTCGATACGAAACCATCGACAGCGGTACTTGAATTGGGGCACTGAATCGCTAAAAAAATGGTTTTACTTTGGTTTAGCTTTGGTTTGCTTGCTACTGCAAGTTTTTTTTTTACCAATGTTTTACAGTGCATAGGATAAACGTCCCGTCGGGAATGATTCTTAATCAAAATTTCTTGCTGGAAGGTCAAAACACCTCGTCTCTTAGTGAACACGAGACTTTTATAACATATACATGCCAAAAAAACGAGAATTTAATTAAATTTGTCGTTTTCAGTATTTTTTTTAACTTGCCTACAAGAGTAACTGGTATGTTACGAAACACCGGGAAAAATAGTTAACTGTACGCAGCATTCAAAACGCTTTTTTTTTTCTTCTTTTTCTTTTTAACTTGTCTTGTTTTAAAGAATTTTAACCTAACATCCAGCTACAGATAGATTTAAAAAATAAATAAAAGCCACAGTGCGCCGCTAAATACATAAATTTTGTGTCACATTTTATTCAGTGGTCAACTCTCACTGTTCAAGCCATGGGATGATCATTCAAGTCGATGATCGATTCAAGTCGAGTCGATTCAAGTCGAGTCGATCAATGAGACGTCGTTTAATTAGGCGTCGTTAAATGAGAGGTCGTTAAACACGACTCGGTCAAATAAAGCTAGCAATCAACACCGAAAGCTTGTCAACGGCTAACTGCGTCGTTACGCAAAACGCTAGATTTTTTGCCGCAAAACGAAATGGTGATCTCTGAAATTCTGCATCTCCTGTAAGGAAACTAAACTGGTGTTTGTTTCGCTCCAACCAGAAGATTAGGTTTGTTATTGAGGCTGGAATATGACAGAGGACTCCTTATTTTCAAAAGGCATCATCGTTTAGCAATAATTCCAGTAAAACTATTGTTTAGCAGCAGTGAAAATCAAGAGAGTTGAACCAAAATCGACAACAATCGACTAGAAATGACCAAGAATATCTTCGAGACAGCGCTCAAATTTCTAGACAACAATGTAGGCAACGAATCCTGATCTGTGTTTTCTAATTTCACTAAATTCCAGGCCTTAAAAATTATAAATTTACCACTTGTGCGATTGTATTCGAAAAAAAAAACAATCGAAATTAAATCTTCCAGGCTTTATGATAAAAACCACCCGCAAAAATGTCCTACACACAGCCTTTTCGCAACATTAACCTATAAACTAGCATGGTTTAATGATGAACGACAGCTGTAGGTCCACCATTTTAACTTTCAGTTCTTATCCTGAAGAAACTTTACCGGCTAGCTGTCAAAAATGAAGACAACCCGTCGTCAAGACATTTTACATGCTCTAGTCAGAGCCAGTTAGAGCTGCTTTACTCAATTCAAGCATCTTCAGGGCGCTGGATTACTCAATCAATCAACACAAGCGGCGAGCGCCGTTACCATGACGACAACATCTGCATGGCGCACCACGTGACGTAGCCGACGGTGATGCTGCGGCGGCAGGTTGCTAGGTAACGGGATCTGTGCTCTCTTGCTTGAGTTGGAGCACTTTAGAAGAGAGACGTCGTGTGTGTGGGAGAGGTGTTGATATCAAATAACCTGGATAGAGCATAGGATCCAGCCAGCTGATCTCAAATAACCTGGATAGAGCATAGGATCCAGCCAGCTGATCTCAAATAACCTGGATAGAGCATAGGATCCAGCCAGCTGATCCGAAATAACCTGGATAGAGCATAGAGTCCAGCCAGCTGATCTGAAATAACCTGGATAGAGCATAGGATCCAGCCATCTGATATCAAATAACCTGGATAGAGCAAAGGATCCAGCCAGCAGATCTCTTATATCCTGGATAGAGCATAGGATCAGCCAGCTGATCTCAAATAACCTGGATAGAGCATTGAATCCAGCCAGCTGATCTCAAATAACCTGGATAGAGCAAAGGATCTAGCCAGCAGATCTCTAATAACCTGGATAGAACAAAGGATCCAGCCAGCTGATCTCAAATAACCTGGATAGAACATAGGATCCAGCCAGCTGATCTCAAATAACCTGGATAGAGCAAAGGATTCAACCAGCTGATCTCTAATAACCTGGATCAGGATCCAGCTAGCTAATTAAAATTTAAATCAGTCAATCCGTTGTTGTCAACAGGTAAGAGTCCCTAAATCCAAGGTGTCACTGTGTTTTCAATTATAATTTTAGAGTTTTTGAAACACGTTTTCAACCAATTTTGACTATTAAAAGTGGTGAAAACTACGAAAATCTACCTATAAAAACACTTAAAAATATACGGGCTCTTTGAAATAACACAAAATCGGGGACAAAATGGCGGTCTTGGTTTTAAAATCTCTCAATGGTTACCGTTCATCCAGGTTATTTGAGATCAGTGGGGCGAACCATAGCATGATCACCGTGTATTTTATAAGACTGGCTGATTGTGGAATGGTCTCTGATGGTCTCAATTATTACTTGCAAGTTTTTTGTTTGACCGAGAGGGAATCATGACATAGATCCATACCACAACAACATAAAAAATTATTATTATTATTATTATTAAATTATTATTATCAATTCTTTGACCATGCCATCTATGGTTGACATATCTGAATATATTTTGTTTAAATAACTTGATTGCTGTAATGTTGAGTGTGGTAGGTCAGACTACAACAATGTACCTTCAGTCAATTGATTTCCTGTTGGTGCCACTCAGGAGGATTCATAACATACGTTTGTCACAGTGACGCAAGTGGTAAGCAAAAAGTTATAAAAGTAAATCAAATATTGGTTATCTTGTTGAAGAAATATAATATATTTCTCCTTATAGTACCGGTAGGATAAAGAGGTAATTTTACCCATATCTGCCGGGCGATCTAAGCATCGCCATGGCTACGAAACGTTAAATCTACCATTGAATCTCACATGCTTGAAAGTTTTTATTTTTTTTATTTCAAAGTTGGCAACGAAAATTATTGTTTTAGCAAAATTGGAGTAGTAATGTTTGAGAAGCAGCCACTGAGATGTCCACAAGCGTCCTTGAGTGCAGACGGCCACTCTCTGCCCATCGGAGACTCTCTAAACGACTCTAAGACGGCCGTGTCTGGGAGCAGGAAGGATCGAGGTGACTTGATCACAGCCCAGTGGCTCGTGAGAATCTGTGTTAACTCGCAGTGAGTGTTTTTTTTTTGTCGCTACTTCGGATGCTGGTCGGTAGGGGCGCGGGCGGCGCGGGGGGCGGATTTGTGGTTTGTGTAGGTATCGTGGTCGAGGTGGTTGGACGATGAGGTTTGTTATTTGAGGTTTGGTTTGTTGTTGTTGTGATTTGATGAGAACGGTGATTGGAGGTCTATTTGAGCGATTTATTTTCTTTTGTTCAAAGTGCAGTGCCTTGTAAGTGTATTGATATTTGTATCGTACTTAAGGCAGCCACAATAATTGCATCCCGAGGCGAGGTAACAAAACAAAAATTGTCAAAATCTGAATTCCATAACATGAAAATGACTCTCCAGAGATACAACGCCAATGTGGGCTGCATTAAATCCTTAGATGAGCCCTTTTTTTGGAACTTAGTTCGGCAAATTGAAATAGAAATGGAAAATGGAAATTCGGCAAAATGAAAACTTGCGTGAAATCGACTTGGGCGCAAATAGCCAGTCGGCGTACCTGCCCTAGGATCAAAGCATCTTTCTCTTTTAGAGAGTCAAAATTAATTCCAATTTGCTTTTCATCGCTATGAAAATTAGTTTTTGTGAAAGGTAGCTTGCTAATTTTACATCGACAGCACCGGAGTAGACTTTTAGGTCAAAACGCCACCTCCGCACACACCTGTAAGCTACCTGTAAGCTAGCGTAGAATTGCACTTGGGTCACATCTGAAAGTTATGACAGTGTGTGGCCAATTGGATTAGATTCCGAGGAGATTTCAAGTCAGGAAATGTTTGATAATTAATTTATGGAGCTCCCATGTTTCTGTATTGTTGCCGTCAACGCAGGGAATTGTTAGATGCCAAGCAATTAGAAACGAGTCATTCAAATGTGGAAAGACAGAAATTCAGAGCCTGGACAAGGAATGCACTTTACAGGTGAAATGCGGTGTTATTTTGTCGCACGAAAAAGAAATAAAAGTGAAACTAAATGTCTACTGCCGTTAAGAACTTGGCAAGA
This sequence comes from Protonemura montana, assembly GCA_947568835.1. Taxonomy (NCBI): domain Eukaryota; kingdom Metazoa; phylum Arthropoda; class Insecta; order Plecoptera; family Nemouridae; genus Protonemura; species Protonemura montana. The sequence goes on along the minus strand of OX387610.1, from coordinate 11,511,328 downwards.
CCTTGAATTGGTTCAAGATGGTGAAACGCCCACGACTTTCGGAGGCCGCTCCTTGCACCTAAATCGAGATCAAGTTTTGTGAATGTTATAAATAATTAAGATATCGATTTGTGATTTGGATTGCTGATCAGCAAGTGAATTCGATCGGTAATACTATATTAGAAAGTAGAAATGCAATAAAGACGGACACAATCTCTTTAAAACAATGCTGGTTAGAGCTCTGAATCACTGTCAGCAGGCACGTGCTGACCCTTGCTAGCTATTTATATTATTTCTGTTATTGCTATTGCTATACCCATTGATTTATGGTGTTTAACGACGCACTTTTTTGTTAATGGTCACAGTGGCACTGGTCTAATGACGTCGGTGAATGAGGGTGTGATGAGGTTGATGATGAGGCTAACCTACTCTGGAAGGAATTTAGCGAAAACCCGGGAAAAAGCTGCCTGTCGAAGAGGACTAAGGGGGTCACCTGCTTAACGTCCCTTCCGAAGGACAGCACAACGCAAACATCAGAATTCCAACTCAAATCCATGCTGTCGAGAGGTTGATAAGCAAGGCGAGTGAAACTTGTATGGTAACTCAAAACTCTCCCAACTCCCTTAAGAACAGAATAAGTTATCAGTATGATGGCCACCCATCCAATACCTGACTCAGCGCAGTGTCGCTTAACTTCGTGATCTTATGAGGTCAAGTATTTCGAACACGCCAAACTACTCGGTGGTCACCCATCCAATACCTGACTCAGCGCAGTGTTGCTTAGCTTCGGTAATCTCACGAAGTCCGGTGTTTCCAACACGCCAAACCGTTTCGGTTGATATTTCACGCAAAGGAGGCACTCGCTGACCCATGCAAGATATGTTGCAAGTTTTAAAAACATCTTGAAAATTGTCCGGTACTTTAAGAGGGTTGCATATCTGATTTGAGAGAATGGACCAGATATGAGAGAATCACGAGTCCGTTGTTCATGGTGTTGTCCACGGAAAAGTCGGGACTAAAAACGCTATGTCATCTTCAAACCATTTACCATGAAGAAGACAATGACAGCCAGAGAGTGCTCGGGTTTTTGCGAATGTATTTTGTTCCTATTTCCGGTACGTTTCGTTATTGAGCAGCGACCGGAAGAGATACCGAACGGTTCAGGTGTCTAGTTGAGTCAAAACGACGAACGCGCGAAGAGAAACGAGGAAGGTTGCATTTGAGCTGCACATTAACCATGCAAATTGCATTGCAATATCTGCTCAATGTTCGGAACTGTACTCGAGAAAATTCAGGAAATCATTTTAGCATTCAATTTACATGGGGATTCAAAAAAAAAAAAAAAAAAATGTTACCTGCGATTTTAATTGGTGCTCGATATTTGATTTAGCGATATAACCACGTTAACTGACATTTTAATAACTTACTTGTTGTAATTCTGTAATTACAAACGCTGGTTTCGAAGTACTTTTACTTACTTTAATAATCGTAAGTGCGGTAATTGAGATTGTACAAGGCAAGCCATCACGCTAGAGTGGTCTTCTAAGACTGACCACGTATTTTATACTCGATATGCGAGAAATTACCGAGCTAATAAATTTGTTGAATACGGATATTTATATGCATATATATCTCTCTCGGAAACCATAAGGGGAATGTCGCTGTTCATTTACAGCAGAAATGTGAGCTAGCAGATATTTTATCGAGATTTCTTCCGCAATATGGTCATTGCTTCTCTGCATTGGCGACATGAAGTGACATTCGATAATTACGATTTTGTAAATGGTGTAATATACTTTCTTCGCGTCGCACTTGATTTTGCTTTCTTCTCAAGGTCGACGACACGCGAGTGGGACCGATATCTTACAAACGATGCTCGGAAATCGCCTTCAGTAACCATATTAAAACCGAACGTGTTGGTAACACCGGCCGTCGTGGGATGGAAGTTAAGCAACACTTTGCTGGGTCAGTTATTGGATGTGTGACCACTGACCATCATACACGGACGTTGGGAGGGATTGAAGTTAGTACAGCAACTTCATTCGCCTTGCTTATCAACCTGTAGACAGCATGGATTTGTGGAGGAATCCTGTTGTTCGAATTTACCGTCCTTCGGAAGGGACGTTGGCCTGTCTCTTGGTATTCTTCTACAGAAGTAGGCTACATGCAGATTGCCTCGTCTCCTTTCTTGGCTGGCTGGCCTCATCATCATCCTCATCATCATCCACTCATCAACAGAAACCAGTGCTACAGACCCCGTTGTCAAAACAATGCGTCGCTAAACACCACAAATAAATCTGTATCAATTTGGATTGAGGTTGGATCGGATACATGTAGACTCCAAATGAACGTAATTCACCCAGAGGATAAAAGAAAATGTTTAATTTCTACTCCAATTAAGTCTTGTTAATGTCATAACATCATAAAAAACAAATTTCTCTGCTTGACTTCCTCCGATAACTTCCTGTTCTGTCAAAATCGAACCAATTATTTTTTTGTCTCCCTTTTTTCTGCATTTTTTCTGTGCTTCCATCCACTGCTTCGCTTGCGGCGTCTTGTGACCACAGAATGTCATTCTGAGCTCGTAACTATTGTCTTAGCCAAAGGTTTCGGTGTCTTGTAGGCAAGTATAGACCAAAACTCAGGTTTTTGAAGTTCATTCAAAATACAGTTTTTTCGAGGAGTAAATTGGTTCCAAAAGTACATAACTTTTATAAAATTATTCTGAATAACTTAATTTGCCAATAAAATGTTCGCTCTCTTTATTCTTCTACCATTTTTTTTTATATTTCCGAAAATTATTCACACAACGCTTAAAAAAAACTTCAGTTACATAAATATGGCAAAAAATAGTGAAATCTGATTTAAATTTTAAACGCTTGCAATGCGCGGGGTATTTTATTATTATGAACATTTCTACCCTCTCAAACATTGATGTCCATTTGGTCCCCCTCTAGTGTTCATAATAATTAAATGTCAACAAATTAATTAAAACAACTTTTTAAGCCATACAAGCAATATCTGTAAGAATATTTTAACTAAAATACCGCGTAATTGTTAAGAAAATTCCACAAATTTACGTTTTCTTCAAAGCTAACCACACAAGCCAATCGTTGGCAACCTCTCGACTCTAAGAAATCCAATGAAATCTTGTACGAATGTCTCTCCATCCTTGTATATAATAGCAAGCAACGACCTGGTCTTGCTACACTTTATTAAAAACCTAGCCGTGCAATCTACCTAAGCACTAATTAACCGTATATTACCTCGGGGGGAAACCATGGCAGCCTCGTCGATGATCGAAGGATATTGCTAGAACTAACAGCTCGAAGCGCTCATTTCAATACGTCAGGATGTACAGTTACACCCGTCCTTATAACCGTCCTTATGACTTGGCTAGACAAAGAAGTCACTCGAGTTTACCGACATTTGGCTCTCGGTTTCGCTAAGACTGGTGAATTTGGTTGTGAAGAAAACCTAGCGAAGCCATAGATCTAATTTGATTACCCGTTCGAATGCGTAACTTGATATTTATGATATGTTATTTTTTATATTGCTTGTTTGTTCACGCCCTAAATTTGGCTGTTCAGATTTTGATGCAATTTTTTTGACACCTTTTTTAGAACCTTTGCGTTTTTCACCGAAATCAGCCGGCAAGTTGCTGAATTTTCAATAAAAAACTAAAATGAAATCCAGGCACATTTTAAGGTTAGAATTCGCTGTAATAGTTTGTATAAAAACCTTCTTTAGCATACGAATTTATATGCGATTTGAGAGTCCGCTTACTCGATGCCCCTGCGATTTCCACTAAATAGCATTTTACCAAAATTTCGAAAAAGATTGCAGAGATCCGAAGGCCAAAACAACGTCGTCAAGCAACTGGCCCGGCCCCGTGTAATCACCCATTCAGTATCACAAACAACGTGGTGTATCCCTGCGATGAACTTTTGAACCCCGGTCTCCAGGCCAATGCAAAAGTGCAAGTGCACTCAGCCAAAATAAAACATACGAGCGTCATAACACATAACACATAGCACGCGTGTGTTATCGATGAATGAACTCGGATGCTGAGCTTTCAGGGTGCTCTTCAAAGTTGGGCAGTGAAAACGATACCTCAACTTTCTCGTCCTTGAGTTTGAAACATGGCTGCCAGCCAACTGGATGACTTACCTGGAAAAATAGAAATAACATCTTGTTAGTAAAGAAAATACTTATTTTATATACATAAATACCTGAAAGGAACAACAGAATATTGTTGTGTTGTGCTTAACGATACACTGGTCTAATGGTGTCGGTGAAAGAGTGGATGATGATAAACCTAGATTAGAAGGTAGGAGGGAAAACCCGGTGCCGGCACGTAGTCTAGTCCTGTCGACAAGCACTAAGGGGACCACCGGCTTAAAGTCCCTTCCGAAGGACGGTACAACTCGAACAACAGGATTCCTCTACAAATCCATGCTGTCGAGAGGTTAATAAGCAAGCTGTTTAACTTTTCCAACACCTCTAGGAAGCTGGCCGTGAAGACAAGTCAAAATTGAAGAAGTTTTTGGTGAGAGAAGGACTCGGGTGGCGCAGCCTCCCTCCCCCTTTCAATATTATTAGAAATACAAAATGCGACCCTTATTTTCAACATAACTAAAATGCCAACCGTAAAAATTGCTATAAATGCATCGACACTCATAGTCGTAATTATTAAATTGTAGAGTTTTTTTTTTAAATGACAACCGAAAGCGCCATCGGGTGGTTACAACCATATTGGCTCGTGGCATATTGGCTCGTGGCATATTAGCTCGTGATTCGTTAGCTTAGCAGACAGTTTAACATCAACGCTGTGCCTCTCACTGAACCAATAAACCCAACGAAGGTATTCAAGGAAGTCACTCGAGTTTATCGACTCTCGACTTCCATTTCCTTACAAGACTTGCGAATTGAGTGTCACCAATCGTTTGTCTGGGAATGGCAAGAGTTCTTCCTCGCGATGTCGTCTATTATTAGCGACGTTTGGAGCATGAATCCAGCTTTGCACGTTTGGAGCAGAAATCGGTTGGCCAAGCCTCGTAATGAAACAGTTTGATCGTTACTTTCACTGATGGTTTGAATTCCCCGACGGGTGTTCCATCGTTGTAAACGATTCGCTTGTCGCCTTGGTTACCACTTAACGAAGGTTTAACGCCTTTACTTGCTGCACGTCCAATGCACATTCATGCTGCACTGGAGTTTCTTTTATCTGAAGATAGTGTTCAAGATATAGTTGCACCTAGGCAGGCTTTTCACAGTGGAGTACCCCAAACATTCGCTGCTATTGATATTTCTCTTTGTCTTTGAAAGTGTATTAAAAATTATTAGAAAGTCTTATTGTTGGATGAGCGTAGTGGAGACTTGATTTTTGTCTTTGTTCGTTCTCTTCTGGTCAAACAGCTCTGATTTAGAGGAGATTAGCAAGACACCTTTAGAATTACCTGCCACATTCATGTAAAACAATCAGTCTGATAGTACGTTTTCTAATAGAATTTTACAAAAAAATTCAAACTTGAAAACTACGTTTATTTCACCGCACTAAATATAAGTACAACAAATTTTGCGAATATGTTAATCATATTTAGATGCACTGTTCTTGAAAACGATAGATGCGCACATCCTAAAATTTCTGTTTTATTTGCATTTTTGGTGTTTTTTACGCCATGTTCTTTCCCAATTTCAATGAATCAACAAAGCATTGTTTGTTGCATTTCCAACAAAAGGTTGGTACATTTCATGAAACGCCCATCCTTCAACACGATACTGAACTACACTATTAGGCACAACTAAACAGTCGCCTTCTCAAACTGAAATGTAGTGTACACGCGGTTGCCATGACAATTTTTCCGTCGTGAAGCACGTGCACCAATGGCGATGAAGAAGTCGATGAAATCTTAAATTACAGGTGCGAAGATCGTGGTCATCAATTAGAAGGGCGACTAATGGTACCACGCGCGTGAGCACGGTGTTGGCAGGCGAGCGAGACATGGAAAGCGAAAGTCTTTTGTTGCGATGATGGGATGGGGTGGAATTTGCTAAATTTGTGGTTTCTTGGGTGAACATAGACAAAGCGCGTAGCAAAATGTAGCATAATATATGATATGATATCAGTACAGCACGTGAGAGACAATACAATCAAAAGAAATACCCCCTGCATTGCTACCGACTCATGAATGTAATTTAAGTTATGATTTCAGTGACTGGATTTCAAAATACTTTGCATATCTGCGAAGAACTTCCGTGATTTGTTAGAAAATAATCGCGTGACGAGCGCTTTATAGCAAAGTTAAAACGGCGGATATCAGTGAATATTATTTGCGGTGTTTAAAAAAATGACAGTTGGCTCGCACGCCACCCTAAAACGACAGGTGGCGCTTCTGCCGGGAAAGTAAGTAAGTTCTCTCGCTGAACGGAGTGAAGCAAGCCGCGACTGTCTTCCTCGAGAACCAGCGACAGTCGTCCTGTAGTCCAATTCGACTCGCGGAGTTTAAATACTTCCTCCTCGAAGCGCGACAGATTGAATTCATCGACGCGACAAATTAAACACGGGGAACAAGATGGCGCCGACTGAGAACCACACAGCGAAACAAGTGATAACTCACAGTGAAGGCGATGTCTTGTCATGTTAGTAAACTATCTTCAGATCATCGAAGTTAAGCAATATTGCGCTGGGTCAGGTATTGGATGGACGACCATCATGTATACGGTCAATTCTGTTCAGAATAGAGGTTAGAGGGATTGAAGTTTGTACAACAACTTCACTTGTCTTTCTAGTTATCTTCTTGTCAGCATGGATTTGTGGAAAAGTTGTACCGTCGTTTGGAAGGGATGTGAAGCCGGTGGTCTCGTAGGTGCCGCTACCAGGTTTTCCCTATCTTCTTAATAAGTAAGATGCAATATTATACTGGAAATCGTAACCAATTGGTTCACTGACGCAAATATACCAGTGCCACGTGGCACGACACAACAAATCAATCAACCACATCTTATTTACTTTTTTTATTGATAATAAACGTACTAGAAACCAAAGAAATGTGGCTCACAACTCATATCTCTTAGATTTGGATGAAATTTTGAAATTTTCTGTGAAAAATAGCGTCCTTGAGAAGGTATTCCAGTGTAGCTTTGCATAATATTTCTAGCACCTCGACGATGACTCGACGTTTGTTTGATTTCCGCGGCAAGAATCGCGCGCCGTGGGATTTCTGTCTTGCGTCAATAAGATTTGGGGAAATCTTCCCGTGCTCAATCCGACAAGACTGCATTGTTCTTCTCGCAATACACTTGCAGAGAGTTCGCTCTCAGGAGAAATGAAACCGTTGATGCTGAAGGCGTCTGCACCATTTCTGAGTCTCCAAAGAAGTGGATCTACAAAACCAAGAGCGAGCCGAAGTGCCATTCCGTGGTGTAGTTTATAATTTATACTAAGTCGCTATCTTTATTTATTTTACAATCATTAGACATTTTTTGCTTTCTTAATTAATTTCTTGTGCTTTACATTATAGCATGTAAGAATTGCGAAGAATATAAAACCGTATTTATAAAATTTATTTAAATTTAAATAATTACGTGTATGTAGGTAACACTTTATCAAACTAGATGTGTTTTTTCTTGTTTTTAAATAGGAATATGCATGAAGAACTGAATGTGGTCTTAGTTCACCTCGTGCCAGCCCACCCCAGGTATATTTAATTTATTTAATAAGGCCATAAGTTTATTACAATGTTCAAAAATATGAGAAATGCAAATCACAGACATTCAATTTAAAACTGTCCTCAAGTTCCTTTCACAAAATGAGAGCATTCCATTCCAAAATCACGAACATTTTTCAAAACCTAACCTAACCTGACTTAACCTAACCTAACCTAACCTAACCTAACCTAACCTAACCTAACCTAACCTAACCTAACCTAACCTAACCTAACCTAACCTAACCTAACCTAACCTAACCTAACCTAACCTAACCTAACCTAACCTTACACCCTTTACAAATAATAAGTTGGGCGCAGACTTTTAAATGTGATTTCTATTCGACGGTTGTAGGGCCGAGGTGCTTGTTTCACAAGGAACTGGCACCTTGAATGGCAAACACCAAATCACTGTGACGACAAAACATATATCCCTATTGTGAAAACAATTGACTGACGGCCAGTAATCACCGTCCCCATTGAATTTATTAAAAAACAATCTTGTTCCGTGGGTCGTTTTCTCAGGAAGACATCTCATAATCATGGCATAATGACAATGGACCGTGACGTCGGTGAATGCCGTCCATTGTTTTCTCACCTTCGCACCATCTCGGCATTGGTTTCAAATTCAAATATAGACTTTCGAAGGTCGAGCCGTTCGGTGGTCACCCATCCAATACCTGACCCAGCGGAGTGTTGCTTAACATCGGCGATCTCACGCAAGTCGGTGTTACCAACACGTCAAACCGTTTGGTGGTCACCCATCCAAACCTGACCCAGTGCAGTGTTGCTTAACATCGGTGATCTCACAAAAGTCGGTGTTACCAACACGTCAAACCGTTCGGTGGTGACCCATCCAATACCTGACCCAGCGCAGTGTTGCTTAACATCGGCGATCTCACGAAAGTCGGTGTTACCAACACGTCAAACCGTTTGGGGGTCACCCACCCAACACCTGACCCAGCGCAGTGTTGCTTAACATCGGCGATCTCGCGAGAACCGGCTTTTCCAAAACACAAAACCGTTTGGAAGTTTGAAAAAAGAGCTCGATAAGTCAATTGAAAGTCGAAGATCGCTTTGCTCACCTTGAGACTGGCTCGGTATTGAGCTCTCAGCACTGCTGCGTGCGCCATCTTGTTTTCTGCGACAAATTCGAAAATCCAAAGTGTTAAGAGTTCTGCCAACGTACGGCCAACACTGTTTCCAACTTGGTGACACTGGTTTTAAGTTGGTAACACGGATTTAAGTTGGTGACACTGTGCAGCTAGGTCCTGTTAAATCGCCGGGTTAACATTGTTCTCGTTCTTCGTGCAGACTTAACTCGGAGTTAAGGATTGGCGTGACACTGGGGAACATGGTTAATTTATAAAAGAGCTGTTATCTAAAGACATCTTCGCCAGGTTAAGACATGGCAATTGGTGTTTGCCCTCGACTTGCCTGGGGAAGATGCTAAAGAATTCGACTACCTTTGGTTAAAAATTGAATGTCAAAATTTTATATTAGTGGTTTTAGTTTTGTTATAAGTGCCATTGAGTTTATTAAATATCTATCGTCTTTTGGATTAAATATTTTTTAATTTTATGACGTTCTTTTAAAGATTTGTCGAAGTTTTAGAAGCTGTTGCCGATTTCTTGAGATAGACAAAAGATTCGATTTTACTTGGAGACACCAACACAGAATATCGCGAAGACATTTTCAGACATTTGGCTTTTGAAGGATGTTTTCACTAAATTCGTTAATCAATGGGGAAAAGACAACTGGAAAAATGTTTAGCTGCCTTTTATGAGATAAAAAATCGTGAACTAAATCATTTAAAATTTTGTAACACATACACTAGCTCTGTATTCGCGTTAATAAACCAGATAGTGTATCTGCAATTATTACTGATAAATAATCAGAATACATTACTTCACACATGAGACATAAACCTGGGTTTCAATAATTTTATAAGCTTTAATTAACATAACACCAGCACCTCAGTTACAATTGCCGTTACAATGCCGGTAATGGATTTACAAGCATTAATCGATCGCAGCCAAAGATTGCAGACTTCCTAAGGTAGCCAATTATTGCCATCCAATAGCACGCAGACCAATCAGCGCGAGTTTTGTGTGATTCGAAAAAAAAAATAGTAATTTTAACGAGCCCAGCCTGCGGCCATTACTTTGGCTCAATCGCGTAATTGGCCTTGTTCCTCTGCGCTGTCCCATTGAGTCGTGTTACCATGGATACCGTCAAGGGGCAAAAAAACATAAACAAGGAATGCAACGCGCGGAATGCGATATAAAACCGTTCGGGACAAGCGATTGCAAATTGTTTCCGTAAAAATGAGTCATTTGTGTTTAGAAAACGATATGTTGGCCATGTCAGGGTGTTGAACTCAACCTTTTAAATTTAGACAGACTGCACAATACGATAAAGACCTTATAACGACCTAAGCATTAAAGCGTAAGCAAGAAAACAATTTCAAACAACAAACAAGAAATTCTTTCGGCTATGTGGATACACTGTGGCTTGTAAAAACAACATTGCCGTTATTACGTCGGTCCCCGGTGTGATGTGATCGGGAGGGGGGTGGGGGGGGGGGGGGGGGGGGGACGGAAGTGATAGCGATCTCCACGGAATTAGCATACGTTTCCAGCCGGTGGAGTCGGCGAGGACGGTCGCCCCTTTCTGCCCGAAAATACGATGTAATTCAAGTACTGTTTAACGACGAATTGGTGTTAAAAGTTCGTACGGTTAATGAAAGAAGAGGGATGTGAGGGTTAATCAGGTGCCGATATATGCTTTTGTACAACAGCTACCGCTTAGCCTTGTCCCTTTAAATATGACTGCATTGGGACTTTTCTTGTGGAACTGGTCTATTGGTTGTTGGTGAATGACAGGTTTCTGGCCTGGCAGGGAAGCTAGGGTGAATCAGGTGCCGGCATGCAGTCGCCTTCTGTCGTACAGAAGCCTTGTCCTTTCCAATGGCACTGGCCTATTGACTGTTGAAATAGCCTAGCCTAAAGGTGATCGAGGGTCAATCTGGTCGGTACATCCTTTCCGAAGGACGGTATGGCAAAGCATTCCTAAAATACGATAAGAAATCGCTCAAAGTCGATGTAGTAATTGAAGACGAAGTGATTGCAACGCAAACAGCTCTATTTGCTAGTTTCCTTCGCGTGTGATTTCTCTACTCCTTCGCGTCGAGTACCAGTGGGGCTAATCAATGCAGAATGGCAGAGCGCGTTGCCCGGCGAGCTTTGCACACAATGGCCTATGCAAATGTTGGCACGCGTCGGGCACAGATGGAAGTGTGGCCATGCGTTTGTCGGTGGACTTAACGGATATTTGGGTCAGACGCGGCAAAGAGGGCAAATAGTTAGAATGTTTGTTTTGTGGTTTTGGTTAAAAGGTGCTAAAAACAGAGGGGACGTCTGATTGGTCTGAGTTTACAGGTTTAGTTAGAGTACCAGTGCTAATGTTAAACACATTCGCGGAAACTACTGTTAGAGTTATTAGAGTTAAGAAATTTAATTTAATTTCTCGTAGATTACTCGCGATTGAAACTGATTTACCCTGAATTATTCTTTATTGATGTTAAGCTCGATGATTGAGTCACGCGTATCGATTTTTTGAGTCGTTATTATTTAATTGTAAGGGATTTTAAAAAACTGATGGTCGCAAGCGCCATTGGGTTGACAATTTTCAACACGTGTTGCCGCCTCGTTAGCTCGGCAGAACGTTTAACATTAGCAATGGGACTCTGTGGTCTAGGTTAGGTTTGCTCAAGTTAGAGACGTTAATAGTTCCATCAGAAACTGGAGCGATGACTCAAGACACGACTCTATGGGTCTGGGAAATTGAGCTTGAAAACCGTATCTATATTCCTTTTTTTGTTGTTCAAAGAAGCGATGGCATTTGGTGCAAATTGCAGACGTATTTTGGCGCCGGAGAGGTTTTTGCGCGATTAATCGGTGTCCAACTTTTCGTCTGGGTCAGAAACATGAACTGCACTTCTGAGTCGATCACGATTTTTATTCTGATACAAAAAACCGCGTCTGAAAAGTCTATGTCTGATAAACCGTTGGTCGGAAATGTCTTGGATTATTTTTTGCTGGGGTTCAAATAGATTTAAAGAAGAGCAATATTGTAAGTCTTAATAACACGATTTAAAAACTAGCTCAGATTTACATATAAATCACCTATGGCACTTATATCCTGGCAAATAAAAAAAAAAACGAAGTGGCTAGATTGTAAAAATACAAAAAAAAATGAAGATCCACTATTTCAGGTCACCCGATCAACAGACATACACTTGCAACCCAATTTACCAAGCTTGTCAAACGCCTCCGCTAAACAAACTCACACGCACACACGCTCGACTCACTCACTACCTAGGACACGTGCGTTGGTCTGTACCGCTGGACGCTACGCTATCGACTGACTCCACTTGCTTGGCGGGGACCCAAACGTCTCGACTAGCGGTACTTTCTTAAGAAAGTCGGAGCGACGCCACCCAGCGCGCTCTGGTGGCGAGACGGCGAACAAACAGACAGATTTGTTATGTTTAACGACGCACTGTTTTGATAACGGACCCTGTAGCACTGTTGTATGTTAATAGCTTTAATAGCCAATCTTATAGCCAAATAGCTAAGATGCTGATGCGACTTTTAAACAACACAACAGCTAGAATGAGTGGGTGATGATGAAGCGAACATAATTTAGAAGGGAGGAGAAACCCGGTGCCGGAACGTAGCCTACTCCTGTCGATTATTTTTACACCCATGCAATCGCCAATTACAAACTTAAAATGACAATTCCTTAAAGCACAATGTGTTTTTTGTGGAAATAAAATTAATACAATAAAATAAAATAGCACCAAGGGGACAACCGACTGAACGTCTCCTCCGAAGGACGGTACAACGCGAACAACAGAATTCCTCCACAAATCCATGCTGTCAAGAGGTTGATAAGCAAGGCGAGTGAAGCTGTTATACTTTAATGCTTCCACCTTGCCAGTTTTTTCAACTGGTCATGTGTATGATAAGGATTAGAGGTAGATTACCGGTGTTACCATCAAGCCAAAACATATCGATAAAGACATTCTCGTGGATATCTAAAGATATATATTATTTCTCTGATTATCCCTAGCTTGTCTTTCTGTCATGCTGATTGGTTGGCTGGAGAGATCGATGCACGAGTTCAGACCTTGGTGGAGGAGCCGGGTTCGGCGCTGCGCTGTAGCAAAAGTTGCCTACTTTCAGGGGCTAGTGCTCGCTGCAAAACCTAACGAAGGCCAATTTCTTAGAGCCAATAAAACTAAGAAATTATTTCTCATCGTTTGATTGCTTTGAGAGTTGGAATCAGTCGCAATAACACGACAAATTAAATCACAGGTGCTCTCAGACAAGCCATAAAGTTTTGATTGAATCTGCGTGATTTATTGAAGAATAAACGGAAGTTCAGTGACATCTAATTATCTAAATAAAATACCTGGCACTTCACATACCTGGTCAGTTAGTCCTGTCAAGTTAGTCTTGAGGACAAATTCTTGTAGGTACTTGCACGAACCATCTTGTCAATCAATTTCAACTTACAGATTCCCATTCATTCACTCGTGATTTGTAAACAAGAGAATAATTCAAACTTAGAACAAATAAAAAAAATTTAACAAACAATAAAAGATGTTTAAAAAATATGTATAAATAAATACATTATTTTCTTAAAGGAAGCTCACATTAGCTAATCGCTTGTGAGTAGGCAAAAAAAAAATTGCAGATCTAAAGCTAAATAATTTTTTTTTTTAAATGTGATAATTGAGTATACCTACAGTTTTTGCAACAAAAACCATTTTTATTAGCAAAGTCCAGCCGCCATATTGCTATTGGATTTTACAGGCTTTAAACTTGATAACCGGGGCTTCTTCAAATGTATCATAAACATATCATGATTCAAAGAAGAATCAATTTTTCTTTGAAAATCCTACAGCAAGATGGAATCCAAAGAAAAAGTGAAGTAATTTCGAACAAATTGATCTTGCAACGTATTGCACAACCTCCTAGCGCGGAAACAAGTGCATGTCGCCTGTCAAACTGATTTTTGTCAGCAATTTTTTGTGAGTAACAAACAGTCAAAACTAAACGGATAATTATCTCAATTACGACACGGGGACTGACGCGCAGCCGCGAAAATAACTACACTAATTACTGTCATTACACCAAAAGACCGAACTGAATTCGTTTAGCAAAAAGAGCGGGTTAGCCAATACTAAGCTAATTTACTACAGTTTAAAAAGATATCTCGTGCAAGCTGTTTTGCTACCAAAACACAGATCCTTCTCGAAGGGAATCAAAACTCAATTAAATTTAAATCCAAACAAAAACATACCCCCTGTGATTGGTCTTGCTAAGTTCCTAGCATTAGGAAGCCTATGAATGTGATAAAAATCGATCTAAGAGTAATAAAAATAGTTAAAACACACTGTCTCTAGTTATTTTGATATCAATTCCAAATTCTTGCTATCATTTTATTATTATAAACATAGCTTTTCAAAAATTCGAACCAGATTTTCCAGAGTTTGAATAGATTTCAATGCAATAGCGTCACTAGAATCAGAATGACTGTTAGCATACTCAGCCTCATGGTTCTACTCTTTGGAGATTCGTCAGAGTCATCAATTCAAGCAAAATCCTCATTAAAAGCTGGTGTCTAATTAGCACCGATTTTAGAGCAACACCCGTCAAAACTGGAAACTTGGGTCCGAGATCCCGATTGACTGCCAATTGTTGAGAGGTAGTCAGTAAACAAAACAATAAAAACAACATAAAAATGTCAAAACATTTCACAGAATTGAGTCTCCAGTGGTTTTCCATCCAATGCGTTCACCAGACTCGACCAAAGGTAGCTTAAAAAGGACAAGCCAAGATAATTAAGATAATCTGCAACAAGGTGTAATTAAATAAATTAGACGCACACCTTCTTCGACGGCGCCACCAGAGACGTTTGGCCGGCTTGTCAAGGTCACAGGTCCAACGAATAGGTCATGCCCCTAGTAGCATGGGTCGGTGTTTAGGAATGGAAGCCTGTTCAGCCCTTATTTCAACCCTATCAAGGGTGTGAGAGCGCCCTTTCTTCCAGACCTGCTTTGATGGGACCAACCTTACTGTGAAGTGGGTTTACCATTTAACTCGCGGCACTCTTTTGATTTGTCTTAACTTGAGATCCGTAAGTCGGTATGGCGTCATCGTCCTTCTGTGAGTCCTCCCATTGGTTGCCGAAACGACGTCTTATTTTATAATTGCCAATTAAACGGCGCCTAATTCGAGATTTAAGGTGACTTTATCGACGCCTTTTTCGATCACCAAAATGTTTGTCGCAAAAGTGAGAGATTTTTAGAGTCGGTGCATAACCCAGTGTTGGTGGGGAGTTAAAAAATACGTCGGTTTAGGCTTCTCGTAACCATGGCAACGGAAGATCCGGGTGGTAGATCTTGGATGGAACTTGTTTGATTGGCGATTGGTCATCGGACTAATCTTAGCTTAGTGCGTTGAGATAAACCAGGATACAGATTTTGATGATTAAAAAAATTATAATCACTTATTTTATTTATATCTTTGTTGTAATGAACAAAATTCTTTTTACATCGGTGATTCTTGCGCAGACTTGGCTCGTTGATTCCATTTAAATTACGAATTCTTGCAATTAGCACGGCATTTTATTATTATGAACTTTCCAGACCTCTTGGGAATCGGTACCCAGCCGGGGGCTCGAACCTAGGTTTCCACGTTTTGGCGGGTGTTACTCTAAAATCTTAGCTAATTGGACACGAACTTTTTTATGAGGATCTTCAAGGAATAGAACCACGAGGCTGTGAATACTCACAGTCACTCTGATTCAAGTGACGCTATACTACATCAACATCCAATCAAACTCACGTACCTTTAATTTCACGATGGATATTATGTTTAAAATTAAGAAAAACCATTATTTAAATTGTTAATACATGCAATAGGTAAGGTACTTTATTTATTATGAACATTTCTACCTTAGAGAAAGGAATAGAGAATTCTTTTCTCTAAGCTTTTACCCTCCCAAAGTATTTTGGAGGGTAAAAGCTCCCAAAGTAGTTGATGTACACTGCTTGTTACGGTAACATTATAGCAAGCAACGTTTCTGCTACATTTCAAATTGAAACCACGACTAAATTCGACTAGTTACAGAAGCAGGGTCACCGACACGCGATCCTCCCGAGGGCAACCTTTGACCCCGTGTCGACGGCGAGATCCCATAAGAGGACGACGTCGGCGTGCTTTGGAGTCAGAAGCCCTGGGAACCAAGAGAGCGTGCGGAAAGCTCGTGCTGGGGGTCCACGATCACTGGCAGCACGGACTTCCGACTCGGAAATCAGAGGACGATGACTTGAGCCAAGAGTTATCCGTGGTTTTTATTGATTTATTGTGTTTAACGACGCGCTGTTTTGACAAAGGGCTCTGTGGTACTGGTCTAATTGTGTCGGAGAATGATAGAATGGAGAAGGGGAAACCTTCCCCTCCAAGAGCACCAGGAGACCACAAGCATAAAGTTCCCCGTTTCAAAGGACGGTACAACTCAAACAACAAGATTCCTTGACAAATACATGCTTTAATATCCACACAAATCCAAATTTAAAAACAGTGTAGAGAGCAAAGATTTTCAACGCTTTTTGAAGAATAACTTTTTAAATTTGCTTCGGATTTGAGTTAGAAACTTAGGAAACAAACTCAATTAACAAACTTTGAGGCAAAAAAACAAGTAACTAATTTTAGTCCGCAACGATTGTCGATAGTAATTACAGAAAACACAGCAAACCCGATTTAAATCAACAATCGAAAGTTTCGGGGCGAAAAAAATGCGTGAAAGACGAGTCACTGTTTAAATACATCATGTGTTAGCAAAAAAGTGCGTTTCAAATGTGAAAACAAGTGAAAAACGCAGCCGCCGTGATTGGGATTGCATCGAGATGGCGCGGTGAAGATCTCGACGATGCGTCCGTAAAAACAAGAAGGCAGTGCAATCGAGCGTTACGTCTACCTGTCGGTTCTGTTTAACTTTGCATAGAGATGTGTACCCGATTAGAGATATGCAATTTGGGTGATGTAATAGGTGCGCGTAAATCAGCCATTTGAGTGACATTGCGAATAAAATTGATACATTTATTTGACATGCGTTCTTGACAAGATCGCTTTGGATGGTCAAAGCTACAGAACTGTTGAATCAGTGATTTAATTGCATAGTTAAGGTAATCGATGTGCTATTAAGGCTCCAGATTCCTAAACTATTTTGAAGATCTTTTCAGAAGCTGGCTCGATCCTCGAGAAGTGTTTACTGTATTTACTTCAAAACTGTGTGACTGGTCTGGTATCGGATTATTCCTTATTGCACATTTGATCACAGTTTCAATTTAAATGCTGTTATATTTATTTAATTGTACTACATGCGTATTTGTCCACGCTCATTTAAAAAAGTATGTTTTATTTTGATAAAATACAACTGAACAGCATAGGAATATGTCACTTACGTATCAATTTTGATCTGTAAACTTACAGGAATTATAAAAATACCTTGGTTAGACCACGAGAGAAAAAACTGGTCCTCGGGTTTCCTAGCCCACCACGAGCAAGACCTGACAATCTGTGGAGCATATCCCTGAAGTCGCGTTCACCTCCATGTGCCATCCCACAAGAAGCAACCGAGGAAATCTATTTCTCTTCGGTCGTTCTTTCCCCGCTCCGTGATTGGCCACGTGAACCGAATCAACAACATCCAGAAAAAAAACACAAGTAAAAAAAGAGAATAAATAAATAAACACGTGGTTTGTTGTCGTCTCCACGTGTAGCGTTTCGGTCAATGTCTGCCTCCGGAAGGCGGTGATTTAAATAGGCATGGCGGTCACCCATTGAACGTCAGTTTGTTGCTTAACTTTAGGCCCTCTCCCGGACAGAACTGGCGGTCTGCCAATCCGATACCTAACCCAGCGCAGTGTTGCTTACCTTCTATGCTTTCAAAGTATCTCCCGAAAAGAACTGGCGGTCTGCAAGGCGGTCACCCATCCAACTCCTGACCCAGCGCTGTGTTGCTTAACTGTATTCCTCCAACCTTACTCCCAAAAATAACTAGCCGTGTGCATGGGGGCCACCCATCCAACATCTGACTATTATATAGTATTGCTTTACTTTGGTGATCTACCAGCGTTATAAAATCACATAGAAGTTAGATATGTTCAAATACTGATAGCCTTCATGGTCAAGAGAAGATTGTATTGACATTTAAGATTTCTAAACCATGACAGCCTAATAACATGAGTAACAGTGTTCGAAGGGATAACAATGCTCTTATGGCACAGATATCTTTCGTAATCCGCAGTTCACGCGTACGCTTAACACACCGATTAGCCGCGCTAACGGACGCACGTCGCCATGGCAACCGAATCGAATTCGCTGACCGAATTTGCCTTCTCCATAGCAACCGCACGGCCTGTCGACAGGACAAAAGAACTAGATGCAGCGTCGATGGAAGTTTGGAGGCGAGTATGGACCAAAAACACAGACGTTCGAATAATGTAAAAAGATTATAAAAAGGACCGAGATGGTCGTGGTGTGGAAAACAATACCGCTCAAGCGTAGACCCAGTATTATAATTTCTAGGGGAAAAATAGCTGTAAGGTGAGTTGCCAATAGAAGTATCTGATTGGATGTGACCATGGAAATGAATTGTTAATTGGCAGACAGATAAATGGCTAATCAACTGGCATACATGTTACTCGGAATGGGAAATTGAAAAATCGATCGGCTGATTTGTTGTGTTTAACGACGCAATGTCATGACAACAAACCTTGTGGCACTGGTTTTATGAACGAGTGGATGTGCATGAAGCTAACCTAGCTTAAAAGGAAGAAAGGAAAGCCCGGTTTGCTTGTAATCAACTAAAATATTTAAAAATATAATATTTTTTAGTCTGCAGGCAATGGAACTCGTTTTCTAGTGTCAAAGCACCATAATAACAGACCATCATCATGGTTAGGTGACAGTGCTAATTTTTATTCAACTATTCATTAATAATTCATAGCAGTAATCATTGCGGTTTCATGATTGAAAATAAGAAAAAAATATCAATGCATTGAAAAAAAAACCCTGCACTGCACACGTTGCATAATACGCCATGTGCTTCACAGTGCTAACCACCAGGCCGTGCATATGTGTCAGTAGGAACGCCAGCCGAATGCAGCGCTGTCCGCAACGGGCAATGAACCCAGCACCGACGTTCTGTTGCATGCTGCCAGCAGTGTTTGGGTGCATGCAAGATTTGAAGCGTTTGGCAAGCCATGTCTTGAGCTGGACAACAGCATGGGCTGCAAGCTTTGAAGCGTTTGGCAAGCCATGTCTTGAGCTAGACAACAGCACGGGCTGCAAGCTTTGAAACGTTTGGCAAGCCATGTCTTGAGCTGGACAACAGCATGGGCTGCAAGCTTTGAAACGTTTGGCAAGCCATGTCTTGAGCTGAACAACAGCATGGGCTGCAAGCTTTGAACCGTGTGGCAAGCCATGCCTTGAGCTGGACAACAGCATGGGTTGCAAGCTTTGAAACGTTTGGCAAGCCATGCCTTGAGCTGGACAACAGCATGGACTGCAAGCTTTGAAACGTTTGGCAAGCCATGCCTTGAGCTGGACAGCAGCATGGGCTGCAAGCTTTGTTTGACAAGCCATGCCTTGAGCTGGACAGCAGCATGGGCTACAAGCTTTGTTTGGCAAGCCATGCCTTGAGCTGGACAACAGCATGGGCTGCAAGCTTTGAAACGTTTGGCAAGCCATGTCTTGAGCTGGATAACAGCATGGGCTGGAAGCTTTGAAACTTTGGCAAGCCATGCCTTGAGCTGGACAACAGCATGGGCTGCAAGCTTTGAAACGTTTGCCAAGCTATGCTGCTCTTGTAGAAGTAATGTGCAGTGTAGATTGTATTATACAGAAGTGCAGTGTAATACAAAAATGTGATTGTAGGGTGTTTAGAATTTGTCGACAGGAAATATTCGGCTGCAAAATGTGCCGGCCAGTGCGCGAGCCAAGAAATTGGAGTGGAATTAAGAACAATAATAACGCGGGCCGTTTCTGATTTGACTCGAATTAGAAAGTAGAAAACGCTGGCTAATTGTTCCATGTGTAGATTGTTTAAGTGATCCTTGTGTTCTACCGTTGCCAAACGTTATGGCACACTGTTGAATAAAATTCGGTTTCTTAATCAATTACGTTTGATCAAAGTGGTTCAAGCGATATGACCAGTCGTTACTTCGATAGGAAATGAACGGGTGCTATAACTATGGACAAAAAACAACCTGTATTTATTGCTGTTACCATGACAGTTAAGAGAATTGATAATAGTGATTACATTTGCGATAAGCGTCCAATAAAGATTGAATTAACAATCGGTTACGTTAAAAAAAAACTATCGATTGTAGATCGTTTCAATTACCTTTATAAGACAAAATCGCAGCGATGCTCGTTTAATACTCATTGACTCATGACAGCTTTGACAGAAGAACCAGTTTCACTTCGTCACAATCGACGATCGATCACAACGGAATGCCACATCAACAAGGCAGTGATACCAGGAGTTTAAAATAGCGTGTAAAATTTCAAACATGTGCTCGCGTCGTTTTTCCGTTATAAATCCTAGAGAAGGTGCCAGCTCGGTGTACGGCTTATTTCAAACGTATTATTATGGTCGTTACCAAGGCAACCATGGCGTCGAATCGGTGATGAGTCTTGCAGCCGACTTCCTGTTGCCTAGCGACGAGTTTTATAGGAGAACCAGTCTTTGAAGAACACTTGCAGTTTCTAAAGCGACTCGTAGACAAAGATGGCCGTATATGGCACTGGAATTTGCATCACAGAAGACGACGTATAAAGGTTAATGGCGGTGAAAATATTCTGCTCAGATTTTAATTCGAGGAAGAAAAGGCGCGCGCACACAGGAAATGCAGTTTTCGTTTTGTGAAGAGCTTCAAATAAGGTCCTTCCTGCTGGTAAAGAATTTTACTTGTTTTGGAGATGGTAATTCAGTATGTCCCTAGGCATCTTATAATGAGCCTTTTACTATTGCATAATTCAAAAAAAAAATATGTGGATATTTGCCTTTTAAATCACAGTTTATAATTGCAACCGTCAATTGTTTCGTTACTATTTTCCCTATCCATTTAATTTTAACCCCAATTATTTTTCAATTTATAATTATTCAATAATTGGAATGTCAATCGGATTTAAACACCAGGAATTGTTATGCAAATTTTGTCGGAATTTACACGAAAATAAATTCAAATTCAACAATAAAACAGTTGAAATTCGTGTACGCTTTTCGATTCCACCGCCTTGTGGTGCGCATTTGCATGACGACCGGTTGTCATGGTGATAGAACGGCCTGTCAGGAGAAATCGTGCTGGTTAGGCAATGCATCAGACTTGCGGCTAGCGAATGAGTCATGAGTCGATTGATTTGTATCGATTAGTCGAGTATCGATTGGCAAGCTCTTGGTGTTGAATATATCGGTTGTTTGCACGTACGAT
Organism: Protonemura montana; assembly: GCA_947568835.1. Lineage (NCBI taxonomy): Eukaryota > Metazoa > Arthropoda > Insecta > Plecoptera > Nemouridae > Protonemura > Protonemura montana. The sequence goes on along the minus strand of OX387610.1, from coordinate 11,490,067 downwards.
ATATGACGGCATGGTCGCATCGGATTCTGTTGACGTATGCTACAAAATGTAAAGTCTTTTGAGACATTCCCTAGAGGAGTTACAGGGACTTGCAAACTGAATTGCAGCCGCAGCAGAGAAGAAAAACTCTGTATTATGACCACTTTTCTGACCACTTTACACGAGGATCTTAATACAATTGAATCTCGTACAAACGAAAATGACCAAACGTCTCTGAAAATTATCTGTAAAAGCAAAATTTCAAGAAAACCTAAGTCAGAAAAACTAAGCTTCAGTTTGCTCGAAATAAATAAAAAGATATCGGTAGTGGCAGTCAATGGGAATTATTTGTGAAAATTCTGAAAATAATTGCCAAATTTTAATTGCTTAACATTTATGAAGTCCATACCGTGACAGAAGATACCACGTCGACGCCCTATGTATGAGTTTCTATCCCCGGTTCTTGTGACAAGGATGGTTTCAGAGAGAATCTCAGTCAGAAAGGAGGTTAACTTTGGGGGAAATTGATCCAAGGGGCTTTCTATGTTAATATTATGAGAGTAAACACGTGCATTTGTTTCAAAATCAAGCGAGAAACCTATACACTGCAAAAACGCAGAGAAAAATGTGCTAACTACGAATGACAACAGCGTTGTGCATGAGATCTATAAGGATCTAGAAGGTGGTGACCTAATGGAGTCTTGTGATGAGATCTCTTGCGTGTTGTCTTGAGTCATTCTCATGTCACGGCCTGGCAGATCGCTTCGACCCGTTTAGTACAGTGATGTCAGACTTAGATGGCGCATGGCCTTGCATGCCAGAAAAATCAGGGCGCATAAGAGATACGCATTTTTTTTTAGTTTTTCACGTAGTTTTGTGTGCATGCAGAAAGGTAGACTTGTATTTGAAGGACTTGCATGGACCCCCCCGCTACAAACTTATCACAACCCAACAGGTCAAGTATTTAAATCTCTTAGGAAAAGCGTACACGAAAAAGAGTGCAAAATGTGTACAAGACAAATCAAGCAACACGTCATGGAATTACAATGAAAAGAGAGAGAAGTCAGATGTTGTTTTTAAACAATCGAGCATCTTTCGGTTACCGCCTTAAAAAAAAACACCTCAATGCACTCACCCCCGTCCTCTTTCTGCCGTCGCTGACACTGTCCACCGTCACGAATCCATCTTGGTCTTGGTCGCCATCTTGTTCTCGGCCGCCATCTTGTTCCCGGTCCCGGTCCCGGTCCCGGTCTTCCCGCTGACGCACTTGTTGCACCCACTTCAACATGACGTCACCCCACGTTGTCACTCGATGGCGTCATCTGACAGCCAGCCAATCACAACGCGTGATACGGACGTCTCATTGTCTGCGCACGTGCTTTCCACGTGGGGAAGGGGGTGGGGGACGTAAAAAGGGGTTCTCTTTGGTCGATGAGGTGGTCTTCTGGCGATGGCGTCGGGGCAGTTTGCTATACAGACGTTTCGTAAATTAGTAAGAATCAGATCTTTAATACCTCTTGGGTATCTCAGTACTAAACTTTCTAATAGGATGTTATGGAAGCCCGTTTTAATATTTAATTTTACTGGTTCAGCGTAACAGACAGTCAGATTCGACAATGTACGGAGTCATTTTTAGCCAAATAACGCTATTATCTTGCAAATATTAATAATAAAGCATGATTTTAAAAATAATTTAAAATCAACTCGAGAATAAATTGTGTGTGATCCAAACCCGCCAAAGTCTTAGAAATGGAACAGATTTCAAATCACGATGATGAATCGCTTTAATCAGCGTTACAATCTGCAATTTCAAAGCAAAAAAATAGTCGATCTAGCATTGAAATCTCCATGTTTAAACATAGGGAAGTTCGCCGTGCGTTGAAATCTCCATGTTAAAACATAGGGAAGTTCACCGTGCGTTGAAATCTCCATGTTAAAACATAGGGAAGTTGACCGTGCGTTCAAATCTCCATGTTAAAACATAGGGAAGTTGACCGTGCGTTGAAATCTCCATGTTAAAACATAGGGAAGTTGACCGTGCGTTCAAATCTCCATGTTAAAACATAGGGAAGTTGACCGTGCGTTCAAATCTCTATGTTAAAACATAGGGAAGTTGACCGTGCGTTCAAATCTCCATGTTAAAACATAGGGAAGTTGACCGTGCGTTCAAATCTCCATGTTAAAACATAGGGAAGTTGACCGTGCGTTCAAATCTCCATGTTAAAACATAGGGAAGTTGACCGTGCGTTCAAATCTCCATGTTAAAACATAGGGAAGTTGACCGTGCGTTGAAATCTCCATGTTAAAACATAGGGAAGTTGACCGTGCGTTGAAATCTCTATGTTAAAACATAGGGAAGTTCACCGTGCGTTGAAATCTCCATGTTAAAACATAGGGAAGTTCACCGTGCGTTGAAATCTCCATGTTAAAACATAGGGAAGTTGACCGTGCGTTGAAATCTCCATGTTAAAACATAGGCGATTTCAAATTTCAAACCTCTTCTTTCATTCACATCGCCGTTAGCGCATCAACCACTCTCTTGAAGTGTAGTAAAACTCGCAACGCCAATAATGAAAAGCAACTGCGTTCTAAAGTGTCCAATTACTCTCCTGCAATTCTCGAACGAGCAAGTCTGTAATAACGCTGCTGGACTTAATCGATGGCGTGTCACCGTAAGGTTGCCAGTGATTGGTGTAATTGCAACATTCAATGATGAAATGCATCTTCAGGTGCAACGAGGTGACACATTTACTGTCACTGACACATTTACTGTCACATTTACTGACGGAATACTAAATATTCCGACGATTAAATACATCCGACCTCCGGAAAGCTTTTTCTATCTCAACTTTATCTCAAAAACTTGACTCGACTGTCCCAACCAAAAAAAAAATAAGAAATGTCTCACTCTATTTGTCTTTGTTTGTAAAGATTTCACGAGTCTACCTGAGCTGAGTCTACATCAAGTAGACATGAGTCTAAAAACAATCATAGTTCAAAGGTGTATAATTATTACTTGCGTAAACTTGATCTAACTACGACACTAGTTAAAAAAAAAAGTATACAAAGCTTGTTTACAATAGTTAAGCATAGTTTAGCATAGTTTAGCATACAAAAAGCCAGTTTGCGATTAGTTTATGTTCAAATGTGCATCATCTTTAAACTTGCACTTTATTATACGACTCCATCGTTGGGTCAATGCTTTTCAAATGTAAGCCTTTAAATCTCTTTGTATCATCAATTCTATCAAAATCATAAATACCATGATGGTTTGACTGCCTTCGACACAACGTGTAGCCTCTACAGGTATGATGTTTATTTCAGAGTTATCATCATCCATAGCATCGCCCACTCGTTCACCAACCAAAGCCATAGTGCCTGTTGTTAAAACAATGCGTCGTTAAACACATTTAACAATAATTTTAACAAAAAATATATCTTTTATGACAAAAAGTTTTCATAAGTTTTCTATATTACTCAATCTTTGTCTTCTCTTGGCTTCTAGGCGAGCCCCGGGTGCGCCGACGCGGCAGTTAATCTGGCCGTGACTCTATAGTCACCTCCTTATGTCACCGAGCAAGCACCATGACGTCACGTCACGCAGCGCGAGTCTAATGTCAGACTAAACGACCGGCCGGGGAAGTCGAAGGCCAAAGTCTGCACGGGATGACATTGGTCTGACACAGCCCGGCGATAATTGCTCGGTTGTGTCATAGGATTCATGTGGCTTTGTCGTAAAGCTGGCAAAGATTTCGAGTCGTTTTTGTTTATTTTTTGATATTACGTGTCTGTCGGTTGGTTCTCACCGTTGGTTTCACGTAGTTAAGAAACGAACAAAGCTAAGATGATGTGTTTTTTTCACGTTGTCCCATAAGTGTTTGTCGAGCGTTTAATTTGTGCATTAACCGACTGGCTAACGAGAAATGGGAGAGATTTCCCAGGAATTATTTCGTGGCTTTTCTGCAGACGTTTACGACAAAGATGGACATTGGGTTCTCTGAATTTTGAAAGAATTTTACTCATCTCTGTCATCACATCATAAACAGGAGTTAAAATAACCTTCCCAGCACTACAGTAGATTTCATTCTAGCTTTAGAACAAAAACCAGAAAAACAGAAAAGTACAGAAACTTATGATTAATTTGTGATTTTTAACGACGCACTGTTTAGACAATGGGTCTTGTGGCAATTGGTGAATGGGTGGACGATGAAAATAATAACGAAGCTAACACAGCCTAACAGTTGAAACGAAATGTCCGACACCGGCACGTAGCCTACTCCTGTCAAAGAGCACCAAGAGCACAGGACTAACGTTCCTTCCAAAGGACGGTACAACTCGAACGTTAGATTTCCTCCACAAATCCATGCTGTTGAGAGGTTGATAAGAAAGTCGAGGGAAATTTTACAAACTTAAATCCCTCAAACCCCTCTCCCGATTAAAACTGGTAATGTATCGATAGTCACCCATCGAATACCTAATTCAGCGAAGAGTTGCTTCACTTCGGTGGTATAAAGTTTCCTATCTTAAAAAACAGTCTACTAACATTTCAATTCGTTATAAAGGTAACCAACTTCTGTCCCCAGCCAGTGTGGCCTTTAACAGCAGATATCTGTCACGTAGTCACAGATTTATTCGTAAGTGATCACATCGCCCTCAGTCTTTCTTTTATCCACACAGAGTGAAAGGTTAACAAAACTCAAAGCCCGTGCGCGACTTAAAGCACGGCTGACCCGAAAAATCAGGCTTCGGTGAACTGGATGACCGAAATCTGCAAGCCACGAACTTCTTTCAATTGGCGGTTTTTTTCATTGGAAATGTTCGCGAACAATACTTCCGGATTTGGGTGTTGATGACGTAATTTTTAGTTTTGAGGGTAGTCGATGGTGAAACAGGTGCCGGTACGCAGCAGCACTAAGGGCCGGCCACCGCTTGGCCCTGTTCCTTTGAAACACTGTGTTGGCGCTGTTCCTGTAGTGCTGGTCTATTGGCTGGATGAATCTAGTCTGGCCTGACAGGGAGGCTTAACTGTCGATATTTCATTCATCACCAAATCATGCTATCGAAAGTTCACACGGTATTGGCCGAGTGCACGCCAGTCACCCACCCAACGCCTAATCCCCGCACACTGTTACTTAACTTCATTCTGCCAATTTTCGGCCATCGACCCACGGACTTGCATTTGATATCTTGGCCTTAACACGAATCGTGCCCCGCGCTAATCGGCGAACCCTCGCACCTCATGGCGCCCCCAGCGGCACGAGATAGCGTGGTTGTAACCCAACGTATAGCGGCCCGCATTGGCTGCAAGGAGAAAGCCCGCGCGTGAATGCTAAACTATGCAGGCATCCAGCCGCCACGGGGACATCAAACACGCGCAATCGCGTGTCGCACTACAGTTGGGGTCGCAGACGATGCACTGACCTTACGTTGAAGGCATCACGTTATGGGTGTGCGCAGATCGCGCGAATTTTTGGTTGTCTATGACCGAAGTTAAGCTACAATGCTCTGGGTCTGTTATTAGTTGGGTTACCGTAATACTGATGACTAGCTATGTTTAGAGAGAGATTTGAGGGATTGAAGTAAGTACAACTGCACTCGCCTTGCTAATCAACCTCTTGGCAGCATGGATTTGTAAAGGAATCCCGTTTTTTTTTAGTTGCCCCTTCAGAAGGAACGTAAAGCAGGTGGTTTTATTGGTGCTCGTTGACAGGAGTAGACTACGTGTTAGGACCGGGAACGATCAGTGTCGCAATTGTCAAAATATTGTGTCGCCAAACACCAGAAATCTATACTTGGACAGACGACACACAACGCTTTCTCGTACTGACAGAGGGGACAGTTGCTCTACTAGAGAACTCTGTGATCTGGGTCGTCTACGCCGTCAATGGGCAGTCGACAGCCCACACGCATCCACGAGACGTAGGTTAATGGAGATCGATAGTCGACTGAAAGTTGGAAAGTCTTCAGTTCAAGTTCAACGTTGTGAACTCTACGGCCAATTCGTTGGAGTTTTTTATGGCCGACTTAATGACCCTGAAGGTCTGAGTCTTGTTGCCTAAAGTTCCCACGGATTAACTGGCCAGACGCTTGATTGCTGGACAGACCAACACAATTCAAGAGTAAAAGGAAAAAATGGTACAACATTGTTATAAAATTGTTTGGTTTACAATTTCTTGGCTTTTAACTCAAATCTCTGTGTTAAAATATCTCCAAAGATGTCCTTATTTCATTGGCTAAGCTCATGGGCATGTCCCGAGTTAAATGAGTACCCATTATGACTCTAACTAGATTTTTAAATCAAAATCTGCTACATAAACGATCTTTAGGCTCTTCTAACCCAATTTTAGGCTAAGCCAAAATTGCAAAATTGCCGGAAAAATTGTCATCAGGTCGACATGCCTATAAACCACACAATCCATTCAAGCCAGTAATGTGACAGCAAAGTAAACATAACTTCTGGCTCTTTTAGTCACCTAAGGACTCAAAATCAGTGCACTTTTTTTTTGTCAACTTGTAAAATTTCCCAAATCTCGCCAAAGCCGTCTCCTTAATAAGCCAGTGGCTAGTAGGCATATGGCACGACGTGAAACTTGACATCAAAATCTCGGCGAACATCTAAATCCATCTTCTAGTTTCCCTAATCTACCTAGTTGTAAACGATGGCGAACTGAAATAAGTTGAATTCGTTGATTAAAATTGTCTTGAGGAAGAATGGCCGTTTTTACCAGAGACGTAGAAATGTACAAGTGTGATTTTTCTTGACATTAAAATTCAAACGATGCCCTAAGCTCGCATATAAATTCAAACCCTTAAATCATAATTTAAAACATATATATATAGATTTATCTCGAAACTGTCGAATATACATCATTTAAAAGCCCACCAATTGACGCCCAGAATAATATAGGTAAACACACGCAGCTCCAGTGAAATTACCTACAATGTGGGTAAAAGATATTAGCTGCAAGCGTTACATCTAGGCCATATTAGCATAAGATTATTGTTTAGATAATGTTATTAGCGATTATATCAGAAGGTCCCACTTGCTCGCTCACATATATAGGATGCAGGCATTATTATGCCCACATGATAACAGTGCAGCGTATAGGTACCTCAAGGTGTTTACACGCTCCAAAGATGCTGGGTAAGAGATAGTTGAGCGTTTCAGAGCGTTTGGCGAATGTCTGTCTTGATGCTCATTGGTTGTTTGATGGAATTGCGAGGCAAATCCTTGTCTATTACATTCCACCTGCTGCCTTTGGAATCGATTTGCTTAACGGTTGCTTTATTGACTGTAAGCATAGACCGATTTGCTGCTGAGATCGATATCTTGAACGCATTCATTATGCGTGCATTGTTACCACTGATCGATTCAACGCATGTTATACGTTTCTTTTTAATCGTTTCTCGCTTTGTAAATAACGGGCGAGATGCTGGTAACGGAACGTTTCTGGTCTCAGTTTTGATAAATTTTAGATTAGTTGCAATTGCTTTTTCAGTGCATCTTGGACTTTTTTAAGCGATAAAAAATCAAGTATGCTGTGATCTATTTAAAAGCAGGAATTCAGGATTTTAAATCTTTTCCAAAATCTTTACAATAAAGATAGCATTGAGATAATAAGCCAAAGTTTGTAGCAAATTCTGTGCTTTTTCGAATGACACAAACAACTCGTTGATATCTGGAGAGACGCAGCATTTTGTTTTGATGAATTATTCCTTTTTTTTTTGTATTTATGATGATAAAGTTGCCGTGATTGACTAACGAGATGTTAAGTTTATGTCAGACTGGTTAACGACTTAGTACTTGATGACTCTATCGTAAATGGTAACGCCCGAGTCAATATGTGACCATTAGGGTCGGAAACAAAGATGAGCCTGGGTCAACAGACCCAGGGACCTTTCATTGCTTTCTGTGATAGGGTATATGTACTTCAAAAGTCGTTATCAGTAATGGCCCATGTAGGTACACTCACATTTAAAAGACAGAACCATACAAAGGAGGTGTTCTTGCGGATGGAGCTAAAATTCAGTCTGTTTATCATTGAAGCCAAATGAAACGCATGATAACGCGTTTAACGACGCATTCATTTCACAATAGCCTCTAAAACTCCGCGAAAGGTTCGCGATTTTTAAAGGTCACAGAGACCAAATTTAAATAGTTACAGGTCCGAATCCACAGCCCTGTGAAATTATATATTGCACTTCCAGTGTTTTTCCTCAAAATTATGGACTGCGTTTCCTGATTTCACTTTCATTTTGTTTTTGTGTGCGCATAATGATAGTTTTAAACATTTTGGCGCCCGTTTTCCGAGGTTGACGTTCGAAGACGTCAAAACTTCGACATTTTCCACAGAAAAGTTTTTTAAATGACATCTTAAACCGAAGAAAATGAGTTTTAAGTCACATTTTCTTTGTTTGAAGCGCGTGTAACAGAAGTAATAAATGATTTGAGAGATGGTTTACAAAGAAAAACAATGGATTGGTTGCTCGGTGCCAAGTTTTTAGGTTGGGTGTACTATTTTTAAAAACGTTAAGATTTGAAGACTGACGAATTGCAGTTAATTGTATGAACCATAAGAAGTAAGATCAATCTGTGGTAAGATCAAATAATATTGATAAAGTCAGATTAAATACCATTAATGTTCCAGAATTCTGACGACCTACCATCGTTTGGATGACACCTCTAAAAAAGCGAAGCCTAAATACGTTGGACAAAAAGAATGGTTTGTTTGAACCAGTAGGCCGTGGCTGAGTCCATTCGGTCGGCAATTTTCTTTGCCAGGAAAAATATGCGCAGACTGACCAAGCGCAACCTTGCGCAGCGGAGACCAGATCGGTCCCACGTCTGCGCAGCGTGACGTTATTTACCATTCGTTGCCATAGCGATTGAGGCATGCACGATCAAGGAGCCTCAATTGATAAACAGAGGATTGTAAGCGAGCCAAGTATTCGTGCGAGGAACGAAAATAGCGGCTGGTTTAGGTAACCGAAAAAACTGAATCAGCCATACTAAACATTTTTGAGATTTTTCGTTGACCATTTTTGAAAACAACTATCACGCATAGGACGATGAAAGGAGATTCAACGTTTGGTAGCCATGGAGATGCTGAGATCGCCTGACAGAGCTTCTCAATTCTGCTATCTTATGTTACCACGGGTATATCATGGCCTAGCATAGGAGGTTCAGTGGTAGATTCAACTTTTGGTAGCCATGGAGATGCTGAGATTGCCTGACAGAGCTTCTCAATTCTGCTATCTTATGTTACCACGGGTATATCATGGCCTAGCATAGGAGGTTCAATGGTAGATTCAATGTTTGGTAGCCATAGAGATGCTGAGATCGCCTGACAGAGCTTCTCAATTCTGCTATCTTATGTTACCACGGGTATATCATGACCTAGCATAGGAGGTTCAATGGTAGATTCAACGTTTGGTAGCCATGGACAAAGCTTCTCAATTCTGCTATCTTATGTTACCGGTCATCATAGAAATCCACTATGAAAAACAATCCTAGAGATTGTATTCGGCAAGTTCTTATACGCAGGAAGAATAAATTTGTTTCTAAGCAAACAAATTTAAACTCACTAGACAAGACGCATCTTGGCTCAGTGGTAAAAACATGTGATTCTACTAATAAATTGACTGACTTTCTGACTTGACCACTGCCTTCCATGAAAATTCTTGATTTTTACGATATTTTACCTTGGATTTTGCCAGCAAAGAACAATTGCAGTGATGGCAACATTTCCCTCAGCCGAGTTGGCCCTTTCTAAATAATATAACCACGATGAATCTCAATAGTTACCACGGGTATAATCTCAAACCATCTTCCTAACACGGCTATCAATGGGACCCTGATTTTAGAGTTTTGTTTTCAGATCTGGGTCATTTTAGCGAAACCAGTAATTATGAGAATAATTTTACCATCGCGATAATTAAAAAATAAACACAAAAACATTCATGCGTAATTACGATCACAGGGCACAGAGAAAGAGTTGCGATCCAATGCCAAGTGCTTTGTTATTTTGCTGCAGTTTCATCGAGTCTGGTCTTATTAGAATCGTATTACAAATCCGCTAATTTTATTGAAAGTCGTTACAGAAAAAAAAAAAAAAAAAAAAAAAAAAAAAAACACATCGTGTACAGATATTTTCTGCAATTATTTGCCCAGAAATTAAATATTTTTCTTACATTCCTTTTAGTCGATCTCAATGCCATGGAGGCATTACTAGAAAATTGACCACTTAACCGTTTCATGCCCCTTCATGAGCTACATGTGTAAGAGATTGTCTTACTTTAGAACAAAGTGTTGTAATGTGTAACTGTGGACCAAGCTACAAGCACCGATTTGACAAACTAATAACTTGCAACCTCCAAATAAACACGACACGGGTTTTCGAAGGTTTGATTAATTACCCACAGCAATTACGCTAGAGTAATTACATGTATCCTAATTTCAAGTACTTTTAACTGCGACTCAGTACTCGCAAAGAAATAATCGTTTCTATACATTCATTGGAAATATTTTTGTTAACGTCTAATGAAAATCAATCGATCACTTTTGCAAAATATCGATGGTCCAATTTGATTTTGTCACCAATTTGGTAAAAAAAAAAACACCTTTTGTAATTTGTATTGCATTTTTGTTGTTAAATCGTTTGGATATTCCCTAAATATTAAAATAAAATGTGATTAATTTTTCTTGGATCCTTTTTGGGATATTTTAGCTCTGTGGAAGGTCTAGGTCAAATGCATACAAATCTTGAATACAGATCAATTTAAAAAAAACCTTCGATTCCTCTCCAGACGTCCTTAAACTGATCCTGAAAGCACGAAGGACATGCCTGGCATTTCCTGACTGCGTCACGGCTATGACAACATGGAATTTGTTTAAAATTCTTCCTGACCGCAAAATCTGACAGCTGTTCTAACTTCTGACAAAACAACTGTGACAGATAGAGCTTCCTAGAAACACGTTTTATTGCAAAGGTCGCTGGATTTGAATCATTTGACGCGAAAGTTAACGGACATCACTTTCAAAAATTATCGAAGATTTCCCTGGCAGAGTCGATGACAAATCAAAGATCCGCATGGCTTTGGCATTTACCGACAAAAAATGAGATTCGTATTCGAAAGAATAATTTTAAAACGGGCATCCAAAACAAGAATAAAGCAAAGTAATTAATTTACCAAATTCAACGCACTTTAAAAACCTCAGTAACACTGTCACTTAAAAAAATATATACGCACTGTAACTAACACGTCTATAAAGCCACCCACATGACACATAAACGTCAAATTAAAAACATTTTAAACACGCACTTTCAAAAATAGAAAATCGCAAATTTTCACTACACTCATTATTCTACAACGCACTAAATTCACTCGCAACACCACGGTGGCCCCTCACTCGCGAGGTACTCGGTTCGATCCTCGCGTTTCACTGCCCGTACGTACACGTCCTTCTTTCACCACTGCCAGGTGACAACTGACTCAGCGCTGCTCAGAGTTTCCCGCCGATCTCCCCGCGCACGCGCTAAACGATACTAGAGCCTGGCGGTCTCTCTGTACTATGCTTGGAGAAAAGAATGGGTTGTATGGGTCTTATGGCGTCGGTGAATGAGTAGCTGACGAACCTAACCTACACTAGAAGGAGGGAGCGGAAACCTGGTGTCGCCACGTAGAATACTCCTGTCGAAGAACACTGAAAGGACCACCGGATTAACATACCTTCCGAAGGACGGTGCAAATCGAACAACAAATTTATGCTTTCGAGAGATTCATTAGCAAGGAGAGTAAAGCTGTTGTACTAACTTCACTCTTTCAATCCTCTCTCCCGAACAGAACTGGTCATGAGTTTGATGGTCATCAATCCAATACCTGACCCAGCGCAGTGTTGCTTAACTTCGGTGATCTTACGAGGACCGGTGTTTTCAACACGCCAAACGTTCGGTGGTCACCCATTCAATACCTGACCCAGTGCACTATTGCTTAGCGTAAGTAATTTCACGAGTACCGTTATTTGACGATATAAACATTTAGATGATTCCCACAAAAACAAATTACCAATGTTGGCCATAATTTCCCTAGTAACATAATTATGTTTACGCTTTGGAATTATAATTCAATTTCCACACATTACGCGGTAACAGCAGCTACTTTGATCGCAAGCCGTGATAACAGAGTCACTTTGTCAACAATGGAGACTCTTACACGGGACATGCAGTATTTCGAGCACCAGGCATCGAACCCACGACCTATACCACGCTGTATAAGCCATGTGGCACGATGAGATACCGTATACCACCGCCACCTAGACACACCAATGCACTTTTGGATGCAGCTAAAAAAACAGCTGTCATCATAATCATCATCTTTGCATAACAGCAATGTCATCTTGTGTGGTAAGCCAAATGGCTAGCGGTAACCATGGCAACAAACAGGCTGTTGGTCAAAAGAAAAGAAGCCTAAACCGTCGTGAGTACACAGTTCCGTACAACGGAGCAACACGGTTTGAAATCTGATTTAAATTACAAACGCTTGCAATGCGCGGGGTATTTTTATTATTAGGAACACTAATTACCTCTCAAAAATTGATGCTGAAAGAGCAACACAGGTAGAGATCGAGTCCCCGTTTGGGCATCAATTTTTTAGACGGTTATAGTGTTCCTAATAATTAAAACTGGCAACATTGGTTTTATTTTCCAGGTTTCTCACTAATATTTGGACACAATTAATAGTTTTCTCCTTTAACCTCGTGGATCTTTTTGGCACCTCTTTATAACTGTGGTTTCCTATGGCAAAGGCACCTTAGCTTATGACAAACGAATACAACGCGAGGATTACGTCTCTGTAGCGGTGTGTGAATTGACAAAGTCAGTCGAGCTCGGCAAACAATTGGCGCGTGACTGGACCACCATTTTAGTTGTCTACATCGAGTCATTTCAGTTCGTTTGTTCTTTTGGCATAGCGACCTCGAGAGGTCAATGCTGCGTATTGACTTTGTCTGTTTCACTTTCGTCCCTTGCGTTGCTGGCTTTTCCTTGTCTGTGATCAATGGATAGACAAGTCTGAATTGCTGAGAGTTGAATTGTGCTAAAATCCGTCTGGCTTTTACTAAAGGAACGGTGGGATGTCTTCAAAAGGAATCACATTGCAAAGCTCGACAAAGGAAGCAGTGAGAGCGAAAACCAGTGAATTTGTGGAAATCAAAGTCTAGATTGAATTTCTTGTGGTTTTATTCTGATTTCTACAGTCTCAATATAAATGTGTTTCTTACTGACAGCCTTTTATACCGCATTGTGTCGTGGTTAGTTTATCTTAAAGTTTATTCTAGCCTAGCAGGGGGTCAGGTTGCACCCGGTGCAAGCACGCTGTCCAAGGGTCAGTCAACTGTTTCAACAATCACAGAAGTACTGGATGAGTTATGGGGTAAGCAGTACAATTACTCTACAAGATTGGTAATTAATCAGTATTATATTTATTTATTTATTGTTATGGTCTCGTTAGTCCTATGCCGATCATTTCCGATCAGCGGAATGAGCAGACTATTTATTTACAATAAAATACAATAAAATACATTCGTACATGCAACACATATACTTTGAAGTTAATAAATCTTAATGTAGTTGATATTTAAAAAATATATACCTGTCTCAAATTTAAAATTATTATTATAAAAAACCAAAGGTAAGTATTTACCAGATAATTATTAAAAAAAAATATGAAAGTGTAGTTTCAAGGATAGTATAATTGGTAATTTGGTATAAATTAGTATAAATGGTAATGATGTAATCAACGAATTTTCAGATTGAAATCACAGCAGAGGCACAGCTTAATAACATACATATAATGTTAAATTTGAAAATCTGCAAGCACCGCCTGTGATTGGCCGATATCATTCCAGAGATTAAATTTAACTCAGCTTTGTGGAACCGGCCCCTGAATTTGTAACGTCATGCATACTTCCAAACAATAGACCGCTATGTGGGTTTGAAAAAAGTTCCATATCTCTGAAACCGACAGACTCCGTTGGGCAGTGGCTGCACTAAAGAAGCTGTGTACGGACAAAGAATGACTATATCAAAGCAATGACCGCCATGCTTGCAAAAACAATGAAAATTGGCAATTGACAACAATTGTTTGAACATTTTGTGCAGTACAAAGAAGGTGCAATAGTAGAAATTCTGTAAACTTTTTTACTTTTTTGATATTTTGCCATTTCATATGATACCAATTTGGCACCGAACGGTTTGGCATGTTGGAAACACCGGTTCTCATGAGATCACCGAGGTTAAGCAACACTGCGCTGAGTCAGGTATTGGATGGGTGACCATCATACACAAGAACAGCACTGTTCGGGAGAGAGGTTAGAGGGATGAAAGTTAGTACAGCAACTTCATTCGCCTTGCTTATCAACCTCTCGACAGCATGTATTTGTGGAGGAATCCTGCTGTACGCGTTGTACCGTCCTTCGGAAGGGATGTGAAGTCGGTGGTCCCCTTGGTGCTCTTCGACAGGAGTAGGCTACGTACCGGCACCGGGTTTCCCCTCCTTTTCTAGGTTAGGTTCATCATTATCCTCATCATCTTCCACTCATTCACCGACGCCATTAGACCAGTGCCGCATGGCCAGATTTACATTAAATTACTATTACTATTAAAACAGTGCGTCGTTAAACACCTCAAATAAATAGATACAAATTTTCCATTTGACTGGAATAGTTGCCACATGGCGGCCATTGCTTGGAGATGGCCACTTTCTGACCGTGCTAACATGGTGGCCATTGCCTGGAGATGCTCACTCCATGTCACACACAATTTTCTCCTCTAGTAATTCATGCTAATTGAGTGGCAGACAGTAAAGTAAGTAACAGGTAGCTGTGTGAATGTAGCAGCATCGATGCAGTCAACATCGAGTAGAAGTGGGTCAATGTAACATGGCGGAGAGACAATTGAGACGCAAATGCGTCGCTCAGTGAATGGTTCGATTGATTTGTAATCCGAGTGAAAAGAAATCGCTGTACTTGGTGTTATTGTTGTGGCTGCGGTCTCTGTGCTGATGCGACTAAGATGATGAGGTGACTGTACCGTTGAGAGATGTCATTACAACAAGAATTTGACAGTTTACCTGAATGATGGGCATTTTGTGAA
This sequence comes from Protonemura montana, assembly GCA_947568835.1. Taxonomy (NCBI): domain Eukaryota; kingdom Metazoa; phylum Arthropoda; class Insecta; order Plecoptera; family Nemouridae; genus Protonemura; species Protonemura montana. The sequence continues at coordinate 11,474,936 of OX387610.1, read as the reverse complement.
GAGATTAGTTTGGTTTAACGGTTTTTTTTTAGATTATTCTGAAATTACTTTTAAGACCGTAATTCGGACCATACGACAAAAAATTCGAAATCTAGATTTTTTTATATTTCATGTAACAAAAAAATTTTATTTGAATCAAATAAAAGCCAAAAAATTAAAAATTTGTCTGGCTTATTTCCAGTTATTTTTTATCATGGTCCAGTGCTATATTATTCTTAATTCACAAATAAAGTGGAAGTTAAATCAATTTCTATGACAACAACCAATCACATGCAGTGAAAGTCAGCTGTTTCTGAGAGTTAAGAGGTCAACTATGAGCTGAAAGTATTTTAATATCGGGCTAAACCTTCCAGAAAATCATTTAAAATTAGCATGACATTTAAATCAAAATTAAACCGTGTGTAGCTCGATGTTGTTAAAACCGGGCATGAATTGAGAAAAGAAATTTCCGAAGAAAAACCGTTCTGTTCCCGGTGAAATTTCGGCAAACCGAAAACTGACATGAAATGACATTTAAACCCGCTTGACAGTCTAGATTAGCCGGGCACTGTCCCATTGCCGCTAGCCAAGACTGACGATGCTGCACGACTTATTCATAAAATGACGCACGACGAAATCATTCGACGTTGTCATGCATTAAACATACCAAGTCAGCGAGCGCTTTGGCAAACGTTAGCAAAACTTTCTGTTGAATTCAGAAAAATTATTCTAGAATGCAAGGTTGACGTAGTTTTAAATGTCCACGAAATCTGCTAAAGGCAGCTGTAAAGAGAAACTTATGACAAAATTCAAATTTTTGATATCACTTTGACAATAATAATGCGCGATTTACTTTTACAATTAAACATATTCCAATAAAAACATGCATAATGACGGATTTCATTTTAAATTATTGTATATCATAAACTTTATTCATGGTTCATGAGGTCCCAAGTTCGATCCTGGTGGTCGGCTATCCAGGTAGTGAGAGCGTTGACGTTTACCGACTTAACGTCCCTTCCGAAGGACGGTACAACGCGAACAACAGGATTCCTCCACACATCCATGCTTTCGAGAGGTTGATAAGCAAGGCGAGTGAAGCTATTGTATTTTAGTCACTCCAATCTGCCTCCCGAGCAAAACTGGACATGTTTATGTTGGTCACCCATCCAATACCTGACCCAGCGCAGTGTTGCTTAATTTCAATAATCTTTCATTGGCCGGTTTTTCCAACACGCCAGTTCCATTCGGTAGTCACCCATCCAAAACCTGACCCAGCGCAGTGTTACTTAACGTCGTTGATCTCACGAGGACCAGTCTTCCAAACACGCCACACCTTCCGGTGGCCATCCATCCATTACCTGGCCTAGCGCAGTGTTACTTAACATTATAAAATGTGTTTCACCGTCCGTCGTCACCGAGATAGCGCCACGGTACACGACGCCAGTTATCGCATGCATGGTAGCAGGTAAAAAGCCGCATCGTGCATGTCCCTCGAGCCCCGTTATGTCCCGTGCAGACTTGCTGGTGTACAGGAAACACAACCAGCCGGTCGCGTTATTGCCCGGAGGGCGTCTTCCGCTCAAGACCGGTCATCGAGCACGTCGCCGTGGACCGCTTTTTGCCGCCCGTTTAGCGAGATATCAGCTGACCGTCGAGGAGGGGGGAGGGGGAGTATACGGAATCACTCAATTTATGGAGTACCTAAGTGCATGCTATCAACCAATAGTAAAGATGATGGATCTTACCAGCTTCTTAAAACATTCACTCGTATTGCTTAATTACAGGCTGAGTCATTGGGCATCTTCCTTTACACAACCCATGAACATATAAACCACATATACAATGATCTTTATTAGCGTCAAATTTCGTTTTCGTTTCCGAAAACCACGGGTTTACGAAAAGAAAAGTTAAGGAAAAAGTTATACTTTGTGGTGTGTGATTGGGGAGGGGGGAGAGAGGGGAAGGGATAATTAGGACAGATATAATTTTTTGAATTTTTTCGGAGGTATTGAATAATCGCAATATTACCCTGACTTGTATAAGTAGGGGTGCAGCAAAGCTATAAATAAATAGTCAGTGGACTGCGTACACCCGCGTGCATTGACCACTACATCACTGGGTTGACTGCGTACACCCGCGTCCATTGACCACTACATCACTGGGTGGACTGCGTACACCCGCGTGCATTGACCACTACATCACTGGATGGACTGCGTACACCCACGTGCATTGACCACTACATCACTGGGTTGACTGCGTACACCCGCGTCCATTGACCATTAATCACTGGGTGGACTGCGTACACCCGCGTGCATTGACCACTACATCACTGGATGGACTGCGTACACCCGCGTGCATTGACCACTACATAACTGGATGGACTGCGTACACCCGCGTGCATTGACCACTACATCACTGGGTGGACTGCGTACACCCGCGTGCATTGACCACTACATCACTGGATGGACTGCGTACACCCGCGTGCATTGACCACTACATAACTGGATGGACTGCGTACACCCGCGTGCATTGACCACTACATCACTGGGTGGACTGCGTACACCCGCGTGCATTGACCACTACATCACTGAGTGGACTGCGTACACCCGCGTGCATTGACCACTACATCACTGGGTGGACTGCATACACCCGCGTGCATTGACCACTACACCACTGGGTGGACTGCGTACACCCGCGTGCATTGACCACTACATCACTGGGTGGACTGCGTACACCCGCGTGCATTGACCACTACATCACTGGGTGGACTGCATACACCCGCGTGCATTGACCACTACACCACTGAGTGGACTGCGTACACCCGCGTGCATTGACCACTACAGCACTGGGTAATAATTTCTCCTTTGAGATTTCTTTATGTGTGCTTGTAAATATATTTGAAATGTATTGTTTTGGTTCACCGTCTAAAGTATAGTGATTCATCCTCGGAATAAGAATGCCTCGTTCACTTATAGATGTCTTCAGTCATACCAAGCCACTAGCCACAAGGATATCGATTCCTATTTAAAGATGTGGACCAATTGGTCAATTCACAGCCTCCAATAATCCAACAACAGTCCAATCATCGAATCCGTGACTAGTACAAACATTTCAGAAGCCGATTTCAACAGAAGATAAACAAAGCGATGATTTGTTTCTATGGTAACCGCTGCACTAACGGCTCGTTATAATTGGCGGTCAGTTGCTCAGTAACCGCACTGCGATGCCTCCCACAGACATGGATTACGATCTGTTAGGCAATGATGCATTGGTACAAGGTGGAGGGCTTGTTTGTTTTTCATGCTGTGATGATAGATAAGATGGAGTGCAGATTTCAATTGAGAAGGTTTGTTGTTGTACTTACATAACTCGGAATCTTAGAATGACTTACGAGACCAAGGTGAATAATCTATGGTATGGCTTACCTGTGAACAAGGAAAACAAATTGGTTAGATAATTAATGGCATACATTTCATTTGGCTTCTTGTGACTTAGCAGTTGAATTAAAGAACACACCCTCGATTTTCTTTCCAGTAACGATCATAACTGTGAGCTAAAAAGCAATAACTAGCAAATGCAAATTAATTTTACTACAATGAAACCCCATCTCTGGGTGGGTAGATCACACTTGTTAAAGGACTTGCAAAGGTGAATGTGGTTTTAGAGATGGTTTACAAAATAAAACACATGTACCTATCGCTGCTCGGTTGTGTTCGAAATTTGCTTTTTATATCACACTACACATGGTTTTTACACAGATATTTAAATTTTCCAGGACATGACATTATCGAATTTTGAAATTTAAACTGATTTTGTTCGAAGTGGCACGTGGGCACGAGCTAGTGGCATGAGCGCAGCAGATGATGGATTTATTCCAAACGAACGACCTAGAGCTTCGACTTACTTTCGACCACCCATAAAATAACCTAACGAACAAACCTCAACGGCTGTCACTACCACACAACCCCAACCTAAAGGTCATTTCAGTTGACCAGAGCAAATCACATGACAAGACCTGAATTTATTCATACTTTGTTCCGCCATTGCTCAGTCTTCAACAGATTGATTTATCACATTATAAATTGTATCATTTAATGTCACCCCCGTCTAGCCAGAGGGTGCAAAAAACCCACCGCTAATGCCAAAGACAAAGGCGTGCAGCTGACGGCAGATGGAATACCAGACCTATAAAATTAGTGATGGCTGGACAATACTTCAACACTAGAGGTTAGGGTGCTGTATTTGACGTTTAAAACGTCAAAAGTCTTTAGCGTACGGGTAAGGGGAGGTGGAAACTAAATACTTGTACACATGAATGGTTTTAACGTGTAACAAAAGTTACCCCAGACATTCATATGCAATCGAATGCACCCTTTATTATGTATTTATTATGTAACCCTCGTCAAAGCGTCCGCCTACGTCAGGCGGTTTTTATTTCTTTTATCATGGCGGCTCGGGTTTCTGGTGTATTTACTTTGTGCTGCCATCTGAAATGGAGTCTTTCAGTTACAATGAAATTAGTGATTGGCGTTTGTCGTATCTTGACATTTAGTTTTGAAATTATTTGTTTGCGACATTTTCAAATGTAGGGTGTTTCGTGTTATGACAAGAAATCGACAAATCTATATTTCTGATATCTTTTAAACGTTAAACATACTAATGCATTTTTACGTTATCACTATCGCAGATGAATGACTCATTTCATGAATTTCGCAAAGCCAACCGCACCATTTCAAAAGTGGAGACGACGACTTAAAACTCCTCTTTGTTTAGGTAAATCGACTATGAGCACTTAACAGCGATTTAGATAAGTAACAGCTGAAACGGTCGTCAAAAAGAGTATTATTCTTTAAAAAAAAGCAAATGCATTTATCTTGATTTCTGAAAAACTTCCAACAAAATTGTCAAAGCCCTTGAGCTCCCATTCAAAGAGCGCCATATGCCCACCGACAAAACCAAACCCCATTCAACTGGTGAAAACAAAAGTTCACGACTTAATTCAAGATAATCTTTAAAACCAATCATCCTCTATTAAAATAAACCGCCGAGAAGAAAAACCCTTAAAAACCACCTAAAAAAGGCAATCCAGTCTGATTACATCAGGCACGACCCAATAGACACGCGACAGCCCCCTGTGCAACCAACAGGAGGGTTAAAGCCTAACATTAGGCTGACCGCAAAATAGTACCGAACCCAGCCGCCAGTAGCCTTTTATTCCTCGCCAGTGGGACGCCTAGATCTCGATTATTTTCGCTCCCAATAAATTTCCTGGGGAGCGAAACAAGCACCCTGTCACAGAATGTCCAGCACAGAAGCGATGGCTAGTGTCCGCTCCTTTGCGTGGAGCAAAACAAGCACCCTGTCACGGCATGTCCAGCACAGAGGCAACGGCGAGTGGCCGCTTTATTTGCGTGGAGCGAAATAAGCACCCTGTCACGGAATGTCCAGCACAGAGGCGACGGCGAGTGGCCGCTCCTTTGCGTGGAGCGAAATAAGCACCCTGTCACGGAATGTCCAGCACAGAAGCGATGGCTAGTGTCCGCTCCTTTGCGTGGAGCAAAACAAGCACCCTGTCACGGCATGTCCAGCACAGAAGCGATGGCTAGTGTCCGCTTCTTTGCAGAAAAAGTACCCTGTCACGGAATTGATAGCACAGAGGTGACGGTGAGTGTCCGTTTCTTAGCGGGGAGCGAAAAAAGGACATGCAGAGGCTCCCATTTCGGCAAGGGTGACTAGGGTAGGTGCGACAATGGCGCAAGCCTTTGCAGCCGAGGGGCAGATGTTTCCTGACAAACCTGCCCTTCACCGACGAGTGTAGAGGGGTGAGGGCAGAACGAATGGGACACGAGCTATTAACTTTTAGTTGAACAAATACAGTCACGTTTTTTTATGGTGTAGCTAAATCGTTTTCATTCACCGGTTCATTTTTGAAAAAGGATTCAAAAACTTATTTAGAAAACATTCTAGACTTTGCAGTGTCTATTTTCTGACTTCCTCATTTGTCAACTTTGCGAAGGAAATGACATAAACTCTTAATTAAGTGACTCAAGCTTTATCAAAAGTCATTAAAATGATTAAAAAAATACTGTTAATTTCAGTTTAGCGTGTTTTTAACTCCGGTTCTCGTGCGATCACCGAAGTTAAGCAACACTGCGCTGGTTCTGGTATCGGATAGGTGACTGCCAAAACACGGCTTGTTCGAGAGAGAGGATTCAAACAGTAAACACTAAAGTTGATCGTGTATATGCCGACTCATGGGTTCCCGCCGACCCATGTATCGACCTGGCAGGGGTCGGCGCCGACCTGTGACTCAGAATCACGTGCTCTGGTCTCGCACCTGTCGCCGTGCAGTCCAGGTATTAGGGAGTACGTGCATGACACATGCGTTGGGTAACGGTGGTTGCACAAGGGACGGCCGGAGATGTCTCGGGCAAGTACCTAAAGGGGTTGGCGATCTGAATCAATTGGTTGATTGGTTGTATTTAACAACGCACTGTTTTGACAACGAGCTATGTTGTAATGGTCTAATGGCGTCAGTAAATGAGTGGGTGATGATAGGGATGATGATAAACCTTAATAATCTTAGACGGGAGAAGGGAACACCGGGTGCTGGTACGTATGCCTGCTCCTGTCGAAAAGCACCAAGTGGACCAAGAGCGTTTTTTAAGAAAATTGCCAGCAAATTGGATCATTTAAAAAAGATTTACGAAAATTTTCAAAAATATTTTCATGAAAAATCCACACACGTCGTTTTGAGGTTGTGACATTCGCAGAAATTGTTTACATGGCGAATTTTTTACAGTTTGATAAAAAATGTGTTTTTGGTGAGTCAAAAACATCGAAATAAGTAACCCAGTACCACCTAACAAAAATAAATAAATTAAAAATAAATAAACTACGCTCATCTACAACGCAATTCAAATGCCGTTTGCAAAGCCAATCGAAAAATTGTTGCAATAAGCGAATGACCGCGTGAAAACGAGACATTCCGGAAGTCGAAATTTGCCAGGAGTTATTCAATGAAACCGTACTCGGCATCGAGATAGCCAACAAATCTATGTAAATCCCACCAGGCTATTGTTACCTTGTTAAAAAATTGGTCCAGTGTCAGAAACAGTTTTTAATTGGTAGTTTTTTTTTCTCCGTACCCTGGGTCAACTTATTGAAATGGTTACCGTTACGTCCGAGGTGAGAATTGAAGGAATTGCATTGCCGTGCCACAAGTGCAATGCTCCCACGAGGTGTCTCATTAACAAAGTTACGAGTACTGTAATTGGGTTTTTATATTCCACGGCAAGTACGATTATGTATTAGGATGAAATCTTATTTAAATTGCAAACGCTTGCAATGCGCGGGGTATTTTATTATTAACAACACTATAACCGTCTCAAAAATTGATGCCCAAACGGGAACTCGAACCTTGATCTCCACCTGTCGTGGGTGTTGCTCTAACCCATTGAGCTACTTGGACACTGGCTTTTAGGGGCGATTTTAGTGTATTTGATTATGTACATTGGTACCTTCTCGAATAGTTTGGCGTGTTGGAAACACCAGTCACTGTGAGATCACCGAAGTTAAGCAACACTACGCTGAGTTAGGTATTGGATGGGTAACCACCGAAATGTTCAGCATGTTGGAAACATATATTCTCCAGAGATCAACGAAGTTAAGCAACACTGCGCTGGAGTCAGGTATTGGATGGGTAACCACCGAAATGTTTAGCATGTTGGAAACATTTGTTCCCCAGAGATCAACGAAGTTAAGCAACACTGCGCTGGATCAGGTATTGGATGGGTGACCACCGAACGATTTTCCGTGTTGAAAACACCGGTCCTCGTGAGATCCCAGCAGTTAAGCTACACAGCGCTGGATCAGGTAATGGATGGGTGACCACCGAACGGTATGGCGTGTTAGAAACATATATTCTCCAGAGATCAACGAAGTTAAGCAACACTGCGCTGGATCAGGTATTGGATAGGTAACCACCGAACGATTTGCCGTGTTGAAAACACCGGTCCTCGTGAGATCCCAGCAGTTAAGCTACACTGCGCTGGTTCAGGTATTGGATGGGTGACCACCGAACGGTATGGCGTGTTAGAAACATATATTCTCCAGAGATCAACGAAGTTAAGCAACACTGCGCTGGATCAGGTATTGGATAGGTAACCACCGAACGATTTGCCGTGTTGAAAACACCGGTCCTCGTGAGATCCTAGCAGTTAAGCTACACTGCGCTGGTTCAGGTAATGGATGGGTGACCACCGAACGGTATGGTGTGTTAGAAACACCGGTTCACCAGAGATTACCGAAGTTACTCTGCGCTAGGTCAGGTATTGGATGGGTGACCACCGAACGGTATGGTGTGTAATTAGATGGGTGATTACCGAATTCAAGTATTGGATGGATTCAAAGACTAGGGACTGGTATGGCGTGTTGAAAGCACCGGTCCACTACGCTAGAACTACTACAACAATGCTTAACGCAAAAAGAAGACTTGTTACCCTCACAAATTTCTGCATGCATCTTGATCGAAATTCCTGGCCAATTAAATTCACGAGTCACACTTGAAGACAACAATTAGGTTCTGAAACAATGAACTCCCGTGCGTGATGGCATTCACCAATTAACACTCACCTCTGCTATCGAGATCTCAGGAATGAGCCACATGTTTGCAATGCTACACAATGCACTCGATGCACCAAACAATGCAGTTCACATCACACCGATGCACCAGTTAAATGCACTTTTGTCTGTAGTTCTTGTCGTTGATTACTGACTGCATTCGTGTTGGAAATTTTGTGTCGTTAGAGAGGCTAGAGAGGCGTCGTTAAACAAGGTTTAATGTGTCGTTACACAAGATAAGTATTTTTGACGGGGTTTGCATTGGAATATTCGCACTCTTTTAATAATTTTCTGTATTTTTGTTTAATTTCGGGCAAAATACCAAGGTAGTTTTAAAACTATTTGCAAAGTAGTTTTCTTCCATCGTTAAACTATATCTCATTGTAAAGTCCCACTTATAAAATGCGTCTTCAAAAAATTTGTAAACTTTTCGAAAACTTTGCGTATTCGTGCGTTCAAATCACCACGCTCTGTAAATCTAACTTCACAACTTTCCGTCCAAAACTTCGCTAACTTTAGCGTTCACACTTTTGAACCTTCACAGAAAAAGTAAGAAGTTTTTAAAGGACTTCGTGAAGTCACTGAAATCACTCTTGCTGCTAAAAGCGTAAAATTTTTCAAACGATTTCAATTGATGCTCAATTACTGCAAAAAAACGTTACACCGACGAACACGATTTCTACAGTTAATTCAAAAATGTTAACGTTAAACATTTAAAAAAAAAACACACCATTTTGGCAGACGACACGGAAGTAGCTTTTAACTTCACTGCATTTAGCGGAAACGTCAAAAATCTAACACCAATTACCAACTAGCAACGATCTGTCGTTAAAAAACAGAAAAAAATCGACACTGCATCGTTAAACAAAACAATTCTATCAACTAAACCCACAAACTGGACGCTAAAACAAACACAGCCTTCTAGATCCAACCGAGTCGCTAGAAATTCCATACGAAACTGAAGTTTTATGAACAGCTCCCACCGCCGACTGTATACCTACGAGACGCTTCTCATGGCTCTGGGAAAAACAAAGGAAGGCGGGCGGTGCATAACAATTATCTCATGACTGAAATAACGAGGCAAGACCGTTCACCTGCGTGCAAGAGAGATGGCGCTATCTCCGTTAACAAGGGAGCGAGTGAGAGATGGAGTGAACGTGAGTAATATGGTTCAGCGAGTGAGATGGTTATAATAATACCCGACCGGAAGTAGGTGTTAGGCGTGTGGACATTGGAGTGTGCGTAGAGGATGGGAATCTGGTTTGATTTTGTTGTGGATGGATTGGGTCGCCGTGACGAGTTTTATGTACCTATACGTTTAGAACTTTGCAAGTTTGAGGACAAATTTTTTCTAAATATTGTCTCTGAGAATAAAACTATTTCTGTGACAATAATTGCCATAATTTTGTCAACATAAATTATCTATTATTAACAATCATAAACCATCCATTATCTATACTAAAACAAACAATAAACTAACCTAAGCAATTTATTAACCATCCTTAACCATCAATTAGCCATCCTGATTTTGATTGATTTGTGGTGTTTAACGACGCACTTTTTTAACATCTGGCCATGCGGCACTGGTCTAATAGTGTCGGTGAATGAGTGGATAATGATGACGATGATGATGTTCACCTATCCTAGAAGAGAGGGGGGAAACCCGGTGCCGGCACGTAGCCTACTCCTGTCGAAGAGCACCGAAGGGACCACCGGCTTAACGTCCCTTCCGAAGGACGGTACAACGCGAACAACAGGATTCCTCCACAAATCCATGCTGTTGAGAAGTTGATAAACAAGGCGAATGAAATTGCTGTACTAACTCTCATCCCTCCAACCTCTCTCCCGAACAGAACTGGTCATGTGTATGATGGTCACCCATCTAATACCTGACTCAGCGCAGTGTTGCTTAACTGTCAGCCCTCCAACCTCTCTCCCGAACAGAACTGGTCATGTGTATGATGGTCACCCATCTAATACCTGACTCAGCGCAGTGTTGCTTAACTTTCATCCCTCCAACCTCTCTCCCGAACAGAACTGGCCATGTGTATGATGGTCACCCATCCAATACCTGACTCAGCGCAGTGTTGTTTAACTAGTAAACCATCCTTAAAATTATATTTAACACCATTTAACATTAAACATCTTGTAAAATCTTAAAGCCTGGCCAAGGGCGACCAGATCCTTGTTCTATGCATAGTCACCCATTTTGCTAACAGGTTTTCTCTCCTTCCTTCTAGGCTAGGTTAGGTTCATTCTCATCATCATCATCACCCTATCATTCGCAGACAAGAGTCAAAAACATTTCGAAAAACAATTATTTATATGTTATTTTCTCTCTATTTATATTATATTTTTAAAACTCTTACTTCAACGATACGGTCTGGGTGTGTCTGGAAAAATTGGTCAAAAACCACTAAGACTCTTTCCGGTCAAGGCCACAAGAGTAAAAAAAATGCAAACAAAATAAAAATATTAATTGTAAACACATCGTTAGCGAATGAAATGGTTACTAAATCCCTACACTGAAACTGGCGCAAAGGATGTTCATTGTATTCATGCGTCTTCCCGTCGGAGTACGAGCACCTTATTGAAAATTCATCAATCACAAGCCAAGCGGTCAACACAGCTGGCTTGCTACATAAGCCCAAAGGATTGAAGATTTGTCTTCAACGACGCACTGCTTAGACAACGGGTCTAATGGCACTGGGCTTATGACGTCTATGAATTAGTGGGTGATGATGAGGATGATGAATATAAAGTAGTCTTAAAGGGAGGAAAGTAAACCCGGCACCGGTATTTGACTGAGCTCGGGCTTGACTTGTTGGAAACACCGGCCCTCGTGAGATCAACGAAGTTAAGCAACACTGCGCTGGGTCAGGTATTGGATGGGTGACCATCATACACATAACCAGTTGAGGAGAGAAGTTGGAGGAATACAGCAACTTCACTCGCCTTACTTATCAAACTCTGAATAGCACGTTTGTGGGGTAATTCTGTTGTCCGAGTTGTATCTTTCTGCTGATGTTAGGGTTCGGTTTGAAAGTCCGGTTGAAGTGTTAGTTGAAACTATTACCATGGCGACTTTCAATCACTTGCAGTGAAATTCAGATGTTTCGGTGAGTTGAAGTCTAACTTATAGTTGAATATCTACCTAAATCCCGACCTCATTCGGTGATACCCTTGGACTTCACCAAAATTAGGCTGCGTGCCAACACCAAATTTTCCCTCCTTCCTGCTAGGCTAGGTTTGGTTCATCATTCTCATGGCCTGTTATCTACAAATAACGTCTCTAGGCGATGCACGGACGTCTCAAGATATTATCATGATTGATGATTCTCGTTGCAAGGACGCTGACATGCGCGTTGCCCACGGGTATCCAACTAGAAAATATTAGCGCTCATGCGCAGAAATCTTACTCCGACAATCGCTCGCTAAGTGTTATGACGATCGAGTTATTGTTGGGAGTTTTGCGATTTAATTTAAACGCGGAAAAGGAAATGTAACGCACGTTGAAACACGTGTAATAAACTGATCTGGCATTTTGTTTTGTTTTAATGAGAATCATCTAGGGTAATATTTATGTACGCTTATAGTATGTAGGTAATAAAGTTTAATGGGCAGATCGAATGTGGAATCGATTCGCAAATTGGTTGGTCATTGTTATTGTGAAGCGTACCCGTGGGAAAATAATGAGATGTGATTTGAAAAGAGGTGATTGTATTTTGAAGACAAATATAGATTATGCAGACAATGGCGAGTGAGAAGTAAGGTTTGTTTCTATTGCCTTTAGGCTTGTAAAATATCCGTTGGTGGAGATAAAAATAACTCTTTGAAACATGACATTTTGTACGAGAAATTGCTTTAAGTATCTCGCAATAAGAGAAATAGATTGTTAATTATCAGTTTCTGTATTGTGTTTCTTTATAAAAAATATAAAAAATCCAATGGTTTATTTTTAGATGTTGTTCAAATGGATTTCCTTGTGCGATTTGAGTTCCATGCAGTTCCAACCTTCTCTAGAACCATAAAACTTCTCTAAAACTTCTCTAAAACTTCTCTGAAACCCATGGTCTTGTCTGTGAATTTCGAATAGTGTTCCTAATAACAAAATACCCCGCACATTGCAAGCGTTTGCAATTTAAATCATATTTCACAGCATGCTCACAGTTTCAGGATCACATTTTCATAAATGTCTGATTTTATTGGAAAAAATAAAAAACACCATTACACACAGAAAAACAACCGATGCTCACGGGTAAATTTTCGTTTAACAAACGTTTAATTCAAGATGAAAAGTAACACTTGCGTATAATGACTTAAGATCAGGTGAACACCACATTCAAAATCCTCTTTAGAGTTAAGTTATCGATTACTTTGTTATTGACAGAGTAATTTCAGTTGGATTTATGAAGTGACGCGGCATCTTGAGCGAGCAAAGAACAAGACTGGCCGCTTGTAATTTAGCCTTCAAATTCTCTCAACTAGCCAAAGATTTATGGCTTGACGCTTATGCCTATTAGGGCAATTCCCTACGCTTTCTTCGACCCAACAAGAGGCCCAAAGGGCGCAACGTTTACCCATAAAGGGTGCGACGCGTAATAAAGCATGATACAGGTTTTGCATTGGCTTTAGGTTAAACCCGACCGATTAAGTTATTGGGAAGGCTGTTGGCTGTTGGCTGTTGTTTATGACAGCTGGTTGTGAGACAGGAGGCTGTTTTTAAGTCCCGAGGTTTCAGATTTTTGTTTTCTCTTACGACAGAACTTTGTTGAATAAGATTAAGATTAGATGTGTTACTTATCAGCATTGGATTAGAGAACGCATCTCAGATCTTCTAGTAGCAAAGTGGATAAAAAAACTATTGGCTGAATTATAAATCAATATTAAATATATATAAATATTAAATTTATAACTTTATTATAATTTTACTAATTATTTACATTTGTTCATTTGTTATACGTTTTTAAATAACATCAGCTCGTTTTAAAAAATGTCGATTTAGTAAGTTTTTCATCATGATTTGAACGTTGTTTTGCAAATATTTTTGAAGTGAGATGTGTAAACAAATTTTTCGATTAACAAATTGTCTTTAAAGTTCAGTTTTACACACATTTTTAATTGATTAAATCGCTGACAATTGTTATTTAAGATACATTATCGATCGCATTGTAGAGAAGCAAGATAAGTTTGTCTCTTACATTCTTTAAAAAAGGGTCAGTTTAAGCCTCTAGACGCGCTCATCCTTCAACACGACGCTGCTTTGCTTAAAAGCGAAGACAAATAGAGCAACCTTGAGATGTGACCGACATTACTGTTTAAATTAGTGAAATATTTCATAACTTCCAAAGTTATGTCAAGTTGTGCATGTGATAAGCTTATAGGTCAGATTGCATGAAGTTTGTTTGGATGTGTTGCCCAAAATGGGGCCAATGATCCAATCAAGTAGCTCAGCTTTAGGTCAGACGAGATTAGGGGAGATATATCACTGACAGGCACGTCAATAAATAGGCCAAGCCATAAAATAGACCAACTAGAAAAACTATCTGGAAGCTGGAAAGAATTGTGTTGTCAAAATAAGTTAATGAATATTTGTTAAGACAAAATCCCAGTTCTTTTTTAGTATGCAGTTATTAAAATTCAAATAACAATTACATTTTTTTACATATTTTGTTTTAATAAGTTTAAAATTTTTCAATTGGTTGTTAATCGTGTAACCATGGTAACGACTAATACCGTTGAGTGTAGGTTATAGGTAGAGTTTCAACGTCAATGTTACAGTCTCTGCGTGAAAAATGACTACCTTACCGACAAAAATGCAGAGTACCGGAAGTTCACGTTAAGTGGAGCCACTGTCGTATGAAATTTAATTTCGATATTTATCGTATTTACTCGCTTCTTAATATTGTTACGTGTATATCAATCGTTGAGGTAAACATTGATGAAGATTTTTTGAGCATGAAAAGTTTCAAAAGTGAGTTAACCTACGAGAAATATCGAAATTAAAATTCATACGACAGTGGCTCCACTTAACGTGAACTTCCGGTACTCTGCATTTTTGTCGGTAAGGTAGTCATTTTTCACGCAGAGACTTTAACATTGACGTTGAAACTCTACCTATATCCTACACTCAACGCTAATACCGATATCTCAACTGCAACTAAATAAGCGCCAATTTAATGGACAAAAATCCCCCTTTAAGGGGATCCCTTATCCCACCCCGTGAAAGCTGGAATATGTATGCCCGGATAACTCATTCGGTAGAGCACCCAAACAAATTGGAAGATCCCGGTTCATATTCCGGTTCGGTTACACATATTTCCAATCTAGCTTCCTTGCCAATTTATTAAATCTGCATCGGCGGCAATGATTTAGTCTGCAAATGAAATTAAACAACGATTGAAATGCACTCCAAGATCCACGCCTAAGATTTCACAAGGAAACAAACCCACGTACCTCTAGGCGCTTGTAGTGCACGTGCACCCAGCAATAACTACGTTTACCTCGCAGAATAAAGCACATTATTTCTACAGCGAATTATAAATAATTTAGCTCGTAATTCCATATACCATGTAACCGCTTTACATCTCCGATATAAAATGGCCGACGGAAAGAAAATTACAGTTGGTCAACTAGGGTTTACTGTTTTGACCAGTAGTTGAAATTATTCCCGTTGTACCGTCCTTCGGAAGGTACGTTAAGCCGGTGGTCCTCTTGGTGCTCTTCGACAGGAGTAAGCTACATGCCGGCACCGGGTTTCCCCTCCCTTTTCTTCTAGGCTAGATTCATCATCAACCTCATCATCATCCACTCAATCATCGACAGTATAATTGACTGGCATTGCACATGCATTGTTGTGGCTGATGTACTTGCAAGTGCAGCGAGTGCATCCCACGTGTGGCAAGGCCAAGTGCACGTGCACTGAGGTGAAACTCATCGTGCTTTGATCTCGCCGCCAATGCGTGTATTGCCATGGCAACAGCACAATAGTCTCTGTGGTAATGAGATGGATTTAGGCCGCCATGTTTGTGCGTTCAGATTGTTTCAGATCTCGATGGGTGTTGATTTATTCCAGAAGGCTGTGGTCGACTCGATGAATATATAATAGGCTTTAATTTGTAGGAATAATATGTCATAATATTTAATTACATGTAGATATGCTTATATGAATAAAAACTATAATAGTTATTATGATTTTTTTATTATGAACACTACTACCATCACAAAAATTGATGTCCAAACGGGGACTCGAACCCCGATCTCCACCCGCGATAGGTGGAGATCGGGGTTCGATCCATTTCGGCATCAATTTTTAAGACGGTAATAGTGTTTATAATAATAAAATACCCCGTGCATTGCAAGCGTTTGCAATTTAAATAAGATTTCATACAAGTTTTATGATCATTATGATTTTTACATGGTCTTAGAAAATTTGACGACACTTTGTAATGTTTAAGACTGTAAAATAAAACAAATTATGCCAATTTTCCTTGGTTTCCTTCGCACTGTTTTGCCTTGTCTAATGGTTAGCTGGTTTCGACTGAGACACTTGCCTAATGGCGTCGATGAATGTGTACCTAACCTAGCCTAGAATGAAAGGTGGGAAACCCGGTGTAGAAACATAGCCTAAAATTGTTGTAATACATTGCTGAGGATGTATTTTAAATAAACAATCGATAAACAAGAACAACTTCTTTACTTCCGTTGTCGAGAACTTGGTCATTGAGAAACCAATTTGATAAAAATAAATATTTTGTCAGTTCATTAATTTGTCGTTTCCAGAGTTTGCACAGTTTCAAACAATGTGTTGTAGCAAAAAAAAACACATCGCAATGACCTCAAATTCACAAATTCCCACCGACCTCAAGTATAGGAAAAAAGAATTTAAACAAATGTCACATTTCATCAAAAGCAATCAGTGACACGTCACAAAACCTGTGACAGACAACAATGACCCGGAAACAGTACAGGTACTTCCGATCAGATCGAACCCTACCTCTTTCCGGTATCCGTGAGGCAATATTCGATAAGAGCTAATATAATTCATGACTCAACTCTTATCTCATGGACCGTGCAAATAAAATCACAGAGGCCGTTATCGAACCATCTAGAAACAAAACCAAAGTGTCAAGTGTTTGATTAGCACGGAAACTATTTCCAATAATTAGGTCATTGCTCCTGATTGCAACATTAGATAATGATGGCATTAATTTTTTTGTCGCCTATCTGTGTATTTTTAGCGACTACCTGCGCGATTGTTTCATGTTATCGGTGGTGTCGCCAAACGCATGACCCAGTTTAGTTGAAAGTGCCAGTTCGGTGACCGATTTGCTGGGAGATATGCAACCGGTGATGCACGTTTGTACTGCGGGACAGTATCATCGCACGGGCAAGCATTCTATGGCAAACTGATTCAACAAAATCCAGTAATCATGAGACGGCAACTAGATTTGACTTTGTATTGATATAAAAACTTTCAATCTCTCAAAAATTGGTAACCAATAAGGGACTCGAACCCCAGTCTCCACCTTAGGAGGTTGTTGCCAGGGGCGGATGTACCCTTGAGAATTTTCAAGAGAGGACCCCTATTTTCAGAGGTGATAGAGAAGATTTTTCTGAAACTTTTGGTAAGTTGGCTACCGTTGCTCTAACAATCTGCGCTCATTGGACACGATCTTTTTGAGAATAAGTTAGTAGATTTTATGAGATTGGTGGATAGGGCATCGATTACCATTTAAATTTGGTTAACTTCAACTTGACTTTGGATGCAACTTGTCCAGGTCAAATCTAATTTCATTTCGATTTTTCGCAATGGGCAGAGTATGTATTTATAATTGACCCGAGAAGCCTGGAAGCTCATTCTTCTGTTTTGCTGTCCGCAAAGGAGGGGACACTCAGGAGTGACCGCTCCTTTGCGGGCAAGAAAACAGAAGATCGAGATTCCAACCTTCTTGAATGGAATTTATCTGATACCAGAATAATTATTATAAATACTAGATTTTACTTTTTGGTCACGAAAAAAAAAATTTACAAGTTTTGTTCAGAGTACTAACGGCCAAAAGTGGCCATGTGCGTTTTGGCAAACAAACAAGACCTAGACCTAGACCTAGACCTAGACCAAGACAGAAAATAGGTTCCGGAGTCTACCTCACCAGGCCAGGTCCATAGGTCACCGCCAAGAAAAAATCACGACTAACCGAGTAATGATCTTTTTACGGCGCTCACGACTTTGTACGCAGTGTGATTGCATGTACAGTGCATGTAGGTAAGCAGGTGTATGTTGTCGACAGGGCAAGGTGTCACGACGTGACCCGATGACCCGACCTCACGACGAGTCGAACTAGGGACTCAATACGAGCTTTGTGAAGGGTGTGGGTTGTCATGATCGCATTGCGTTGGGTACTGGACAGTGGGAACTTTGATTTTAGGGAAGTTTTAGGTTAGGTTTCCGATATGGTATGTGTTTTTTTTTTAAGTGAGTAGCAAAACTATACTTAAAAACTAGGCTTCATATGTTAATTTAAAAAAAAAAAAACAGGTATTATAGGTATTAAACAGGTTTAGGTATTATTTTAAATTTTTATGGCACCTATTACGGTAAACTTTAACTTATAAATCGAAATTTTGGTGATTTTTTTCAGTTGATTTCTGTGATTTTTGTTCATTTTTACGTTGAAATCCACAAGAAATCAATTTAAAAAACGCAATTTTTTTCAAAGGGACAGCTTGTGAAGCGTTTACCTAAGTCGGACATTGGTATTGGAGAGACTGATCTGATGGGGTAACGAACCCGGGCGCCAGGCGTTGTGACTCCCAAATTGGCCGTGCATTTCTGGGTCATTGGAATGAATTTCGAGGTGGCGTTTGCCCACGGGGTTCTAAAGGGCCGTGTCTGGCTAGCTTGCACCTGGGGCGATTCTGTTTTGTGATTTTGGACCTCACTGAATTATGATGATCTGATTTCTCGACAGGAATTCGATATTTCATCATTGGCTAAACGCTAAGATAGCGTCACGCAAGTGTGTTACGATTTGTGCATATATTCTGCTAGATTTGAAATCAGTTATGAGATGAATATGCAGAACGGTTTGGCGTAATGGAATCACCGGTTCTCGTGAGATAACCTAAGTTAAGCAACACTGCGCTGGGTCAGGTATTGGATGGGTGACCATCAGCCGGTTTTGTTTGAGAGACAAATTAAGCTAGATCTACAAAAAAAGGAAAAGTCTGAGCCTG
This sequence comes from Protonemura montana, assembly GCA_947568835.1. Lineage (NCBI taxonomy): Eukaryota > Metazoa > Arthropoda > Insecta > Plecoptera > Nemouridae > Protonemura > Protonemura montana. Next base: position 11,456,096 of record OX387610.1, on the reverse strand, counting down.
GAATTGAAAGATGATCAGAAAACCACAGACAGTATTTCCATATTTTGAGAGGTTGTAACCACTGCGATAGAAACAAAACACCCACATTTATTAGAATTAGAGTTAAATACTACTTAGTGGAGTTTAGACCAGTGCCACAGGGCTATGCATCAAAACAGTGCGTCGTTAAACACCAGAAATCAACCAGATTAATATCTTTCATTCTGCAGTTCACGAAATATATATAGCAAACTCTTTCCAATCAAACCGAAATTTGGCATCAGTTTAACTGGTTTGTGTCAGATCAAAGTGACCGTAAAAAGCGAGCACGAGCACTTTGAAAGAGAAGCCAGAGACATCCATGTCTGGTCGCTGTAAAAAGTGACCTAGCTAGCAATGCTAGGGTGGCGGGTTTATGCGACTTAGGGTGGGGGCACTGCTACAGACAAGGAAGCCTTGCATGTGGCAGGAAGCCAGACAAGCTTACCAACTTCTCGGCTATGCAGACTGAAGCTTATGGCGTTCGGTATTGGGGTAGGCAAAAATAAGAAACTAGCTAGAATACGTTGCATGGGGTAAAGAATTACAACGAGACTTAGTGGAGAGCTGGATTTAATTGGATTAACTTGGCGAGTGAAGCGAAAATTCAATTAGAAAACCAGGAAAACTGAGTTTTTTTCTTTTTTTATGAATCTACCGAACAAACGGTCGAAATGATAGAGATTAACTTTGCAGGACACATTCGAAATCGCTGATCTTAGATCAGCTAAGTTTTTGGAAGCAATCGACAAAACATATATTTTTTTTATTTTGAAACACTATTAATTCTTGCCTACTCAACATATTTAATACCAATTCGGATTGAAGTAAAGAAATAACGCTCATTCTTCAACGCGATAACGCCCCAGTTCAACTACACTCCTTGCAGCGTGCTAGAAGCAAGACCCCCAAGCCTATATGTGTGTGTCTTCGACTTGGACCTCTCCCTCTCGAAGTCGGCGACAAAACAATGGGCCGGCAATGACTTTCACTCACAGAGCTACAACGGAGTCACTGCATTTCTTGTCTGGCGCAGTGTACGCCGCCGCCGCCAGTGGCGCACACAACCTTTGAAATGTTGTTGGGAAGCTACCACAAACCACGAGGTTATCAGGGAATTTTGGCTGCCAGACTTTATTTCTCAGATTACAGCTTCACATTGGACATTAAATTTCTTAAATTTAGTTTCTTTACTTTATTTTCAGTTAAATCATGTCGAGTGTATAACAGTTTCATGTCAGCGATCACCCGAAATTCTTTTAAATAAGCTACATGGATCAATTCGTTTTGGGGTTAAAACTATCTTACAGTGGATTTTGCTGCTTACCTGTCTTCAAATGTCAATTTCAAATATGCTTCAATTTTCAAAACCACCGTTCATTTTAAGCTCAAAACAGATTTGATAACGATTTTAAATCAATATACTCTGGTTTTTTTTTTCAATAATTTGACATAACATTTCAGCAATTGTGTCAATTTAAAAAAGCGGGTGGGAGAACGCAGACCAACTTGGAATTGGTTAATCCAACATTTTTCATGGCTCTCATGGAAACGTATTACCAAATCCAAATCACTTTGCATGGCGTGCTGCAAATGCTTGGCGTTTGACCATTTTACCAGCAATTTTAATCCCAACTGGATATTCAAACGTAACGGACAGAAAACTGATTGGTCATCATATAGTCCTCGGATTTTGATCATCTTGGGGAACGCCATCAGAGTTAACTTCTTGCTTAGTCTGCACGCCACTAGTAAAGGTCAGGGTCAATAAGTACCTCCGAAGCAGTCTTGAGAGTCCCCGATTGCATTGTTGTCAACCTTTGTTGCCATGGAGACCCAGAATGTCTCGCAGCAGACAAACGCTCGTTAACTCTCGCTGCTTGGGATCGAATCACGGCCCGTCTAGCGCCTGAGACTGACGGTGATTTGATTGTAAGGCGGTACTTTTGTGGTTTCATTCTTTGTGTGAGAAAGTGTACTTCAAGGTACTTCAGGTTAAGCAACACTGCACTGGGTCAGTAGTTGAATAGGTGACCGTCATGCGTGCAAGTATTCAAGTTAAGCAATAGTGCGCTCGTTCAGGTAATGGATGAATGGTAGCGCATTGTTAACTTCGATGATGTCATGAGAACCGACGTCTCGAACACGCCAAACCGTTCAATGGCTATCCACCCAATACCTAACGCAACGCATTGTTGCTTAACCTCGGTGATCTTACGAATACCGGTCTTTCTACACAACATATCGTTTGATGGTAACCCATCCAATACCTGATCATCCTCAGTGTTTATTAAATGCGGTGATCTCACGAGAACCGGTGATTTTTCAACTCGCCAAACCGTAAGATGGTTACCACAATTATCCAAAAACCCGGTAAACTCTTATCGCCAGTTTAAAAAGTGTGTCAATTGAGTCGGCAAAGAATATGTAGCGATCTAGATTTGTTATCACCGTGGCCGTGTTTGCTGTTGGTTTACCAGGTATCGTAACATTTCACCACATTGTTGTCAATGTTTGGTGGGTGACTGCTATCAGATTCTTAACGCGACACGTCACCTGCTGCTGCAATAGCTCTGAATCATTGCCCAAAGGCTCTGACTCCAGTCATGATGGCTTCGTGTGTGATGAAGAATCAGGAAGGATTTTCGGTGATGATTTTATCGCCGAGTCACTGAATTCCGTGTCAAGTTTTATCTATCCATCAAGGTTAAGAGATAGCCGTGTTAATTTCAAAATGAATGTTATTTTGGCTTATCGAAAAGATGAATGACTTTCACAGGGAATGTCTATAGATATGGGAAACTATTGGGACTACGAACAGTAATAAAACTAATTCATTCCTCTCGACGTCATGGATTTGTTTATGACTCTTGTTCGCGTTGTACCGTCCTTCCGCAGGGACTTTAAGATATTGGTCCGCTTGGTGCTCTTCGACAGGAATAACTTACATGCCCGCACCGGATTTCATTAAATTCATCATCACCCACTCGTTCACCGACGCCATTAGACCAGAGCCATAGGGCCCGTTGTCAAAACAGTGAATACATCAGAGGGGACTATTTGATAAGGTATATCATTGTTTCTTTTTAGGTTTTAAATTGCGATTTTCGATTGTTTCACAATGCATCATCAAAGCACACAGTATTTTCACTGTAAACACAAGTCCTCCAGTTAAAATGGCAGACCATACAGCCATCACATGAGAGCAATGCAGTAAACTGCAAGATATCACTCAATTCTCGGCTTTCTCGATGTAAACAACAGCTAGTCGACCATCCACCGCCAGAGCCACAGGATCCAACAAGATCACCTAACCACAACCTTATTGGGCAACAATCCAGTCGGCTGTGCCGGCCACAGAACGATCAATGAAACAATCTGCAGGCCAACTGCATTCGACAAAGTGCAACTGCATTATGCAGTTATGTGGCTGTATCACGTGATGCACATGCGTATTATATACATAGAGAGACTCGCGTGCAGCTTTGCGAAGTGACCCATTTTGTGTACGGCTTTTTTGATTGTGAATCGTTGCGTTATTTCAGTGATTATTTCTTGTGCCCGAAGGGTTTGAAAATGAGGGTGGCTTCACCCTTTTTTACTCATTCTTTGGCAGCCATACAATCTCCAAAGAGGCTTAACTGAAAGGACTGGGATTTGGGAATAAAAAATAAAAAAATAGTATAGAATTAGATAATTTATTGGCCACCTTCATACGGTTGCAGTAAAAACAAGGTGCAAACATACCGGCCGTTGCTTAAAGTCAATCTCACTAACTAGCAAATAACTAACTAGCAAATAACTAACTAGCAGGTTTATTTAATAAATAAAGGGCCCTCGAGTCGAACAATAAATCCAATTTAAGGTCGAAGTCCGAATAATCTGCCAACGTTCCTGGAATCGACAGCAACCTATAAAACTGGGAACTTTACGATGTCGAATTTACGACATGAGATTTTGTTTCGCCCGATATGGCCCCGTACGGCTATCTGGATCGTAGAGAAGCTTCTTGGCTCGTTTGGACAAGATCGGCAGAGTCAATGAATCCTCGACGCCTCCGCAAGTCCAAGGTTATTAGACTGGTGCACAATTCCCAATCATTGCTTTTCTGTGCTGGGTGTTTTGTGATCAATTCATTCTCATTCGATTTAATTTCATCATAATTTTTATTAATAATCATAGCTAGCTGCTAAGCGGTGGCCGGTCCGTGGTGCTGTTGGACAGGAGTAGCCAACACAGTGTGTCAAAGTAACAGGGCTAAGCGGTGGCCGGTCCTTGGTGCTGTTGGACAGGAGCAGCTAACACAGTGTGCCAAAGGGACAAGGCTAAGCGGTGTCCGGCCCTTGGTGCTGTTGGACAGGAGCAGCCAACACAGTGTGTCAAAGTGACAAGGCCAAGCGGTGGCCGCCCCTTGGTGCTGTTGGACAGGAGCAGCCAACACAGTGTGTCAAAGGGACAAGGCTAAGCGGTGGCCGGCCCTTGGTGCTGTTGGACAGGAGCAGGTTGCGTGACGGCACCGGGTACATCCTCGAATCGCCGCCGGTCGGGCAATCTTTATACCGACACAGGATCCGTTAAAAGAAAGTGACATTGGCTGTCTTGACACTGAAGCGTAGGTTAACGAACGTGTAAACTTTCATTGTTATCTTTTAATGTCTCCGTAATTTTTTCCTTCCTGCTTTTCGCGATACCCGGGCCACTGACTTGCGAGCTTAGGGCGAACCAAAAAGCTAATAAAAAGCTGATCCTGCAAAAGGCTTTCTTAAAATAGCAATTTTTTTAAACTATTTTACTTATTTTCAAAATATCCAGTGAGAGAAGATACCATGTCAAAACCCTCTATATGAATTATGTCAAAAATGGATCTAGAGAGATTTCAAATAGTATTCCGTCCATACTCTCAACTTTTTTTTGTCCATTTTGTTATTTTTTTAGCCATCTATTAGCTAAATTTCAGACTTTTTCATGAGTTTTAAGCGCTCCGGACTTCAATTTACGTTGTCAGGTGCAAATTTAACAAACACTAACCAATAAAGAGCACTTGGATCTTACTCGAAAAGAGCAAAAAAACAAGAAAAGTACCAAAAATAGAACCAGATTGATGCTACAAGAATTTCCACAACTTGACAAACACCGAGTTACAATCAATGCAATGAAATCGAAATGAAAAATATAATTCTGCATGCATATATAGGTACATAAAAACACAACCCATTAACCAACCAACACCCACTCTCTCGTTATATGATTCAAAAGCACAATAAAAAGTTGAGCAACTTCGCTATCGCCGCATATCTTGAAAAGCAATTGCGCTGTACCGAGCGCACGTAGAGTAATGAGTATGGAATGTTAATTGATATAATCTCCCTGGTACGACAAGCTCGGGTAGCGCACGCGTAGAAATACGACACTGGGTAGGTTGAAATGGCAAGATTTTATCTTAGATTCTGCTATGAGCTTTACCTCACCCATAAGGCTGCGAGCATCAAGTTTATTGGTTAAGTCAGAGCCCCATGGAGAAAATGTTCAACGTTTTGTTGAGCAATCGAGCCAGTAACACTTGGTAATGGTATTGCCGCCCATTTTTACAAAGGTAACGACTCAAACTATCGATACTTGTAAATCAATCGATGAGGATCAATGAAGATTAATTGATCGTAAATTAGTCTCAAATGCGAGTAATCTGCGAAAGATCACGAAATAAAAGTTTTGAACACTCTAAACGACAATAACTTATTAGAAGACATTAGAAGACATTAGAATGTACGACTATGTTGGCACAGGATGATATCCAAAAGCTCTGCATAGTTAGTCTATACCGCTCGCCCTCAGGTGATTTCCAAAAATTCCTACAGATTCTTGAAGAAATATTGCAAAAACTGACGAATATAACTGCAGATTATAAGATCGTGTGTGGAGACTTCAATGTACATTTCATGGAAGAAAGTAATAGGAGCTCAGCGGTGACTGACTTGTTTGAAACTCATGGTCTACACATTACAGTGGAGGAGCCGACGCGAATTACGAGCACAACAAGTTCCTGCATTGACAATATTTTTACAAATGTAAAGATATTGAAAGCAAACATTGAAACAGAAAACAAATGGCATGTCGGACCACAGCACACAAACGGTAACTATAAAAGAACAGCGATCAACAAAAACACAGAAATATGAAATAAAAAGATCGTTTAACGAAAAGCAAGTAACATCGTTCATAAAAACCATGAGTGAAATAAAATGGACAACAGTCACAAGCAAGAAATTGGTTGATGAAAAATACAGTGAATTTATGGAAATATTCAAAAGAGAATTCAACAAAGCTTTCCCATATAGAAAACAGAAGGTGAATATGACAAGAAGATACCTAGGAAGAAACCAATGGTACACTGAAGAAATGAAAGAAATGGCCTCCCGGATCACACAACTTGTCACGGCGCAAAAGCATGGTCAAGACCCAAGAAACCGAATAAAACTGAGAGAAGCTAGAAGGAAGTACAGGAAGACGCTGAGAGATGCAAAGAAGAAAGATAACGAAAGGAAAATCCGTGAAGCAAGCAATAAAGGAAAAGCATCATGGGCACTAATCAAAACGCACAAGGAAAAGAAGAAAGAAGAAAACCACAGTGGGATCAAATTGCAATCTGGCGGAAATGCTATAGAGTCAGCGGAAGAAATTGCAAATATCCTAAATGAATACTTTGTTAACATCGCAAAAAATGAAGAAAAGAAGTTAAACCACACTGAACACCAGACTACATCGACAAAGCTCACTGAAAATACCATTTTTCTAGTACCCGTGACTGCAAAAGAAATCATGGAAATAGTGGATAGTGTCTGTAAGAAAATGTCGGCCGGCTACGACGAAATACCGTGTGCTATAATAAGAAGTGTAAAAAACCAAATAGTGGAACCGCTAATTAGTATAATAAACGCATCCTTTGTGCAAGGAAGCTTCCCAACAGCTCTCAAGAAATCGATAGTAAAACCAATATATAAGAAAGGAGATAAAACGGACTCAAAAAACTACAGACCGATAAGCATTCTAAGTGGATTCTCTAAAATTCTAGAAAAGGCAATGGGAAACAGAATGGTATCCTTCTTGAAACAAAACAATGTCATTGATAATTGCCAGCACGGGTTCACAGAAGGAAAATCCACGCAAACCGCCCTAATAAAACTCATTCATGAGGTAACAAAATCAATTGAAGAAAAAACAAATTCAGTTGGCCTTTTCTACGACTATACAGCTGCTTTTGATTGCGTGGCCCACAGCAAACTTAAAGAAAAACTGAAAAACTTTGGCATCCGAGGAAACGCACTATCGTGGATTAGCTCTTATATAGAAGATAGAAAGCAGGTAGTGTGCATCAAAGACCGAAATAACAAGCTGTGCTACTCTCGCGAAGCGACAATTAAAGTAGGTGTCCCACAAGGCGGAACGATTGCCCCGCTACTGTACCTGCTATTTATTAATGACCTCAAGAAAAACGTCCCGACTGGTGACCTCACGGTGTTCGCAGATGACACAACACAACATGTGACGGGCTCAGCTATTAGCAGTGAGGGCATTTGTGAACAATTTGTATCAAAATGTAATGTGGCGGTCGCGGAAATGAAAAAATACAGCCTAAGAAACAATCTAGCCATCAATAGGGAAAAAACTGTCTACATGCAGTTCCATCACAGCAAGAGAAAACTAATATCTAGTCCACTAATAATGATGGAAAAAGCGGTAATCCAAGAGGTGGAAGACACAAAATACTTGGGAGTCCATCTTAATAATACCTTAAACTGGAATATCCACATCAACAAGTTAGCACCACAAATAACCTCAAGTTGCTTCCTTATTAGGAGACTGATGCAGATAGCCACAGTGGAAACTGCTCGATTAGTCTACTTCAGCTACATACAGTCCAAACTACAATATGGAATCTCACTCTGGGGGCATAGCAAAGAAACGAAAAGACTCTTTACACTCCAAAAACGTGCACTGAGATATATGGCAGGCGCGAGTGCAAACCCAACAGCAGTAATATATACCAAAGACTCGTGCAAACCACTCTTTAGGAGTTTTAAAATATTGACTTTACCCTGCTTATATATATATGACACAATTCTGTATACTGTAAATGATCTTAATGAGGATAATAACCTAACACATAACTATTCAACTAGAGACAAAGGTTATATAAAAACATCGAGGCCGATCTTAAAATTGACGAAACAGGATCCAGTGTATGCGGGGGCGAAACTATATAATGCGCTACCGGCAAAAATTAAAAACATTAAAGGAAGACAGAAATTTGCAAATAGCTTAAAACAATTTTTAATTGAGAAATGCTTTTACTCTGTGTCGGAATACTGTCATCATCTGTGAAAATTGTATGTATTGTATTGTAAATGTATCATAAACTCTGACTGTCCTGTAACATTTTATGTTGATCTCGACAATAAACTTATTATTATTATTATTATTATTATTATTATTATCAATTGTCTGTGAGATTCTTCCCAGACACATTTTCTGATTGAAAAGTGTATATTGTCATTGAATTTATTCTTTTCTTTGTTGTCTTTAGCGACGCACTGTTCTGATGGCGTCGGGGAATTAGTGGCTGATGATGATGATCCTAACCTTATCTAGACTGATTCCGGCACGTAGCCTATACTCCTGTCGAATAACACTAAGGGGACCACTGACATAACGTCCATTCCGAAGGACGGTACAACGCGAACAGCAGGATTCCTCCACAAATCCATGCTGTCGAGAGGTTGATAAGCAAGGCGAGTGAAGTTACTATGCTAATTTCATTCCCTCTAAACTCTCTACCGAACAGAACTGGTCATGTGTATGACGGTCACCCATCCAATACCTGACCCAGCGAAGTTTTGCTTAACTTGCATCCCTCTAACCTCTCTCCCGAACAGAACTGGTCATGTGCATGATGGTCACCCATCCAATACCAGACCCAGCACAGTGTTGCTTAACTTCAGTAACATTCGATTTCCTATATATCCATTATCTTAATCTAGGCACCTTAGTTCGGATGACCTATGAGTTAATTCACTTCAATGACTGCTGGGACATAAATCTCTCAGCTATCAACTTGCTACTGACACTTTTATCTTAGTGCTTAACGACCTGCTTAACGACCCGTTTAACGTCTTCTGGTGAGAAGTTGTGAGCCTCTTTGGGGGCAACAATGTCGCACCTCTAAAGCCATTAAGCCGGCGAATGGTTTTGAAGACAATGCCGAGATTCCACAGGCAGCGACGGCTAGAAGATGTCTTGGTATCTTGAGATCTACAAGAAATATGAGACGAGAGATTCGGCCATCCACACTAAGAAGCCTTGAAGGAGTTTCAAGCTTTAAAACTTTGAAACTTTGAAGGTTTAAAACGGGTTTTGTTCCAATAATTTTTAAAGCCAATTTACAGATTTTTTTTAACTGGTCAAATTTCTGTGTCTAATCTGTGTCTAATCAGTAAATCCATTACCATCTCCAGAATTATGTCCAGAAAAACTCAATTTCTTTGGGGATATTGACAATTTTATATAATCACAAAATTTTAAGTTTGTGGATTTCCTCGCAAAGCGCCAATTTGAGCAAATTTTGAACTATAATGTCGGGTTTCTTAATGGAATGAGTAAGCTGGTACAAAAACGTGATTCTAGGTGCCTTAGATTCTCCAGAAAACTCACTAAAATCATTGTTTTCAATTGTTGTCAACAAAACTTATCGATAGCTGACAAAAAATCGAGACAAATGATGAGAAGATTGCTAGAGGTATCCAAGGACAAAGCATGAAAACGTAAACCACCTAAGACAATTCAACCTTCTGACATTGGCGTCTTATAAGTACGCATTATACCTTTTCTTATCAGAGCTTAATGGGTCACTTAGCCTTATGACTCTCAGGTATAATAACGAAGAAAATGATCTCACAGAATTCTTATCATAATCCACATAAAATTGCATCATTTTTCTAGCAATTCCTGTAAATATCACCACTAAGTTATTTAACAAACGAGTGATTTTGTTCGTCTCAAGGCACGCCTGGTAAGATCGCCGTTACAACGAACACGGTGTCTTTGAGACGATCTGTCTTCGGGTTTGTACGGAGACGAAGGATGCCGTGGAAAAGTAGAAACAATAAAGACGTGCTGATCGGCGGGGCACGTGTGCCTTGAGGGTCAAGGGCAATGGAGCCCAAAACCTGTGCATCGTATATAGAACCGTTCTGAAGTGTGGGGACATGTGAGAATGGCTTTTTGGTGCAAAATATGATTAAAAGAGTGGGATTTTTAGTGTTATTAACAATTAGGACTGGCGAGTTTTATTACAAATATTTAAAAATGTATCTATTTTTAAGCTCATAGCCCGAATCTCGTAAATATTTTAACTTAATAGTAAGGGTTTAAGTCGTAGTCTTTGTTTCCACATTTCTTTTTGCAAAAATGGCTCAAAATAACTCAAAAATGACTATTAATGGCTCAAAAATGGTTCAAAGAGGGCTTCGATTTGCTATCTTCTCTCTCGAAATAGACAGTACAGAAATGAGAATTATCCGTTTTATTGACTCTGGATTTTAAGCTGGATGTGATGTATTCAGGATGCCTAGACAAGGTGGTGTTTGGTTCTTTTTTACGAGATACCAATTCAGTCGAGCTTTCACCCTTGATAAAGTAACTGGTACACGTTTTAAAAAAACGTTTGGGCTTCGCTTGTCAGTCAAAACACAGATTGACTTCATCTCGTCGCTGTGGCACTTGGTATCTCGCTCAAATTTAGAGCGAATGCATTTTTACTACCATTTATTAAAAACAAAACCATTTGGATCCATTTGCCCCAAAATCGGTCCAGGTTCCCTATTCGGCAAATGAACAACATTTTAGATTTGTTTTATGTCTATCGCAGACACCACGTGGACAGTAAAGTATCTAGACATTAACCGTGTAGACAGGTCAATAAAATAAATAGAAAACCGAACATATATATCATGGTTTATCTAGCTCTATCAGATCGCAGGCAAGATATCGCCTTCTTTTGGCTTGTCCGATCGCCGCTTACCTTGGCCGTGAGATCGCCGGTGACCCAAGTGCTATCAAGCCATACACCTGTGGGCGGTCACAGGGGTCATGGGTCAGAACAAGTCCCATGTTGCAAAGGACCTGCCCAAATACACGGGTTGGCACGGTAAGATGCCTAGACTTCGGCTTGTTTCGCTGCCAGTCTTAGAACCATGCCATGTTGCTATGACTGGTAAATAGGCAAGGATTTACCGGTATGTACTTTTTGATACTGTTCATCCCGTGAGAGGAAGCTTTTAAACCAATTCAAATCGGGGATATGGTGGGTTATGTTCTCTCAGAACACAGCATTATGGCAAAAACCAAGGTTATAGTCACATTTGTATTTGTATTTTAACGGTTTAGTTCAAAAAAGAGAAATAATGAGCTATCAAACAAATAAAATTAGTAAATAGATATCAAAACATGGTCTTGTTGACTCTCCCTAACCCTACTTGTGTGTTCTTTCTTGCGTTTCTACAGTTTTAAGTTAGTAATAACATTGCCTTGCTAGCCGTTTTAACTAGTTTTATGCCATTTGTGACGTCTTCTAGAAACTAATAATGCTACTTCAAACATTGGTAAAAATGGTTTTGTCATTTTTGTGAAGATGAAACATAAGATGTCGAACAAAACAAAATACTCTAGTTACCCCCTGGAATAGAATAAAAATCTATAAAATAATAGGCGTACTTTTTTAACATAATTTAAATCATAACTCGACCCTTGTAGTCGACTTTTATCCTCAAAATCAAGTATAAATAAGCGCTTTTCATCTTGCAAACTAGGAAAAAATCACCAAGTCCAGGCCCCTTATCCATGATCGGTCGAAGAAGTCAGGGTCTGGCCACCAGGATCTTTGAACCGGAATCTCGCACGACGGTAATTGGTCGAAGAAATTGCGCCGAGCGCATCACAGTAATTGTCTAAGAAGACATACAGCGTTTCGTTGTGTTGTTTTTGCATCATTCGATAATGCTTGTAATGATCCAGGTATACAGGTACAGGGATATCTTCGAAATTACATTAATTGGTTAATTTGGAGCCCTCGTTGCGTCGGTTAGAAACTCTTTGCCAGGCGTTTGAAGGCTCTCGATTGACCATGGTTGCAGATTGGATGTCGTCTTGTGCTGTTGCATCTGTGCATTGCCGCTGCTTAGTCTTGTCCACTGAACAATCATCTGTCATTGTTGACGATCAGACAGTCAAATAGGCCAGCATCTGGTTGACGATTTCAAAGAAAGCTATTTGTACATCAGAATTGACATCTAAATCGATTTAACTAAGTACTCCTCTGGACATTCCGATATCTAACTACGATTAAGGTGCCTATCAGCACATATTTCCTTCAGAAACATAGCTTAACTTCAACATTGAGTTGTTTAGAATTTAAAAACAATAAAAACCAAAACAAAATCTGGTTTATCACTCAAATTTGGATCAAATTCACATTTTTTTTCCCTTCAGATTAAAATCGAAATCATTTGGATCCCCCTAAAATCACCATTACAGCTAAGATTTGAAAAACTATGCTCGTCTCACACGCATTCCCTCTGCACGCACTGTTAGACGCAGCGTGCGGTCACGATGATAAAGTGCGTGTGTCTACGCATGTTCAGCCCCACGTACGTTCGGGACACCACGATGCGTCCCACGTGACGCATCACGAGGACGAACGCTAACCCAGATCCTTTGTGGTGAGCTCATGGGTTTGTTAAAAATTTGTCGGTACTCTGTGATACATGCACATGGGACAATAATGACTTGGATTGATGACAGGAATAGAAGGGTAGCTAGCCAGGTAAAATGTGTAACTGAACCGGGATACGAACCAAGGACCTCCAATTGCAGATGGCATTTTTTTACCTGCGTAGGGGGGTCCCTTATCCCACCCTGTGAAGCTGTCACCTGTGTGCCAGGATAGCTCAGTGAGTAGACCACCCGAACGTAAATTGGAAGGTGCTAGGTTCATAACCCGGTTTTCTATCCACTGCTTGCTGGATTCAACTCTCGTACGAAAATATCGGAAAACCGAAAATACGGCCACACACGAATATGTTTTGTGATTTTGAGAAAAACGGAAATTAGCAAAAAAAAAAAGAAAATATAATTATCTACAAACTTGATTTTGGTTTGTGTGACAGGACAGCGCCTTCTAGAAATAACACCACATTTGAATTAAATGTCCATTTTCTCTGTAGGTACCCACGACACCAAGCCAGCCGAGACCAGCCCATGTAGTCGAAGTCCCGTTGCAAAGTTTGGCCGCCAGATAATAGAGCGCGCTAAACGCACAGTTCCGTTCGCCGCCTCGATCGTGATTTACATCGGATATCCAACAAGTTCAACACAAAAATGTCAATTGCTTTCCAACCAGTGGCGAAATTAACCTAGCGGTTTGTTGTGTTTACCAGCGATTGGTTTGAAGATAAATAGTCTTCCGGCACCAGTGTATGTGTGGGTGAAGATGAACCTACCCTAGTACAGAATGAGAGGAAAACCGGTGCCGGCAAGTGGCCTACTCCTGTCAACGAGCAAAAAAGGGGTCACCGGATTTGAGGCCCTTCCAAAGGACGGTACAACTCGAACAGCAGGATACCTCCACAAACCATGTCGGCATCCACCTATCCAATAACTGACACAGCGCAGCGTTGCTTAACTTCGATGATCTCACGGGAACCGGTGATTCTAACTCATTAAACCGTTTGGATTTATCTTTAACATTCTACATGTCAGCAAACAAAGGCTTCAAAAAATCCGCTGAAGCCTAATGACATCAGAGAAGAGCTGCTCACTGATGCATGCAGTTTGCACGGCTCCGAGCGCCACTGGTGGGACCTCCTATTACTGACCGGTGCGGACGATCGAGTCCACCCACCGCTTCCTGGCCATCCTGCCCCCGTTAGCTTCCTGGTATCGGCACTCAGCCTGCTCCTGTCCAACAGCACCAAGGACCGGTCACTGCTTAGCCTTGTCCCTTTGACATACTGTGTTGGCTGCTCCTGTCCAACAGCACCAAGGACCGGTCACCGCTTAGTCTTGTCCCTTTGATACACTGTGTTGGTTGCTCCTGTCCAACAGCACCAAGGACCGGCCACCGCTTAGCCTTGTCCCTTTGACACACTGTGTTGGCTGCTTCTGTTCAACAGCACCAAAGGCCGGCCCTTGCAACACTGTGTTTGCGCTGTCCCTGGGAAACTGGTCTATTCGCTGTCTATTGATGATGAAACTAGCCTAGCCTGGCATAGAGTCGAGGGTGAACCCGGTGCTGGCACGCAGCCTGCTCCTATCTAACAGCACCAAGGGCCGGCCTCATACTAGCCTTGTTCCAGCCGAAGGACGGCCAATTAACAAGGTTTAGATAACCTGTCACTTCATAAAACAAGTTCGATGACACTGCACACCGGTGGCCGGTCGTTTGTCGACGTCTAGAAAGCCGGGCGGTGAAAAAAGAGAGCGGAAGTGGACGTAACACAATCGGCTTTGGGCCCGCTGGCAATGTTTCATGGTGACGATTCGTCTGTGGGTTACTACTCTCTGCGATGGGCCTAATTCCCTTCAATTACTCTTGATGGCTCCAGTGTTAAAGTGGTATGTAATTCGACCACAAAGTCGTTCGATCTACGATTTGTCTGGCTGGCCTGATTTCGGTTATTAGCCTAGAACAGTGTTTTTTACTACTAGTTCTGCGCCGAATTCTGATCGCAAAGGTGGGGTTAAGTTAAATAGAATTTTGATGTTTTCTTTACGTTATTTTGTGGTATTGTGATATTTTCTCTCAATAAGTTTTAAAAAATGTCTTTATAGCCTGTTGGAGAAATAGAATGATACATAAGTTTAGTTAAGGAATAAGGGTATGGTTAGGTATGGTTGGGTTAGGTTGGGTAAGATTGGGGTGGATTGCGTTTCCAAGTTAAGTTTAGTTAATTTAAAATGTTCGCCAAGTCAAGTTAGGTTAATCATGCTGTGTTATAAGATTCATGCCCAACAGTTTTTTGTGTTTTTAGACTATTTAAGCGCTATATATATTTGTATATGTGGCAGATGGCAGATTTATCCCAAACGTTATGAAAGTAAGGGATATGAAAACCCCTGTCATATGCCAGTGGGTCAAAAAAACTATATATAATAATAATTTTTGGACTAAAGGTATGATTAATTTTGTTGTCAATTTACCAGTTTCCGGCACCACACCAAGTAGCTATCCCTAAAAGCAGTTTTAAGATGATTCTACACCTGGAAACCAAACAAACACGTGGCAGACGAACCCGTCCTCGGCCACAACACACGACTAAGTCGTGACAAACTCCTTGCTGTCGTGTACACGCTCTAAGCACGACGGAAACATAAAACACTCCTCGGCAAAAACCACGGCGCGACGAATGTCCGAAATTAAATTCTTAGATAAATTAAAAAAAGGATTATGTTCACTAAATGAGAAAAAATCGACACAATATGCACGAAGCAATTTGCCTTATTCAAATTCTTTGCCGGCAAGAAGCCAGCTAATGAAATCCCAACAATGGCTCATCCTATCTAGTGCCGACACGTAATAGATTGGCAGCATTGTACGACCACAAAGTCCCGAGACGCCAGAGGATGGCGTCGAAAGGTTTAAAAGGGGAGAAATTGACAAGAAGTACGTCGAGCCAGTACAGGCGAAAACCTACGTATATGGGTATAAAAGGTGTGACGTTTTAGAAACACTTGTGCTTGTGAGATCACAGAAGTTAAACAAAACTGCGCTGGGCCAGTTATTGGATGGGTGACCAGCTCATGACCAGTTCTATTCGGGAGAGGTTCGTGGGATTTAAGTTAGTACAGCAACGTCACTTGCCTTGCTTATCAACCTCTCAACAGCATGGATTTGAAGAGGATTCCTGTTATACCGTCCTTCGGAAGAGGCGTTAAGCGAGTGGTGCTCTAGGTGCTCTTCGACAGGAGTAGGCTACGTGCCGGCACCGGGTTTCCCCTACTCTCTGATGGCCTAAATCAGGTGTACCATCATTCTTATCATCACCCACGTCATTAAACCAGTGCTACAGGATCCGTTGTCAACGCAGTGCGTCGTTAAACACCACAACTCCCTTGGCTTTAAACGGAGTGAAAGGAGAGAAATTGACAAGTACCTGGTCGGTACAGCTTTCAAGTGCAAGGTGACTTTTTAAAGCGCGTACTTTTTTTAGCCATGTCGAGTTACACGTCGGCTTCCGGTTTAAGTTGGAGATCTTAACGCACGTATTGGAAGCTGACGTCCCGTTGGCATGGCAACCGCCAGATTCTCGTCGTGAAATCGATCTCTCGCGATAACTTGTTTCCAAAACCGAACGGATCGACGATAAAACGACAGATTTGTTTTATACTTTTCAAATAAACTGCCTTTGCAATAACGGAAATGCAAAGAAACTTATTCTATAAAAAAAACTGTAAATAAATCACTTTCATTTTCTACCGCTTCAAGTCTTGCATAGGTACTTGTAGATATAATTTTCGTAAAAAAACCGAAATACCTGTTGCCATAAAATACGAGAAAACTGCAAAAGGACACATTTCATTTAATGAGCGAGAGTAAATCGCTTAGCAAGGATTAAACTTGCAAGTCATCGCTCAACAGCCAAGTAGCAAAGGCAAGAATTCGACGATAAATAAACCATGCTAGGTTATGTTAGGTTAGGTCAGCATAGGGATTTGGGGTCTAAGCATTAACATAATCTATTATAACCAAATTATACTTCTCAAGATGAAGTCGAGTGTAGTCTTCAAAGTGTGTGCCTCAGGGATCCCAAGCAGTTGTGAAAAATCCTACCATTGGGTTTATAGTTAGTCAGAGTCACAGCGCCAATATTAAACGTTCTACAGCCTCCAACACGTGGTGACGGTTCTGACCACCCGATAGCGCGGTTGTCCTTATTAACAAACCTCTGCAATTTCATTATTTCCTCAATACGTGTACCTCAAACGTTGAAGCTAACATCGATAAAGTTTATTTTAATGTAAACCAGTTTAAAATGCAAGTTATTCGTTAAATAATATCCAAATTAAATTTCTAAACACCCAACAGGATAATGGGTCCACCTGAGTAACCGCCATTTTCGTCGGTAAAGTAGGCAGGTTTCACATCTGTCCAAACTTGTCAACCTAATGGCTGCATGAAATGACCTTCAAAGCGTAAGGGACCCCAGACTAGGGTGAAACTATGAGAGTTCTACCAAAAATGAAACGTATGATAACCATGTCATCCTGCTGACAAACGAACAACCTGCGAAATGCCAGAAGACACTAAATCGTTCCTTCTCACTCGAAATCTCACGGCCACATAAAGATCCTCTCATCCGACGACATCTATAACCCAGTTCCCACCGCCTTTGTGTGCACGGCTCCCAGCCGAGTTCGCGCTCGACGATTCGGCAATTTATCGGTTTAGGCGGCGGTGGCTGCGTCTTGGTTTTCACCACGCACGCGTGCGGCGAAGATGCGTGTGCAGCGTCCGGTTTTCACACAAAGTCAGCAAGGAAACGTTGGGATTTCGCAGCGCTTCGGCTTGGCTCTACATCACATTTTGTAGCATGTTTTTTCGGTGAAAATCTCATGCATATGTAATTGGGTGAATTAGGAAATTAGATTGAAGAAGATTCCGAAGAAACCGGCATTATTTATGACTTTATCAAAGAGGGTTATAAAGGGATATGCACCTAGGCAAACATCTGACCACGGGCAGGGCTATGTCTCCTTTTTTTCCGCCATGTTAGAGAAGATTTAAATAGTATGCCACGAGTTCTGATTGGCCAGTGCACCATTTAAAAAGATCCAATATGGCTGCGAAACTGATTTTTGTTGTTCAAACTTCTGTTGTGGATTTTCGGAATAATTTTTCATTTAAGTTGTACCGTCCTTCTGAAGGGGCGTAAAGCCGATGGTTCTCTTGGTGGTCTCCAACAAAAGAAGGCTACGTGCCAACACCGGGTTTCCTTTCCTCCCTTCTAGACTAGGTGTAAGTTCATCATCCTCATCATCATCCACTCATTCACCGACACCATTATACCAATGCGATATGGACCGTTATTAAAACAGTGCGTCGTTAAGCACACAAAATTCAACAATCCAATGTTTCCTGATCGCTATACTTAAAAGAATGTGCGAAATTTTAGTGACAGGTCACGAATTCTGGACTCCTGGCAACGAGCATACGACATTCCATGAGATATAAAACACCTTTTAAATGAGGTCCCTTGCAGGGGATCGAACTCCGGTGCTCAAAAAACCATAAGAGCCAAACGGCACAAAATGCATATTTTTTTTAAATCTGCATAATTCCACGCTAATTTTTATCTAATTTAGATCTGTGTGTGCAGGTGTTGGTTAAAACATCAGATGGTGTTGTTTAAATTAACGATCTTTAAATTGCAGTTACCACACTTAACAAAAAAGAAATCTTAATGTCGGCAATCCATCTCAGCTTACAGCTTTACAGGTTTAGCCAGAGACTCGGCGCTAATGTCAAACTGGCACCGTGAAAATTCTGGCTGATCTTTTTTAAACCGACCAAACTGGTGGTCGCCCAGAGATGGAGCCATCGTCGTTTCGAGTGTTAAGAGTTTTCATTTCTGAATTTCTTAATAACTACTCACATTTGAGACTGGTTCTCACTCGAATAATCTGTATCTATGCTAACCTCAACGAATGATACACATGTATCGATATTTTGAGACATAACTATTCTGGTGGCAGCGCCATCGGGTGTCAGCTTCAACTACCTCGCATTTCAGGCTGTAGAACGTCTAAGAATAGCACTGGGACTCTGCTATTGAATTAGAACCTCAATGCTAATACAACAGGTACATACATGCACACGCATGCCCTACGTACACAATTTGGTGCATCGTAAAATAATCTAGCTACCCGTGAAGGCCAGTCATTACGCGGGTCAGTCTAGCGTGGCGAGATCATCATCCACCAACGCCATGGGAGTCTCTGGTTGGGATGCCTAGACTGCCACCCATTTCACTCCCCGAAAAGAGGTGGCAAGCAATTTCAGAATCGTTTTCGGATGGTTTTCATAAAGTGGACCCACCCTTTTGCTGGTTTCAACAAGTTCTATGTGGTATGAAATCGAGTCTAATTTATTGAAATAGCCTAACCTTGCATTGTTAAAGTTGTCCTTGATGGTTTTTCAATTGAACTATTAAAAGAGGTATTAAAATTGAAATTTCCGTTTTATACCAAAAAGGAAAATCACGCAAATACGGTCAATTTAGGAAATTTGTGAAGGCGAATTTGAGCTACGATTTTTGCAAAGTAACAAAACCACATTTATTATAAGAGATTACGTTACCAAGCTATACTAGCCTATCTAAAACAATAGTATCAAATACGAAATTTTATGGCAAAATAAAAAAATATGAAAAGAATTTCCTTGGGACCGTATCAAGTACAAAACGAGACAGCTGCGTGGCGCTAATCTGTCGACGGTCAAGGCACCCTATCTTGAGCAGGTGCGCAAAACGGTTGGTGCATTCATTACCAAAGATTATTAATGTAGCATCAAAGAGGCAGGGGGTAGGGGGGCTCTTTCCCTGTAAGTGGCCGTTACACATAAGTAGAAGGGTCGGGAGATATTCTCGGTTTAGTACAAAACTTAAATAGAATGAAAAATGAGCGCAGTCAAACGAAGGTACCTTGTTTTACAATTACATCCTTGATTATAGGAGACCCTGGCATTGACGCTCATCGCAAGGACGCTCAAAAACACAATCAAATAGCGCTTAATTCATTCGTGATTAGAGTGATTTTATACATGGTGCAGTGATTTTGATACCCGATGGTTAATTATGTAATTATTTATTCATTGGAATACATTGAAAACCTTTGATCCCTCCAACATCTCTCCCGAACAGAACTGTCCGTGTGTAAGGTCACCCAACCAACGCCTAACACTGCGCAGTGTTGCTCAACTTCATACCTAGCATCTACAACGTTTAGTGACTGCGCCTGACCGAATCGGCAAAGTACCCAACGCAACTTTCCATCGAATCAATTCACAGCAGACGCTTCACAAGCGAAAACGACCAAAAACACTTGTTGCCATTTGCTAAGGTATGGTGCGTCCCAAAAGCTGCGGAGCATTGATTTTCAAGCCTCTCAAGAGACAATTTTGAGAGTCTTTGTTCGCTTCTTATTCATCTTATCAAGTGTTAACATTTCAACCCGTATCAACTCGACTATCTAAGCTGTGTTGCCAACTCACATACCTACCTGTCGGTACCACTTTCCGCCAGGTAAACACTAGAAAAAGAATTGCAATGCATGCCCTCTGTAGAAGATTTTGAAAACGCAGCCAACTCAATCAATTCTGACAACTGACGTGTTTCATAGGTAAATAATGAATCTTTAGACCGCGTGAACAAAGGCTTTTTTCTTATAAGGGTTTTAAAACCGAAGCACTTCCATATTTGGGATGCATTATAGCTGTGCGGCCAGACCACAATGATCGCGTTAATTCACGCCACTTTGAAATCAATTTCGACCGCGGTGATTAGGGACCATTGTCATGTGATTACGGTGCGTAATTTCGACCTAATCGACCGCACATGACGCGTATACCTGCAGGTTCTTTGGATTGGTATGTGGTGGTCTTCTTAATCGACCGACTGCAAGAAGTCTAAGTAAGCTTAGGGACTTTACACCTTTTATTTATCTAGATCGTGAATAAAGTCACTTTTATGTACGTTTGGTTGCCCAATATTTTGATTTAAATTAAATCTTTAAGATCTATTCTTGTTTCTTTAATGTCAATCTCCCCAGAGATTTTTTTTAACTCAATTGGACAAACTGCATGTGCATCTTTGGAATTTTCTTGAAGTTTTAAACCCTCTACAGCCCAAAATTCTTCATATTTCCGCATAAATAATGTTACAGATATGTAACGCATCTGAAACTAGGAATTTCTGAATCTGTTTTCTATAAACTACCTTTTTTCTTTGCGCTTTATACCTACATATACATTTTTAGACCATTACCACAAGGTTTTTTGCTAGTTTTCCAATTGTTACCAAAAAAAATCCGCACTTTGACTTAATGATTCGTACGCTCTGCACAAGACAATACTTTTCGTGTTGTACCTTCCATCATAAGGAACGTTAAGCCGGTGGTCCCCTTGGTGCTCACCAACAAAAGCCGGCTACGTGCCTGCATCGGATTTCCTCTCCTCCCATCTTTATAATAAGGATCATCATCATCCTCATCATCACCCAATCATTCACCGACTCTATTACACTAGTGCTCCAGGATCCTAGGTCAAAACAGTGCGTCACCAAACGCAACAAATCATTGAAACTAAATCTAACACGTTTTGATGAAATCTTACAAGATGACTTCCGTCTCCTAAGACTTTGAACACGACCAGCCAGATCCTGCTAGCGATCAAACATCGATCAGTGCAGCATGACACCTCCAGTCCCGTGTTACCGTGGATACCAGTAGCCTCATAACGGGGCACACGAGCTGTCGGACTGGTTCGTGAAGAGACCAGACGGTAATCATGCGATAACTGGATATAAACAGAGAGTGGCCATCTTCAAGCTATAGTCACCGTATGAAATCTAATTTAAATTGCAAATTCTTTAAATGCGCTAAGTATTTTAGTGTTAGGAACACTTCAACTCTCAAAAATTGGTACTCAAAAGGAGACTCGAACCCCGATTTTCACAAGTCGCATATACAAACGTAATCAAATTCACTAAAATCCTCTCAAAAATTAGGGCCATGTTGCTTAATTAGTTCGAGCGGACACCCACGACAGGTAGAGATCAGGGTTCGGGTCCCCGTTTGAACACCAATTTTTGAGAGGTTTTTAGTGTTCCTAATAAAAAATGGTCGCCATGTGTGCACGGTCAAAGAGTGGCCATCTCGAAGAAATTACCACCATGTTTGCACGGCCAGAGATTGGCCATTTCCAAGCAACGGTCGCCATGTTTGCCCGAAGTGGCCTATAATCTCAATACTCAACTTATAAACTCAATGTCTACACACCATTCCAGGCAGCCAACCAATTAGGTGCCTTGAAAGGATCGCCGCGAATGCAATCTCATTTTTATTTATCATCCCGTTGCAGCATCACCTTTTTAAGCCATTAGTGCCTTCTCCTTTTGTCTCTTGGTGTGTGTACTCGCTATCTTCATTTATCTTGATTACGAGTCTTATTTCTAGGCAAAGCAAACAGCAGCATCACAGTTGGGTTGGATGAGTTTGTCCACGAAATATGCCCGAGATTTATGAGACAATCCATTACACATGCATGAAATGTTTGAAATTATGTATGCGTTACCATACCATGCATTAACATTACAGAAATATTCGGTACTTTAACCCCATCGTAGCAAAAAATCTATAAATTACTATGCAGTTTGGATGTAATTGCATTCTAGCATGTGTTACTGCGTGGTGAAGATCTGCACCTGGTGTTATGTTTTGAGAGTCATGTCTGCGTTACCCAACTTTGGTTTTCAAGAGAAAAAAATATATATTTCCAAAACTTGGTATACTTGACGGAGATGGGTAGTGTAATGGTACTGTACTTACAGCTAATAAAAAATCTGGTGTAAGACTAGTCTCGTTTAAAATTTATAATTGATCGATTCTCATCATTTAATCCGAAGTTAACCCAAGTTAAGCAACACTGCACTGGCTCAGGTATTGGATGGATGACCATCATACTCATGTCCAGTTCTGTTCGGGAGAGGCTAGAAAGATTCCTCTCTTCTGGACTAGGTAAGGTAAATCACCGTTCTTATCATCACCCACTCATTAACTGACGCCATAAGACCAGTGCTACGGGGCTCGTCGTCAAAACAATGCGTCATTAAACACCACAATACAAAATAAATAACTCTCTGTCATAACTGCCACAGTTCTACCATTGAATTTATAAATCCAATAGCAAAAATTCTAAAATGAGCACTTGATACTCCGACTACACCTAGAAACACAGAGTTACCACTGCACTATTCTATCTAACAGGGCGTGGATGGCTTCACGCTTCCAATGGGCGTGCGCCATCGTTGCACAATTCGGTAATCAGACCATACGATGCTGCCGGACACCTAGCCATCGAGCCTCCGCTTCCCATTACCCAGCAGGTAATTGCAGGGTGTGTGATAATTGCCAGCAAAACACTCATGGGATGTAGATGTCCGATGGGCCGCCCTGATTCGACAGCTCTAGACGATCAGCGGCGAGTTAAACGGCGGTAATGTTATGCGAAAATCGGCTTCTGAAAAGTGATTCACCGTTTGGCCTTCTTGGAAGCTATAGATGAGTCCATAATGCATGAGCTAGTCTAGGGTTGGGTCAAAAAATTCGTGTTTTCGTTAGGTTTTGGAGAGAAAAGACTCGTTTCATCTTGACAAGGAGATGGATTTTAGGCACACTGCGAATAGATGTGTGTTAAAAGGTCCAAAGCTTGCCAATGCTGTTGTCCAGCTCAAGGCATGGCTTGCCAAACGTTTCAAAGCTTGCAGCCCATGCTGTTGTCCAGCTCAAGGCATGGCTTGCCAAACGTTTCAAAGCTTGCAGCCCATGCTGTTGTCCAGCTCAAGGCATGGCTTGCCAAACGTTTCAAAGCTTGCAGCCTATGCTGTTATCCAGCTCAAGGCATGGCTTGCCAAACGTTTTAAAGCTTGCATCCTATGCTGTTATCCAGCTCAAGGCATGGCTTGCCGAACGTTTCAAAGCTTGCAGCCCGTGCTGTTGTCCAGCTCAAGGCATGGCTTGCCAAAAGTTTCAAAGCTTGCAGTCCGTGCTGTTGTCCAGCTCAAGGAATGGCCTGGCATTACTCGCCTGCGAGTACTTGCCCAGGTAGCTATAATAAATCAAGACAATTGCTTCCAAATAAAATTCTAGTGAGATTGTTAAATTTCTGAAGCGTTAATTTACACATTGTATAATGACTATATTTCTGGTAGCAGGCAGCTCAATATCTTCAAATCAAAAGTAGGCTATAGGAGGTCGCGTGCACCTATTCATTCTTATTGCCTCAGGATGGTCCACTGAACCATTGATCTTAACCCAGTGGGACATGAAACAATCGAAATTTATCCCAGAGGTACGCAGTATTTTTATAAGCAAACAAGTTGTAAAATTAAACTAATATCACATATTATTGCTTCCGATGCAAATAATATATCCTGATAGCAATTGTGTACTCGGGTATAAGGTATAGTTAAAGGTATATACAGCCTTGGGGGCTAGTCAAAGACCATAATAGATATCTATACTCTACCATTACCGAGGCATTTTCATGTGTGGAACCATAACGAAGCTTTGAAAAGATATGTTATGTTATTTACAGACATAAAATAAAGTATTTTTCAAAACAAACTCAATAAAAATATGGAGATTACATGTAGGCTGTTTTTATTTTTAAATTATGTTTCCACCCCTTTTGGTAGAGACCTCCAAGGGATCTCTGGTCATCTTGGAATGTATACTTCAATCGAATAAAATAACTCGGAAGTTTTATTACGGGTTTCAATTATGAATTATTTTTCCGTCTGATATGTTGCTAGCACAGTTTATTCGCCGGGGAGTAGATGATGCTAAGTTTCAACTCGTAATAAAATTATATTACTCAAAATGCCGATACTAGGTACCTTCGGTTTCATTGCATTTACATGTGTCTAAGTATCTTGCTTGTTTATGACTCATTGCATCTCTTCCAGATTATGTCGCATATAAAAGGAGTTGTGGATTTGAAATCTTATGGGAGACACAACTTTTAGAGCTATACGTGAGCTAATCAAAATAAAATGCATGATTCATGGCTTAACTAACTCCAGACATGACAAAGCCAGAGGTTGAATTTATTGCCGTTTTCCGTTACATACACCAGCCATGAAAGCAGGAATAGCAGTGCAGATAAGAGTAAAAAAACTGTCCAAAAACGTTGGGTATATGGCTTATAAAAAGTAACCAAGTCAAACATCCCTCGAAACTAGTGACCTCCAAAACCAACCGACTCCTACCGAAGCTTCTCCTCAGCTCAATGTCATCGCTGTTGTCTCCCCTACTGAGTTGTTGGAAACAATACATGTACCTTGCCCTTGGGGCGTTACCAGGGCCGGCATCACATGCGTGAGTATGAAACGTCGCCCTTCGCTGTAAGCAATAGCACCCGCATCGACCAGTACCATTATCTGGTTAATTAATTGCGTATCAATTCAGCAGGTGTACAATTATTTTAAAAAAACTTTTCTTGTTCTGTTGGTGCACAACGCATGTTGACTGTATCCCAAATAATTTTTCAAACATTATCTAACGAAACCCTAAATGCGGGTGAATTGATCTCAGTAAGTTTCCGAACTGACAGTCGTTTGAAATTGGTTTGCAGATCGCAGTCCACTCCCGCGTATCACCTGCGTATTGTAAAACAGGCGCCGGCAAAAAAGCCCAAATTTGAAGACATTTTACAATATTTGTATTTGCGTTGCAACACTTACCCGAACAAAGCTGGGTCTATCCGATTTAGGCGAATCACAAATCACACCTTCACCACACGTTTCTTCGCCCATGCTTATAGCTGTCGGCCACTGCACATTTTTTAAATTTTCACACAAAAATACAGATTTTTTAAATCAAATTATCACACAAGCACACCCAGCACAGACTCGACACTGTAATAAATCTCACACCAGTATTTTTCCACGCGATCACTGAAATCACTGTCACAAAACTTCCGATATAATCCACAATCTTCTTGGAGTTGCTCTCATGCACGTTCGAACCGGCGAACAAACAACCGACAACTGACATATCTCGCCGCACGAATACAGCAGGCGGTGATTGTGAACGAGCACAGCTGTTCGGACGCCTGCGCGGTAGGCCACTCAAGTATCGCAAATGTACGGCGGGCTAGTATTACCCAGGTTTTATCATATGTAAATGTAATGTAATGTAATGTATTTGAGTTTATTGTCACATTCATTGTACATGATAATATAATCGCTCGTTACGGCAAGTGATAAGTTTTTCAAAAGGTAAAACATTATCTTGCAAGCATTGAAGTTCGTCAAAGATTAAAAACTAAAGACATAATTTGACATTTGACATAATTCTGGGCAAGACATGTTAAGCTACGCTGAGGTGGGGTTAATCGTCTGGGTCGTAGTACAATGGCAAGACATTGATATTGCTAGTTAGATATACGCAGAAAACGGGCTCGTAATTCGTATTTAATAATAATGTGGATACATTGAAACATTGTTTGCATTGCAAGACCTCCTTTCCTTTCACTATAGCCAACAAAATCAACTAATTATTCGGTCTAGCTCGTCGAGGTGTTGTCTGAAAGGTGCTGTACGCATTTCAAAAAGAATTGGATCGGATTTGATAGTGAAAACTTGTGCAACGGCATTCTTGTTGGTTAATATGTTTGACAACGAAAATTTTGGTAGAATGTGGATCGATTTGAATTTGGAAACAGAGCCCACTCAGGTAGAGAATAAAGAACACGTTGGTTTGTAATCGTATTTAATTGCAAACTCTTGCATTGCGCGGGGCATTTAATTATTATGAACACCATCACCGTTATTGGATTGCAAGCGTTTGCAATTTAAATAAGGTTTTAAATAAAGAAAACGCATCTAACGTCAAATTGTAGTTACTCGAGTTTGACAGGTTGTGACGTGATATAGCATCACTAGAATCAGAGTGACTGTGAGTATTCACAGCCACATGGTTCTACTCCTTGGAGAACTGTCATTCTCATCAAATACACTAAAATCGTCTCAAAAAGCCAGTGTTCAAGTAGCTCAATGGGTTAGAGCAACACCCGCGATAGGTTGAGATTGGGGTTCGGGTCCCGGTTTGGGCATCAATTTTTGAGACGGTAGTAGCGTAATAATAAGACAACGTTGGTCTCATATCTTGAAAATGAAAAAAGATATTCATGACCAACTGAAACATCTGTGGTCCGTCAGTGATAGTGGTCGCAGAATATTGAAATTGCAACATACCCATCGTTAGCTGATCTCGGTGTTATCGTTCTTGCGTGAAGGGCGGCTTCGGTGGTTACACTTTAAAATATATCTTGAAGACTTCTAGCGTAAAGTGATAATTAAATTGTAAACATAAACATTTTACTGACTATAGTTACACGTGTTTACAATACGTTCTGTAACATATCTATTTAAACAGATATATGAGTTATTAAACTCGTATCTCTGGAAGAGATGGTGTTTGTTAAACTTTACTTCACGGATTTGGAAAGATTTAGCACTACTAAGTGGTTGGTAGGATACCGATATTTTAAATAATAGACCGTTCAAGAATAAAACTATGGATTTTATACAGTGATTTTATATTGTTTAGTTTGACAGTGAAATGAAATCAGAGAGACTGTGAGTATTCACAGCCTCGTGGCTACTCCTTGAAGAACTGTCATTCTCATCAAATACACTAAAATCGTCTCAAAAAGCCAGTGTCCAAATAGCTCAATGGTTTAGAGCAACACCCGCGATAGGTGGAGATCGGGGTTCGAGTCCCCGTTTGGGCATCAATTTTTGAGATGGTTATAGTGTTGATAATAATAAAATCACAACTGATTCTATGGTTTAAGGGAGACACATCGTACTTACGATATATTTGTGGGAGTTCTGGCCTACTGGGATTTCGGATGTTTCGATTCTATCAATAAAACGGGACTGGAAGAGATCCAGGTACTTGAACGCATCCCAATCTTTGCTTTTCAGGGGCCCCAAAAATATAAAAAAGTGAAGGAACCTTAATAATTTTACATGACAAGAAAAATGTTATCACTTACTTTTTCAAATTATATTGTTTTATCTTTCATAATTGTTGGGAATTGAAAAATACTCTTATGCTCTTTTTCTTAGACTGGCTTGGTACTAGGCCACTGCAAAATATTATACACCAGTCAATTAGAATAACAAATTTAAATGTATTTATTAATAGGGTGAACCATCACAACATTTTGAATCCTGTAGCCGAATGGATCTGGGAGATAGTCTTTGGTCTTAACGTGACAACTGTGCAGGGGGTGGAGCACGTGGACATGAAAGCTCGAGATGTACTTGCGCGCTGATCCGCAGTTGTTCGTGGTATTTCAGACAGTTTCAGCCACAGACATCAGTTTCAGACTCAACGGTTTCAGGCACAACAAGTTAAATTTAGAACTCGGCGCGCTTGCGCACTAGTTGGAGTCCGATCAGCTGTCACTGATGTCATGTGCGATTTAGGCCATGATTGGTCTTTGACCATGATTACCTGTTGCTTTTTAAAAAGAATCTTAGTATAAGTTGTTTAATGTAATGGAATTTTACCTCAAAATACGTTTGCTCATAGCTATGCTCATAGTTAATCATGGAGGCCTTTTCAACCGAAACAAGATACAAGAAGATGTCTGGATTCGCGACGACGAAAGGTCAAATGTTCGAAGTCAAGCTTTCGGCTCTTCTGTTTCTTCGCGGAATCAACAGCGGCTTGCAGTTCCAGCTGGCTTCCAACGTTGCAGGGGCCGGAGCACTCGACGACGTCGTCTTCCGGCTGAAATCCAAAAGGAACCCAGGGACATGGACCACATGCTTTGTTCAGTTGAAGCACAAGGAAAACTCTCGCATCTCTTGCAAGATGCTCACGGATCCGAAAGGAAACTTTTCTTTGCAGAAATACTGCGAGTCTTACATCGAAATAAAGCAAGCCATGTCTTTAGAAGACAGTCAAGTTTTATTTGATGGCACACTAGAAGATTGTACGGTTGTTATTTACAGCAACGCTCAGGCAAATAAAGATTTGGGTGTTGGGCACTGTGCAGTTTCAGGGTCAATAGATGCATTTTTAGAATCGGATTCTGGAAATATGTTCAGTTTCGACAGAAATAGAAACACGGATGTGGATAAGGCAGTGTTTGGGTGCTTGGAGAAATTCGGCTTCGACGGCAGTGACTTTTTGAGCCGCCTGCGGATCTTCTGCGGTCAGCCAAGCGAAAGCGAACTCAACTTTGTGATCAAAGATGAACTGCAAAAAGTGAATGACAGAACAATGTCCTATGTCGATTCTGAACGGCTTTGTGAGTGTTTCTTGGAGAATGTGAGCGTTTGGTGCGAGCGAAGTGACTTTATCTTGCATCCTGGAAGTGATATACTTGTCAGAGCCCGGGACAGAGTAATTGTGGAGACTTGTTCGACACGAGACAAGGGGAATTATCATTTGGATGTTTATTTTGAGAAAACGGCTCTTTTGTCATTGAGAGGTGTCTTAAATGAAAAGTTCTCTGTGATTTATCTCGAGTCCAGCGAGGAGTCATCTTTGCTGAGTCCTACAAAGCTCTTACAGGCCGTAGAAGGATCGTATTTATTTCTTGACTATCTTAGCTTGAAAGTGCATTCGAGTTCAGTTGCAGCTGAATGGAAATTAGGACGGTATGGAATGCTGATATTAGTGGTGAACGAATCAGATATGGCATCAACAGACAACAATTATTTAGGTGTTTTGATGGAATTACATTACTCTTCAGCTTTGTTAGGAAAAAAAATTGTGATATTGGCTCATGCAATGACTTTGGTTAAAGAAAAACTTTCTTGTTTGCCAGAAAGTCATACTACAACTTTAAAGGACACATTTGAATTTTCACAAATAACCATCGAATCTCAAAACAAATTACTTGACACAAATTTTTGGCTCCAAGGCCAACAGGTTTCCTTGAAGGCTTTTGTCGACGGACAAAATTTCGACCAAATTTTGAGTGCCTCCTCGTTCATAGAGATCGCAAAATCAGGCGGCAACTTCCAAATCGGTTCGGAGTTCACCGACCAAATCAGCTACTACATTGCTCGCACCCTGAACCAGACCAACGAGTTGGCCACCACCCTGTTCCAGATCTCCAAACTGCCCGACAGCTTCCTCATCCTGTTCTCATCGACGCAGGACTTGTACGCTGTGTTACATCAAGGCGACTCATCTACAGCCAATCACCAACGAGTCCTCAAGACGTTGAAAAAGATCTCTGAGGCTCCTCTCGTCCGAAATCACGTCGAATCGATCGTATCCCACGGCGAAAACGTTAAGCTCAAGTCGTTGACTTGCAGCCGTGTCAGCCTCAGGCACGGCGAGGCGAACGAGGTCACCGCCTTGCGAATCCGTCCTCGAGCGGACAATTCCATCAACGGCTGGATCCTATTTGTAGACAAAAGCGTGGCAGAAAGCGATGCCGCGGCCATGCTCCAACCGAACACGAGACACTTTCTCTCGTTAGAGAACGGAAAGCTCGAGTGGATTCGCTCACGCACCGACTCAATGGACGTGATCCGCGACCACGTCGATGAAAACCAAGTCAGCGAGGTCGTGACGGAAACCGTAACCGACATCAAAGAGAGGTTAGTTTTGCTTTCCGCCGAGCCAGGCATGGGCAAGTCTACGCTGCTGTCTCGCTTCGCCAAGAAGACGAAAGAAGCGTTGCCCAACTATTGGGTCGTCTCGATCGCTCTCAACGACCACACGAGATTGTTTGCCGGCTACAAACACAGTGACGCATTCGAGTTTCTCGTGCGGGCAATCGGCGTGGAATCGCATTTGCAACGGTCGATGTTGGCCTTTGCCCTCAACGTGACAGGAAACGTCGTGATTCTATTGGACGGTTTTGACGAGATTGCCCCAACCTACGTGAGCGAATGCCGCCTTCTCTTGTCGAACCTGCTTGCAACGAAAGCCAAGAGGATCTGGATCACGTCTCGAAACTCGATAAAAGTCACTCTGGAAGACCACCTGTCGACGCTGGCGACGAAGCTGCGAAAGTTCACAGTTGCGGACCAGCGGTTGTTTTTCCGTCTCTACTGGAAAGCCGAGCGGGAGGCAGCGTTTAACGTAGGAAAGGATATCATCGACGACGACTCTCTGGACGATTTCGTCGGTAAGCTTATCGAGATGACTTCAACGGCTATTAGCGACCGCGAGAAAGATTTCATGAGCATTCCACTGCAGACGCGGATGATGGCAGAGGTTTTTGGAGATCACGTCATCGGGGCGGCAACGGAGTGCGTTCTGCCGGAGAAACTCGACTTGCTTTCGCTCCTTGATAGATTCGTCGAGAAGAAGCTCGGGATTTACGTACGGGACAAACTCAGAGTGAGCGTGGAAGACACGAATTATTACGTGCACTTGGACGTACATCGCAAAGCCTACGTTGGGAGTCACATGGAGGCTGCGCTCTTTTTAATTCTGGGGGAAAACGATGTGGAAAAACTGCATTTGCAGACGATTTTAAGAAATTCGGCGACGTTTTTCGAGAAAATCGGGCGCGGGGAAGACAAAACGGGGATCATAGACTGTGTGGTCAATGGCAAGCCACGGTTCATACACAGGTAGGGTTCGTTTTTATGTTTATAGGAACAAAACTGTCAGAGATGCTGGTGACACTGCAAAATATTTTGTGAGAACATACAGCTGGTCAAGGAAACAGCTAGTGACTGCTTTCATTTAATTTTTGATCTCCTGACATAAACTTAACTTTTGTCAGGCAAGTCATCAGGGCTCAAGGACATAAAGGCAGTAACGTTGCAAAATATACCTTTCCTGCTGCAGGTCTTGCTCCTTCTTGGGAGAATGGAGCTTAGAATGCAAGAGTCTGGTTTGTTAAATGAGAAATGAGAAATTAAAACAGGAGTGGAACATGGGGAGATATGAAAAACTGTCTGAAATTATAACTAAGCTTCGTTAGGTGGTCCGACCTATAATTAATATCGCTCGTAATAGAAACGAGTAAAAGTTCTATTTGCAAAGGCTTTTGTAACTTCATCGAAATAACATTGATAGACACACAAAAACATGACATTTTCTTTGAAATTTTATTTAAATTGCAAACGCATGCAATGCGCAGGGTATTTTATTATTATGAAAACTACTACCGTCTCAAAAATTGATGCCCAAACGGGGATTTTTTTTTTATTTTTTTATTTTTCAAAATTGCATCAATATTTGAGATGGTATTAGCTATTAGTGTTCATAATAGTAACATGACATTTTCTTCAAACTTAAGTGAACTTTGTTAAACTCTCATTTCCTCAGACTGAAAGAATAACAAATTCAATTTGCCTATTTTTTCCAAGTCATGTAAGTTATGAGCCTAAGTAATTCGGCCAAGGATTAAGAATTTTGTACAACCTTGTAATTGCACACAGGGTATTTGCTGAGTACTTTGTGGCGCGGTGGTTTGCCGAACACTTCCTTGAAAACTCTGCTTTCCTGGCCGGAAAACTCTTCACCCTCGGCTTTCGTGTGGTACGTGAAGAAACGCCATTCCTAATTTTGCGTGGGCATTCATGCTAACAATCTTTAAACAGCAAGATATCTTTGTGATCTAGGAACATTAAGGATTATTAATGAGTAATGACACAAAGGGTCCTGTCGGTCAAAAAGTGGTTGATAATGAGGATGACGATACCCCTAACGTAGCCTAAAAGGGAGAAGGGGAAACCTGGTTTCCTGTAGAAAAGACCACCGGCTTAACGTCACTTGCGAAGGACGGTTCAACTGGATCAACAGGTTTCCTCCACAAATCATTGCTGTTGAGAGGTTGATTAGCAAGGTAGAAGTGGGAGTACGGTCAGACTGTAAAAAAATAATGGGGAATGCGAACACCCACGTGTATTTACCACTACATCCAACTGTGTCCCCAGGTACGAGACATCTTCGATCGTCTGCTGGCTGCCAACCTCCCGCTTCACACAGCCGTCCTCGACGAAAACCTCGACGCCATTCTAACCTCACTCTCGAGCGCTAACGTTCGTGACGTTGGTGGCCGGACTCCTCTGCACCTAGCTGCCGCTCTCGGAACCGACAACGCAAAGCAAGAGGCGATTATCCGTGCCCTGGTTGGACCCGGGAGCAACGTAGACCTTTCTATTGGCTCCGTTGGAGGTTAGGACGATACATTGCTTGGAAGAAGTTGCTTTATTGTTTCTGTTATAGAAATAGTAAACCCAAGAATTCTAGGGTTTTTTTAGTTTAACGTTGCAGTTATCTGCTCTCCGTGGCATAGTAACTTATATTTGTTTCCTGAACCAATTTGACTTCTAGCCAATTTTTCCATCCAAGAAGATTTTCTTGTGTTTGATGAATCTTACAGATCTCCAATATTTAAGAAACTAATTTCCTCTCAAAAAGGCCATACTTAATTAGCACAAATAGTTAAAGTAAAGCAAAAGGAGAAGACTGGGGACTATTTCCTTATTGGGTACTGATTTTTGAGAGTGTATCAGTGTATATTAAACTATTAAGGTCGGCTTTTACCAAAATTTTCAACTATACGTTACTACTATACGTTACTATACTAAACATCTGAATTTCACTGCATGTGATTGGAAGTCGTTATGGCAATAGTTTCAACAAAATGTTCAACTAGGAAGCGAGATTTTGGTAAAACCTGGCCTAAGCGTCAGTTTTACCACATCCAGTCAAATAGATAACATCAGGGTAAAAACTTACCTGCATTGTCACAACCAATCAAATACTTCTATTTTTATTTTTATTTCCAGTTACTTGATAACATCAAACTGCCATTTAGCCAATCGTTTCAAAGAGTGAATACTTAAGGTTCTCCAAACACTTAATCTAAATCGTTCCGGTCTTTCTTTCGATCTCGTTTCTATTCTCCCCACAGAAGTAGACTCGCTGGACGACTTGTTCGCCGCCACGCCGCTCTGGTACGCGGACGCGACGCTGTCATACACCGCCATCGACGCATTGCTAAAACACGGAGCTGACCCAAAGCACATCCAAAACACGCGAGACCAATCGGTCAACGTGCAAGCGATCGAGTTTGCGATCGAACGAGATCTCGACTCGCTCATCGCGTTTTGGCTCGACAACGGGCTTGCAGTGGAGCGCGCTCAGTACTCGTCGGTACGTAGTCCATGTCATAGTTGTAGTCAAGTTTGAGACAAGTTTTACTCGTAGCATAACAATTTGGGCAAATGCAGCTCTTAGCAGCTCAAACTAAAAACTGTTTTGTATTTTTCTCACAAATTTTGTTGAATTGACTAAGTGAAGCGTTTAAGTTTAAGTCATAGGTATAATTGTTTAGAATAAACCATTAATAATTGAAGTGAATTACATTTTAGTTGGTGTATTTAACACCAAGCATCAATGATGTGGTTTTTTTATAAACTAAATGAAAAAACCAGAACGTGGGTCTAGTTGATCTCCAGCCTGCCCACCCCTGACATAGAAGCATCCGACATAGTAACTAGTCATAGCCATATCCTCTGACATAGCTACGTTAGATGGGGGCTTTTAAGCAGTCTTAAGCAGTCTTTAAGCAGGCTTTCCAGTAGATAAAATATGTTAGTAAAAAATGGCAATTTGTTCGGGATTTTATTTCAGAGAATACAAAATACGTTCGTTTTTTAGTTATTGACCCTGATTATTTTATTTAGATGCATTTAGAATGCTTGAACTAGGTAATTGTCATAATTTTATGTGGTTCTTTTGTTATCGGGAAATTTTCATGACTACTCTTACCTTTGAAAAAGTAACAGGTACAAGTTACGAAACGTTGGGAAATTTAGTTGTTCTTAACTTCTGAAAACAATAAAGTCTGAAAACAATCAAAATGTCGGTGATTTACTTCTGGTATGGATTGCTATTCTAGATGCTAAACCCTTCAATATAAGAAATTCAGAGGGGACAAAAGAGCAGGTAAAACATTAAAATGATAGAATTTAGTATGAGGTCTAAGTCTTGGGCAGTGTCTGTTTAGTTTTTGTGCTTCTTTGTGTTAGTTTCTTACTGACCACGCATAAAATTTAAGTTAAACGCTGTTAATCTCAAAGAATCCACCAAACAAGGACCACGTCCTCATTCCAGGAACGCAGGCTCCTCACAGTGGCGTGCGAGAAAGGCAGCGTACGCGTCGCTCAATTGCTAATGGCACGTGGAGCAAACATCGCGAGTGTAAAGAAGCGAGAATACCCACCGTTGTACGTAGCCTGCAAGCACGGACATGTCGCGTTGGTGGAACTGCTCTGCGACGCTAGTGAACGGAACACGGAGGCTGAACGCAAGTCTTGGCTCGCGTTTTTACGGAACGTGTTTTCGAGGAGAGTCGACGCGAGACGTCGCGGAAGGAGGTGGAGAACGCGACGTGTTCCGTGGATTGACTTCTTTTGGAACAAGCTGGTGCCAATCACGGTCAGTTTCCGGTGTTTTTTTGTTGAGATATTCTCGGGTACAACAATATTGGTTGCAGAATTCGGTCAAGTTTTGTCTCTGTCAACTTAAGTATCATGTGTGCGTGTATTTTTGAATTGGCCAACTGGATCATGGCTTAGGACTTCAAATTTTAATGCTGAAAAAATGAGCTGGAGGAAATTAAAAATATATAAACAATTTTTTACCTCAAAATAATTAGATCTATGAACAAATTTTGATTTAAAAAATATTGGTGGATAGCACGTCCAAGACCCCCAGACATCCAGTCTTAATTTCACACATTCTCTATAACAAAAATGAATTGAACTTTGACATTGACGCAAACTGTTGTCCTGATGGCCCCCTTAACTTGATATCAGAGCATGCCTTTGCTACCATGTACTCTAAAGTGTTTGGATGGAGTTTGCCCATAGATGGGATTGTATTGTTGTATCTACGAACCTTATTGGCAGTTCAGTACAACAGATTTGATAGAAAATAGATTTGAGATACTTCTTTAGATATCTCATCTGGCAGAAAATACATTTTGCTTCAAATTTGAAAGAAAAATGATGTTTATGCTTTTGGGGACAAGGATACTTTGCTGGGGCAGCACTAATTTCTGGCCAGGGTTCTAGGTCCTTACAGATAAGCTATGTTATTTGCCGTAGGCCCAGTTTAAAAAAATTGTTCCCAATTGTTTTCTTGAAAGGTCGCCAGACCCACATTCCTCGACACTACGACTTCCGACGACGGCATCAGAGAAACCGCTCTCCATGTGGCAGTGCGTGAGAACCGCCTCGCTGTGATCCGACACCTGATTAGTCGGGGGGCGGAGCCTTGTAGCAAGAGCTTGAGCGGTGAAACTGCGTTGCATCTTGCGGCCAAGCGCGGCCTATCGGAGGCTGTCGCCGCCTTGTTGGAATCTGTCGATGAAGGCAGGCGATATGCGTTGGTGAAAGACGTCGACCGGTTTGGCAACACGGCTTTGCATCTGGCGGCGAAGTCGTTGGCGACGTTGAAGATCTTGGTGGGTTGATGGTTTGGTCTTTATGATGGTTTTTAGACTCATGTCTACTTGATTTATCCTTAGCACTAGTTTTAACAAAAACCATTTGAACTGGGTTTTGAATGCTAAGTAAAGGGCTACTAAATTTCCCGACGTTTCGTAACATATACTAGTTACTTCTTTAGAGGTTTGATCAGACCTCAAAGCACATAGCTTTCTTGTATTTTACCATAAGGCTTATGTTTAACTTTCTGCGCAAAAAATAGCTGCCAAATGACTTCTTTATCGACAAAAATGGATGATGCTAATAGGTGAAGTCACAGTCGTTTCGAGTTTTAAGCAATTGTATTCTGTAATATCTGTCAAATTTCTCAGATTGAGACTGGTTTACACTCAATTACCATATGTTGCTATCTCGTTTGCTCAGCAGAAAGCTTAACATTCACGCTGGCTCTTAAATCATACCTTATCACTCGACGATTTTATCTGTTATGGGTAAATGTTGCTGGAAGCCATTTCCACTGGAGATTCATAACCTAAAAGTGCATAATAACTTTGACAAGCACGTTCGTTCTCTCGCTACAGTCATCAGCAGGCGGATCCCTAACCGCTACCAACTTCGCCAGCCGCACGACGCTGATGATCGCCGCTGAAACAAACACAATGGACGTCGTCGAGTTCGTTGTCCGCGAATTCATGGCCACGCACGAGTCAGATGCCGCTCGGAGAGCGGAGCACCTTAATGCCCGGGACAAAACTGGGGCCACTGCGATCTACCTCGCTGCTAAAAGCGGGTACAAAAAGGTTGTAGCGTATCTGCTCCAAGAAGGGGCGGAGCTTCGCAGCCTCGGCAGTTCTCCGTTGCGTGTGGCCGTGAAGCGCGGAGAGGTGGGAGTGGTCAGGACGCTGCTCGGCGCTGTTGTTGAACGAGACCGAGCCGAGTTCGTGCATGAAGAATCAGCGCTGGTGCTGGCGGTGGAAACAGGTCGGAGGGATTTGATCGATATTTTGGTGGCGGTCGGAGCAGATGTGAAGGTGAGCGATTTTTTTTTTGCTTTCTGGATATTGCCGTTAGTTAAGGGTTGGTAGAATGCACAGTGTAGCAGTAGATATTCAATTCAGGGCTGAAATTGCTATGCAAAACAGTGAGGTGGGGAGCTCAGTAAAGCTTATTGTAAATCCCTCGCGTATGTGCTGAAATAGTTTAGACCTCTAGCAATAGATGGCATTTTTTGCAATTTAGGCTTGTCTCACTTGCTAGTCATCAAAACAGTTTTCTATGTCGTAACGTGCTTCTGCTGCGGATTTCTTAACTACAACCAGCGTTATCTTCAATGCAGCCGTTCACTCAGGAGAACTATACGTTTGTGTCTTTATCTGTGGTGTGAAGTAGGGTTTAAGAAGGCATTTTATTAGTTTTCTGTGTTTTTTAACCGTTGCAGTGAATTTTTGTGTCAACATTTTTGTTGAGTTTGACAATTGACCTGAGTGATGAATCCCAAAACCTTATTTTGTGGCATTTGT
The DNA here is from genome assembly GCA_947568835.1 of Protonemura montana. Classification (NCBI taxonomy): domain Eukaryota; kingdom Metazoa; phylum Arthropoda; class Insecta; order Plecoptera; family Nemouridae; genus Protonemura; species Protonemura montana. The sequence continues at coordinate 11,418,277 of OX387610.1, read as the reverse complement.
AGTTTTAGTTGAGAGAAAAATTAAAGTGCTACTATGATTGTAATTTGTTGAATGAAAGCAGTGGAAAGAAAATAGTGCCCAAGTGTAAAATATTATAAAATTATAAAAACATGCAGAAGTTTTTTTGAAAAATTGAACTATGTTTCGGCTAAGTCCCTTTTCGTGTCAAGTAGAAGAGTTTACGTGAACAAGGTTGATGTAGCCGAAACAAATCTTGGCATTTGTTACAACCAGCCTTTTTAACCTCGTTAAACTGCGTTCCTTCATTCCCCTGTAAATTGAAATCATATCTTAGCTAATGCGTGAATTCCTCGTCATTGAAAGATCGCCAGCGCCGAGGGCCAGACCACTCTGATGGTCGCCGCAGCAACCGGCTACCTTGACATCGTCGACTTCTTGTTGAAGACCTTCGAAAACGACGTCGAAAAACTCTCTTTCGTCAATGCGTCGTCCAAAAGCTACGACTCTGCCGTTCACGCCGCGACCGCAAACGAACACCTGAACGTTGTCAGGCTGTTGATTGCGAACGGCGCAGATGTCAAGCTCCGCACAGCGCACATGGATCACACGCCTTTGCACGTTGCTGCTGGAAACAGCCACGCGGATCTGATGCGGACCCTGATTGCAGCCGTGGCAAAATCAGAAAGGGTGGCCTACGTGAACGCGGCGGACGTTGAAGGGTGCTCTGCTTTGCATCGGGCGGTGGCCAAAGGTGGTTTGGAGGCGGTCGAGGTTTTAGTTATCGCCGGGGCGAAGTTGGCATTGAAAACTTGCAATGGGGAAACGGCTCTTTTGCTGGCGGTTTCGTGGGGACACAGGGAAGTTGTTAGGTTTTTGCTGGACGAGTTTTCGGCAGAGAGGGAAACCGTGGGGAAGGTGGAGTACATCAACGAGCGAGATCGTAAGGGGAGGTCTGCGCTGACTGAGGCGGAAAGGCGGGGTTGGCATGATGGGGTGGATCAAATCAAGGAGGTATTGCTTAGAGAGGGGTTTGTGCAGAGTAGATGGGAACGGTGCGTGCTGTCTTGATTGTTATTACTCTTATCAGGAAGTTGGCTCGTGAAGTTGATTGATGTTTGTCAGACTCGTGTATTCTTTGTATAACCTCAGCAATAGTTAAAAAAAAAAAAAAATATATCGGGTTACTCAGTGCTTACTAAAATTAATTGTTAGTACATAGTGTGCTAAACGGCTGAATATAAATATGAGGAAGAAGGAAGACCGGCGTTACGGAACTTATCGAGAGAAGCAATGGAAGACTGCATGATCTATTAGTTGCGTTAAAGTTTTAGTTGTCCCTTGATCACATATAAAGTCTACCAGCGAAACTTGAACTCAACTCGTAACTCTAGCGGCCTACCATTGCTTCTCACGGTAAGTTCCTTACCTCCATTCTTGCTTCCTATCCCTCACACACCTTGCAAGTAAATTCAACTATTTTTATAAATTAGTCTCCGTCAGGCGTTGGGTGTTTTTTGTGTAGGTTTTTACTTGGTTTAGGTCCAAATTTCACTGCATATGATTGAACGATACTTTGCCTATTGTTTTTACTCCCATTATAGCTAGAAGTTATGAAGACAGTAAAGTGGGGCTTAAATTGATTGTCATTTCAAAGCTAGTTCATGTGGTGCTTCTGTCACATTTTACAAAACCTCTGCTCTGCTACTGTCCGTTTTAAATCACACGGCAGTGAAATAAAATCCATCTAGGTCTGAAGCGATGAGCCAGAAGTGCAATTCAAAACCGAAAATGCTGCTGTCGAAACATGTAAAATACCCTAATGTTTTGTATTATGCATTTTTTTGTCTTGATATCCAATGTAACATTAGTTTTCATAGCCTCGACAGACACGATGATTTTCTTTTCTTTTATTTTATAATAGCTCGAGTCGAGAGCCTCTCAAAGCGTGCTGCAATTATGGCTGTGTGAAATATGTGTGCCAACTGTGCAAATAAACTTTCAAATTTTAATTAATATTGAAAGGCACTCATTTTTTCGATCAAGCTTTCATCCAGAATTCCAGTTGTTTTCCTAGGATAAGGAGTCTTGAAACAAGATTTTGGGACACTCACGTAATGAAAAAAAAAAACACAGAACTCTTGCTGTTTTCATTCTTACTGTAATTTTAACTAAATTATTTCCATTAAAGAATAATGGCAAGTAAGAATTTTGTTAAAAAATAATTTGATCTTATAGCCATTGAACTCGACCAATGAATTAACCGATTTAATAAGTTTGTGAAGTTCATCAGTTTCATTTTTCACTACTAACAATTTATGAAAACTGCTTGTAAGCCTCAAACCAATGACTATAATAGAAACTTAAAACTTATCCCAGTTACATATTCTCAGTATTACTAAAAGGACAATGTAGCAATATTTTAAAAAATTGTTCCTGCTAGCAGAGAGTAGCAATAAGTTGGAAGAGCCATGGATAAAATCACTCGCTATGTGGATTTTCTTTCACTATAACAGAGGTCGTTTCAGCCTTGCTCACTGTATCAAGATTGCTCGAGTCGTCATAGACACTGTCTTCTACCTCACTGTCAGTCCATTCTTCACCCACCACATTTTCCCCTCCTTCGGTACTGTTGTCTTCCCCTCCGAGTGGCATCTTGCAAGTCTGCAGCCCTCTGATGGTCAGCAGTCCATTGATCGTTTCGCCAGAAAAGAATTGATCTTTGTACTCTTCGAGAAACTCTTGAAGCAATGGTAATGATCCGGGCATATGGGCCAGCGCTGTCGTCAATGACTGGAAAGTGACAACCCTTGGTAAAATTATGCAGCCTAGAAGCATAGAAAAAAGATCTATGCTGATGGTAAAAGATCTGATGGTGCTTCAAAGCCATTGTATTTCATATTCCAGTGTCTAAAGACAGTATTCAAAAAATACTTTATGTGACCTGGTAAGTTTCACACTGTCTTCTAGTAGTGGTAAATAATTTCATCAAGGAATTTAGATCCTTATTCTATAATTCTATGGGAAGAACGGTAGAACCATAAAACCTACTGACAAATCAATCCAATGCCAGATTTGTTCATAAACATTTCACAAATACAGAAAGTAACTTAGAGTAAGTAGATTGCTTACCGTCCAAGCCAAATGATGATTGAGAGTTGACTTTAATATAGCTCGCAGAAGCAGTTTCGCTGTGCCCCAGTCATGACGCAACATGGAACGACGAAACTCTCCCAGGATGTGAGAAACATAAACTGGAAGGTTCAGCCGGCGACGACTACTCGCTTCAGCTGAAGATGAGTTTATAGCGAAGTACTGACACTTCAGTCTAATTTTTTCGTGCATTTGCGATCGGTTTCTGCGAAACTCAAGTTTTTCTGGCTCCGGCTTCGTGAGTAGGCTTTTCGTTTTTGCGAGTAGAGCCTCCTATGGAAGAAATAAATGATAATACAATTATTTCTAGATAATGTAGAATTCTGTGTGAAAAAATGGATGGTTCTTGTTAGATTGTTACCCATTTATTGCGGTCAAACTCATGTTGCATCGCACTTGGATAAGGAGTTACAATGAGGTTATGACAGCAACAGCATGCAACGGTGACGTCACGCTTTGATGGCGGGAGCATTTTGTTTACGTTTAAAACGAGGCAACCAAGAATTTTACCATGTATACAGGACAATCAGAGGTTCTTAAGTCGCTTCTTGGGCTCTTAAACGAAATCAAAAACTAAGTGAGCCTTCAGTTCTTATTGAACACGCAATTCAGATGAATTGACTAGGGATTTATTTCTTTAGAACTTTAGCTGGATCGCAAAAATTGCTAGATACCCCCCTATTTGCAAACTTCCAGTATTTACAAAATATCAAACTGATGGAAGATGGAGCAAGGGTTCAGCTAGGGAGCAGCACTAGTCATAAGTATTAAGTCACCAAATATTCCCGACTTAACATCATCAATCATTTTAATTTCACAAAGTAACAACAACTGTGCAAAATTAGCTGCTTACAGTCCAATCCCTTATAAGTTAGTGCACATTACCGTTCCCAATTTATACGTTCAGCTTGTTTTTTTACCGTTTCAGCAAAGCATTCTCAATGAAGGCAATTGATTACTGTCATTATCTTACGTCTAGCTTCAGATGTTTGAATGTCGCTTTGTGTTTTGAAGGCCGACAAACCATAAGGAAACCAGAGAAGTTGCTTTGTTTTCTTGTCCTATGAGCACACACAGCTAGAAGACGGCACATTTTAAGTAATTTATTAAAAAAGCTACCAATCTACAGGCTTTCATGGGATTGGAATGCATGTATATTGTTATATGACAAATTACAAGTGATTAAAAAATTTAAAAAACCCTGTTCATCCATGTATATCGAAGACTTAATAACTCGACAAGTTAGTTTCCGTCTTGTCCTTTGTCACAAAACTTCATGAGGCATTGCAGCCTCTCCACTTGAACAATCCCACCAGAATTCGCCTAATACAAAGCATTAACAAAAATAAATTGCCTCCATTAACTTTTTAACAATGGATTAAAAATCCTGAGCATTACAACATCAGTTTTTCTTCTTGTCTTTCTTCACAGCCTTCTTCTTACATAACCTCCTGATCACAATCTTCACAACAACAACGAACGAAGCCAGCAGCGCGAGCGCGCCGCCCACAAGCAAGGCAAGTACGTCAAGCAGGTGGTACTGGTACCACGTCAAGTCAAGTGCGGCCGAACGCATGTGCTTAGCGCCCTTGTGACGAATCACGTACTCCGTCCAGAACACGGCGCGGTCCATCGGGGTTTGAGGTTGGTCTCGGAACAACCGCGAGATGCGACGAGCGTTTATAGTGAAGCTAGAAGCAAAAAGATAGATTCAGATTAGACCAGGTTTGTTTATCAGCTGAGACCCTGTTTTAGTTTGCCATGACAACCCTTGTTTCACCCACTCATTACTATTACATTGTGATGAACTGCCCGATGCCGGGCACGGGCTACTTGTTTTAGATTGCCATGACAACCCTTGTTTCACCCACCCATTACTATTACATTGTGATGAACTGCCCGATGCCGGGCACGGGCTACTTGTTTTAGATTGCCGTGACAACCCTTGTTTCACCCACTCATTACTATTACATTGTGATGATCTGCCCGATGCCGGGCACGGGTTACTTGTTTTAGATTGCCATGACAACCCTTGTTTCACCCACCCATTACTATTACATTGTGATGAACTGCCCGATGCAGGGCACGGGTTACTTGTTTTAGATTGCCGTGACAACCCTTGTTTCACCTACCCATTACTATTACATTGTGATGAACTGCCCGATGCCAGGTTACTTGTTTTCGACCTTTTTCAAGGAGTCTGCTAAGTTCAGCGAGTTACTTGAGCCACTAGGCACTGACAAACCTTCAATGAAATTAATGTAGAATGGAACGTGATCAATATTTAAAAAATAAAAACATAAATTTGTATTGATTGTCATTTGGAATGCCAAGGCAAAATTTAAACCACTCTCACTTTGTGGTCTTCATCCTTAACCAATCCTCCAAGACCTAAGCGATACCTGAGAGAAAAGAACGGGTTTTTTAAAGGTGATACCACTTCAATGCTGCTGTTATGTATAGATTGAATGAAGATAGTTTGGTCCACTAAAGAACAATTAGGTCAAACATTTATCACAAATCACCCATCAAAGTGTGCTTTCAATTTATTAAGTACAATCTTTTCAAAATTAAAAAACTGTTCCATAGCATAGTAAAAAACAAAGTAATTGAGTAAGAATAGCCGTAGAGAGCCTCTAAAGCCTCTAGGCTACAGCGACAAGTGAATATCCATGTGCGGCGTAAATGCTTATCAAACTTATCTCGTAGACAACACTATTAGCATTATCAGAGGAAAAAATCTTATCCACGACAAGGACTCAAAGTAGCGGCACTCTTAATCATTCAAGAGGTCCAGGGTTCAAGCCCTCATAATGGCAAACACTTCTATTGACATCCAGAGGGTCCCTATAAGTGTTCAAACTTTGTCAAACAACTTGACTGCTCTTACCCTTGAAGAAGTAACTAGTATATGTTGCGAAACGTCGGGAAATTTAGTAGCCCTTTACTAAGCATTCAAAACCCATTTCAAATAGTTTTTCTTAAAACTAGTGCTAAGGATAAATCAAGTAGACATGAGTCTAAAAACCTTCATAAACTTGTTAAGTTTTTGTCTTTCAATGAAATGCAAAGCACTTCTGTGTCTGAAGACAAAGCACTTAACCTAAAATAAGCCAATTCTGAAGTTCAGAGAACATTTTTTACAAATATTTTTACTTGAAAATAAGAGCGGTCCAATGGAAAGTGGAATTTCCTCTCTGGCGGATCCATTTAACTCTTCCTCCTAAAAAGTCCCTCACCTATTATCGTGGATGACCGTTGAGAGCGCCTTCAAGATGACCTCCTCTTTGTCTGCGTCGTTAAAGTCCAAGAAGTGCCCGTAACCGGCTGCCACTGCCGCCCGGGTATTCATCTTCTGGTCCCCAAAGACCGGCATGCAGACGACCGGTACGCCGTGGTAGACTGACTCCTGGGTGCCCAGCAGGCCACAGTGGGTGAGGAACACCTTGATATTGGGGTGTGCTGCAGGAAGGACAGACGAAGTTAGTGAAGAGAACCGGCACTGGATTGTAGCGTGTAAGTGCTTGATAACATTGTTTCATTTAAGTTAGGGTTGCCAGTACAATATTAATTTCATGGTAAATTGATGTTTAGGGCTGCAATGTAAGCAATACTTTTGCACTTTCAAGGACTGGTTGGTCCTAGGCAGGTCTTGTGGCACTAGATCTACAGGGTTAGCGAGTCTCCGCACTAATGTTTGGCATTTAAACTGTTTTTCCCAAAACATATCAGTCAATCAACTACTATCTGGCAAAAATTGTAGTTTTATTCAGTTATTTCTTTTAGATGACTTGTATTTGAGACTATTTTCCGCATAATTAATTGTTATGTGTAGGTTTGTTGTAAAGAACATCCTTAAGCGCCATCATGTGGCAGCTACGTTACCACCTGTTGCCGGCTCGTTTGCTCAGCAGAACGTTAAATATTAGCGCTGTTACTCAGAATAAACCTTGAAACCCAACCTAATCCTCCTCACCTAGAAGGTCAGACTGCGGCAGCCACTTCCCCAGCTTGACGTTCTTCGGCTGTCCTGGCAAGACGTCGTCCTCCCACTTCCACAAGACCTTCATCTTGAGTTTTGAGAACGCTCGAAGCAGTGCGTCTCGCTTCTCGACGGCCATGTCCTTGCTACGCAGGTTGGAACCCATGCTGAAGTACACCACGCCTTCAGTAGATGCATCTAGGAACGCTTGAAGGTCCTGACGATGAGAGAGAGATTGTGAGGCTCAAAACGTAGGAGCATAGAGTAGGTTGGCATCGTGTTTCGCAACCATTAATAATTTGGTTAATTCGTTGTGTTCAACGACAAGCTGTTTGACAACGGGCCCTGCGGCACAGATCTGATAGTGTCGGTGAATAAGGGGGTAATGAAGATGATGATGAACTTAATCTAAGTAAAAGGAAGAAGGGGAAACCTACCGCCGGCACTTAGCCTAAAGAAGAGCACTGACGGACCTAAATTTCACATCCAAGAAAGAGAAAGCATCCATTTACCCTTTCTACTAAAAAATGTGCGATTGGGCATGAATTTAAAGCACCGTGCTAGTTACCTCTGGCAACTTTTTCACGGGTTTTATGTGAATCCCGCCGACTTCGATGAAGTTTGGCATCACCGGGCGCGGGTTTCCGAGGCTTATGTGCTGGTTCACCAAGACGAGTGCCGTGTTTGTCTGGATGTCGTAGATGTTTGGAAGGGGACCGTCTCCCGTCCCCGCGAATGCTCTAGCCATCGCAGCATCTTGGTATGGCATTGAGTAGATATCTCGTAGCACCTTGGTGCCGACCTAGGGGACAAAAGACGTTGCTTATATTGTCCTTGGAACAATTATATGTACACTTTGTGGTTATTGTGTCGTGAAATAGCTGTAAAACTTCTAATTAAAGGAATGATGTCGCTGGATTTTATTAAACAAGATCAAAGCAGCAGCCAAAATTACAACTTTAGCAATTGGCCATTTTTCTTCGGCAAGATGTGTTCCTTCTACCTTTTTTCATTAACTGGTAAAATTAGAGGCTCCATGACAATGATTGTGGATCACAAATCAAATTTTGGAGATGTTTAAGTTTTTTTTTAATATTGTGACTTCTGTGGTTTGATATTCCAGCTTCCAAGCTGTATCGTTGAATACTTTATTTTTCACGTGGAATGACGTTAAGCCAACAGAGACCAACTTGTTACTTTAGGAAGAAATAATATTCTTTATTTAGCAATTTGCTGTTTGTTCTTACTTGCTATTTGGTCTGTAACTAACTCCCTGTTGTAAAAAAGCTGTCTTATGTACAGTTTTTCAGAGTGGGAGAAAAAAGAATTAAAGGCGAATTCTATTCATATGCAATGAAATTCAGATGTTTTTAAGAGTTATAAATTTAACTCAGAGTAAATATTGAAATCGAATCTTAACTTATCAAATTCATATTATTATAGTATTCCTTCTACAATCCCTCACCCCGGTGATTGTGTTATAAAGCCTCTGTGGGAAGGTCATGTGGTCGTTGTAACTGGTCGTGAAGTCTGGAATGTACGCATGGAGCTGCGGATTGCCGACAGCAGCAGTGAGCCAAGATGGACCGCCGAACGGACACATTTGCACGATCGGTGCACCGAACGCGTGTGCGAAACCCAGAAAGCACTCGTTCACGAACGACTCCACGATCACAAGGTCAAACGTCTCGTTCTTTGCGCGGATGAAGTCTTGGATGTGAGGGCGGAGCAGGGCGTCGTCACAGAGCTTGTTGCCCATGCCCCAAAGGAGGAGGAGTTGCTCGTAGAAGGGTAGCTCGTCAAGGAGGAACAGGTCCACTGAAAGGAGTGAGGACATTGGTTAGAACAATGATACACTCCATTTTAAATTTCATTTTTATACTTTCTTTAAATAAATTTTGGAAAAGTTTTCAGTCTTGCACCCTTTCTGTTTATTGATTGGTGGTTAGAGCAGGAAACACCAGGAAAAGCACCAGAGAAAGATAAAGTTTGGAATGGCAAATTGGTTCAGAGCCTTTGGCAGACAGTAGTTTGTTGTAGCTTTTGGTCCTAAAGAAGATCTTAAAAGTCGGCTTTTGGTCGGCATTAGCATCGACAGTCCTGAATATGTCTGTGCCAACCTCGACTTTTGAGGTCCTTTTTGGGATCGAGAATCAGTCTCTAAAGAGCAACTCTGTACAACTCTCCGTACCAATTTTTAGTTTGTAAAATTTTCCAAATGCAGCAATGCTAAAAGTTCTTGGTACGACTTGACAAATATAAAATAATTGCCATTACAGGAACAAGGCGGCAAAACCAAAAAGTCTTTTTAATACAGTCAGCTTTTTCAACCTTGGTAAGTTGTCTTCAACTCATCAGGTAGAGATTGTCAAGGTAGCGTTTAAATATTGAATAGGTACTCTGTTGTTACAAAGTAGTTTGTCAGGTTTAAATCATTTCTATTTATAATCTTATTTCTATATTGTGCAATTGTTGTGCTATGTAATATCCGTGCGATAATCACCATGATTCGGCTGAATCAAATAAAATTGAATATCAGCTCCCACGATGCAATATTTCCCTTCATGAGTTAAAATAAAATAACAAAGATACTTTTTTTAATATGGGTTCCATCCCTGAGCCTGATCCGCTGGTGTCACATTGTGTGATGGCTCGAAACTAACTATCCAGGTTTATTCTAAGCTATGCAATAAATTTGCAAAGGTTTATTGCCATAAGTTATGTAAATTCAATAAAAGAAATATCAATTTACAATTTTTAACCTTGAAATTGGATAAATTGGATGTTTCTTTACCTTCAGTATTGCACTAAAGCAAACAGAAAATTGTGTGCATTCGTAGGAAGTTTTTGCACCTGTCAGTGCACTAAACAGAAATAAAACTTATAAGAGAAACAATCAGTTTTGAAACGTTAGCAAGACAACATGCTAATCGTGAATAACTTCATGGTGATCATCGCTATAGTGTGAACGGGTGACAATTGCAGGTGATAAGTATCCGGTTGTTAGTTTTTGTAAGTGCTGCAGAGTTCCTGAATTGAATTGCACCTGAAATTCAGCTGCTGGGTTGCATAAATGCAACACCTGTACACATTTGACTGATGTAATTTTTTTGTTATCAACAGGTATTTATTTTCTCTAAGTGCATCTCTTGTATCTCTAGCAGTACAGCTTCTGCTTTCTTAGTACTCAAAGGAATTAACCATTTAGTTACTTCAAACCAAAGATAAGATGCCCTAGATACTCGACTGTGGAATTAACTCCAATGAAGCCTTTGAATCCCAAAAGATTTTTAGATTTTTAGCAAAATAAAACTAATTTAGTTGGGTTACCACTGGAGGAAATATCATAATTATGTTAAGACAAAATGTAATATTGTCAAGTTGTCAATAAACAAATACAATGCAGTACAATTATACTCTAGACCTAAGTATGTCTCGAAGCATCGTGATGCTTATTTTATTATTATCAACACTATAAACCGTCTCAAATTTTGATGCCCATACGGGGACTCGAACCCGTTTGCGCATCAATTTTTGAGACGGTTATAGTGTTGATAATAATAAAATACCCTGCACATTGCAAGCGTTTGCAATTTAAATAATATTTCATCCTAATATCTTGATGCTTAGCCCAAAGTCAAGCGAAACAAGTACTCACCAAAAACATCCGATCGATCCATCCCTATCGCCACCTCCCTGTAGTTTGGAAGGATCTTGTCAGACTTCGAAGGTACAACCACGGTAACCTGGTGTCCGCGAGCAGCCAGCTCCTTGGTCAGACTTGTCATGATCGTCAAGTGGCTGTGAGACGGGATTGGAAAAATCCCAAGTATCTTCGAGGCCAGAACGTCCTGAGTCGAAAGCAGGGCCACGAGTATGACTAGCACTAGACTTGCTTTCGTCTGCGAAGCAAAGAGTTGGCGTGAAGGTTTTTACAGAAACTTTGGTGATGGATGACCACTAAGGAACCTGAAGGCACTTGGGTGCTATATGGCAAGGGCTAGAATTGATGTTTTTTGGAAAAAAAAGTATAGTTAATTCTCAGTTATTTCTCAGTTTCTTTTTGCTGGAAAGGAAACAGAACCCAGTCACCGTTCCTTAGAATTTAATTATTTTATCTGACATGACCAGCTTGGGCTTTTGAGACTAGTTATTCCAGTTTGTTTCAATTTTAAGGAAGTTCATCCAACAATTTCATGAATAGATTCCTTGGAAGATTCACTTTCTTGATGTCTTGAAGAATTTTAATATGTTTATCTCAAAACAGAAATTTCAATCCTCAGTCAGGGCTAGGAGGCCCTTTTAATTTTTCAATAAACTTTCTTGGGGTGTGGTGGAATCCTAGGCATTTGCAAAAAATATATAAGTCATTTGTAATTCCTATGAGTGTGACAACCGCAAAAGCCAGCGACGGGGTCAGGGAGTTTCTCTTGTTAAAGCTTAGGCGGACACTATCCATGATGAGATGATGTGAATAACAGTTGCACTAGGTAAACATTTAGCATAGAAGAAAAAACCAAAACTTTCTGCTGTGCTTCTGTCATCGAGAATTCGGCACAAATAGCCCAGTAGGTAGCTGACCTGCCGCTAAATACCACAATAATAATATCATCGATAAAGGAGCTTAGTGATTGGCAACCAAAATAACTGAGAGCTGGATCATAGATGTAAAAAAAGGGTTTCCTCTGCATATTTCTGAAGCATTACAAAATGAACAAAGGAAACCGTCATGGTTTTAAAACAGATATCTATAACACTTTAGAATCAGTGCATGTTTTTATTTTTTGGAGCATTATTGGTTGGGGGCTGTAAGTTTTTTAGTGGGGGAGGGGGGGGGGGGCTGTAAGTTTTTCAGTGAGGGAGGGGGGGCTGTAAGTTTTTCAGTGGTGGGCTTTTATCCCAACCTCCAGCAACACCAGTGTGACAAAAAATCAGCCAATTTTCAAAGAAGCAAGCTATTTAATTTTTAAACCTACCATGTTCCCTGCTCGAAGCTATCTTCTCCGTCGACTAAAGCCGGTACTAGACTGCCAGCCGGCCGAACTTGCTTGCTCATCTAGGACTGTAGGGCTGAAGGTTATTTCCATTATGCTATCAGTGATCCAATATTAACCTTGGCCAAATCAGCTATAGGGCATTCTCTTACTTGGCCATTGAGTCCGTTTAAGCTGTCATCCTATCTCACGCATCACACGTGACTTGAAGAGCACAAAACCTATAAAAAGCACATGTCATCTTATCTCATGCATTTGTGCATTTGTGACGGAGCAGGCCAGTGGTGGAGTTACATCCCTGGCGGAGGGGCTACGACCCCCACAGACCGGCTTAAAAATGTTTAATATTTTATTACGACGTTATGAATGCTGAGAAATACGTATTTTTATTTTCTCCATGTATTTTGGTAGTGGCCAAAAAGGTCCACCGCAAAGAAATGTTAAGGTCCTTATTACCTTTCGGTGGAGGTACCTAAATATATGCAGCACGTGCTGATTAGATTTTTTTCAGCTGTTTTTTGGAACAAGATTTTACTTCCGCATTTCTTGATTCTGTTTCTGTCGAGTGTTTGAAAACATTTCGTGACCAATTTTGAACTAAAACCAATCAAGAAATAAACTTTCGATTTTTGCAGAACACAAGGAAATAAGTACCGCCACTGGTTCTAACTGTTATGAAGCATGTGCATGTATCATTTCTACCCCAGCTAGGGTCCCTACATCTTTTGCACTTACTATTCTACTAGTTACCAGAGACTAACGATGTATGAAAACGTTTTTTTATTTAGTTAAATGTCTGTGAGTGTTTCGCATATTCACGCTTAAAGAGGGTGAATATGTGTCAATCTTTGTTGGGGCGGCTGGTAAGATTACTTTGCACAGGCTTTAGGTGAACTACTCGTTTGTCAACAACCTGTCAATATGGCTGTCTGTATAGCTGTCATAGGGAAAGATGTGAGATAATATTGTTTTAACTCAGTGCTTTTGTTATAATACAACCTTATTTTCATTGCTAATTCTTTCCGTCACGTTTAGTAGTAGTATTTTAATATTTCTAGTTTAGTAAAAGATATGAAGCATGACGTGTAACTGATACATAACCTATCTATTCCAACAATTTTGTTTGTCAATGCATTTTACCATTTTATTGCCCAAATATCATCGTTATTTACATTTATTCAAGAATCTTTGCATTTCAGAATTCTCCAAAGTATGTATCTTGCCTCAACAAGGAATTGGAGCTCCAGTTTCACCGTGAAGCGCACACATCGTTAGATTTTGTCGAAGAAAAACTGGCCACTGCTGGCAAAACGAGTGGAGATGTCAGAGAACTTTACCTTGGGCTGCTTTATTCCACAGAAGAACACAAAATGTGAGCACTACGTTAAGAGTACAGCTAAAGAGTCTGTGCTTGTTTGAATCAATAGAGGCTCACGATGACAATTTGTTTCACATTGCAGATTTGGATACGTTACAAACACCAAAATTAAGTTCATTATCATTGTTGAATCTTCAAATACTATGCTGCGAGACAACGAAGTGAGGACAATGTTCCGGAAACTACACACTTGCTACACAGATGTTGTTTGCAATACTTTTTACATTCCTGGTGACCCAATCATTTCAAAGTAAGACAATCAAATTTCAAAATATTCTTACAATTACAACTTCTAATTTGTGCTTTAAATTAATCTGCACATGTTGATTTTACTAATTATCTTAATTTATTTTCAGGAGATTTGATCAAACTATTCGAAATATTATGACGGGCAATGCATAAGTATCAAATTATTTTGAACTCAATATAAATATTAGTTATTAAATGTTTGTTACCTACTGAAAGTGTCAGCTTTCTGCATTTATTTGTTAAATTGTGTTGTACCTTCACTTGGAAAACCCTGTAAATAAATGTTCAAACTTAATTTTTGGTTCTGTCTCCACATGTACCACCAGGCCCTCGATCTAGGTCACTTTTTTGTGCAATTATCTCGCTTCACTAGTCACAAGTCAAAAACCTGCAGTCAATTTTTGCTTTTGTAGATGATTGATTTTAAACCTATACACTTTCACCTGGTGTTTTGCTGATAGTTCTTTATGCACCTTCTCTCAAACTTGTGACCACGTAAGTACCTGGCACTTGCGGAAGTGATTTCTACCAAGATTGTCCCGAAAAACTCATCCCATTTGAGGATAAAACTTTTTTCTCAGTTTTCTCTGATCATTCTGTATATAAAGTGGATGTTGATTAAATCAGCTAACAGTCAATCTTAACCTACAGCTTCACAATGAACTCTCTGGTAAGTTATCACAAAAATTCTCTAAATAACATCTACAGGTGGATTTTGCATATGCATACTTAAAAAAACAACCACAATAAGCAGCTAGAACCTGAAATATTACCTTCTTCCTTTAGATTCTCATTTCCCAGTTTCTATGGAATTTTGAGCTCAAGATATCTCCACCATTTTAACGAAAGCTTATCGATAACGACATTAACATTTTTATCAGCTTTTGAATTGCTTATAGCCTGCTTTAAAAGTTGGCAAATAATCAATTCCTTGTCGATTAATATCGATGTATTGGTTGATTATTGGTAGCTTGAAAATATGCTTTTCTTTAAATGCCAAAAGAGGAGGCATGCATTCATTCCTTGATTTTGAAGTTTCATTGCCAGTAATCTAAATTTAATCTTATGTATGTGAGTATACCTCTGTATATATGGTAGCTCCTTCAATTCGAACCTTTGAAATTTCCTTTTTCAAAACCCTTTCTACAGCCTCGAAGAATACCTCACCTCTACACCACACCATGTCCCCCTGGCCCATCAACAATGAAGTCAATGATGATAATGACGACTTAAGAACAAACCAACTAACTATTGATGCTACCACTAACTCTACCATTATTACTATTTGATCACCTTCATTTACTTTTTCATGTTATAAACGGTACAATATTACCATGTTACCTACATATAAATATCTATGTTAGAATGGGCCCATACAACTACAATGTATTTGTCAGCAGCCAATAAACAATAAACCTCATTCCTCTTGTAGCAGCTTTGTGCCTCGCTTCTGGTGTGTGTTGTCGTTGCGTCGGCGGCCAGCCACCAGTACCGCGCACCCCGCGGCTTCCGCCTCATCTCGATTGGAGACCTCGAAGGCGATGAGTCTAACGTCTATCCCCAAGCCGTAGTGCCGGCGTACGACCTCGAAGGAGCCGCCTCAGAGCACGGTAAGCAACGAAACGTTTAGTATTCTGATAAAGTCAAGTCCGTGAGAGAATTTACCATTTTAGAGCTATTTAGATGAAATCTGATTTTAAATACAAACATTTCAAATAGTAATTTAAATATGATGTTAAATTTAAATACGATTTTAGTGTGTACACTAAAATCGTCTCAAAAAGCCAGTGTCCGAGTAGGTCACTGGGTTAGAGCAACACCCGCGATAGGTGGAGATCGGGGTTCGAGCCCCCGATTGGGCAACAATTTTTGAGACACTTTTAGTATTGATAATAACAAAAAGCTCTGAAATTATATTTTATTATTATCAACACTATAATTGTCAAGTATGGTTAAGAGTTAAGAAAAGTAAACTTGTCAAGTAATAACACAAGTATGGTTGCTTTTGCAGACCGTTAAAAGCATTCATTTAAAAAAATTATAAAAATGATCTTAAAATATGTTGAAATTTGTGTTTACATGTAAAGCTAATGAAAAGCTTTTCTCAAAAGCAAACTTTGACAAAAATCCACCTAGTACTAATCCTAGTACTCTATTTCAAATTGATGTTAACCCAGCTGTTGACTCCCTTGCTCTTCTAACCCCATATCTCCGATTCCAGGCCACCTCGGGCGTGTGCAGATCAAAGTGTACCGCGGACCGACCACCCACCATGGACACGACCACTTCGCTCCTCACGGTTTCTGGGTGAAGCAGCCCGCGGACGACCACCACCACTAAACGCTCACCGAACGACGTAGACGTAGCCTTTTTTACTGTGCCGATTGTTTGGAGATTATTAAAGATGTGTGTTTGTTTTTAATTGCTGGCGTTGGTCTTATTCTTGTTAAACCTACCGAAGGGTTGGGTTGTTGGAAACACCAGTCCTTGTGAAATCACCAAAGTTAAGCTACACTGTGGTGAGTCTGGATTTGAATGGGTGACCATCATACACATGACAAGTTCTGTTAGGGAGAGAGACTAGAAGGGTGAAAGGTAGTACAGGTCCTTCAATCACCTTTCTTATCAACCTCTCGACAGCATGGAATTTTGGAGGAATCCTGCTATTCGAGTTGTACCTTCCTTCAGAAGGGCAATAAGCCGGTGGTACCCTTGGTGCTCTTCAACAGGAATAGGCTACATGCTGGTACTGGGTTTCCACTCTTGCCTTCTAAGCTAGGTTAGGTTCATCCTCATCAACATCCACTCATTCACTGCTATTATACAAGTGCCATTGGGCCCCTTGTCAAAGCAGTGCGTTGTTGATCACAATAAATCTATTAACCTAATGGTTTTGTGCGTTAGAAACATGGATTCTTTTGTGGTCATCAAATTATAGCAGCATTGAGCTGGATCAAGTTAGGAGAGAAATCTATTTACATATTTTAAATGTCTAGTTCTGTTCAAAAGAGTAATTGGAGAAATGAAAATAAGTCAACGAGCTTCACCCACATTGCTTAACAGCCTCTTGAAAGAATGGATTTGTGGAGAAATCCTGTTATTCGAAAAAATATACCGTCATTTGGAAGAGACGTAACGCCAGTGGTTCCCTTGGTGCTCTTCAACTCGAATAGGCTACATGCCAGCATCGAGTTTCCCTCCTCTTGTCTAGACTTTGTTCAAAACGGCATGTTAACAATTGTGTCAACACAATAAATCAGCCAACTTTAATTGAAATCCATGAAAGTTTATTTGTTTCTGATGTTTCTAAGGCTACCTCCTAATTTTACGATTAAAAGTGTTTAAATGCTATATGATCGTTATTAGGTAGCCCAAGGAAGCAAGTCAACTTTGACACATTACGCTCAAGATCCAGAAGTAAACACACATTTCGGAAATACAAAATCAGAAATACGTTGCTGCTGCTCCAACAAAGCCTGCAAACAGCCGATCAAAGGTACTAGTATGGTGTACCCACTTATCGGTGAGCCGAACTTTGTGGAATAATTCATGGTATTTTTAATGTATCCATAATGGCGGTGTTTTTTTAAACAGGGGCCTTCTATACACTACTGTAATCACCACATGTTTTTATAATAAATAGTGATTAAAATCATAATAGTAAATAAAACTGAATCAAGAAATAATTTACTTGACCGAAATAAAGTATTTTAAGTAATTATTCTTGCAGTTCTGTGTGGTTTGTTTAGCTTCAAAGTTTGAATAGTTTATAACTTGACTACGTAGTCAATCAGGCCTTCTAGGAGCCTATTTGTCGTGAGGAGATTGAGGTGAATAATATTACGATTTTTATTGATATCATCCTTGTGTGTAGCGTGTTAATAATTGTCGTATTTAAGTTATTTACAATTGCTACGAATATCAACTATTTAATGGTGTGACATATTTTGTTTTGCGTTCGCTGACATCGCCCTCTTTCATTTTCAGACGTAACACGTCTTCCTTCACGCCAACACAAACATGGTGAGTTTCAGACCAGGTTAAATATGATTTAAAGCTGATATAAACGAAGCTATAACCATTGTTTTACTATTTTAGCCTCGCGAAATCAAGGAGATTAAGGACTTCCTGCTGAAAGCTAGGAGGAAGGATGCCAAATGTAAGTGAGGTCTTGACTAGGTTATGTTTCAGTTGCATGGACTCGGTGTGGAGGCTGGCTTACCTGAGAGCTATGTTACACAAATGAGCACAGTGTCTTGAAAACCATTTATTTCATATTTGAAAGCTTACAAAGTTTCCTGCCAACCTATGTAGAAATAATTGGTTAAGAAGTACTTGCCTCCCAAAGCAACGCTAAGCCTTCCATTATGTCAAAACAGAAACATGCTGGTGATGGTTTCGGGAACAACAAAAATGCCCCATTTGTATTTTCTAAACATGATGTTATTTTATTGTAGCTGTCAAAATAAAGAAGAACCCCACGAATGTGAAGTTCAAGGTTCGCTGCTCTCGATTTCTGTACACCTTGGTCATCACTGACAAAGAAAAGGCAGAGAAATTAAAACAATCGCTTCCACCTGGTGAGTTTATATTCAATGCCGGACAAACATCTCTGTAGCTTCAGGTATTATAGCTGGTGTTCAGGAGCATTGACATTTGGTTCAGCAATTCTGTGGTGAACGACAGCCATTGGAGGCTTGATAAAAGGACTGGTTTCTTGATCTATACAATCTAATAAATTCTTTTCTTTTCCACAGGTCTACAGGTGAAGGAAATCAAATGAAGTTCGCTGTATAAAATCTCGTGACCAATTAAAAAACCTCTGTTTAAAAGCCGCAATGTAAGTGTGTTCATTGATTACAATCCCAGCAGGGGTCCAGTGAAAGATCTCCGTCCCTCCTTTCATCGCTCCACCGCCTATCCCTGCCATGTCTCTTGTCATTGTTCGGGTTTTGATTATCACTGGTTCGTCTCCTTCCATCGCTGCCTCTCAACTCTTCGCAACACCCTGGCCCCCTATGGCTCGTCTCTTGCATTTCGTAAACATCGGACCTGCCGTCGACCGCCTGCCTTCTATCATAAATCTGCGACATTCCGGCGTCGTGTTCCTGTCGACCGGCTTCTTCCATCCGGCGTCGCTTGCTGTTCCTCGGAGGTGGTGGTGGCTCTTGCTGGAGGTCAGTCTCTTGCCGCCGACCTGCGACAATGTCGACAGCGTGGTTGAAGTCTGTTTCGCTGGCGTCGCTTAGCATCAGCTGTGTCTCTTCCACTGTTCCATCTGTGCGATACTCAACGGTTTTGCACACCATGGATTTCATGCTGCTGGAAAATATTGGAAACTTTAATTCTCTTGCTGGGTTTGGGCTAGGCGGACTGTACCTGTGTATGGATCTACCACTACCAGAACATTTTATTACAAAAAATCTTACAAATCCATAAGTGCTTTCATTTTTTTTAGATTATCTTGCCAGGTGTGCCCTGGCATGCAGTGAACAAATATGTCCATTTGCTGTAGGTTATATACTAGCATCTTTGCATTTGCCTATCATTACACCAGGAACATTAATTTTAATAAATATATGGTGTAATAACTCATTGGTAGCATTTTATTCGCATTAGCAGCGTGGCAGTTTTTTGATTCTATATGGTCAGTAGGTGTGGCTTTGAACAACACATTTCAGATTTTTGCCATCTCAAAATAGCAGCATTTTACTGTTGCAAATAAGTAATTGGAGAATGTATTACTGACTACTAACTGTTTATTGTGATATCACTGTATTATTATGCAAATTAAATTGCTGAAATCACCCATAAGCTAGTATCCATATTAAACAATGCCAACCTCAATCAAAGAAAATCTGAAGAGTAAAATTTACACCTTTTTCAAATATTTAGAATTAGGCAGTTAGTGGTTGAGCAGGTTCCTGCCATGATGTCAGTTAGGTGATTTCAATAAAATACAATGGGTCGTGTGTGTGTGATGTTGGCAGGTATTGTAAGTTTTACTACAGTTTGTTGAGTGATATTCAAGGTGCACAGTGTTTGGTGCAATTGAGGACGAGGAAAACTGCTGCAGGAAAGGAATCATATTGTAAAGGTAAAAACCTCTAGCTTGAAATCTTTAACATATCTGCAGAAGAATGTAGATTTCCATGTAGTGTGATTTTGATGCAACGAATTCCAGGGAGACACTATTAAATATACTGAAATCAGCCGTTTTATTGGTTAGAGCTATGCATCAACTAGGTGCTAGGTACAGTTCCTGATTTGGCATGAGAAACCGTACCCCTGGAACCTGTCCTAAAAACTTCACAAGCTTGCTACCTTTTTCAAGTTAGACCAGTGCTTGCAGAAGGTTAGATAGATTTCTATACAATTGAATTGATTGCCCATTGTCAAAATAGATGCTGAAATTTGGCATTTGAACACTGAGGAAAATGATCGAAAGTCGTGGGCCCGATCAAGATTATAATAGTATATTCGGGCCCGATAATGAGGGGTTGCTTTCTACTTGGAAGAATTAACCGATAGCAGAGGTAGACACTGGTTTTGCCACTAAATCTCAGTTGCCTGTTTCCCACTTGGGTGCCCTGTACTTTCTTTGCCAACAGAAATTTTGCATAGGAAACTATGATTGATGCCAAATGTTTCCACTATTACAATAAAATTTAAAATAGATATATATCAGAATAGAAATGAGGTAAAAACTAGGTATTGCCTACCAATGCTGCTGTAGATAATTTAGAATTGCAATCTATTTTTGCAAGTCGTGGGTCTACAATGTATAATTTTGCTATTTGCTACTTTTTCATGCATGCAAGTAATACTTCGATAGATAGACATGAGTCGGAAAACCAAAACATATCTAGTCAATTGCGTTTCTATGAAATATGTTTTCCTGAAACTCGGGATTTTTGAACAAATGTTCGTCTGAAACCAATGTTTTCTGTCTAGAATGACATTAAACGGAATTATTTTTAACGACGTCCTAAAAAAATAATCTGTAGTTAGTTATTTGTTACAAGCTGGTCAGCACCAGTTGCCTAATAGACTGTTACCTCTGCTTCTCCTTCTTTTTCTTCTTGTCCTTCTTTTTCTTGCCATACCCCTGGCCTTGGCTCGAGTCTGGGGGACCTTGCGAATCCTCTCCTGGCATCCCCATACTGTGGCTGCAAGCACAACCTGCAATTTCACACAATTAATTACACCTCAGATAAGTTTTACGTAAAGTGCCGTGGAATTTTTGAAATGACACGTTTTTATAAAATCCACCAGATGTTGGGTAGATATGCAGAAAAATTGTGGGACAAGCAATTTCTCTCGTGACATATTAACCTGGATCACCGGTACCTTCAATGTCGTCGTTGTCCTTTCGACCCCGACAGCCGTGTACCAAGAGACACCAGACTATCGCGCCCAGGGCGGCCACCGCGAGAAACGCTAGGAGTACGAAGCCGATCAGGTCCATCATGTTCCACATGTAGTTCTCGTCACTGGTGTCCGACAGCATATCCCAGAATGATGCTCCACTCTTGGCTTCGCTCTCTGTGTCGTTGGCAGCGTCGGTGCACGGCTTGTCCATGGGTCTGTCCGGTAGTTGAGTTAGCTGCGGAGACTTACCAACGGGGCAAGGATTTTTTGCACGGCTAGAAACATGACCTTTATAAGAGGGGCTTCGAGTTCTTGTTTATATCGTTGCTGTTGCTAACGTTTTTTTTTAAGGCTTATGATGTTTTTGACTGGCCTGCACTAGGGTGGGCTTGAACTTGCTTAATACTGTCATGCTCTCCACCGGGCTTGCACCAGCTCTAAGCGAGAGAGCTCCCACTCGAATACGTGGCCACCAGCTGACCGTATATTTATTTGTTTTCCAATTGCACTCCGTTCTCGGAGCAAGAAAAGTGCATTCTTGGAAAAGTGCTCAGGGGGTAACAAGAGAGCGAGCAACTTTTTCAGTTGAACTCGTGAAAGTTACACTGGGACAGAGTCACATGCCCAGTCGAACACGTGAAAGTTGCACTGGGGCAGAGTCACATGCCCAGTCAAACACGTGAAAGTTGTTCTGGGGCAGAGTCCGATGCCCAGTCGAACACGTGAAAGTTGTTCTGGGGCAGAGTCCGATGCCCAGTCGAACACGTGAAAGTTGCACTGGGGCAGAGCCACATGCCCAGTCAAACACGTGAAAGTTGTTCTGGGGCAGAGTCCTATGCCCAGTCGAACACAGGAAAATTGCACTGGGACAGAGTCACATGCTCAGTCAAACACTTGAAAGTTGTACTGGGGCAGAGTCCTATGCCCAGTCGAACACAGGAAAATTGCACTGGGACTGAGTCACATGCTCAGTCAAACACTTGAAAGTTGTACTGGGGCAGAGTCCTATGCCCAGTCGAACACGTGAAAGTTGGACTGGGACAGAGTCACATGCCCAGTCAAACACTCAGATCACCCCTGGTACTCACCCGGGGCGTACCAGGGCAGCCAGAGGAATACACTATAATAGTTCATATGCTGATGGTGTCTATTCTTATCAAACAATGTGCTTTTTCTGGAAATCCATTTGATTTACCTGGTCTAAACAGGGAATGAAAATACTATTCAAAGTGGTGCTTTCACTACTCTGCAATTCTAAAAGTTTTAAATTAGGAAAAAATGTATGAAAACTTTTTAAAATCTTGGTTAGTTAGCCAACTTCAAACTGATTTGCTGAAAAATCTACGGGTTCTACATTAAGAACATGAAAAAGACTCATTTTAGTTTCATCAAAATTAGAGCAGCTATTTAAGGTTAGAGAGAGAGCAAACAAACACACAAATAAGCCAAGGACTTTTCTTAGCAGTAGTGAAATAAAATATTTAGCACTTTTACTACCTGTCATCTGCCAACCTCGGGTGCCGTACTGGCACCCTATCTGGTTGTTCAACGGGTTCCTTCAGCAGTGTGTTTCCTAAATCCTCTGCCAGCTGGTGAAATGAAGTCTTGGAGAGCCAGGTAGCCAGGTCGCTTCTGTCAATCTGCTTGAGTCTGTGTGACAACATCGAGTGGGTCTCGCCTTTGCCCTCTCCGGCCCGCGAGTTCCAATGAACTAACATGTTCAAACACGAGACGTCGTGAGGGACTTTACGTACTGAACGGGAACAGAGAAACGTGGACGGAACAGGGATGAGAAGTCATGGACACGTGCAATCAATGGACAAATATTTCAAAATTTTGTACAAATACAGAAAAAAAAATACAAGGACCCACTCATGTTCATGGCTACCATAATCATCTCAGCACAATAAAGTAACCAACAGATATTTAACGACAAATAACTTTGCCTGGCTTGACATTTTGATAATGTCAGATGTGGCATTGGCTTAATAATTGTTCTGTATAAATAAATGTCTCATCATTTAAATTTAATTTGAATTTCCTAAAAATGAAACTGATAATTCAGCAATGAATCATAGATTTTGGAATATGATTGGACCGTAGAGGAACAGAGGTTTCTTTAAAGTTGGCTTGAGCCTGCACTTGTTCTTGCTCTGGAACGTATACAACATTCTGCTTTTATATGTGTAGGTAATGATCCCAATTAACTGGTAAAATGCAGCGTACTAACAAACTAAATAACTAAAAGTCGATGAAACCAAGATGTTTGAAAGGTAACTTGTATTACTCTACAATGCACCTTAATACATTTAGAAACGCTATTAGTTACCAGACGGACGGTAACTTATGAGTTACACCACAGAAAGAAGTTTAATTTTACACGGTTTTTTAAACTTTCTCATTATTTTTAGCGATGTTTTCAGTAAAACTGGTGCAAATGATATAAATCAGGACTTACGGATCACACAAGCTCAGATTTGAACGATTATTCAATATGTTTGCATTCACTCAATGGTCCTCAATGAGTAGGAAATTATTTTGTGACTAAAAAATTGGTGAAATTACTGGATTTAGAGAGATAAATCTGTAAACCCAATGACATAATAACAGTTATAACCTACACAGACATAATTTCTTGATGGAGAATGGCTCTGCAAAATAAATCCCTGCTAGCAGTTTAATAATAAGCCATCAAATTGCAATAGCATTGGAATCATAAGGGATAAGGTTATGGCAGAGAAAATTGTTCCGATGAGCAGCAGTGCGATTGCGACAAAATTAAATTTGATATAACGCCATCCTTTGGAAGTAGTCCAAACTATTTTAACTTGCACACAAGGTTTCACATAGCAATTTAACCCGGGATAAAATATCCGTGTGAGCTTTATTGCAAAGTCTGTTTATCTGTTATATAATGAACTGATCGAGACAAGACTGTAGCGGATTACCGGAGTCTGCAAAGCGTGCGTTGAGCTTGTAGCTGCGGGTGTGTAGAGCGGCCACTAGTTGACGGCATTCGTCAGGTGTCAGGTGATCCGATAAGTATTCCAGCTCGGAAAGATTCACATCAACGGTGGCTATTACGGATGTTGACAGCATCAGCAAACATAGTGAGATGATTCGGGACATTTCAGTTATAATTAATTCTTTAATATGGATGTAAGTATTTAGAAAAAAGTAAACATAATAACTAATGTCAGGTGACCACTGCCTGTTGGGTTATTTTATTTCATACAAAAACCTAGGTTTCTGGATGGTGAAAAGTGATTTCAAATTAAAAATTGTATTACAAAACAAAACTTCAAATGTTTATTTTGTCAAATAGTTCAAAACGCTTTGGATTTTTTAATTATGATGACGAGTGATTGAAAAATAAGCGCTGTTTTCCAAAAGAAGAGTTTTGGAAAATATGCAAAACAGTCGACAGTGATGGGTCAATCTTGGGCTGCCATGCTAGTAAAATTTGAATGTGGTGATAAACTTAAAAAAGGTACCCACATGAATAAAAATCACATCTTTCAATTTAATGTAATTTGCTTCTTTATGTACGTCGCAATTTAAACCCATGTGATCGTTTAACAATCAGACAACAGATACATTTAAGTCGATCTGGTGCCTTACAAAATCTAAACCATATCGTCTGAAAACCAAAACCTCATCGCCTAAGCAACTCAAATTCACGACGGCACCCCATAGCTCTAGCTCGCTCGTTTCAGTGGTGAGCGGTCGCCTGCACCCCTTCCTCCAACGCCTCTCGCATGCCACGGAAAAGAACGGCATACGCGACGTTCATCGTCTTATTCCACGCTTCCACGCCAGTCGGCGCCAACTTGGAGCCAAGCTTCTCCTGAATCAGCTCCAGGAACACGGCTTTCAAGTCCTGCAATAAAACACACAGTCGATCCTGATTCAACCCCTGCTCGGGCACGTCCTGGGCGTGGTGCTCAATTTGAACCCCTGCTCGGGCACTTCCTAGGCGTGGTGCTCAACTTGAACCCCTGCTCGGGCACGTCCTGGACGTGGCACTCACCTTGAACCCCTGCTCGGGCACGTCCTGGGCGTGGTACTTACCTTAAACCCCTGCTCGGGCACGTCCTGGGCGTGGTGCTTACCTTAAACCCCTACTCGGGCACGTCCTGGGCGTGGTGCTCACCTAGAACCCCTGCTCGGGCACGTCCTGGGCGTGGTGCTTACCTTAAACCCCTGCTCGGGCACGTCCTGGGCGTGGTGCTCACCTAGAACCCCTGCTCGGGCACGTCCTGGGCGTGGTGCTCACCTTGAACCCCTACTCGGGCACGCCCTGGGCGTGGTGCTCACCTTGAACCCCTGCTCGGGCACGTCCTGGGCGTGGTACTTACCTTAAACCCCTGCTCGGGCACGTCCTGGGCGTGGCACTAACCTTAAACCTCTGCTCGGGCACGTCCTGGGTGTGGTGCTCACCTTGAATCCCTGCTCGGGCACGTCCTGGGCGTGGTGCTCAACTTGAATCCCTGCTCGGGCACGTCCTGGACGTGGTGCTCAACTTGAAACCCTGCTCGGGCACGTCCTGGGCGTGGTGCTCACCTTGAACCCCTGCTCGGGCACGTTTCTGCTAGCATGAAAGCTGCCCAGACGAAGTAGCATATCTATCAAGCAGCCCGTATCGTCCAGGTTGTCTACCACGGCTCCCAGGGCGTACGCCACCGAGTTAGAGTGCGCCTGCAGCTTCTTGTTCCCTCGCAGTCGGTCGATGGGGACGTCGGCGAACCCGAGGAACATCTGGTGGTAATGTGGGTACCTCGCGCAGAACCTGCGCAGCCAGAGTCGAGGGGTGTGATGAACCCACCCTGTCCCATTTCGCCATGTCTTAAACCCTGCCCCCCATATCCCATGTGGTCTGGTGTACCTGCCTTGCCTGGAGGTCGTGGAGCACCAAGCCATGGCTGTGCTTGCAGCGCATCAAGAACCCACCATGTCACATTGCGCCCTGCCTAACGTGGACCCTACCCCATGTCTTCTGTCCCAACCTTGCCTGGAGGTCGTGGGGTATGAACCATACCATGGCTGTGCTTGCAGCGTGCCAAAAATCCACCCTGTCACATCGCGCCCTGCCTAACGTGGACCCTACCCCATGTCTTCTATCCCAACCTTGCCTGGAGGTCGTGGGGTATGAACCACACCATGGCTGTGCTTGCAGCGTGCCAAGAACCCACCCTGTCACATTGCGCCCTGCCTAACGTGGATCCTACCCCATGGCCCGTGTCCCAGTGTTGTCTGGAGGTCGTGGGGTATGAACCACACCATGGCTGTGCTTGCAGCGTGCCAAGAATCCACCCTGTCCCATCGCGCCCTGCCTAACGTGGACCCTACCCCAGATCTTCTGTCCCAACCTTGCCTGGAGGTCGTGGGGTATGAACCACACCATGGCTGTGCTTGCAGCGTGCCAAGAACCCACCCTGCTTGACGTGTGTAGGCAATCGACTGACCTGAAAAGCAGTTCTTCGCCATTCCTCTTGATGTCCTTCTTGATAATTGCCCAGGATTCGGTCACCTCGCGCTTCTCCCTCGGCGACAAGCCTGTGACGGGGTCCGAAATGTCCATGGGTCAAAGGTCGCTTGGAGGCGATCACGTGGTGGCATTGTGGCTGCCCGGCGTCGTGTTACTTCACAAAGATTATTGTCGATGAACTCGCATGCAAATACACCTGACGGATTCTTATTGGTGAGGTCCTGGCATAAGATCGGAGATCAAGCTCGCTTTTTGGCAGATCATAGGTTCTAGTTTGATCCCTGGACAGTGCCGTTAGTTTCCATGTAGAAGAGCAGGCGAATCCGACAGGATTTTTGAAACTTATTTTATCTCATGGTTTTTAGACTCGTGTCTACTTTATGTAACCTTTAAGCCGTTTAATTTTCCAAATAACGAGTTGCTCAAAAAACTACTTAAAGATGTAAATTATTTTTATTTTGCCCGCTGCATTTTTGCCAAAAATCTGAATATTTTCTATTCCAGGATCAATTTTTTTAAATCGCTTTATGGCTGAATCAAAATCTGTCATTAAGTCGCCGAAGTTACTTAACACCGGTCTGAGACTGGATATGGAGGTTATGGATATTCGAAGCAACAGCTTCATTAATTCTGGTGTTGATCACCTCGAAATTCAACATCTCCCTGGTTGCACAGGGAGGTCCCCTCGAGGTGCTTCCTTTTTTTCCCGGCACCACGTTAACATAAACATTCAGACACTTCTGAACGTTGTTTGTACCACAAAGTCGTCACTGAAATTATTATTCTAGTACCCAAACGAACTAAAAATAGATTAGTACTTTTAATACATGATACTCGCCTCAGAAACCATTTCGGGTTTATATCTTCGAGATATTTATTGTGCTGGGCTCCACTATTTTTTTTAATGTTTCTTGTTTATACAGCTCACTGCCGTGGAATTCCCGCAAATTTGGCAACTTGCTACAGTATTTTCAGGGGAAACCCAAAGATTCACTTACCAGCAACAAAGCGGCATAGTAGTTCGTTCCAGTGAATTTAGTGACTAGCTTAGAAGGACCAATGAATTAGTTTATATAAGAAGTCATCGACATTCCTCCTCCAGTCATCGAAAATTTAGCAGATTTTAATTTTTTGCACGTTTTCATCGATAATCTTTTGACATTTTGGTTTGAGCGGGGCAATTTTTTTTGCACGTGGGCCAGAGCCCATTGGAAAATTTGTCTCACATCCTACATCGGGTTGCTGTAAATTTCGTTGTCCTCAAGAATTGTTATTTAAAACAAAGTTTGGCAAAAAACACTTACTTAAAATATATTATACAGTGAACCACTTACCTGTCATTTGCTTGTAATTTAGGGACGTGAATACCTTTTGCTCACAAAACTCATGTACCTATCAATGAGTTAGTTTAAAAAAACGGACAATTCGTTGAAGAAAAGTTAGGAATGGAAGGTTATATTCACAAACAATCACTTGGTCTCTCTCACTGTCATTGAAATTATACATTTTTAATCAGAATTCACAAGTGGAAATGAGAAATTAAATTAAAATGGTCAATGATCTGCCATCTTGTATTCAATCAGTTGGTCGGCGGCAATTCGATACAACATAATCCACCACAGACAACATGGTATAGACCCTCCCTTACGTCATCGTGATATTGGCTGACCAAGGCTGACAATCTATTGTGTATTGTCAGTCCGTACATGAGGTCAAGTGTTCCCCATTTAACCTATTCTCTACCAATCAAATCACTGATCTGTGCACACTTGCGTGGATAGGGCATCCCGTGGGCTGGTTTCCAACACCAATCTCTCCTTCTACCCATTCCATCTCTCCTTTACTACGTATGTAGCCCACTGGTCTGTACACACTTGCATAGATGGCGCATCCCGTGGACTGGTTTCCAAGCCAATGGGGTCTTCGATCTCCCCTATTCTACCTGTGTAACCCACTGGTCTGTACACACTTGCATGGATAGCGCATCCCGTGGACTGGTTTCCAAGCCAGTGGGGCCTTCGATCTTCCCTATTCTACCTGTGTAACCCACTGGTCTGTACACACTTGCATGGATGGCGCATCCCGTGGACTGGTTTCCAAGCCAGCGGGGTCTTCGATCTCCCCTATTCTACCTGTGAAACCCACTGGTCTGTACACACTTGCGTGGATAGCGCATCCCGTGGACTGGTTTCCAGGCCAGTGGGGTCTTCGATCTCCCCTATTCTACCTGTGTAACCCACTGGTCTGTACACACTTGCGTGGATAGCGCATCCCGTGGACTGGTTTCCAAGCCAGTGGGGCCTTCGATCTCCCCTATTCTACCTATGTAACCCACTGGTCTGTAAACACTTGCATGGATAGCGCATCCCGTGGACTGGTTTCCAAGCCAGCGGGGTCTTTGATCTCCCCTATTCTACCTGTGTAACCCACTGGTCTGTATCACTGATCTGTAATACCTGGATAGCGGTTGCCATAGTGAGCAATAATATGGCTGCCATCTTGTAGGTTTCTCATTTAGAATCATCTTATTTGAGCCAATGCTATTTTAAAGTGGTTTTATCAGTATAGGTACATATCTTAGTTTTTTTTTCAATTATTTACAATTGCGTTTGCTATAATGCCACTCAGGTAAAGTTAAAAACAATAAAGTTAAACAAAAATTACATACAAAAATGGCCGATCAAAGCCTTCTAACAACATTCTTGCGGACGAATTAATAAGCAATCAGGCTGTGCTACGGTCTTTTTTTGGCATTTTCAATCTCCAGAAAAGCCTGGGATGATTTTATTGTTTTTAGACTAACGTAAAAAATGTTTAGAGATTGTAGCTGTTTGAAATACGAGATCTGTTTTGATTGGAAATTCCACCCCAAATCGCCGATCGCTCTTTGCACCAAGAGAGCAAATAGTTTATTCCGCGATTGAATTCCGCGTCACAGTAGCGCGAATCCGCGCCGATTTGCGAGGCGAGGCAGGAAACGGCGGCTCGTAAATTCGGTCGAAATCGCATCGCGCTATTTTCGCCGGACGTGCCTTTGTGAGGCTTTTTGACGGATGGAATACATTCCAGCTGCCAGCACCGCAATGCGTTGTACAGAGCGTAATGTGAGCGTTGAGTCATCCGTAGTCATGCAACTCATTCGCAGGAACCAGTGAAGAAAACTAACATTTGTCATGGCTGCAAGCTTTGAAACATTTGGCAAACCATGCCTTGAGCTGGACAAAAGCATGGGCTGCAAGCTTTAAAACGTTTGGCAAGCCATGCCTTGAGCTGGACAACAGCATGGGCTGCAAGCTTTGAAACGTTTGGAAAGCCATGCCTTGAGCTGGACAAAAGCATGGGCTGCAAGCTTTAAAACGTTTGGCAAGCCATGCCTTGAGCTGGACAACAGCATGGGCTGCAAGCTTTGAAACGCTTGGCAAGCCATGCCTTGAGCTGGACAACAGCATGGGCTGCAAGCTTTGAAACGTTTCGCAAGCCATGCCTTGAGCTGGACAACAGCATGGACAGCTAGCTTTGAAACGTTTGGCAAGCCATGCCTTGAGCTGGACAACAGCATAGGCTGCAAGCTTTGAAACGTTTGGCAAGCCATGTCTTGAGCTGGACAACAGCAGGGGCTGCAAGCTTTGTTTGGCAAGCCATGCCTTGAGCTGGACAACAGCATGGACTGCAAGCTTTGTTTGACAAGCCATGTCTTGAGCTGGACAACAGCACGGACTGCAAGCTTTGTTTGGCAAGCCATGCCTTGAGCTGGACAACAGCATGGACTGCAAGCTTTGTTTGACAAGCCATGCCTTGAGCTGGACAACAGCATGAGCTGCAAGCTTTGAAACGAGGTTTCACCTTGGGCTTGAGCCGTATAAAAAAACCGTACATAAAATATGTGTAATCAAAGTGCAATTGGATCTGATGAGATGATAAAATCTAATCGCAATTGTTCGAAATGTTTATCCATATCATTAATAGAAGCGGTTTGCGAATGCGAACATGCACTCTTGAAGTTTGATATCAAATTAGCTCAACCCACTCCACGTACACACACTGTTCGTTTCGCAATAATGATTTAGGAGATCGTTGTAATTGACATCGATTTCGGCTTAAGTGACATCCGCGATCAAATGTCGGCCAAAGCTTTCTATTTAATCATGACTTAGCAAAGCATTAAATGCACCTACATGATGCACCAACCCCATTGATTACGTTCACTAGATGGACTTTATTAGGCTGGCTGAATCTTATCAATCATTCTGATTAATTATCACCATTAAATTTTGCGTCTCGCCAAAACGCCGTCACGAAATCGTCGCTCGGTGTACAGATATCCCACACGTTTGAATAATACAACAGCAATTTCACAACCCAGTACATCGGCACAGCACCAAGCCTGCCGTTGAGCGAGAATTACTGCGCCTAGGCACGACTTTCCACACTCAGGCGCAAATTTCAAAGACTGTCTGACGGAATTCCGCTGATATTGGTGAGGCCATGTGAGACTCAAGCGTGCTCGGGGTGGCACACCGATTTCCCTAGGGAGGCCCAAGGTGGGCTCCAAACTTGCTCGGGGTGGCACTCCCAATGTCTGCGTTGTCATTTAATCGCCCAAAACAGTTCGGTAATTTATAACTAGGGAATCGCATATCTTATTACCTATATACGGTCTTTGTCCTAACCTGAAGCTGATCGAACAACGTTTCCAAGAATGTCATCAATATGAACTTTAAAAAAAAGTTACTCTCTAAATCTTCCAGGCTTCAGGCAAATTCACGCAAATTCTCTCAGCTTGCCAGCCATATTGAGAGTGCTTCCAAAATGCTCCACTCAGTGCTAGTCGTCCTTTCTCTCTCTTTCTTCTACCTTGGCATGCGCCTGTCTCTGTCGTCCTCCAACGTGAGGTGGGTTGTCGCCGTCAAGAGTTCCGCCTGCCAGGTCAGGGGTACTAAAGATGGAACAGACTTTCCACACACAACTATTTGGCTTGGTTTCTGCAGCAAGCGTTTTAGTCTAGAGTGGTTTGTTGCTTACACTTTTAGGTCCTTCTAGGTCTGTATATTTACCAATCCGCGATGAAGGAGGTGATGTGCCCTTAATGATGATTTCTTGCTTGTTATCCTGAGAATTACGGATTTCACGATAAAAGCCGGCAAAAAAAAAATCTTCAAAAAAACGGTTTTGTGAGAGTTCTATTAAACCATGTTACAAAATACTTATTTCATCGCATTTTTTTCGTGAAACAAAAAAAGTGACAGAACCATATGGGCATTTTCATACAATTCGGCTATCCATCTTTACAAAGTCTAGCACAGAAAGTCTGAAAAAGATAAACTCTTTGATAATTCGGCAAAGATATGTGACATTTTGATTTTTCTACTGCTTCTAATTTTAAAGAGCTATTCAAAAGTGTTCAAAAACTAAGTGGAACTAAGCTCAATCACCTATGTACATACCAATTCGTATACCTGCATTCCAGTTTATTCCTGTAAGTCCCTATGGTTCACCTGCCTAGCATGCCCACCCCTGAGATCGCTTTCAAGCATTCAGCATCCCGAACTTCTCACTCCCACCTCTAGGTTCAGTAGCGACGCGGAAACTTTCAAAGTCTCAGACCACGAGCTGACAAACCTTACCACCCCCCCCCCCCTCCCCCCTCCCTTAAAGCTGCACCACCGTGTCCCCCATCGTCCCATTCGGGGATCATTAAAAGTTGGAAGTGTGCCGTTTCGCGCTGCTACGTTGACTTTTAATCTGATGGGAATGATTTGAAAAGACGTTGAAGGTAACGTGCTTGATCACTCTTTTGGTTTGGTTAAAGTAGGGAAAGCAGACTGTCAGACTATTTTTTATGCTAGAGAAGTTGACGGTATTTATTCAAGCTATGAATAGATCAGAGTCGTGTGGAATACGAGCTTGTGTAAGGAGTTATCTGCTTGCTGTGAAACTGTGAAACTAAAGAACCAAGACTTCATGATCGGATATAGAGTGAAATGTTATAAAACATGGTAAATGTAACAAAATGACTTGGCGTACTGGAAAAACCGGGTCAGGGTCGTCACCATAGTTATTACCACCTACTCTTGCACTGTCACGATGAGACCAATACCACACAGTCTATTATCTAAACAGTGTGTCGTTGAACACCACGAAAAAATAAAAAAACGAATTAAAAATGTAATCATTTTCTTTATCAATTCACTAATTACAAAAGAAACGGTATCCGCCGAAAGGAACATCTACATTTAAATATTTATATTACATAAGTGACATTGTGTTTAAAAATGTATCAATTGTATTACAAAATACGTCGGCACCAGAACGGCCGACACAAAGTTGTGCTCGAGAAAGTCCGCTAGGCCAACGCACTGACATCCCTGGATTCGCGTTTTGCAAACACAGGGTCTGGTTGCACCGAACGCTGAGAAACGCCCTCGTGGCAAGGTAACAGGGGATCGGAAACTGAATTTCCATTCAGGCGATTCTGAAGGAAGCTTGCCACACCAATTCACGAATCTTGTCGGAAATGTTCGGGAATCACTGGCTAATGGTCCGTGTACCTGACAACGAACTAACGCACACTAGATCTTCACTGTGAAACTCATGAACCAATTCACATGATTCGTTCCTTAGAATCGTTGGCTGGAGAAAGGATCTTCACTCGTCAGCAATCTTCAAAACGCCAAGAAATCTTCAGCCAGACAAGACTTATTTAGCTTGTCAAGTGTCTTCAGCTTTTCAGGTATCTGAACTTATCAACCTGCCAATAAATTTGGCAGAATCGCCTTACCACTAGTGCTCGTGCTTGGCCTCGAATCCATCGGCAGTTCTCCTCGGGTCAAGGCAACGACGCCTCCCCACTAGTGCTTGTTCTTGGACGTGCCCGACGCGGCCCCCTCTGCTTCGGACATAGCCTTGAAGATGACACTGTAGGCGACTTTAAGAGTCTTGTCCCACGCTGCGACACCCGTGGGGGTCAGGTTCGAACCCAGCTTTACTTGGAGAAGATGCAGCAGCACAGTCTTGAGGTCCTGCGTACAAGAGTGGATTGGATTAGTGCATGGTAGGGATCATGGTCTGAATTAAAAAAAAACCGCTTCTAGAGGAAAAATGTCCCATTATTTATGAACTTTTAGCTCTTCGCTGATTTTGGTTAGTTCTTTTTATGGGGAGAATTGAAGTTAATGGCATCAGCGGCATGCATGCGTGGTACAGACATGCATCTATTTCTTAGGAAGGGACAAAGCTTAGCGGTGTCCGGTCCTTGTTGCTGTTGGACAGAAGCAGCCAACACAGTGTGTCAAAAAGACAAGACTAATCGGTGACCGGTCCTTGGCGCTGTTGGAGAGGAGCAGCCAACACAGTGTGTCAAAGGGACAAGGCTAAGCGGTGGCTGGTCCTTGGTGCTGTTGGACAGGAGCAGCCAACACAGAGTTTCAAAGGGACAAGGCTAAGCGGTGGCCGGTCCATGGTGCTGTTGGAGAGGAGCAGCCAACACAGCGTGTCAAAGTGACAAGGCTAAGCGGTGACCGGTCCTTGGTGCTGTTGGACAGAAGCAGCCAACACAGTGTGTCAAAGGGACAAGGCTAAGCAGTGACCGGTCCTTGGTGCTGTTGAACAGGAGCAGGTTGTGTGCTGACCCCTGGTTCACCCTCGGCTCCATGCCAGTTCTGAGAGGTCCTGTGGGAGAATGGTTGATGCCTTACTTCGAATGCCTGCTCTGGGATCTTGCGTCTCTGGTGGTTTGTGCCGAGCAGGGTTAGCATCTGAACGAGGCAGTCGGTGTCGTTGAGGTTGTCGACCACTGCGGTGATCGCGTACATGACGGACATGGCGTGTGCCATCAGCTTCTTGTCATCGCGCAGCTTGTTGAGAGGAATGTCGGAGAACGCGACGAAACGCTTCTGGTAGTCAGGAAACTTGGTGAAGAAGCTGAGGACATAATGTAGCAGAAATTAGAGTACGAGAGTACAATAGATATCAAAAAGACGGTTTTACTATTGTGTTGGGACTCCAAATAAATGCATACACGCCCAAACTTTGAATCTTCAATTGAACCTCATATGCAGGTCATTTTATACCCGTGGTAACATAAGATAGCAAAATTGAGAAGCTCTGTCAGGCAATCTCAGCATCTCCATGGCTACCAAACGTTGAATCTACCATTGAACCTCCTATGCTAGGCCATGATATACCCGTGGTAACATAAGATAGCAGAATTGAGAAGCTCTGGCAGGCGATCTCAGCATCTCCATGGCTACCAAACGTTGAATCTACCATTGAACCTCCTATGCTAGACCATGATATACCCGTGGTAACATAAGATAGCAAAATTGAGAAGCTCTGTTAGGCAATCTCAGCATCTCCATGGCTACCAAACGTTGAATATACCATTGAACCTCCTATGCTAGACCATGATATACCCGTGGTAACATAAGATAGCAAAATTGAGAAGCTCTGTCAGGCAATCTCAGCATCTCCATGGCTACCAAACCTTGAATCTACCATTGAACCTCCTATGCTAGGCCATGATATACCGTGGTAACATAAGATATCAGAATTGAGAAGCTCCGTCAGGCGATCTTAGCATCTCCATGGCTACCAAACGTTAAATCTACCATTAAACCTCCTATGCTAGGACATGATATACCTGTGTTAATCAACTCACCTAATGAACAGATCGACCCCGTTCTTCTTGACGTCTTTCTTGACCAACGCCCACGAATCGGTGACCATCTTACGTTCCCTGGCGGTGAGCCCCGTCGTCTTGTCGGGTTCGTCCATGTCTCCTTCGGTCACCGCTTTGTCTTGGGTCGCACCCCAGAAAAAGCTCACGAGTCCGCCCATTGTTGCCCGCGGGAGCTGAAACCAGAAAAAATGACGGGTCAGCTCGGTGTCGGCACGTAGCCGGGACTAGCAGGGAGCCGAGGGTGAACCTGGTCCCGGCACTGTCCATCTAACAGCACCAAGGGCACGCTGAATTGTCATACTTCCAAACGGAACAAAGCATTTCCAAGCAATTTGGATACCAAAATTCTACGTCAAGAACAAGGAATATAAATTATATCGTTTTGTTAAAGAAGTAATTGATTGGAGGTGTTTAACGACGCACTGTTTTGACAACGGGTCTTGTTGCACTGGTTTAAAGGCGTCAGTGAATTAGTGGGTGGTTATGATGATAAACCTTATCTAGTTTAGAAGGATGGTGAGGAAATCCGGTGCTGGTGCCTGCTCCTGACTATGAGCACCAAGGTAATCAGCCATAAGATTTTCCTGCTTTAAAAATAAAGGCTGGCAAAATTCCTTACAGGAAAACAATTTTATAGCCTGGATGAGTTTCTCATCTTGATGGAATTAACACTGGAATCTTGACATGATTTGTAACTAGGAAATAGGTATACAAACTGTAAATCTTATTAAATAAATAAATGTAGAAATCCTGGCTTGACGTTCCTTCCGAAGGACGGTACAACTCTAACAACAGGATTCATTCACAAAACCATGCTGTCGAAGTTAAGCAGAAAAAAACCTTTTCGACAAGTAAAAAAGCTAAATCGCAAGTAACAAGGTGTTTAGGAATATCTTAAATAGATTTGCCTTCCTAATATAAAATGCTTCTAAGAAACAGATATTTTATATTTTCTTTTGCGTCTTGCGCCTTAATACTTCATCAGTTCTAAGAAAAAGACATCGACTGACTTGTTATTTTATGTGATCGCTCAAGAAAGAAAATGCTATACTTTTCTGTGAACGTAATTATTGTAAATCATACCTGCGGGCAAGGGCCATGACGGAATGCACAAAACAATACCTAATTATAAATGTTCATTACTAAGGTTTGTTAAGTGTACATGTGCCTTGCTTATTAAAGGGGAAGTTGTGAAATGACACCGGTCTTGCTTCAATCTTAAAACGTCTTGCTTATTTGACTGGTACCTGTTTGACAAGAGCGGTTATTTGCTTTGAAAATCGAAAAACGTACTCAAATGAGGGTGTAAAAACACAGTCCCTTGGATTATTTATAATTGGTCAATTACAGGTTCTTCAAATTTTTGAAATAATTTTAGTGGGCGGAAAAGGACCACGAAATAACATGTTTCTTGTGTCAGTGGCTTTCGCTGTCAAGCTTATATTTTTAATTAACTTCCGGTCGTCTCTGATCGACGTCAAAAGAAGCCAAACAAATAACAAGTCAGCTCACGTGTGCGTGCAGGTAAAAAAAAAGAAATCTCAAAGAATTCTTAGAGAATTCTTCTGTCCAATAATTCTGAGTAGGCATAAATGTGAAGTAAAATACACTGATATATGATCGTCTGATAGCTTATCTCAAAAAGTCGAGTACGCGCAGCTAGAAATTCAATTAAACTAGGTACACTGTGACAATCTTAGCAAGTTGTTATGGATTTTGGCGAAACTACTTGATAATTAAGATGATGCAATACAGATAAAACACACGCACAACATTTTCTAGGTCAAGTTTCAAATATCATACTATCTTATGCATAGCACCTATACTTTACACCAGATCTTAATGTTCTATAATCTCCAATAACGTGTCAGGATCATTAAAATAAATTGCACTTAAATGCTTAAATAACCAGTTTCAATTATGTATCGCTTCCAAAATTAGCTCAGTACTTTGGTATTTGCAAGCACAAATTATTGGAAAATTACGAAAAAAAAACTCGTTTATGGCTTATTTATCTAATTTTAGCAATGGTTTTTAAAAAAATTTACAGGATTCGCTGATGCTAAGTTAAATCAATCAAACGATAATTTCATATTTTTTGCTTTTTCATCGAAAACTCCCGATTTGAATTAGTTTTTTTTTCGGACACTCACTTCTCTTTTCGCCAAGAAGTCTTCAAGATCGCCGAAAACAAGAACACGCCGGTGTCTTCCTGTCAGTGCGGCAGACGTCCGTCCTATTCGATGGCCGCTAACACACTGACTTAACTACAACGTCGTCCTCTCTCTGGCCGACGGGTCACAGGTCTCGCTCCCCCCTGCTAGCAACGGAGTGCTATAAACCATCGTGGATAGCTGACAATCATTCATAGTCACTTTCTGCTGAGCAAACGAACCTGCAACATGTGGTAATGGTGATGGGTACTCGATGGCGCTTGCGGCTGACCATTTTAACAAAAATTACGGCTTAAAATATCGCAGCATATTCCGAGGTTATGATGGTTTTTAGACTCATGTCTACTTGATTTATCCTTAGCACTAGTTTTAAGAAAAACTATTTGAACTGGGTTTTGAATGCTAAGTAAAGGGCTACTAAATTTCCCGACATTTTGTAACATGTACTAGTTACTTCTTCAGAGGTTTGAGCAGTCCTGACAATTTTCCAATAACAAAAGAACCACATAAAATTATAATAATTACCTAGTTCAAGCTAGTTTAGAATGCTTGAACTAGGTAATTGTTATAATTGTATGTGGTTCTTTTGTTATTGGAAAATTGTCAGGACTGCTCTAACCCTTGAAGAAGTAACTAGTACATGTTACAAAATGTCGGGAAATTTAGTAGCCCTTTACTTAGCATTCAAAACTACCAACTACCAATACTAATAAAAAGAGCTGAAAATGTTAAAGAATTTAGAGCAAAATTTATTAAAATGTGTAATGATAATTATAGAGTATGAGACTTATATATTGACAATGTAAATAGCTGAACCAAGCTAATAAAGACATTAAATAAAAAATAAAAATAAAATAAAACCCATTTCAAATAGTTTTTCTTAAAATGTGCCGAGGTTATCATTTATAAAGAGTAATTTAGCGTTAATCAGTTTCAAATGCGAGTTATCTACGAGAAATAATGAGTTTAAACTTCTTAAACCTCGAAAAGACGGTGACTCCATCTTTGGGTGACCACAATTTTGATTGTTATATAGTGGTCATCGATCGTCATTTTTTTGGCGAAGTTTAAACTTGATGGTTTTTAGACCCATGTCTACTTGATTAATCCTTAGCACTAGTTTTAACAGAAACTATTATAGTTATCGTTATCGGAAAATTGTCAGGACTGCTCTAACCATTGAAGAAGTAACTAGTACATGTTACGAAACGTCGGGAAATTTAGTAGCCTCTTACTTAGCATTCAAAACCCATTTCAAATAGTTTTTGTTAAGTTTTAACATTAGCGCTGTGACTCTGACTAACTGGAAACCCGCATGTTTTGCAAAAATAACGGCCACTTTTGTGGCACAGCAGAAATACCGTGTTCATAAGAATCCCAGTCAATCACGCTACTCGTTTTATTTCTCTCAATTACAAGTTTTTCACTGAACATCGTAAATCAAGGTGTCCACTCCTAGAATTAGATATATGGTGGGAAATCTGTAAACGTAAAATCGTATTACCTCGACATTTTATGGTGATGGTTTTTACGGTTAATGGCTTTGATGCATCGTGGCTTTAAGTTGCATTGTCAACTGTCTACTAGTTTTTAAGAAAAATTATTTCTAGCTGGGTTTTTGCATACTAAGAAAAATTAAATATTTTTTCTAACGTTTCGAAAATTAGTTGATGTTGTGGTCAATGCACGCGGGTGTACGCAGTCCATCCGGTGATGTAGTGGTCAATGCACGCGGGTGTACGCAGTCCACCCAGTGATGTAGTGGTCAATGCTCGCGGGTGTACGCAGTCCACTTAGTGATGTAGTGGTCAATGCACGCGGGTGTACGCAGTCCACCCAGTGATGTAGTGGTCAATGCTCGCGGGTGTACGCAGTCCACTTAGTGATGTAGTGGTCAATGCACGCGGGTGTACGCAGTCCACCCAGTGATGTAGTGGTCAATGCACGTGGGTGTACGCAGTCCACCCAGTGATGTAGTGGTCAATACACGCGGGTGTACGCAGTCCACCCAGTGATGTAGTGGTCAATGCACGTGGGTGTACGCAGTCCACCCAGTGATGTAGTGGTCAATGCACGTGGGTGTACGCAGTCCACCCAGTGATTTAGTAGTCAATGTACGCGGGTGTACGCAGTCCACCCAGTGATGTAGTGGTCAATGCACGCGGGTGTATACAGTCCACCCAGTGATGTAGTGGTCAATCCACGCGGTTATACGCAGTCCACCCAGTGCTGTAGTGGTCAATGCACGCGGGTGCTGTAGTGGTCAATCCACGCGGTTATACGCAGTCCACCCAGTGCTGTAGTGGTCAATCCACGCGGGTATGCGCAGTCCACCCTCTATTTATTTAGTCTGGAAGTACCCCCACTTCTACAACTTAGGGAACGCAAGAGAACTCGGTTACATCTAATTATTTTGGACACACCTGCAAGGATTGATAACATATCTCTTATCAATTTTTCAACCTTTGCAAAATATCAAAACTTTTGTACAATTGAACAACAGATTATTTGAATGATTTTTCACAAAAATGTGGCAAACCCAAGTTTAGAGATTTGAAAAATTGGCATATAAATAGCGCACAAACACATAAAATAAAACAAACGTCTTCTCTACGTTCACCCAAAACGGCAGCCACCACCCGTCATCCTTCCCGTGTAGCGCCATTTCCATTCAAGCGGGAAATCATAAACTAAATTTTACCATCACATCGATCCCTGTGATTGTCAAAACGGCAGAACACAGAAACCAAAGCAACATGGCGACCTACAAGCCAATGTCGTCCGCCATCCACACAAGCACACACATATCGGTCGATCTCCCACCGGCCTGACATCACCATCCTCTCCCCCTCTTCCCTCCCCCTCTTCCCTTCCCCTCTTGATATCGCTCTGATGAAGCACATGCACAATCAATTCAATTATTCGCTTGAACGCTGGGGAAGCGTCTGACAGAGATTACGCTCTTTGCTTGTCGTGCATTGTGACGTTGGCGATTAAGGGTGTGCGCCTTTTATAGCTCTCATTGGTCGCTTTCAACGCTTTGTGCTTTTTAAACACTTTGGGTGACCTGTGATATTTTATCATTTCGGGCAAGTTGTGATTTTTTTGGAAGTTTTTAGCACTTTGGTCGCTTTGGAGGTTTTGAACGTTTCGGCGCTTTTGAAGTTTTTAGCTCTTTGGGAGTTTTGGGCGCTTAACCATTGCAATTTGGAGCATTTTTGGGCAAACCTTCCTAAGCAGACTGCAATTGATCAGAATGGCACCAATGGAGGAATGCTTTCTTATCCCCTGCCCTGTCGCCCCTTGTGCCAGCATGTTCGGCGAGGATAGGGACATCGTCATCTCGTCCTCTTGCCGAGATGCGAGATGCTGGAGACGGGCCATGGGTACCAGGGGCACCATTAGAGGATAAGGGAGTCGGTGCTTGGCGCTGACAGGTGCTATTATTTGTTTTCTGGTGCACATGATAAGCTGACGGCGTTGCCCCGCCCTCTGTCCACCGTCTTTGGTGGTGGTTAAGTGATGTAGTGATACCTAAAGGCATAGCTCATATTTTCACTTTTTTCAGGGAGTTTTTTTCAGATTTTTTAGGATATTTTTCATGACGTTTTTTGATGATCCCCTCTCTGAATATTAGGACATTGACATTGAAATTAGGATGAAATCTTATTTAAATTGCAAACGCTTGCAATGCGTGGGGTATTTTATTATTAACAACACTATAACCGTCTCAATAATTGATGCCCAAACGCGCACTCGAACCCCGATTTCCACCTTTAGGCATCAATTTTTGAGACGGTTACATAGCGTTGTTAATAATAACACATTTACATATTGATTTGCATACCGTAAGTTGACTCATTATTGACGTCGTTATCTTTTTAACGTCTCAGTACACGCATGTATTGCAACGCAACACCGAAAATCCGAAGGCCGAGTGATCGGCATGTGATTTGTTTGAAAGTCTGGTCCGACAATCGGCTTCACTTGAAGTTGAAATCACGGTGCGACTGATAATCATAATCACACAGCTTGTGTGACCTTGGCCATCATCTTAAAAAGCACCTTGGGCGATTAGCACTTTGTCCTAGTGACACATCTGGCCGACCCATCATGGCCAAGGTTGGCGTTGAGGCATGACCAGCATTTCCATAGACTAAGTGCTGTCTGGTGCATCTTGGAGCAAGGTTGGAATCCGGGCAAGACGTAAATAACAAACAGCTGGTGCGTAGTTGGGCGTGTTGGGTACTACAAGATAATTGAAAATTAGCAAGTCATAGGTTAATGTAAGATGTTTACTGTGGCTTCGCGAACGGAATTTTAATTGCCCGGAAAAATTACCCGGTGTTTATTTTTTAATTTTTTTGGAAAAGATAATTTAAGGCTTTTTCAAAGTCGTACAATAAAAATTTTGACATGTTTACATCTTCCAAATTTGCAAAAAAAAATCGATTTTGATTTTGATAAATCTTGATTTCAGACAAAACCTTCTAGCCGATTGTTTAAAAAAACGTAGCTGATCTAATATCCAAGATTTCGAAGATGTGCAGCTAATTTAATTCGTTCGAAACTGTGAATTGATTTTTGACTATCACTGCAAAGCAAATATGTAAGTCTAATTGTTGGTTATCGGGAACGGAAACTGGGTTAGATATCTGAAGGAAATCACTTCTAGAAAACAACGTGAGCATAATTGGGGCCCACTTTGGTCTCTCAGAGGGCAACATTTCTAAACAGAGTCATCAATTGCTATTTTGATGGCCTGTACAAAACTCTGACGAGATAATAATCTAATCACAGTGATCCACGATGCTCGCGATTATGAATTTCAAATTACCTCCTCTTCTACTTGTCAAATAACTGTTTGACAGCTGTCAAATAACAGCTGTGTTCCCTGGGTTGGTCGGGCAAGACGGTCGAAGGTCTCTTGGCGTCTTGTAGGACTGAGAGTTTGTCAAGATGGACACTTAGAGGGGAATTATCTTGTCAAGCTGGGAATATTGTCTTTGTACTGGGACCCGACAGCGGAGGTCAGAATTCTCTGGGAGAAGCAAATGTGACCACTCAATTGAAGAAAATGTTTAATTCTTTTTTTTTTAACTTGTCATGTCTTCGGTTCGTGTCTTTTTGGACGCTCATAAGTTTCTTGAGTTGAGGACGTTTCGTAATCATTGGATAAAAATTAGAAAATTAGACCCCAAACCAAGGAACATTATGATTATATTCGAATTTCATTTGTAATCTGAATAAGTTTGTTAATGGGTTTTAAAATCAGTTTTAAAATCACTTTATAACAAGATGAGCTAAGACAGTTCAAGTATTTCATCATATACATTGTTATCTCTAATCAGGTTTAGGTGACGCACTTCAAAAACTTTAAATTTCCCCCGAAGCAGTTGAGTCAGGAATAAATCCCTAATCAAAGAAAACGGTACAAAAATGTTTGGAAATCCTGGTAAAAATCCAGTTTTTCACTTTCTGAATTCTGTTTTCTTTGACCGAATTCTCCTGAATTTATTGATTACTATAATTGAGCATCTTACACCAAGGCGTTCTATTCTGTAAGAACCGCCAATATGACTTTTGTTCGCTGTGAACAGAATAAATAATTGAATTAATTAGCAACGAATCCAACGTCAAATTGGAGTTATTTGAGTTTGACAGGTTGTGACGTGATATAGCGTCACTAGAATCAGAGTGACTGTGAGTATTCACAGCCTCTTGGTTCTACTCCTTGGAGAACTGTCATTCTCATCAAATACACTAACATCGTCTCAAAAAGCTAGTGTCCAAGTAGCTCAATGGGTTAGAGCAACACCCGCGACAGGTGGAGATCGGGGTTCGAGTCCCCGTTTGGGCATCAATTTTTGAGACGATTATAGTGTTGATAGTAATAAAATAAAATTAATTACCTCCTGAGTAACAATTGCCCTACAATTAAACAACATTCAAATAAAAGGCAATCCATCTTTTCAACCGTCGATCATTCTCATAATTCTAACTCAGTTTTAATCATTCAGCAACGAAGTAACTAACAAAGGCATTCGACGAATAAAACCAAATGTTCCAGCAGGTTGTGTATTTATCGCCCATTGGGGCCGTGAATAGAGGGAATCCCTCCAGACCCATGGTTCCCCATACCATCCAGAATGCTGGATATGGTCAAGGTCAGCATCTTCTCCCAGGCCCCCAGCGTAACAGGAGTCAGCCGTGGTCCAAGCTTCTGGCGTAGCCACAGGATAAACGTTGTCTTTAGGTCCTAAAACAATAGACAGAACCTTGAGTAGTAGGGAGCCGAGGGAAAATCCGGTGCCGGCATGCAGCATGCTCCTGTCCAACAGCACCAAGGACCGGCCACCGCTTAGTCTTGTCTCTTTGACACACTGTGTTGGCTGCTCCTGTCCAACAGCACCAAGGGCCGGCCACCGCTTAGTCTTGTCCCTTTGACACACTGTATTGGCTGCTCCTGTCCAACAGCACTAAGGACCGGCCACCGCTTAGCCTTGTCCCTTGACACACTGTGTTGGCTGCATCTATCCGGCAGCACCAAGGACCGGCCACCGCTTAGCCTTGTCACTTTGACACACTGTGTTGGCTGCTCCTGTCCAACAGCACCAAGGACCGGCCACCGCTTAGCCTTGTCCCTTGACACACTGTGTTGGCTGCATCTGTCCGGCAGCACCAAGGACCGGCCACCGCTTAGCCTTGTCACTTTGACACACTGTGTTGGCTGCTCCTGTCCAACAGCACCAAGGACTGGCCACCGCTTAGCCTTGTCACTTTGACACACTGTGTTGGCTGCTCCTGTCCAACAGCACCAAGGACCGGCCACCGCTTAGTCTTGTCCCTTTGACACATTGTGTTGGCTGCTCCTGTCCAACAGCACCAAGGACGGGCCACCGCTTAGCCTTGTCACTTTGCCACACTGAGTTGGCGCTGTCTCTGTGCTCTGGTCTATTGACTCACCATAAACGCTTGCTCGGTGACGAGTTCTCGGTTGTGGTTCCCTCCCAGCTTGTGCAGCATGGAGTGGAGACAGTCGGTGTCGTCGAGGTGCTCGATCATGGCACACACCGCGTACATCACGGAGTTGCAGTGCTTGCGAAACTTGGGGTTCACACGCAGCTGGGACTCGGACTGGTTAACAAACGCCGAGAACGCGTTCTGGTGTTCGGGATAAGCGATGAAGTAGCTGTGGAGGGTGGATGAGCACATGGGGTGGTTATCATAGGAGTGACGACAACACGTGCGTTGCAGTGATTCTTTGGTACAATCTTGCGCTGGGAGTGCGATCCTCCAGTGCGATGAGATGAGCTGTA
This sequence comes from Protonemura montana, assembly GCA_947568835.1. NCBI lineage: Eukaryota > Metazoa > Arthropoda > Insecta > Plecoptera > Nemouridae > Protonemura > Protonemura montana. The sequence continues at coordinate 11,373,534 of OX387610.1, read as the reverse complement.
CTTCACTTAGCATTTAAACCGCAGTTTAAAAAGTTTTTATCAAAATTAGTGCTAAGTTTAGATGAAGAAGACGTGAGTCCAAAAATCATAATAGTAAGGTTTATTATTGCAACATGAACAAAGTCTGTCTGGTTGTTTGAAGGAGGTAGGCTAGAGCTCGGAGGATGAGAAGAGCTCTAAGAGAGTTCAGAAAGCAAAGGTAATTATTGGAGTGGAGAAATGTAAAAGAAAATGTATGGTATTACAAATTACATTAAGAGGTTCAGGCAAATTTAATTGCTTTGAAATTATCAGGTATCTATAGATTCCGGAATTGTTGTGCAAGAAACGCCTTCAAGCTATGTACGCATACATTGAAATTTTATTTGCGCTTAAAAAAAAATGTTCTTTTCGATACTATTTAAATATAAGTAGTAAAGAAGCAGTTAAGAAGCAGTACGTGTAAGTGTACTTACTTACTTAGCGAATAGGTCAACGCCGTTGTTGGAGAGATCGTTCTTGATGACGGTCCACGTAGTAGCGATATCAGCGAGCTCACGAGGGGTGATGCCGGTCTCGGGGTGAGGAATATCAAAGGCCATTGAGTCTGGCCCGCTGTCTGCCCAACGAAGCTTGCGTCTAGTCATCGCCAGAATGCCCTAATGATCCGTTTAAGGTCATGCAAAGATGCCCTCGGGCTTGGATTAACGGTTCAAGGTGATTTCGGTAAGAAATAATGCATGAAGGAACGATTACCGCTAACAAGGGACGCATTTTATGAACTACATACCGACAGCTATGTCTTTGAACATTTATTAAGATTATTCGGGCACTGAATTAAATTAGGGTTATATTATCTGGTGGTTTAGTTGGGGATCGGATCTACCAAACACTATTAAACGCTTGCAATGAAATAAAATAAATAAATTAAAGCAATGTATCTCGAAACATTTCGAAGATATACAACGAAATCGTACTAACGCGAAGGAAGCGACACACTAGAGGCAACGATTGAGCAAAATGTAAATAAAAACTTGAGTATGAACAACCACAAGAAACCAGGAAACTTTCAACTATAACAGACGAATGGAAATTCTTTGTTTGGCTTAAACGACGTTTGATGTCATCTATGCTATTATTCTATTTAAATTCTTAGTTATTTCTTAATTACCTCGTGGGATTAAAACGATTTTGACAGTAGCTGATAATTTGTTCTTCTTACTTACCTGGTGAAGTCCGACACCGGCTGTCGTATTCAGGAGACATTCCGTTCTGGATTCGTTCGTTCCAAGGAAGAGTAATGATCCGGCAATACTCTAGCTACTTATTAAGAAGTCATCGAACTATATAGATTCACATGAGAAACTTTGAATTTAGTGACAGTTAGACATATTTTTGGGGCTTATTAAAACAAATGACAGCTCCAGAAGACAGTGTCTACTAGAATTTTGAATTTTGTGACCGTTTATTCGACATGTCAAAATGTTCTCTCTCCAATCACGAGGTAATTTTTATTGCAAGCAAACAACATAGTATTTGTTGAATTTACTAATTCCAAAATAAACGGAACCATTGGAAACTTTGCCAAGTTCGTTAATCAACTGCAGCTTTTCTCGATTTGATCTTGTTCTTATCCTACATCACTAATTTCTTTCAAATAAAACGGGTGAATAACAAAAAAAAAACCCAAATCGCTTTCAAAGAAACCCGATAATCACAAAGCTAGGCTCATTGAATGTAACCCAAAACCATTTTTAAATAGTAAGTTGATCATTGACGCTTACTACAGCTTTGGCACTGTCGTTATATACATTTCAATATCGTCATTTTACAAAACAATCTCCGAACTACAATCATCCAAACCCACATTGCCCACACTAGAAAATCTCAAACTAAAGACTAATTTCCAAGAGAGTCTTCGCCATCGAAGCCCCTAAGCAGTCGCCTCCAAGCCCTCCGGAGCCACCCCTTCGGTAGGCAGAGGAGCGGTGTCTCCTTCAGCTGGAGGTACAATGGCCGTACCCGACCTGGTGGTCGACATGCCCTCGATAATGACCTCAAAGAGCACGTCCAATGTCTTGTCCCACGCAGCAGCCGACACCGGGGAAAGTTTCGGACCCAACTTGGTGTGCAGCATCTCGATGAACGCTTCTTTGAAGTGCTGAAAGCCAAAAGAGGGTGTCACGTGCTTGTGAGATCTCCGGAGTTAAGCAACACATCTTTGGGTTAAGTATTGGATAAGAAGGTACCACCGAATAGTTTGACGTGTTGGAGACACCAATTCTCGTGAGATCTTAGAAGTTAAGCAATGTTACGTTGGATCAGGTATTGGTTAGGAACCCATCACATACATAAGCAGTTCTGTTCGGCAGAGAGGTTGGAGGGATGAAAGTTAGTACAACAACATCGCTCTCCTTACTTATCAACCTCTCGACAGCATGGATTTGTGGAGGAATTCTGTCGTTCGCTATGTACCGTTCTTCGGAAGTGACGTTAAGCTGGTGGTCCCCTTGATGCTTCTTGTGACTACGTGTCGACACCGGTGTTACCCTCCTCCGTTCTAAGCTAGTTTACATCCATCACTCGACACCATTATACCATCGCCTCGGTGCCATCGTGCAAAGCATAACGTCGTCTCACCTTGAACCCCTTGACGGGCGCCTTGTCCCTGGAGTGGTTCCTCCCGATCTTGTACAGCATCATGGTAAGCACCTCGGGGTCGTACATGTTGTCCATGACCCCCGAGACGAAGTACATCACCGAGTTGGCGTGCGCGTGCAGTCGAGGGTCGTCCTTGAGTTCCTCTAGGGGCACCTTGCGGAACGCGCCGAACAGCTTCTGGTACTCGGGGTACCTCTTGAAGAAGCTGTAACCAAAAACCTCGTTAAGGGGCGTTTGTTTTACTGTGAATTGCGAATACTCATAATGAGCAGGATATTTTATTGATGAGCACAGCAATCGAAACTAAATCTTCAATTTAGATTTTCCAACAAGAGGGACTTGTGTGAACGTTTGTGTACGTATATTTTTTTTACTTTTTTTATTGTTTTTGTGTGTATGTTCTTGGCTCTTGAAGTTTGATACAATTTTCAGAGTGCCTTTTCGTGTTGTCAACCTAGACTCTCGTGCGTGTTTCAGTGAAATCGATTAGAAAGTTTCCTAACCAATTATGATTTACGAACATTACGAACAACTTTCTGGTGCTTCTCCGCGCAAACATTTTGACAGAGCATGAAAAAGATGCTTCTTTCTAAGTGGGATTCTAAGTTTGAGTTCTACACCTAACCAATAATTTACAAGGTTCGGACTTGAATCATAGTTAGTCACTCACTCAATAACTGATGCCCGTTTAGGACCCATCGTGAAAACAGTGCGTCGCTAAACACCACAAATCAATCAACCCTGAACTGACCGATAGAACAGGTAGACACCGTTGCCCCTAACGTCTCTCCTAAGCACGTTCCAGTTGGCCCCCATCTCGCCCCGCTCCCGAGGGGTGATCGTCGTCAACGGGTTCACCATGCGGGCAATTCTAATCGGGATGCCGTTGTGGTCCATTTTGCAGATGAATTGCTCTCGGTGCAGTGTAGGCTAGTACGATCCTGGGGACGAGTTTGGTCCTGCACGATAGGCCAGGAGTTTCATTTAAAAATATATATTCAAATTGGGTTTTGAATGCTAAGTGAAGAACAGCTAATTTTTCTCAACGTTTCGTAACTTGTACCTGATAATTTATTAAGAGTGAAAACAGTCCTGATATTTTTACCTTTGAGGCACATTTGTATTTCTTAAAACTTTGGACGGACACTGAAAATTTATTTTTAAGAAGCCTGCGCACAAGTGAATTATTACTAAATATAAGGTTAATGTTACTTTCAAAGAAAGAACAGACTTTGGAAAATTATTTCTGTTTTTTTTTTTTAAATACGATTTCTTTATACGAAAATCTGTGCCGTTTACCTCTTATGAAGAACGCATTTCACTTCGTGCAGAAGTGCGTAAAAGAGTTTTCATTGCCTACATCCAAAGACAGTACTCACAAGTAAATTTCTCGCTTTTTGTTTGAATAATCTAATCAGTTATCTTCCATTCCTTGAAAATCATTGAATGCGTTATTAAATTGATAAAAAAAATATACTTTTAATAAACGAGAAAGTTTTGTGTGACAGTTAGCGCTTTAAAAATGATCACAAGAGAGCAACGGTATTCCAAAGCCTCTAAGAATTTTACAAAACAGCCAAAATGTGTTTAGCAACACCTAGATCGAGTTGTTTCGTTATAAACCTTTAAAAAATTATTATTCCACGCGGAAAATCGCTTTTCCGGGCAATTATCGTGCCCACCGAAAATCTCACAGCTTTTCCTGATTGCATTATTCGCTCGCTTCCCTGCAAAACCTTCATTTCGCCTTTAAAAATCCGATTTGAAGTTCTGTAGATTTAATCATTTATTTATTAGGAAGATTTTCCTTTCAAAAAAACTCGGATAAATTGAAATAAGACGTGGAAATTTGATTTTAAGCACAATTTCATGGAAGGTGCCAGGAAATAAGATATACACCTTTTTATATTCAAGGTAATTTTAACCACCAACAATAAAGTTGAATTACCATGCAGTCATAAACCTAATTGCTCTGTGAATGTCAAGATGTGGGGTAATCATCATTAAACTTGTGGAGTAGATAGCATCGAATTGCGTCCAACCGACAGTCGTTACAATCAAATCGATATCACTTGCCTGCAAGTTTTTCCCTAACAAACGCAAGTCGAGGCAGTAAAATATCATATACCTCACCTCGGTATTTACTACCTCGTGAAAGAGCCAGAATCAACGCTTAGAAAGGTTACTTCTTACGTTTGCTGACAATATATTACAGAGTAGCCAACTTGAAGGTAAATGGAACGGAAGCAATTTTTGTTCAACATTTTCGTTATGAGAGAATTTCACGGCACAGAAATGCCGACAGTGGCAAAGGCTACATATGTACCGTTCTACGGCCAAGGGACGTTAGGTAGGAGGTCCCTTTTCTGCTCTTTAACATGAGTAGGCTACGTGCTGGCATCCGGTTTACTCTCTTCACTTCTAGGCAAGGCTAGGTTCATCATCATCCACTCTTTTACTGACGTCAATTGAACCTCTGCCATAGGGTCAAGTGGCAAAATGGTGCGTCGTTAAATATTACCAGTAGGATTACACTTTCGAGTCCCATTGCTAATGTTCAGTTTTCTGCTGAGCAAACGAGCTTGCACCACTAGGTAATGGTAGCTACCAGCCAATTGCGCTTGGGGCCGTTTTTTTTATATCAAAGCATTACAAATAAACAATTTCGACTCAAAATATCGGCACATATATTTCATTTCAATCGTTGAAGTTAGCATAAATGCAGATTTATTGACAGTAAACCAGTGTCAAATGTGAGTAATCTGCGTGAAATAACTAATTAGATTTCTTAACTCTGAAAAGGTCTGTCACTCCAGCTAGTAGCACCCAAAGTTTTTGTCCTTATGGTCGGTACTTTCCGCAAAGACAGTTTAACATTAGCGATGGGACTCTGACTATACCTACAAACACAATGATACCGCATGCAAGGAATTAAAAGAGCGTGTTGGGCATTGCCATGATAAAGGTCTTGTCAGTGCTTCCAAAGTATGTAATATTTTCTCAAGTCAAAACTACAAAGCTCAGGCTAGCTGTAATACGATCGGTCGATTCATAGAACGTGGGCCTCCTTGTACGTTGGTTCTGGTCCATGAAGATGCTGGAATAAGACGTCGTAGATGGCGTCGATTGCCTTCCGCCAAGCAGTCTCGTACGTTTTGTTCCACTCGGGGCCCAGACTCTCCTTAGCGACCACCACCATTACCGTCTTCATCTTCTGCACGAGAGGACGCAAATAATGTTAGGTACACATCGCATTTATTACTGGTATTGACTGAATTATTTTGTCAGTGACTTAGCAAAAGAGATTAAATATCAGTGCTGACTTCTTGAAAATTGTTCCAGATTTCGTAGACACTCAAATTCGTTTATTTTTTTATTTTTTACACATGTTATTATCTTATTAGGAGCAAGGATATATTTTCCAAAGCAGTCCAATGAACTAGTTGCTAGTGGTAGATATTATTTCACAGTTTATCACCCAATCTCTGCTTACCAGAAAGTCATCCTTGTGAATCTTGATCTCGTCGTGGCTCCTCCCGAGGGACTGCAAAACGACCCCAACCCCGGTCACAACAAGACCCATCACAACCGTGGGTCAAATAACAAATCAAAATGTATCAGGAATTTTACAAAACGAGCTCTCGTTCCGACTTCATAAACACTGGACCAGCTTTGCGCGGTTTTTTGGCACAACTTATCCCCTGTCAGTATTTCCTCTTAGTTCCTGACAGGTAGTCTCTACGGGAGTACCATTCTAGTTGTAAGCTACTCACATTGAAGAATGTGTCGTGATGTCGTCATCGATACACAATCACTGGCTTGGCATGGGCGCTATGGCCGGAGAATGTGTCGCGATGTCGTCATCGATACACAAGCACTGGCTTGTAATATACGCTTTAGCTGGAGAATGTGTCGCGATGTCGTCATCGATACACAATCACTGGCTTGGCATGGACGCTAGAGCCGGAGAATGTGTCGCGATGTCGTCATCGATACACAAGCACTGGCTTGGCATGGACGCTATAGCCGGAGAATGTGTCGCGAAGTCGTCATCGATACACAAGCACTGGCTTGGCATGGGTGCTATAGCCAGAGAATGTGTCGCGATGTCGTCATCGATACACAAGCACTGGCTTGGCATGGACGCTATGGCCGGAGAATGTGTCGCGATGTCGTCATCGATACACAAGCACTGGCTTGTAATATACGCTTTAGCTGGAGAATGTGTCGCGATGTCGTCATCGATACACAATCACTGGCTTGGCATGGACGCTAGAGCCGGAGAATGTGTCGCGAAGTCGTCATCGATACACAAGCACTGGCTTGGCATGGGTGCTATAGCCAGAGAATGTGTCGCGATGTCGTCATCGATACACAAGTACTGGCTTGGCATGGACGCTATAGCCGGAGAATGTGTCGCGATGTCGTCATCGAAACACAAGCACTGGCTGGGCATGGACGCTATAGCCGGAGAATGTGTCGTGATGTCGTCATCGATACACAAGCACTGGCTTGGCATGGACGCTATAGCCGGAGAATGTGTAGTGATTTCATCATCAGTACAAATTTAACACGCGGTGAGGCGGAGGGTGCGGGACACTCGAAGTATTTACGTATCATTGTGTTTGTCTTAAATCCATCCTTCCAAAACTGATCGATTGATTCGTGGAGTTTAATGACGCAATCGACGAAGCTGCAAAGCACACAAACTAGTTGAGTGCTAATTTCAAAAGTACCTTGAGCATTTCGACCACAAGGCTAGGCTCGTTCAGGTTGTCGAACAGGGCTGACAACGACTTCATCACCATCTCAGCGTGCGACTGCATGGGCTTGTCCACTTTCAGAGCAGACGGAGATCGACCCACGAGCTTGGGAAACTTCTGCTGCGTCTCGGGGAACATTTCGAACATCCTGAAGGATCCAGAAAAAGACTGTAGCCCAGGACACAAGTCACGGCTTGCGTTCTACGGCTGAGGCAGCCTGTGATTGGTCAAATCAGTAGTCATGTGAGCTCCTTGATGTAGCCTGGTGAGGTGCACATAAAGTCCGTTGTTCAACGGTGGTATTATAATCTAAAGTAACCTTGTTCAACAATAGGTATGTATGTTCAACAGCTCACGGCTATCTCAAGTCAGAAAACTACGCTGTATGAAACATGACTCTTCTTTATTGGTATTCAATTTTTAAATCCTCTACCTGATGATATCAGAAATATTGAGATATTTCTAGATTTTAAGACAAGGCTAAAACAATTTTTAATAACCGAAGAATTGTATACCATTGGCGATTATGCCTAATGATTATATGATATTGCTTTATGATTATTACCATGAATAGACTTATACGAAATTTTTTATAATGTATCACATGCAAAACATGTATATTACAGCTAAATAAAAAAAAACATCAGCTCATAGGCGTGTCATATTCTCCATTCGCAACAGCCATAGTCCAAATATGGTTCTGAGAGCTTTTGTATGGGCGTATGGACTTTGCGCAATCAAAATATCTCCTGCTAAATCCGATTCCTCAAGCTTACGCTTGTAGGTTGGGTTCTAGCAAAGTTCCAGACAGCTTCAGAATGGGGTGCAGACATTTTTACCCTACCCAAAAAGTAATTTCGAAAGATACCAATATAGATATCAGAAATTTGTTTGCTATATTCGTTGATAAAATGGTGAAAACGTACTGTCGAGATGATCATTACTATCTACCTGATGGCTTATGACGGCTCCTTCTCTACTGTCTTCTATTTGCAAACACCGGACCCTCCTCATTTCCACTAAAATATAGTGACGATACTCACGTGATGAACACCTTAACGCCACTGGCCCTGGCATCGCGACGTAGCAAGGTCCAGAGATCGACGACGAGCTTCTTATCTTTGGGAGTTAGCGCCAAGCTGTTGGACGGGTTCAGGTTTAGCTCAGACGAAATAGACGACGAGCGACGTGTGTTTCTGAACGCTGGCTTGGAGGTATCCTCGAAACGACTCACTTCCTCGTACACTGGGGACAAGAGGTACTTGTCAGAGAAACAAACGATGGAAGTGGTACAGAGCTTTGTACCTAGGGGCTCCCGAACCATCGCCTAAAATGTCACGTGCCCCTCCCAAAGTTGCTCGGTGTCGATACTGAGTTGCCAAATGAGACTTTTATGACTGCCGTTCGGTGCTCGGGGCGAGATTGGAGTTTTGACCCGAATAATATTCTGAATTGATACATTGACTAGAGTTCGCTTTTGCTATTTTTTTTTTTTAGTTTAGAGATCAATCGCAAATGTAACACCTTCTGCCATTGGGTGTATAGGTTCATATAAGCTTTGGGATTATAGGCATTTTGTGTGTATAGGTATTCTAGATTTGTGTTCAGAATTCCAGTGCTAAAGTTAGACTGTATCTCGGGGTTTTAACAATTAAGGTGACTACCTCGTGATGGCAGTACCCCTTTGTCGTAAACGCTGCCACACATCGCTGTCCAGCGACGACGTCTTGCGCGGGCGCCCAGCTTGGAATCCATTCCTGCCTTGAACTCGTACGGCGGGTACACCTGCACTCAAAGGGTACACCTGCACTCAAAGAGTACACCTGCACTCAAAGGGTACACCTGCACTCAAAGGGTAGCGTCTAACCAGAATGTGACTATGGCTCTCTACGAGTTCAATGATAATCTTAAAGTGTTCTAGCAGTTTTAAACGATCTAAATCACTTGTACCTGCATATGCTTGGAAAATGAGACCGTTTTCTGTGGTCCTTTGGACTTCTTCTTATCAGCGAACCCCTTCGGCATCGGTACCTGGTAGTCGTCGATGTTGCGTCCTGGTACGTCGTCCCTGTTGACGTTAAAAAGGAGATGCAGCCCAGCGTCTAGCGTCTAGCGTCTAGCGTCTAGCGTCTAGCGTCTAGCGCTGACAATTGAGAGTAAGCTCCGATGAAAAGGCGAGGGAAGCTGTAGTATCAACTTCAATCTCTCTTACCTCACTGCCAAACAGAACTGGTAATGAGTTTCTCATACATTACCTGGCCTTGCACAGTGTTGCTTAACTTGGGCGTTCTCACGAGGAACAGTGTTTCCAGCCATCCAAACCGTTTGGTGGTCTAGACCCATTCAATACCTGACCAAGCGCGGTGCTGCTTAACTTCGGTGATCTCTCGAGGGCCGGTTTTTCCAAAACGCTCAACTTCAGAGGTCACCCATTTAAAACCTGACCTGTCGCATCTTAGATTATCTCACAAGGACCGGTGTTACCAACATACCAAACCGTTCAGTCCCCAATAGAAAAGGCAAAATGGTTCGTTGTTATGCTCACATGTCTCCGTTGAGCTTTGTGTACGAGCTGGCCGGCATGGACATCAAGATGGGCGTGTTCCGCACCCTCACCTCGAACCCCCCGTCATCCGTCTCCAAGCTCTCGTCGCTGCCGCGGAGACAGGCAATACCCAGACGACCTCCACTCGGCTTCCTGGAGGAAAGCATTGTACAGTCTGGGGCTCAGCACCGGATTTATTATCAAGGTCCTTGTACAACCTTGTGTCTTCTCAGGTGTAGATCTTCCTTGGTGGTAGTGGGAGAGGAGGGGTTTGAGGCATTTTTTTTGTTCAAAACAAATTACTTTCAAACAAACTACAGAAGTAGCGTACTACCATAGTGGACAATGTCTGTACAATTAATCTGTGGTATTGCGGTGGTGGTTTGGTTCCTACAGCTAAACCAGTTAAAAAAAATGAGTTAAAAAATTCCGAGCTCGACTATTCAAACACTGAATGCAGGTTCACAACTTTAAAACAAAAATGTGCCTCAAAGCCTTCGCGAAAAATTACTGCCAAATGACCAATTTATGGATAAAAGTAGAGAATTTTACTATCTCAAGACCAGTATTTTTAATGTAGTAAAAATTTCGAATTACTCGACCGTATTACTTCTTAAGAAACCGAAGGCGACAACAAAACGATCGTATTTCCAAGTTTCCAACAAATTTCCCGCAAAATAATTGTTTGAGTATTTTATTAGTGACTCAGCAACACGTGAGAATAAATCCATGCAAACAGATTTGCTCTAATGTCGATTTTCACGTTCCATATGAACCCCCTTCAAGGTCAGCCTCCTCTATGACCTGCTCTACCACCTACTTGATGCTGGTGACGGACTGAGTGCTTCCGCCCTTCTTCATGAAGTCCATGCGATCACAGACATCTTGAGACAAGAGATTCATGACGTGGTCCCACACCTTCAGGTCGGCTTCGTTCACCTGTACGCTCGGCTCGGACTTCAAGTAGTCGAGGAACACCACCGAGAAGTTCTGTGTCAGAGACGAGACTTAACCCAGTGCCGGCAAGCAGCCTGCTCCTGTCCAACAGCACCAAGGACCGGCCACCGCTTAGCTTTGTCCCTTTGACACACTGTGTTGGCTGCTCCTGTCCAACAGCACCAAGGACCGGCCATCGCTTAGCTTTGTCTCTTTGACACACTGTGTTGGCTGCTCCTGTCCAACAGCACCAAGGACCGGCCACCGCTTAGCCTTGTCTCTTTGACACACTGTGTTGGCTGCTCCTGTCCAACAGCACCAAGGGCTGGCCACCGCTTAGCCTTGTCTCTTTGACACAGTGTGTTGGCTGCTCCTGTCCAACAGCACCAAGGGCGGGCCACCGCTTAGCCTTGTCTCTTTGACACACTGTGTTGGCTGCTCCTGTCCAACAGCACCAAGGGCTGGCCACCGCTTAGCCTTGTCCCTTTGACACACTGTGTTGACTGCTCCTGTCCAACAGCACCAAGGACCGGTCACCGCTTAGCCTTGTCATTGAGGTTTAGTAACATAAAGTCTATTTCACGAAGAAGTGACGGAGGAAAAAAACGTACTATCGAGACTGCATTGTAAGAAATGCCATCAAGTTATCTTTAATTTGTGCTGACTCATCACTTAGTTGTAGAATAAGGTGAATGCTAAGAAATTTAACACAAAAATATATTTTTGAAGTCTAAGAGTTCTTTTTTATCTTTCGCTCGGTTTTGCAATATTCACTCAAAGACGAAGCGCTACAAGTCTCAGCCACTCCAATGGTTGAGCATGCAGTTTGCTTGCTACTGCGCTCTGTGCTGTAAAATATGCACCACTGACAACGAACGCTAGCGATTTTTTGTTTTTTCGGAAATTATCGGCAGTGTCAATGCAGTGCCCACAAATAAGAACAAGGATCAGGATGTGTTCCAGGTCCTGGTGACGGGTTTAACCTTCAGACAAAATACGTCTTGCCTTAGTTGAGCTCAATTCGCTTTGTGAACTAAATCTTGTAAACATTATGACAGGACGTTTAACATTGGCGCTGGGACTCTTGACTGAACCTGTCGAGTGTAAATCCAGTGCTAATCACTGCCTTGCAATAGCTCAGCAAGCCTAGCTTAATATACATGATGCCAAACAACTAAGAAAGCGGTTGCTCTACGTAGAGAGACTTTGAAGTCTCTGACATTGAGTTCTGACGAGGAGCCCGAGCTATTATAAGTGTTTTCATCCGCAGTTTTCCTAGTTTTTGTAGTTTTAACACTTTTATGGTGAAATTTGGTTGAAACAGTGTTTCGAAAACTCTAAAATTAGGATTGAAATCAAAGGGACACCTTAGATTTAGAGACTGCTACCTGTTGCCATCAACGGATTGTATGACTTCAATTTTGATCAAATAACTGGATCCTATGCTCTATCCAGGTTATTTGAGATCAGCTGGCTGGATCCTATGCTCTATCCAAGTTATTTGAGATCAGCTGGCTGGATCCTATGCTCTATCCATGTTATTTGATATCAACTGGCTGGATCCTATGCTCTATCCAGGTTATTTGAGATCAGCTGGCTGGATCTTATGCTCTATCCAGGTTATTTGAGTTCAGCTTACTGGATCCTATGCTCTATCCAGGTTATTTGAGATCAGCTGGCTGGATCCTATGCTCTATCCAGGTTATTTAAAATCAGCTGGCTGGATCCTATGCTCTATCCAGGTTATTTGAGATCAGCTGGCTGGATCCTATGCTCTATCCAAGTTATTTGAGATCAGCTGGCTGGATCCTATGCTCTATCCAGGTTATTTGAGACCAGCTGGCTGGATCCTATGCTCTATCCATGTTATTTGATATCAACTGGCTGGATCCTATGCTCTATCCAGGTTATTTGAGATCAGCTTACTGGATCCTATGCTCTATCCAGGTTATTTGAGATCAGCTGGCTGGATCCTTTGCTCTATCCAGATTATCGGAGATAAGATGAAAGTACACATCCACCTAACTCACGTCAAAGTCTATCCTCCCCAGCGGCATGTCCTTGTGCACATGCGCCAAGTGTTGCAGCACCCCTGCCAAGTCGGGTCCTTTGGTCGAAGTCAACGCCTTGACGACGTCGCCCATTGCATCGTTGAACGAGACACAGTGTCGTTGCACACGCTGGTCACTAGCTAGCGCTGTCATCGGCACGCCGGGCTCATCTTGGAAGTAGCGACGGTAGAGAGTGTGCTTGCGAAACAATCTGTAAGCAGCAGTAGGCGTCGGCTGCAACGGCGACTGCTTAGGGTATGGTACTATTCTTAGACCTGCATTTTTGCTCTTAAAATTCAGTATATTTACAAAACACACCTCGTTGCTCTCAAAATTCGGCTTCTAACCGATAATTCTGTAACTTCTTGGTTTCTATTCTGTGTTATTCATGAAGTTAAGCAACACTGGGTCAGAAATTGGATGGGTGACCATCATACACATGACCAGTTCTGTTCGGGAGAGAGGTTGAAGGGATGAAAGTTGGTACAGCAACTTCATTCGCCTTGCGTATCGACCTCTCGACAGCATGGATTTGTGGAGGAATTCTGCTGCCAATAGTTATACCGTCCTTCGGAAAGGACGTTAAGCCGGTGGTCCCCTTGGTGCTCTCAGACAGAAGTAGGCTACGCCCCAGAACGGAGTCGATTCATCACCATCACCCACTCATTCACCGACGCCATTAGACCAGTGCCACAGAGCTCGTTGTCAAAACAGTGCGTCGTTAAACATAACAAACCAACCAACATGGCTACCATACCTGTGACCTTCACCCACCTGATGAATATCAGAGTGCTATGTCGTCGTGGATCTTTGCGGATCTGTTTCCAAGTGGTCGTGAGTGCCTTCTTCTCGTTGTCGGGGAGCGACTCGAGAGTTCGACTGGCCGTGGTGTCGTCGGCAGCGACGACTTTCTTTGATTGGCTGCAGCCCATCGTGTTGGTCGAGACCTGCAGCGGGTCAGGATAAAGATTGCAACATCTAGAAGACATACCATCCTGGATGTTATTGCTACGAGAAACCTTCAGGTAATGGAGTCCTCCAATATAATAGTTGAGATCTCTTCCGACAGATGGTGTTGTTTTAAAACTAGTCTTGTCTGATTCGCACTGCTGATCAACATCACTGTTTGTTCTTTCATAAAATTGTCTCTCTTTCTCTGTCTCTTTTGCATACAGGCCATGCCAGTTGGAGAAGATTCCAGTATGCTTTGCAATACTACCAACTCAAGAATGATTTGTCAGTGATGCTTTCAGTATTGGGATTTCAAAATACTTGTTTTATTTGGAAAATAATTCTCAATATAACTAAAGCAAAATGGCGGGTATAACCAGGGATAATCTAGTGATTTTAACAGTATTTAGTTGGCCAGCATGTCACCCCAAATGACTGGTGGCGCCTCTGTCGGTAAAGTATGTCACCTCGAGTTTAAAATGTCGACGTGTTTTCTGTATACTATTTGGCGCGAATAGCGAAACAGTTGCAACGTGCCCCTAAACTTAAACAATAATCATCTTGTACTATGACGGTGTTGAAGTATTAACTAGCCTAAAAGTGTGCACCAGGCGACGGTCGTTCTGCTGTTTGATATTTGATATTTAATTTTGTTATTCTAGTATTTTGAAGCGATTTTCTGTCTACAAATTTAGCACTATGGTTGCCGTGCTAGAGTTGCCATAGTTTTAACCTGTACCTTGTTTTAAAGTGATTGCTGGCGCTAAGAATGACGTTGTCACCTACTTTGAAATATTTTCATTGTGCTCCACTTTCAAGAATAAATATATTCGTGTTTTCTGTGCACTTCGATTTTTAAATTTTGACTCATTTTGAGCAAAGTTTTTTTCAAATATGCTCTTTTTTAAGTAACTCTGAACTAACGCATCAAATGCACCGTGAATTGGAAATGACAGTTGCCATTCTCGCGAATGACAGCTAGACACAGTCGAAAGAAAGTCGTTTTGAAAGAAATTGGCACATTTTTTTGAATAATTTACATAAATGCCATTTCCTTATCTTTAAAACATGGTCTATAAAAAATAAAAAGTAATTTTACTACCGTCGCAAGGTGCTCGCTTGTTTCGACTGCACTTTCATGTTGCAATGGGCCAATGTTGTACAACCTGCATGAAAACGAAATGCCGTTATTCTGATCCTGAATGCAACCTCGCCTTGAAGTCGCAGGAAGTGACGTTGTTATTGGAGAGCTGGCATCCAATCAGGAATCAGGACGACTTCGCCAGCCTCTTCCTCACATGGTGCGTTTGTCAGGAATATACAGAAAACTCCACGTCTTCCCTGTGATTCTTGGGAAAGCTAAGGATACGGGCTACCATTACATAACCTCTCTAGCAAGGTGTGGTACGCGTATAACCAGTGGAACCCCTGGGGTACGCGAAGAGTTTATTGCAAGTACGCGATGCACTTTTCTGGAGAGCTTCACATACCTACTAGACAAATCTTAGAAATAATGTTTTTTTATTAGAAGTATGGGCATATTCGTAAATTGAATTTCTACGTTTGCCTGCATTTTCATCACCTGAAACTAACCAAATGTTCTCAGGAATAAAGCTCAAACGGCAGCTGCACATGAACAGTGCGAAAGATGTTTTAACTAAACAAATCCTCTCTTATTTACAATTAATTCATGACAAGACTCAAAGTTCAATTTAATAACGGTAGTTAAAGATCCTAACCAAAATCAAACCAACATGGCGGCCTGGAAAGTGAACCAAAACCGCTGGGCAAGCAATAGTTTTCATTGAGAATTGAAGAACCAACTGAATTGCAGTGTTTGGTGCAATATTGTGACGTGTACTATTTCTTTATCCAATTTTATGCAAATTTCCTAAGCTCAAATATGTAGTACACAATTTGTTCCTTTGTTTGTTTCACATCAATCAACTCATATGATATACTTCAATGTGTTAGCTATTATTCCTCATGAAAGTCAAAAGTGTCCTCGTATTGTTGGGCCCAACGCACACTGATCGCAGCGCTCTCGGTGACAGGTACGTGATGACGCCAGCCAACCACCAGCTGCCAGCGAACGTGTCCGAGTTCGCGAGCCTGCCACCAGAGGAGCTAGCAACCAACACCAAGTTCATGGCGGCAGCGAAGACGGTATTCAGAGATTTCGACCGCCTAGTGACGGCATTGGATCATCCTCAGGAGCTCAAGATGGTGGTGGACTCGATCACGGCGTCCTATATCAAGCAGGGGCTGACCGACACGGACTTCCAGGTACGTTCTGCTCGTAGCAGGGAGTCAAGGGTGAACCCGGTTCCGGCCCGCCGCTTGCTCCTGTCCAACAGCACCAAGGACCGGCCAGCGCTTAGCCTTGTCACTTTGACACACTGTGTTGGCTGCTCCTGTCCATCAGCACCAATGACCGGCCACAGCTTAGCCTTGTCACTTTGACACACTGTATTGCCCACAGAACCTGTCGTTCTCGCTGGTGAGCTACATGAAGAGGATGGGGGCGCTGAACACCCTGTCCGTATTCGCTTGGACGCAGACCGTCAACAAGATATCGTTGTACATGTGGGACTCGATTCAGAGACACAACGCCCCCGGTCGACTGCTGCCGTTCAAGATCACGTCCTAGGTCAGTGGAAAAAGAATCATCAAATGATCAGAAATTACCAGAGGTCCCTGCATTCTTCAGTTGGTCGTCAACACTGAAGCAGGGGTCTTAGTTTTCAGTGCAAAATTTGAAACATGTCGTCCAATTGTGCACTTCTTTTTTTACAAGTTATGGGTTCTTAATTCTTCTTTGGAAATCCCTGGGTCCAATTGGATATATTATTTTAACTTCTTCTAAGCAGACCGAATTCTGTGGAATTTTTAATAGGAACAAGATATCGACGTCGGAGCAATCGTTTTGTGAGAAATAGGAGACTGGGCTGCTAGGTTTGAAAACATGACAGGTTAGGTTCCCTATTTTATGCTGAGCTTGTATCCAAAGTTCAATAATCTTGCTTTGTGGTTGAAATATGTCGACCCTTGAACAATTCCCCAGGGAACCCCTGCACCAAAACCTTGGGTAAAATGCAGACAATGCTCATCATGAAATTATTTTCTAAAATGACAACCAGCACTTCAATTAGTTCAAATCTGATTTAAATCGCAAACGCTTGCAAAGCGCGGGGTATTTTATTATTATGATCACTATAATCATCTCAAAAATTGATGACCCCGCGTTTGGAGGGTCCCCGTTTGGGCATCAATTTTTGAGACAATTATAGTGTTCATAATAATAAAAAAGCACTTGAATAATTTTTTTTTTAAGTTCGTAATTATATTTGCTATCTGGGCCAATATGGTGTCTCGAAACGCGTATCCTTCAACATGCACCTCATTCATCCCGACGTGTTCCTAATGCAATTGTTATGCCGTAGCATCCTGCTCTAAAGTCACACATCGTACGTCCCCCCATGGTCAAACCCACATCTTCAAAACGCAGTTTAGTTCGTTGTTCCATGACCTGTCATCGCTGCAGATGTCACCGGACTGACGTTGGACGCATGGGACGTCGCCGGCGTCGTGGCACTCTCGGCGATGCTACTGGCGACGCTCGGGAAAAGACGCTGACCCCCCAACCCCGAGCCCCACCCTGTGGCACAGGGTTGGCCTGGCTTGCCAGACATTGGGGGAAACAAGAATGTGATGTGTTTTTATAACTGTGCGCTTTATTCGAGCTCTGACAGAATCTCTGACAGAATTGATAGACATGGTCAGAGACTTGGTGCTAATTTTATGGTTGCACCACTATTTTCTGTTAAAAATAGAGGTCAAACACAAATGGATATACTGTCTCTTTGAGAATAAAGAATTTTAATTTCGTTATTTCTCACAGGTTACTCGCATTTGAGACTGGTGGCTAAATGAATCGTTATTAATGCTAACCTCGAAGGTTGATTTACATGTAAAGATATTTCTAGTCATATTTATTAAATTCTATAGGTTTGTTACAAAGGACTTTTGCAAGCGCTATCGGGTGGTTGCCACCGGTACTACATGCTGGAGGCTCTTTTTCTCTCCAGCAACTTCAACATTAACTCTAGACTTCTGACTAAATCCATTAACTCGATGGTATTACCACACTCAACGGTATTACTATCCGTAGCGTTGCCCTTCTTAAACAAATAATAAGTGCTGCTTGTAATGAAGTAGGCCTACTTAAAAATAAAATGGTTTTTAACATAGAAAACTCTTCTGTGCAGTGTGCAGGGTTTTTGAAAGAACATGCCGGCTGGTGTTGCAGGCTACATTATCGACATCTCGATCAGGTTGCCGACATTTAGTTTTATAATTTGCCGAGTGATGACGCTGCCGTGCTCGTTTTTTATTTGTCAGACGATCGTTGGTCGTTGCTACTCCGTCTTTCTAGTGGGAGATTTGAAAAATGGAATATTTCATCTGTGTGCGAGTAAATATGTGCTCTGTCCTTTAGAGTAAAAAAATTGTTTTGGTAATTAAGATCAGTTGGGGGCTCACGTCTTTGTTATTTGTGATTGGTACTGGATATGGCAGGTAAGAAGAAATATATTTTTTTAACTTTACATATCTTTTAACGAACACTACCTGCGATCTTGGATCACTGGTTAGCTGCTTACAAACTAGGTTTCGCGAGGAAAGTTACAAGAGAGATTTTCCAAGCATCATAACATGTGTGGGCGATTGAATGGGATCACGTCATTTGGCCAATTACACCGGCGTTGCGTCAGCGTGACTCGCAATGTTGGTACATTTTTTCTCACCCCTTAATTAACTCTCATGTAAAAAGTACCGAGAGGGTAATTGCTCGCCTATTTACAAAACAATCGACGTTACCCACGTGTAAAGGTCGTTACTGGACAAATGGTTACTGGAGATTGTGCAACGCAAGAGTCGTTTTGATCATTTTTGACCAAACGTATCTCTTTCGTTTGTAGCCAATTTTAGTGAAGTTTGCATTTGGTGGTAATCTATTTCTTATTCTAGGCTCCTATTGCTTCTTTAGAAGTCATCGTTTAGATCCACAAAATAGAGCTAATGTTTAAACTCGTTGCTTAGATCGTAGTTTGCCAATCAAAGATGTGTTTCTAGCACTGATCTCAAATAACATGGATAGAGCATAGGATCCAGCCAGCTGATCAAAATTGAAGTCAGGCATTCTATTGTTGGCAACAGGTAGGAGTCCCTAACTCCAAGGTGACCCTATGATTTCAATGTTAATTTGAGAGTTTTTGAAACACGTTTGCAACAAATTTTGACCACTAAAGTGGTCGAAATCTTTGCAGGAATAATGCGTAACATTATAATATTTAATCATAGTTGGCAGAACTGCTGGACATGCATCGTGTGGTAATTTTTACTTAATTTTGTTGGTGTCTGTATCCTGCGTTTGACAGCTCCAGTATCGGGAGCAAAGACCATAGATAGGGTTAAGATATGAGACTCTCTGTTGGTAAATTGCCGAACTGTTTTGGTGAAAATATGACAACTCCGTTTTGTGAAAATATGGCACCATTGCTTTTCGATACCTTTTTAAAAAATGCGGGAAATTTTGAACGGGAGTTTTGGTACCAGGCAGTTCGCTTGTTGCTGAATACTTTTCCAAGTGACATGATGAAACCAGTTTTTAAAATCATACAAAAATCTTTGTATTTAGAACTAAATACATTGATTTTTGTATGATTTTAGAAGCCGATTTCATCAAGTCACTTGGAGAAGTATTTTTCATTCTTCCAAGACTTGAAATGAGCTGAACAATTGTGTTTGCTGTATAATAGGAACATTTATTATAGAAAAGTAAACTTTAAATAAGACATAATTAAAAAAATAGGAACTTATCTACCGATAAAGAATAATAATGTAAGTGGTTGGTAATCAGTTGATATTGAAGAATAGTTGCGTCTTTGGCAAAATAAAAATAGAAAGTGTTCAAAGTATAAAATCTAAGATAAATTATTATAAATAAAATATTGAACAGCTAAATGGTCTTAAATATTTAAAAAAAGAGTACTATTTTAACAAAAGCCTAAGAAATAGGAACAATAAAAATATTGACGTCGTCTTGGTTATAATCGGTGTGGTCAATGTCAGGGAAATTTGATGTCGATGTATGTTGGCTGGTAGTCTTGGCCGGAACCGAGGCTACTGCAGCCGGATCTGAAACAACATAAAAGACAGTATAAAATCTACAGAAATGACTACTTGTAGAGACATTTTCTGATCTTTTACTGCCGGGCAGTTGGCTTCGCACCAGCTGGTTGCCTGTCTTTCATGGAGTGGTTGCCCTTCTTGCAAAAGTGATGGATAATGACGCGGCAAAGGAGAGTAATCACTTTTACAGCCTAACGCCTGGCGGTAACGACCCTCAGGCATATAAAAGATATTCTAAAAATAATTCATCGTATAACAAGCACTTAGGAAGGAGATTCAGGTAACTTCAAAAGTTAAGCGAAACAATTTTGTATGCAAATAAATAATTTGGCTGTAATGTAACTTAACTTGACTTTGGTAGTTGATCACTTGAAAACAAAACTATACCAGCCAGCAGCTTTTGCTGCTACTTAGTTTAACTAAAACTACTGGACCCCTATTTACTAACGTGGTGCGTATTTGGTGTGGCTTTAAAAGTGCGGCTTTTGGCTGTCGACCGAACTCAGTTAAATCCGAAAGCCGCAAAGTTTTGTTTTCACCAACTATTTATATTTCGACCTAGCGCACAAAACGGTAAAATACCAACAAAATAGCTAATCGTTTACCAAGGCTGTCACACAAGTTAACGTCTCTTTAACCTCACTTCACCCAAATACGCAGCTGCATCAAGCCAGGTTTGAATGCCGCATTTGGGTTTGAAACCCACGGCTTCTGACAGTAAAAAAGTTAGTGTATAGCGGTCCTGGCCGGTTCTAAACAATGTAAACTTCACATATTAACCTAACTGTACATTGAAATTAATCGACACATCGGGTAACTAACCTACTAATATAAATCGAACAACACCAAAAGACATAGCTAAATTAAAAGAGGGCATGGAAACTAATATAAAATAGTACTTCCTTTAGAATGCAGATGTTAAATCAGCACACGACTGCGTCTCTCGTCTCTCCTTTGTTATTCATTACCTGAAAGAACGATACGATTAAAAAATATTACGATAACATAACAATAATGTTAGGTTATTGTAGGTAGCAGCAGTGATAAACTGAATGATTGAAAATAATAATTAGGATACTTAAATCGCCAAATTAACTGCAGGGCAAAAACAAACGGGTAACTATTGCATTGGCAAATATTACATTGAGAAAAAAACAACGCATGGCTTCTTTAAAATCAGATAATGTAAAACGAAAAACACGCGCTTGGTACGGAAGATAAACAACATTTAATTTCAAACGAAGATCAGCTACAAATGAACTACAACCCATACTAAAGTAATAATTAAATCAACAGTAGTATTCCTAAAATGCATGAACAGTAAAAAAACGTAGGCACTTACTTTATTTCAGCTCATTTCCTTCTTTTTCACAAATTCCGGCGTTGCGTCCGCCAACGAAAACAACGGCCATTTGCAATAACTTTGAATCACAGAAGGCACCAGGATAACGACCAATCAGATGCACGGAAATTATGACGAATAGCGCTCGTAGCGCCTCTGTGAGCGGATGCCTCACAACACTCTGCCTCAAATCCCCCTTACCAGCCTTCAGCCCCTTGATCGGGAGTTGTTTTCAATAACAATTCACCTCTGTATACTTTTTCGCCCGCTCTTAATGTCCTTGTAGCATTAGAAGTAGACAATTATTTAATGTGTTCTTTGGTAAATTATCAAAATCTAACGATTTAAGTGATATTGAGTCATAATCAGTTGCGTGACAGCAGCACTTCTGACAGGAGTGAGGTTAACATCTTATTTTACATTTACAATTTTAAGCACCTTTGATTGGAAATCACATCATGTAAATGATTGAATTTTAGGTCTCTATAGAAAAACTTAAATGAACTCGAGTTAATAAACGTCACAGAACTCAAATGACGATCAACACTGCACTAAATCAACACCCTTACCAATTGTCACGTTTGCGGAGAACCTATGTGATGAATAATTGGATACCTTCGTTTGACGATAGGAAGAAGTAACTAATCAAGAAGCTAGAGGATTTTTTTACTTCAAGCATTATTAACTGGAACTGACGTTGCTGTTTGGCTATGTGTTCGACTCATTACGTATCTTTTATTGGGTGCGCATTTGGATTGGAGCTAAAATATAGATAGGCACCATTACTCGGTTATTCTATGCTATGCAATTGTGAATGATAAAGATTGTCTTCTGGCACTTGCCATGCCAAACAAAACGCACACTGTGAAAACTACAAACGGAGAATATCACAACCTTCTGCGGAAAAGCTGTACAAAGAAAAATTTCATTCTATTATTGTTTTAAAATAATTTCTAGAAACATTCAAGTACACATTTTTATTCTCAGGTATTGGTTTATATTTTATTTGTGTTTATAATCTACTAGCTTGTGGACAAAGAGTCTAATTTGGTTCCCTTGTACATATATCTCTGCTTAAATCTATTTATTTATTCTTTGATTTAATTGTGACTCAAAAGCCAGTACAGGAGCATTGCATATTAATAAATATGAACTTCATACATTATACTACGTTACAGATGTTTTTAACTCTGAATTAGCTGACTACTTATATTTAACTGGCACATGAATGATAAAACTCAGTCCACTTGATGTGGGCACGAAAGTTCAAGAATAATTTGCCACATTTCCACATCACCTTATCAATAATATTTTGTTCTTGATGGAGGTATCGGCTTTGAAGCGTTATTACAATTTTTTTAATGTGGATGCTTCCCCCTGAGGCACTACGTCTTACCACGGTCCAATTTTTGTGTTGAAGCCAGGAAGTACCTTGGTCTTGGGTAGGTATGTGACATTACTGGTGTTGAAAAATAACGAATCTACAGTTTCTTTCGAATCTGTTCGCCTGTCCAGTAATCTTCTTTCCTTCATGAACCATTCGAATTCGGATGTAGCATGAAGCTACAGTCTTCACCAAACGATGGAGGTGGTTGCTTTCTACGTCTGTGTCGTACACGTGGTCTCCCAAAGTGGGATAGAGTGGCCTGTTTCCCAAAGAGGCTAAGACTTTCCCCGTGATCTTGTCTGTAACCTCAGGTCCCTTTGGAAGGATCGCTCCATGTTTTGCACCCAGCACAATGATTTCTCGACGCAGAAGTTTGAAACAAATAACAAAGTTTCAACAAGAACATTGATCTTTTGATAATTCATAAGTACTTAGACCTGAATGATTATAAATACCTTTATCAGATGACCAGGAAAACTAAACACACAGGGTACAGCTCCATCCTTTAGCCGGACAATTTGGCCCAACCTATCAAATGACGAATCTTCAAAATGGTCTGAACAAAGCAGACTGCTTGTTCGCACTCCAGTTATCGATACAAGTCGCCAGAACCCAACGTTGAAGCTGCTCTTTGTTTCTAAATGGAAATCTAAAAACACAAATTATAACTTATTTGAGTACCATTATTGGAACCTAGGTCAATTGAAATATCTGTTTCAAAATCAATGTCATTTGGGATAGTAAGCAATATTGACAGTTGATCCTTTCCGGTTACAAAAACGGTAACAAGTAAATCTAACGAATTAATTACTTCTAAGGATTATAATCCATATAGTACTTACTTGTGAAATGTTTTTCCTGTCAAAGAAGAAGACCCAATCTTCTTATTCGTGCAATTTATTGGACAGCAAGTTGGCATGTTTGTAAACAAAGGTGGGCGAGGCACGATCACATATATGAGAGATTGCCGCGAATATTTAAATGCTCACAGCAAACTGCAAGGTCTTGACAACAATAAAAACCCTACCGGAATGAAATGTTGTTTAGCCGAATTCGATTTAATGGGCTAGAAATAACGAAAATCACTGTTAAACACGCTCAAAATAACACTGGCTCTAATGAGAGAATTCCAAATCAGAGACTCTCAAGATGGCGGCCTTGATTTTTTTTGACTTCAAATTCTTACCATGGCAACCGCTATCCAGGTTATTTGAGATCAGTGGTTTCTAGAGGTCCAGAGGTTGTTACCACGGTAATAACAAAATGTAGTCCCAAATTGATGAGAGCTTAAAGAGGTTGTAACATCTCCCATCTTCTTTTTCTGAGGAATTCAGGGAACAAAATCCTATTTTTTATTCTTTAATTGGGAATGGTAAAAACTCTTTAGCAATTCAAAAAATATCGTTTAGTACACATTTAAAGAAATACATTTAAAAGCTGGATACTACTAATAAGGGAAGATTTTCAAAATGGTTTGCTCAAGTTTTTTTTTTTTTATGGGTAGTTTGGTAGTGTTAACAGATTGAACACAGCTGCTACAAAAACTCAGATTTTTTTCTGAAAAACACCGGTAAAACGCCTTGAACAGACCATTTTACAGCTCGTGTAACTATGAGACGAATTACATTTTTTGAAAAGCCTAATTTTGTTGCCAATAGTGTGATGAGTCGCCTAGTTTTGTTTCGTCACGATTGGACAAGTGGTTTTGGCCGATTAGTTGTACGCAATGAACCTGGATAGACCTGAGTAAGCTCACGATACAACAGCCTTAAACTCAGCTTTGTGTGTCCGGTCCTAGGGGTTTAATTACTGGTCGCCCACTGTTCGGCGAGGAGTAAACGTTTCCAAACATGATCTCCAAAACAGGTGAGGTAATAGACAGGTTTATAAGTAATCTACCAAGTACTTTGGACTAAGACTTATGATTTAAACTGGCAGCTGCAAGTTTCAAAACTCAAGCATGTTTTTAGCTAGACGACAGCTGAAATGGTATAGCCTTTTAGAATTTGAGTTGAAGAGTTCAGCACCCTTTATTTTTCTTACTACAAAATTGAGCGAGGGTTTACAAAAGTTGAAGGCATACGTGGAAACAAATAACCATCACTTTATTCGCAGTATAAAATATGACAGGCGAGATAATATCAAACCCAACAAGACAGTAGCAACGAAATCACATCTGCCCGATCCATTCCGCTACCATGTTTCCAACGGGTACCGCCGAGTTCAAAACAAACGCGTGTCCATATCCCTTTTCACAAACCCGAAGGTCCAACGCAGGTACTTTGGTCTTCAGCGTCAAACAGTAATCAACTGGCGCCCAATTGTCATTAGCCCCGTAGTACAAAACTAGTCTTCTAGCGTTCCTCTTTAGCGTTTCAACATCCACATCAGTAACCACCTCCATCTCGTCCATCGCCATAGAGAACACGTTACGAAGAGTACGAGGTCTTACCAACCTGACCGTCACAGCCGCCATGTCAGTAGAACACCCATCAAACATCAACCACAAACTAATTAAAAACTTCTTGAGCATGTGGGGCAGTATATAAAAGAGCCACGAAGCCATTACGATAAGAAATACGAACGGCTTGATGGTACCGAGCAGGAATTTACCGTTTGGCGTGACGGCCATGCGTTCGATGGTCGGGAATAACAGGTAGCCGTTGTCGACTTGCGTTTCGACGCGCGATGTCTTCAGGATGTCAAGGATGATCTTTGCACCGATCGAGTGACCAATCAGGGTGATGCGAACGTCACTCGGCACGTATTTCTCTATGAACGCGATTTTGTGCGCCGTCTGGCCGTGAACGTTGTAGTTGTGTTGGTTTTCTTCGGGTTTCTCGCGCGATTTTGAGGTTAGTTCGTGGCCGGCGTGGGAGAGGATCCAGCAAGGTATTTTGGTCTTTGCGTAGAGTGTTGCGAGGAATGTGGTGTAGTATCCGGTCAGTCCTGGATTACCCGGGATACAAATGATGACTCGTTTGTCTGGAAGGCGATTAGTCTCTTCGATCCAGCCGCCGAAGGTGATGACGCGAGTCTGCATCCCGTTGATGGAAACATAGCCGGAGCGGGACGCCATTTTGTTCAAAGTTTTAAGTGGTACTGGAACATAAAAAGAGAGGGAAACATCAGTATGGCGAATTCGCGGACATCTTTACGTTTGGGTAGCAACGGTGGTAATTTACTTTCGTCAAGAGCACCTTTGGGTTTACAGATTTAACAGAGCGTCAGCGCTAATGTTAAACTAACTGCTGGGTAAACGAGCTGGCAACACGTGGTGTCGGCTGTGGCCGCCCAATAGCGCCTGGCGCTGTCCATTTTAGCAAACCTCTACGATAAAAAAATAACGATCCAAAATTTATCGATCAAAGTATAAAATCCTGTAAATCGATGGGCTTACTTTGGCATAATAGTCCCAAATGCGAGAAATCTGCGATACAAATAAATATCTTGACACTCAAAAAGACAGTGCCATCAATTAGTATCAAATATCATAAGACAGTCTTACTAATGTGCGCTGAGACTCAGGTTCTGACCAACCCCATAAAATGAACACATTGCCAAAGCTGTAAGAAAAAAACGCACCATCAGGGGCTTCACCACGGGTGTCTTCTCTATTTGCAAGAAAATAAGACTTTGTTATTCGTCTTGGCTGTGGAATTCCTGCGAATCGCAGCCATCAAATTCCTCTCAAATCTAAGGACAAGTGTCGCCAAAACATGAAACTTCTTACTGCACTTGTCCTGTATTCTCACCCAACGAAGGCTGTTGTCGAAACTACATTCTTCAATGAGAGAGAGGGACGGCGAGAGTGATGAGCAGATTTTACAAACATTAAAACAAACTCGGCTTAAACTCGGTTATTTTGCAAAATGCTAGCAAGAAATCTAGTCAACACACGATGACACAAAGAAAAATAAATAATTTTAGCACATAGTTTTAATTTTAACGGCAATAATTTGTGTTTTCGGAATACTTAACGGTTGTCCTGGCGGTTGTACTTGGAAAACAAAGTTCGGGGCTAAAATTTAAACGTCTAAATTTGAAGTCTGTCAAATATGAAACGGGCGATCAGCATAAAAAAGAAATTATTGACAGTTACAGAATTGGTTCTGTTTATGACAGCACACAGCCTTCTAGAATCAACATCTCGCATTGAAATGCAAATTTGCAAACATTTTTTAGTACTGCATTTTCTTTTACAGTTTCCAAAAAACCCCAAAAAAATAATAGAAAACGATTACAAATAAATGTTAAATCTAAACCGGATTTAAACCGAGATTAGCTCGATGCTAGGGATATCTGGAACGTTCGCTACAAAAATTCAAACTTTAATTTTAATCGTATCCATGGATCCCCTTTCTGCTGCCTGATATTCTCAATATGGATTGAATTTCCAAGCCATTTCCCGGAGGTCCCTACGTCCATTTCGCATCTCATCAAAGCCCCAGCGATCGCCTCGCTAATCCAAGCCGTCGATCGTCGGTCGATTATCAATTATTCATCCAACGACATCAACCAGCGCTGGGTGCGCGCGCACCCTGAGCCGATAGGACAGCGAACTGCACGACCGACGCGGCCGATGACCCGTCGCAGAGCACGCTGCCTCTCTCTCTCTCTAGCCACTGCAAGTGCAAATTAGACTAATCACATCAATTTTCTCACGCGCTTTGACACACTGACATTGCGGTATTTCTTAAACCTGGCCTCGCACATGAATTGATAGATAGACCTGGTTATGAAACGTTTCATCTTGGCTTGTCAACGCCTCGGGGCACAAGTAACTCGAGGAAACTTTGCAGACACCTTGAAAAGGGTCGCAAAACAAGTAACCCGTGCCCGGCATCGAGCAGTTCATCACAATGTAATAGTGATGGGTGGGTGAAACAAGGGTTGTCATGGCAATCTAAAACAAGTAACCCGTGCCCGGCATCGGGCAGTTCATCACAATGTAATAGTAATGAGTGGGTGAAACAAGGGTTATCATGGCAATCTAAAGCAAGTAACCCGTGCCCGGCATCGGGCAGTTCATCACAATGTAATAGTAATGGGTGGGTGAAACAAGGGTTGTCATGGCAATCTAAAAACAAGTAACCCGTGCCCGGCATCGGGCAGTTCATCACAATGTAATAGTAATGGGTGGGTGAAACAAGGGTTGTCATGGCAATCTAAAACAAGTAACCCGTGCCCGGCATCGGACAGTTCATCACCATGTAATAGTAATGGGTGGGTGAAACAAGGGTTGTCATGGCAATCTAAAACAAGTAACCCGTGCCCGGCATCGGGCAGTTCATCACAATGTAATAGTAATGGGTGGGTGAAACAAGGGTTGTCATGGCAATCTAAAGCAAGTAACCCGTGCCCGGCATCTGACAGTTCATCACAATGTAATAGTAATGAGTGGGTGAAACAAGGGTTGTCACGGCAATCTAAAACAAGTAACCCGTGCCCGGCATCGGGCAGTTCATCACAATGTAATAGTAATGGGTGGGTGAAACAAGGGTTGTCATGGCAATCTAAAACAAGTAACCCGTGCCCGGCATCGGGCAGTACTAATCATGTCAATCATGAATATACCTTCTACCTTTTCAGGAAGAAATAAAGACAGCGACTTCTGGTAGCAGCTACCATCTTTATCGGTAAAGTGGTTGTTCGGTCTAAAGACAGGTCAACATCTGCGCTGAGTCTCTGACTAAATCTGTAAAGCCATTATTATCAGCATAATTGCACCTAGCGAACTGAATCAGCTGAAAATTCGGAATATTGAAAGTGCACCACACGTTTGTTTTGAAATCTCCTTGGAGATCCGACATTCTCATCAAATGCACTAAATTCCTCTCAAAAATGACATGTCCAGGTAGCTCAATTAGTTAGAGGAACACCCACGACGGGTAGAGATCACTGATCTCAAATAACCTGGATAGCGGTTGCCATGGTAAGAATTTGAAGTCAAAAAAAATCAAGGCCGCCATCTTGAGAGTCTCTGATTTGGAATTCTCTCATTAGAGCCAGTGTTATTTTGAGCGTGTTTAACAGTGATTTTCGTTATTTCTAGCCCATTAAATCGAATTCGGCTAAACAACATTTCATTCCGGTAGGGTTTTTATTGTTGTCAAGACCTTGCAGTTTGCTGTGAGCATTTAAATATTCGCGGCAATCTCTCATATATGTGATCGTGCCTCGCCCACCTTTGTTTACAAACATGCCAACTTGCTGTCCAATAAATTGCACGAATAAGAAGATTGGGTCTTCTTCTTTGACAGGAAAAACATTTCACAAGTAAGTACTATATGGATTATAATCCTTAGAAGTAATTAATTCGTTAGATTTACTTGTTACCGTTTTTGTAACCGGAAAGGATCAACTGTCAATATTGCTTACTATCCCAAATGACATTGATTTTGAAACAGATATTTCAATTGACCTAGGTTCCAATAATGGTACTCAAATAAGTTATAATTTGTGTTTTTAGATTTCCATTTAGAAACAAAGAGCAGCTTCAACGTTGGGTTCTGGCGACTTGTATCGATAACTGGAGTGCGAACAAGCAGTCTGCTTTGTTCAGACCATTTTGAAGATTCGTCATTTGATAGGTTGGGCCAAATTGTCCGGCTAAAGGATGGAGCTGTACCCTGTGTGTTTAGTTTTCCTGGTCATCTGATAAAGGTATTTATAATCATTCAGGTCTAAGTACTTATGAATTATCAAAAGATCAATGTTCTTGTTGAAACTTTGTTATTTGTTTCAAACTTCTGCGTCGAGAAATCATTGTGCTGGGTGCAAAACATGGAGCGATCCTTCCAAAGGGACCTGAGGTTACAGACAAGATCACGGGGAAAGTCTTAGCCTCTTTGGGAAACAGGCCACTCTATCCCACTTTGGGAGACCACGTGTACGACACAGACGTAGAAAGCAACCACCTCCATCGTTTGGTGAAGACTGTAGCTTCATGCTACATCCGAATTCGAATGGTTCATGAAGGAAAGAAGATTACTGGACAGGCGAACAGATTCGAAAGAAACTGTAGATTCGTTATTTTTCAACACCAGTAATGTCACATACCTACCCAAGACCAAGGTACTTCCTGGCTTCAACACAAAAATTGGACCGTGGTAAGACGTAGTGCCTCAGGGGGAAGCATCCACATTAAAAAAATTGTAATAACGCTTCAAAGCCGATACCTCCATCAAGAACAAAATATTATTGATAAGGTGATGTGGAAATGTGGCAAATTATTCTTGAACTTTCGTGCCCACATCAAGTGGACTGAGTTTTATCATTCATGTGCCAGTTAAATATAAGTAGTCAGCTAATTCAGAGTTAAAAACATCTGTAACGTAGTATAATGTATGAAGTTCATATTTATTAATATGCAATGCTCCTGTACTGGCTTTTGAGTCACAATTAAATCAAAGAATAAATAAATAGATTTAAGCAGAGATATATGTACAAGGGAACCAAATTAGACTCTTTGTCCACAAGCTAGTAGATTATAAACACAAATAAAATATAAACCAATACCTGAGAATAAAAATGTGTACTTGAATGTTTCTAGAAATTATTTTAAAACAATAATAGAATGAAATTTTTCTTTGTACAGCTTTTCCGCAGAAGGTTGTGATATTCTCCGTTTGTAGTTTTCACAGTGTGCGTTTTGTTTGGCATGGCAAGTGCCAGAAGACAATCTTTATCATTCACAATTGCATAGCATAGAATAACCGAGTAATGGTGCCTATCTATATTTTAGCTCCAATCCAAATGCGCACCCAATAAAAGATACGTAATGAGTCGAACACATAGCCAAACAGCAACGTCAGTTCCAGTTAATAATGCTTGAAGTAAAAAAATCCTCTAGCTTCTTGATTAGTTACTTCTTCCTATCGTCAAACGAAGGTATCCAATTATTCATCACATAGGTTCTCCGCAAACGTGACAATTGGTAAGGGTGTTGATTTAGTGCAGTGTTGATCGTCATTTGAGTTCTGTGACGTTTATTAACTCGAGTTCATTTAAGTTTTTCTATAGAGACCTAAAATTCAATCATTTACATGATGTGATTTCCAATCAAAGGTGCTTAAAATTGTAAATGTAAAATAAGATGTTAACCTCACTCCTGTCAGAAGTGCTGCTGTCACGCAACTGATTATGACTCAATATCACTTAAATCGTTAGATTTTGATAATTTACCAAAGAACACATTAAATAATTGTCTACTTCTAATGCTACAAGGACATTAAGAGCGGGCGAAAAAGTATACAGAGGTGAATTGTTATTGAAAACAACTCCCGATCAAGGGGCTGAAGGCTGGTAAGGGGGATTTGAGGCAGAGTGTTGTGAGGCATCCGCTCACAGAGGCGCTACGAGCGCTATTCGTCATAATTTCCGTGCATCTGATTGGTCGTTATCCTGGTGCCTTCTGTGATTCAAAGTTATTGCAAATGGCCGTTGTTTTCGTTGGCGGACGCAACGCCGGAATTTGTGAAAAAGAAGGAAATGAGCTGAAATAAAGTAAGTGCCTACGTTTTTTTACTGTTCATGCATTTTAGGAATACTACTGTTGATTTAATTATTACTTTAGTATGGGTTGTAGTTCATTTGTAGCTGATCTTCGTTTGAAATTAAATGTTGTTTATCTTCCGTACCAAGCGCGTGTTTTTCGTTTTACATTATCTGATTTTAAAGAAGCCATGCGTTGTTTTTTTCTCAATGTAATATTTGCCAATGCAATAGTTACCCGTTTGTTTTTGCCCTGCAGTTAATTTGGCGATTTAAGTATCCTAATTATTATTTTCAATCATTCAGTTTATCACTGCTGCTACCTACAATAACCTAACATTATTGTTATGTTATCGTAATATTTTTTAATCGTATCGTTCTTTCAGGTAATGAATAACAAAGGAGAGACGAGAGACGCAGTCGTGTGCTGATTTAACATCTGCATTCTAAAGGAAGTACTATTTTATATTAGTTTCCATGCCCTCTTTTAATTTAGCTATGTCTTTTGGTGTTGTTCGATTTATATTAGTAGGTTAGTTACCCGATGTGTCGATTAATTTCAATGTACAGTTAGGTTAATATGTGAAGTTTACATTGTTTAGAACCGGCCAGGACCGCTATACACTAACTTTTTTACTGTCAGAAGCCGTGGGTTTCAAACCCAAATGCGGCATTCAAACCTGGCTTGATGCAGCTGCGTATTTGGGTGAAGTGAGGTTAAAGAGACGTTAACTTGTGTGACAGCCTTGGTAAACGATTAGCTATTTTGTTGGTATTTTACCGTTTTGTGCGCTAGGTCGAAATATAAATAGTTGGTGAAAACAAAACTTTGCGGCTTTCGGATTTAACTGAGTTCGGTCGACAGCCAAAAGCCGCACTTTTAAAGCCACACCAAATACGCACCACGTTAGTAAATAGGGGTCCAGTAGTTTTAGTTAAACTAAGTAGCAGCAAAAGCTGCTGGCTGGTATAGTTTTGTTTTCAAGTGATCAACTACCAAAGTCAAGTTAAGTTACATTACAGCCAAATTATTTATTTGCATACAAAATTGTTTCGCTTAACTTTTGAAGTTACCTGAATCTCCTTCCTAAGTGCTTGTTATACGATGAATTATTTTTAGAATATCTTTTATATGCCTGAGGGTCGTTACCGCCAGGCGTTAGGCTGTAAAAGTGATTACTCTCCTTTGCCGCGTCATTATCCATCACTTTTGCAAGAAGGGCAACCACTCCATGAAAGACAGGCAACCAGCTGGTGCGAAGCCAACTGCCCGGCAGTAAAAGATCAGAAAATGTCTCTACAAGTAGTCATTTCTGTAGATTTTATACTGTCTTTTATGTTGTTTCAGATCCGGCTGCAGTAGCCTCGGTTCCGGCCAAGACTACCAGCCAACATACATCGACATCAAATTTCCCTGACATTGACCACACCGATTATAACCAAGACGACGTCAATATTTTTATTGTTCCTATTTCTTAGGCTTTTGTTAAAATAGTACTCTTTTTTTAAATATTTAAGACCATTTAGCTGTTCAATATTTTATTTATAATAATTTATCTTAGATTTTATACTTTGAACACTTTCTATTTTTATTTTGCCAAAGACGCAACTATTCTTCAATATCAACTGATTACCAACCACTTACATTATTATTCTTTATCGGTAGATAAGTTCCTATTTTTTTAATTATGTCTTATTTAAAGTTTACTTTTCTATAATAAATGTTCCTATTATACAGCAAACACAATTGTTCAGCTCATTTCAAGTCTTGGAAGAATGAAAAATACTTCTCCAAGTGACTTGATGAAATCGGCTTCTAAAATCATACAAAAATCAATGTATTTAGTTCTAAATACAAAGATTTTTGTATGATTTTAAAAACTGGTTTCATCATGTCACTTGGAAAAGTATTCAGCAACAAGCGAACTGCCTGGTACCAAAACTCCCGTTCAAAATTTCCCGCATTTTTTAAAAAGGTATCGAAAAGCAATGGTGCCATATTTTCACAAAACGGAGTTGTCATATTTTCACCAAAACAGTTCGGCAATTTACCAACAGAGAGTCTCATATCTTAACCCTATCTATGGTCTTTGCTCCCGATACTGGAGCTGTCAAACGCAGGATACAGACACCAACAAAATTAAGTAAAAATTACCACACGATGCATGTCCAGCAGTTCTGCCAACTATGATTAAATATTATAATGTTACGCATTATTCCTGCAAAGATTTCGACCACTTTAGTGGTCAAAATTTGTTGCAAACGTGTTTCAAAAACTCTCAAATTAACATTGAAATCATAGGGTCACCTTGGAGTTAGGGACTCCTACCTGTTGCCAACAATAGAATGCCTGACTTCAATTTTGATCAGCTGGCTGGATCCTATGCTCTATCCATGTTATTTGAGATCAGTGGTAGAGATCGGTGTTAGATTCCCCGTTTAGACACCAATTATTGAAAGGTGCATCTAATAATAAAAGAGCACCACTTTAAATTTAACGCAATACTTTGGAAATATGATGCGTAATGCATTCGCAGAAGAAATTCGAACGCAGCTCGCAACGTTAGCCTCGCAAACAATCGCCCGTCATTTGATTAATTCCTCGGTAAACGAGTTTCACTTGCATCCAACTCGTTTCGTATCACAAAACAATGCATCGAAAAAAAAAACGCTCACAGTGCACTTCTTGAGCATGCACATGCACTAGCTAACCTCTAGCGATTTCTAAAATGCACTTTTCGCAAGTATTTGTCCCACTTATACGTGCGCTTGTCAGTGGGTTTATCGATGCATTGAATTGCAACGCAAAGTGCAGTTGCAACTGCAGTTTCTCTGCAGTAAATCGAATGTGCAATCAAAGTGCGATGCAGTCTATAGCGCGTAATAGAAGTGATACCAGCACAAGGATTGGCCCCAGCATTGCTTACCAATTGCCATGAATCAAATTTCAGTAAAGATTTCAGAGTCAGAATTTAAAATCGATTAAATTATATCTGGTAAAGAATATGCAAGTTTGCTAGAACTGTTAGATATTTCTAATGAACGCTCCAAAAACAAAACTTCTTGTAAAGACAGAAGCTTTAAAAAAATGGCTGATATTAACGGAATTAAATTAAGTGTTTTTTGTTTTTTAAAATGACAGTCTGCCCTCAATTCGCCCCATAAGTCCGGTGGCGCCTCTGGCGGTAAAATATGTTCTCTCTGTGAATGAAGTATTGCGAAGGCGGTGAGATCATTTCAAAAGGCACAAGCATTTAGATAACAGAAGCTTATCGTTAAAAAGTCGTTTGCTGACCAATGGGCATTTTGACAACAGCAAGGTCACGAACAACTTGCGTGTAATTACACATTTAAGTTGGTTATGCCAATCACACCTTTGCTCTTTCTATCGTAGTCGGTGTTATCTCTGAATTTACTTGCTGTTGTTATGCTGGTCGATTTGTGGGGTTTGACGACGTACCTACCTGTTTGACAAGAGAAATGTACGTGATGTCCAATCAAGACTTAGTTTAAACAAAAACTATTTTGAAATGGGTTTTGAATGCTAAGTAAATGACAACTGAAATTTCCCGACGTTTCGTAACATGTACTAGTTACTTCTTCAAGGGTTAGAGCGGTCACCTGCTCTAATCAAAACCGCATTTCAAATAGTTTTTGTTAAAACTAGTGCTAAAGATAAATCAAGTAGACATGAGGCTAAAAACCATCATAAAGACTTAGTTTAGTTTACGTTTTTCAAATGGTCTGCCAAAACGAACTGGCCGATATGCATGGCAGTCACTCATCCAAAGTATAGACTCAGCGAATTGTTGCTTAACTTAAATAAAACCGACAATACCATACGATGGCACAAAAATTACAGTAAACTTAGATGTGATTTATGAAATTTTCGCACATTTTGAACTGGATATAAACTCTGAAGTTACATTTATGTTTCTTTTGATTTCAGTAATTTTTCCCTGATGTGTTTCTACTTTCTCTTATGGGTTACCACGGTGCATGGCTTGTCCCATGGGATTGTGTGGTGACAAAAGCTAGCAATTTGTTTCTCTCAGCGTCTTAGATTGCAGAGATCAAACACGTAACGTTCACTCATATTTGTGTAACAAATTACGGACATACATTTGGGTTAGTTCAGCAACGAGTCACAGCGCCAATGTCAAACTGTCTTCGCGAAAAATATCAACTAATCAATTACTAAACCGACAAAAATAGTGGTTGCTAGTTGCTACTACGTGGCGTCGTCTATTTGAGGGCATTAAGAAATTTAGCTTCGTTATTTTTCTAGCAGATTACTCCCATTTGAGACTAGATTACGCTAAATTAATCTCTATTGCTACTAACCTGAAATTGTTGATGTAAACGTATCGATATTTTGAATTGTAATGTTTTTAATAGCAGAGTTTTGTAAAAAAATGACGATCGCAAGCGCCATCGGGTGGCAGGTACCATTGACCACGTGTACGTGACGTTTAACATTGGCGCTGCGACTCTGACCAAACCAATGTGACAATTGTTTCAGACTCAAGTCTGTACGTTTCCCTAAGACTTACAAAGACTAAGACTAAATGCAATTCTAAAATGTCTAATTGCATGACTTCCACGCTCATCGAACAGCGACTTCTTGTAGGAATTCTGAGCTACAAGACTGACCAGAATCAAGCATAGACTTTCCAATGCGGGCTAGTCTTCGTACAGAACATAGATAATTGTTTTATATCAACTAACACGAAGACGTGCACCTGACCCAATCAGTCACTACATATTGCCTGCAGCAGCCAATCTACTAAGTTGTGGCCAGAAACACTAAGTCCCAACCACCAAGATCAGACTTGCCTGTAGACTATCCACCAAAATTTTGATCCGAAATTGAGCCCAAAAAACGGTTTAACCCAACAAAACCCCATCCATACCCATCACTAACCAAACGAGATCATTACCTATCAAAACCAAACGATCAAAACGTTTCTCTTCCCTGTCAAAACCTCACCTGCTTCTCGTGCTAAATCAGCTGTCACCTCCAAACGCTACCCACAACGTCAAGCACCTCACGGTCGACGTTCTCGCCGTCGAATGGCACCTAGAGTCAATACTCGGCGTGAAATCTCCTGTGTGCCGCAACGCCCCTCCTTCGCCGCCGTCTTATCCCCTCCCGACGACATGGCCGTCGCATATCTGTACGGACTATACTGCTACAAAACGCCGACCACAGAAGGAAACGAACAACGCAAAGTAGCCGCTGCTTTCGTGGCTAACGCTGCGGTCATTCTATCCGCAATGCAAACGTTATTTTATTTTCGTTTATTAACGCCATTTTGACTAATTTCCTAGGCGCAATAAAATTGTCCAAAACAGCTGAGATCGATAACGTCGGCGTCTACCTCCATCTCTCTCCCACTTACTTAAAGCCCGATCTTCTTTCCTTGTCACTATACACTCTCCATTTCATCCGGTCACATATAACCCAGATCCCCTTTAAACCGTCTCTTTCCTTCTTTTCAGTCAATGGGCATACTGCTATCTCTCTTGCACGCACTTGATCACCCATAAGCGTGTCTCTCTCTAACATCCAGCGTGTAAGCGAACACCCCATTGAGCGATCGAGGCAGCGGTGGTAAGCAGAGACGACTCGTTTGATCACGGCGAACTGGATACCGTAATGGCCGCCCAGCGATATGACATTTCACAGTTTGACGTTTATCTAACCTTGACTACACGTCCGAGAACGCTGTTTTTGGGGCGTTTTTTTGTTGTCGCTTTGGTTGCACGAAACGTCATGTGACAGAAGCCGACGTGAAAGATGAGCCGCCGCCTGGCAAATTGCTATAAACTGGTTCGCAACGACAGAATCTTGTGTATTTCTCAATCATCGAACGCTCAGCATTGCGGCAAACAAGTTCCCATACATATTGAAGCTACTTCCTATCTCTGGAGCAGTAGGCTTCTTCCTGGTCTATCCCTTTGTCCCTCTCGAAGCACCCCTACACGGATCCTCTCAAAATACTCCGCTTCCTTCCGATCTCCCTCCATCCCCACTCTCACCGCTACTTTCCCCTACCTTGTCTATCGTTATCTCTCTCTGACTTTCGCTTTCCTCCATCTCTTCTTCTCTCTCTACGAGCCAGGCGTGTAGCTTGTCCCCCATAAACCTGCTTATCTAATCTCATCGTCCCTCTTGCTCGTACCAACGTAACCCCTTGACCTCTAACTCACTCGCTCTAACCAAATCACCAGGCCGACAATCTCTCTCTCATCGACAACATGCTCCAATTCGTCGCACTCTCTCACATTTCCCTGATCATCCTGCTTCAACCAACGCAATCCCCTGTCTATCTCTCTTGCTCTCGTTGTTCGGCCGCGACTTTGGTTCCATCTTGGCATGGCAAGGCCAAGGTTAGTTAGGACATCGGCGTCCTAGGACAACGTCCAGTCGCTCAATGGAGTTAAGCAACACTGCACCGGGTCAGGGTTTGGATGGCTGACCGCCATGCCAGTTCTGCTCGAGAGAAAGGTGGCAACACTTCATCGGCCCGCTCGGATCGATAATTAACAATTATCTGAAAGAGTGACTTAACCATACTTTCTATTTTAATGCGTTCCACCAACTTATAACACATTCCCTAGTCCTCAAGATCTGTCTTCTCTCTGAAACTGATATGCCAGGGGTTGGATCGTCAAAGTAAATCCAAATTCCAAGTGGAAGATGAAGGGCGGAAATTATCTATCTGCAGGACAGAAACTCTTCAAAGGCTGTGTTGGACAGGATAGGTCACCAGCTAGATGCACTGGGCAGGATAGGTCACCAGCTGGATGGACTGGACAGGATAGGTCACCAGCTAGATGGACTGGACAGGATAGGTCACCAGCTAGATGGACTGGACAGGATAGGTCACCAGCTAGATGGACTGGGCAGGATAGGTCACCAGCTGGATGCACTGGGCAGGATAGGTCACCAGCTAGATGGACTAGGCAGGATAGGTCACCAGCTGGATGCACTGGGCAGGATAGGTCACCAGCTAGATGGACTGGGCAGGATAGGTCACCAGCTGGATGCACTGGGCAGGATAGGTCACCAGCTAGATGGACTGGACAGGATAGGTCACCAGCTGGATGGACTGGGCAGGATAGGTCACCAGCTAGATGCACTGGGCAGGATAGGTCACCAGCTAGATGGACTGGGCAGGATAGGTCACCAGCTAGATGCACTGGGCAGGATAGGTCACCAGTTAGATGGACTGGACAGGATAGGTCACCAGCTAGATGCACTGGACAGGATAGGTCATGGACTGGGCAGGATAGGTCACCAGCAAGTTGCACTAGGCAGGATAGGTCACCAGCTAGTTGGTAGTCTAGCCTTTAAATTTACCCCATGTCTTGACTAAGCAAACAGCATATTACTGACATCACAAACGAGTAAGGTTATTTATAGATTTAAACTAGAGGTTGCTTGAATTAGACCCCATCACAGAGGAAGGCATATCTCTACAGCCGTGCTTTTGAATAAAAAACAAACTTGTTGCAGCGTGGGGGACAACACCGTGTTCACCCTTGGCTCACTGTCAGGCTAGACCAGGCTCATAGTAAGCCTGTCATTGACCGACAGGACAGTTGACATACCAGTGCCACCGAGACAGCACCAACACAGTGTGTGAAAGGGACAAGGCTAAGCGGTGGCCGGTCCTTGGTGCTGTTGGACAGGAGCCGCCAACACAGTGTGTCAAAGGGACAAGGCTAAGCGGTGGCCGGTCCTTGGTGCTGTTGGACAGGAGCAGCCAACACAGTGTGTGAAAGGGACAAGGCTAAGCTTGGCCAGCCCCTGGTGCTGTTGGACAGGAGAAGGTTGCGTGTCGTCACCGGATTCGCCCTCGGCTCCCTGCCAGGCTAGGCTAGGAATTATTTACCGACCGACCTGATCAAGGTGTTGGTTTTTTTTCTAATGTTTATCAACATTTTTTTTTTTTGGTGTAAACAAACCTTTGAACGTCTCGTGCGTCAGCCTCCTGGATACGACCACGCAGCTCGTTCGAATTCTGGAATTAATTTCTTCTTTGAATATTTCTTTTGCTCCAATCAGTGCCTGTCAATCAATACCTGCCTAAAGGGCAGAGAAATATTTTTGGTATGTTCTTTGTGGTATTGGCCCTTCAACCTTGGAGCAAATAATGGTTGTCTATATATACGCTTGTAATGCTTTGGAAATAATTCCTCTCAGCTTTAACCCAAAAAACCACATTACTACAGACAGTGGCAATGTAACCCTGCAGTCTGTTTACAAACTAGATACATTGTTTCGACAAAGTTAAAACTCTGCAAATGCTGGAAATCCGTTTGAAAGCTCAAATAAAGCATTCGACAAATGATTGTGGTACAAATTGAAACGATATCACACACAAAGGGGCCTTCGTCGGTGCTTTCAATGACCGACTGGTGATTATATGGCGTCTTAGATTTGTCATTTTGAACTTATTTTGCAGAAAAATTGACAAGCCGCTAAGGCTTTTTCATTTCAATGTCATTTTAAGCCTATATTTGGACAGTTTTATGTTTATATGTATTATATTTGGTTAATTCAATGAAGGTGCGGGCAGCGGGGTAACATTTTCACAATTTCTTTACATAGTTGTCAAGGGTCAAGACTTTCCAGGAAAACCAGCTTTAAAGACAACACTTTCCTTCAAGGCCGAGACGTATCCATGCACATCTGCTACCATTCCGTCATTGCCGGTTCTCAGAAAAGCGCATAATTAATTATTAAACCACACCCTAACTATTAGATTATAAAACACAAGTTTTCGAACGCTCAAATGTCATCACAATATATCCCGAAAACCCGACATAAAAATGTCACAACCCCAAATAAAAAACCAACAAACACGAAACACGCCAAATTATTAAAACACTTTCGCTCTTGCTAGTTTTGTTAATAAACACCCTCCCCCCCTATCACCAGAGCGCAGCATGGTTGGCTGGTGGGGCACGGGGAGCCACATTGATTTTCCCCCCCAAGTTAGGCCCACTACGAAATGCGTGGCGCGTTGGACGAAAGATGGCGGGCCAATCTTCACGGCCGCCAAGACGCTAGGTCGAGCGCTACCGACAGGAACAACCGACGGTCGAGCCGACGCAGCTCAGTTGGTCGTGGGGTTCCGTCAGGCGAAGGCGTTGAGGCGATACTGTGCTGAAGCAAACCATATTGCGCGCCAACCTACATCGATATATACACACAGGTGTTACTGGTACCTAACAGTGTCCTTAGCTTGTAATAAACGTTTTTCATGCACACTTGGTGCTTAGTTCACTGTTAAATACTGTGTGTTTAGCTGTTTCGCTTTGTTGTTTTTTTGGTGTTGTGGTGCATCTCGTGTGTTTTTGTGATAAACAAATATGTCTACGTTTTAGCTGTAGGGACAGGTGAATCTATACGCAACACGTTTAAAATATCTGCTCTTTGTTCGCGTTCGGTGACAACCCCTTTAAAAAACGCGTCGCCGTTTGGCCAGCTTTAAAATCTAAACAAACTGTCATTTGAAATTCAAACAAACGCGAATTAGTTCTTTGAAAGATCAAGTCGACCTCTGGAAGTGACCTGTATATATGAAACGCAATATTGCGAGTGTTGTGTAAGCTATCGAGCTACAAGTACCGACTCCTCCAGGATTTTATCGCTGGCTTAGTGAAGTGAAGACTTCGGCAATGTGGCAGTGGGATAAGAAGGGCCCTTTTACGGGTGGTCCCGGTATGCCGGGCTCTTCGTGACTAGTCGGTGACTCGAACGGCATGGGTGATGTGAAATCTGAGAGACTTGAGTTCGATCCTCGGCTGTCACCGGCGCCGGCACACAGCCTGTCTGGTGAGTGATGCACATTGTTATCAAGTGTTGGAGCTGGAAGTAGTTGAATTTCGCCGCAATGACCTCCAGCCATATGTGTTTGTGTTCCGACTCCGCTTTATGGCGGTCGGGTAATACTGTAAGGGTTTAGTATGTCACTAAATGGATATGTTTGTCATGTTCGGACAAGAAATGAAGCAAAACAATTAGATTATTGGAAGTCGACACCGAGCAGGCAACGTCTTGATGACATTTTTCTGGATAACTCGGGGAAATAAAAACTAACTCTAGATCAGGATTGTCTGACTCTAACACAATTTATTTCCTTCTTTTTCTGTGAAACAATTGAATTCAACATGCCATACCAATAATATCACATGAGTAGGTACTTCATTAGTTTCATAGAATGCATTTTTTATAATAAAACTCTCCGTTCAACGATGGTCTTCATTTAGGAATGCACAATGCTTTTTCACGTCACGGAAATACATGTCTTTTTCAACGACGAACTAAACCAAAACAACTTGAGTTTGTAAATCAACACCAAAATAACGATTGAAAGCTTTACAAAATTAGTTTGAACATGTTTTTATGGTTTTATGCATATCCCGACAATTTCCAACGTCTGTTTTGCCCAAAATTGTGAAAAACATTAGGGTATGTATACAAAAATACGGAAAATAAATACAAATTCAAATATGAAAATAAACATAATTGACTTTAACAACGCATTTTCTACTTACTCTGGACATAACGACGGATACAATGTGACATTCCAATAATACCATGCAATACAAGCTACCTATGTAACTAGCTTCGTAGAATTTTCATAATCCCAACCCCATAACAATGGTTTACATTTCGGAATGCAGTTACCCGATACGATAAATTCAATAACCAACGCGAATTGACAAATGTAGGTACGACAACGAGCTAAAATTTGACCTTTGTCCAAGAACTAATTATACCTAGTTACCTGAATGTCATACTTCAAATCACCCTAGAACTGGGTATCATCATAGCCCCTGAGGAATGTTTGTCATGGGTCCTTTGTCTCTTCACATTCGACGATTGCAATTGTAATGGGTGGAATGGCAGCCTAGCTAGGGTACGTCATTGTCATATACGATATTATCGATTTTCCTTTTGCGTTGTTACGTTCTCTAAATATTATTCCCTCAAAATGCCCATGTTCTATTTGGATTGGGACTGTGTTGATTATAGAGATCATTGTCACGCTGTTTAATTAGTTTAGTTTAGAATATCAATATCGTATGCGGTTTAAACATTTAGTGACTTTTTACTGCTTTAGTCAGCTGCGGTGGATTTCCATAGAGGATCTTTTGTTCTGGCGCTGAATCGAATTGTATGAAAGCCATCTGAAATGCGGAGTCATAAGAAATTTGAAATGCCGCGATCGAATCTGTACAGACAAGACGTCTCAATCTGATCACGAAATACTTGTCAATTCGTTGAACATAGATTTTACATTTTGCTATCG
The DNA here is from genome assembly GCA_947568835.1 of Protonemura montana. Classification (NCBI taxonomy): domain Eukaryota; kingdom Metazoa; phylum Arthropoda; class Insecta; order Plecoptera; family Nemouridae; genus Protonemura; species Protonemura montana. The sequence goes on along the minus strand of OX387610.1, from coordinate 11,330,901 downwards.
TCGCCAAGTTATTTTCTTGCGCTGTCGTTTGACTTAAGTTTCTTGGCTATTAGATTTCAATGTCAATGTTCGCCGTGATATAATACCGATATCGTCGTGTTTTGTAATTTCACCTTTATCTTGCAACATATTAAAATATAGCAGTGCCGTCATAGGAAGGGAAAGATTCGATCTGCCTTTAGACAATCGAAATTACGAATTATGACTTTTTATCGTAATTACTCACGTTACATGACTAGCATTCATAGATGATTGCATGCCACTAATGACAGCGAATCTCTATGTTTACTAAATATTAATTTGAAGAATTTGAAAAGAGTCATTTGGATTTCTGGCTTTGATTTCTAAAATTACACAGGTTGCCAGTTATTTTCAAATTCGTCAAATACCAAAATTGATTATCAAAAGTCACTGAAATATGAAAAATATTCAAACTTTCTCGGCCCCTCGAAGCAAATTTTAATTACAGAACTTTTGAAAGTCACTATCTGCACTTTTTCTCAATTATATAAAAAAAAAAACGCAGTAGAATTGCATATTCTACGAAACCCTATCGTAACCAACATCAGCGAACTACCTAAAAGCAGTGAACCCTATAAAAAACCTCCGTATCTAAAAATGGAGCACAATTCGAAGACCTATTCGAAGCAAGCCAGCTACTCTGATGTAAAATTCCTCGCCAAAAAAACACCAATCTGCTGACACCGCTGGCTCGTCTTCTCTCCTGTGATGCGTACACACAGAATGCGTGTGCTGATATACTACAAGCAAGTAGAGAGATACCTGTGATGACAATGCTATGTAGAACCGAGCAAGCAAGCGAGCTAGCAACATCCTGCCAAGGTCAGCCTAGTGCTGCGTTGGAAAGCGGCAGTGGAACTCTCGCTTTCGGCTGCCACAGGGATTCAACCTCACTGAGCGGCTGACGATCATGGCGATGATATTGATTGGATTTTTACTCTGCGTTCGATTCTCGAAGGAGGATTTCTCAGAGAGCTTCTTTCACAGTCACGTGTGCTCGGTTAGGAGATTTGAGATTACATTTTTGATCTCGTGCGTTCTGTCTTCTGAACGTATAAAATTCTGGTTTTTCAAGGAATTTTAAAAAATTTTTACACAGTATTTAATTGACAAGTTCTTGTCGAGGTTCTTAAATTTGGCCTGTTGAAAAGTATGTTCTGCTTCAATCAGAGGGTTTGTGGTCAAAACATGCCCTTTTCTAGTAGCAGAAAGGATTTGGAAGGAGAGAAAGGACAGAAAGGACAGAAAGGACGGAAAGGACGGAAAGGACGGAAAGGACAGAAAAGATAGAATGGATAGAATGGAAGAACAAATAGATTAGTGTATTTATGTATGTAAATGTCATGAGACTATAGGAAAATACAATAAGGAAAAGGAAAGTATAGGAAAGTAATAGATAAGCTATTTTGTGATAATTTTACAATAACTCAAGTTAAATAAAGTAATTAACCATTGATTACGTTAATAGAACTGCAAACATTCTTCAAGAGTATAAAAATGATTTCGAGTTTGTAAAGGTTTTAGGGTATTTTAGCGAAATATGTAACATTTCTTCATGTTTCTGGTTGCCAATTGGGAGATTGTTGGTCATTTTTGCGTCAAGGCGAGTCACACCTTATTCACGATAGCAATGTAAAGGATCGTTAATTCCGTAAACAACAGTAAAATGCTTGAGGGAGAGAAAGGCCAGCTCGGTGCTGCCAAGGCACCTACCGTGAGAGAGATGCAAAACAATTTTAGGACAAAAACTGACATAATCAACGTCGGTGATTATTTTAGATGTAAAAAATATTTTTTTTAATCAAAAAATTTTAAATTACATTTCTTTATTAAAACAGATATTTTTCTAGGAATGCAAATTTCCCCGATTATTTTGTGTATGCGTAAAGGCATAAACATAAAAGAAAAAAACTCAAAATTACAGGTGTCTATTGTTAGTAACAATGGACTTTTAAATAAAAACAAATTTTTAACCAGCGATTTTAATTAAAAAAATTAATTATTCAAATTAAATTGAAATCGATTATTTAACGCAACACTAGAAACGAGCGACTGCGTTGAGATAAGCCGATGTAATGCACGCTATAGGCTAGTCGTCGTACTCGACCATCGATTTGCACTCGCCTAACACGCCTTGAACTTGGACTTCGAAGAGGTCGTGTGGTTGTCATGTCGTAAACAAGCATGGCTTTGGCGGGGTCGTCGCTCATACCTTGATTCCTGACGCTTTGTGTATGATGGTCAACCATCCAGTAACTGACCCGGTGCAGTGTTGCTTAACTTTGGTGATCTCACGAGGACCGGTGTTTCCAAAACGTTAAACAGTTCGGTGGTCACCCATCCAATAACTGACCCAGCGCAGTGTCGCTAAACTTTGGTTATCTCACGAGGACCGGTGTTTCCAAAACTTTCAACCGTTCGGTGGTCACCCATCCAATAACTGACCCAGCGCAGTGTCGCTCAACGTCGGTGATCTACCGAGGACCGGTGTTTCCAAAACGTTCAACCGTTCGGTGGTCATCCATCCAGTAACTGACCCAGCGTAGTGTCGCTCAACGTCGGTGATCTACCGAGGACCGGTGTTTCCAACACGCCAAACCGTTCGGTGGTCACCCATCCAATGACTGACCCAGCACAGTGTCGCTAAACTTTGGTTATCTCACGAGGACCGGTGTTTCCAAAACTTTCAACCGTTCGGTGGTCACCCATCCAATAACTGACCCAGCGCAGTGTCGCTCAACGTCGGTGATCTCCCGAGGACCGGCGTTTCGAACACGCTAAACCAACCGGTAAATTAATAACCGCACCTCATTCATAACCCATTGCGGTAAAATATTTGCTAAAGAAGCAAACGCCGCTAATTTGTGCTACCACTAAACGTGCTAACCCTCACAGACGCGGTTACCGCTCAGCTTCGGGACTTTTTAAGTCTTGCTGGGGAGACGTGGCGAGGTTGTAAACTTGAAAGTTCCGCGCACTCTGCTTTTTTTTTTCAGCGCGTGCGCAATAAAGGAACAATTACGACCGGCGAGTGCCGCACCGAGTAATTAATAGGAAATGAATTACCCGACGTGAGGTTTCCTTTACGATGTTGTGTCTCGATACTTTGCGGTGACCGAAAGGGTCTGCAAAGATGAAACGCAAACTGGAGACGACGGCTTCGGCCAGGGGCATTAAAACCCGGTCGAAAAGGTACGCTGCCATGTTAATACTTTCAGGAAACTTGTCCCGTGGATAATAATATTTTTGGGGTTTTGCAGGTTTATTGATTGAACCCAAAGCTAGTCTTGACTTGTGTTTCGCAAGAAACACCGACCGATTGCTACTTCACCGACGAAAATAGTTGAAGTTGTCACCAGATAGAGCCACCGTATTGTTGTCTTATGTAATTTAAGATTATGTGTGTAAAACGACGCGCTGTTTTGACAACGGGCCCTGCGGCACTGGTCTAATAGCATCGGTTAATGAGTGTATGCTGATGAACCTAACCTAGCCTAGAAGGGATAAGGGAAACTCGGTGCCGGCACGTAGACTACTCCTGTCGAAGATCACCAATGGGCACAATCGGCTTAACGTCCCTTCCGAAGGACGGTACAACGCGAACAACAGGATTCCTCCACAAATCCATGCTGTCGAGAGGTTGATAAGCAAGGCGAGTGAAGTTGCTGTACTAACTTTCATCCCTCTAACCTCTCTCCCGAACAGAACTCTTCATGTGTATGATGGTCACCCATCCAATATTTGACCCAGCGCAGTGTCGCTTAACTTCGGTGATCTCACGAGAACCAAAGTTTGCAACACGCCAAACCGTTCGGTATACGCAACTTAACAAACGGATTTTCATCTTTCACCTGTTTTTTTTTAATGTCACCGCTGAAATGTCTCAAGAATAACTCAACCTTACTTAAACAATGGTGAACGTCGTCGAAGTTCTTCTGTGGCTTGTCTCGAAGTTAACAGCCCGTTAAGAATAGCATCCGGCTTATAAAATGGCTTGAGCTAAGCATGCCGCTTACTAATCGGTCTGCTAACTCGGTGATTTCTAACGATGCTGTAAATTCTTGGCGGGTGCACAATTTGAACTTTGCAACTCTGTGGACCTGGCGGCCTTGTCAGTCGGCAGCTGTCAAAAGACCCATGGCGTGTGTCAGATGTTTTGTAAGTGAAACCTGCACACTTGGTAACCTAGAAAGAGTACAAAGTAAAATATTGTATAACAATAAATTTATAATTACAGTAATGAAAATTATTTTGTATCACAACAATCCATAAAAGTGTACATAATGTAATAAAATTAAATAAAATAATCAGGCAATTATCGTTATTGAATTCGATAGGCTTTTCAACGTTGCTGTTGTTAATGTTTTGATACCTTCCTCCCTAAACTTCTTTAACCAATTCATTCGTAACTATGACAAAAATGATGTCATGCGTTGACTTTCTGGCCGACGTTCGGGGAGGTGTCCTGCAACATATATTCTGACCCAGTTTATGTCCTGGCAAGACTCTAAAATCGCCAATACTTCTGGACCGGATCCAGTGAGATTTTTCCGCTGTCACCGAAGACAATGGAAAGTTTTGAAATGCTACTACATCTCAATTTGACAGCCAGAAGAAAATAGTTTCGGATTTTTGAAAGTACTCGATGCTGCAAACATGAGTCGACAGTTTCAAAGCGTAAACCACATTGTTTTGTTTAACGACGCACTATTTTGACAACGTTCCCTGAGGCACTGGTCTTACGGCGTCAGTGAACAGAGTTGAACCTAGCCTAGCCTAGGAGGGAGGAGGGTAAACCGGGAGGATGTTATTATGGGATTCTTCCACAAATCCATGCTGTCAAGAGGTTGATAAGCAAGGGGAATACAGTTGTTTTACTATTTTCTATTTCTCCAACCTCTTGCCTGAACAGAACTGGCTGCAAGTGTGGTGGTCACCCATCCAAAACCTGGCTCAACGCAGGGTTGCTTAACCTTGGTGATAGCATATATGTCTAGCGAGCAGTTTTTGAAACCGTTCGCTCGTGCTAATTATAACTGTGCATGGAATGAAATAAGACAGACACCAGAGCATCGCTCTCCTTCCAAAACACGGCGGAGTGGTTGCAAGAAAACCTAGGTCGGGCACAAAAATCTGCTCGCGATTCTCGAAAGCGAGCGCTGTAATTCCTCTGACGTCACCAATGGGGCAAGTGCAATGTCATCACTTGTATCGATTGGGCAAGACTGCGTCACATCGCCTTGGAATTACCCTTTATATCATGGGATGGAAAGGGCAACCCTGACCTCGCTCTGGGCCCTCTTCAATGTGAAAGGGCCAACCTGACCTCGCAAAGGGCCCAATTTAAGGAGAAAGGCCCTTTCTGACCTCGCCCAGGGTCTTCTTCAAGGTCGAAGGACAATACTGACTTCGTGAAGGGCCCTCTTTAAGGTAAAATTGCCATCCTGAACCCACACAGGGCTACAAAAAATGTCTAGATCATGATAAATGCAGGTCCTAAATTTTGTTGGATTTGTTTGAGTAAATATCTTCAAAACTAACTTTAACCCAAGTAAATGTCATCGATTTCCAATCCCGTGGACCTTTACCTGTACAACTTTGACATCCATACAGGACACAAATCACTGAGATATCACTTAGATATCACTGACCGTCATTGCGACACCCGGCAAAGGTCAGAACGATAAACGGACTCGCCTGTTGCAAGCGTCTCGTAGCAAGGCCCTACGTGGCACTGGTCTAATGGCGTCGGTGAATCAGCGGATTATGATGAACTTAATCAAGCCTAGAATGGTGGAGATGAAACCCGGTGCCGGCACGTAGCCTAATTCCAGCTGAAAGTCCCTTCTGAAGAACGGTACAACGCGAACAGGATTCGCGAACAATAGGATTCCTCCACAATTCCATGCTGTCGAGAGGATGATAAGCAATGTGAGTGAAGCTGTTGTTCCATCTTCAATCCCTCCAACCTTCCTCCCGAATAGAATTGTCCGATTTATAATAGAATTACCCATCCAATACCTGACTCAGCGCAGTGTTGCTAAACTTCGGTGATCTCACGAGAACCGGTGTTTCCAACATGCCGAAGCGTTCGGTGGTCACCCATCCAATACCTGACTCAGCGCAGTGTTGCTAAACTTCGGTGATCTCACGAGAACCGGTGTTTCCAACATGCCAAAGCGTTCGGTGGTCACCCATCCAATACCTGACTCAGCGCAGTGTTGCTAAACTTCGGTGATCTCACGAGAACTGGTGTTTCCAACATGCCAAAGCGTTCGGTGGTCATCCATCCAATACCTGACCCAGCGGACCAACAGCGCAACCCATGTTTCCAACACGTCAAACCGTTTGGTTAAATCGTTGGTCCCTAACTTTAGGAGTGCATGGTCCTACAAACCCCACGTATCGGGTCCCCTTCCAGGGTGAGTTTCCATGATGCCTGCATCCCTTGCGTCCGTCCTCCCGAGTATATCGATCTGAACCGTCCTGTTTGTGGGGTGGGACGTGAGGAGACGATTAGGGGCTCTTTCGGGGGGCAATCGCCGTCGTCTGCAACGTACCGGCAACGTGGAGTACGTTGAGGCATCACTTCGTGCATGTACTCGCTTGGACCGGGAAAGTTTTGAAAAGTTTTGAGTGAAAATTGAAACTTTCCATAGCGGTGCCGAATGGTATTAAAATTTGAAAAGTTTGGTTCTATTCGGTGCATGTGCCCATTGCCTCACCCCGAAAGCCGTTACCAGCAAAACCATTTGCACACCATTCTGCGCCTCTACAGTCATTTGAAACTGTATTCCATGCCCGAATATATCACATTCATCTTTGGTCTTGGATTTTCTGATTTAGTCAAAGTACCAGCGCTAATGTTTAACGCGAAGCGAAGCAAACGAGTTGGCAACACGTGGTAACGGTTGTAGCCACCCGATAGCGCTTGCGGCTGTTCTTTCAAAAAATCTAAACAATTCGATAATTACGACTCAAAATATCGATAACTTTATAAAAATCGTTAAGCTTAGCAATTCAGTTTATTTGAGTGTCTTGCTGTCCCAAATACAAGTAAATAACAAAGCTAGCTTAAGTCTTTCACCTAGTGTCAGCTATTTCGTTGGTATAACGGTTGAAGTAAGCAATTTTTGGCACATCAGCACTGGAACTTTTTTGAAACGTACAAACCCCAAGCCCATTCGTTTTGACCACTTACCTTTACACACGCTTCTCTAGCCTTGCAGCGTGCGCATAGCTCGTGCTTGTCTATGCGCACGCATCTCTATGTTGCCTATCGGCACGCAACGCCAACTGACTCACCGCCTTCGCGATGATTCAGACGTATGACCTTTCCCCCTCCGCACCGATGTCATGTGACGATCACTCATTTCCACGGCTGACTGGATGTATCACTAATGCTGGGGATGCGTTTTACGGACCAACCAGAAAACTCGTTAGTAATAATAATGCGAAAGGTAAGGCGATTGGTTTCATTTGCTTGGTTTATTGTGTTTAACAACGCACTGATTTGACGATGGGCTCTGTGGCACTGGCCTGATGACGTCAGCGGATGAGTGGGTGATGGTAATTATGATGTACCTAAACTAGTCTATAAGGTAGATGGGCCAATCCAGTGCCGGCACGTAGCCTACTCCTGTCTAAGAGCACCAAGAGGACCACCGGCTTCACGTCCCATCCGAAGGACTGTACAACTCGAACAGCAGGATTCCTCCACAAATCCATGCTGTCGAGAGGTTGATAAGCAAGGCGAATGAAGTTGTTGTACTAACTTTCATCCCTCCAACCTCACTCCCGAACAGAACAGGTCATGTGTATGATGGTCACGGGTCACCCATCTAATACCTGACCCAGCGCAGTGTTGCTCAACTTCGGTGATCTCACGACGACCGGTGTTTCCTGGTGTAACCAGAGTCATTAGATCAGTGGCACAGAGACAGCGCCAACTCAGTTTGTCAGCTAGACGCATACAAGACGACGCTCTGCGACAAGACGCCGACGTCGATGTGTATTTCTGTCCGACCCTTGGAAAGGAAAGGGGAGGGGGGGGGGGGGCTTCGCAGGGGTCCACGCCGTGGAGGGCAACGGGAGGCAGACGCGTTGCTTTGGGATGCGAGACGAAAGCGCCGTGAAACGAACATCCTCATAGAAAGCAGACAACAGGTTTTGTTCTGATCTCGTGGGCGGAAAGAACGGCTTATCTAAGAATTATAAAAAGAAGAAACTTTACCCAATGGATTATATTTTACTATTTAACAGAATTGTTGGTATTTTACCTTATAGTTGGTCAGAGTCCTAGCGCTTGTGTTAAAAGTTCTGCCGAGCAAACGAGCCGGCAACTATTGGTAACGGTAGGTGCCACCCGGCTGCTAGCGTTTGCGGCCGTCCTTTTTAACAAACATTTACAATTGTGTAAAACAGACTGATTTTTTTTTACAATGCTGAGAAAACTGTAAAATTGTAAATAAGGCGATATAATTTCATGACAATTATGTAACTATGCTTGTGCTATATCATATATGTCTATATGTCCTACCAATCAAACCAATCGAGGACCACGCTAAGGTGACCCCATGCTTAGCACCGTCCACCATTTTCGGCGGAAAAGCAGTTCATCGTTCGGTATAATATTTGAAGAGAGTATTTGATATTTGAAGTAAGCGCTGGGGTTCAGACAACATAACCTATAAACTCATACGATGGAATTTACTTTTCCACAGTCTAGTAAAATTAAGATCACAAGAAAATAATCTTCACTTACCAACGATAAATTCTAATCATCTCTTGAACCGTATTTACCTTTGTAATTTCTGAATTTTCTGGAAATGATAGACATGTGACTCACAATCCATTTATGAAACAGAATCTGGATTTTTGACAAATTTCCTTTAGTAAACATTGGTCGCACGCTCAGTGCCACAGCTTTAGCCGTAAAATTCAACCGCGTGTCGGAAATCGCATTCAGAAAAGCATATAAGAAAATCTCGGTTGAGTTCTCAGTTTCCCAGCCATGTACATCCATCACCGTGATCAAACTGTCCTCAGGGATTTGCTGGTTCGAGCTTAAGCTTTGGTATTGCCATTTAGTGGCATTCCCGATGTACCTGTGGAAAGAGCGAAATTTCTTAGGCGGAAAGACACACTGCTTTAATATTGACATCTCGACGAACTCCTATGGGTTTCAATGGAGTGATACACACTTGAAAAGTGCGTCGTTAAATATATAGGCGCTAAATTAAGGATTTGCTTGTAATTTTGTTATGAGGGGCATTGGTGTGTCGTGCACAGGAAAGAAAAAAGACAGCTATTGCATCTGCGTTAAATTTTCTTAAAATGTTCTAAACGTTTGTGAAGAAGAAGGATTCTTTTGCGACTTTCGGCCAATTTTTGCAGACCCATCCTGGCCGTACTGTAAACGGTGGAATGTTACAATTTTAGTATTTTGTGGACAAAAAGAATCATATTTAGGTGGTAACAAAAACTATTTGAAATGGGTTTGGAATGCTAAGTAAAGGACAACTTAGTTTAGTAACTTAGTAACTTACAACTTAGTAACAAATTTAGTTGTCCTTTACTTAGCATTCAAAACCCATTTCAAATAGTTTTTGTTAAAACTAGTGCTAAGGATAAATCAAGTAGACATGAGTCTAAAAACAATCATATTTAGGTGGTACTTACATGGATCGTTTTTCAAATCAATTTCAACGTTTGCTAAAAATGTACTCCCAAAAAAAGATGCGTTTTTAACCAAGCCAAGTTAATATAGAGTGTAAAGAAAATCCATTTTTGATTAAAACCCTTGTACGATCAAAATTAAAGCCTTTGTTTAAAATCTTTATTCTCATTCTTATCGTAGAGTTACGGCCGGTTCTTGTCTGCAAAGTTGCTGATCTCTTTCCTGCGTTTTGTCCATGAAAAGTTAATTATTGAAGAATTAATTTACTAAATTAACTTGTTGGGAAACAAAATATGAAAATCAACTTCAGAAATATCAAACGTTCCCTGCATTTACTACGTGCAAAAGACAAATCCAAATTATTGGGGTCTCTGAAGAAGTCGGGAATGTCTCCCCTTACAATCTATGTTACCATTGGAAAGGAAGCTAGACTGGAGAAATGTGCAACCGGTTCAGGATACGAACCCGGGACCTTCCAAGTTGCCGGTCGGTGCTCTACCAACTGAGCTATCCGGGAACACATATTCCAGTTTTCGCGGGTTGGGATAAGGGATCCCTTCAAAAAAGGGACGGGGGAATGTTGTTACCATTGTTGCCAACAATCAAGGTTTTCGGAACTTTTGGTTCAGATTTTAATTGAAAATGTGCCATAGAATTTCAGTACAATTTAATGATCAGTGCTGATATTTTAAGCAAGGCATTTTAAGCATGGTTTTAAGCATGCAATCGGATACCCCCACTTTATTAACAACAGCAAATACCATTGTTTTCTAATACGTTAATGAGGTAACAATTATATTTAAAAAATACAATAAGATGATTCATTAATTTAGACATCATTATTTGACGTCAACATCAATATCAGAGCATTCGTGTGTCTAAACATAAGTGTATTTCAATTTATCAATGTATTGAGTTGCATTAGATTGAAATATTGATATATTGATATGAAAATAGCGATATTTATCGATATAATATGGATATCGTATATCGATGTCATATCTTCAAGAATTGCTTCTTCCTTATACCGCTGCACCGACGATTGGTTCTGTGGTCGGCACCAAGCACGTACCGCGAAGTGTTGATCCTAAATAACATCGGTCGATAGTTAGAGCTAGCATGCTTATCAATAATTACTCCGTGCAGCCTTTTTCAAGCAATGCGCCGGTGCAGATACTACATTTCTTACGCGTGATAGCGGTCAGCAGATATCACTGTAAATACGTCACAAAATGCACCGTAAATGCACTGAAATGCACTGAAATGAATGTAAACGAACCTAAACGCACTTAAACGCACTGAAATGTACTTAAATGTACTTAAACGCACTTAAACACACTGAAATGCACTGAAATTTACTGAAATGCACTGGAAGGCACGGCACTGAAAGGCTCTCGGCGTCTAAAACTCCAGGTCATCCACTTGTAATTTACCTAAATGGAGAATATCACTGGAAATCCGTCATTACGTGGTTTCAGATTAGCACTAGATTGGCTTTCAGCTTCCCCGAGCCGCCGGTTTCTATGAAATCACCAAATGTATTTGTTTATTTTGTATTTTTTAGACGCATGAAAGGAAATAAAACAAACAAACACATATTTCATTCGCTGCGAGCTAATACATACTACTTGTGCTATTCGTGTATTGCCACGCATTCAATTTTTGTGAATTTTAAATTTTGTGTAGATCCACGTTTACCATGTGTCAAACGTAACGGCCCGTTAGTTTCTTAAACAGCTGCTAACCACGCTCGGTGAAACAATATTGTGTGCTAGACCGACGACGTCGACCATGCGAGAGTGCCCCCCCCCCCCCCCCCCCACCCTACCGAGGGGATTATTGATTCCCATAGTCTCGACGTCCCCTCGTGGTTCTCGACGAGGCGCCGAGTTCAAGATCACGGTCTTCACTCTCTCCGCACGAACGAGGCTTTAAGGTCGCTGATGTAAGTGGGAGCCGAGGGTGAACCCGGTGCCGGGAAGCAGTATGCTCCTGTCCAACAGCACCAAGGACCGGCCACCGCTTAGCCTTGTCCCTTTGACACACTGTGTTGGCTGCTCCTGTCCAACAGCACCAAGGACCGGCCACCACTTAGCCTTGTCCCTTTGACACACTGTGTTGGCTGCTCCTGTCCAACAGCACCAAGGACCGGCCACTGCTTAGCCTTGTCTCTTTGACACACTGTGTTGGCTGCTCCTGTCCAACAGCACCAAGGACCGGCCACTGCTTAGCCTTGTGCCTTTGACACACTGTGTTGGCTGCTCCTGTCCAACAGCACCAAGGACCGGCCACCGCTTAGCCTTGTCCCTTTGACACACTGTGTTGGCTGCTCCTGTCCAACAGCACCAAGGAATGGTCACCGCTTAACCCTCTCACTTTGACACACTGTGTTGGCCGCTCCTGTCCAACAGCACCAAGTACCGGCCACCGCTTAGCCTTGTCTCTTTGACACACTGTGTTGGCTGCTCCTGTCCAACAGCACCAAGTACCGGCCACCGCTTAGCCTTGTCCCTTTGACATACTGTGTTGGCGTGGTCTCTGTAGAACTGGTATATTAGCTGTCGGTAAACGACAGTCTGATGATGAAGCTAGCCCGGTCTTACAGGGAGTCGAGGGTGAACCCGGAGAACGGATGTAATCTGTCAACTCCATCCACACGCAGGATGTGTTGCCGATGTCATCATATAACCTCAAAGAGAATCAGTTCAGTAACGTGAATGCTATAATGATTCTGCGTCTAATTTCGATAAATTCCCGCCAAAAGTATTTCTTCGCTACTTTCGGGTCTGCGGTCTCGGCCCATTGGCTTTTTGTCGGGATCGCCACTTAGTCCCGTTGCGAAAGGAGTTCCTCGATTTTTGGCATAACTTTCCGTCGCGAGTTCCATGGCCAGCCGCTCTAGCGTTGGCGAGTGACTTTTATTTTTCAACCGCCACTCGGAGTAATCTACCAATGGACGTAAAACTTACGAAGTTTTGAACTTGAATTGCGATGGGAGTTTATTAAAAGCATATCGCTTGAAGGTACCAAGTTTCTCACTCAAATTTGGAGCAAATTCATATCGTTTCTCCCAGAACATCTCGTGGATCCATTTGCCCCAAAATTGCCTCTTCTTTCTCTCACTAAGATTCTATAATTTCCTTAAATTATTTTTGTATTTGTTAATTGTAGAAACCAGGACCCTCTGGACAGCACGGATCCTTAGCATACCTTAACCTATCATACAACGTTTTATATCCATGGAGCGGCCGTGGTTTCCCTTGCAAGCTTGAAACTGTTCAGAACCCTCACCTTGCTGACAGCTGAGATATCTTTGACAGAGGTTTCCACACGACGAGGTCGGGGAAAGAGGCTGAGCAAAAGAGGTCGGCGAATGTGATTGGGGAATGAGGTCGGGGGCTATATTTTCGACAAAAACAGGCAAATACGTTTGTATGGCAATCGAAAATCTTTTCTTTTAAAGTAAGTCTGGCGTTTTGGTTTGCTAAAAAAAGAAAAATGTTTTTCTGAAACGTCGCTATCTCAGACAAGCATGTAGCGCGCCGGCGCGTCAAGTTTGCAAGCACTTCTGGCAGCTGCGACTTGATGCCGACCCAGCAGCAATCACTGCCCTGCAGATTACCCTAATTAACAGTAGCCGGCAAATTGTTGTTATTTAGCTACTATTTAATGGGCATTATGCGTTGGTCCAGCAAAGACGATTTGCAAGTCGCCTCTTATTGGTGTGCTGGGACCGGCAACGCTTTAACATTGGCCGGAAGGGGGTGGGGGCTAACGCGGTGAACGCAATGCAGGCATGTGTGTGCGAATCGTGGACATGTTGGCCCCCCTTTAAACAGTGCAACATTCATAAATTACAGGATTTTTTTAAAATAATAAAAGATGGAAGAAACGAATCCCCTGTTGATTGTAAACCCCCCGCAAAAAAAATTGAATGCTACTTTGGAAAACTTGTGGATCTAAAATTTCCATGCATGGTACCTACATCGCATTAGGGTCAACATATGAGCAATTTTTTGATTTTTTTCCCCCTTTTTTTGCCAAAATCTGTTGTGCCAAAAACTATACTACAGATCTTTTCCAAAAAACGTAGCCGAAATTAGTTCTGCGATTTCGAGGCAGTCCTGCAAGTTTGATGCAAGCACTCGCTACGCTCTTCCAATGATTTTGTTGCACAATTTCGATCAGATATTCGGCAAAATAAAGCGGGCCCCAAGAAGGAACTTTCCTAGTTATTGCGCGCATGTGCGCAGGTTCCGTGTACCGACTTTAATTTAACACTGCGCTTGGCCAGCCACTTGTGTAATCACAATGTGCCTTTTTGCGTGAGATAATAACACAGTTTATGCGATCTTCGCGGATGGCCTCACCGTATTTGACCGGCGAGAGGAGGCAGAGTAACCCCGCTTTAAAACATATCCCAAACTCGTAACCACATAAGGAAAATTCATGCCTCTAGCTTGGCTTTTATAATATTTTTTTAACTCTTTAAGTCAAGTTATTGCTTTTAAAGGCGATTTTCACACAAGTGCCTCTGGAAACATGATTTTTACAGGCAAACTCAACTCCAGAAACGTCTTTATTTGAATCTGGATGAAGCGATGGTTTTAACAGTTCTGATAACGCATCTGGCTACGATAATCGTCAGTACTTTCGGGTGCTAAATGCGGGAACTAGTGAGATTGTTGACAATTACGAACAATTACTGATTTAATTACCGAGTTAATGAGAAGATTTGTTAAAACAGTGGTATAATTCTGGTGTCAGCAATTGAAGACTTTTGGAAACACGCGTTAGCAGCATGGGAGCAAGACCAAGCAATCAAATCTAGTGTTCATATCTCGATTGTTGCGTTTTGGTACTAATTCTTGGTGTCAGCAATGAAAGTGCTCAGAAAAGACACATTGGCAGCTTGGTACCAAAACCATTGCCAGATCCGGTATGAAATGGTATTTCTCGGCACCGAAACGCCTGAGAATTGGAGGGATCCAATTCTCAAATACTCAAACTATCTATTTACGAAGCTCAACAACATTGTTGAGCAGTGTAAAATTTTGTAATGTTTAAATTAATGTGTACCTTTACAATTGCAATATTAATTCTGTCCAGATCTCGAATCACGAAGTCAGCTGAAACCTTTTTGATGCCGCAAAAACCGCATACCCATTAGCCATCTCTTTAGCGTGGTGCGTTTGGTCAGAACCAGTGCGGCTCCCGTGCGGGGAGCTAGGCTAAATCTTGTCCCGGCGATGCTAGGCCCGACAGCCGGCATCGACTCACGACGCACGCCGCACTCACAGCCCTAGACCTCGGACGGGATCCGAACGTTGGTTTCGCCTTGAAGCGGTGCACTTGGGATTTTCTAGACTTTTCCACACAGTTGTTTCCTTTGACGCTATCTTGCGCGGAGCATGCCGATCGCTTGTCAGTCACCTGGAGGCAAGAAGTTTGACAAGATGACAGCCTCAATAATTTGACATTTTAACTCCAAGGAGATGTGTTTATAAAAAAACGAACGAGTATCGGTTTGAATTCTAAGTAGGCTCTTGCACTGTTCGTTATCTATTCTATTTACCTAAGAATTGCAGACCCTGCATCGAAGAGAGCTTATGATAGTAAAAAATAATTGCTATTTAATAAAAGTAGGTATTCATAGAAATAAAATCGAATCGGCAGATTATTTTTTAAATACTATTAACTCTTTCAAAAATGTATACCCGAAAAGTATGCGGTGTAGATTTTTCACCTTCAGTGCCCGTTGTCGAATCAGTGCGTCGCTTAACACCACAAAGCGGTCAAAATATTTCACGTGATCCTAAATTGCCAAAGAGTTCTCTCGGGCAAGTACCACTGAGGTGCATTTCACTCATCTGCAGACCATCCAAC
Organism: Protonemura montana; assembly: GCA_947568835.1. Taxonomy (NCBI): domain Eukaryota; kingdom Metazoa; phylum Arthropoda; class Insecta; order Plecoptera; family Nemouridae; genus Protonemura; species Protonemura montana. The sequence goes on along the minus strand of OX387610.1, from coordinate 11,315,315 downwards.
GCTTAAATGGACCAATATTCGTTTTTGACAGAAATTCCCAACGCCTTGAAGTCGATCACTCATTCAACGGACTCAAGTGAGTGCCAAAGAATGCGCTGCGAAATGTTTTCCCACTTTTCGTAAAAAGTTTCATTCTTAAACCGTCGCAGAGCGACGTCTTCAGACAGGAACATGGCGATAGGGAGTCACCACTAGAGGAGCCTAGGTCGCAATCTTTTCGCTTCTGGCAATACAGTAATCTTTCTCCTGTATTTTATACCATTCGAAGCTCATATAGTACACTAATCAATGTCCCTTCAACGACACAATTTTTAACAGTTACGTTAATTTGTCACGGAATATCCAGCACAGAAATGACGGCGAATGTCCGCTCCTTTGCGTGGAGTGAAACAAGCACCCTGTCACGGAATGTCCAGCACAGAGGCGACGGCGAGTGTCCGCTCCTTTCCGTGGAGCGAAACAAGCGCCCTGTCACGGAATGTACAGCACAGAGGCGACGGCGAGTGTCCGCTTCTTTGCGTGGAGCGAAACAAGCACCCTGTCACGGAATGTACAGCACAGAGGCGACGGCGAGTGTCCGCTCCTTTGCGTGGAGTGAAACAAGCACCCTGTCACGGAATGTCCAGCACAGAGGCGACGGCGAGTGTACGCTCCTTTGCGTGAAGCGAAACAAGCACCCTGTCACGGAATGTCCAGCACAGAGGCGACGGCGAGTGTACGCTCCTTTGCGTGGAGCGAAACAAGCACCCTGTCACGGCTCCTCTAGACGTTCACGCCGACACCAGCTGATCGTCAACCGTGTCCGCTGTGCTAAAAATACGCCAGGTGACTCTTCGACCTGGCCCCGAGTCAAACGCTCTACCGGCATCACGTGGAACCTCTCTCACGCGCAATTAACATCCGCCGATTTAATGAGCAGGTTGATTTTCTTGCGCGCACCGCGAGCGAAGAAGACGCGTTTACGGACATTATACGCTTGTAGACTTAGTGTGTGTGTTCCTGCTCGCCTCTGTGCTGGACATTCTGTGACAGGGTGCTTGTTTCGCTCCACGCAAAGGAGCGGACACTCGCCGTCGCCTCTGTTCTGGACATTCCGTGACAGGGTGCTTGTTTCGCTCCACGCAAAGGAGCGGACACCCGCCGTCGCCTCTGTGCTGGACATTCCGTGACAGGGTGCTTGTTTCGCTCCACGTAGAGAACCGGACACTCGCCATCGCCTCTGTGCTGGACATTCTGTGACAGGGTGCTTGTTTCGCTCCACGCAAACGAGTGGACACTCGCCGTTGCCTCTGTGCTGGACATTCCGTGACAGGGTGCTTGTTTCGCTCCACGCAAAGGAGCGGACACTCGTCGTCGCCTCTGTGCTGGACATTCCGTGACAGGGTGCTTGTTTCGCTCCTCGCAAAGGAGCGGACACTCGCCGTCGCCTCTGTGCTGGACATTCCGTGACAGGGTGCTTGTTTCGCTCCACGCAAAGGAGCGGACACTTGCCGTCGCCTACCCAGAATAAGTTTAGCTTTGTCCCTAAATGCTGACAACCACACAATTCTTTGTAGTAAAAGTGTTTGCAAGTTTTGCATGTTATTTTATTTGAAGTGCCCTCTCCTTTGCGGGGACAGCCGTCCTTTATGCCGCTATTTCTATGGGCTGAGGAGTTCGCCGAGAGTTTGCTAAGTTTATTGCGCGATTAAGGGAGGTTAAGACTTGGCGAAAGCCAGCGAAGGTGGCGCTTATGAGTTACCGACGGCGAACGCGAAGAGTTTCCTTTTTTTTTTGATTTGCATATTTTGCGAGCAGAAATCGCGAAACTTTTTGGATGTAATTATTTCGAATTTTTTTAGAGCTCCTTTGGACTGCAAGATTAAGAGTTAAGACGTCAATAAAAAGCAACCATAGAAACTAATCAACGAATTAAAGTCTGGGGACGAAAGAAATAACAATATTTATTAGTATTTTTTTATGAATGTTCGAAAAGTCAATCATCTGACGGGGCGAGTCTACTCCCTCTCGGGTTATAAAGTAAATGGGAAACAAATTCGATTTCTATATTCCCTTTATAGGACAACTTCCTGTCGACAGTGCACCTCCCCCCCCCCCCCCCTCACGGTTCGCGAAGGAAATCAACCCCCCCAATTGATTTTCAAATCAACCGCGGACGGGAAATTTGCCCTCGCGTTCGAAAATGTCGAGCGTGAAACACAAATTTGACCTCGTTTGGTAGTTAATGCCCTCGCGTGACCCCTGCCGGGTCCAAAGTGCCCCCCAAAATTTTACGACTGTCGATACTAGGTTTTGTGACTGGCAAGTTGGCTGCATATTTGCTGGTTAACTTAGCTAAGTGGCTGTTTTATAATGCCCAGCCATTGTTGAACGCTTCAAGGGGAAGTCTTATAAGTTAGCTAGTTTTGAAAAATAACTGAAGTTATGAGGGTAGCAATGGAAGTATCTGATTTCCGGGGCCATGGAGACGGGACTTAAACAGGCAGTCCTCTTTTTGTGGAGTTTCGTAACACAAAACGTAATGTTGTGGAGCATTTACTTGTTTTGGTAAGAGCTAGGTTGGGCGACGAAACCTTCAGCAACAAATTCTCTTCTTTTAGCAATTGGATTGCCAAAATGTTTAACTTTCGCTTTGCCAGGAGGTAACAAGGGTTGAATTGAATGCCACCAAAAAGTCAGATATCTCAGGCAACTCAACTTGTTTGTTTACATTCTGTTTGTTTACAATCTTTCTATTTTAATTAATTATTTTAATTTATTTCTTATCAGTTTGAACATGTGGGTTCAAAATGGCAAATAACGACAGTAATAAATACAGAAGACATTAATGATTAGCGCTAGAACTGTATTCTTCAAATAATGATAATATTGTATTGCCAATAACGCCCATCAATACAGATTGTCGATACATTGGCTGTTTCTTTCCTCTTTCAATAGGAGTAGGAAGCCATACTTACCTCAACGTCCACCCTGGCTCGCGTCCCCTCTTTCGAAGACCCTATAGGGGCTTCTTTATTACTGCGACCGGGGGCAGTGTCTTAGAAGGATGTTCAATTTCACCCTCTGTTTCTTAGAGGTTTCAAGGCTTTGGAGGACGCCATGATTTTTAGAAATTTGAGACTTTTCAAGCTTTAGGAAATCTTGTGTTTCAGGCTCTTCCTCCTAGCGAATGATTCAACACAGACTTAGTTCACACAATCATCTTGTGACAACAATCGTTAAGTTAGTACTCATGACAGTTCTGTTTGGGAAAGTGGTTGGAGGAAGTTGAATTGAAGTTGGTACAACTTTGCTTACCTTGCTTATCAACCTCTCGACAGCATAGATTTTTGGAGGAATCCTGTTGTTCGCGTTGTACTGTCCTTCGGGAGAGACGGTGGTCCCTTTGGTCTCCGAAAGGAGTAGGCTACGTGCTGACACCGGGTTTCCCCTCCTCCCTTCTGGGCTAGGTTAGATTTATTATCATCCTTATCATCAACCATTCATTAACCGATGCCAGTAGACCAGTGCCAGCCAAAACTGTGTCAAAACAGTGCGTCGTTGAATACAACGAATCAATAAATGCAGTGTGTAGTGGCTTTTTTTATCTTAGTTATTTCTGCATATATTAAATATAATTTTCAAAACTCACTTAGCAAATCGCGGGCCTCGAAATGGTGAACCCTCGACTCGCATGTTCTAACTCTATACAAAGTCACCGAAGTGAACTTCATATCGGCGAATGATTTTCACTGTTTTTTAATTGTCATTTCCAAAAATCCGGAAGTTTCGCTCTCTTCCTGCCACCGATGACAAAACCGCTATTCTACCATTGAGTTTGTACGTTTAGTCAGAGTACCAGCGCTAATGTTAAAGTTGCTGCGTAACAAATTGAGCTCGAGGTAACAGTTGTGTCCACCCGATGGCGCTTACGGCCGTCCTTTCTAACAAACTCGTTAAATAAAATTATAACGAGTCAAAATATCGAAACATGTGTATCAATCGTCGAGGTTAGCACCAATGCAGATCGATTGAACGGAAACCAGTCGTAAACGCGAGCAATCTGCGAGAAATGACAAAATTACATATCTACACACTCCACATGACATGGACTCCATCTCTGGCCGACCTCGCTTTTGTTTTCGGTATAGCAGTCATCTACCGTTTGTTGCAAAGACAGTTTGTCATTAGCGCTGAGTCTCGGACTAATAACTAGAAGCCTAACGCTTCTCCGTTGTCTACTCTCCACAACAGCAAGCCTTCCCAGCCGAGTTGTCCAAATTCCACGCGTACCGTCGCAATGCCCAACAAACCTATACCTTAACCCATTCTTTTCTCTAAGCCTATACAAGCTGCGCTCTCAAAACACTGGAGCCAAACCTATTTAGCAACCTCTTAACCAATAACTAAAAGGCAGGTAGTACATCCCACCCAGACCGATGGCCGCATTGATTGCCACCCGTCCGATGCGTCGTCGCACAAAGCTGGCCACCCGTCCGTGCCGGGCACAAAGGGCTACTACCTACTAGACGTGCCCTCGTAATGGCCGCCAAGGGCTCGGCAACAGCTGACTGACCGTTAGGTGCTAGGCAACCCTTTGCCGGATTACGACCCTTGGCAAGAACGGGAGGGACTTAAAAACCCTCGAGAAAGGCGCCTGAACGTGCCGTTAATTCGTATATCTAGTCTGTTTATGCAGGGACATTCTATTTAACCTGTGTGGAGAAATGATAGACTTTGGTACTGTTGGACTAGAGCAGGCTGTGGCACTGAGCACTGGCTATCTTCATCATCAGCCTACCATTCACTTACAGCCAATGGGCCAGTGCCACAGGGGCAGCGCCAACACGGTGTGTCAAAGAGACAAGGCCAAGCGGTGGCCGGCACCGGGTTTACCCTTTCCTGTCTTGCAGCGCGTACAAGTGTGCTAAAATGCCTCCCCCGATCGGGCACCTTGCCGACACGGGAAGGACGCCGGCAGCTGCACCGAGCGGGCCGACACTCGGGCGTCGTAGGGTGGGGCACCGAACCGGTTCCTGTTGTCTTCGGCCGCCCGGACCAAGGGACCTGCACGTCCATGGGTGTAGTGTGTGTGCGGGGGGGGGGGGGGGGGGGGGGGGGGTAGTCAGCTGTGCGAACCCAGAGACAGCGACCTCAGCGTGCTACCGTGGACCCCGATGTTCGCTAGCACAGAGGCGCTGTATCGCAGGGAATTCGATTATTTTCAAACTTCCCACGGAACACGTGTCAAAAGTTTGTTTCCGTTGTCATTATCTAACACAAAGTCCTAGTGCCGGTCGTAGGCGGCATTGTAAGACCGTGCCAATCGGTTCCAGAAGAATATCGGCGATAGAATGGGGAGCGACGCTGGTATCCGAACCGGGACACGAACCCCGGACCTCCCGGTTGCTCTATCCATTGAGATATACCGGCTCAGCGAGGAACTGCGATTCTGCAGCTCTTTTCTAGTGAAATAAAACGAGATGAGATAAGAAACTTTTCTTTTACAAACATTTTACAAAATTGGCTATCTCGTAACATTGCCCATTTAGTGAGTAAATTTAACACACTAGCAGTCCAGCTGCGCTGCGTGACCGCTTAGGAGGAATTAAAGTTTCACGGGTCGTCGTTACAGAAGCTGCGTTCCATCATGGCTGTCGCGAAGTCTGTCAAAGGGTTTCGACATCCGCGCAGGCGACGCACCGTCCGATGCCGCCGGTTTAACGCATTGTGTGTGCACTGCATGGGCCGACTAAACCTGTTAGAGGCTGGACATTGTATCATGCTTCGCAAGGCGACATCCTGGACGTGTGGCCGGCACTTGCCGACTAACTAGCCTGGTTTGGCAGGGATCTCAAATGAACCCGGTGCCGGCACACTACCTGCTCCTGTCCAACAGCACCAAAGACCGGCCGCTGCTTAGCCTTGTCCCTTTTACACACTGTGTTGGCTGCTTCTGTTCAACAGCACCAAGGACCAGCCAAAGCTTAGCCTTGTGCCTTTGACACATTGTGTTGGCTGCTCCTGTCCAACAGCACCAAGGGCCAACCACCGCTTAGCCTTGTCCCTTTGACACACTGTGTTGGCTGCTTCTGTCCAACAGCACCAAGGGCCAACCACCGCTTAGCCTTGTCTCTTTGACACACTGTGTTGGCTGCTCCTGTCCAACAGGACCAAGAACCGGCCACTGCTTAGTTTTGTACCTTTGACACACTGTGTTGGCTGCTCCTCTCCAACAGCACCAAGGACCGGCCACCGCTTAGCCTTGTCTCTTTGACAAACTGTGTTGGCTGCTCCTGTCCAACAGCACAAAGGGCCAACCACCGCTTAGCCTTGTCCCTTTGACAAACTGTGTTGGCTGCTCCTGTCCAACAGCACCAAGGACCGGCCACCGCTTAGCCTTGTCTCTTTGACACACTGTGTTGGCGCTGTCCCTATGGCGCTGGTCTATTGGTTGTCGGTGAAAGACAAGCTAATGATATAGCTAGCTTGGCCTGGATCTGTCAGGCAAAATTGCGAAAGCTCGAAATTGACGGGACATCTGTCACCCTCTCAAAAAGCAAATGGATACACACAGATTTGAGAGGGTTGACGATAAGAAAATAACCGCGGAGACTTGAAAGACGCGCAATGAAACTCATTCAACTCTACTGCTATTGGAAGAATTGTGTTCATATAATTAAACTTACGCACGATAAAGGAAATGAGTACACAAGTGTAACGTTCTGTAAAAGTTACTGAAATCCCATGGAGTGGCCACGTGGTTTATAAAATATATTTGCAAGGAAAACTATTTTGTCTTAGATCTATCAAGGAACCATAGTCAAGGACAAGGACTTAGATCAACTTTGTTAACTTTTGCTCTCAGAACTATGCAAACCACGTCCTGCACATTCTAGCCCATATGCCCTCTCAATGTACCGGGAGCTCTGCCGTCAGCCTCCCGGCGATCGCCCCCGACGTTCCCGCCAACCTGCACCCACCATCGACCGGACTCGGGAGAGAAAAAAAAAAACTCAAACGCACATGCGCAACTCACGCACTCGCAGCATCAATGGGGCCTTACGCATGATCTACGCACACATGGTAACGTAATGAGAGGGGGAGGGGGGCGGTGCCCATAGATAATTATTACTAGCTCATGGTAGTCATGGTGATTACGTTCGGTGCGTGCGCGATGGTAACCCACCCCTCTACATACTTCCCCTCTCGCCCCTATCGTCAACCAACCCCCCCTCCATGTGTGTATTTCTGCGTACTGCATATTTCATATTTTATTGCGATGTTTATTGTTATGTACTTGTATATAAAAGAGTTTTGCAGGGGGGGGGGGGGGGTCGACAAAAAACAAAATATGTCAGTGAATAAAAATGTGGACTATGTCATTGGCTGACTAAATGATGGGAAGGGGGGAAGGGGTGTCACGCCATTATGCAATATTTACCATTTGTGGATTTGTCGCGAACTGTCTGTTAGCGCGGCTGGCGCATTCTGGCGGTGATTTCACTGTTATGGCCAGACTTTGGTAGGAACTGTCATGTCGAATGTTTGACCAACTCTGTTCCGGGTTTGCATTCGGTACATGGGTTCACACTCTAGCCAAAAATTACTGGGGACTTTGGTTTGAGTTGTACACAAATTTGTGGCTTTCTCATCTTAAAACGCGGTCCACAGGCTCGATGGCTTCAGCACGAATACTTCACTAATTAAAAGGCAATAAACGGCGAGAAATACATGTATTGGTTATCTAAATATTGAATCTTATACATTTTGCAGTGTTTTTTTCGCTCCTTTCTTTTCCGTCCAAATAAATGCTTACGCAAAACCTAAGCGAGTTTAACTTTCAATTATCTGAAAGGCGTCTGGAAAACTCGCACCCATGCTTGCTGCTCGGCTGTCCTCCATTTCACGCTGAGAAGTCTATCGTGAACACTGCCGTTCGACGACAGCAGTGGACGATTTTAGATGACAAATCCCTGATCTCAGAAGTAGCTTTGATTTGAATGTAACCATTGAGTTTATAGTTAGTCGGTCTCAGCGCTAATGTTAAATTTGTCTTCGCGGAAAATGCCGACATATTAATACTACACCTCTGAATTTGGTAGTTGATAGTAGGTCGATTCACTGTTGGAAGAGCCAAGCTTTGTTGAATTAAATTCCAGAATTACAACAGAGTTTTTGGGCTCTAACTGTCTCAGTTGCTGATTACCTCAAACCCCATGTTCCATGTCCTATGTTCCATGTCCAATGTCCCATGTCCCATGTCCCATGTCCCATGTCCCACACCCCATGTCCCATGCCCCATGTTCCATGTCCTATATCCCATACCCCATGTCCCATGTCCCATGTCCCATACCCCATGTCCCATGCCCCATGTTCCATGTCCTATATCCCATACCCCATACCCCATGTCCCATGTCCCATGTCCCATGTCCCATGTCCCATGTCCCATGTCCCATGTCCCATGTCCCATGTCCCATGTCCCATGTCCCATACCCCATGTCCCATGCCCCATGTTCCATGTCCTATATCCCATACCCCATGTCCCATACCCCATGTCCCATGCCCCATGTCCCATGCCCCATGTCCCATACCCCATGTCCCATGTCCCATGTCCCATGTCCCATGTCCCATGTCCCATGTCCCATGTCCCATGTCCCATGTCCCATGTCCCATGTCCAATGTCCCATGTCCCATGTCCCATGTCCCATGCCCCATGTTCCATGTCCCATATTCCATGTCCCATGCCCCATGTTCCATGTCCCATACCCCATGTCCCATACCCCATGTCCCATACCCCATGTCCCATGTCCCATGCCCCATGTCCCATGTCCCATGCCCCAAGCCCCAAGCCCCATATACCAAGCCCCATGCCCTTATTCCCCGAGCTGGTATACGTGCTAGTTAACCCTTTTGTAAAAGAGGTCGGGAGGCTGCTGGGATCTTTGTCACCTGTCAAAATGGTAGCTAGAAATACAGGCGATTCGTAGCACCAAAGTGCGTGACACGGTGTGCGAAAATGCTTGGTGCATCTGAAAGCCTGTAGCTAAGCCTGTACCTGATTCTAGAGAAGCATTTTGCAACCTGCCCTGCCCTGAGTCCCGTGCGTGAAACCAGTTTGCACCCGTGGACCCCCTAGCAGTTTGGTAATGGGGTGTGTAGATACGTTTGCATGCCGGACTATTTCACTGCTTCCATGGAATATTGCGATATTGTGCCGGTTAGGGGGATGTCGACCCCGAATTTGACGTTATTGATGAATGCATGGTACGAGTGGGGGGGGGGGGGGGGGGGGGATTATGCTGTCGTGGTCCAGCATCCCCCCTGACCGGCCACGTTTGTTGAGTTCCCTATCTCTTTATGTCGTTTGCATTCGTTTAATAATATATTGATTTTATTTGCAGAAATGTCGGTATATTTTTGGCACATACGTGGAATTTCGAATGAAATTGTCGGGGCAGGATGGGTGCGTTTACATAAAACGCATATACTTTTATGGCGTTTGGTGACTTTCAAAAACTTGAAATAAGTCAAACTCGAATTGCGACATGATAATGAAACTTGATTTTCTTTACGTTTCACATGTATTTCTTGCCAAGTTGATTTGTGGTGTTTAACGACGCACTATTTTGGATACGGGCCCTGTGACACTGATCTTATGGCGTCGGTGAATAAGTGGATGATGATGAGGAAGATGATGAACCTAACCATAGAATAGAGGATGAGAAACCCGGTTCCGGCACATAGCCTTCAAAGAGCACCATAAGGAACGCCGGCTGAACATCCCTTCCGAAGGACAGTGCAACCTTTAATCACATGATTCCTCCACAAATCCATGCAGTCGAGAGGTTGATAAGCAAAGCACGTGAAGTTGTTGTACTAACTTTCATACCTCAAACCTCTCCGGAACAGAACTGCAGTGTGCAGTGTGTATTATGGCCTCCTAATGACCGATGTTTCTAAAACCCCAAACTGTTCGGTGGTCACCCATCAAATATCTGACCTATCACAGTGTTGGTTAACTTCGGTGATCTCACGAGGACCGGTGTTTCCAACACGGCACACCGTTGGGTGCCAAGTGGTCCCACGGGCTTTTGGATTCGGGGGTCGACGACGGTTTGAGACCTCGGAACGGTCAGTTGGATGGCGGTTGCTCGACAGGACGGGTCAAGTTTTCACTTTCAAGTTCTGGGGAAGGGTTGGAGGTTGTCGATTGCCCGCGAGAGCTAGTATCTCCCCCGGTTTCATTCAGTGAAGTAGTCAGTTGCTAGAATTAGGTGGACCTACGTATGGCGTTTGATAATTTATGTTTATGATCTTATTTTCTTGGCATTGATGTGTTGAAATCGTCACTTTGCTTGAAATTCGCGTGGGAGCTGTGGTAAGTACGTTTGACAAAGTGAACAAATGCAGCCAGTAGAACAAGTGCAGCCGTCAAAGCCGTCAGTGGCCTTCGAACGTAGTGACGATAAAACAAGCTCAGTTTTGTCTGATTTGTTTTGTGTCTTGCGGTTGGGTTTGTTTAATGTTTGTCCAGGAGCTAATTTTTCGGGATCATAGACATGAGGAAAGACATACTTGCGCTCTGACGCCTTAGAAATCTCGTGACTAAAAGGTTTTATAAACCAGAGACCGGGTTCTAATCCTGCTTTTTTATCTCCTGCAAAATTCGAAACTTGATGAATTGAAAGTTTACCTAACCAAACCCCAGCCAAATGTTGCTTGGATAATAAGTTGATGTAATTGAGATGTTCACCACGTAGGGCAACTAATGGGACACCATAACTAGAGTGTCAAGAATAATTTTTTAACGCAATCTGCAAGATCTGCAAGTCTGCACATTTTTAAAGTGCTTTTTAGCGATTTTTTTTGTTTGGAAACTTGGATATGTACTCCTTGACAAGCAAATCACAAATGATCGCCACACACTTCAAAGAGGATACGAATGTCTCTGTACGCGCATCCTTCAACGAGACTCTAATCACGCGCAAACTAAAACCCTGACCAAGCCAAAGCACTCCGGGAGAGCTGCCAAACGCCTCGACCCCACGGCCTGCTGGCAACGCGGACCTCCCAGCGCTTTGCCTTTGTGTCACTCGGCACTTCGTCGGGCGTACGGGGCGTGCGCACTCCGTCGACATCGCCTCCATTCCACTCAGACAGCGGCAATCGCTGCTCGGCACTGTGACTTGATTCCATTCTTATCGCAGATTATCAACTCTGGCGAGCGTTGTTTACGAAATGCAGGAAGGCTGTAACTGCACTCTGCAAAAATGACGTTGCTCGGTCGTAGCAACACAAAGCAAGCCGTGGACGGGAGTAGAGTGGCTGTCTCGTAGCAATAACATCTCTCTGGCCGTGCAAACATGGCGGTCATTGCTTGGAGATGGCCACTCTCTGGCCGTGTAAACATGGCGGTCATTGCTTGGAGATGGCCACTCTCTGACCGTGCAAACATGGCGGCCATTGCTTGGAGATGGCCACTCTCTGGCCGTGCAAACACGGTGGCTATTGCTTGGATATGGCCACTCTCTGACCGTGCAAACATGGCGGTCATTGCTTGGAGATGGCCACTCTCTGACCGTGCAAACATGGCGGCCATTGCTTGGATATGGCCACTCTCTGGCCGTGCAAACATGGCGGCCATTGCTTGGATATGGCCACTCTCTGACCGTGCAAACATGGCGGTCATTGCTTGGAGATGGCCACTCTCTGACCGTGCAAACATGGCGGCCATTGCTTGGAGATGACCACTCTCTGGTCGTGCAAACATGGCGGCCATTGCTTGGAGTTGGCTACTCTCTGACCGTGCAAACATGGCGGCCATTGCTTAGGGATGGCCACTCTCTGACCGTGCAAACATGGCAGCCATTGCTAAGAGATGGCCACTCTCTATACGCTACTTAAGATTCATTGCATAAACCTCGCTTGTGCAGCGAGAAATTAATAAACCGAAAGAAAAAAAACCGCTGGCTGGCAGTTTTTTTCCCGAATGCAAATTGCGTTCTCTGATTCGGTTTGAGCGGTAAGCGATCCTGGTGGCCGGGACCGATAGCAAGTTTGTTGAACCGCCGCGTCGTGGGCTGAGCGCTGATTGTGTCGTGGGAAGCCTAGACCGACGCCAGTCGCTCTCTGCGAAGTGGGCGGTCCCGCGTGAACGTTTTGAACTTTTTTTTCCTGTAGAAACGAATTTGTTCCAGTTTCAAATCCGAAGTTAGGATATTTATCACAAAACGTTTACGCTCTTGTCCAGTTCTGTTCGAGAGAGAGGTTGGAGGGATAAAAGTTAGTACAACTTTCCTCGACTTTCTTATCAACCTCTCGACTGCATGGATTTGTGGAGGAATTCTGTTGTTAAAGTTGAACCGTCCTTCGGAAGGGGCGTTAAGCCGGTGCATTTCGACAGGAGTAGGCTACCTGCCAGCACCGGGATTGCCATCTAGTCTATAAAGTTAGGTGCGTCGTCTTCCTCATCATCATCATCATCATCCACTCACTAACCGACCGCCGTTAAACCAGTGCCACAGAACCCGTTGTCACAACAGTGCGTCGTCAAACACACCAAATCAATCATTGAGCACAGGAAGTCTCTCGCCCTTGCTTTCTCTGCTTCAACTTGCGCTTCTGTAGAAAAAAGCGGCAGTCTAGGCGTCTGTTTTTGAAGAGATGCTGGTCTGGACGAGATTTTTTTTGCTGATAAAACCCGCTAATAGATACGGGCACAAGTTCCTCACGTCAAAATTTTGGTTTTGTTCGCACTTTTTGAGATCGGTGGTCTCGACATACAAAAGTGCATTGCTATGAGTATATGTTTCTAATTACGGTTCTTACTTTAGATACCTTGATAAAATATCCATTTCACATATTCTTGGGTCATTTGCCTAAACTTTGCAGATAACTTGGAAAGGGTCGAAAACAAGTAACCCGTGCCCGGCATCGGGCAGTTCATCACAATGTAATAGTAATGGGTGGGTGAAACAGGGGTTGACATGGCAATCTAAAACAAGTAACCCGTGCCCGGCATCGGGCAGTTCATCACAATGTAATAGTAATGGGTGGGTGAAACAGGGGTTGACATGGCAATCTAAAACAAGTAACCCGTGCCCGGCATCGGACAGTTCATCACAATGTAATAGTAATGGGTGGGTGAAACAAGGGTTGTCATGGCAATCTAAAACAAGTAACCCGTGCCCGGCATCGGGCAGTTCATCACAATGTAATAGTAATGGGTGGGTGAAACAAGGGTTGTCATGGCTGACATCATTTGTCTCAGCAACCTAACCTAACCTAACCAACTACCGACAACTACTGGCAAAACTTATAGTTGCAGTTTGAAGGTCAGAGTCACTGTACTTTAAAGAGTGAAGAAATGTAATTCCGTTATTTCTCGTAGATTACTCGCATTTAAAACTGGTGTTAGCTCAAATAATCTTTATTGATGCTATAATCTCTACGATTGATTTATATGTGTATTACAATAAATGTTACATACACAAGTACACACATGTAGCCAATGTTTTCAATGTCTGTACACTAAGCTGTTTCCCAGCACAGAAATTTCTAGACTGAAATATTAAAGAATGAAATATCATAAAAAATGTATCCAATTTTTTTTTGCACGCGCCGTCGGGTAGTACCTACCTTTGCCTGTTCGGGAAAGAGGTTGGAGGGATGAAAGTTAGTACAGCAACTTGGTTCAACTTGCTTATCAACCTCTCGACAGCATGGATTTGTGGAGGAAACCTGTTGTTCGCGTTGTACCGTCCTTCGGAAGGGACGTTAAGCCGGTGGTCCCCTTGGTGCTCTACGACAGGAGTAGGCTACGTGCCGGCACCGGGTTTCCCCTCCTCCCTTCTAGACTAAGTTAGGTTCATCATCATCCTCTTTATCATCATCCACTCATTCAATGACGCCATTAGACCAGTGCCACAGGGCCAGTTGTCAAAACAGTGCGTCGTTAAAACACAATAATCAATCAACCTACCGTTATTACGAGTCTCGTGTGCTCGGCAGGACGTTTAACATTAACGCTGGGTCTCTGACTAAACCTGTAAACCCAATGGCAGGACGTATAACATTAACGCTGGGTTTCTGACTAAACTTGTAAACCCAATGATATTATCTTCTACTTATATAAGATATCTCGTCATAGGAGGAGTGCATCTTACTCGCATTAAAGTGCACTTCACACTAGCGGAATGCACGTGTTGGGTGCATTACATGCACTCGATGCACATGCGCAGTTCTGCTATGGAAAAAAACTGCGCATCGTTTTTCCGACTAATTAAAGACAGCGCTGACACAATGACGTCATTGTAATTAAAAAGAAAAAATAAAAAATACGACATTTTTTCCACATGCAATTTAGTACAGAAGTTTGCGTAGTCGTGGGAAGCCTAAACCGTCGCAGTCATCAATTGTTGAGCGTTTTGTGTTTTGTTTGTGTTTGTTTCTATCGTACTGGTATAGTTACTGTGTAAAGCAGAAAAGGGAGAAGAATTACTCGAGTTTGACAGGTTGTGACATGATATAGCGTTACTGGAATCAGAGTGACTGTGAGTATCCACAGCCTCTTGGTTCTACTCCTTGGAGATCCGTCATTCTCATCAAATACACTAAAATCGTCTCAAAAAGCCAGTGTCCAAGTAGCTCAATTGGTTAGAGCAACACCCGCGATAGGTGGAGATCGGGGTTCGAGTCCCCGTTTGGTCGTCAATTTTTGAGAGGGTAGTCGTGTGCACAATGCAACCTTTTGCAATTCAAATAAGATTTTATATAACCCCAAAATGTTTAGTTCTGGTTACCGGAGATCGAAGGAATGTCGATTTAGTACAGCATCGCTGACTTGACATTCCGTAACAAAAGAACTAACAACCACCTTGTCAAGGCTTCCTGAATGCATCTTGCTAATAATCAAGGTCAAGGTTTAAGGAAAGGTCCGAGGTTTTCCGGGTCGCTTTCGGCATGCAATTTTCCTGTTGTTCGATTGTCTCCGTGGTAATGATGCAATGAGCCATCGAGGTTTCACATGCTTTGCCTATCATGTTTGCCGAAGTTAAGCGACACTGCGCTGGGTCAGGTATTAGATGGGTGACCACCGAACGGTTTGGCATGTTGGAAACACCGGTTCTAGTGAGATCACCGAAGTTAAGCAACACTGCGCTGGGTCAGGCATTGACAAGTTCTGTTCGAAAGAGGGTGGCTGGAAGGATTAAAGTTCATACAACTTCACTCGAGTTGCTTATGAACCTCTTGACAGCATGGATTTATGGATACATCCTGTTTTTCCGTTATACCGTCCTTCGGAAGGGACGTTAAGCCTTGGTGCTCTTCGACACGAGTAGGCTGCGTGCTGACAACAGGTTTTCCCTCCTCCCTTCTGGGCTAAGTTAGGTTCATCATCATCCTCATCATCATCCACTCATTCAATTACGCCATTAGACCAGTACCGCAGGAAGCCGAAGTTACTCGCCGGCACGGGGTTCCGTCTCTTCTAAGCTAGGTTACGTATATCATCCTTATTATCATCACCCTCTCATCTTTCTTCGCCACCAGACCAGTCCCACAAGGATCCATTGACCAAACAATGCGCAGAATTTTACATATAACTCACACGACAAATCGGATTCTCCTCACAGCCACGTGGACACTTTACCGGCACAACCGATAACGACTTCCGTCCTAATGCGCATGCTTGTAATCAGCTGCATTATTCACCCAGCAATGTCCTGACAGCGTGCTCGTTACCCCGGGCATGCGCCGTAATGAGCAGGTGCGATGGTCTTCGAATGACGCACAAAGCGCATGATTGATGACGTGGCCCGCCTGTTGCTTCAAGTTCCTAAGTTTCTCGTGGGCTTACCAACATTAGGTGACCACATGCATCTTTTTACAATGCATTTTTGGACAAACGTCATCGTGTGGGAGTCGTTTATTGTAGAACGTGGTGGTACCCACGGCCATTTCCCTAAATGTCATTTAAATTTCCCGGCAAACGTTTGTGAGGGTTAACAATTAATGGTTTTCGTTATCTCACTGCGCTGGGTCGGGTATTGGATGGATGACCACAGAACGGTTTGTCGTTTTGGAAACACCGGTCCCATTAGGTAATTGTAGTTATGCAACACTGCGCTGGGTCGGGTATTGGATGGGTGACCACTGAACGGTTTGGATTTTGGAAAGTTTAGCAACACTGCGCTGGGTCGGGTATTTGATAGGTGACCACAGAACGGTTTTTCGTGTTGGAAACACCGGTCCCCATGAGGCTAATGTAGTTATGCAACACTGCGCTGGGTCTGGTATTGGATAGGTGACCACCGAACGGCTTGTCGTGTTGGAAAGTTTTGCAACACTGCGCTGGGTCGGGTATTGGATGGGTGACCACCGAACGGTTTGTCGTGTTGGAAAGTTTTGCAACACTGCGCTGGATCGGGTATTGGATAGGTGACCACCGAACGGCTTGTCGTGTTGGAAAGTTTTGCAACACTGCGCTGGGTCGGGTATTGGATGGGTGACCACCGAACGGTTTGTCGTGTTGGAAAGTTTTGCAACACTGCGCTGGGTCGGGTATTGGATGGGTGACCACCGAACGGTTTGTCGTGTTGGAAAGTTTTGCAACACTGCGCTGGATCGGGTATTGGATAGGTGACCACCGAACGGTTTGTCGTGTTGGAAAGTTTTGCAACACTGCGCTGGGTCGGGTATTGGATGGGTGACCACCGAACGGTTTGTCGTGTTGGAAAGTTTTGCAACACTGCGCTGGATCGGGTATTGGATAGGTGACCACCGAACGGTTTGTCGTGTTGGAAAGTTTTGCAACACTGCGCTGGATCGGGTATTGGATGGATGACCACCGAATGGTTTGTCGTGCTGGAAACACCGGTCCCATTAGGTCATTGTAGTTATGCAACACTGCGCTGGGTCGGGTATTGGATGGATGACCACTGAACGGCTTGTCGTGTTGGAAAGTTTTGCAACACTACGCTGGGTCGGGTATTGGATGGATGACCACCGAACGGTTTGGCGTGTTGGAAACACCGGTTCTCAAGTGAGTCCCAGTGTTTGCATGTGGAATGCAGGTCGAGTCCGGGAATTCCCTGCCTCATGTCACAGTTAGCCTTGACATGCTCTTTTCTGACGAACTTCCCTTGTTTTTCTGTCCACAGTGTGCCCGACGACGCGATCCCCATGGCGTCTGGACAAGGCGCCAACCTCCAGCCTCTTTCACGATGGTAAGTCCTCAACGTCTTCGCCAGATCGAGTAGCCAGCACGTTCCGTGCCTCTTAGGCATAGCAACGCTCCACTCGCTGATACAAATCTAATAATCCACAAACCCGAGTTTCAAAACTCGCTTTTCGCTCTATGATGGAGGACATTAGGTTATCATTTCGGGTCGTCCTTTCACTGCTTGAGCCGGAAATATCAATCTCTTTCCCAAATTATGCAACTGAATTGTTAATGCTTTCTTTTGGTGCTATGTGTAACTTACAAGGAGAATATGGTAAGGCGGGATTGAAGTCGAACTAAACTGCTCTGTGCCAGGCGTTAGATGGGTGGCCGACATGCACACGGCCAGTTCTGTTCAGAAGAGAGGTTGTAGGGGTTACAGTTAAGCAACACTGCGCTGGGTCGGCTGTTGGATGGGTGACCATCATACACATGACCAGTTCTGTTCGGGAGAGATGTTGTAGGGGTTACAGTTAAGCAACCCTGCGCTGGGTCGGCTGTTGGATGGGTGACCATCATACACATGACCAGTTCTGTTCGGGAGAGATGTTGTAGGGGTTACAGTTAAGCAACCCTGCGCTGGGTCGGCTGTTGGATGGGTGACCATCATACACATGACCAGTTCTGTTCGGGAGAGATGTTGTAGGGGTTACAGTTAAGCAACCCTGCGCTGGGTCGGCTGTTGGATGGGTGACCATCATACACACGGCCAGTTCTGTTTGGAAGAGCGAGGTTGAATCGACACCGGCAGTTAGGTCCCTGGTAGTTGCTCTTTTGCGTGACTCAATTTTGCTCGCTTCCCCAGAAAAAGGAATGGAGATTCAATTTCAGTTTTCATCGAAGATGACAGTCTGTGAAATTCACTCAACTCGGTAACGAGATTGCCGAGCGTTTTTTTTTAAACAGACGTGGTTCGTGGCGATGGTGCACCTTTTACCCTCAAGAAAAGCTTTTATCGATGCTTCCTCCTCCTCTTGTCACCCCCCCCCCCCCCACCCCCTATCTCCTTTTTGGATATCGTCTCCTCCAGAACTGCTATCCTTATTCCCTAAACGTCGCTTGCAAGGTAGATGTCGGCAGCGACAGCATTACCTGTCAACTGTCACTAGGTCTGTCAAAATATACGATCTCAATTCTTTCAGATTCTATCAAAACACGCCTCTTTGACACACAAGGTTATGTTGTATTTTTTTTTAAATCTTGTGCTGGTCATTAAATGCATTTAAATGTAATACATATATTTACACTTGTAAAAAGAGTTGGGTAGAAACATTATTTCGAGGGTAAAAACCACTATACCTACCAAAAAGGCTAACGTATAGCATAGCCTTCTTACTACATTCGCCCATAAGAGCTAATAAGCACGGAGGCTGTGCGTCGGCCATTTTTGTTGGCGTTTCTTATTCTAAAAATAAATTTTTCTCAATTTTATGGTTTATTGACTCTGGTTATAAAGCTAAATGCATTCAGGAAGCCTAGACAAGGTGGTTGTTGGTTCTTTTGTTACGGTACGTCAATTCAGTCGAGCTTTCGCCCTTGATAAAGTAACTGGTACGTGTTACGAAATGTTGGGAACACAGTTTGACTTCACTTGCCAGACAAAACACAGTTTTGTAATAAAAAGAAGACAAATGAAAATTAGTTCTGGCTTTTCTTTGGTAAGTTTTTACAGACATCAGACAAAGAAAATCTTCTGATTGGCTGTTGCCAAGCAAATAACAAATTAACGGACTGTTAGGTTCTTAACGGAGCACTGGAAAAGCAACACTAAAAAGATAACAAAGAACATTTTGACTGCTTCCATTCATAGATCTACTTGACTTCGCAATCCTCCTCTTTTCGGTAATTGTCGTCAACACTTGTTGCCGCCACATCTTACCTCGCCACGTGCCAACCCACGTGGACGTCCAAGACAGACACGCCGTCACCTCCCCTACCCCCTCCAAGGCGGTACAACGCCCCCTCCCCCCTCTAACCCCACCTAGACAGGGTGGGTTCTCGATCGATATCCCCCACCCCCATCACGTTTACTTCTTTGTCAACGCCATGCATGGAGGGTTCATTTCTCCTGGACGACGACTACGCCGTCGAGATGTTCAATTACGCTCCGCCAGGCGTCGTTCACGTGGTTTTCTGCAGTCACGTGGGTTGTCGCGAACAGAGAGTGGCGTGAAACTACGGTTGAACCCATAATCCCTTGCCCCATGAGGATGGAATATCTGTGCAAGCTTTATCTGTGGTAGTATTTGCCTCATAAGGATGGAATATCTGTGGAAGCTTTATCTGTGGTAGCGTTTGCCTCATGAGGATGGAATATCTGTGCAAGCTTTATCTGTGGTAGTCTTTGCCCCATGAGGATGGAATATCTGTGTAAGCTTTATCTGTGGTAGTCTTTGCCCCATAAGGATGGAATATCTGTGTAAGCTTTATCTGTGGTAGTCTTTGCCCCATAAGGATGGAATATCTGTGTAAGCTTTATCTGTGGTAGTCTTTGCCCCATAAGGGTGGAATATATGTGCAAGCTTTATCTGTGGTAGTCTTTGCCCCATAAGGGTGGAATATCTGTGCAAGCTTTATCAGTGGTAGTCTTTGCCCCATAAGGATGGAATATCTGTGCAAGCTTTATCTGTGGTAGTCTTTGCCCCATGAGGGTAGAATATCTGTGTAAGTTTTATCTGTGGTAGTCTTTGCCCCATAAGGATGGAATATCTGTGTAAGCTTTATCTGTGGTAGTCTTTGCCTCATAAGGATGGAATATCTGTGTAAGCTTTATCTGCAGTAGTCTTTGTCCCATAAGGATGGAATATCTGTGCAAGCTTTATCTGTGGTAGTCTTTGCCCCATAAGGGTGGAATATCTGTGTAAGCTTTATCTGTGGTAGTCTTTGCCCCATAAGGGTGGAATATCTGTGCAAGCTTTATCAGTGGTAGTCTTTGCCCCATAAGGATGGAATATCTGTGCAAGCTTTATCTGTGGTAGTCTTTGCCCCATGAGGGTAGAATATCTGTGCAAGCTTTATCTGTGGTAGTCTTTGCCTCATAAGGATGGAATATCTGTGTAAGCTTTATCTGTGGTAGTCTTTGCCTCATAAGGATGGAATATCCTTTTAGCTTGGCATTCCTAAAACCCTACAACCTAGCAAAGGCCATCACTTATTTAACAGCAATAATAATAACAAGTTTGAAAAGTTCGAATATGTAATATTGGTTTGACGTTAGTTCGTAAGAGGATATCTTCTATTACAATTGTGCTGACTTTTTAGTGATTGAGAAGCCACTGATACTACATAAACAATTTTTTATACTAAGTCAGTTTAACTCGAAAATCTTCCCAAGGTTTCATTGTTTTAATTAGCAGGTACACATAGATGTGAGCAGAGGGAACGTTGTAGAGCTCACAGCCTGCGTGTCTAATATGTTCGTTTGGGATGATTTTAGCCGAAATTATTTTCCTTTCTAGTCTTTTAGTTAGGCTAATGTAGGTACTGCAGATATTTCGTTCTCATTTCTGTTAAAGAAACGGTATAAAATCGTCGATACTGGCGCACATAACAAATCATGCTAAAGATAAAACGACAAGGAAAAGTCGAGTTTTAAAAAATGTCCTCCATTCTGCAGTCAGCTGTGATTGTAGGCTTGCCAACTGCCGAGTTGCACAACTGCATCGATCATGCGCCGCGTCATGTTTACCAACCTAACGTGCTCGCTTCGGGGAAACACTCGCTGTAAATAGCTGCGAAAAGATGCCTGAACTGACGTGGGTTTCGCTCTTAAAGTAATGGTCTGGAGATGGTATCATAGCTGAGGTCATTTGCCATTGATATGGCTTTGGTCTGTGGGTAGATGCTGTGGCAAAGTGCTTCAGCTTTGGCTGACAATTGCTAGGGCTATGGCTACCACCGATAATCTATTATGTCGAACAATAAACAACACATAACTTCCGTATTCAAGGCTCTTTTTGGCTTCCACGTAGAAAAAACATGGAAGAACATCTATGAGCACAGTACGGTTTGGCGTGTTGGAACCCGAAGTTGAGCATCACTGCACTGCGATTGGTCAGACATTGGATGGGTGACCATCACACACATGACCAGTTCTGTTCGGGAGAGAGGTTAGAGGGATGAAAGTTAGTACAGCCACTTAACTCGCCTTGCTTATCAACCTCTCGACAGCATGGATTTGTGGAGGAATCCTGTTGTTCTTCGGAAGGAACTTTCAGGCTTTGTTTCCACCCTCCCTTCTAAGCTAGGTATGTAATAATTCGCATCATCAACTACTCATTCATTGACGACATTAGACCAGTGGCACAGGGCCCGTTGTCAAAACAGTGCGTCGTTAAACGCCAAAAAACTGTAAAATTCTGGAGCATTGACTGAAGTCATAACCTAAAATTACGTCAAAACACTTAAAGAATTTCACATTTAAAATCGTACCAATTTCGTCGATTCGGTCACAGCCTTCCCGCGCCTGCCCCAACACCGCCATCCGGATCGACGAGTTCTAGGAAGGTCTGCACATAATTTCAGTGGCGTACCGAAACGTCTTTCAGTTAATTACCTAAAAGGGAAGGTCAGTTAAAGAGAGAAGGCACAGGCATCCAAGGGGCTTGTATGTTAATCTTATGGGAGGCAACCTACAACTGAGTTGCTCCAAATTTTAGTGAGAAACCTGGAACTGGAAAGTTTTGTTGGCGCCGACATCTTCAGGGCTTTTTTTCGTTCTCCCACGGTTTGGTCCTTTTTATATTATTCCTTTGAATATTTCGTATTTTTGGTTTAATTTATGCTTATTTTTGCTTTTTTAGTAAAAATGCTTATATGTTTTTAATGAAAACACACCAAAACACTTGACTGCGTCACCAAACCTGTAACTTGCATTCCGTTCATTCTAGCAACCCCGCACATTGCAAGCGTAGGCAATTTAAATAAGATTTCAAGTAAATACAACGCATCCAACGTCAAATTGAAGTAATTCGAGTTTGACAGGTTGTGACGTGATATAGCGTCACTAGAATTAGAGTGACTGTGAGTACTCACCGCCTCTTGGTTCTATTCCTTGGAGATCCGTCATTCTCATAAAATACACTAAAATAGTCGCAAAAAGCCAGTGGCCAAGTAGCTCAATGGGTAAGAGCAACACCCGCGTTAGGTGCAGAGATCACGGTTCGAGTCCGCGTTTGGGCATCAATTTTCGAGACGGTAGTAGTTGCAATCTTACCAAATGGCAACAGTGCATTGGTAACGGAGCGTGTCGCACACCACTGGACGTGCTTCGGGCATGCGCTATTTGAGTGCGCCACTAGGGTTGTTGTTCGGGTTACCATGACAACGGGAGGAAGCCCCTCGGTGGGCCTTGAGAGGTCCACTTTCTAAAGTACCTAACTAACCAACGAAATACGTCTCGATGTCGGTTGCTTCTGACATTGGGTTTACAGGTAAACTCCGAGAGTCCCAGAGCTAATGTTAAAAAACTATATTCACGAAACATAGCAACCGATCGACTGCTCTACCGAGAAAAATTGAGGATGCTACTAGGTGGAGTCACCGTCGTTTCGATTGTTAAGAAATTCCATTTCGTTATTTCTCGCAGATTATATTCGCGCTTGAGACTGGTTTTAATGATTGATATAAATGTTTTGATATATTGAGCCATAATAATATATTTGCATAGGTTAGTTTTAAAGGACAGCCGCAAGCGCCATCGGGTGGTACGCATCGTTACCACGTGTTGTCTGCTCATTTGCTCAGCAGAACGTTCAACATAAGCGCTGGAACTCTGATAAAACCTGTAAACCCAATAGACCCAATAGACCCAATAGACCCAATAGACCCAATAGCCCAATATTCCTATAGAAACCGGACAAGACTTAGCACGGACCATCAGGTCGCAGAGCTAAAATTCAGCCCCTGTCTAATTTGGGTACGCGCTGGTTTTCATTTTCAAAAGTTCCCAGGT
Source organism: Protonemura montana (assembly GCA_947568835.1). Classification (NCBI taxonomy): domain Eukaryota; kingdom Metazoa; phylum Arthropoda; class Insecta; order Plecoptera; family Nemouridae; genus Protonemura; species Protonemura montana. Next base: position 11,292,156 of record OX387610.1, on the reverse strand, counting down.
TCGAATACCGTGCCCTTCGTGCGGTATTCCTGTTAGAACGGTCATGGGAAATCCCTGAGGGAAAGGGGGTAGCAATGTCCTATGCATGGGGTATCCCTATTGACAAATCTTCCCTGGCACGGTTTCTTCCCCGAAACAATTCACTTTCGGGCTGATCGTTTATGGTGAGAGTCCTAGCGTTAAAGTTAAACTTTCTCCTGAGCAAACGAGTCGGCAACACTTGGTATAGGTGGTGGCCACCCGACAGCGCTTGGGGCCGTCAATTTTAACAAACTTGTACAATCAAATATTTATGACTTCAAATAGCGATTCATATTTATTAATCGTTGAGGTTAGCATAAATTAAGATTAATTGAGGGTACATTAGCCTCAAATACGCGTAATCTGCGAGTAATAACAAAAAGTAATTACTTAACACTCAAAAATAAACTGTCGCTATCTACGGGCGACTTCCATTTTTGCCGGTAAATTAACTTATTGAATTTAATTTGCACTCAGCAGCCAGCGAGACATGGAACTGTTTTGAGGTTTCTTTTGTCAAAATCAAACAACCGCCCTGTCACGGAATGTTTAGCACAGAGGCGACGGCGAGTGTCCACTCCTTTGCGTGGAGCGAAACAAGCACCCTGTCACGGAATGTCCAGCACAGAGGCGACGGCGAGTGTCCGCTCCTTTGCGTGGAGCGAAACAAGCACCCTGTCACGGAATGTCCAGCACAGAGGCGACGGCGAGTGTCCGCTCCTTTGCGTGGAGCGAAACAAGCACCCTAGCACGGAATGTCCAGCACAGAGGCGACGGCGAGTGTCCGCTCCTTTGCGTGGAGCGAAACAAGCACCCTGTCACGGAATTTCCAGCACAGAGGCGACGGCGAGTGTCCGCTCCTTTGCGTGAAGCGAAACAAGCACCCTGTCACGGAATGTCCAGCACAGAGGCGACGGCGAGTGTCCGCTCCTTTGCGTGGAGCGAAACAAGTACCCTGTCACGGAATGTCCAGCACAGAGGCGACGGCGAGTGTCCACTCCTTTGCGTGAAGCGAAACAACCACCCTGTCACGGAATGTCCAGCACAGAGGCGACGGCGAGTGTCCGCTTCTTTGCGTGGAGCGAAACAAGTACCCTGTCACGGAATGTCCAGCACAGAGGCGACGGCGAGTGTCCGCTCCTTTGCGTGGAGCGAAACAAGCACCCTGTCACGGAATGTCCAGCACAGAGGCGACGGCGAGTGTCCGCTCCTTTGCGTGGAGTGAAACAAGCACCCTGTCACAGAATGTCCAGCACAGAGGCGACGGCGAGTGTCTGCTCCTTTGCGTGGAGCGAAACAAGCACTCTGTCACGGAATGTCCAGCACAGAGGCAACGGCGAGTGTCTGCTTCTTTGCGTGGAGCGAAACAAGCGCCCTGTCACGGAATTTCCAGCACAGAGGCGATGGCGAGTGTCCGCTCCTTTGCGTGGAGCGAAACAAGCACCCTGTCACGGAATGTCCAGCACAGAGGCAACGGCGAGTGTCCGCTTCTTTGCGTGGAGCGAAACAAGCACCCTGTCACGGAATGTCCAGCACAGAGGCAACGGCGAGTGTTGCTTCTTTGCAGGGAGCGAAACAAGCGCCCTGTCACGGAATGTCCAGCACAGAGGCAACGGCGAGTGTCCGCTTCTTTGCGTGGAGCGAAACAAGCACCCTGTCACGGAATGTCCAGCACAGAGGCGACGGCGAGCCTTGCTTCTTTGCAGGGAGCGACGGCTTACGGGTCCGACTTGCAAACATCTTTCCGCTTACTTATCATTTAAAATGTCAATTATTATGATTGAATGTTTTTTTCGGCTGTCTGAAGAAACAAATAAACGTAGCTCGAGGCAATTTAAGGTCCTGTATACTTATCCAAATGGCCGGGCCGTTGAAATGACTTGAGATTATTTTCTCGTCGCTCCGAGAAGCCGTGCACCGGAACGTAAGACCAGTCCAGTTGCTCAGCTTTTTAAAAATCCCCACAATTTTAATTTAAAGAAACAAAATTGTTTCGAGTCTTGATGTTCGTTGCCCCATAGAATCCCCAGACATTTGTTTAATTACTCAAACATTTGTCATTATTGTACAGATTTTAGGGGCATGGCCCCTGAACCCCACGAAAGTCGTCTCTTCAATAGTTCAGCACTCGCTGTTAAAAAACTAGAAAAGCTTCGGGGCCCTGCCTCGAATGCCCAAAAACGTATTTAATTTCCTTTGTACCTTTATCGCAAGCATGAAAATGCATTCAGGAAGCCTAGACAAGGTGGTTGTTGGTTCTTTTGTTACGGGACGTCAAGTCAGTCGAGCTTTCACCCTTGATAAATTAACTGGTACATGTTACGAAACGTCAGACTTCATTTGCCAATCTAAACACAGTTTGGAAATAAGCTTTTGTTAACTAGTTTCATGGGTTAGGTAACTCAGATGTGAGGTGCCCGTGCTCCGGGCACCGGTAGTCGATGCAGGTCCCGGCCGATGACGCCTCGACTCCCGCCAAGCGTAGGGCCCCCGCACTCGGCTCGATTTCCACCTAGCCATCCAACGGAGAGTGCCGGGCAACGCATGTTCTCTTGTATTTAAAAATTGCTGACTCACACCCTTCTAGAAAAATTCACCTACAAGAGCTCATAGCCAAAGAGGCTGTGCGTCGTCCATTTTAATTGTGGATATTGTCCTGTAGATATTATAGGCACTAGCAAGAGGAGAATGGTTGACTGTCTGCTTTAGTTTTACTCTTTCCTCGCAGTGAATGTCGGATTGGGAGGATTGGGGCAACAAAGACACGACCAGCTGTCTGAATTTAGGCTCTGGCCAACCGGCCTAGGACACATTTTAGGGACTGGTAATTTTAGATTGGAAAAATTAGATTTCGAAAATCCAATTGAACACGTGTTTTTCTTTTAGCGTTTGTACGAAAAATGACCCGGATATAAAGTTGTATTTGGGCTGAGCCCACAAACCCCGAGAGCCTGATCCACGAACAGTTCCTACCCCTGGCTATTTCTGGCTACCCCATGTCATTTCGATATTCCTAACTTCTCGCATTTTATTTTGCTACCCTTTGCTACCCTCTTGTTATTGTAGCGAGTGGTCGTCGCTAGATTAGGCATGGCTTTGCTGTCAATGAAGAACATTTCAACAAAAACCACGGTCACAGTCAAATAGATGTGAAACTTTGCTTCCTACTGTTTATAATTACACATGTCTAAGATTTGGCAAATTAATACATTTTTCCAGTAAATACAAAAACACATCCTCGCTTATTCTTCGAACCCGAGGCAGGCAGCGAGGCGTTTTTTTTTTGGTTTATTTTTTGTTTCCTCAATTTATGTTAACGACCCTCCTTATCTTTAATTTTGGTAGTGATAGTTAGATTACCTCATTGAAAGTAATACCAGTAATAGCTATAGTGTTACTACGGCGGTAGAATACTTACCATAGTTCTGGTAATTCCTAGACGAACCTATCTACGGTATACGCATTACTTTTGGTAGTTCAATTGAATCTGCCAAGTACAGGACTGCTTGGGGTATATTCTTCTCACCCAGCGCTTCGATGGTAGCAAGGAAAGAAAAGGCAGACAAGTCTGAAAAAAAAATGACGAGAATAAGGATCAAGTTGTAGGTGCAATAATTATTTACTTCGATTTAATTTCTATGACCACCATGTGAACCATATAACCATGGTTTTCTCTGTACTTTTATTCGTGTGCTGCCTACGCTACCTGCGACCCTCTTTTACGTTTACCCTTATTTTTCTGGCACCGCCTACAGGTTACAATGCCCATTCCTTAACTGCCTACGAGGGGAAGTGTCACGTGACTTCGTTTATGAGCACCCTTGTTTAAAAATCGTATTATCATAACACTGTTATGTGATGTGATTGCCTACTGACTCCTCTTTGGACCTCTTTTGTGCGCAAATAAAATGGCAGCCAGCAAAATTTGAATTTACTCTGATAAATTTCAATTTAAAAAGTCTCTCCATGTCTCTCCACTGTTTGAGAATAATTCGTGTCCGTTTTTACGTTACCCAAACAACCTCGCCAAATTGTATTATTAACAACACTATAACCGTCTCAAAAATTGATCTCCAAACGGGGACTCGAACCCCGATCTCCACCTAAAGCGTCACTAGAATCAGAGTGACTGCGAGTATTCACAGCCACATGGTTCTACTCCTTGGAGATCCGTCATTCTCATCAAATACACTAAAATCGTCTCAAAAAGCCAGTGTCCAAGTAGCTCAATGGGTTAGAGCAACACCCGCGATAGGTGGAGATCGGGGTTCGAGTCCGCGTTTGGGCTTCAATTTTTGAGACGGTTATAGTGTTGATAATAATAAAATACCCCGCGCATTGCAAGCGTTTGCAGTTTAAATCAAATTTCATCTAAAAAACCTCACCGAAATATTGTGCAGTTTTTCGATCGCTTATTTACGCACTCGTTAAAAGGATGTTTTGCTTCGTCTTTGGTTCCTCTCGAATAAAGCTCTGGTAGTCGCCAGTACCTCCAAGCCGGTCGAGACCGCGAACCGCAGGATCGGCGTTGACCGGTCCTTGCTTCGAACCCGCGCAACACACGTAACTCATTGGCACTTGCCAACCGTGGTACGGGCAACTCGAGAACCTCTGGAGGCTCTAACAAACAAACAAACAAACAAACAAACAAACATACAAACAAACCAACAAATATACAAACCACAAGATGTAGCCAGGCAACGTCAGAGGACTTGTGTCAAACGTCCTGTCATTGGATTTTTGGTTTGGTACTCTGAATAAACCTGTGAACCTAATGGCAGGACGTTTATCATCAGCTTTGGGACTCTGATTGAGTTTGTAAACCTAATGGCAGGAAGTTTAACATTAATTTTGGGGCTCTGACTAAACCTGTAGACCTAATCGCAGGACGTTTAACATTAGCTTTGTGACTCCGACTAAACCTACAAACCCAATGGCAGAACGTTTAACATTAGCGCTGTGACTCTGACTAAACCTGTAAACCTAATGGCAGAACGTTTAACATTAGCGCTGTGACTCTGACTAAACCTGTAAACCCAATCGCAGGACGTTTAACTTAAGCTTTGTGACTCTGACTAAACCTGTGAACCCAATGTCAGAATGTTTAACATTAGCTTTGGTATACTCTGACTAAGCTTGTAAACCCAATGGCAGGACGTTTAACATCAGCTTTGGGACTCTGACTGAGTTTGTTAACCTAATGGCAGGACGCTTTGCTTTACGTTGGGACTCTGACAAAGCTTGCAAACTCAATGGCAGGACGTTTTGCTTTACGTTGGGACTCTGACAACACCTATGAACTCAATCCTGGAACTCAGCAGCGTTCAAACACTGCTCGCAAGACGCTTTAACTCCAATTGTTCCCACGACAATTTCTCGTCTCCGTGTAAAATAGTGTTTCGTTTACTGCCAAAACATCCGCGTGGAATATCGATCGACTCTAAACGAGTAAAAAAGAGTGCGAGAGTGCGTACCTACCGATCTCGCCAAACATTTTCGAGCGCACACCAGAAACAAAATTTCGACCATCCACTGCACACCCGTTAAAATCCCCAGCCGTCGACCGATTTGGAGAAAGCGAAAATTGCACTTGTTTTTTTTAAACACTACACACTAGCTGAAGTCGGCTGCAAAAAAAGAGAAAAGAATCATAACTTATCCGCCGGTTCCAGAAACTAGACGAAGAAAACTTTCATTTGCTTCGTCTTCTTTCGTTTCTATCCGTCTTCGTCCGAGCTCTTACGGCCTCTCGTTCTGTTATGTCATCATTCCCATCTCCAACGCATTCCATGCTCTATCTCTCTTGCCCTTCGCAGACAACCCTGTCCACTGTCTCTATCCCGAACAACAAGTACTTTGACCTCTCTCTCTGGCACATTCCTAGACCCTGTTCTCTTTCTCTTTCTACCCGTTTCCCTTCCTCTATCTCCTTGCTTTATCATTCTCAATACAGCCATTGTTCGTCTCTCTCTCTCTGCTGTCGCATTTCATCATCAATCTCTTCATGCATCTTCCGTTTCGCTGCCTCCTTGTTCCTCTCCTATTTCTTTCTCTCTCTGACTCTTTCCAAAACCCGTCTACCTCTCTCGCTTCACCAATACATAATCGCGCTCTCTCTCATTTCTACCAGTCCAGCATCGTCTCTCTTACACGCTATATACCCTTTTTCACTATTCATCGTTTAGTCCTTTCTCCGTCTCTCTCCCCCAAAAGCTACCCTAACTCAATCTCTCTCACTCTTACAACGCTATCTACAATACCCACTCTTGCACAATCTCTCATCTCTCTCACACACCCCTCGCCCGCCATAGCGCCATCTCGCTTCCACCCACACGCTCTTATCGGCCGTGCACTCTAAAGTTCCTCTTCCGTCTCCGTTGCACCCATTGCGTTCGCTAGAGCGTTGTCGCAGTCGAACACGTACTAGCGCGCTCGGCCGGGCCGTGCATTGTCGGGTAAAGTCAGACGAGCTACAAAATCACCGCGACAAAAAAACTCACGCCCACACGTGTATCCGAGGCGCCGTGTGTGTGGATGTTGCGCGTATTTTTTTTTTCGCGCGATTTTGAATTCATTCCGATTCAGAGATCGCGCTGGTGTCGCTGGCCGGCGATTGGTCGACCGGCTGTCGATGCAACAGGAGGTGATGGGCACGAAACGCACTGGCCGTGTCTCTGGTAATGAGATTACGTTCAATTCGGCGGCTGGTTCCTGTATCGACGGTCGGCGGACAGCTTTGCGCTGGCTCAGAGGTCATTTGCGTGAATTTCAATCAGTGGGGATATGCCATCTATCGCTAATAACAGTGAAGAAGCTTATAGATGCTAAATTAAGCAAAATCATTAGTTTTTCTTTTTATAGCAAGGTTTTAGGTACTAGAGAAAAATGACCACACTAGCTGTGCTAAAATGACGGTCATTGCTTTGAAACGACCTCTCTCTAGCCGTGCAAACATGACGGCCATTGCTTGGAGATGGCCACTCTCTGGCTGTGCAAACATGGCGGTCATTGCTTGGAGTTGGCCACTCTCTGTCCTTGCAAACATGGCGGCCATTGCTTGGAGATGGCCACTCTCTGACCGTGCAAACATGGCGGCCATTGCTTGGAGATGACCACTCTCTGACCGTGCAAACATGGCGGCCATGGCTTGGAAATGGCCACTCTCTAGCCGTGCAAACATGGCGGCCATTGCTTGGAGTTTGCCACTCTCCGGCACAAGACGACAGGATGTTAAACTTTCAGCATCCCGTGCGTCGAACCCGGTACCTCTCGACGTCGGCGCCTCAGGGTAGCGTCGCGACGGAACCGGGAAAAGCACTCAGAAAGTTTGGCGTCCTTGGTTGTGTTAGTCGTTTTGGTCTTCGGTAGTTCCAAGATGGCGTCTGAGCGCTTGAACTTTGCTCGGTTGGAAAGAAGACTCGAAGTGATTGGAAATGGAAATTGTCTGCTCGACTTCGTGCTTTTTTGGAATTTGCACACACTTTTTCTTTGCCATTGGCACAAAAACTTGGGCGACATTTTGGACTTGGAGCGAATTGACTTCACTTTTCTGTTTACTAAGTGTTTGGTATTTGCTGTAAAATGGACCCAAATTAACTCAAACGAAAGCATGGTCCTGAAATGACCAGTTATAGTGACAGCCGAATCTTTCCCGCGCTTCTTGAGTAACCTCTGTTCGAAATCTGATTTGAATGGTCACGGCCCGGCCATACCATGGTCCCGGCCTACCTTTCACTCGGCGGGCCGCGCTCGCCTACAGCTGTTTACAAGTCTACTCATGGTAGGAAGCCGACCTCCCGAGACATGAACCATGGACCCGCATGCACCATCCCGCCAAGCAAAGAGACAGACAAGATGAAGAATCTTTTATATCATGGCAATATCAAATGTGAAGTGTTAGGTCCTTGTGATCTTGCATGGTCAAGCAAAGTCAACCTTCTCTGCACCCTCTCTGTGTAGATTTGACGTGTAAGTAGCAAGTCTGCATAGCGTAACCGTTGATCAGAGCTTGATTTTGGAGTATAGAGGGACTCTACAGAAGATTTGGGTTTTTTTTTTTAACTCAATAGGGTTTCATGAAATCAGATATAAATTCCAAGCGGGATTGCTATGGGCAAAGTATTTTATTATTAGGAACACTAACAACCTCTCAAACAGTTCTCAACTTTTCGCAGGTGTTGCTCTTACCAATTGAGCTACTTGGACTACTATTTTAGTGCATTTGGCAAGGATGACAGATCTCCGTTTGGTCGCCAATGATTGAGAGATTATTAGTGTTCTTAACCATTTGCTTTATAGGTTAAGTCGCTGAGCAAACGAGCCGGCAAGACATGGTAATGGTAGCTGTCACCCGATGGCGCTCGTGGTCGTTATTTTAACTAACCCCTACAATTAATTATGAGTAAACTATCGAAACATGTTTATGAATTGTTGAGTAATCGTCTTCATTAATGATCATCGGGGCTGCTTACGCCAGTCGCAAATGCGCGCAATCTGCAAGAAAAAGAAATACATGATATTTTCACTATCAAAATGACGGTGGCTAACTACCTTTATCGACGTTTTAAATATATATATATCGGAGTATCTATTCCCACGAAAAAAACATAATTTCGTGTATCCAAGTCGCCAGAAAGCTATTCACACGAACATGCTCGTGCGAATAGGCCCGGCCTATTTAAATAAAAATAAAAAAAATTAGCACCTATTTTCCCGAAAACAGTAACTATTATCGGCAAGAACTCAGTCTTATAGGCTTGTGAAACTAATGATACCCGTCTGACTCGGCTAGCCCCACTCGGGGTTGAATAAACTTATTAGTCACGGCGGGGGAAAGTGAGGGCGGCCAATTCCTTCTACAACTCACATTGCGTGGTAAAAATGCTCTCCTTCCACAATCTCATCATTTCCAATCGACAATATACAATAACTTAGAACCCATAAAGCCCTGCTATAATCACTTAAAGCGCCCCAGACAAATGGTAGTATTAAAGAGAAATTGTTGGCCAAATCATCGACATCAGCCCCAATCAGCGTTGGATTATGTCGTTAGTCGATTCATTTTCGGGGGGAACCCGCGCCTTGGCGAACTTACCCGAAGTCACGGACTCTCCAGAGTCAATTTGACGTGTTGGTAACACCGGTTCTTGTGAGATCACCAAAGTTAAGCAACACTGCGCCGAGTCAGGTATTTGATGGGTGACCATCTTACACATGACCAGTTCTGTTCGGGAGAGAGGTTGGAGGGATGAAAGTTAGTACAGCAACTTCATTCGCCTTACTTATCAACCTCTCGACAGCATCGATTTGTGAAGGAATCCTGAGCTTTACCGTCCTTCAGAAGGAACGTGACGCCGGTGGTCCCTTTTGTGCTCTTGAGTTGGTACTTGCTGGCACCCGGTTTCTTCTCGCTACTAGGCTAGCTTAGTTTAATCGTCATCGTTATCATCACTCTCTCATTCACCGACGCTATTAGACCAGTGCCTCGGGGCCCGTTATCAAAACAATGCGTCGTTAAACATTACAAATCAATCCATCTCGGGACGCGGCGAAAAATATTGACTATAACAAAAGGCCTGACTACAGTTGCGTGATTCTGTAACTTTTTTTCCAGTGAAATGAGATAAATTAAGATATGACAAGGTTTCATTTGTTCCATTGTCAGCGTTGGAAGCAATTGGCCATCTCATCTCATCTCGTTCCACTGGCAAAACGCTTCAGATTCGCATTCTTGGATTCGGCAAGTTTATTGGGTAGGTTAGGTACAAGACCAGGGTTAATCTCAGCTAAGAGTTGGGTGGGTAGGTTTCCTTGCGATAATTCTGCAAACTGAGTTTCAAATCAAATAGGAAGTAAAATATGTTGTCATCTGAAGAAAAACACGGAAAAAGTCTTTCGTATTTTGGAAAAGTTTTTTTGAACAAACCTCTGAAAAGCATTTTTGTGAAATAAATGCTTCATGAAGAACAAGTAGTATGTTATATTTTTATTTTGGTTTTGGAAATCGTCCTTGAATCCTGGTTCTCGCTCCTGTGAATCAGATGTCCTGGCTCTTTTGCCGCCTGCATACCGGAAGTGACCTCAGTTTGGGCTCACAGCCCATGCGATCGCATTCGCTAAAGGAAACAGGTTTCCGCGCGGGGAAATTTGTGCAAGTTTTCGAATCTTTGGGAAATAGGGAAGGAAAATCGATGAGTTTTACCCAGAAATTAACTCTATTTTGGTGGTTAGTAGTCTACTTGTTCCTATTGACTTTCATGTGTCGAATTTTCAATGTTGTCTTTTTTGTGTTTGTTATGGTTTGAGTATTCCCGGCCAGCCGGACTATTTGGGGCCACTGCATTAAAAAACAATAACTTCAACAAAAAGATTATTTTTCGTTCAATCTACCGCTACGTGTAAACCGGAAATCCCGGAAGTCGCACTAGAAAATTTCACCCCTTCACTTCGAAAAGCTGGTTTTCAAAACGCCGTCCTTTTTTTAGCCGGGCGACTTGTGCATTACCGACCTAAGCTCCGCCCACCTCTGTCAGGTGGCTCTGTCCCACCCCCCGGCGCCCCCGAGCCGAGCGCCGTCGGAAACGTCCGAACGCACCCGAAGCGCTCGGACTCGCCGTGTTTACGGGACAAAACACTGGCGGATAGTGCATGCGAAGACGGTTGTCAACGAAAGCTGGGCGTACAACTGCGTTTTGTCGGGAATCGAGCTGATTCCAGTAGAAACAAATTTTGGGAAAACAGTGCGGTACGTGTTTACAAAGTCTGCGACAGTTAAGCTAAATGTCACGGTCGACATTTGGCGGAAAACAAGTGCGTTCCGTGCTGCGTGTCTCCAAACTGGTTGGGACCGAAAAGTGAACCGCTCCTTGAGCCGGAAACGCAGTTAAAGATCTCGGAAATCCAGATCGCAGTGAAGTTTCAACTGTTTTTTAAAGTGACACGTCCTGAAAATCACTGTAGTCGTATTCAGTGAACAGTTTCGTCCACTTCGTTAATCTTTGCCGATCTGAGACGAAACTATCCCGTTATTTCGTTTGCCATTTCTGCGCAGTGCAGATTTCGGCATCAACACCTAGATACAGTCGCTGGTTTTTATTTTCATCGCTGCTCGCTCGTGATTGTGCACGGAGAGTTGTGTTTTTTTTGCGTGTGATTGTGGCACGGTTGTCTCGCGAGCATGACGACGCCGTTCGTGTGAGCGTCGGGCGTCGGTTTCAACGCAGCGACGTTCCGTGTGCGGCCGGAAGCTGGATACCTTCACGGGGAACGAGAATACAACCCTGCAGTTATGTTTCATCTCAGGTACAGCTCAATAAATTCCGTTTATTGTGACCGCTTTGACGCTCGAGAACGCGAGCACATTCGTCAATGAGAGGCAGAAATGTCCGTTGTCGAACAGTGCGTCGTTGAACACACATTTTATTGCTATGTTTCTTCGTTACACAGAGATACGGCTGTTTGTAAATGTATAGGAAGTAATTGCAAAGTATTTCTCGGATTTTTCCGTACTAAATTTCAAGCACTCTCACGGAGTTGTGGGTATTTCAAGTTATCTGTATCTTCAAATCAGTAAACCACGAAATTTATTTGCAGACCCAACGCATTGTTGTTCCTCGAAAATACTGGGTCGGGGTATTTAAAATGCTAGGTTATACTAGTTGAACAACAGTGGATGTAGAACTAACCCTGGATAATCGAACCTAAAAAGTCAACGATCCTAAAGAACTTCCAAATGTGATTCAGATCAATTCAGCTCTGTAACCCACCACGTTACGATGGGTTCATCGACTTCTTAGCACTAGGCCAAGCTTCAAAATCTCCACTGAAAATCACTAAAAGTCAACAAATTAGAAACCGCATTATTTCTGAATTGCTTTTATAACCATGTGTAAACAATTAAAACCTTTCGTGTTTACGTACTTGTTCGGAAAACAATGCACTTAACTTTAAAAAAAAAAACACATAGTCGGGCCATTGTGTGCTTGTGAGATCGCCCGGACACGAACTAAGACTCTTTCTGTGTCCCACCTTGGCAATCCGACGTGAGTGCGAAGGAAGTTTCTGGTCCGACGGCTGGTGAGGGTGGTCGCCCTATGTGGCATAGGCCTAAAGCGTGCGGTCGCAATGCTGCCTGGGTGGCGGGCGTTGCGGCCTCGATCGCAGCAAGACTGGGCCATCGGCGACCGGCAATAACAACTCACGGCTAGGGATGTTTGACATGCTCTTTCATTGTTTGCTCGGGTTCTGTTATCAGTTGAACGGTATCGTCTTGGCCACGGTTGGGGTCGTTATTACGATTACACATGCCGAGGAAAATCTCTGACAGATGACGGTCAGGAGATCGATTACTGCGTGATGTTAAATTTGTATTTGGTTTGGAAATTTCGTTTGCTTTTCGAGATAACTTTTCCTGGCGTCTTAGATAGTGAGCTTGCAGAGTGATCAGGAAAAAAATAGGTTATTAAAAAGCTAACTGGTGTCCCAAACGCAATATTGTTTGGTTTAGCGGGCAGTTTTGAAAGTATTTTCAACTAAATGCTGTGTTCATTGCTCCCATTGTGTTGGCAGAACTGCGACGCCTTTCTCTTTGTTTTGGTTAATAAAAACACTGGGTTTACAAGTTAAGTCAGAGTTCCAGCGCTAACGTTAATCTGCCTTTCCGAAAAATACAGACCAATCAACAAATTTACCGAAAAAATTGGTGGTTGCCCAGATGTGGGTAGAGTCACCGTCGGTTCTAGTGTTACGGCGTCTTATAAGTGCCAATCTTAACGATTATTGTACAAGTATCGATATTTTGAGTTGTAATTATGTAATTGCAGAGTTTTGAAAAGATCAGCCAAGCGCCATCGGGTGGCCACTATCACGTTACGTACGGGTAAAAGGATGAAGATAAGTGCTATGTCATTTGACTAAAAACTTCAAACCCAATGACTCCATGTTGTCGACAGGACTCACTTCTCCCTGCCACTTTTCTGGAGGATAACAATATATTGAAGCATTGTCCCAACGCAGTGACGCCGTGTACACCTTGATCTACATGTGACATTACCTAAAAAATCGGTGTGCTCAAAATATTTCAAATATTCTCAATTTTTTCGCCGAAAACCAAATATTCCCGCCTGAATTGACACTTTTACGACTGAAAAATACGATTAAAACACCTGGATGTTTGCGTGACGGGTTCCCACCCCTTGGGGTTCAAATTTGGCCGTCCTTCACCAGAAAGAAATCTCCCTCGTTGGAGGTATGTCACGAGCACTCGGTACACATCTGTGAGACGTTCACAAGCACTGCCCTGAGGGTAAAGGAGCCTAGATCGCTGCTTGGTTCGCTCCGTGAACGATGATGCGCTGATTCACATAAAATATTGGAAGGCCGTCGATAAAATGCGGATAGTGGTGTTCGTTTGCGGGGAGCGAAATGTGGATGGGTTTCAAAAAAGTCTAGCAAGACACAGTGCTCTAATGATACTACTTTATTAGGCACCAGCTATCATTTTCATGCACTATCTACTTTCCTAGGTACTTAATCAGGTACTACAATAGTTTCTTGCAAGATTACCCGATAAGAAGGTTGTGTGTCGGCTATTTTCCCAGGTTTTAATTCTGAAAATGCTTTCCGACCAATTATCATTTGCCCACTGCCAGTGTATGCCGTGTCAAGACTGGACAAACGCTACGCATGACAGCGTCTCATTGAAGGATGAGCGTCCAGGGAAATATTTCCACTCTTACAGACGCAAATCACTTGCTCGTGAAAACGCGGCAGAGAAGTGTTACGGGATCGATCCAGCGCTGTTAAATTGGGAATAAAACTGGAATGCGACGACCAGGAATGCGACAATTTCCAGGCTTGGCACATCAAAATACAATTAACAACTTTGCAAAGTTTGGTCAAGTTTTGTTCAGTGCTTTGTCATAATAAAGTTTTTAAATTTAGCAAAATCACAAATTTCTATAAAATCTATTGAAAAAAAAGGGTCTTTATGATTCCAAATCAAATCAAATGTAAGCTTAGATCGGTAAGCTGATCGGTTCAACCGTTTGGTCAGGCTGGCCAGCAATAATTCACTAAATGTGCCAAAATGATCTATAATAATCTACAGGCTTATTGCGAAGACTAATAATTAGCAGAAAACTTCACAATACCTACGTTTTTACTCTGTTTTCAATAGCTTCTCGCGCTTCTTCTCGCATCTTTGTTCTTGAAAATCTATTATTTTCTTCCCAGATTGTAAAAAACGACAAAAAAATAAACTTCTGTGAATCTTTTTCTTTGCGCGGAGTGAACGAATGAGGCCTCCTTAAAGCCAGTGTCAAGACTGTCGCTTATCCATGTCAACATCTGTGCTCACTAATTACATGTCGGTATACTTCCAAGCCTCCTCGAGTTCGAATTGAAGTCATGTAACCCGCCGGTTAGATACATAGAATCAATTAAAAATAAAACAAGCCTGTGATTTTCACACAGAGTTCCACCCTTGACAGCAAAAAAAACATAGCAGAAGCAAGGTTTCGAACAAGAATCACACCTTCACGCAAACTTTGAACCCAGCTGTGAAATGTCCATTCATTGTGTGTCTATTCATGGCTGGAAGTGTTTCGATGCGTTCTAGTCGGGGATGTCCGCCTTGTGCGGCGTTCCCGTGGTCTTTCTCCCGCTCGTCGAGGGGTGAATCACCGGGCAACCGTGCCGTCAATCCTCGGGACTTACCAACGTCTACGTGCTGGTAACCCCCGCGTAGCCGAACTACAAACGACGACCACGCAAACATTTGTAGATTTTCTGCCTTGTATTTCCACGTGGTTTTAGCAGTTTATAAACATATAAGCAAGCGTCAATGGCACCTCACACCTACACAATATGTTTTCGTAAAAAATATTAAAATAAGATTTTCTGCATTTTTATGCACATATTTAACAAACTGGTAGCACATCGATTTCCCACAGGGAGGCCAGGGTGAGCCCCAAAAGTGTACGGGTTGCCTGTCGATGTGCTATAGGTAGACCAGGATGAGCCTCAAACGTGCACGGGTTGCACGCCGATTTTCTCTGGGGAGGCCAGGGTGAGCCCCAAACGTGTACGGGTTGCACGCTGATTTCCCACAGGGAGGCCAAGGAGAGCCCCAAACGTCCTGTCTAGCACATCTTTGGGCCAGGACAGCTATGTGCTAGGACAGCTATGTGCTAGGACAGCTATGTGCCAGGACAGCTATGTGCCAGGACAGCTATGTTCTAGGACAGCTATGTGCTAGGACAGCTATGTGCCAGGACAGCTATGTGCTAGGACAGCTATGTGCTAGGCCAGCTATGTTCTAGGACAGCTATGCTCTAGGACAGCTATGTGCTAGGACAGCTATGTGCTAGGACAGCTATGTTCTAGGACAGCTATGTGCTAGGACAGCTATGTTCTAGGACAGCTATGTGCTAGGACAGCTATGTTCTAGGACAGCTATGTGCTAGGACAGCTATGTGCTAGGACAGCTATGTGCCAGGACAGCTATGTTCTAGGACGGCTATGTGTTAGGACAGCTATGTGCTAGGACAGCTATTTGGCAGGACGGCTATGTGTCAAGACAGCTCAGTCCGTGCGATTGTGCGCCATACCCGTCATTAATACGAACCTAATCAGCGTCCGAGCGGCCGTCCACGCATACGCTCCGGGCGTCTAATGGCCGGTCCGGGCCTGGCTGGTAAAAAAAACCTGCACCGAAGCCCAGCGCTCTTAGCGTGTCGGCCGTTGGAGAAGCATGCTTCTAGTGGAGATGGTGCTCAAGATTGCGCTTTTGGGAGACTCCTTCTTGACAAGACAGCGTTTCTTGGACATATTTTGATTCAGGGGTGGCGTTTTGATTTTCTAGAGAATTCCTCGATTTCCTTATGCTCTCACAGTCAAATAATAAATATCAATATACTAGAGACACATGGATTGGTTTGTTGGCAGGCATGTTGATTTAAAGGTATAAATAAAGTTGCTCTAGAAAGGTAGGTGTGCTTTCTGACATTCGATGTGTGAAATTAACCCCTTGTGTTCCGAAATTCTTCATTTCATTCTGATTGACGATGGAAATTTATTTAAAATAGTTAATTTTCCGAACACAATCTCTTCTTTGTTAAAAAATAAATAAACAGAAAAAAAAATCCAAAAAGCAGCTTTTCATGAAAGAGTTTTCATGAAACCTATCAGAACTCGAGAACACGTTATTCCTTCCATGACTGCGCGTCTGAAATCCATCTCCCCTATTCTGCGTCCGCCTCTATGCACAGCGACCCCGAGGGCATCTGGCGGCGCTTGAATGAAGCGTGCAAGCGGCTCGCTCGCTGGCTGCCAATCATCGACCACGCCAGCCAGAGCTTGGAGCTGGCCGGCGCTCTCCTAGCTCATGTAGCTGGTTACCAGAACAGTCTATATGCTCCTAGAACAGATCTCTTCGATAGGAAGTGTCATTAGGGGTTCAGTCACTCACTGCTCACTCACCAATTTGTTATACTTCTTGCCATTTAGTGGATAGTTTTGTCAGAGTCACAGTCAGTGATGTATTCGTAAAATTTTTAGTGGGGGTACGCAAAAATGACCCATTTTTTTGTGTCGGTGGGGGGGGGGGGGGGGGGGGGGGGAGGAGGAGACCCAAGGCGAATGCACCGAAAGAGTGGAAATAGGGGGCTTCGGGCGCAGCTCCAAGTGAATTTTTATTCTAAGGTTTCTTTTGGAGCCAATCTACGAGTTTACGATGAAATTGGGCTTGGAATGACATGGTCAGAACTGCATTTTTAATTACGTAATGATTTTGAGAAAATTAAATTAATGCCGCCATCTCATGTCTACACCTTCCCACATTGTTGCAGTCTTGAAATTTGGTGGGGATTCGGGAATCTGGTAAAAGAAAGTCTAATCATTTTAATCGAATACTGGTTTAAATTTTTGTTGAAACTATCCATAGATACGCGCGTACTTTCGCGTTGAGGAGATTACATCAGTTTCCACAATGACTCTTTTTCATTGAACTCTTCTTCATTCGACGTTGGTGGTGTCTTCAACTTCTCCCAAACCAAATTTTGGTTTTTTAGGAGGGGCAAGGCCCGAAAGGGAATGCAAATCCACTTTCTTCCTCTTCTGTATCTTGAATTGAACTAACTCGTCCAGTGTGGCTCGTATGTGGCAATTTGGTTATTGTTTGTATTTTTGTCTTTCCTGCGAATTCTTATTATTTGAAGCGGGCTTGCTTCTGAGAGCTTGCACCGCCGTGCGACGCCGCGAAAGCGGCTACCGACTTCCCTACGTGATAACAGTAATATGGTTCTAACTAACCCCTTTGTTGCAAGTCGCGACGCCGACATAGTTCCAGCCTACCTACTCTTAGTACGTTCGCATACAGTGGCAATCTTGCTAGGTCCATTTTTAAGTAAGTGAATTATTAGGAATGAAACCCTTAACTGGGATATTTTCGGCTTTTAAAAAAAGAAGTGCAGGATATTCCGAATAATCATAATTTAATACTGCTTTCCCGTGCATTCACCTGCGTTCCCTCAAAAATTCAAAGTGGGGGTACGGCCAAAAATAAAATTAATAGTGGGTGGACTGCGTACACCCGCGTGCATTGACCAATACATCACTGGTCACAGTGCTAATGTTGAATGTCCTGGCATTGGGTTTACAGGTTTAGTCAGAGTCATAGTCACAGTGCTAATGTTGAATGTCCTGGCATTGGGTTTACAGGTTTAGTCAGAGTCATAGTCACAGTGCTAATGTTGAATGTCCTGGCATTGGGTTTACAGGTTTAGTCAGAGTCATAGTCACAGTGCTAATGTTGAATGTCCTGGCATTGGGTTTACAGGTTTAGTCAGAGTCATAGTCACAGTGCTAATGTTGAATGTCCTGCCATTGGGTTTCCGGGTTTAGTCAGAGTCATAGTCACAATGCTAATGTTAAACGTCCTTCCATTGGGTTTACAGGTTAAGTCATAGTCACAGTGTTAATGTTAGACGTCCTACCATTGGGTTTACAGGTTGAGTCATAGTCACAGCGCCAATGTTAAACGTCCTGGCATTGGGTTTACAAGTTCAGTCCAAGTCACAGCGCTAATGTTGAACGTTTTGCCAAACATTCGAGCCTAATCCAGCCTCATACGAAAGAGCTTAATGATATTCCTCAAACTCTCAATGACTGACTTTACCTAGTAGCAACTACCATTTACCTCGGTGAAGTAGTTGATCGTAAACACCGTGACCCTGACTTAACCTATAAACCTGTATAGTTCTGCTTTCTTGTCGTTAGCACTAACCATTGCTAAGCTCTGTGGTCTAGAGACAGATCACAGTTGGGTGATCACTTCTGATGGTCCTCGAAGGTCTAGGACTAGATGACCGCGTTGACCGTTTGCATATGAAGCCAAGTAGGCACGGTCCAAGCCCAGACGCTTGTTTCTGAACCGACAGGCTCGCTGTCTGGTTCACCCGATAGAGTGCTCTGCTCTGTTACACATGAACCCTTTGCAATGTCACATTCCTTGCCGTCAACCTCTTGTCTGTGTACAAGCTCCTATCATGGGCGATCACACTCTGGCTAAGAGGATGGAATTGATTTGACGTAAACACGCCGAGAAAAGTAGCCGACTTAGTTTAAAAAGTTTTGGTGATTGTATTCCCTATTAGATCTACCAATAACCCGTCGCATGGTTTTCATAAAATTAGGAGAAAAACGGTATGTGATACCGACGGTAAGACCTGTGATTACTTATTTTCTGAACGATACCTGTAAAGCAATATGCTGCAAGAAGATTCGTTGTAAAGAAATGAATGACATTCTAAGTGATTAAGAATCTCTCGTGAAATGCTAGTCAAATATCAATTTGGCTGCTTTAGCCTGTCGGATTTTGTCAATCTTTAATAACGAGCATTAAATTGATTTTTGATTAATTCCAATGCTCGTCGTCGTTCGTTGCTTGTTAGACTCGAACCTCGCTCCGTTTCTTGGAGTCGAGCTTCAAGGAGACCTGGGACCCCCCCCCCACTCCAACTCTTTTTTTTTGCGACATTGGGTCGGCAAACGACGGTATTGGGAGGACTGAGTTCCTCCCACCCAAGACATCCCCCGTGGTCTGCATTTACAGCATTTTCAGCGCTTCAAAGTTTCCTATAGCCTTTTTCCGTATTATAAATCGTTTTCCAGCGATTCAAACCATTTGCTGGTCGTCTTAACATTTCGTAACATTTATTAGCAGTTAGTAAACCTTCATTTTTTCAGCATTTCCCATAATTTCCAATAATTTCCCATAATTTTCTATCGTTTCCTATAATTTCCCATAATTTCCCAGTTTTTTTCCAGTTTTCCCAACATTTTGCAACCTTTCCTAGCTTTGTCCAGTATTTCTCGCATCTTCCAGTATTTCCTAGCATTTCCCAGCAATAGTTCAGCAACACTGTGCTGGGTCAGGTGTTGGATGGGTGTCCGCCATGCACTAGGCCAGTTCTGTTGTTGAACGCTCTGAAAACTCATTGAGAGTGACCGTAGCTCAGCTGCACTGCGCCATACCATGAGTCGAATATGCCAGTTGTACCCGTCTTGTACTGTTCAACTCGTTCGACACGTATCTTAACCGATCGCCTCCGTTCTGTTCCAGGTGGCACCTTCCCGACGGCGACCCCGACCGGCCTGCTCGGCGCCCCCACCTCCCCGTACCGCACGTGGGCGCCGCCCGCCGCACATGCCGCCGTCTACTCGCTGTTCCCCAACGGCGACGCGCTCTACGCGCCCGGCGCGCGCTTTCATCCGACGCTGACCCACCCCAAGGAGTCCCTGTATCTCGCCACGTCGCCCCCAGTTTACCACTCTCAGCTCCCAAACTTGGTCCAACAGCCCGTCCCGGAACGCAGCATTGCTCACCTCGAACTCATGGCCAAGGGCTTTAACACTAACAACAACAATGTGAACGTCACCAACAACAATACGAAGCGGTTCGAAACGCGATGCACCACTCCAAGCGCCGCGACGAAACGCCGCTGGGACGGGCTTGAAGTAGCCATCAAAGACGAGGCGCCGTCTCGTGGCTGCGGTTGTCACCACGACGCGTTCGACGCCTCGCCGTTCGACCGTAAGAGGGTGTCAGCGGCGGCGGCTGAAGGTTGCTCGCGAACAAACCCAGTGGCGCTGCGATCGAGTGTCGTCGGCCATGAGCAGGGAGATGCGACTTGGCAGAGTGGCGTCGGGGTGGTCGTTAAGAAGGAGCCCGGAGGCGTCGGTACGCCTTGTCAGGTGGCCGAGGTGACGACGAGCGTGGCGTCGGCTGGCGTGAAGGCCGAGGACGGTGCTAAGGACTTGACGACGATACCGGTGGGGATCGCCGTGGCGAGGCAGAGGAATCAGGAGAAGGTGGCGACCGGGCATGCGTTGTGCAACATCAGTGTGCAGTCCGATCTGCAGGGGTCGGCGTTGTCGACGATGGGTGAGTGGAACTTTATTTTTCCTCTCTTATTAAAAAGAAGGCAGACCCTGGAATCCCTTATCTTCAAGATCCTTTCCTTCCCTTACGGCGGTCTCTTGAGTAAAGCGAAACTAGCACTGGCATGATTCTGTCATTGTGCGCAATATCCATCAAAGATCTTGTGGTGGAGGCCACAAGAATGGCGTGGACTGGTGAATGATTTGCAGCGAAAATCTTTCGGATGTCCGCAGGACGTTGTGGTGCATTGGCAACATAGGGTAAAAACAACAACTGCCAGTCTCACGTGATCAAGTGATTGGTTTTTATGTATTCATTCGTTTTGTAAAATATTAAACAAGAAGAAATAATTACAAAAAATTAAATTTTATTAAAAAATATCCAAACTTGCCGTGTCCTGTGCTTTACTTGGCCGTTCACCGTGTGTATGTTTGGTTCGGTCAGTCAGAAAACGATCCGGCAACACGTGTTAATGGTGGCTGTCACTCCATGACGCTTGCGGCGTCCTTTAAAAAAAACCCTATAATTAAATAACTGCGACTCGAAATATCGATAAATGTTTATCAATCGCTGAGGTTAGCATCAATGAAGATTGATTGATTGTGAACCAGTCTCAAATGCGAGTGATCTGCGAGAAATAAAAAAATTAAATTTTTTTACACACCAATTAATGATGATTTCTTTCGGTTGACTACTAATTCTGTCGGTAAAGTAGTTGTTCGGTCGGTGATTTTCACGAAGACAGTGTAATAATTAATTATTCGATGCTGTCTTCGCGAAACATGCCGACTTCACAGGTCGCCTAGAGATGGAGTCACCGTCATTTCGTGTTCTAAAAAATTTCATTTCGTTATTTCTCGCAGATTACTCGCATTTTAGACAGGTTTACGATCAATTAATCTTCATCGATGCCACCCTCAACGATTGATCGATATATGTATCGACATTTTGAGCGGTAATTATTTAATTGTTGAGGTTTGTTAAAGTGGACGGCAGCAAGCGCTATCGGGTGGTCTCCACCGGCCGGGTCGTTCGCTCTGCAGAAAGTTTAACAATAGCGTTACGTCTCTGACAAAATAGCATTGCCAAGGTAATTACTGTACGCTTGTTGCACCGGAAGTCTTGTTAGCGAACTGACCTATGTTCACGAGTATCAACACACTTGTCGATAATAATGAATCTTGTTTTAAACGCCCTCTATGACTCGATGTGTACGCCGTTTCGAAATCAAAGGCCTTCTCTGGGAATGACTTAGATTAATTCAATTGACTGCGACGTCGATTGCCTGTACGTCAAGCCACTGTGAAGGTAAAGCCACACTGAATGAGTCCATCATCCAGTGCATGAATCACGGTTCATGCGACTAACATCGATACACGATGACGTATGCGCGAGATATGTGACATGTAGATCAGAGCGCGATGTGTCGCATGTATACCCGGTTATGATAGCAATAACGTTGAGCATTAATGCTCTATGATGAGGCGTTGGGTGGGTGACCGCCGTACACGGCCAGTTTCGTTCGGGAGAGAGGTTGGAGGGATTGATGTTCAGCAACACTGATCTGGGCTTGCTGTCTGTTGGTCGAACACGACCAGCTTTGAGCAAAGATGGTAGCAAAGAGTTAGCTTGCAACTGCTTTTATTGGTGGAGTGGCCCAAAGCACTCGACGCAGCTATATACAATCAGAGCTTCAGAGTTGGTATCGACATCGTTATAGTCGGTGAATGATTTGCTTGTTGAACGAGGTTCCCACATGCTTCTGATCTAACCTTTACGAAGCCTGCACATGACGAAACTCGTGTGATTTGTATAGCTAGCTAGCAGCAGGGGGCGCCTTTCATCGGTTGCAAATTACTTTCTCTTTGGAAGGGTCTTGTCTATATCGGTGCGCGCTGCGACTCCGTTTTTTGTATTATGTATCTAATTTAACAACTATTCATGTCATATTTTTAAATATAATTTTTCCAACACCAAATCAAATAATAGAAAAAAAATTTATTCAAAATTTCCTTCTTTACATCACTTGGGAAATTCTGTAACTACACTATGAAACAAAGCTCAAGTCACGTGTGCGAACGTTGGCTCAAACGTTGACGCGAACTCTGTTAAATTTTACTTCTATTAGCGCAATTTTGCTTTTTGCCTGCGAAAACGGTCTTTCATTAACAGGAACAAAAAAACCGAGTGTTATTTTCCAGCGGTCCCTTGAAACACGTGAAGTCAAAATGGCGTCTCCCCACGGGCTCCTCTAGAGCCTAGAGAACGCATTATCGAGGCAGTCGTGTTGCAACCTAGCTTGTCACGCTGCATGCACTGCATTGTTGTCTCATTTGACTCCTCCTTCTCGTTGCAGCATTGGTCGCGCCACACTGCACCGACGACCGGCTAACCAATGGCATGACTTCGTGGGCGGGCACCAACACGCAGGCCACGCCCACCTCGTCGTTGTGGCAGTATCCTGGTGAGTTTCCCGCCATTTGTTTCTGGGTTTTTTTTTTGTTTCTCTTCGTCGGAGTGGGTAGCGGGTTTCTTTTGCCGCCGCGTGGTTTGCCCAGGTTCATTGGCCGATTTCGTGGGATTAAGCGAATGCGTGACTGATTTTCACCGCGCGCTCGGGAACCTGTAAACTGCGCCCTGGCCATGTCGAAGTCAGTGTGAAAAAGTGACGACTTGCACTACTGTGCTTTCACGTGTCGGCGTGGTGACGCCAAATGGCCGCCACGTTGTTTAGCCGCACAGAGATAAGCTAAAATCGCGGTCCCAGCGAAATTGTTGCTTCGTTCTAACATTTTTATCTTTATTATTAGGGCTGAGTTTACTTTAATTATATCAAGTCACACATAAGAGTTGAGTTCACCTGCATCTGACAAAGCGTGACGCTTGATCCAGTTTCGCGGAAAAGTTTCACTTATCGTTCAGCACCCATGACAGACGCAAACAGGTCCAATATAGGATATGGACGCAACTTTGACGCACAATTCTTAACATTAAGTATGGCCAGGTTAAGTATGGCAAGGGTATTTGTTTGCGACTGCGAATTCCAAACGTGCCCGAGATATGTTAACGCGAGATAAATGTGTATTGCTACAGATTACAATGATCCATCACGTGGAGTTTGATTTGATCTGCGAAATACACAATTGAAACACACAAAGTGAATGCTGAATTATTTGTGTGTTTAAACCCATACCTACGCTCAGTCATCTGTCAACTGACTAGTTCTCATTCTGCCACTGATTTTCGCGCGCACCGCGCCGACGTACGCACCCCACGCACTAAATCACACGTCACACGCATTGTGCGTGCGCGTGGAACACATAGTAAATCTCGTGATGCGCGTATTCCCCCCCCCCCCCCCCTTTAATTACACATCAAACAAAACACATACACACGGCCAGGCAAACAGCTCACATGGACTTAACAAGCGCGGGAATCTAGCCAGCGGTGGTGAGCATGTTGAGCTGAGCGTGTACGCTCAGAGAATAGCCATCTCCAAGCAATGTCCGCCATGTTTGCACGGCCAGAGAGTGGCCATCTCCAAGCAATGTCCGCCATGTTTGCACGGCCAGAGAGTGGCCATCTCCAAGCAATGTCCGCCATGTTTGCACGGCCAGAGAGTGGCCATCTCCAAGCAATGGCCACCATGTTTGCACGGCCAGAGAGTGGCCATCTCCAAGCAATGACCGCCATGTTTGCACGGCCAGAGAGTGGCCATCTCCAAGCAATGACCGCCATGTTTGCACGGCCAGAGAGTGGCCAGCTCCATGAAATGGCCACCATGTTTGCACGGCCAGAGAGTGGCCATCTCCAAGCAATGACCGCCATGTTTGCATGACAAGAGAGTGGCCATCTCCAAGCATTGGCCGCCATGTTTGCACGGCCAGAGAGTGGCCATCTCCAAGCAATGTCCGCCATGTTTGCACGGCCAGAGAGTGGCCATCTCCAAGCAATGTCCGCCATGTTTGCACGGCCAGAGAGTGGCCATCTCCAAGCAATGTCCGCCATGTTTGCACGGCCAGAGAGTGGCCATCTCCAAGCAATGTCCGCCATGTTTGCACGGCCAGAGAGTGGCCATCTCCAAGCATTGGCCGCCATGTTTGCACGGCCAGAGAGTGGCCATCTCCAAGCAATGTCCGCCATGTTTGCACGGCCAGAGAGTGGCCATCTCCAAGCAATGACCGCCATGTTTGCACGGCCAGAGAGTGGCCATCTCCAAGCAATGTCCGCCATGTTTGCACGGCCAGAGAGTGGCCATCTCCAAGCAATGTCCGCCATGTTTGCACGGCCAGAGAGTGGCCATCTCCAAGCAATGTCCGCCATGTTTGCACGGCCAGTGAGTGGCCATCTCCAAGCAATGTCCGCCATGTTTGCACGGCCAGAGAGTGGCCATCTCCAAGCATTGGCCGCCATGTTTGCACGGCCAGAGAGTGGCCATCTCCAAGCAATGTCCGCCATGTTTGCACGGCCAGAGAGTGGCCATCTCCAAGCAATGACCGCCATGTTTGCACGGTCAGAGAGTGGCCATCTCCAAGCAATGACCGCCATGTTTGCACGGCCAGAGAGTGGCCATCTCCATGAAATAGCCACCATGTTTGCACGGCCAGAGAGTGGCCATCTCCAAGCAATGACCGCCATGTTTGCATGACAAGAGAGTGACCATATCCAAGCAATGGCCGCCATGTTTGCATGGCCAGAGAGTGGCCATCTCCAAGCAATGTCCGCCATGTTTGCACGGCCAGAGAGTGGCCATCTCCAAGCAATGTCCGCCATGTTTGCATGGTCAGAGAGTGGCCATCTCCAAGCAATGTCCGCCATGTTTGCACGGCCAGAGAGAGTGGCCAACTGCAAGCAATGACCGCCATGTTTGCATGACCAGAGAGTGGCCATCTCCAAGCAATGACCGCCATGTTTGCACTGCTAGAGAGTGGCCATCTCCAAGCAATGACCGCCATGTTTGCACGGCCAGAGAGAGTGGCCAACTGCAAGCAATGATCGCCATGTTTGCACGGTCAGAGAGTGGCCATCTCCAAGCAATGTCCGCCATGTTTGCACGGCCAGAGAGAGTGGCCAACTGCAAGCAATGATCGCCATGTTTGCACGGTCAGAGAGTGGCCATCTCCAAGCATTGGCCGTGCAAACTTGGCGGCCATTGCTCGGAGATGGCCACTCTCTAACCCTACGCATGTCGACATGTCATATGGCCCATGTGGCAGCTAGTGGGCTCTGTGCGGACGGGGGAGGGGCGATCGATAAGTTGCGTTGTTACACATACAACATAACCCCCCCCCCCCCTCCCCCCTCTAAATATGTACTTCAATGGACACACAGAGGCTGCCTCTCTCACTCTATCCATTCGTTTATACACACGTTCCTCGAGTGCATGTGTGAATGTCGATTTCGTGCTGCTGAAGTCTATTAAAATGCAATTTACGGTTTTGTACCTCGACTCGCATAATCGACCCTGGCCGTGGGTGGGTGGTGGAAATCAGTGCCGCGAGTCTAATGGGCGCTGGTGTAACCCGATTGGGGGATTGTTTGTGTACCGGCAATATTTAGCCGATTAATAATTGAGGAGATTACGTCTTTAGTAGATTAATAAATGCATGATTTGTTATTGACATTTTATAGATTGTTCGAATACAAGGGCTTTTAAAACAATGCGGAGGTAAAACATGTTGTACGGCAGTTTGTTTAACAGATGAACGAACTCTTTTGGTTTTAGACAATTAAAAAATATATATGCACACAGAATTAGATTCATTTTGTGAGGTTGAATTTCTCTTCTTTCTGAATATCCCACCCCTAGTAACAGCCCCTTAAGTCCGTCCTCTTAAATAAATGTCATAGATAAAGTAAGATTTTTGTTATAATTTGACAGCCAATGGACCAGTGTCACAGAGACAGCCGATAGACCAGTGTCACAGAGACAGCCAATAGACCAGTGTCACAGAGACAGCCAATAGACTAGTGTCACAGAGACAGCCAATAGACCAGTGTCACAGAGACAGCCAATAGACCAGTGTCACAGAGACAGCCAATGGACCAGTGCCACAGAGACAGCCAATAGACCAGTGCCACAGAGACAGCCGATAGACCAGTGCCACAGAGACAGCCAATAGACCAGTGCCACATAGACAGCCAATAGACCAGTGTCACAGAGACAGCCAATAGATCAGTGTCACAGAGACAGCCAATAGACCAGTGTCACAGAGACAGCCAATAGACCAGTGTCACAGAGACAGCCAATAGACCAGTGTCACAGAGACAGCCGATAGACCAGTGTCACAGAGACAGCCAATAGACCAGTGTCACAGAGACAGCCAATAGACCAGTGTCACAGAGACAGCCAATGGACCAGTGCCACAGAGACAGCCAATAGACCAGTGCCACAGAGACAGCCGATAGACCAGTGCCACAGAGACAGCCAATAGACCAGTGCCACATAGACAGCCAATAGACCAGTGTCACAGAGACAGCCAATAGACCAGTGCCACATAGACAGCCAATAGATCAGTGTCACAGAGACAGCCAATAGACCAGTGTCACAGAGACAGCCAATAGACCAGTGTCACAGAGACAGCCAATAGACCAGTGTCACAGAGACAGCCGATAGACCAGTGTCACAGAGACAGCCAATAGACCAGTGTCACAGAGACAGCCAATAGACCAGTGTCACAGAGACAGCCAATAGACCAGTGTCACAGAGACAGCCAATAGACTAGTGTCACAGAGATATTCAATAGACCAGTGTCACAGAGACATACAATAGACCAGTGTCACAGAGACAGCCATTAGACCAGTGTCACAGAGACAGCCAATAGACCAGTGTCACAGAGACAGCCAATAGACCAGTGTCACAGAGACAGCCAATAGATCAGTGTCACAGAGACAGCCAATAGACCAGTGTCACAGAGACAGCCAATAGACCAGTGTCACAGAGACAGCCAATAGACCAGTGTCACAGAGACAGCCAATAGACCAGTGTCACAGAGACAGCCAATAGACCAGTGTCACAGAGACAGCCAATAGACCAGTGTCACAGAGACGGCCAATAGACCAGTGTCACAGAGACAGCCAATAGACCAGTGTCACAGAGACAGCCAATAGACCAGTGTCACAGAGACAGCCGATATACCAGTGTCACAGAGACAGTCGATAGACCAGTGTCACAGAGACAGCCGATAGACCAGTGTCACAGAGACAGTCGATAGACTAGTGTCACAGAGACAGCCATTAGACCAGTGTCACAGAGACAGCCGATAGACCAGTGCCACAGAGACAGCCAATAGACCAGTGTCACAGAGACAGTCAATAGACCAGTGTCACAGAGACAGCCAATAGACCAGTGTCACAGAGACAGCCAATAGACCAGTGTCACAGAGACAGCCAATAGACCAGTGTCACAGAGACAGCCAATGGACCAGTGTCACAGAGACAGCCGATAGACCTGTGTCACAGAGACAGCCAATAGACCAGTGTCACAGAGACAGCCAATAGACCAGTGTCACAGAGACATTCAATAGACCAGTGTCACAGAGACATACAATAGACTAGTGTCACAGAGACAGCCGATAGACCAGTGTGTCAAAAAGACAACGCTAAGTGTCGGCCGGCATTGGTGCTGTTGGAGTGGGGCAGTCGCCCTGCCAGCACCGGGGTTACCCTCGGTTCTTTGGCCAAGCCAAGCAATTGCCTACAACCTTCGTCCTCGTTGCAGCGCTTGGGGTCGAACCCATGGCCCCCCTGGGCTACCAACTGGTTCGCGAGCCTTTGACTGGGCAGCTCCTACTGATTCCCGCCGCGAGCGTGCTCTGGCCGAGTTACCACCCGGCCGAGCAGCCCGTGCAGAGCTTCGAGCAGCGCCTGCTGATCGCGCAGCCGCAGCCCATGACGCACTCGATCGCGCAGCCGATGTCGCAGCCCATGGCGCAGATGAGTCAGGCGCAGCCGACGTTGCAGACGATGCAGATGCAGGTTGGGATTTTATGATCTGTAATCTATTTCACCCTGAGAAGGCGAGTGTAGACTCAGTGCCGTGGTTTCGTGTTGCAACACTTGCAGCCCTTGCTTTGAGTTAGACCAGTCTTCACCGTAGGCCCTTGCGACTCTCGGGGCATATTCAAGTCAAAGAATTCCTAATCAATAATGTTTTTTATACGTTCGACGAATTTCAAGACTATTGAATAACATGTGAATTTTATATCATACAGATAATATTAATCAATATCTATTATTGTGTATGTTAACAGATATAAATAGATGTATTGATCGATAGATAGATGTATTGATTGATTGATTGATGTAACATAAATAAATCTAGCTTACAGGGTTCATCAGTAGGTCTCTTACTTAGTAAGAACCGTCTTATTTATTTCTTGTTCCATGTTGAGAGTTAGCATTCTTCCAATCCCATGCAGTGAATGGTGCTTCAAGTTTTGAGTGAAACATTTTTGTACTAACCGGGGTGATGGCTAGTACAAAGATTTGGAATTTGGGATTTGAAAATGGGATTTGGAAGCTGCTAGTAGATAGTAGTAAATCGCCAAATAATTCCTAACCATTTTTTGCCTCGACGAAGATTTCTTTGAAAAGTGCCTTACCTCTGCCGCCTTTTGCAGCCACGCCCGAATGCGTCTCCAAAACGTCGCGCCACGCGCGTCAAGGAAGAGAAGCCGTCAGAACGCGCTTGTACCCCACACCCTGTCCCTCAATTGGACATACTCACCCATCAATCGCTGTCCACATCACCCCCAGCTGCATCATCGCCCCCAGCTGCATCATCGCCCACGGCTGCATCATCGCCCACGGCTGCGGCGTCGCCCTCCTCGACACCTGTCTCCGTGCAGGACGCCAGCAACCAGACTGACACGCCCGATGACGAGCTCGACCCCGACCCGGAGCAAGCCGCAGAAAAACCCAGTGACCAATTGGAACCCGTTGACCTCAGCGGCCTCGAGCTGCTGTCCAACAGCATCGCACAGTTTGAAAGCAGACGAATCGCGGTGGACGACGCGGCAGAAGCAAACTCGGATGCTTCAAGCGACATAACCGAGGAGCGGGCAGCTGAAACTTTGCAGCTACTTGCCGCCGGGAGCGGTTTTGCGTTTCGCGAGCGTCGATCTTCGCTTAGTGAGGTTAGGAATCTGTCTGCGTGTGCTGACGGCGAAGCTAAAAAGCCGTTGATGGACGAATTTACGTTTGGTGAACCTACAACGCCCTCATTGTCCGACTTTCACACGTTTAGTGACGCTAAAAAGCCGTTCGAGGGGCTCAACGTTTTAAGTGAGGTTATAGGATCCTCTAGGGTTGCAGACAAAGAGTTGTTTGAGGCTAGAAAGCCCTCGGTGGCAGAGAACAGTGCTCTGGGCGGACTCGGCTTGCTTTGCGCTTTGGCTGAGCAGCGTTTCATGGAGGAGAGCGACAAGGAGCCGACTTCAAGTGTGACGGAAGTGGACACGAGGCAGGAGAACGATCGAAGGCCTGCCGTGGAACGAGATGTTGAACGGCGGTGTGCAGAACGTGCCGAACTGGAGGCGGCCAACGCGGAGGTGGCCCGGCTCATGGCCGAGACGGGACGATGCTACAAGTCTCGTGAGGCCGAGAGGGAGTGTCGTCGATTCATCGCAAGCAAGGTTGG
The DNA here is from genome assembly GCA_947568835.1 of Protonemura montana. Taxonomy (NCBI): domain Eukaryota; kingdom Metazoa; phylum Arthropoda; class Insecta; order Plecoptera; family Nemouridae; genus Protonemura; species Protonemura montana. The sequence goes on along the minus strand of OX387610.1, from coordinate 11,262,055 downwards.
TGCCATACGTAGCTGAGAGATCTGTAGGATTGTGGATAGTTTTCCTGGCCACTTTGGTTTATAAACATTTGTATTTAGAAATTCCAGTTTGTTTTCTAGATATTTATCACAGGAAGATGCATCAAAACGATATTTCCTATGGATGTAGCCAGATCTAGCCAGTCTTGACTTCATCTTGATTGGTTTTTTCACCCAGGTACTGATAAATACGATAGGCTAATGGAACCTATGCTCTTTGGCATGTATGAACTTGCCCAATTTTACTTCGCAAACCATGTTCGAAGTGCATCGCATTTGCTACTTTTACGAGTAATTTCAATCCGCATTGGGCTTGATTTGCGTCGACTGACAAGAATTAAACTGCATGGTGAACAGAGTTATATCATTATGAGCACTACCACCTTAGAGAAAAGAATGGGTCGGGTAAAGCCGTATAACTAAGGTGATTTCCTGCCCGAAAACTTAGTCGTTGTTCTGGACGACAGCGCCAGTCGTTGTAGTGTGATTCCAAGTGACTTTTTGTGCAAAAGTTGGACTTCGAGACTTGGCCGGGACTACTTGACCGACGTGCCTGAAGCTAACTAGGTAATAAATTCTTTGGGTCGAGCCAGGTACATCTGGCAGGCTAGCGAAGTACTAGGTTTGGTTTTTACCAACTCTTGCAAATATTAGCTGGGAAAGATTTCGGTAAAAGCGACCGTTAGTCACAAAGCGTTAAAAGTCATTCCACACAAATTCATTATTATTCATATAAAAGATTTCTTTGATTATTTTTGTAGTCAATCTTATTCCCCAACATTTAATGAATTCTGTTAAATGAATATGCGATTTTATGCGATTTGTTCTAGAGAAGATTTCTTTGTATTGGAGCATATTAAATAATTGGATGTAAATCATTGGGTTGGCAACGACGTAGCTGTTTAATGATATTGCATGATTTAACATGGCAAAATTAATAAGGAAATATAACAAGTTCTTAAAAATTCCGCGTGTTGTCATGTGTCAAACGCTATCTACAGGCAGCCAGTCAACAAATCTTATCCACAAAAGAAACTACAAAACTCTTCAGCCTTAGCCTACAATAACAGTCAATTGCTCGACATTCAATTTAGAATTCCTCCCATTTTAATTCCTCACTTTTTAACACCTAAATGTACAACGGATAAGTCATTACTCATTTCAGGGATGATATACGACAAGACCACAGAAGTTTTGACCAGCTTTGAAAAAAAGCTAACAATTACAAAAAAATGTGCCTTGATTTATTTGCATGGAAATGAAGGAAGGGTACCACCTCAAATTTTGCACAAAAGATAGAGTAGGAAGGCCGGGGCTAGTTGGCACACTTTTCATGTTTTATTTTTTATGACGTAACGATGGCATTTTTTGACACATCAAAGCTGAATTATTCAGGATCATAAAATTGCAATCTGGTACTCGTTCCTAATAAAAAAATATAATAAAATAAGCAATGCATGCGCGTGACTCGTGAGCCAACTTGCCCCGTCGTCGGGGCTAATGCAGAAGCAAACTGTGTCCGCTTGCTCGTGCGGTTAAGGGCACTGAAATCATCTATCACATGTTCATGGGATAGACAAAACATTGGGTTCGAATCAAGTACGTGCCACGACGCAGTATTGCACTTTTGCCATTTTTTTGGGCGTATAGTCTTGACGGTGGCAATATTGGCGGGCCAATCCCACGACCCCAAACCCCACCTATACCCCGTGTGCAGCTCCTACGTCTAGCCTCAAGTGTATAGGAACGGAACTGAGTGTTAGCATCAACCAGTGCCATCTGTTGGCAGAATCTAGTACTACTTTTTGGGCTGGTAAAAACTTTGATTTTTGTTCCATTATTTTCTCGATCTATCATCTGATACCTCTCAGACTTGCGGTAGTTCCAGACTCTGCCATCAGGTGGCGCTGGTTGATGCTAACACTCAGTACCGTTCCTATATACTTGATGCTAGACTTGGGAGCTGCACAAGTGGTATGTGTGAGGTTTGGGGTTGTAGTAACAGTGCTAAAAATCAGCAGGCGTGACTTAAGCAGGAGCGCCGGGCTATCCCGCGGCCGCATCCACGACACCACACCCCACCTGTACCTTGTGTGCCACTCCTACGTCTAGCATCAAGTATATAGGAATGGAAACTAGAGTAGAACAATTTTAGAGGTACCTGTTGGCAGAAATTAGTACTAAGTTTTCATACATGGAATTCAAATAGGTTTATCTTTCTCGATAATATACGACCGGCTGCGTGGCTCTATGGTAAAGTCGCTGCTTCGGTAACGGCAGAGGTACAAGCTACCGAGATCGAGTCCACTCGACGGAGAAATCATTTTACTGTTGGAATACGTCATCCACCAGTGGTAGCTAGAGTTAAAAGACTTACATATCTTAAAAATGCAAAAGCAGTCATGTGTCCGCTTGCTCGTGCGGGTAAAGGCACCGATATCATCTATCACATGATCATGGGATAGAAGGAACATTGGGTTCGAATCATGTATGTGCCACTACGCCGATTCATATTTATTTTTTGTTTGGGCGTATGGTTTAGACAGTAGCAAAACTGGCGGGCACTCCTGGCGCTCCGCGCCAGTCGCTCCCGCCAGTTTTGCGGGCTGTTCCCACGACCCCAAACCCCACCTATACCCCGTGTGCAGCTCCTAAGTCTAGCATCAAGTATATAGGAACGGAACTGAGTGTTAGCATCAACCAGTGCCATCTATTGGCAGAATCTAGTACTACTTTTTGGGCTTTTAAAAACTTTGATTTTTGTTCCAATGTTTTCTCGATCTATCATCTGATACCTCAGTCTTGCGATATTTCCAGACTCTGCCATCAGGTGGCGCTGGATAATGCTAACACTAAGTACCGTTCCTATATACTTGATGCTAGACGTAGGAGCTGCACAAGTGGTATGTGTGAGGTTTGTGGTTGTAGTAACAGTGCTAAAAATCAGCAGGCGTGACTTAAGCAGGAGCGCCGGGCTATCCCGCGGCCGCATCCACGACACCACACCCCACCTGTACCTTGTGTGCCACTCCTACGTCTAGCATCAAGTATATAGGAATGGAAACTAGAGTAGAACAATTTTAGAGGTACCTGTTGGCAGAAATTAGTACTAAGTTTTCATACATGGAATTCAAATAGGTTTATCTTTCTCGATTATATACGGCCGGCTGCGTGGCTCTATGGTAAAGTCGCTGCTTCGGTAACGGCAGAGGTACAAGCTACTGGGATCGAGTCCACTCGACGGAGAAATCATTTTACTGTTGGAATACGTCATCCACCAGTGGTAGCTAGAGTTAAAAGACTTACATATCTTAAAAATGCAAAAGCAGTCATGTGTCCGCTTGCTCGTGCGGGTAAAGGCACCGATATCATCTATCACATGATCATGGGATAGAAGGAACATTGGGTTCGAATCATGTATGTGCCACTACGCCGATTTATATTTTTTTTTTGTTTGGGCGTATGGTTTAGACAGTAGCAAAACTGCCGGGCACTCCTGGCGCTTCGCGCCAGTCGCTCCCGCCAGTTTTGCGGGCTGTTCCCACGACCCCAAACCCCACCTATACCCCGTGTGCAGCTCCTAAGTCTAGCATCAAGTATATAGGAACGGAACTGAGTGTTAGCATCAACCAGTGCCATCTGTTGGCAGAATCTAGTACTACTTTTTGGGCTTTTAAAAACTTTGATTTTTGTTCCAATGTTTTCTCGATCTATCATCTGATACCTCAGTCTTGCGGTAGTTACAGACTCTGTCATCAGGTGGCGCTGGATAATGCTAACACTCAGTACCGTTCCTATATACTTGATGCTAGACTTGGGAGCTGCACAAGTGGTATGTGTGAGGTTTGGGGTTGTAGTAACAGCGCTCAAAATCAGCAGGCGTGATTGCGCTTAGCGCCAGGAGTGCTCGGAAATCCTGTAGGCCGCATCTACGACCCCAAATCCCACCTATACTTTGTGTGCAGCTCCTACGTCTAGCATCAAGTATATAGGATTGGTAACTAGAGTTAAGTACAAAAGTAGAGCTACCTGTTGGCTGAAATTGGTACTACACTCTGTTCTGATAATAATGTTTCGTATTTGGTACTGCCAACGAAATAATTCTCGACCGAAGTAACCAATTCCTCTCCTAATTACCAAGGTATCCGATTGCTGTACGGTAATGCCTGCATTAGATTCCCGTTGTCTTTCGTTTTTTTTTCTTCAAATTAAGTAGCCTTATTATATAGACCAAATATCTAAAGCCATCAATTGATAAGAAAATTCCAGTAACAGCGCCGAGATATAAGGACTTGCCCCTGCATAGTTGCAGAGGCAAGATCTAGCGCGATGATACAAGCATTACTGCCCGACTGGAGGAACGAACGCCAGTCGAACTTTGTTGCCTGATCACAGGTCCTCCAGGTTCTCTTATTTGTAGATGTTACACCAAACATGCGGTCTTGTGAAGTCACACCGTGATCCCTAGCGTAATCTGTTGGATATTATTGTTGAAGGTGCAGGTTATAGGTACAGGCAGAACGTTAATGTTAAACTTTCTGCGTGAAAGATTGCCGCCAAATGACTACTTTACCGACAAAAATGCAGAGCACTAAAACACCCCTTTTAGTCGAGCCACTGTCGTATGAAATTAAATTTCGATAATTCTCTTGGGCTTACTCGCTTTTGAGACTTTTCATGCTCAAAAGATTTCCATCAATTCATACCCCAACGTATCGATATTCAAAAGCTAGTAACTCTAATCTACTATAACTAGCTGAGTTATTGCTCTACGTGTTGCCCGTCGAATTTCCGAATCCCACTAACACAATCCATTTCCTCAGGTGCAGCAGTCATACCAAAGCGGGCCGGAAAGCCCTGCCCCTTGCCCCAGTCCACCGCTCAACGAGCACATGGACCCTGCCGAGCTCGCGATGCGACTGCGTCTGGCCGACATCCAGCGCAAGTACCGGGAGAAACAGCGCGAGCTAAGCCGCTTGACCCCGAAGAAATCTGACTCGGAATCGAGTCCTGCAAAGCGGGGGCCTGGTCGTCCTCGGAAGAAGGGCGCCAAGCTAACCGCAGATTCCCCGCCCGAGAGCCCCAAGGCAAAGGGGAAACGCGAGGCTCCGCCCCTTTTGGAACGTGCCGAGGCAGCGTGGTCTGTGGAAAAGCCCAAAGCCACGAAGCCTGATATCCTGAAGCCGCCGACGCTTACTGCGAATCGCATACTGACGAGCGCCAAGTTCAAGCCTGAGATGAGGGTCAAGGGGAAGGGAAAGGAGACGGACAAGACTGAGAGGGGAAAGGGGAAGGCAGATTTGATGGACAGAAAGAGTGGTGAGTGGAATTGATGTTACTTGATACGTATTTCTTTTTTAGTTTTTACAAATGAGGTTGATGTCTTGAGGTACCAGTAATTAAGGACTCATAATACAAGATCCTGTCAGAACAAACTACATCTTTGCATCCTTGCATCCTTGCACCAAGCTGCTGAGTAAAGTGGCCTGCACTGCAAACAAGTCAATACATCGACTAATTAAAGTTAATCAATGTCGTACCTACAAAAGAAAATGCTTGTTTTATTGCTAGATTTTCTTGATTCCTTTATACACCCAGACAGTTACAGATTCATTATCAAGTAGGAATTTTAAAACTTAGTGCATTTTTAAGCTGTGCAGAAAAAAATCCTGAAAAGTAGTGCCTTTGGATGGGATGAAAAAGAAGCTCCAAGCTAATAAATTGTGACATCGTGAATATCGCTGGTAGACTCAATTTACCTGAATTTTCACGAGGGCTTTGCATTCATCCCATGTCCAATGGCAATGGGGTATGGACAGAGAAATTAATCTCAGTGCTTAGCTGAGAATCAGTCCAGTCGAGCGATATCAAATTAATGATATATGTATCAGCAAATGGCTAGCCAATACCTCATCCCTATCATGTTTTGTTCGACTGACGTCTGCCTTTCCTTGCAGCGTTCCCTTGTTCGCGTGCCAGCCACACGTTCGGATCGAAACCACCTGCCAGGCTGTCGAGGCCAGGTGAGCCAACCGCTTCTTTCATGCCTGGAAATCAAAATCACGTTTGAAGTTATCTCTGTGGTTATGAATGTACCGTTGAAAGTGCTCATATATCCGTTGATTAGCGTAAACAACCGCTCATTGTAAGGTAGTTTAATATCTGTGTTAACTTATTTTGATCTTAGTTGGTTGTCTGTATGAGATAATTTCTGAGCAAATACTATCCTTTCTCATATAATCTTATTTTAATAATAGCTACTGGATAGTAGTGCTGCAATTTTCCAAACAAGTCCAATATACAATACAATATCATTTAAAGGGCCTGAAATTGGCAATTCTCAATGAGCAATATAAGTGTAGTTCAACTTAAGAATACCTAAATTACATAATAAGCAGATTCCGTGTACCTGACTCTGTCCTTTATCTCCAGGTGAGAACGAGTCTATGTTCTGGTTCAAATGTTCGCCGGACCCGGTGCTGGCCCCGCCCCCAGACGCTGCCCCTGCACCCGCGATAACCCCCACAATCGCCCCCACCTCCTCGTCGTCGTCCAAGAAGCGAAAGGTGGGTAACGTTACGTTACGTTGTGTTATGGGCATGGGCCTGGGGCAAACAACTCGGTTGTGTCTGCCACCAAAATGTAAGAACATTGTCTAGGGAAAGAATAAGCTGGGAAATATGTTCTTACATATGTCTAGCCTCTCCCAATGATAGAGTCTTCTACTTTACAACTTAAAGTTGAACAACGCGACATAGCTGAAAGGTAGTACAACTCGCTGCATCTATCCCAACCAGCTTTTTCTACCTTGCTTAGCTGTGTTCCTTGCGATCCTCTTTTCCCATTACACAAAGACCAGATGGAAACATTGATTTGTCGGTTTGTTCTCAGGTGGGCCGTCCCAAGAAGCACCTGACTTCGGGGTACATCGCCACGGAGACAATCGTGGCCAAGAAGCCTCGAAGCAAGGCGGGATTAGTCGGCTTCCTGATGGCCAAGTCCCGGCGGCTCAGCTCTAGCGATGTGCCATCCTCGTTTAAGAGCGCTAACGCGACGTTCGCGCAACCAAAGACGATGGAAAGGTGTGTAGGGTGCTATCGGTGCTAGCCTTGGCTGTCGGAAATGCTTCTCTCAATTACTTAATGACATTTTATCACAATTGAGAGCATGTTTAGTTGATTGAGTAATTTAAATCTGTTTTTTTTTGTTGTTTTTTAGTTCCATGTTACAATACTTGTATCAAAATCAATCAGCAAAGCATCAAAACCAATTGGACAGTGGCCTTCCCAGCTTGACATAACCTCCAACTTTCGTTTTTTTCCGCAGAGTGGCTCCGCCCCCCGTGGAGTTCCTGGCCAACAGCGGCCCGGACGTGGAGGCAACGTCGGATGCGCCGCACAAGATCCTGCCGAAGCTGAAGGCCGAGGCCAAGGTGCGGACGTGGGCCATCGCCGACGACGAGGACATCGCAGACTGGCCAGCAATCGCCAAGGTGAGCACTCGCTGTCGACGAATGCTGGACGTTTGCAGTCAGATTTTCCTCGATGGTTGTCGATTCAACCATTGGCAACAATTGAAGATATTAATTAAGATGCAGTTGTCTATATTTGACATTTCATAACAAATTAACTAATAATTGCCTTGCTAAAAATACAGATTTAATAGATACTAAAACCAACCTACTAAACTTTAAACTTTATTTCCAGGAGGACAAGTCCCCTTCGAAGCCGCTTCCCGCCGCACCCAAGCGCAAGTCCTCGACAAGCATCAAGCCTGAGACGCCCAAGAAGCTCGCCAAGAAGTTGCCGCCCCCTCCTGCTCCCAGGCCTGCAGTTCCTGCCCCAAAGGTGGTGGTAGAACCTCCCTCGCCGCCAACCCCGCCCCGGAAGAAGGCGGAGCCTGTTGCACCGGCCATCAAGAAGCGAGCGAAGCGAGAGAGCTCGTGCTCGACCAATCCGAGTCCGACGACAACCGAGTCGGACGACTTGCCGCTGAGTAACTTTGCCGCTAAGAAGCCGGATTGTGAGTTTGCTTGGATGTTCCTTGCCATCTTTTTGTTATTAGGTTTGATGGTGGCTTTCTGGGTTGTAGGTCAATGATTCCAGGTTTACGATAAGAAGGCAAACATTGTGTGTGAAGTGTTGCTGTTAAGAATAATCATTTTAAGACACATTTTAAAGTGTTATTTGGCAGAGAAACATGGAAATCAATCCCACATTGATGTGGTGGAAAAATGGACAAAAATCCCGGAAAAAAACATCAAATAGCATTAGAATAGTGCGGACCTATAATTTTCTCCTGAACTTATTCAAAAAGGCACTTGCAAAGTTAGGTGAAGTAACATCAAGTCTTTGGCATTTGTAAAGTTTTTAGGTTGTAGCAAAGGAAACTCTTTAGGATTAAAATTTTTAAAATTTTCTTTAGTTCTGGATGGCTTCTTTGTTTTTTATTTGTATTATTTGAATGTCTGCCTGTCACCAGCATGTCTTGCACTTTGCACACAATACGTAACCCAACCTGCTTTGCCCACTCCAGGCCGCTGCCTGCTGACAGAACAGCACCTGGACTCGGAACGTCTGCGAGCGCTCACGCTGACAGCTGGGCTGTTCTACGCTGGGGAACTGCGGCCGATCCAGCCTCCCGACGTGTACGGCATCCGACTCGACGGTGAGCGCGGAAACAAGCCGCACATACTCACACGCGAGGAGGTGCTCAACGATGCGGTAAGCAAACCAAACACTCGACCGACGCGGCAGTATCGAGTCTCGGCCATTTTTGTGATCATATTTTATTTATTACATTTTTATTTCATCTGGTCCACTTACAATATAGTAAGTCACCTAATTAGATATGGAGAGAGATAAACCTCCTCCGAGCCTTTAAGTAAAGATCTGACTGGTCTTTGAAACTCAATCGTGTGCATAATCAGGAGCGATAATCATTCTGTAGCTTGTGCTCTAACTAAGCTTTGCACCTCGAAATTAAATGATTGGTAGAAAAATAATATGTAGCATACAATTGAAATTAACTTTTTATCAAATTGTGATTTTAGTTGGCTGCTTAAAACTGTACGTAGAGGAAGTCGAACCAAGTTTGATGAAATTAAGTTGGACAAAAACCACAGTAGCATAAATAGGGATGACACAGTTTCGATTATATGTTTAAATATCGTTGGATATTTTTTCAAAGTTCTTTAGGAGCATAGTCATTATGGTCTTTGGCAGCTAATGCCAAGCCTAGCCAGATTTTGCCTAGCCTTGAGGCTAATTCTATAAAAAAATATAGTGGCATTTTAGTGGTTTTTTTTTAGTAGAGTAGCCTTCATTTGTTCCATTGCTAGCACAAAAAAATTGACTATTCCATCTCATTCCAATCCAATCCACTGAAAAAAATCAGCCTTACCCTCGTGTGTTTGCCTAGCTTCTGTCAAGCAGCCGCATCTGTTCTTTCAGATCCTCGAGGTGCGAGTGTCGTCCACGGCCGAGCTGCCGCCAGGCAAGCGCGTGTGCGCCTACTGGTCACAACAGTACCGCTGTCTGTACCCGGGCACGGTAGCGCCGAGCACCGACGACGCACACGCCGCTCTCGTCAGCGTGGAGTTTGACGACGGGGACAACGGACGGATTGGCGTTGACGACATACGACTGCTGCCAGACGACTACCCTATTGTTGGTGAGTGAGAGCAGCGACTGGAGTTGTTTGGGTCTAGGTTGCGAAGCGTCTAGGTTATGAAGAGAAAAAGTTATGTCTGTTTTATTGATATTTGCCCTAAGTAATTGCTTAAGTAAGCAATATATAAGTGGTGTTCAGGTAGTGATTTTCATTAAACAAATAATAGCCTTATACCTTGATGCAGTTCTTACTACAAAAAAATCTACTTTATCCTTGACAAGTTAATCAAGGTTTATCTATTCTGAAACTTAGTAGCATTTTTCCACGTCAAAATGCCAAGAGGAACACATCCTTCTTTCTGTCCTCCGCAAGTACGCTGTGAAAGCATGCATTTCCGACGCAAAAAGTCGTGCGAGCTTTCGCAGACAGTTCTCCAACGACTTTTCTTTCGTCAACAGAGTACGACCCGAATCCATTGCTGACACTCGGACGCCGGAAACGGCAGGCTTCGGGCGCGAGCTGCGACAGCCAATCGCGTCGTCCGAGCGCCGAAGTGGCCCCGCCCCCACCGCCTCCTCCACCCCCACCACCGGCTCCCATCGTCGACGAGGTCAAGGACACGGCAGCGGAGAACGCGGAGAATGTGGACAACAGCAAGGAGCGCAAGCGGCTCAAGAAGAGACGTGAGTTGATGGAGTCTTGTAATAGAATGTTCAGTATGATGTGGAAAGTTGCAAGAATCCAGTAGCATAGTAACCATAGCAGCAGAGTAGAATCATAGTAACCTATGCAATCATCTGACTTTTGTAAATAGGCTGTTTGCAAATTTTCTTATCGAATCTTGTCTTTTAATCATAACTTGTAGGTTGACAAATATTTCACTTATATTGAGACTTAAATCATGCTTATTATACTAAATTTTGGTTTTTTAATGGCTTGGGGAAAATAAACTGATCATGCCTATGCACTACAATTCAGACACATGGTAGTTATAATATAAAATTATTTTAAGCTATTCTTTTAAGAAGATGTTTATAAACCGATGCCAGCCACGTCTGCCCGAGCTTTGAACTGAGAAAGAAATATGTCGTTGTGGAACGGCTTCCCTTCCGATCAACCGTCTCCAACTGTTGTAATTATGCCGCAACAGGCCGCGACAAATTGAAGCGGCTGAACGCGCTGCCTGCCGAGGGTTCATCTGCTCGCCACCGCAAGCACAAGCACCGGTGCTGTGACGAGCGGTGCCGTCATCGCCGTCGCCACCGCCGCCATCGAAAGCACAAGCATCGCGACTCGGATCGACACGACTCTGACGCACTGTCCAGCAGGCTGTCTCCGGTGAGTTTCAAAACACTGGAGCTTTTAGGGGCAGAATTTGGAAGTAATTTAGCTAAAACTGTAATAATTTAGGGAGGTATCTACATAGGTAGGTACATGTATAGAGTTTGTGAGGATTCCTTCACGTAGCAGTAAGGACTGCAGGCTGCCTAGCAAGCATCGATCCCTACGGTTATAGATGAAACCCATGACAATTATTCTAATCATGAAAATAATCAGTATTTAAAAAAGAGTGTGTCCATTGTTGTTGGTTCTCAAATATATTTTAGAGGTAAGTTTTGAAAAGGACCCAAAATGTACAAACGCAAAAAATGTTATGTGAAGATTTTACGTTGGATCAAAAATACAAATATCAACTGTCACTACCACAGCTTTTCTGTATTCTCTGTTTTATTTCAAGATTTTTTGGAATAGATCTTGACCCCAAAAGTCAGACTGCATTATGGCTACATCCCCAATTTTTGGTAAAAGTTACGAGGCTAGCCAAGACTGTGCCAAATGTCTTCAATAGTTTTGTGAGCAAGGACTCGTCTGAACTTTCCGGGTGGTTCCAGGTGTTGGAGCAGCTCGACATCCTGGAAATCCAGCAGACGGCAATCCGGCAGCTGACGAGCCGGAATGAAAAGCTGCGTGAAGCGGAAAAGAAGAGTCACCTGCGGAAGGACAAGGAGGCAAAAAAGGACGCAAAAGAAGCAAAGAAAGATGCAAAAGAAGCAAAGAAAGATGCAAAAGAAGCAAAGAAAGATGCAAAAGAAGCAAAGGAAGCGAAGAAGGATGCCAAGAATGATGTCAAGGAGAAGGAGGAAGAGGCCCCGGAGGTGGTGGTGGACGTGGCGGAACCAGAACCAGAACCAGAACCGGAACCAGAACCAGAGCCCAAGAAAGCCAAGGTGAGTGGCGGTGATTTAGGACGTGACAAGCTTGAATGCTGAGAGGTTTCTTTCTGTTAGGTTTTAATGGGAAAGTCTGCCTCGGCATTCAATTACGATTTAAAGTTTAGTGGTACCTGTCTTATTATTTTGCATTTTGGATTGATATCTGTTTGGAAATGCTACATATTTGCAACTTTTTTTTCGATATCAAACAAAGTTTGATAAAAAATTTATAAATTTTTTGATTTGCAGGGTACACTCAAATATACCTACACGAAAATAGATTTATGACCCGAACGCTAGTATTAAACTGGTTGCCTCGTTGCCTATCTTACTACTGTAGGCAGACTGCTCGGTAAGGTATCCACCTTGTAACACAACTTTTTTTCCTGTCCTCAGAAGGATGCTGGTAGCGGCTGCGGAAAAAAGCCACGTGACCGTCAGTCTTCGACGGAGAGCAAGAGCAAGATGGCCGCCTTTCTGCCGGCGCGGCAGCTCTGGAGCTGGGCAGGACGAGGTTTCAAGCGACCGGGCGCACGCGGTCGCGGCAAGAAGGAATTCTTCAAGTCGATACAGCGCGGCAAGGAGACCATCATGGTATGTATCCGGTGTGCTATGATTTAGCATTAAGCAACGCTGAGCTGGGTCAGATATCAGATCGGTGACCATCGTGCCCAGAACCAGATCTTTTTGGGAGAGAGAGGTTGGAGGGCTTGATGTTAGTACAGCAACTTCACTTACCTTGCTTATCAATCTCTTGACAGCATAGTGTGTGGAAATGCTGTTGTTTTTTAAGTTTTATGGTTCTTTGGAAAGGACTTAACGTTGGTGGTCCTCTCTTTATCTGCCACATTAGTCTGAGCTTTGCAGCAACCTCGATCAGATTGGGTGAGATTGGGTGAGATCGGTCAGATTGTTTCAAAGGTCAATGTATTTGGTAGGACCTGATGCCAGCACAACTAGCAAATATTTCTACCCCAACTCTGTGACAGTTGACGATGTCCTATATTGAGGTCGACTCCCACACTCCAACCCCAGGGATTGATCAAACGCAGCAGCAAACTTAAAATTGACGTTGCGTTTGCCTTGTCAGGTTGGCGATAGTGCGGTGTTCCTCTCGACGGGCCGTCCGGACCGGCCATACATCGGGAGAATCGAGTCCATGTGGGAGTCTTGGGGTACCAACATGGTAGTGAAGGTCAAGTGGTTCTACCATCCCGAAGAGACTGTCGGCTGTCCGCCCAAGCTGAAGCTGCCGGTAAGTCTGCTTGTTTGCAAATCTTACGTCTAGGAAAATATCAACTGTGAACCCAACTATGTTTTAGACTCATGTCTACTTGATCTTACCTTAACACTAGCTTTGACAAAAACTATTTGAACTAGGTTTTGAATGCTAAGTGACGAACAACTAAATTTCTAACGTTTTCTAGATTTTCCATAAAGATATTCGCTAATTCTGGAGAAAAAGGTGACGCCATTGCTATTCCTTCTTTCTGCTGATAGTTTTGACCACCCCATAAAAAATAATAGCGTTGAATAGTGCAGAACTGAAACCCAGATGCTTCAGATATGTAGACGACACTTTTTAGGTTTGGCAACAAGCGATCACCCTAGCCAAAAACAAGGGGTGCTAAACACATTAGCGCTTAATGCACCTTAGTACACAAACTAGGTTACTGTTTTAATTTTTTGTGGTTCTCTTGTTATTGGAAAATTGTCAGGACCGCTTTTACCCTTGAAAAAGTAGCAGGTACAAGTTACGAAACGCTGGGAAATTTAGTTGTTCTTCACTTAGCTTCAAAATCCAGTTCAAATAGTTTTTGTCTCTGAACCCAACTACCCAGATCACCAATCATTTGCAATTTTCGTTATCAACCTTTCAAAAACTTTGTGCCCAATCGGCAATAGGGAATCAAAGGCTGGTCGCAGGTGTTGAACAATGTGTGAATTTTACACAATCCTTTTGGGAGGATTTTAATATATCAAAAAGGTTAATGTTTGGTAAGAAACACAGATGGCCCAACAACCGACTGGCATTCGATTCTCCAACACATTTTTATAGGCTTAATAAAATAAAATGTCCATCACCAGCTAAACCGAAGCGGAGAAAAACACAATTGTGCTCAAGAATATGTTGCACAAGTTTCCCTATTTGACTTGCTAAACCGTAATATAAATGAAACTAAAAAAATTGATGCAACTCAGAGCTGCCTTTTAGCCTTTCAAGTCCATAAACCGTAATCATGTCTTTTAATGTGGGTAGACAAAATAACAAATGTCTTCACCACCGAAACCTTCTAAAAGCGATAAAAAGCTGCAAGTATTTTCGAAACAGCTCCAGTATAACAACCTCCGGCGCTTGTTTCAGGGCGCCCTGTTTGAGTCGCCGCACGTGGATGAGAACGACGTGCAGACGATCTCGCACAAGTGCGAAGTCCTGCCACTGGCGGGCTACGCAGCACGTGTCGGCTCCGAACCAGACCGCCTGGCAGCGATCTATGACAACAACGACATATACTACCAGGCTGGCTACTACGACCCCACCACCAGTCAGCTGAAGATTGAGAAGGGTGTCGTGTGATTCGACTCCCTTGACTGAACTGACCTAGACGGGATTGAAGGGTTACATTTTTTTTTTCTGCAATGGGAAACGAGCATGCACTAAAAACTCCTGCAATGGTGTTTTCCTGTTAGGGTACTTTTTGCAAAAAGTTTGCTTAGTTTGTTGTGTTCATTTTTGGCAACATTCTAAGTCGATTTTTGTCATTTTCTTACAAAAATCGGGTAAAGCCGGTAATGGAATTTGCTGAAAGTGCCCATCCGATTGTCGCAAATCTCTTCAAGAAGCTGTGCATGTTTTAAAATGCACTTTGATTTGTGAGAGGCGTGTTTGTCCTCAGACTTTGTCTCATACATTGGTCGGGAACTTCAGTTTTGCAAGTCTTCAGAGCTCAGCGGGAAAAGGAGTCCTAAAAGGATCGCAAAACTTGCTGTCAGTCGTAGCAATGTCTGCGAATGACGCAATCGGCATCAACAGTGTCATCCTACCAAATCTGCAGAAAGCTGCGTTGACAGCGTACTAGGCTGCATAAAAAGCCATTCGCTTTGTCTTATCCTAAAAGTTACTTTCCTTCGGCTTTTGATTCTCATGGCTCTTGTTTATCATTTCGAACAAATTCTTTGCGTTTCGAACAAAATTGAAAACAAGACATATTTGCTTCCTTATGCTTTCTCTCTTAAATTTTCTCTATCTCTCTTCTTTTTTTCTTAGATCTGTCTTTCTTTTACCCTCGATGGAACTTGATGCTATATTTCCAACAATCTTTTAAGTTTTATGGCTTCACATAATATTGAACTATTGTAGTCGGAGCGATGATCTCAGCCCGGTACATACAAAAAAAGCCCTGCTAACCTCTCGTGTCACCGCAGTGCTAAAATTTGTGTCAACTTCGTAGGAGATTTGTTTTGTATGAAATTCTGTTTCTGGACAAAAGCATGTTTGACCGTGACAACAAAAAGGTAGCATGTTGCGCAAGGCACCTGTTTTCGCCGTGGCAACTATCGAATTGTCAAAAGCCATTTCCGAAGCAAACTAGACGTCCAAACCCTGGGGCGACGTATATCTGAACCACAATTCACCACGAAACGCAGTACAACAATTAGACAAGAACGGAGGGAGGCCAACTTTGCGTTGGTTTACCCCCTCCGGGCCTTTCCAAGACGTAGTAGTTCTACCGTAGTCGACAAACTATTACTTTACTATATTTAAGAAAAAAGTATAAGAATAACTACAAAATAATAATTAATATTAAGACTAAAAAAAAGAGTTACTTGTATAGAAAAGATGTGATAAGTTTTTTGTTTAGGCATTATGTATTTTTCTAATTTTAAATGTTTAATGTTAGATTTAAAAAGAAGAAAAAACAAACAGTTGATTGTTTTTTTTTTTTGCTTTGCTTGAATCGAGTCGCTACGAGCATGTGGCCGGCTAATTTATAACGCTTGCCTAGACTTTCTTCTTTCGCAATGCGGCTATCTGTAATTAGGATTCGATCCCTGAATACGCTTACTATTTTACTCTTAATCACGAAACATGAGCCATGTTCTTGGATAGGTGCTGCCTGAAAATATTTTATCCGTGTTTTTTTCTCTTTTTTTTTTTATTTCGGTCGCATTGGCGGCAAGGTGAGAAGGGTCTTGCGACGAGGTTCGCGTGAAAAGGGTGCTAGTTAGGGTGACGCCCAAGCCGGGTGGTCTGACTGTGGAAATTGATTGTGTATTTTAAGAAGTTATCGTGTGCTTTTCGATCAGAATGATTAAAATAAAGAGCATCATGATAAAATTAAAAGGTTTACGTTTCTTTCGTTGTTGGCACTCGTTTGAAAAATAACGGCACGTGCTTCTGTCTTGTGTTTATGAGTTTCCATGTTTTGCCTACCTAGTTACATATTCTGGAAATAGTTTTTCAGTTATCTCCTAGCGCCATGTAATCTCGGGGGGTCAATCATAAGTCATAACCGCTTTGTTGAAAATGTTACCGCTACGAAATTATGTCTGCTGCTGTAATGATCGCTGGACTGTGATGTCCTTGTTCCTGTGTTTTGCAAGTTTTTTGGGCGAATGGTTATCATACCAGCAAAATTGACCACCACTCGTGGTCCCCAATTTTGTGGGGATCAGCTGTTCACATCGCCCACAACACCACAACCACATTTCTACACGGCTACATATAATTTGGTAGTAAGACAGGAAAACAATCCGAGAGCAGTGAAATAAGACCTGGTTCTAGTAGCCAGTCAGAGCCGTCGCCGATGGGTAGTGGGATCGAACCTCGGCGCATCTGTCGCGGTCTATGTTCAAAGTCTTGCGCTTGACGAGGATCTCCCTTTCAAGACGCGCCCTGCCGTCGGCAAGACGTCCCAGGGCGTCTTGGGCACCGTTCAGCTGCAGAGTCAACGCCGCGACGCTCTCCGCCAGAGACTTCACCTCGTCCACCAGCCTGAAGCCAACAGGGGCCAAAATGAGTCATCAAGGTCGTTAAAAGGTGTCCAGGGGCAGCATCATGGGCAAAACTGGGCCGTGAGCAGGGAAACTGGAATGACATTGAAATCTAAAGGTCATATTAGAGAGAATGGACTACTCAGTAGCTTCATTGTGGATGGGAGACCATGTCTCTCTTTGTGAGGGTGTAAAGGAGGCCAGCACTCACCCGTATTGTGGTTCGTCTCGACACGACTCGATGCGCACTCGATACAGCCGGTTGTCAAGTCGGGTCTGCGCAACCTTCATGGCCTGGTCGGCGCTGCGCAGCGCAGCTTTCAGCGAGTCAATCAACTTCTCGGTGTCAGCCACACCCTGCAGCAGCTGCAAGCCCGGGCGTCCGTAGTTAGCGATAATATTGAAAGATAGCGTAGAAGACACTCAACGGTAGAAGTTTGCAACAGCAGGTAGATTTTATATCGTTTCAAAGACAGAATTAAGTGTTGAAAGATTATTTCTCAATGATATAGATACCGATTTCAAGAAAAACTATTTGAACTGGGTTTTGAATGCTAAGTAAAGGGCTACTAAATTTCTCTAAATACAAAATTTAATAAATTCTCTACTAAATTTAGTAGCCCTTTACTTAGCATTCAAAACCCAGTTCAAATAGTTTTTCTTAAAACTAGTGCTAAGGATAAATCAAGTAGACATAAGTCTAAAAACCATCATAAAGATACCGATTTCATATGCCTTGCTTCTCAACAGCATGGATGTGTGGAGACATCCTTTATCTTTAACATTTTTTTAATAACTTTGGGAAGAGTCACGAACCTGCACGAGCTGGTTCTCGAGGTGCTGTCGACACTGGTCTACAACAGCGACGTTCCGCGCAAGTGCCGACTCGACACGGTCTGCCTGCGCGCGCAGGTCCCGTGCAGTGTCTGTCAGCATGCAGTCGAGCAGCTGGCGCAGCTCGTAGCTACGCGCTCGCTCCTGCTCGGCCAGGCGCAGCGACTCGCGCGTGGCAGCCTCGTAGCTCGCAGGGGTAGACTGACTAAAGGGATACCACAGATGAAGCATACACAGATAAAACTTGCACAAATATATTATCCTTGTAGAAAAATGCTTCCACATATAAAGCGTACACAGATATATTATCCTTGTGGGGCAAAGGCTACCACAGATAAAGCTTACACAGATAATCCATCCTTATGGAGCAAAGGCTACTACGGATGAAGCTTGCACATATATTCCATCTTCATTGGGCAAAGGTTGTCACAAAAAATCATACAATTTTTGAGGCCTACTACCTGATTTCCAATCACTGTTACTGTTACTTAAGATATATAAAATGACCACATGCAAACATTCGATTGTAAGGTGCACCCACTTGTTTGGCACTCTGGTGGCGCCGGGTCGAAACAGAGCAGTCGGCGAGTCGTTCTTCAGGCCCACGTTCTCCGCCTCCAGGTAGTATCCCTCCTCCTTGTCGCTCCAGTCCATCTCAAGGTTCTGCTTTACAGCCTTCGTACCACGTAGCTGTTCCTCCATCTGAGCCAGCAGCCGCTCCATGACGTCTCGCACCTCGTAGGTCAGCGCCACTTCCTTGGAAGCCAAGAACAAGGGTAACCAGATGTTAAGCAACACTAGACTGGGTCAGTTATTGGATGGGTGACCCCCGAACGGTTTGGCGTGTTGGAAACACCGGTCCTAGCGAGATCACCAGAGTTAAGCAACACTGCGCTAAGTCAGGTATTGGATGCGTGACGGTATCCTCACCTTGACCAACTCTTCCTCGACTTCGTCACGGCACAAATCGCTCTCGAGGCGCGTTGTGCGCAGGGCCAGACACTCGCCGGCGATGCTCTCGGGCACGCGCATCACGCCCATCGACGTCTTCAAACGTTGGCGTTGGCGCTCCAGAAGGTTCACTTCTTCGGCCACTGACTCGATGCCGCGTTGCAGCTCCTGGAAGAGAAGTTAGCTTGGTTAGTGAAAGATTTTCTCCAGAACCAACATCTTGTAGATACAGGAAGCAAGAGTTGTAAGCCCAGGAGATAAAGTGGTGTTAACTTTCAAATGACATTGATGAAACAATGAGATATGCAAATTTAGAAATGATCAATTTTGTGCTCATAAAAGAGTTGAGTGATTTAGTGAGCAATGTATGCTGATGTACATAGTTCACTCAAGTGATGTACAGGAGTGATGCAAACCGGTGTACGCTGTCAATCTATTTATTAAAGTAATGCCGTACCCCTCACTTTTATATAGGGATCACTATAGAACTTGGGTGTTTCATGAAAGTTTACCAATGTAACCGTAATTAGCAAGTTTTCATGCCAAGAAAAGAAAGACACTCAAATAAGTCAGCTATTTGGAATTGTTTTAAATTTTACAAGAATTCAATATTCATGTGATAATTTTGAAAAATACTTAAATCCCCTCCCCCCTACTCCCCTCGCGGCTGGAAGCAAATCTCTTTAATTCCCGAACCTCGACCTTGCCCCTACATGACCAAGTCCCCTCAAGGGCCACATTTAAGGAGTCCGTCCACCCACCATCTTCCACCGATAGACGTCCTGTGCACGCTGCCCCAGACGTTTCGTGCTTCCGGTCTGGTTGCCGTCGATTGACGCTCCCGTCTGCTCCATGCACCGTCGCGAGTTGAAGCCGGCCCTTTGCCCAGAACAGACCGACATGGAGTTATTATTTGACTCGATGAGGGTGTTTAGCGATGCACTATTTTGGTGGCGGTCCCTAGTTTGGTACTTTGGGCTAAATGGCGTCAGTGAATGGCGGGTCTTAAGATTTTTGGTAGAGTCTTTATCTGTTCTAGGCATGGGTTGAGAGATTTGAAACACTTTTAGCACAATTCAATATTCCAATCCAATCTTTGGCAAGGAAATTGGCCGGTGAAGGACGAAGATAAGGAGACGACAAGATAAAGCAAAAGATTAAAAAATAATTTATGAGAATGGGAAAAAGTCTGGGTAAGATGGGTAGTCTGGGAAATGAAACAAGATCACTGAGGAGTGGAAAAATGGGATAACCACAAGAAGATGAACCAAGAGTGGTTGCCGAGCAACAATTGGGACCGATAAGAGCAGAAAATGGCGGAAAAAAAAACAAAATGGAATGCTGGACGAGTTAGTTCTAGGGTAAGAGAACTAAGAAACTACTATAAAGAATGTTGTGTTAGTGACACAGGTATAATGGTGGTACCCCACTGGTTCAACACTCACATGGCCGCGCCCTGCATGGTCTTCGCAGCGGCGTTCATCACTTCGGCGTTGTGGTCTCTCCACTCACCACCACTGAACCGAGTGATTGTGTACCGATCCACCACTGGCCGGGTTCCCGTCAACCCTTTCAGAGGGCCCCAGTCAACGCGGCCCGTGGCCCAGGGCCCAATGGGGCCCATCGGGTCGCCACCAGGGGCCGCATCGTTGTCAGTGGGCTGAGGGAGGTAGCATGGCAGCATAGTCTCGTCGCCAGACTGTGGACAAAAGCAATACAGGGCAAAATGTCATCTTTTCCAAAAATAGCTTCTCTCTCGGATACTGTTAATCCTTTTGGTGTTAATTGGTTGAAGCATAGGGGAAATTCGTTATTTTAAATTTATCCCAACAGTAGGTACTTATAGTTGAAAAAACGTGATAGTATTATTATGAACACAGAAATTTGTCTCACGAGTGGGCACACATTTTCAGTTATGGATTAAGTGTTCAATAATGTGCCAGTTGCAATTGCATTTGCAATATAAATAATACTGTTATTTTTTTTTTTTTATGATCTTCCTATATCTATTACCAGTCGTATCATCTCACTGCAACTTCAGAGAACGCAAGCATCGAATTGTCAAGGCCTAACTTAATTAACTTTATAGAGTTTATAGAGATCTATCACTGTGTGCATAGACAAATCCTAGCTCCCCAGATCGAAGGTAAGGAGTGACACAAGGCGAAATATTGACAAAACTTTGTGCAATCAGCTTTCCAGTCATCTCACTCGAGGCAGACTGCACCCCCCCCCCCCCCCCCCCTTCCCTTACGAGTGTTGACGATGTTCATACCTAAAACCGGCAAAGTGCATTTGGTTTTGCCATTTAGGTTCGAGCTTCGAAAATGCTTGGCAGTTCCATCAAGGAACGCAAGTCTGGTTCGTCATGGTCACCCCAAAAAGCAACATGACCTCCCCGACCCTCTCAACAACCACCGTATACTCATAGCAAACTGAGGACAAATTAAAAAACTCCAATGACGGTATCACATTAGAGGTCGTCACAATATCAGATGGTGTGTTTTTAATCACAGCCAATGACAAAGGAAGCCAAAACCAAGGTAGAGGGGTAATAACTACAGCAAACCCGCTTGATTTGGCCCTAGTTATCTCCCCTAGTCGTCAGTTTCAAAGAAGATTCCCCATGACATTCAACTGCCCTTACCTTGAGCTGACCAGAGTAGTCTCCCGGCGGCTCGCAGAAACATTCCGTGGTCGCGTCAGCCATCGTCAAGACGTGTCACTAGCTTAGGGCCAGAAGGAAACAACACAAAACTCAAAGCCAAGAGAGCAGCTCGAACTAAAGACGGCGTGTGATAATGCACTATCGATTTAACACACCCTGAATCCGTGGATACGAGGCAACAAAGAGCTTACAATATTGTAAGCGTAGACATTATTATAAGCATACCCAATGTTCGAAGTCTTGTATCTTAGCTTTGCCTGGATGTCGTGGGGCAGGAACCATACCGTCGCAGTGCTTGCAGCCTGCTTACAACGTGCCCTACAAGGGCGTATTTCTTAATGCCTATTACTTACTAGGATTGACCGAGTTTAGCTCGACATTTAGGTTTAAATTATCCCAGTTACTAGCAAGAACGAACCCAGACAAGTCAAGACCAAATATTTTTCAAGCAGATGCGAGGAGGACCTAGCTGGGGTCAGTTTGGAACTCTGAAATCAGCAAGTCCTCCAACTATTTCCCGCAAAGGAGAAGGAACATGCTGCAGTACCTTCATGCATTGGTTCGTTTTGGGTAGAGAAAATGTGGTATAAAATATGTAACATTGTGATATATTTAAAATAGTATTGCATCAAATTTCATGGAGACTAGACTTAGGAATTAAAGAGTACAGTATTTATACTATTCTAATTTTAACTTGAACATACCTAACACAATAACATACAGGCTAATAATAATAAATCTTAAACAATATTCTGTCCATCAGACATCATAAATATAAAGAAACTGTTCGTAATATAACAAGTGAGATGATTAAATAATGAAATCAGTACCTTTAAACTAATAACAAGATTGCATAACTATATTCATAATTGGAACTGACGAGTGGTATTGAAGTTACCAGCTCCTCTATTATACCAAGAATATTATCACGGTTAGGTAAATCATCAAAACACATAAAACTAATTAGTAGTGAATAAGTCTAAAATATTACACAAACAATAATTTCGAACTCTGGAATGTTGTCCTTCAAAAGTCAAGTCAAGTCAAGTCCTTCTTCCAGGAGTTCTATTATTTCTTTGTCACAAATAATTGCCTTCGATGTACAAGTGTCCACTGCTAGCTACCAACCGAAATAATTTCTCACCCTTTTAGGGTAGTTGTGCCCACGGTGGGTGTAGAATTTGTGACACGAGTTGATAATATTGCAACGCAAGTATTGGAAAGCTGCATGGTTCGAAGTCTGAGTATAAATCTAGAAAGACCACTGGCAATGCCTACAATTGTAACAATCTCAATGCAGTCAAATCTATAGGAAATAGCACAGAATATGTGTACCTAAATTTATAAATCAGCCTACTGACCACAAGTATTGCTTTGCCTTTAACCAACTGTCAAAATAATCTCTTTGGAATGAATATTTTACGATTGCCCGTTGTTGCCCCTAAAGCGAATAGTTAATACTAACCAGCTTAGTAGTTGTGATTTAGGAATATTGTCTGGAAGGTAGAGCCACCACCAAAGTAATCGAATAACTTAACGGTAGGCAAGGATCGATGTCTCGCAAGAAGTGTAGTGTTGCATGTAGCATAAATCTATGTCTAACGGAAAAATTAAAATAAAGTAAGATGTGATTTCATTCTTATGAACGGAATTCTCTCTAGTGATAAAGGCAACAGCCAAAACTTTAACAAACTAGTATCTACTATTGCGGCCTGCCACTCTTGCTCGG
Organism: Protonemura montana; assembly: GCA_947568835.1. Classification (NCBI taxonomy): domain Eukaryota; kingdom Metazoa; phylum Arthropoda; class Insecta; order Plecoptera; family Nemouridae; genus Protonemura; species Protonemura montana. The sequence goes on along the minus strand of OX387610.1, from coordinate 11,239,035 downwards.
TAAGTTCCGTACTCTCCTTTATCTTTCCAATCAACATCTTCGAAAACCCTCTTAAAAACCTGCAACTTGAAGGAGACTTAAGAGGCGATCGTACTTGTTATTTTGTTGACAAATTTGTCCACTGTTGTACGAGATTTATCGGTATAATTTACCTTAACGTTTCAGCGTTTGAGCGAATTCCGCTTTATACCCATTTGATTTGACACTAAATTTTAAAAGAAAAGTAAAACGGCTGTCATAATTTTGATATGTTCAAACAGATCAACTATACAATTTTATTCTCGATGTAGCTGGCTTGTGGAACGAGACGTAAAAAATCCAAAAACAACGAACAGATCGCAGGACTAAAAGCCGGAGTTGTTTACCGACAACCTACACCAAACCAACATCGGCCTTTTGGCACTTCTTGTGAGTTTTTCCAAATTCCGTTTCGTCAAGTCTAAAACTACGTAATGACAAGCTCACGTAAGCTTCAGTCTCTAGTTTGATGGATATAGTGGTTACTTATAAATTCACCTCTTAAAACTAACCTATATCAACTCCATAAATGATCAAAGGGGAGGTATGAGTCGACCACTTCCATTCCAATCGTAGCGCTACTCCAGATTGGAGGTTAATGCTTAATTAGATTGTAAATCGTTGCAAAGGGCAGGACACTTTATTGTAATGAACATTGCCTGCCTCTGAAAAACTTGTACCCAATCTAGAAACCCGGAACTCTGTTCTCCACCTGTCGCAGTTGCTGCTCTGACCATCTGTGCTAAGTGGACAGAACCTTTTTGGGGGAATTTTACTGCAGTTAATGAAATATCTTTCTTATTTACATTGAAATGCTTGCAATGATCGGAATGTTTTGTTATACTCGGGAAATCTGTCAGACTTGCAAATATCATATATTAGATACGCTAAATTCCTTCAAAAACTCCTTCTCTAATAAGCTGAGATATCCGCAAAAGATGAAAACCAGGGGTTGAGAACCCGATTAGGAACACATTTTTTAAAGGGTAGCAATGTTTGAAATAATACGACACTCTGGAGTGCACACATGAAAGTTTTACAAGATATAACGTTGCAGACTCTCTTGATAGAAATACCTCCCCAAGTTAAGCTGCAAGCTTGTACCATTGGTTTCTGCCCTGACCCGAACAAGACGTCCACTCCAATATTGACCTCGGTCATCACCAGCCCTCCAAAGCAACGGCCAAGAGGCTGCTTCTCACGGCAAGAGAAAGCAGGTCTTTAATGTCACACAAGTACATCACTTCACGTCAGTGCTTGACGAGGGGCTTGAAGTTTAAAAATAAAACTTGTAACCAAGCATCTAATGTTTCATTGAAGGTGAGGAAGAGGAAACGAAAAGATACTTTCGTTCGTCAACTGATTCCCCAAAACAATATTTCCAGTCTTTTGGCACCTATACAGAAAAATGTAGTCGAACAATTCGACTTACAGGGATCGAGCTCACAAACAAGTCTAGTCAATGAGAGATGCACCTCTGTATCGACTTGTTTCCAGCTATTATGGCAATAATGTGTCTAGACGGATTTGATACGGTATCTTATCTCACGGGCTGGACAATAGAGACTTTCGTCGCGTTTGAGTCGATGCCCAACCCCGAGGCAGCGTCTAGAGAAGCCTTATGACACTGCTAACACTTCTGGAATGTGTACGGATATGCATGCTTTGCCCTTACGTAACCTTCACCCACCCTCACCTAAAAGACAGCCCCCTTCGTCGTTTGTTCGGCCGTTCACTGGCCGTTCGCTCCCAGCTGCGTTTGTGGCACGAACTCGGCCTCCACCGACCTCCAGGCTTCAGCAAGCTGAAAACGCAAGAAAGAAACCAAATTAATTGACGGCTATCAATCACCATTACAATATTACCATTACTATCTGGTGCAGTAATTTCTACATCACGAAAGACTATTTATTTAAAAATTAGATAGAAACGGTAATACTGGTCATGGAATGGCAAAGGCCATCAGACTTTTGGCTGCTTGTTTACGACGGACATGTCTGCAGTAGACACTACAAAAAACCTGAAGTAATCGATTGCCAGTACAAACCATCGTCTTGACGAATGCTATCCGCAGCATGGGAAGAAACAAAGAAAGAGTTTGAAATGCATTTTCTATGCTTTAATTGGTTCAAGGTTTGTTAGTTTTAACATGGTCGCCTGCGAGCGGTTCTCACAAATTTGTTTAGCAGGCCGAGCCAGTTGGAGTTGCCACTTTTACTTCACTAGTTCGTCGTGCAGCGCTCTTGCCAGTGAACTAAAACTGTGATCACCAACTGGGACGTAAGAATGAGTATCAATTTCAGTCAGTCGCCCATGTTTCAATGTTTTGTGACAAGCTTGATGGTAACTAAGGTGTATTGGTTATTTTTGTTTACGTTTCAATGCTTGTTTTGACAAAAAACTATTTGAAATGGGTTTTGAATGCTAAGTAAAGAACAGGACTAAGAGCAGTATAAGAGCTGGACTTTCTGTACGATTAGAACCGTCCGATTCACGGCACGCGCTACTGACCTCTGCGTGCGCCTGCGCCTGTCCTCGCACCAGCGCCGCCAAAACGCTGGGCAGCAACGCCAAGTGGGCGTGCGCCACCCGCGTCTCGTCGTGCAGGCATCGCAAGGCGGTGGCATCGCGACGCTCCACCGACGCCATCACGTTCTCTTGCCGAGCCAGCACGGCAGCGGCCTCGCCAGCGCAGCCGGCCTGCAAACAACGCCAAGATTTAAACCTGAACAAGACCGAGTCGGAGCTACAAGATTGATTGAACTGTGGTGTTTATTGATGCACTGTTTTGATAATGGGCCTTGTAGCACTGGTGTAATAATATTGGTGAATGAAGAGATGATGAGGATAATGAAAAACCAAAACTAGCCTAGAAGGGAGCAGAGTAACTACTTCTGTTGAAAAGCACCAATGGGACCACCAGCTTAACATCCCTTCCTTTCGGAAGGGACCTTTCATTCTTCAGTCAGCTGAACGGTGGCCAGCGCCAATGTAAAACCGCAAGCTAGATCATTTCTGTAGTTAAGAGAAAAATATTTTGCTGTAGAGATAGCGCTAGTGAGAGTGTGAGGTCGTCCCGGCACTATCTGTACCAGCTGCGTAGAGAAAGAAGCAAGCTTGTGGTTTTACGCCAGCGCTGACGGCATAACAGCTAAAGGCTGTCTATTAATTAATGGTTGTAGGCATTTTTTTAAGCTAGACACGAGCAAGGAAATGGCTCCCACCTCCGAGTCCGGTGTTGGCCCGTGTATCTGCCGTCGTTTCAGCTCCTGCAGTTTGGCCAGCGCCCGAGCGTGCCCGCCGGCGGCGGCGCGCTCGTGCCGGTCGCACAGTTCAGCGTGGGCGGCAAGCACTTCACGCAACGAGCGGATGCGTTCGGCAAGCTCGGCACGACCTCGGTCGGCCTGGGCTGTAGCACGGCCAGATACAACGCCCAGCTCACTGAAAATGTAATTTCAAGCAGGTCAGGTCTCTGGAAAAAAACCCACTAATTTCCTGGAAGGCCTCGAAGGTTGGAAAATCAAGCCATTCAAATTTGGCGCCAGGGTTTTGCCCTGAGGTACTACTAGTGCGGCTTGTTAATCTGGGGAAAGCAAGCTCTTAGCCTTCACAAGCCAATAATACAAATTCTATAATAATATCCATTTTCTGGATGTTAGCTAGACTGTGAACATTTTCATTGGCAATGAAGACAGCATATTGGACTGCTACTTCACCTGCTTTTAATTAACCCTTATGATTTCCAAATGTACATACAGAAATAACTGCTACATGAACGATTCTTGGTTTTAAAAGTCTTTTTATGTAACATCCAGGCAAATTTTAAGACTTTTAAGCAGTGCACAACACAAAGGGAAAGACAATCCTAAGTACAATATATAAATTAGCATTGTTGGCAAAATACACAATTAAACTCAGATGTGTCATTACAAAGGCTGCATAATTATCAGTCATCACAATATCATCAGTCACAGTAATCATCAGTCATTTTTCTGGATTTTCAATCCAGAAAAATAAAAATGTTTTGAAGTCTTCAGTACCCAGCACAAGAACACATGGCACATGATGAAAAATTGACAGTCAGCTGTTTTTTTTTTCTGGGTTAGTTGTCATTTTGATTGTCATCAAGTTGTCATGTCAATATCATATTTGAATTTATCTTAATAATTTTTTTATAAATATATTTCCAACCAACTTTCCCAGGCATGGAAATTAACTCAACACGTAAATCTTCTGGTGCCACAGCCAACTGGGATTTAGAGGTTAGATGATCTTTGAATTAATTAGATTAACTTTTTATTTTGTGTAGTTTTGAACAAATATGTAAATTAATCCCAATCATACAAATCATGTTAATTTTTTTTCTGTAATCAAAGCTGGTCTAGGAAATACAAATATGATGCTCTGTTGTTCTATTTTCAGAGCATTGAAAAGGTAGCACAACAAATGGTCATCGACGCTGTCGAAAACCACTTGAGTATAATTTTACTGCCCAGAGATTTGTCTGGTATGACCTCGACCTGGCTAGACAGGATGGTTACCTTGTTCACATCACGTACCAAAGATGAGTTATCTGATAAGAGCATTCAATTGTTGATGACGGATGATTTCTTGCAACCACTCAAGAACATTGTCGGAAAGTACTTTGTACGTATATGCCGTGTAATTTGGTAAAAATGGCTTTGAAATGTATGGTTGCAACTTGCAATGACTTAATTTTACAATATTTTCAGTACTACAATGAGAGAAAACAACTCAGGGAGGTGAAGTTTATTGCAAACCATATCGTGGACAAGATTGAGGAGTTCAGCTTCTTGCCAGACGACTTATGAGCGCTCGAGAGTTGACGACTGCATGCATTGCCAACCTCTCGCGACAATTTCAAGAACGATTCGGCGAGCATGGCATTTACTTTGCGATAAGTCTTTGATAAAATTGACAAGTGAATTATTGAATGAGAGAGTACTGAACTGACACAACACAAGAATGTATTTGTTATCGAGGCTTTTTGCTGATCATAATGTTAAGCTAAAATATTTTCAAAAAATAATGTAAGAAAGAAGTAGTAAAACTACCTCAACACTATCAATAGCAATATTCATATCGAAACAACTGGATTATTTCCTATTTTATTGCGTGGATCCATGCAAGAGAAATATTAAACAGTGTATGGAAAATAAAGGTGATATTTTCCTCAAGTATTTTCATGACAAAAACCATCAACGGCAGACACGCAGGCTTCTTGCCTACATTCGGCTTCTTTGCTTTCATTTATTTGCTTTCGATTGATCGTTGATGAATGATGATAATTAGGATTTAAATGTCAAGGCCAATACTAGTTCACTATCTTTTTCTTCAGGACTAACTAACATCTTCAAAGTTATGCCGAGATCTCACCTCAAAACGATCTCACCTCCCTCAAAGCTTGACACATTTCATTGAGATTTCACTGAATTTACTGAAATATGCTGGGAAAGATATCTAGCTGCACCAGTATCTTTATGAACTGTGAGGTTTTGAAATGAAAATCCAGTAACTGTAAGAGGCTACAGGCAACACTAAACAATTAGTAAGGTATTTTTTACGGGCCCAGTAGACCAAGAGGTTTCGGAACCCAACCTAAGTACTGTACTAGACATTCTGAAACCTACTGTAATAGCTAAAAAAAAGTTCACTGTTAGTTACAGGATCTAATCTTTCCAGTATATTTTCCTGGCAGTCAACTGGCTTTCCTGAAGCCAGTAAACGCATTAAGTTTTGGAACGGGACCAATTTCTAATAACTGATAAATGATGAATAAATGAATAATTGAAACTGATGAACGTCGACATAACTCTGGCAACCAAACGAAATGTAGACTCACCGTGCAATGTGCCGGAACGTGTTCTTGACACGGCACCAGGTGTCCGAGCCTGTGCTTCGGGTCGTAGCGCACGGCGCACGTTGGCCCGCACCGCCGAGAGCGTCGAGCTGCGCTGCGAGGTCCGTCACTTCGAGAGCGTAACGCTGGGAACGGTGGGCTGCAGGGAAACCACTACGTAAGTCCTCGGACAAACTGTTGCCCAGCTGCGTGGCGGTTTTAGAATCGTGACAGTATGGCTTTGTTTGGGACCGTGTCTCTTATTGTTTCTGTATAGATCTTTGTCTTGATCAATAGATTTGTGGTGTTTAACCACGCACTGTTTTGACAACGGTACCTGTGGCACTGGTTTAACAGCGTTGGTGATTTAGTGGTTCATGAAAAACCTTAACTGATTTAGAAGAGAATGGGGCTTACCTGGTATTGGCAATTTGGCTAAAACTTTCTAAAAGCACCAAGGGGATCACAGTACTTTCCAAACAAAAAGCTACAACTCAAACAACAGAATTCCTCCATAAAACCATGCTTAACACACCAAACATGACATAGAAAGGAAAACAGATAGGCCACTGAGATAAGCTAAATATCATCTAGCGAACACCGGATTAACGCGGATTAATCCGTATCCTAAGTTGTAAAAATAAACAAACATTGAATTGAATTGTACGCACCGAGACTGTCTGCAAGCTGCTGAAGGCGGGCAACGACAGGCCGACACGCCTGTATCTCGTCGCGCTGGCGCAGGAACGCAGCATGAGCCAGCGCGACGTCGTAAGTCGGGCCAGCGCCGTTTTCCTCCGCGGGACGCCGGGTCAGCTCGCGCAGGCGGCTCTAAAGACAGAGACGCGTGGCTCAGGAATCGCTTGCTAGCGACATTTGGGAAGCAGCAAGGAAGCTACTCATACCAAGTCTTACCTGGAGGTCGTCTCCGTTCGCGGCAAGAAATGTTTCGAGTGCGGCATCGCGGTATAACGACGGGTGGCGTCCAATCAGCAGCAGCCAGCAGTGAAGCCCGCGGCGGCGTTCTTCGAGAAACTGAAGATCTCCTATGGAAAGAACAGCGGTAGTTTGTTGAGTTATGATGGATTTAGCCAGCGGTAGAAGCAAGTAACCCACCGTTATTTTTCTTAAACTGGGTTTTTAGTTGCGCACAATGTATACAGTTTAACTATAATGCTAATCTTTTTTTGTAAAGACTGGCCTGGTATATTGCAAGATTTGTGTTATTTCAGTTTTATTCGTTCAAGAACATGATTAAAATAAGGCGACTGATATTTAAAATATTGTTAAATAACCCGCAAGCAAACGTCTTCTCCGAGATTTTTAAAGTTTTGCGTTTTGTAAAGAGTTCCTGGGGTTGAAGCGTTCTACGAGAAATCATATTTTGTTACGATTCGGTCGTTGATTCTGCTACAGAATGATAAACTACCTGCTGGATAATTACTTACTGGACAAAATGGTGACAACATGAATACCTCCTCCCACTATGTATTCAAATTAGCATCCAATAAACTTTGCAAATGTACTTCTCCACCCAACAACATACTAGCCTACAGTTCTGTGCACTCAAGTACGTACCAAGCACGATCTTCTTGGGCGGCAGCTTTGGCACAAGGCGGTAGGGGAACCGTGCCAATAATGCCTCTCTGAGCAGGACAAAGTCTGTGTAACGACGACAAACGCTGGAGCCCAGACGCCGACTCACCACCTGCAGAGAGGCAGACAAGTCGACTTGTGTATTCTTCAATAACATGGCACTTACAGCAAGAGCAGTGATAATTTGGTGTTGATATTTATAATTATAGCACATTCATCTGTGTATAAACATTGTGTTACGGTGCTTATCTTTTGTTATTCAGTATATTGTTATCACGGTCAAAGAACTGGGGAGGAAAGGAAATGCAACTTAACCAAAGTTGATTTGACCGAAGCCAATCGGTAAATTTGATCATGTTCGGTGACTTGGAGCTTTAAATCCAGAGAATATTTAACTCCCGAGAAAAAATATCTTTTAAAAGCAAATAAGAAGTCAAATTTACACTGTCTTTTGAAACATACCATGTACTCAACATGCTTGAGAAACAGTCCTTTCTTTTCAGGTACAAGAGCGACTTCGATTTCGTCGAGGCCGCATAAGTCGGCGTAGGTTGGCGGTGACGTTTCAGTGTTGGCCAGCAGCGTCAAGTCACCCAGCTCGGGCACAGGGAGCTCGGAGCCGGCAAAGTTTTCCAAGAGTTTGGCAGTAGGCTGCTTGCCTTGCTGTGCCAATGCCACCAGGGCAAGCATTTTGTACAGCTTTGTTTGCGTGAGATTTGACTCGGGCCTGGCATCGGTTTCGGTCCAGATCTGTAATTGGTATTGCGAATGATTGGTTTGGTGTTCATAATTTTGGCTTTTGTTAGGAGATCGTGGGGCATGTTTGAGCATTGCATTACCTATATTGTACCCACCTGATTGAAAGTGTGTGAAGGCAGGCCGGACTTGACTAGAATTCGAGAGACAATCTCTGGCGAGACAACGTTGCCTGTCCCGGCGCATAGCTGATAGACTTCTCGATAATATGCCGGGATGGCACCTGTAAAAATGAGACAAACACTTTAATTATGACATCATTAGTGACAACCAATGATCCTTGAATAATTCCCAACCTAAAAATGTCTGTTAAATGTCATCATAGTATGCTTTTAATGTACAACAAGACATTCAGGTATTTAATACTGTTAAAACAAAACACGCAAGTGGTCTTGTTAAATGCCTGATTTATGTAAGTAGATAAGATAGCAATATGATTAAGATAAAGGACTTAGTAATGACTTAATAAGGATACACGCCCACCTGTTGCCAGATCGGTAGCCATCTTGGATGTGGTCACAGAAAAAGTTGCGCAACTTCTAAATCGTACCAAGTGTCAATCTCATGACTTTTATTTGCAGGCACTTCTACAAAACCAATCCTGCAAACAAAAGACAATAAAAATCATAATTAACAAGACGAGATGATTTTAAGAAAAGTTTGCAAGTTATTACCTTCCTCCTTGCAGCAGACCGCGATGGATTAAATCTTTGCTTGCAAAATAAAACATTCCGTTCTCGATGAGTTCCCCATTCCATCCTTGCCGTCTCGGTCGATTGCTTGGATCGAAATTTAGCGGCAGAACGGATCCATCTAAAATTACATAAAAAATATCCTGTTATTTCTTTATTTTTTTAAATTTTAACAGCTAGATTTTGGCTTTTAGGTGCTGCATTGGTCACACACTAAATGCTTTGAAACATTCCAGATTTCCCATCTTCTAAAATGCAATGAGATTATAATAAGGTTGCTATGGAGGCAAGATATTTTACCAAGCGCCTGCTGCCATCGCAGCTTGAACTCGCGAGTGACAGAGAAAACAGAGTCGAAGTGGCCGTCTACGACTTTTGCAAATGCCTGCCGCAAGAAGCTCGTCTCGAGAAATGGCGACGTACACTGTATCAATCCGACCACATCCACCTCTGAAATTCAAAGGATACAAAGTGTCAACATTAAGAACAGTTAACATTTCCAGCTACCGTTCTTCGGAAGGGCAATTACGCCAATTTCAGTATTGTGCTCCGTGTCATTACGCTACGTCCTGGCACTGAGTTTTCTATCCACTTCACAACCCTCAAAATAAGTTACTCATTTGTTGATGCTATCAGATCAATGCCATATTACCAATGTCAATACAATGCTGTTAGATGTAACAGAAAGGTACACCCACTTTGATATGACTCTGGAAATGCCAAAGGAAAATTTAAACTCTTCAAAGACCTGCTTACCGGGATGGCTCTCTAGGAAGTCTTGAACCCCGACGATTGACTGCGCCGTGTCCGTTGCACTAGCGGCAGACCGCCAGTGAACCAACGCCTCCGCGGCTCGAGCCTCCTGCGCGATCTCTTCCGCGTCGGTAGACACCCAGACTGATGTGAATCGGTGTGCGGCGTGGATCGTTCGCAAGGCCCTGCGCTCCCGGCATGTTTAGAGTTCACATGCACGCAAATACTCTCCAAGGCAGGTTTGTGTAAAACGTTTTACATCCAAAGTTGTTTCGGTGTTTCACAACTGCGAGAGAGTGAGAGGGGGAAGTGGGGGAGTTTTTGGATTTTAAAATTTTTATGAGGGAATAGCATTTTTGTAAAATTTGTTATCTTGACTCGTTGTCAAAACAGTGAGTCGTAAACCCTGACAAATCAAACTTGCTTCACGCTTCTGACCTTAGAACACTAGCAAGACTTGTTACCTGCTCAGCAGTGTGTGCCCCTCGAACCGCACGAGGTTCTTCCAACGGATGCCCTTGCTACCAGCGCGCGCCAGCACCAATGCGGCCACGTGGGGGAATGCTGGGTGCGCGCCGGTGCCGCCAGGGGGGCTGCACAACAAGAACACGTGCCAATCACTGCATTGCACCAGTGAAAAATTACACTTGTTGCTAAACGGTCATTTCCTAGGGTGATCAAAATACAAGTAGCTCCAGGCAGCATAGTTGAACAACTTTTCCTAGGCTGTAAAATGGCACACATGCCATTAGAGGGAATAATAATCTTATCTCACCTTTGAGAAAAGTTCGAAAAATAGTCTACTCGTGGAGCCTAGCATAAATACCCACTGGGGCTTCAAAGGGATCCTAGCTGCAATGGAAGGAAGGAAACCATTTTTTTACAATAGGAGCATCTCTTATGTGGGACATCTCACTGCTGGAGCGCTATCTGGAATCACTTGCATTCGGCGAAACGGATATCCACTTTCAATTTCGGACGTCCGTTGACACTTTAAACATATCATTTGCAATGATCCTTTTTACTAAATACTCTGCTTTTCCTCTTGCTGTCACGGGCTTACAGCCTACAACAGGGCTTAGCTTGAGCTAATATTTCAAATGGTGTGCATTTTTGAAGGTTTCTCATGTGGAACTAATAACCCTCGCAACTTTATGACGTGGGTTCATTGGCCATTCGAGCTACGGTTATGGGTGCAAGGTCACGTTTGTTATTGATATTAGCTGGCTGTGCGAACTCTGAGTTCACGTTACAAGCAACCAAGCTGATAAACGTCAAATTTGATCGCTTTAGCTCGGGGTTATGGTGGAAAAAGAATTATTTAAGTAATCTTTTAACACATCACTAAAGAAGAGAGGTAACATTTCTAAGTAAATCTGATTTAAATTGCAAACGCTTGCAATGAGCGGGGTATTTTATTATTAGAAACACTGCTACCATCTGAAAAATTGATGCCACTGGGGGACTCGAACCCCGAACTTTAAAATTATCCCCTCAAAAATGGTGTGTTTAAGTAGCTCAATGGGCTAGAGCAACACCCGCGATAGGTGGAGATCGGGGATCGAGTCCCCGTTCGAACATCAATTATTGAGACAGTAGTAGTGTTCATAATAATAAAATAGGGGTAATTAAACTCGTTTCTACTTTATCTAACCTTAGCACTAGTTTTTACAAAAACTATTTGAACTGGGTTTTCAATGCTATGTTGTTCTTAGTCGTTCTTCACTTAGCATTAAAAACCCAGTTGAAATAGTTTTTGTACAAAGGTCACATCCAATTTGAAGAGGTAATTAACCATTTAAACACAAGCTACGTACTACGTCATTCAGAGAGACGGCTAGTTTTTCAGATAGAAGTGCAAGACCAACCTTGCAGAGACAGACTCCTTGAACGCTCCTCCCGACGTCGCTCTGGCTACCACCAACGCAAGCAGCATGCCCCACACGATAGTTACTTCCATCTAATTTGCTGGTAGCTTGATAATGAATTACTTGCAGTCCCAGTTAGTTGAAGACTGGTATACCCGGCGCTTCGTGCATGCGACCTCTCCGCTTGGCGTACGAGGGCCAACTGGCTGGCAAATCAATAAAATGGGTGACAGCGTACCGACGACCCAAAAACATTTGCCTGTCGGTCGTTCCCAGCCTGTGGATGACATTGTGATTGGGCCAGGTCAGGTTTGTTTACTTTATACAACTGCTTGTTCAGTTATGTCTGACAATTTTTTATTACCACCCAAGTTACACAATGATTTAACACCTAACTCTGTAACTTTTCGAAGTATAGTTTTTGACTGAATGCAAAGCAATGTGTTTTGTGTAATAAAGATGATGTACAAAAATACTGTCAAATTGTACGTTACTACATGTCACGAGTGTACATTTGAATAGTGAGCGATTCATGGCGGCTAGGCTTGCATCGAATGTTTAACGAAGCAATTTTACTATTTTTATATAATTGATTTCAATCACTTTTTGTTGCAAGCAAACTGCATGGCACGTAGAATAATTTGAAATGCTCTAAAGCGAATTGGAAAAATTCTAATCTGAAAAGCTAGACAACATTTATCTCAGGTATAATCAGCTATTAGCTTTTAAAACCGAAGATTTATGCTCTAAAACATGTCCGCTTAAAGGCGAGAGTGTAAATAATGGAAAATGCTAAAGCAGCTGTTTTGTGACATTGATATATATCTCGGAAAAGGCATTGCTTAGATCCACGTCATAAGCATAAGCATGTCGTTTGCACGATTAGCTTGTTGGAAAAGTAATTTTACTCTTACAGGGCAAGCATGCCGGACTCTGAACAAATTACAACAAAGAGTGTCCAGCTCGATTTTAGTCAACTTAAGTCCCGATCTTACCACAATTTCAACTTCCAGTTAGTGTTAGTTGAAACTATTGCCATGACGACTTCCAATCACTTGCAGTGAAATTCAGATGTTTCTGAGAGTTAGATATCCAACTTATAGTTGAACATTTTGGTCAAACCTGACTTAGACCAAGACTAGGCAACTTAAAACAGTTCGGAAACTAAGAAACATCGTTTTTTAAAAAGTGACTGTCTAGGATTTTCATGACCTCTCGTGAACTTTTGCGAAATAGTTAATTTTGAAGTTGACCAGCGAGGCGACCGACCAGAGAGCGTACAGACCCAAGTGTGCAATTATATTGGATCGAATCGTTTCCTTCTTTCATGGCAATCAAAGCTTTCTCGGCTACCAATCATAATCTTTTGTTGTTATTTCAAAGCTTGGTATCTAATTTTGTGGGAGATTCCAAAGAAAACATAAAGACTATGCTCATTCTCAAGGAAAAAACAAAAACATGAGATCGTTAGTAAGCATAAACAGTAAACACAAGTAATTTCGGAAACAAATATAAACATTTTCTTTCCCAGGTGCGGGCCTAAAGCATCATAGGTAAAACTTGAAACTTAGAACATAAACAAAGAAAACCCAAATGCACTCACGGCAACCACAACACCACAAGAAAACACGTCGACAATTTAAAAAACAACTCATAGGTCCTCGACTATTGCAACCACAGGATGACCGCCTACAGGCATTTTGGGCAAACATCATGTCAAAAATGACCCAGTAATTGAAACAGCACTAAAAAAAAAAAAATCACAAACACACAAAACACATTTCTTACTTCACCGACATGATCGACAGCGAAAATAGTTCTTTCTTCTAGTAAAACCCAAATAGGGTAAGTCACACATTGCAGCCCATTCACAAAGAAACTAATATTGAGTTTTCAATGACTAACCGCTATTAAAATGGTCAAAAAACAGCCTTCCTACAATATAATCTTATGGGTGAATGTTTCTCTGGAAGTCTGTTAATAGGCCATTTTCACTAGCAGTTCTTAACTCCAAAATCACTGTAACATTTGGTTTTTCATTTCTTTATATGTTAAAATCCAAATAGAATGTACCACTAACAGCACAGCACACACATACAATCCGCAATAGGTACATAAATAAACGCGTTAAAAAAAACCTTTCAAATGATTGCAAATCTAAAAAAATAGCCCGATCATAACCTCGGCATCCTATTGCAACGCAGGATGCCGGAGTTCCGGCAACGTCGACCTGAACTCGCCAACCAGTTCCTCCATGTCTGCACAACGTCGCTTGTCAATCGCCTCCATCTGGCGTACTTTGGCGGCGATCTCTTGTGCGATGGCCGGACGATACTTGCCCTCGACGCCCAGCGAACGCATCTCAGCGAGGAAATCAGCACGGTCGCGAACCTCGTCCACCACTGGAATGGAGCGCACTGTTTTGACAAGGGGGCCAGCGGCACTGGTCTGATGGCGTCGATGAACGAGTGGGTGATGAATGGAGGAGGGAAAACCCGGTGGCGGACCGTAGTTTAATCCTGAACACCAAGGGGACCACCGGCTTAACGTCCCTTCCGAAGGACGGTACAACGCGAACAACAGGATGCTTCTACAAATCCATGCTGTCGAGAGCTTGATAAGCAAGACGAGTGAAGTTGATGTAGAAACTCCAAACCCAAAACTTTGGCATTCATATCGCTTTGAAAGCGATACTTTTGAGTTTTGATGAATTATTTTAGATAAAAATGCTCCTGATCACTTCAAAACCTTCGGGCGTCCAAAGGGCGTCCAAATTTTATTCTAAAAATATGGTTTAGCCACTTGGTCATTAGCTAGAAAACTTACCCCAGAAAAATAGACAGAAATTACAAATAAAACACAAAAACAACAAACAGACAGTACTTTTTCGCTAGGTACTGAAATTTCAAGACATTTTGATCGTTGTCGACATCGATCGACAAACACCAACCAAAATCTCAGAACCACCACACAGGTACTATAACTGCTTTTAGTTTCGCTCGCTACGCTCATACAAGTTCTGATTTGAGACTTTTGGTAGCTAAAAGCGCCACCCCTTAGCACAATAAGCTTAACATTACACATGCAAAAATTGCATGTGTAATGTTAAATGTTAGCTGTGTAATGTTAGCTAGATGTCGACATCGACAAAAAATCCTAGAATCGCACTGCAGAACTTCAGTCGGGTGACCGCCCTCATGGCCCTCTGCATGGTACTCACACTCCTCGAAGATATCTCGCTCGACGGGTGGTGGTCGGGGTGGAGGCGGACGCTTGCCGTCGCCCTGGGCGAGCGATTTGGGCGTCGGAGGAACCATCTTACCAAACGACATCATGCTGCGGCAGCGATGTTTCTCAACCTCAAGATCCACTGAAAACACATCGGTAAGTGTCAACACTGCGCTGGGTCATTTATTGGATGGGTGACCATCATACACATGACCAGTTCTGTTCGGGAGAGAGGTTGGAGGGATGAAAGTTAGTACAGCAACCTCACTCGCCTTGCTTATCAACAGCTTTGAGTATCAACGGAACGGCTTGGCGTGTTGGAAACACCGGTTCCCATGAAGTCAATGTAGTTATGCAACACTACGCTGGGTCAGGTATTGGATGAGTGACCACCGAACGGCTTGGCGTGTTGGAAACACCGGTTCCCATGAGGTCAATGTAGTTATGCAACACTACACTGAGTCAGGTATTGGATGAGTGACCACCGAACGGCTTGGCGTGTTGGAAACACTGGTTCCCATGAAGTCAACGTAGTTATGCAACACTGCGCTGGGTCAGGTATTGGATGAGTGACCACCGAACGGCTTGGCGTGTTGGAAACACTGGTTCCCATAAGGTCAATGTAGTTCTGCAACACTACGCTGAGTCAGGTATTGGATGGGTGACCACCGAACGGCTTGGCGTGTTGGAAACACCGGTTCCCATGAAGTCAATGTAGTTATGCAACACTACGCTGGGTCAGGTATTGGATGAGTGACCACCGAACGGCTTGGCGTGTTGGAAACACCGGTAATTCTGTTAAAGTTTTACCTTGAGGAATGTGTGGGTAGAACTGCGGTCTGTCGTACGCCCCAGAGCGCACGATCTCGAGCTGCGAGCGACGCTTTGCGATGCAACCGCGCACTCCAACGCCGGTCTCAAGGCCAGGGATATTTGGCGTCGTTGGGGCGTCGCGACGTCGTACAGGTGCCGGTAGCGGCTCGCCACGGTTCACATGTTCTTGGATGTGGTGCTTTTGTAGGAGTGTCAGCTTGCTCTCTGCCATCAGAACTGCAACATGGGGACAAAATCCAATTGCATTCAGATTTTCTTTTAAATGTACTGATTTCCAGCCTCTTAGACCCAATTTACATACCTTTTTTTTTAGAATGCTGCCAAATTTGCGTATATATTTTACCCATGGCCATAATCACGTACATTTCCCTGCTCTGGGCTCCAATTTATGTCAATTTTCCTTCCCTAGCGTCCAATTGACCAACAGTTCCTTGTTTGGTGACAGCGTTCAACTCACGCAATGATTGATCAAACCACACGTACTCTAAGATAGGCATTCAATTATTTATCAATTTACTTGGGGTACCGATTACAGGTAAATGCTGCATCACAATTTTGCTGAAACTTTAGGAGGTAATTTCTGAAATATGATACACTGTGCCCAAAATTTATTTTGAAATACAAATATTTCTGGACTTTTAAAATTTAAATTGTTTAACTTTATGTTACTTTCTTTTATCCAGATCGTGGATCGTCAGTTTTTAGAAAAAAGATAAAGAAATAGGTAAATACTTGGTGAGAGAGGGCTTAACACGCTTAAGGACTGGTTTTCCAGTGGTTCGCTTAAACCTAACAGTCTGTTAATTTATTATTTGCTTGGTAACAGCCAAACAGAAGATGCTCTTTAATTGATACAGGTCTGTCAATCACATAACGGGCCACTAAAAAACCAGGACAAAGCCTAGAACTAATACTATTTTTATTTACTATCACTTAATTTTACACTGCATTTCACTTGAGTGCAATCATTGAACTACAATTATGGTTCAAACTGAAATAGAATAGAAATTAAATTTAGAATCCAATACGGATTTCACTTTGGAAATAAAACGTCTTGATGTCATGTCTCCTAAACATTGAATTAATAAACAAAGCGATTCAACGCTCCTTAATCATTTATTCCCATCTATTCTTGTCTCAACAATCCCGACAACATGCGACCATTCTCCCAAGCGATTTCACGACTTACCTTTGAGCAGATTCCTCGTTTCCTCGCTGTACGACTCCGACCGCGATCGCACCCGACTCGCCCCGAAACCAGACGCCACGTGCGCTCCGAACGGCTCCATGTTCCCACGAGGAAGTTTCCAATCAGCTCGCCAGGAAATTAGCTAGCATGCCGATGCGTTCACACTTTCACCGACGCTGGGTGTCAAAAGAAAGGCGTCGGCGATGAAAAAAGCGCTGGAAATAGCACGGGTCGTTCGTACCAGGACGAGGATGTCACGGGGGTGTCATCGATTAAACACCTGGCAAGACGTTTGGGACAGTCATAACCACGGAGCGGTGTTACTTGCGTGGATAGCGCATCCTGTGGACTGGTTTCCAAGCCAGTTGGGGCTTCGATTTCCCTTATTCTACCTGTGTAACCCACTGGTCTGTACACACTTGCATGGATAGCGCATCCTGTGGACTGGTTTGCAAGCCAGTGGGGTCTTCGATTTCCCCTATTCTACCTGTGTAACCCACTGGTCTGTACACATTTGCGTGGATAACGCATCCCGTGGACTGGTTTCCAAGCCAGTGGGGTATTCGATCTCCCCTATTCTACCTGTGTAACCCACTGGTCTGAACACACTTGCATAGATGGCGCATCCCGTGGACTGGTTTCCAAGCCAGTGGGACTTTCGATCTCTTCTATTCTACCTGTGTGACCCACAAAATATCGTTCGCCGAAACAATCCACGAGCGTTCATAGAGCTCAACGGAATAATGTTGTTAAGCTACGAGCCGACTGGAAAACATCAGCTGACTTTATCGATTGTAGTGGGAGTACAAATGGAAGCGGATATTTTCAGCACGCGTCTCGGCGGCCAGCTGCGAAGGGGCTGAGGTTATTGATTTGGAGCCTGGCAGGACTGCAGCACTCAGTGATGAGCGCACTGCTTCAGGATCGCCACGATCCTTAGCTACGGCGAAAACGTTCCTGGCTTCAGACAATCGCAGCGTTGACAATCTCTGAGCTGTAGTAGCCGGCATACGGTTTGTAATAATTTTAGAGCATGTCTGAACAGATTCCTGAGAGATTTACCGTGTGGGTCGGTTTCAATAGTTGGTCGTTGGACGTTGGCCGTTGGAACGGGAGAGAATGCAAATTGTTTTGATGCTTGCTTCTTGACGTGTTTTGAATCGTAAAAAGGCGAATGTTTGAAGTTTTGATTGCATACGCATCCAGATAGCTGTGAAAACTTACACTAAACAAGTGATAGATTTGACAAGTAAATTGAGAGGTTTTTAAAGGCAATGAAGGACGTACACAAGGTTATGTTCAAACTCTTAACATCAATAATCGATGAACCTGCTTTTTAAGACATTTCTTGGAAAGGTTGTTTTATTGACCGAAGAATTAGGAAAGAAAATACGATATCACTGTTTAAAGCGTCTATAGACTGCGTCAAAAAGCACGTGTAAAGTGTGTCTGTCATGTTAAACGTGCTCTCTACCTAACGAGATAATTTTCTTAGGCTCCAAGACAGCGAGATGGTCAAGAAGCTATGCAGCCTCCGCCAGAGCGTCATCCTCGTCAGCATCATCGACACGGTCAGTTTGAAAATACATTTTTCCAACTATAGAAAACATCTAACTACCGGCCCGTAATTTTAGAGCGATCCTTAGTAATGATGGCACCAGGTCCACTCTCGACCAACACAATTTGTCAACGGGACAAGGCTAAGCGGTGGCCGGTCCTTGGTGCTGTTAGACAGGAGCAGCCAATACAGTGTGTCAAAGGGACAAGGCTAAGCGGTGGCCGGTCCTTGGTGCTGTTGCACAGGAGCAGCCAACACAGTGTGTCAAAGGGACAAGGCTAAGCTGTGGCCGGTCCTTGGTGCTGTTGGACAGGAGCAGCCAACACAGTGTGTCAAAGGGACAAGGCTGAGCGGTGGCCGGCCCTTGGTGCTGTTGGACAGGAGCAGCCAATACAGTGTGTCAAAGGGACAAGGCTAAGCGGTGGCCAGTCCTTGGTGCTGTTGGACAGGAGTAGCCAACACAGTGTGTCAAAGTGACAAGGCTAAGCGGTGGCCGGTCCTTGGTGCTGTTGGACAGGAGCAGCCAATACAGTGTGTCAAAGGGACAAGGCTAAGCGGTGGCCGGTCCTTGGTGCTGTTGGACAGGAGTAGCCAACACAGTGTGTCAAAGTGACAAGGCTAAGCGGTGGCCGGTCCTTGGTGCTGTTGGACAGGAGCAGCCAACACAGTGTGTCAAAGGGACAAGGCTAAGTGGTGGCCGGTCCTTGGTGCTGTTGGACAGGAGCAGCCAACACAGTGTGTCAAAGAGACAAGGCTAAGCGGTGGCCGGTCCTTGGTGCTGTTGGACAGGAGCAGCCAACACAGTGTGTCAAAGGGACAAGGCTAAGCGGTGGCCGGTCCTTGGTGATGTTGGACAGGAGCAGCCAACACAGTGTGTCAAAGGGACAAGGCTAAGCGGTGGCCAGCCCTTGGTGTTGTTGGACAGGAGCTGCCAACACAGAGTGTCAAAGAGACAAGGCTAAGCGGTGGCCGGTCCTTGGTGCTGTTAGACAGGAGCAGCCAACACAGTATGTCAAAGGGACAAGGCTAAGCGGTGGCCGGTCCTTGGTGCTGTTGGACAGGATCAGCCACCACAGTGTGTCAAAGGGACAAGGCTAAGCGGTGGCCGGTCCTTGGTGCTGTTGGGCTGGAGCAGCCAACACAGTGTGTCAAAGGGACAAGGCTAAGCGGTGGCCGGTCCTTGGTGCTGTTGGACAGGAGCAGCCAACACAGTGTGTCAAAGGGACAAGGCTAAGCGGTGGCCGGTCCTTGGTGATGTTGGACAGGAGCAGCCAACACAGTGTGTCAAAGGGACAAGGCTAAGCGGTGGCCGGTCCTTGGTGCTGTTGGACAGGAGCAGCCAACACAGTGTGTCAAAGGGACAAGGCTTGTTGCGGGCTCTGGGTTCACCCTCGTCTCCCTGCCAGTCCAGACTAGTTTCATCAAATACCAATGTTTGTCTTGCAGTTGATGTCGGCCATCTACCTGTTGCTGCTACTTCTGGGCTGTCAGCACGCACAGAACATGACCCAGATGGTCGACGAGGACGCGTGGAACGTTGCTCACGATGACTCCTTGCCGAGGGTCAACAACAACGGAGTGCGCATGCACCAGGCACAGAAGTTGGCTTATGGTACGCAGAGCGCAGGGATTTAGAGCTACACGATCACTCAAAACCTTGTTTTAGAATTAGTTTGCTGGGAAGTGAAATGTCTTATTTTTCTATATAAAACAGTGGATATCTAAAGTGATGCGTGGAATCTGACTTAATTTGCAAATGCTTGCAATGCGGAAATTATTTCAGAAATCTCTCTCAAAAATTGGTGTCCAAACGTTTGAAATTGACATCAAGGACTGAAAGAACGTAGTAAAATTGAAGGCATTCTTCGCTTACTACGCTCGTCAAGCAAATTGCCCAATTTAACTAAGATTCAGGTCTAAGGTCTGTTTGTCAGCTCTGAACTTTCCAATTTTTAAACCATTTTGATAAAATGGTCCACGGATTGATTGATTTTTGATGTTTAACGACGCATTGTTTTGACATTTGACCATGTGGCACTGGTCTAATGGCGTCAGTGAATGAGTAAATGATCATGAACCTAACCTAGCAGAGAAGAGAGGAGGGGTAACCCGGTTTCGGCACGTAGCCTATTCCCGTCGTAGAGCACCAAGGGGACCACCGGTTTAAAATCCCTTCCGAAGGACGGTACAACTCGAACAGTAGGATTCCTTCACAAATCCATGCTGTCGAGAGGTTGATAAGCAAGACAAATGAAGTTGCTGTACTAACTTTCATCCCTCCAACCTCTCTCCCGAACAGAACTGGTCATGTGTATGATGGTCACCCATCCAATACCTGACCCAGCGCAGTGTTGCTTAACTTTCATCCCTCCAACCTCTCTCCCGAACAGAACTGGTCATGTTTATGATGGTCACCCATCCAATGCCTGACTCAGCGCAGTGTTGCTTAACTTCGGTAATCTAATGAGAACCGGTGTTTCCAACACGCCAAACCGTTCGGTAAAATAAAGTGGTCCAGGGTGCCTGCTAGCAAAAGCAAGTCTTAGTTCTCTACACCAGTGTGCTCGTTACCCTGTTGCCATGCAACCAACGCCCATCTGCCAATACCCAACCTAACCATGAAGCCGGCACTATTTGCTTACCGTCTTCTTGTTTTCTTGGTTTCAGTGACCTTGGACTCCATCAGGATGTGCATCTTCATGATGGCGTTCCACCTCGTGTGCAGCATTTGTCTGCTATACGGGGCAGTGATGGTGAGTGTCCTTAATTTGTTCTGTTGTTGGCGTTGGTAAACATTGCTGATGATATCTTAATTAATTTAACTGGAACAACTAGACGGAATAGAGTTCTGGTCTGGGGGAAAAGCGCATTTTTGACAGAATTCATGGTATATTTTGCTTGAAATTCTGGGCAAATTGTCAATAAAAACAGAATGATTTAATTTATAACACTTGATATCAAATGGGTAAATAGAGCTGAATCGAGTTGAATTTACAGTTGCAATACAATAAAAATTACAATTTTCTTAACTCGCAGATAAAATGGGAGTTGAATCAATTGCTATGGCAACAACAAATTACATGTAGTGAAAGTCAGCTGTTTATGAGAGTTAGGACTTTAACTCAGAATTGAAAAAATTTTAATACCAGGCCTAAGGTCAGGTTTTACCAAAATGTTCAACTACAAGTTGGACCTCTAGCTCACAGAAAAATCTGAATTTCACTGCATGTGATTGGAAGTCGCCATGGCAATAGATTCAACTAACACTTCAACAAGGAGGCGAGTGTTTGATAAAACCTGACTTCAGTTTATGAACTTATTTCCCGTTTTTTTCAACGCCAGCTGTGCTCTTATCTCTCTAAAAACAAGTATCAGACTTCCTCACCAAGGCATGCAAACCGTATCTTCCCAATGTCTTCAAAATGGTGCTCACCAAACGTGGTCCTCTTTGCAGCGTCAAAAGGAAGTGCTCACCCTCTGGCTGGGTTCTATGATGGTGATGATTCTCGCCAGTATTTCCCTCCTCTTCTACGTCATCTACATGGACTACGACGCCAAGGATCCGTTACTATGCCTGATGTTCGCTCTCGGCACCCTCGTATGTAAGTCGGCGAGAAGTCAGGAGTGCGATACAGTTGTGTTAGCCTTACCTTGCCACAACCTGGTGGACTCTGACTACAGTTGTGTCAGCCTAACCTTGCCACAACCTGGTGGACTCTGACTACAGTTGTGTCAGCCTAACCTTGCCACAACCTGGTGGACTCTGACTACAGTTGTGTCAGCCTAACCTTGCCACAACCTGGTGGACTCTGACTACAGTTGTGTCAGCCTAACCTTGCCACAACCTGGTGGACTCTGACTACACATTGCCAACTTTAGAATGCAAAATAAAGCCAGTCTTCACCTGGGAGTTTGAAAATTAACCAGACAATTATGATCAAACCATGCATCATGCACTTAAATTCTTTGTGAATTTAACAGTTTATTTACGTGAAATGAATTCTATTGAAAAATAAGAACTTAAATGCAAAACTAAAAGTCCTAATGACTTCTGCTAAATACCTACCGTACACTAGCGGATTCTAGCAATGGCTGCCAAAAAGCAGTTTGCAAGCTTGGTTTCCTGCCAAAACCTATCAGAACCGACACAATACTATCCGGTACACAATCAGAACCGTTCAACCCGGGAGCTGGTTTTTCTCTCTCACACACTTCCTGACCACATGAATACAGCTGGGCCATTTGAATATTGCTGACGCTTATCGTGCAAATTCCTACCTGCACGCGACAGCTCACCAAAGCACCAACTGCAATCATGCCGTTGTGAGGATAAATCAAGTAGACTTGAGTCTGAAAACCATCATGCAATCATGCAGTTCGCAACAATATGTCAGCAGTGCGATATGTCAGGAGTGAGATTCTGTAGTATGTCCGTCGATTTCATCTCCATTGCTCGTTACTTTTGGGGGGTTGAGTTGAAAAAATGATGAGGTACCTGCGAGGGCTATGCTCACAAATGAAGTGCACTCAAAATTACTGATAAGATTAGGAAAAATATGATAACCAACGACTTTTAAACGTCTATTTGAGAATTTTTTATGATGAGCTAGTATGCTCACTTGTTTTTAAATGTAAATACCGTGCCTTTTCTACCTTAATTTTTTTTTCAAATACTAACTGTCAAACATGCTTAGTTTGCCAACCTTTTTTAAAAAGGCCCCCCAGACGGCCGGTTACCATTTGGACCGCAGTTTTGTCAAACACAATATTTACCTTGTAGATTCTACTATTTGTACAATTTTACCCTGTATATTAACACATTTTTGTGCAAGAACCGTTTGTATTTTTATCAATTTTTAAGGTCACTTGTGAGAAAATTGACAGCAGTAAAGCGACGATTTAAGATAGTTCCATAAATACTCAGAAAAGTGGCAGCAATGTTCCAGTCAACTGCACCAACCGTGATTTTAATTAAAGAATTCGAGATTATCAAAGCAGTCAAACATCCCCATACAAGAACCAGACCTAAAAACCTTCCCAAAGCAAACATTGTTGCCAAACTGCTCTAGCCGCTCATTTTCTTGCAGATTGTCTCTTCTGGATGTTGGCGTTCAAATATCACCGCCAGCTGGCAGCCAGAGAGTGTCGACTAGCTGGCAATGACGCAGTCACCACTCGACTCAAATCTAGCGTGATCCAATCAGAGAAGGAAGCCGGACCAATCAGCAAGCCGCAATTCGTTTAGTCCGGCCAATCACAAGCGAGCGCGGGAAATTTGAAGTTTTAAATGGGTCCCGAGAATTAGAAACGGTTGGTCACGGCTCAATTAGAAGCTGGAGCGAAACTTGGCCTTTGTTCGATGTAGTTTTGGAATACGAGTGACACGGGATGTGGCAATATTATGCCAATCCCAATCCAATGAAAGATAGAATGTTGTTCGGTACGAATTGAAAGGAAAATATTTCTTTCAAATGCTGACTTCTTGCAAATCTGTCCTTCGTAGACCACTCGCAAATTGGTATCTTCCCGAAGCACGTGATTGTTGAAGTGCAGGAAATGGTTGGAAGGTATATTTTAAATTTTACTGCTAAAATAATCAACTTTTTAGAGATAAATCAAGACAACTAAAAACTCGGTTACACAATAAGGTCTTATCGTTAGTGCTATGACGTGTCGGAATGACTTAGTCAGAGTCTTGCATATCAAGTCTCTGTGATGTTATTCGATGCAAATTCCTACAAGTTACATACCTTCTAATACCTGAAATAATCACGATCTCGCTCTCATCATCTACCTTACAAGTCCCCAAGATAATCGTCGGAATCTATGGTCAAGACCTAGTATGTACCTCATAAAATAGTCAATACTTTGTCTATTTGTAAATAAGTCAATCAAAAATTGCACAGAACCTCAAGGCATTCTTGACTTCAGTTTACACGCACAATCTACATGTACGATATGTCTCTCAACGGTAAGAAGTATGGAAACTACTCTTTGAGAAAAGGAACCTTGCTTTGACTGCAATAAGCAAAAAGAAAATCAAGAACCTCGTTAGTGCGTTTTATTCCTAACGAATAGTGGAAAATTCGTATTCTTAGTGCAGGATGAAATTTTAGTGCAAGTTCGTTGATCTCTTCATAAAAAGATGGCGCCACGTGCGCTCCTTTCGTGATTGCCCTGCGTTTGTGTCCAATCAGAAAACGGCTTCCTCCTTGTACAATGATTCCAATGTCCAAGCTTTGGTACAATCCTAAATTATATTTTAAAACTAGGCTAGGCAGATCGCGGCCGTACGGCGAACGATTTTAAATTGGGTGTGATCCGCACACGTATACAAAATATACTTTGACAGGATTGCATTTTGATGATTGGCGATGAAATTGTTTTGGAAAAACTCTAAGAAATTGTGATAATTATTATAAAAGTAATGTGTTATTTAGTGACGTGTGGTGATCTGACTAGACGCACGCTACGCTAGCAGTCTCGCGTTGGAGGATGAGCGTTTCAAGGGACATTGTTATGATCGATATTTCTATGTGTGTAGTGTAGAAACCACCAAAAATCACAAGAATAACTCGACTAGTTATTTATTTAATTAAAAAAAACTGGATTGAAAATTGAAAAATGCGAAGAGTTGCGTTATCTTCAGCTTTCAGCCATGGTAAATTTCAGCTGAATGCAAATATTTGGGAAGTTCGGTGAAGTTGAGACAGTATTCAAATTTCAAGTTTTGCGAAAACCTCACATTTTTTTGTGAAATTCCATGTAACAAAACACCACTTATATATTTTTCTGAAAAACTTGGCAACTGTAAGAATATTAACTTCAGAATAGGCACGCCAGTATTTCATCCAAACTGGTTGAGCCGTTTGATTAGTAGAAAGCAAAACAAACACACAGAAAAAACAAACAAAATAATTATTTGTTCTCTCACTAAAAAGTCAGACCAAGTCTTTGCTATCCTCACTACGCTCATCCAAAAACGACGCCGCTGTGCTCTCTACGCTCATTCAACAACGACGCCCGTCAGTTTTTCCAGTTGTGAAAAGTGGGAAGATAAATTACACAAATCTTAATTCTTGAGGAAATACTTGAGGCAAACCAAATGAAACATACGTTTGGTTTGTTTACTGACAGGCAAATTTTACTATAAGATGTCAGAGTTTTAAAGATTTTAAGCGTTTAGATGTTAGATATAGAGTAGTTTTAAGTCTCCAGAGGTGTATTTAGTGGTTATTTTTAGATCGAGAACTGCGAGTCTATTTCGTTGGTCCATTGGCTTCACGAGGGGTATTCGATTCGGCTTCCTCTAATGTTATTGTTTCCACTTCGTTGTAGTTGCTCAAAGAAATCTGTGTTAATTATTGTTTAAGCAATGTTGATGAATCACAGGAATAAAGTGTGACGTGTACCTAAACAACGAGACTTACTATCATATGAAATTTTCTGATTCCTTCCCAAATGTGACATATTGTGAGAAAATGTGTATAAATGTGGAATAATATGGAGATTTTGTCATTTTCGGCAAACACAGTTACGAACAGTGAATTTATGCATTGTTATGAACACTATACCCGTCTCAAAAATTGATGCCTAAACGGGGATCCCGGTTTGGGAATCAATTTTTGAGACGGTTATAGTGTTCAAAATAATAAAAAAAACCGCACATTGCAAGCGTTTGCAATTAAAATAAGATTTCATCTAAAAAAGTGAATTTATGCATTGTTAAAGGAACTGGTAGGCACTGGTCAAATGGCGTCGTTGAGTGCACGGGAAATGATGAAGATGCTGATAAACATAACCTAGTCTTTTAGTGAAGAGAAACCAGGTGCCAGTATTCTACTTGTCGCAGACCACCAGGTGGACCACCGACTAAAGTTCCAAAGCCTCTTCCAAAGTAAAGTACAACGCTAACAACAGAATTTCTCAACAAATTTATGCTGTCAAGAGAAATGCAAAGCAAGTGCGGTTGTATCAATTTTTGAACTGGTCTTGAGTCTGATGGTCACCCATCCGTGTTGCTCGAGTTCGGTGATCTCCCTAGAATCGGTGTTTCCAACACGTTCGGTGGTTTTCCATCCAATAGCTGACTCAGAGCGGTGTTCCTCAACTTCGAAAAACTTACGAGGACCGGTGTTTCCAACACGCCAAACCAGTTAAAAATGAAAATCTTGGTTAATCATAATCGTATTAACACTAGCATCCCAACTTGTCCCATTTATTCATCATCCCAACTCGACTTTTCTCCCCTCAAAACCCTGCCGTGGTCGACGTACTGCTCCACGATATCGATGGATCGACAGTCTGAACGCTTTCTGTGCCTCTTTGGATCTCCGTAGTAGACATACGGTCAACCGCCGCCTGCTCCATGTCAAGACTGGTACGTGACATCACCACCAAAGCATTCGGCTCGCCAAACACGCCCCAGCGTTTCAAGCAGGGTGGGCGGGAGAGGTGAGGGTTTCTTTGCAGGAACTTGATGTAGCCTTGGTAGCTCCTGAATGTAAGACAGAATGGTTGGTGGTGTGAGTGGGTGCGGTGTGGGTGTGGCCGTACTTAAGAGCATAAGAAATACGCCAGGGCTGGGGACATAGCGTAAAGGTTCTTTATCAGGATCAATACATTCGTATCTATAGTCTCACCTTATTGGTTGATCGATTCTGACCACAGGAAAGAAAACAGATTTGAACCACCAATCGGGCATGAAATGAAAGTGTTAAAATTTAGAGCGATGTTGACGCTTATTTATAAAAAAAAAAATAAAAATAAACGCGCAGACGCACATGCAAAAGAGACGGCGATAAAAAAAGATTATTTCCTATTGAAATTTTGAATGCTTGCTATTGACAGGACGTTAAAATTCCTATGACCACTTTCACCCTCTCAAGAATTTGTACGCAGGCGAGTGCTCTAGCCATCTGAGCTAATTGGCCACTACCTTCTGAGAATGGATCCTAATGGAATCGAGCCCGCCTTAAAAACACATGAAACAGGAATCATTTTGGTCAGTTTCTAGGGACACAAGCCCTAGGGCCCCCAGACATTATCTTATAGTAGGATGAATGACACCAAGGAAACACATGTGAAAATAAAGACTCACTCCAGATGCGACAGGTCTGCGAACGCCGTGGTGAACGACGCAAGATCTGCCGGCGGTTTGTATCCATGCCACTGCGCCTTCGTGTCGTTTCGTGGCGGCACGATGCGAGCATCGGGGTCCAGCTCGCTGCCGAAACCGGAAGTCTTCGGAGTGCTGCCCTCTGCGGCGATGTCCAAACGGATCTGGTCGCGCATGTAGCGCCGGAAGTCCACCTAGAGATGGAGGGTTGGGGTTTACAGGTTAAATCCGTGGAAATACGGATAACGCCGGCTACATGTGGTAATGGTAGCTGCCATCCGATGGCACTGGTGGCCATCCTGTTTAACAGACCTTAAAAATGAGATAAATACTACTCAAAATATTGACACAAGAATATCAATTGCTACAAGGAACTACGATATAGACTATTGTTTCGTTTACCGGTTTCAAAAGCGAGTAATCTGTGAGAAAATGTGCAGATAAATTAGGATGATATATTATTTAAATTGCAAACGCTTGCAATGCGCGGGGTATTTTATTTTTATCAACACTATAAACGTCTCAAAAATTGATGCCCAAACCGGTCCCCGTTTGGGCATCACTTTTTGAGACGGTTATAGTGTTGATAATAATAAAATGTGCAGATAAAATTTCCTAACACTCTAAAAGACGGTGACCCCAGAAACCATTGTTGTCGCTAAAGTATATTTTCGGCGAGTTTTTTTCGCGAAGACAGTTTAACATTGGAATACTGACTTGATCTGTAAGCCGAGTGCTTTTAATATGCAGACATTCCCGATTATTTTCCCACCCTGTGCTTACCCCAACATGGTCTGATCGATTAATTGCTGTCTAATCCCTCACCTCCGGGAAGTCCCACGCTTTGGCCATGGCTGGAGTGAGCGCCGTCAACTCCTGGCGTCGATTGACCAGCGCCCACGAGGCCGGCTTGTCAAAGTCGAGGGCAAACAGCTCGATCAAAGTCTTCTCGTCGATTTCTGGCGGCGTGGCACTGCCAAGGTCGCGCATCCACGAGCAGAAGTCTGACGCGATCTGCAGGAAGGGTTAGGATATGCAAGACGTTTTACTGAATTTAAAACTGTGCAAAACTGTAAAACATTGTTTAATTGAAATAAAAAATATATGTTAAATGTTTGGTTTCCATTGGCTACGATTGTACGCTCAAATAAAAACGATTTACCGTTTGGGCATCAATTTTTGAAAGGTTCCTAATAATAAAATAACTCGCGCATTGCAAGCGTCTGTAATTTAAATCAGATTTCACAAAATTATGCTAATTCTCCTACAAGGACTTGCAGACAATCTGGATCCTTTGCTTTCAACTCCAGATGGATTGTCAACGGATGGTATCCGTTGGTATCTAGCAGTTTAATTGATTCTTGTCACTGGTTTTCCTTTTTCATTCTGTGCATTGAATACCACAAATTAAAACGAATTTGAGACTGAAACAAAATTAAAAAAAGTAACTGGTACATGCTACGAAACGATACGAACATATTTTCACTTGCCAGACTAAACACGTTTAGGAAATAAATATTTTGTCCAAAAAATGTTGTGCAGTTCCTTAAAATGACAAGATTGACACTAAGTTCTACACGACCGTGTAGACACCATCCGTAGGCCACCCTATGCACCTTGTTGGTGATGGAGCTCGTCTTCTCCAAAAGCGTCATATTGTGGTCTGCTTCGTACAGCCCTGTGGGAATAGGCGGAGGACGTGGGCGCCAGACGGGAGCGGCATCTGGTGGGCGTCGTAGGAAGCGCAGGTACGGGTTGCTGTAGCGGTCATAGTTGTCCACCCTGCAGAGAGCAGAAGGTCAACCTAGTGCACACAGGCAGCGTGCTCCTCTCCAAGAGCACCAAGGACCGGCCACCGCTAAGCCTTGTCTCTTTGACACACTGTGTTGGCTGCTCCTGTCCAACAGCACCAAGGACCGGCCACCGCTTAGCCTTGTCTCTTTGACACACTGTGTTGGCTGCTCCTGTCCAACAGCACCAATAACCGGCCACCGCTTAGCCTTGTCCCTTTGACACACTGTGTTGGCGGCTCCTGTCCAACAGCACCAAGGACCGGCCACCGCTTAGCTTTGTCACTTTGATACACTGTGTTGGCTGCTCCTCTCCAAGAGCACCAAGGACCGGCCACCGCTTAGCCTTGTCCCTTTAACACAATGTGTTGGCTGCTCCTGTCCAACAGCACCAAGGACCGATCACCACTTAGCCTTGTCCCTTTGACACACTGTGTTGGCTGCTTCTGTCCAACAGCACCAAGGACCGGCCACCGCTTAGTCTTGTCACTTTGACACACTGTGTTAGCGCGGTCACTGTGTTAGCGCGGTCACTGTGGCACTGGTCTTTTGGCTGTCGGTGAATGACAGGCTGAAGATGAAGACAGCTTGGCCTGTCTCGGCAAGGCCCACCTTTCTCCCGAATATAACTAGCCTTGTGCATGGCATCCACCCAGCACCCAACCTAGCATAATGTTGATAACTCACACATGTTCTTGCTTAGAGCCAGGCTCGTTTGAAAGCGAAGAAGATCTCCCGTCTTCAGTGCTGCTCGAGCTGGCGTACTCGATCTCCTCTACCTCCTCGGACACGGACGAGTCCGACGAGGACTCTTCTTCCTCGTACTCGTCGTCGTCATCG
Organism: Protonemura montana; assembly: GCA_947568835.1. Taxonomy (NCBI): domain Eukaryota; kingdom Metazoa; phylum Arthropoda; class Insecta; order Plecoptera; family Nemouridae; genus Protonemura; species Protonemura montana. Next base: position 11,208,935 of record OX387610.1, on the reverse strand, counting down.
TCGTCGTCAATGCTGGAGCCCACCACACCGCGGAGGCTAGGTGAGAGAAGGGTTGACATCAAATGGCATGACATGACATGTGCCATACAATTATATGACATGAAATTACATACAATGGTTAGAGCTGGAAATAAAACGTAAATAAATACTGAATTCTACCATTAAAAACACTTGCAGATGCGTTTCTTTAATATTAAAATGAAAAACTGAAATTTGCAGATGCTAAAAATACCGTCACTGCCCACAAAGTAATGGACACTTCGTCATTCAAGTTCTGTTAGCCTACTCTCTTTTCCAGTTTAATGAACACTGTTTCTAGCCACGTTCCTAATGCAGTTATATTCTGTGGCAAAAAATGTAACGACAAACTTTTTATCATAGATCTAAAAAAAAGTTCTGAAAAACAAGTGTAGAGCTTAGAAGTATAAAACGAGTGTCACATTAGAAACCTTTGAAGCTGTGAACCTTGAACCTTTGAATTCTTGCCAAACTTAGCAAAAGCCTGTCATTTGCAAAAAAAAATACTTGCCAATAATGGCAAGAACAGGTAAAGGTGACACATTATTGCCAGACAAAAGCGCTCCAAAAAGCAACTTGAAATCTACTCTCAGGCGAACGCTGTTTAAAAAACTGCTCTGATTTTCACAGTGTTCCCTAAGGTTCGATCTCAGGACCTGCGCAACGTACTCCATCGAGCGCGACAGCTTTGACTTCATGCTTTTCATCTCCTCGCGGCACCGAGCTTCGAAGGCCAGGCGCTCCTTCTCCAGGCGCTCCGCTCGCTCGCGCTCCAAGTGCTGCGCAAGCGTGAACAGTGCAAGTGTTTATAGATTAAACAACTTTGCATACCTTGTTTTAGGTTAGTTTCTGTGCCCCTCGATTTTGGTTTTTTGGGCATAGTTTTTTTGTTGCTCTGCACCCTACCCCTGTGTTACAGTTAGGTTAAAGAATACTGACAATGATCCCTGCTAGTTCATGTGTTAAGGAGAGAAGGGTTGTTTGGACAGCACAGTAGTTTCAGGACCCTTGATCTGTACGGTTCGCTCGGTTGTCTCCCATAGTGAGCTGTTTTATCAAATAAATAATTGAAAATACCGTCGTGTGTGAAATGTTTGAAACGGGACGCGAATTATTGAGCTGTAGGCTTATTTAAGACAAGATCGCCAAAAAAACGAAACCAAATTTCAGTTCTAAGATCTTATTCATGGTGTTTAACGACGATCTGTTTTGACAACGTTCTCTGTGGGATTTGTCTTAAGACGTTGGTGAATGAGTTGGTGATGATTACATTAAGAAGGAGGGGAAATCCGGTGCCGACGCGTAGCCTCCCAAAGAGCACCAAAGCGACAACCAGCTTAAAGTCCCTTCCAAAGAACGGTACAATTCGAACAGCAGGATTGTCCTGGATCTTCCAAAAATCAATACTGTCTAGAGGTGGATAAGTAAGGCGAGTGAAGTTGTGAATGTGGGAAATAACTTGACGACAATTAAAATGGCTACCTTAATGCACAGCTGATCGCATTCGTTGTCATCGAGCTTGAATATTCCCGACACCATTTTGAAGGTTTGCCGGTCCCCAATCACAGAGAGCAGCACGTCAGGCCTCTCAGTGCATTCCTGCAAGAAACAAGGTAGATTGAGCTGGCACGGAGCCGAAGGTTTACCCGGTGCCGACACGCAACCTGTTTCTCTCTAACAGAATCAAGGGCCGGTCACCGCTTACCCTTGTCCCTTTGACACACTATGTTGGCTGCTCCTGTCCAACAGCACCAAGGACTGGCCACCGCTTAGCCTTGTCCCTTTGACACACTGTGTTGGCTGCTCCTGTCCAACAGCACCAAGGCCGGCAACCGCTTAGCCTTGTCCCTTTGACACACTGTGTTAGCTGGTTCAGTCCAACAGCACCAAGGACCGGCTACCGCTTAGACTTGTCCCTTTGACACACTGTGTTGGCTGCTTCTGTCCAACAGCACCAATGGCCGGCCACCGCTTAGCCTTGTCCCTTTGACACACTGTGTTGACTGCTCCTGTCCAACAGCACCAAAGACCGGCCACCACTTAGCCTTGTCCCTTTGACACACTGTGTTGGCTGCTCCTGTCCAACAGCACCAAGAACCGGTCACCGCTTAGCCCTGTCCCTTTGACACAGCATTTTTGCCCTGTACTTGAGGCATTGTTCTTTTTGCTGTATGTTAGCGCAACAAAGAAACAGGGAGGGCGTCACACTACCTTGCGAACGTCGTTCTCCATCGCTGTTAAACGCTCCACCCACCAACGGGGTCCGTCCTTATCGTTGATCTCTAAAGGTGACTGGCCCAGATCGGGCTTGCACCTGTGCTTCCACATGGTGGTATCGGCAAGCTTGGAAGTATAAAAAAATATTATGTATAAAATAAATAGATTTACATTTATAAAAAAAAAAATATCTATAAAAAACAGCCCTAGCGCTGGCGTGCGCTTGGTGGTCTGTGGGTTTCCATGGTTATAAGTAATTGTTTTGCTTGTGGCCCAGTTAAGTTTTGTTGGATTGCAAGTCTCTCTTTAGTACCTGCCCTATTTGGCAGGATCTTTTCTGATCTTATTGGTGTTATATTTAAAAGAATTTTATCTTGCCTTATCCGTAATTTAGTCTTGAAGTAAAAAATATTATTTCTTATATCTTAAAATTCATATCGCTTACAAGCTTAAATGATTTTCCCGATTTCCCTTATCTTGCTGTAACTGAAATGCAAACCAATTACCTTTAAAAAATGCAAATTTAAACTATCTTTCATAAAACACTATAAAAATGTGAAAATGTGTCGATGACATGATCGATACACAAGCAGTCATCTCCTTGTATTAAACTAGCTAACAACAACCAACGCTCGAGTTCGTGTGGGTTTTTACAGTTCAGAACCTACTACCTACTCTCCGTATCAGGGAAAGTGTCTTTTACAATTTTAGTCAATTTGCGCTGATTTTGGCAATGCTTTTATTGTTGATTCTTATTTGAAATTGAACGAGGAATCGCGGAATGTAAAGTAAAATGCAACACGACATTTCTTCATAGTTAAAACTGCAAAATATCACGAGAAAACACATTCGACGGTCTTTTTTTTGTACATTTTTTGGGTATTTTCTGAGACATAAACGGGTTGAAAGTATCGTCAACATGAGCGTGTTGTCTCTACGGTCGCGTAGGTACCAGAAACATACCGATTTAATGCTTGAAAGGCGAGAAATTGGTGCAAATACGACGATTTTTCTCCATCCCCAGCCTAGACAAGATCACGCAATGCTTCCAAGCGATCTGTGATTTTTGCGACATTTATGCTAATCAACAAGAATTTAAACTTATTTGAAGCTTTTAAGACATAAAATAGGGTTTTTTAACAACCAAAACACACTAAAGTAGTTTCTTATCGATAATTTTGCCAAAACTAAATTTGGAGTGACAGATAAAAAGAAAAAACTGACAGATGTCTTTCATCAACTTAGGACGCTTAGGACGCCGTAGATATTTATTTTATTTTCGAGCATGCCGTGATCTTTCAACAGGTATTTAAAATTTAAAGCATCTATATTATTACAGAGTGTAGTTTAAACAAATATGAGCCAAATACGCAATCAAAGTATTCCAAGTTCCAAAAAATTCGTCTTCCTCATCGCTGTCAAAATTCAAGAGATAGTCGGCCATTTTTTTTTGTGCTGTGAATTTCAACTTTGTGTACAAATCGCCATAGCAACCAGCCTTATTCGTTGAATAAAAGTTTAAAAGGAGCTTCAACCTCCTAATAAAAATCTGGCTATTAGATAGCTATTAACCTCCTCTTAAACACTAATAGAAGGTGGTAATACACCAAAATGAGCTAATGGACGAATAAATTTAATAGCGGCTATTAAACTATTTAATAGGACATTGTACAACTGGCCCTGTCTTTTAAATTATTTGACCGAAGTGGCCGCAAAAAATAATGGGGTTTAGAAATGTGAAAAAAAAAACTTAGAAATTCGGTAAAATTTGGCAGGACGTGACAAAACAGATATAACACACAGAGCATGGCAACTTAGTTTGGATTTTTGAAATTAATTAAGTCAAGAATATCCGAAACTAAATCACAAACAAGCGCCCAAAGACCTACACGCATTGACAACGCAACGAATTCGACACCAAGCATTTATTTGTTTAGTCAAGAGAGCCAACGCAGACACCGAAAATTTCACTGCGCTACGCACTTTTGTCTACTTCTTCTTCGTCTTCTCGTCCTCGGGGGGTGGCGGAGGGATGGGGGGTGCTGAGCTCAGCACACCAGCAGCCTGCATCCGGGCAAAGTCTGCCTCCGCATCGTAGTCTCTGCAATCAAGGGGAAAGAGGGGCGGAGGGGGTCAGATTTACATTGTACAGATGCCATTGTAAACCGTAATGCACTTCCTTGTAGTTCAATTCATTCTCAAGCAAACGGCATCGATTATATAACATTGTCATTTCTCACGTAGCCTACTCCTGTTGAATGTGGCACTGGTCTAATGGCGTTGGTGAATGAGTGGATTATCATGAGGATGATGATGAACCTAACCTAGCCCAGAAGGGAGGAGGGTAAACCCGGTGCCGGCACGTAACCTACTCCTGTCGAATAGCACCAAGGGGACCACCGGCTTAACGTCCCTTCCGAAGGACGGTACAACTCGAACAGCAGGATTCCTCCACAAATCCATGCTGTCGAGAGGTTGATAAGCAAGGCGAGTGATGTTGTTATACCAACTTCAATCTCTTCAACCTCTCTCCCGAACAAAACTGGACATTATGACGGTTATCCATCCAATATCTGAGCCAATGCAGTGTTGATAACTTTGGTGATCTCACAAGAACCGGTGTTTTCAACACGCCAAACCTTTCGGTATCATAAACTGGAAGATATATTAACAGACACGGTCCTATCTTCAGCGATCCCACTAAAAAAGGGAAACATGTCAAAAAGCATGATTTTTTCAAGAACTGCAACTGTGAGTCCCAGACATGTTCGCTCGATTTTGACTCCGTTTATAGTATAATTTAGCACTTATGCTTGATTCAAGTCAAATAAAATGGGTCTGATAAGTTCTTTTAGCAATCGCGAAACACTTATCAGAAAGTTGACATAAAGTATACATCTACGAGTAACAAATCCCAGTAATAAATAACATCTGATAAATGCAAACCGAATCCAACGATAAGAAAAGGTATAAAAGAATGGATATAAAGATCCTGTTTGCAGGGAATCGTTTCTGAGGTAGACTGTAAAGTGTCTTGGTCGTCGATATCGGCACTGGCTTTGAGGTAAGCTAATAGATTCATGTGAAACATCCCCGTTAAGTATTAGTTCATTAATTTGCTCTGAAAACCATCACGCAACCAATATAATTAAATCAATTATATACAATTTACTAAAAATAACTTTACTGACGTTTGAAAAATGTCATTGATTGAGAAAATATAAATTCTTGGTCCTCAACCGAGTTTAAGCCAAGTTTAACCTGGTGTTAGTGAAATCTTGAGCTGAAATCATGAAAAGTTGTTGGTGAACTTTTTACCTTTAAACCGGCGCTTAAACCGGGATTTGCTCGATCTTCTTGTTCGACTTTTGTGATCCTAGTTTGAACGAAGTATGTGGGTGTTTGGGTATTTTAGGCATTAGGTATTTGTATTTGTTTTCCGTTGTTTTGTATGCATGTCATAATTTTTTTTTATAAATTTTGGTAAAACAGGTGCTGGAAATTGTCAAGATTAACAAAAAAACATAATAAAAACATACAAAACCTAAACATTATGAGATATATACTTGATCATAAATACATATTTTTTTGTATCTTTATACATCAAGTAGTCATACAAAATGTACAATCACACTCTTTTAAGGCAATGTACTCGTCGATGAAATAGAAACTGCGCTGTCTTAAGAAATCTTTGGCTGCATTTTGAAAGGTCTTCCTTGTTCGTTCCCTTTCTTTAACATTTGCTGGTAGCTTATTGTATAGAATGGGGCCCATGAACCTTGCATTTTTCCTACTTAAGCCTTTTTTTTAGTCTTATTTCTTCCCTTTTCCTTGTGTTTTTCTTATGGATTTCCTTTTTTTTTTGTAAAAAGGGTTGTATTGTCTCTTACGTTTTAAATTATTTCAAGAATATATAAAGACGATAGTGTCAGAATGTTTAAATTTTTACATCAATTTATACAGCAGCCTCTTATCTTTATTTTTGAAATAATTCTCACTGCACTCTTCTGTTTTCGAAAGATCTGCTTGACTCCTGTTGCCATTCCCCAGCAAATTAACTCATATTTTATTGATGCTTATATATAAGAACATTGTAGACTAATTTTTGTGTATTTGACTCACTTGGTTTGATAGTCTTTGAAGTTAGAAGCAAGTGGAGTTCAGTTTTTGTTTAGCATACTTCAGTGTGCTTTTCATTCTAACTTGTCGTCCACTTGCATTCCTATGAAAGCGACTGCCGTTTACTATTTTTGCTTTGGATTTTTAACTTGTTGTTATCTCTACTTGTCTTTTGCTAATAAACACTCTTCTATTTTTTCCGTACAAATTAGTTGCAGGTAGGTCCATCGATGGCAACGGAAAAACCATGGAACTTGGCCGAGGTGCAAGAGTGGAAAATATCGGTGAGAACATCCCAGAGAGACAACCATGTGATGTTTGGTGGTCGCGAGAACGACTTCTTCGAGTCAACCGACCGCGACAAGAAACTGCTTAAGAAGAAGATAAAGTATGCCATGTTTGGACCGTTGACAAACGAAAGCCCATCGCTTGAACGGCAAGAAAAACAGAGACTTGAAAAAGTGTTTAATTTGGTCTGCAAGAAAAACGCACGTCAGAACTCGTTCCAAGTCTCATTCCTCTGCATAGATTGTCTGACAAGAAAGGGGGGTTTTATCTCTTCTGTGATTTGCCTTCATCTCAATGGCAAGTCCGTCTACATCGACAACGTGCCACGCTCTTACAACGGCTTCCAAGATTATTTGAAGAACAACCGTCTGCCAAAATGTCTCATGTGTTATCCAGCATCCGGGACATACTACTGCACAAAGGGCGAAATCTTTGAAATTCAATTCCAAAAATCAGCTGCCTGCAGTATCGTCAACAAAATTCTCCAGGGCACCGACATTGCCTCGGTAGCCGTCGGGGTGGCGACGATCCTTGTTGGCGTTGCCTCAATTTTCTTTGCACCGTTTGCCATTCCTGCCGTCGCAATTGGAACACTGGTTACTGGCGGCGCTTTGGCTGCGTACACGTCCGGTCGCAGCATCGAACGACTTGTGGACAGGAGCGAACGCGGGCAAACACTCGGGCTGCAAAGCCCGGAGGCGAGAGGTTGCTGGTTGACAATTCTAGGCTCAGCCGTATTTGTCACTTCTGCTGGAGCGGTTTTCGCAGTCAAGCAAGCGATCGTGAGGGGAGCTACAATCACAAGCGCGGTCGCACGAGTACCTTTTGTAATGTCGTTGTCTGCTAGTGGGCTAGGAGTTGTTAACAGTTTCACAGGCATCGTGATCAAGCTCATTCAAGGTGAGAAGATTGACGGCTCGGACTGGATGTACTTGGTTTCTTCAATTTTATTCTTCGCGAACGTAGTCGTGACGACTTACCAAGTCGCAGCCAACGTCTCAGAATTGGTAGATAACGGTGTCCAGACTCAAAACGTGTTGAAAGAATCAGCCGTTTGGGCTCGGAACAAAGCCGAGTGCGGCAGCCTGGTTAACCCGAATGCAGTGATCTACCTGTCTCCTTTCAAGATATTTAACACCATTCTAAGCCCCGAAGAAAACTTGTCTACATGTTTTCAGGATATTTGCCAACTACTTGCAGCAACTGCCAAGAAAAGCAGCAAAGTACATTGCACTACTGCCGAATATATCGTATCCATATTAAGCAATCTTTGTAAATTTTGGAACGCATTTGGAAACGAAATGCAATCTGTGGTCGAGTGGTTTTGTAAAATCAAGGGTCAGAAGGGATTGCATGGCGTTTTTGGAGAGATAACAGCACCTGAAGCCCTGAAGTTTGCTGGAACACTTGTAACAATGGGGTCGTGGCTACGTAATCATAAAGTGGCTCAAATAGATCGCGATCAACTTGCTGAAATCATCACCTTTCAGGACCAAGCTGGTACTGTGCGTCAAGAAGATGGTATCCAAAGATGGACCGAAGAATTCCAGCGCATTTTTGACTTCTTGAAAAAGGAGTTTAAGCGGCAGAAGACAATCTACCAAGAAGAGTTTGAGACTGTTAAAAGGTATTCACCTCATCTTTCTGAAGGCGAATTTCAGGAAGGAGAAGGAATAACTGGCACACTAAATGAATTCTTCTGGAAGAAAGCAGTGACTCAGATGCAAAAGGACTTCAGCGGGGATGCAAGTCTCTTGAAATTGAGCAAAGGATTGTTAAAGGCAAGCCCCGGATCTTCTTGCTTAGATGATGTGGACACCGGAACGAAGGCGTATTTCTTTCACGGGGTGACGCCGGCCGGAAGTGACCAGCAGCTAAGTAGGGAGCAATACTTCTCGCTGGTGCGCGAGAAAGTTGGCCTCATGCTGGACCAAGACGCGTCGCTGGAGGTTGACGAAGAGTCACGATTGGCATTCTTCCGAGACTTGCCGAACAACGCCGAAGGGATCTCGTGCGTCATTGTGAAGTGTGTGCCCGAAGACGGTTTTGTTGCCGGGAACATCTTTGTTGTTAAAGGCGATGCCGATTGATACGCTAATCATTTCCGGTTGATGATAAGTACACCAGCTTTCTAAGTTTTCCTTTCACGTAGAAATAACTCATATTGCTACAAACGAGTTTAGTATTTTTATGTCATATACATACATGTGAAGGTGTTTTGTATTTAATCATTTTACATTTCTTATTGATAACTTTGCTATAAAATACCAAACCATCACAGATTTTACCTTTTGTGTTAGCCTTTGACCAATAAATCTTGACTGCTGATATTTATCTGCAATGCCCATTGACATTCCTATTCCACTTTTTTATTACCGTGTTTCCACTATTATTCAAACAAGGAAATCATTGATCGTCTGGTGAACATTTCTTTTCTATCAATCGTGACGTCTAAGACGACTGCTTTCAGGACCAGCTCGCTCTTATCTGTAAGTATCATTTTGTTCAATATCATCACTCCTTTATGTATCGGGAGCTTACTCAGGTCGATATCAAGGTTTACTGGATACAACTAATCGGCCAAACCAATCTCTTGTAACTCATCAAACTATAGACAACAGATCGACGCTTTTCAAAATTAAAAATATTATTTTATTTTTTAAGTTGTTAGAGGTGTTGTAAAAAAGCCTGTTCAAGGCGTTTTCTAGTGTTTTTCGATTGTTTTCGTAGCAGCTGTGAATCCCAAATTTGTTCATTCTGGTAACACTACCAAACTGCACGTAAAAAAAACAACAAGCGTCAACCATTTTAAAACCCCTTCCTTGTTCGATGCATCCAGTTTTTATCAACATCTTTTTTTTAGAATAGATTTTCCGGAAAATATGCACTAAAAGGAATTTTTTAATTAATTAAATAGTTTAAACCAACCCCAATTAAGGAATAAAAAACTGGATTTTGTTCCCCATGGACCCCTCAGGAAAAAAAGATGGAGGCACTACAACCCCATTAATATGGTTCATATTAGAACTGGTAATGCATAGCGTTTCCGTTCTCTTGGAGGTCTTGAGTTCCCATGACAACCGTCTGCCAATTAACACTACCGTTTAACACTTCACGACACTATTGTTTTTGCTCAAGATTCAGAATGTTCATACCTACTTTGTAAACGTCAAGCAAGGTTTGTTAGGCTTCACAAGTAAATACAAGGAAACATATAGTTTTAAACGCAGAGGTAAATTCGAAAGGGAGTGTTTTGTTATAAAGCAATACGTGAAGGCTATGTTTGGCCCTAATTTATCTAAATTCGAAAGCGGTTTACAATGTTAGACCCCATTAATCTGGGTTAAAATGTTCAATTTCCTTCTGTTGTGATAGACCGTGCCTCGTTGAATGAATAAAGCATTTTAATGTTAAGTTACGAATTATTTGAGTATTTGCATAATCAGTATCTTTTATACTTTAAAGATATTAGAAAATCAGTAAGAATTAATTTGACTTGAAACCGAATTGCAATGTTAGTGCAATAGGGTTCTTCCTTCTTCTTAAGACACTTCCTAAGACAATTTTTATTTAGAAACGTATTTGAAAAAAGGGAAGAATTTTTGAAAACTAATGTTTGGTTTCTTATCAAAACTTTGTTATACAATATTTTCTCTTGTTGTATTCGTTCATTCATTTCCGTTTCTATTAAAATATTGTATATATATATTTATGGTTGCATGGTTGTTTTCAGAGCCGTGGTATGATGTCGAGATGTGCTTTACGGTATTGCTCTGTGTTGAGACGGTTTTAACTTGTGATAAGTTAGATAAAGTACCTACCATAAATTAGTAGTCTCATCTCTAGCTATAGGTACTGCTGGTAATAAGATTTAAATATCTTATCTTGACGTGAAAGCATACTGGATTTATTAGCCCACTCTGGATATTGGATCACACGTGCCAGACTGTGGCATGTGGATTCGATTTGTCCGAAACCAACTCAAAAACTGTAACCACATATTAATAAGTTTCAATATATGCTAGAGCTGTAAGTCCTAAACATCTTTGCGGGGGAAGTTGATTTGGACTTCGATGACAGTATAATTTAGCACATGATCTCAAGTGAAGTTGAACTCACTTTTAATTATTGACTTAATTTATTTTTATATTCTTACCTTATTTTATTGTATTTTTAATTATTGACGAGCTCAAATCCTGTAAACTCTATGTACAATTGTGATAACGAGCAAAATAGACAAATAAATAAATAAAATAAAACTAGACTGGGAGGTGTTCAGCAACATTGCCTACCTTCTGTGTCACTATCGTATTCAACCTATTAGTTACCATAACTTCTCAAAAACTTGTCCCCAATAGGGAAATCTAACCCCTAGGCCCTCACTGAAGAGGTTTTCCCAAATGGGTTTACATTTTTCAGAGTTCAGCAGGGTTCATAATAACTATAAACACTAGGACGAAATCTTATTTAAATTGCAAACGCTTGCAATGCGCGGGGTATTTTATTATTATCAACACTATAACTGTCTCAAAAATTGAAACACCAAACGGGGACTCGAACCCCGATCTCCACCTATCGTGAGTGTTGCTCTAACCCATTGAGCTACTTGGACACATGCTTTATGAGACGATTTTAGTGTATTTAATGAGAATGACAGTTCTCCAAGGAGTTGAACCATGAGGCTGTGAATACTCACAGTCACTCTGACGCTATATCACGTCACAACCTGTCAAACTCGAATAACTCCAATTTGACGTTGGATTCGTTGCTGTATTAGGATGAAATCTTATTTTAATTGCAAACGCTTGCAATGCGCGGGGTATTTTATTATTAACAACACCATAACTTTCTCAACTGTATATTGCAAGTAATCGCAGTGTAAATACAAATGAACTAGCGATAAACCAATCTTTATCAGTATCCACTCCAAAGATAAGAAAAAAAATTCACAACAAAAAACGGGAATCCCGCAATGTCAGTGTCAAAAGGTCAATAATTTAAATCACGCCATTAGTTAATCCACGAACCCTCACTGCTACACTTGCTGTCGGTGTACCAGGGTCTTATATTCTGGTGCTGATTCCAAGGCGACCTGATATTCTGTCTCTGCGTGGGCTGCACATTATTTTCAAGGTAAGAGGTAAAGCAGAATCAAGCAGAATTTGTTGCCAGTCGGAGTCACAGCGCCAATGCTAAACGTTGTAAAGCTTCCAGCACGTCATAAGGCTGAGTGCCACTCTATGGCGTTAGTGGTTTGCCTCTTTAAAAATCCTCAATAATTAAATAATAACTATTCAAAATATCGATACATTTTGACTAAATTTCGGGACCAAACGTTAAGGCTAGTATCAATAAACATATTGATTTCGTTTAAACCCGTCTCATTTGAGTAAATCTTAAAATATAACAAAATAACATTTTGATTTGCAAGGGTTACTACCCTAGTAGATAGACGGCGGGTGCTGCGGTCGCAGGCTCGGTCACAACAGGGGAATGGTACAATCAGTCTAGCTCCGGCCGTGGATGTGGAAGCTTGTATGGTGAAAGAATAAAGACTGTCTAACATTATATTAGTGTCTGGGTTTATTGCAATTCCCTCCGCAAGTTACAGATTGGCGAAGTGGTTCAGAGCCGTGGTTAGATGTTGTAGAGTGTAACGGATTTGCTCTGTTTGAACTGACTTGCGGTCCTAAAAAGCGAGGTTCTTTTAAGCGAATGCAGCTTATAATTAGCTCGGTGTCTTTGACTGAATATCAGCCAGCGCTGGGATATTTAATTAATCTGTAAATCCAAGGGGAATGTGATAAACAAGCAACAAATTCCCGGATGTAATAAAACCACGGACGCTTGGCCGATTTTCGCAGAACTATAAAGCCGAGAGTATTTGGTCCAAGACCAAATATTTAACTAAGTATCTCTGGTTTGCTTGTTTTACTCCCATAACCAATTGATTTAGAATTAGAGAATTACCAATAACGAGACAATGTTTTATAATGCGCATGCTTGCATATATTGTGACAATTATTATCATATACTTCATTTTGTAATTAAACTGCTACAAATAAATAAAAAAACCAAAAAAAAAAATTGACCGGGATACCCCGGGGAAAGGAATTAGTGTTTGTTTTTGGAACAAATACCTGTGTAAACACGCAAAGTTTCGGCAGGATATTGTGGTGTTCCCGAAACTAAATATATATTTGAGAAGAAGAGATAAGAAAATACAGATAAGACAGTTAAGATAAGACAGATTTGATTTGATAGATGTAATTGATCAGATAACTGGACATGACTGCTGGAGACAAAATTACTTCAAATATAAAAGTTCCTATGAAGCTTCTTCACGAGTTTAGAAATGTTGAATTAAAAAATTAAAAGCGTTTGTATGACTAGGTTGTAAAAGAAAGAAACCTGACCTAACCCTTGATATCTTCCCCGCAAAAACGCACGTGGAGCAGGTTTGCTCTGCACCAACCAGAAATGTCAACTAATCGATGTCCCCGACAACTTCTAGATACTTGCTGCCAACGCACGATGGCACCCTCTGTGTGGACTTTGCCCGAGGTGCGAGAGTGGAAGATACGGGCAGCAGAAAACCAGAAAGAAATCCACGAGAAACTGCTGGGTGATCGCGAATACGACTTCTTCGAGTCGACAGACCATGGCAAGGAGCTGCTTCGGAGGAAGATTTTGTTTGCAATGTGTGGACCACCGACCAGCGAAGACTTATCACGTAGCCAGGAGGACGAGAACAAACTTATAGAGATATTCGATTTTGTCTGCAAGCAAAACGCTGGACAGAAATCGTTCCGCGTTTCTTTTCTATTTGTTGCGTGTCTGACAAGGAAAGAAAATGTTTATTCGACGGTGATTCGCCTCATCCTTCGAGACAACACGGTGGTCTTCGTCGACAACGTGCCACGCTCTTACAACGGTTTCCAGGACTATCTTGAAAATAACCGTCTGCCAAAATGTCTAATGTGTTATCCAGCATCCGGGTCCTACTACCTGCGCAACGATGAAACGTTTGACATCGACTACCGCAAATCGTCCGCCTGTGGTGAATTAAACAAATTTCTCTTAGTCACTGACGTCGCCTTGCTAACCACCACCATCGCATCTTTTGCATCAATCGGCGCTGCCTCCATTTTCGGTGCTCCGTTTCTAATTCCCACCGTCGCAATCGGTGCTACGGCCGCGTACTCGGCCGGCCGAAGCGTCGGCCGTCTCTACGACATGGGCACGCACGGGACGTCGGTCGGACTTCGAAACCCGGAGGCGCGGGGTTGCTGGCTCACTCTGGGTGGTGCGGCGCTGGGTGGCACGGCACTCGTGTCGCCGATTTCCCCGTGGGTTCAAGTCGGCAAGGTTGCACAAGCGCCGTTCGTTGCGTCGGTAACCGTCAGCGGACTGGGAGTTGTCAACGGTGTCACGAACATCGTACAGAAGAAAAGTAATGGGAAAGCGATCGATGCCAAGGATGGAGCGTACTTGGCAGCAGCAATATTCTTCTTCGGGAATGCCGTAGTGACAACTTATCAAGCCCAAACATTGGTAGACGAAATGTTCGCGAAAGGCATTACACCTGACAGCATCTATGAATATCTTGAGAGTCTCGTTACCCAAAAGCTGTCTGTTGCAGCCCAAGAAAGGATCGATTTTGGCAGCCTGCTCGATTCTAACGCGATGGTGAACCTTGTTTCTCTGGGCAACTTAAGCATAACGCCCGAAGGTATCTCAGAAGATTTCTCGGTCTGCTTCAATTCAAGCTGCAAATTGATCTCTGAAAATGCCCAGAAATATGCAAATAAACTTCTCGCCATTGCCGAATGCGCACAAATACTTTATCCCGTGCTCGACAAGCTTTGTGCCGCGTTAAAAAAAGAAATGATGGGCCTGATGGTATGGTATTGTAAACTGAAGAAGCAGAAGTCGTTATCGGCCATCTTTGGGGATATCACAGTCCAAGACGCGTTAGATATCGGCTACAGTCTTATTAACTTAGCCACTTGGTTTCGCCGTCACGTCCCGGAAGTTGTTGAGCAATGCAGTGCAGTGGTTAATCATGTCCATCCAGGACTAGAGGACGCTATCGAATTGCAGAACCAAGCTGGTACTGTACGACCCGAAGACGGCGTCCCAGGATGGACCGAAGAATTCCAGCGCACTTGCGAGCTCTTGAAGAAGGAGTTTGACAGGCAGAAGGCAAGCTACCAAGAAAGGTTCGAGACTGTCAAAAAGTTCTCACCAAATCTGTCCGAAAACGCATTCCAAGAAGTAGAAGGAATAACTGGCACACTCAATGAATTCTTCTGGAAGAAAGCAGTGACCCAGATGCAAAAGGACTTCAGCGGGGATGCAAGTCTCTTGAAATTGAGCAAAGGATTGTTAAAGGCAAGCCCCGGATCTTCTTGCTTGGAAGACGTGGACACCGGAACGAAGGCGTATTTCTTTCACGGGATGACGCCGGCCGGAAGTGACCAGCAGCTAAGTCGGGAGCAACACTTCTCGCTGGTGCGCGAGAAAGTCGGCCTCGTGCTGGACCAAGACGCGTCGCTGGAGGTTGACGAAGATTCACGATTGGCATTCTTCCGAGACTTGCCGAACAACGCCGAAGGAATCTCGTGCGTCATTGTGAAGTGTGTGCCCGAAGACGGTTTTGTTGCCGGTAACATCTTTGTTGCTAAAGGCGATGCCGATTAATGCGTGGTGTGAGATGAACAATGTAGCAGTCCAGGATGCACGCGGTGAAGATTTTATTTTTCTTGTTGTTACGTCATGATATTTGCAACCATAAATGATATGTAGGATGACATTTTTTTTTGGTAAATTTGCTTATTTTAATATGACAATTTTCTGGCTTAATAATTACATGTTTTTTTTATTTCTATGGTGCGTTTTAGAAAAAGCTGCAAGTATTTTTATGAATACAGTTAAAAGTGCCTCTCTAACTTTTCAAGCTTTGTGGCTTCTTAAAAAAAATTGCGCTAGCAATCAGCATGAAGACATATTGAAAAGATAAACTATTTGCAAATGCGATTTTGATATTAAAAACCAAAACTTTAAACGTGCTTTAGTTTAGAGTTTTCTATAAGATATCGATTTTCCATCTAAGTTCTTTGGGATTCTTCCATTTCCTGAAATCCTGAAACACTAACCCAGTGCCATAAACGTTTCTACTCCCAGCAAACAGCGATATTATTTCGGTCATGAAAAGGACCCTTGTGCGACTTAACTAAACCAAGAAAGAGTACCTGCGATGACCATTATGAAGAGTACAATAGATGAATTAGCTTATGAAGTAGCTCTTATGGACAACAATTTGCTATCTAGGTCACATTTGTTATGTTACCTTGCTACAAACCAATGCACATTTTGAGAATATTTGCCTCTCACCAATGCTGTCGAGAAGTTGATAAGCAAGGCGATTGAAGCTGGTGTACTATTTTCAATCCCTCCCAACCTCTCTCCCAAACAGACCTGGTCATGTATATTCATCCAATACCTCACCCAGCGATGAGGTGCTTATTTCGGGGTCTAGCAAAGACCGGTGTTACCAGCACTCCCAAACGTTTGACCACTCTTCAAGAGCGCTGGTTACAAAATAAAATATTTCAATGACCTAGTAGGTACAGAGGAAAGCAAGCCATGTGTCGACACGCACGCATGTCCAGCTAAACACACGATGGTAGAAACTGGTTGGTCAACTCACTTGTAGAAATCCGCATAGCGTTTCTTGCGCCAGTCGCCGAGGAACATCTTGGTGCCGATGGCTGCGCCTGCGCTCAACGCGATCGCAGTCATCAGATGGACGACGGTCAAGGTGCGCAGCGCGCCGCGCAGCTTCGGCTTGACGAGTCTGCGCGATGCAGTCGGAACGCCCATGCTGCTCAGCGAGAAGACGTGAAATGTTAGAAAACGATTAGTGGATAATTAATATTCTCAAATTATGGAATTGTGGTTTAATTATGGGCTTTTATTTTGGCAAATTGACAATTTACGGCCTGGGATTTTGTCTAATTACGAATTATTAATATTTTTTTTGTCTGCAGTCCGGCTATTTGGTTTCAATATCATAATTCTTTATCGATTAATTCATTAAGTCTAACAACGGGCCCTGTGGTACCGTTCGTTCTAAGGGAGTCAGTAAATGAATGGGTGATGATGAGGATGATGATGAGGATGATGATGAACCTAACCATGCCTAAATAGGAGGAGGAGAAACCTTGTGCTAGCACGTAACCTGTTTCTTTCGAAAAGTACAAACGAGAAGAACAGGGTTCCTCGACAAATCCATGCTGTCGCGAGGTTGATAAGCAAGGCAAGTAAAGTTGGTGTTTTAATGTTGTGGTGAGTAACGGACTTGCTCTGTTGAGATTCGACTTGTGGTGGTCCTAAAAAGGACTGTACTAACTTTCATTCCTCCAACTTCTATCACAAACAGAACTGGTAATACGCATTAGGGTCATCCGTCTACTACTGACCCAGCTCAGAGTTGCTTAACTTCGGTGACCTGACGTGAACCGGTGTTTCAAAAACGCAAACCAGTTCATACACATTTCGAAAAAAAAAACATGATTTTAAAGTCTCATGTTCCCTTTAACAAGTGGTAATGGGTCCAGGTCCACCCGATGGGGCTTGCGGCTGTGATCTTTTACAAAATCTACAGTGGCAAAGTGAAATTTCCAAGCAATGTTGATAGCGGTAACTTCATGCCATTATTCTTAGCAGAATATTTACACTAGATCAGTAATTTTTGCTAAGACAGACAAAAAATTGTTTGAAAAATGGACCCACCCACATATGCGCTCTTTTAGCTCTCATACCTGGCGTTACATCCCTGGACCAGATATCAATGCGATTCTGACAAGTACCAAAATCTTCTTATCTACGCTTACAAACAATTCCTCTGCGAAAAGCACTCAAAAATGTATTTCCACTTCCAGCCTACGGTCTTTTTGACTAATTTTTATCACAAGACTGGACTTTCTTCCAGTCTCCGTCCCATGAAATCGCTGGCAACTCCACATTCGCCACGAGCTACCGATTAGCATCCAGCAGCGAGTGCTATATTCTTCGAAATGTAGCACAAAGACGCTTACCTTTATTAACGCTGATTATTTGTTTTCCAAAAAGTTTCCAAACTCCCTCCAGAGTCTCAGCATAAACAACGTGACTGACGGACAGAATCTGAGACAGATTGTTCAAATTGAAATGACGAACGGAAATACTACGCCACCTCGATCGAATTTCATCCAGAGTCGCATTGCGGAAATATTTCCGTATATATTTGAAAATAAATAGAAGCAAATTAAATAAAACCAGATTAAATAAAATAAGTTAATTAAAAATCAAAATAACTAACAACAAATCGAGTACTCAAATTACGTTGCTTCGAAATTTCATTGATTGCTCTCGTGGATTTGAAATCCAATTGTATTAAATATGCCGATGAGTGGAACGTAGGAGACTGTTTTACCGACCAGGCTTTAGTTCAGCTTAGAGTCGATAGATGGCGAAAGGAAGTGGGGATATTATCAGCCATATAGACTCACCGTGCGATTCAGAGTTTAGACAGAATGTTGACTTTCATCCACAGTAATTCACCGACAGCCAATGCACCAATTCCTCAGTGACAGCGCCAACACAGTGTGTCAAAAACATTATGTTTTATCGGTGGTCGGCCCTTGGTGCTGCGGGACAGGAGCAGGCCACACAGTGGGTCAAAGGGAGAAGGCTAAGCGGTGACCGGTCCTTGGTGCTGCGGGACAGGAGCAGCCCACACAGTGGGTCAAAGGGAGAAGGCTAAGCGGTGACCGGTCCTTGGTGCTGCGGGACAGGAGCAGCCAACACAGTGTGTCAAAGAGACAAGGCTAAGCGGTGTCCGGTCCTTGCTGCTGCGGGACAGGAGCAGCCAACACAGTGTGTCAAAGGGACAAGGCTACGCGGTGGCCGGTCCTTGGTGCTGTCGTACAGGACCAGCCAACACAGTGTGTCAAAGAGACAAGGCTAAGCGGTGGCCGGTCCTTGGTGCTGTTGGACAGGAGCAGCCAACACAGTGTGTCAAAGGGACAAGGCTACGCGGTGGCCGGTCCTTGGTTCTGTCGTACAGGACCAGCCAACACAGTGTGTCAAAGGGACAAGGCTAAGCGGTGACCGGTCCTTCGTGCTGTTGGACAGGAGCAGCTAACACAGAGTGTCAAAGGGACGAGGCTAAGCGGTGACCGGTCCTTGGTGCTATTGGACAGGAGCAGCCAACACAGTGTGTCAAAGGGACAAGGCTAAGCGTTGACCGGTCCTTTGTGCTGTTGGACAGAAGCAGCTAACACAGTGTGTCAAAGGGACAAGGCTAAGCGGTGACCGGTCCTTGGTGCTGTTGGACAGGAGCAGCCAACACAGTGTGTCAAAGGGACAAGGCTAAGCGGTGGCCGGTCCTTGGTGCTGTTGGACAGGAGCAGCCAACACAGTGTGTCAAAGGGACAAGGCTAAGCGGTGGCCGGTCCTTGGTGCTGTTGGACAGGAGCAGCCAACACAGTGTATCAAAGGGACAATGCTAAGCGGTGTCCGGTCCTTGGTGCTGTTTGACAGGAGCAGCTAACACAGTGTGTCAAAGTGACAAAGCTAAGCGGTGGCCGGTCCTTGGTGCTGTTGGACAGGAGCAGGCTGCAAGCCGGCACCGGGCCCACCCACGGCTCCCTGTCAGGCCAGGCTAGGAGAGACGGGGAGTGAGTGCCCCGACGCTGCCGCCCACCTGGCGTCGGCGTCGCGACGTCAGTCTCTCCGCTGCCAGCGTCGCGTTCGGACCTTGGTAAGCGAATATTGTGCTCTCTGTCAGACACGCACCAGCGCCGGTAGTCGCATCTCTTTCGCACTCGTGTAAACGGGAACATTCTCGCAGCTCGCCGAGTTAGTTCGGTGAATGTACTCTAATAAACCTTTATTTGTTCGTCAACTTCAAACACGGAGTCGAAATTAACATCTTTCTACCAGCTTAGTGGTTAATACATATAATTTTCTCGAGTAATAAACCCAACCGAATTTGTGTAACAACGAACCAAATATAAACGTCATTCAAGATAATATTTACAACAAACATTGAAACAAGAAATTTTGTAATACTCTTGAACACAACTGAATAATAATAATGAAATTTCTTATTTCCTACTTCCTATTTTCTCTTCCTTTCCATTGATCTTTTTCACTCGATCACTCGACAATTCTTTCTCTTAACAAGAAACATTCTTTATTCTACGCTGCATCTCAATCAAGTAGGTCGGCGAGGTCTGGGCCATGATTAACGCAGCTAAATAGCACAGTATATGGAAATAAATCGCATGTACAACCTTACCTAGCCGAGGATAATCTAAAACCAGCGACACACCCTTAATACGACAAAAAACACAAGCAAATCTTTGAAACTAAACGCTAGACGAGACGACATAGCAACACTGAGTTAACAAACCGTTAGCAAGTTTAATTAACAAGCTTCTGTGTTAATTACTTCGTTAAAATGTCAAATGACAAGCTCAAACATAATGACAAACGACATACGAATTACAATCAGGGCGGCGGTGGTTTGCTGCGCCTTCTTTGCTTTACGCCCGCATGCACGTTGTGCTTTTTTTAGGTTTAAATTATTTTTCACACTTTTCTGAACGTTTTATTTTTGCTACTTATTTATTTTTATGACAGTGATAAAAAGTTTTTTTTTTTTTTTTCTTTTTTTTTTTTTAATTGTCAAAGTTTGGGTTTCGGTTTATTTATCATTAGCCTGATGTTTAATTGGCATCACTGAAAAGTTTTAATTGCGAAACGAGGTGTCATTTGGTAGCGACGACTCGGAGTTCTACGTGTAAAAGATCCACGACTCAAAAGATCCACGACTCAAAAGCCCACGACTCAAAAGTCCACGACTGCTTTGAGAAGTCAATTACTGAAACACCCACAGTGAGAAAGTCTATTACTCTACAGTCTGCAAGACCAATAAAAACCACGGCTCAAAAATTCGCGACTGAAGAATATTCACGAATAAAAAAATTCCACTCTCAAAGAAAGTCCATAAAAAAGGTGTGCAGAATCGGTCTCGGTTGTTTTCAACGATTGGAAAACAATCTGCAGCAAAAAATGTTTCCGCGCACGGCACCCAACACGGCATCCAACACGGCCACAGTGAGACTCGTTTCGCGTTCCCCGACCAGACAGAGAGTAATTAAAAATCCATTGTGCATTGAAAACAAAACGAACCAAAAGCTCATTCACAAGAACACACAAACCTGGAGCCATTGGGTCGATATGTCGACATCACATAATGAGATGGAGGAATAAACATGCAGCGAGCATTGCCATGCAGATTCTTAAATAAAGCTGTTGTATTGGGTGCTTACTCAGGTCTATTGGAGTGGGAGCTTACTCAGGTCTATTGGAGTGGGAGCTTACTCAGGTCTATTGGAGTGTGAGCTTACTCGGTTCTATTGGAGTGGGAGCTTACTCAGGTCTATTGAAGTGGGAGCTTACTCAGGTCTATTGGAGTGGGAGCTTACTCAGGTCTATTGGAGTGGGAGCTTACTCAGGTCTATTGGAGTGGGAGCTTACTCAGGTCTATTGGAGTGGGAGCTTACTCAGGTCTATTGGAGTGGGAGCTTACTCAGGTCTTCTAGAGTGGGAGCTTACTCCGGTCTATTGGAGTGGGAGCTTACTCCGGTCTATTGGAGTGGGAGCTTACTCAGGTCTATTGGAGTGGGAGCTTACTCAGGTATATCGGAGTGGGAGATTACTCAGGTATATCGGAGTGGGAGCTTACTCCGGTCTATTGGAGTGGGAGCTTACTCAGGTCTCTTGGAGTGGGAGCTTACTCAGGTCTATTGGAGTGGGAGCTTACTCAGGTCTATTGGAGTGGGAGCTTACTCAGGTCTATTGAAGTGGGAGCTTACTCAGGTCTATTGGAGTGAGAGCTTACTCAGGTCTATTGGAGTGGGAGGTTACTCAGGTCTATTGGAGTGAGAGCTTACTTAGGTCTATTGGAGTGGGAGCTTACTCAGGTCTATTGGAGTGGGAGCTTACTCAGGTCTATTGAAGTGGGAGCTTACTCAGGTCTATTGGAGTGGGAGCTTACTCAGGTCTATTGGAGTGGGAGCTTACTCGGGTGTGTTGGAGTGGGAACTTACTCAGGTCTATTGTAGTGGGAGCTTACTCAGGTCTATTGGAGTGGGAGCTTACTCAGGTCTATTGGAGTGGGAGCTTACTCAGGTCTATTGGAGTGGGAGCTTACTCAGATCTATTGGAGTGGGAGCTCACTCAGGTCTATATCTAGGTTTACTGGATACAACTAATCGGTCAAACCACTTGTCCGATTGCGACGAAACAAAAACTAGGCGACTCATCACACTATTGGCAACAGATCGACGCTTTTCAAAATCAAAAATATTATTTTGTCTTATAGTTACACACATTGTATAAGAGCATGTTAAAGGCGTTTTTTCTATGTTTTTCTGAAAAAAACCAGCGTTTTCTTAGCAGCTGTGAATCCCAAAGATCTTCTCAGTTAACACTACCAAACAGCACTTAAAAAAATATGTTCGAGCGAACCATTTTGAAATCCCTCCCTTGTTTGTTGTATCCAGTTTTTATACATATTTTTTACTGGATTTTCCGGAAGATGTGCACTTAAAGAGACCTTTTTAGTCGCTGAAGTAGTTATTTACCAACTCAAATCAAAGAATTAAAAATAGGACTTTAAACCCTGGATCCCCCAGGAAAATAAGATGGAGGCACTACAAGCCTCTTAAGCAAGGAAATCGAAAATATTCTCTTTTGAAGTAAACCAAACATTAATTTACCTTTAAATTGAACCTTAAAAAAAACTCTACATATCAGTTTTCCTCGGAAAATAACACTTTGACACTTTGTCAAAGATTATGCAGAGATTGTTTGCACATTTAAAAATCTTACCCTATTAATAGAAATGTTCACAAATCATGCACGGCTTCCTAAACAAGCAACAAGAAACAATGCACAGTTAATTAACGCGAATTAACCACTGCGCTAAGCCTTGTGGGTCACATCCCGTTCATTTGGTACGAATCCCAACTAATTACCAATAATTATCGCTCAGCTTAGCAAAGGTATTGTACCGAGAGATTGTAACAAGCATCGCCAACAATGCCGCTATCCAGGAAGCCGCGAGACAATCAACAAACGCGACCAGTGCATCGCATGATTCGGGTCACTGCACACCTGAGAGCGGTGACGGTGAATTTCAGGTGATGCAACTCACTGCAGTGCTTTGAGATTGATCAGAGTGGCCAAATCACAAAACACTATTTGTAAGGAATTCTCTTACCTTTGCGTTAATTATATATCTGATTTAGTGCATTCGATAGTTGCATTTAAAGTGTTTAACGACGCACTGTTTTGGCATCGAGTCCTGTCGAACTTGGTTTAATGGCGTCAGTGAATGAGTGAATGATGATGAAGATGATTATGAACCTAATCTAGCATAGAAAAGAAGATGAGAATCCTGATTCCGGTACGTAGCCCGTCGAAAAGCTCAAAAGGAACCACCGGGTTAACGTCCCTGCCGAAGGACGGTACAAGGCGAACAACAGGATTCCTCCACAACTCTATGCTGTCAAGAGGTTGATGTTAAGTGCCGGCACCAGGTTTACCCTCCCTTCTAGGCTAGGTTAGATTCTTCTTCATCTTTATCATCATCCACTCTTTCACTGACGTCATTAGACTAGTGACGTAAGAGTCGTAGTCACGATAGTGCGTCGTTAAACCTCACGAATCAATAATCTGAACAGGACTAGTTTTACACAACACAACAAAAAATAATACAAAATAATGTAAAAGTTAGCTCGTATAAGGGCGGTCTGGTTTACAATGTCATGATGTGATTGGATAACATAAGATTGAGTGATCCATTTGAAAGATTGCCAGATGATGGTTTCTTTTCGGGGTGCAAATGCAGGGGGACATATAACCCCAGTTAGCGAGAGAAGGCATATTTTTGGCCAAAGGAATTCACGAGGGCTTTCAGTATTTGTCGTATGGGATAAAACATGGAAATATTTTCAAAATCTGAGTGAGACTTAGGTTAGGTTCACTCAAAATGTTTAACTATAAGTTGGACCCCAACCTTAAAGAAACATCTGAATTTCACTGCATGTGATTGAAGTTCGCCATGGCAACTAACATTTTGACTAGGAGGCGAGATTTTGGTAAAACCTGATTTTAAATTCCCTGTCTGTGCGTGCGTGCGTGAGTGCGTGTGTGGAGGTGCCGGGTCTGCTCTGCGGGCTGCTTCCAGGGGCTTGACAATGTCACTATCGGTAATACTTGCATGTCGTATATGAAATCTTATTTAAAGTGCAAACGCTTGCAATACGAGGACAATTGAGACAATTTTAGTGTATTCGATGAGAATGACGGATGCATTTTTGAATGAGAATGAGAACGGGCATCAATTTTTGAGACGGTATTAGTGTTCATAATAATAAAAAACTTGCAGGATGAGATTTATTATAATTTTTCTACACAGAAAGATATGTAAATTGATATGATGAGACACCTCAGTGGAAGCTGTCAGCAGCACCGTTTCCAGCTCCATCCTTTTGGTAGACTTGACACCCAATAATAACGCGGACATATTTCTAATGTGATAGAAATCTTAGAGGCCAGAAATGTCATTTAGAAGTCAAAGGCAAATAAAAACTCTTGTTTAATTATGCCAATTTATTAAGCAGTGTAAATTTTGATTTTTAAGACTTTGAACACTTGGGAAACTTTTCGTTAACGTTTGGCATATGTAAGTCAAAAGTTCGGAAAACGTTCGGAAAACAAACGGCAAACTATTGGCAAACTTTAAGAAAACGTAACTCGTGACAGGCAAACACGCGTGTGTTGTATTTCTTCACGGTTTACTCGCGAGATTTGTTCCGTGATTAGAGGTGGAGCGCCATCTATCCACGAGGACGTGACTGGGAGCATCTCGATGCTCTTTCATAAATCCTTTGCCACTGGTTTCTTAAGAGTGTTTTTGTGTACTTCATGGGAACAATTTTTTTTTGTTTTCGTTGTCGAAGCATTCCCACGTCTTTTGCACAAAGTTCGGGACTAAAGTAAATGATAAAAACAGAGAAAAGTACCTTCGTAGAGCACACGTTATAAACCCCTTACATTCAGTGCTATGTTTTTCTCCCTAGAGCTCAATGGGAAGTGGGTCACTTTTTTTTTCGCTTTTTCTTCGTATTTTTGTTTTTATTTACAAGGAAAAAAATATGATCACGGTGAATACAGAACCCAGCCTTTTTATACGGTTACAAAATAGAGCTGCAAATACTAAATACAATAATCAGAAGAAAGTGGTGACATGCCTAGTTGAAAACTCAGGTCTATTGGAACGGGAACTTACTCAGGTCATTGGAGTGGGAGCTTACTCAGGTCTATTGGAGTGGAAGCTTACTCAGGTCTATTGGAGTGGGAGCTTATTCAGGTCTATTGGAGTGGGAGCTTACTCAGGTCTATTGGAGTGGGAGCTTACTCAGGTCTATTGGAGTGGGAGCTTACTCAGGTCTATTGGAGTGGGAGCTTACTCAGGTCTATTGGAGTGGGAGCTTACTCATGTCTATTGAAGTGGGAGCTTACTCAGGTCTATTGGAGTGGGAGCTTACTCAGGTCTATTGGAGTGAAAGCTTACTCAGTTCTATTGGAGTGGGAGCTTACTCAGGTCTATTGGAGTGGGAGCTTACTCAGGTCTATTGGAGTGGGAGCTTACTCAGGTCTATTGGAGTGGGAGCTTACTCAGGTCTATTGGAGTGGGAGCTTACTCAGGTCTATTGGAGTGGGAGCTTCCTCAGGTCTATATCTAGGTTTACTGGATACAACTAATCGGTCAAACCACTTGTTCGATCGCTATGAAACAAAAACTAGGCGACTCATCACACTATTGGCAACAGATTGACGATTTTAAAACTAAATAATGTTATTTTGTCTTATAGTTACACACATTGTAAAAAAGCCTGCTAAAGCTGTTGTCCCGATGTTTTTAAGGGGAAAAAATCAGAGTTTTCGTAGCATTTCTGGATATCAAATTTCTTCAATCTGTTAATACTACCAAACTTCACATAAAAAAATTAAAAAAATACTCGAGACAACCAGTTTGAAAAGATTTAACCTGTTCTTAACAAGTTATTAACCGATTTCCAAAAAAATGTGCACTAAAAGAGATTTTTTCAGTTACTCGAACTGTTTTTCCCAACCCCAATCAAAGAGTAAAAATATGATTTTGTTCCTTGGATTCCCGAGAAAAAGAAGATGGAGGCACAACAACTCCATGAAACATAGTTAACACCGGGTTCCTGTAAAGATCTACGCCGTCAAAGCAACCGAAAGTACCGAAAGTAGCAAATAACAATGATATTTTATCAAATAAGTACTGACATCAAGGACATGTTAAGTGTCTATTCTGTAATACACTGCAAAGGTTTCATGATGATGAAATAATTTAAAAAACGCCAGTGCTTCACAACAATGCGCAAGAAAGTAGAGAATTTTGTTGGTAGAAAGGTTGGTACACAATTTAATTTCGATATTTCTCGCAGACTATTCGCATTTAAGACTGGTTTACGCAAAATAAATATTTTTAATGCTTACCGCCAGCGATAGACATACATTAATCGATATTTTGACTCGTAATTATTTCATCGCTCGAGGTAATTGTTGAACCTTCTATTACCACGTGTTGCTGACTCGTGCACTCAGCAGCACGCTGTAAATCAGCGTAGGATCTCTTACTAAACCTGTAAACTCAATGGTGTAAAGTCGACGAGTTACCAAAACGCAGGAAAAAACGCAATATCTTGGCACAGCTTTTGGCAAGGCTAGCGATTGAAATGTTTCTTTCATAGGCGAAAGAATCGCCGATGTTTGCACGATTCGCTTGCCCCCGAGAAGAACGGGGAAAGAAAGACATGGGGAGGTAATCATCTAAAAGGAATCATTAACAGAATCATCAAAGGAAGATGAGCTTGCAGGCAAAATCAAATTCTTTGGAAATAACAGACGAGGGCGGTGCGGAGCATCTCAGAGGCAGTGGAAACAAGACTTTAAAGAACTTTTTGCGTCTGACGTTTTGAAGTAAATTTTGGAAGTTCAGTGAAGAAAGCACCGGGGTCTGATTGCCTTGAAATTACAGTGGAACAGAGTAAAATTTTACCATCAATAATTGGAAAGCGAGAATAAAGAGACCTTTCTATTATCTTAAAGGTAAGATCTACCAGTAAACATTATTTCTGGTTAAATAAGTACACAGGCTCAGAAATGTCAGACACAATTGATTGAAATCATTTTTGTACATTTTGACAAGGTTTAATTTTTGTAAAATAACAAATAAATAAAAAACTGCCAGACTAAACTGAAAAAAAAAACGCTAGAGGGCGTTGTTTCGGGCATGAAAATATAATCTAAAAAATCTATAATAATCGGGGTATTAAATGAGTGCAAAGAAAAATGCAAAAACAGGTAATTAAAAAAAACACGAACACACACACACGGTCCGTAAAATACTTTACTCAGCATCACTCTTGTGATGAAAATAATTGTGACCGGCTACAAAAACAAAAATAATAATTCTCTCATTAGTCGAACAATAATAAAAACAAAACCCCAATGCGCCTCTCGTTGTGAATACATTACGAAATCCATCGCTTTACAATCTCTCGATGACTCGCACGGCCAGTCAATAACAACGCTCACGCATGTTTCCACGCAATAACGCGTTGTTTGGCTAATTAATTTGAAAGGAATTTTATTCCCGTACGTCGCCATGACAACGACCGGTAACTTTGGCGATAAACCAGTCCAACGACCAGGTGCGTGCAACGCAAGTTGCCAACGTTACGACCGGTTAAACTACACGTTGCCAACGGTAAAACATTCACAGGTAACGTTTTTAAATCGAAGATGGCGCCGTAGCAGCGACGCCGAGCTGTGCATTTTATCAAAAATGTATTTTTGTAAAGTTCATGTAAACCTAGATGGAGCAAAATTCGGATCATGTGCAAAAACTCATCACTATCGTATTTATCAATCAGATTAAGTTACAACTGAACGTGAATTTTTTTGAAATTTTTTTGAATTTAGTTTTTGAAACTCACCTAGAGACACCTGGAGGCTTCGTTTCCGTAAAAGATCCTAAACTACCATCAACGTTAAGAAAATACACTTCCAACTCTTCTCATAGATATGCGGATAAAAAAGATGAACACAAGATAGAAGAACGGATTTTTCCAACTTAAAAAAAAACATGCAAATAACTTATCCAGTATTTGCTGGATATACAAAAAAAAGAATAGCTACTACACGTATTTATTACAATTGCGTATAGACCAATAAACTAGCAGATTGAATTGATGGACCAATGCATGCACAAACATGTAAATAAAGATTGAAATGTAAACTTAACGGCCCAATAAAACAAGTTTATCTACAAACCACATCCTAGTCACGGTGCATGTGACGTCAGTGTTAAGCCAGTTGGATTTCATCTTGGGAAGTGGATGAAGTAAATCCCTAAAAAACCGTCGGAGGCACGAGCTTCTACAGATGTTTGCCAGGGTGGAGGCGCCAGTTCGGAGGTTGAAGGCCTCACTGGCTTGGAAACCAGTCCACGGGATGCGATATCCATGCAAGTGTGTACAGACCAGTGGGTTACACAGGTAGAAAAGGGGAGATCGAAGGCCTCACTGGCTTGGAAACCAGTCCACGGGATGCGCTATCCATGCAAGTGTGTACAGACCAGTGGGTTACACAGGTAGAATAGGGGAGATCGAAGGCCCCACTGGCTTGGAAACCAGTCCACGGGATGCGCTATCCACGCAAGTGTGTACAGACCAGTGGGTTACACAGGTAGAATAGGGGAGATCGAAGGCCCCACTGGCTTGGAAACCAGTCCACGGGATGCGCTATCCATGCAAGTGTGTATAGACCAGTGGGTTACACAAGTAGAATAGGGGAGATCGAAGACCCCACTGGCTTGGAAACCAGTCCACGGGATATGCTATCCATGCAAGTGTGTACAGACCAGTGGGTTACACAGGTAGAATAGGGGAGATCGAAGACCCCACTGGCTTGGAAACCAGTCCATGGGATGCGCTATCCATGCAAGTGTGTACAGACCAGTGGGTTACACAGGTAGAATAGGGGAGATCGAAGACCCCACTGGCTTGGAAACCAGTCCACGGGATGCGCTATCCATGCAAGTGTCTACAATTCATATCCTCTCTACGGATTACCTTCCCAAGGTTACCAAAGCTTTCAACTTTGTAAGAGGGCATGGATTTTCTCCGGCAAGCCAGCAGCTAGGGAGCCTAAGCAATCGTTCGTTTTGGTCTCCGACAAACAAAGATCACATTTCACAAACGTTTTTCGGTCTTTGAAATCCAATTCGTTGTCAGTGTGTTTGAATTTCGCCTCATTTCCATTCGCACAATAATCAACTAGTCAAAGGGTTCCGTAACTAGAGCACAGAGGCACTAAAGCGGGCAATTAGCATTCCAAACTATTTTGCTGAGTCGTCGATCATGGAGCTTTATTGATAAACATTTCACCGAATCACCAACCATTATCTAAGCTCAGCTTATTTGTTTTCCTAGGTTCAAAGAATTAACATTGGACAAGAGGAATCCAAACTCCTTGTGCAGTTAATCAAACCTTGGACTATGCAGCAATTATTCCCGGTATTACAATATTTTCAAATCTGGGTTAGCATCCTTAAACTCACAGAAACAGCTGACTTTCACTGCACGTGATTGGTTGTTCCCATAACAATTAATTTAAATCCCACTTTAACTAGAAGTTTAGAAAATTACAATACTGGGCCTAAGATTGACAGACTTGGTGAAGTGGTTCAGAACCGTGGGTAGATGTTGTAGTAAGTGTCGCACTTGCTCTGTTGAAAAATACCTAAACAGTCTTTGTCAGTTTTTCTGGTTCTTTTTAAGACCACAAATCAAGTACAACAGAGCAAGTCCAACACTTCGGCAGACTGATATTTGACATCTACTTATTTATCAAATAACACAAAGATCTGGTTCATACCGTGTTATGTGCATCGTACCGACAAATTCTAAGTTCCAATCATCATGGTGACAAGGAAGAAACTTGGCTGGATGGCATTTCGAACATGTCAATGCATCTACGAACACTGAAATTCAGTTTTCCCTTCACAATGACGTCTGTTGTCTGCCCTGTCATTCAGTTTCAATCTGCTGATAGGCAGTCGTAACCACCCAGTCAGCCATGTTGGTTTCTATCACGTTAAGTAACGCTACCTAGCGGCTATTCAAGCTACTCACTAAACTATAATTTGGCGAAGATATGTTTCATTCAAAAATGTATGATTTGAGTTCTCTGTGGTTAAAAATTAGCTCTAATAAGGACTCTAAGACAAATAATTTTAGGAAAATTATCAATCTAAAGAGAGCAACCAATAAATATCAAACAAAAACGCGCCAAATTCAAAAACCTTACACGAAGTTTTTAGAAAACGCACCCTGATACTGACGACGCAAAGAAAGCCGAGCTTTACTCAAGAAACAGGAGCACCTAAACGTCTAACATTAAAGGGTGCGCGGGTAAGTGGGGGGGGGGGGGGGGGGGGGGGTTGAATCTTGAGGTG
Organism: Protonemura montana; assembly: GCA_947568835.1. Lineage (NCBI taxonomy): Eukaryota > Metazoa > Arthropoda > Insecta > Plecoptera > Nemouridae > Protonemura > Protonemura montana. Next base: position 11,178,616 of record OX387610.1, on the reverse strand, counting down.
AGCGGCACAGGTGAGTCTCCGGCAAGGATGTGTCTATTGATCTGATCGCCCTCCCCACGCCCCTATCTGTCCCTAAGCGCAAGCCGCCATCCGAAGGAGTCTAGATCATCCCCTATCTCTCACCGACAGAAGCTACCATGAGTTACGAACAGTTCGACAGATGTCAAATGTGACTTCTGTCACGAGACTTCCAGTACAGAGGCGACCGCAAATGTCCGCTCCATTGCACAGATTTCCAAAATCACAGCCGCACACGTGTTTCACTGACAGCTCTCAGCCCATGTTTTTCAATGGAAGACAGACATAAAGTTCCACACGGCCACTTCGTTACTTAGTTTCCTGTGGGCTTTTCCAGAGTGCTTCTATACCGGTTGTGAAATTCACCAGGTGTTGCCGCTCCGCTATTTTGTTCTTTCTGGTAGCACTGGTGAGTCGAAACCTCGACTCATGGATAGGGGTGAAAAGTAGCGCCCCGGGGGGCAGGGTTGGGAAACCGCCAACGCTGTGTGCTGGACTAATTGGCACCTGTGGAGCGGGCGATCTGGCAACAGTGCATACCGCACGCCGGGTCGCTTTGACTAGCCGAAGAGGGGGGTGGGGGGGGGGGGGGGGATATCCTTGATTACGAAGCGTTCTTGGGGTGGAGTTTGGTTGGTGGTAGGTGACGGTGAACATTACGGAGGTAATTATCATGACTCGTAGCTTCTGGCTGGTGTTGTTGGATGATCGCGTTGGCACGGGTGGAAAGTCAACAAGAGATTTTACCTTTTAGGAAATTGACTTCAATGCTTTCCTAGCCAAGGATAGTAGTAACTAGTTACTGTTTTGTCACCTGTGTGGTGTGTCAGTGATAAGGAAATGCATTTCCAAAGATTTTTTTTTCAACGAAGAGAAACGCGGTTTACGCAACTAAAAAGAGTACAAAATTTGCAGCTCCTTTTGTCCCAGCATGTTTTAGCAATTTCAGTTCCAGCGATTTTGGAAAGTATTTTAAAAGTCAAATTCATTCACGTGATTTTTGAACCATAAAAACTTCCAAGAGGCATTGAAAAAACGAGACAATTTTAACGAATCTTGATTTTGGCAAAATTGTGACCAGACTGTCTCTATTTCAAGAAGCCCGCTACGCACGAATATTAAACAACTTTAAATGAGAAACAAACAATTGGCATACTTATGATAGGTAAAATAATATCACCGCTAAATCAACAAACTATTCAACTACCCCACTATCATGCCACCCATTTTGCTAAATTTTCTGTATTTTGACAGCAGAGATTTCCCTAAAGAAAACAATTGCTACACAATCTAAATTTCCACAGCCTCTGGCAAATGAAACCCAGCCACTGCCACTGAGATAAACTCCATCCACACACATCTTATTCGTTCGTGCAAATAGTCGTGAACATTTCCCGCAAAATCCACGTACCTCATAGTTGTTCTGCGAATAGCCAACGATATCATGTGTCATGGCGCTCGTGACGTCACCGAGTCTGCAACGTGGCCATTTCGAGGCAACGGTCGCCATGTTGGAACCAACTAATAAAAAAAAAACATGTTTTTGTTGTATTTATTGTAAATACGGTGGTCGTTGCCTGAAGATGGCTACTCGTTGGCCGTGTAATCATGGCGGCCATTGCTTAGATATGGCCGCCCTCTGGTGCTACACCAATATTATTGCCATAACCCAGTATTCACGCTTTGCTCACAGAGTTCGGGTTGTTTTTCTTCAGAAAATTACCTCCAGTGTTTCGCTCGGTCCGTTGTATGAATGTTTATGAAATCGTAAAACAACAAGACTTCACTGCGCTTCATGGAAAATTGATTATAAAATTATTCATGTTTAAAAAAGTATGCTAGATTGCGTCTCTTTTCTGTTTTTGTTATCCACACAATTTATGTACAGCATGGCAGTCTGGGTTTCCTTTTGAACTACCTTCTTCGCAACGCTTTTTGTTCATTTTCTCCTTGTTCGTAAATTTTCTTCTGCATTCCCATGTTATTACCAGTTTTACCCCCGAAGAGAGACGCGGCAATTTCGTTTGAAAGAAGCATGGCACAAAGCGCAATATAATTTAGTTTAATACCAGTCGATAAATTCGAGCACCGTTTGCAGAGAATGAGTCTATCGCAGTCTAAATTACGAAAGCACAATAAATATAGCGAAGCCAAACCCAGATACGCCAGAGAAAAAGGTTATTATATTTTTTTGCGATGCTTTTTATTTATATTTCAGTCGTGTTTCCAGGTTTTATTTCTCCTTGATCCCGTTGTTTGGCATTTCACGTCAAATTAGTTGACAAATAAGCCACAAACACACTGCCTTCTGAAAAGTGTTACTGTCAAAGTAATCCAAGCCCGGCGACCTAGAAACACCGTTGCCAAGGCAACAACGATAAACGGCCTTCTAGCACGACTTGACCACATGTCCCTTCTTTTCCAGATCTTCTTCTTGACTTAAAACAAACCGCAATGCGCCCGCGTAAACACACTACTTCCGCGTTACTTCTAAACCAATCACATTCGTCATGGCGACCGCACAAACATGGCCGCCATGGCTACCACAGCGACAACAAGAGCCGGGGGCCGCCACGCGCACCCCGTGAGTAATTACACTACTAATAATAACAAGATGGCGGAAGGTTGGTTGTTAAAAAGCTAATAATACGTTTGCGATAAATAGAAGGAACACATTAAATTATAATAATTGATTTATTTTTAAAGTAATAAAAATATGTATATATTTTTTTTTGTCATTAAGTTAAATTAAACACCTATTTTGATCTAACAGAAAGTATAAACAAATAATTCATTGAGAAATCGAAGTTAATTAATAACAAAACAAAAAAATCTGACTATCCGGTGAGAGAAAGTGGCATTTCAAAGGAATCTAGGGCCATTTTTGCCATAAGATCTGTGGAAACAAGTTCATATAGAGGGGTTTGAAAATAGTATCGTCTCAAACGGGCTAGACTTTAGGTTTTGAAGCGAAAAGTTTTTTCCCACGAATTCCCTTTCTTGCAACGTTGATACTGACATTAATAATTAACTTAAAAAAGTAGCTGAAACCCAATGAGAGAAACCAAAGCCAGTAATTGTATGAAAGTGATATTTGAAATGATTCCTGTGCAGCCGAATTCGGCGAAAGTCAAGTTTTTCACAAGTTTCCACCGCCCCCATAGAAACTCCTTTACAGCTTAAAACTTAATATCAAATTAAAAAGTTAGTACCAAGACAACTAAAAACTTCGAAAGTTGGCCCCAAAATCACGGCATTCTTTATCATTCTTTATTGGATGGCAAAAGTTGGGGTCATATTCATTTCCAGGTGGCCAAGCTTTTTGAAGCAACTTGCAGGTGGTCGATTGTTTTCAGATGTCGAACGAGTTTTCGTGTGTTATTTCTGGCACGGCCCAATTGAAACAAAACGTGAAACCAGAGGAAGTTTAAAATTATTGCGCGGTTAATTTTTCGACAGTTAAAAACAATCGACTATCAGGATGTTTAATCCGTCTCATCCATCCAGGCAAAGTTTTGATTGATAATAATTAAAAATTAAACTCCTCATTGAAATGATTGTCTAAATTCCCTGGGACCCCGCTTTCCTTTGGCTTTTCCCAATTTCCATCAGACTTGATATGCATTCCTGTTCTAGCAAAACGTCAAAGTGACAGGAATGGAGAAACCAGCTGGAAATGTACAGAGATTGACCGGATTCCCTATGTCCCCAGATTGGTTCCGTTGGTTACTGGCCATGGGTTTCTATACGAACTACGTCAACGGAAGTAGTCGTTCTTATCTGTCTGGGGATGTTTTTACTTTTTTCCATAGCACTTGGTTACAAATGGCTGCGTGTTGTTAAATTATTTGAAATTGCACACTCTTAACTGTCCTTAATCATAATTGAGCTAAAACTATGGAAAGTAGCTACAAAATTAATCGTTATTTAAAAAACTACTCATACACACATTAAATAAATGTGTAGGTATACACTTTAAACAAAGACAATAACTACAGATGGTGTCAATTATGATTGAATTTAATCGTTCAGCAAATTTAATCTTTGGATAGTCCAAGAAAAAGTTGGAAACCTGTTTAGAACAGAGTAGATTTTTTCTTCTAAATCATTCGTTACTCTTCACATTTAAAATCTACGAGTGATATGCAAAAATTTACTGAAAAAGCATGTTTTAAAATAAACTATAAAAAACCCCAAAAAAAAAAATACAATATCTAAAAATATACCCACAAATAAGCCTTTAAAATCTGTTACATTACATGTCTTAATTAATTTAACCCTAAATTTTTTTTCAACTCTTACACACCAGCGTCTTAAACATGGACGCCCACCAACTTCTCTTGTCCTGCATCTGTCACGCGTGTTACAGCATCCAGGTGCCAGCAATGCACACCAGATAGCGTTGTCAGCGGCCCGCGGTTCCTGCACCCACCGCTACGCGGCGCCAGGAAGACATGAAGACTGCATTCACAGCCATGTTGATACTGATGCTCACTCTCAACGGTAAGATGGCTGCCTTACTAAGTATAATTAGGTGACAGGTTTTAGATGAAATCTTATTTCAATTGCAAACGCTTGCAATGCGCGGGATATTTAATTATTATGAACACTACTACCATCTCAAAAATTGATGCCCAAACGGGGACTCGAATCCCGATCTCAACCTATCGTTGGAGCAATACCCGCGATAGGTGGAGATCGGGATTCGAGTCCCTGTTTGGGCATCAATTTTTGAGACGGTTATAGTGTTCATGATAGTAAAAAAGGTAACCAGATTCTTTCAGGTCAAGCTGCCTTTTTACCTGTCGCTTGCTGGTTTCAGCTTCCTAGTGAAATCACCAGAAAAATAAAAAAAACTACAACTACAGGCTTTCTTTCAAGCCTGTAGTTGCAGGGTTTTTTGAACCCGTTGAACTAGCATCCAAGAGTTGTAAAGTAGGTAGATACTATTCAAAGTACTTGTCCCCCTTGTGGAGATCCCTTTCTCAACCCACGAAGGTCAATTTTCAGAAGGGATGCAAGAAATTTAAAGGAGGTAAATTGTAACTTAGAACTAGAGAATTTGACGCAAATAAAAGACCACGCGAAACAGACAGGTCTGAGATTGAACAGCATGCTACCGGATGGTTTAAAAAAGGACGTCATTTTTAATCTACAAGACGAAATTAAGTAAGTTAATTTACTGATGGATAATGAATTGTATAGCACTGACGAGTTTGTAATACATGTTAGTAATGAGACAACTTATTAATTAACTATAAGGAATAATAATATATATACGTAGGGATATATATATGTGACAAAAGATGCATCTGATAGATTTACATCTGTGTATATGTATGTCTTTTAAATCTCGATAGAAGATTGGACAATAAACAATTTTAAAGTGTGTTTAATGTGTGTCCAGATAGCTCAGTTGGTAGAGCACCCGACCGGCAATTGGGAGGTCCCGGGTTCATACCCCAGTTCTGTTACACATTTATTTAGTCTAGCTTCCTTTCCAAAAATTATAAATGTCATAAATTTCTCTTTGTAATCAGACGAAGTACTTCTTATCTACGACTTTGAAGCCGGAGAAAGATTTACTATTCAGAAAGCGCAGTTTGAATTTATAAAACCAAATGTCGACGGTGCTGCCGTCACGACCATTTCGTGCATAAACCAACGCGAAGCCAGTAAGCGTGAAGTGCATAGTTTTACAGTAGACCAACACGTAGTCCACGTGGTAATGTCGCTTTGCTGTCGGAGACATAGTTCATCTTCATTCGTAAGACAGCTCCAAGTATATCAACCAATGGGTGACGGGCACAAAAACTCGATAACAATCATTTCAGGCGGTGATAAAACCGAGGTCGAATAAATTGGCGGCACGTTTGCGAGCGATATCTTTCATAGGACAAGAAAAACATTGATATGTCTTTCATAGAGTTTGATAAAAAGTAATATGTGGGGAGGTTCGGTATTCGCATATGAATATCTGTGTCGCCATTTGTGTCGATAAAAGCTGTAAGGTAGAAAAAATATGCGATAAAAATGTGCGATTCATGTCGGCAAAGCTGTGGAGATATTTGCCAGAAAGATTGCGAAAATATCTCTTTAAGGCTCTAGATCCCTGGCAAGGCTTTTGCTTTTCGAGATTTTGATTGACAGGGGGTGTGAAATTTAAGCTCAAAGGGGCTGGACTTTTTGCTTGTCACGTGACTGCAAATTTTAGCGCGCCGTAAGGCACGGGCACGGGCGAATGCTACCTGTTCCCAAACAGACCTTTCCGAGCAAACGAACACAATAAAACCTATTTCTCATTTGTTTTACTGTGCTTTTTATTATCATTATTATCATTACTAGCAGAACCCGCTGCCTACGGCCGCTTACGATTTTGAGGGAGTTGGCATTTTGGTTTTAATGGGACCACAACCAATAGTACCATGCAATACCAGACAGTACCCCCGTTTATTTTGTTTGAAATTTGCCGCTTATGTCACTCGGGGTCACTGCATTGTGGAAACTCTGTGAATTCCAAAGTGACCACGATGACAATTTCGAAAACAAAGGACGTTGGCTGTCAAAAGATTTCCGTGTATGATTTCTTCAAATATATCTTAGAGAGTGAAACTTGTGAAATACCTTTTACAATCTGGGCTAGCCAATCTTGCTAGCCAAGACACCAACAATATTTCAGTTTTGTCATTTATTTCCCTTCAGTTCTAGAGATTTTGAAAAGAATTTGACATTGACATTGACATTGACGTTTGAATATCCTGAATGCACTGCCGCAAAGATAAGTTTAAGAATTCGTTCACCCTGCAGTGGTCAAAAAACCAAACAAATGAATGAATCTGTCAAACTTTTTGCAAAATTATTTCCATTTCACGTAAAAGGAACGTAAATAACAGCCTTTGGGCTCAATTTCTTCAATAACTTTCATAGACATGCATGAAGAGTATTACCGAGCTGCTGCGGGTGAGTAAAAGGCAAGTTTTGAATCAAATAAAAATCGAGCTGTGAGACATGGCTCCAATTTTCCTAGGCAGGAAATTTCAAACATAATTATCAATATTTCACCAAAAAAACGCTTTCAAATCACCCTCAAAGTGTCACAATAGTGTGAAGATTTTAATTTTGAACAATTATAACCCAATTCCACACGTTTTTTACCAAATTTCGCAATTTAAATCAACATGTACAGAAAAATGTTACCCCAGCTGGTCAGCTGGTCGGTCGCCAGATACAAACTAAAAAGTTGAACATCGCAAATTTAAAGCTTTTATATAAGGTTAACTAGCAGAACCCGATGCCTAACGGCACCTTAAGATTTTGAGGGAGTGGGCATTTTGATTTATATTTTACTTGACTTGAAGCATATTTTAAAAAGTTTTCGAAATTTGTCAGATGCCGTTCCAAAAGTTTTAAATAGGGCCACAACCTAAAGTGCCAAACAACACCTAACAATATTGTTAAATACCATACAATTCCATAAAATACCATAGAATACCATAGAACTCCATAGAATACCATAGAATACCATATAACTCAATAGAATTTCATAGAATATCATAGAACTCCAAAGAATACCATAGAATACCAAACAATATCATAGAATACCAAAGAACTCCATAGAATACCATAGAATACCATAGAATACCATAGAATACCATAGAATACTAAATAATATCATCGACTACCATAGAACTCCATAGAATACCAAAGAATACCAAACAAAATCATAGAATACCAAAGAACTCCAAAGAATACCATAGAACTCCATAGAATACCATACAATATCATAGAATACAAAAAAAATATCATAGAATACCCTAGAACTCACTAGAATATCATAAAATACCGAACAATGTCATAGAATACCATAGAATACCATAGAATACCATATAATATCATAGAATACCAAAAAATATAATAGAGTACCATAGAACTCAATAGAATACCATAGAATACCATAGAATACCAAACAATATCATAGAATACCATAGATCACCAAACAATACCATAGAATACCATAAAATACCAAACAATATCATAGAATACCATAGAACTCAATAGAATATCATAAAATACCAAACAATGCCATAGAATACCATAGAATACCATAGAATACCATAGAATACCATAGAATACCATACAATACCATACATTACCATACAATATCATAGAATACCAAAAAATATAATAGAGTACCATAGAACTCCATAGAATACCATAGTACACGATAGAATACCATAGAATACCATAGAATACCATAGAATATCAAACAATATCATAGAATACCATAGAATACCATAGAATACAATAGAACTCCATAGAATACCATAGAATACCATAGAATACCATAGAATACCATACAATATCATAGAATACCAAAAAATATCATAGAATACCATAGAACTCCATAGAATACCATAGAATACCATGGAACTCCATAGAATACCATAGAATACCATACAATATCATAGAATACCAAACAATATCATAGAATACCATAGAACTCCATAGAATACCATAGAATACCATAGAATACCATAGAATACCATAGAATACCATAGAATACCATAAAATACCATAGAATACCATAGAATACCAAACTATATCATAGAATACCATAGAACTCCATAGAATACCATAGAATACCTTGGAATACCATAGTTTACCATAGAATACCATAGAATACTATAGAATACCATAGAATACCATAGAATACCATAGAATATCATAGAATACCATAGAATACCATAGAATACCATAGAACTCCATAGAATACCATAGAATACCATAGAATAACATAGACTACCATGTAACACCATAAAGTACTATACAATATTAAACACTTCCATAGAAAACCGTATTAAACTTAGATTGCTTATTTGGATTAGATTTGATAAAACTGCACTCCGTCATTAATGACGTTTTGAATTTAAATACCTGTTGAATAATCACGGCATCCTCGAAAATAAAATAAGTATCCACGGCGTCCTGATTCGATGAAAGATATCTGTCAAATGTTTATCTTTGATCTGTCAATGTCACTTTAAATCTAGTTTTGGCAAAATTATCAATAAAAAACTAATCAAGTGTGTTTTGTTTGTTTAAAAACCCTATTTAATGTGTAAAAGACCTGCAAAGAAAGTTAGGATTGTTATTGATTTACATATTTGTCACAAATATCATTGATGGCTTGGAATCAACTGTGTGATCTTGTCTAGGCTGGGGATGGAGAAAAATCGTCGTATTTTAAGAAATTTCTTGTCTTTCGTATACTATTTACAATAAATATCTTTAAATATGTTTACAAAAGATTCCAATAGTTGTGTTAATAGATTGTTTAACTTTCCAAACCTTTTTGACGTGTAAATAACCTCCACAAGAATGCCACGGGCTTGTCAAGTGGCTATTTTTCATCTTGCTAGCCAAGACACCAACAATATTTTTGATACTTTACTATAATAATGCTCTTTAAAATCACCGTGAAAAAGACGTAGTTGGATTAAATCCTGAATAAAGAACCAAAATAAGCCAATTTCACACGTTTTTCCTTCAGTTCTAGAGATTTTGAAAAGAATTTGACATTGACGTTGACATTGACATTGACGTTTGAATATCCTGAATGCACTGCCGAAAAGATAAGTTTAAGAATTCGTTCACCCTGCAGTGGTCAAAAAACCAAACAAATGAATGAATCTGTCAAACTTTTTGCAAAATTATTTCCATTTCACGTAAAAGGAACGTAAATAACAGCCTTTGGGCTCAATTTCTTCAATAACTTTCATAGACATGCATGAAGAGTATTACCGAGCTGCTGCGGGTGAGTAAAAGGCAAGTTTTGAATCAAATAAAAATCGAGCTGTGAGACATGGCTCCAATTTTCCTAGGCAGGAAATTTCAAACATAATTATCAATATTTCACCAAAAAAACGCTTTCAAATCACCCTCAAAGTGTCACAATAGTGTGAAGATTTTAATTTTGAACAATTATAACCCAATTCCACACGTTTTTTACCAAATTTCGCAATTTAAATCAACATGTACAGAAAAATGTTACCCCAGCTGGTCAGCTGGTCGGTCGCCAGATACAAACTAAAAAGTTGAACATCGCAAATTTAAAGCTTTTATATAAGGTTAACTAGCAGAACCCGATGCCTAACGGCACCTTAAGATATTGAGGGAGTGGGCATTTTTGTTTAAATGGGACCATAACCAACAGTACCCCCATTTATTTTATTTGAAATTTGCCGCTTATTTCACTCGGGGTCACTGCATTGTGGAAACTCTGTGAATTCCAAAGTGACCCCGATGACAATTTCGAAAACAAACGACGTTGGCTGTCAAAAGATTTCCGTGCATGATTTCTTGAAATATTTTCTTAGAAAGTAAAAGTTGTGAAATACCTTTTACATCTCCACCAGATCTTACTAAAAAGATGTTTAATGAACGGATACGCACTTTAAATTGACAAAATGTAAGTTTCTTCGGTAATTAAGTTGTTTGACATCTGTCAAAATCTTTCCTTGCCAGCCAGTTTTAAATAAAATTCATGACGAAAATCCCATCAAATCACCGTATAAATGTCGCGTTGGGTCGTGCTCTGAAGTCATGTAAGATTTAAAATTATTCCCAGCAATGTTTGACTGGTTTCTAAAAAGTATTTGATGTTCTAATCCTTTTTGACGTTTAAATATCCTGAATTCACTGCCGCAAAGATAAGTTCAAGAATTCGTTCACCCTGCAGTGGTAAAAAAACCAAACAAATGAATGCATCTGTCAAACTTTTTTGCGAAATTATTTCTATTTCACGTAAAACGAACGTAAATAACAGCCGTTTGGCTCAATTTCTTCAATAACTTTCATAGGCATGCATGAACAGTATTACCGAGCTGCTGCGGGTGAGTAAAAGGCAAGTTTTGAATCAAATAAAAATCGAACTGTGAGACATGGCTCCAATTTTCCTAGGCAAGAAATTTTAAACATAATTATCAATATTTCACCAAAAAAACGCTTTCAAATCACCCTCAAAGTGTCACAATAGGATAGAGATTTTAATTTTGAACAATTATAACCCAATTGCACACGTTTTTAACCAAATTTCGCAATTTAAATCAACATGTACAGAAAAATGTTACCCCAGCTGGTCAGCTGGTCAGCTGGTCAGATACAAACTAAAAAGTTGAACATCGCAGATTTAAGGCTTTTATATAAGGTTAATTATTTAATCATGTGCACCCAGGCACGCAGATGCCGTGAGTGCAGCTCAAATATCCACGGCGTCCTAAGTCGATGAAAGACATCTGTCAAATGTTAATCTTTGATCTGTCACTCCAAATCTAGTTTTGGCAAAATTATCGATAAGAAACTAATCAAGTGTGTTTGGTTGTTAAAAAACCCTATTAAGCTTTTGTTTTTTTGGCTCGAAAAAATAAATTAGCCTCGAAAAACAATGTACAAAAAACACTATCACTAACATGTCTTTACAACGCACTTTCAAGTGTCATTCGGCCGCCGTCACAAAAAAACTCATACGTGAACTGAAAACATTCCTTCACTTCGACGACGAAGTCGACGGACCATCCGTGTCCACAGAACGGTTTGCTTTAGAAGCACGCAGCAACTTTTGTTTTTCTACCTAAGTGTGTGTATCACCTAAATGACCTGTACCGAGAAAAACTGTGCTCAGCAGCAGGTACACAAACCCTCACAAGCAGTCTCACAAGCCAAAGCAAGAGATTGACAGCAGGAGGCGGGGTTTAGAATCTGAAAGATAAGTTGCCTATCTCGCACAACACAGGGGTTGCGAGCAGAGCCAAAATATCGAAAATGTAGACTATATTTTTGACCGGTTTAACGGCAAGGCTGTTCAAGATAGACCATATTAACCAGCGGCAATATTGTAGCTAAAGGATGAAATTTGGTCGGTAGCATGGCCGATTTTTCAATTTCCTTTTAGTTTTTATTTATTAAAGACCGCAAAACTACCAAATATTCCACTTTTTTAACTTAATTAACGCCCCTTCGTGCCAAAAAAATCCAAAATTAATCATGCTACAGACCTTCCTCAATCCTTTATCAACAACTTTCTTTTTACCATGTGAGGCTATCTCTTACGGTTTAGTCACAAAAACGGTCAAAAAATAGGTCTGCTATGGGAGATTGTCTAGGGGGTGATCTAGGGCCATCTTTTTTCTAAATTGTTTGGATCTAGGAAAATTTACTGATCATGAGTGAAAATTCCAGCTAGTTTTTTTCATAGCGTTTTTCGTCTTACGTACAAAAAATGATATAATTTAGTTACAATTCATGTCTTTCATAGACGCTTCAACTTTATTTGAGCATAAAGCACAATCTGTATCCTTTGACCTAAAAAGAGTGCATTTATTGAAACGCTGCACTGGGATTTTACTGCTGTCCACGCAGCATTGCGCAAAAATATATGACTTGCATAAACTATTTTGTATTTTATCAAAAGCACTCGAAGCGTGGAATATAATTCAAGTTACACAATTTCTTCCAAGCGCTATTCACAAAAGTCAATAACCAATTGCAAGTTGAATTCATATATGCAATCAGGTCGCGGCACAGAGCTTACCACAAAGCAAAATCAAGTTAGCTACCAGAAAAACGATAAATATATTTTAAAGATAAAATCGTTCCTTTTTAACATATGTGCATTTAAAATTTACTTGTTTTAAAATTTAAATAATTTACATGTTACATGTTTATTTTTCATTTGGGAAACTAAGTGGTTTTTGAAGTTATTTCGAAGCAAAAACCCACAATACAGCCCAAAATTACCAGCACCTGAACGATGAAAACCTCTTCACAGAGATTCTTTCAAGAGAAACTTTCAGATCTGTTTAGATTTGTTATGAGTTTTTCACAAAAAACGAATTAAGTGTTTGCGTGGAGGTGCCAAGTTTGCTCTGCGGGCTGCGTCTAGGAGCTTATATAGACCTAAAATAACCAAAGATTATTCCGTTACACGACCTGTTGCTTTGCCATGTACGCAATCTATTAATATTATGCGTTCCTGAAAATATGACAAAAAATGCCTAGCCATCATCTTCCCCAACATCTTCCACTCATCCACTGACGCTATCAGGCCAGTGTCACAGGTAGTCTATAACCAACGTCTTTAAACATCACAAATTAATCAATTTAGAAGCAGATTCATCCCGAAACCAAGCTCATTCGTTATATAGCATAATAAAAATCACAAAAGTCAAACTAAATTTAAACCTATTACTATTTTTGCACGTCAAACCTGACTTCATAAACACATCTCCATAAATCCCCGAAACATCTGGACCCAAACTTTGATATCCGGGTTCACGGTCTACACATGTGCATCCCTCGTGCATCAGACGTTTAATTCCAAAAGCTAACAGCCGTTTTAACGAGCAGTTTAACGACCAGACTTGAATCACGATGGCAGACAAAATTTAACGAGGACTGCCTGCACGATCCAAGAGGGAGTCATCAACGCAGTCGGTGCAGGATATAAAACGGCTGCACTAGAGAAACCAGAAGCATGCCCAATGGTCGTTACTTTCTTGCATTGACGTCAGTGACAGCCAGCCAGCTGCATTCTTAATTGATGCTGGCATTCTTTATTGTGCGTTCTAGCGCAGGACGTTGATATATTTTGATTTGCAGAGGAGCATGCGCTTTAGCTGCGTTATCCTTGATGAATCGCTGAAATGCTTCTAGCATGAGCGTATCTAAAGGTATGCCCGATTTTTAATGAAATTTCATAAAAAACTGGAGGCCATACCGGTTTAAGGTTTTTAGAATCGTGTCTATATTATCTAGCCTTAGCACTAGTTTTGACAAAAAACTTCTAGCTGGCTTTTGAATGCTAAGTGAAGAACAACTAAATTTCCAATATATTTCTCAATACTTTATCAAGACTGCTTTAAGCCTTGATAAAGTAACAGGGACAAGTTAAAAAAACCTTGGGAAATTTAATTGTTCTTCACTAAGCCTTCAAACCCCAGTTTAAAAAGTGTGTACTTTGTTAACAAAAACTATTTGAAATGGGTTTTGAATGCTAAGTAAAGGACAACTGGACCCTTGAAGAAGTAACTAGTACATGTTATGAAACGTCGGGAAATTTAGTAGTCCTTTACTTAGCATTCAAAACCCATTTCAAATAGTTTTTGTTAAAACTAGTGCCAAGGATAAATCAAGTAGACTTGAGTCTAAAAACCATCATGTGTACTTTGTTCATATTGAAAGGTTTAGCGTGTCGATTTACAAAGATTGTGCATTCAAATATTTTTTACCACATTTCCAGCATAAAGCAACGTGCAAAACAAACTGTTAGGAGACCATCTAGGTGTTGAAACCAATCACCATTAATCCATTTTCGATCACAGATGAAAGATCGGACAAACTTTTAAGTTCCCGAACAATCGCCCCAAGTTTTTCCGTGGCCCTTACCAAAGTGGGTCGATACCAATGTTCCCGATGGGATTTGCCCACGACGGTCGGTCGGTGCTTGGTGCCAACCCTTGGGCGTTGAAGGTTATTTGGAGCAGAGTTACGGGGTTTTGTCCCAAAGAATATTCTGGAATGGATACTGACATGGATTCGTTTCACTTTCATGTTTACACTTTTGGTCAGAGTCGCAGAGCCAATGTTGAACTGTCTTTGACCAGTAAAATAGTATAGATTCGATAATGGTAGTCGCTCAGAGATGGACTAACCACAATTTTTTTTAATTTTAAATTCCATGTCGTCATTTCTAAAAATTACTTGCATTCCAGCTAGTATAATCTCCACCAGTGTTCATTAAAATGATCTAACCCCAACGACTATTACACACGTAACGATATTTTGAGCAGTAATCATTTACTTGTAAAAAGTAGGGCTGCAAGCGCCATCGAGTGGCAGCCTTTCTAACCACGTTTTGCAGGCTCGTTTGCTCAGCAGAAAGAGTAACATCAGCGCTGTGACATTAATGTCTTTGAATGGCCAAACATGATTACATATCGCCAGAATTATCAGCTCAAGCAAAAGGTTGTGCCATTATTTCTAATCTTGCTTTGATGAAGTATTTATTTTCGCAGAATTTTACATAAAATCACGCCGCACGTTATGCGCGGTCGCTAGGTTTATATCCCAGTAATGTTCCATCCAAGCTTACGCTACAAAACCAGCTGTACTTTAGGCTGAAAGTTCTAAATTGGATTCAATTCAATTATCCATATGTGAGACCCACATTTTGATGGATGTCGTTTGAAGTTGCCGCGACCACTGGCTTTGCAATAACCGGCGGCAAAATGTAACTTGCTGCAACTGAAATTTAATACCAGAAGCAAAAGAAGCTAAACACTGTATTTAAATGGTTGGCTTTTTTCCTGATTGAATTTTTTTGATTTTACTTCGGTGCATAAAAAAGTTTGAACAGCGAACAGATGAGCGTCCAGCAGGCACTGAAATCTATCTAAGATGTCAGCCATCAGCACGGCACCTCCATCGATGCTAAAATAGCAAAGTAATTTTCTCAAAACCTGATACATTGCTCTGGTTAGCAACATATCTCAACGATCCATATGAGAAACGTACTTTGTATTGTGCTTTTTGATGGTCAACGAATGTCAGACATCGAATGTCAGACATGAAATATCTTTCTTTATCCAATTCAATGTAGGTACTAGGTGCTGAGAGTCGAAAAGTTGTTGAGCAACCAACATTTGTGATGTTCCACACAAGTTTGCACAGAAAATAACTTCTGTCAAAAATGATTCCGAACTTGAAACGTATCGATTCCCATCGGTCTCCAGAGATTTATGAAAATGTCTTCTATTTTCTTTGATCACCCACACCAATTTTCGCAAAGTCTTAGCCAGCTTTTCCGCTCAGCTGCGAGCAACATTCACGGGACTTCGACCTAAGCACAAAAGCTTGAAATGAACTTGCCTTGAAATGCAAGGAAATACCATTCAAAGGCGGCTGTTGTGACTGACAGGCGTTCAGAAACCTTGTTTTGATATCAAATGCCTTGCAAAAATAAAAAGTTCTGCTCAATTTTCCCATTAATTTAGCAGAGAATTAAAAATTAATTCACAATAAAGCAAACACTCATTAAGCACGAGAATAAAAGATGGAGTTTCATCGGTTTTCGTGCATCGATTCCAAATATCTCTCACGTTTTTCAACCCTTTCACTCACTGTAAAAAAAAAGAAATGAAATGCATCGTGGCATCGCGGCCTAAGACAAATGATACCACCATTACAGCAGCTCGCAGACTCCCCGGTGGCGTCACCTATAATCCACCCAGCTGTTTTCCAGCCGCCAAACTGCTAATGGAAAATCGGGAAAACTCTAAACTTTTCCCTGCAGCCGTCGGGAAATGAAACAGTGAAGTGTGACGCACGTCCCGTGGAGCATTGAGCCGGGAAACATCCACTGGCATTATGTGCTTTATTCAAATACGGAGTTATTAAAAAAGTTTCGCGCAAAAATTTGTCACCACGGCGATTTGAAACGGAGAAGAACTAGCGGGGGTGAAATGGCGCACTGGTCGGTAGCACTTGCGTGGAGTGCGCACGGAATTTCCCCGTATTTTACCTGAGCAAGGAAGTGATAGAAGAATTTAAATAGAAAGAAGAAAAACTGCAAGATTAGTTGATGTGCAGAAATATTTTTAGGAGAAATAGCGTGGACAGAGAAGGGTGATAGACTGGAAGAATCGAATGATTGATATTAAAAATAGCCACAAATTTAAATTGAATTGCAAGGAAACAGAAAACAGGATGGGAATTTTAGAAAAGAGAACACGGAAGAATGGAATGGGGTATAAATAGAAAGAGAATTCATGGACAGTGAATAAATTTAGATTTTTCCCGGGGACAACATAAATATAGTTTTACTGCATGTTCTAATAAATAGATATAATACAAAATAAAAATATCACTGCCGACAGATTATCTGTGCATCGACCTATAACTACAGAACGTATAATACAATTGAACGACCAACAATAAATAGGTATTTCCGGTTAGATTCGAGGCGGCCACATTCCTTGTATTGTACGCTCCTAGTTGAACCTTTCGTGCAGCTACCTGCTATTACGCAATTAAAACCCGCTCTATTTATCGTTGCTTATCGTTGTTTATTGTTTTTGACAGAAGGAACATGAACATGGCTGAAATCTCTTGGCATGCCCCTCGATTTCATCCAACTTCCTTTACCAAAGCTCATTCATTGGAATAGCACAGAGGTGCACGTCCTGCATAGCACATTTAGGTCTGTGGTATATGCATTTCACTTCAGCTTTCCACACTTGAACGAGGTCGACGCGGAAAGGTCAAGACCAATAACGCATGACGCCCACCTTCCCTAGTGTTGATTGTCAGGAGGGATGGGGGCCTGCCATTCCCCCGGGTGATTAGCAAACACTGACACAATGCGTGGGTACAAACACCGATCGTCATCGCGTGTACCAGATGCAAAGTAGGGGCCTGCAACTGGCAACGTTCAGCGAACATAATTTTAAACATGTCATAGAACCTGCGTTCGTTTTTTCTTCTTTGATGATTTGTTCGTTAAGCGTACTAAAAAAAGTAGTCGTTTTCACAGGCTTGTCAAAATGGCGGTGACGACACGGCCACTGAGTTTGTTTCGAGTCACTAAAAGCTGTAAATCTCTTTAAAGTGAGTTGACTTCTCTTGTTTTTGCAATAGACAGGAAAAGGAGATGACCCGGGTGATTGAATAAAGTCCTTTTGGTTTGCAAAAGAAGTTATGTAAAAAAAGCGTATTCCTTTCTGAATTGCAGATGATGAATAAAAGTAACACCAATGGGCCTGCGAATTTAACCTATACCAATGATTTTTATGGTGTTAACACGTTTTACGAGTTAAGTCGTCAATTAAAACAGCCTGAATCACCCTCATTATTATTTTCCATGTTCAACGAGATGGCAGCTTCATCTTAGGTTTCCAATCCACTTTACTTCTCTGCTCCTTAAAATACTTAAAAACTAAAATAAACTAAAATACTTAAAATACCCCTGAACGCAGCCCGCAGAGCAGACTCGGCTTCTCCAACTGATAGCTCGAAAAGGGGAAATTAAGCTCAAGTATTTGTAAAGATTTTGCTGAGAAATTATCCAAAAAAAAAATCAGCTTTGCTATGGTCATGTTATGCATCTAACAAATGTGCAATCAAAAGCAAATTCAAACCAGACGTATCGACGCTTATTTCCCCGACAGCATTCCTGACGCTGCAAGTCGAACGCAAGTCACGATCTCAATGACCCAAGGTCACTGTCCGAGCAGTGCGTCGTTAAACACGTCTCATTTCGAATGCCGCACGCAGAATTCAAATGATTCGCGCGTGCACCGCCAGGGGTACCTCGACAAAAACACGGGCACGTCGAGTTGATTGGATGTTTACCACGCAAAGACGTGCACTGAATGAAGACGCCCGCTAGTGAAGTTGTAAGGCGGCTGGGGAGTGGCCATCTCAAAAAAATAGCCGCCATGTTTGCACGGCCAGAGAGCCTTTGCCTCATAGGGATGGAATAACTGTGCAAGCCTTATCTGTAGTAGCGTTGAGTGTAGGTTATAGGTAGAGTTTCAACGTCAATGTTACAGTCTCTGCGTGAAAGATGGCCGCCAAACGACTACCTTACCGACAAAAATGCAGAGTACCGGAAGTTCACGTTAAGTGGAGCCACTGAAACATGAAATTTAATTTCGATATTTATAGTAGGTTACTCGCTTATGAATATCGTTACATGTATATCAATCGTTGAGGTAAACATTGATGAAGATTTTTTGAGCATGAAAAGTTTCAAAAGTGAGTTAACCTACGAGAAATATCGAAATTAAAATTCATGCGACAGTGGCTCCACTTAACGTGATTGTCCGGTACTCTGCATTTTTGTCGGTAAGGTAGTCATTTTTCACGCAGAGACTTTAACATTGACGTTGAAACTCTACCTATAACCTACACTCAACGGTAGTAGCCTTTGCGCCATAGAGATAAAATATCTGTGTAAGCTTTGTCTGTGAATGTGGTAGCCATTGCCACATATTGATGGAATATAAATATACCAAAACAGCGGTAAGCTCTGTCTGTGGTAGCCTTTATTCCATAAGGATGGAATATCTGTGCACGCTTTCTCTGTGGTAGCCTTTGACAGTATATTGATGGAATATCAATATACCAACACAGTGGTAAGCTCTGTCTGTGGTAGCCTTTACCGCATAAGGATGAGATACCTGTGCACGCTTTATCTGTGGTAGCCTTTGCCCCATGAGGAGGAGATACCTGTGCACGCTTCATTCATGATAATCTTTGTCTTATAAAGTTGGAGACACTCACCTGTGGTCGACGTGTTCCCTGTTTGCAGCCAGCGGGTTCCCGTCCCCGCAGGGAGGTCAGCACGGACAGCCACCCCAGGCTGGCTCTAACAGCACCCCCGGCCCCGGGGGTGGCATCCGACGGGGGCGGGGGTGGCGGGAGTGGAGGCGTGGAGATCCGACGCTGCTCAACACGCTCTGGAAGAGTAAAACGCCACTGGGTGAGTGCAGACCGACCCTACGCCACTGCCTGATTTTGAGAGTAGTGTTTAGTGAGTTGCAGCTCATTTCGTGGGCCATCTCGATGCAAAGTGTTTTATTTCGAGGTGATTACAACAGAAGCTGGGCGTAGATTGTTAAGTATGTTAATGACTAAATTAATTTAGTTTTGGAAAAAAATAAAAAAATCTACTACTTTTTGATGAGATCTTGAATTACACTAGAACAAAAAAGTGTAGGTATCTTTTGGTTCTCTATTGGCTTAACTGCTACCCTATGATACCCTATGATACCCTATGACAATTTCAGGATGCCATATTGTGTTCTCAACACTTGCAATTAAACCCATTTTCAGCAAAATCGGTCAGTAATTTTGCTAACCAATCAAGATTTCAGAAAATGTTAATACGCTGAAAGCTATGAAGCTAATTTAGACACTTTGTTTGACTGCAATTCAAAATCGTTGTGTTCAAATTTGAAAAGTGGCTTAAGAAAAAAGACTGGGCGAACCAAAAGAACCTCAAGAAGTTAAAGCGGTGGCATGTGTGAAAAAGAAAAAAATTTATCAAAGCTACGCTCATCTTTTAACTTTAGATTTTTTTGTTCATTAAATTCTCGGAATTTTGTCATTGTCACCGTTGGAATGTGGAAAATTTACTCAAGTGCGAGGATGTCCACAATGTCTTAAAGCTGTCCACAATGTCTAGAAGCTTTCCGACAGTTGTAGCATACAATATTCAGCTGTAGTCGTGCAAACCGGCACTTTCCTCGCTTCCGCTGTGTTTTCAACTGTCAAATAACTGTTTTACTGCACGTTTAAAAGCTGGCCGAACACTTAATAATTCAAACAAACATGTACATGTTATTCTGCCTTAGATTCCAGATATAATGGTCTTAAATTGAAAAGCAAATTGTATTTCTTGTGCTGTTATGTACTTTGATGTGCTCTGAGGCAAAGACTGTCTAACACTCACGTATCTCCAATGACTACCCCCGAGAAATACTGACACTTATATTTTTTATATCGTTATTTTAAAGACAAATAAATTGTATTCCATTGTAGCTTGTTAGTGAAGGTTGAAGTTCACTTAAGGGCTGGATTCAAAGCTAGTCGGTCTCAAAAGGGGCAAAAAATTCAATATGTAAGGCACTTAACAATGAGAACTAGAGGACCAAGCATTTAGAGTCACGTTGGAGGATGAGCGTACAAAAGACCATCAAATGCTGGTGCAATTTTGTAATTTCATCGAAAAATACAAAAAAAAAAAAAATATATATATACCGAAATATGCAAATAATACAAATAAGTTAGGATATTTGTGGGCCCAAATACTTATAAAAATGTTTCAAGATACTTAAATGACGATTCTTACATAATTAATCATCTTTGCATGTCTCATTTATCGTCATAATAAAGAGGATTTAACAAAAAACGGCAGACAAAAAACTGAATCTCCTCTCCAAGAACAATGAAGATCAATAATTAGTTTCCAGGCGCCAAGATGAGGTAATTTGATGTCAGTAAATGCAGCTAAAAATTCAACAACTTACAATAAAACCAGGAAAAAGCCCGCTGGGAATTCGTTATTCCCTGCCTCCAATAACAACACTTTAAAATATACCAATTAACAATGCAGAAAAAAAAACAGAAATGAAAATTCTCTATGTACGTCATTTACAAACATGACAGCCACTCTTCTTCACACAATGCAGACAGCTAAACACTCTAACCAAGCTATCACCCTGTGCCACTCCATTTCAAGTCTACCATTGTAATCTAACCGTAGACTCAACGATCTACAGCTTGCCAGCACCGCAAACAAACAGACAAACAGACAAACAATAGCACTGTTGGTCACATCATGCGGGTGGCGTAGTGCAGTCAGCTTATGCTCGGTGCACTTTGTTAATTGGCAATGCACATAATTATCCAGGTTCAGCAAGAACCAGCACGTGGGTTGGTTCATAGCGATCAGGGGATAACCACTAATAAACGAGAAGAGTTAATCTCTGAATCTCAGTTTACATTAAAAAAAATTCAACGGAAAGGCAACTATTAAATTATTTGAAATGTGAGAGAAATAAAAATAATTTAAAGTTTTTAGAAAAACTATTTGAACTGGGTTTTGAATGCTAAGTAAAGGGCTACTAAATTTCCCATTACCATCAGACCATTGTGGGAAATTTAGTAGCCCTTTACTTAGCATTCAAAACCCAGTTCAAATAATTTTTCTAAAAACTTGTGCTAAGGATAAATCAAGTAGACATGAGTCTAAAAACCATAATTTAAAGTTATTTTTATTGACATTTCAGTCTGATAAAACCGATTTTACCATGTTTTAAAACAAAGGACGGCCTGGTTTTTCGTTGAAAATTTTTAAAATCTTTTTTAATTGCACAGAGATTAAAATTTGACAACACAGTTTCCCCGTTGATCTGTTTGGAAAACAAAAAAATATGCTTCTGTCTCAAAAATCTGAAAAATATTCTCATCAAAGGCAACATATGACTTTCAAAGAATCAAAATATGTCAAACTGGTCTGTGGTTTCTTTGAGCAAGAAATCCCATTCCGGGAATCGAACTTTGGTCTCCGTTCACTGTGGCTAAGGTCAAGGGTTCAATACGCTGCCAGATACCAACATTTCAGAGCGAAAATTGATTAAAGTAATACCGATATCTTTGGCCTAATAACGAGGATTATCTTACAGTTGGTTTAATTAGGTATATTATAATTGTGTGATTAATGATGTAATCGCATTTAATTAAACCAACACCTATTAATAATACCATACAATAAAATGAAAACTTCGCTCACATTACTGCTCATGCTGATGTTGTTACAGAAACGTGGAAGCTGAGAGAAGTTAACATTACTCTAAAGTAGGTCAAAGGTGACAGGTTCGCTTATGTAAACCATGAACAAAGTGCAGGCGAACTTATCCTAAATATTGCAGTACCAGAACATCGGAACTAGTTCAACCGTAGCGAGGCCAAAGTTCGGAGCTGGTAACCTATCGAAAACTGAGTGATTATCAGTGCTTCTCACTTTGCTCCTGAACGCAGCCCACAGAGCAGACTCGGCTCCTCCACCTCATGCCCCTAAACGCAGCCCGCAAAGCAGACACGGCTCCTCCACCTCGTGCCCCTGAACGCAGCCCGCAGAGCAGACTCGGCTCCTCCACCTCGTAACCACACAAGTCATTAAATTATTCAATTTCTCGGTTTTTGCGCTTAACGACGCACTGCTTTGACAAAGGGCCGTTAGGCACTGCTCTCTTGGCGTTGGTGAATGAGTGGATGATGATGAGGATAATAAAAAACCTAACTTAGCTTAGAAAGGAGGCAAAATCTGGTGCCAGCACGTAGCCCACTCTTGTCGAAGAGCACCAAGGGAAACATACCAAGCAAACATTTCCCGAAAGACGTGAGACGCACGAAAAAATCTGTTACTCATAGCAACGTTAGTTAAAAATCACTGTACATGCTAGACCATGTTTTTACGTCTTCATTTGCTTAGCAGGCTACCGAAGGAGTCTAGAGCTACTTAGCAACGTCTGTTAACAGGTCGTTAGCTACTAAGCTACAACAAAACAGCAGCAAAGAAGATTACGCGACATCATCAAGCGCGATTTAATGTCGACCTGCGTTCATCTTCCCCCTTTTCTCTTACCCGCTATTAACGTGACTAACTATTGATTACCCCTCCCACCACTCCAAACGAAACGGTAACGAGGAAAACCCCATGCCATCGCTGGTCTCTCACACTGTGGATAGCTGGATGGTTAACGAATGGTTAAACGTTCGTTAGCAAATTGCCTACTCTAAAATGCGATCCTCAATGCTAGCTATTATTTGTGAAAAGCGCTAGAAGGTGACACTTGTTGCTTAGCTAGAAGCTAACTCAAGACGTGTTTGTAAAGTATCTGCTAGAACGAGGGACTTGCCGTTCTTAGAACAGGTGAAAACAGCAGGTATGTCACATTCTGACGACAAAAATCGCTAACCGGCAAATTTCGGCGAGGAAATAAAGGCAAAAAACAGCGTTTGTGCCCGACTAAACGACTTCCGGGTGCCGTATGCTGACTTCCGGTGGAATAATGACGGTTTGAAAGGACGGAGGGGGAAGTGTGGGTGAGGGGGTTGTTTTTGCAATGACAGCAGCTTTGTTTTTAAAAGCCTGCGCTTATCAAAACGACGCTAACCCACCTTGACACTTTTTTGTCCCATGCACAGAAGCTAGCTAATGAAAGGTCACGATTAGGTGCGTTGGTAGCCGAACAGTTGGTAGAAGTTAAAGGTAATTCAAAACTGACTGTTGAGCCTGGTCGTGTGCCAATGACATTGACACATGGATCTTGATTGGACAGTGCAATTAACTCTATTCAATCGCTCGTGCAATGCGGTCCCTGTCTAGTTTGAATTTAAAGTTTATTCACCCCAGAGGCTCAAGAGTTCAGGCCAAATGTTTTTGTTTCGTATGACTTAGATTGAATAAAATGTACTGGACGAAAAACAGAACTATGTTAATTCAACGCCAAACCGTTCGATGATCACCCATCCGTTACCCTGCGCGGTGTTGCTTAAATTTGGTGATCTTACGAGGACCGAGTATTTTCATTAACTCTGACCATTCGGCGGTCACCCACCCAAAACCAGATCCAGCTCAGTGTTGCTTAAATTCAATGATAACACAAGAGATGGTGTTTTCAACACGCCAAGCCGCTTGACGGTCACCTATCCATAACCTGACCTAGCGCAGTTTTGCTTAACTATTCATAGACAACGTAAATTCCAGGTTTCTCACTGAAATTTGGAGTAAATTCGCATGTTTTCTCCGATAAAATTAACACAGAAGATATTTTAGATCCCCTATCTCAAAGCCTGCTTTCTCTCAAGTCTGTGCTCCTATTTTGCAAGAGCTTAATATTTAACGGTGACCTCAAGATCAGAAGAAGAGATTTGATCTCACAATAATCCAAGACAAGGTTCTTCTACCGAAGAGAGTAACGTACCGGCGCCGCGGGCATCGACCCTGGTAATAAATGAACACAGAGAGAGAACTATTCAAGCTAAATCATGTACAACACCCTCCGTTTCACACGGTAGGTCGCCGTACAGCACTAGTAGTAAGGGCACTACATGTAAACCGAGGCTTAACCCGCGGGGTCCGCGAACATTATGTAAAGGTCAACACACGCAGCAAGTTTCAGTTAGATGTTGGTCGTTGTAACGTATGGATTCGTGGAGAGGGGAGCCTAGATTGCGGATAAATTCACTCCACGCAAAGCAAGGGCACTTTCCGATAAGTACTGCGACTTTTAAATGTGGGTTAAAAATCTCTTAGCCAAAATAGCGTAAAATAATGTTGATCAAAATGTATTGGAGAAGTGTAGCTAGTCAATTTGACTAGCTGTATTTTTTATTTTGCAAGTATTTTCGTTTTTATTTTAATCTCATTTTTAAGTGGTTTTTAGAGGTTTTGACCATTTTTATTTCGCCTTACTCAACGGGGGTTCGATCCCATCACGGCTCTACCTGTACTTGAGTCTTAAAACAACATGTTGTTTTACTTTCAACATTCTTCTAGCATAGTAATAATGGCACTAAAACAATGGCAATGTAGGACACCCAAAACAATCTCATTTCATATAGGTACAGTGAGATTAGTTTCGAGCCCGTGATATGTTGGGTGCACGACATTTCCATCCAGAATTATGCATATGCGCTAAAAAAGCAGGTTTTGTCTCGGTTTTTGAAGCGTACTTGATGCGAACGGATTGATTTTTTTTTCGCGGTGAATCAGCGTAATTTACGTACTTAGTTATGCATCTACAGTAGTTTGAAAACTATTTTCTTAACATTTATTTTTTAAACTAGTTTTTAAAGCGCATTGTCTGGAAAATAGCTCTGTACATTTGCTGTTAACATTTTTTCTCTGTAAAAACGTTGGGAAAATCTCTCAAAATGCGCATCCTCCATTCAACTCAATTCTATCTTGAAATACACGAACCGTATTTCAAACTCAGAAATCCTCAGTCGTTGCAAATCAACAACGCACACAAAATCACACGAATTCTAACTGTCATACGCTTCCTTTTCAACAAAATTTCCACCAATGAGGATGAAGCAAGCTACTTGATGATTGATTATTGGTGTTTAGCGACGTACTGTTTTGACATCTGGCCCTGCGGCACAGGCTAATGGCGTTGGTGAATGAGTGGATGATGATGAGGATAATGTTGAACCTAACATAGCCTAAAAAGGGAAGAGGGGGGATACAAGGTTCCGGCACGCAGCCTACTCCTGTCGAAGTGCACCAAATGGATCACCGTCTAACGTCCCTTCCGAAGGACGACTCGAACAACAGTATTCCTCCACAAATCCATGCTGTCGAGAGGTTGATAAGCAAAGCGAACGAAGTTGTTAAACTAACTTTCATCCCTCCAACCTCTCTCCCAAACAGAACTGGTCATGTGTATGAAGGTCACCCATCCAATACCTGACTCAGCGCAGTGTTGCTTAACTTCGGTGATATAACGAGAACCGGTGTTTCCAACACGCCAAACCATTCGGTCCAAGCTCCTTACACAGCGATCAAAACAGGCAACGTCACAGGCTCCTTAGAGCGGACGCCATATTTACCTTTGCTTATTGATTTTGTGCTGGAAGCAGACGTATAATGACGTAATGTATCAATATCAAATCTTGATGGGATACGGTTCTGATTGGATGACACTTAATCATGAATCAACAACAATCATCCAATTTGCAGTTGTTTTAAAGCATGAAAATCACTGTTAACTCCAGCCAATCAGCGAATTGGAGCACCAGCTTGATTGAATTTTCAAATCTCCACAACCTGAGGGTATCACACAATTATTACCTCCACAATATTCTTAGCAACTGCTAGTGAATAGTTCACACGGCTACCATATAACAACGTTCACCCAAGCAAAGCGCTCATGCGGTTGGTAGGAAAACTACAATAAATTACACTTTGTTTGTACATACAATGCAATAGTTTGTCTCGGAAAGAACAAATGTACCATAAGACTTGGTGTTTGTTAACGTAGTGCCTCACATAGCCACCAGGATCGCGCCAAGAACAGCGGTAAAGCATGCAGACAGTGTCCACGCCCATCTGAACGCTTGAAGAAATGTATGACCCGCTCATTAGCTCTTGTCAAGAGCAAAATAACGACAAAACTTGTTTAAAACCTGTGGAGCTTAGCCTCGAAATACTTTGGATGAGTTAGAAGCCACTGTCTACCAAACAGAGTAAGCTCCCGGCCTTTTGCGAAAGTTGTTGTTGATAAAATTTTGTTTCAATAGAGTTTTATGCTACGCGGTGGTCCATGGTTCTATCCTAGAGGCCAGCTATCCGGTACTTTCCTCTAGTTATTTACTACGGACATTTCAAGGAAATTACGGGAAAGCTTATCCACGAAATGGGAACAAATGTCCCCCTATCCCTTTCTAATTTACCTTCAAAACACCATTCTGATAAATGATAAAGAAGAAAATAAGGTGAACAAACTCTACCAGCTTTTGAATAAGAACAAAGGCGACGACGAGCGTCTGTTTGTATCCAGAGGACAAAATTAAACAAGATCCAGGCCTCTGTAATCTCTTCCAAGGCATAGTTTCGTTTATAAAACTCATTCACAAAGCGAACTGCAAGAAACAGCAGTCAACACACTAACACACACACGGCCGACTCGTTTCCTTTCCGCCTAAGAAACTGCAGCGCCAGAGTCGGGAAATGCTCGCTTGTAAATTATATATTTTAACGCGCCATAAAGCCACGGAGTTTTCCATGCCTGTTGCCATGGGTGACGCCGAATTGGAGGCTGTAGATCGCCCCCGTGCCCGCCGCTATAATGGCGATAATAACCTTTGACCTCTATCAGATTTATTGCTTTCCATTTATAGTTGGTCAGAACGTCTCTCTGAAGAAACGGAGGTCTGTTTTGGCTCTCTCGATTTGGGAAACTTGCCTTTTCGCCGTTTCCAGC
The DNA here is from genome assembly GCA_947568835.1 of Protonemura montana. Taxonomy (NCBI): domain Eukaryota; kingdom Metazoa; phylum Arthropoda; class Insecta; order Plecoptera; family Nemouridae; genus Protonemura; species Protonemura montana. The sequence goes on along the minus strand of OX387610.1, from coordinate 11,151,047 downwards.
ACTGTTGTGGCCGCTTTGTTTGTGGTAATTACCGACAAGAAAACTTGGCCAAGCGCCGCTGATTTGTCAAGGTTACTGAGGTAGATTGAATGAGATCAAAGGCCTTACCGTATTTGAAATCAGTTCACAGGATGCGCTATCCACGCAAGTATGTACAGACCAGTGGGTTACACAGGTAGAATAGGGGTGATCGAAGACCCCGCTGGCTTGGAAACCAGTCCACGGGATGCGCTATCCATGCAAGTGTGTACAGAACAGTGGGTTACACAGGTAGAATAGGGGAGATCGAAGGCCCCACTGGTTTGGAAACCAGTCCACGGGATGCGCTATCCATGCAAGTGTGTACAGACCAGTGGGTTACACAGGTAGAATAGGGGAGATCGAAGACCCCACTGGCTTGGAAACCAGTCCACAGGATGCGCTATCCACGCAAGGTTGTACAGACCAGTGGGTTACACAGGTAGAATAGGGGAGATCGAAGACCCCACTGGCTTGGAAACCAGTCCACGGGATGCACTATCCACGCAAGTGTGTACAGAACAGTGGGTTACACAGGTAGAATAAAGGAGATCGAAGACCCCACTGGCTTGGAAACCAGTCCACGAGATGCGCTTAAAATTTAGTACTACACCAGATCTTAAACTAAAAAAAGTTACATATTGTGCATGTAGTTATAACAACAAGCAATTTTCAGCGCATTTGTAAAGTTTAATATTTACGTGCTCAACATGTTAGCAGTCAGAATTGAATAATTTTGCTGGGTTGCCGAATGAATCGAGGGCATTGCACTGAAATTCTATATTTGGTGTTTTCCTGATAGAAAGGGTTACATGAGTTGGCAACATAGCTTTAATGGTTGAGTAGAGATGGGTTGGCATTTGACAAGATGAACATGAATTGAACAAATACCCTTTTACACTACACAACTGAAAATATAAAATATGTATATATATATATATAAAATATATATCAAAATAATATTTTGAGACACAACATACAAGATTTTGAATTCAGTTTCTCTAGGGAAGAGCGGAAAAATATCATATCCAGCCACTTTTATTTCACATCTAAATAATGCAAACCTTACACATGCCTCTGGCTTCCGCGAAACTAAATCACATTTTTTAAAACATCTCTTTCAAAAAAACGCCGTGAGTGAAACAAAATTACTCTCCACAGCTCGGCATGTTTTTTTTTTCAAAACCGCACCGTGCCTTTCGCCTTGTACCCTTCCGGTCTGATGGGCCGTGAAAAGACGCCGATGCTCGTATGTTACACACAGACGTCGTCTGAATTATTAATGGTCGCCGCGTCGGGGTGCTGGGTTCGTGTCCCGGCAAAGTCAAAGAACGTGGACAAGACAGGCAAGATGTGCCAAGACACTCATGGGACTCTGTCTGGTCGTCTCAACCTATTAATGATGCTATGCTTTGTCGACGTATAAAGTCACTTTAGTTTGATTCATCGATTTCATTGGTTGATAGATGGATCAATTGATTGGTTGGTGTGTTAGGTTAGGTTTAACGACGGCGCCATGTTTTGACAACAGGCCTATTAGAAGCAAATCACCTGATCTGCAATATTAGCAATGTCAAGTGTCCCTACGATCACCAATACCATCATGTATGAAAGATCTTGAATATAAAGTTATTTAACGACCCGTTAAAATGTCGGTTTAATGGTGAAAATCAATGTTGTCCTAGATCATCTCTTAAACCCCGATTAAACAAAACTTAAACGGCTTTGGTGATTTTTGCTATTGAGTGATGAAATCGCTAAAGTTTAGGATATCTATTATTTTCCTCCCAGAATCAGTGCGATGGTAATTTCCCCACGGTATTTTCCTGCCATAGACTCCCCTTTCCTTCCACCACGCGCAACCACCAATGTAATTCAGATGTTCCTCCGACTTAGAAGCTGACTTCAGATTAAAAGAATTTAGTGAAACCAGAACTAAGTCCGGCTTACTTCATTCAAATAAGTCGTCAAAAAAAACACCATCCTAGTTTTTTGCAGATCACTTTCAACATTTCACCAGCCCCGTTTCCGCCAGTTTGTTTTTCCTTCCACACATCGTACGTAATCCCCAGGATTAAGACATTTACATAACGCTGATAAATTGCCTGTGGGAATTAGTCTCCCCACCTCCAGCACGTCTTGCAGTGTTTGCCATCTAAGTGGTGCCTTCGAACCCCCGCCCGCCTTCCCAGTACATGATTAGTACAACATCCGGCACGCGTTAGGCGGAAATGAGCCTGCTTATGCACACGCACTGGGGAGGCTCGGCACTGAACGGTAGCTCGTATTAAAGCTGTTGATATTGAGTTCTCTTTTTCAACGAAATACGAAGCCGTGCCTGCTTAATTTTTGGCTAATGTGTTTTTTCCACTCAGGCTTTGTAGGTTTAGTCCGAGTCTCGAAAAGAGTACCGAATATTACCAACCTCTCAATTGCTATACCGAAGAAAATTCTAGTTGCTTTATACACTATAACCGGTTACACTATAACCGTCTCAAAAATTGATGTCCAAACGCGGATACGAACTCCGATCTCCACCTATCGTGGGTGTTGCTCTGAAACAGTGAGCTACTTGGACGCTTGCTTTTTGAGACGATTTTAGTGTATTTGATGAGAATGACGCATGAGAATGTGAATCCCCATTTGGGCATCAATTTTTGAGACGGTTATAGTGTTCACAATAATAAAATACCCCGCGAATTGAAAGCGTTTGCAATTTAAATAATATTGCATCTAAATGCTAGTTGCTTTTAGGTGGAGACACCACCTTTACTCGCTTCAGAGTTTGGTTCACGCTAAGATGCTCGTCACTGATTTACCCCCCAGCGATTGGTCTACTTGTATCGATAGTTTTGAGTCGTCAATATTTAATGTGGAAGTTTGTTAAACAGGACTGCCGCAAGTGCCATCGGGTGATGGCAACCGTTACCACGAGTTACCGGCTCGTTTGCTCAGCAGAATCTTTAACACTAACGCTGGGATACTATTAAACCTCTTAACCCAATGTTACTTTCTTCGATTTTTAAACATGACCCATATTTAAAACGTGTTACGCGTTTTTGCATTTATTTTCTGTCAATTTTTTAACGACATCATTGTTTCTCGTCCGCTCTTCATCATGTTACCCAGATAGCCACTCTCACGCGATCGCGACTCTCTACTCCCCAACCTCTTACATCGTCAGCCGTAACTAGGCGACTTCATTATTTACACTGTATCTATTCGCCCGACATTTCCGTGCCAGTCCCGCAGGCATCAAAGTCGCGCTATGCGCACGGCGTTGTCGTTCAAATAGCTGTTCCATTTAACGCGCTGGGTCTTGAGGCTATAGACACGATTGCACGGTAATTTGGAAAACTGGTACAAGGGATTTGAAAGGGAAATGCACAGTGCGCAGAATCAGGTGAAGTTTGGTAGACATTAGGAAGAATAAGTGAAGCGGCGAAGTAAGCGAGAAGTTGATGCGAGAATAAGAATGAAACAGTTTAGGACCAGTGCTTATGTTAAAATGTCTGCTGAGCAAACGAGTCGGCTAAACGTGGTAATGTTAGCTATCACCGGATGGCGCTTGCGACCTTCTTTATCAACATACCGCTTGAATTAAATAATAACGACTCAAAGTATCGGAAGCCAATCGAAAGACGTTGAATTTAACGAAAAACCAGTCTCAAATGAGAGTAATCGGCGAGAAAGATCGAAATTAAATTTCCTAGCACTGGAAACGACTCAACCTAGTTGCAACCACCAATTTTGTTGGTAAAGAAGCCATTTGGCGGCTTTTTTTTTCAATATGACAGTTCAACATTAGTGCGATGAAACCGTTCTTTCACAGGACATTTCTTACAAGATATTTCTTGTGAGAAACTTAGCCTTGAGCCTTAAGCATTGAGCTCTCCGTGCTCGAATCCCGGCTAGGTCACGACTTCTTAAACCCGAATTATCTTTGATTATAATCTTCAAGGTGTTTCGGTAAAAGAAACAAAAATGGCATTTTCCTGGTGGTCGATCCTTGGACTATAATCTCTTAAAAACACGGAGATCCAACAGAATGCACTTGGCGATTTCCAGAAGGTCGAAAGTTGAAAACTTTTGCAGCATTTAATTCGCTGTCTCCACGGTGCTAGCAAATAAAAACACATATCGTTTTCGAAAATCCTGCTACACCTGCGAAATAAAAGTATCTCCAGTTCTCGGTTTCCCATGGGGTGTTCGAACAACGTCCCTCGTGTAAGGTACGTGTTAAATCTTGCGAATTCACCTCGAGAGCAAAGGGAGCCCAACGGTTTGGCGGGGACCAGTCCACCAGACCATCAAACATACCATCATACACACGACTAGTTCTGTCCGGTCGAGAGGTTAGAGGAGTTGACGTTAACACAACTTCACTCGCCTTGCTTATCAACCTCTCGTCAGAATGTATTTCTAGAGGAATCCTGCTGTTCGCGTTGTACCGTTTTTCTAAAGGGACCTTAAGCCAGTGGTCCCCTTGGTGCTCTTAAGTAGGAGTAGGCTAATTTCCGGCATCGTGTTTCCCCTCATCTCGTCTAGTCTAAGTTCGGATCAGCATCATCCTCATCAACGTCAGTCAGGAGCAACGCAGGAGCAACGCAGGAGCAACGCAGGAGCGTGTATCGTTCCAGACACTAGTAGAGCACGCTTGCAATCAGGATATTGCTGTGGCACACGCGATGGGGTTGGGGTGGAGAGATAATCAGCAAGCTGGCAGATTGTTTCCCGGTCCCACGGAAAACAATCACACAAAGTGGCCGGTAGAGATCGCCTGATTCCAATTATCTGTTTGCACCTGCGCAGGTGCGGTAGCCAGGGGCAACAGCGATCTACCATCTTGAAACCGCTTCTTTTGGATCTGGGCACCGGACATGCGATTTGTTTTTTTTTTGGTTTTTTTTTTGAAATTCTAGAAATTTATGAGTCACGATTCTTTCAGAAATATTTCACACATAAGAGAGTCGGCCAAAGAAAGCCTGAAAGCGTGAAAAAGCAAAAAAAATCCCAAACATTTTCTAGAAAGTCTACAAATGACTGAACGTTTGACTGAAAGGCCCGACTCGACTCGAAAATTTTAAACCCTGGCCCGCGTCACTGTCAAAAGTTTCTCTGTTGAAATGTTAATGTGACAATTTTCGTTAATCCTAATTGGTCAGCAAAATTGCTCACTCAAATTTGCTAAAAAAACGAAAAATTTGTATCGAAATTGGAGCAGCTGTTTCATCCGTGGAGCGAGCGAACAAACACACAATAACATTTATGATTGTTTTTAGACTCTTGTCTACTTGATGTAACCTTAGCACTAGTTTTAACAAAAACTATTTGAAATGGGTTTTGAATGCTAAGTCAAGAACAACAAAATTTCCCGACGTTTCGTAACATGTACTAGTAACTAATAGTAACTAGTACATGTTACGAAACGTCGGGAATTTTAGTTGTCCTTCACTTAGCATTGAAAACCCATTTCAAATAGTTTTTGTTAAAACGCAATAAAATAGTTTTTGTAATTAGTGAAATTGAAGATATCTCTTCGCTCGCTATGCTCATCAATAAGCCTCGTCTCATCTCCACGTGAGATCACTTCTCGCTAATCGACTTAAGCTCGATGATTAACGTCCCGTTAGCGTCTGGCAGGTAATGCAGTTTGCCCGATTTATAGTAGCAATTACCCGGGCCAGCGATTACCGATAACAAGTGGAGCGCAATGTTTCTAACACTTGGTAGGTAACAAGACTTGAGCTATCGCAAAGAAAGAAAAATCCAAAGTAGTGCAAGGCGCCGGTTTTGCTAGTCTTTATTTTATTTTCGTACGGCGCCGCGCGCATCAGTCAAGGCGTCGCGACGCCCGACGGCGTCGGTTAATGAAGACAGATGCTGTCGTATCTCACCTGGCAACGTCGCACCAATATGGCGTCGGCGTCGGTGTCTCACGGCCAGTTTGAAATCAAATTGGCAGTAAGACTGACGTAGGCTTGTTGGTAAGCCTGAACGATGTCAGTTGGATTTTATCAGCCGTTAGGCAAGTTGGTCAAATGCATCGAAAAACGATCTAAAACGATGGTTGTTGCTATGGCAATTAATTAGACTCACGTTTTATCTGGGAGTTAAGAAAATTGTAATACTGGGCATAAGTAAGTTGATACGCTTAACAGTTGAATCGTTAGTAAGAGGACTGCTCTTAACCTTGCTAAAGTAACGGGTACAAGTTACGAAACGTTGGGAAATTTAGTTGTTTTTCACTTAGCATTCAAAGCCCAGTTGAAATAGTTTTTGTCAAAACTAGTGCCAAGTTTAGATCAAGTAGACATGAGTCTAAAAACAATCGGTTAGTAAGCTTTTCAGGCAGGTTTTTTTATTTTCGTTTCATTTGATGATTAGAAAGACATAACGCGAAGTTTCAATTTTAATTCCGTAATTGAATTAAGTGAGTTTAAAATATCAATTGCCATGGCAACAACGAGTCACATGCACTGAAAGTCTGAAAGTTCTGAGGGTAAGTACAGAGTTGAGAAATAATGTACTATTATTGACGTATAGAACTGTGGGATAACGCATGACACCAAAATTCCAAAAAAAGTTTCCAATAAGAAAACTAAAATGCACTTAAAGATGTACAAGAAAACATACGTCCAAGAAAACTTCTCTGCTGGTTTTCCCGACGACTTTTCTTTCCCAGACCAATACGTCAGTGCAACTTTTCGGATCAGTGACATGCCCGTTGTCTTTTGAGTTAAGCATTCGCCGATCTGTCTTCGGCGGTTCGGTCGCACATATCTCACATCCAAATCTGCAGAGAGATCTATAAGTTGTAGAAATCTCAGAGATTCACGAAACAGCGTTGACCATCTGAAATGATCTCTGACCGTTCAGAAAAAAAACTACAAAAAAATATGTGTGATTTTCAGCGAGAATTCAAGCTACGAAAGGATTTGTCAAACCAAGGTCCCCAAGGAAATCAAAACCATTTTCAAATCAAACCGACGCGATTTGGAATAAGAAAATCAAGTCGTCTAGTTTGTTTAGGTTGTTGCGTTTATGGACGGGTGTAGCGAGATGATCAATGTTCAGGCTACCTAATCGTGTTCTTAAATTAGATCCGAAACAAAAATAAAAAAAATGCAATTATTATTTAAATCAGCACGATCGGCAGCAGAAATTGGGTCGCAAACCCAATCAATATTTCCGAACACATTTCCAAGTTCCAAGAGGGGAAGCAAATGCTGGGGTTGCAATCTGTAGTAATTTGTCAAGATAATTGTTGCTTTAACTGGTTCCACACTCAGGTTCAGCACAAAAAGAAACAGGAGAGAAAATTGGGTGCGCAGCCGAAAAAAATTAAAATAAAAAAAAACTCACATCAAAAATGCACTCAAATTGCATTTGTGAAGCCGTCTCTTAGGATGAAATCTTATTTAAATTGCAAACGCTTGCAATGCGCGGGGTATTTTATTATTATCAACACTATAACCGTCTCAAAAATTGAAGCCCAAACGGGGACTCGGGTGTTGCTCTGTACCATTGAGCTACTTGGACACTGGCTTTTTGAGACGATTCTAGTGTATTTTGATGAGAATGACAGTTCTCCAAGGAGTAGAACCAAGAGGCTGTGAATACTCACAGTCACTCTGATTCTAGTTACACTATATCACGTCACAACCTGTCAAACTCGAATTACTCCAATTTGACCCGTTTGGGCATCAATTTTTGAGACGGTTATAGTGTTAATAATAATGTGATTGCCTCTGATGGCATATTCCGCCTGATCCATGGCCTAGCCCTATACAGAGCTGATTGGACACCCTTGTTCTCAAGACTTCGCTTTGCTTTGGCGACAGAGACGCGACACAGACAGCCAGGAGGAGGAGGAGAGAGAGAGAAGGAGATGGGGACAGATTAGCATAATCTCCCGTCTTTTGTAGCGAAGAGATTTATGCGAGAAATCCGAGTGGATAGCGAGTCCCATGACGCGTCAAAAAGAATCCGTTAAGCCATGCATTCTTTTGAAATGATCCGCTCAGCTGCCGTGATCGCCGCTTGGCGCTAGCATCGATAGGTTTGTTCCAAAATTGTAAGCCATGCAAGATCCACTACTGTTGTCAATGCACCTTCAAGGTTTAGTTGGTATAACTCTCCGGGGGTTGCTGGAAATAACATTAAAGCATCTGGAACGACTCGTGGGGTTGGAATGCTGATTTCCACAAAATATTACGAATAGAAGCATAGATCGTGATGGATTTTGGCAAAAGCAGGAGAGTCAGCCCAAGAAAGTTGTGATTTTTTTTTTCAAAAATAGACAAAACGGGCTTAGTCATGACGTCATCTTCCAATTTGAAACAGAAACTTCATGCTTTAAGCTTGAAACCCTTCCGACGTCACATAACTTCGGTGATCCCATGAGAACTAATGTTTCCAACCCGCCAAACCGTTCAGTGGTCACCCATCCTATACCTGAGCCAGCGCAGTGTTGCTTAACTTTAGTGATCTCACAAGATCTTGAAAGGATGACGATGAACACCAAGTTTGTTGCCAGTCATTCCCTCCGGGCAGAAGTTATGCCAATGCTAAGTTGTCAAGCACTTGGGACAGCTCCGTTTGGCAACCACGCCTTGAGACTTCTGTGATATGTTAACTAGTCGGTTTGTAAACTTTGCACTCACCGAGTTTCAGCGAGTCTCGACGGACCCGGGGTCGACTCCAGATCGTCTGGATCGAGCACTCTGGTCCCTAGTCTGGCCAGAACTGAAAGATGAAACCACAAAATTAGAGATTTGACTCTATGAAATAAAGTTACTTTTCTCATATGCGATTAATTTGCATCTAAAACTCAGATAATTTTTTTCAAACTTCTGCTGTTAGATAAATAAGAAATGAGTCTAAAAACCAAAATACAGAGGGGGATTAATTTCCTAACCTTACTTTTTTTCTGCATTCGTTTAGAAGGTCCGCAACGCTTATGACCCCGGAGTAAGCCAAATAATGGAGGGCTTCTAATGTGGTATTTCAGTAATACGTTAATTAATTAACAGACTCTTAACCAAAAAATGAAATTTCCTGGTTGGCTGTTGCCAAAACATAACAAATTAACAGGCTGTATGGTACTTATGTCGGGTTTTTCCAAAATATTCAACTAAAAGTTGGACCTCTAGCTCACAGAAACATCAGCATTTCACTGCATGTGATTGAAAGCCGCCATGGCAACAGTTTCAACTAAAATTTTGACTAGGAGGCGAGATTTTGGTAAACCTTATCGAATCAGTGAAAAACTAAAACTTAGGTCCCGTTTTAACAAAATCTCGCCTTCTAGTTGAAGTGTTAGTTAAAACTATTGCCATGACGACTTCCAATAACATGCAGTGAAATTCAGATGTTTCTGTGAGCTAGAGATCCAACTTATAGTTGAACATTTTGGTAAAACCCAACCTAAGTCGAGCTAGGTTGTTTTGAACAAATATTCCATGTTCAGTTAGTAATTCTGTTCGAGTTAGATTATTCTCTCAACAATTTAGATTGTCTTGTTAATTTTTTATCACTCTCTTCCTTCTTCAAGAACTGGTCGTTCCTTTACCTACTTTACCAAAATATATAACTTCACTATTTTTGATAATTTGCTATACGAACTTAAACATTAAAGAAAATAACTGAAGAATTCATTTTCGGGCAGAGATCGACACACGCAACTTGGGTTTGAATTTAAACTAAAAAGTGAAATGATAGCCACAGACCCTTGTATCTCCTATCTTTGCATTTCAACTTCTTTTTGGCATAACCCAAGACATAGAAACCACGTAGGTAACAGATGTCAGAACCATAACGTAAATCAGACAACAGAAAAACAACAAAGAACATCTCGCCATTACGGGTCGTCTCGGGCTCTTCCCCCTTGATGGGATCCCTTATCCCACCCGGCGAAAACTGGAATATTTGTACCCAAATAGCTCAGTTGTTAGAGCACCTGACCGACAAATGGGAGGACCCAGGTTCGCATCCCGGTTCGGTCGAACATTTTTCCAGTCCAGCTCCCCTACCAAAGTAATTAAAGTCGCATTGAGCAACATGTTTGTCTCTAGTTATCAAAAGTGAGCCAAAAAGAGTAAATAAAAGCCAAATTACATCCCGAAAATGATTTAAGCCTCAAAATGACCACCAACAGTTTAAACGCCCGTTAAAGTTCTAACAGACTTTATCATCGCCGTTACGCTCGGTGACCACGCCCTCGAGACTGGGCAATGAATCACAAAGTTGTGCAATATCTGCCCTGAGATTAAACCGAGTGATACGAACACGTTTGTCACACACAGGGTGCCGTGAGTCGGGAGCTATCGCAGTGCGACGACTCGCTCACGCACTACGCACTTTCACGTGACACGTGCTAATCATTGGGTTTACAGGTTTGGTCAGAGTCACAGCGCTAATGTTGTACGTCCTGCCATTGGGTTTACAGGTTTTGTCAGAGTCACAGCGCTAATGTTGTACGTCCTGCCATTGGGTTTACAGGTTCAGTCAGAGTCACAACGCTGATGTTAAACGTCCTGCCATTGGGTTTACATGTTCAGTCAGAGTCACAGCGCTAATGTTGTACGTCCTGCCATTGGGTTTACAGGTTTTGTCAGAGTCACATCGCTAATGTTGTACGTCCTGCTATTGGGTTTACAGGTTTGGTCAGAGTCACAGCGCTAATGTTGTACGTCCTGCTATTGGGTTTACAGGTTTGGTCAGAGTCACAGCGCTAATGTTGTACGTCCTGCCATTGGGTTTACAGGTTTGGTCAGAGTCACAGCGCTAATGTTGTACGTCCTGCCATTGGGTTTGTAGGCTTAGTCAGTGTCCAGCGCTTATTTAAAACGTCTCGCCATTGGGTTTACAGGTTTGGTCAGAGTCACAGCGCTAATGTTGTACGTCCTGCCATTGGGTTTACAGGTTCAGTCAGAGTCACAACGCTGATGTTAAACGTCCTGCCATTGGGTTTACATGTTCAGTCAGAGTCACAGCGCTAATGTTGTACGTCCTGCCATTGGGTTTACAGGTTTTGTCAGAGTCACATCGCTAATGTTGTACGTCCTGCTATTGGGTTTACAGGTTTGGTCAGAGTCACAGCGCTAATGTTGTACGTCCTGCTATTGGGTTTACAGGTTTGGTCAGAGTCACAGCGCTAATGTTGTACGTCCTGCCATTGGGTTTACAGGTTTGGTCAGAGTCACAGCGCTAATGTTGTACGTCCTGCCATTGGGTTTGTAGGCTTAGTCAGTGTCCAGCGCTTATTTAAAACGTCTCGCCATTGGGTTTACAGGTTTGGTCAGAGTCACAGCGCTAATGTTGTACGTCCTGCCATTGGGTTTACAGGTTTGGTCAGAGTCACAGCGCTAATGTTAAACGTCCTGCCATTGGGTTTGTAGGTTTAGTCAGAGTCACAGCGTTGACATTAAACTGTACTCGTGCAAAAAACGAAAAATAGCAAAACAAGAAAGAGAATTGCTACTCGCTTATCAACAAAGCAACTAAAATCGCTCTGGGAAGGCTAATCAACGTTGAATTAAGACACTCTTTCATTTATTCAAAATTTTGATAATTTCATTAGATGCATCGGAATGCGTTTAACAGATTCCATGTCCTCTTCGAAATACAATCTAGCGCAAGAATACACTTTTAAAATAATGTTACACGTCCTTTAAAACTCTTCTTTGATGTCGCTCTCAACCTTTTCCACATTTCTGTTCGTTCCCGGTCAGTTGCTTGCTTGCACTTTGCTCTTATTTTTTAAAATCCCACACAGTACCAAGCCTCGTCGTGTTACTTTCAAACCAACTGGCTGTCACAACTACTTCAGAACACGTCGTGTACATTGAACACAAAACGTGAGACCTCTCCAACCCCCCCCCCCCCCAACCCCACCCCCCCGCCCACGCCCACGCCCACCCTTAACGCGCGCGTCTAGTTAACATGGCCGTCGCTTCGCTTGCTTAAATACCCCCACCCCCCCAAACAGTGTCGGATTGCAGCTTCTCGGATTGCTCTCTTGGCAACATTGAAGAGCCGTGTACGGTCAGGGAGTGGCTACGAGAAACCAGAATATAAGCTTTCTAATGATTTGTTTATTCAAAAACACTTTCCCTAGTGAGCCACTAGTTGTACTTTGTTAGTAATTTTGATTTCACCATGTTTAGACTCTGATGATGCTAATCTTTTATTTATTTAATTTTATTTAGATATATCAGTTTTTTCCATACTTGTTATGTATATGAACATTTTTAGTGACGCTTACATTGAGCAAACATGTACATTGATAATACTAACTTTTGTCTGCCTAATTAACTTAACTAACTTAACTAACTTAACTGCCTTTTGTCCCACACTAGACCCTTGTTCTACCATTACTTCGTTGCCCAGCAGTCTTATAAGATAACACACTGTTTAAAGGCTAAAATGACATCTCCGTGCATGCCTTAACCTTGACAGCGATTTTACTTGCTGGTGTAAATATGGCGGCTGCTAAAACTAGCGAGATTGCCACTCCCTAGCAGTGCAAAGAAGGTACCCGTTGTTCGGAGGTGATTACTCTCAGTCCGAGCTAGCATGGCGGCCATTGCTTGGAGATGACAAATCTCTGACTGTGCAAACATGGCGGCCATTGCTTGGAGATGACAAATCTCTGACTGTGCAAACATGGCGGCCATTGCTTGGAGATGACAAATCTCTGACTGTGCAAACATGGCGGCCATTGTTTGGAGATGGCCACTCTCTTTCCGTGCTAGCATGGCGGCCATTGCTTGGAGATGGCCACTCTCTGACCGAGCTTACATGGCGGCCATTGCTTGGAGATAGCCACTCTCTTGCCCTACTTGACGACTGACTCGACTCAACTGAGCAAGGACGTGTACTGTCAAAATTAGTGCGTACAAGTCAGGAATGTAACTCGGGTGTGTCTTGGAAAGACAGGGACAGAAGTGAACATCGGGTTAGACGGCTGCAACGACGCGTGAGCTCGTTTGGAACTTAGGGGTACACGATAAGGGGCCTGGGCAGGGGCTTGTTTCTCTCTCTGCAAATCAGCAAACACCATGATGTGAGAAACAGGGCATCTGTAGCTGTAGGAGGTGATTGGGTTTGGAATAGGATTTATAAGCTCTAATGTTGAACTTTACCGACAAATCAACTTATAACCAAGGAAATTGGTAGTTGCTTCAAGGAGAAACCACAGTATTTTTTAATGTTTAGTAATTTAATTTCGATATTTCTTGCAGATTACTCGCATTTGAATCTGTTTACGCCCAATTAATCTTAATTGGTCAAAGCATGTATCGATATTTTCAGTAGTATTTATTAAACCATAGCAGCTTATTAAAAAAGACAGCCCCAAGTGCCTACCGCCACCTACTGTCACCACGTATTACCGACTCGTTTGCTCAGCAAACTGTTTACCATAACCGCTGGATCTCTTGACCGCTCCTATAAATCCAATGACACCGATATTTATTTCTTTGTAGCAACTATGCATTTCAGTCAGCGATACTTTTGTAGGCGTTGTGTTTCTCTCGCTCTGTTATTTGCTTGTTAAATGTCAAGTCAGCCGAGCTTTCCCAAGAAACACAACGAAGAAAAACGATACGGAGTGGATCTCGCCTCTCAGTAAACGGATGAAGGAAGCGAGTTTGCGAGGCGTTCCGCTGGGAGCGCCACATGCACACTATACATTATAATTCAATTATGCATGACAGCCGTCGTGCAAGCAGCACCCTCGTGGTGATGGGGGGGGGGGGGGGGGGACGCGTAGAACCAGCAAGGCAGCGCTAGGTGGTGATTGTTGCCCTGGTTCCAACAAGGGTGACCTAGAGTTAAAACTCGAACCATATTTACACTGGTAATCAATTTTACTTTAGCTTTTAACTAAGAAAAAGTCGTGCGGTTTGGCGTGTTAGAAACACCGGTTCTCGAACGATTACCGAAGTTAAGCAACATTGCGCTGGGTCAGGTTTTGAATAGGTGATCATCAGTAAAATAGACAGTTTTTGTACAGTAACTTAACTCGCTTGCTTATCATTCTCTAGACAGCATCGATTTTTGCTGGAATTCTGCTGTTTGAGTTGTACCGTCGTTCGGAAGGGACGTTAAGCCGGTGGTCCCCTTGGCGCTCTTTGACAGGAGTACGCTGCGTGCCGGCACCGGGTTTACCCTCCTCCCTATTAGTTTAGTTCATCATAACGCACTCATTCACTCACGCCATTTGACTCCTGAGGGCCCGTTGTCAAAATAGTGCGTCTTTTAACGCAACCAATCAAACCTAGAAAATTCTGGGAATTTTTTCCAGAGAATTGTTTTACCCCAAACGTTATTTCTGTTCTTTGACTCTCTCACGGCAGACTGGATCTACACGTTGTGAATTAGGGAACGTATTTTGATAGCCGTGTACCTTGCTTTGTCGTGCCACCTGAATAATTCGCTCTGATCAATAACCGTGGAAGCCGTGAACATTGCAATTTTCATGTGCAGTTCAAGGTTGCCGAGCTCGTCTACTGTCATGGAGTGGCCATCTCCAAGCACGGCCGACTCGTTCATTCGTAAACCAGGCTGTCATTTTAGTTCACTAGAAAGAGCGCTGTTTACCAAGGTTCAAATTTGGCACGGTGTCGTTCACCACCGCAGTTCTGAAAAGCAAATAATATTCACAAAAATTATAAAACATTCGTTTAGCTACGCTGTGTCAAGGTTGCAAAACCATTCATGATATATTTATAAAAAAAAACGTAACCAAAAATCATCTACTTAAACTTACCAACGGTTCTTTCCGTTCTTTTCAACTGGTTATTTTTCTGTACTTGCTGAATTAAATCTTTTCGAACGGTGTGACTGAGTTTAAGATTCAAATATCTTATCTTTGGATATTCAGAGTCGCTCGTTTAATGATCAGAAATGTAAAATTCCAGTACTCAAGTAGAAGTCATAAACATGGCGGCCATCGCTTGGAGATGGCCGCTCCCTGTCCGCTCGCTTGCTCGATCTCGTTACAAATTCACGCATTGTTCCCGCGCGTGCATACCAGAGTCGAACGATCGTCGTTCAAAGGTTGGCAGCTCCGTGAGTTATTTAAAACCCTCTCATGATTGCTGTTTTGAAAATCACGGTGGATTGGATACGATCGGCGGCCGTCATTTTGAAAATGAACGAGCGCGAAGCGTGCGTTCGAAATTATGCCGTGATTTGATAGTCACGTGGGATTTGATGCAGGGGGGCCAACGTGATGTATGAATTAATGTTTTATGATAGGATAGTCATATCGCCAGGTTGGTATTACTGTGCGCATGCACATTTGAGAATAAACAATGTAAGGCAGTGCATTCTGTTGTCAATATGGTTGGTGTTGCTTCGTCTAAGTTAGACTGTGACCTCCGCTATTTGCCATGTTAATTCTATTCTCTTCATACCTAAGTTCATATGAACCAAGCAAGAAATCAATGTTTTCCTTAAAAAAGACCGAAATCCTGAAGTTTCTGACCAACTTTTCACGGTACATTATTAACACATTGCTGTTTAGAAGAAGATTGGTGCCAGTCCTTAAAGTTTTCAATTTGAAATTTATCTACAGATTAAGATCAAAGTACAAAACGGTTTGACATGTTGGAAACACCGGTTCTCATGAGATCACCGTAGCTAAGCAACACTGCGCTGAGTCAGGTATTGGATGGGTGACCATTATACACATGACCAGTTCTGTTTGGGAGAGAGGTTGGAGGGATGAAAGTTAGTAAAGAAACTTCACTCGCCTTGCTAATCATTCTCTACACAGCATGGATTTGTGGAGGAATCCTGCTGTTCGCGTTGTACCGTCCTTCGGAAGGGACGTGAAGCCGGTGGTCCCCTTGATGCTATTCGACAGGAATAGGTTACGTGTCTACACAGGGTTTCGCCTCCTCCCTTCAAGGCTGGATTAGGTTCACCACCATCCACTCATTCACCAACACCATTAGACCAGTGCCGCATGGCCAGATGTCAAAAACAGTGCGTTGTTAAACCCTAATGATCAATATTTCTGAATAAAAGTTATCCCGCTACCACGAAGAAGCCAAACCATCGGATTGCACGTTTCCATGGAGATGACGTTTAAACTGTCAGATTAGCTAGTGATCAAAAATCGTACAACAAGAGTCAGTTCATGATGTTTTCACATTTCATAAAACATGTAATCCATTTCACATAATCCATTTCCATTTCTATCCATTTTATCCGTTTATATTCTCCACAGCGGGCTGTAGAACGGGAACTACTGGCGCTTGTCCACAAAACGGAGCGGACAATACCGAAAGCTCCGTTTCCATTTCCTGTCCAGTATTATTTGCAAATTGACACAACAACGCGGAAAACAATCGTCCAGGAATTGTTCCTGATTGGGGAAAAACTAGGTTTCCATTGTGTTTAATTGATCGAACAGACATTTAGGCCAAAGACCAACTAAAATGATGTCATCAATTCAAACATTATATTGTTTAGAGTTAAAAGAATGCTTGATTATTAATTCAAAATTCAGAGTTGTTTTTTATATGTGTGGCTTATCGACGCACTGTTTTGACAACGAGCCCCGTGGCACTGGTCTAATGGCGTCGGTTAATGAGTGGGTGATGACAGTGATAATGTTAAAAACTAGTCTAGAAGGGAGGAGGGAAAACCCGGTGCCGGCAGGTAGCCAACTCCTGTCGACCGAACGGTTTGGCGTGTTGGAAACACCGGTTCTCGTGAGATCATCGAAGTTAAGCAACACTGCGCTCAGTCAGGTATTGGATGGGTGACCATCATACACATGACCAGTTCTGTTTGGGAGAGAGGCTGGAGGGATGAAAGTTAGTACAGCTTCATTCGCATTTCTTATCAACCTCTCGACAGCATGGATTTGTGGAGGAATCCTGCTGTTCGAGTTGTACCGTCCTTCGGAAGGGACGTTAAGCCGGTGGTCCCCTTGGTGCTCTTCGACAGGAGTAGGCTACGTGCCGCCACCGGGTTTCCCCTCCTCCCTTCTAGGCTAGGTTAGGTTCATTATCATCATCATCCACTCATTCCCCGACGCCATTAGACCAGTTCCGCATGGCCAGTTGTCAAAACAGTGCATCGTTAAACCCCAATAATCAATCGATCAATAATCTTGTCAAAGATCACCAAGTGGACCACTGGCTTAACGTCCCTCACAAAAGGTGACACAACTCGAACAACAGGATTCTTCCACAAATCCATGCTGTCGAGAGGTTGATAAGCAAGGCGAGTGAAGTTGCTGTACTAACTTTTATCCCTCTAATCTCTCTCCCGAACAGAACTGGTCATGTGCATGATGGTCAGTCATCCAACACCTGACTCAGCGCAGTGTTGCTACACTTTAAATAACTTTCATTGTTTTTAGACTCATATCTACTTCATCTAACTTTTTTATTTTTATTTGTCAAATTTGTCAAAACTTAATAAAATAAATTAAAATATTTAATTTAATTTGTGAAAACTTTTAATGTTTATTTGGTGTCATTCTGTAGCACTTTAAGTCACTACTACCACAATACCACTGCGACTATTTAATCTATCAAGGCACTCGGGAAGAATTTTGATAGGTCAGCAAATTTCATCCCAGTGTGGCGTTCAACAATCATCTTTCTCTGTCCACTCAACGGTAGGTTGGTTCACCGTCGAGGCACGAATAACCAGCGGTCTAGGCTCCTCATGCCATGCATCCCATCTCATCCCGGCAACAAAAGCGGCCAGTTCAGATCATGGCCAGCTAGAATGGAACCCCGGACACTTGGCAATTGTTCCCAACGACAACGTGACATTGTTCACGCAAACTCATTACCGTGCAAGTGCAATGTGATTACCTCTCGGTACGCGGGATCAAAGTCGTTGTTACCAGCGGTCGATACAGGTGATTTGGGGGGAAATTAATAGGTTTGGGGGAAATCGATTGGGGTTGGACGATATTAATGGGTGGGATATTGTATGGTGTAGCGGTCACTCTGGTACTGCATTGTCCTAGGTTAACGCCTTGCCAGTATCGCGTTAAACGATGAGCATTAAGAGAGAAATGCAGAAATTTTCTTAAAAGTGTGACCAGTGAAAATTCCTTGCTTCTTGAAGGAATGAAATTCAAATGTTACAATGGTTTGAACTCTCGGTAAACTTGACTAAAACTTCCAATCAAACGCTTGAAACGAGAAAACTAAAATGTTGATAAGTGACTTTAAGTATTATTTTGTTAAAAGTACAACTTAATGTGAAAAATCATGTCAGAATCATTTGAATGCGTTGCACTGAGAATGGGTCCAAAGTTGACAAATCTCATTAGAAAACGTTTTTAATACGTTTCCATTCGATTGTTTCCAAAAACGTAGCAGTTACAAGATTGTAAATTTTAACGACCAGCAGCGAGCGAACCAACTTAGATTTTGTATATCTTTACTGGGGAAACAAAGCGAGTCTTCGCTATGTTCATTACGCTCATCCCTTACACTTCAAATGCGGTCCTGCAATATAATTGGCTAGAACTTCTCGGAATTGAGTTCAAAGGCGCTGCCGACAGGTAGGTAGTGTTGGCGTCAAAACGCCGAGGCTAATTAGTTTTCATAATTTTTATAAGATGACGATGATGTAATTGCTTTTCGAAGCAATTTCATGCTTGTTTGTCATGTAAGAAGAGAGAGAGAGACAGAGGGAAGGGAGAGTGGTGCGCCCACAATTTGTCTACATGGCCAGGGTTCGCGGGTATAAACACTTTACTTGAGATGACCAATTAATTTAGTGGGGAGCTCCAATGTATTGGGGTTGGTTTGCTATAAGAACTGACAGGCTAACTTCTGATAGCTTATTAAACTAGTAAAGGTTGATGGGAGTAACTTATTACTAAAACCTTTGAGAGGTTCTATGTACTTACTTACTGCTTGTAATTATGAAAATTGTAATTGTGAAAATGCTAAAATCGACACTTTGTAGGTGACCCTAGATAGAAAAAAGTTTTGGAATAGGTGACAAATTTCCCACCTCTTTTAGCTGATAAGCGTGGTGACCCTTCTTAGAGGTGTTAAGGTTGAGACGTATGTTTAATATTTAAGAAATGTAATGGGAAGTTTCAAAACAGGGAAATATAGAAGAAGTTAGCATTTTGTATACAGCGTTCGTGACTCAAAAGCGACAAATAGAAGTCAAATAGTTGAAAGAGAGAACAAATCATGCTAAAAACTTGATTTTGTTTCAATAAAATGTTCCAGCCCTGGGAGTATTTGATTAGTGTCGAATGTTTATCCAAACTAATATCTCGTTTGTCATCGAACAAATATAAAATGTAACTGAGATTTATAAAATTGAGCAGGTTTTATTTATAAGGGCAATTTCAGCGTCAACCACGACACGTTTTAGTCAATAAACCAAACCAAGCCGCACGATTTTACGAAGAGATTGATATTTTACATTGTTTGTATTTTCTAGTATTTTCTATAAAACTTATAACTTGTACACGTATTTCAGCGTTCCAAAATGTGTGTTTTTCATATATATTTGGCGTAGGTTTCTATTGCTGATATCGATTATTGGCGACCTTAATACATTTTTCATAAAAGTTCCTGAATTCCTCTATAAATCGCGTTTTTTTGTATTGTCAAAAACTATTTAAACTGAGTTTTAAATGCTAAAAGAAGAACAACTAAATTTACCTGTTACTTATACCTGTTACTTTATCAAGGGTCAAAGCAGTCCTGACAGTTTTCCGATAACAAAAGAACCACAAAAAATAAAAATAACCTAGTTCAGGCATCCGAAATGCATCTAACTGAAATAATCAAGGTCACTAATATCCTATTAGTTCAATTATTTTCGTAAGTTTCTAAAACAAACTTGGTAATATCGGTTTTACTAGCCAATCAGAAAGGTCGCCCAGCCTTGTAGCAGCAAACAATGCGACGTCAGCACCGCCTGGTGGACGCCATCAAAGCTTTATGCCCACCACTAAAACCGCGATGTATTCATTGCAGTTTAAATTGCAATTCCTGCTTTGGACGTCCATGGAGATTTATATTCTTCAGGGAAATGCATCTCGATGCTGCGATTAATATTTTACAGCAGCTGTCTTATTTGTGGTAAAACAAATTGATTTTCAAATGCAATTATGGAAACAAAAAAGTGGTGTCTTTTATTGGCACGGTTTTTTGGATCATCGGCGTCAACTCGTGGTAATTTAACTTTTGTTTTCGAATTATGTGGTGGAAGTGCCGAGTTTTCTCTGCGGGTTGCTTTCAGAAACGTACGCAATCAATAATTGTGTTCTTATCCTAGAACCAAAGCTTCCAAATGAACAACTAAAAGACATCTTCTTTGACATTGAATGTAATTTTCCCATAAAAAAAAAACTTCAGTATCTGTAACCTCTTGCCAGACTTTGTGCTGGCATCGTTCAGGTTTCAAATCTGCTCTGCGGGCTGCGTTCAGGGGCTTTTTTACCCATAGCAAATTTTCGCCTATCTTATGTTAAATTTCGGTGAAATGCGTAGAATTTGACCTGGAATTTCGTGCAGTTCAGGAATTTCACGGTATTTACTGCTGGATAATGTCCGAAGATGGAAAATGTATTTTCACATTGTCCGCCAGGGTGTGCTAGTTCATGTCCTTACTGATAATCAACTAGTTCTGTGAGGTGTTTTCTGATTGCTTATAAACCCCTATTATAAGAAGCTTCCATTGTTAATAGCAAATGCTCTCACACTTATTATTAGCAACAACAATGTGGAAAATTACAAGGACATTTTTAGAGCTCGGCTAGATTGTGGAATCGAGTTTTTTTTTTTTGCTTTTCTGCTTTAGATTCAGATCTTTTTGCTCTACAGATAAGGTGGTGGACGTGCCTAAAAAAGGGTTGCTTATGAATAACAAAAAAAAACTAACCTAAGCGTATGGCCGAAGGTGAACGTCCAAATACGAATGGAATTTTTTGTCAGTTTCATGCAATCTTCTCATGCACACGTTGAAACATTTAAAACAACTTGTGCAACAAACGAGCCACTGTCAGTCTAGGTAAGACAATGGACCACCACGCTGTCTATTCCAGCAGAAAGAGATGGCAAGCAGAATAATAAGACCAGGAGGGAGAGAGTAAAAGCGGCGGCTTTCGCTTCTCGGCAGCTTTGATGTCGGATTGTTACAAAGATAGCAAAGATGGCGGCACTTCGACACTACACACGAAGAGCGGTGGTTAATTTTGAATGAGCTAGAGCGCATTCCTTTCCTTGCCAAGAAAGGAAGGAAGGAAGGGAGGAAGGAAAGAACTAAATTGAAAATATCGAGCTTTGTTGTTTCGAGGGCCTTCTTGATACAAACTTCAAGTATCCACACTTGCAAAAGTATATCTTTTTTTTTGTCGAAAGAACGCAAAGCCATTTTTATTTTGTGCACTGTAGGTGACATTCAAAGAAACCACAAACGGCAGAGTTATGAATGTAACTGAATGTCTGTGCCCAACGTTAAGCAACATTGGAAAGCGCCAGTTCTTGGGTGGGTAACCGTCACTCTATCAAGGCAATAAAGCTCTCACTGCCACAGAGACAGTGCCAACACAGCGTGTTAAAGGGACAAGGCTAAGCGGTGGCCGGTCCTTGGTGCTGTTGGACTGGAGCAGCCAACACAGTGTGTCAAAGGGACAAGGCTAAGCGGTGGCCGGTCCTTGGTGCTGTTGGACAGAATCAGTCAACACAGTGAGTCAAAGTGACAAAGCTAAGTGGTGGCCGGCTCTTGGTGCTGTTGGGCAGGAGCAGCCAACACAGTGTGTCAAAGGGACAAGGCTATAAGCAGTAGCCGGTCCTTGGTGCTGTTGGACAGGAGCAACCAACACAATTTGTCAAAGGGACAAGGCTAAGCGGTGGCCGGTCCTTGGTGCTGTTGGACAGAATCAGTCAACACACTGTGCCAAAGTGACAAAGCTAAGTGGTGGCCGGCTCTTGGTGCTGTTGGGCAGGAGCAGCCAACACAGTGTGTCAAAGGGACAAGGCTACGCGGTGGCTGGTCCTTGGTGCTGTTGGACAGGAGCAGCCAACACAGTTTGTCAAAGGGACAAGGCTAAGCGGTGGCCGGTCCTTGGTGCTGTTGGACAGAAGCAGCCAACACAGCGTGTTAAAGGGACAAGGCTAAGCGGTGGCCGGTCCTTGGTGCTGTTGGACAGGAGCAGCCAACACAGTGTGTCAAAGTGACAAGGCTAAGCGGTGGCCGGTCCTTGGTGCTGTTGGACAGGAGAAGGCTGCGAATCGACACCGAGTTCACTCTCCCCTCACTGTTTTAGGCAACGCCGAGCCGTACATCGTGCTCGCCCTCCTTATCGGCTTCGTCACGGTCGTCATCGGGTGCTGGCTGTCGGACAACTGCTGGTCCCCCGAACCGGAGCACCTCATCACGATCGCCTAGGAGCGCGACGACCTCACACCGGAACCG
Organism: Protonemura montana; assembly: GCA_947568835.1. NCBI lineage: Eukaryota > Metazoa > Arthropoda > Insecta > Plecoptera > Nemouridae > Protonemura > Protonemura montana. The sequence continues at coordinate 11,128,592 of OX387610.1, read as the reverse complement.
GTCCTGGAACCGGGCGCCGACGGCAACAACAATCCCACACCGGTTGGGTGGCAAGGCGACGCCAACGGCGTCTGGGGTGTCGACGGCAAGACGGGAATGCCGTGACCTTGGGTTAGGGGGGGACGGTGCTGTGAAAGTCGCCTCTGGTGGCCTAAGCTTGAACAAATGTGTTTGGTGGAATTTAGAAATTTGGGTGTTGACTTCTGGGTGTTTCCTGCCCTGAAGGGATTGAACATTGCCTAGTAATGAAATTGCAATTTCAAATAAAATTCTTTTGATTTTGGCCCTGGAGTAAAAAGGCAATTAAACCAATAGTTTAATGCACTACATATTATATCGTAACGGCCCACATAGGCGACGGCGAGTGTCTGCTTCTTTGCGTGGAGCGAAACAAGCACCCTGTCACGGAATGTACAGCACAGAGGCGACGGCGAGTGTCTGCTTCTTTGCGTGGAGCGAAACAAGCTCCCTGTCACGGAATGTCCAGCACGCGACGGCGAGTGTCCGCTCCTTTGCGTGGAGCGAAACAAGAACCCTGTCACGGAATGTCCAGCACAGAGGCGACGGCGAGTGTCTGCTCCTTTGCGTGGAGCGAAACAAGCTCCCTGTCACGGAATGTCCAGCACAGAGGCGACGGCGAGTGTCCGCTCCTTTGCGTGGAGCGAAACAAGCACCCTGTCACGGAATGTCCAGCACAGAGGCGACGACGAGTGTCCGCTCCTTTGCGTGGAGCGAAACAAGGACCCTGTCACGGAATGTCCAGCACAGAGGCGACGGCGAGTGTCCGCTTCTTTGCGTGGAGCGAAACAAGCTCCCTGTCACGGAATGTCCAGCACAGAGGCGACGGCGAGTGTCCGCTACTTTGCGTGGAGCGAAACAAGCTCCCTGTCACGGAATGTCCAGCACAGAGGCGACGGCGAGTGTCCGCTCCTTTGCGTGGAGCGAAACAAGAACCCTGTCACGGAATGTCCAGCACAGAGGCGACGGCGAGTGTCCGCTCCTTTGCGTGGAGCGAAACAAGCTCCCTGTCACGGAATGTCCAGCACAGAGGCGACGGCGAGTGTCCGCTCCTTTGCGTGGAGCGAAACAAGAACCCTGTCACGGAATGTCCAGCACAGAGGCGACGGCGAGTGTCCGCTCCTTTGCGTGGAGCGAAACAAGGACCCTGTCACGGAATGTCCAGCACAGAGGCGACGGCGAGTGTCCGCTTCTTTGCGTGGAGCGAAACAAGCTCCCTGTCACGGAATGTCCAGCACAGAGGCGACGGCGAGTGTCCGCTACTTTGCGTGGAGCGAAACAAGCTCCCTGTCACGGAATGTCCAGCACAGAGGCGACGGCGAGTGTCCGCTCCTTTGCGTGGAGCGAAACAAGAACCCTGTCACGGAATGTCCAGCACAGAGGCGACGGCGAGTGTCCGCTCCTTTGCGTGGAGCGAAACAAGGACCCTGTCACGGAATGTCCAGCACAGAGGCGACGGCAAGTGTCCACTCCTTTGCGAGGAGTAAAATAAATGGTAATTCACAGGCCTCCTTTGGGCGTTCGTGAAGGAGCTTGATTTGTCAAACTCGCAGTTGTAGAATATATTAGAAAACGTGAAACGAATCTTGGAGAAATCAGATTGACAAAAGAAGCTGCGAAGTGTTTGAATTTCTCTGACTATAAATAGTGCAGTGAATGACGACAGACAAGAATCAATGCCAGAACTTACATTTCAGAATTTATAAACCTAAGAAGATTGCTCAGAAGTAGACGTGGTTATAAATAATAATAATAACTAACCTTTATGTAGTTTTAATGTACTAGACTAGCTCTATGTATAATGTACTTATAAAATATTATTATTTTTAGTAAAATCCTAGCAGTTTAACGTGTACGGAAGAAAGATTGATAATTCAAAGTTAATATTTACAACCAGTCTTCGGTCGTGCTCTGCCTAAAATAAACATCGTACATTGAAATTCACAACAAAGTAAAAAAAAAACAATTTACAAAACACAATATTCACATCACGTACGTAGCGATGAAAACTTGTAATTAAACGTGTAAATATAAAAAAAACACACGATAATAACGCTCGTCGAGTAACACGACTGAAGAGAATGTAGTTTTCAAAACTGACCAATAGCAGCGAAACGCACACATGTCAAATTGAATCTCTGCCCGAAAATAATGTACTGCTTTAGCTTGTTTAGCTGGCGGAAAGTTTACAATGTAATTCAATGGTATTGCCGGACGTGGAGAAACAGTGGGCGGGTTTTGAGGTTATGTGATGTAATCAGTGAGAGATGGAAGTTTGCAGCCGAGAGAGAGGGCTGCGGTGCTCGAAGAGTGGCCGACAGAAATTGGCCGCCATGTTAGACACAAGACTGACTGACAGCGTTGGGCTAAATAGGGTTTATGGACTCGACCCAGTGCTAATGTTGAAAGGCTTTATCGACGAAAATGGAAGTTGCTACTAGGTGGCGTTGATTGCGTTATTTCTGGAGAATTGCTTGCAGTTAAGACTGGAAATAATCTACTTTAATGCTAATTAAGACTACCGATGTACATGTATCGATATGTGGGAGATTTGTTAAAAAGGACGACAGCTAGCGCGTCGGGTGGCAGCTACCATTACCACGTGTTGTCGGCTCGTTTGCTCAGCAAGCCGTTTAGCATTAGCGCTGGGACTCTCTAAATCTGTAAACCCAATGAAGCACTATGTAAAAAGTAAGTCGATGAAAGGAGATGTTGAAAATTTGTGCCAACGTATTAAATCAATGAATTGAAGTGAGTATTGGAGTAAATGTAAGATTTTGGATTCTCAAGTGCTTCAAGCAAGCAAGCGATCGATGATAGGAAAGCGTGGCTAGAAATATGTACGACCGAATCGGATTACGAACCAGGGACCATCCGATTGCCGGCTATCTTGATAAGAATTGGTTAAAAATAAATATTGGGCGATATCTTGAAACCTCTGTTAAAAAGACCCCCATTCTTAAACCGAGCTCTTGAAAGAGCAAAGTATATAAAGTGCAGCTCAGAAAATTACTAACCAATAAAATTCTTATCCAAATGTGGTAAAAGTTCAATTGTTGTTTTGTCAAACATATTTTGACAAATGTTTGACAGATATTAAATATTTGGGGACAGAAAGTCACTAACCTAGTGAACGAACAGCGAAAAACTATTTTGACATAACCTTAGCAAGTTGGCTTCTCTTTCCCAACTGGCAGCTTTTTAAAGGTGGCGCCCAAAGCGGCAAAAGGCAAAGGAATAGGGCGGTGAAAGCTACATGTTTTAGAAAGCGCCCTGAGGGCGTCGCAACTAACCTGTTTGAAGCCAGTAAAGGGAGGAAAGAAATGTCTTGGTGTGACCCAATAAAGTGAAAAATGTCGTAGAGACTATTCTGTTGATTTCTGCACAAGATGGGGCAAAGATGTGATTGTTTTGGCTGTTCAATGCAATGCAATGCTGGTAAAACGCAAATCGCGTGTCGATTCGCTAACAAGTAACGACTTTATTTGTTAATTGGTTCGTTAACCCGTCTAAAACAAGTCAAATTCGTACTAAATTCATGCCAATTGCATAAAAAATTCATACCGAAATCGTGCCGAATTCATACTAAATGTGTGCCAAAGTTCGTGCAAAACTCGTGCCAAATTCATGCCAAAGTCATGTCAAATTCGTGCCAATGTCGTGCCAATGTCGTGCCAAATAATTAACATGAGCGTGTGTAAGCTAGATCATAATTAGGGTTTATGAGAAAATTTGCATATAAGGGTTAAAAAAGCGACAATTTAGTCACCTTAATGGTGACTCAGTAAAGAAAACTTAACACCAGTGGTTCCAGAAAGATTTAATTCGTTATGATAGTTTTTAGACTCATGTCTAATTCATCTAACGTTCCTTGCCAAAATTTTACAATTTAATTTGAGATAATAGCTTAATAAGTGCAAAAACTTATGACGAATATTACTCGGCTTGCTTTCGCTTAGCAAATAAGTCCACCATCTTGCCAAGATCAGACTGGAAGGCGTTTGCCAAGAATTTGAAGATGAACAGATTCACTCAGCCGAGATTTCAGAAATAAACGATGAAGATATTTTTGGAGTAAGAAGAAAGGGGTTTGATCATTAACTTCATCATTATCGCGCAGAGGATGGTATGATAAATACTTTCCAGCTAGTTTAGCACACGAGCAATTCCCCATTAGCATTTAAGACTTAAGGGATGAAAAGCTAGGAACAGCTGATCTCCGTGAAAAAAGCTAAGCTAAGAAGCTAAGTAAGATTCTTTATTGATTGCAAGCAAGATTCGTTTAAAATGTAATTGTTTAATCTGAGAAAAGTACCATAAATATCATCAGCCAAGCGCGATGGGATAGGGTAGGTTCTTGACACGCTAGAAGCACAGCCATGGTGTGGTTCATACCCTACGACCTCCAGGCAAGGCAAGGACACGAGACATGGGACTACGTTAGGCAGGGCGCGATGGGACAGGGTGGGTTCTTGACACGCTGCAAGCACATCCATGGTGTGGTTCATACCCCACGACCTCCAGACAACACTGGGACACGAGACATGGGACTACGTTAGGCAGGGCGCGATGGGACAGGGTGGGTTCTTGACACGCTGCAAGCACAGCCATGGTGTGGTTCATACCCCACGACCTCCAGGCAAGGCAAGGACACGAGACATGGGGCAGGGTCCACGTTAGGCAAGGCGCGATGGGACAGGGTGGGTTCTTGGCACGCTGCAAGCACATCCATGGTGTGGTTCATACCCCACGACCTCCAGGCAAGGTTGGGACAGAAGACATGGGGTAGGGTCCACGTTAGGCAGGGCGCGATGGGACAGGGTGGGTTCTTGACACGCTGCAAGCACAGCCATGGTGTGGTTCATACCCCACGACCTCCAGGCAAGGTTGGGACAGAAGACATGGGGTAGGGTCCACGTTAGGCAGGGCGCGATGGGACAGGGTGGGTTCTTGACACGCTGCAAGCACAGCCATGGTGTGGTTCATACCCCACGACCTCCAGGCAAGGCAAGGACACGAGACATGGGGTAGGGTCCACGTTAGGCAAGGCGCGATGGGACAGGGTGGGTTCTTGGCACGCTGCAAGCACAGCCATGGTGTGGTTCATACCCCACGACATCCAGTCAAGGCTAGGGCACGAGACATGGGATCACGTTAGACAGGGCGCGATGGGACAGGGTGGGTTCTTGGCACGCTGCAAGCACAGCCATGGTGTGGTTCATACCCCACGACATCCAGGCAAAGCTGGGACACGAGATATGGGATCACGTTAGACAGGGCGCGATGGGATAGTGTGGGTTCTTGGCAAGCTGCAAGCACAGCCATGGCTTGGTACATACCCCATGACCTCCAGACAACGCTGGGACACGGGCCATGGGGCACATTGTTTTTGATTTTCAAAATAAGCTCGCCACTTCAAGTAAAATGTCACAACCTCTGGAACCGCTGGCCATGCATCTTTGCCAAAGCGTTGTTTGACTAAAAAAAAATAACTTCAAACGCAAGTAAAATTTAGTTCAAATGTTCGATTTTCTCAGACCCCCCAAGTCTAGGTGCTGCCAGGATTTTTTTTCGTACTGCAGAATACGAGAACGAAATCGTATGGGTTTTGGGACGCACTAGGTCGGGCCCAGTCCCAAATCGGGCATTTCGGGCTCATGCCTGAGGGACCAAAAAAAAACAATTTTTGTGAAATGTATAGAGAAAAAAAAAGAACCGTGGGCCAAGCTAGAAAGTGCCAAACAAAAATTGCGATTTGCTTCGAAATTAAACGCAACAAAATTGCATGCCTTCTCAAATTCTGATTAAAAAAAGGGACATAAACAAGAAAACTGTAAAACAAAGAGTAATTTTTTCGCGTCTTTTCGAGTATTAAAGCTCCTATTGGTCAATTCTTCCAAGTCAATTTAAAATGTAGACTTTTTTTTGGTAAGTTCTGAAGATGGAGGCTCAATATTAGAGGCAAAATTAGAGGGACTGCAATTTATTACTAGATGTCATTTTATGCTCAACGCTCAAGGTCCCAGAATAAATGTTCAGCTTGCAAGCAATCTCCGCATTATTTTCACGCTAGAAGATAGCCATTGGCAATTTGATCAAATCATAAACCCATATCGTCGCCGAAAGCGAAACTGAAACGATTCCTGTAAAACAAAAATGACAACGAAAAGTCGTTGGTTCTTCTCTCTCTATTTGATGATTGGTTATAAAATTAAAAAAAGAGCATTACTAAGGCGCATGACCTTTGCAAGCGAGCAGCTTGTTTTGAAATTGACACAAAATGAAACGCAGGAAAAATTGAAATATAACCAAATCTTATAACCTGCGCCTACAAAGCTATGACTTTTGTTGTTAATTACGATTGTTATGTTAAGTGTGGTCTCAATTGAAACATATATATTCTGTGCTGTGCCATCTGTCATCCACTTCCGTTTGCGCACTTTTCGGGTAGATTGACCACTTTCTCATTACCTATAGGATACTTCGCCAATGAAAATACCGGAAAGCCAACCACTTACCAATCCCGTACCCACACAGCTGTATGTATTTTGCCTATTAAGCATGGTAAATGCTCAATAATGCTCAATTGTTGCTCATTGTTGCCAATTTCCTAGCTAACATTTCGTTAACATTTCGTTAACATTTCGTTAACGTTAACAATTTGAAACGTTGGCTTTAAAATTCACTTCATGAACAGAATGCAAAACTTATTATTAAAGTGATTTTGAAGTCATTGTGAAAAAATTTAGCCTTCGCTGTGTTGTTTACATGTAAGATTTGAATGCATTTAATGTGTTTTGCATTTGAATGCATGGCCTATTATTCTTGTTTCTCTGTCATGTCGAACGGGACACCCGTAAGGCTGTCTCATTCTGACTTCTGTCTATGACTTGTTGTCAAGGCGCTAAGGTTTCAGCAACGAACTAGGATTATATCTTATACTTAACTAAGTCACCAACTATTTAAAGCTTTTACGCACAATACAAGAGTGTTAGGATTAGAACTAAGTAGGCTTGAAATTGTAAATTGAGAAGAAATTACCATTCTAGTTAAATTATTTAAAAGTGTCTTAATGACAGATATTGTTCGCAAAAAAAGGTATTGGGATTTTTTACAATTTATAATGTATCTTTATTCAATTGTATTTTATCAAAAAACAGCTTGTTTTTAAAGGGGAATCGAGATTTATTTTGTCTGAATTTAATTTTAATATTAAGTTTTATGCGTGGAAATGTAAAATTAATATAAATTCTTATCTAAGATTTCAAATGATGTGCTCAAACTAGATTTAATCGGTATTAAAAAATGTCTGTTTATTCTTATTTTGGAAAAACCAGTCACGTTTTTGCCGAAGAACCTTCTGAAGATTCATTCGAAGTATTCGTTCAGTTTCGGAATCAACATGATGATTGACCAAAAAAACAACATGAATATTTTCCAACACCCCAAAATGTAATTTGCAAAATGTGCAAAATGTTCTTAAATCTTATACCAAGTACCCAAGTTAAATTTGAGTACTGGTTTCTTGTTTGATTTCTGATTTCTAGCACTTATCGGCAATGATAATGCGATTCTCTTGTTCGTACGCAAGGTTGACCAAACAAAGTCTCTCTGGCCTATTATAAATAAAGTTGAAGGCGAACACTTTGGCGACCCCTGTCTGTTTGACAGCTGGGGACTATTATATAAATGTTACTTCTTCATATATTCCTAGTGGAAGACAGTTAATTGCTCAATTGTTAAATATTTAATAGCTAGAAAATGCTCTGCAAAAACCAAGGAGACTTTATAAAAACAATGGAAGCGATTCGCTAGAATACGAAACCACTTTTCGTTGAGGCTGTCTTAGCATTTCTCTGAATCTGAATATAGTTATGATTTAAAATTTAAAATTGTACTTTGGTTTATGTTAAATTCACTATACCAATATTGCTGCTTACAATTTTTATGAAAACTGGCTTCGCAAAAAGGTTTTGAAAGGTGTAAATTGAAACTTTGGACAGCGTTTTGAGTCTCCTTGATAAAAGCGGTTCTAGTCTAAATAAACTTTAAGCTGCACTATACTACGCATATCCGCACGCTGCCTTGCACTAAACTAAAATATAGCTATCCAGCACTATGCTTTCAAAACGATTGGAAAAATGAAAATAACGTGTGTATGCATTTTATTATAAAAAAGCCCCAGATTTGGGCAGAAATGTTTGGCGTATGCTTGGACCTAAAATTATGCTTGTAATTTCTTGATTGGCATATAAATTTAAATCGCTACTTGAATTTTCAGATGGACACGGTCGTAAAAACCTTGCCAGAAAAGTTTGTAACCATAGGGTATTTATTTGGCGTTCAACGAGTTAGGAAGGTTAATTTTAATGCAACCTAATAAATATAAGTAATCACCAAATTACTCGACAGTATGTTTTTTCCAAGCCAAATCTCTCTAGTTTTTCTAGTTCCAACTCCAGTTTAGCCTTTTCTGTGTCAAAAGTTAATGAGGAATCGAAATAGAAACGTATTCTCAACTTCATCAAGTTACCGATGTATACGATTGGCAACTACTTATTCAAACTTTTCATTTTATTAGAAATGTGGCAATTCTAATCTGTTTTTCATCAGAACTTCCCATTGTTCAGGTGTTATAATAGTTATAATAATTTGATATAATAGTAATAGTTGAGGCTTTTTCAGGTGAATTTTCAGTTTTTCTTTTCAGGCGAATTTGATAAAGAACGAACCAGAGAAAGCCTGATTTAACTGTGAAGCAGTCTACACTGACGTGAATTATTTGTATAATTCGCAAATTTTTTGCATAACAGAGTTTTGAGCTACGGCCTAGCAAATGTTCGTACAAAAAGAGATAATTCTCTTGGGAGTACTAATTTTTAATATCTTGTGTGAGTACCGAAAAGAGCAAGGTTTTAGTAATTTCTCATTCTATATCCCCATATTCAACATTATTTATCTTTTTTAACCCCATTTATTTGCTGTGCTAAAACACAGAACAACAATCCACTTACCTGTACAAATATAAAGTGCTAAAACGTTACGGCGTGGATGGTAAGATCTAATAATAAATCAATCTTTGGGATTTTTGACAATACGCTCATGAAATGTTGACAGATCATAAATTAGAGCGATTTTTAAACTGGAAATAAATTCATTTCATATGGCACTGGAATTGTTGTGAAAGTAAAACGATTTACTCCACGGTTTGATGTATAGTACTCGGTGCCCTATACACCTATAGGTATAGTTGAATAGCAGAATATGTTTTATAACCGTTCCGCTATTTTATAAAGCAATAAATTACATTGACAAAAGCATATTAAATATAAATCATGAAATCACTACAAACAGCGAGCAAAATCTCATTTTTCCACATCATAATCCACATAGAAATTGATGTAAACGGTAATAAACTACCACGGAGATATTGCAAACCACAATTTGTTTTGGTTGTTTTTCGAATCGACGATGTAGAATGATGGAAATACAAACCAACAATGCGCTAACCAAATCGTGAAACCTTCATTCGACAAGGTTGGCGATTCATTTCGATAGACTAACTTCGATCATGGCTTTAACCACACAAAAATGTGCATAAATTGAGTGAAAAAGTACAAAAATACGGATGAAATAATTCAAATTTATGCTTTCCAGTAGCTATTTAATATAGAATATAGCGGACTTTTGTATGAAATGTCAAAAAAAACTGCCAGATTCAAATTGAATTCCAACTCGAAATCGCATGACGCAACAATGGGCCTACTGAATCGCATTCGTCTCGCCACGGCCCAGCGATCTCATCACAGTGCACAACCAACTCACAACTGTCATTCGATATTCGATATTCGTCCTGCGAGCAGCGTCAAGCAAATTTATCCGTCTTCGTTAAAGTGAAAATGTTTGTTTTACGACGCATCGTCGCCCCTGTTTGCCAGGCCTACAAAGGTCCGGCCAGGATCAACGCACGGAATTTCAACAACCGTCGTCACACGAGCGTCATTTCCACCCCGCCGACTACGCCCATTTCGCACACCGTGAGTATCAAGACGTTGGCTGTCTTGCCTTTGTCACTTTAGTACAAATAAAGCTGAAAGCTGTCTTGCCGTTGCTACTATAGCTGAACCAAGCATACAGCTTCTTGTCTTTGCCCACTGAAGCTTGAATCATGCTCAAAGCAGTCTTGCCTTTTTTAGTTGAGCTTAAATCTAGCTGAAAGCAGTCTTGCCTTTTTTAGTTGAGCTTAAATCTAGCTCAAAGCAGTCTTGCCTTTTTTAGTTGAGCTTAAATCTAGCTGAAAGCAGTCTTGCCTTTTTTAGTTTAGCTTAAATCTAGCTGAAAGCTGTCTTGCCTTTTTTAGTTGAGCTTAAATCTAGCTGAAAGCTGTCTTGCCTTTTTTAGTTGAGCTTAAATCTAGCTCAAAGCAGTCTTGCCTTTTTTAGTTTAGCTTAAATCTAGCTGAAAGCTGTCTTGCCTTTTTTAGTTGAGCTTAAATCTAGCTCAAAGCAGTCTTGCCTTTTTTAGTTTAGCTTAAATCTAGCTGAAAGCTGTCTTGCCTTTTTTAGTTGAGCTTAAATCTAGCTGAAAGCTGTCTTGCCTTTTTTAGTTGAGCTTAAATCTAGCTGAAAGCTGTCTTGCCTTTTTTAGTTGAGCTTAAATCTAGCTGAAAGCTGTCTTGCCTTTTTTAGTTTAGCTTAAATCTAGCTGAAAGCTGTCTTGTCTCTGCCCACTTAAGCTTAATTCACGCTGAAAGCTGTCTTATCTTTACCCAAATCTCACTCAAAGCTGTCTTGCCATGGCCACTTTAGCTAGAACCAGGAAGTTGTCTGTCTTGCATTTGCTCATGGTCAAAATAGGTTCGTTTTCTCAAACAACTAAGTACCTGCGTAGGTAAGTAAGAACATATTTAATTCAATGTATGATACGTAAATATGGATAGGTATAGAGTACACATAGGTAACCTGCTTAAAATTATACTTTGTAACCCACTGTTATTATAATCATCAGAACCAAGTACCTCATACTAACTCGATTACCAAATTATTAAACTTGCATGCCCAGCAGTTTCAATTTTCATCATAGCTGCTTAAGCCCATTAACTACCGCTAGAAACTTCTTATCTAAATAACGGCAATTTATTATCTGATTATGTATCTCCAACTTGCACTGCTAAAACTAAATACAATTATCGCAGCTCGGTCTTCGTCGTAGAAACTGGTCTCCCCCGTAAGTTTCAATTTCGGGCCATCTTACTTACATGGTCTAGCGTCGTGTTGAATTCATTGCCTCTTATAACCCACTTGGTTGGGTGTAGGTGCTAGTTAGGACACTTAGCCGAAAGACTCGATTGCGCTAAGTTTCGGGTCAGATCGCTTTGGCCACGCTTAGAACTTTGCCCGACGCGGAAAAGTTTCCTCTCAGTTATCAGACAGCGCTAGAGGCACGCTGACCCCGTGTCTACTGCGTCTGATAAGGTGCCTGAACCTGAGCCTCCTCTATTCTTGAGAAGAAACTTTTAAATAGACGAAGGAAATACTTCAATTGATTTTCTTGGTATGGAGAGTTTTACCGTATTCACTTTTCTCTAGCTAGAGCGCTGGCTATCCACTTATGAGAAAATTGATTTTGGTTGTACTAAATCGATGAGAATATTCTATTTAAATTTGGTAAGCGTGAAAGAACTGCATTTATCTCAATTTTCTTTCGAGAGGTAAGAGTCCGGTTTTACCAAAATCTCAACTCCTAGTCGAAGTGTTACATGAAACTATTGTCTTGGCGACTTCCGATCACATGCAGTAAAATTCAGATGTTTCTTTTAGGTAGGGGTCCAACTTGTAGTTAAACATTTTGGTAAAACCCGACCTAAGTGGCGGCTGCATTTGCATATGCAATATATCATTGATCATATTATCAACAAAGCTCTAGTAGATCATCCGCCTTAGTGATTGTTTATTAAACATTTCAAAATTACTGTAGTCCACACGCTAAACGAGATAGTAAGCAAACCATATGATTTGAGCGGAATTCAACTTATTTCAGAATTTTCGACAGATCCACGTTAGTTTTTGGTGCAATAACGCTTGAAAGTTCGTTTATTAGCCTAGAATCCTTAGCCTAGAACGTAGAACAGCGGGGTCTAGGGCCTCTTTCTGTGTATCTCATAAGCTAGCGCCAATGCTCGCAAAGTTTCTCAGCCGACGTCGCTGGCAAGGAAACGACTGCAATCGGGTACCGCGATCCGCGCAAAGTTGTAGTCAGAAATTGATATTTCATTTGGCCACTTAGCTTGGGACGTTGATAACGTGAGATAAGAAACTATTCGGGAACTGTGAAAGATCAGAGGCGTTAGGTGATTTTAGTCTGTTTTCCATTTAAAGCAACTAGTGATGGCGCTGGCGAAGTAGATACAAATCTGCACTTGATTAGTAGATTGAAAATCTGTTCCTTAAATATGTTCCTATTTGGTTATGTGAAGTTTTTCAGAATGTAGGTCATAAATGCCCTCATATCGGAAACGTGATTTTTTTTTATTCCAGATTTCTCACTCAAATTCGGAGCATCATATGTTTTTTACGATCTGAAACATGTTTCATCAAAATGCATCATCAAACTGTAAAAGTAATGGGTAGGGGAAACAAGAATTGTCATGGCAATATAAAACAAGTAACCTGCCAGGCATCGGGCAGTACATCACAATGTAGGTACTATTAATTGGGTGAAACAAGGGTTGTTGACTTGGGTACTTAAAGTTTTGGTTTTACCTTCGTTATCGTGGATGAAGGTCGCAACAGCGAGAAGCGTTCGAATCTCTTCTGTCCAATGAACAAGTCTGTTACGGCGAGGTAGTATCAAAACACACGAACACCAATCTGAGCTGTACCCATACAATTATACCGAATCTATCGCAGAGAAACAACTTTTATGAATTTCCTTGATTTCATGGGATCGGTTTACAATCAACATTGCCAATCACTTAACAAAAACAAAGCAGTCGAATAGAAAGTGCTGTCTTTACATCAACAGACTGAAAATTTAACGTGAATTCACTTGATTGTAAATGAATATTTTACCGTTTGATACTTTATAACCTTTGAAGTAAACTACTGTTGATACTATCCAATCCACGACCTGATGTACGTTACTCGGAAATACATGATAATTAGTCATCAATCAGTCTAAGTGATTTGCCACAATTAACTGAGTTACTTGTGATGACAGACGAATTACGAAGAAAACGTGAGAAACAATAAGAAGATGCACCGAAGCAGATTGTGAACTAGTCCTATAGCACTGATAGCGTACGTGATGCACGAAATTACAGCGAACCGACCCCGAAAGCCCGAACTCGATGACTGACTCGGTATCGGTATAGGCGATCGCCCGGTAGTTGGTTTCTACCTAACCTAACGATGGTCAACTTTGACCTTTGATTTAATTACCCCCAGGGACGGGTTTGGGATGGAAGGGAAGGCAGCTATCTGCATCTACCGTCGCAGTCAACCTGAATTCTTGGTTTGCAATGTAACTTGGCCGCGTTTTTGACTAGACAATGCTAAACTTGTCCAGAAATAAATTATATCAACGTCTAGAACGAAGACTTTTTAAAAAGACGCTGCGTTTTAAAATGACCTAAAAATGTCCTTTGTTACTCTAGCATTTCATTAAGATTGTCAATTCGGTTTCTTACTACGAATCTACAGTTGTTTGAGATATGATTTAAAATTAATGTCATACGTAATTAGGTGAATTGTTGAGCAAAGCTCCAGTTGGTGGAAATGTCAAAACTGAAAAAAGTATTACTAAAACTCGTGGAATTTTTAGTTTTTCTAAGTTTTCCAGGTTTTAAGTAGTTTCAATTTTTAGCTTAAAAATTGCCTCAATGGTAACTGTATAGTATATCATAATTCAGGCAAAAACCCCAGAAAATGAAGTCTTCTTCGAATCAGTCATTTCTTGTTTCATCTGAAAGTTATATAAATGCTAGGTCTCTGCTCTCTCGTGGTCAACCCTGTGACATGCCCGTGACATGAACGACCGAGAATAGAAACGGGAAATTAGAAAACCGCTCAATGGAACTCTGACGTGTTTCAGTTTCTGAGTATATGGAAAAGCGGGGTGCTGGTCCCACCAAGAAGGGTCTGTACCTCTGACTGGAATGCTGGTCAATAAAGTTGAAGACACGTTTAGATTTGAGAGAGATCTTTGAAAAATAATTGCTATAAAATATTCTTGAATGCTCGACTGAAATAGAAGAGTCTATCTATTTTAGATTTAATTGTTTTGACAAAATAATTACCTGTAAACTGCATTCATCAACTTCTATTAAATCTTTCAAATGGAGTCGTCTAATTACATCCCCGTCATTATTAATAAAGTGAATACAATTTCAAATATCTTTCTTCCATTCAAGTTTTCTGTAGACGGGTTAGTTTTAAAGGATTTTGACAGAACAGTAAGAAAAATGCAATATCAGTCTTCAGAGCATAGTGTATGTTGAAATGAGATTTTTTCTCGCCACAAGAAACTTCAGCCATGTCTGGCTTTTGTACCTCGTTTTCTGTCTTGAGACGTGTTCACGTCTCACATATAAAAGGGTGTATTTTTGTGCCGACTCCAGGTAGATTCACACTTCCTTACTTCTGGATCAGATTCTTTTTCCCTTTTGCAGATAGTCCGTCGTTCGTAAGATGCATTTCAATAACAACTGATTTTGAAGGAATTTTGTTTTAAAACAACTAATCATTGGGCCTATTTACTTTACATCTTAGAAAAATTGTATTAAAAAGGCACAAAAAGCGTTAAAATGCTTAAAGCTTCGCAAAATTTGTTTATTTTTGTATGTTGGGAAACATTTTGAACATTTCTTACATATTCAAAAATTCTGACTGATAATTACCATATTGACTGATTTTTAAGACCTACGCAGCGGGCGTAGGTAAATGATAGCATTTAAAAAATACTAAAGTAGCTTTTAAACGTTTTGCGAACCCAAAAACGAAGAAAATACTGAAAAAAATACTCCATCGCCATTTTTGGGTGCAATCTTTTATTTTTCTTCCGCCGAGTTCATCTATTATCAGAAGTGTTCTCTTGTCTTTCAGATGAAAGTGGCACATTGTAGTGTTATGCTGTTTTGCTGGCTGGCACCTATCGGCTACTTCCTCGCCATGCTGGAGACCTACCAGGGCGGACCTCCGCCCTCTGACGAAGAAGTCGAAGCCTAGAACACCGATCTACGCCTGCGATTGCGTTCGTGCATCTGCTTAAATCTTCAATTGTATGCCAGTAGTGGTTCAGTATGAATAATAAAGTTATTTTTTGAAGCTTGATGCCTCTAAGTTTATTTCATCCTGTTTTCAAAGTAGTAGACGTACAGCTTTTTAGCAAAATTCATCCATAAGACCTAAGAGGCAAGAAGCTGTGTGTTGGTATGTTTTATCGGTGGTAAACAAACACTTTCTCAAAATGGAATTCAGTGACATTTAACGACCAGGTAGGTTAGTAGGACTCACTGAACGGGTTTTAGGCAGATAATTAAATAGACAATCATTCCTTTAAGCTAGTTGCATATAATGAAAATAAATGTTGTCCAGGAAAACTGGCATAGATTACGTCGGTCATTACAGATGGTTAAAATTGCTCGTAATGCCAACAAATGAAAGGTTTTGGCTATCATTAAACGTACTGTGAGCCTAGCTAAAGAACAAGAAAGTCGAGCACGTACCTACCTGTAAATATCAGATTTTCATGATCGTCCATGTCTAGATATTTTTTTCGGAATCGAAAATTTACTTTAGTTTTAAAACCTTTCTGATCCGTGCCATCGCCTTTGGGAAGTCGTTTTGTAATATAAGTCAAGATTTCAAATCCCAATTGTATTATTTGTTTGTAGTTTCTTTTTGTTGAGCTAGATGAAAATGTTTCATTTTGTATTTTACAAACACCATAGTTTTGTCAGCATTTTCTACTCACACATGGACTTGAGTGTGAGGTTCAACGTTCAAAAACAGAAACAGAACGTGACGAAATCAAAAACTGTGTTCCTGTACAAAGTTCCAGTTTATTTCTGCCAAACGACGAGGTTATAAAGTCGTTAAACAAGATAGTTACGGGCCAGACACGGTTTGGTTAGACACATATCTTAAAAGAATGTCTAGCTCGAGGATTCTTTCTGCCGCTGCAGGTTTCGTGGTGATCGCCATAGCGGTAAGAATCAAAGTCATACCATAAATGTGGTCTGACATTGCTCTTTACAATAAAATAGTGTCAATATGACCTTTTATTTACATCTGACATTAAGTAAACCTGAACTACCTGAACTACCTGAACTATGCAAATACTTACAGAATAGAAAGAAATTAATTTATAATTATTTATAAACAACACCTGAGACGGGTGGAGATCGGGATTCGATTCCCCGTTAGGACATCAATTTTTGAGAGGTTATTAGTGTTCTTAATACTAAAATACCCCGCGCATTGAAAGCGTTTGCAATTTAAATAAGATTTCACATAACTTTGAGTGCTATTTTTCGAGCAGCCATGTTTATATTTAATGAAAAATCACCGCTATTTGATTAGATTTCTCTTGGTCAGTAAGTAGCTAAGACAAAATAAGGCTAGAAATTTAATATTTATGTTTTGTCTGTTTGATTGAGCGTAATGACTTGGCGAGTAATAGCAATAGCAATAATCATGCATATTACACAACTCTAATTTAAGTGTTATTTTTCAATATTGCTAACAAACGTAGAAGTCTCATCAAACTTTCTTGAAACTACAATGGGTACAATCAATGCACGTGTCATTGATAAGTTTCAATGTTTTCCTTGAGTTTTATTTGTGTATTGTCCTTTACTTTCAGGCCTCGATGTGTTTAGCTGATATAACTGGTGGCATGAGCCCAGTCGACACCAGCGACTCTTTAATACAGGTAACTATGAGGTCATCCACATGGTCACTCATAACCTTACATGTAACTTATAGAGTATTCAATTGGCTACCCCCGGGTGAGCACCGGGGGCGATCTGTGTGTTTGACTGGGCAATTTTAAGATCGAAGCGCTGAGTACCTGAACCTGAGAAAAATGACCATTCCTTTTTCCTAAACCTGTAACTAAATGCTTGCAAGATCACCTGCCAAGTAATAACCGTGGGATTCCACATTCACAGGACCTTGCCTGCTGGGCTGTTGCCAAAATAGATGAGACGACTACCAGCGCGGATCAGCAAGCGCTGGTCGGCATCGTGTCCGGGACACAGCAAGTGGTCGCCGGAGTCCTCTACCAACTGACCATACTAGTCATGCAGACAGCTTGCAAAAAGAACGCGGATTGCTCTCAGTTGTGCATGATTCAGGACTGCGACGCGGTAAGAATATGTGGTTTGTGCTGTTTAACGACGCAATGTCTTGATAACGTGCCCTCATGGCGTTGGTTAATGAGTAGGTGATGATGAGGATGACGATGAACCTTATCTAGTTGAAAGGAAGGGAGATAACCCGGTGCCGGTATGTAAGCCCCTTCTGTAGTAGAGAACCGAGGGGACCGCGAGCTTAACGTCCCTTCTGAAGGACGGTACAACTTTAACAATATTATTCCTCTACAAATGCATGCTGTCGAGAGGTTGATAAGCAAGGCGAGTGAATTTCACCTCTGACAGGAACAGGGTCATAGTTATGGTGATCACCCATCCAATATCCGAGTCAGTGCAGCGTAGATCTTTTAAGTTGATCTCACGAGAACCAGTGTTTTAGCACGTCAAACCGTTCGGTGGTCAAATATCAAATACCTGACCCAGCGCAATTTTGCTTCATTTTGGTGATTACATGAGGACCGGTGTTTCCAACATGCTAAACCACCTCTGTTTTAAGTGTTAAACCTTGACTGTAACCTTGCGTGCATTTTCAGGTTTTAGTACATTTAAAGAAAATTAAATATTGAAACGGTAGGGTCTGTGCTGGTTCCGGATATGCAGTACAACATGAAGAAGCGAGGATTTTTTGTTCTAGTTTTGAATCCTATTTAGGCACAGTTTTACAGTGTTTTTACAGAGTTTTTTTTTACTCTGAGATATAGTGGTAGTTGACACGATAGCCAAGAGGACTTTCAATCACATGTTGTGAAATTCAGGCAGAATTTCAATTAGAAGTTAGAAATAATGTAAAATATGACTTTAAGGAAGCTTAAGCTAGCTCTTATGTGCGGCATGTTTTTATTGCATTCTTGGGTTATCTATGTGTGAAATATAATTTGCATCAAATTTCACATAAAAAAAAATCCGAACTGATCGGAATTAGCTGTCAGTTCTGGAACTTCTGGAATGTTCCACCCAATTACCCGTCGCAAATATTTCCAGGAGAGCCCAGCCTCTATCGCCCAAGCCCAGCTGGCCACAAGAGTTTGATTCCTTACATGACATGTTGTACGCCATCTAAACTCTCTGATTCCCGATTCTGCTGTTCCAGGCTCCGAAAGTGTGCCAGGTTACGATCTGGGATAAACCGTGGCTGAACGAAAGGGTGCTGACGAGTACGACGTGCTAACGACGAAGAGGACGGTACACCAGTCAAAAATATAAGAAGTGTTTTTTCAGTTCATTTCAGTCCGGATTTCACGGATTTCAGTTCAAAATTGTAGGACATCTTCAAGATTTTTAAACTTAGATCTTTTTAGCGCTTGCAAATCACTTTTTCTTAGCAGTTTTTTGGCTTGGTGTTGCATGGATAACAAAAACACAGCAAAAACATTACATACAAATACACTTTTCAAAACTGTTCTTCGATTGATCATTCTTTGATCCTTAGACATCTTCCAGTTTTATGAAGCAACTTTATGAGACAGAAGGTAGTTTTTTTCGCAAAATAATATGTGTCACTTTTGATAAGGTTCTTTTTACTGATATTTGAAAAGTTTTATCTCTTATGACCGAGTACTAGGTATTTCAACCGATTGAAAATCAGAAGGTCCCGGGTTTGTATTCCGACTTGATCACACATTTTTCCAACCTAGCTACCGTACCAAAAATAAAACAGTTATAAAAACGGTAGTTGTTTGTAAGACCGTACGTTTTTTAATACACGTTTTAGCTTTGTGAATTTTTTTTAGGCCCAATTATGCCCTCGCATAAGAAATTCAAATTATGACTCTATATTTACAACGTACTATGAATGAGTGCTAGAAATATTAAAACTATCCATAAGAAAACGAAGACATTACGACACTATCTACGACTTAAGCAATTGTTGTAAGCAAATTAATAAAAAACACAATTTTTTCTTTTGGGAAAATATTGGATTCATTTGCCTTTTGTGTCACAGGACCTTGATCGCTGCTAAAAATTAGAAACACCGGAAAAACGTCTTGAACAGGCTCTTTTACAATGCGTGTAACTATAGGAAAAAATAATGTTTTTAATTTTTAAAAAGTTTATTTTGTTGCCAATAGTGTGATGAGTCGCCTAGTTTTTGTTTCGTCACGATCGGACAAGTGGTTTGATCGATTAGTTGTCTCTAGTAAACCGAGATATAGACCTGAGTAAGCACCCACTCCAATAGACCTGAGTAAGCTCCCACTCCAATAGACCTGAGTAAGCTTTCACTCCAATAGACCTGAGTAAGCTCCCACTCCAATAGACCTGAGTAAGCTCCCACTCCAATAGACCTGAGTAAGTTCCCACTCCAATAGACCTGAGTAAGCTCACACTCCAATAGACCTGAGTAAGCTCCAACTCCAATAGACCTGAGTAAGCTCCCACTCCAATAGACCTGAGTAAGCTCCCACTCCAATAGACCTGAGTAAGCTCCCACTCCAATAGACCTGAGTAAGCTCCCACTCCAATAGACCTGAGTAAGCTCTCACTCCAATAGACCTGAGTAAGCTCCCACTCCAATATACCTGAGTAAGCTCCCACTCCAATAGACCTGAGTAAGCTCCCACTCCAATAGACCTGAGTAAGCTCCCACTCCAATAGACCTGAGTAAGCTCCCACTCCAATAGACCTGAGTAAGCTCCCACTCCAATAGACCTGAGTAAGCTCCCACTCCAACAGCCTTAAAGTTATGAATAATTTACTATCTAGACAAATAATTAAAAGGTTTATAGGATATTGCTATAAGTAAACTATGTCAGGTAAACCAATTTATGATCTTTTTTGAAAGATAATTATTGAGACGCATTTGTTGTAGCTGCAAAAGATAAGTGAAATTAAAGAAATTAGGTCGACACACAATCATTTATCTTAAGTGTTAATAGCGTAAGATGATTTGAAAGTTTTGAAAGTACTGTATATTAATAAGAATTATTCTCTGCCAAGTTCTATTCTGCAGAAGACTTCAAACCGGTGACAAGTTTAATTGTGAATACAGTTCATTTCCAAGATTCTGATTTTCTGATTTTTAAGGCGGTAAGCTCGATGATTTATTACTTTCTTCGTCGATGTGCCTTAAAAGGGGTCATTTACACCTAATATTTAATTTTTCCTCTTATAAATTTTCTCTGTTATTAATTTGGAGATTGATAAAAAATATAAAAACTCGCCTTAACCCCAAAGATCCAAGCTTACGTTTACTTGGGTGGATAAGAAATTCCCTGTAAGAAAAACCCAGAGATTTCGACTTAAAAGGCTTAACATTTTTTCAATTAACTTTTTGAGGTGATGGAGGTTCTGTGCCTTTAATTTTTTTATTCCAGAATCCTTGTATCTGCAATCTTTGCCTTCAAGATGTCGTCAGTGGGTGCTCTATGCCTTGTTTTTGCGATGTGCTTCTCCCTGAGTCTGGCACTGGAGAGCTACAGGGCGGAAGACGGCTACGAAGTCTTCCCGGAGGTGCCTGGAAGCCGGTACAAACTGACCACACTCTATCATTCCTGGCCAGAAGCACTCACTCTCTGCCAAGGAGACGGAGGGGGATCACATCTTGTCATCATCAACTCTCAGGCTGAGGCTGAAGTCGTCAAACAATTGTTTACCAAAATTCAGGATGGCACAAAATGGTTGCTCGTGGGCATCAATGACATTGCCCAGGAAGGAAATTGGATTACAATACAAGGTATTTTACTGTATGAATTTAGACTTATGTCGAGTGCATCAAACTTTGGTTCTAGGTAAACAATACAATAAAATAAAATAAGCTGGAATTTTTAACCAAATCTTTTCTGGGGTTTCTGTTGTCACACATTAAAAAGTCAGCATCTCTTTCGATACGCTCATCCTTTATTGTATTGTATTGTATTGTATTGTACCTTTATTCGAACAGTATAAGGATGTGGACTCGTCAAAAAATAAAAATAAATACATTATGATTACAAATTACAAACAAATTACCAAAAGACAAAGACAATGCTGAAATACTAAGGTAGTCATGTGAAATACTAAAGTAACAGCAGTCACACCTTTGTCTAATCATTCATGTCTAATTTATAAAAATCTTTGTATTGTAACAATTTTTTAATACTGCGTCTAAACTTTGGAATCGCGACACTGTTAAGACAATTATTAGTTTCGTTATAGTCATATCAGTAGTTATCGGTAATGTTTCTGTAATGCATTGCTTTGTTTGTCCAGGTGGTCTGGTGTCCAGCTCGGGTTATAACTTATGGCAGTCCGGAGAACCGAACGATAAAAGGGGTGAAGATTGCGGTGCTGTTGGCAGGGACGGCTTGTTTAACGACTTCTCTTGCAGCGCTGGCCGGCCTTTCATATGCGAAAAGCCAAACGTCTAAAAGCAACTTTAGAGAAATTAGCTTGGTTTTGTGTAATTTTGAAATAGGCTTTCTTCAAATATTGCAATCCATGTTTTTATTTCGCTGTTATTTTAGATGAAAAGGCGGAATTGATGTTGCCAGTTTGGTTCTCCTTTATGGTGATTATGGTGGTTTTTAACTATTTTCATTGATTTAAATTACATAGTTACAAAGTAAATTTGAAAATCATTTCCTTTACATATCATTTACACACTTATCTTAGCATAACCATTATTCTTTTTTTTTTTCTATTAAAATTGATCTATGTAACTTCATATATTTATATTTTTTACATTCAAGTCGAAATATTTTCAATTATAATAGCAATAGGTATTTCATAATAATTTTTAACCCGTTTCATACCATATTGTGTTAAATCCTTTTTGTTCTGCTCTTATTTCTAAATGCATTATCACAGACCCTTGTTTGATGACCATGAGATGTAATTTTTGTCAAGTTATTGTTAGATAGTTCAAGAGATGTCCTTTTAATATTTTAAAAATAAATGCCATCATGTTGTGCATTAACATTTGCTTTTTGCTCGTGAATCTTAAACACATCCTTAATTTTGACGCATTTGTTTCCTCTCGGTAAACAAATTGCTCTGTTCTGTAAAAGTTGTAATTTTTCTTCTGCCAAGCTCTCTAATGCGAATGCTAAGATTGTTGGATAGTATTTGAAATGAGAGGCTAAAGTGATTTTCTTTGTTAATAATTTAGTCCATGTAGATAAATATTTACTTGTTCTTGTCATAAATCCAATTTGTTTACCTATTTTCGCAGAAATATAGTTACCTAACTTGAGATCGGTATCTTTTCTAATTTATAATATATTAATTAAAATACTATTATTATTTGAAAATACGAGTGATTGTTTCCGACTCAAACCTATATTTTCTAGGTTGAAACGGTGAAAACTCATTTTGTGCCAATTAAATGAATTTACTGGCTATTTGATAACAGCCAAGTAATTGAACGATGGCCGTACTTGCATGCAAATCTTTTCGCTTTGAAATCTTTTCATTACATTTTCATTATTTTAGTTGTAGTTACTTCATGGTGAAGATGGTACACACTTTATTATGCTTTGATTGTAAAATAATGATACAGGAGTCTTCAAATTTGTCACGTTTTATAAATACATAAAATAAGTACAATCAAACTGGATGCCACCAGTTTAAAATTACACATTCTCATTAGGCCTTGGGTCAGCGCATTTTAAATATCGTACATGTTCTAAAAATTGTTTGACTAAATTAAAGCAGTGGTCACTCAATAATGACTTCAATTGGTTTCTGAAGCTATTGCCGGTGATCTTCTTGGTTAAAACATCTTGAAGTTTGTTGAAAAGATTCACTCCTCTAATTTTACTCAATAGATTATCGGTGATAAGAAAGTTTCGGCGCGTGAACTTTGAACTTAAATCAATCTCCCAAAATGCGTGCCTTGAAGGAAATCCCATCGAAATGTACGAAATGTACGAAATGTACTGAAATTTTCGAAATTTACAGAGAAACTTGGTATCGGGAGAAACAAATTAATCAATCATCAGCTTCCATACTAAGAGACTGGGATGCAAGACTTTTGCGTGAAAAATGTCTCAAATGAACGTGCCTTGTAAAACAAGTAGGTTCAAGAAAATTAAGCATTTTTACCTTTTTCTGTCATGTATTTTAATTCGTACGCGTTTTATCGCAAAATAATGAACACCATCCAGAAAGAAATGGGTTCGCTGTGTATGGATCCGAGGGTTTCATGCGGAAACAAAGATGAATAACGAACTCCCACCACTTGATACCAGCACTAGAATTTAATTACATGTGTTTTTGTCGTTAAGTTATGCTGACCCCCGACAAGCAGGCATCTGAAGTTACATCCAAGAGAATTATTCTACATTTGCACTGTCTTTCTCCACTGGGAATTTGGATTACTTCATCGTTTATCTTTTTTTCAAAGGGGGTATTTTCAAAAGAGATTGGGAATGTGGTTAGTCCCAAGTACTGTTGACCCCTAGACATCAACTGTGTCACCTAGCGGCGACGTAATCTTGTTTTATCAAAGCGTTTTTTAACGATAACTGCGATCAGAAAGAGATAACAGTTATCACCGATGCTAGTTTTGATAGATTTTCTAGATTTACTAGATTCGCTATATTTGCCATTGTTGATAAGAATCGATGATTGTTGCATGGCTTTAAATAACCAATAATCATGTTTAAGTTGCAGTAAATAGACCGATTGGATCAGCGTTGACACTGGATATCAAGTTTTTAGAAGATAAGGTGTCATTTAGATTTTGATAAACGAATATAGAAGACAATAATATCAACTTTCTCGCTGGGTAACAAGAGTAATTGTAATAAGATCTAAGCTCTGTTTCGCAGAAATCACAGCTCTTCTGACCGTGGGTCTATAGAACCAGTTGTTTCCTTTGTTTTTCTGCTAAAAGCGGTAAGTTCATCGACACACCATTTTTATTTTTTATTTTTTAGCGACTTTATAAATTCCCAGTTGGTCTTTTAACACAGGTTTAATTGGTAAAAAATACTACTTCTTAACTCGCAGTTTAAGATGCCGTCAGTGGGTGCTCTATGCCTTGTTTTTGCGATGTGCTTCTCTCTGAGCCTTGCACTGGAGAGCTACAGGACGGAAGACGGCTACGAAGTCTTCCCAACGGTGCCTGGAAGCCGATACAAACTCTCCACAATCCACCAAACCTGGGCAGAAGCACTTACTCTCTGCCAAGGAGACGGAGGGGGATCACATCTTGTCATCATCAACTCAGAGGAAGAAGCTGAAGTCGTCAAGGAATTGTTTGATAGATTTACAGACAGCTCAATCCAGAATCTGTTTGTGGGCATCGATGACGTTGCCCAAGAAGGCACTTGGCTGACAATTCAAGGTATTTTACAGGTGTAATGAGTCTAGATACTGGTAAGCTCTGTCCTCGCGGGTAATGCACGCTATCGTGTAAGTGCCAAAATAACCCTGAAACATCCGTAAATTTTTCGAGATAACACGGAATTTGAGGAAAAGTGACAGACCGTTCTGTTCATTTGGCCGTTGAATTAGCATCCCCTTTGTGGGGAACCCTTATCCCACCCCGGGAAAGCCGGAATCTATGTGCCCGGATAGCTCAGTTGGTAGAGCACCCGACTGGCAATTGGGAGGTCTCAGGTTCGTACCTTGGTTCGGTTGCACATTTATCCAGTGTAGCTTCCTTTCCATCCTTCGCTTACTGGTTACAGATTCCTGGTGGAAACACCACAAAAAGAAAAAAAAAAATCTGCAACTCAAAGAATATTCCCCAAATACAAGACTCTGTTTTCTGATTTCATTAAATTTGAGGTGATTTTTCGTAAATCGTTAACCAGTTTTCTCATAAAAAAAAATAGTTGAATAACAATTAGTAAATATTTTTTAAGAAACAAGACATACATTCCTGTAATTATGCGCTTTACAATGGGTCAGCATGTCTCATCCTTCCTACGGGTCACTTTTTGCAGAGCGATGGCAAAGTTATGAAATTAATTCTAAATTGTTTAAGTAAGCATTTGACTATTTCTCGCAGGTGTCCTGGTATCCCAATCAGGATACGATGTGTGGAAGACCGGGGAGCCAAACAACCACAACGGCAACGAGGACTGTGGAGTTGTCAACAGGGCGGTGGAGTATAACGACATTCCGTGCACCCTTGCTAGGCCTTTCATTTGCGAGAAGCCGAATGTGTGATCGTCTCCAGAGAGACTTTGCTTTGTAAGCATCTTGATCGAGCAATCTTTCAAAATATGTACAACAATAAAATAGTTTTGAAAATACTGTGTTTTGCTAAGAAAAACTGTTTGAAATGGGTTTTTGAATGCTAAGTAAATGACAACAAAATTTCCCGACGTTTCGAAACATGTACTAGTTACTTCTTCAAGGGTTAGAGCAGTCGGGAAATTTAGTTGTCTTTTACTTAGCATTCAAAATCCATTTCAAATAGTTTTTGTTAAAACTAGTGCCAAGGATAAATTAAGTAGACATGAGTCTAAAAACCATCACTGTGTTTTGCTGTTTGGGGCTTGCCACAACAATGTGTCACACTTTGAAAAAATTAACCGTTATCTTTTGAAACATAGAACATAGAATGTTAAAGACGGTGTCAAAAGATGCGTCTTAGCTAGATCTACAAAACCATAGTAATACAAAATGCTGAATATCCGCTCTTTTCTTAATACGAAGCAATTCAAGAAATCCAAAATAACGACGTTCCCTACAAGATTGTCACATGATAAATGTCCATCTGTTAGCAGCTCTGGCTACAGTTCCTTAAAACCCAGAGGAGGTCGTAGAAGGTAGCACCCTCGAAGGTACACATAGATACCAAGCAAGCGGTGGCCCATGCGGAAATACCACCAGTATTTTTTTAGTTAATTCGGCACTTATCTGATAATTTCTTTAAAGCTTATATTCAAATCTTGTCAATAATTTTGAGGCTTTAAGGTTTTTTTTTAGAGGGAGACCAATGGAAAAAGTATGGACATTAGGACTGAAGTTAGAACAATCATTTGGCGACGCAAAACAAGCAAAACGTGTTAGACGTGCTAAACCCCAATAACCAGTAAATACTAAATTGTAAAATCAATATAAAGAAAATTCAAATTGTTGTATTGTGCTGCAAAATCCTTTGGCTAAAAATATGAATTATTCCATCACTCATCATAAAAGAGGAATCCGACGTCTAGACAACCGACGCCGTCGTCTAGACGCCCTACGCCGCCGTCTGGACGCGAGTTAACGTCACGCTCCTGCCACCTAGCGGGCGTCTGCAGAACCTCATGACTTCTTCTCCAGATATGTTGGTAAGAAGCATCCCTGCAGTTCGACCAATTACACGCTTCTCAACATAAGCTGCAGCTTTTCACGATACAACGAAGTAACCAGGCAACCAACAGGTATCAATCTCTGTCAAATCTGATTTCAATTACAAACGCTTGTAATCAGTGAAGTATTTTATATTAATTAGGATAACCACTACCCTTTCAAAAATTGTTGCTAAAAAGGCCTTAAAAATGTATTAATTTTTAATAGGGTAGTAGTTTTCCTAATAATAAAAAGGGTTCTTATGTAACCGTCCTCGCTTGGGGGCGTTTGTCACGCTTAGGATTTTAATTTTAAATCCTAGAAAAAAAGCATTCCTTTCTCATTAGTTTTAAGAAAGTTCACAGTGTGCAAACTTTAAACTAGAATTCAAATTATCTTAAGTATGTAAAAGTTTCGACGAGTGAGAGTGTCTTCAAGAAGAGAAATTTTGTCTAACACCCGAACACGCCTCCAGAGATTCCAGATACCACAGAGCATGAGATGAACCCGAAAATTGGGATTCTTGGGATAATCATGAAGTGATAAATGATTTATTTTAAGTTGCATACCTCAAATCTGCGTTAAATAATTATCATTTGGTCTGCCTTGACAATGGGCCCCATGGCACTGTTCTAATAGCGTTGATTAATGAGTGGGTGGTAATGATGAAGAGGAAAATAGTCTAGTCTTGGATAGAGACGAGGTAACTCTTGTGTCGGAGAGCACCAAAGAAATCACCGGCTTAACATACCTGCCGAAGGACGGTGCAACTTTAACAGCAGGATTCTTTTTCAAATCTATGCTGTCGAGAGGTTAATAAGCACGGCGAGTGAAGTTGTTTTACTAACTTCAATCCCTTCTACCATCGCTTCCGAAGAGAACTGCAGGCGTGATTATGTAACTTTTAGAAACAGATTTAATAGTAAAAGATTTTTTTCAATATCTGCAGGATGAAAATGCTTTACCCGTTAAAATCCGTCTCTTGAAAGTTACAAAATCGACATGCAGGTAATATGTATATGGTCCTACCCGTCCAATAACTGACCCAGCGCAGTGTTGCTCAACTTTGGTGATCTCACGAGGACCAATGCTTTCAATGCGCCAAACCGTTCGATTACATTTGAAAAAGGAAAAATGTGGAAAAGCTATACCTATATATATTTTTTTTATAATGATATTCCCATATTTTTATGTCTCTTGACACCCAATAGGGTAGCGTTTAGCTTGCAGAGTGTGAATCGATATGTCAGTAACCCGATCGTCTCAGTTTTCCTTCTGCAGTAGGAAATTAGATCTACCAACTGATATCGGCGTCATCCATCCTCCCAAACGCATCCCATTCCATCCAAGTGACACGAAACGTTAACTGCTCTGAGCAAACTCTAGTGTTGATGTAAGCTTTACATCTTGGATTGAGTTTACATCGTGGGGCTTTTTAGCTTTAAGTACACCTAGGATGGCAAGTCAGCGCAAACATATGTGTTTCAACTAACTAACATAATTAGAGGACAGCCAACAGACTTAGAGGACTGATGCACACAGAGAGGACAGAACATGGAATTGCTAAGTTGAGTTGCTTGCCTCAACGCTCTGTGTTTACCAAAATGTACAGTCCTTTTCGAGTTAAGAAGTGATGAGTTCAAAATAGTCTCATGGCAGCCTTAAGTAGCATTCTTCAAGCCAAACGAAACAATTTAAAGAATAAATGATTCGAAATAATGTTTTATTTTAATCTTTTATGTTTTTAATACTTGATACGTTTGGGGGACCAATATTTAGCTGCAGATTTTTGAAAACAAAATCTCAGATGGACTTTTAATTTTAGGGAAAAGTTTCCTTGATCCCAGGGAACCTAATTTATGAAAAGATAACAATTGGCTGAATGATAACTTCAATACTCGTGGGTATTTGGGATTTTGTCTAACGCTGATGTCTTCGGAACCAGTCCAGGAGATCCAGTAGCTATGACTCAAGAACCACCTCAAGTTCCAAGGTACATGAGCACAAAATTACCTTAAGAACCTTCCTAAATTTTGCTTTTAAACGAAATATACTTCCTGCTAGTTACTTAAATAAGTTGTATAACTCTCCGAGTTTCATCAAAACTTAGTAAATAACAAAATAAAATAATATAATTGTTTTCCTTCTTTTTTAATTATGAATGCTCGTTAGTAAAAACTTTTCAACTCACTCAAAAAGTGTTGCTAGAAAGAATTCCTCATAATAAAACTTGGATAAGAATCATGGGACACCAAAAGCAATCAGTTCTGACAGCAATATATGCTAGCAGCCGTCTCCATCTACACCCAGAGTCAGTCCTAGGCCATGTCAGCCCCAAATCTTGCCTCCAAAAAACCCGCCATACCAACATAATCACCAGTGCCTAAACGGCGCGCGCACTCGTAGAGAGGGGTGGCAATGCGGGGGGTGGACGTCGAGCCGCGTGGCGGAGGCTGCGACGCTCAGGAGCTGACTCCAGGATCAGACTTCGTCCTGGTCGGAGCTGGAACAAGTGTGCTAGTGTGAACCACAGTGTGTGAAGACGCTACGCTCGGGATATCAGGCGGAATAAACAGGTTTGTTTTTATTTTCGCAGCCTTGTACGAAGCAGTTTGTTGAGAATATAAGACAAAGTCAAAATATGGTTTCTGATTCCTTAGCCTTTCTTAAAGCTCAATATTTAAAGTGAAAGTTTACAAGTTGTTTGAGAACTTTATTTACAAAGAAATCCAAGCGGCTTTCTGTGTTAATCTTATGACAGAAAACCAATGGATTTGCTCCGAATTTGGGTAAGGAACGTAGAAGTTTCATTCCCCAATGCATTCAGTAATCAGAATTCATAACACCATCCTGTTTTCAGTACCACATTAGAAATATAAAACACCCTAGATAGAGAGATCAACTACAAACATTTCCTAAATGTTCCTTTCATATTTATAAATGCACCGTGCATAACAAAAGCTGTTTAATAAAACTTTTTTTTTCCAAATTTTCCCTGTAAATCTTAAACAATCGTTTTTCCATATTTTGCTTTCGATTCAACCAAGTTTCTAATTATGTTTATTGCTAAGCGTAGTTGAAAGCAAAGTTTACGTTAGGCAGGGCGCGATGGGACAGGGTGGGTTCTTGGCACGCTGCAAGCACAGCCATGGTGTAGTTCATACCCCACGACCTCCACCAGGCAAGGCAAGGACACGAGACATGGGACTACGTTAGGCAGGGCGCAATGGGACAGGGTGGGTTCTTGGCACGCTGCAAGCACAGCCATGGTGTGGTTCATACCCCACGACCTCCAGGCAAGGCAAGGACACGAGACATGGGACTACGTTAGGCAGGGCGCGATGGAACAGGGTGGGTTCTTGGCACGCTGCAAGCACAGCCATGGTGTGGTTCATACCCCACGACCTCCACCAGGCAAGGCAAGGACACGAGACATGGGACTACGTTAGGCAGGGCGCAATGGAACAGGGTGGGTTCTTGACACGCTAGAAGCACAGCCATGGTGTGGTTCATACCCCACGACCTCCAGGCAAGGCTGGGACACGAGACATGGGAAATGGAGGCAGGGTCCACGTTAGGCAGGGCGCGATTGGATAGGGTGGGTTCAATGTCAAACTCTCAAGGACAACCATTGAAAATCTGCCCCTTTCACACAGTTGAAAGAAAAACAGCGTTTCCCACAAAGCGTCCATCTTTTACCTGCCTGCAAAGTGCATGCAAAGTGTTTTCCTAGTTTTCCTCCCATCCTGTACAGCTCATTTGAAACCTCACAAAGCAGCGGCTGCCTTGAGCGATCCAAGACGTTAAGTATTCGGACAGCCTATTCTCCGTAATCAAGTGGTTTGCGGACGCAATGTGGGCGCCCTGGCGAGTGAAAGGGGAGAGAACGTGAGATAATCGTCGCCTTGCTAGCGACCCTTTGCAGAAGCGCTCTCGGCGAGAGATTCTCTCACGATGTGACAGCTCCCTGCGGGATCCATGTTGGGTTATCGACGGAGAACACTGAACAAGTGTCACTCTGGGCTGAAGTTTAATAAATCAAAAGAAAAGTCTGATAGGAAGTTCTTTTTTTTGTCTCTTTTTTTTGTCACATTTAAATTCAGATGTAACACCCTAAATGTATTGCACCAAGAACCTAAGATTCAGGTCCAAGGTCTAGTTGACATTGGGCTTGTCAGTCTAAGGTCTATATGAAACAAGCCAATAAAATAATAATAATAATATAATAATAATAATAATAAATATAACATTTAAATAAACTCATTTCATAAGAAAAACTATATGAAATGGGTTTTGAATGCTAAGTAAAGGACAACTAAAATTGTAGTTGTCCTTTACTTAGCAAAAACTTGCCCTTTACTAAGAAAAACCTATTTCAAATAGTTTTTCTTAAAACTAGTGCTAAGGATAATTCAAGTAGACATGAGCCTAAAAACCATCATAAACTCATTTCATTATTTCCTTTCATTATTTATTCATTCAGATGATTCATTATTGGTGTTTAACGACGCACCGTTTTGACAACGGGCCCTGCGGCACTGGTCTAATGGCGTCGGTGAATGAGTGGATGATTATGATGATGATGATGAGCCTAACCTAGCCTAGAAGGGAGGTGGGGAAACCCGGTGCCTGTCGAATAGCACCAAGGGGACCACCGGCTTAACGTCCCTTCCGAAGGACGGTACAACGCGAACAACAGGATAGAATTTGATAAGCAAAGCGAATTTAACTGTGCTTACTTCCAAGCATCCAACCTCTCTCCCGAACAGAACACTTTGGCTAACATTTCATTTTATATAAACATAACAAATATTATAAAACCATGTTCTAGAAAAAAAAGGTAGCCACGCAAA
Source organism: Protonemura montana (assembly GCA_947568835.1). Taxonomy (NCBI): domain Eukaryota; kingdom Metazoa; phylum Arthropoda; class Insecta; order Plecoptera; family Nemouridae; genus Protonemura; species Protonemura montana. Next base: position 11,097,137 of record OX387610.1, on the reverse strand, counting down.
GAAATTATCAACGGCTTAAGCACTTTACTAACTATCTCTTCAAGCCTGTGGTCCACTAATATTAGAGTGCATTTTCTGCAGCAGTTTTAGCGGCGATTTGAAGTTGAGTAACAACGATTTAGAAATAAATACCCTACACAAAGAATAGAGGAAATAGCAAACAGTCATCATTTAAAAACGTTCCACGGAAGTCGCAACAGTTTAACATTTTTTACCCCGGTAATTATAAACTTCATGGCACAGCTAATATTTTAATTGGAAGCTAGTTTAAAACGTGTTTTTTTTTTACTTTTGGAGCTGCGTGATGCGACCAGCACGCTCTCCATGTCATGCCCCGAAACGTCAATTACAAAGTGATTATCTAGAGTAATAAGAGCTCGGGACTCGTTGCTCGGATGTCAACTTGATTATCGAGTTCTGTTCAGCAGCGTCCCATGGATCACTCAATTAGAGTTTCGGAGGTCGATGATTAACGAGGTTATAGTACGGACAGAGAGTGGATATCTTCTAGCAATGGCCGCCATATGGACAGGCCTCATCTTGTTTAAAACGTGTCTTGTTACCACAAGCGTGGTAGCCATTGTTTAGAGATAGCCACTCTGTGGTCCTCCAAACATGGCGGCCATTGCTTGGAGATGACCACTCTCTGGCCGTGCAAACATGGCGGTCATTGCTTGGAGATGAACACTTTCTGACCGTGCCAACATGGCGGATATTGCTAAGAGATGACCACTCTCTGACCGTGCAAACATGGCAGACATTGCTTGGAGATGACCACTCTCTGGCCGTGCAAACATGGCGGCCATTGCTTGGAGATGGCCACTCTCTAGCCGTGCAAACATGACGGCCATTACTTGGAGATGACCACTCTCTGACCATGCTAACATGGCGGTCATTGCTTGGAGATGGCCACTCTCTGGCCGTGCAAACATGGCGGTCATTGCTTGGAGATGGCCACTCTCTGGCCGTGCAAACATGGCGGACATTGCTTGGAGATGGCCACTCTCTGGCCGTGCAAACATGGCGGTCATTGCTTGGAGATGGCCACTCTCTGGCCGTGCAAACATGGCGGTCATTGCTTGGAGATGACCACTCTCTGACCGTGCAAACATGGCGGCCATTGCTTGGAGATGACCTCTCTCTAGCCATGCAAACATGGCGGCCATTGCTTGGAGATAATCCCTCTCCTATATTAGGGAACTTTTATTAACGTCGATGGTATTTTATCTTTGTCGTTGACATTTGACGCGTGTTGTCAAATAATACACGAGAATGTGCGCTGGCTTTTAATTGAGTGTTGTTGTGTATATTTGCGTGACGTTTCACCGCACGGTAATTGAGTTTCACTCATTTAGCCAAACATTGTACCCGAACATTGCACCGAACATTGCACCCGAACATTGTACCCGAACATTGCACCCGAACATTGTACCCGAACATTGCACCCAAACATTGTACCCGAACATTGTACCCGAACATTGTACCCGAACATTGTACCCGAACATTGCACCCGAACATTGTACCCGAACATTGTACCCGAACATTGTACCCAAACATTGTACCCGAACATTGCACCCGAACATTGTACCCGAACATTGTACCCGAACATTGCACCCGAACATTGCACCCGAACATTGCACCCGAACATTGTACCCGAACATTGCACCCGAACATTGTACCCGAACATTGCACCCGAACATTGTACCCGAACATTGCACCCGAACATTGTACCCGAACATTGCACTCGAACATTGTACCCGAACATTGAACCCGAACATTGTACCCGAACATTGCACCCGAACATTGTACCCGAACATTGCACCCGAACATTGTACCCGAACATTGCACCCGAACATTGCACCCGAACATTGTACCCGAACATTGTACCCGAACATTGCACCCGAACATTGCACCCGAACATTGCACCCGAACATTGTACCCGAACATTGCACCCGAACATTGTACCCGAACATTGCACCCGAACATTGTACCCGAACATTGTACCCGAACATTGCACCCGAACATTGCACCCGAACATTGTACCCGAACATTGCACCCGAACATTACACCCGAACATTGTACCCGAACATTGAACCCGAACATTGCACCCGAACATTGTACCCGAACATTGCACCCGAACATTGTACCCGAACATTGCACCCGAACATTGCACCCGAACATTGCACCCGAACATTGTACCTGAACATTGTACCCGAACATTGTACCCGAACATTGCACCCGAACATTGTACCCGAACATTGCACCCGAACATTGCACCCGAACATTGCACCCGAACATTGCACCCGAACATTGCACCCGAACATTGCACCCGAACATTGTACCCGAACATTGCACCCGAACATTGCACCGGAACATTGAACCCGAACATTGCACCCGAACATTGTACCCGAACATTGTACCCGAACATTGTACCCGAACATTGCACCCGAACATTGCACCCGAACATTGTACCCGAACATTGCACCCGAACATTGTACCCGAACATTGTACCCGAACATTGCACCCGAACATTGTACCCGAACATTGCACCCGAACATTGCACCCGAACATTGTACCCGAACATTGTACCCGAACATTGTACCCGAACATTGTACCCGAACATTGCACCCGAACATTGCACCCGAACATGAGCTACGAACTTGAGCTACGAACTTGATTTAAGTCCCACACAGGTTTAATTTTAGTACAAGTGGTTTCCACCAAGGAAACCTTATCCAATATCACTTATAAATAACATTTGATTTTAATTTTGATGCTAGAGACAAATCCGAATTGGACTTTATTATTAAAACTGCTCATTAAAACAGAGTTTATTAATTCAAAGATTTCGAGCATTTGCTTCTCGCTGCAAATTATTCACGCATACAAAAAGAAAAATGTAATTTTTGTCTTGAAAGTCTTGCGCCAGCAGAAAATAAAACGTGTCTCTCGGTGTTAGAAGCTGAATATAATTTTTCCTTGAAAAAATTAATTAATACAGAAATTACAAGAAAAACCGTACAAATTTATTTTGTGATCTTAACTCAAATGAAAAAGCAGCAGGCAAATACAACACATTTTAAATGTGTTCTTAGACAATTTCAGTCTATTTATCTCTCCTGTTCTTCCATTCTATTCTCTTCTATTATTTATAATCTGTTCAGACTTTACTTTCCATGCTTTGCTATCTTATAAGATATGCAAGAATATCGAAAATAATCGATAATATCTTTTACTTCCGTTCCTTTTTTCGACTAGATGTTGGCGTAGACAAAACATCTACCATTAGTCTATTCATTCAGCTGTTTCTCAGCACACTAATTTCTGACCCTAAATAACAAATAAATTAAATACTTTTATCAAAACCAGGATAAAGTAATTTGAAATCTTATTTAAATTGCAAACGCTTGCAATGCGCGGGGCATTCTATTATTATAAACACTAATACCGTCTCAAAAATTGATGCCCAAACGGGGACACGAACCCCGATCTCCACCTATCGCGGGTGTTGCTCTGAACCATTGAGCTACTTGGACACTGGCTTTTTGAGACGATTTTGGTGTATTTGATGAGAATGACAGTTCTCCAAGGAGTAGAACCATGTGGCTGTGAATACTCACAGTCACTCTGATTCTAGTGACGCTATACTATTTTATAATCTGTCAAACTCGAGTAACTCCAATTTGACGTTGGAAGCGTTATATTTATTTGAAATCTTATTTAAATTGCAAACGCTTGCAATGCGCGGGGTATTTTATTATTATTAACACTATAACCGTCTCTACAGAGAGTATCTCCACTCATGAGTCTTTGTCTTCTTGGTATAGTTTCATCTGTGGTAAGATATATTCCAAGATATTACATGAGAAAATGCATAATGCTGATGTTAATGCCCACGACAGAATGATGAATCGCCTGCTAGATCGTAGCAAGCACATACGTCACAACGCGTGAGGTTTGGTGGTACTTCGGATTACCGGCACTAGATGGTGTTACCATCGATCTCGGTACGGGAAGGAAAACGCTCTCTCGGGCTAATTCAGTGATTTATGGAAACAAGTTGAAAATGAGAAGGGGAGAATGATCGATGGAAAAAAGTGTGTATAGATTGGGAAGATAGACGGGGAAATTGAAGGAATATCGAAGAGAAGTAGTTTTAGTGCTTTGTGGACTATTGCTTTGTTTGGCTGGATTTGATCTTTTCTGCTTCTTTGCCGAACCTTTCAGGTTAGGTTTGTAATTCAGTATCAAAACAAGGGTCGTTGAGCTCGTTGTATTCGTTTGTGTCAGATCTGATCAATTTGGAGCATAATATTTCAAGTGTTCCTGTCTCAGTCTAGAAGGCGATGAACGAGCAAGAACAAATGGAAAGTGTGAACAATGATCTGCTTTATCTGAAATATCCCACACTCTGCAATGGTGGAGAAAACTCGTACTGGCATAGACCGACTAAAAGAAAACACGAATTTTCAGGGAAATAGAAAATAATATTTGAAAATGGCAGAATATTAGAAAAAATTGTCTTTTTGCAATTCAAAAAAAGAACACAAAATTGTATGCAAATAACTGTTAGTTTTGAAACTGGCCAATGGCACAAGAAGAGTATTTAGTTTCGGTAACTGCTGCGGTATAGCAAGACCCATATTTTTCTTACCTCAAATGTCAAAATCTCATTTTAATTTAAAATAATTCTTCGCTGGAATATTTTTCAATGTGTCAGCTGAACCTTTGTGCAAAGTAACTTAGTTTTCATGGTGTTCCGCAATTCTGGCCGGATCTTTCTGATGGATGAGCCACGTTCCAAGGCAAAGAAACGCCTCCAGGGTACTGACATAACGGGGTTAAAATCATATTGGGAAGAAAATAGAGAAATCGCCAACGAGAAGATGATAAATCGAGAACAGAGAGCCGATGCTGGACTAATATTTGCAACCTAGCGAGTTCTTTATTAAAAACGGAGTGGATCACGTTTCATACCCGATTTGATATCTAGTATGGCATAAGTTTTTGATGGTGTATTATTAAATTTGTTATGGGAATTTTATGACCGTCATAATTCGGTTCAGAATGGCAAATAATACCCATGTGTTTGAAACTATATTCATCGCCAAAAAGTTCGAAAAACTGTGTGCGTTGTAAAATTTTGAAAATAGCTCTGAAAGACTACTAAAAGTGAAATAGGTTGGTGTTTAACGACGCACAGTTCAAACAACTATTTCTGTGGTGGAATTTTAATCTTCACTTTTTAAGCGGAGCTATGGTATGCCCCTGAACGCAGCCCGCAGAGCAGACTCGGCTCCTCCACCTCGTGCCCCTGAACGCAGCCCGCAGAGCAGACTCGGCTCCTCCACCTTGTGCCCCTGAACGCAGCCCGCAGAGCAGACTCGGCTCCTCCACCTCGTGCCCCTGAACGCAGCCCGCAGAGCAGACTCGGCTCCTCCACCTCGTGCCCCTGAACGCAGCCCGCAGAGTAGACTCGGCTCCTCCACCTCGTGCCCCTGAACGCAGCTCGCAAATAGAACTAGTTATAGGCGATATGGAACATCGAAAAAATAACCACTTTACAGTCCTTAAAGTTGATTTTATTTTTTTTACTGAAATTTCCTAAAAAATGTCTGTAAGTTTTTTGAACTCCCTCTTTTTTACACTTATTCCGGTAGTCTCTGCAAAGATAGCGCGAAGAAGTGAAACAGTTATTACTCTGAAATAATCCACGTGATATTATTCCCTTTTCGCTATTACTTCGTCGTTTGGAGCCGACTGGCAAGTGGTTTAACCTCAGAGTTAACGACCACTGGTTATATTGCGTTTTGACCCCCACCCACCCACCTACCTAACCTAACCTCCCTCCATTGAATCTGAACCAGTTTGACACTCAAATCTTTACGAGCGCACAGTAAGTTCATGACGTTTTAAGTCGGTTCACTTAAAAAATTGAGTGCCCATAATTTAGTGTTTTCACTGTTTTGCAAGCCTCCATATGACATTCTCTTGGATTTTTGTCTGGTATATGATAAGTGCAATTTATGAATTGGTAAATTCAAATGAGTTTTTTCAGCGTACCCTATCTAAATATTGTGCCCGTTCCAAGCATCTGCAATTTAAAAGATATTTTACACTCAAAATATATTGTATAGTGGATGTTTCTGATCAGATATTCTACTCATTACTCATGATATAAGATTACATACTCCAAAGATATTTTTGTTGAGAGTGAGCGTATCATGAATCATACGTACTAGATTTGTATAGAACATGGTTTTTGTTCCAACGAAATAATAATGAATAGAGAATCGTCAATCGCCTTGCTAATCAACCTCTCGACAGCATGGATTTTTGTAGGAATCTTGCTGTTCACGTTATACCGTCCTTCGGAAGGGAGTTAAGCCGGGGGTCTGTTTGGTTCTCTTCGATAGGATTAGGCTACGTGCCGGCACCAAATTTCCCTCGAAACTAGATTACACGCACTCATTCACCAATCCCGTTAGACCAGTGCCACAGATATATTTGATTTGTCGAACGAAAACATAGATAGTTTGTTTTGAGCTAAGGTTTGTCAATGAGCTTTGAAGAGTTATTAACCGTCTAATTTTTTCAATATTTTAGCGAAGGATTTGATTATCTTCTTTTCTGTTTGCAATTGTGACCACTCAACTTTTTAAACATGTGGCTACGATTCTCGCTTGCAGAGCTGTCAAACTGATTTGACAGTTCTGATTGGAGGCAAATCGCTTTCAACTGCACCAATTACAAGTCAATTAAAGTGACGTCAGCGAACGGGATTCGAGTTCCCCAGCTGGGCTTTCAACTTAACGGGAAATTAAGCTGATTATAATTTTAATTTTCCGTTTGAAGGTAGCTACGGGGAAATGTGATGAAACTGAGATAGTTTAATTTCGCGTCCACTCGGGTGAATTTGCAAATGAGTAGGAAGTAGCGATATTTGAAATGGGATTATAAATATGAAGCATTTTTTTTAACCCTCATATATTTTACTGTAATAAAACACGATGTTTGAATAACGGTCTTTTTGACAGCTGTCGTGGTTGCTGTAACATTATGCAATCGTTTTAAATCACACGATCCAGTTATGACTTAATTGATAAGTAAGATGTAAAGTAAACTTTTACAGAAACCAACAAGTTTTGCTGAGATCGCTACCACATATAGATAGCATTATAGCTGAGGAATGTACATTTATTGAAGCGTGACCTAAATTATTTATCCGTCAGGTTATATGAGTTAGATAAAAAGTTAAAATAAATCACGCATCAATGTTACATAATAACATGAATCAAGGCTATTAGCTAGACCGTAATCATTGGTTATGTACGTACAGTTTTTTTTTTAAAGAATGTGTTTATTTGATGGACATTTAATTTGGGTTTTGAATGTTAAGTGAAGAACAATTAAATGTTCCAACGTTTCGTAACTTGTACCTGTTGCTTTATCAAGGGTGAACGCATAAAGTAACTAACTACATGTTACGAAACGTTGGGAAATTTAGTTGTTCTCTACTTAGCTTTCAAAACCCTGTGTGAGATGTTTTTGTCAAAACTAGTGATAAGGATAAAATAGCCATGAGTCTAAAAACCGTAGGGGTGTTTATGTATTTGAAAATAAATCATTTAAATGTCAAAGTGTGAATTAATAAAGTGCTGGCCTAAAAAAAGTATGCTGGGTACCTTATTTTTTTAAAGATGCAAAATCAAACAATCATACATTTTAAATATGTCTGTGCTAGAGTAGCGAATGAAGCCAACGTTAGAAAGTGAATGGCCAATTCTTCTAAACATCTTAAAGCTTAAACTAGTTGACAATTGCACCAACTTTTAGCAAACGCTAGTCACGTTTCACTTATTTCCCTCATTCGACTTTTCCTCCCGGCAAAACCTAATTTTCGTCGCCTGGAGCTGCTAACGGACATTTTCCGCACCACAGAGCTCCGAGTTTTCCCTTTTTGACTAACCCTGAGGAAGTTAGCACACCCCCCAGCGCTTTTCCTTTGTTCTATGAAACGAGTTTATGCGTCGACGCTCAAGGTCACGTAGGCAAGAAAGTTTGTATGTCTCTGGGGAACATTTGACCTTTGTCTTTACTGAACTGTAAATTAATTTTGAAAGTTGACAGTGGAAGACATCTCGTCCCTTACCACCCACCTTTCCGACCACTTTTGGCAATACTAATACTTTTTTTTAACTTTCATGAGCTAGAACTAATTTTCTATATTTTTAGAAGACCTGGCAAGCTTTTTTGCTAACTGAGCATTGTTTTAAATACTCGAAAATAATTATTTTACTTTTTTACTTTAGCCAATAAATAAATTAAGTTGAAATAGATATTTCTTTAAAATTATAGATCGTTTTTTTCTAGCCTTGCCAGTTTCCGTTCCCAAACTGGTTTGGTGTAGGTGTCTAATTCATTCCGTCTCTCTTTGATTTAAGTGTTCCGTGACTCCAGTGTTAGAAAAGTTCGGCGACATGCCAGTGGGTGGACGAGGTCTCGGAAAGTCCGGCATCATCTCCGTCCCGTCCGGTGGTAAGCCTTTCAAACGCCCTCCACGTTACGGGGAATTCGAATGCAACACCCAATATTTCTTTACTGTCATAAAGGTCTAGGCTGACATTGAGGTCAGATGTTTTAAAGGCCAGCACACATGAAGGATTGACTTCAGTAACATTTAACATTAAACTCATTGGATTTTATAGAATAAGTCAAGAGTCTCGGCGCTAATGTTGATCTGTCTTCGCTGAAAATACCAAACTCACCAAACTAACTGGAGTCACCAAACTATTGGGTTCTAAGAAATTTCATTTCGTTATATCTCACAGTTCGCTAGAATTTGAGACTGGTTTACGCTCAATCAACCTTTATTGATTCTTACCTCAACGATTGATATACCGATACGTGTTTAAATATGCTCAGCTGTTATTATTTAATTCAAGAGGTTTGTTAAAAATGAGAGCAACAAGCGCCATCAGGTAGCACCTACCGTAACCACGTGTTGCCGCCTCGTTTACCCAGCAGATAGTTTAACTTTAGCGCTGGGACCCTTGACTCAGTCTGTACGTACAAATATACAGTAGTCTTATAGTGTTTAAGTTTGACCAATATTTTCAAGCAACCATATTTTGTGTACTACAAATTATTCCCGTAGCTAATAGACAAAGTGTCTTCAATTAAAATGCTATGAATCCAATGCAATCCTTCTTTCGTGCTGGCTGTTATGTGCTTATAAAATGTCAATTTTGCAAATAACAAATAACTTAAAATACCATTAAAATAAACACATTTAAAAATAAATAAAAAACGCTTAGCCAGTGTCTTTTAAACACATACCGACAGCTCACTTTTCCTTTAGCTCCTTCGATAAGCATTGTCTCGAAATGTTACTCAAAAAGGACGTTCTATGGTTTACCTCTCTATCTATCTCGCTCTTCATCACAAAGTTAGCCATCTTCCATCTCGTTCCCACTCATTGCACGTGCATGGCCAGTGCCATCTTGCAGTAAATGCATCATGCTGCATCTCGAGCTTACGCCGCTAGGTTGCGCTAAATATGTCTTTCGTTTAAGCTTAACACTCGAGAACGTTTTTAAAAAAGCTGTCACATACACTAAAAAAAAATCTGTTTTTCTGTGGAAAGCGTAGATTGTAACAATCTGTAAACTTCTGGCCTGTTCTAAAGTAAAATACAAGCTAACAGTTCCTTTTGTCAAGAAACTGCAGGAAAAAAATAACCTTAAATTAGGATTAAATCTTATTTAAATTGCAAACGCTTGCAATGCGCGGGTTATTTTATTATTATCAACACTATAACCGTCTCAAAAATTGATGCCCAAAAGGGGGCTCGAACCCCGATCTCTACTTATCGCGGGTGTTGCTCTTACCCATTGCGCTACTTAGACACTGGCTTTTTGAGACGATTTTTGAGACGGTTATAGTGTTGATAATAATAAATAACCTTAAATTGTTTGCTTAACTTTTTTTTTTTCTTAAGTGGTTCAATTTAAACATTGTTAACTGTGTATATTTTTTGGTACTGTTAAACCACCTTGTTGTATCACTGACCTCGTGGTAGAATTTTGAATTGCAATACTGCCAAGATGAATACATTGCACAATTTGACGAAATATCTTAAAAAAACATACATTTTAAAATTATTTTGCCAACTGAAATTTCCTGATTAACGGTTGTTGAGATAAGCGTACAAAGAACTTGATCTCAGTGAAATCAAGGTATACTACGTTTGGTTCAAATCTCGTGCAGTTTTCACTTGGCAGCGGTAATGCAATTCAAGAAATTAGTGTGCTGCAAACATCATGTCGTTGCCGAGTAATGTTATCATTACAAACCATCGCTATAATCCTAGTTCTAGGAGATCATACCGTCAATGGGCACGTACAATCATTAAGCTGTCTTAACGCCTCCCTTTTTAGATACCATTTGTTGTACAATCATCTCGTATCAACTTCATCATTTCAAAAACGAATTGTTTCTCTACTTTACTAACTTGTTTGTCAAAATTCTTTAACGCCACGTTAATGGGCCAACATGATCGAAACATTTCTGTTGCACAGTGAAATGCCGATTTTGTTTTCAAGATCGTAGATGTGGAACAAGGTTGAAAGATGTATGCATACCATACCTTAATGGCGCGTGATAAAGAAAAGCCAATCATTTACAAAGTCAGTAATTATTTGAAGAGATATCCAGTAATGAGATCTGTGTCAATCTTCAAAAAGCACCACCATGTCTGTGATCCGCTCAACCTTCAACGTGACTTTGCTTGCATATAGTTTATCCAGCGATCGGATCCAAAATGGCGCTGACTTTAAGAGATAAATGCCGTGAATGCATAAAACACATAGATGCATTGCTTTAAAACTGTCTTCTTCATCTACGATTTCAGATAGCACCGATATCGAGATCAACTCGGCTTAAACTCGAATGAAAGGTCAAATAAATGTTTCAATGATTTCAATGTAATTACAAGAATACCTGAAAACAAAACATAACCTAAGAGAGATTTTCCGTTTAATTTGGTCTTCCAGCTCAAAGAAATTGGTGCCAGATAAAACAGTAAAAACTAAGTTATCACAAAACAATCCCTAAGGAATAAGCTTTGCAATAAAAACGGTCTCTTTCTCGTTATTTACTAAAAAAAATCGCACATGTTTTTCAAAATGTCGCTGATACCGAGAATATAAAATGTTGAGGCTGAGCCGAGTTAAGCTTGCTATTTGTTAAAATCATCCTTTAGGCTAACCGAATGCATGGTGTAATGGCGACCAACGTGTCGTCACTTTTGCTAATACTTGGCAATGTGCATGCGCCTGTCTGCTAGGTGTTGAGTAGAGCCATCTCGCGGCGTGCCCCAGAGAAAAGTGAACCATAGACCCTTCTTAGCCGTGCCGGTACTGCCACGCATACAAGATGGCGGTCGGCGGAAGGGGGTTGGGGGGAGCGAACATTGTCACGTCGTCAAGGGGTGGTGAGTATTGAAACATGATTATTTACTTGCAGGATTCGTTTGTTTATTATTTTTGGTTATGTATGTTCTACGGTGTTTTAAAGGATACCAATTTAATGTTGTGGTGTCGCTTTGCTCAAATCCTTCGAGCACAGTGGTAATCTTTCTAATATTCTTGTATATTTTAGAAATATCTATGGTGTTTAACGACACACTGTTTTGACAACGGGCCCTGTGGTACTAGTCTCTTAGCGTCGGTGAATTAGTGGGTGATTAACCCAAAGTTGCAAACTCCAACCCAAATAGTGACGACCAAGGATTGGCGGGACACATACGCTGACTTGAAATCAATGGTAGCGCCACTGGAAATAGTTAGGAGTCGATGTAACTTGAGATCATAGAAACAATTTAAAAACTATCACTTTTAAAAGCTATTGTAACAGATGCAGTTTCCTGATCTTCCACCCAGGTGGCGCAGCTTATGACATTTGGCATTCACATTTGGCTTATATGGGTTACTCCTACATTTTTATGTGAGCAGCCTGATTTTTGTTTGCTTAAAACATGACTTTTCTGCTCATTTTGTTGTGAATTGTTTTAAATTGTTGACAATGCTACCAGAATGTACCAACAATAATGAAATCAACCTTTGCCTTGTGTTTTCGCTAGTCTACCCTCTCTTCGACCGTATCTCAACCACTGATCTCAATAACCAGGAAAGAGCATAGGATCCAGCCAGCTGATCTCGAATAAGCTGGATAGAGCATAAGATCCAGTTAGCTGATCTCAAATAACCTGGATAGAGCATAGGATCCAGCCAGTTGATCTCAAATAACCTGGATAGAGCACAGGACCCAGCCTGCTGATCTCAAATAACTTGGATAGAGCATAGGATCCAGCCAGTTGATCTCAAATAACCTGGATAGAGCATAGGATCCAGCCTGCTGATCTCAAATAACTTGGATAGAGCATAGGATCCAGCCTGCTGATCTCAAATAACTTGGATAGAGCATAGGATCCAGCCAGCTGATCTCAAATAACTTGGATAGAGCATAGGATCCAGCCAGTTGATCTCAAATAACTGGATAGAGCATAGGATCCAGCCAGCTGATCTCAAATAACTTGGATAGAGCATAGGATCCAGCCAGCTGATCTCAAATAACTTGGATAGAGCATAGGATCCAGCCAGCTGATCTCAAATAACCTGGATAGAGCATAGGATCCAGCCAGCTGATCTCAAAAAACTTGGATAGAGCATATGGATCCAGCCAGCTGAGTAAAACTAAGGTCAAGCAACTCATTCTTGGTAAGTAGGAGTCCCTTTATCCGAGGTGTGCCTGTAATTTCCATACTAATTTAAGGGTTTTTGAAGTACGTTCTAACCAATTTCGATCATTCAAGTGGTAAAAACTACGAAAATCGGGAAAACTACTTATGCAAACACCTACAATTACACGGTCTTTTTGGGATAATTCGAAATGAGGAACTTTCAAGACAGCGGCTTTCACTTCAAAGTCTCTATATGGTAACAGCTATCCAGGTTAGTTGAGATCAGTGATCTCAACTCGCCTGTTCTATAAAACTAAAGTCCCGAATCCAGCAATTTTCTCGATATTTATTCGTCTCGCTCGTTCACGTTTTCCTCGTTGCCCGTCCGACACGCTCTAGCACACGGATTTGTTTGTTTTACACTTGAAATGCACGATCAAAGCAAGGCAGAATGGAGCACTCAAGCATCTTGAAAACTACAGAAGCAAGAAGAAAAACAACGCGCGGGAAACATTGCACACCATCGTCGCAATCTACAAACCGATTTTCTAGAATGTCACGCCTGAAATCTGGGCGGAAAATGAAAAGAAAATGTTGCTTGACCCGTGAAGGTTTGAAAGCGCGTTTTCTCCGTGAAATATGTTTCCTTTGAAACTGCTGAAATGCTGCTGAAATAATAAGTGTGTGTAAGGTGAATGATTATCAAGTAATCGAACAGAGCTGAAAGAATTTATAATATTTGCACAGCAAAGATTAATTTGTCTACGTTATAACGGTTACAACAATTCTAAATCACTGACTTAATTATGTCTTTGTTCTCGGGGTATTACTATCTCCTTGTCTAGGTTTCGTTAAGAGATGTATATTAACTTGTTTCCACTTGTTTAATTACAAGAATACACAAGAGAACTCTGGTTGTAGAAGTGTGGGTTATTAGCAAACCGTAAATAACTAATGGGTGGACTGCGTATACCCGCGTGCATTGACCACTACATCACTGAGTGGACTGCGTATACCCGCGTGCATTGACCACTACATCACTGAGTGGACTGCGTACACCCACGTGCATTGACCACTACATAACTGGGTGGACTGCTTACACCCGCGTGCATTGACCACTACATCACTGAGTGGACTGCGTACATCCGCGTGCATTGACCACTACATCACTGGGTGGACTGCGTACACCCGCGTGGATTGACCACTACAGCACTGAGTGGACTGCGTACACCCGCGTGCATTGACCACTACATCACTGGGTGGACTGCGTACACCCGCGTGCATTGACCACTACATCACTGGGTGGACTGCATACACCCGCGTGCATTGACCACTACATCACTGAGTGGACTGCGTACACCCGCGTGCATTGACCACTACATCACTGAGTGGACTGCGTACACCCGCGTGCATTGACCACTACATCACTGGGTGGACTGCGTACACCCGCGTGCATTGACCACTACATCACTGAGTGGACTGCGTACACCCGCGTGCATTGACCACTACATCATTGGGTGGACTGCGTACACCCGCGTGCATTGACCACTACATCATTGGGTGGACTGCGTACACCCGCGTGCATTGACCACTACATCATTGGGTGGAATGCGTACACCCGCGTGCATTGACTACTACATCACTGGGTGGACTGCATACACCCACGTGCATTGACCACTACATCACTGGGTGGACTGCGTACACCCGCGTGCATTGACCACTACATCAATACAGCCTGCTTACACTCGTGTGCATTTACGACAAAATCACTTCTGTAGCTTAACCTGAGTCAGTTCTACGGTGCAACGGCATCTTTCATTAATCCAGACACTTGGGTATTTCTTGGCGAGGCATTTTATTGCAGAAAACAGCTTACCACAACTTTACGGTATTTTTTAAATAAGAAAATTCTGTTAAGAAACTAGTGAATTAGAAAGTTTAACAGTTGTGTAGGGACATGTTTTAGACACACGGTAACAGCAAGGCTGCAAATGAACTGTAAGAAACTAAACTATTACCTTCCGAAAATTCGACCAAATTCCCAGTGGAGTTTGAACGAATTTATAGCTTCAAGAACGGTTAAACTTTGTTGAACACCCTCGATTAAACCACGACGTAGTTTACACCTAACAAGTGTGATTACACCTACAATCGCTTTAACCGAATACCTTTTACTACTGGTACATTAACATTAAAGTTTTAAAAGTTCCACCGGCACACAAAAGAGTCTATGAACTGATTTTCAGCTTTAAGTTCCCGTAATGAGCTACTTGCCAACGATCCAGCTGAACTAAAAAAGCTGCGATTCTTTTGGTCTCGTGCGTTTTTAACCTCACATTCGAGATCTTTTGACAGCTGACAGTTTGACAGCTCGAAGTTCGCCTGGCGTGGGGAAGAAAAATGACAAACGTAGAAAAAGCGCCGAAGATTTTTACTCCACAAACCCGTGAAATGAGACTTCTGTTTCTTTTTGCAAAGAGTTTGTTCGTTTTTTTTTTGACAAAAAACTTTGGGTCGATTGCAAAATATTTTTCACGAACCTTTTTCGTGTTTTTTTTTTTACTATTATGAACAGTACTACCATCTCGAAAATGTATGCCCAAACGGAGACTTGAATCCCGATCTCCACCTATCGCAGGTGTTGCTCAAACCCATTGAGCTACTTGGACATTGAGCTACTAGGAGCTTACGTTATTTTTAACTTTGAATGCGAATAAATTAGTTTGACAATTGGTTTAAGTTGCATTTTAATTTAATTCTTTGATAAACTAAGACTCTTAAAGAAAATGATGTGGCATCTTGTGACATACACTGCGCAGAATAAAGAAAATAAACAAGTCTTTGATAGAGTAAGAAAACAAATAATCAATACATTGACGGTAACAGCTTTAAAGTGCGACTTACAAGGACCAATGATAGGAATATGAATGGGGATAATAAGAGATAAAAGGAGTGGAATCAATACGAATGAGAACGCTATAAGTACGAAACAAGAATAAAACTTCAAGAAATACTCAATATCACAACAAAAGCATCTATCAGTTCTTGCTCAAAATCTTCTCCCCGATGAAATATTTCTGTACAGAAATAAACACTTGCCAAGCGGAACCGTGTTGCTCCACTGCCTCTAAGATAAATCGGCTGTTATTACGTCTTTTCCTTCCCCCATTTCCCTCGCTTTGTAGCTTTCATCCGTTTTCTTAAGAAAGAGTAACATTTATCAGATTGACAAAACACATCAACGGCATCTCTTCAGAAGTATGATACCAGGATACCCTGACACCAGCCTGTGAAATCCCACCCTAACCCTCATCCCAGTCACCACTAAGTCACAAACCATTGACGATACATTTCAAATCACCGCGTTCTTTCTGTTGTTAAATTATTGCTCTGAATGTTCTTGCCAACTTGCTAAAGCGTGCTAAAAAAACGTTTGACAAACACAATTAAAGACTATAACCGTCTCAAAAATTGATGCCCAAACGGTGACTCGAACCTCGATCTCCACCTATCGCGGGCATTGAGCTACTTGGACACTGACTTTTTGAGAAGATTTTTGTGTTTTTGATGAGAATGACAGTTCTTCAAAGAGTAGAACCAAGAGGCTGTGAATACTCACAGTCACTCTGATTCTAGTGACGCTATATCACGTCACAACCTGTCAAACTCGAATAACTCCAATTTGACGTTGGATTCGTTGCTGTATTAGGATGAAATATCCCCGTTTGGGCATCAATTTTTGAGACGGTTATAGTGTTGGTAATAATAAAATACCCCACGCATTGCAAGCGTTTGAAATTTAAATAATATTTCATCCTAATACAATTAATAAAGTTCCTCCGGTTAAACGTCCAAAGTATTGCGTATGGGAGGGTCGTAAGGCGCGTTTTGAATTTGTTTTAAAGTTTGGCCCACGCGTACGTAGCATAACTAAAAAACCAGTGCGGCAAGGTCTTGGGGCTATTAATGTTAAGCCACTTAATGGAGGTCGCACGAAGCGGGCTCACAGTTATTAGACTAATGAACTTGGAGGCTTAGAAATTGTCGCTAAGTACTCGTGAATTGAGAGTTTCTTTAGAAAAGAAAATTAGCAATTTAACGGCTTACATGTTTCTGCTGTTTTAAAAAAGTCTTAGAGCTTTCTAAGAGAGTTTGAACTCTGCCGTGGTCCAATTAAAATGGCCGTAACGTTGTGAATGAGATCTTAAAAACGTATTTATTTGCCCAAGTTGTGCATTAAGAGATCACGTAAAAAAATGAAAATGTTGCCACAATTCGGAGCAATTTAGTATAAGAGTCAAAATGTTTGCTTGGCTGCTAAGAAAAACATGTCACATAAGAATAACGTAACCCCTAGCATATAGTACATTGACAAAATTCCAGTGACTGCTTGACAAAATTTCCTGAGGCTGATTCACGAGAACCGGTGTTTCCAATACGCCAAACCGTTCGGTGGTCACCCATCCAATACCTGACCCAGCGCAGTGTTGCTAAACTTCGGTGATCTCACGAGAACCGGTTTTTCTAACACGCCAAACCATTCGATGGTCACCCATCCAATGCCTGACCTAGCTCAGTGTTGCTAAACTTCGATGATCTCACGACGACCGGTCTTTCCAACACGCCAAACCATTTGGTGGTCACTCATCCAATACCTGGCTTAGCTCAGTGTTGCTAAACTTCGGTGATCTCACGAGGACCGGTGTTTCCAACACGCCAAACCATTCGGTGGTCACATATCCAATACCTGGCCCAGCACAGTGTTGTTAAACTTCGGTGATCTCACGAGGACCGGTGTTTCCAACACGCCAAACCATTCGGTGGTCACATATCCAATACCTGGCTCAGCTCAGTGTTGTTAAACTTCGGTGATCTCACGAGGACCGGTGTTTCCAACTTGCCAAACCATTCGGTGGTCACATATCCAATACCTGGCTCAGCTCAGTGTTGTTAAACTTCGGTGATCTCACGAGGACCGGTGTTTCCAACACGCCAAACCATTCGGTGGTCACATATCCAATACCTGGCTCAGCTCAGTGTTGTTAAACTTCGGTGATCTCACGAGGACCGGTGTTTCCAACACGCCAAACCATTCGGTGGTCACCTATCCAATACCTGGCCCAGCACAGTGTTGTTAAACTTCGGTGATCCTTATAGAACCACACGCCAAACCGTTCCGCCTTTATCTACCTGCAGGTGAAATTGACTGGAGCTAACTGGATTTAAAGCATCTAGCACGAATTCAAACGTGACTACTGCGGGTTTTCTTTCCAAGTTTCCATTCCACATTGCTCCAGTTATAAGATGAAATTTCACGTACCTAGGGTTTCAAATCGAATCCTTTCGAGTCAATATTTCATTTGCCCTTCTCCGGAGCTACAATAAGCTCTCCTGCCCCCCCACATCGTCGATCCCTGGGATGTATTATCCTCGCTGGTGGCACTCGGGAATGATCGGGAGCACAAAAAGAAGGCGATGGAAGAAGATCCGATTACCGATATCTCGAGGGCTTTCTGGATAGACGGGAGATTGGCTGGATTTCTTTCCAAACTACCTTAACGAGATGAAACTGAGCTAATAACTTTGATTAGTCAAAGGTAGGAAGCACTTTTTTTGCAGATTATTTTTTAGATGGTCCAGGAAACAGAGTTAAAGTGTACATATAAAAGCGATTGGTTTTATTAAGATTCTTGACACTGAGAACTTTTGATGACAACACAGTGATTTCTTTCAAAGCTAATGAACTAAAAACAATTTTTAACGACATATTATAACCAAATATAGTTTTTTTTTTTTTAGTTTTCTTGCCAGTAAATTCTCATAAAAATCATCACGACCTTTCTTAATAATATTTAAAATCTGTTTTTGAAAGCTTTTAGCGTCTGTTCTTACACATTTTGCTAGCAATTTGACCCTTTCTTACGGAGATTTTAATTTTATATTAACTTTATTTACCTAGCATCTTATCATCTTTAGATTTGCTTGTCAACTTAAATCAATAATAAAAGTGTTAATTTTATAAATTGTTAAATTTTTGTTAATTCCAAGAAGCTGATTCTTGAAAGCCGAGAGACATGAAGATCATTGCAATAGTAATTGTAAAGTAATCAAGTAATTAAACTTACTCTGCGGGCTTCGTTGAGGGGCAACAGTTTTAAAAATTGATTCAATTCTTGTAGAAATGACAGCAATCTAATGACCTTTTTAAAGTTTTTTTATTTATTTAATAACATACTGGCAGTGAGGTGTTTGCACAGCTGGTTGCGTTCAGGGGCAATACTTTAAAAGTTTCCTGCTTAAATTTAAAGTGACTCAGGTTACACCGGAACCCTTCTGGCATGAAACCTCCCTTAGCAGTAGTACTCACGTCAAACAAAACCGCTGGCTTACTTTTTTTTCCACCCTGGGACACCGCACATCCCACAGCGAGTGTAAAGTGAATCCAAAGCAAGTACAGAGTATGTACTTCGAAGAGTACCATGGGGTGTGTTTTGTACAAAGTTAAAGTAGAGATTTTAAGCTCAGCAAAGTGTTCGAGAACATTAAACATCACTGCTTTGCTAGTAAACTGTATCTAGGAACAAGAAATTGCTTGTACCTACTAGTTTGGCAAAATCGATACAATTCTCAGAACTGATTGCTTTTGCTTTGAAGTCAGCCAGTATTTTATTTGCAATGACGAATTGAGCTTAAAAACACGTGTAGTACCATCAAATAATAATGCGAAATCTGACTTAAATTACAAACGTTTGCAAGAAATGGGATATTTTATTGTTAAACTAAAACCCTTTCAAAGATCATAGTTTGGGCATCAATTTTCGGGAGGGTATTAGTGTTTCTTATAATAATAAAATCATACATTACATTTTTACTTTTGCGAATCGCAAATTCAAAAGCTAAATAGCGAGGTGAGATGTTGGTTAGAATAGCTTGCCATTTCATGCCTTGACTTAGCACTTGTCTATGCTTGTCTATGCTTGTCTGCGTGTAACTTCTAGCTCGTCTAACGCCTCCGTCTCCTCGTGAGAATCAATTTCGAATGTACATAACCTACATAACTAATCCACTTGACTTGACGGGATCCCGCCCGAAGCGAGAAGCGAAACAACGTCTTGGCGTGAATCTCACGGCTTCTTTGAGAAGAGCAACCAGCTCTCTAAAGATTTAATAAACTCGATGGCGGGAAAATTCGCTAAATGGAACGTTTCATTTGAATAAGTTTGACCCGAACAGTGTTTGTTTGATTTTAGTTAACGTTTGGCCGACTTTTTTTAAGATTTCACTAGCGACTTTTTGAAGATGATTTTAAGCGAGGCAGTAATTTACTTTAAAACACCGATATTTTGAAAATTGCAAGCCTTTACGAGACATATTTTACGAGACATAGAAATACAAGTAATACTAGAATAGGACTACTTGCTTTGACTTTCAAATCGTGGTTTTTAAGTTAAAACCCCGTTATTTCAGATTTAAAAATTAATCAGCGATTTGGGCAGAGAGAAAAGTTACACCTAAACAAAATTGCTTTTATATGACAGACATAATTCTTCTGAAATCTTGATAACTTATATTTAAATCAATTAGTTTACCCAAACGTTCTCTGTGAAGTCTTTCAAAATGTTGCCTAAACAGTGAAAGTCAATTTGTATCTCAAAAGCTGCCAAAAGCTATTTATCTTGTCAATGAGCAAGATAAATACGGCTTAGGTAAAATGATCTATCCTACACTTGGTGCTAAGCAATGAGGTAAACTGTCCTTTTATCCTCCATTTACAGCAAAATTACTGCACAGCATTCAAAGGAACATCTCAGTTTTGTTACAAAGTTGGTATCCATGAGCCAGTAACAAATGCATTCATTAACACTAGCGCCGCGAAACTAACTGTACACTAGGATTAATTTGAGTTTGCCACTTTCTGGGGTGCTTGTACCAACCAGGAAAACATGACACCATGATGCTGCTGTTTACTATCCGATTTAAAAGCAACAAAATAATGTTTTTCTTTGGTTGAAACATTTAATAATTTCAGGAAAACAAACTATTTAATGAAAAACAATAAATGTTTATCAACCAAAGTTAAAATTAAGATATTTGGATTACTTTTAACTTTTATCAGGTTTAGGCAGGAAACCAAGCTCGCAAACTGCCTTTTGGCAGCCATTGCTAGAATCCGCTAGTGTACGGTAGGTATTTAGCAGAAGTCATTAGGACTTTTAGTTTTGCATTTAAGTTCTTATTTTTCAATAGAATTAATTTCACGTAAATAAACTGATAAATCCACAAAGAATTTAAGTGCATGATGCATTGTTTGGTCATAATTTTCTGGTTATTTTTAAACTCCCCGGTGAAGACTGGCTTTATTTTGCATTCTAAAGTTGGCAATGTGTAATCAGAGTCCACCAGCTTGTGGCAAGGTAAGGCTAACACAACTGTAGCAATAAAATAAACTTCAAGTCAAAGTCTCAGTTATTCTAATTCAAATTTGCATACGGCCCGTGGTATGTTTTCAATCTTCTTTTCGTCTTAGATAAAGAGAACCTGCGCCAAGTCCCTGGGTAAATGTCAGTCTTGTGTTTCTAAAAATAACACAAAAATCAATGGAGTCTGTTGATGTACCAGCGTAAGCGGATGAGAAAGCCAATATCTTCAATCGCAAAGCATTGTTGGAGTTTCGTCGAAAGACAGGGTTTTATTCTATTCAAAACGTGGGTGTTTTTCGTATATGCCCTTTGCAAGACGGAGGCAATCATATTTTATAACTTGCACATGACTGGGACTGATTTGGAATGATTTGAACCTTTGTTGGGTCGCCAGGGACAAAGATGGGAATATAGCATCGAAATTATGCCCAAGAAATGAAAGAAAATCACAAGTCAAGCCACTTGAAATTATGATGGTTTTTAGACTCATGTCTACTTGATTTATCCTTAGCACTAGTTTTAAGAAAAACTATTTGAAATGGGTTTTGAATGCTAAGTAAAGGACAACTAAATTTCCCGACGTTTCGCAACATATACTAGTTACTTCTTCAAGTGTTTGAGCAGTCCTGACAATTTTCCAATAACAAAAGAACCACATAAAATTATAACAATTACCTTTTCTTAAAATTTAAAATTATATTCTCTACAAGAGAGTTTTTAAAACTACAAATAAAAATATATTTGTGCCATTTAGTTTCACAGTTAACGTAATTCATTAATCAAAAAGTAAACAATAATAGGTTCCTTCCTTAAGACAAACACTTAAGACAAACAAAATAACTGTCTCAAAATCCAGCCATCTCTATCCTTCCGTTGAGGAATGCGCAAGACAGATGAAACCGTCACCGTGCCAACAGGAATTTCTCCACCTCTCCACCCCACTCGCAGCCACCTCCCAAGAT
This sequence comes from Protonemura montana, assembly GCA_947568835.1. Classification (NCBI taxonomy): domain Eukaryota; kingdom Metazoa; phylum Arthropoda; class Insecta; order Plecoptera; family Nemouridae; genus Protonemura; species Protonemura montana. Next base: position 11,075,013 of record OX387610.1, on the reverse strand, counting down.
ATCCGACAAAGAATAAACGGCGCCCTTCTAGAACGCCAGCCGAAAAGACCAGACCACATTTCCCGACGCATTTTCCACGGGAAATCTCAGCGTTACGCCTGGATTTTCCCTCTAGGAATCTTCTCGGCCATAAATCTGGGACTCAGAGGTTTTGGAAAATCCCGACGAATTCCAGGACCTGCCACCTTTATCTGGTTTGGTTGGAGACTGGTTTCTGCGTGAGACATGGCGTTGGTTGTTTTTGGGTCCTCCAGGCGTGGCAGCCGAATGATTTGCGATGGAGTGGTATTTTTTTTAAAGGGGTCGTTCATTAAAAGCTAAATGTATCGTAAAGCTTGAGATACCCTTTGTCTGGCAGTCTCATGTGTTTAAAAGCTAATGTACTTTTAAGCCTAACTTAGATTATAATGTTAAATGTTAAAATCATGCTGTCCCTTTTGATACGTGTCTTGTGTTTAACAACGCACTGTTCTGTAGACGGGTTATGTTTTACTGACCTAATGGCGTCGGTGAATGAGTGGATGATGATGACGATGATAAACTTAACATAAACTAGTAGGGAGGAGGGGAAATCTGGTTTCGGTTCTTTACCGATTCTTGTGAGAAGTACCAAGGGGACCACCGTCTTAATGTCCCTTCCAAGGTACAGCTCGAAAAACAGGATTTTCTTGCTGTTAAGAGGTTAATAGGTGAAGGATGAAGTTTTTTTTTACTTATTTTGATCCTTCCGATCACTTTACCGAATAGAACTGGTCATGTGTATGATGGTAACCCATCCAATACCTGACCCAGCGCAGTGTTGCTTAACTTCGGTGATCTCACGAGAACCGGTGTTTCAAACACGTCAAACTTTTTTGCCAGGCTTCGTCAGTTCGCCACATTATATTCGTTTGTTGATAGCGTCGCTAAAAAAATATGCCTTGTAAATTCTTGTAAAATAGCTTCAGAAATCTCGGAAATCGTGTAAATTGAAATAAAGTGCATAGTGCAATGGTGCGTACCTATAGTGCAAAGTGCATAGCGCAATAGTATCAACTTTGAGCTACTACTATATAGCCTCGGTTTTAAATCAGCTCAGCTACAGAAAAACACTAGTGATGAATGTTTATACCTGATCAAGAATCGACCGACTAGGTCAGGCAATTAAACCACATTGTTGGCATCCCGTTCCCCTAACCCAAAACCACATCATGGGTTTTTATGGAATTAGATTTCCTACTGTTGGCTTTTACAAGAAATAACTAGTTGCTAGTTTGCTAATGGGTACCGTTAAAAACTAATGAATCTGTCAATGTATAAATGTCAAATGCAGGCGACTTCCGGGGACAAACAGCAAATTCCGACATAACCTTGTTTTAAAATCAAAAACAGTCTGGCTCGGCTTACTTGGTTCACGGCACACAGGCCACAGCCTCCTCGACGTAACATAAGCACACTTGTTGGAGTTTTCGGCTGCTTGCTCTACTTGCTCGCTCGACGAAAACTAATTTGACGGAGGTAAAAGCTAGATTTTCAATGACACGATTTGAGAATAACTCTTGCACACACTAACAAGCCCTGAGTTATTGAAAAAACGTTTCTTGCCGCGTGGAATGATGATTTAACACTGATTTTTAAAACTATAGCAACGTTATAACGTTCATCCGCACAAGTTCATAACAAGACTGAAATGACAGCTGACTTTATGTTTGCCAAGATGGCCGCCATGTACGCTCCATAATTTGAATCTTTGTCCACCGCACGAGGAACCGTTACCCGTTGACTGCACGTGGAGCTAGGCTTGCTGCTTAGAACCTGTGTCAGAAGATGTGAGATCTACAGTTGATGAGAGGATGGGGGGTGGGGGCCAATTTAAATGAGGGTAAATGGATGAATTATCAATTAAGACTACTATAAAATTATCTGAAAATGACTCCAAAAATGGAACAGCCATGATCAAGTAAATAAATGGGGATCTTTCTTTCAGCGACTGGTTAAATTGCAAAATATGTTTCTTTCGCTTCTAAGTTTTTCTTTCGAAGATCCATACATATAAAAGACGCCCCCCTCCCCCACCATACAACAATAATAGCCAAGATCACAGGCAAGAAAAATGACTACTACCACCAAGAAACTTTTACTGTGTTGTCACTGAAAAAATATACCACACAGTAGCATGATTTACACACATTACACTCATGAATAGTACCATGTTTATTGGATTAATAAGCAAAATACATAACCATTTTAAATCTGCAAGTTCAAGTTCTTTTCATATGCATTTTAAGTGTGGTCATTCACGATACTTCGCTTCAACTTTGAAGGTCAACATTTTTGGCCAATTCGCAGGCACGTTTTGAAGGGAAAGGTAATTTGAGTTCGTTTGTCTCGTGCTACGCTCATCCTGCAACGCGTCACGTAAAAAAAACTTAAGAACAAGAAAACATCACGAAAGGTTGGTAAGCTCGTTGAAAAATGCACAGTTTCCTGAAACGGATTTATTATACAACCGCTATCACCCTGCACATTATTTTCAGCGGAGAAAAGGTGTTTAAATTGATATTAAATGTATTAACTATATAGCTACGTAAATTTTTATTGCATACAGATTTAATGCCAGTAATGCCAACTCACCAGATAAAGTTATAAAAAATAAATAAACACCTAGCGATCATGATATCTAGCATACAAATATGATGATTTGGGTCAAATTTATCATTTATTTATTTGCAGTGTTTTCTTGGTTTTTCTGGCATTTCCATTAGGGAGCTAAAACCAGCAAGCGGATGATGGGAAGGAAGGTAGACTGCAGTTAGGGTTGCACATTTTTCCAGTTTAGCTTTCTTTCCATTTATTTATTTATTTAATCTTTTAATTTTTCACAATTATACACATAACTAGTACAGTTTAGGTTCATACACAGAAAACAAATTTGAATTTGTTAAAAATCACACACAAGCAACACTTATGTGATGGTTTTTCATAAAGTATATATTGGTGCTACGAGCTCCTAGCCTTCAGGTACTATAAAGGTTAGGTAATCTACTGACAGATGATTAAAAATCTAGAAAATTATTTCCATTCTTGATTATCAATTCAAAAATGTTGGTTTTGAATTTATTCCAGTCATTTGCAATCCTGACTTGGAGAGACTTGGAGTGCGAGGCTGTTAAATAATTTAACCACAATTAGCGAGTTGCTGACTCAGAGTTCTCTACATTTTAGGGACAGTAAATATGTAATGAGCATCTTTTCTAAGGTTTCTAGGCAGTCCAGGATTGGAGTTTTCCCTTCGAAATGACGTGGAATTTTTAAAAATATGAAGATGTATAATTGTAATGTAAATTTGTCTCATGTCACGTACATGAAAGTTTGAGAACAGTTTATTTGAAGAGTAATTATTGTACATTTTACCAGAAACTTTGAGAATACCTTTTTGGGCGATAAAAAGCTTTTTCATGATTGTATTTCTGCAGCCTCCTCAGCCAATGATTCCATAATGTAGAATGGGTCGTTCCATTACTTTGTAAATTGTTGTGATAAGTTTTAGACTGACTACATTTCTGAGCTTATAAAATTAATAGATAATGCCTCCAGCCTTTGACAGACAAGATTTAAAAAGATAAGGAAGATAAAAAATATGCTGTTTTGTATTCCTCTCCTGTTATCGATGTCTCCAGACAAACTGATATCACTGATTAAAGTTAAGCCCGAGATTATGGTGAGACCTTCGTGAACAGATTATACAATGTTTAAATTGATAACGACAAAGTATAGTCTCGGTCGATTCTCTTCACTGCAACGACTAACTTGGTAAGCTACTGCAGTAACCGCGTTTTTGACAGCTATCAAAATATTTTGCCACCTAGAAGATTGCTATATTGACTCAGAAGATCATCGGTTATTACTCTTTGATTTAAGATTGCTTTCAAAACTATCAACACTATTTTTAACCATTCGATTTTTGTTAGGTGCGAAATATTCCAACCATTCAGCTAAGTTAGTTTCAAATGGATATTTAAACATTTACTGCCTTGCATGCCACACGCGTACGCCACTTTACATCCATTTTACTGCGTCGCTCACTTTTTTTTGCTTGGAAATCCTCTCTTGACAAATCAAACGTGTATGCGCATGCCTTGACTGAAAACAAAAATCTAAATAGTAACAGACCACTTTGCATCAATACCATGTCCGTCACGTACCTGTTTAATAACGGTGCTCGATTGATTGCTTTGTGATGTTTAACTACGCACTGTTTTGACAACTGGCCCTGCGGCACTGGTCTTATGGCGTCGGTGAATGAGTGGATGATGATGAGGATGATGATGAACCTAACATAGCCTAGAAAGGAGGAGGGGAAACCCGGTGGTGGCACGTAGCCTACTCCTGTCGAAGAGCACCAATTGTGGAACACCTGCTTATCGTCCCTTCCGAAGGACGGTACAACTCGAACAACAGGATTCCTTCACAAATCCATGCTGTCGAGAGAATGATAACCAAAGCGAATGAAGTTATGTTATTAAATTTCATCCCTACAACCTCTCCCGAACAGAACTGGTCATGTGTTTGATGGTCACCCATTCAATACCTGACTCAGCGTGTTGCTTAACTTCGGTGATCTCACGTGAACCGGTGTTTCAAATACGCCAAACCGTTCAGAAATAACGGTGCGATTTCAGCATTTTATATGCATTTGGTATAAAACTACAGGACGTTTTTCCGGTTAGATTCGAGACGACCACATTCCATTTTTTTGTACGCTCCTAGTTCAACCTCTCGTGCAGCTACCTGCTATTACGCAATTAAAACCCGCTCTATTTATCGTTGCTTATCGTTGTTTATTGTTTTTGACAGAAGGAATATGACTGAAATCTCTTGGCATGCCCCTCGATTTCATCCAACTTCCTTTAACAAAGCTCATTCATTGGAATAGCACAGAGGTGCACGTCCTGCATAGCACTTCTATATGAAGCCACGTAACGTTGATGGAAAAATAACTTGCTACAGTCTAGCAATAACAACGGTTCCCACTTAAAAGAAAAAATGCAGAAATGTAGTAACAGCCATAGAAAAAAATATGCTAAAGTTAATATATTTTCTTTGTCTCTGCTGCCAATTATCAGGACTGAAGCTGCAATGTCGGCACTATCGAGGCTCTTTGGTAGAGATCTCACCAAAACAGTCAAGAAGCAATTGGAGTGCCCTGTCTGCATGTGCACATCAACACCGCCAATCTTCATGTGTACCAACGGACACAACGTTTGCTCGTTCTGCCAACCTCAGCTAACAAAATGTCCCGTTTGTCGATGCCCTGGACGACCGGAAATCCGCAACCGATTTGCCGAACAACTGGCTCAATCGGGCACAGTACCATGTAAAAACGTCGCTAAGGGCTGCATGCAAAGGGTGACGGTGAAGCTAATTGAGTCCCATTTAAAAGCATGTCCATTCAACTTTGAATGCCTATTTGAAAAGTGTCCGTGGAGGGGTTCTGTTGTTGATTTGGCCGACCACGCGAGAAACGTTCACCGAGGTAGCTTTATTGCGGTTGATGATGATGGAGTATTGTTAAAACTACCAAAAGAACTTGGTTTCATTTCTAAGAAACTGAAGAAACCACGCTATACGACCTCGATGCTTGCCTTCAAAGGTAATATCTTATGGTATCACACAGAGTATACGGAAGATTACTTTAATTTTCAACTTCATTTGATTGGGGTAACAGACGTTTTTGAATTTTCTTACGAATTACAATTTCTCTCTCGGCGTGGTGCTCTCATTAGTTTTAAAAAATACGTGCGTCCAATGTATAGTAACGTATGTTGTGACAATTTTTGCAATTGGAGAGGGTTTCCTGAAAATGGCTTTAGTAAAAGTAAGCTCTACAAGCTGAAGCTCTCCGCTGGAGTCTTGAGCGGTGTTGGGCTTTTCGCTAGTGGTCTTAATACATATGAGCCTCAAGTGAGAGGAAGCAAGCCAGACACTTGGGTTGTTACCTCTGCGACCTCGAGCATGGCAGGAAAAACTGATGATTTATTTCCTACAGTGGTAATATTTTTTTTTTGCGTTTTATTTTTTATCTTTAAATGTTTATTTTAGTTTAAGACAATAAAGTGAAATGATTCGGACAAACACTAAACGAGATTTCGGGTCTGAAATCTCGCCTGTTAGGTTTCTTCAAAGTTAAAACATTTTCTTCAGTTCAGATTTGTCACAAACGTTGGAATGATTCACTCTTTTAGGCTTCAGATAAAGGAAAAAGTGATAATGTATTATTATGTGTTTGTACAAAAATAATAAATAAAACCAAGTAAATAGTCAAAAGATCAGCAAAGATTCTGTACAATACAAACATATTAAGAGGCATACATTCAAATATGAATGGCAGTAGATTGAAAAACGGGACGGCTTATAACCATGTTGGCAACTAAAGTTTATGAGATTGACATTCTTTGTTAAAGGAGTTGTAGTGCCTCCATATTCTTTTCCTGGGAGATCAGGGAAACAATATTATATATTTTATTCTTTAATTGAAATTGGTATAAACTCTTTCATCAACTTAAAAAAACTCTTTTAGTGCACATTTTCCGGAAAAATCCACTCTTAACTGAATACAGCTTATAACTAGAGTATATATTTTTTATTTGTAGTTTGATAGTTTTAACAGATTGCACAAATGTGGGATTCACAGCTGCTACAAAAACTCAGATTTTTCTCTTCTGAAAAACACCAGAAAAACGTTCAGAACAGTCTCTTTTCCAACACGTGTAACGTAACGACAAAATAACATTTTTTTATTTAAAAAATCGTCAATCTGTTGCCGCAGTGGTTTGGCAGTTGCCACAAGTGGTTTGGCAGTTGCCACAAGTGGTTTGGCAGTTGCCACAAGTGGTTTGGCTGATTAGTTGCATCCAGTAAACCTAGATATAGACCTGAGTAAGCTCCCACTCCAACATCGTTTAGTTTAGCATCAATTATTGCTATTTTCGCTCTCTTATTTCTCAATCTTGTCCCGGCATCACCTTTCAATTACGAAGGCTAACAACTAGCTTGTTTGTCAATGTGATTTGATATGGTCAAATTATGCACAGACCATGATAAGTACGAACTGATTTGCCTGTAATCTCTTTCAGTATGCTTGGCAGTCACCCAGTCCAAGTATTTTTGTTAGGAACACTAATAACCTCACAAAAATTGATGCCCATGACTCCTTGATGACTTTCTTGACTTATTTGATGACTTCCTTAATGACTCCTTGGAGATCCGTCATTCTCATCAAAAACACTAAAAATCCTGTCAAATGTGATATGTCCAGGTAGCTCAATTGGTTAGAGCAACACTCGTGATAGGTGTAGATCGGGGTTCGAGTCCCCGTTTAGGCATCCATTTTTGAGACTGTTTTTAGTGTTTCTTCTGATAAAATATCCCGCGCATTGCAAGTGCTTGTAATTTAAATCAGATTTAGCAAGCCCAGTGCAAGCTTCTTACCAAAACAGTTACAATACAACAAAGGTAAGTCAAATATATTTGGTTTTGGCGATTGGTGAGATATTGGTCCTAGCATGGACTGGAGTGTTTTTCACATTTATTTCTTCTTATTATTTCCTATGGCAGCTGATTACTTGATCACTGAATCAGAGAAAAGCGTTTTAATTGGTTGCATTTTGACATTGTAACATCTTTGGCATGTAAAAATTTGACATATTTTTATTTTTGTCCCGAAACTCGATAGGTCTGTACAGGTAGGTCTGTACTGAGGAGTTCTAGGAGAGATGGGCAGGGTGTTGACTATGGAAACTCTCAAACCTCTCAGCAACCCCCAGAAACTATCTTGAAACTGACAAACCTGAAAATAAAAGAAGAAGATGAAAAAATTATCTTACTTTGATAAGCGTTCTGTGAATTTTTAATTTTCTAAAGCTTATCTTGTCATATCAATTAACAACTTAATCCGATAAAACCACCTATCACATTGCTTATCAATCCTTTTAAGAATGGAGAGATGTTGTTGCACTCGGATAGTGCCAGGAAAAATCTGATATGAAGGTGAAGTAGTTTTTAGTCTGACTAGATCTCACCAAGTCCAAACTTTCAATAGAAACACTCGCAAAGGTAACAGGGGTAAGCCTCGGCATTGTCTACTTTCGTGAAGTTAGGTGTTATTTCGTCTCTACGAGTATAGCATATTTGACGGAAATTCTTTAATGTTTTCTCTTGAAAAGATTTACTAACTTACGTTCGTTTCGTTTAGTGCAATAGCTATACAATCTTTCCAGACATGCGTTTAGATGTAGAATTTGTAATGAACAATGTATTTTTTATTGTTATTGGTAATTGTAGCATAATTAAAACAGGCTTTTAATATGTTGTTTTAGATATTTCGAAATAATCTGTAAGTTTTGTTTGTAATCCCTAGCAGACGAAGACTTTTGGCATTCATTTTTCGTTGTGAGAGAAAGAATGTGTCCGTACATTTCAGTAAGACTTGGTTTTTTCTGAGTTCCCCTTCTAAACCTCTCCACAGAGCTCGATATTCTTGAACCGAGTTCCAACACTTTTTGAAGACCCAGACAGGACAGCGATATCAGAAACGGAGGAACGGATCATTTCGATACAGTAGATTGCCTACTTTGACCAAATGAGCATTTCACCAAATAAAGTATATATTTTGCATCAAAATTTTGAGTTTCAAATGCAACGAACGCTATATCGCTATATACAAGGGATTTTCCCAAACTATTTCCCTAAGCTATACCATCCGGTCATAGCCCAAGAATAATCAACGCAATTTTATATAATTCGATGATAGAAAGCGTCATAATCCAATCACAAGATCGGGACACGATAAGGCATTTGTCAGCATTATCATGAATAACGTCACACTTGCGTGTTATCGACATTTTTCAATCAACGATTTTACTGCCATGATATCATAACCAATGACCGTCACGTCAATTGCACGTTAATCACAAGCTCTAGACACGTTTGAAAGGCAAATCTACCGAAATCAAGGTCCATTAGGTACGTCCAATCTAAGTCCTTCATTTGGTCCATCTTAGTTAATTGTCTGTGATAGAGTAAAAACAGTCCTTTTACACACCTATAGTTACATTAGACACAAGTACTCAAAACAAAGTTGTAGTAATTTTGATGCTCCCGGTCTTAAAACCAATCATTGTCAAGTACATTTCTACTTAATCTGTGCTGCAGATTAGCTGCAATGGCATCCGTACGTTTTGGCGACGACTTCTTTGACACCGTCAAGAAGCAATTGGAGTGTCCAGTCTGCATGAGCACATCAACACCGCCGATCTTCATGTGTACCAACGGACACAACGTCTGCTCGTCCTGCCAACCTTTCCTAACGGAATGCCCCATCTGTCGATGTCAAGGACCCCCAACATCGCGCAACCTATTCGCCGAACAACTGGCTCAATCGGCAATAATAGCTTGTAAGCATGCTGCAAAGGGCTGCACCAAAACGGCAAAGGGAAGCGAAATGGAGTCACATCTGAAGGAATGCAAATTCAACTTCCAATGCCTGTTCGAGTCGTGTCCGTGGAGGGGTCCTATCCTCGACTTGTCCGACCACGGTAAAAACGTCCATCCAGAGAGCTATATTGCGGTGGACGAAGGCGGAGTAGTGTTGAAAATACCAGACAGAGAAAAGCACCTTTCGGTGCTTCACAACGAAAATCGATTAAATTTGAGCTTGTCAGATTTTCAAAAATCCTTCCAAGGGCCAGCGTACCAGTCCGTACCACTTTACACGACCTCAATGATCGCTTTCAAGGAACACATTTTCTGGTATCACACTGAGATCACTGGGGTATCCTCATTCAAGGTCCAAATGAACCTGATTAATGATCCAGGTGTCCTTGAATTTTCCTATGAATTGCAATTTCTTCTTGGGAAAGGTTCGACATTGAGCTATAAGAACAAAGTACGGCTAAATAGTAGTGACGTTAATTGTGACAAAGTTATGACAAAAGGAGTTACCAATAGCACTCCTTACAGGCTTAAGTTATATGCCGAAGCCTTTAATGAAGTGAGCCTGTCATTTAATGATATACGTGCAGATGGTCATCAAATGAGGAAGGTGAAGCCAGACACCTGGGTTGTAGACCAAGCGACCTCATCGGCTGCATCTGGGTTGCTGTTCGTACCAGACACTGGCACCAGACGCGTTGGCACCAGACGCGCTGGCAACAGACACTTAATTATGGCCGGTATGACCAGAAGAATCTAGACTTTGAAATTCCAATGAGCTAAGCCGCTATGTTACAATATGGCATAGCATTGTTGCATTGTTATTGCTGTGTACATTGCATTTTTGTACCCAGAATAAATTAAAAGTAAACGCAATTTCTACAAACTCTAAACTTTTGCTGCTGTATAAATATTTATTTTAGTTATCCAAACGCACTTTTTTTTGACGCGTTTGGCACACATAAACTTGAGTATATGCTTACTGCTTGTAATTCCGAGACTTACCTGAAATATATGCCCAAGTTTTTCGTCAAATTAACGTAGTTATGAAAGTAGTTATGAATAAACAGAAATAACTTTTGCATCACTTCTTTGGTTCTTTGACCATTTTACAATCACTGTACAAACAAATTACTTCATATTTTGGTTTAAATTTCGGTATTTTTTTCAGTGTTGGGTTCAGGTTAAGATTTTTAAACGGTTCCAATCGGTTCCAGTTCCGCTTTCAATGCTGCTTCGTAAGACTGAAAAAATTCATGATAAAAAATTATATCACTGACATATTATTATTAATGATGGTTTTTAGACTCATGTCTACTTGATTTATCCTTAGCACTAGTTTTAAGAAAAACTATTTGAAATGGATTTTGAATGCTAAGTAAGGAACAACTAAAATAATAAACTGCTCTAACCCTTGAAGAAGTAACTAGTACATGTTACGAAACGTCGGGAATTTTAGTTGTCCTTTACTTAGTATTCAAAACTCATTTCAAATAGTTTTTGTTATTATTATTAATGTTATAAATAATTTCCAATGATAAGATTGGATGTCTTAACTCATGATAGTGGAAGTACAAATACTTTCTGTTTTGCAAAATTTGTATGAGTTTTTTTTTAATACAATCAAATTTAATTTTATAATTTTCTAAAATGAATTAACGGTACATCGTCAGCTATATTGGAAAAACCTTGCAAACCACCCGGAAAAGCGTTTTTGCCGAACGCAATAAAATCAGGCTGCTCATGGCGAAATCAAACTGCAAATATTAATTACAAATTGCAATCAGAGTTCTGATTGGTTCAGCTGCATGATCGGTAGTTTTCCGCGGAGGAAAATTAAGCCAGGAAAACTCTTGCCGGTAAAAAACGTAGCAGAAAGATGCCTAGACCTTGGTTTTATTCTCGTTAAATTGTTAACGAACCAAATCTACAAATAAACGATCAGTTTTTACGACGTTTGGTTAAAAAGGTAACTGCCAGTTACAGACTCGTCTCCATGGCTACAGCCAATCACATACAATCATTTACAACTTCTCGTTATGATGTGTAAACTTCAATGTTATGCAACTGCTGAAAATTATAATAACTACTCGTTATTTTCTTTATTAATTGGCGTCTCATTAAAGCGTGCATTCTAATAACTTATATCCAATATGAATGCCTGTACGACACGAGTACCTGAATTGGGTTAATTGCTAAAATTTTGTTACTAGCAAAATTACAAGAAAAAAATTCAATTTTCCAGCTGCAGTCGTTTTGCATGTCATTTGAATAGGACATTCTAGAACCCATCGCAAAAAAACACTGATATAATGGTAAAACTATTCAAATATCCACCGCGCTATTATTTGAAATTGTTATTATATACCTCCTCGCCGAACGAAAGCGCAACACTATTTTACCAGGCAATTTTTTGTATCACCCAAAACTTTTCCACCGCTATGCCAACTTGGTTTTATCAAGAGAGTGCTTTGAGAAATTCTCAAAAGTCAAGCAAACCTATAACCTTTCAGAACAGAAAGTCAGCAAAGTTTTCAACGGGCTACGCAAGCTATATCGCACAATTCTGATCTGTGGTACTTTAGTCGCAATTTGATACCTACTGGAAATACGGGGCTAGTACACCAATCTTACAATATACAATCTTACAATATACAATCTTACAATACCATTTTTCTTAGTATACTCAATTGGTTGCGGTCCCATTATTGGAGACTTTAGAAAGTGCGTCTGACCCTTTCAAATTACTTGATTACTCAATTTAATCACATCACTCTTATCTGTCAGAGTGTGAGTCCACTAGTATTGTTTATTTCCAAATTTGTTACCAGAATAATATTGGGTTGGTCAGAGATACACAGGTAAATAATAAAAATACTTAATACAAAGAATGAAATATACATACATGCACAAAATACATGATACATGAAAAAATTACCAATAAGAAAATTCGTTGTATGCATAAAAACAATTCGTTATTAAAAAGTATCTGAGCTTTACAGCGAAGTCTTGTTTCGTTATTAAAACCTATAATTCAGCCGGTAGCTTGTTAAAGAAGACTCCTACAGTGATAGGGCTCATGACATTCCTATTTGGTACAAAAACATTAGTTTGCCTCTTAACCTGTGTTCATATTTTTCCACTCTTATCGCTTCTTGTTTGTTCTTAATTACGTACATAATTACATTGTAAATGTAAAGACTAGGCAGTGGTAAGAAGTTGAATTTTTCACCCTAGCCAAGCTCCTAACAGCTCGCTTTTGAAACGTACTTAAGTTCAGTAGATTTTACTGGACGCTTACTGGAGCTAGGAATAAATTCAGTGAGTTTTGAAGCGGAACCGTTGTCATGAAAAGATTTCTTAATTTTTTACCGGAAAACTAACAAGAATGAAGAAAGATTCACATTAAGATGTATTCCTTTTTTTGTAATACTGTCAGTATTCATAACTAAAGATCAGAAACGAAATAAAAACTCTCAAGTAAATAAGTAACAGCATCGACGTGCTCTATGCAACCTTACTGGAAACAATAAAAATGCGCCATTAAACCCGTCTCTTCCTGGCATCTAACTGTCTTAGATACCGAAGATAGTTGCAATAAAGTCCAATAAAGTGCAATAAAGTGCAATACAGTGCCAAGCAGAGTGCATTTTAGCTGCAGCTCTATTGCGCGTAAGCCATTTAATCCTGGGTGAACGACATCGACATAGGAATCAACATTAGCGACTCCGAAGCAGTTCGGGCACTAGCTAGGTTGAAATCAGCCATTATTCTCAGTTAATTCCAGTCCAAGAACCTGACATCCTCTTGGGAACTGTTCACGAACATCAACCAATCCATGGGTGAAACCTGTTATAGGAAAAGTTATGTTTGCCTCCACGACAGCCACATGAAAATGGTGAAAACCATTTGTCAATTCACAAAGCAAGATTTCAAGTGTTAAAGGGGAAGAATCCCTGCACTTTTATACTATTTTGAGCGTTTGAATTTAACTTTTTATAGCCCTAAGCCAATAATGGATGTAAATTGATTTTAGATTCGATTAATTATTACTTACTAGCTTCTCTGCTATGTGAATTTCAGGGTGAACAACGTCGGAAAATGAGAGTGAATATTTCAAGGAACAGACCGATATTTGCAGACTTTTCCTGACCGTACCATTAAAAGGAATAATTCTAGAAATCAATTCTGTTGTAGATAAAGGGTCAAACTTCTGGCGGACAAGTTTCTTTTTCCAGAAATGTATTTATTTTGCCTTTCGCGCTGCTCTGAACTTAGTTGTGAAGTGTTCTTTTGAAGGTCCATTTTGGCAAGCGGAGATAAAAAAAGATTGAAAAAGAAACATGTTTGCAATAACTTTAATCCTTTCTCAACAACTTTCTCGATTTCTAGAATTTTAGCTTCCATGGCACTGCCAGGAAACGTCTGAAAATATTGGTCTGAAATCTCTGGGGTCATTCCCCTTAAAAAAAATATATAAAAATAGTGAAAGGTTGACAATCGGACATATTATTGACATAACACTAATGGAAAAAAAGAAAACTCTGCATTGCTCAAAAGTCTCTAATAGGGTAGAAAAAGTCGGAGAAACCCATTTTTTTTTACTGCTTTTGACAAATTTTATTAATTCAATAAATCATTGTTGACTCTTTTTAACTTCATGAAGCATTCCCATATTTATATCTGCCCATTGTGGCAGTAGTTTTTACCACAATACTGCTTTTGAGTTCGAGAACATCTTTGCCTATCGTGATATATCCATAGAGATAAAAGCCCATGGATATGGGTGGTAGCTATTGCTGGTTAGTACTGAGTGTACTAGATATTTTATTACCTACCCATATGATAGGACGTCATCAGAAAATAAACCACGTTCGCTGATCAGGGTTCGTTTGGGTTTGTTTTCGCTTTCCGATAAATGATTGATTATTAGTGTTTAACGACGCACTGTTTTGACATCTGGCCATGCGGCACTGGTCTAATGGCGTCGGTGAATGAGCGGATGATTATGAACCTTATCTCGTCTAGAAGGGAGGAGGGGAAACCCGGTGCCGGCACGTAGCCTACTACTATCGAAGAGCACCAAGGGGACCACCGGCTTAACGTCCCTTCCGAAGGACGGTACAACGCGAACAGCAGGATTCCTCCACAAATCGATGCTGTCGAAAGGTTGATAAGCAAGGCGAGTGAAGTTGCTGTACGAACTTTCATACCTCCAACCTCTCTCCCGAACAGAACTGGTCATGTGTATGATGGTCACCCATCCAATACCTGACTCAGCGTAGTGTTGCTTAACTTCGGTGATCTCCTGAGAACCGGTGTTTCCAACACGCCGAACCGTTCGGTGCTTTTCGTTCATTCATAGGTACACATTCATGTAATTTAATATGGACGGATAAAAAAAAGTTTACTCTTTTCTGGAAATATTTCATAAAAATGACACTTTGCAAATCCTGTTTTACAATATTATATAAAAAACCATCGTGGCACGTGACAAGTAACAATGTTAAATAAATACAAAAAAAATAATGAAAATAACAGAGAAAAATATTCTATGTGGCCATCATGATCAATTTTAAAATGTTGGGATTTTGACTGAGCAGACTTCAATTATGAGACTTAGGACTTTGTTTATAATTCATTTTCACAGTTTTAATTCACGTTTACATCTTAAAATGAACAAAAAAATAAATCAAATTTTAATAAACTAAAAAATCTACATAGGTATTTTCTACTAAATATGGCCTTGAAGCTTTTTAATAAACTAAACTTGAAGACAATCCCTGCAGCTAATGATTGTTAGTCAGGTTCAGAGAACTAACAAGATTTTACTTTATAAATTAACCTTAATTAAACAATGGAATTTATTATGAGAAACTACCAACGACAAGGAAACTTCAGCGTGTTCGAGTGTCAGGCTTCGAACCCGGGTCTAGTTCTCAGCTCGTAGTGTTGGCAGCATTGCCAACTTTGATTAGAATAATAATTGGTGTTCCCGCTTTAAGTTCGCACTGCTCGACGAGGTTTGAAATACAAGTTTCAAGAAAGCAGTGATTTTAAAACAATTTCATCTGTCATAGTCAAGATGTCAAATCGAATATTTATAATCTTTACCTTATTTTACTTTAAGCAAGCGATTTTGAATAAAAAAAGATAATAGATCTGTATCCAAATCTCAGTGAAAATGTTAGCAAGATTAAAATCGGCATGTGCAGATAGAAGAATCAGATGAGAAAGCACTAGATGAATAACTTTAATGATTTGAATTATTTCTGGTGAAAGATAATATTGTTGTTTAACATTAAAAATTGTGCACTTTTGAGCTTTTTAAAGCGTAGGTGGTGAAAAATATTAACTTTGCCAGATTCGTACCTCGGACAGTGACACTATTTCTAGGGAACTAAATGTTCCCAAGGGTTAGGTTTGGCGTTTTGGCGGTTTGGCGTTTCTCGGGAACAACCAGGTAAACGAATTAATGAATATCAACCACAATTCTAGACCATGAACGTAGAACAGAAATATTCAAATCAGTCTTATGCCAGGAGCATTTCGACCACACGAATATTCCATTCGCCATTTTCAAAGCAGCGTTGAGAGTTTTTTAAATTAGAGTTCCAGCTTCAGCGTATATACCCTACTAATATGCTATCAAATGAAAAATAAAGTATGCATTATTCAAAAGGATATCTGCGTATATATCAGACAAAACGTAGAGCTACATTTCACGTTCTCGCCTGCTTTGTATAGAAGGCGTAGATAAACCGCGCGAAAAATGCGTGGATTGCTTTTGAAAAATAACCGACTTTTTTGTTGTGTTCTAAAATTCAAATCACGAACGGCTTCGTGGAAGTCTGACGTGAAAACTCACCGCTCTCTGAAATGCAAGTTGGCAAATTTGAAAGCACTCGCAGCTGCTTTTGATGAGAATAGTTGTGGAAATTTCGATTGAACAAAGGATAAAATTCTTTTGGTTTTTGTGTGAAAAAGCTTTCTCTTGTAATAATGTATGATCCCTGTTTGCAGACTAAGGAGCCTGGATTTATTCTTTGTCATACTGCGGTAAAACAGGGCAACTTTCCCAAATGCAGGCGACAAAAGCCATTGATTACCAATTTCACAGTCGTTGGGCCGCATTTTGATTGATTAACGATGATAGCAGTTGTCACTGATTGAATATCATTCTCGGATCACATGGTCAGTAGCTTGAACTGAATTACAAAAGGCAAATCATATTTACTAAACATAATCACCATAAAATATGATATATCGGCAAAGTTGTAAATTGATTCATTCAGAGTAAATTTAATTGGTTCCCTACTTTACCTATAAATTTTTGCCTGCGAACTATCTATCAAAATTGTAACAGTTTTTAGACTCGTTTCTTCTTTATCTAACCTTAGCAATAGTTTTTAAAAACTATTTAAACTGGGTTTTGAATGCTAAGTGAAGAACAAATTAATTTCCTAACATTTCGTAACTTGTTTCTTCTCTCACGGGCTAGACTGTAGCAATGCAGGGGACAGTCCTTGTGCTGGTATCTTCTCTCACGGGCTCGACTGTAGCAATGCAGGGGACAGTCCTTGTGCTGGTATCTTCTCCCACGGGCTAGACTGTAGCAATGCAGGGGACAGTTCTTGTGCTGGTATCTTCTCTTACAGGCTAGACTGTAGCAATGCAGGGGACAGAACTTGTGCTGGCGTATTCTCTTTCGGGCTAGACTGTAGCAATGCAGGGGACAGTCCTTGTGCTGGCGTATTCTCTTTCGGGCTAGACTGTAGCAGTGCAGGAGAAACAGTCCTTGTGCTGGTATCTTCTCGCACGGGCTAGACTGTAGCAATGCTGGAGAAACAGTCCTTGTGCTGGTATCTTCTCGCATGGGCTAGACTGTAGCAATGCAGGGAGACGGTCCTTGTGCTGGTATCTTCTCTCACGGGCTCGACTGTAGCAATGCAGGGGACTGTCCTTGTGCTGGTATCTTTTCGCACGGGCTAGACTGTAGCAATGCAGGAGAAACAGTCATTGTGCTGGTATCTTCTCTTACAGGCTAGACTGTAGCAATGCAGGGAGACGGTCCTTGTGCTGGTATCTTCTCTCACGGGCTAGACTGTAGCAATGCAGGGGACAGTCCTTGTTCTAGTATCTTCTCGCACAGGCTAGACTGCAGGCCCCTTTATCACTTATTTCGGCGCCTCGCTAGCAAGAACAGACGCCGCGACGTCGCCTTGGCAGAGACGCCGCCGACTTTGCAATTAGAAATAAAAGAGGCAGTCTCGTCTGGGATTCACCCCAATTTATTCCAGTCAGATGAGCTGGTTCTGGTCGTCGCTAGGTTGGAGGGTAGCAGCTGGAGGCTCTCAGCGATCGGGCGAGATTGCGTTTCATGGCGACTGGGTTTCACTTCGTTAAACGGAGTGGCTTGACTGTGACGGTACAAAGGGACACAAAGCTAAGTCTATCCCGTGAGTGAAGATACCAGTACAAGAAATTTCCCCTTAATTATCAATGAAAATTCAGGAGATATTTATTTGGCGAGATTTGAAAATACTTGCAGAGTTTTTTATTATTATGAATACTTCTGCCCTTTCAAAAATTTTAATTTCTCCGATAAGAAACAAACCATTGAGAGGATGTTTTTATTGTGTAAAAGAGTGAAATACTTCAATTTTACCTACGTCTACAAAAATCATTCCCAGATCTATTTTAATGACTCGTAAAACATAGTTAAACTAAAGCTTTGAAGAAAAATCAAACTTTTTACTATCAAAGGACACAATTTTAGTGTTTTTAGTGAACCTGTCGTTAAACAAAACCGAGTGTACGACTTAGAAGCCGTAGACATTGTAGTGCGCTGTTTGAGCTAAGAAAATGTTCAAGTTGTCGGTTAGCCAGAATGTCACCCCAAAAGACTTTGTAGGTAGAGTATGATCGTCTGTTGAAGATGATTGGCGCTGTGGTACAACGGGGAGGTAAAGGGTTGGGGACGTTATTTGGAGTTGGAGGAAGACTCAATTACCTGAAAATGGTTTGTCAGGTCATGCCAGATATAAATAGGAATTCGAATGGCTGATGTGGTTGATATGATCGGAGAAAAATAAATTGTTGTTGATCTAATTTCCGTTGACATTTTAAGCCCAAGAGGCTTAAAAATGTGGGAAAAAATCCGCTTCTTTTTCCATGAAAGGTCAAAAAATCAAAACTATAAATAAAATCAACAACAACTTTTGGAGTTTTCGACTGGTCTGCTCCAGGACGGGTTTAAAACTTGCTCGATGACGTCATTCTACCCACCCAGGTTTGCACCAGCTCCGTGCGAGAACTCTCCCACCCGAACACGTGATCGCTAGTTGTCAGTGCATTAATTTGTTTCCAATTGCACCGTCAAAATTCTTGGAGCAAGAAAAGTACACCGGGAGAGACCCAAGAGCAAGCAACTCTACCAGTCGAACATGTGAAAGTTGCACTGGGACAGAGTCACACGCCCAGTCGAACACGTGAAAGTTGCACTGGGACAGAGTCACATGACCAGTCGAACACGTGAAAGTTGCACTGGGGCAGAGTCACATACCCAGTCGAACACGTGAAAGTTGCACTGGGGCAGAGTCACATGCCCAGTCGAACACGTGAAAGTTGTACTGGGGCAGAGTCACATGCCCAGTCGAACACGTGAAAGTTGCACTGGGGCAGAGTCACATGCCCAGTCGAACACGTGAAAGTTGCACTGGGGCAGAGTCACATGCCCAGTCGAACACGTGAAAGTTGCACTGGAGCAGAGTCACATGCCCAGTCGAACACGTGAAAGTTGCACTGGGGCAGAGTCACATGCCCAGTAGAACACTCATATCGCCCCCGGTGCTCACCCAGAATGCACAGAATGCGCTCTAAATACCCAAGGTATCTTCAAGGTATCCTAAGGTTTCTTAAAGTTTGTTCAACCCAAATTTGCTATGGAAAACTAGAGAAGGTAAATTTCCTTATTGCACGATATTAAATGCTTTGTCATGCTTAGTTTCAAAACGAGGCTGTTACGGCGCTGCTGTCTGACAATAATTTGAAACATTTTGGAATGTCTGTGACATTATTTCACGTGACTGGAATTTGTTCAGGCATCTAATCATCTCGGCTGCTTGGAGCGTTGCGGTGCCTGCCTGAGCTAACGGCTTGCCAGACAAGAATTTGCAATTTTCTTGTTCATTTCGAGCATCCCCCCTCAGCCCGGGCCCTTTCCGCGCCAACTCTTAAAGGCAAACATAGCTTAAGCACGGCCTGGTGGAAGAGATAGATTGTCAAGTGACATTGACAGGTGACATTGACAGATGTCATTGACAGGTGACAGAAACGCCGGTTTTGGATACACCTCTGACAAAGCTTGATCTATAAAGTAATTTTAGCGAATATTAGGTAAAGGATTTTAAGCAATTAGCTGTTAATCAGTTTAAGACCTAATTTTTTTTTTTGGCTAACAATGAGGCATGTATTCGGTGGTATATATGGTAGCACAGCTTGTTATATTTTACGTCAAAATTCGTGAAAAATACTTTTGAAAACTAGGTTTTTGAATGTCTAGTAAAGAGTTCTTAAGTTAGATAAAGTAAACACGAGTCTAAAGACTGTAATACCGTAAGTAGGAATTCTTTTCGATTTGTATGCTGTATACCTTCGTGCCCAATTTCTTCAACGCTTTCCTCAATCATAATTTGTTTCACAAAATGCACTTAACGTTTACAAAAATAACTAAGACTATGTCTCAGATAGCTGTTCTAGTTTCGCGTGGGTTTGCGGTTTGCCTGTAATTATGTAGCCGTAATTATGACGAGTAGTAGTCCAGTAGTCATGTAAGTTTTTGTGTCAAAAATACCAAGTTTAACCAAGACCGAGACCATAGAGACAACAAAAGTAAGTCAACACGACAAAAGCAAGCTAAATGTAGGGGTTTTCACTAAAAGCGGCAGCCAAAACATGAGTTTTGATCTTCTTTTTAGCCATATTTATGTGTGGAGCACTCGGTCTTGTCCAATTAGTGTAAATTTTACATTTTTATTAAAAACCTTGATGTCCTTTGATGAAAAACGAGGTATATTTCTTATTTGTGGAACCGTGCGAAAAATGCAATGTTCATTTTACTTTTCCTATGAAATTTGCGCTTGCCAATTTCGTTCGTTTTGTTCGACCCGTACTGCGGAAGCCAGGAAGCCATGTTCTTCGAGTGAACTGACAGTTCTAGAGGAAAATGAATGTGAATACACGGACCAAAAAATAAAGTCTCTGATATGTGTGCACACGGAAAACTCATATTTTCTCTTTGTGTTCGCGAATTGTAGTACTCGCATAACATTATGTTTCTAGAAGCTTCGCTTTGGGAAACCACGGCAACATTTTGTATTGTATAGGATAAAATATAGGTACCGCAACAATGAAAGTATAGCACAAAATATCAGCAGCTTACTGGGATGAGCATAGCGAGCGAAGTGTCCAATTTGACTTCCCGGAAGGAAAAATACGAAATTTGTTTATGTATTTTGTTTGTTTTCTACTGAACAAACAGTTTGACCGATTTAGATTTGCTGATCGCTTTGGAAATTTCTGGACTCGGAACGTTTTGCAATTAAACGAATCAAGGTTTACGAAAAATGTCCATTAAAATCTTAGTCAAAAATTTCAGTGTCATTTTTAGATTGGAATATGCAGAAATTATTTCTGTGGCAAAATTTGTAAAGTTAAAAAAAATATACTTACTGGAGATAAAAAACCAAAAAAAGTATGTTGTCAAGAGGATGGTGGTGAGAGTGTCAGGGGGAATTAATGTATTCAGTCCTTCAGCTCTTTACATATTTATCAAAGAAAAAATATATACTTACTAGAAAAGAAAATACGCTCATGTTCAAAGCACTTCAAATTACGTCCGCGAAGCTTTAGTTATCACGGAAACCAATAAAGTGGATTCAAATTTCTCTCACAAGCATGACCGCCCATCCTCACGGCCTTCTGAGTCTAAAATATCAGTGTCCCCAAAGCTCTTAACAAGATAAATGTTACCAGACCTATAGGTACTAGATACCCATTCTTAAAAACGACGGAGCAGAAACAGTTTTGTGCGGACACGATTCAAAGCTTTTCTGAGTCTCTAGAGGGCTGTGGATGAAGACCATGGTACCAGAGGGCTGTATGGGAATAAGGTCGCGGTGGAAATGTGTATTCACGTCTACGGTGGCCGTAGACAGCGCCATCTATTTTACGAGTGGCGAACCAAAGAGCTTCAAGGGGATCCGTCGTTTGGTTACCGTTGCCATGGTGATGGTTGGTTGGTGTTGTTGCCTGAGGTCGTGACAATGCCCGTGGACCAAATTCTTCTTAGGGAGCTTGTTTTAGATATAGTTCTCAACTGACTGGATTATATTTAGAGTTCATTTTAAGGAAGATTTCATGCTATTGTACAAGTCAAAATGTATTTGATTGGGAAGCTGAAAGGTTTGGCGTTTTGGAAACACTGGTTGTTGTGAAATTACCAAGGTTACGCAACACTGCGCTCGTTCAGTTATTGAAGAGTGACCACCGAATGGTTTATAGTGTGTTGGAAACACCGGTCCTCGTGAGATCACCGAAGTTAAGTAACACTGCGCTGAGTCAGGTATTGGATTGGTAACCTCTTAACTGTTTGGCGTGTTGGAAACACCGGTTCTCATGAGATCACCGAAGTTAACTAACACTGCGCTGAGTCAGGTATTGGATTGGTAACCTCTTAACGGTTTGGCGTGTTGGAAACACCGGTTCTCATGAGATCACCGAAGTTAAGTAACACTGCGCTGAGTCAGGTATTAAATGGGTGACCACCAAACGGTTTAGCGTGTTGGAAAAATCGGTCCTCGTGAGATCAACGAAGTCATTGATCACGAGATCGCTGCACTAAGCCAAGAGTCGAATGTGCAACCATAGTTCCTGTGACAAGTTATTTAATATTATCAAAATCCTCATCATCATCCACTTGATAATTGTTTCCAAGACCAATACCACAGTACCCGTTGTCAAAACAGAGCGTCGTTAAACGCCACAAAATATACCTAACCTAACGCTTAACGCCCCTGCTGTTCTGTCGACAGGTCGAAGTCATACCGGAATCAACGAGGAGATCATCTGGGTCAGCATCGGCATGGGCATCACCATAGTGATTCTCATAACCATCGCCCTCTGCTACATCCTGCGAGAAAAGTGTCAGAAACGCCAAGCATATTATCTGTCAGCCTAAATCCAACATGGCGCATACCTGACAGTTCACTTCTAGCTTCTTCTCTTCTAGCTTCCACTGAAATTCAATTCTTTGTTTACTTGCTTATCACAGATTACAGGATTTGAGCTTGCCAAACGAAAAAATAAAATGCGGGTATATTCATAAAAAAATTAATCTCAGCCAAATTTAGATACATTTTACATTTGTCATTCAAACCCGTCTTTCAAATCTGTGTTTGTCAAGGAAATTGGTTGAATTGCTGCTTGGTGATATGTTCCGTGTATATTTTAAGATTTCTAAGATATCAGCCGACAATATTCCTTTTTTGCAAAAATAGAGCATATACTGCAACGGAGAGGTGCATCGTAGCGGGGTCGTGTGGGTCAATGCTCGGCAAAATTAAACCGGTTTAAAGTCGGCCATTTTGTATCCTATCGTCCATCTTACAGGCACTAGCAGACAAAATGGCCGCCCGTCTCGCTGTCAATCCAGTAAGAGAAGGTACATTTCAAAACCATCATGGGTCATTATTGATTTGAAACGAAAGCTTTGATGCGGTATCTTCTCTCACGGGCCAGACTAAAATGCTGGTGTATTTGACGTCATAGACATCTGATCAGGAAAGTGTAAATAAAATTGATATGGCGATGTGTTTTTACTCATAAAATGTTTTGTAGTGAGAGCCGTTCTAGCAGAGCACTGTTAAAATGCGTCAGTATGGTTAAAAACTCGGTCATTCCGTGTTTCTTAGACAACTAAACTTAGGCAGAGTAAGTCTTATGTTAAAAAATGGCGTCCACCACGAAGTTATCAAGAAGTTAACAAGAACCGCCCGTGTGAGTGTTAGACCTCTATAAGCCTCCTAGAAGTTGGTGTGCCAAGAACAAGCGTAAGAAGACCGTGACATGGATGCAAGATTCAAATACGAAAAACAATGGCCCTCGCTGGACGCTTAAATGTGACTCTGAAATTAACGTCTTGTAGTTGATGTCTTTGCCGGCCCTGCGGGAGTCGTTTTCGATCTTGATTGGCGAAATAAAACCCAAAGTTAGCGAAATTAGTGTGTCAAAGTTAGCGAAACTCGTGCCAAATATTGCGTTTTATCTTTTTAACTTAAGTTTCACATCAGAACATTGTTTTATTGCGCAGAAAATAGCTTATTTGTAATTTATATCTTTAATTAGTTTGTGCTTATACTTATATTTAATAATTTATTTAATTTATACCATTTTTAATATTTTAAAATATCCAGAAATCTCATTTTACTCCGGCCTTACCAAAAACGTGTGCGTTGCTGTTTAAAATGCAGGGTAGCTTTAAAAAATCATACAATTCATTGTAAATGAAAACTGAAATACACCAAAACCATTCGATGTCTTAGCGGTTAAGAGTTAAAGTGAAATTAACTCGAGGTTATTATTTATTTGAATCGGGGCCAACCGTTGAAAAACGAGCTGGACCAGAATTCAATGTAGAGACAGATTGTAGTTTGACAGTTAGGGGCACGCTGTGAGTCTAGGCTACTTAACTTAGATGTCTATGGGTATTTCAATTTTTGTGTTAATTGCTTAAAAACCATATTCTTTTAATGCCACGGTATTTCTAATTATTTCGTGACACCAGTTTTCAAAATCTTAATGGGAATTTAGCAAAATCTGGCTTAAGGGCAATGGAAATCAAACAAAAAATAATATTTCTTCCTAAATTTGTAATAATAGTGACAAGCAAAAAAGTTGTGGCTCACAAATCACTGCCACCTTCATACATTCCGAAAGAAGTTTTAATTTTCCAGAATCTAAATGGCGGTGCTTTTTCATCCAAATAGAAACGTCTTGCAAGCCTTCTGGATACTTTCTTATCATAAGAGCTATTGTGGAGATACTCGAATAAAATGCTTCTTCACGGTGTCTTCTCTCACGGACTAGTTATAACGTAATTGAAACATATTAAGGCTCCCTTTTTCGTATACCTTCGTGAGAAAAACAGGAACATCTAGCCTCCCACGGGACGCTTTCATCAATTGCAACGGACGCAAGGGAAGAAATATGGCGGCACGTCGTAAAAATAGCTCTATGGTAGTAACGGTCGTTCTAATGCTGATGAATTCCCCTTAATCCCGCGGTGACGCTTTGGGTTAAAGCCGAGTCTAAAACCTAGTTTAAAGCTGGGATAGCTCACGTCCAGCTTGTAAAGTCACGCGTTGTGTGTTTGCTCTTTTGTTTGTTCATTACGTTTGTTTTGTTTTTTTGTTTGGAACGAAGAATTTTATATGCAGGTCACTCGTGGACATTGAGTTTGAACATCAGAGCCAATAACTCTGGACGGCGACAGATATCTGTTGTGTCTGGAGTTGGTTTAGGTTCCAGGTTGGTGATGCATTTTTTCGAAGCACTTTATTGGTGACAGTAATTGGCAAGACCTACCTTAAGGGAAATGATTCATACTTTATTTGTAGATTACATTTTTAAAGATATGCCCTGGGCTTTCTTTTAAAGGTAAAATGCTGAAAATCAAGTGTGTTATAGAAAAAAAATCACGTATGTACACACAAGTATTAATGTACGGTACGTTTTCTCTACGTGCCAAAATCAACCCACAAAAAATAAAATTTTTGCCAAGTTCAAGACAACGAACGAGATGAAATAAATTAAGACGATTTTTAAAAATCATGGCATCTTTCATCATGGCATCATGGCATCTTGATCAAGAAGATCAAGCACAACTTTTAAACTATAAAAATTATTGATTTCTGGTGTTTGACGACGCACTACTTTGACAATGGGCCTTGTGAAGCTGTTTTAATTGCGTCTGTAATTAAGTGGGTGGCCACCGGTTTCAGGTCTCTTGCGAAGGACGGTACAACTCGAATTACAGGATTCCTCCACATATTCATGCTGTCGATAGGTTGATAAGCAAGGCGTGTGAAGTTGTTGTGCATTGCCTCCTATCTCTCTCCCGAACAAAACGGGGCATGGGACACCCATCCGATAGCTAGCCCAGCGCAGTGTTGCTTAACTTCGGTGATCTCACGAGAACCGGTGTTTCCAACACGTCAAACCGTTTGGTACGATTTCTTTATCCCATTGCTGTAAGAAGAATTTAATTCATCAAGTAAGGGTCCCGATATTTTCATGGCTCCGTCCACTCAGTGGATTGTACTCAATGTACCAAAGAATACTCAATTGCAACGCACTGCGTAAGTGCGTTGGATGCGTAGTTTGTAGTTATGATGCTCAATAGGGGGCCCATTAGCATAAAAAATAAATCGAGATGAAGTTGTTGTGGAAAATGACGTGAACATTCATGACATGAATTCAGAAATGTGCTAAAGGACCTTCATAAATATCAGCAAATATATTAATATACTATATTTTATGTTACTCAAATGTTTAGCGTAATTCGATATATATAAATGTTGACGTTATTATAAATTAATGTGTAAGCAGATAGAATAATTGATCTTTAGTATAAAGATAATTATAGCGGGTGTGAAAATTGTGCTGGTGGGTTTAGTCAGAGACACAGCGCTAATGTCAAAAGTTTTGCGTCATAGCGCTTGTAGCTGTACTTTTTAACAAACCTCTACAATTAAATAATTCCGGCACAAAATACATTTTATGTTCGGGTAAGCATTGATGGATGTTATTTGAACGCAATCCAGTCTCAAATGCGAGTAAAAACGAGACACGTGTTCTTAAGTTATAACTGTTAAAAGACGGTGAAACCACTTAGTAAGTAGTAATTACTTTAAAGTAGTTGGTCTCTTAGTAACTTTCATAGGAGACAGATTAAAACTAGCGCTGTGACTCTGACATAACCTATAAACTCACGAAATGATGATTTTGTATGTTATTCCATGTTTAAGATTTGAGTTATTCAATTTCTGAAACAAATGCCCACTCGTTGAAACCAATCACTGTGATCATTATAAACATAAAAACATAATCAATAGAAATTCTTTTCGCAATTACGAATATTTTAAAGTTGTTTATCAATGTAATTTTAAGTGTCCAACATAGAACCGAAAAAAAATTGTAACAAAAAATCCATGTTTACTCTGAAATTGTACTTATGGTAAGTTCACAATTATTTAAAACCTTGTGTGTAGTAAATAAAAGCAATACCATTTTGCTTGCAAACTTTATTCATCTCTTTTGCTTTTCCAGGACCCCATTTCCACTTCCCATCCACTCTGGACAAAATCGTTTAGATGGCCGTGAACGGGTGAGTTATTTTTCAAATGGCACTGCTTCGATCGACTCTGGAGTATGTCTAGCTCGGTCAGAGTCGATAACAATGTGTTTGTTTTTGTGATTGATTACTACGCTGAGTGCCGAAAGCAGTTTCCATTAGGCCGTGACCGATTAAGCGATAGTCCTTTTGGTTCACCAAATCCAAACAGAAACTAAATACGGGTGCAAACTGTCAAACATCAACACCCTTTTACTATTATGATGTGCGAAAACGGCCAAAAGTTCTTTAAAGTTTCGCTGCTTTGAAATTTGAATAGCGCCCGTTTATTTCACTTTGGGATAAACTCGATGGGTCATCGCTTTGAAATTCTGCATGAGTCGCTACAATTCGCACGTCCCTCGAGTGTGTATAACGGGATTAAAATGCTTTCACACATTGCTGAACGTGCTGAACCGATCGATGTTCACGTGGAATAACTCAGGGTCTCCTAAATTCAGCAAATACTGCGATACGCCCAATTTATGTCCGGTATACAATCTGCAGCGCACACATGATTTGAATAATGAAGTATTTCATTTGCAAGTAGATTTTTTTGCGTTGCGTTATACTCACTCAACTTCAAACTTGCATTTCTGAAATTAAATACAGTGGTACCGTTAGGCAAATTCACTAGCACGTTCTACGAAATTATTTATTATTCCTTTTCGCTTCGAGCTATTTGTCCTATTTGAACATATCCTATGATGCTATAATAATGCTATTATTACTGGCTGCTGTTTTGAAATGCCCTGCAGTGTGTTTCCTACTTTAGATGGGATGCAAGAGCGTAAAAACTCTCTTCTTTTTTGTAAGCAGACGAAACTGTGTTTTTGTTTTCCTTGCTGTTCGATCAGTCGAGATGAAATGCTGGTAGTTTTGCAGGATTTTTTGTTTATTCTTACTCAAAATTATAATTACCACTTCTAAAAACTACTCCACTTGTCAGTCAGTTTCAAATTTAAATCTTCGACATCAATTATTAAACAGTACCGGTCGTCAATACATCAAACTTGACTCAATTTTGGTATTTTTAGATATTTTTGAGTTGTAATTTAAAATATTAGTTTGTTTTTTTGGTATTTCGTGGAAGTACTTCTGCATTTGCCTCTTTTTTTTAATATATTTTAGGGTTGTTTTCAATGCGTTGAAGCTAAGTTTTGTAATTCGGCATTTGGAATTTTTTTTCGATAATTAAAAGTCGTACCTTGATATAATAAAGTTTTATTTCGCTATTTCAGAAAGCTATATTAATTGCAGTTCGTAGAAAATTAGTAAAATTTTATTAGGAAGTGTATTTTGTTTTGTTTATTTATTTTTGTTGTGTTTTACTTATTTTGGTGCTGTTTAAGTGAATGGAATAGTGTAATGGCCCAACCCAGAACGTAGCCTAGTCCATGTCGTACCACCAGAGACTCGTTAATCCACAGATGACAGCACTTCAGTGTTATTTACACACCAACGCAAGCAAAAGCAATGTAGTTTATTGCGGAAAGCTTCCACAATCAAACTGAACTCTCAACCAAACAATCGACCAGACACATTCAAATCGACTATTGCAATATCCAGCCACTGTCTGGCAGAGCAAATTCAATAACAATCAACAAATAAAATAATTGCAACAAATTTAAATTATCAAGCAACTGGAACATCTAATATAATATCGACTTTATTAGGCATGATTATTGACAAAATTAAATAGTGTTACGAATTTAGCATTATTTCTTTATTAAAATTACGTGTGAGCTGTTTTAGATGAAAAGGAACCGAGTTGAGTATTTTACTTTCACTTTGTTAACAAACGTTTAAACGGAGAATTTGTTTTGAAGCGAACGTTTTATCTATAAAAATCGAATTTGCATGGCCATTGTTGTGTTTATAATTCAGGATTGCGCAACCAAGCAAGAGCTAGCGGTCATCGAGAGCAAGCATAGGGCGTTCGTACCACGTTGACTTGATTTTAGTCTTAAGACCAGTGAGGATTTGCTTCAACTTTGGCACAAGTTCACAATTTTTTAAACTCTAATGCCCAGTATTACAATTTTCTTAACTCCTAGATAAAAAGAGAGTTCAATTAATTGCTATGGCAACAACCAATCATAGGCAGTAATCATAGTCTTGGCCTGAGGACACATTTTTTAGTGATCTGTTAAACATCTAACAGTTTGTTTATTTCTTATTATCTTGGCAACAGTCAATTAGACGATATTTTTTGTTTCTTAACGGCCTGTTACTTACTTAACGGGCCATTAAAAAAAACTAGCACTAAGTTGAAGATTTCGTAAACCTGCTATTTTTCTGGATATAAGCTATAATCATGCGAAAAGACTAAGAAGGAAGGAGCGTTAAGCAACACTGCGCTGGGTCAGGTATTGGATGGGTGTCCATACTCAACACAAGTTATGATCGGGATAGAGGCTGTAAAGATGAAAGTAATTTTAAAAACTTCACTCGCCTTGTTTGTCAACCTCTCGACAGCATGGATTTGTGGAGGAATCTTGTTGTTTGAGTTATGCCGTCCTTTGGAAGGGACGTTATGGAACTTTGGTGCTCTTCGATAGGAGGAGGTCACTTTAACAGTAAGAAATCCATAAAATTTTCAGAGCTTTAGATATGGTTCAAACTAACTTCTATAAAACCCAGACTCAATCGACAACCCCTTAGCAGTTTTTGTTATTTAACCACATTACAGGTCAGTGGACAAATAGCGGTGCAGTTATTATGTAAATTTATGTGGTATGTCGATTTTTTTTAGCTTTTTTTGATGAGTTATTAATATATGCAGAAACGTTGCATGAGAAATATGTACATGACGTCATGCCCCATAATATCATTGTATACATCCTGAGAGAGATATGATTTAGCATCATGAGTGCGACCCGCAATGTTGCATCAAATTTGTAACTACAATATGAAATGGAAAAGTGTGTTTAGATACTATTTTGTTGAGCCTTTAAGCTAGCTCCATTTTATGGCAAACTTGCCAAACATTTTCACAACTCCTTCCAAGTGTTAGTACTTTTTATCTTGAGATGTAAAAAAATGCCTTTCAAATCAATAATCACATCAGTCTTAGTGATGCGCAAACGGAAAATTCAGTCGTTGAAAAGTAAAAAACGTCGTGAGGAGGTTTTGCACTACTGGCCGAACAGCTGCTCCAATTTCGATACAATTTTCAGGAAACTTTTTTTGTGTTTTTCAACTATAGTTCGTTTGTAAGAAAAAAATCGGACAGAATGTTTGCAAACCAATCAAGAGATACACAAATTTGCATCTTTTCTACAACGGGAAGCCGAACGCAGACTCATTGTTGGGTAAAAAATTCCTGTAGTTGTTTCCATCAGCCAAAAAATATGTTACAAAACAAAACTGAAGAAGTATTTGGTAACCGTCAAAACCGAAAGAAATATGAAAGGGTTTGGGCACAGTACCAAATATATATATCTATGAAAATAGAAAAAAATCTCATCTGCAACGGAACTTCATATACCTACGCGAAGCCACTGTACTGTGTGTATTGACTGTATTGACCCTTGTGTACTCTGATTCGCTCACTATGATAGGCCATCATTAAACAGTATCGATCATACAACAAATACCACCCACACTATAGACATATAGATATCTAATGAAACCAGTCTGGAGCCGTGATCAGGATATATAGGGTGTACGCTTTGCCAATCGGCACAAGTTTGCCTGAGGAGAGATAGCTGATGGGCTGTTGATTTTAGTCAATTAGCATGCAGAGTTAGTGCCGTGTAATCTGTTACCGTCACAGCTGTGAAGTGATTTACTTTAGGGATAAATCTGTTTATTATCGTGCAATTAATATGCGGAACGACGCCAGTGTATTTGGGCAATTTGGTAGATTTCCTGGGAGATTTTTGGACCAGTAAAAAATACCTGTTTGACGCAGTCAGAATTTTAAGATAAAATAATTTTAAGAAAATCGCCGTGCTAGGGGTCTCAGGTTTCGACTTTTGCAGACAATTTTCGCGTATTATCATTATTTGACAGCAGGCACTTTGTATTTTCAGGTACTTAAACTTTTTTTTCGTAATTATTTACATTGCGTGTACTTTCGGGTTTTAGTTGTTTTACGGTGTTTTCGTGTTTTGCCTTTCAAATTCTCGCTCATCTAACAGTTTAAGCAACATAAAATACAGCAACAAGAATTAGTTGTGAAATGAAACTGCATGGTTAATATTAAACCTTTTATAAAATCATATTGGTATCCCAATAAGAACTATCGAAACATATATGGCTGAAACAAAACCGATTTGTTCACGATATTATTGTTGAGTATCATAACAATAATATTATAACAATATCTGCTTATTGTCAAAGAGATCGCACGGTACATGATAAAAAGACAGTCATTCTAAAAGACTAGTCATTCTAAGTTACTATTTATTTACTTCTTCCACAGTTAATGCTTCTCGATTGCAGTCTCCCATGATAATCGAGATGTTTGATATGATTTCTTCACAAACTGACTTTTGACCTTTCATATTTCAAGACTTTTCAAATGGCATAAGTTCAATCAAACTGCCATTCAAACGGGTAAAGCGTCGGAAAATGATAAAATAAAGACAATTTTGGTCTTAATACGTTCTATTTCTTGAATTTGTCCAAAACAATAACGTAAAATAACAAAACCAGCAGCAAGTACGGTGTAAAAGGAGTGCATGCACGGAACTGTTCCTCATTAACCTAATTGAAGACAAGGGGCAAGAGTGAAATATCTTTTCCTGATTATTTTAACTGTACAGCAATGTTGGTATGATCTTACAAGTGTTGAATAAAGAAGCACTGGATTAGATTCTCTTGTAATGATGTTTATTTGACACGTAACACGACTGTAACAGTTAGACGAACTTTGTCCTCGACGACTGGTTAGGTTTTCAACTGTCAAATGGTGGTGACAGGTTACCAACAAAACAAAGAAAAAAAAACACTCTAAATTTCAAACTCGTAGCGGTAAGTTTAGGAAGCTGAATAGAGATAAATCGTACACATTAAAACTGATGAAAATTACTACAAAACTGTTGTTTGATTGCTTTTTTAACTCTTAAGTTTAAGAGAGCAATTGATTTTATTCAAAGAATAAAACCGACTAAACTTAGGGAAACTAGTCTTGTAAAATCGACGTTTTTTTATCACTTTAGGTTAATTTTGTGCTGTAATACAAGTTGACTACGAGAAAAATTTTCATTATTTTCATATTGACAGGCATCACACCTGGCTGAATTCAATGTTGATATTGATTAACTATATTATTATGTTAATGAGTAACGTATAGTATAAACCATATCAAAAATCTACATTGTGGATTATAAAGACGTGAAGTTAGAAGGTCACAGATGTCCATCCGTATTTCAAAAATATTCACTTTCATTACTAAATATCGCCTAAAACACAAAAACATACGAAATACATCAAATAAACCCCGAACATGACGTTCGCAGACCCAGCACGCAATGTTCGTGTCCGCCAACCCCTCGAACACAAAATCATGCAAAATACATGAAATATAGGCCGCACGCGAAGTTTGTGTCGCAAAACACATATTCATACAACATACATAAAGTTTAGGCCACGCGCAAAATTCGTGTCCGCCTGCCCTTCGAACACATATAATAATAATAATAATAATAATAATAATAATAATAAATTTATTTATTCAATGAACATACAATGTTATAGAATGCGTCAAGTCTTGATTACATAATATACAATACAATATAACCGGATATATATAACAATATACAGTACAATTGTACAGTCTTTATGGTTTGTAGTGATAGTTTAAAATGTAAGAACTATGCTGGAGGCTGCATATAGTCATGCACTGAGTAAGGACATCTTGCAATCAAATATGTTTTTAGTATTGATTTAAAGCCACTTTCGTGTTGTATTGTTTTTAAGTTGTCTGGTAGGTTGTTGAATAATGTTATGCTGGAGTGTCTAGGGTTTTGCTTGTATATGCTGCAACATATATGAAATATACACCGAACGCGAAGTTCGTGGCCGCCTCCAGAGTAAAATGTACCCAGCATTACACTTTCCCAAAGGGTAAGTGCATCTATCGGAACACTTTCAATGAACACACCCTTAGACACTTCACATCATCAACTTGACATCGACACCTTATATTACAACCTTAGCAAACTTCAAATTAGGGAATTGAGGTATTAATAAATGCAGAAGATTCGCGTGTTGGGTGTATGCGTAGTGATATTGAAATTAAGATGTACTAAGTATCGTTGTCCCGTAAAGGTGTGTAGTACGATAATAGGATATAGTGTATCGTAAGTGTAATTGAAGAGTAGTGTGATATTGGGCGCAAGTCTTCGGTGGAGTAATATTTGTGATTTAAAGAAATGACAGAGCCGCATGTGTTGTGTGGCTAGTGGGCAACGTAGTTTAGTACGTGTGTACTATGTGATAGAAAGTTTGTATAGTAGAGTGAATATGTAGCATTCCATGGGTGAGTGAAATGTGGAATATTAGTGGTATTGAAGTGTAGTTTAGAAAGGGTTCGCAAGCCTTTGGTGGAGCAATTTATCTTGTGCCGTACGTTCAGGGTGCCTCTTGGTAAACGTTGTCTGGTATGTGTTGACTATGTGATCAAGTGTAAGTATAGTATTGTTGATTTTTCGCGAGTTTTCGCGATTTTTCGCGGGGTGTACCTAGTAGTAAGTAGTAAGTAGTTGGACGAGCAGCCAACACAGTGTGTCAAAGTGACAAGGCTCAGCGGTGACCGAACCCTTGGTGCTATGGACAGGAGCAGCCAACACAGTGTGTCAAAGTGACAAGGCTAAGCGGTGACCGAACCCTTGGTGCCGTTGGACAGGAGCAGCCAACACAGTGTGTCAAAGTGACAAGGCTAAGCGGTGACCGAACCCTTGGTGCCGTTGGACAGAAGCAGGCTGCGTGCCGGCACCGGGTTCACCTTCGCACCCACCTCATGCTCGGCAAACACAGCAATTGGCTCGGCTCCCGCCCATGCGGCTAGTGTTGGCCTAGTAGTAAGTATAGTATTGTGGATGTGTATCATGGAATGAGAAGTAACGTATGAAAGGGAAGATATTTGCCTAATTTGATTAGCAATTTTTTTTTTCTCAAACTATCACCAGAAATGTCATAAACCAAAGTTGTAGCCAACGGAATCCCAGACCAAGCCGTCCCCTCCTTTCACACACAAGTTTATCAGCGTGTAATTCTAACAATGGAATCTGTGAATGCACGGCTTGCCGTGATAATTCATTGACAGCGTGGACTCGGCTGGTATATAAGCTGCGACTGCCCGGGGAAAAGGTACCAGTCTCTGTCAGCTTCTTCACAGCTCAAGCAACAGCTCCTCAAGAACATATCGACATCATGGCTCAGCAGGTACGGAACAGTCACATGCCAGGAAACAATCATTGGTTCGGGCAGAGTACCAGCGCTGATTTCAAACGTCCTGCGTCTGAGTTAATAGGTTTAGTCTGAGTTAAAATTTTCAAAAAATAAAAAATAATAAACTTTTTGTGCTGGAACAGTATTTTTAGAATAATTCAAAATATCAAATGAAAATTCGCGCCTTTATGATCAAAAATCTAACTGTATTCAAATAATTTAAAAAAAAATGTAAAACAGAGTAAAACATCTCTCTGATTTTTCAAAGTTGTCAACTCAAAACATAAGTCGACAGTTAGCTTAATTTTTAACAGCTCGTTTGCTGTTATCTTAACGATTACAGTAACAACAGATCCAGCTAGCCGATGTTTAAGTGGTGCCTCCTTTACAGATGATCGTCGTCGTAGTGGCCGTGTTGGCTGTCGCCCTCCAGGTCCGTGCCGGTATCTACGGTGGAGGCGGTGGCTCGTACGGAGGAGCGTACGGAGGAGGCGGTGGATACGGAGGAGGTGAATTATCAAGGAGTTTAAAACTTACTATAGTTAAATACCTGCCATACGCGAAGGAAATATTTTAAAAACTGTATTCTTAAACTGGGCTTCAATTCAAATCACTTGAATAACGTTTCCCAAGTAAATAAGAACGAGTTTTGGTTTATTATCAAACAAAAAATATCAATATTTAATTATAGGAATACTTTCGTAAGCCAAGAAATGTTACCTCCAATGCTTAACCCATGCTACCAAGAAGCTCAAAATCAAGACAAGTGCATCTGTTGCATTCTTAACTGATCTCTCCCCCGAACAGAACTGGCCGTTTATTTGTGTAAAGGTCACCCATCAAGCGCAGCGTTGCTTAACCCCTTACCATTGCAGGCCACGGAGGCGGCGAGGCCAACTCTTACGTATCGTTCCGAGGACCCGTCGCCGGCCACGCCAAGGAGGTGGTGACCTTCAATGAAGACAAGGGAGCTGGAGGATGGGCTGGAGCTAATGCCGGAGGATGGACTGGAGCAGGCGCTGGAGCTGGAGGCAAGGATGCTGGATACACCGTCGACTATGTGGTGAGCCAGGGGTGTGGTTACAGACTTCTCAAAAACCTGACTTCTCAAATGTTAAAACTATAAAAAAATTTAACAGCCTACAACTTATGACAAAAAGCAGCTGTATCCTCAAGCTCTTCTATGTGTACTGACACGGAGAACATTGGTTAAGAACTACTAGAAAAAACTGTTGATACATTTGTGATGTTTAATGACGCACTGGTCTAATGGCGTCGGTGAATGAGTGAATGATTGTGAGAATGATAATGAATCTTACCTAGCCAAGAAAATAGGAAGGGAAATCCGGTGCCGGCACCTAGCCTACTCCTGTTGAATAACACCAATGGGATGAATGGCTTATCATCCCCTCTAAAGGATGGTACAAGGCAAAATACACAGGATTCCTCCACAAATCCATGCTGTAGAGAGGTTGATGAGCAAGGCGAGTGAAGTTGCTGTACTAACATCAATTCTTCTCTCTTCTAAACAAGGCTAGGTCATCATTTAATCATCATCATCTTATTAACCGACGCCATTGTACCTTTGCCACATGCCCAATTGTCAAAAAAGCGCGTTGTTAAACACCAGTAACTTAAAAAAACATCTCAACAATCCCTTAGTAACATCTCTCGATCTGTCCCTAGGCCACCCCGAGCTACGCGTTCACCTATGGCGTCACCGATCCCGTCACCGGTGACACTCACGCTCAACGAGAGTCACGTGAAGGCGATGACGTCACCGGACAGTACAGCTTGGTGGAGCCCACTGGCAACGTACGCACAGTCTCTTATGTCGCCGGCAAGGGAGGTTTCGTCGCTACTGTCACCAACTCCATTCCCCAGGTAAGATCACGTCGCAGTGGTACATGACAGATGCTTAGGGTTTGTTTTTGAGACGGGTGTTAGCTTGGAAACAAAATGCGATAATGTGTACTTTTGGATTTATCAAAAGTACATCTACAAATATGTGAAAACCTAAAGTTTAAACTTTAAGTCAGAGTCCTAGCGCTAATGTTCAGCTTTCTGGACAGCAAACGAACTTGCTGTATATGGTGGACCGATGAAGATTGCGACCATCTCTTTTGAGTGAAGGCTTTTTGAGCGAAAATCAATTTCAAATACCGGTTTAGTAACGGTATAATAAAATAAGACGGTAGAGTAGTTGATCTGTCGGTATATTTTGCAATAACATCGTAATATCAGTACTGAGACTTAACCCAACGTCTTGGTTAGGTCACAGGGAAGACCTACTTTAGCTGGCCTAAGACTAGCACAAATAATGTAAGAATTACCAAATTATACAAGTGTTTTGGGAGCTGTTTAAGAAGTTCGTTAAATCGTTCTACAGCCAATAAGGTTCATCGATCCGAAGATAACAGGCCCATTAAGACCTAAACAATGTAGAACACATGATTTTTAACCTAATATAAAAACCTCGTTAGTGCGTTTTTGTTGAATGTTAATTTCAGATATGCTACTTATGCCTGTACTAGCATTTGAGCGGAAAGATCAATGAATGAATGACTTAAATACATTAAAGCTGACCAAAATGGCGATTTCCCTAAATCGAATATATATCAACCGCACACGAACAAAAGCAAAACACGTCACCTTCAAACGACCTCTCAACTCCTAGCTGAAGTAGTAGTTAAAACAATTGCCATGGGAACTTCCAAACAAATGAAGTACAATTACATATTTCTGTCAGTTAGGTCGAGTCATACAATATTTTTCAACACCGAGTAGATTTAGAAAACTTTGTATCCACCTCATCGCCCCACTCATTCTGTCCCAGGCTTCCGGTGCTGGCGGCCACGGTGGCTCGGTCGGCAAGTCAGCTACCGCTGACTACGGCAGCCGCGTGAACCACGGCGTCACCAGTGTCGGCTCGGCCGGTCATGGAGGAGACGGCTGGACCGGCTCAGCGTCAGGAGCAGACAGCGCATGGGCGGGAGCCGAGCCAATTGCTGTGTATGCCGAGCATGAGGTGGGTGCGAAGGTGAACCCGGTGCCGGCACGCAGCCTGCTCCTGTCCAACGGCATCAAGGGTTCGGTCACCGCTGAGCCTTGTCCCTTTGACACACTGTGTTGGCTGCTCCTGTCCAACGGCACCAAGGGTTCGGTCACCGCTGAGCCTTGTCCCTTTGACACACTGTGTTGGCTGCTCCTGTCCAACGGCACCAAGGGTTCGGTCACCGCTTAGCCTTGTCACTTTGACACACTGTGTTGGCTGCTCCTGTCCAACAGCAACAAGGACCGGCCACCGCTTAGCCTTGTCCCTTTGACACACTGTGTTGGCTGCTCCTGTCCAACAGCACCAAGGACCGGCCACCGCTTAGCCTTGTCCCTTTGACACACTGTGTTGGCTGCTCCTGTCCAACAGCAACAAGGACCGGCCACCGCTTAGCCTTGTCCCTTTGACACACTGACACACTGTGTTGGCTGCTCCTGTCAAACAGCACCAAGGACCAGCCACCGCTTAGCCTTGTCACTTTGACACACTGTGTTGGCTGCTCCTGTCCAACAGCACCAAGGACCGGCCACCGCTTAGCCTTGTCCCTTTGACACACTGACACACTGTGTTGGCTGCTCCTGTCCAACAGCACCAAGGACCGGCCACCGCTTAGCCTTGTCACTTTGACACACTGTGTTGGCTGCTCCTGTCCAACAGCACCAAGGACCGGCCACCGCTTAGCCTTGTCCCTTTGACCCACATTGTTGGCGCTGTCCCTGTGACACTATTTATTCATGCTCTACCTTTCAGGTCTCTGCCGATGATAGTGCTAGCGCTGCGACCGAAGTGCAAGCTCCTGCCGCTGCCGCTGCTGACGCCACCGTGAAAGTCAGTGCCGATGCCAGCGCTGCCGGTGACTGGGTGATTAAAGTGGAATGATCAAACGAGCGCGTTCTAGTCTTCAAATGTTTCGCAATTCCGACCACAGAGTGCAGTGGAGGAGTTTTCAGTCATGTCGACCGCAATTTGTATTATTTTGGTATTTCTTTCTGTTGTGATACGCTGTTTTTTAGAATAAGTTTGATGGTTTTTATTGTCATTTAAGTTGCTATTGATGTTGTTTGGTTTTTATTTTGTTCACGTCACTTATTTCAATGCTGCACACAATAAAGCTGATTTAAACGAAAATTTTGTTCGTATGTGTTTTTTTTATGAGCGTAGCGAGCAAAGAGAAATATTGAAATTTACCATTTTCCAAAATAAAAAGTCTTCCAAATATACAAACAAACATATTTATATAAACTATTAGCGATTGCTAATAACTATGTTTAAATCGAAAAACACAGATTATTATCAAAAACTATTTGAAATGGGGTTTGATTGCTAAGTAAAGGGCAAATTTAGTTCATCCCTTTGTCCTTTACTTAGCATTTAAAACCCATTTCAAATAGTTTTTGTTAAAACTAGTGCCAAGGATAAATCAAGTAGACATGAGTCTAAAAACCATCATAACACAGATAATTGTTTTTTCAGTTTAAAAGTGAAGGTACAACTGGCTGTTTTACCGAGAAGGCTGGTCTCTACATTAGTACGCGATTTGAACGCCAGGTGGCACAAGGACTGCGCGCTGTAGGTGGCGCTTCTGTCGGGAGACGGCGTCAACAGGGACGATATTGATCGCACAGAGAAAGTAATTCAAATAATTGTGTAATTATTCGCTGTCCACGAGATGATTTGAGGAAGCAGTGAAAGAAGAATTGTTTTATGTTGCATTACGTTTTGATTGAAACTTTCATTGGGGTCATATTTTTGAAATTACAAAATATGTTAGTTTTTGAGTTATTGACCCTGATTATTTTAGTTAGATGCATTTAGGATGCTTAAACTAGGTAATTTTTAAATTATGATGGTTTTTAGACTCATGTCTACTTGATTTCTCCTTAGCATAAGTTTTTAGAAAAACTATTTGAACTGGGTTTTGAATGCTAAGTAAAGGGCTACTAAATTTCCCGACGTTTCGTAACATATACTAGTTACTTCTTTCAGAGGTTTGAGCAGTCTCAAACCTCTGAAGAAGTAACTAGTATATGTTACGAAACGTCGGGAAATTTAGTAGCCCTTTACTTAGCATTCAAAACCCAGTTCAAATAGTTTTTCTACAAATTTTTAAATTTTTTGTGGTTATTTTGTTATCGGAAAATTGTCAGGACTGCTTTAACCCTTGATAAAGTAACAGGTACAAGTTACGAAACGTTGGGACATTTAGTTGTGTTTCACTTAGCGTTTAAACCTCAGTTCAAATAGTTTTTATCAAATCTAGTGTTAAGGTTAGTTAAAGAACATGAGTCTAAAAACCAGTATAACTAAAGTTGAAGTTCACCTACATGAATGTAGATTTCATTTCCGTCAATTTTAAATCTTAAAAAGCTCTTTTTTTAAACATTTCTTGCCAATTTTTCAATGTGCTTTACCTAGACCAAGTTTTTTTTTAAATTATTTCAAATGACTTTTAACAAGTTTTCTTTTTGAATTTTTGATAGTTTCTTGTGATATTGATTGTGATAAGATTTTGTGGCAGTTTTTTTTTGTAAATACAGGTGGAAAAAAGAAAGATTTTAAACTCAATTTTCACTTTTTTCAGATTCATGTTTATTTTGTATACTCCTGAAATGCAAGTTTTATTTGCAATCATTATGAAATTCATTAGACAGACATTGTTTGGCTTGCAATCTTTAATTTCTTCTTTCACCGATCAACTACAAACTTCTCTCGAACTTTTATTGAGTAATAAGCAGGAAGACAAAATAATAACGCCAAGAAATCATGGAAAGAACAAGATTTTTCAAAAAGCTAACAATAGAATTTGCAAAAAGTTTGATACAAGAGAAAAATATTTCAAAATCGCTAATGCCAAATTCCTCCAATTTCCTGCCAATTTTTTGCCAAATTGCCAAAAACAAAAATTTAACTTTGCACTTTTCTACAACAACTTGCAAGTTTGTGTGAGATTCATTCTATATTTGTGCGTTTTTTGTGAAGAAAATAATGACATTTTTTGTAATTTTTTTTTTTCAGTTTGAATTTACATTCTAATTCTAGCGTGGTTTTGATAATTCTGTCGATTTTAGTGACAAATTGCGATCGAAGTTTACTTTATCAATTGTTTGGTACAGTTTTGTTCACAAAAGTGACAGGTAAAAATTGGCTAGCAACGACTTTTGAAAAAATTAAGCTAATTTGACAACAGGAATTTTGGTGACACTCAATAATGGCCTTACATACATTTTTTTTAATCATATTCATCACAGAATTTAGCACAATATACACATTTTTTGGCATAATACGAATTATTTTATACATTTTTACTTTCAAATTTGTTTTTCTAAATTTGAGACAACATACAAATGTCAAACACTTATAGATCTGAAGACTTTTGAACATATACCTAACGGTTTATTTTAGACTATAATTATTTGTATGTATATATTTGTAGTTAATATACTCTTACTGAAATATAATATCTTATGTCCTATTTTAAATGTGCACCATTTTTATAATAATCTCTCCAAATATCAACAGCTTCACTGATCCAATTACCAATCGATAACAATCATTGGTTACTTAAAAACGTGCCCAGTTTTTAAATTTAAACAATTCGTTGCCAAGATATGTAAAAGCAACAAACAACCGCAAAGACAGACTTAATTTACTAACGAACAGTTAAGAGCCAGTTTAACAATGTCCAATTAAATGATAACGACCTGTTACAGACTCAGTTTTGTGATAAACCCTAATCAGAAACATCTATTTTCAAATTAACATAGCAATGGACATCGCAAAACCAGCCAGTTTTAATAAAATTTAAAAAAAATTGAAAAAGCATATAATTTTTCTTTGTTCAATCTTACAAACAAAATAGTAATTTACCAAGATTTTAACGCTTACCAAACGTTGGCCACTTTCCGACGTTTGGTGTAATTATTCGAACGTTCAGGCAACGTTTTACAAACCACTCAAAACCCAAGAAGTAACCTTGTATTTCTTTCACACAAATACCATCAACTGCAACGCCCGCCAAACTTCTTAAAATGTACAAATTACGAAAATATAGCCTCTTTCGTTTCAAAAGGAGCTCGTAAACTTATCATATATTTATCGATACTAAATATGGTTGAGTAATATATGAATATTAGAACTGAAATACGTGTGATTCTAATATTTATATGAACCCTTCTATGTCCATTACGGTGCTATATGAGTATCTTGATTTTTGTCTTTGCAGGTCATAATCCTGTGGGTCAGGTTTCACCTAAAAATGCCCATTTTATTGGGGTCTGTGTTAGATTGTTTCGGTTGATAAGGTTCAATATTTAGATACTTACAATAAAAAAATGATATGATTTGGTCCGTAAATCCAATAAAGAGCACTATAACTTGTAATAAAAGTTAAAAAACATAGCAACAATGACATAAAATTTGCAATACTTCATAATCACAAGTGCGTAGAGCGTTGATATCTTATTTTGCGATACAAAATCTGGATTTTCGATTAAACTGCAAGGTTTAGTTTGAGAGAAATCTCAAATTATATTTTCTGCATGATCGTTTGGAGGTCGCAGGTTTGATTCTGGTAGCCGGCTAGCCTGTTAGTGAGAAAGCCATGAATTTCGTACGTTCGGAGGTTCCAGGTTCGATTCTGGAGACCATTTATAGCAGTTACCGTACGGACCGGCCGCCTATCGACTTTCACTTTTTCTGATATGCAGTCCCCTGTAAGCAAAAAGCCTTGGATATGTTTTAATTAACAAGAAAATAAAAATGAACTGCTTTTTTTCCCCATAAATCATCCAAACAATTAAAGCATAGCGTTCTTAGCTGCTTTAAAATTGCGACACAGGTGAAATGTTCAAAGTTCTGGAAATATATATTAACTCAAAGCTTGAAAGCTTCTTATCTCTGGTGGTATGTCAGTAATTACATCTTAAACAGTACTTTACTTTCAGTTGGTACAATTTCATCGCATATGTACTATAGGACGTATGTATTTACGGTGCATGTCTATGTGTTTATCTTATTTTCTCATTCTATTTTTGCTGACAAAGAAATTTTATCCTTCACAACATCATATTTAAAACCAATCCCACCTAGAATTGGCAGCCTACTTCAAACCAGCCACCAATTTTCCAATTCACAAGATATAACCGCTCTTTCGAAAATACATTTTTCTCCAACAACTGTTTCCATCATCAATCATAAATTTTCTACCAATTTTATTCTTCAAGCGACGGCGTACTACGATGACAAGAATACCAAGCTAGCCCCAGCAGCCTTTTCACGCTTTTCATCGTACTTTTCAATCTTTTTGACACATGATATCGCACATCAGAAAGATCCTCAATGGCGCACCTCTCTGAGGAAAACCACAGCAAACTCCACTTCCGCCCATTAGCGTAATCATTAGAGCCCCCGGCTATTATCGCCATCGCCATCATTACTCACATAAAATAAAGGTCGTTAATCTCGCTGCCTCGGATTTAATTACCCAACAAAGTCACTAGATGGCGACCTCATTAAACCACGCGTTTCCAGAGGGCACGCCCTTAATACAGCCACAGTAGCAAACTGCTTTATCGCCTTCGACCCCCGTCGCCTATGTGCTGGACATTTGTGACAGGGTGCTTGTTTCGCTCTTCGCAAAGGAGCGGACACTCGCCGTCGCCTCTGTGCTGGACATTCCGTGACAGGGTGCTTGTTTCGCTCTACACAAAGGAGCGGACACTCGCCGTCCCCTATATGCTGGAGAAGTTATGACTCTACCATAGAAACTCAGAAGTATATGTAATGTTTAAGACCGAAATTAAAATGTCTCCGGATTAAGAACATACAGGTGTCCGCTCCTTTAGATGAAGCAAAACAGACGCCTCTCTGACTTCTTTGTACTAATCCAACGTCCCTTAATACTCCAACGCCTACGCCACACTGACAACGTTCACGCTGGGAACTCCAAGCCCATTCCTCGCTTCCGCTGTCGTCTCAACCCCCGGCAACGTCTCCTTCAAACTGATAATCACCGGCGAATGCACAACTTTCTCGCCGTGAACGTCGCTTGGTCTTCTCCCGTTCTCCATATGCGCGATGGTGTCACTGCGAGCGCGGCGTTCGAGCTTCCTCATATGCCAAGGGAGGAGACAACAGCGGACCCCGGCCAGGAGGATGCCGCTGAACATGAGGAACGCTCCGATGGCCATAAGGTAGTAGCGGTGTTGGCTTGCGTCGGCGCCTGGCTTGAGTTGGACGAGGCCTACGATGAGGAGGATGGCGCCGAGGAGAAGAGAGACGACCACCATGTGTAGCAGGGAGAACTGAAAGACATGAAGGGAAGTTAGTTGGTGATTCTTGGTCTTATTCAAAGCATGATTAGTGCTCATATGGTAGCAATGAAACAAATATGAAAATGTAGAACAATACTGACTTTTGTCAACTTTATGGCTTATGAGATCATAAAAAAGCAGCTCTAGTTATTCTTAAAAATAGAAAATAAATAAAAAAAATGCAAAAATATAAAATCTACTTATTTAAACTTAATTATGATTTAGATGTGTTTATATGTTTAGTCAAAGTCTCGGTGCTGATGATAAGCTATCTGCCTCCTAGCGGTGGCGATCATCAAATGGCGTTTGATACCTATTAACCTATTTAAATTACTACTCAAATTAAATAATTACGTCGAAAAATATCGATACATGTTAATCAATCGATTAGGATGTATTTTATTGAGTGAAACTCATTCTTAAATGCAAGTAATCTGCGAGAATCAAGGAAGCGAAATGTTTTAAAACAATAAAAGACAGTAAATTCACCTACTAGCAACTACCATTTTCGCCGGTAAACTTTTTAGCGGTCGGTAATTTTCGTGAGTACAGATTTACATTAGCGCTGAGACTCTGACTAAACATATGAACCCAATGTTATAACATTTAAGTGGTATTTAAATAGTACTCAATGGTGTACAATTTTAAAATATCTGTACATCTAAGAAAAACCACCATGAAAAACCACCATGAAAGACCACCATGGTTTGTAAGCTAAAAAAAATCCTTTCTCTTCCGAAATAAATGCTATAAAGCTTTGTCAAGCAGAGTTGTTCTTTTCGTAGCTTTGTCACGCTTAATTAGCTATCGTGCTTGTCGTGACAATGAGTAATAAAGATATTACTTCCACGCCATACACTTCCCAATTACAACAATGCGCTAGCAGGGCTTCTCACTTACATGCTGTCATACAATCAATTAAAAATATCTTTTAGAAACCTTAAAGCTACGCCTTCTTTCTTGTTCAAAAGGTTTCAATTTACAAATTTTAAATTAATAATAGCCCCCTGGCGCAACACATCCGAGAAAAATAATAAATTGTATGAAAAAGCGTCATTTTATGGCATCTATCGAACATAGCTAAAATAAAATTGAAACCAGAACGGCGAAACCAGCGCCTTCTAAATCACACTACTGGGACGATGGAACGCCCTCAGTCACGCGCTTGTGAATTGTCCAGCTCAGAATCGAAGAAAAACGCAATTTAATTTCACC
Organism: Protonemura montana; assembly: GCA_947568835.1. NCBI lineage: Eukaryota > Metazoa > Arthropoda > Insecta > Plecoptera > Nemouridae > Protonemura > Protonemura montana. Next base: position 11,030,108 of record OX387610.1, on the reverse strand, counting down.
AGAGAGAAGTAAAACGGCCAAAAAGTTGCAGAAGAAATTAGATTAGAAAGCTGTGCAAAAGAACGAAGAAGATCCGCAAAAAAAATGAGACGGCGGTGGAACATGAAAACTGTGTTAATAATGACTGTACTTTTCTGTGTCACTCTTGCAGTGGGTGGTTAACAAGGACATCGTTAGCGGGCGTATAGCAAAGTCATGCAACGAGCGCTAGCTACTTTTTGCGGCGATGAGACCAACTACGCTTTACCAACTGTAGCGTGGCATCTTCAAAGGGGGTAATTTTGAAATGTAGGTGAGGAGGGAGAAGAGAAGCCGTGAGATGAGTTTTGTGCAAATACAACTTTCTGACGAGCGCGGCATGGTAGAACGTTCTTTTTTAGTTTTTTTTTTAGGAATTTGTTCGATTCGAGAGACAGATTTGCCGAGCGGGTTTTGATTGTGTGAGGATTGACCTGGTCAATGGTAGATTTCCATTCTGAAAATGTGATATTGGAAAGATTTTCAATCATCCTAGCAGTCACGATCCGCTGATTTCTGCATCGAGAAAAACACGGAACAGTTTCGCTTGTTTAAACTACCGGGTTTCTCCTCCATCCCTTCTTGGTTAGGTTAGGTTCATCATCATCCTCATAATCATCCACTCATTTACCGATGCTATTAGACCAGTGCCGCATGGCCAGATGTCAAAATATTGCGTCGTTATACACCAATAATCAATCAATCCAAGAGGATGTGGTAAGCACCCGACCGGCAATTGGGGGGTCCCGGGTTCGTGTCCCGGTTCGGTTGCACATTTTTCCAGTCTAGCTTCCTTTCCATCATCTGCTTGCTGGTTTAAGCTCCCGCGTGGAAATGCCAGAAAAACCAAACAACTCTGCAAATAAATATATGTAATTGTAATGAGGGTTCAACGATCTTAACAGAACTTTACCTGTTATTGTAATCACTTCTATGCTTTATTCTATCTTCTATGCTTTATTCTATCTTCTTTGAATTTAATGAAAATCAAGGTTCATGTCGAATATTATACATTTCTTAACTCCTGGATAACGTGGGAGTTAAATCTGTTGCCATGACAACAACCAAACATGGGCAGCTGAAAGGTCAGCTGTTTCTTAAAATGAAAACTCGATGCAATACCGAGACTTTATGCTTTTTTTTTTAGATTGTGTGTCAGAAAAGTTTCCACTTGACTTTGATTTAGGTTAAGTAATAAAATACATTACCTTGAATTAATAATCTAGAAAGAGTTGTTTTTTAGTGAAAATACATTTTTATTGAAGTTTATCACGATTGCATCACTTGAAAGTATTTATAGATCTTCATAAATAACAATATTTTGGTTTCTTCAAGCCTAGCACAAAAAGTGAACAAACTTACGCTATTTTTGCAATTAAAGTAGCGTGCCGGGGAATATTCAAACGTAGGGCAAAATGTGTGCTTGCCTGAAAACGCCATGATATAATCTTCTAAATTCGTTCTTATCCTCGATTTCAACCAATTTGGCAAATATATTAATTACAGAATACTAGCGTTCAAAACATTTTTTTTTCCGAAATAACTATTTTTTTAATCTGTTCATATGATAATTTTAGAAAAGCGAGGTAAAAGTACGTTCAACTAGATCCACTGCTGCAAACTTGAAACCCCTCTAGCCAGTACACGGTTTAATTACAAGCAGCTTAAGCCTAAAACCATCTCATTCCGAATTCAAAATCGATTTCGTTCAAAAGCGCTACACATTTTCCAATATCCAAATACCGTTCTCTACGAGTATCGGAAATAACCGCGATAAATCAAACGGCTGTGTGCACTGAAACAAAATAACAATAAAACCACGTGACGCGTTGGACAATGCAAAAAGGAACGACGTGATTGGTTGCTCCGGAATGGACAAGTGACATTCCGATGCATGGAGGACCGTTGGTTCGATGCCCTAAAGCGACGGAATGTGGCATAATTGTTCAGTTATGCTGGCACTATTGCAATTTACTTTGTTTAGTTGGTAAAAGTGGACAACCGGCTTGTAAGAAACTGATGGTGAAATTGAGACTTCCATAAAGAATGTTTTCTGGATTTTATGGTATTATTTTAGTTTTATTCGGGGAAACTATGTAAAACAATAAATTATTTATTCATAAATGTTTTGTGGTTATGCGTAGATTTAATTTGTGTGTTGTTTTATTAAATCATTTGTTAAAAGGCACGGTTTTTATCACATCCCATGTGGCGCTGGTCTAATGGCGTCGGTGAATGAGTAAAATATTTAGAATATAATGCTTAACCTAACCAAGCTGAAAGGGAGGAGGGAAAACCCGGTGCCAGTCATGTTGAACAAAACCAAGGGGACCACCGGCTTAACGTCCCTTCCGAAGGACGGTACAACGCGAACAACAGGATTTCTCCACAAATCCATGCTGTCGAGAGGTTGATAAGCAAGGCGAGTAAAGCTGTTGAGCTATCTTTTATCCTTCCAGCCTGTCTCCCGAACTGGCCATGTGTATGATGGTTACCCATCCAATATCTTACCCAGCGTAGTGTTGCTTAACTTCTGTTATCTCACGAGAACAGGTGTTTCCAACATGCTAACACAACCGTTGGAGGATTTATCTTTAGGACTAAAACTTCACCCGACTTGCTTATACATCTCTTGGTAGCATGGATTTGTAAAGACTCAACTGTATGAATTTTACTTCCTACATATAATGTAAGGTGTTTATAGTTGGAGTCAGGGTTGTAGTGCCTCCATATCTTCTATTTCACCCAGGGAATAAAATCATATTTTTTAATCTGTAATTGCGGTTAAACTGTTGGTGTTAATCTGCATAAAATGTTTCATCAACTAAAAAAAACATATTCCGAAACATCCATTCTTAAAAAATATTATACTGGATTAAATTAATAAGGGGGGCTTTTCAAAATGATTGGCTCGTTTTTTTGGATGTGTAGTTTGGTAGTGGTAACAGATTTAACATAATTGTATCCACATTTTTTGTATCAAGTAGATATGTCTTGCATTAGCTCTTACACCCTTTCCTATCTCGCATGTTGCAGCATCTCCATACATGCATTCTATCAGCCCATGTTATCACCCACTCCTAAATGCTATGCCCGGCTGGCTACATAGCAAAAATACCAGTAGGTATCGGTGGGTGCCGAGAGCGGGTAGTAAATCTGTCATAGTCTTGGTTCAGAGAATCAAGCCTAGCTCCCCGTGGAGTTATTAGGCGACGGTTAAACGTGTAGTAGCCAACGACCATTCAAATTATGGAGCGTACATGGCGGCCATCTTGGCAAAAATAAAGTCAGCTGTCATTTCAGTCGTGCTGTGAACTTGAGTGGATGAACGTTTTTTCTTTGCTTTGCATCTGAAATGAGTGTAAAATTGTCATTATACGTGCCAGGATTAATTTTTTAAACAACTCAGTGCGTGTTAGTGTTTGTAAACGGTTATTTTCAAATCGTGTCGTTGAAAATTAAGCTTTTGTATTCGTGAAAACAATTTTCGTCCAGCGAGCAAGTAGAGCAAGCAGCCGACAACTCCAACAAGCGTGCTTATGTTACGTCGAGGAGGCTGTGACCTGTGTGCCGTGAACCAAGTAAGCTTTGCCGGACTAGTTTTTATTTTGTAATGAGTTTTGTTTGTGTAATATTTCCCCTGCAAAGACTCTTCTACAATTATCATAGCCGTAAACATATCGTAATGATAATGTTAAAATTGCATAATGCTTAAGTAATTCTGTTCCGTTCAGAACATGGTGTATGGGCGGTAAGTCATTCTATTACGTTGGTGACTTCAATTGACTTCAAGAACTTCAAGATACTTTAATTCGGTGACTTCTAAATTCGTGTTTGTAATAGGCGAGTCCATTTGACTCTTGCTAACGGAAAGAATGTTGCCGTAAACTAAAGTTTGGGCAGGTCGAACTTTATATTTATGTTGTTGTGCATTACAATTTTTGTTGTAGCTAGGTTTTCGGAAATCTGTATGGCAAAGTTGACATTTATCGCTCTGTTAGTGGTGTGTTTACGGTGACATTTATTGTACAGATTATTACGATTGCTGACAGCATTGAGGGATATTATGCTTGTTAGAAACTGATAGATTATTTTATTTTTAATGGTACAAAGAGCCGCGAAGAAACTTAGAGAAGCTACGCTTTACTTCTAGTAATCATCAAATAATATATGAACATTAACCCAGGATGTGGTATTGGGACTTCAATACCGACAAACTGGTTTAATTGCCTTTTCAAAGTGCTCCAATACTAGCGACTCATACATGTAATCGATATGCGATCGTTATTATTATCCGACGGGTTGATGCTAGAGGAATAGTTGCTGGTGGGTTAGTTATTAGGCATTAAAATTCTTTACTGAACATAAATAACTTGTGTCTCTCTGTAGCTACCAAAACCTACGATACAATGCTCAACTCAAAGTGGCTTGCAAGGATGTTTTTTTTAAATCAAGGTAAATTAAAACCTAGTCAGTTAACGAGTTCTGAATGGTTCCACGTTCCTAAATGCAAGCTTTACCCCTTCGACTAAATATCTCTATCCTTATTATATTTCACGGGAATCACTTGTTGGTTACATTCAAATCACAACATCGTCTTCCTGACAAAATCCCGTAGGACAGGATTGAAATGCCCGCTTGGCAAGGGATATGCTTCAACTGTGAAGGTGTCTGTCATTGGGAGAGGTCACTGATACCAGTGCCATGCTCCTGGAAACATATTAGAGTGGGACTTGGGTCGTTATAGTCGTAGTCGTAGTCGTAGTCGTGGGTCGTAGTATTTGGTCGTATAGTTGCACGCGTTGTAAAAGAGTCTGTTCAAGACGTTTTCCCGGAGTTTTTCAGGAAAAAAAAACAGATTTCGTAGCAGCTGTGGATCCCAAATGTGTTAAATCTGTTAACACTACAAAACTTAACATAACAAAAAAAAAACCTGAGCCAACCATTTTGAAAATCCTCTCTTTTAATTCAGATTCAATACATATATATATTTTTTTAGAGTGGATTTTCCGGAAAACGTGCACCAAAAGAGCTTTTGTTTGTTGACGGAATAGTTTATACCAACCCAGCAATAACGGCTGTGGCGAATACAAAGGGGTTTCAAAATACGTTTGGGTTTATCAGGAGCAGCCGATAGACCAGTGCCACGGGGACAACGCCAACACAGTGTGTCAAAGGGACAAAGCTAAGCGGTGGCCGGCCCTTGGTGCTGTTGGACAGAAGCAGCCAACACAGTGTGTCAAAGGGACAAGGCAAAGCGGTGGCCGGTCCTTGGTGCTGTTGGACAGGAGCAGCCAACACAGTGTGTCAAAGGGACAAAGCTAAGCGGTGGCCGGCCCTTGGTGCTGTTGGACAGAAGCAGCCAACACAGTGTGTCAAAGGGACAAGGCAAAGCGGTGGCCGGTCCTTGGTGCTGTTGGACAGGAGCAGCCAACACAGTGTGTCAAAGGGACAAAGCTAAGCGGTGGCCGGCCCTTGGTGCTGTTGGACAGAAGCAGCCAACACAGTGTGTCAAAGGGACAAGGCAAAGCGGTGGCCGGTCCTTGGTGCTGTTGGATAGGAGCAGCCAGCACAGTGTGTCAAAGTGACAAGGCTAAGCGGTGGCCGGTCCTTGGTGCTGTTGGACAGGAGCAGCCAACACAGTGTGTCAAAGGGACAAAGCTAAGCGGTGGCCGGCCCTTGGTGCTGTTGGACAGAAGCAGCCAACACAGTGTGTCAAAGGGACAAGGCAAAGCGGTGGCCGGTCTTTGGTGCTGTTGGATAGGAGCAGCCAGCACAGTGTGTCAAAGTGACAAGGCTAAGCGGTGGCCGGTCCTTGGTGCTGTTGGACTGGAGCAGCCAACACAGTGTTTCAAAGGGACAAGGCTAAGCGTTGGCCAGTCCTTGGTGCTGTTGGACAGGAGCAGCCAACACAGTGTGTCAAAGTGACAAGGCTAAGCTGTGGCTGGTCCTTGGTGCTGTTGGACAGGAGCAGCCAACACAGTGTGTCAAAGAGACAAGGCTAGGCGGTGGCCGGTCCTTGGTGATGTTGGACAGAAGCAGCCAACACAGTGTGTCAAAGGGACAAGGCTAAGTGGTGGCCGGTCCTTGGTGCTGATGGCCAGGAACAAGTTACGTGCTAGAACCGGGTTCACTCTCGAATCCCTGCCAGTCCAGCATAGCTTCATTATCAGCCTAATACGAATTGACAGCCAAAATACCAGAGCCATAGGGACAGCGCTAACGCAGTGTGTGAAAATAATAAGGCTTAGCCGTGACCGGTTCTTGGCATCGGTTTCAACCTTGGCTCCATACCAGACCCCACGCATGGACTCACGCACCTTCCCGAAGAGGTAGTACTCCTGGTGGTTGTCGTAGCGCTCGGCTGGTGACTGCAGAGGACTGGGCGTGGGTGAAGTGGCCCTCGAAGGGGGGGACTGTCGCAGCACCAGCCCCCCCAGGTAGAGTTGGCTTGGACGCTTGCGCTTTTCTTGCTTGCGTCGCTCGTGGCGAACTGCCACGGCAGGCATGGCACCGATCATGGTGACGCCTGTAAATTCAGAGACAAAAGTTAGATTTTAACTGTCTTGGAGGCGGAGGTGTCTTTAAGTTTTGCAAGTTCATCAGTACATCATTGCAAGTTCTGAGAGAACCGTTTTAAATACATACATTCTTTCACTTATTTTGGTTTAAGTTTCATATTTTGTACATTTTTTTTTAAATTAACACACACTTTTGTTCATTTGATTGGGTAATCTTCGTCCAATATTGCTCATTTGAAACAGAAGTTGTGTTCATAAAAAAAGTACCTAACTGACCATACTATCGTTGGGATGTGTTGTTGTTCAATTTGATCTCTTTGGTATTTTTAACAATCGCGTCTTGAGTTTACTTTAAAACATTTTTATTTGTCTTGCGCTTGAGCGTAGTTTGTCTACAAGATATTTGGTAATAAACCTCCTCCTAAGCTCAACCTAATTAATATAACTTGGACCTCCACCAAGGACAGGGAATATATATTCAAAATGGCCGGGTGTATTTGTAAGGGTGAAAGGGTGGCAGTAGACAGGGCGCTTGTCAGCTATCTTCCGCTTGGTTAACAGAAAGAGCCTCAGGAGAAGACAGAATCACCTTCTCAGAGTCATCGAGGCGGTGAGGTTCACAGCCGTGGGTAGAAGTTCCCAAGTTCAACAAACAAACGTCTCAGCGTTGTTTTGCCTCTCAGTTAGACAATTCAATGAGAAAAAAAAGGTAGAAATGAAGTCTTTCTTCATTCCCATTTCTTAACGACACACTTGCTAGGCTGAGTTATTCTTTGATGTAGTAGGTGACAAACAGAGGAACAAAAACTAGGCGTACCTACATATTCACTCCTGTTGAAATTTTCAATTTTGGTAATTGACAAAGACACTTCATTGTTATGTAAGCAAATACCTACGCAAAAACGCTGGCAAAAGTGTCTTTTGAGAAGAGATAAAAAGATGTATTGCAAAAAGTGTAGCATATTTTGAAAATTAAGTTACATGAAAATGTCTCTGAGATAACTAAAGTTACCCTGACCTCAATTCTTTGGTGACTGCTCTACGCAGCGTAACCAAGCTAACGAATTTCTTCGCCTAGCTTCGCGAAGTTGTCGCGGCAGGGTGGCAAGGGGGAGGTAATTGCATTTATACGCAGAGGGAGGGCGTTTCAATCGACTCGTGTAAGTGAGTTGCTGCCTAGCGACAGGAAATTAGTGCGAACCGTGTGAAGATGATTAAGTTTGTGCGGATGAAGACGTCATTGTAAACTCAGGCTTACTGGGTCAGCAATCAAGAAGTTGACCTCGAGAAGACATCGGGATCACGTTCACGTTTATTTAAGAGATAAGATGTAATAGAAACATCTGTCCTCGTGAGGTTCACCGAAGTTAAGCAGCACTAAGCTGTGTCAAGTATTGGTTATGTGACTACCGAACGGTTTGGCGTGTTGTAAACACCTGTCCTCGTGAGATCACCACAGTTAAGCAGCACTAAGCTGTGTCAAGTATTGGTTATGTGACTACCGAACGGTTTGGCGTGTTGTAAACACCTGTCCTCGTGAGATCACCACAGTTAAGCAGCACTAAGCTGTGTCAAGTATTGGTTATGTGACCACCAAACGGTTTGGCGTGTTGGAAACACCTGTCCTCGTGAGATCACCGAAGTTAAGCAGCACTAAGCTGTGTCAAGTATTGGTTATGTGACTACCGAACGGTTTGGCGTGTTGGAAACACCTGTCCTCGTGAGATCACCACAGTTAAGCAGCACTAAGCTAGATCAAGTATTGCTTATGTGACCACTGAAAGGTTTGGCCTGTTGAAGTTAAGCAGCACTAAGCTGTGTCAAGTATTGGTTATGTGACCACCAAACGGTTTGGCGTGTTGGAAACACCTGTCCTCGTGAGATCACCGAAGTTAAGCAGCACTAAGCTGTGTCAAGTATTGGTTATGTGACCACCAAACGGTTTGGCGTGTTGGAAACACCTGTCCTCGTGAGATCACCGAAGTTAAGCAGCACTAAGCTGTGTCAAGTATTGGTTATGTGACTACCGAACGGTTTGGCGTGTTGGAAACACCTGTCCTCGTGAGATCACCACAGTTAAGCAGCACTAAGCTAGATCAAGTATTGCTTATGTGACCACTGAAAGGTTTGGCCTGTTGAAGTTAAGCAGCACTAAGCTGTGTCAAGTATTGGTTATGTGACCACCAAACGGTTTGGCGTGTTGGAAACACCTGTCCTCGTGAGATCACAGAAGTTAAGTAACACTGCTTTAGGACAGGTTTTCGATGGGTGACCAACATATGCACGGTCAGTTTAGTTCAGGTAAGAGATTGACGGGATTGAAAAAGTACATCAACTTCATTTGCTTATCAACTTCTCGACAGCATGAATTTGTGGAGAAATCCTGTTGTTTGCTTTGTACCGTTCTTCGAAAGCGACGTTAAGCTAATGGTCCTCTTGGTGGTCTTCGATAGGAGTAGACTACGTGCCAGCATTGGGTTTCCCCTCATCTCTTCTAGATGACGTACGGTATATCATCATCGTCCTCATCATCACCCACTCATTCACCAACGCTATTAGACCAGTGCCGCATGGCCCTTTGACAAAACAGTGCATCGTTGACCACTTCACAACCATGCGACACTTAATTACTTCTTAGAGCCTGTCACCTTTAGAAGTGGTTTCATAATCAGCCAACCTTTTCGCCTGGCAGCCAATACTGCAGTAACATTATCGCGACCAGTGGATCTCGTGTGTTTTGTATGACGTCTACATGTTTGCGCAGTTCGTGCCTCTGTTTTTGGGAGGCCTGAACCACACATCGTTTCGCGCCATTCTTATTACTTGCCTGTTTTGCTTATCGCTTTTTAACAAACCGAAGATGTTTGTGATACATGATTTTAAGAATACCTACATAAGTCTCTATGTCGTGTTATTTCTACTTTCGATACTCAAGACAGCATTTTTTTTTGTCTTCACTGTGCGGTTTTGCTTTGCATCTTTATATAAAATGTAGGAATTATTTTGAATTGATTAATTATAAAGTTACTTTTTGTCTTAGACTTAATTAAGATATGAAAACCTTGTCAACAGGGTTGCATGGTACTTTGACGTGGCCTTGCAGTGACTTGCACTTGTTTTTTCTATAATTAAAACGGTAATTGTTTTGTGGTTTCAGTCGTTTTTCGCGATTACTGCATCAACGCACAAACCTTGCATGACAGCATTATGCAAAACTTTACAAGCATACAAAAAAACAGAGTGCATACACTTTTACACTTCAACAAATAAAATTCTTATAAAGGCATTAAAAGATATTTTATTATATCTTTTTTTACTGCCCTATAAAATTAGTTTTAGAATAAATTATCCTCTTAAACACCCACTCAAAATTGTCTACCCAATGTACCGATTTCCTCTCAGAAAGGCCATGTCCATTTAGAAATGGTGAAAGCCACACCCACCAAAGTTGTAAAACCGGGGTTTGAACGCCTTTTTAGGTACACATCTTTTTACGCTTGATGAGTTCTTTATAATTTAATACTCTGCCCATTGCTTGCGTTCGCAATTAAAATCCGAATAAAATGGACAAAATGTCTCCACTTTGCTTCTGGCTTAGATTTTCAGCATTTTTTAAAGTTATCAGAGAAAAAAATAATTGACGCTTAGTGAAATAACGTACGGTATCAAGACCACGGTCAAGTAAGGCGAGCGGAACGCGTGGCGGTTGAGGCTTCTTAAATTCAAAGTGAAATCTGATCGCACTTATGAATATCACCGTGAATAGCGTTTGAAAAATACAGGTTGAAACGAGCCTTGATGCAAATTATCGACGTGGTGAAAACGACTTGAGTTAACGTGAGCTTTAATGAGGTTCTACCTTGCAAAGTTCTTCTTGGGTTAATAAACCGAACGGTTTGGCGTGTTGGAAACACTGGTTATCGTGAGATCACCGAAGTTAAACAACACTGCGCTAAGTCAGGTATTGGATGGGTGACCATCATACACATGACCAGTTCTGTTCGGGAGAGAGGTTGGAGGGATGAAAGTTAAGCAACACTGCGCTAAGTCAGGTATTGGATGGATGACCATCATACACATGACCAGTTCTGTTCGGGAGAGAGGTTGGTGAGATGAAAGTTAGTACAGCGACTTCACTCGCCTTGCATATCAACCTCTCGACAGCATGGATTTGTGGAGGAATCCTGCTGTGTGAGCTGCCGGTGAACCCCTTGGTGCCATTTGACAGGGGTAGGCTAAGTGCCGACACCGGGTTTCCCCTCCTCCCTTCTGGGCTAGGTTAGGTTCATCATCATCCTCATCATAATCCACTCATTCACCGACGCCATTAGACCAGTGCCACATGGCCACATGTCAAAACAGTGCGTCGTTAAACTCATATCAATTGGGTTCACAAGGAAAGACCAGTGGGTGAAATTAAGTCTCGTGTTTTTAGTAATATTAAGTTGCCTGGGTCAAACAATGATTACTGTCAAGATGTCAAATGCGCTTTTGATTTCAATTTGTAATTTAAAAAACATTTTTTGCCAAAGTGTGTTACTGAGTTTGCTCTGCGGGCTGCGTTCAGGGGCGCTCATGGAAAACGGGTGAATAGATTAAAAAAATCAATTCTTTTGAGACTTAAGCTTTTAACAGAAGTTAGTAAAACTAAAAATAAATATATTTATCAAAGCTTTAGTCAAAAGCGTGCTGTTATTTGTTTACTCTGAAAAAAAAACTCTATAACTATGTTTTTCTTTTCAGAACGAAGGTATTTAGAAAATCCAGCTAAGTTAAGTAAGCCTATGTTGTTTTCTGTAAGAGATTAAAAAATAAATAAAACTTAACAGTGATATAGCCTTTAGAAAACCAATCTATCATTCCGACGAATCATTTTAATCGAGATAATATCTGTTCGAAAACCAACCAATTTTCTTCCGAAGATTAAATAGAAGATTAAATAAACTTGATATTTCTCGTCATCTTTACTGGCTGGCTGTCAGGCAATCGCGTCATCAACCAAAAATTAGGGAAACATTTGGCCCACGAACCCAGCAATTTGAAAGCAACTCAAATACCCTTTCTGGTAACACAATCCCAGTCGTGAACACCTTTCAGTAAAAAGCATATTTACATTTCAATTGAAGCCAAGTGCTTTCAATGTTTGACATTTATTTAAAAAAAAAATGAAAAATTGTGTTTTAAATCACCGCCTTGCACATACAAACCACCGCCTTCTACGTTTGGAGTAATATTAGATTAGTACCAAATTTGGCTCATAGGTGGTGTTGACCTGAGACAAAAAACTGAATGAAAATTGCATTACATAACACAAAAAAAAATTAACGATACTTTTTTCACTTACTTTTTTTTGCAAGCGTTTGCAATTTAAATAAGATTTCAAATATGTTCACAACACATTTTATTGCTGGTCTTTTCTTGAAAGATTATACCACGTGCCGGCACCGGGTTTCCCCGCCTCCCAATCTAGTCTATGTAAGGTTCATTATCGTCCACTTGTTCAACGACGTCATTGAATCAGTGCCACAGGGCACGTCGTCAAACCGGTGCGTCGTTAAAAACAACAATTGACTTCGTTATTAGCGTTGGCAACATTGCTAGAACTCTTCAGTCTCTAACTTCGAACTTCAGTCTCTAAGAGTCTTGAGCTTGAGGGCTTGTAAGCTGGAGACGTTCAACAAGTTGTGGATATACATGGTAAGCTTGAGCTTGATGGGCTTGTAAGCTGGAGACGTTCAACAAGTTGTGGATATACATGGTGAGCTTGAGCTTGATGGGCTTGTAAGCTGGAGACGTTCAACAAGTTGTGGATATACATGGTGAGCTTGAGCTTGATGGGCTTGTAAGCTGGAGACGTTCAACAAGTTGTGGATATACATGGTAAGCTTGAGCTTGATGGGCTTGTAAGCTGGAGACGTTCAACAAGTTGTGGATATACATGGTGAGCTTGAGCTTGATGGGCTTGTAAGCTGGAGACGTTCAACAAGTTGTGGATATACATGGTGAGCTTGAGCTTGATGGGCTTGTAAGCTGGAGACGTTCAACAAGTTGTGGATATACATGGTGAGCTTGAGCTTGATGGGCTTGTAAGCTGGAGACGTTCAACAAGTTGTGGATATACATGGTAAGCTTGAGCTTGATGGGCTTGTAAGCTGGGGACGTTCAACAAGTTGTGGATATACATGGTAAGCTTGAGCTTGATGAGCTTGTAAGCTGGAGACGTTCAACAAGTTGTGGATATACATGGTAAGCTTGAGCTTGATGGGCTTGTAAGCTGGAGACGTTCAACAAGTTGTGGATATACATGGTAAGCTTGAGCTTGATGGGCTTGTAAGCTGGGGACGTTCAACAAGTTGTGGATATACATGGTAAGCTTGAGCTTGATGAGCTTGTAAGCTGGAGACGTTCAACAAGTTGTGGATATACATGGTAAGCTTGAGCTTGATGGGCTTGTAAGCTGGAGACGTTCAACAAGTTGTGGATATACATGGTAAGCTTGAGCTTGATGGGCTTGTAAGCTGGGGACGTTCAACAAGTTGTGGATATACATGGTAAGCTTGAGCTTGATGAGCTTGTAAGCTGGAGACGTTCAAAAAGTTGTGGATATACATGGTAAGCTTGAGCTTGATGAGCTTGAAAGCTTGAGACGTTCAACAAGTTGTGGATATACATGGTGAGCTTGAGCTTGATGAGCTTGTAAGCTAGAGACGTTCAACAAGTTGTGGATATACATGGTAAGCTTGAGCTTGATGAGCTTGTAAGCTGGGGACGTTCAACAAGTTGTGGATATACATGGTAAGCTTGAGCTTGATGGGCTTGTAAGCTAGAGACGTTCAACAAGTTGTGGATATAAATGGTAAGCTTGAGCTTGATGGGCTTGTAAGCTGGAGACGTTCAACAAGTTGTGGATATACATGGTAAGCTTGAGCTTGATGAGCTTGTAAGCTGGAGACGTTCAACAAGTTGTGTATATACATGGTAAGCTTGAGCTTGATGGGCTTGTAAGCTGGAGACGTTCAACAAGTTGTGGATATACATGGTAAGCTTGAGCTTGATGAGATTGACAGCTGGAGACGTTCAACAAGTTGTGGATATACATGGTAAGCTTGAGCTTGATGGGCTTGTAAGCTGGGGACGTTCAACAAGTTGTGGATATACATGGTAAGCTTGAGCTTGATGAGCTTGTAAGCTGGAGACGTTCAACAAGTTGTGGATATACATGGTAAGCTTGAGCTTGATGGGCTTGTAAGCTGGAGACGTTCAACAAGTTGTGGATATAAATGGTAAGCTTGAGCTTGATGGGCTTGTTAGCTGGAGACGTTCAACAAGTTGTGGATATACATGGTAAGCTTGAGCTTGATGAGCTTGTAAGCTGGGGACGTTCAACAAGTTGTGGATATACATGGTGAGCTTGAGCTTGATGAGCTTGTAAGCTGGGGACGTTCAACAAGTTGTGGATATACATGGTAAGCTTGAGCTTGATGGGCTTGTAAGCTAGAGACGTTCAACAAGTTGTGGATATAAATGGTAAGCTTGAGCTTGATGGGCTTGTAAGCTGGAGACGTTCAACAAGTTGTGGATATACATGGTGAGCTTGAGCTTGATGAGCTTGTAAGCTGGAGACGTTCAACAAGTTGTGGATATACATGGTAAGCTTGAGCTTGATGGGCTTGTAAGCTAGAGACGTTCAACAAGTTGTGGATATAAATGGTAAGCTTGAGCTTGATGGGCTTGTAAGCTGGAGACGTTCAACAAGTTGTGGATATACATGGTGAGCTTGAGCTTGATGAGCTTGTAAGCTGGAGACGTTCAACAAGTTGTGGATATAAATGGTAAGCTTGAGCTTGATGAGCTTGACAGCTGGGGACGTTCAACAAGTTGTGGATATAACATGGTAAGCTTGAGCTTGATGGGCTTGTAAGCTAGAGACGTTCAACAAGTTGTGGATATAAATTTTAAGCTTGAGCTTGATGGGCTTGTAAGCTGGAGACGTTCAACAAGTTGTGGATATACATGGTGAGCTTGAGCTTGATGAGCTTGTTAGCTGGGGACGTTTAACAAGTTGTGGATATACATGGTAAGCTTGAGCTTGATGGGCTTGTAAGCTGGGGACGTTCAACAAGTTGTGGATATACATGGTGAGCTTGAGCTTGATGGGCTTGTAAGCTGGAGACGTTCCACAAGTTGTGGATATACATGGTAAGCTTGAGCTTGATGAGCTTGTAAGCTGGGGACGTTCAACAAGTTGTGTATATACATGGTGAGCTTGAGCTTGATGAGCTTGTAAGCTAGAGACGTTCAACAAGTTGTGGATATACATGGTGAGCTTGAGCTTGATGGGCTTGTAAGCTGGAGACGTTCAACAAGTTGTGGATATACATGGTGAGCTTGAGCTTGATGAGCTTGTAAGCTGGGGACGTTCAACAAGTTGTGGATATACATGGTGAGCTTGAGCTTGATGAGCTTGTAAGCTGGGGACGTTCAACAAGTTGTGGATATACATGGTAAGCTTGAGCTTGATGAGCTTGTAAGCTGGAGACGTTCAACAAGTTGTGGATATACATGGTAAGCTTGAGCTTGATGAGCTTGAAAGCTGGGGACGTTCAACAAGTTGTGGATATACATGGTAAGCTTGAGCTTGATGAGCTTGTAAGCTGGAGACGTTCAACAAGTTGTGGATATACATGGTAAGCTTGAGCATGTTAACATTTTTTGGAAAGAAAGAATACGTTTGACCTTGGGTCATTCAAGATGGCTTTGCATTTTTGATGGATTTTTGTTTTTGCCCTTTTTTTCGTTTGTACGAAAAGTGAATTTTTTTATTCTTTTAAGAAACAGAACTAAGTTTGACAAAATAACTTTTTACAATTGTATTATTTAATTAATGCTCCGTATATTAAAGTGACTTTTCCTCTTTGTGCGTGTTGCTCTGTCAAGGTCATCATTCAAGGCCACATGTAGGCATGTATCAAAAAAATTTAAAAATGCCATCTGAACAATTTACTATTTGTAGTTAATTATTAAAAAAATTAATAATAATAATAAATTGCATGTCAACATATTTGTTAACTTTTGTTCGCTTTACTTTTCATAAAAAAATCAGTTTTAATTCATTTTTTAGAAATAAGTCGAAAACTTTAAAATTGTACAAAGCGCATCGATATAAACTGCAGCTACAATCATAAAGCGAGTCAGAAAAAAAATTGAGCTTAGCACACTCGAAAATAAAGAATATTACAGCTCAGTCTTCGCGTCAAAATAAGTTGTTTTTTAGATATTTTTGAATACAAAACACTTTTTTTTCCAAAGTACCGTAAGTTACTTTTAAAATTCGTAAATTATAGACAAGGGAATTATTTAGTTGATTTGGATAATTGATAAATGCCGAGTCTTTGACCAGCAGGTAATGGAAAGATTGTGTTGTGAATGTTTTTGAGTTTTCTCCCACACCGTAGCTACTGAATTTTCTTGTTTAAAGGCCATGGTTTCAAAATGTATGGTAAAATAAATAACTCCCAGCCAAGACTAATCTTGGCATCATGACGACCAATCAGAAATGCTCATGCTTATCATAACTTTGGTTATTTATAAACTACACTTTTAATAACTAGCTTAAGAAGTTCGTTAAGAAAAAAAAAATCTAGAAATTAGTATCTAGAGTTTCTGAAAGAAAATTAATTCGGTTAAAATTAAAAACCCTGTGACTTGAAACTTTCAAAATAATTAAAAGTAATTATTGAGTAATCTTTGCAGCTTGTTTCAAGAAGTACAAATATTGCCATCAAGTGCTGATACCTAGCGGTACTGAAATCTCGGAGCAAACCAGACTCAAAACATGCAGCAGTCAAACTTTCTTACCTTAAAACTGTACAATTAAAGTATCCAAACTGCCGTGCGTCACCACAAAATGTCAGTAGCAGAAAACAGTCGCATTGTTACATCATTTCAACGAACTTTCAACTTTTCAATTGGCTAAAACTGGACCAAAACTGTTTTAAACTCAGTCCCAAAATTGTATCTGCCGTAAAATACACTTTAAAGCACAACTGTCTCTTCAAAATTGTTCAATGATTAAAAAAAACAGACGAAAATTCTCGCGTCGATTTTAAATCCGGTCAAAATCAGCCTCAAATCGGTCCAAAGTCGGGATTGGTATTCAAAAAATTTTCTCAATATGCACTGTTTCTTAAAAATTCGCCGATCGCAACAAGAAACGAGCAGAAATGCACCGACTATTCAGCCTTGAATTCAAATCCGTTTCTACGCACTTATTCGGAGTCTACACAGATCAATTCGAGTTCTCGCTGGTCATCTTCGTCGGACTTGCTCGCTATAGCAATAGGTCAAGTCTGTTCGCCAGTCCCGTCACGGTTCACTCCGACCACCACGACAATCTCACTCGCCGTGAGGTTCACAGACCAAACTTCTAAATTAAAACTCAGATCTTGTCTCAGAAGCTTCACTGAGAAACTTGCTGGATTTTTAGTCTTGATTTAAAAATCAAGATCAACAGCTGGTTACCAGCTATGAAACAACTTGCTCTTCAATGGTAATTGAGAACCCGTGTCTTCTTAGGTTTTCTCTAACTTAGAAATGAAGTTCGTTTTTCCACTGAGAGCCTTGTTACTTTGCCACGCTGGCACGAGATTCCTTACACGTATAACACTTTAGTTTTTATTGCTCATAGCAACTTTGATGTTCAGTTTCAAAGAAAATGTAAATACACGTCACTGTTTTAGTAATTTGGCTTCTGACATTTTCATATGTGAGCCGTTTTTTTTTTTTTTTTTGAGAAAATATGTCTTTATTTTAATAGATGTTTCAGTATGTTTAGTTTCTAAGTTTTCAAGTCCGTATGTTAACCAAAGAAGCTCATATTTTTTTACTTTCGAAGCCAAAAAAAGATATATGTATTTTTTATATATTGCTTTAAAATCTGACTTTTCTGTGAGTATTTCGTTCCAAAATCTATTGAAACGCACTTGAAAATCTTCCTTTGGTACTAGAAAAAATATCACTGCCTCTTGAACGCTTTTTCAAATACACACCAACCCGAAAACCACTTCAAACTTCCCCTTCCGTTAAATATTTTCACACAAGATAAGTTCAAATCGAATTATCCCCTTGTGCCACCACACCCGCGACACTTTGTCGTCGTCCCGACGCTGTCTTCACAAGCAGACGACGTCCATGACGACGCCGTGGAGGTTGTACGGTGACTGACAAGCGAGTGGCGTCGCGACGCTCCGTTCGACGCCGACGCCGACGCCGTTGGGGGAGTAGGGTGGGGAGATCTGTTTCAGTGTCCACGGGGTCGTTATCGTTGGAACAACAGGTACTTGAGCAACTTTCCTTTGTGGTTATTCTTAGCGGAACGTCTTTGTGGTCTTTTGGCGATTGGGATTAGTGAAGTTTAGAAGTTCTGTGCAGCGTTAGGGGCTAGAAACCGCTATGCACATGGTCAGTTCTGTTCGGGAGAGAAGTTGGAAGGATTGAAGTTGAGCAACACTAGGTCGCGTCAGGCGTTGGATGGGTGACCTAAATACAACACGGTCCGTTGAGTTCGGGTTGGAGTAGATCACTTTTTAATCACACAACAGTTAGAAAATGGCTATATAAATAAAAATATATATTTCTGTTCTGGTTAGTGAAGTCAAACTGTGTTCCCAACATTTCGTAACATTTACCAGTTACTTTATCAAGGGTGAAAGCTCGACTGACTTGATATAATTCTAACAAAAGAACCAACAATCACCTTGTCTAAGTTTCCTAAATTAATCTAGTTTTAAATTAAATCCTTAACGTACCTAATAGGGAAATCTCTTTAAATTTGAAACTATTTTTTTGTATTTTTTTTTTAGAAAATAATGAATACATATTTTTTTCTTTTCTTCTAAATCCAATTTTGAATAAAATTTACTTGTTTAAAATGTTTGCGTTTGAATCTCGTACGAAAACGAGGGTCGCCATTTTTTATGACGTATAGTGAAATCTGACGTCAGTATGACGTCAAAAAACAGTAGCGAACGCAAAGGATACCACAAAATGACGTCAGAAGAGTAGTTCTGACGTCGCAGCCCGATTTCATCCCGCCACGAGAATTTATATTTTAGCCATTCTTAGAGCAAAGATAAATAGAACAGTTATGATCGGATTATAAAAAGAAAAAATCCGTCAGATTTTATTTTAAATGCGTATTTGAACACAATGATAATAGTTAAATAATAATCTTAAGGATATTTCCCTATTGAGTATTGTAAAAGTTATGCCAACTCATGGCCGGTGGCTTAAAAAAATTCAAACTAATTAAAAAAATAGTTTTTATATACGTAAATAGTTGCTATGCAGACCTATAGCATGAATTCACAAAACCAATTGCGTCGTCCAAATACCCGGATTGATTTTCAACAAAGTTTGACTCAGATCAAAGAAAAATACCGAACCACTTGTGCATCTCATTGGCCGAACGAGGCCACGTTGCGTGACCTTGACGGCAAACCGACGCCACCGGCACGTGATCGACGCTAATTGACATGTCACTCGGCGACACCTGGAACGAGCGTTGAGGGCGTCGGGGAATGCGAGCTGCGGATCAAGTGGACCGGGTCTATAGTTGGCAAGGAGACCAATGACGTCTGGATAAAACGCAGAAGTACTACTATTTTGTGATCAAATCTGTTGTTTTGTTCGGTAGTACTTGTTGCTCTTAGTGGACCCGACATAACCTGTAACTTATGTAATTCCAAGAAATTCAATGATTTATTATCTCGTGCGCTTTTTTTTTGACTGCAGAAGAGAGATGTTTTCAATCGATATGAAAAATTATATATGTACGTTACAATTATAATGAGAATCGCAGAAAAATTCAAATTCAAAACCTTTATCCCTTTTTTTCATTTGTTAACCTTAAATTTATCATTTCACAAGGAAAGTTCACTTAGGTTTTTCAGTGGCACGTTAACAATTGAACAGACCGTTAAAAAACAGAAAATGCATTCTGATTGGCTGTAGCTAAGCAAATAAAAAATTAAAGGACTGTTAGGTTTTTAACGAACCTATGAAAAACCGGTCATAAGTCAACTAAACTGGACTTAACTTGACTTAAAACTGAATAACTTCGGTTAAATATGTTAACGAAACTGAGATTAGCTTTAATTCACTGGGGCTTAAACATAGGTATTACGTAGGCTGTTAATAGCGTCACAAACAAGGGTATTAATGCCAAAGAATTTGTAAACTAACACTAAGCTTATCCTACGGATTACAATGAAAAATTAAAATTGATTGGATATTTTATAGTATGGTTTGTTTCCAGCATTACGGTACTTTCCACGTTCATACCTAGACTAACTCGATCCCCGAGCAGTTCGTGAATCGCACCAGCGTTTATTGACGGAATTCACATCTCTTTGAGAGTCTGTTAGCGGGCGCTCGCTCCTAACGGTTCGTTTAGTTCGCGGCAAGAACCAATTCTCGGCTGTCAAATCGATCAGCTCGAAGATTTGCCTAGAAATGTGAATGATCCAGGCTCTTTTTTTGTTGAACGATAATTGATTTTCCTTAACAGAAATTGCCTTCCTCGCAGTGGTTTCCCTGAAAATGTTTCCTGAGGAATGAAGGCGTTTCCTTGCCAAACTTATTCATGCCTCAGAAAGCGTTGAAATTCTAGGTGCATAATTTGTGAATATATTGCATAGATTTTCGCAATTAAACCTTCCTCATTAGTGGAAATAAGTATGACGGTGTCAGTTTCCAAGTAGACTTGACATAACTTCACCTTTACCAAAGTTCTGTTGCATGCATGCACTACCAATCGTACTGTAAAATAATGCCAAACATATCAAAGTTTAAATAAAGTCTAGCTTATGACATGACTTGCCAAGCTTGTTTCAAAGCTTGCAGCCTATGCTGTTATCCAGCTCAAGACATGGCTTGCCAAACGTTTCAAAGCTTGCAGCCCATGCTGTTGTCCAGCTCAAGATATGGCTTGCCAAACGTTTCAAAGCTTGCAGCCCATGCTGTTGTCCAGCTCAAAAAATGGCTTACCAAACGTTCCAAAGCCCATACTGTTGTCCAGCTCAAGGCATGGCTTGCCAAAAGTTTCACAAAATTTGGTTAATTGTATTTACATATTTCTTATCTGGGCTTGACCTTAGTTTCAAAAGTGACAGACAAAGTTCTTATACTTCTTATGAATAGTTTTATTTGGGACTGGACCTCAGCGAAAAAATACATTTTTCATTTAAATAGTACATCAGCGAAATCATGACTTGCTTAATAACTATTTTATATCGTGCTCAACACACCATCTTCTCAAGATAAAATAGGCATTAGTCTATCGAGCAAAGAGTTCTGAGATCTTTTTAGTATTCATAACTACGCTTGAAATATTGTTCCCCGGCGTCGACTGCTTTTAGAAAAGAACCGCATGCTTTCGATCCATAGCTCACCAGAGGAAGACCGATAAGCGATCGGAAAGTTTCGAAACCACTTGACATTTCAAAATTGTTAAAAGTTCGACCACATCGCTTTGCGTTTTCTACTTCAAAGTTCAAAGAGCCAAGTGCTGAGCACCTTAACAACAGCAGTATCTTGGACCTTAAAAATAAATGTAATTTCACCTGCTATCGTTGATGGATCTTATCTTGTTAAAGCCCATGTAAAGCCATTGGAGCATGTAAACCGAAAGGTAGATACTTGCGTGGATAGCGCATCCCGTGGACTGGTTTCCAAGCTAGTGGGGTCTTCGATCTCCCCTATTCTACCTGGGTAACCCACTGGTCTGTACACACTTGCATGGATAGCACATCCCGTGGACTGGTTTCCAAGCCAGTGGAGTCTTCAATCTTCCCTATTCTACCTGTGTAACCCACTGGTCTGTACATACTTGTATGGATAGCGCATCCCTTGGACTGGTTTCCAAGCCAGTGGAGTCTTCAATCTTCCCTATTCTACCTGTGTAACCCACTGGTCTGTACATACTTGTATGGATAGCGCATCCCGTGGACTGGTTTTCAAGCCAGTGGGGTCTTCGATCTCCCCTATTCTACTTGTGTAACCCACTGGTCTGTACACTTTTGCGTGGATGTAAATCAGAAGTGTCACCTATTCTAGTTCCAAGTCAATACAGATATGTTAGTCTTTGAACTATGTTGTCTTTGGTTACTCCAAGATGGCCGCTCATTGCTACTGAAGTCAGTTGTCCACGCGAACTCACAAAGGTCTATTACGAGGCGACTGATTAAATTCCCCCTCCTGGCCATCATAAAGGGGTGCTGCACCCTGGCGACTGGTGCCAACAGCACGCGATCGGGGCCCGGTGGCATGCAAGGCCTGCACCAGCGCACTTGGTGGTTGTTTGGGGGACTAAAGGGTTTGCAGTGAATTCTGTTCTGGAGAGGAAATTTGCAGAGGTTATTTATTTTGTTTCTCAATTACCTTTGCCGTTATCTAGAGCTAACTAACATTTAGTATGTTGGTTAAACTATTTAGAAAATGTGTTCGGACATTTTTGTAATTTGTCTTTTTTAACAAATTATTTTGTTTTGTTTTGTAAAAATGGTAGAACCAACTTGAACGCAACTGATAACACGTTTTCAAAATTGGGTATCTAAATTTTTGATCATAATCAAGAATTTTTCTCATAATCAAGATAAAATCATGAAAGTATGCAAATAATAAATTTAAAATTTGGTTTATTTATTTATTATTTCAGGGTTTTTGGTTTTTCTGGTGTTTCCAGTAAGGTAGCTGAAACCAGCAAGCCATGGATGGTAGGGGAGCTAGACTGGAGAATTATGCGACTAAACCGGGATACGAACCCGACGCAGTTGCACATTTTCCCAGTCAAGCTCCCCTCCTCTTTATTGTTATTCATAATTGCTTAGGGAATGTAACAATTTTCTGTCACTTAAGCAGTACGTAAAAATAAAAAGAAATATTTTTCATTGCATTCATAACCCAATTTCAAAGTGGTATTTTTCTATAAAAGTGCAAAAGCTAGATAAAGTAGTATGACTGAAAAATTCAACAATTTTCTACCACTGAAATTGATAGAAATAACAATTTCTAGGAAAGTGGAACGAGTTCAATTCGAACGGATCGCTTAGCCCTTCCAGCAGCTCTGCTGAAAATGAAGATAAACAAGGATATAGTAAATTTGAATAAACCCATTCCAAGAGAAAATATATTCTTGTGTTTTCCACCACCGCCTTCTCGAACCTTTCGGTGATCGCCAGTCACGCAGTTTTCCGATTGCCTGATGACCGAGTTTTCTCCGGGAAAACACGCGGCGATGATAGCGTCGGTAAATCACCGGGAAATCGTCCTGTTTTTCCGACGAATCACTCACAGGTGGGGAAATCGTGGTGAAAATTGGTGGAAAATTCTTTTTTTAGCTTTGTAAAATTGTTTTACGATAAGATGAGAGAGTCAAGTTGATCTAAAGTTGGATTTGTGCCGATCTAGACGGGGGTTGATATCGGGTTACCGTGGGTCTGACATTTGAGGTTGGAAATAGCTCTGGTGTAAACAATTCGTACGGGAATAGAAGGGAACGGGAAAATACAATAAACTTGCAGCTACTTGGCGAACGCGATTCCAGTTGAGCGTGTCTGGAAGATGAAAAGTGAAACCGAGGCAAACAGCGTTTATTGGTCACAGCTGCTTCTACAAATCTTGAACGCATTCGCTTCTTATAGTTGAAAAAAACCTCTAATAATTTCAATATAGATTCTCAAGAAGTTTTCAGGACATTCTAGCCCTGAACAAAAATTTCCTGTTCGTAATAAGCAGCAGTTGAAGTTAGTGGCAGTTTGTAAGAAAAACACCGGATTTTTTTGTCCTCCTTGGACCTAATTCTTTGGACTGCTTGAAAAAAAACATTTGTAGAATGATTGTTGGTGCAGGCATCTTAGTTGGGCTGGCAAAAGTAATTCAAATACCAACAATGGAAAATACCTTTGAATTAGAAAATTCGTTTAGAAATACTTTAACCAAAGCAATGTGTCAGGTTTTGCGTTAATTCCCAAGTTATTTTCGCGTTGGTGGAGGTGCCCTGCACTCAGGCTGAAATTTGAGGCTGGCTTTTACCAAAATCTCAACACCTAGTATATAAAAAACCTTCAAAAATAGGAAAAAAAGGTCTAGTTTTACCAAAATATTCAACTATAAGTTGGACCTCTAGCTCACAGAAACATCTGAATTTCACTGCATGTGATTGGAAGTCGTCATGGCAATAGTTTCAACTAACTCTTCAACTAGGAGGCGAGATTTTGGTGAAACCTGACGATCTTTAAATGACTTTGAAAGCAAATAGCAAGGTTAGTAAGCAATCCCGTCGGAAGAATGAAGGATAACACTTAAACAATCTACTGCATTACATGACGCAGTCCACTTCTCTAAGCTTCCAACCTTCGGCACTGCATGACCTACATATTAAAAATGCATTATCTAGTTTCAAGAGTTGCGCCATTTTGACAAGCTAAACCTGAACACGATTTGACAGGAATCGCATGGTCAAGTTGTTAGATAATCTGAAGAGAAATTCTTGTCGACCATTGGCCCAAGAAGCAAGGCGGTGGCTGGTTCCCGAGGGAAAAATAGTTTTTAGGGAAGCTAAGTCGACTTTCCGGGGGTTTAAGCTTCCGGTGATCTTGTTTTAGTGGTGGGGCCGCAAAAACACTAGACATTTTGTGTACATCTCCAAGCAATGGGGTAACTTCAAACAAACGCTACTGCATAATGGTAAGCCGGAGTGCATAGTACCTCCATTGACGTATAGCAATTTGCTTAATACCTGACGTGCTCCGGGTTTTTAATCTATCTTAGTGCCGGTTTTTCAGTGGTTCGTTAAGAACTTAACTGTCTGTTAATTTGTTATTTGCTTGACTACAGCCAACCAAAAGATGTAATTTGTTTGTTAACGGTCTGTTAGTCAGTTAACAGTGGGCACTAAGATTGAAACACACTTTTTTTGTTGATCCCTTGGATAATCAACGAATGTTTTACGGAGTTTTCTTTCCAAGCAGTCCAATGTACTAGGTGCTAGGGGTTGGAAAATGTCTCTGTGTTATTCTTATGGGCCATGTTTTACCAAGCAGTCCAATGTACTAGGTGCTAGTGGTTGAAAAATGTCTCTGTGTTATTCTTATGGGCCATGTTGTTCCAAGCAGTCCAATGTACTAGGTGCTAGGGGTTGGAAAATGTCTCTGTGTTATTCTTATGGGCCATGTTTTACCAAGCAGTCCAATGTACTAGGTGCTAGGGGTTGAAAAATGTCTCTGTGTTATTCTTATGGGCCATGTTGTTCCAAGCAGTCCAATGTACTAGGTGCTAGGGGTTGAAAAATGTCTCTGTGTCATTCTTATGAGTCTTGTATTTCCAAGTACTAGGTGCTAGGGGTTGGAAAATGTCTCTGTGTTATTCTTATGGGCCATGTTTTTCCAAGCAGTCCAATAAACTAGGTGCTAGGGGTTGAAAAATGTCTCTGTGTCATTCTTATGAGCCTTGTATTTCCATGTACTAGGTGCTAGGTGTCGGAAAACGTCTCTGTGTTATTCTTATGGGCCAATTTTTTAAATTAGTCTAACGTACTAGGCCCTATTTACCAAAATTTTCTTTGTGCTTTTATGGATCGCATTTTTTCAATGATAATGTTGATAATTTGTGCTCGACTTTGTTGGGACATATATTTTAAGTTGCCTTTAAATTGATGGCCATGGGGGATGAATAAGAAGTTTAATAACATTTTAAGATTTAACATTTTAAGACTCTAGTTATTGATAATTAAGAGTCTATTGTGTTTCTATGTCTAGACATTATGGCGTTCTACGAAGCCAAGACTGCACTTTTTGTAGCAGTTTCGATCGCTGCGTTATCGACTGCACTGTGGTGCATCAAGGCAAAGTGCAACGATGCACTCAGGTCGACCTAGTGACGTCACGCGTTCTGACACGCATGCCTAAAACCATGGGTCGTGAGCTCACGCAAATGCGTGCAAGCGCGAACTTACGGGGCGAGCGTAGCGAACGAAGAGTTGACTCTATTTGAATTTTTAAAAACAAAATAGGGTTTTAAAAATTTGAAATCAGCATTGGGACTTTAAGTTGACCTATAAACTCAGTGATAAACGCATTTTTTACGTGTTTTTTTGCCATTTGGAATTTCCACCATGGTGCTAATTAATACGACCGGTGGTCTTATATAACTCCAACCCAGAGCGGAACTTTTCAACAATGCTTGTGTGTTCCTCAGCTTGCTTGTGTCCTCAGCTTAACAAAATTGTTTTGTTAGTAAACAGCTGTGTCAGTCAAATTATACAACTCAATATTTAACTGCTTCAAAATTGATAGGGAATGAACCCAGGTCTACCGAAATTCTATTTGTATATTTTTTTAGCCTAACTTAATAAAGTGATTTGTTAGAATGCTTACAGTGTTTTTTGTTAACGAAAATTTCTCAGAAGTAATAATTATTTCTGAGAAAAATAAGAAGTAAACAACAAATCTACTTTAAGAACTATACTTTGAAAATTAAGCCACCCATTGTTTTCTAAAAGTAAACAGGGAACTTACGAGTGAGCATAGGAATGTGCAGTTGCTGGTTTACCAAGCAATTATGTGGGGAAACGATCAAAAATGAAATAACTTGAAATAGTTTTGCGAGCAAATCTTACATATCTACGTTCCACAAACAATATAAACTAAACTTTCTGAACATACAAGAAACTTGCGCAGTTTCTCGTCGAAGCATCATTCGTGGGGCGATGAATGAAATCATATACAAAACTGCGTCCAACTTTCCACGCTACTTCGGGCAAATTACAACGGAAACTTTGCTATCTATAGACAAACTTTCACCGAGTCGGCAAGTTTCCAGCTTTTTCTACCTAAATATTTGTTCAAGCCTAGACCAGCTTTCAAATCCTGCAAAGAAACAAACGCTCGCCCCCGCTTGGGGCCTGGTTAGGTTAGGTAAGGTTAGCTTTATAAAAGGTTAAGTTAAAAGTATATTTCTAAAGAAAATTTGTAAACGTCGGCTATTTTTTCATAGCTACTTAAAAATTTTGGATAGAAAGTAAAAAAAAAAAATGTTTAACATTAAAAATAATCTTCACTATTAAAAAAAATTCTGTTAGGTTAGATTAGATTAGGTTAGGCTAGATTAGGTAAGGTAAGGTTAGGTTACGTTAGGTTAGGTTAGGTTAGGTTAGGTTAGGTTAGGTTAGGTTAGGTTAGGTTAGGTTCGGTTCGGTTAGGTAAGGTTCGGTTAGGTAAGGTTCGGTTAGGTTAGGTTAGGTTAGGTTAGGTTAGGCTAGGCTAGGCTAGGCTAGGTTAGGTTAGGTTAGGTTAGGTTAGGTTAGGCTAGGTTAGGCTAGGTTAGGCTAGGTTAGGTTAGGTTAGGTTAGGTTAGGTTAGGCTCCCTTCCTACCAAGGTGCGAAAACTGCGACAGTTTAGGTACCCTAGCCGCCCGGCAAGAACGGAATTAAAGAGGAATGAAAATATTCCGTGCGTCTCGACGCCCACGACCGCCTTGAGCCCTTAAGACGTTCGTGCGGGAATTCCGTCCCACGCCAAGTTTTTTTTTTTGCCTCACCGAACGCATTTTTGAGATAATTGTGTGGTCTTGTGGGTTTTATGGAAGGGGATGGGCAATGGTGGAGAGGCGAGCGGGGGTTGGACCTGCTTCGTGTTCTATTGAAAAGCTTAGCCTTTTTTTTTGAAGTTACATCTGAGCAAGTTCGTAGTTTATTTAGCAAATAAAATGAGATAAAATAGTGTTAAGTAGGTATTAGGAATGTAAGTTACGTTTCTTAACAAAATTTGAAGCATATTTGTGAGGTTTCCTATGAAAAGAAAAAACACCGAGATCCCCTTGGATTCCTTTGCACCTAGATCTACTATCTACTACTTCTATATATACTTCTTCTAGATCTACTATAACTGAGAATCAATTTATGTTTTTCAATGTAGAACCTTCTCAATTTTAAATTTGAAAGTCGACCTGCTTGCGAAATTGTCGGAAGCATTGTCCATAATAACCTGTCACTTCCTATGTAAGTCGGGTTTCAATTAAGCCTAGTGACAATTTATTCGAAATCTGAACACAATTGACTACCAGACATCAAACAAACAAGATCAAGTCCAAGACTCAATCAATTACAGACTGACGTAATTGTGATTGATCTTTTTCTTGAGATGAATCATTCAAACTAGAAATATTTGAGACATAACTCTGACACTAAATTTGTAAATAAACATTCACATAACAAAAGGGTAAATCGAAAACTATCAACAATCTTTAAAATAAGAGATGAACATTTTGAGACAGATTTTCTTTGATTTTAGAACGTGTAAAATAAGCTGCAATGATGAATGTGGCTCGAAGGATAGTTTACTCAACGTAAAACAGAGATCTGACTGCTCGTTAACAAGTTTTAAGTTTGTTCTAACCACCAAGAAACAAGCGAAGCAAAATGATCGTTTAAGATAACAGAAGACGATTTGATAAGATTTAGAAGATTATCAAAAGTTACGGCGGCAGTCAAGTGCCTACTTTTAATGTTTTAAAGTGACTACAACTTCACTCGCCTTGCTTATCAACCTCTCGACAGCATGGATTTGTGGAGGAATCCTGTTGTTCACGTTGTACCGTCCTTCGGAAGGGACATTAATCTGGTGGTCTCCCTAAAAGCTCTTCTGCAGAGAAGGCTACATGCGGTCACCAGGTACCCCATTTCCAAGGAGAGTTTTACCATTATTCTCATCATCATTCACTCATGCACCGACGCCATTAGACCACTGCCACACAGTCAAAAAGTGCGTCGTGAAACACCTACGAGGTGATTCTGGGACTTTGATTGATCAATGTCGTTCGATACACTTGCATTGTTCATTTTTACATTGGCAACAATAGCACGTATCGAGAATTAGTTGTCGATATTTATAAAAACCTCAAAATCGCTGTGGGGATATCGGATATTTAAAACGAAATTTCTCAAAATCGTAAAAGCTAAAAACGTCACAAACTCTATTGCAGTGGACCAGCCGAATCGGCTATGTTCGTTCTACTTCGGGCGTCACCGGAATTACCTACCATCCACCAGAGCGCTAATTACAAATGCATAAATAACAAGTCATGCCCCGAAGGTACGCATCGATGTGATCATAGATTGGCTCATTTAAATGTATAATGCATGTATTGTACGTTGTGACCATAACGTAGATATTAAACAGATAGATCGGTATCTTTGAAAGTACGCCAAGTTATAGGGCACGTTGCAAGCATGGATGTGTACAGCTGGGTTGGCATCTTCAATGGGAGCCAGGGACATGTGTGCCAAGGTATAGGGCATGGTGCAAGCATGGATGTGTACAGCTGGGTTGGCATCTTCAATGGGAGCCAGGGACATGTGTGTCAAGGTATAGGGCATGGTGCAAGCATGGATGTGTACAGCTGGGTTGGCATCTTCAATGGGAGCCAGGGACATGTGTGCCAAGGTATAGGGCATGGTGCAAGCATGGATGTGTACAGCTGGGTTGGCATCTTCAATGGGAGCCAGGGACATGTGTGCCAAGGTATAGGGCATGGTGCAAGCATGGATGTGTACAGCTGGGTTGGCATCTTCAATGGGAGCCAGGGACATGTGTGCTAAGATATAGGGCATGGAGCAAGCATGGATGTATACAGCTGGGTTGGCATCTTCAATGGAAGCCAGGAAAATATGTGACCAGGTATAGGGCATGGTGCAACCATGGATGTATACAGCTGGGTTGGCATCTTCAATGGAAGCCAGGAAAATATGTGACCAGGTATAGGGCATGGTGCAAGCATGGATGTGTACAGCTGGGTTGGCATCTTCAATGGAAGCCAGGAACATGTGTGCCAAGGTATAGGGCATGGTGCAAGCATGGATGTGTACAGCTAGGTTGGCATCTTCAATGGGAGCCAGGGACATGTGTGTCAACTGTCAAGGTATAGGGCACGGTGCAAGCGTGGATGTGTACAGCTGGGTTGGCATCTTCAATGGAAGCCAGGAAAATATGTGACCAGGTATAGGGCATGGTGCAAGCATGGATGTGTACAGCTGGGTTGGCATCTTCAATGGAAGCCAGGAACATGTGTGCCAAGGTATAGGGCATGGTGCAAGCATGGATGTGTACAGCTAGGTTGGCATCTTCAATGGGAGCCAGGGACATGTGTGTCAACTGTCAAGGTATAGGGCACGGTGCAAGCGTGGATGTGTACAGCTGGGTTGGCATCTTCAATGGAAGCCAGGAACATGTGTGCCAAGGTATAGGGCATGGTGCAAGCACAGATGTGTATATGTAGGTTGGCATCTTCAAAGGGAACTACCGACAAATTCTCTATGCTGATGTAACAACAATGATGACAGATACTTTGTAAACTTCAGTTTGAAGAACGGTGCACATAAACTACTTGTGTATTCTCAGTACTGTTTAACTTGTGTAAGATCTGTAACGAGAGCGATGTGACATATATGTTAATGAAAATGCCACCTACACAGCTCACCTTTAACCCATGCATTCGTGTAAACTCGAACGTCAATTTCCATGAGAAACGCTATAAATACCTATGACGTGATTACACCCACCAATAGTGAATGTACTTAAGTGACGTCGTCATACAGGATTGATTAAAAGCTGCCCTCTTAGACGATTTGCCCTCAGTGCAATCAACAAGTTCACATTGCATGTAATTGGTTATTAATGAAAGTTATCGAAGTTTGCTCAGGTCCACTCCAACTTGTCAGCTAAACGTGTGCTGTTTAACGAAGAACTGTTGCAACAATGTCGCTTCGATCTCTTAGCATTAAAAACCGGCCACCGCTTAGCCTTGTCCCTTTGACACACTGTGTCGGCTGCTCCTGTCCAACAGCACCAAGGACCGGCCACCGCTTAGCCTTGTCCATTTGATACACTGTGTTGGCTGCTCCTGTCCAAAATCACCAAGGACCGGCCACCGCTTAGCCTTGTCCCTTTGACACACTGTGTTGGCTGCTCCTGTCCAACAATACCAAGGACCGGACACCGCTTAGCCTTAGAGCGGCTTCGTCTAGGAGTTTGTGCGTGGAGGAGCCAAGTTTGCTCTGCGGGCTGCATTTAGGAGACAGGGGGAAGTAGCATCATCTTGTTATGAATGGCGTATAACGCTCTGTTGGTCCTTATTGGAAGGGGTGAAGCTTGTACCAGCTTTCAATTAACTTGTGCTGATGAGGTGACAAAATACGCACAGATCCACCTCAGAGTTCTGTCTAACCTTCAGGAGACATGGATTCACGAGGAAGTGGCTGTAGGACTTTGTTTTGTTATGGGATTATTTTAATTTTTGGGAGATGAACTTATAACTATAAAAAAGCATCGTAAAATATTATATTTTAAGTAGAATAATAGTTGTTTATTTTTATTCGTCATAGAAAGCATGTATTTATGTACAAAAGTGATTAGAAAACACAGCTTAACGAGAATAAAGTACATTGCTACAGGACTTGTCTAATGATAGATGACATTGTTGGTACCAGGCTGAACGATGAGCTAGTTGGAAAGATGTTTATAAGAACTAAGTGTGGTTGGTACTTTATTAAAACTGGTGTCCCAAGAGCTAAGCAGGATTAACAAATGCATTAAAAGTTCATTGTTGTCTACAAGCGAAGTTTCTTATACAGAGAAAAGAGCTACTTGAGGATAACATAACGATATATTTTTGACTTTGAGAAATTTAAGGATATGTAAATATATTGTTTTAGTGGCTCTGTTTAGAGATATTTTTTCTGACAGCTAAAATATCGATTTAACAATTATAAACAAAAACATTTAATGTCGTTACTCACATTAAAATGCACGTGTTTGTGTGATAATTTGTTTATAAATTGCGTCTTTATTTCGATTTACATCAGAATTATCAGCGAAATGTTCATACAATTTATCATTGTGCATTGTCATATGTTATAATGTAATAATATTGTTGAGGCTTGTAAAGATTTGATTATTTATAGGACGAGATCTCGAAAACGTGTGCAATCAAAATTATAAACAAATCCACATCGAGTTAATAAACATTCCAAACTATTCGGATCAATCGATTGCTTTATTTTTATACAAAAACGAAATTAATATCATTTTCCACCACCTGGCGCTCGGCTCACGAATTCAGTCTTTTGCGCAGTTCATTCGACACCGCCTTCTCGATGGCAATTTCAATCAACACACTAATTGAACTTTAATTAGCTAATTAAGTGACAAGTCGACTTTCAACTTACTCAAACTCAGAGTCAGAGTCGATGAAAAACAGCTAAGCAATTCACTGAATGATCACAGAGGGCGTGATAATAACTTCATATCGTGCCACCATTTTGTGGTTTCAAAATAAAACAATATTTTCTATTCAAATGTCTTACAGGGCATCCTCATTCCAGTATTCTAACTTAAATTCGTAGCAAATTCATGTGTTTTCTCCCATTTGATTTACACAGAAAGTTTGCATGGATATACCACAAAATTTGCCATCTTAGAATTCCAACTAGAGACATATATTTGACATTAAATACCAACACAATATCACTTCCCTAACTTTACTTATGAAAACAGTCCCACAAAATGGCGGCAGTAATATCAGTGTGGATTGTTACTCCATGTTAACTCTGAATATGTTAGGTTAAAATCGACTAATCACATCTTCACACAGCGATTATGAATGTAAAGATATCTTAGCCAGTGCGTAAGAAGTTAGTAAAAGTTGGAGACGAATCTTACCTATTTAGGGATAGTATAATATCATTAGCATTATCATAGAAGTCGGTAATTCTTAGGGATATATCAAAACATTGGCAAGATTTTTTTTCCTTATGATTATTTTTCTTATTAATTACAAAATAGCACATTACTTTACAGTGCAAAGGTGATATATATGACAAGAAAAAAAAAGTTTGTTTGGCTTCTTTAAGGGCACCCATAAAGGTGACAGCATCTGCATAGGACCTGACCACAGTTAAATTCGATCTATCTCGTATTAGAACCACCAATTTAAAATCCCTCTACAAGCATTTGGTTAAAGTATACTTCAATTTTTCTTAGCAGGTTATTTTCGTTGCCAGCTTGAAAAAAAATTCAAGCATATGAAGTTAAATGGTAAATTTAACTTTTGGTAGCCATGGTGATGCTGAGATCGCCTGAAAAAGCTTATAATTCTGCTTTCTTATGTTATCAAATTCCTTATAGCAAAACTGATTATAGATCGTTTTGAAATTGGTGGTTCTTATAAAAACATAAAGACAGACAAATATAGAACATAGAAACATTGTCAGTAAAATATCAACAACTTAAAAGTAGTCTTTACGTATTTGTTCGTTTTATAATGGCCTTAAAGGTTGATTAATAAAGATAATTGCACAAATATATCTGGAAGTTACGTAGTGATTGCGACGAAAACACTCTTAAATATCTTAAAAACTGCAATAAATAAAACCACGTTTTGTCGATTGGTTTTTGGGAAACATCACGAGTGCGTTGAACATCAAACGGGTGTGAGTGCCAGCTCTATATTTACATCGTAACGGAGAATGACGATTATTAATTGTAGCTTCGAGATTCGTTCGAATATGGTGAGTTTTTATCACGATTAGAGGGGTGAGGGGTAAACGATAGTGAAATGGGTTGGGGCGATAAATATCTTACAAGAACAGAACCGAGAAGTTGCCATGAAAATCCCTTAGGCTGAATTTTATAAAGCAATCGTCACCAATTGCCATTTTGATTTCAATGACATTTTACGCAAAACATATATATTTCAATTATTTAAATTTATCATGAGTTTCCAGCAATATTTTATAAATCATCAGAGCATTGTGTTAACAGGTTTAGTAAGAGTCTTGTTGCCATTATTAAAAATACTGACCGATTGGATACTGAAGCGACAAAAATGTAGGATGCCGTCAGGTGGAGTCACCGTCGTTTCGAATTTTAAGATTTTTATTTTTGAATTATTTCTTGCAGATTACTCGCATTTGAGACTGGTTAACGCTCATATAATCTTTGACGATTACCTCAACGATTGATAAACACGTATCGATATTTTCAGTTGTGATTCTTTCATAGTGGAGTTATGTTGAAAAGATGACCGCTACCAGCTACCAGAACCACATGTTGCCGGCTCGTTTGCTATGCAGAACGGTGATTTTTACACCTGAGACTCTGACTTAACCTAAAAATCAAATGATTTCACGCACAACCAAGCCTGAAATTACTGACCAGAGATGTTGAAACTTTTTTTTTTTAATAAATACGAACAATGATTATAACAAACAGAGCAAAGGGTGAATTAAATTGTTATTTATAAGAATATTGATGCCAAGCAGCGAGATGAAAAAAAAAGGCGAACACGTTTTGTTTTCATACTATGATCGTGAAGGCCGCGTTCTTGGAAATAACAAAAGCACGGGAAAGTTTTGAAAGTGTCTACGGCGTGGCTCGTCAAAGAATGCCAAAATTTAGTTTTTAAACTTAAAATGTAAGAAGAAATTGAATTATCGCATTAACTTTTCGTTGTTTTTGTTTTGCAAAGAGTGAAGAAAGAGTTGGAAAGTTTTTAAGAACAGAAGCTACATTAAAACAGTAATCAAAACGTGGCTTTTAACTTTCATTTGTTCCTAAGTTTTTGCAGAAACACTAATAACTTCTAATCAAATTCTAATCAAATTATTATTGAAACTACTTTCAAAGTAAATTTCGTGAAAAAGCTAATTTAATTTTTACACATCTTAACCTTAATCAAACATGTCTCGATTAATCGTTTTATAATCACATTAATTAGCAGCAAGTATCGATGTTTTGTTCTAATAATTATAGATACCCGCAGAGAAAGACTTTGCCGAAATCTTAAAATGGTGTGCTTGAGTTTTGGCGCCAAAATCGGGGCGATTTGTGAACATTAAGTTTGATTAACATTGATGACGACATCAATTCTTAACGTTCAAAAAGAAACCATCTGGATTATTACTACATTTAATATAATTATAATATTTGCGCGGAAAGATGACTGTACGTTTACTCCTTAATGATGACAAATCATTTTTTTGTTTCAAGAAAATCACTGCTTAGTGGATTTCTTTTGCTGGGAACCTTTGAAATATGATTTATCAGGCTCTGAAGAAGTTAAATATTTAAAAAAAAGTCACAGTCTCTCTGATTCTTAATCGAATAACATCAAAAGTTGTACAATAAAAACAAAAAACGCATCATTTTCGTAGACACAAAATTAAACTCACTTAAATCGTTAATATTTAAAATTCTATTTTACAATAATTATAATATCGTGATAATTTAAATCAGACTATTCATGCAGTCGTCGACATCGATTAGCTAGAAATACAACTTTGGCATTTTGATTGCTTCTTAAACGTGGACAACGACTTTGAATCGAGGTTAAGACGACGATGATTATCTTGGCTCCTAGCATCACCGCCAGGGGAAAGGATGGCGCCACCTGATCACAATCTTTCTACGGGAACATGACGTCAGAACTTGCAGTTTTTGCAGATTAATTACGGTTCAGAGATTTTACAATATCCATTTTCCATATATTAAGATAAAAGTGTTAATTTTTCACATATATAGCTTTAAAAATACGTCAATTAATGATATCCTGTTGTTTAGCAAACAAAATTATTTAGGAAATAACGACGAATTTGAGCTAAAATGAATTTAAATTAGATTTGAATTAAAATGAAACGACATCAAGATGGCTTTAATTTGTAACTGACAAAACGGCCCGTTTGAACACAAAAATGCGGTCGATTTTAAATTACTAAACAGCTAAAACATGAAAGTCAGCGAATCCAATCCGAAAACAACAATATCTCATCATTTCCCCAACGCTTTGACAAGTCGCACGACCCCATCCTTTGGCACAGATTGACAAACGACTCGACCCTTCGACCTCTGCGTGTCCCAGCCAAAATATCACAACGCACCAGACATGCACGGGTGAAAAACTTCATTAGACCCATAGACAAACTAGGATTGAAATGCGATCTAAACCGGCCAGACGCCATTGTGCTAAAAGTCGCCATTTCAAACAAGCTCAGTTAGAACATCACTTTTTGGACTTGGACTCAAAACTAACATCCTCACAACAAGTGTTACCATGGGTGTCACAATCAAACAAAGCTCTCAAAGTTTGACATAAATAATCAAATTACAATCTATTTTTACAGCTAGGGTTGTCTGTTTGATGTTTCACTGCACATGGAGTTTTTTCCAGAGTGTCAAAAATAAAACTTAATAGGGTTTCTTTGTTTTACAAGAGCCAAAGCCCCAAAAATAGTTCAAAAATAATGTTTTCAGGTCTGAAATAAATGCCCATTTGTCCATTTTTTAATGAACTTAATTCAAATATATTGAAAAATCGAAACGCAAACAAACCGGTTGAGTAAACACCGGTCAAAACCAAAACCAAGCATGTTTTCTCGAAGCAAAGCCTTCTGAATTGGTTGCATCAACACATTGTGATTTAAAATGGCATCTTACACATATGTGTGGCAAGCGCGCTTCAATATTAACCCTAGTCATGAAAGCGAAACACCTGTCAAATGACGTAATTCACCTCCATCCACCAATGACTGGTCAACACCTGGTCCACCACCATAAGTCCAAACGATCTAAAAACCGCCCTGCCCTAACCTCTCACTTCTTCGCCATACTAAAATACCGCTCAGCCTGAGCCAACAACTCCCTGGTCTCACTCGGACTCGACGGACTCAGCGACTCTCCACAACTCTCCTTGCTGGCACAGCGCGATTCCTCCTCCCCCTTCTCGCTGTACTCCTCCTCGGCGATCAGCTCAAGATGCGCCCTTTTATCCACCTGAACATCCACATGCTTCGGCGAATGAATCTGCGGCATGTGATCCATGGCAGCAACCTCGTCGTGCACCTTCTGACGCCTCTCATTCTTCGTTGACAGACACCCAGTCTCAACGTCTCGCACCAGACGCTGGCCGGATTTGGTACGCGTCAACTGTCTAGCGACGTACTCGCTCAGATCGTCGTCCTCTTTTTTCGCGATTATCTTGTTTAAGACGATCAAAAAGACGCCAATTGCCAACGCAAACGTCCCCGATAGAACCAGTTCGTTGAACCATCCGCCTTTGAAGACGTTTTGCCAGTTGGTTAGGTCGTCTGGAAGGAGGCCTGACACGAGGAGGAAGGTGCCCAGCACCAGAAAGACGACCCCGATGTGCAACATGCCGATACTGGTGACTGTTTGGCCTTCTGTATTCAGTGAGGGGCGTTTGCGAGTTTTATTGGTGTCCAGGGAGCCTGTGCTGTTGTTGTAGCCGCTGTCGTTGGATTGGACGCTGTGACGACGCTCTTTGGCGCGTCGGGCTTCGGTGCGGCGCTTGCGCTGGCGCTTGATGGCCAGCGCCGAGTGGATTCCCATCGAGTGCATGCTGGAACAGAAGGCGGTGGTCAGTTAGGTTGGTTGACAACGAAATATATCAAAAGCCTGTTGGACCGTATTGGCCCTAGATCTGCATTTTCTTTTAAACTGAGATTTCCTATTGTAGTTATTGATACAACAATGATACGGTTGACACAAAATGCGATACCGAAATTGATATATATCCATTAAATAAAAAAATGTGTTCATGTATGATGGTTTTTAGACTCATGTCTACTTGATTTATCCTTAGCACTAGTTTTAACAAAAACTATTTGAAATGGGTTTTGAATGCTATTCCCTAATTAGGATTATTATAGTATATTTAGTGAAATTTAGTTGTCGTTTACTTAGCATTTAAAACCCATTTCAAATAGTTTTTGTTAAAAATGTGTTCATGCTTTTATGGTCGAACGGCTGGTCAGATTTTGATTAAATTTTCAAACATATTTCCGTGTTCTTTTAGCTTACACCCCATGTTTTAACAGTAAAATTAGTCAGCAAGTCTGCTAACCAATCGAAATTGACGAAAATTTGCACCCACGCTCAACAGGGAAGTAATGCAGACTCGGGGCTGGATAAAAATTCACATCTAAATATTTATCCAAAATTATTACAACACATCTGGTCGTACTCGAAACAAAATTTAGGAACGAAGACAGAAAATAAACTCGCTACACTCATCTGCAATGCAATAATTCGTTAAGCTCTAGCTGTATCTAAGAGGCTAAAAGATGCTGACGATTCGGACATTTTTTGACTTCAACTTGGATTGAAAATTAAGTTGTATAATTTAGTAGTATTGGATAGGAACCACTGATCCTCATTATCACCCACTAGTTCACCGATGACGTTAAAGTACTTTTAAAACATTGCGTCGTTCACTTGGAAGCAAACGACGAGCTCTAGACCTCTTTTTTCACAAGTCTAGTTTTACCAAAAGTTTGGTTGTAAATTTATCAGAACTTTTTCCGACTAATGCAGAAGAAAATCTTTGGTTAACAAGTGTCCTATTACTTAAAGCACCCACTTAATCAATATCTCACCCCAAAAAACGACAGCATCCATTTTTCTTAGCTTTTTAACTTAATTTCCTCTAAAGACTCGTTCATCGCCACCGCCTTCTCCCCTAGCGTCAAAACAAATCACTGCCTTCTCTACCCTTCATCGGCTGGGTGTGTCACTCTAACAGGCTCGACGTCATCGGTTGCCATGACAACCGCCCAGTTTGTTTGCACGCCTAGCGGTGGTCTGGGGGTCATCTAGTTTACAAGCCTTGCTCGTCGATGGTTACTGAGCAATTAGCTAACAGACTGATTCGACAAAAGGAGCCTAAACTGATATTTGTTGTGTTCCCTGTGATAAACGTGTTGCCGAAAGAAATATTGTTGAAAATATTCTTTAAAATAAAAGGAGACTGAATTGCGTATCAAATAATTTTTCATCCATCTCTGAGCAATCACGGGAAAATAAGATCTGAGAGAAAAGTGAGAGTAAACTTACAAAAACTTTTGAGGTCTGAGAAAGCCAAAAATACATTTACGATTGAAATGTGGGACATAATTATTTTTCATCTAGTTCGAGAAGAACACGAAATGAATTTCAGTGTCGTGAATGTCAAATAAAAGGATTTAAACGCTTCATAAATATACAGAAACCTCAAGTAATGAAATATGAGTACCAGCCACCCAAACGTACGTTTCTTTTACAAAGAAACGTCAAATAAAACTAACTCTAAGAAATATTGATGATATATTCTGTTGAAAGGTAAGAAATTATTTACTGTCCAGGCTCCCTCTAGCAATCAACTAATGAGCCTTTGTTAGCCTGGTAATCTAAAATCACACCGTGTTGCCGAATGTTCAAGTTTGCTGAGCATGTACACAGTAAATACGAGACTGCATTAACCTAGATTTATCTTGCGAGATAATAGCGGTCAGGGATTGGAGGACGGTTGGCATACGTCCTTGCTACAATTCAAGGTCGCGTTGGTGGATTAGCGTATTGTCGAGGGACACGCTGAACGTTTTTAAAGAGTGTCAAATTAAATAAAAACTGTCAATGTCCCTTCCGGACGGTACAACGCGAACAAAATATTCCTAAAACAAATTAATGCTGTCGAGAGGTTGATAAGCAAGGCGAGTGAAGTTGTACTAACTTTTATCCCTCCAACCTCTATTACGAACGGAACTGGTCATGTTTATGATGATCACCCATCCAATACCTGACTCAAAGCAGTGTTGCTCAACTTCGGTGATTTCACAAGAACCAGTGTTTTCAACACGCCAAACCGTTCAGCTTCCCAATAAAATACATTTTGACTTGTACTATGGCATGAAATCCTCTTTAAAACGAACTCTAAATATATATATCCAATCTTTTGAGAACATTTCCAATCACTTCAATGGTCTCACGAGGACCAGGGTCAATCGAGTAGAAACCATCTGACCGGTTCCGTATCGTATTTATTTAGCTTTTTCATTTTTTTTAATTTTTTTATTACTTTATCTGGTCCAAGCTGGCTTGTTCACATTGATTTTAAAGTAGTTATGAAAATATAAACTTTTCTTTGTTTAAAACTAGAAGTCAGGTGATTGATACGTTTTCTTAATGGCATATAAGTTTCGATTAACTTCAGTTATTAAAATAAACTCAAAAGCGGCCAGAAATTCTCAGCCATCTTCCGGTCTAGCCCAAAAAACCACCTGACGATTCCGAACGAGTACGAGTCTAGCCGAGACGACTTCGAATCGTCTAGCCACCTTTGTTATGACATATGTCGACCTCAACTCATGCCGATTGGCCGGGAAAGTCGAGCGGAAAAGCTATCGGAAAATGAGGTCGAGGGAAAGCATCAACTCGCGCGCGCTCTGTCGAGTAGTTGGCGAAATTGCGCGCGTGGTAACTGGTTTAGCCGGGCGGGGTTAGATAATTCGGTTTGGACGACGACTTTGAAAATTTGTGCGAATGACAAGTGGTTTGCAGCGCTTGCAGTGAGGAAATTAGTAATCAAATTAGTGCCTAAGACGTTGTTTCTTGTTTAAAACAGGAATAGCTGTTTAGGAAAAAAAGATTCGCTTGCTTAGCATTAACATTAACACGCTAAAGTTAAGAGGAACTGGAAATATAGATTCTGTTTTGTATTTTAAAATCGTTCCACTTCAGGAACTTTCAATTTTTAGTGTAATACCTAATTTTTTTGTCTGTCAAATTTGGTACCTGAGCACAATTACAATAATTGAATACAGTTTTGTATGCTTACTACAAACCACTTTGAAATCAACATTTGTCGTACAAACTCTAACCAGACTGATATTTCTAGCGATCCACTACGCCGTGAAGATCACTAAAGATTATAAGATTTTATGCGAATATCTGGAAGCTAAAATTAAAATTATATTCTTGCTAAAACCGTTGACATCAAAATGAAAATAATAATTAGCAGACAAAAGAAATTTACCTATTACAAGCTCTTTTGAGTTCTTTTCAGAGGCGCTGTTCTTTTGTTCATTTTCAAAGATTACATTTTTCGCTGTCATCTATGAAAACAAAAATTCTTTCAAGAATAATTATTTAAATTTGTAACGTATTTTAACGTTTGGTAGCCATGGAGATGCTGAGATCGCCTGACAGAGCTTCTTAATTCTGCTATCTTATGTTACCACGGGTATATCATGGCCTAGCATAGGAGGTTCAATGGTAGTTTCAACGTTTGGTAGCCATGGAGATGCTGAGATCGCCTGACAGAGCTTCTCAATTCTGCTATCTTATGTTACCACGGAAGATTGTGTCAGCTTCACAGTAATATAAAAATACTTTCCTTTCTTTTCAATAAAGAACACATTTGTCAATTTCCTCGATTTAAATTCTTATCAAAAAAAAAGTCTAACTCGATAAATTTAAAAGTGCTTTCATGTTTTTCTCATCGTATAGGCCGTGCTTGTCTACGCCAATAAGATTATCACTCGAGCGATGGGCTTTCCTTGAAAAGAATCCCTCGTCTGCCTTGCCGTGTATTTTCTATCCACCACCAAGGCTAGGCACGGTTCCGAGTTGATGAAAAATACCGACGTTTCCATTCAGAATTCTTGCGCGACTAGCATGTCGAGTTGGAGGGCGTCAAATCGTCGTCTATACCACGTACACGTCACAATATTAAAGTCGAGTGATAAATAAATTAAAACATTTTCTTTCCGAGAAATTAGGTGTTTTTTCCAGCTCTAGCCACATTTCCAGCAGTTAAAAAGCTACAAGAAAAACACTAGAAAACACTAGAACATTATTGTCTGTTGTGCTCTAACCCATTGAGCCACTTTGACACATACGTTTTGAGAGAATTTTAGTGATTTTGGGATTTTAGAATTTTAGAGAATAGGTGGAGATCGGGGTTGAGTCCCCGTTTGGGCATCAATTTTTGATAGGGTAGTAGTGTTCCTTATAATAAAATACCCCGCTCATTGCCAGCGTTTGCAATCTAAATCAGATTACACAATTATTTGCATTTTTTAACGGCGCACTGTTTTGACAACGGGTACTATGGTACTTAGCTAGTAGCGTCGGAAATGACTGGGTGATGATAATGAACCTAGCCTAGCCTAGAATGGATGAAGGGAAACCCGGTGCCGGCACGTAGCCTACTCCTGTCGAAGACCAAGGGGACCACCGGCTTAACGTCCCTTCCGAAAGACGATACAATTCGAACAACAGGATTTCTCCACAACTCCATGCTGTCAAGAGGTTGATAAGCAAGGCGAGTGAAGTTGTTGTACTAACTTTCATCCTTCCAACCTCTCTCTTCCGAACAGAACTGGTCATGTGTTTGATGGTAACACTTTTCAACACCTGATCCAGCGCAGTGTTGCTTAACTTCGGTGATCTCACGCGAACCGGTGTTTCCAATGCGTCAAACCGTTTAGTTTACACCCCACTACATAACATTCGAGTTATGAATAAATTAAAACCTTCACCGTGCTGAGAAATGTTACCGGTTTTCAAGCCCATGCCACGAGTCCCAACAGGAAATGTGGGTTGTTTTAGGAAAAACAGTGCAGTTTCCCCAAAGGGCAACTAACTATTTTTTCATATAGCGAGATGGTAAGCCCGGAAACGCTGCTATTCCCTGCTGTTTGTTTGTTCTGTAGCAGGTTTCTGTTGCGGTCGCTAGAGGGCAGGGAGAGTTAGGTCGCTAACATTGTGTTTGTTTTCTGGTATTAGTGTGATGGACGGGCTAATCAGTGTCTAGGGATTTGTCCGCTTCCCCTTTCCGTGTTGGAGTAGTTTGTAGTCAAAACTAGTGCCATTGTTTAATTTATACGTTATGAAAGACATGAGCTTATGAGCTAATCCCTCATTATACACTCCTCTTGAATCTACTCACCATCGCCATACAAAAAACCGAAACTACAAATATATCCTAGTAAAGAACCTCAAGTCTCGAACAATAATCTGCAATACATGTCAGCCACGATTTTTAACCATTTTACTAACAACATTAAACATTCCTCTACCAAAGATTTTAACAGCTTTTTTATTCAAAATTTGCATGCATTTTCATTTATGAAAATCGTTCCTGATTTTTTTTTTTGTGATGTTATAATACAAACTGCTGGGTTTTTGTTTGTTTTGCAAATATACTAATCGCGCTGGTCAATTATTTAATACTAGCCTAGATGCTTGTAAAAAAAAAATGTTCGGTCTCAATTTTGCCAGAATGTCTTGCTATTTCATGCGTCTTGGACCGTTTGTTGAATTAGGGTCGGTTTTGTAATCTCCGGTTTAATATGCAAACGCAGGTTAAGATGACAAGATAATAATCTGATTTTCTGGGACCATGGAGATGAGTCTTAACCCTTTCCGGCTCTATGTCGAATGTCATTTGACTTATTTTC
Source organism: Protonemura montana (assembly GCA_947568835.1). Taxonomy (NCBI): domain Eukaryota; kingdom Metazoa; phylum Arthropoda; class Insecta; order Plecoptera; family Nemouridae; genus Protonemura; species Protonemura montana. The sequence continues at coordinate 10,987,225 of OX387610.1, read as the reverse complement.
ATTACATAGTAAATATGCAATTTGTGGCGAATGCTTTTACCGATATCATACTTAAAAAGTTTTAAAAATAAAAAATACATGTCATTGTTGCATGTATTTTGGTAAAAATTTGGAACTTTTTAAAATCATTTAATTAGAATTAAATTAATTCAATATTAAATTAATTAAATTATTTTAATTTTTTAATTAACTAACTTTTTTTTAGTTCCCTTAAAATATTTAAAATCTATTGTGGCACATTGTAAAACTAGCCTGAAGAAAATCAAGTATGCCATGGATGACGTCTTAATCTTACATTTAAAACCATTTTCAAAATCGTAGGAATCAAAGGCCTGAAAACATAGCCGGTCAAAAAAGGGAGAAGATGGTGTGCAGTTTCGAATTACGCAAACTGCATGCAAAGACAAAGAAGTGTTCTTTAGAAATGTTCTTGGCTACAATAAATCAATTCCAATTATCTTCCTGAGTGTCGAACAAGGAGACTTGGACCTCGTTTCATTGTTTTTGTCTGCCTAAACAGAGGAAACTGATCCAGACTCTTTGATCTCGGTCTTGATGTTGGCACGGTTGAAAGTTTAGCGATTTGAAACGATCGCAATGCCGGGAATGTCTTTGGTATTTCTCAACCTGGAGCTGGAATTCTACAATCTGATAGCAATTATTTTACATTTGTAATAACAAATATACTTTGTTGAACTATATACCTGATGGATTTTATCAACGCATAATTTTCTGTCAACTGTCACTTTTGGAATTACACGTATTAATTGCGGTAATTTGATGGAAAATTTACTTTGATATTAAAGTTTATTAATAAATTAACCAGCAACTTAGCTACTAGGCTCAACCTTAATTAGAATCTGTTTTACTCTGCCTTCTATCTTTCCTTAGCAGGTAAAAAAAATAATAAACCCAAACTGCCTCTCAGCGGTCACAAACCAACACTCAAAATTCTTTCATAACAAAAAAACTTCTTTCTAAAACCACTTCAGCACAAAAAAGCACACCGCCCGAGTACACTCAAGTCAGCACCCTCCATAAGAAACAAAAAGACCAGCCAGCCCTTAAACCTCGCGACGCTGTCATCGAGAAAAAGGGCCATGCCAAAGGACCTAGACCTATGAGACGTTCACCCAAGAAGCCATATATATACAGTAACAAACTTCAGGTACCCTTGTCAGAGCATACATAGAAGAAGAGAAGATGGTGTACTTACATTTCACGCTACGTTCTCAGCGACTGTCGTTGAACTGCTGCAGATCAAAGCTCTTCAAACTTCTTCGTTGAACAAAAATCCTGTCAAGATATTGCAAAATTTTAAAACTGTCACACGAGTTTCTTACGGTCTTTTTCTTGTTATTTTATTCACTAATGTTGCGTTTGACAATCACGAGACGTACAGCGACGGAGTTGAACGTCGAATTTTCTTTAGAATATAAAGCTACGCTCTTGCACACCATGAAAATGGCGTAAGATTCTTAAAAACTAAACGACCCGCACAAATACTTCCACACGCAATCAGTGCGTACAACCAAACAATCGCCGCCTTTACGCAATCGCTTTGAGCAAACGTCAAATCGCACTAACGCAGCGTCGACGGCGTCACCATAGCCTCTCTGACGGATCGATACGACGACGTTGTCGCCGCCCCACTTCCTCGCTGCCAAACCGACGTCCGGACGAAGTTCACATCGGAACTACACTTGGGAGGCGTTGAAGATGTACACGTTTAAAATGCACTGGGTTGTCGTGTTTTAGATGCTGGTTTCTCTGCGATGCTTTGCGAGATGGTACGCGTTGTGCGTCTTAGCGGTTGTTTTGGTGGACGCCACAGGGTTGACGTGGTGCTGCACAGGGTGGCGGTGATGTGTGTGTGTAGCGCCTCTATCGACCAGATAGGGAACTAGTGGCACGGCGGGCTAGATAGCCCGGTAGAACTCGACCTTTAAGGTCACGGGTCAAATAAAAGAAATGTGGTATTTTTATTTTCAATGACGGTTGGTAAAATATGAGAGGTTTCCAATGATGTTTGGAACGTAAAGTTATTTATATCAGTTTAAAGACAAAGATTTTCATTATGTTTGCTTTGTACTTATGGTTGATGATAACTTATTTGTATTTAAGGGCGCACTGTTTTGACTGCGGCCCCTGTGGCACTGGTTTATAGCACCAGTGTATGTGTGGGTGACGAAATAAGGGGGAAAACCCGGTGCCGGCACGTACCCTACTCCCGTCGAAGAGCACCAAGGGTAACATCGGAACATCATTCCTTCCGAAAGACGGTACAATGCGAATTACAGGATTCCTCCACAAATCCATACTGTCAAGAGGTTGATGAGCAGAAATAAATTGTTGTGCCGTCGATCTCTTTTCGAACAGAACTGTAATGAGTATGGTGGTCATCTATTCAATTTAAATCCAGTGCAGTGTTGCTTTACTTCGGTGATCTCACGATAAACGGTGTTACCAACACGCCAAACCATACAGTATTCATTTGGTCTATAAAATATCTCAAATCAGAGTTGAATACTTTTTTTAAACCCGTCCCCTAGTGAAATTTTCACCAAATCATTGTTCATTGCATCATACCCTGGGTGCATATATGTTTTAATCGCATCCACGGGGCCGTAAATTCCGGATTAAGTCGCGACATCTAGCGGATCTACATTGTATTACCTGGCGTTACCTCAGATAACGAGGCATGTGTTCCACCAAAGTGAGATACTCGCGGTTTTTCCGGAAACTCAGTCGCGTATGCGTAGAATAACAGATGGTGTATCGATTTCCAACAGGCAGTGCTTGTACTACACTGGTGGCAGCGGCAAGTGGGATACAAGTAAGCAGTGGCGGCTAAGCGATGTTGTTATGTTTTCTCTCTGTTAGTTCTCTTTTGGCGCTGTAGCAAAAGAGTTTTTTTCACCAAAAAATAAACAAAGACTGATTGTAAGGGTTTAAAGCTGCTTTTGGTAAGAATTTGAATATTTTGAAGAATTTAAAGATTTTTTTTTTACTGATTTTAAGTCCGCTCTCTGAAAATGTGTAAAGGCGTAGAAATGTTTCGATGGTTAGTCGAAGATTACATGAAATCATTTACGTTCGCACCATTTTATTATTATCTAGATTATACCTTGATCTTGCAAATCTTATTTCTAAAGAATGCTTTTTAACTCTTCTTTAGTTCTCTCATATTTTCGTAATTAACAATCATCTCAAAAAGGTGCACAGATGAGCAACACCAGTTGAAGGTGGAGATCGGAGTTAGATGTTCTGATTAGAAGGGTAATTTTCAAGATCCAAAGTATCCTTCATGATTGAAACTTACTACTTCCCTAGTAAATGCTTCGTCGAATTATTAAGATCAGCGAAGTGACTACTGATACTTCACACAGAACACACAGACATTCACCGAGATCAGTCATGTTTTGCTACACCCAGTTGCACACAATCATTGAGTTTATCAGTGAGCATCGTTAGAGAGCCAGCGTAAAAAGTAACCTTCTTGCTAAGCAAACGAGCCGGCAATACGTGGTAACGGTATAAATAACTTGCTGCTTGCTGCCGTCCGTTTTAACAAACCTCTAAAATTAAATAATTCGACTTTAAAAGCCGATATAAATACATCAACGTTGAGGATAGCATTATTATTAATTGATCGTAAACTAGACACAAATGCAAGTCGAAATGTTTTAACACTCAAAACAACGATGACTTCTCTCAAATTTTTGCGGTGAAATAGTCTTTCCCTAGGACAGTTTAAAATTAGTGCTATGGCAGTACGGTTTAACATTAGCACTATGGTAGTACGGTTTAACATTAGCGCTATGGTAGTACGGTTTAACATAAGCGCTATGGTAGTACGGTTTAACATTAGCGCTATGGTAGTACGGTTTAACATAAGCGCTATGGTAGTACGATTTAACATTATCGCTATGGTAGTACGGTTTAACATTAGCACTATGGTAGTACGGTTTAACATTAGCGCTATGGTAGTACGGTTTAACATTAGTGCTATGGTAGTACGGTTTAACATTAGCACTATGGTAGTACGGTTTAACATTAGCGCTATGGTAGTACGATTTAACATTAGCGCTATGGTAGTACGGTTTAACATTAGTGCTATGGTAGTACGGTTTAACATTAGCACTATGGTAGTACGGTTTAACATTAGCGCTATGGCAGTACGCTTTAACATTAGCGCTATGGTAGTACGGTTTAACATTATTGGTATGGCAGTACGGTTTAACATTAGCCCTATGATAGTACGGTTTAACATTAGCGCTATGGTAGTACGGTTTAACATAAGCGCTATGGTAGTACGATTTAACATTAGCGCTATGGTAGTACGGTTTAACATTATTGGTATGGTAGTACGATTTAACATTAGCGCTATGGTAGTACGATTTAACATTAGCGCTATGGTAGTACGGTTTAACATCAGCGCTATGGTAGTACGATTTAACATTAGCGCTATGGTAGTACGATTTAACATTAGCGCTATGGTAGTACGGTTTAACATTAGCGCTATGGTAGTACGGTTTAACATTAGCGCTATGGTATTACAGCTTAACATTAGTGCTACGGCAGTGCAATTCAATGCAATATATTTGAATTTGGTCACGTTTCAACTCCATAGCTAAACGACCGATGCCGATTTCCAACGCGTTTACCTTTAGGGGAGGAATGACGACGACGTAGCAGAGAGAGAAAGAGAAACAGGGCGGAGAAGGAGAGAAAGACACTGTGTTTATTTTGTACCGTCGATGATGGCTTGGGAAAGGTTGCTTAAGTTGACACGTGGGCGTGATTCCATATGGCGCTACGTGTCGACGGTTTCATATTTCGATTATCGGTTATCGGCTGGCACGTCCGTATGGCGTGAGCCAATGTTGTCGCATGAAAGAGCAGTTCGTGGTTCTTTTGTGACTTGTTTATTTATTTATGACCGCTCGTATAAAAAGGGGTTGGAAATTTTGATTTGACAGGAGAAGATAAATGTGGTGATAGGAGGCTATTCGCGAAATTGTCTGTGAAGTTTCTGTCAACTGTGCTGAGAGTGGGTTGGCGTTTTGGAAATACCGGTTCTCGTGAGATCATCAACGTTAAGCAATACTGAGCTAGGGTCAGTGGATATGGGGACAATAAATTTCGAGACTAAATCTGTTTTCGGTATCGATATTAAAGTTATCAGCAACTGCACTTGCTTAGCTTGGTTGTTCGACAGCATGGATTAGTTGGGGAATCCTGCTGTTTGCGTTATACCGGTCTGCGGAAGGGACGTTAAGCCGGTGGTCGCTTTGGTGCTTTTCGACGGGATTAGGGTACGTGCCAGTACCGGGTTTTCCATCCTTCCTTATAAACCGGAAAAGGTTTATCATCATTCTCGAAATTTGCTATTCAGCTAAATTAGCCATTAGACTATTCGACCAAAGTCACAGGGCCCGCTGTCAAAACAATGTGTAAGTACAGCTAGAAACGAAACCAGAAAATAAAATGTCATGCTAGCTACTATATGCGATTTAATCTTGAAAAGTAAGGAAACCTATGGTGTTTAAAAGCCTTGAAGACGGAAAAAAAATTATCCAGCAAACTTCATAGATATGTTTTTTATTATTATGAACACTATAAACGTCTCAAAAATTGATGTCCAAACGGGGACTCGAACCCCGATCTCCAGCTATCACGGATATTTAACACCTACCCGCGATAGGAAGAGATCGGGGTTCGAGTCCCCGTTTGGGCATCAATTTTTGAGACGTTTATAGTGTTAAAAATAATAAAACACCCCCCGCATTGCAAGCGTTTGCAACTTATATAAGATTTCATTTCATGAATATCTTTTTATAACTCCAGTGGGAAATCATAATTAAGCAAAAGGTTTAGGTAAAAAACGTTAAATAATCAAAAGACATTATTTGTAAGAAATGTCTTGTTGTAAAAGAGTTGTTGCGAATTGCAACATTGTGTGAATTCAGCTGTCACCATGTCTACATCCCTTTTAAGGCACTCCTGATTAATGACTCTCCCTTAATCTACTTAACAACATCGTTCCACGGTCTGCTTGCACATCATTCACTCGTGGTAACCTCTCTCCACATGACGCTCCGGCGGCAGCAATCAGCAACCTCGTAAACTACCTAAACGGTGATTCCTTATCCTAATATTACTGTCAGTAGCATCGTGCTAACTAGCACCACCATAGCACCAAAAAGTATTCCCGACCTAAAGCGGTGAATCTTAACCCTAGTATTACTGTCAGTAGCACCGTGCTAACTAGCACCACCATAGCACCGAACAGTAACCCCGACCTAGAGCGGTGATTCGTTACCCTGGTATTACTGTCAGTAGCACCATGCTAACTAGCACGACCATAGCACCAAGCAGTGACCCCGACCTAGAGCGGTGATTCGTAACCCTAATATTACTGTCGGTAGTACCATGCTAACTAGTACCACCATAGTACCAAAAAGTAACCCCGACCTAGAGCGGTGATTCGTTACCCTGGTATTACTATCAGTAGCACCGTGCTAACTAGCACCACCATAGCACCAAGCAGTAACCCCGACCTAGAGCGGTGATTCGTTACCCTGGTATTACTGTCAGTAGCACCGTGCTAACTAGCACCACCACAGCACCAAGCAGTAACCCCGACCTAGAGCGGTGATTCGTTACCCTGGTATTACTATCAGTAGCACCGTGCTAACTAGCACCACCACAGCACCAAGCAGTAACCCCGATCAAGAGCGGTGATTCGTAACCCTGGTATTACTGTCAGTAGCACCGTGCTAACTAGCACCACCATAGCACCAAACAGTAACCCCGACTTAGAGCGGCAGATAACCACTCTCTGACCGGGCATACATAACGGCAATTTCTTGTAAACGACCAATCTCTGACAGTGCCAACATGGCGGTCATTGCATAGAGATAGCCACTCTCTGACCATGCTAACATGGTGGCTATTGCTTGGAGATGGCCACTCTCTGACCGTGCAAACATGGCGGCCATTGCTTAGAGATAGCCACTCTCTGACCGTGCAAACATGGCGGCCATTGCTTGGAGATGGCCACTCTCTGACCGTACACTGGCTTCACGAGGCCTATTCACGGAGCGTGAGTAATTCCAGGAAGCCTAGTTGGGTCGCTAGGCATCGAGGTCACGCGTGCCACGGTGCGTACGTGACCTGCGTGCGGCAAGCGATGGCGGCAGTTGCCATGGCAACATGAGGCACGAGAAAGTGACGGTGAAAGTCAAGTGACTTGCCAATTGACTGTTTGGCGATGTTTTGTTTCCACGCGTTCTAAGTAATGAACTGAATCAATAATTTTAACAAAAACGAGGTTTTTAAGTCGGTTCTAAGTCAGTTCAATAGTGTTATTGACCTTTTCTTGTCAGAGCAGACTCGGCTCCTCTAACACGAGCCCCTGAACGCAGCCCGCAGAACAGACTCGGCTCCTCCACCTCGTGCCCCTGAACGCAGCCCGCAGAACAGACTCGGTTCCTCTAACTCGTGCCCCTGAACGCATCCCACAGAGCAGACTCGGCTCCTCCACCTCGTGCCCCTGAACGCAGCCCGCTGAGCAGACCCGGCTCCTCCACCTCGATCCTCTCAACGCAGAGCACAGATGCTCCATAAAGACAGAGATTGATGAAAGAAGTGAATAGAGTGGATTAAAAACTGAGCGACGTAAAAGAGTCGGAAAAATACTGGCAAATTAATATTTCAAAAAACTGTCAAATTACTAACGGGGAAATGAAATATTTACACAAAATGGCGAACTCTAAGAAAATAATGTGTTAACTTAAGAGTCACTGAAAGCCGAGCCTAGCGACTGGCGAGAAGACACTTGCGTGGTAATAAACTTAACGCGTAAAGCTTTACAACATCAACTTTAAGTCCATCCAGTTTGTCAACATTATCAGCTCCGAAGATGTTAGGCGATCTCGAGTTTAATCTCTACAAGCGATTTAGAAGGCCGTTGCTAGAAGCGCATCCATAAAAATGCAAACGAGCTTTCAGCGACTCTGCCGGCAAATATTGCGATCTTTCGAGTCTGCATTACGGTCAGAGAGTGGCCATCTCCAAGCAATGGCCGCCATGTTTGCACGGTTAGAGAGTGGCCATCTCCAAGCAATGACCGCCATGTTTGCACGGTCAGAGAGTAGCCATCTCCAAGGAATGGCCGCCATGTTTGCACGGCTAGAGAGTGACCATCTCCAAGCAATGGCCGCCATGTTTGCACGGTTAGATAGTGGCCATCTCCAAGCAATGGCCGCCATGTTTGCACGGTCAGAGAGTGGCCATCTCCAAGCAATGGCTGCCATGTTTGTACGGTCAGAGAGTGGCTAATTCCATGCCACAGACGCTATTGCTTGGAGATGGTCACTCTCTGACCGTACACAGCAATTCTCTTTACGGTCACTTTGACGACGTTTCCATGCGAGGCGATGAATATGTAGCGTCGTCAAGACCGACGCAATTTCATCGCGTCGAGTGTCGAGTGCACAGCAAATGACTTTGGGTGGAAAGAGGTCTGTCCCCTCATCATAGGCTTGTCGCTTGGGACCATTGGCTTGAGTGGAATTTCATGAAAAGTATGAGTTTGTTTGAATCTTTGACCTTTCAAGAGTGACCGTTAAAATTGACATTTTTCATGTCTTGGTCATCAGGCTGTTTGCTATATTTGCAAAAATATCAGCACTGAAATTTTAAGTAAACAAAAATATGTTACCTTAAAAACATTTCTAGTGAGATCGGTGGTACCAAAGAAGAAAATTTCTCAGCACTTATATCTTTCTTGATATTTGGATAACTTCAATTGGTTTAGACAGATTTAACGTTAAGTGATATGCCATTCTTATGAGGTAAAGGCTACTTCAGATAAGCCTATATATTTCTATGCAACCTTTGTCGAACAAAGGCTAACACATATGCAGCTAACGCAGATATTCCATCCTGATGAAGCAAGAACCATTTTACGGCTTTTTTTATTTTTTTCTATAAACAATTCTAACGCTGGCTAGAACCCAGAATTAAGACCGAGTCTAAGAAAGTGATTTCAGAACCCCCAGTGTTAACCCCTGCCATTAATGCAAGTCAAAGACCCGCTGGAACTCCGAGGCTGCTGGGCGGTGGCCATCCGAGCGTAACCCTAGGAAATAAATCTCGCCGCATGGGAGCTGGCAACGCGCCTAACCGGTACCCGGGGAAACCAGTGGCGACCAGCAAGGACGTCCAGAGATTACCAGGGGAGTTTTCATTAACCCTGGAGGGGCCAGATCTGATTTCAATCACATATACCATGGTTGCGTGCCGTAACAGATTGGGTTTACTGGCTCCAGCAGGGTTCCAGTACACGCTGCCAAACTCGATGGGTCCAGTAATACCCATTCTGATTTTGTGGTTACGGAATGGGTCAAGTAAGTGTTTTACTGGCCACAGGTGCAGTACGTTTCGAAACGAACTCTTGGATAGAATTGTTCGCCCGCCATTTTCAAACTCAATTTTCTACAGTTACCTTAATTGAACTTATGAATTTAAGAAGAGATCATCTATAATTCATACAGAGCACGAGTCTAAATGATTTATTGCGCAATTTTACACTCGAAAGACCAGAACTAATCTTTCGAGTGTAAACCGAAAGACCGAATAAATGTACTAGTTGTGCTAGTTCGGAGGAACAAGAAGCCCCCAATCCCTCTTTAGGTACAGACACGGTGCTTCAGACAGGCAAATAGCTGTCTTTCAAAACACAAAAGCTGAAAACTGGATTTTTAAATTAAAAAAAAAAAAAAACGACAAAAACAGCACTTGGTGGGCACTTGGCGGTCACTCACCGAGCGTGTTCCTGTCGGTGCCACCCGCCAACAGCACTTGCAGGATGATGCCCGCGGACCGGCTAGCCAGCATGCGGCAATCGCCTGAAACAGCACGGAAACAGCACCACGATAGATTACATGATTGAGAAAACAAAACATATACTAGCCGAAAAGAGTGTAGGGGGAATTCAGTGCCGGCATGTAGCCTACTCCTGTCGAAGAGCACCAAAAGGAACATCAGCTTAACGTACCTTCTGAAGGACGGTACATTACGAGCAACAGGATTCCTTTACAAATCTATGCGGACAAGAGGTCGATAAGCAAGACGAGTGAAGCGATTGAACTAACATTCATTCCTTTAACCACTCTCCGAAGTGGTCACCCATCCAATACCTGACCGAGACAGCGTTGCTTAACTCTGGTGATCTAACGAGAACCGATGTAGCCAACACGCCATACCGTTCGGTAGCCACCAATCCAATGCCTTATCTAGCGCAGTATTGCTTAACTTCGGTGACCTCTCGAGTACCGATGTTTCCGACACAACGTTTTAAGTGTGCGGTATGCCACGAACTCAAAACCAACCCCTGCTCCTGGCTTCATACGCGAAGGCGAAGTTAAATTAAGTTTGTGGAAGTTTTGAAGTTTGATTGCCTGTTACTCCAGTTCGACGCTCGGCCACGGCAAAATGATCAACAGATCGTGGTCCAGGCAGCACCCTGGGATCAACCCCCCCCCCCCCCCCCCCCCTCCCCTGCCGTCGCCGTCCTTTCACCAATCACTGGTTCTTGTTTTTGTAAGCGTGCTTTGGTAGCAAGAGATAAGTTTTGGTGACGAGGATCCAAGAAACTTTCTGTTTCTGACTTCTGACAACTGAATACTGATTAAAAAAAGTTGACATCTCATATCTGACAGTCATTTTTTTTTATATAGAAAGCCTATGTAAATAGATATTTTAAAATTTTAAATATTGACCAAATGTTGCTTAGGTCTAGTTTTGCAAAGCCCTGTTTAATAACCAACCGGATATTGATTGGATGTGACCATGATGATGACGGAAATGACGTTAATTTATGTCACGTGATGATATTACCGCTATTTTTGCCATCAAACAGTAAACTCTGTCCACTGAAAGTGGACCAAATGATAGTGATTTTTTTTTAACTCATAAATTTTATATTTTTAACTTTTTCATTTCATTTTTTCCGAGAAAATACAGATATGAAGTAAAAATGGTCTTCAAAAAAATCCGTTCCAAGCTCTGTTGGGAATTTCCATCATTTCCTGGCACTATCAAAGATCTTGTACTTAAATATTCAAGTGATTTCATGATTTAGATGCTTTCAGGTGCAACTTTTATAACACCTGTACGTGAGCACTCGCAATATTCGATGGTCTGCAAATAGATTCGTGAAAAAAAAACACGCTACAGAACGAGTTCTTCATAAATACAAACCATCACATAATTCTCATGAAAATGTCTTCGATAAAACACAGAACTCGTTTTTTCAAAGCGTTCACGTGCAGACGAATACCGTGATGCAGCGTTGCGTTACAAAATCCAAAGACAGGATATAAACAACGCAAGGCGATCAAAATAAACCAAAAACTCGTTGCAAATTTCCGTCAATGCACACATCAGTCTCGATCACAGGTTTTGTTTTCGCCTAACTGTCAAGTTTTGCTCAACGCCTTCTGGATCGCTTGTTTTCAAATTCAAACAAATGCTCTGTTTTTTCTTGCGCTCGATTTCAGTTACAAGGCAATAAACGGAAAGTCGGCGACAGATATATAGGTTGGGAAAAAAAACATCGCAAAAAGGCGGAATATCGAACAAGCTCTGACTTCAATTGGTGAAAGCAATTGAATTGGTAATTGCTATCTATAAATTAACGTTTAAAAAATACATTTCATGTCCAATTTAAAAAAAAACGTCGTTAAAGCCTTGCTAAATCGAGGACTCCGGGAGGTTTTCGGTTAAAACTAATTTTCCTCGATAAACCAACATGTGCAAAGATTTAAACGCGGATTTATATATAAATACACAAAAAGTGCAAATATTTAATTATGAATTTGCTGTAGGTTTTTACCTGTCACATAAAATATATGCATATATATATATATTTTTGCAGCCGTTACTATTTTTATTCTGCCAAATCGTCGTTTAGTATTTAAGAACCTAAAAGAAAGGTTTTTAACTTTTAATCCTCAATTAGGGGATCAAAGTAATGCCAACCATATTTCGTTCTTATTTCTTATATTCTATTTCAAAGCAAACACAGCAAAAATTACTTATTTTCTCTTTCCTCGTGTGTTGTGTGCTATTCTAGGTTTACAATTGTTTGTTTAAATATCAGCGTTGGTGACAATCTCCCATAAAAGTCTTTTTAACAGCGATTTAAATTAAACAAACCACTGTCTAGCCAATGAGAGAAGAAACAAAATCACAGCCCTCTGTATGGATTTGCTTACACAGATAGGGTTGGGTTTTTTAGTGCTTCGTTCATAAATTAACAGTCCGTTAATTTGTGCCAGGCAACAGCCAATCAGAAGATGCTGTTAACAGCCAGTTAATCACCTAACAGACCACTGAAAAATCGGCACTTACAGTCCCCTTGGTTACTTGTGATAAACCTTAACGTGATGACACAAATTGGCAGAGTCGATAAAAGACACGTTACCAACGTGACGACATTCAATTAATTGCAACATGATCCAACAAGCGGAGAGACAAGTTGGTAAACTTCTCGACATAACAAACTACTTCACTGCTTATTTCTATGTAGTCATCAACCATGAGGAGATAATTATTGGAAAAATTATACGAACGCATAAATAAGGATCCAATTAGTGGTTAATTTTAACGACGCACTGTTTTGACGACGTACTGGATCATTGCTTTTTGGCAAATGAGAAGAGACAGTGACGTAACTAGCCTGTACAAGCAGATAGCCCGGTGCCGTGACGCAGCCTGCTCCTGTCAAACAGCACCAAGGACCGGCCACCCTTTAGCCTTGTCCCTTTGACACACTGTGTTGGCTGCTCCTGTCCAACAGCACTAAGGACCGGCCACCGCTCCTGTCCAATAGCACCAAGGGCCGGCCACCACTTATCCTTGTCACTTTGACACACTGTGTTGGCTGCTCCTGTCCAACAGCACCAAGGACCGGCCACCTCTTAGCCTTGTCCCTTTGACACACTGTGTTAGCTGCTCCTGTCCAGCAGCACCAGGGACCAGCCACCCTTTAGCCTTGTCACTTTGACACACTGTGTTGGCTGCTCCTGTCCAACAGCACCAAGGGCCGGCCACCGCTTAGACTTGTCCCTTTGACACACTGTGTTGGCTGCTCCTGTCCAACAGCACCAAGGACCGACCACCGCTTAGCCTTGTCCCTTTGACACACTGTGTTGGCTGCTCCTGTCCAACAGCACCAAGGACCGGCCACCGCTTAGCCTTGTCCCTTTAACACACTTTGTTGGCTGCTCCTGTCCAAAAGCACCAAGGGCCGGCCACCGCTTAGACTTGTCCCTTTGACACATTGTGTTGGCTGCTCCTGTCCAACAGCACCAAGGACCGGCCACCGCTTAGCCTTGTCCCTTTAACACACTTTGTTGGCTGCTCCTGTCCAACAGCACCAAGGACCGGCCACCGCTTAGCCATATCCCTTTCACACACTATGTTGGCTGCTCCCGTCCAACAGCACCAAGGACCGGCCACCGCTTAGCCTTGTCACTTTGACACACTGTGTTGGCTGCTCCTGTCCAACAGCACCAAGGACCGGCCACCGCTTAGCCTTGTCCCTTTGACACACTATGTTGGCTGCTCCTGTCCAACAGCACCAAGGACCGGCCACCGCTTAGCCTTGTCCCTTTGACACACTGTGTTGGCTGCTCCTGTCCAACAGCACCAAGGACCGGTCACCGCTTAGTCTTGTCTCTATGACACACTGTTCTATGAGCTATCGGCGATTGACAGGCTGATGATGAAGCTATCCTTACCTGGCAAGGAGCCGGGGGGTATATCCGGTGCCAATTTAGCTAACATTTCTAACATTTTGCTTTTAAAATGCCGTGATCATAACCTGGAAATAAACCAAGATGGTTACATTGAAATTTTAGCATTTCACACAGCGTTGTGCTTATACACTTTGACCTTTTCGCATCAAAACTTGCTGAATAACTTGTTGGTTCTAGCTTGATTGTTGGTAGCGGGGTGGGGAGGGGGGGGGGGGCAAGACAACACTACTAATTGGACTAATTAGCAAAGATGACGCGCTTCCAAATCAATCTTTAAAAGGGTTAGGTGGAGGGGAAGGAGTTTATCTGACTTGGTACAACCACGTCTTGATGGCACTTGAGACACTCGGCTGATTCTGATTTATGGTCTTGCAGATGTTGTTTTAAACTACTTCATTGATGAGTTATGCGTTCGCAGAAAAGACGCCTCAATATTGGCGTATTTCTTAACTGCCTATAAAAATAAAAGGAAGAATGTGAAATTTCTTCTGAGCGTAGCGAATCATTTATTTTAACACCTCTAAAAAAGGCACTTGTCTATATGAAAATTCGATTTTTTTTTTTTGCTATCTATTGGCCTAGTGGCTGCTCAGATTTTGATGAAATTTTCAGGTTACTTTTTCGTGTTTTCAACTTAGATCCTCTTAATTTTTCGGCGAAATCGGTCGGCAAGTTTGCTAGCCAGCCAAGGTTTAGAAACAATGCCGCAATTTTTTTCTAAATTTAGGCGCATTGTTAGGTTGCAATCCGCAGAAGTTGTTTCCATTGCATGTGTACTAGGAAATTAAAGCCGTTTTTGGCGAACCGAAAAAATAATGAGGAGAGCTTGGGTATGCAGCCTCCCAAAATAAAAATAAAAATAAAAATAAAGGAAAAAATTTATAAAATGGTGCGCTTGTGTACAGCGCAACTTTCACTGCAACTCGAGTCCAGAGGCGAAGGCGAGTGTCCGCTGCTTTGCGTGAATTGTTAAGTTCACGGCCATCTCGACTTTGGCATATTGGTATAATATAGTTGAGCGGATGACCGCCATGGAATTCGATGACTGATTGGACGGAATCGTCGAGATGAAATCGATAAAACGAATTCAATTGTAAGTTTAAATGTGAGTCCTATCTCTCTTTTATTTGTATGAAGATAATTTTGTTTTGTGTAAACTACAACTGGCTCTTGGAACGTATTTGTCGTAGTCTCTGAACATCTGTCCGCAAATCGAATCATTTTCCTAGCTGGTCGAGAATTGGAAATTGGAAATCGATATCGGAAATTGGGAGATGATAAAAAAATTAAAAGGTTCATCGTTGGTAAAGGTCGGCGATATCTCCTTTCAGGATAAAGCTTTTCTACCGAGTTTATCGGAAAACTTCAATAACGTAAGATCGTGTTTCATAAAATGATTGGCAGCAGTTTTTTTATTTTGATTACAGCTCATAGTGCACTGAAAACTTCGTAAAAGCTTTGAGATTACTACAAAAAAACAGCACACTTTATCATTTCTCAGTCATAATGATCCCCCTCTCTGTCACTACTCCTCAAACATCTGCAAGAGCACGAACCTGCCAGGGGATCGATGTTTATTATATACCATGCAACGGTTACCATGGTAACCAAGAAATCACCATGGCAACGGCCAATGAAATCCCGATGCTGCAAACTTGAAAATCAAATTGCTCTAGGGACAACCATCAAGCAAGCATACAGTAAAAAAAAATGTTTATATTAACACATTTTTGATAGCTCTATTAAATAGATTAGCATAGGAGTAATAAACTAAAATTAATTGTTTAATTCAGATGTACCTACTCACGTTTAGTACGAAGTAAGAAGAAAAATAACTCAGCCCCCAACAAGTGTAGCTAAGCAGTCAACAGGTTCTATTCATAGTTTGAGCATTGAAGATTAATGGTTCGCGTGTGAGTTATCTGTAAAAACACGGTGTGGTTGATCGGTTGTTGACAGCGGCGCGGCCACCTCGCCGTGATCCTGTTGTCGAAAGGAGCACAGAAGCCGGGAAAATAGCGTGAAAATCTTGAGACAAACGAACGGGTTCTAAGTGAGATGGCGATTCTAATGTGTCACTGAGAGTAACTAGTTTGAAGTGTCTAATGAAACGTGCTAATTGATCTGCTAAGATCTACTACTCGCGTACGCTAGCACGGACGCCCGCCAAGACTAAGAGCACTGCCTGACGGTGGCCATTTTAACGGAAATCGTCTGGAAAAGCGCAATGAAATACTTGTAACGCCGTGCGGTGGAGATTCGCACAACTGTTTGAAACTTTCGCGCCGTCGGTAATGCAGTCAGCTGCTATCATGGCCGCCTAGCCGGGTTTGGTTTGAAATGACAGAATGCTTTACATATTTTATTCGATATTGGTGTATATGTTTAGTATATTAATTTATATTCTTAATGTTAAGGATTATATTTATGAGTATTCTTGTGATGGATACGATAAAATTGAAAAAGAGTATGATTATATCGTCGGTGAGTTGGACTTAACCTAAAAGCATGTGACATTCTCATGACATGCTACTTGAAATTAAGTATTAATTATAATCAATTCGATGACAACTCGATATTTTATTTGCTTCAGTTGGTGCAGGGTCAGCCGGTTCTATCGTTGCACTCCGGCTGGCCGAAAACATAAAAGATACCGTGCTGCTAGTCGAGACTGGACCAGACACTTCGTTCCCGTTAAGCATTCCTGCCGTCGCTCCTTTATTGCACGACTCCAATTATGACTGGAAGTACAAAACAGTGCCTCAGACAAATGCTTGTCTGGCTCTTGATCACAAAGTAAGTTACACTTAAATTAAGTTGCAATAAATATTTATTTGTACAGGATCAAAGAAAAACATTGATCAACCAGCTTTCAAAAATATAAATTATTTACATAAAAATGAATGCTTATAAATAATACTTTACCAATAATATTTAAGCTTCTAGATTAAATTAAACTATTGAGCTATTTTAGATCAAAAAATTGGTATTTTGATACACACTAGTAGTAGTACAGTGATTTTGCTTCCATCACCGTAGCAAAGCAAGTGGCCGATGGGTCAAGTTGTTGGTGGCACTAGTATTTTGAACAACTTGATCTACCTCCGCGGTCATCGCTATGACTTTGACAAGTGGGCGGCGGCTGGAAATCCCGGATGGGGATACAATGAAGAATCAAGACACTATTTCCGGATTGCAGAGAACCACCTGGGGGTTTATCGAAATGACAGTAAGTTTGACAGGAAACTCTAAGTAATGTGTTGAAGATTTACTAAGCTGCACTGTGTTTTGGTAAACTATCAACCAGTTGATTGAGAAGAGGAACACTAACATTTTTAGAGTGTCATTCAATATGTTATTCTATTTCTTGTTTCATCTTGGCAACAAACATAAGTATTCAAATTATTTTCACAGGTTTTTTTCAGAAAATAACTCCCAATATCAAATTTACATTGCCAAATTTTCCATTTCAACTGCAACTACATTAACAAACATGTTTTTTTTTTTTTGTGTCACTTTTTTGACACATTCACAAGAAAACCTAGTGAAAAACGCAAAAAAAAAATTAATTTGGAACAACACACAAATTGTCGAGATTAGCACGTTAATATTATGCTCCACACCTTGCAAAACTTAACCTCTAAACGCATCTGACAGGTCTCTACCACGGCCGCAGTGGCTTGATGCCAGTCAGCGACCTCGAGTTTACGACTCCGCTAGGTAAGGCTGTCGTCGCCGCGGGCAACGCGCTGGGATTCAACACAGGTGACCTCAACGGAAGACTCAACAGCGGCTTCATGACCACGCAGGTACTGTTAACGTTGCAGTCGTAGTCAATTCAAGGCGCATTCCATGCATGTCAAGAGATTTTCTGTTCTCCCAAGGGTTTATTTTTAGTTAAAACCCAATTACTGAAATGGTAGGGATTAATGACTTGCGTTAGAGACACTGGTTCTCGTTAGGTTACAGAAGTTAAGGTACACTGCCCTGGGTCATAAGGTATTTGCTGGGTGACCATCATATACAAGATCGAGTTCGGGAGAGAGGTTCAAGGGGTGGAAGTATAGCAACTAGATTCTCCTTGCTTATCAACCTCTCGAATTTGTGGAGGAATCATGTTGTTCGCGCTGTACCATCCTTTGGAAGGGACGTTAAGCTTATTGGCTCATTTACCGATGCAATCGGACCCTCAGCCTCCTTCTAGGCTACGGTCATCATTCATTCACCGATTCCACTAGACCAGTGCCACAGCACCTGTTATCACAACACAAATCATCCATCATTGTTATGGGAATAGTGAGTTTGTCTTAAATAAAATCCATGCAAAGCAGTGATTGATTTGTGGTGTTTAACGACGCCCTGTTTTGACAACTGGCCATGTGGCACTGGTCTAATGGCGTCGGTTAATGAGAGGATGATGATGAACCTAACCTAGCCTAGAAGGGAGGATGGGAAACCCGGTGCCGGCACGTAGCCTACTACTGTCGAACAGCATCAAGGGGACCACCGGCTTAACGTCCCTTCCCAAAGACGGTACAACACGAACAACAGGATTCCTCCACAAATCCATGCTGTCGAGAGGTTGATTAGCGAGGCGAATGAAGTTGCTGTACTAACTTTTATCCCTCCAGTCTCTATTCCGAACAGAACTGGTCATGTGTATGATGGTCACCCATCCAATACCTAACTCAGCGCAGTGTTGCTTAACTTCGGTGATCTCATGAGAACCAGTGTTTCCAACACGCCAAACCATTCTGTCAGGCAAATCAGACAGGTTTGAAGTTGTAAAATATTACCTGCAAGTTGTATAATTTTAAACTAAAAATTAAAGACAAAATTCAATAATCTTGTAATTTCAAACCATTTTTTTGTGACTAATGAACACTCATTTATGACTAGGCGTGGTGTCGATTTTTTCCAAGCAAACAAGTTAAATTATTTACATTTTATTATGTGATGTTATGCTATGTATACATTACCAATGATATTTATGTATATTTTTCATGTTATCTTAAATCTTTGCATATTATAGATAATTACAATAAAGAAATTAAATCAATATTCCAAAATTAAACCGACGCTACCAATAAAAGCATCTTTTAATAAAAGCATCCTTCGCTATCGGAAGACGCTGACGTCGTCACGTCGTGTTTTCTGTCGCCAGGTGAACACGTTTGAGGGTTCTCGGTTTACGGTCGCCGCCATCATCAAGCAGCTTACAGAGCGTTACCTGCCGAACCTGCGACTGCTGACTCGCGCCACAGTGGACAAGGTGAGAGACGGGAAACCAAACTACCGTAGAGAAACTGATCGCCTTGATTTTGTGCAGAGTTCACCAAAACATCGGTGAAATCAACCGATTCTGAAAGGAATCTTCTAAGCGTTGTAACTTTCTGCAAACATTGAAAGTTTTAAAATACTCTCTAGACTCCAAATATCTAGGAAACAAAAAAAAAAGTTTTATATCTCGTTTCAGCTATGAAAAGTTGTAATTGGCAAGACATTTTCTAATTATGTAAATACTACTCAAATCTCTAGCTGCCAGGACAGCAAAATTGATGCTGATATTTGGCTCTAGTCTTGAGCTTACTTTTTGTGTGGACAAAGAAAATTAGGCATAAAACATTCATTGGTGGGTGAAGAGAAATACTGTTACATGTAATGGGTCGAAGAAAAGTAGGAAATTAACTTCCAAGGCTAACAAGCTGGTTGCCATAACTTCAGATAGTTGTATTTTGTTTCGGCTTTGTAGTTACCTCTATGCAGGGGCATTTTTTTATGTTTCTCTGCATCAATCGTTACCAGATTTTTCCAGCCTTGGTTCGTTACATTCCTTTTCACAAATTTTTCGTTGCCTCAGAGTGGTTCGTTCATCTTGCGCTTGTGTTGTCAAACAGGTATTGTTCCGAAAGCACCTCGAAGCCGAAAGCGTCATCATCCGCCGCCTGGGCCACCGATTGCGTGTACGCGCTCGGAAGTCGATCGTTCTGTCAGCAGGCGTCATCGGTACGCCTGCAATCCTCATGCGTTCCGGGATCGGACCACGAAACCATCTCCAAAGGCTGGGGGTAGGTTGGCAAGCGTGGTGAACAGTTAATATATAGCTTTTTTTGGCATTTCCTTTACTTTGGCTCCAATTGAAGATGTCAACCCATCTGTACACATCTATGCTTGCACCATGCCCTATACACACATATCGCACATTTCCCTGGCTCCCTTTAAAGATGGCAACCCAGCTGCACACATCCATGCTTGCGCCATTGCCCTATACATTGGCACACATGTCCCTGGCTCCCATTGAAGATGCCAACCCAGCTGTACACATCCATGCTTGCACCATGCCCTATACCTTGGCACACATGTCCCTGGCTCCCATTGAAGATGCCAACCCAGCTGTACACATCCATGCTTGCACCATGCCCTATCGCTTGGCACACATGTCCCTGGCTCCCATTGAAGATGCCAACCCAGCTGTACACATTCATGCTTGCACCATGCTCTATACCTTGGCACACATGTCCCTGGCTCCCATTGAAGATGCCAACCCAGCTGTACACATCCATGCTTGCACCATGCCCTATACCTTGGCACACATGTCCCTGGCTCCCATTGAAGATGCCAACCCAGCTGTACACATCCATGCTTGCACCATGCCCTATACCTTGACACACATGTCCCTGGCTCCCTTTGAAGATGCCAACCCAGCTGTACACATACATGCTTGCACCGTGCCCTATACCTTGGCACACATGTCCCTGGCTCCCATTGAAGATGCCAACCCAGCTGTACACATCCATGCTTGCACCATGCCCTATACCTTGGCACACATGTCCCTGGCTCCCATTGAAGATGCCAACCCAGCTGTACACATCCATGCTTGCACCGTGCCCTATACCTTGGCACACATGTCCCTGGCTCCCATTGAAGATGCCAACCCAGCTGTACACATCCATGCTTGCACCGTGCCCTATAACTTGGGTCTAAATCTTGTGACTGACAGGTACAACGTCAGTTGTTGGGATCTTAGTGGTGGGCCGTAGATGCACGAATATTATGTGCCAGTGGAGTACTCTTTATTGAAGACACACACTGGTAAAAATCTCTGATAAATTACACTCCTTATGAACACTTCTTTAGTCTACCTAGCCTTTGTTTCTTTTCCCCAAATTCATCTTAGGGTCGGTGATTCCCACAGCCTTTCTGTCAATTTTGTATACTTTTCCCACTATCGCTGCTTAGTTGTTTGATGTTATAGGTCTAAATAGTTTTTCTTGACTTGGACTTTCTACTTCTAAACCGTCACCCCCTCGGCTCTCGATGATCAAGCCAATATAAACGCCGACAAGCGTATTGTCAACCTAGCGTTAGCCCCTGACAATATCACTGACCCTGACTCTGCTTCCACAGATCTCTGTCAAGAAAGAATTGCCGGTGGGAGAAAATCTCCAGGACCACGTAACCACCGGGCTGGACTTAGTGTTGCTAAAACATCCGCTAAACTTTAACCTCTCTGTGATGCTGGAATGGCACTCAATGGCAGCATACTACCTCAACGGCACAGGTAACGTAGCAACGCGGACCTCTTCGTTGCTTTCTTGCTTTTAGCTTATATTTATTCATAATTTGATGAACTTAGGGAGAAGAAAGAATTTTCCTCTATTTTTTGCGGTAATGTAATCATTTGGCGGTCATATTTTGCGCAGGAACTTTCACATTAACGGTCTCTCTCTACCCCAACCTGCACGCTCAACGGTACTACATTTCGGCTGCTGCTTTGTGCATGTGAATCATCTGTGGTACAGATCATAGGAGATTTTTGTTCCATCTTTCCTTTTTCACATTTAATTTTCCAGTCATTTGGCATCTTTACTTTCTTTTTATACCTTTCTATTCTTCAGTTTAATGTGTTTTGATGTTAGCATAATCAGTGGTTTCCTTTGTAAAAAATCTGAATTGCTTTTTGGGACATCAATACGTGTCTATGAACCACTCCTTACTAAATAAGTTTCATTAGCGAATTGAGTTAAAATTCAAGCCTGTCTCTATCTAAAATAGTTTAGCCTGTTTCTTACAATAGCTCATTTAAATCATGCATGCCAAGTTGCTATCGAGGCACACTTGGAAAATGGGCAGCATGGACTTGTGAATTCACTGTTAAAGTTGTCACCTTTTAACTATCATCCTAAAACCCCTGTTTTACTAAATTCTTAATTTCTAACTTGGGCTTCAAACACACAGAAACATAGGAATTACTCTGCATATGATTGGAGGTCTCTATGGCAATAGGAATTATAAAACTAGGGATTATAAAAATGGTGATACCCGACTTTCAACACTTTTAAATGATGAGCTCTGCTATAAAAATTAGAAGTCAGTGGCAAAAATCCTTCGACAACTGCCCCTAATTCACTTCGTCGTACCAGGTCCCTGGACGTTCCCCGGCTGTGAGGCACTGGGTCTTGCCCACTCATCACACTCCGAGGCAGGCATCGACCCGCCAGACATAGAACTGATGGTAATGCCCGCCGGCCTGTCCAGCGACGGTGGCGGGCATCTCCGTCACACCGTCGGCGTCTCCCAACAGGTAGGGGCAGTGACTGCCTTGTCATTTACTATAGCTGGCACATAGCCTGGCCTGACAGGGAATCAAGGGTACACTCGGTGCCGGCACGCAGGTTACTTCTGTCCAACAGCACCAAGGACCGGCCACCGCTTAGCCTTGTCCCGTTGATACACTGTGCTGGCTGCTCCTGTCCAACAGTACCAAGGACCGGACACCGTTTAGCCTTGTTACTTTGACACACTTTGTTGGTGCTGTCCCTGTGTCACTGGTCTATCGGCTGTCGGTGCATGACAGGCTAATGGTGAAGTTAGCCTGGACTGGCAGGGAGTCGAGGTTGAACCCAGTGTCGGCAAGCAGCCTGCTCTTGTCCAACAGCTTCAATAGCGAGCCACTGCTTAGCCTTGTGTCCCTTCGACACACTGTGTTGGTGCTGTCCCCGAGGAACTGATCTGTTTCACTCCCATGTGCCTGTCAGTGAATGACAGGCTGATGATGGAACTAATTCGGCTAGCCGTGAATCAAATGTTCCTATAATCACGCTAGTAATAAGCGTATTTCGTTAGCGTGGGCGTTTCTTTATTTTTTATTATTATTCTTGCAGGGCTAAACGTTCTTATTTCTTTAAAAACTGTATGTTACAAACTTTACAATTGTTCTGAAAGTAGAAAAAGGAGCATATCACACAGAGCGCTTTATTAATGATGCAATAAATTAAGAGACGTTTGGTTTGGGTACGTATTTAAGAATTTTTCGCTTGTAATACGTTTGTGCCGTGCACACTCATTTCAAATCTGTTGCGACAGCACACATCTCTAAAAGAAATCCCTTGTCCCGAAGACCCGAACCTGAATCTCCGTGACCTTGCCGACGAGCGATCTCCAAACACCCCCCAACCAATTTGAGAACCGCTCGATAAACTCCTTGGGTTCCGATTCCTCGTCCTTGCCGCCTGAGTCTCTATGAGGTTCAAACGGAGGGATCGCGTGTGCTTGAAAGGTCGTGCTCCGTTCATTCTCGATTTTGTTCCTGTCGTTCTCGTCCGGCCAAATCGTTTTGATCTGCGGCGGCGGCGTCTCCGTCGGTGCTTCGTTGTCGTCGGTGACGCCGTCGCCTTCTACCACCTCCTGCATGACTCTCTCGACGAACACCGTGGCGTTGGACAGGTACCGTTCGAACTTGTTTGCCACCGCCTTGGGAATCTGTTTCATCAGCGTCAGCATTTCTTCGGGCACGTTATCGACCTATTACGGTGTATTGTTAGTTATTTGTGGTACTGTTACCAGAACTTAAGTATATAAAGGATTAGCATCACACAGGAAAACTAGCGGTCACACAGCTCAATAGCAACGAGCCATGAAATTATAGAGGTTAGTGTTGGTGGAGGGCTGTGATTTCGGTCATTTTATTGGTGGTACTTAACCTTCAAATGTGATGTACCCGTGGTAATACAAGATAGCAGAAATGAGAAGCTCTATCATGCGATCTCAGCATCTCCATTTGGGGCTATTCTGAGATTTTTCTTGATGGTTTTCGATCAATACACTATCATTTGTGTCATTGCAAACATTGGCAACAATAGCAGATATCGATCGAGAAGTAGTTTCCGACATAGGTAAAAATCCTTGGAATCTACCATCTAACAAACGTTGAATCTACCATTGAACCTCCTATGCTAGGCCATGATGTACCCTTGGTGAAATTAGACTTAACGAAATTGAGACACTCCATGAGGTGATCTCAGCATTTCCATGGCTACCAAAGTTGAATCTACCATTGAACTTATCATGCTTGATGGTAATTTTATTATTCAAAGTGACCAACCAAAAATGACTCTAAGAAAATGTGTATTCCTCAAAAAAGTATGCCCAATTGGCGACTCGAACGCTCGGTATCCATCTTTAGCACGTGTTGCTCTAGCCATCTGTGCTGATAGAGAGAAAATCAGATTTATGGGTTTGCTAAGTTAAATAAGTTGCTAATTTATGGGTTATGATTTAAGGGTATGATGGGTTTGAATGCTAAGTAAAGGACAACTAAATTTAGGAAATTTAGTTGTCCGTTACTTAGCATTCAAACCCCATTTCAAATAGTTTTTGTTAAAACTAGTGTTACGGATAAATCAAGTAGACATGAGTCTAAAAATCATCATAAGGAAATCAGATTATTTGATGAGTCTGTCGGATTTCTAAGGAGAAGAACCTTGAGGCTGCGAATGGTCATTCTGATTTCAGTGGGGCCCTACCTCTTCGGTGGAAAGGTGCCGATCGCTGACGACGTCGACCAAGTGTAAGAGGTCGTCGTCGGGGAGGTTGACTTGTTGGCTGACCTCCTTCAAGGAGAGTTTGCCGTCGTCGTTTTCATCCATGGACTTCATTATGTTCTTTCCGGCGCGAAGGAAGGCGTCGTCGAGTTCCGCAGCGGTGAGGAAGGAGTTGCCGTCTAGGTCGAATCTGTCGGGGGAGGCTTCATATTCAAAGTCTGCAGAAGACCATACCTTCCTTGGTAACAAAAAGAAAGTGTGTACGCAGCCCCATGGTTACCACTCGACACTACTGTACGCATCAAAAGTAACATATAACTAGTTTACAGAGTTGAAAAGGCGATTTTATATTGACTTAAAACTTCCAGGGTTACGAATCACCACTCTCCATCAAGGTTTCTGCTTAGTGCTATGGTCGTGCTAGTTAGCACGGCGCTACTGACAGTAATACCAGGATAACTCATCGCTCTAGGTCGGGGTTACTGCTTGGTGCTATGGTGGTGCTACTGCACGATACTGCACGATGCTACTGACAGTAATACCAGGGTGACTCATCACCGCTTTAGGTCGGGGTTACTGCTTGATACTATGGTGGTGATACTGACAGGAACACCATGTTCCTGCATTGGGGTCACCCACCTGGCCACCTTGTCCGACGTAGTTTTGATGCCGAACAATCCCAAATAGTCGGTCATCTCGGGAAACGATAATAGACCGTCGGCGTTGACGTCGGCGAACAAGACGATGTCGTCGCCGGGAAAGATCTTGATACGCAGGTCCAACGTTAGTCCTTGCGCGCGAACTATAGGCAATGCATTGGGATTAGTTTGACACTGTCTTGACAACGGGCCCTGTGCCACTGGTCTTATGGTGTCGTTGAATGAGTTGGTGATGAATAACCCGGCGCTGGCAGGTTGCCTTTTCCTGCCGAAGAGCATTAAGGGGACCACCAGCTTACCGTACAACTCGAACAACAGGATTCCTCCACAAATCCATGGTATCGAGAGGTTGATAAGCAAGGCGAGTGAAGTTGTTGTATTCACTTTAATCCCTCCAGCCTCTCTGCCGAACAGACAGGTCATGAGTGTGATGATCAACCATATAATACCCGACCCAGCGCAATACAACTTCGGGGATCTCACTAAAACCAGTGTTTCCATCTCACCAAACCTCGTGCTCCTTGCGGTGACGGAGTGCTGGTGACTAGACTTGCGTTAGAAGCTTGGATGCATAATTGTCAGCAGTTATTGATATATACAGACATGCATGATGCTCGCACTACAGCAATAACTAATAGTCGTAATAACGCCAGCTGTTTTGACTGCAATTTTAGTTTAACATTATCTCTGAGACTCCGACTAAACCTGCAAGTCCAATGCTACCACTATCGAACAACTACCACTGTCAACAAACACCATCCTTACCACCTGAAGTAACGGCCACCGACAACACCAAAATGGCCGTCACCACGTATCTCGCCATGTCGTCGTCCTCGGATCAATCTCTTCGCAGTCTGCACCTTGGGTTATAATAGCATCTTTGGTCTGCAACCTGATTGCAGCATTCGCTGTCCGCATTTCGGTCACGGCCTTCTGGTTTTGCACAATGCTTTCCGTCTCGCGATGGCGTACCAGGGCGGTGTCTCATCGGGACCGTACTAGGCGGTTCTGCACTAGCTTTTTTCGTATTTTTTTGTTTGTTTTGTTTTTTTTCTGGTGATTTTTTCTTTTAGATTGCTTAAAATGTTTTGATCCGTGGCTGTGGTCGTGAACAATGGTATTTGATTATCGTGCAGTTGTTTACGTTTGATGTTCGCTGCAACACAGTGTTGGGGACGCAGTTGTTCGACGAATAACAAAGCCCGGTCGTGTTTGCGACTTACTTCTGTCCATACCTTGGTAGAAGGTATCAATTAAATGCCCTCCAGAGCCAGTTTTGCTTCAGAGGGTTCATATGGACTGTGAAAATCGACATTAGAGAAAATCTGTTTGCATGGCTTTATACCCACGTGTTGCTGAGTCACTAATAAAATACTCAACAAATTATTATGCGGGAAATTTGTGGCAAAATTGGAAAAAATAACTTGTCGCCTTCGTTTTACCAAGAAGTAACAAGGTTGAGTAATTCGGAATTTTTTATTACATCTACAGTAGGTACTTATTTTGAGAGAATAACAAGTTTTCAGACATCTTACTTGTCTAATTCTAAATGAAATTATCGTTTTTAATGGTGTTAAAATGAGTAAAAAAAATTCGCCCGTGATCAACGCCGAAACCTCACCAGTAAAGACAATTTTGATAGCGATAATTTTTTGTTATATATCATTAAGCGCGGCGCTAAATAACGTGCAGTAGCCACTGGCAGCGAGTCCGTGCGAGTCGCTCAGACTCGCTGTCGGTAGATCCTCCTAACAGCGAAGTGGGAAGACACATGAATCGGCTTAAGAGCTTTGTTAGTCCATGCGAATTAACTTCTCTCTAGGCTAGTCATAAATAGTGTGACACTAAAAAGTGTGTTTGAGTTGTGGTCGCTCTACTCACGAACTCGATTACAAAGTGGTAAACTGTGTGGCATTTGGCGCGTTCATTTTCAAAGTCAAGGCATCCTGATTGGCTAGAAAGCAGACAAGCCGTCAAAACGCGGCTCACTTTTGTAAACTGAACTCTGTGGCAAATCTTGTGGCGGTAGTTTATATTTTAGTAACAGTTTTTTTAGCATGGTGTTAAAAATCTGTTATTACTACATTGCTTTGGGTTTACCTTCATGTGCACCTTGTTATGCAGCACTGCCCGACTGCACATGACTGTACGATGCACGAATCGAGCGTGTCGCTAGAGATTGATCGCTAAAAAATAGCGTCCTTTCGCAATGTCCGCTCTTTTTTCATTAAAAATAACGAAAGTAGTTATCTATGACCCAATTTTAGCACTAGCTTTACAAAAATAATATCTATCCAATATGTGTTTTGTCTGGCAAGTGAAGTCAAACTATGTTTCCAACATTTCGTAACGTGTACCAGTTACTTTATCAAGGGTTAATGCTCACCTAAATGACATCCTGTAACAAAAGAACCAACAACCATCTTGCCTAGGCTTTCTTGATGCATCTTCTTCAGTATCCTGGGTAAGTAACTAATGGAATAATCAAAGACATAAGAGAATCATGACTAACATACGACAAATCAGCATCGTTAATTTCTTTATTAGGTTCTCAAGCTCTTACAATATTTGGGAAAGTAATTATATCAATTTATCAATTATATTTCGGAGCAAACAACCGACCACAATACTGTCTATTTCGTCGAAGCAGACTCTAGAGCTATTCTTGCCATAAGAGGTAAAGTGGACACATATTAAACATTCAGATTGGTCTCATATTTTATCTTCTTTCACAATAATGATTAATGACCGTATCCGAACTAAACTCTCCACAATCGAAAAAACCATTTCCCAATACACCCACGAAAACCACACACTTATTCGTCTTCAAGACCGGCTTTCGTTACCGTTTAACATATTTCTAGCCGCAGACACCAACCTCTGCTCTGCAAATTTAAACTTCGACTTCAACCACGCTTTTAGCAACGGCGGCACGAACTTCAACACCGCCATACACTTCTCAGGTGCCTCGCGAAGCTCCTCCAAACTCACGAAGCCGTCATGATCGGTATCCAGCACCATGTTTATGACTATAGGTGGTAACGAAACGTGCATCTTCTTGACGAAAGCCTCGACCTCTTTCACAGACAGGCGGCCGTCCCCATCGGTGTCCAAAAACGAGATGATGGCCGAACCGCCGAACTGGAATGTACGGCTGATTTCTGGGGTGCCGAGTTTTCCATCTTTGCTGACGTCGAGTCTAGCGAAGTCGTTGGCTGTTTGGTTTTTGCCCATCGTGGAGAGGAGCTTGCCAGATTCATTCGTGGAGAGGACGCCGTCGTTGTTGGAGTCCCCGAGCTGGAGGATTAGTTTTGCGCGGTTCGTGCTGATGGTGACCAAGAAAGCCAAGGCTGAGGGGTAGAGATGGGAGACTTGTTAGGGCTGAGAAATAGAGAATAACAGGAACCTTGCCAAGACAGGTCATTTAGCGATGTTACCACGATGCTATATAATACGACTTGTGGTATAAACCCTGACCTAGGCCGGCTCTTTGGTAGTGCTATAATAGTGCTACATACTGCGGGTGGTAGTTTTATGTGACCCCGATTGAGAGCGGCCATGTAGCGGTGCTACCATGGTGCTGCAAAACAAGCATGCTGGTTTTATATAACCCTACCGTTTGGTGTTTCTACCATGGTGGTTTCACTTCCCCTTGAACAGATAATTGGATTTGTGTATTTTGTTTCTCGTGTATTGTGTGTTTTTGCTTGTTCACGCTGTACTGGTCAAACGGCTGGTCATATTTTGATGAAGTTTATAAGTCATCTTTCCGTGTACCTAGACCTCCTGAGTTTGTCAGAAAAATCAGCCAGAAAGTTCCTATAACCAATCAAGATTTACGAATTTGTACATTTTTTTTCATCAAATTTTCGTCAAACAATGTACCCTCTTTGTTGGGTTAAAATGTTTAGTAGTTGACGAATTTTCTTGTCAAATTGTGTACCTACTGTACCAAATCAAAAGAGTTTTTGGTGAACCGAATTATAGCGGCGAAGGAACCATAAAGAGACCCATGTAATGAAAGAAACAAATCTACAGCGCATCTCATTCTGCGTCCGCGAAGCAAACTAATTCACTGATCGTACCTACAGTTGTGAAAACTGGACATTGTAAAACTGACCTTAACAAAGGCTGACTGCAACATTACTCTCAAGTGTAAATGTTGAATAACAGACTTGTTATGCTATTATTAGTGTATATAGCAATTTGATTCCTTTGCGCCTTGCAAGCATTTGCAATTCAAATCAGATTTCACGGAACATAACGCAAGTCAATTTAGAGATACTCCAGGCTGGATCCTGTGGCTGAATGCTGGATGCTGGAATCAGAGTGTCTGTGAGTGTTCACAGTCTCGTGGTTCTACTCCTTGGAGATCCGTCATTCTAATCAAATGCACTAAAATTCTCTCAAAAATGAAATTTCCAAGAAGCTCAATGGGTTAGAGCAACACCCGCGGCAGGTGGAGATCAATGTTCGATTCCATCTTGTGCATTGCAAGCATACGCAATTGAAATCAGATTTCACAGCTTTATTATGGGTTAACCTTGTTGATTCTAACATAAAAAAAAAAAACTGCGTTGGCCGAGTCCTAGCCATTAAACACGTATTTATGCGATGTTATGTTGCGTAAACGCAGTCGATTGCGCCCTATCATTCTGTTGAACGGACAGAAGCGAGCAGAAACGCATCGCAATCCTGGCTGTACCGTCTCCGCAACTTAAAGCGGAGGCCTCCCTGGGCCTCAAGAAGTAATTAACCGATGGCTTAGACCAAAACTCACGGGAAAACACTAGAGAAAATTCTTGCTTACACGAGTAGTGTTTTTAGGGTTATAAAAAAAATTGTTGTAAAATGTTGTATATATAATTATAACACCTGCCGTACCGATATCGTGTTCTATGCTGATTAATCTGGTAATAAAAATTAAATAAACAAATTAATTAAACACCGAAAAAAAAGCTAATACCTAGCATCCATCACCTATAAAATTTATTTTGCGAGAAGGCCGTGTGTCCGATTTTTTTTTCATTTTTTTGTGGTTCCGACTAAAACGCTTCAAAACTTATATTTTTCTGATCTCCGATGCCGTGGAACTACACGTTTTTCGACCTACTTTCAAAATTTTGGCCAAAAAATCTATTGAATTGATTACCTAGAGTTGAACTGCCAACAAAGTGCCTCAAATTTACTTCCCGCTTCAAATTTTAGTAAATCTCGATTGGATTTTAAAAGATTTTTTATGATTTTAGTAATAGTTTTCGCTGAAAATCCGGGGGTCTAAGTTAAAAACACGAAAAATCATCCTAAAAATTGCATCGAAACCAGGTCAGCCGTTTTTCCCAATTAATCACGAACAAAAGATATAATATTGTAATGCATACAATCAAAAACACTCGGACATGTGACACGTACCTACAGTGAGATAAAAGACTTCATTACGCTCAACATCAACACCATATTCCGAAACCTGCCACCATATAAAAATTATCTTCGCTAAAATCCAGCAAATACAAGTTCATGAACCCCAATGGCCTTGCCATCGAAATAACAACATGGCCATGACTATTTCAAAACGTCTCTATCCTTACTTTGGTCTGGCACCAGCGCCTGGGCCGCAATCGCCACCACCACCAACGTCAAGCTGCACATCGTGCTGCTCCCTTAATGCGCGTCTCTGTAGTTGTTCGATGTACTCTCTGTTGAAGTCGTCCCCCGTACCGCTCACCTTGCAGTGACGAGACGCCGCCAGGCACGAGCCATAGGCAAGCGAACAATGCTAGCCGCAGGTTTCGTGGAACACGTTCGAGGGGTTTCGAGTTCGATCATGGTGACGGGATATTATGTCTGGGTTGCATTCAGGAGGTCTCAGGTTTGATCCTGGTAGCGGAATATCCTGACAGTGAAAGCGCCGTGTCTGTTTTGGATTCGGTAGGTCTCAGGTATGCTCGTAGTGGTCGGCTATCCTGGAAGTGAGAGTACCCGTCCTTTGGGAGGGCCATGAAGCCGAAGGTATGTCAAAATGGATTAGGTATGTCAAAAAATTTCGTCGTTTTACACCTAAAGTCAGTTAATAGGTGTTTCTTCGAAGATACAATAAATGTACATATTTGCAAATAGCGGCTCTGCAGCTATGTTGTCCATGCGTCAGCTGATTACGGGTATGCGCTGTTTTAATGCTTCACAATTTTATTTGATAATCGTGATCACTCAATTAATTATTCCGTCGTGACACAAGGCCATGTGCTTGTGCTGCAACGAAACAGGTGCACAAGGAGATTCCTTGATTATAAGTCTGTGCTTTGCTCTGAGTCCGCGAATCCAGCGCCTCGATGTTGACAAAAATTGAAGTATAATGACCAATGAAGTCATAAGTAGGTACCGTCACTGTGGTGCTGAGGCATGTTTTTGTCTGAGATGGAAAATATTGGAGGGCGGGGCACGTTAGCGGCAGGAAGAATAAGAGATTTAATATCTAATAAAATACATGTTTTACATATATTTTAACGAAAAAAATAAATTGTTTTTCTTGAGGACAGTACCCCAAGAGCCCCCTGAAGGTGTAATTTTTCACTCTTACAGATTCTTAGTAACAAATGTCTAGCTTCTATGACCGAACGGTTTGGCGTGTTGGAAACACCGGTTCTCGTTAGATCACCGAAGTTAAGCAACACTGCGCTGAGTCAGGTATTGAATGGGTGACCATTATACACATAACCAGTTCTGTTCGGGAGAGAGGTTGGAGGGATGAAAGTTAGTACAGCAACTTCATTCGCCTCGCTTATCAACCTCTCGACAGCATGGATTTGTGGAGGAATCCTGCTGTTCGAGTTGTACCGTCCTTCGGAAGGGACGTGAAGCCGGTGGTCCTCTTGGTGCTTTTCGACAGGAGTAGGCTACGTGCCGGCACCGGGTTTCCCCTCCTCCCTTCTAGGCTAGGTTAGGTTCATCATCATCCTCATCATCATACACTCATTCACCGACGCCATTAGACCAGTGCCGCAGGGCCAGTTGTCAAAACAGTGCGTCGTTAAACACCACAAATAATATATATCTAGCTTTTATGAAACCAAATGAACGAGTCTGAAGCTGAGCCTGATGGCCAATCAATCCGTGCAACGATCATGAGCCCAAAACTTTGGTGTGCTGTGCTGGTGTGCTGGTGGAAACTGAAATGCTGAACATGTTTTGTTGAGAAGGGTGTTGCTGGAGGAGAGGAGGGCGGCACTCTTTTTCTTTGGTCCTGAATACCAGGAATCCTAAGTACGGCCCTGGTTGTATTTGTATTTGTATTTGTATTTTGTTTTATTTCCTTTTTGATCACATACATGATATTGGACACGTCAGTTAAACAATGCAATATATTTACAATATACAATGAATACAATGTGCAGTTTGAACACAACAGTCAAAGCTTGTAAAATTCATCCACCTTGTAAAAGCTTTTTTCTAAAAGAAAAGATTTAAGGTTTTGTTTAAAACTAGTTGTGTACTGGCTTACTACGCTACATTCTTGTTTTAGAAAATGTACTTTTTTATTTTGCCAAGTTTTTAGTTTTTCAGTTGAACTTGGACTATTTTGTTGGAAATTCTATATCCTGTAGATTCCCGGAGACAGTTTGTTGAGTAGCGTAGCGAAATCTCCAGTTTCACTTGAGTTTTTTTTTTTTTTTATGTTTGTTTGCGCTCTAGCGTCTAAACGACTGCACCGATTTAAACCAAATTTGCATGGCACATTTTTGTGTTTTTAATTTAGACCGAGTTTGATTTTCAGCAAAATCGGTTCAATAGTTTTTAAACTATTCAAAATTTACGAAAATTTTCAGATTTTGGGTAAACTTTGATGGGTTGTACGGCCAAAAGTGTTTTATATTTTTGTACCAATCTTTGCTAACATGCAAAACGCATCAAAATAAAGCTATTTCAAAGTTTTTAAGACCGTCCTTGATTTCGTTTACTTTTTATTTGAAATTTTCTGCCAAATTTTGTGCATTTTAAAATCGGTGCCGGCACGTAGCCTACTCCTGACGAATAGCACCAAGGGGACCACCGGCTTGACGTCCCTTCCGAAGGACGGTACAACGCGAACAACAGGATTCCTCCACAAATCCATGCTGTCGAGAGGTTGACAAGCAAGGCGAATGAAGTTGCTGTACTAACTTTCATCCCTCCAACCTCTCTCCCGAACAGACTGGTCATGTGTATGATGGTCACCCGTCTAATACCTGACTCGGCACGCACAGTGTTGCTTAACTTCGGTGATCTAACGAGAACCATGGTTTCTGACACGTAAAACCGTTCTGTGCGCCTGGAGCAAAGTCGACCTCCAGCACGCTGAGCACAGAGACGGCTGCCATTCTGATTTTCTCTACAGCATTTCATTTCAGTGTGTACTGGGTGCTGCTGCTGGGACTGCAAAATCACAGACTTTTTTGTCGAGTTCATGAAAGATAACACAATGATACTAGACCCAGGCAATTTTGGAGAAAAGGAGATCGCCGTCAGAAATTCGAAAACCTACATAGCGCTCATGACTCTCGCCGATCCCGAAGTCTAACGGCAAGTATTCGTGGGTCAGATCGTGGCGTCTCGGGTTGGATAATGATGTCCTGGTTAATATAGATAAAAGTTTCCCAGTTGAGCAGGCAGATTTAAATCTTGACAACTACTTGTCGGAGGCAGAGGTGCAAGTTTGGTTGAAAGAGTGCTAATGCCTTGCTGGACTCGTCTTCGGGACGCGATTAAGAATAGTGTTGGAACATTATTCGAAGAAGATGAAAAAGTGGAAATCGACGAGATTGAGCGAAGGAAAGCGGCTGAGGGCTGTTGATGGGAGACGAAGTTGTTGGAGGGTACTTGACGAGAATGCTTTTTCTTGATCTGGCCATGTTGTTGTGGTCGCAAGAGGTCGCCGCTCCAAACTAGCTACACTTGTTTGGATAAGTTGTCAGTGCATTTATCCCCTACCAGGGCATACCTTCATGTAAATCACAGTTGTATATAGATATATTTTTATATTTTTCTCTTGCTGGCTTTTTTCGGTTACGTGTGTACGAGTCCACACCTATAAATCTGTCAGATCAACGATTCCATTCATTCCTTTCACCCCGGATTTCACCACAGACAAGCAGATTAAGCTTACCTTTGGTGTGCAGCATGTGTTAATGAGTCAATATAAAAGTATTACTTAGATTATAGTAAACAGAGTATAGATGTACGTGAAAACATCTTTCTTCGTCTGCTAGTTTTATCTCTCAAATGAAAAAACCTGAAAACCAAAAATCCTGTAAAATATAGTTGCTATTTTTCCACTCAATAACTAATAAGATCAATGATTCTGTTCCTGAAAGCTACGACCATACAGCTCCCGTAAATCCTTGTAGATTGGGAAAGTCGCACCACAACTTCTCACACTCTCCACATGACAGTTCCTCGGTACATTCCGTTCAGTTGGCGTCACGCTTTATCAACAACCACGATATCAACAAGAGTGTAGATCATTTTCCTGCATAAACACGGGCAACAATGACATCATCCGTGCATTGCTGACCACAATTAGGTCGAGAATATGTAATTAGATTTTTTTTAAAACAAACTATGTAAATTCTTCATAGGCCTGCCAGCCTCTCCAAGGCATTAGCTTTGATGGGAGGCGCACACTTTAACACTTTAAATCCTTGATAAATGTTGCTTGATTAGCTTCACACTCAATTTACAACAACAATGATGTCAGCACGGCTGCCAATTTTTTTCCCATAACATTTCGGGAAACAATGGCGTCATCCGTACCATGCTGGTCACAGCCAGGTTGACACACGGTGGGCGACTTCAGTAGTTGCAGTTACCCCAGTAAGTGCAAGTGTGCCGTGACGCGTTGCCTGGCGACTGAAGTAAAGAGAAAGCACGCACAATGGCGACGGTAAACATGCTGCTGGCGGTGCTGGCAGCCATTTTGTCACTCACGCATTGTGATGTAACGGACGTTGAAGGTATTTCTTATCGTAGTTGTCAACATCGTAACAGGGATAAATCAATTTGTTGTTATATAAAAAAAAATCGCGCAGTTCTTTTTAAGAATTTTACTTTCCATAACCAAAGTGTTTTGTCACTGCCAACCCTTTGGCAGTTGTTTTATCAGAGAAGTTACTCGGTGTTTTTCTCTTTTTTTTCTCTCTAGCCTTTAATATATCTGTCAAACTATTAGGACGTCTCGAAAATAGCATTTAAACATTTTGTATTTAAGTTAAGTAGGTTTAGTCAGATCCCCAGTGCTTATTTGAAACTGCTCTGACATGCACTAAAATGTCACGTAACGTGTTGATTATATTTTACGGTTGTGACAAGACTCGTTTCCTCGGATTTATTGTTAACCAATTTTTTTAAGGTATTACGGTTAAAGGCTTTTGAAGAGAACGGCTGCAGATGCCATCCGACGGTAGCTACCATTAACACTTGTGCCTGGTCGCTTGTTCTACGTTTAAAATTAGCACTGTGACTCTGACTAAAACTATAAACTCAATAAATGTAGCCTACTTAAACAAATGCCACCTTCTTGGAGAATCATGCATGTTTTTAAACCAAATGTTCTTCACAGACAGTCTCGACAGTTGGGAGAAACAAATCCCGAAGGAAATCGTAAAATCTTTCAACGCCAAAATGTCGCAAGAAATCTTGGACGTGTTGACAGTTCAGTTCAACAAGACATCTGGAACGGAATTATCTCTGCTCGATGGCGACCACAAAGACGTTTTGAATGTCGATCAATTTAAAATCGACGTCGCAAATACCGATTGGCTACTCAAATACACACAACTACTCGAGAATGAGGCGGCAAACTTTCTAATCAATCGAGGCATGAAACTCTATGCTGAATTTAAAAAAAGTGACTCTTTTAAACAACTAAACAAAGAATATAATATAAAAGGCATTTTTTCTCTGATTTCCAAGATGATTAACGGTGTAGCTGCGAAGACGGGTGGCAAATAACGACATGGTAATATTTTAACTGTTCAGTATTGTAAGAATACCTATGTATTGACAAGAATAAAGTGTTTACTTCTCACCAGGAAATACTTTCTTCACAACATTGTTGTAGCAAAAATTTAACCCAATACTTTTAGACAACTTAACCGAACGGTTTGGCGTGTTGGAAACACCGGTTCTCGTTAGATCACCAAAGTTCAGCAACACTGCGCTGAGTCAGGTATTGGATGGGTGACCATTATACACATGACCAGTTCTGTTCGGGGGAGAGGTTGGAGGGATGAAAGTTAGTACAGCAACTTCATTCGCCTTGCTTATGAACCTCTCGGATTTGTGGAGGAATCCTGCTGTTCGAGTTGTACCGTCCTTCGGAAGGGACGTGAAGCCGGTGGTCCCCTTGGTGCTCTTCGACAGGAGTAGGCTACGTGCCGGCACCGGGTTTCCTCTCCTCCCTTCTAAGCTAGGTTAGGTTCATCATCATCCTCATCATCATCCACTCAATCACCGACGCCATTAGACCAGTGCCACAGGGCCAGTTGTCAAAACAGTGCGTCGTTAAACACCACAAATAATAATAATTTTAGACAACTTAGACTACATTTAAATTTGCGAAAAATGATCCTGAAAATAATTTTAGATTTTGCCGACACCAAAATGGACGGCAAGGCGTCTATGCAGGGTTTTTTCTACAAAACATCTGTAAAGGAACTCTCTCTGCTTGATTCCTACCGGGATGGTTGTTTGAACGCCGAGGAGTTCAAAATCGACATTAGAAACACGGAATGGTTACGCAGATATATAAAACCCAGCAGTAGCGACAACCTTAATGAGGTGCTAATATTCCTAGCCGATCATGCATGGAACGCCCTCAAGAACTTAAAAACAGTAACAACTTTAAGCAACTAAATGAATATGTTATCGACAATTCCATTTTTCCTCTGTTCATCGGAGCGTTGACCTATTTATTTGTAGGCGTGACGATGACACGTGCCCAATTATGACAAGCCAATATTGTAAAATTATTGTTTATGACTAACAAAGTTATCGAAGAGTCTTTGGCGAAAGAGGGCTCAGTGAAAAACGGTTATTGTAGCACAGAGAGGTTTGTTGAATTTATAGAATACAATTAATTTATTACTAGATTAAGCAGTTTTTTAATACTAGTGGTAGGTAACTAAAAGTTCTTTGCAGATTTGATTTTACTCATTTTCTTGCTGGGGATAATGTTCCAATCTCTTAATGTTCTGCCAATCAATGAGAAACGACCCAGGTCCGACTCGTACCTGGGCAGAAACAGTTTTCTGTCGTGGTCTCCTCTCCCGGCGAATGTTCTTGCCTTGACACGCTCTGCGAGTTCTTTCCATGCCGGCTCTCCTGAGAGGGCTTTGAAAATCTATCAATCATCTAAAATCTATCCATCAATCCAAGGGCTTTATGAGACGGGGTACTATCATAATACACCCGAACAGTTATGGAGTACGGACGACCCCGTTAGAGATACGGCAAACCAATGTGACGCATGTGACCCTTGGCTGGCTGACCCTATACGCCAACGGTAAGTTCTCCGTGGGTGAGTTCGTAGCGTTCGGAAATCTTTACGATCTCAGTTGTGAAAGTCCCGGAACCTATCATTTGATAGTTGAGCACTCCGATTCGGATTACGACGGCTTCTTGTCTGAGACAGAGTTGCTCGCGTGGCTGGGAGACTCCACAGGGGCGTTGATCGGCAAGTCCTTTCTGAAAGTGATGCAAGCTGGTGTAGTGCCCTTTTTGGGCCGGGTTGCGAACGTGCTGAAACGTATGCGGAGAAGATAAAGATAATGAAAGGATTGGGTAGTGGCGGGGGCGGGGGATAGTAGCTGGAGGACTTTTGTGAAGATTTGGAAAGAGTGTTTGGACTAGATCTGGATAGGATCAGCTAAGCCGCTATTCCTAATTGTTGAAATGCCGGTGATTTTATTCCTTACAATGAAACACGTTTTTACAACGCAGTTGTAGCTTTGATTGCAAGAAAATAAACAGAATAGGCACAAATTTATTTTCTTTTTCTGCTCCTTCGTGTTTTTTTTCGTTTATTATTTGTATTTTTGTATTTAGTTCATTCAGTCAAAACGTTTTGCTATTTTTGCCAGTTTCCTTTTAAACATGTACTGAAAAAGCACACTCTATCGTTTCCTTTGCCTTTAGATCGAAGTGCTCGTCCCAGATCAGCTGATTTCACAATAATCACCAATACAATTCAAGGAATTATCATGAATCATCATTAAAGTATACCAAACTAATAATTATTTTGTGTTATTCTAGCTGACAACTATTAGAAGCGTCTTTAACGAAAACTACACATATCTGAAACTAATTCTAAATCTATGTTATTTCGTCTTCAAACCCCAAATTCTGTCACCAAGTAGGAGGTGTTTTCTTCCAGAATATAAAGTAATATTTTTTAAAAACTAATCAACAATCAATAATTATTAAAATTAGCCTGCCTGCGACCACACGCCTTGGCTATGCTGGTAGATTCATCTCAACTTCGCACGCTCGCCAGACTACAGTTTCTCGGTGCATTTCACTCAATTGACTTCACACTGGACCAATAACAACAACAATGTCAACACGTATGTTATCATTTACCTATGCGGACAACAATGACGCCATCCGTGCCTTGCTGCAGGCTGTTCGACACCGGGTTGAACGCTGTGCTTGCACGTGTGCTTGCACGTGTGCTTGCACGTGTGCTTGCACGTGTGCTTGCACGTGTGCTTGCACGTGTGCTTGCACGTGTGAAAACATGAGAATTAGCGCACAATGGCGACCGCTAGCATGCTACTGGCGGTGATGCGCGCTGTGTTGGCACAAACCAATGGTGATTTTAAAGATTATGAACAGCTGTATGTCTTGTTCACAAACACATTGCGTTACTTATATGAACAGAATATCGTCGATTGTAGGAAAGCCCGAAAACAATCACCTTAACAACAATATACTTAGTTTTTGCAGCAACTTTGAGCGTCGTGTTTATTTTGAACAGCAAGGCCAATGGGTTGACTTAATAATAAACATGTCGCTTAGAAGACGTGATATGAACGCACGATCATGAAAACACGCAACAGCCGCGGAAGCAAGATGCGCTTGTGTGAACGCGCTGCTATTTTATAAATAATTTTATAAAATATGTAATGACTACAATTGAGATTAGATCATTAACAAGGATAGAAGGTGACATCAAAAAGTACACTTGTGTTAATTTATTTAGTGTTTAAATAGATCAATCAATTTACATTTGTATTGTCTAAGTTGTTAGGCATTCCATTTTTTTTTATTATAGTTAATTTATTTTCCAGTTTTTATTTAATTCCATCCTTTCGTTCCTTTTTACAAAATATTCTGTCCTCATTCCTGTCGCCGTGCATTTTAGTTCATACCTGCGTCCATTTTCAATAAAAATCCTGCTTCTTTCGGCCTATTGCTTTATTCCGTCCATGCCTCTTCTCCATACAAAAGCTCTGTATGCTCCTAGATATGCCATACTCTGCAAACACTCTGATCTCAGAAATCCTTACCTGCACCCACTGGTTTTAAATCGCCCGCGCTTACACCCCTATCCACGACCTAACCGCCGGTATACCAATGTCGATCACCATCGCCAGGATCTGTTCGTCGCTCAACTTCAAATCTTCGACCATCTGCGAAAACGCCCCTAGCCCTTCGGCCCCCTCGCGCACCTTCTTGACCACCTTTTCCAAGTTCCGTCGACCGCGCTGACTCCGGGGCTCCAATTCATACGGGATAGTCCCGTTTTCCGAACGGCTGCCGTCGAGAATCGCGTTCCATCGGGCCAGCATCTCGGAAGGAGGGACACCGTTGTAGAAGGCAGCATTTTGGGCATGCGGTGCAGAAGGACGGTGCAACGCCTTTGCGTTAGCTGCGAACGGATATAAGACGTTTAACCGGCTTTAGAACAATATAGAAAGTCTGCATTGCAATGACAGGGATGCACCTGTTTAAGAGTAAAAAACTAGCATAGGAAACAAAGAAAAGCATCAAAAGCAAAAGAAAAACCATGAAAGGAGCGGATATAGGGGAAAGTTAAGTTCGAAAGTTTCATTCCAACATTCGTTTCGCACCTATTTGCCAAATTAATCGGGCAAGAAACTTTTTTTTTTGTGAATGCTCCTTTGCGTAGAACGACTATAGTGTTTTTCATAAAATGTACAGCACGGAGTGGACGGTGAGCATCCGCTCCTTTGCGAGAAGCAAAGCAAGCACCTGTCACGAACTGTCCAGTAATAATTGACAGCGAGAGTCAACTCCTTTGCGGACACACTGGGCGTCCAGAACAGAAGGTCTAGTTTTTAACATACCCTTATCTCGAATGGGTAATTGCATTGAAATGCAACAAACCTTACACACATTTTGCAGGTGTATGCAGATTTATTTGTCATCTAACAACTAATTCTCTCTCAGAAAACCCACCTATTTCCGTTAGTGCCAGCATGGCAGCCATCACTATAACCAGCAGCATGCTACCGGTCACCATTGTGCTTGCTTTCCCTTGTTAACGGTTCACGGCACTCCTCTCACTGAGACAATGCTCACAGCGGGCGGCACCCTAGTGCGACGAATAGGCCGTAACCTATAAGGTCATAGTAATTTGTTTCGCAAGGTACTATTTTGTGGTCAAATGGGTTTTGAGAGTCATTCAGGGCGGTGAATGTCACCGACTTTATACACGATACCAGGCTTTGATAATGAGACGTGATAAAAAAATAAAAATAAAATAAAATAACCGTTCATTTATTTATTGGTACAATTTGACAATCTTGATGTTTGATTATCAAATTACAATTGAAATGACTGTAGTTAAGTCGGGGCATAAATTTTATGTGACATTTTAAATGTAAGACAATAGGTGTTTAAAATAATTATTTCTTTTGCACCAGTGGCTAGAGCGCAGGTTGTCCGTTGCGTCAATTTATCGCTTTTTAACATGTGTTTTTATTTAATTTCGGTGGACTGAATAGTCTTTTGTATTTTGAATGATCACGGAGGCTGAACACGAAATCTACCCAGCAGCAACTTTTGCCATAAAGTTTTTATTAAAATTCTCATTTTTTTTCAAATTAATATTAATTTTCTCTCTTAAAATACTTTTAAAAATTACTTTAGATTCCCGTAAATCCCTAATATTGTAACTTTGTGCTAAAAACTATATTTTTCTGGTTTTACGTTTGTTGCCTAGATTGACCTGCTTGGCGTTTTGAAAATGCACTGATTTAGGGAATCACAAATCTTGAGTCGAAGTCAA
Organism: Protonemura montana; assembly: GCA_947568835.1. Classification (NCBI taxonomy): domain Eukaryota; kingdom Metazoa; phylum Arthropoda; class Insecta; order Plecoptera; family Nemouridae; genus Protonemura; species Protonemura montana. Next base: position 10,945,626 of record OX387610.1, on the reverse strand, counting down.
GTTAAAATCATGTTCAGCCTGTTGGTAAATTCGGCCATGTACCTTCTATATTTGCTGATATTTTTTGTTTTCAAAGATAGCAACAAAAAAATCTGAAAATTAACAGTTTATTGCCCAATTCCTGGCTGGCTAATGTACCGACTATACCCATAATCCTCTAGTATTCAACATCGGCGGCGTCCTCCAACAACAGTCCACGATTTCCAACGCTCTCCCTTTTCACAAAGCGCTCCAACAAATTAGCGACCCGCATCAGCAAATGCTTCACCCCGGCTATCATCACGTCCACAAAATATCCGTCCAGCAGCGCGCTCGCCGAGTCCCCCAACCACTTCTTTAACTCGGACGGTGATAGGTAGCCATCTTTGTTCTCGTCTGCCTCGACTGCATCGAACCGCTGCTCGATACCGGGCAGCAAGCCGAGGCCATAGTGTCTTCCGAACGCAGCCACCGTATCCAGCAAGAAATTCCCGTTCATTTCAGGAGTTGGCCAGCCGATGGTTTTGCGCGTGACGTTGATGCGACGGATCTCGGTCGGCGTTATCCAAGTGCCGAAGTCTTTGGCGTCGAAAATGATTCGCATGTCTTTCATGACCCCGATGAATCTATGTGAGCTCCACGCACCTCGGAATGTCACTTTTCGGCTGAACCACCCTTCGATTTCGTTGTTGCTTGTCAACATTCTGTTGATACCGTGCGTCCCAAGCTGGTAGCTAATCATTGCCTTGTCAATAAACTGGAAGAACCCGGAAGATAGCAGCAGACTCTCCACGGTGATGCCGTCGGCTCCCCAAGGCTGATCGAAGTTTTGCATGTTCCCGAACTCTACTCCATGTTTTGTCAGGAATTCCAGGATGGTTCTTGCAGACAATTTCGCCGGTAGGTTACCTGGGTTGATGTAATTGAACAGGCGGTTGAGGTCTGCGATGCTGGGTTTTACCTCGTCGACTGTTAAGAAGCCGTCGTTGTCAATGTCTAAGACGGAGAGATCCTCGGGGGTGAAAGTGTAGAACATGGCGTAGACCAGGTCTAGAGCTTCTTGCAGAGTCGCTTTTCCGTCGAGGTTGATGTCGGCCGCTTCGAGCATTCTTGCCGGAAGGTCTTGTAGCTTGAAAGAGAATTCGCCTGCGAAGGGAAGATTTGGCTGGTGAGTTGGGTGGGTGTTTGTAACATGTCGGCTACACTGGCGGCACACTATTAACCTGGCAGCACTCGCTTTAGTAGAACAGTAATGGAATATCAGAAACATGTGTAACAACTGGGCACGAACAGAAATTTACCAATGTGGGTAAAATTCACCAATTTTTGTGTTTTTAACTCGGTATCATGCAGGAAATCGTTTGTTTTATCTCGATTTGTCTGTGTTTTTTTATCGCTCTCTATTATGCCAATCGACATTACCGGATAAAGTCTGCCTAACTGTTTACTTTTTAACTATTTGTCGCAAAAGATGAAACTTTTTTTAACCAAATTACCTAACCTAACCTAACCTAACATCCCTTAATCAAGCTTTGCAAATGTCTTATTGCTGGTTTTTCAGTGGCTTGTAAATTATTTAGCAGACCGTTAACATCAAAATACATCTTCTGATTGGCTGTTGCTAAGCACGTTTCTAACAGACAACTGCAAACCCGGATGTTAATCGTATTGCGATTAAGTTTCCTCTCCTAAGCATTTGAGTATTTAACCATTCAAGTGTTAGCACTTTTATTTCATCAGATGAAAAATAATAAGAAGAAAATAAAAATCCTCTGTTTACAAGTTTTTTTTTATGATGTTGCACCGCTAAGTTTTTAAGATGAACCTTCTTTAAAAATGGTTGGGATTCCTCTCTTCACGCTCGTGATACGCCCATCATGCCTCGTCAGGCCTCATCGGGCAAGCACCACGGCTTGCCGCCCCAATATTATAGGTATAACATGCCTTTTCTTTCAGCTTTTAAACACCGGAACATTCAGAAATTCAAGACATTTCGGAAAAAAATCAACATTCCATGCCCCATACCACTGATTGCAAATAACCTGAATATGGCCTAGATTCCAGTCAGCTGATCTCAAATAACCTGAAAAGAGCATGGATCCAGCCAGATGATCTAAATGGAAGTCAGGCAATCCATTGTTGGCAACCGGTAGGAGTCTCTAAATTCGAGGAGTCCCTAGATTTGCAATGCCAGTTTCAGAGTTTTTGAAACACGTTGTCAACCAATTTCGACCAATAAAGTAGTGAAATCTAAAAAAAACCACAAAAACTACTGATTAAAACCCTCAAAACAGCACAGTCTCTTTGAGAGAACTCAAAATAGACCTTGGCTTCAAAGTCTCTCTCTATGAACCTCTATCCAGGTTATTTGATATCGGTGGCCTAAACCCTAATAAAAACCCTGTAACACACCATATGCTAGTGCCAACACTGTCGCCATCACCGCCAGCAGCATGCCAGCGGTCGCCATTGTGCGTGCTTTCTCTTGTTTTCAGTCGCCCGGCAACGAGTCACGGCGCACGTGCACTCACTGCGTTCACTGCGACAACTCAAGGCGACCACCCTGTGTCGACCTGGCTGTGGCCAGCTACACGACACTCGCCATTGTTTTCTGAGTAGACCCAGAGCAAATCGTGTCAACATTCGTGACCTTCTCAATGATATGGATGTTTGGTGTTACGGTTGAGGACATCAATTAAGCTTATGTCAAGGTGGGGCGAGGTTACTTAGTCTTATAGCCTTCCAGCTTGGCGATTGTGTGAAATTGTCGATGATTTGCCAATCTTTATCAGTGTCACAGTATATTAGAGTTTACTGGAAACATTAATATGTCACGATACGTATTGCGTTCCAACAGATCATTAGGTTTTACAGGTTAAATCTGAATTTCAGCGCTAGTGTTGAACGTTTTGCTGAGCAAACAAGTCGATGATGCGTGGTACTGATAGCCGTACATAATATTATAAGTATTGGTAATTGTATATCAATCGTTGGGGTGAGCCTCAATGGAGATTATTTGACCATATCGACAGCGCCAACATGTATCAAAGGGACAAGGCTAAGCAGTGCTCGACCCTATGTAATGTTTGGAGGAAGCTGTGTGCCTGCACCGGGTTTACCCTCAGCTCCAACCAGGCTAGCTTCATCGTCGGCCAACGTCTTTCACCGATATTTACCGACAACCTACCCGAACCCGCTGTCTTTACACCCACAAATCACACAACCAATCCCGGTCTTCGCAGACTTGGAGCTCTTACTTCGCTCCCCTAGTCGGCCGCCAGGTGGCCAGCATCCTGCCCGTGCTCCTCCACCCACAGAGTCGTGGCACGGTGCGCCTGCGCTCTAGGCGCTTCGACGAGGCGCCGATCATCGACCCCCGGTACCTGACCGTGGACCGAGACGTCGACATTTTAGTTCAAGGTAAGAGAGACACATGTGTTCAGCATTCCTACCAGCAAAACCTATCGCATCTCAGCTCAGGCTGTTTACCAACACCGGGTTCACCCTATGCGCCATTTTGTAGGCATCGCTCTAGTCAAACGCCTCCTGGCGACGCCGCCGATGGTGGCGCTCGGCGCCTCGTTGAACCGCGCGCAGTTCCCAGGCTGTGCCGCTCACGTGTTCGACACGCGGCCATATTGGGAGTGCTACGTGCGTCATCTGACCTTGACCGCGTTCCATCCGGTTGGCACGTGCAGCATGGGGCACGTCGGCGATCCGGCGGCCGTGGTCACCAGTCATCTCAGGTAGGAGCGTTGCACAGGCTAGGGTAAGGGGTAGTTGTGTTGAAATTAAATCACACTTGATGCGATCGATTCGGTACTGTGCGGTCGGAACCAAAGTTTTTAGTTACATTTTTAACGCCTTTCCATCAAGGATTGCAACTGACGTGAGCTAAGGCTGTCGTGTATTGTGCTATTTTTAATTATCTCGCTTTTGACAAAAAAAAAAGAATGTGAAAATGGTTACATCAAGTAGACATGAGTCTAAAAACAGTATCTCGCTTTTGTTTATTTTTATAAATAAAAACGTACTATCGATGTTAATGAGAAGTGGAAAGAAAACGCACTATCGGGGTTTCATGGCTATTTGATCCATTTATTTGTCACATTTTACCGTCCTTCGGAAGAGACTTTTAGACGGTGGTCCGCTTTGTGCACTTTGACAAGAGAAACTTTTTATAGGCATTGGGCTTTCCCTTTTTCTTCTGGGCTATAAAAACGTACACGGCAATAGTGCTACATGACCCGTCGTTGACACAGATATCATTACTCCCCCATGACGTGCAGGGTCCACGGCACTCATCGCCTGCACGTTATCGACGCTTCAGTCATCCCGTCGCTACCATCCGGCAACGTGAATGCCGCGGTCGTGATGGTCGCCGAGCGCGGAGTGGCGCTTCTTAAAGACATGTGGGCTCGTCAGCGTGGACCGCTGGCGATTGCGCCGAAGACCTGCACGCCAGTTGACGTGTTTTTCCTGCCGCGAAATGTGGTCCACGCGGTGCCGACCCTTGCTGTCAAGGTCGAGAACGTGACCAGCTCACTATGACGTTAATTTGGTGGTTTTTACATTTTAGCTCGATGAAAATAAACATAGATGTTTTCTAATTTGCATTTAAATTGCAAATGCTCTCAATGGGTAGAGAAATGGGCGTCCAGGGTTCGATTCCTTGATCAGGTGCAAATTTTTGAGATAGTAGCAGTGATCATAACAATAAAATATTTTTATGTTTTGTTTTTGAGACGCATGACTTATTTTACCTTTGCACCGAGTAAAAAAATGCATCGTTTCGTAACTTGAACTATTAGGGTTGTAGGTTTAGTCTGAGTCCTAGCGCTAATATTAAATGTCTTGCCATTGGGTTTACAGGTTTAGTCGGAGTCCTAGCACTGATGTTAAACGTCCTACTGTTAAGTTTACAGGCACCAATGCCATTGGGTTTATTTCTTTAGTCAGAGTCCAAAGTCTTAGGTTAGTCGCCTCCCGAGGGAGCTTGCAGTCGCATTTTTAAGAAAAATCGACTTTTAAATAATAACGGTTCCAAATATCGATTTACGTATATAAATCGTTGAAGTAAGCATCAATGACAATGACTTTATTTTTTTTTTTTTTTTTTTTATTTATTATTGGTCCAGATTGATTGTTCTACAATATTAGACATGTCAATTTTTCTATACATCAAAGCAATAAACAATAAAACAACAATATTACTAATCTTCAATTACAAGATTAAGTCACGTGTTTAAAAATTCCTTCACAGAATAAAAACATTCCTTCATTAAAAAAGCTTTTACTAAAGAAACAAAATCTTTTTGACCTTTTTTTTCTTTCAAGATCACAGGAAGTTTGTTAAAAAGTTTGATGCCTGTTATAATTGGTCCCTGTACATGATCACAGTTGATCTTGTCAATATTAAAAATTCTACATCCTGCTCTTATATCATGATCATGATTTTTTATCGTAGGTTTGTACAGATGTTTGTTATTGATAACATACATGATCATACTAAATATATACAAACATGGCAAAGGTAAAATAGAGAATTTAACAAACAACGGCTTACAATGGTCCTTATAATATATTCCTGTAGTGGTTGGGTCATAGCTTGCCTTAGCTAAGTTTCTAACTGCACGTTTTTGTAGTGAAAATAGTTTTTTAATTTTGTGTGAATGTCCCCATAAAGTGATGCCGTACATCAGTCTTGAGTGCACATATGCGTAATAGACAGCTTTCGCTGAATTGAAATCAGACACAGCTAAAATTCTTTTCACTAAATAACAACCCGAAGCAACTTTTTTTGCAACTAGTTTAATGTGTGCTTCCCAATCGAGTTTATTATCAATAATCAGTCCTAGAAATTTAGTTTCAGTCTTTACCTGAATACTTCTACCATTAAGATATATTAAAGGGCTCGTTTCGTTATCATCATATGTCTTCTTCCTTTTAAAATTAATCAAAACCGATTTATTATTGTTAAGCAGTAGTTCGTTTTTAAAACTCCATTCTTCCATTTGCTTAACTGCATTTGAGCAAGTAGAAGCAATTGTATTTATATTGTCGCACACAAGGTGTGTAGTGTCGTCAGCAAATGTAGTTATATCGCCATTAGTTATGGTGTTGAACAAATCATTAGTGTAAATTATGAATAATAATGGAGCTACAGTACTGCCCTGGGGGATTCCTCTTTCTATTATAGTTTCACTTGATCTAATTGGGCCTAGTTTACTATTTATTTTGACAATTTGCGTCCTATTACTCAGGAAGGATCTAATCCAATTATTAGCCATTCCACGAATTCCTAATCGATTAAGTTTTTCAAAGAGCTTATTGTGGTTAACCATATCAAAAGCTTTCGAATAATCATAAAATATGCCGTAAGCTTGATTTCCCGAGTATGTAGAAGACATAAGTTTATTTACAAATTGAGATATTGCAGTGGAAGTTGAATGGTTTTTACGAAAACCATGTTGGCAATCATTTAATAGTTCATGTTGATTTATGAATGACGTTAATCTGGAGCAAAAAGCATTTTCAAAAAATTTAGAAAATACTGATTGGAGTGCTAGCGGTCTGTAGTTCTCTATCAGTTCTTTATTTCCGCTTTTATACAAAGGGCAGATAATAGACTTCTTCAATACTTCTGGAAACACACCAGTTTCTAATGATAAGTTACATATGTAGATTAATGGTTCACACAATAAGACTGCAGCACGTTTTAAAATGTTTGCTGGAATTTCATCGTGACCAGCCGATCTTTTTCTGGTTATTTTTTTAAATATTTCGTAATACTCTTTTCTCAGTAAGCAAAAACTAGTTTACAACACGAGTAAATCTACAAGAAATAACAAACAAAAAAACGCTTAACTTTTAAAAGGTTGGTGACTCCACCTAGTTGCAACTGCCAGTTATCTTCAAACGTAGCAATACCAAAATATCTTCAACGGTTTTGAATAAGAAATACACAAGAAATTAAAAAAAACCAATTGTGACAGAAGCTAAAATTTGTTTTGGTGTTGCTTTGAAAACCTTTCTTTGTCGTCAGCAGGTGTTTTTTTTTTTCTTGAAAGAAGGCTTAGCTTTACAGTAGCAATAATTTCATGAATATTTCCTATTTCAAACTGTAACGTAGCTTATAGAAAATACCTCAAACAGCGTATGTATAAGGAGTAAGACGGCTCGATTCAATGCCAAAACTACAGTTTAATATTTAATGAGTTTGTGAGCCAAGATCAATCACAATGTCAAACTATTTTACAACGTTACCATATCATGGCCAGACTTTGGAAACCACTTGTGTTTTAATAATTTCCAAATATTGAAATAAACTTGCATTATATTTGCCAGAAATATTTAACCTTCAAAATGTGTCCCAAATCCTACCTCGTACAGAATCCCTGTTTCACACACCTACACTCCAACCACATAATTTATGAATTTTATATCTCGGGATTGGATCACAATCCGTCATCACACCTTGGGCTCACACAACTTGTAGATGTTTGAAGCAATAAATAAATAGACCATTTTCAAGATTGAACGCAGATTGAACGCTATGTACGCAGTGCTGTGCTGCCGTACAATCGTTACATTCAACGTACAATCGTCCTAAATGCAGTACTGATTTACATTTACAGTACATTTATTGAAAAATGTTGTACAAAATAACTTCATGACCACTTGAACGTTGGTATCTTGATGTTTTTAGCATACAAGAATATACAAAACACACTAATTTTGCTTACCATATGTTTAGTAGATATTGGAATCGCTCAAACCTAAATATTACAGGCGTATTACTTTGCGTCAGTAAGGAACAGCGTGTTACGCCAAGACTGGCTCTTTTTCGTCTGCGGTTCATGAAAGCAGTGGTTAGTACCACAATTAACATAATTTCTTGATCAATGCTTCAACAAGTGAGATTGATTTATATATTTTTGTTATTCTTGCACATTTCATCCCAATCAAAGGATCCCAATTTTGCTGAATGTTTTTTGAAGAAGTCTTGCTAATTGAAACTTTATCAGAAGGTCAAATTTTTCTCTTAAATAACTATAAGTTGCAGTGCAGGAGAAGCTATACAGCTGCTTTACTTTCATTATTATTTCTTTATTGCACATGTTTTATCACTAATTTCGCATATTTCATGTATTTTTTTTTTTTTTTTTTATTTATTGTCACACTCATTGAACATGAGAATATGTTGAATAGACATTGAAATATAATGAATATCTTCATTGAATATACGCACTTTATGGCATGTGATAAGTTTTTCAAAAAGTAAAACACCTAACCCATTCTTTTCTCTGAGGTTAAACTATTCCTCTATGCAGTATATTCATTTACAAGTGCTCATGTCCCTATTTAAAAACTCCTCTGTGCTATAAAAGCAATGCAAGACTAGAAAATCTTTGACGTTAGTTTTAAATTCGGATCTTTACGTGTCTTCTTTCTTGAGACTATGGGGCAGGCTATATGTAGAGGAATGTGTTTCTTTTACCAAATTTTTGAATGTGCATTTAATCAGTTTTCTTATCAGACTTTTTACTGTCATTTAAGGCATTTCGACTCCACAATTTGAAATAATACCAATATTTTCTAAAATAGTACTACTTTACACCGCCAGGTAGTACTATTACTAAAATTTAAATGACAAACACACCGGGACGCTAACCAACCGTCTCTGCTCTAACCTATAAAATGGCAACAACTTCAGCACTGAGATCACGTAGGATTACAAGATCAGCAGTAATAGAAGAGATAGCAGTTGTTGGAAGAAAAGTCAAGCAAGAAGCGAGCATTCTTCAAGATGCAATTTATGAATTGAATCCAAATCAACGGCGTGAACTGTATGGGACAGCTTCTGTAAGTGCTTTAGCAGATGACAACGGATGTCAATTTGATCTTGCTAAAGTGAAAATTGAACCGATAGAAACAACTAGTGAATCCAATGTAGAGAAAATAACAGTAGATTTGAATATTGTAAAGAATGAACCGGAAAATGGAATAAGTCAGCCTTACGTTTTACTTGATGACTGCTTGAATCGCAAAGTAAAACAGGAGCTACAGCCGCTAGATGTTTTAGGTCCTATTACAACGTTGGATTTGAATACCGTGAAAAAAGAACATGAAAATATAACGAAGTACCCATATGTATTGCTTACCGACTGCCTCCTGAATTCCAAAATAAAACTTGAGCCAAAATTTTCGAAAGAAATACCAGATTCCATTACTGGAGCAGTTTTAAAAGCAGTGAAAAGTGAAAGCAAAGATACTTCTTTATTATTAAAAGCAACTGTTAATAGCGATATAAAACTCGAGCCAATTCGTAGATCAAAGCGAAATCATGTAAAAGTTGTCTATGAAGAGCAAGAAAATGACTCCACCAAAAAGAAATTGTTGAGATCGTCTACTACTCCGTCAATCAAACTTGAACTTTTCAATGGCAAGAACGCTTTGTGGGAGCCTCCGAACTGGGTTGAAGTAATGGATAACATACGTAAAATGCGAAAGGAGCGGAATGCGCCCATCGATGTCATGGGATGCTACCAGTGGATGGATCAAGGCGAAAACCTTAAGGTATGTTAAACCACCTGCCTACAGGAATTTTGCAACATACATACATAAGACTTGTGCATAACAAGATGTCTAATTATTTACATGATTTTTTGTAGGGGACAGCAATTTTCTTACTACTTAGCAAGAAAATGTTTCATGGAAGTGACTTTCCAAGCCCTTGCAACATTGACATGTAAGGAAGGTACCTACCCACAAAATCTTATCAGAATAATGACACTTTCTCATTCTCTCATGAAGATTGACTAGTTGACGTTAATTACTGCCCTTAGAGCAATACTGGAATAAATCTTGCATTATAAATTATCCCAACAATTTTCAAATCCTAAGACACAGAGTTCTTATCTGGATTGAAAAGAATTGTCATTCCATTGACCAGGTTAAGTCATTTACAATTTAGAAAATGTGTGAAAGAAGAATCAAAATATAAGCCTACTGATAAATGATCTTATCCTATAAACAAAGCTTTTTGAATTGTTTATTTGGACACACGAGTCTTCGATAAAACAACAAATCTGCAGTAAAATGTAACATTAACTCTCATCTCCAGGTGTCTCGCTACCAGACATTTGTGTCGCTGCTGCTGTCAAGCAAGACACGAGACGAAATTAACCATACAGCGATGACGCGACTGCGAAAGCATGGACTCACCATTGGCCAGATCCTAAAGACAGATGAGGAAACCATCGGCAAGCTTATCGCACCAGTCACCTTCTGGAGGGTAACGTTAACATCCGTTATTATTTGACTTGAATGAGGATTCTTCAATTTTTAACAAATACAGAGATTACAAACATAAATTATTTACTTTTGCTATGTGAGCTAAATGTCGCAAAATATATTACTGCCCTGCACTGAATTCTATCAAAGCCAAACCATTCCTATAACTTTGTTTTCAACTCTTGTTGATGTTCAGCTGCAGGCATGGCTTTCAACAAGAAACACAACTTACTTATACCCAAAATAAATTCAGTTTAGAATCTTTTCATTAGCAATACATACAATACAATACAACTCTATATGCTATCTTCTTACATACCATTGTTTAAATACAGCTCCTTAAAGCAATTCTACCTTGTTTACAACCGAAACCAACACACCACCAAGCTAGCCAAACCTTGGAGGCAAATGTGAACACCACGACGTTTCCGTTCCAGACTAAGGCACGGCAAGTATTGCGTGCCACCACGTTGCTACGCGAAAAGTTCAAAGACGACATCCCCAACACCTTCCAGGGATTGGTCAGCCTGCCGGGAGTCGGCCCCAAGATGGCCCACATCTGCATGAGTGTCGCATGGGGACAGATCACAGGCATAGGTACATAGGGCTTCGACATAGCATATATATACCTAACATGTCAAACTTCATGTCAAACAGTTTGCTTGCAATGAAAAAGCTGAAGCCACTTTTTGTGTCACTTTGAAAAGTAGAGTTGATGTGTATCAATTCTAAAGGATTATTTACAATTAACATAGCAATAAGCACAAGCATAGGTCAAAAGTATCATAAACTTGGTTATCATATAAGAAAAACTATTTGAAATGGGTTTTGAATGCTAAGTAAAGGGCCACTAAATTTCCCGACGTTTCGTAACATGTACTAGTTACTTCTTCAAGGGTTAGGGCAGTGCTAAGGATTAATCAAGTAGACATGAGTCTAAAAACCATCATATTGGTTATCATATGGCACTGCCTACAATTGACTCAACGGGTATACAAATAGCTTTTTACAATGTTCGAAGAATCCAACTATTTATGTGACGTCCTTATGTCTTAAATGATTCAGATTCGAAATACAAGGTGCCCGGTGACCGTTAAATTCTCTGTGTCGCTGTGTTAGTTCTTATACTTATTGCTACGTAAATTGTGGGTAAACCTTAATAGGATCTGCTGCTAAAATTAGTCAGCAAGCTAATATAAATTCCATGTTTAACCCTGTAAGCGAAATTAGTCATCGAAACGTCTGGCTTATCGTGTCGCAGGGGTCGGAAGCTTCGTTCACCGTGTCGCCAACCGTCTCGGCTGGGCGCACACCTGGGAGCCCGAGCGCACCCGGCTTGCGCTCGAGTCGTGGCTTCCTCGCTCGTACTGGCCCGAAATCAACGAGCTTCTCGTCGGGTTCGGACAGCAGACGTGTACAGCCCGCGATCCTAACTGCGACGAGTGCCTCAACGCAGCCAAGGTCATGTGTCCATCAGCGCCTTTGACTTTGTACTACGAGATGGAATAAGGTGTGGCAAAACTGCCAGCTTTAAATTAGTTTTGGTGCAGTGTTCACTTCTTCGAGCAATGTTCTAGTAATGACAACGGGTCATATATTACACTATGCATACAGAGCCTGTGTGAGTTAGTGTGGGAACTTTTGAAACTGGCAAGGCTAGCAAAAACTTTCGATACCAAACAGACTCTGGATTACTTGAACGACGTTGTGTAACACGTGTGAAAAGTGCAGAGCTGGCCAACAGACTGTTATTGATTCAAAGACTGGCTTCTAAGTTTTATGCTTTTTGCTATGAGAATGGGATTCTCCTATAAACCTATTTGTTTATTTTGAGAATGATTGAAAAGTAAGAAAAATGGTTGTTGGTGATAAAGTTGAGCTTAGTTTGCTCTCCATTGAAAGTCTTGCCCTGAAGAAAAAAGAGGGAAGTCTGCCAAAATGTTGGGCCAAGTCTTTTTGATAATATCAAACCAATCATTGAAAGAACGTATTCTGAATGCTGGACATCTCTTATCAACCGTGGGACTTAAAACATTCGAAAAATAATTAATGATATTCATTATCAGAGCTTTACATTTTTGATGTCATTGTCTAGGATAGGTTTTAAATCAGTTTACTGGATGTGCAATTTTGTTTAGAACAGATGTTTTGTGTTTTTGCAGCAGTGACAATTTCACATTACAGTTTCCTGACTTTGCCAAAGAAACTTTGTCAAAGTTTCTGATTAGCAGCTATGTTGGTTTGTTCGAGTCGTGCTGACCTTCGCAAGAGTGCCATTATCCACTCTTTCACCGACGCCATTAGACCAGTTTTCAAAACAGATCTCCGTGCTGTTGGTAGGTTATGATGATTCGATAGGGTAACTTCGTTTAGCAAGTTGTTGTGCTCAACTTCAATCCCTACAACCTCTCTCCCAAACAGATGAGTGGCCAGTAGTCACCCATTCGATGCCTCATCAAGCACAGTGTTGCTTAACTTTGTCGATCTTACGAGGCCCAGTGCATCCAACTCTGCCAACATTACATTTTTTGAGCGACAAAAATTAATCGTATGAAATATTCTACGACGGGCGTTTTCAGTAACATATTAAAGCATTTGAATACGTCTCTAGAGTCTTATCAGAGATTTTTTTTAGATTTTATAGAAACATATCACCAAGCTCATAAAGCTTTTTTTTTTATTTTTATTACAATTTATACGTAATTTCGTTTTCGTTTGAAATTTTCTCATAAATTCCATGAAACCTGCTTTGTTGTTGTAACGCTTCATGCCGAGAAACTTTGTTCAAAGCTGGTCTAATTCTTTTTTTTTTTTTACCAGTTATTTATCCCAGTTTATTGTTGTAGTTGATTTGTTCCTCAGTTTCCATTAACTTTAGTTATGCTACCAAAAAAACTATTTTTGAACTGCAAATGTCAGACCCAAATAAAAGTATTTTTTTTTAAGGAAATCTTTGATTTGATCTCTAAGACCCGCTTGTGGTTTCAAGAACTTCAATTAATAAAATATCCTGTAAAAAATCTTAAAAATCATGGGACGAACGAATTGCCTATTTTTTATTTGGCGGACTGCTTTGTGAGTGATTCACGACTGGGTGCTCGATGGATGCCTGCACCGAACGGTTTGGCGTGTTGGAAACACCGGTTCTCGTTAGATCACCGAAGTTAAGCAACACTGCTCTGAGTTAGGTATTGAATGGGTGACCATCATACATATGACCAGTTCTGTTCGGGAGAGAGGTTGGAGGGATGATAGTTAGTACAGCAACTTCATTCGCCTTGCTTATCAACCTCTTGACAGCATGGGTTTGTGGAGGAATCCTGCTGTTCGAGTTGTACCGTCCTTCGGAAAGGACGTGAAGCCAGTGGTCCCCTTGGTGCTCTTTGACAGGAGTAGGCTACGTGCCGGCACCGGGTTTCCCCTCCTCCCTTCTAGGCTAGGTTAGGTTCATCATCATCATTCACTCATTCACCGACGCCATTAGACCAGTGCCGCATGGCCAGTTGTCAAAACAGTGCGTTGTTAAACACCACAAATAATAATAATGGATGCCTGCTTGACGAGGCTGTCGGTCTGGTGCCGCTCACGATCGTGTCCCATGGTTTCTCAGCAGTGTGAAAATGACAGCACTTCCTTACAGTTTGAACCTCAAGTTTATAGTCAGGAAGCAATATTTTAAAAGAAGTCTAGAAATGAAAGATCTCGAGCTAGAGAGTACAAGCAGGCAACACCCCTCATTTTGTGGGGTAGGATGTCCTGAACCACTTTAGGCCGGTTGCCGAGCCGAGAAATTCCTGGGGCGCCCGGGGCGTATGGTCAAATAGGCTGCGCGAGCCCCCGCACTTGAGAATATATATCTTCTAAAACAAATGTATCACGACAACATTTTTTTCCAAATCCTTCCTCATATCCTGCACTTTTATTATCATTGTTTTGTCATTATTATCATCATTATTATTGTTATTATTTTATATCAATAACTGCAAACTAACGCAAGTTTTTGTAAAAACTTCCAGATAGGATCAAAGTTTTTCCTGCAAATCTTCGTAAGATTCTGTTTTATTAGCAAAACTTAATTTTTATCATTTATATATATATATGTATATTTTTTTTTTTTATATTTTGAAACAAATTTTAAGTATATGAATTTTTTTTAAGTACCTAAGCTAAAAAAAATTCAAAAAATTCTAATTTTTTTAGATTTTTTAAAATTATCTTTAAATGTTTTTTTTTTTTAAATAAAATTTTAATTTTGAAAACCTTTCAATTTTTTTTTTTTTTTTATTGCAAACCACTCTACACCTAGCCTTTTTTACCCTAACCTTCCTTACCCTGCCCTACCTAACCAAACCTAACCTTACCTGACCTAACGAAGACTAACCAAACGAATTTTAACCTAACCAAAAAAAACTCTAACCCAACCTCACCTTTTTTTAATTTTTTTGTAAATTTTTTTTGAAAATAATTCGAGAAACCTCTAAATATATAAATTAAAAAAAACTTGTAAATTTAACTGAAAAAATTTTTTTTTTGTGAAATGATTATTCTAACGCAACCTTAACTAACTTAACTAACCCAGCACAACTTACCTAACCCAACCTAACCTCACCTGATTTAACCTAACCTTACATAACCTAACCTAACCCAACCTATCTTTATTGATTTTTTTTTTTAATTTAAAAAATAATTTCAATTTATAATTTTTTGTTATTTTTGGAAAGTTTTTAAAAAACAAACTTTCGAAAATACTTTTGAAAATTTGAAAATTTTTGCAGAATTTTTCGATTTTTTTTGATTTTTTATTAACATTGTAACCTAACCTAACCTTACTAACCCAGCCCAACTTACCTAACCCACCCTAACCTAACCTAACCTAACCTCACCTTACCTTACCTAACCTAACTTTTTTGGAATTTTTTGTAAATTTTTTTGAAAATCTTTCAGAAAAAAATTTGGTTGAATTATTTTAATTTTGAAAAATGTTGTTAATTTTAATTAAAACAAAAAAAAATATTTTTAGGAAGTTTTTAAAAAATAAAAATACTTTGAAAGATTTTTGAAATGTTTTTTTTTTGGAAAATTACAATCTTGATCTTACCTTACCTCACCTTACCTTACTAACCCAGCCCAACTTACCTAACCCAACCTTACCTCACCTAATCTATCCGTTTTGTTTTTTTTACTATTAAAAAAAAAAATTTGAAAATATAAACAATTTTTCTTTATTTAGTTTTTAATTTTTTTAATTTTAAAAGTGCTGGATGCGAGGAAGGATTTGGGAACAACTTTTGGTCGTGCAACGTTTGTTTTAGAAGATATATTTTCTCAAGTGCGGGGGCGCACACCCTCTTTGACCACGCGCCCCAAGAAACTTACCAGCTTGGCAACCGCCCTAAAGTGATCCAGGACATCCTACTGCACAAAACTAGGGGTGTTGCCAGCTTGTACTCTCTAGCTCGAGATCTTTTAAAAATTAGATTTCTGCTTCCTGACTATTACACAGAGAGATAAAGATAAAAATGTGCTCAAGCTAGCCGATGAAAAGAGATATCAAGTTCGTGTTGCCCGAAACATTCGAGTACTGGTTCACACAACAATGTTTCCTCATCATACTGCAGTCAGCTTACCAATAAAACGACAATTAGTTGTGTGGTGGTTTTCAGAGCCATGGTTTGATGTTATAATGTGTTTTTCGGATATGCTCTGCATTGAAAAGGTTTGCGGCCTTCGGATGGGTCTCACGTCTCGACGTTTCGACGAGGCACGGATCGTCATCTTCAGGAGAATGATGTTTAGCAAACCTCTTCAATGCAGAGCATATCCAAAAAACGACAACTGTAAGGACAAAAAGCACAAACATGAGATGAAGTACCGTACCACACTGCTATTCGCAAGAAGGTTTCACGCAAACTGATTACCAGTACAGTAGCCTCGGCAAGCGGGCACCCACCGAGCGCATAGTCCCACTGCAGCCACCCACCGCACAGTTGTGATTTCACTCACGGAGCTTGCCGCCAAATAGATAGTCTGGTGATTGAGTCGCCCAACGTCAACGGGGTATTTCATTGTGTGGTGTTCTTGACTCAAGAAAAATAACATAGAAGCAAATCGGAGTCAACTTTAAGAACTTAACAACTGGTTTACAAACACAGATTTGCTCACTCCTTTCAATACAGCTATATTTCTTCTGCTATAACCACAGAGTGTTTCAAAAAAATGTATACAATTTTAATTGTAAAATTTATTTTTTCAACTGTGTATACGCTTTTTGGGACACCCGGTATTGCTCTAGAATTGGGGGAGGCTGCCAATGATGCTAGCTTTTGAAAGAGTAGCAGGAAAATATCGAATCAGCTGTTGCAGGATTCGGACTCAGGTACCCGATAGTACCAGTCCACTTGGGTACTAGTGGTATTACGTGGGGGAGTTGAATGATGGCTTGGTATACATTTACAATGGTAACAACTAACAATTTGAAATGATTCAAGAGATCATTGCAAAGACAAGGCTTTAAAATTGAATGTAATCAGTGGTACAGTAGAGCCTAGTTTAACCCCGTGACCTTGTCTTGCGTACTGGGTCTGGCATCAACAGCGGCCTCATTGGTCTAACTTCGACCTTAAAAGTCCTTTGGGTTTCACGGGCTGAAGTCGCGAGCTCGACTCTCGTCAGCAACGGGCAAGCCGGCAGGTTTTGATGGTACAGATTACTCGCCCCTTGTGATGCCCTTCATGCTGAGTAGACTGGACCCAACTGAAATCACATAGGCTAGGAAATTGCAAATGAATCTTCTCAAATTCTAGCGAAGAATGCTAAATATGCTAGATGCGAGGAAGGAATGGCTTGTGGAAGGAATGGCTTGTGCTTTATTCTGAGACACATAAATGAAATGTAAAAAAGTTATTATGAGTCTTTAAAAGGATGAACCCGTTGCCGTATCACTTCTTGAATTCTCAGTGAGTGAAAATCTAATTTTCCACACTTTTCTTTGTGCATCCTAGTCTTGACCAAGCGGGAAGAGGTTGAGATACACAATAATTAATAAAAACACACGTCCGTCTTAGAGGAGGTTAAAGGCCAATTTTACAACATCCGATCGTGCAGCCTTTTTGGCCACTTTACTTTGGTTCTAAAGCTTTTCATTATATCTTACTTGGAATTTCCAAAATCTTTGGGCGCTGTTACAAAGCGTACAGACTACATTTTTCGGGACTCAACACTTGAATTTCACCTTTTCAATTGACCTACATTTCCCTTTGTTAAATTACTTTAAACGTATCGTATTTGGGAGGACAGGGTCCTTCAGCAAAAGGGCTCAAAGCTCAAAACAAGATCTAGACTGAAATATCTGGTACAATTTTCAAATGCTTGCAATGAGCACATTGTTTTATTATTGTGAACTCCATCTTTCGTGGGGATCTAGTTTGAGTTTGAGAAGGTCTTGATGTTCTTAATAATAATAAAACAAAACATTTAAACTACTTCTGAATAGAGCCTACTATTTACTCGATGTGAATATCAATGTCAATACCAAGACGATTTGGTTTGATAAAGACTTGGATCAATTCAGGTTTCACGGAAATTTCCTGACATTCCCACATTCGGTGTGGCTGAAATAATAATTACTGGTTCCATGAGAGTCATCCGCTATGAATATGACTCGAAATACAAATTTCTGACCCAGAACCGGTCAAATTTTTTAAAGGGAAATGTTGAGCCTCCTTTGTCAACGACCGGTCCCCGCAACCAAATGGTATATCACTGCCTCATCAAGATCAACTTCCTACAAGATCGAAGCTCTTTTCTGTTGTAACCTCGACCCTTAACCTCATTTTGACTTTTTACATTCAATGACTAGATTTATTGAAGGTCAACATGTTTCGCATAAGCCGACATATATGTATGCGACCTCGCTCGCTCGGACGGAAGAGTTTCATGAGCAAATGGTGCCAACACACAAAATACAAACACACACACACACACGGAAAAACACACTCGAGTGACAGATCACAGTTAGTTACGAGAAAACGGACAGATTGTGTTGTTGTGTTGGTAGGCTACTGCAACAAAGTCAGCCTATTTTATAGACATTTAGTACCTAAACACAAATAAAGCATCGAATTATTTTAATAAAATTTTAAATCCAGTCAAGAAATAGTAAAAGAAGCCATACCCACTGATAAGACTGACATTTTCTGTTATTTTTTTTAACCATGAGGCCAAAAGTAGTAAAATAATCCAAGTGGCTTTCTTTAGAAGGTATGGCACCTTGTTTTCTTTTACGGAATTAGTGTCAAGACATTTTACATTTTCTGTGTGTTTCGTTGAACTTCTGCCGAAAAGTTTGTACATTTCGTCCTTAGTAGGTACACCCAACATCAATAACTTATCAATCTTCTTCCAATTTATTTTACATCTAAAACATATGGTGCTGTTGATGTGCACAAATTATTGCTGTTACAGTGCCAACATCCAGGCTATTGCTTTACTTTCTTGCTCGTTTTCTACATCAACTCTTTTCGATATCATCAGTTTGCTTGAGCAAAACAATGCTATCCACATTTTTTACAAAGTCATCCACCGTTTAACGATATTCAACGTCTAGATGGGATTTTATAGCCTGTTTTTTTTTCTTCACAATAACCAGCAAAAATACTCACTAATTTCAACATATTATTTGTCATATCTTCCATGCAAACATATCTTGTGCTTTGCACTATTTAATGTGATCACATTGATGCACTAAATTCATAACTAACGAGAAATGAGCAGATAAAATTACTAAATTAATATTAATGAGGCACTAAACTTGTTCAAAGAGTGAGCAAAGTGTGATTGAAACGTAACATTATAGGACGGATTGCTTCGTTCTTGTAGGCTGAGCAAATCTTTTCGAAAACTGGCTAAAAATGCAAACACAGACGTGACATTAGTCAGAATTTTCTCCAGCCACAGCCAGTTTGGTTCTCAGCAGGGTAACACTCCTAATTTGCATCGACTTCATGGTAACTTATTCCATTCAAAGAAAATGACCTTGAATCCATGATTTTTTTCAAATCAACTTGCCTTTTGCTTGGAATGCAGTTGAAAAAAGTTCTATGATCAAGGGACTGTAAAAAAAACCAACTCCAACATGGCGGCCGAACAACCTAGGTATTGCCAGGGCACGACATTTTAAAACTTGATTTCAGAGTTTTGTGCGCTGCAAAAAAGGGCCCTTTAAGAGAATAATAACTTTCTTTTTTGAGGTTTTCCCTGCTGACATCAGCCCAGGATACTTTCAAAAGTTTGTTTAACAAAATCCAACGAAAGGCAAGACTCGACATTCTCTCAACTTAAGATTGTTTTACCCCAAAGTTTGTTTTACTTGCTGATTATCAAACTGGCTCTGGCCGAAGCCTTCACTGATGTGCGCTTGTTAAATAGTTTGTACAATGGAAGTATATTATTGCAACAATGTAAGTTGTACATGTCTACCTTAAATCCTGTATCTAAAAAAACTCTGTACTCGTATTTTCCCTTTTCGAGCGGGCCTAGAAGAACATTATTCTATTCAGTTTATCGTAACCTCGACTACCATAGATTCCATGCTAGCAAAATACTGGGCCTTCGCATTCTGGGTCCCAAAACTCTAAGGCATCGCAGCTTCCCAAAAGTTGCCGTTTTTTTTTCAAATTAATTTCAGATTCGGGGAAAAATCGAGTGGCGTAGAAATGCGGCAAGCTCTAGTAGTCACACTATTGCACTATTGAATATTAATACATGTAATAGCCAAGCAGTGGCTGACACTGACAGGTTTGTTTCAAGTCGCTGGGAAAGACAAAGGACTTCTGGGTTGCACGCAAGGCTTAAGTTTTGAAAGCTGCTAGTGGAGCAAAATTTTCCTATCTCAAAACGAAGGCTGTAAGTTATGTAGTTTCTATTCTCGCTACCGTAATTTGTTATTTTTATATATCTCTCATCTATTTTTTCAAGAAAATTGCATGTAATTCATTCAAAATCAACTGATCTCAACTCTTGCAAGGCCTTTGAATTGTTAAGACACATGATTTCCTTCTCTATCAATCTACCTTCTTAGGACCAACTTGACATTATAATCAGCCAATATAATCGTAGGTTAGGACGGAATACGTTTCTGAAAGACTGTCTGTTTGTCATCTTTAAAGACCCAACCCAGAAAGGCATCAACTCTAAAGTATGCGATCGCCATATGCGACTCGTTCTACGCAAAGCTTACCGAAATAGTTTACCAAACGGTGGACATCACCTTTGTGAGCTTTCGACTTCTGCCAAAAGTTTCCAGGAGAAATTCCCGCTCTAAAATGTTCCCAACTTTAAATGAATACCTTCCAATGAACCAGATTCACTCGAGGCACTTGCAATTCCAATTCGGCTACAAAATTAGCCCGTGCATTACAATCTAGACAAGAAGCCCATTACCGTCAACCATCTCAGAGGGTATTCAAATACAAAGGAGTCTACCATAACCCATTGAAGGAACCAGAAGCATTTTAGATTCAAATTCGTCCACGACTCAAAGATGCCAATTTCAGCCGACAATTTCAGGGTGTGTTTGGGTCCATGTCAAAAAGATCCAACTCCGTGGTCAAGCCCTAAGAAAACCCTCGTACAACCCAGTCCATGGGTGCTCAGCAACCACACCGGCACCAGAGTCTCACAGCGTGTTCAGGATGGAGTCTAGCAGGTCGAGCTGGGCAGCGTCCCAGTTGTCCTCTCCGAGGAACATGGCAGCCAAGTCGTCCTCGTCAAGGGGTGGTGCTGGGGGCAGCGGGTCGGGCTCGGGTTCTGGAGGCGGTGGGGGCGGAGGACGGCGACGCCTGCGTGGCTGGCTACGACGTTTTCTTGCACCACGGCCGCCGCTGGACGACTGTGACAGGTCGACGCGCCAGAAGCCGCCTTTGCCGGGCTCATCCTTGGACCGTGGGACCTGCGGACGAAGAATTGTTTGGCGTGTTCTCGTGATGTCACCGGAATTAAGCAACACTGCGCTTGGTCGGGTATTGGATGGATACGGTGACCATTACACTAGTGACCAGTTCTGTTCGGGAGAGAGGTTGGAGGGATCGAAGTTAGTACAACGGCGTCACTCGCTTTGCTTATGAACCTGTCAACAGCATAGATCTGTGGAGAAATCATGTTTTTTCGAGTTTTACCATCCTTTGGAGGTAGCCTTTAGCCGGTGGTCAGTCCTGGGGGCAATTGGACAGGAGAATGTCTACTTTCCGGCACCGGGTCCTTTCTCGGCTCAATGCTACACACACAATCCTTACCTTTACAAAGTGCTTGTTGAGTGAGAGATTGTGCCGAATAGAGTTCTGCCACGATGGGTCAGCGTTCTGGTAGTAGAGGAAGTTTGCGCGGATCCACGCGTAGATGGCACTGAGAGTCATCCGGTTTCCGCTGTCAGACATGGCCATGCAGATCAGCTGTGCGTACGAGTATGGCGGTTTGCCGGGCTCCAGACGCCAGTCCACGGCAGGCTCCTCTGAACAAAAGAAGAGAAGGCCGCGTTGTCAGAGGCACGTTCTCGAAAAGGTTGTTATATATTAAGGTTCTGTGGGAGGTCCTAACTTTTCATTTTTTAAATCATTTCATAGTCTGTCACTGATCGGTGTGTGAGACCAAAACTTCCCGGTCGCAGGGCTGGCCGTCGCAAAATTTAGTGTTTGACGCTCTGAATGGCAAATTTCAGAAGCCAAAAGCAAGTTGGTTTTAAAAGTACTGTAGACGCATTTATCAAAAGAGGAAGGTAACCTGAGTATACCACCAAAAAAATTATCAATCCCAACGCACCTTAATTTACAGAATGCCATTGTGTTGGTTGTTTTAAATTTTCGTTGCTATTGTACTGCTATTAGTTATAACTCTGCTAGAACATTTTTCAAATTCAAAAAGAGGTTTGTAGGCACATCATCAAAAGTTGTTTTTGTGTGTGGATTTAAATGCGTTTATCATAAACTTGCTCAATTTTCTGGATCACAACTGGCTTTTGGTTAAAAAACTAACAGTATATGTGCTAATCTAACAGGCATATAAATCGCCGATTAAAAGCTCTCCCTACTCTTCCTCCTAGTACCAGTACTGAACCGCACAATAGCCATGGCCATTGGATCTATGACACAAACAAACACACTTAAGGTAGAGTGCATACCTGGTTCCGGCGAAGGGGGCGCCGGGGGCTTGTGCTTGGGGGCTGGGGAAAGTGGTGGCGTGGGCAATGATGGCACGCTCATGATGTTGAGCGTATGCAGCCACGTCAGCGAAGTCAGGTCCACGTCAGAGCTGCCGCAGCCACAATCCACCTCCTACGGGAAAACCGTGACGACAACATTTTAAAGGTTAAGCAGTGGCAATTTGGTGAATAAACCTTCTCCTAAGACATTGGCTGCACTGGTCTATTGGAACCATGGAAAATCATGGGCATGACAACTTATTTACACGATTAAAAAAATACATTGATATCAGCAGTCAAATTTCCCAAAATGGGTATTCAATGCTAAGTGGAGTCTGAATTTCGGAGCAGGATTGATCTAAGAAAGTATGCACACTTTTATTATTAAATTCTAACCTTTTATACCATATTGTATACATTGAGAGTAATGAGTTGGCAAAATTTGCCATAAATTTGAGAACATCAGTTTTAACTATTAAAGGTTTTTGTCTCCAAGGATTCGAACTCGATTTTTTTGGCTTCCAATCGATATTTCATCGTTTATTAGGTGGAAAAATAAAATAGTGACCGGCAGGTGTATTCCCTAAAAACAAATGCGACTTAATATTACTACTCCAGTGTACGTACGGGCGGTTCAAGTCGCGAGCTGGCCACCTCCACCTCATGAACTTGGATTCCGTCGAGCTGTGCCTCCTCCAGAAGTCGGCACTCGTCCATGGCAGTCCCCGCCACTCCCAGGCCGCCCCCAGACGTCGCGTAGTGCATCGCGTAGTCGTCCAGTCCAGAGACCTCCACCAACATCGTGCTGATCATCTGCAAAACATTCCTTGGCTTAGAAGAGAACCAGCGCAGTATTGCTAAACCCCTCCAGACTCTCTACCGAACAGAACTGCCTGTGTGCAAGGCGGTCACCCATTCAACACCTGACCCAGCGCAGTGTTGCTGAACTACAATCTCTCCAGCTAGCCGTGTGCCTGTCGGTCACCTGACCCAAAGTATTGTTGCTTGACTTGTGCAACGTCGATATGAATTAGATTAAAATTAAATATCTTTCCAAGCAGCGAACCATACCATAGCCTTGCCAATATGAAACTATTGCAACTATTTCATCTGTTGTAGTTATTACAACCATCGCAATGCCATTTTCTCCAGGCAACGCCGTCCAAGGAAAATGCTCGTCACCAATGCAACCACATCGTCGATCACAGCTACGTCATTTCTGCAGAATAAAAAACCGCGCTGGCATTAATTTTACACGTGCGCCATTAAACGTGCATCTATTCTCTCTGTCTACATCATTGCAGAGTTTGTTAGCTCTCTCTCCCTCTCTCTCAGTCAACGTCAGCGACCGCCGAAGGCCAGCTTCGTGGAAATTCACATGGATAATTCATGGGCCCACTCCCCTTGTGCCAATCAGCCAATGGGCAGTCAGCGTGGGTGGAGGGGGTAGAAGGTATTGCAGAATGCCATGAATATTTCGCACCTGCTTCGATCTGATTGCTATTAGGGTGGGGGTGGGGTCTCAACATGAAGATGACAGATGGTTTAGGACGTTGGCGGAAGGGAGATGGATGTAGCGTAGCTGAATGAATGGCCTGGAGTGGGGAAAAAGGAAAGAAATGTCGGTAAATTGACAAAATATTGCTGGAACGGGATGTTTTTTGTTGTTATTTTGATGGCGGGGAGGTTTCCGAAAGGTCCGCCCTTGGACTTTGGTGTACACATCTCTCCTGACTTTATCGCTATCTTTGACCTGTCTGGATGAGATATGCTGGTTGTACGCAATTAGTAGGAACTTACTTTAATAGCATGTGAATACTAACTTTTCAAGACGTTGGGTTTGGTGTGAAGAGAAAACTAATTGAGCGTTCCCAGCATTCACCACTATCTCAAATTCTCTCTCTCGTGTAAGCCGTTTTCACGCTGAGCGTCAGCATTAGAATTGAGAAGCTCTGTCAGGCGATCTCAGCATCTCTATGGCTACCAAACTTTGAAACTACCATTGAACCTCCTATGCTAGGACATGCTATACCCGTGGTAACATAAGATAGCAGAATTGAGAAGCTCTGTCAGGCGATCTCAGCATCTCTATGGCTACCAAACGTTGAAACTACCATTGAACCTCCTATGCTAGACCATGATATACCCGTGGTAACATAAGATAGCAGAATTGAGAAGCTCTGTCAGGCGATCTCGGCATTTCCATGGCTACCAAAAGCTCATTGAACCTCCTATGCTTGCTCTTAATTTTGTTTCCAAACTTTGGGCTACCTAAAGAAGTTTTTAGTAAGAAAATTATTAGAAAAGCGGAATTTTAAAGGGGAAAATTTGACAGAAAAGAACATGGAGCCGAACGCAAATCCGAAAGAGCGGTTTTGGACAAAGCTCTCTCTAAAGCAGTTGCTATCCCAGTGGTAGGAGGTGGTTCCCCTTATGGGTCCAGCCACGTGGCGACGGGCATCGATCGCCGACCGCCGGTCAGCGACGCGTGACGTCACTATGGCGTCGGCGTCGCGTCGGGGAGAGTGTGGAATGACCGTCGACGATTGCCGTGTTATCACCGCGATCAATACCTGCCTGCAGGTGACCGCTACCTGGCTTTAGGTGGATGCCAAGGGGTTGCGGGGGGGAGTCAGTCTGGCCGTCGACGATGAGCGAACGAGGGGGATTCACAACGGCGTCCCTATGTGGTTGTGGAGGCGATGTGTGCTCCCCCCCGTTGGGAATTACGCTTGGCGCGTAGTTTTATGCGTTATATAGCCTGTCAATTAACATATAGATCTGAAAATACGCCATCGCCTGTAATTATCCCTGAATTCATGAAAATCCGTCTTAATGCCGGTTTTTAAGTGGCACGTTAAGTAATTAAAATACCGTTAACAAGCTATTTGCTTTCTCTAGTACGTGGTTCTGAACTTAGAAAAAAATTGTCATATTTGGGGGATTCATTTTAGCAAATGGAGAAAATGATTCGAAAATTGATCCATTTTCGACCTAAACGTATTTATTTGTTTGCAACATACTCAAATTGCCGAAAACAAATTTCCTTTAAATTGCCAAATTACCTTTAACGATACGGTCAAGATGGGTCTGCAAAAATTGCAAAGAAATTCTTCGCCTTGAACAAAAAACTGCGTGTGTCCATTCATCGAAGGTAACATTTTCGCGACCTTGAGTGCGCCGAAACAGCAAGGAACCCAAATCGTCGAAGTCACAAGAAGTCGTACTATTTTATTCCTGAACAAGAAGTCGATTTAGACCAGCCAAATAATCTGCGCTATACACCCTGGTTGGCAGGGAGCCGACGATTATCCCGGTGCCGACACTCAGCTTGCTCCTGTCCAACAGCACCAAGGACCGGGCATCGCTTAGCCTTGTCCCTTTGACACACTGTGTTGGCTGCTCCTGTCCAACAGCACCAAGGACCGGCCACCGCTTAGCCCTGTTACTTTGACACACTGTGTTGGCTGCTCCTGTCCAACAGCACCAAGGACCGGCCACCGCTTAGCCTTGTCCCTTTCACACACTGTGTTGGCTGCTCCTGTCCAGCAGCACAAAGGACCGGCCATCGCTTAGCCTTGTCACTTTGACACACTGAGTTGGCTGCTCCTGTCCAGCAGCATCAAGGACCGACTACCGCTTAGCCTTGTCTCTTTGACACACTGTGTTGGCTGCTCCTGTCCAACAGCACCAAGGACCAGCCACCGCTTAGCCTTGTCTCTTTGACACACTGTGTTGGCTGCTCCTGTCCAACAGCACCAAAGACCGGCTACCGCTTAGCCTTGTCCGTTTGACACACTGTATTGGCTGCTCCTGTCCGACAGCAACAAAGACCGGCCACCGCTTAGCCTTGTCTCTTTGATAAACTATGTTCGAACCCTGTGGCACTGGCATATTGGCTGTCAGTGAATGACAGGCTGTTTACAAAGCTAGCCTGGCCTGGCATGGAGCCGAGTGTGAACCCGGTGGTACACGCAGCCTGCTCCTGTCCAACAGCACCCAAGCGTTGTCCGTGGCGCTCTAAGCGACATAGAGTGAGAATTGTGGTCTGTGATCGATTGGAAATAGGACAGCTATCATGCAGAGTGGTCAGCACTCGCACGTGATCACAATCTCGCTCGGACATCCTGTCCCACGTCCATGTGTGCTCGGCCAGTTGCATGCATGTCACCACGTATCCGGTCAGGGAGTGGCTATCTTCAAAAAATGGCCGTCATGTTTGCACGTATACAGATAGCCACTCTCTAGCCGTGCAGATAGGGTGGCCATTTTATTATTATGAGCGCTATTAACCTCTCAAAAATTGGTGCCCAAAAGGGGTCTCGAACCCCAATATCTACATTTCTCTTTAGAGCAACACCCGCGACAGATGGAGATCTCAGAACGATTCCCCGTTTGGGCACCAATTTTTAATAGTTTATTAGTGTTTTTAATAATTAAATACTTTGTGTATGGCCATTGTGTGAAATTTTAATCAGATTTCATGGCGGCCATTGCTTGGAGATGGCAACTCTCTGGCCGTACGGAGGAACGTACTGCTTTCAACAGAGTTTCTCACAATATTGTGCGGTTGTCGTGTGGGTTGTGAGAGGGGGGAGGGGGAGGGGGAGGGGGAGGGGGGGGGCAGTAAAAAGGTGTGTGGGGCGCGTTCCTAATCGCTACTTCGGAAAATTGATATTTGGAAATGATCCATGATGTTATCACCGACGTGTGCATTAAGTGTAAGTGATGTGTACCTACTTTGGCAATTATTGCCTCCAATATCCGGGCCGGGACAATGCATCCTGTCACCCTAAATGTGAGGAAATAGACGCAATAAAGACGAGAAAAAAAACTGTCGCAGGGGCGTGCAATTGACTTTATACATGTGGTAAACGCGAGGATTTGAACTTATCTCGCTGTTTATTAGTTTTTTTTATAGTAACCTTTGGTAGAAGTTACTCACATATATTTGTTGATTAGAGCCCATCAAACCGCTTCGAAACCCTTCCAACCCCATCTTAACCCTCAAAAGTCCTCTAAAAGTCCTTAAAACCCCCTTTTAACCCATCCTTACCCTTCAAAACCCATCTAATACCCTCCATAACTCTTCCAATCCATCCAAAGCGCGCCCTTAATTCCTAAACATAAAACCGCAGCCCCTCCATTTCTCTCATGTCACATCAACTTCATTAAAAAACAGAATCGCACCGGAAAACCTATACCTTCCCGATACACACCCCCGTAATTGCAAACCAAACAATCGCACCACGCAAAGTGTTACCCCGTTTCGAATCAAATTAAAACATGGCGCATTACTCTGTGGTCGTTCGTAAGGGGGGAGGGGAGGGGGGGGGGGAGCAATTCACGCTAAGTGTCCACCGCTAGCGTTGTAAACGATCGCATCGCATGTCTGGTAATCGAACCCGGGACATTATCGACCAGTCCTGTCATTCTCGTCGGAAGGAGCCCCTCAAAAATTAACCCCCTTTGGACGGAAGACAGGTTAAAAGCGTGAGGTGTGTGTGTAGCAACAGGTAAATAGGATCTGTAGAAATGATCGATCGCACATGCATGTGTTTTTCGGGTGGAAATCATGGCCGCGGTTGGTGTAATTAACTTGGGCAATGGTTTTCCTTATCGATTGTCAGGTGTTTTAAAAGCTCGTATAGGTGATTTTTTGTTTTATTTTCTTGGACCCATTGCAAGGTTTGCAGAAATTTTGAGTTTACTTACAAGAAAATTGTTAAAATGGTCAAGGCTTTTCATAATTTCAACTGTCGATGGTAGTTTATTTCATTCCGAGATAGATTTTGGAAAAAAAAATGCTTTTAAATGCATTAATTTTGGCATTGTTGGGTTTGTTTTAAAAATCGTGCTAATTTAGTGAACCGTAATGTGGTAGTTTTCAACATGCAATTTAAACGACGCAACCTTCAGGTAACACTGTGTATTTTTCCCAAAGGAGCCATCAATTTTTAATGTAGAATTTTTGCAAAATTCGGTTCAGCGATTTGTCGTTTCAGACTCGTTTTCCGTTTCAATTTTGTTATTTTCCTCCAATGAAGAGCTACGCTCATCTACAAAGAAACTAAAATTGAGTTGCGTTGGTGCAAAAGAGTGTGCACCATCAAGGTCATCGGTCGCTCAAGAATCATGTCTCGATACTTTAGACGTAGAGACGGAATTTTCCAATAATTTTAGCGGACAAATTGCCTTCAGATAATCCTTTAATGATCAAAATGGAAGCTGTTGCCAAGTGGAGTCACCGTTTCGAACGTTAAGAAATGTATTTTCGTTAAATCTCATGCACTCGCATTTACACAAATTAATTTTTATTAATGGTAAACCAAACGATTTATGTGCATGTAATGATATTTTGAAATGCAACTTTGTAATTGTAGAAGTCGGTTTAAAAGGTGCCATCGGGTAGCACCTACCATGATCACTAGTTGATGGCTTGTTTGTCCAGCAGAAAGTGTTTGATTGTCCCTTGACTATGCATTTAAACGTAATGCTTAGATCAAACAATACGACGACGAAAAGAGATGTGAATGTTCTCTCCCTGTTCCTTGTTTCCCGTTCCTCTCCCCTGGTCCCATTTGAAATCCACGAAAGATTGCGCAATCTTGTGTAACATTCTGTGAATGGGGGAAGTACAGCCAGGCTTAAAATACCTAACTTGTATCTCAATGTTTCGGAACAGTTACTAATTATCAAGGGTGAAAACTCGACTGAACTGACGTCCCGTAACAAAAGAATCAAGACAATGAGTTACCTCTCCAATTCTTCGATGTGTTCAATCTAAAATCCAAATCCACGCAAAACATGTAGTTTTAACCACACGAAAAAACATGTCAATGTCAAACTCTTTCAAAAATCAAAATCAAATTCTCTGATTTGACCTTATGCTTCAGATATGTTCTAGAATGTTCCAATATTTTCCAGAAGATGACTCTCAAATCTGATCGAATTTCAAAGAAATTTTTGCAAACAGTCACTACACATTGCACGTAGTTTCACTGATTGCTTCGGTATTAAGGTTTAATTGCAAAATACAACTCACGACCGCATAATTTTGGGCCGCGTGATTTTAGAAATTTTCAAAATTCGCGATCCATAACGTGGACTTGTGCGCGCCTTAAGACAAACTCAGCAGCATCCATTTTTGCACACGACTTGATGTGAAATCCTAATCAAAATTTAGTTTACATTTTTGTGGTGAATAGAATTTTTTTCTGACCTTCCCTTGGACGGCATCGCCGAACACTTAGACCATAATCTTTTCTTTCTTTTTTTTAATTCTTCTTGGTTAACAAAAATCCCATATTTTAACTGAAAGGTGATTTCAAATTTGGACACCCAATCTAGGAATTGACCCCCGGTCTCCACATTTCACGGGTATTCCAGGCTTCCCACTCGTTTCTACTTTCCTACTTATTCCTACTTTTTAGTAGGAAAGTAGGAATTGTCCTACTTTTTACATATTCATCCTACTTTTCCTATTTTTTCGTCACATTTAATTATAAAATGTGAAATCGATGTGAAATCCGCATTTTGTCCAGTTTGTATTTGAGTTTATTTTCGCAAGGCTGCTTAAATCTCGAATTTGGCGCAATTTTCGGGTGGCCATGCATATCGTCAGTTCCTAACACAATTATTATCAATATCGGTATATCATCAATCATCAGAAATATTCAAATGTGATCTTTTCGTATGCATACATTATATAAGAATGTACACGTTTTATTATAGGAATTTAACCGCAATGTAAAATTGCGTGCAATTTACTTTTGGATTGCACAAATCACACTACCTTACTCATATATTCCTACAAATCAGTTAAAATTGGTCCTACCTTTGTCCTACTTTTTGTGATTTTTTGTCCTACTATTCCTACTTTTTTGGATTGAAATGTGAGTGGGAAGCCTGGGGTATTCCTCTAATCATCTATGCTCCTTGAACACGACATTTTCAAGAAGATTTTAGAGCATTTGATGAGTCTGACAGTTCTCCAAGAGCTAAGCAGAACCTTGATTCCGCGATTGGGTACAATTCATTGAGCGGGCTTAGTATGAATGCATAATAATAAAATACAATTAGGGTACTATTGTGGCCCTAGGGATTCACAAGGTCACCTACCAATTGCCAGACAGCTGTGCGACTGTAATTATCACAAGTACATAGGTAGGTTACACACGTAGGAGGGGAGACTCTCGTGATGTTTTCAAAACCACACGGTTTATGTCCACGCTCCTAGAGCATGGAGGTGTGCTGTCCGTGCTGATCTTATCTTGTCGCCGTTATTGTCCCCTTGGCACCCTCATGGGGGACCTTGATTTTAAACCAGCGCCCAGAGGTTTAGAAATATATTATTTAATGCTTGTTTCTTCTTAGAGCGTTCACTGGAAGTCCAGTCATGATGGATAGTTTTTCGTGCATTTATTATTTTGTTTCAGTGAAATGGTAAATACTTTCTTTGTTAATTAGGCAATATTTGTTGTCCTATGACAAACCTAGGGGGCATACACTTTAGAAACTGTCATCTCCGAATGTCTAAAACTCGCGATATCAATGTCAAAAATGTATGGAATATAAGCCTAAGTCAACTTGACAAATGTAGCTAGCAAAAAAACAATAGGGAAATTCAGCTTTAGAATCAATTAACACATTCAATATCAGTGATTTTAAAGATGCTTTGGGCAATTGAATATGAAATATATTTGTTAATTGGTGATCAGTTATTAATTGATCGCTTTAAGCCGTGAATAGTTTGCAGGTTCATAAGATGAGCTATATAGAATTTTAAGTCAATACAAATTTGAGAATCGCAATCACGTTTTCCAATTCCAAAACGCCACCTTCCTAACGCTACCTAACGCTCATATCAAATTTAAAAAAGGTATCCCAAAAAAAAACTGACCTTAATCGCGTTGACCTCGTCGATTGCTGAAAACGTGCCGGCCGCCCTTCAGAATCGCACCTCCATTGCTCCTAGAGGAACCTCAGCACCAACGGCGTCCTGGATGCGCATTCAAAGACTCCAGGACAACGCCAACACAACCGAATTCCAAGCAGGTGCGCTGGGCACTGGCCAGCTACGTTCACCTGTCCACCCTTTGGTACCTGGATCGATGGGGCAGTGCTTGCCAAGTGGGGGACGACATCTGGCCGCGATGGAGGGAACCCTGGGGGATTGGTGGGTGGTAGGTAAGCGTTTGAATGGGGCTAAAAAGTGGATTGAATTGTGGTCGGAAATGCGTGATAGTGGGCTTTTGGGCCAGATGGTATACTGTTACTTTCTGCCTCTAAATAGGGGCAGTGACCAATGAAAGAGTGATTGATTAGGATGATGATGTTATTATTATTATTATTATTTGTGATGTTTAACGACGCACTGTTTTGACATCTGGCCATGTGGCACTGGTCTAATGGCGTCGGTGAATGAGTGGATGATGATGACCTAACCTAGCCTATAAGGGAGGAGGGGAAACCCGGTGACGGCACGTAGCCTGCTCCTATCGAAGAGCACCAAGGGGACCACCGGCTTAACGTCCCTTCCGAAGGACGGTACAACGCGAACAACAGGATTCCTCCACAAATCCATGCTGTCGAGAGGTTGATTAGCAAGGCGAGTAGGTTGATGTAGTAACTTTCATCTCTCCAACCTTTGCTCCAACCTATCTCCCGAACAGAACTCGTCATGTGTATGATGGTCACCCATCCAATACCTGACCCAGCGCAGTGTTGCTTAACTTCGGTGATCTAACGAGAACCGGTGTTTCCAACACGCCAAACCATTCGTTAGGATAATGATGTACCTTACCTAGCATTAAAGGGAGAATGGAAATCCGGTGCTGAGACTTAGCCTACTCCTGTCGAAGAGCACTACGGGGACCACCGGCTTAACGTCCCTTCCGAAAGATGCTACAACGCGAACAACAGGATTCCTCTACACATCTATGCTGACGAGAGGTTGATAAGCAAGGCGAGTGAAGTTGCTGTACTAACTTTCATCCCTCCAACCTCTCTCCCGAACAGAACTGGTCATGTGTATGATGGTCACCCATCCAAAGCGTAGTGTTGCTTCTTGCTAGGCTCGGTGAGCTCACGAGAATCGGTGTATTCAACACCGAAATGGCTGTTCAGTGAGATGGCGCAAAATATAAATGGGGCTTGTGTGAAAGGAGTTAAAATTTTCCGTGCAAAAAGATCAAATCTCTAAAAGCTATCGTCGTCTTACGCTACCCAACGTTGTCCAACTCCACGACCTAACTTTACCGATCATAACAGGACTGAATTTGCCAATCTCGAATTTGAGTTTCGAATTTAAATTTGGAGCAATTTTGGTGCAAAGAAGCAGAATGCTAATAAAAACGCACACAGGTTAGGTCATTATCCACAAAGAAGATTCCTGCCAAAAGATAGGTTGTTAATTCTTATTTTAAATGGTCGATGTTATGATTCAAAACATACAAACTTCGCGCCAAATTGCCGCTAGGCTAGGGTTCGAATCCAGTTCAGCTCAACAAATGACAGCTCACACTTGTCATGCGTTTCGGAAATGTTTACTTTAAATTAGCTCTAAATTATCATTATTATGGACGACCTACGATTAAATGTTATTAAACAACTAGATGAAAAGTTTGGGGGCAATGTAATCAATTTACTTCAGTGCGATGAATTAAGTAAACAGCTCGACGATGAGAGAAGAATTATTGAGAAATCAGTATGTCTTCTTTAACCTAATATGGTTTTACCAGAGATATTTACCTTTCCAATTTACAATAAATGTTATTAAAGGTAGTTTATATTTTTTTCAGTTATCTTTGGCTAGTAGCGAGGTTCCTTCAAAAGTTACTGATGCTGTGAGAGATGTAGAAGAAATAAGCAAGGAAATAAATGCAGTAACAGCGCAGTACGACTCGCTCAGTTGTGCAGCACAGAATATGCTTATGGAACATGAAGCATCTGTTAATGAGATGAAAGAATACATTTCAAAAATAGAGCTTTTAGAACAGTCGCAATCTTACTTGTGTTGTGTGAAAGATATTGAGGAGCTAAGGTTTGTTGCATCTTTAGCATTTAATTCAATGCTTTCCTTATCGAGTAAAATGAGTACCAATTCAGGTTGTTTTCAGCAATGGCATAGAGCTATCGATTCTGGAAAAAGATGATCAGCAAAGCGTCGAGCTGTACGGATCGCTATGCGAACTGTACACAAAGCTACAAGCTTCAAAGTGTTCTCATTTAGTAGAGTTTCTCAGAAACACCGTCCACTACTGGCATAACTATCTCAAAGATAAGTTTTCAGTGTAAGTAAAACCATTAATATTATACCTACATTCCCTATAAGTTAACATGCAATTTAAATATTATGAATAAGCTAGAGGTAAATTGGAAACTGAAACAGCTGTGCAATTGTTGATTGTTTTCAATGGTCTCGATGTTTGCAGCGAATTTGACGAGGTGTTGAAGCTGATTAAATGGCCGATGCAGCCTACTGATACCGTCTTCA
The DNA here is from genome assembly GCA_947568835.1 of Protonemura montana. NCBI lineage: Eukaryota > Metazoa > Arthropoda > Insecta > Plecoptera > Nemouridae > Protonemura > Protonemura montana. Next base: position 10,911,661 of record OX387610.1, on the reverse strand, counting down.
CGTATCCATCTCCAGAGGGATTGCAACACTTCCAGAAACTCTGTGAATATCTGCTACAACTTGAGCTGCCGTATCCTTCTGTCCTGCTTCTATGTTGTGTACAATGAACTTTACCTATAACCAAAGCAATAACTGATATTTTTATTTTAGTTGTAATACTTCTGGGTAGGTACATAAATCACATATAGTCTGATTGTAATATCTTTATCTGGTAGTCAAAAATATTTTCATCTTCTGCAGTCTACCATGTATGTAGAAAAACATCTGCTTTGCTGTCATTTTTTAGTTGGGTGGGAGTAACATTTATTTTACTTGATAAACAACACGGAAAAACAATTTCAGTTTTCCTGGGAACAAACAACGACTAAAATATTGTCATGTGTTTCATTGGCACACAAGAGAGAATGTGGTCGTGCCAGTAGGGCCCAACTAGAAATGCTCGTTAAAAAAGTTTATACTGCAAGCCAAGTATTCCCCGACTGTTCCTTGACATACCACAGAGTGGACCTTGCTTCTCGCCCGACTGTCACGTCAGCGCTGGCGTCGGACTTTCCTGCGCCGTCGTTGCCGATCGCACTGCTGCTGCGTCCATTGCACAAACGGTGAGTGCCAGCACTGACCAAGCCAGGTGCAATAGGCAACAAAATTCTTCTCATTGCCCCAGAAAATCTGACACTTACCTTGTTAACCATGCTACGGTTTCTAAAGTAAACTTGTAATTTAAATTAAATTAATTTCTTAGTGCTCTCAGATGATTAAGAAATGTCATACCTACTGAGAACTTTCTTTTCAAGCAGTCCATTGGAATTGACCTTGCCAATAAAAAATGCTGAACAAAAATAGAAAGCTGAAACCCAGCTCAATTTCCAAATAAGATTTCAATCTACTACTAGAGAAGGCGCTGACAATCTCGTGCCCTGCTCCTTCAAATCACTCGGTCTGCATCTAAAGCAGCTTTCTGTTGCCGTTGCTTATAGGTTCATGTACCATTTCTACGGTACTCGGCAGACCAACCGGTCCGACAAGCCCGAGTGGTTCTTCACGCAGGCGCTGAATTGGACGCGCGATCATGAGGGGTTCGTGAGAGTCAAGGTCCAACCGGTCATGGACAAACTTGGAATGCGTCACAAATCAGCCAAGGTGCGTTGGGAGTAAGGTTAAGCAACACTGCGATGAGTCAAGATTTAGATGCATGACCACCGAACGGTTTGGCGTGTTGGAAACACCGGTTCTCGTGAGATCACTGAAGAGATCACTGCGCTGGGTCAGGTATTGGATGGGTGGCAATCATACTCACAACCAATTCTGTTTGGGAAAAATTTGGAGGGATTGAAGTTAGTACGACGGCTTCGGTAGCCTTGTTTACCAACCTCTTGACAGCATGGATTTGTGGAGAAATCTTGTTGTTCAACTTGCGCCATTGAAAGGAAGTCGACAATATCGGCTTTTTTAGAGGAGTAGGCTACATGACAGCACCAGGTTTCCTCTCCTCCCTTGTAGTCTAAGCTAGGTCTATCATCATCCTCTCATTTACCGTTGGCTTAAAATCAGTGCCATAGAGCTCGTTCAAAACAGTTCATCGTTAAACACAACAACTTAATTAATATAAATTAGTGAATAGGCTGGTGTAAAATTAGTGTAGCAAAGGAGCAGGAGCTAACAACAGTTTGAAAGGAAGATTTTAAATGAATTCACAAAGCAGCTTACCATCATAATTTCCCTTCTTAGCTGGAGCTGATGTCTGGCCTTGTCCACCTCGTAACCGAGAAGCTCCATTCCGAGTTGCCTACGCTGGAGTATGATCCGGCGATGCTGGCTCACGCCATCGACGAGGCATTGGGGTTCGAACGTGAAATGTGCGAGTCGCACGGGTACCCGCAGTCGGCGCCGGGGGTGCTGGGCGTATTGACTCAGGCGCATGTCTTTGTGCGTTGGATACAGATGGAGCGCAAGGGTGAGTGCGTCAGAAATCATCGTCCCTTTCAGCGATTTCGTTTGGCGACGCTCTGAATTAGCTGCAGGCTCGACAGATTCTAGCAAATATTTAGTTACCTCACTGGCGAGCTTTTAAAATCTGACCTAACTCAAGTGGGAATAATTTCTTTTTCTTTTTTTTGGAATCCAATACCTGACGGTGGAAACCGTGCCGATTACGAACCGATTACTCAAAATTATCAATGTGCTCTTGTGATTTCCTTTTTTTTTCATTTAATTCAATGTTTATTGTCCATGTACCACGTTGGAAATTTGCAGACAAAGAAAATTACATTCTTACATGCAACGTCATAAATGAATGCATAGAATTCATACAACAAAACTTGACCCGCAGCGGCCGGCGAAAAGGTGGACGCAATGCTGACGTCCGAGTCCGCGTGGACGGTGCCACGAGCAGACGACCTTCAGGTGACGGAATGCGCTGATAGGTTCCTGGCTTTGCTGGCGGCTACCACGGACCGCTATGCCTGTCTGCCACAGCCGGGGCATCGTTTGCAGTTCCTACAGCTGCAGCTGGACATGCTGGACGACTTCCGGTGAGACCTGGGACGGGATTTCACTTACGAGATTACGATAATGGAACTCTGACTTGTGTTATAAGAATTCAAACCTGTGGGGTATAATTCGATGCAGACTGCCCCTAAATGTATTCCTTTCGTCTAGTTTAACATGCAATTTAGTTTGGAAAATAAAATTGGGGGACATTCCTAAGCCTATCATTCCTATCATATTTATAATATTTATATTTGTGAATGAATGGTCTCATGTTTAATGATACGCTGTTTTGACAACGGACCCTGCTGCTCTAGTTTTATGGTCTATGGTGCTGCATAATTAAGCCAACATACAAATTTAAAAATAAAACCTGAAAGTCAAATGTATTAAAGGCGATCGAGGCTTTTTCTGACTTCTTGTTTCCGCTGGTTTTTTGCAGGGTACGGCTCCTGCAGCTGCTGAGAGAGGAGCCGCCAGATCCCCTGGCTTCGCGGCTTCCTGTGATCCTGAACACGGTCTCCTACGTTGCTACTGTCATCGCCGAGTGGGGCACACAGCCAGTGAGTTCCGATCCCGTGAAACACAGAACTGCTTCACATTGGGTTTATTTATTTACTTATTATAACATCTTACAAGAGTACAAAAATAGCACTGTGGCAAGGTATAAATATTTATTAACTTAAATCTAAATCTAGGATGCTCCTGAATAATTTTGAGCTTATCTTAGCTGCATTCTCTCTGAGACATGGATCCAGTAGATTCCATTCCCTTATGGTGCAAGCCAGGAAGGAGTTTCTGCCAACCTTAATTTTGGTTCCCTTCTCCCTCAGTTGTTGGTCGTGCCTTCCATTAAGGGTTTCCTCAATGCCAGTCCTTATCATTCCAGCCTTCATTATCACTCGGGACTCTATTCAGCCCACACAACCTTGCTTCCCCTCTTCTTTGGCTAAGGCTTTCCCATCCTAATTTTGGGACGTGGGATTTGCTAGCTGGGTCCCAGCTCCACCATTTCACCCTTCCCGTGACTTTCCTTACTGCCTGCCTCTGGACACTTTCCACTGCTTTCACTTGGTCTAGTCGGTACGGGTCACACACCATGCCCCCATATTCCAGTACAGGCCTAACTAGTGGTTAATAGTTTGGGTTTATTGGGTTTAGTTAATACTTAACTGAGGTCCAGCCTTGTAACTTGTGTAACTCTTCAACAAATTGGAGTTCAAACAACTTTCATGGCGACTTCCAATCACATGCAGTGAAATTTAGATGCTTTTGTAAGTTCAATGTCCAACTCAGATTTAAACATAGGGTAAAATAGAACCAAACAATTCAGCAACAGGTGGTAATGGTTGTGGCAGTGATTATGTAATTATGTATTTGTCTTTTATTGCCACAGGCATAATTTGCACAATCATGATTCATGAGTAATGTTCAATGTAATTAAAATGTATAGCAATGGTACGGTTTCCTTTTGTGGAATCTTCTGACTGTGAGATCAGTTACAGCGATGGAGACATTCCCATATGAATTCTTGGCAATTGCCAAACTGTTAACTGACATTATATTGTTGTAGCTAATCATTCAAAGCTAGCTTCTCAAATGTTAAAATACATATCTTCAATCAATATCATCTAGCGATCACCAGATTAATTCAGATTAATTCTTAACCTAAGTTATTAATGAACAAACATTGAATTGAATGAATCGGTTCAAATGGTATGGTTCCAAAATGGGTCCTACATCTGAAGCACTGACCAAACCCCTTGTTGCAGAGTTTCCTGCAACTGCAGCTCCATCGCACCCGCAGCGAAGGCATCGCCGAGGTCGACATTGAGGGCGGGGTCTTCGATGGCGTGTTGGCGCTGTACCACCGCATGCGCGACGACTTGCTAGACACGCTCTGCGAGTCTGTCATGCTTGAGACGGCGGCTCGATCGCGACCGTATCGCAAGGACAAGTGCGTTGACGCCTGGCTTGATGTTGCTAGTGGAGATTGATTTGTGGTGTTTAACAAAGCACCGTTTTGGCAAAGGGCCCTTCGGTACTGGTCTAATGACATGGGATATTTTCATAGCGTTAATGTTAAACTATCCTTGCAAAAAATTCTCGCCAAATGACAACGTAGACAACAGTACAGGATTCCATTGGGTAGAGCCCTCGCAGTTTCGAGTACTGATAAATGTAATTTTGGTATTTCTTGCAGAATCTCACATTTAAGACTGGTTTATGCTAAAATATTTTTATTAATGCTAACCTCAAAGATTGATATGCATGTATAAATATTTTGAATCATAATTATTTTATTACAGTGGTTTGTTAAAGAGGAAGGCCTCAAGCACCATCGGGTGACTTCAAGTGTTGCCAGCTCATTTTCTCAGCAATTAGTTTAAAATTAACACTGACCCTTTGATTTTACCTATGAACTAAATGACTTCAGTGAAAGGTAAGCTGATTATGAACTTCAAACAGGCTGTAAAGTAGGAGAGAAAATCTGTTCCTGGCAAAGGGGGCATTAAGCCAGAGGTCCCCTTGGTTTACTCTTCCAAGGGAGTAGGTTACGTGCCAGCAGCAGGATTCCCTTGCTCCCTTCTAGGCTAGGCTAGATTTATCATTCTCATCACCACACACCGATTCCCCGAAGCCACATGGACTGTTGTCAAAACCGCATGTTGTTAATAAAAAAAAATGAATCAATGGAGTGCCGAAGTGGTTCAGAGTTGTACAGTTTTGCTTTGTTGAGGCTGTCCTGCAGTCATAAAAAGGACCTAAAAAGTTCTTTTTAGGACTGCAAGTCAGTCTCAACAGAGCAAAACCGTACAACACATAACTGAATCAACAATAATTTCCATTCATCCCCATTTGTTGCCAGATGGTATGCGATGACGTCCCCGCAAGATCTCATCCACCCGAGCCTGACGCCATCCGTGTGCCCCGTCTTTCAAGTCCTGTCAGCCAAGTTACACCGGCTAGAGCAAGTGCTGGCAACACCACTGTTCGCTCTTGCCTGGCGGTCCATTGCAAAGCAGCTCAATCAGGTATGTTACATCTGCTTGGTTTGTTGTCTCTAACCTATCGTGGCTATGTATAGAGGTATACTTGCTCACCTGAACATCTTGACCATCTTGACCAGATTGTTTTTTAGTGGGAAAGAGGGGAAAAAAGGAATACAACTCAGCAATTTAAAAAAATGTGATTGGGATAGTTGCAGAGAGAGCTTTGTTGCCTCACCCACATGGAGTAGAAGAACTCTACTTTCTTTTAGTGTAAAGTAGAACTCTGATGAAATCATGGTCAAAATATCGTACAACTCTCTTCATCTAATGCTACCACCTTTTTTAACCTCCATAAGTCACGTTCCTTCCGTTCTCTTCCCCATTACATACACCAAACTTTTGGCACTCTTACCATTATAGTTACCAGGTTACCAGTTAAACCAACGGTTAAACAGCGATGTCTATTTATAGAATATGTATGCCAATAATGCCATGTATTTAAAGTAAATCTAGACTTAAGTTTCCTTTCAATAAATTTCTGCCTCCATCCATTTCTTTAGCTCATTACATAGGGGTAGGCGCATTGTCGTACACTGCCCAATAACTAGAATTTCTTGAATAAGAAAATCTGTTTTAAAGTTAGGGCAATTCAGTTTCTGGAAGCGTGACTGGTATGCACAGTCAGGTCTGTTCAAGAGATAGATTTGAACTTAAAGCGATGGATGTTAGTTTACATCGTGCTTACTCAGAAATATATTGAACGACATTATTGTGTTTAAACTCGTGTCTACTTAATCTAACCTTAGCACTAGTTTCGTAACTCGTACCTGTTTGTGAAAAATTTGTTCTTATTTACTTAGCATCATTCAAAACCCAGTTTAAATAGTTTTTGTTATAATGGACAACAAGCTTGAACCTAAAATCAAGAGCAACTGCACGTCTCTTCATGCAAAAGGCGATTACCAATTAATTTTGTCGCTGTTGCAGTTTGTCTACGAGGAAGTGGTGCTGCAAAACAACTTCAACGAGGGCGGTGCATTGCAGCTTCACTTCGACATGACTCGCAATCTCTTCCCGATGTTTGGACAGTACTGTCCAAAGCCCGAATCACTGTTTCCTGAGTGAGTAGTTATCCGTACTTTTCTAGTAAGAGACAATTTTTAATGAAAAATAGATACTAATTCTGAATTCCAAATTTCAACTGTGGAAAAACTGTCCTCACTTGCCTATGCCAAGCGAGCTTCATCAGTAGCCTGTATTTCAACAGGAACAGAGACAGCCAAAGAGAAAGCACCAACACAGTATGTCAAAGGGACAAGGCTAAGCAGTGTCTGGCTCTTAGTGCTGTTGGACAGAAGCAGCCAACACAGTGTGTCAAAGGGACAAGGCTAACCAGTGTCTGGCTCTTGGTGCTGTTGGACAGGAGCAGCAAACACAGTGTGTCAAAGAGACAAGGCTAGGCGGTGGCCGGTCCTTGGTGCTGTTAGACAGGAGCAGCAAACACAGTGTGTCGAAGAGACAAGGCTAGGCGGTGGCCGGTCCTTGGTGCTGTTGGACAGGAGCAGCCAACACAGTGTGTCAAAGTGACAAGGCTAAGCGGTGGCCGGTCCTTGGTGCTGTTTGACAGGAGCAGCAAACACAGTGTGTCGAAGAGACAAGGCTGAGCGGTGGCTGGCTTTTGGTTCTGTTATCAGGAGCAGGCTTCGTTCTGGCACCAGGTTCAACCTTGGCTCCCTGCCATGCCAGGCTAGCTTCACCATCAACATGTGTTTCTCCCACAGCCAATTAACCCCTGCTAATGACTACACAAAGTCAGAACAGCCCAATTATCTTGGACTTCGTATCAAAGTATCGAGTGTGCAAACTTCGCAGGGTGAAGGAGTCGTGCCTGCTGCTGGCGCTGCCCCGAGGGTCTGCGCTGTTGCTAAGGGAAACACTGCACGATGCTGAACGTTCCGACGCAGTTGACAGACCGCAGGTATGCATGGATGGAAACGGAACTCCCTTACTTGCAAAGATTACTAGTAAACAAAGTTAATCACTATACCCAGCTTTCTTCCACTTAAAAGGAAGTTTCTAAAAACAGTTAATTTTCTGAAATAACTCCAACCAAATCTGAACCCTGTGTTGCAGTTTTGGGAATTAAATAATTTAAGTATACTTGCATAAAATGTGTTGCATCCTTGTCCTTGAAGTTAAAATTTTCTAGTTAATTACTAAAATAACATTCAGCTTCTACCTTGTACCCCAAAATCTCAATTGGTTCATACTAAACTGCATTGCTAGGCAACTGAAGTGCAAAAATGATGTGCTCAAATGAAGGTGGCATCACTTAATAAATTCAGAGCATAAGTTCTCTCTTATTTTAAAGTTTAACATTTGACATGCGACTTGGCCAAACCTAAATGAAGAGTAAAAAGAAGTGTAAAAGTGACTTGCATATGCGTAGGGTACGGAGGTTCTTGCTGACGTTGGCGTCCATCGTCTGTCCGTCGGTCGCGCCCTGGAAATCCTCGCATCGCGGACAGATATCGCGAGCTTGTGATTCAGCACCGACATTACTACCGTTTCAGCCCTCGCTCGTTAGTTCCAAGCAAAACCGAAGAATTGTTTGTGTTGGTACATACAAATACTCCACTTTCTTTGCACCCTAAAAAATTAATGAACTATCCCATTCCGTTTAAGATAATTGCGTGAAACAGGAAATGAAGGCAAAAATGAATTATTCACTAGAAGGATTCGATGCTGGCTGCTGGGATTGTCATTTAATAACATTCATGTGAGACATTGGGCGGTGATTGCTAAGGCCTGATTTGTTAAAGTTTTTACTGTTTCTTTAACTCTTTTCAGGGGTTAAATTTATAATTATAATTTGTTACAATAAAATATATCTAATAAAAATGACTGAATTTCTTTCAGACCTAGATACATCCTTGATTCCTTGCATGGATCACTGGTTTTAGCAATCTTAATAGAAAAATAACGTTTGAATGCCACTTTCTTACAATGTTAAATGTTTTATCAGAGTTTGCAACGCATTTGAAATGGAAAACTGGACGCCGGTGCTATGTAGACATTGCTACTTCAAGATAATGTTAAAACATGTCCTGAAATAATGAGCATTCTAAGTGATGCACTTAATGTGCTGTGGGCTAGGTGTTGCTGTGCCTTGTGCAATGAAGGCACAAATATATGTACTGTACAATACTTTTTATAGTAGACTGGGCCAAGCAAGATGACGATGTGGAAAAATAAGTTCTCACAAAACCAGAAATAAAGATTATCTAGAAGAAGAAGCCCACTGCCTAGAGTTATACAAGAAAGAACCTTTTTATGCAGGCAGAAGACTGTTCAACAAATTACCAAAGGAAATTAAAATCTTAAGAGGCAAAAGCAATTTTAAAGATAAGCTAAAAACATTGTTTATAGATAAGTGTTTTTACTCAACGACAAAGTTTTTAAATATGAAGTTAACAGATTAAAATTAGTATACTAGGATTAGGGACATAACCTGTATAAAGTGACTATTTTTGATTTCGTTGTACAATGATCTTCTGACAAATAAAAGTATTAATATTATTATTATAAAAAAACTGGAAGGTTGGAAATTGTATCCTGGAACTGATAATAATTATGATATATAATAAATATATAATATGAAAATGAAAATAATATAAAATATAATAAAAAACAAAATAAAAGGTAAAATATTTACTACAAACAGACCGATGAATTCAACTCACAAATTTTACACAGATACTCTGGCATGATAGGCACCCAGCGTTACATAGAAGCACACAGGGTTGCCTACCAGCGAAGGCTGACTGAACGGTCCGAGATGCTAAAATTTCGTCGCAAACGCCAACTGTAGTATCAGGCGAGCAGAAAGTAAAAGAGTATCGATCGCCTGAGCTGTAGACGCACGGGAAGCACATAGGCCGCGCGGGAAGCACATAGGCCGCGCGGGAAGCACATAGGCCGCGCGGGAAGCACATGGGCCGCCGACCGGAGCCGAGAGTCGAACCCGTTTGAAAATGACAGGTCGCGAGCTGATGTGAAATCCGTGATGTGATCTTCCGTGAAATCTTTGAATTTCTATCTCTCAATTGGGTTCACTAGAGAAGTTGTTCACTGCCGCTACGCATTTATGAAGTCTAACATGTACCTTATTTGCATTCGGTGTCGATTTCAGGTTTTTATGGCTGAATTTGCATTAATTAACCTACAAGTACCGCATTCATAATCATGTATGTATTGTTATTGTAAAAAATATGTTTGCAGTTGCAAATCAACTCTGCTACCTTGACTGGATTTATTCCGTTCATCTCACTGTCACTTGACCATCCTAGGTTAAATGTACTAGCCGCAAAGTCTCCCCTATGCTCTCATTCTACTCTGCAGCTCTTCAGCCATGCAACTGAAATACACCAACCACATGCATTTTAAGATCTGTGAGTGAACTGAAGGAAAGGCTAAAAAAGTGAATTGTGAATTGTAATATTAAAAATGTATGCTATTATTGTACCTACTTATGTATTTATGTAAAATTATGCTTGCTAACTTGTACCTTGGTTGGGTGCAAGTGATGTGTGGTACATATATTGTAGAAGGGCAAAAGAGCCATAAACAATAAATTGGAAATAAAAAAAATAAAAAAAAATTGGAAGTTTATAAAGCAGTTTTGCTGTACAACCACCGGAGGTAGGGTTATGATTATATACTAATAGAACTATCACATTCCCTACTTGTAAATAAAACAAACAACTATACAGATATAGAACCATGTCACGAATCCTTACCATCAAAGTCAGCGTCAAAACTATGCATTTCTTCACCGTCTGCAATCAGAGACACCACTAACATCCAGATTCTTATTACCACTCCAATCCAAAGAAAAAATGTCTGCAGAGCTCAAAACTCTATGGCAAATAAAAATTGCACAAAAAAATACTACATGTAACAGGTTTTGGGATGGGATCGGACGGTAACTTCCAGGAGTAATGATTGAGCAACGGATCAAGCTCACGATTAGCGGCAAACAAACGCCCAGCCGAGGCGGAATATTTAATATCTCTTCGATATAGTCCCTAGAGCGAACGGGAAATAAGTTAGAGAAAGAGTGGTGGTTATGTACAGAGGCGAGAGCAACCGCGGCGGCTAGTTGTAGATTTTGATGGCCTTCTCCATGTAGTTGAAGCGCGACCGCTTTGGCGCCTTGTTGACATGCTCGAGGCCTAGCCACGGCCGAGCCGCGCAGTTCACTTGAATTAAAACACAAACAGGGTTAGTAAGATCATTTTCGTGGACAACAAATCGGTACAAAAAAATCGTATGGCTACCTACTTAAATCTTTCATTCCTCTCGGCAGAGTAAACACATATCTGCCCTAATGATAGCACCTCGATTGCTGTCTCACCTTGTTCTGCATTCTGTTGCTCTGGCTCAAAGTCACAAGACTTTTTCAATAATTAGTCCAAAGGAAAATGCATCAAGAAAAGAACCTCCTTTGCAGTAAGAGCTAATGAAAACGAATTCATATGCACGGCTTTGATAAGAGTTTCTGCTAGAAGTTAAACTAACCATTTCCAACAAAATGTAGCAAAGACACATATTGACACAATTCTGAAATTGGCAAGCTACATGAAAGGGGGACCAACCTTGGCCAGGTTGGCTCTGGATGGTGTTCAGACTCATTGTGAACTCGGCGTCGTCTGTGATGAATGTGGGTCTGCCGAGCACGACTAGTGCAAACTTGAACTTGTCAAACTCCTTCTCAGTTAGCGCCAGCTTCTTGGCGAGTCGTTCCTTCACTCGGCTGAATGGTTCACCCTGCAAAACAGTTGCCAGTGAGTACGTGCCTTTAATAGCACTCTACTGCACGGTGTTCTTTCACGATACACCGCCGAGATATTTCGCTAATGAGCCAATATGACCATTGGGAGAATACTCTGCAACAAGGGTGAGAGTGCCACAAGCCTGGCATATTTTGTAATTGGGAAAAGAAGGAACACAACCTACAGAATAAAAAAAAAAAAATGGTTGCTTGCATCTATCGCAAACAGCTTGTTCAACCCCGGTAAGTTATGTTCCCTTTTTATTACATAAAGAAAACTATGTATTTAGAATCTCCTAATAGATTATTACGGTTTTTAGACTCATGTCTACTTTATCTTACCTTAGCACTAGATTTGACAAAAACTTTTTACATCTTGTAAATCTTTTTACGAATCCTAACCATTCAGTGTTAATAATAGAAGATCATGAATTCTAGCTTTTTTGAAGTCCCTCTTATATGCAATAAATGCATATCATTCTACTTCATAAGTACTTTAAATGGGCATAAAGCAGTCATTATTGGTGCTCTTAGACTGGAGAAGGCTACATGATGACACTAGTTTGACAAGAAGGTACACAGAGTTTTTGACAGCTTACATTGAGACCTCTTTTCTTCAGAAACTAAGACATACTACTTAAGTACTTAAATTTACATAACATGCTGAGGTTGGTGAGATTTAAAAAATTCCTGGCACTGACAAGTCCAATACAAACAAATCGCAAAAATAAAAAACAACCGGAGGTGAGTAACTCACGCGTCGGACTTTGAGGAAGAACGGCAGGCCGAACGTCGAGAAGATGTCCTTGCAGAAGTGTGCCACGGGTAGTAGCATCTCGTCCTCCGCTACCACCAGCTCGTCTCGCGGAATTTCCTCAATCCGGTACACCTGCGATAAGGAGAGAACAATAAGTCAATCTTGCAACCTAGCTCGTAGATAAAGAAGGGCACACTGACAAACAGTTTGAGACAAAAGTAACAGTTATCATCAAGGCAGGAAGAGTTTGTAGAATTTATGATAAGACCAGAAGCATGCACTGTGCTAATAATGCTTCTCATTAGTTATTACTCAGTAAACATCACATTGTTGCTAATTGAAACAATGCCTTCACAACTGTCGTCGCCAGAACAGTAAAGACCGAGAGAGCGGCGTACTAACCTTGGTGCCTGTTGTGTTCAACGTATCCAGCGCGGATTCTTCCCGCGGACAGAACGCAATCTTGTTGCAGTTGACTTCAAAGATCCTGAGCTTGCCTGTGCCGTCTGGAGCCATTTCGACAACCTTTCGCGCCTCCTCGAATAGGTCGGCCACACAGCCTTGCTTGCTGGGGTACAGCACCAGCTCCTTCTCTTCCTTCATGTTTGCTGACACCCACGTGCACTGAAGAGGAGGCAAAGACAGAGAGTTAGGCGAGCGGCAGCTATCTCAAGTTGGGTTAATAAATCACTGAAATTGTGCATACAAATAATAGTATACACTAGAGGCTAGGGAATAGAAAATTGAGATCCTGCAGATTCTTAATAGTGAAAGATAAGTAGGTATCAATCATTATTTGATCTACTTCATTATGAACCTAAAATATCAACGCGAAAATGAAACATACGATCAACAGAACGAAGGCTGATTGGGGCAGAAATTATTAGTAGTCCTCGAGTACAGAGACCCAGAGCTGTCTGAATTCACAGACTGGGGTATTTGTAGCTTGCAGAAAAATTTTGCTACATCACTGCTGATTAAATTAAATATTAATCTGTTGTTGTTTCTTCCACCTGGCTTTGTGAACTCAATCCCTGAATGATGCTGGGAACAACATTGTTTGGGTAGAAACTCTTCGACAGCCACAAAGGGAAAAAAAAACACTTGGACAAACTTCCTGTAAAACCAAGTTCTGCAATCCATTTTCTTATTTTCCGACCAAACTATCCAGCCTTTTGGCGTGCTAACAATGAAAAGAGCAAGTTAAGCAGTCGGCAGAGTGCTATTTGTGCTCACCTTGAATTGCTTCTTGTTTTCTAGCTCATTGATTCGGATGGAGAGCTGCTGATAAAAGATCTTCTTTGGAGTCTTGGGCTTGCAGTAGACGAGCAGCTCCTTGAGAGTTCCCTCGAACGTGCACCGCAGGGGGTTGCCAGGACTGTCTTTGTAGCTGAAATACACACAAATTTCGATTAGCCAGGGGAACGAGATCTTCTGGGTGAATTGTTTGAATGACAGGTATTATTTTGCCAAGTCTAGCAAACCATGATGAATATCTTTGTCATAAACATTGAATTTAAACAAATAATGATAAGACTTATACCCTGAATAGATGAGACCTTTTTTGAGTGTGTAGAAAACAAAAAATAATTGTTGTGTCCCAATATAAACATGCCTACCAACAAGAAATAAATCATCACTCTGTGCCGTAGGCAGCTTACTTCTGACACTTGAAGAACTGCAGCAGATCTGGTTCAGTGCCAACTCTTTGCGCCACCTCGCGCGCCATTGCGTCGTAGGTCATGCGCAGTGAGAGGTCGATAGTGAAGCCAGGGTCGGCAGGCAGCAGCTTGTCGCAGAAAGTCACCTCAACACGGTGGAACAGATCTCTGCAAGGTAACGCAGGTTGGGGGTTAGGTTCAAGATCGCAAAGACTGTTGCACGAATAGTAATTGTTACTTCTTGTCAAAGGGTCACATTCAAATCTGTTATATTAAAAGTCTACCTCCTAACATCACATTTTGCTGTTCCATGCGTAACACAATGGAAGCTTCCTTATGCCGAGGGTTTACTAAAATAGCGTTCATATTGCGGAATGAATATAAACAAGGCTTTCTGAAATAAGTTCTTCAATACCTTGAAGAATAAATGGACAGACACCTTAATTATATTCAGAAATTGTAATCAAATATTTTTCCACCTAGTGCTTGCTAGTTCTGCACACCTATCAGGAAACTGGGAACTTAAAAACTAACTACCCTGTTACTCACAAATTTCAAAATGGTACTTGCGACAAACATAGGGACAACATGGGGATGTCTGGCGTTAGGGGAAAAGACGAGAAACGGGTTTCTGCTTTACAGTATCAAGTAGGTCATCTTGACAAATAGATCTGCAAACTTTTCTGTTAGCATGAAGGTAGACAAAAATAGAGGGAAATTGACCGCCCTAAAGAAGAGCTAACGAGCAATAGTGTCACTCACTTAAAGTATTCCCGACACGTGGGCAGCTCATAGCCAAGGTCTGCCCGCTCCTCACGCTGGAACACGATGATATCACCGTCCATGAGTTCCTCAAGCACTTTCTCGAGCGGCTCATCCAGGCTCTCGATCCGCTCCACCATATTCGGCTTGATCTCCTCATACAGCGCCAGACTCGTGTGCGCTGGGAAGCCGGCTCGAGCATTCAGCAGTGGCACAAGTTCCTCTGCAAGGAAGAACGCAGACAAGTCAACCAAAGAGTTGCATTTTTTGTAATCAGGACAAATACTCGATACATTCGCTCAGCGTTGCTCTACAAAGATTAGTAGAAAACTGATGTATGATTGAGTGCTTTTAATTTGAAAACATGAGCAGGATTGAAATTGTTACATTTAAGCAGGTGCTGATCCCAACAAGCTGAAACAAGAACAAGAATTGCCATGTGGCAATTGAAACGGTAATGAAACCCGATAGGTAACGGCACTCACGGACTCTCGCCGCGACCGGCATGTAGTGGTGACCACAGTAGTGGATACGTTTCGTCTTCGGGTCGTACAGCTTGAAGAAGAGCAGCACATCCGAGTCCTTGTCGAAGGGCGGCAGCGCTGTCCGGCCAGAGTCGGGCAGAACAGCCTCAAGGAACAAGTTCCACGGGTTCTGGTTCTCGGCCACGTCCAGCACTGGCTTCGTTCGGTCAGTCTCGACGTCGAGTAACGTCGGTCGGCATGTCTGATTGCTGCGGTAGCTGAACGGCCACGGCCTGATTTGAGCCACCGGGAATTTCTGCAGAGGGACGTCAATGCCGTCAAAGATTGTGGTAGAAGTCCTCTAACGCGAGTAGCGTTAGACTGCTGCTCCTACTCTACTGTCCCATTTTCTGGACAATTGGTTGATTTCTTAGATGTGAATTGCGAATCTTGTTTCGCAAAATAAATAGATCTAGCGATTATCCTCGTATGCTAACCTATCACAAATTGACGCAATCCTAACTCAGCAACTTCTTATTATTTATTTATTTTATTTATTTTATTTATTTCTAAGAATCCGGTCATCGCACACTTTTTCTTGAAGGAGGGTTGTGAACATGGCCAATGCCTGCATCTGCTATATCTCACTTCTTGTTTTAAGCCTGTAACTTCATTAGCTTTCAAAGATTTGTGGGATCCTTATATAATACAAAGTCTGCATTCTTCTGTGAATTGTTAGTATTGTATCTGATTTTTTAAAATACCTGACAATAAAACACAATTTACATATCCCTAGATTTGAAGATCCTGGTGCTTAGTATCCCTGGCTTTGGTACCAACAACAAAAGTGCTTTGGAAATAAGTACCTTCTAAACCGCTAACCGATTTGCGATCCTTTCTATCCAAACAATTTAAAACGCAGCAAATTCTCCAAGCGTCCTTCTCATGCACGTAGAAAAGACTTGTCACTCACGAAAGCCTCCGCCAGCTGGTCGAGCAGTTCCTGCAGCGTTGCCTGCTTGCGCACGCGGAACACTCGGTGGATTCCACGCTCGGGGTCGCACAGGTCGTTGCCCTGGTGGCCGTCGAAGGCGTCCTCGAGGGAGACGTGCACGCTCAAATGCAGGTGCGCCTCGTTGCGCTCCTTGCGACGCGCTTGTTCCGTACGCTTCTCCTCAGCCAGCCGGCGAGCCAGCTGAAAGGGCGGGGCTTGACGTTAGGCGGTTTATCAGGTGTGGGGGGATTCATTGCATCAAAGCCTATGAGTTTTAAAGTTTATGATTCTTTAGGCTTTGGCGCAGTATATTCTTGGACGAAAGCCCTCACTACAAGTAATTGAAGCATTTCAATTGGAACTATTTACTATTACAATTACTCATTCAGATTCTTAGCTACCAGTAAAAGAACCAGCATTGCATTTTGTTACTGTGAGATTTTAATTTTTTTTGTGTAAATTGGCAAATTTAAGTTAAGAGCAATAGATTCATAGATGTGCTCGTCTCATTCACTTAATTTCAGCTTTCTTCTTCTAAACATGCGCTGGCAAACCAACACTAGGGACTTTTCGCAAACTGGCAAACCGTGAAACTTTCTGCAGGGGAGACGTTAATACAATTCTACTCTGGGCCACGGGATGGGAGACACCTAGCATATTTTCGTGGTACTTATCTCTTCTCAAGTTTACAGTGCTTTTTCTATCAAGCCAATTCTCCTGCCCATATTGACGTTTACAGAAATTAACTCAGAAAACAAATAATGCACATGTTTGCCGCCAGATGGGAGGCTACAGAGCAAAGTCTAGCTCCACTTGTCTCACGATTTTCTACGGACTGCTAAGAGGCGCGTTATTGGTTTTACGGCTCATGTTTACTTTAGTTATCAACCCGATAATGTCAATGACTGTCAAGTTTAAGGTTACAACCGAATGAAAGCATGACCATGTACTTACCTCCTGTGGAATGTCCCCTTCCCCGACCTCCTGCAGCACTGTCGACAGTGCCGAGTCGCGCACGTAAACAAGCATGTATGCGTTAGTGCAGTGTTTCACCGTCATGTTCAGGTCGTCGTCGTGCCCCCCAAAATTGTTGTCGATCGCCTCTTGCTTTGTGCACCTGAAACAGTCGTTAAATCATCACGGTTCTAGAGGAACTCTTTTGCAAAGATCTTGTGGAAGAATACATCATTTCAAAACCATCTAGTCATTAGATGGTTAGTTTAGCCGCAGAGGGAGTATGTCTGTGGAATAATCTGCCGGGAGGTGCGGTTGTACCACTGTCGAAAACCTCTAAAGAAATGAAGGCTAAACTTAGCAATATTCAAATAAGATAGCAACATCTGATAGCATTTATAAAGAAATGCACGTCAAAGTTGTGAAATAAATAAATTTAATTAAATTAAAAAAAAAAAAAAAAGCTGTGTCCACCATTTTAAATTGTGGTTCTTATCCCAAAAATACCAAATACAGTTACTGAAATTTGCACTTGACTCAGATATTGTACAGAAACTTTAATCTAGTTTGTTGCTCAACCGTTCACTTTTGGGATTCATTTATCACTGAGCAGAGAAACTATGGTGACCACCCAGAGTTCGTTTGAGGTCAGGTCCAAAAGATCACTTTCGGAGAAAAGTTACGAAAAAGAACAATTGATTTCCTCTCAGGTTTCCTCTGAATTCTATACTCAGCACAATCCCACAAAGATCTGCTTCAATACAACAAAGTTTTGGTCCTAGCCTCTTCCCAGATAGAGCTACAATGGAAGCCCGAGGATGCTCGGATCACTCACCGGCTGACGACGTCGTCATCGAACTTGCACCACCGTCCATCGCCTCTCGGGTTCAAGAATACGACGTAATGCCCACCGTGGTTGTCACCAGAGTGAACAAGAACGGCATGGAGCGTGTAGTCACTGGGGGTGGCCTCGGGAGCCTGGAGCCGGTACAGAAGAACAGATAGTCAGAGGGGAATGGCCAAAATCTTGTTCAAGCATGGTATCAACGAGCTAAATGGCTGGATTTGCATGAGAAGAGGACATTTTGTTGTAGAATCTCTTTTGCCGTTGTATCATTCTAATCTTCTAAACAAGCATCTATGGCAATCAGTTTTTCAACTTCAATACGTTAGTTATTTCCTTTTTTTGGCACTTTCATGGTTAGGATAACGAAATTTAATTAGGATTAATGAAATGCAATGTTAAATGCTGACTCAACATTCCCAAATGGTTAACAACGTGCCAAAATACTTTTATTTCCACCGTTCCACATCGTACCTGTATGTACGGATGCAAGGAAATCTTCTCGTAAAACTCGAACCGGTCATTGAACTTGACACTGCAGTCGGTGACAGGGTCGTACTGGAACCGCATCAGGTGCAAGTGCAAGACGGGCGGGAACGTGGAGAAGATGACGCCCTTCTCAGCATCCTGCAGTCCGTGTTCGCCCGCATCGTACTTGTTGTCGCCCTCCAGCAGTTCTGTGCTGATGTACTCCTGGAAACTGTCCAGGACTGCGGCCCGGCCGAGGGTTAGTGCCGGCAGGGACCTTGTGACGTCCCAGATAAACCACAAGCCAACCATATCTAAGCCTGGTATAACCCTTTCCCCTACCATTCCCCCGGTCCCTTCGTTCACCCATCCAGAAATGTCGGAGGGATCGTACTTAGTACTACTTCTCTCGCCTTGTTTATCGTCCTCCGGACAGCATGGATTTGTGGAGGAATCCTGCTCTTTCGATTGTAATATCTTTTCCAAGTGAAGTTAAGCTGGTTGTCTGGCTTACTCCTGGCGACAGGAGTTGGCCAGAAGGCCGGCACTGGGTTTCCATTCCTCTTTTCAAGGCTAGGTTGGGTTCATCATCATCACTAACTTATTGAAAGACCGACATCATTTGACCAGTGCCAGTTGTCAAAACAGTGTGTTGTTTGTGAACTACTACTACACAACTAACCAATAAATTAACATTATATCAGGACTTGATTCTTCATCCAGGTATGGCAGACAAGGAGATTAAGTCAGCTAGGTATCCCAGCCTTAACTAAACAAACCTAATCCATCACCACCCACACCGTTCCCCTAAAACTTTCAAAACCATGCTATCAGGACTTGGCAAGTCAAATCCCAATTAAGCTCCATGCAATAAACCTCTTTAAGTGGATACGATCATAATCTACAGATTACGCTGGATGTAACTCACTGTTTTTTTTGCCCTTGATGTTGAGCTGAATATCGTAGAACGTTTCCGTCCGTGTCGAATTAAAAGTTATATTCTTGCATTTGATAAAAGACTGAAAAAAAAAACAATACAAAACGTAGCAATAACTCAGAAAGTGGAACTCCTGCACATGTATGATTTGATCCATGTTTCACTCTAAGCTACTCTGTTGTACATACAACTTAAAATTTTTCTTTCTTGCACGCTCTCGATATTTTGTATTTCATTTATTTATTTTAACATCTTACAAGCGTACAAAAATAACACTGTGGCAAGGTATAAATATGTATTAACCTAAATCTTAATCAAGTTTGCTCCTGAATAAGTTTGAGCTTATGTTAGCTGCATTCTCGAAGACACACATACAGTAGATTCCATTTTAGTAAGTTTCTACACATTAAAAAATGTACCCCAACTGACCAAGCTTGTGTTAAAATTGGCTACGTGAAGGCGAGCGGGAATTCCTATATGAACAGGCTGGTGTCACCACATCAGGCAGACTGTTCACTTGCACTTTGTGGTTTGCCAAAAGAGAAGCAGAACTGACAAGCATACTATGAATGAGATTAAAGTCATGTGCACAACAGAAACATCGTCAATTTCTTGAGTTTTCGGTGAAATGTGCTCTCTAGACTCCACAATTTTCCTCCCAAACAAACGAATAGGAAACGAGGACTCACCATCATCTTCCCCTCAAATAGCCTGGGAACAGTGCCCTCGACGCACGTGCCCTTCATTTTGCTCTCGAGCTTGTCCAGTAGCACTCGTAGAAACTCCTGTAGGCACAGAACGGGCAGACGTTTCAAACCGATCCAACCGCCTTTATTCCAACACTTCAAGGCTCAATTTATCGATTTGATTTTTTAGTTTGTTGACAATAGATTGATGGCGATAATTAAAAGCTAATGTAAATTAAAAGGTAATTGCTTATTCAAAACCAATTGGAAAAAAGATAACCTGGGGCAGACAAAATTACAGCTCCACCTAAAAAGCACCGACGATGGTAATGAATTGCAACAAAAAACTTATCAACGCAACATCTCTAAGGTGCAAGCTAAAACACTTGAATGGATTGAAGTTCTTAACAGAAAGCTTGACTAAATTATGTAGTGAGACTTGGCCGTAGCAGAAATGTAAAAGTAAGACAAGGAAAGGGTACCTGAATTAAATTGTTAGTAAATGTAATTATTAAATTTAGAAACGGCGTAAACCACAAACGGGAATAACCAGAATTCGTACCAGTTTCGTGTAACTAATAAAGAAATGAATTAAAATGTAATCTATCAATACTCTACGACGTCTCTTACCTGCACGTCATGCTGCATGAACGAGTCCAGTGTCTCCCAGCCGAACGACTTGGTCAGCTTCTTGGTGCCGACCGGCTTGTCGCAGAACTGCAGCTCGTGAAATACCCGTTGCAGCGCAAGCGCCACCGACTTGGAGCTGTCATCTGACTCCGTCGGCATCTCGTATACGGCCTGTGGAACGCGGCAGTCTGTTTATGTCGCTGCCTTTAACGTTTCAACCGTTTCGATCCGGTGTGGCGATTTCGTTAATTCGTTCCGCATTTTTATAATCAGAATGTTAAATCAGTACGCTTTTTCTTGCCGCATTTCTTTCAATGGGGCCAAAAGATGTATTGCAAAACTAGATAGTGTGGCCACTTTGAAACGTATTAGGTTCTACAATACTAGTCAACCCCCAACCTGGCAACAAGTTTCCTCTCCACCAACGCAGCTCACCGCAGCTGCCAGTCAGTTATCTCTCTACGGTGATAAAGTCAAGAGCCAAAAAGCTCAAACAGCAAGTGAACATTGCATCGCAATTTATTTATACCACTGTTGTACCACTGTCAAAAAGCTCCAAAGAAATGAGGGCTAAACTTAGCAATATTCAAATAAGATAGCAACAACCGATTGCATTTATAATGAATAAAATGCATGTCAAAATTGTGAAATAAATAAAAATAAAATAAATAAGTTTCCCGTTGAGCTTGCACTCTTCCTCCTTCCAATACCAGCTATCCAACCTTTTGTCTGGATAAAGAATTATGACCGCAAGCAGATATTGCAGTGGACTGGCTTACCTTGCGTAACTGTGATGTAAAGTATAGCGTCTGCAGCAGAGAGTTCATGTAGCAGGTGGCGCCCTGATTCTTGAGGCCCACGTAACCTGTGTGTTTCTTCGAGTCCCAGCTGACTCCGTGCGGGGCGTCGGCCACCACCTGTCGGCACAAGTCATGACAAAGATTAGATCAGGGAGCGTTGGCACGGGACGGTTGTACAGCCCTGGGAGACATCGCTACTAGGCTAGGTGGTGCAACCCAACGGGCCAAGAGAACAATTCGAAATGCACCTGGAAAAGGGTCAGAAAACTAACAAAGGAAAGAACTGGTAGCCGAAACGTTGTACAATTCCCAGCAACTATCGCAGTCACATTTTTAAACCTCTGTGAGTTACGTTGCTTCTTTCCTCAACCTCATTACGTCAAAATTAATAATAAGGAAAGCGATAATTTCTCACCTGTTCAAGTGCTTCAAATTTAATACATTTTTTAAATTTTTTAAATGTAAAAGTAACTTTTAAATTAGGTTTGAACGTGTGGTAATCTAAAGACATCATTCAAGTCACTGAACACTTCTAGAAAACTTTTTTTTGGGATGGTACCCAAATTTGTATAGGACACTTCTCCTAAAGTTAAATGTAAAGAGAAAACTGTGTCGATAACCTTTGTCCAGCGATAAGTCCAAAATACCAAAGACAATATCAGTGTTTAAATTTGGCAATGCCCTGGCACTGTACCGGTCATAGCAGAAAATCGAGTTCATGCAACCATTTCCTCAACGCAAGTAACTAAAAAAACCTCGGCATGTAATCATGAATGGGCACTTCTGACCGAAGCATATGGTGACTTAATAGCTTTAGTGGCTGTGTACCGACTCAAACTGTGTCACCTCCTAAATATCACAGCCGAAAAGTTAACACAACAAACATCAAGCATCTTGGGCACATGTCTTCAACGCACCTTAACTTCCAAAGTGATGCAGTCGTCTTTGATGAAGCCCTTCTCGGGTTCAAGAACGTCAGACCACGCCATGAAGTGCGAGAAACCCCAGTCGTTCTCCTTCGAGTAGAACAGGTGCTGGATCTCTGAAAGTTAAAACCACGAGGCATGTCACTCCCTTTTTTTTCTCACGAATTTCATGCGTTTGGGCTTTTAAGAGTTGGTTTTGAGTAAAAGAAATTTAAGAGTCGGGTCAAATCATTTCATTTTTATTCAATCATTTCAATCTTGAGATATATTTACAGTTATCTGCTGTGACTTGTAAAATTGAGGGGATCGAAGACCCCACCAGCTTCGAAACTACAAGTCCACAGAATGCACTATCTATGCAAGTGTGTACAGATCAGTGGGTTATACAGGTAGAATATGAGGAGCCCCACTGGCTTGGTAACTAGTCCACGGAATGCGCTATCCACGCAAGTGTGTACAGACCAGTGGGTTACACAGGTAGAATAAGAGAGATCAAAGGCCCCACTGGCTTTAAGACCAGGGACTGGAATCAGAATTAATCGATATTTTTTTGGAATCAGAATCGGAATTTTTATTTTTTAGTAAATGGAATTGGAATTGAAATTTTTACTTTCAGTCAATTGGAATCGGAATTTCTACTTTTAGTCAATTGAAATCGGAATTTTTTATTTTACCAAAAAAATTCTATTCAAATTGAACATTTCATCTAAGTGGTCTGCGTGGGCTGAACTAGCTGAGAATAAAAAGGGTAGGCTGGTACAAAAAATGTAACTTAGTTTTATCATGGTTATTAGTAGTATTTTTGTTTCTACAGCAAATTCCATTCTTTGCAGCTGGTTACTTTTGATGGTTTGATTTTTGGTGCGAAGTCGCATAGGGCGGCTGTCAACTAACCGAAGTGATAACTCTATAGTTTCAGTCTTGTAGGCAGCTTCTCGACTATTTGCACTTCTAACAAGTTCAGCTAGACCAACCCCTTTGCAGTGACGCCGATTGTGCCAAAGTCCACAGTATTATAATTTGTATTTTGATAGAGACCGAACGGAACAATTAAAATCAAAATCAACATTGTTACTGTGCGTATTCTGGAATCGGAAGTTTTCTTATGAGCTTTCCAGAATCGGAATTGGAATTTTAAGTTTTTTTTAGTGTGGAATCGGAATTGGAATTTTTATTATTTTGATGGGTGAAATCGGAATTTTTATTATTTTCCTGGTGGCATCGAAATCAGAAGTTATATTTTGTGTAACATGGAATCGGAATCGAAAAACATAAAAATTCCGGTCCCTGTTCAAAACCAGTCCACGAGATGCGCTATCCATGCAAGTGTGTACAGACCAGTGGGTTACACAGGTAGAATAGGGGAGATCGAAGACCCCACTGGCTTGGAAACCAGTCCACGGGATGCTCTATCCATGCAAGTGTGTACAGACCATTAGGTTACTCAGATAGGCAAGACTAACAGATAGCCAATTAAATACACTCGAGCAGTGCAAGAGATTGAGGTTTGGTTAGCCACTTACTGCGGGAGAAGGGCTCGACGTCGTCCCGCACGCTGAGCAGCTTGAGTTCGGCCGTCGCATAGCAGGACCACGACGACGACTCTGACTCGCCGTTACACTGTGGGTACAAAAGCGCATCACCCTCTTTCTCGCACATTTTCATCTCGAGCCTTAAAATGCACATCGCTGACGTTGAATTTCGATGGGAGTATATTTCTGTTATGGAGTTGGCTTCGCGGGTGAGTTTTATAAAATCTCTAGCGGAAATGCTTTTACGTCATAGCGAGGGCACTGTTGTTTGGTAACCTACACGTCTTCATTCCCAGTAAATATCAAATGACCAGGAATCATTTCTTCTGAACATAGCAAACTGTTGTATGAGAGCTGCGCCTCAAATACTTTATGGCGTTTCACAAATATAAGTAACAATTTTCATTGAAATTATGGTCAAGTTGTAAAACTTTCTGGATAGCCTGAGTGTATATATTTCTTCCCTTGTGGCAATCTTTAATACTTTACCATTTAAGTAAAGTCCCAGTAAAATCAATATGTCCACTGTCACCTATGGAGTTGAACGTGTAATGGGGAAGAGTAAAGGAGGAACACAACTTATTAACAGTGGAAAAGCTGGTTGCCTTGCTCACGTAGAGCATAATTTAATAAAGATGCTCAGATTTCCCAAAATGGTGTACAACTCTTAGCATTTAAAGCATCCAGCTTTTTCATTTTCAGTGAGTTGCATTCCTTCTTTTCCCATCTCCATTTTGTACACCTACTTCAAACATTGCAATTATGAAATTTAAACTCATTTGGTTATTTTACAGACTGCGATATACTGCAGTTAATCTCAAGTAAAATGAAACTCATGCAGATCATTTGGCTAAGCAACAAAGTTTTTTTAAGAAATTGCTTAAATTTTCATAATACACTTCCTGTTGAGTCTGCAGTGACCCAGTGTTTTAAGGAACTTGCAAGTCACTATTGCTGGATGCATTAAAATTATGAAATGCTAGTGCTCATTCTTGCAAGAGATCTTAGACATGCTTTGCCAATACTGCTCCATGCTTTGCCAATATTGCAGTCAAACTGACCTACACGCTAGCAGCTACTTAAGAAAATACAAATAAAGCAACGCTTGAAATTGCAAAATACAGTCGTTTTAGAGACATAGATCACTTTCAATGCAACGTTTATCGCAAAGTACACAACGTGTGATTCAATGAAAGCAAATTGGTTCCAAAACAACTGCAAATAAAACTAGCTAGGTGGTACATAATAATTTGTGGTGTGGTGGTTACCTCTACCTGCAAAAAGAACCCAAGACTGCGTTGCGTCTGTCTATCTTGGGTCTGACTTGTTCGCGGCATCACCATTATCTTCCATGGTAGGTTCCGAACGTAACAGCTGCTTGACAATTGTGATTCTTTTAGCTTGCTGAAGTTGGTCACCGTGTGTCGGAATGTCGCCTCAGAACGAGACTCGTCTGGAATGGACGAACGTGCTGCAGTCAAGTCTCCGTTTACGAATGTAAAGCCAGGTGACTTTTGCCCCCAAGTAGGAGGAACACTGACTGCAGTTTCTTCGCTGTTTTTCTATGTTATTTCGCTGTCCACTTAACTTTCTGCCATTTAAATTGCAACAATTTAAACGATGACAACGTCCATCAAACCAAGACTAAAAGAATAAATAACCAAAATGCCAGTAGCTTGCTTAGAAATAATCAGGAAAAAATAATACAATGAAAACACAGGAAATTTATGTTTTACCTTCATCCATCCAAGATTCTCTTTCTCTAAGATCCATTTCAAACCGAGTGGATTAAATGGCACTACATAGATATCGTTTCAACAAAATTTGTCAATCTCCAACAGTCTCAAGACATTTAATTAGATACAGAGAAGCCAAACTCAAGTATTCTCCTCAAGATTAACAGCAACATCATTTGTTTTCAAAGCATTTAATCATTAAAGAGCCCCTAGGATTATTTTCTTTGAGAGCTTACTCAGTCACTAAACATTTAATTTGTTTCATTTAATCTCATATACACTGATAGCAAGCTATAGCTGTCACTTTCTGTCAAGCATGACATAACTTGAGCCGCAGATTGTTACGGAATGCCAATAATTTGGCTACGGACAAAGTCCAGCTTACCTTCCTCCATCTGAGAGTCTGTTGCTGCGGCATCTGTTGCTTCGCCATTCAAGGAGCAGTTATCCATGCCTTCGCCAGCAAGATGACAAGGCTCGTCTGTTTCTACTGCACAACAAAATACCTGTTCAGTAATCTGCAAAATTCGGCTGTCAATTCAATCACCAACCCTGTCCATCTTACCTTCTTGAGTGTCCATCTCCTCGACCACCGGGGTATCTGTTTCAACGACGTGGTTCATTTCTTCGCGGTCTTGGTCTTGCGTCTTGTAAAACTCAGTGACCGTTTTGTGAGCAGCCCGAGCTTTCCTCCTATTTTTAATAAGAGACGATTTGATGTCCCTGGCGTCTTCGCCCGTTACGGTCACCTTAATGTGTTTACTTGCGATACGCCCAATGTCTGCTGATTTCTAAAACCCCTGTTACCAGGGGAAACGATGGGCCCATATAGTTCCTCGAGTTTTACGGTTTCACGGGGGCCTTTTGTGTATAAATGCGAACCGTTTGCTGAGCGGACACCCTTCGCCTTTCGGTGGCAAAATAAACAAAATGGTGGGCGCCCGCAATCTTCTTCTTCGTCCCCGAATTGTACCGGTCACGATTGCTCAATCGGTCAATCTCAGATCACGTGACTACTGTCATGGTGACACAGGATTAGGCGGGTTATCAAATTCTACTAACCTGCTTGCGATGGAACAAAATAGAAAACGAGTTTCGTACATTTCGGACAGTAATTTACTATCGACACTAGACAGACACCCTCTTGAAGATCTGGTTGGAAGGGTAAGTTAGGCTTATTATTTGATTTTCCACCTTAACATAAAATATCGTTCACTAACCAAGCTTTTCTATGCCAGGCCAGCATGGTGAATGCTTTGATTGATTCGTATGGACTCCGAGAGCTGATGATAGTAATTCCATGCAAAGTCGCAGACACCGAGGATTTGCTGAAATTTCACTCTAGCAACTATGTTAACTTCCTTGTCCGCGCTGGTCAAGTAAAGGACTCTAGGGACCTGGAAGAAATGGAAGACGAAGGTGAAGATTTTGGAATCGGTATGTTTGCTAAGTATTTTATTTACCGTGTTGGGGGATGTGTGTGGGTACCTATTCCTTTTGCTACTTGATTAAGCTCTTGTTATTTATTATTCATCGCTTTCTTTATATTCTCCCTAGACCCAGTTATGTTCTCCTTACATTCTCTCTGGTTTTGCTCTCTGGTATGTTTATAGCAGATATTGACATTTTTGCCTCAGCGTACGACTGTCCCCTGTTCACGCGGATCTTGAAATTCTGTGAAGTGATTGCGGGTAGTTCATTGACTGCAGCGTCATGTCTCGTGGAAAACGTTGCTGATGTCAGCATCAATTGGTGTGGAGGCTGGCATCATGCCCAAAGGCAAGTCTGACTCCAGCTACAAATATGTGCCAATGTGAATTGCCTTTTCCTCAAGTTTCAAAGTCAGGGACACTTTTGAAAGTTAGAGGGATGTTTCAGGGATGAAGCTTCTGGGTTCTGCTACGTCAACGACATTGTTTTGGCCGTACAAAGGCTCCTAGAACACTTTCATCGTGTACTCTACATCGACATGGATGTGCATCATGGTAGGTCTTGCGAAACTTTTTAAAAATAAGTGAACATTCTCATAAGCTGCAAAAAAATTGATAGTAAGCAGCAAAAAAAATGTTTATTTTGCCAAATCTTACTACCTAAGCTCTCCATCGGGTTGCAGTCCCAAAGCCGAACAAAGGAAGTGGTATTTGATTGACTCTTTCTTTTGCTCCAAAATCTACTTAAGACTTGCTGCAACTTCCCACCCATCAGAGTTCAGTTTTATTTAAATCATGAATACTTGCAATAGGCAGAGTATTTTAAATTTAAAGAAGAATTAACATGTATGAAACATATCCAATTGTGGTTACCCAAGATTGTCACTGGAATCAGAGTGAATCAGGATTCACAGCATCGAGGTTCTTCTCCTTGGAGATACATCATTAACATCAATTACACTAAAATTCTCTCAGATGGTTAGAGCAACACCTATGAACGCAAGAGACTTGGGTTCGCTTTCCTGTTTGGGTACACATATTTTAGTGGGTAGCAGTGTTCAAAATTATAAGAGTCTCTCTGTCGTTTGCTCTCTGCCAGGCAACGGCGTGGAAGACGCGTTTTCGTCGACAAAGCGCGTGCTCACTTTGTCAATCCACAAGCGTAGCCCGGGTTTCTATCCCGGCGGGGGCGAAGTTACAGGCACCTCAAAGCACGCCATCAACGTTCCGTTGCAGGATGGTCTGACTGACAAAATGTTCGTGGAAGTTTTTCAACGGTAAGTGAACTACAAACGTGAAGACTCGTAGACTGTAAATATAGTTTACTCAGATAAACCAGGATTAAAATTACTTTATGAAATCTTGTTTTAGATTGATTGATTGTTGGGGTTTAACGCTGCAATGTTTTGACAACAGGCCCTGCGGCACTGGTGTATATTGATAAACCTAGCCTTGGATAGAAGGGAGGGGAAACCCAGTGCCAGCACGTAAGAGCCACAGCTCAACGTCCCTTTTGTAGGAACTAGGAAAAGACAATAGTGAGAAGTAAGGGAAATAGTTAAGATCTCTTGCAATGGATTGCAATGTGTTATTTCCAATTTGCAATGAATTGCAGTGCATTATTTGCAATTTAGTCATGTCTCACTTGCTCTGCTGGTCATTCAAACAGTTTTCTCTGTAATTGCCTCCTTTATCTCTCACGATTGCAATGCTAACGCGATCCTTTGACTTCTAGCGGTGATTACTTTCTTGTAGCCATTCGACGCATTTTGAGCAACGTTCTGATGTCCCCATACCTGCATCCTAGGGTCACCGA
Organism: Protonemura montana; assembly: GCA_947568835.1. Classification (NCBI taxonomy): domain Eukaryota; kingdom Metazoa; phylum Arthropoda; class Insecta; order Plecoptera; family Nemouridae; genus Protonemura; species Protonemura montana. The sequence continues at coordinate 10,882,951 of OX387610.1, read as the reverse complement.
CGGCGCCAGGAAAGCGTTTGCAGCCGACGCGTTGGTATTGCAATGCGGCGCCGATGGCCTCTCAGGTGACAAGCTCGGCGGCTTCAACTTGACATCGCGGGGTTACGTAGATTGTGTCAAGATCGCACTTGGCTGGGATCTGCCCACATTGGTGCTGGGAGGAGGTTTGTAAATACCTGGATAACATGGATCTCAATATGGTATAAATCGGGTTCGGTAAATGTAAACAATTTTTCATAATCTAGTCTGTAAAATCAGGAGTTAGAACCGGAATCAAAAAGAATTGGTATTTAAATCGATACGAATGAGAATCAAACTCTTTATTTTTTGTTTATTGGAATTGGAATTGGAATCCAAATCGAAATTTGTTAAAATTTTGACCACTGTTTAAAATGGATGACAAAATTCTCCGCCTGAATCTCACCGTGTCTCCTGCCGCAGGTGGCTACAAGAAAATGAACGTCGCACGATGCTGGACCGAAGTGACGGCTGCCATCCTCGGAGTCGAACTCAGCCCAGACATCCCCGAATGCTGTGCAGTGAGTAACGATCGGCCGTCAAAGTCTGGCAATGCATGGAACGGGATTTGTGGCACTTAACGACGCACTTTTTTGACAACAGACCATGTGACTTTGTAACATATTGTAACACATTGCTTGGGTAACAAACCCAATGTGTGCTAACCGGTCAATGTCCATCATTTACAGGACTTCGAGTGGTTTGGGCCTAGCTTCGAGTTGGCCGTTGACCGCAGCAACCAACGCGATCTGAACACCCCGGCTGCGATCAACCTGCTACTGGCCGCAGTTGACGGTAACTACACTTTAGCAATCGGCTTGGCTGGATTTCAAAAACTTTTACCCTGGGCTTTAACGTGAAGTCAACCTCTGTTAGAATATCAAGAATCTCTTAAAAAAAACAGACAATATCACATTCTTTGAATGCAAAAACTAACTTGGTTTACTATTAAGTATTAGATAATAGTCTCAGTCCTTTCAGAGCAAAACTGCTCTAAATGTTGCCACTGCACTGAGGCTATGAACCCTTCTGCAATACCAAAATACAGTTCAATAGAATGCAGAGGCAACAAGCATTGAAGTTAGTCAAAAGATGCATAATCACGGAGAATGTTTTTATAGCTTTCTGCAAAACAAATTGCCATTGCAGGCACAAGTTGTTGCTTAAAATGATCATAGAAAATAGGCAATTTTTAATTGAGTTGCAAAAAGAAAATCTTACTAACAGAAATTTATTTTTTGCAGAAGAACTTGAGCAACTGGCTCTAGAATAGCATTGGAGCTGTCAAATTTGAAGATACCTCATGGGAAATATCCCTCCGTCCTCAATTGTTATTTCTTGTACTATATTTTCTTGTAAATAATGTAATTATAATCCGTATGTACACCAAGAAAAAGCATTCCACCACTGAATGCGATGCATTTCAAAACAAATGACAATCATTTGGCAACCGGCATTTGGTTAAATGTCTTATTATTATCAACACTATAACCGTCTCAAAAATTGATGCCCAAACGAGGACACGAACCCTGATCTCCACCTATCGCGGGTGTTGCTCTAACCAATTGAGCTACTTGGACGCTGTAGATAGCTGGAGATCGGGGTTTGAGTCCCCGTTTGGGCATCAATTTTTGAGACGGTTATAGTGTTCATAATAATAAGATACCCCGCACATTGCAAGCGTTTGCAATTTAAATAAGATTTCATCTAAAAAAGGTTAAATGTCATTCATCTATTTGAACGTGTTTTTTAAGACTGTAATAAAACTGTGATTTTGATCTCATCACTCTTTATTGCTCCATTATGCTTATCCTGTGTTAGCCAGTTAGTGGAGGTAAGTACCATCTACTTACCGCGGGTAGCGCACTAAACACCCGGAATCCTTACCATGCCATTTAGAAAGCTTTTCACGCTGATCACATTCTCTGTTCTTGATCTGGTACTACAATTTACTCCTAGATAAAGTAGGAGTTAAATTAATTGCCATGGCAACAACCAATTGCAGGCAGTGAAAGTCAGCGGTTTCTGTTAGTTACGTGAGCTAAAAAATATATAAATGAGAATTGGCACTAAAACACTTTTCTGTGTTAATAATAGGGAAAAGGGCGAAGGAACGAAACTATCGAGGCTAACAAAGCGGTGAGAATAAATTCAGAGAGAAATAGTTTGTTCAAGAAAAGTAAGATTTCTATTTGCAGAATGATTTCATCCGAGTGAACATGAGGCAACATAGACCAAAACATCGTAAAATATTGCACTTATGGCAACCAGCTTTTCCAAACTTGTATGATTGGATTTTATCTTTCCTCTTCCTAGGTGCATACACATTTTTTTTTGGTTCTCTCACCATTCTGATGGGAAATAATGGACGCAAGTTATTATTTTGCAAGCAGAATATCCAAAGGGATTGGAAAAACTTGTGTTGGACTGAGTATTTAATTATAATTTCATTTCATTTCATGAGATTTTCTTATGACAATTTTTATTAAGAACTGTACCCTCTGAATATTGTGTACTCAATCGGAGTATCGAACCTCGGTCTCCACCTGTTGCGGACGTTGCTTTAACCATCTGAGCTAAATGGACTTTTGAGCAGATGTGTATTTGATGAGTATATTGTACAAAATTTTCGTTGGGTACAGATTTTTGGGAGGGTAGGAGTGTTTATAATAATAATTCTAAAATATTTTCCATCGTTTTGGTGCAAGCACTATGATGAGCCCAATTATTAATCAAAGTGTATTTGTTTAATAGCTGCATCCTGCATTTATGGTGTGGGTGGTTGGGGGAGAGGGAAGGGGCTAGAATTTTGTCAATGGGTTGGTTGCAAGGTTGGGGGGGGGGGGAGGAGAGAACGAGGGGGGTAGCAGGGAAGGGAGGGGTGATATTGATTAACCAAAGTACAGCTGTCATCTGCTGAATAGAGAGTTCTCTACAGCCAGATAGAAAATGTAGTTTAGTATTTATCTGCGTGTTACCAACGCATTTTACTACTCCAAGAAAAACTAGCGTTAATCAAGTTATTCCAGATAGTGTATGGCTCTTTCATTTTTAATCTAGTTGGTTTAGTTAATTTGGACACGAATAAAATCTGATTATGAGCATCCTCGGAGCAGAAATTTTTAAAACTAATGTACTTTTTAAGATTGTTATTTAATTGTTTTTGCAAACATCTGGATGTTATCTAGTTGGTAAACGGTTAAGATGTTAGTTACAGTTTACTGAAGTGTTTTATAAAGAAATCGCTGTGAGCTTTGACCAGTATTTCCATACTTCTCTATTATACGAGAGCTTCACAGAGTTAAGTCCTGCGATTGACTTAAGGTGAGTATTTAGTGCCAAGATTATGCTAGATAAATTTTTAAAAAATATTAAAAAAACCAAAAATTCCACTGCATAAAATCAGAAACACAACTAGATCCCTGTTTTCAATTTTAATGAAAAGAACAACCATTACAACCTAGAGCATTTGAACGGTTGGCATTATTTCTAACGTTGTATATCTTACCTTATCTTATCTTTTCTTATTGTATCTATCTTCTACTCATCACCCAGATATCTGAAAATAGAAATAAAATATGACCTTTGGGCTTCATTGTACATGGAGATTTCAGAAATGTTGTAAAGTTATACTGTTATACTTTGTTGCAAATAAACAATTACTGTGGTTTCTTCTTCAAGGTTCCCTCTATAAAGCAATAGCCTCTTCTATACCTCTCTAGAAGGGTGACTCCCCCCCCCCACACCCAACTGACACTAACCATATTGGCTGAAATCACTATATATTCACATTTATTTCCACTGACTTAGACAACAAAGCCAATATCATAATTCTTATCACGACAGATTCAATGAGTGTGTGAGGTTTCGCTCGAGACATGCCGCTCAACCAGCTTCTAAAGAAGGCGTCCAGCCTGTTCCTGGGCAGTCCGGGAGATGAACCGGCCGGACAATCGCAGGAAGGGGAGGTCATCTTCTGTAAGCTAAAAATGTTTTGCAATAGTGACGCTGTGCTAGGTCCAAAACCACTTAGGTTTGGCTGGGAAGGCTGGGATGATAGTAAGGAAGTGGTTTTTCCAGTTTTACATACCGTTTTACGTTAAAAACTTCTTTTCAAATGTAATTGTAAGTTAAAATTGGTTTCCCTCATTATCAACCATAGTGTTGTTAATCTGACGATGAACAAGCCACTACCTTGAAAAAGTAGTTCAAGAAAAAGAACATTTTCAAATCCCAAGTCTCCCATATCCAACCAATCGCCTGCTGTTTTCCTGCCAACCATCTCTCAGCAACGTTCTGCCTCGTGTGTTCAGGCAAGAACAACGTATGCGTCCACCCGGCCTCAGTGCTGCGTCACCATGGCGATGCCTCCCACCAACCCGGCTACCTGACGATTTCCGTAGCAACCGCTGGGCAGCTCAGACTCACCTGGCTTCCCAACGCAGCGCTGCGTTCATCCACGGAAACACTGCCAGGTAGAACTTTACATCCACAACAAACATAGGCAGTAAACTTATTCGGAGACTTATGGCATTTTATTATTATGAACGCTATAAACGTCTTTTTAAAATGCCCAAATACCCCGCGCATTGCAAGCGTTTGCAATTTAAATAAGATTTCAACTAGACTTATGGCATTTTTGCCTGGCCTGCACCAGGGGGGATTTGAAGCCTGTTGATATCTTCTTCATAACGCATCTTCAACTTTAGTTTGTGAAAACCATTTGCAATTCCGAGCGATTAAGAGGCACTGTGATCGTTTCTTAGCTTCGTTGACCTGACAAGGCTCGTGTGTTTCAGAAGAAGGCGGTGGCGCTGCGGTCGCGTGGAGTAAGTCATCTGAGCTGGCGGCGGAGCAGCGAGCTCTTGTCTATCCCGAGTCTCCTGCCGTGTCACGCCGCACCCACCGGTTTTCCGTGATGCTCGGTAAGCAAGCAGTCTACGCCTATGCCTCTTGTTATTACGTTGACAAGGTATCCACTTAGACAACATATCCAAAACTTCGTACTTTCTGTGTCTATCGCAACAGGTGTTTTTAACCTCGGTGAGTTGCGTTTCTTCTTTCCTCTTCCCCAATACAGTACAAGACAATTCCTTTCTCTGCACCGCTAGGTGAAATGCACTCCGTACGAGTCTTCTTCGGAGGCGGCGGTGGCGGCGGTGGCGGCGGTGGCGGCCAGCTTGTAGTGGCCTCTCGCGACTCCCAGTACAAGATCCTGCACTTCCATCACTCGGGCCTGGACAGGCTGGCAGCACTGCTGGCAGAATGGATGCCAGCGCAGGGTGCCAGCGCAGCCACGCCTGCGTATCGGCACTTCCTCGTTTGCCGGTGAGCACGGCGGTCAATTTCATTGCGTTTTTACATTAAACCACCATTTAAAAACCACATTACTTTTTAACACTATTGAAAGACTGGCAGAAATTTTCAAATGTTCAAACTAGTTTAAATATCATATGAATGCAATGGGCAATTTTCTTATTATTCTGAACACTACTAACCTTGAGTGTGTGTGTATTACACACTCAACGCTACTTCCCATTTAAAAATGTGTACTCAGCTTGGGAATCAAAGATGACGTCTGGGGCTCAAAATGTGTACCAATGATGGCATCGCGACACAAGCATTGGTTTGACTCAGGCGCTATAGTCGGAGAATGTACACATTCAACGGACGGTTGGGCGGAAAGTGTTGGACACTCGAAACGAGAATATTTACGATTATAATAATCTCAAATATATCTTTCCGTAGTTGAAAAGTCAAGAAACTTGCTGCGTGCCATTTTTTATAGCACTGCTGCCATCTGAAAATTGATGCACAAATAGGGACCACTAAACAATAGGTGGAGATCGGGGCACTAGTCACCATTTAGGCATCAAATTTTGACAGAGTAGTAGAGTTCTAAATAATAGAATATTTGGCGCATTCCAAGCGTTTGCAATTTAAATCAGATTTCACGTTGCTGCGTGCCTCTTCAAAACGTAATTGTGTAATTCGAGGGTGACGCCAGCAGGTCTTTCGAACGTTCCCAATGTCTGGTTACAGGCCGCAGGTGAGCAGTGCAGAGCTCCACCCTGAGGAGGGGTCGCTGCCTCCCCTCGATCGTGCTCTTTGGGACAGACTTATCAACGAGGAAGGACAGGTGCTAGACGAGCTCGCAGTCAGAAAGGTAACCGTCTTTTGTTTGTCCGAAGAAGCTCAAGTTTCAAACCGTCTTATGGAGTTTTACCTCATTCAATTGTTTTCCTGTTTGAACCCCAAAGCACACACACTCTAAAACCTGTTAGGTCATCATTAATTATAATATTGGTTAACTTCGAGGAAGGTTTCAACCTGCTCCAGGCTAGGGTCCACCCTCCTGAAATATGTTCCTGTAATATCCACAAGTCATTTTTTTTTTTTTGTAATCAATTTTATGTTTTATCAGATTTCTGTTTTGATCCCTAACTAACAAAATCATCTTTAGTTATAAACACCCTGTTTGCATTTAACGACTTGAATTCAACAATTGAAATTGTCAACAGCCCAAGCTTGCGCTCAATCTTGTATTTCTTTAAATCATACTGTCACTTTCATATTGTATTTTATCCACAAAGCCAAAGTTTTGGAGCGCACTCTAACAACTAGCGAGTTTTTTTAAATAAAAAAAAGATCTCTACCGAATTAGAAACAACTTCAATAACTTCTAGAACATTTCACACCTTTTTAACGCCCCCAATACCCAATTATCTTGGAACCTAGGTGTCCTTGTATTTAACAGATAAATTCCTGGCATACGTTCTGACTTGCCTGTGTTCTCAGCATGTTTTCTTCGGCGGACTGGACCCAGCGATGCGTTCCGAGGTCTGGCCGTTCCTGCTCGGCTGTTTCCCCTTCACCTCGACAGCACGCCATCGTGAGCACGTCCGCGCACTTAGAAGGCTGGAGTACAAGGAAATCACGTGAGTCAACATCTTTAAGATGCGACCGCTGTTTCGGCTTGGACAATATGAGCAGTTTCAGTTGTAAAAGTCTGCAATAATTATTGTCACATTACAATCTATATAAGTAAAAAAATTAAAAAATTAAATGAAAGTGCACATGTAAATCACAATCTCTGATGAAAATTATTAATTCAACTTCTTTTTATCTTTTGGTGGTGAGAACGTTCCAATTTAAATGAATTCTGAAAATATGATAATGTAATTATGGATTGGTATTTCTTTTGGAATTTCAACTGTATTTGATGTGCATTTTTTTTTTGTTTTTAAACCAAAATTACTAAAAATGATTATGCCAAAATCTGCTGCCATGTTTATATAGTTGTTGTACAGTCTAGCCATTGAGAGGAGATTATATTTCAACGTGCTCTGTATGAATTTATACTTCTTATGGCAAAAATGGATCAAGAGGACTATGATATGGTATCTTCTCTCATGGGAACGACAATGGTAGGTTGAAAATTAATGCAGTATGAACCAAACTTTCATCTATAAAATTTTGAAAAACTCAGAATTTTTAGCCAGAAATTCTCCAGATTCATGGTTATTTAAGTCACGCGTTCGTGCCAAGTTTTGAGTGTCCGACCCATGGGTGCATTGAAATGTTCTGACCGCGGCATGGGTTCCTTGCAGTCGTCGAAGGCTGGAGATGGACGCGGGAAGCCAAGAGGCATTCTGGCGACGCATCCAGTGTGTTGTTGAGAAGGATGTAGTCCGCACCGATCGGGGCTGCCCTTTCTACGCCGGCGACAACAACCCCAACGTTGATACCATGATGTGAGTGGAAAGCTGAAGCTGGCGGAGACTGTCCAATAATGTGGAAGAACCTAGAGACTACTTCTTGAAAAGCAGCTTGATGAAATTTAGGTTCAAAACTCACAATGACACCCCTTGCAAGCCCTTGCTAAATATAATCCATCTTACCTGTCCTGGACAGAACTAGTCATGAGTATGATAGTTACCCATCTAATGCCTGATCCAGCGCTGTGTTGTTTAACTTCGGTGATATCCCCAGGACTGGTGTTTTCAACACCCCAAGGCACATGGTGTGAAATTCAAAATGCTTCAGGTATCAGGTTTCTGAGCAGGATGTTAAAAACTGCTGCAAAAAAATCACTGTGATTTTTATCCTTCATCAATGAGGTACTTTACAATACACGTTATTTTAACCTTTGTTTTTACGAAGTTTATCTCCAAAAGTTACCAACTCGAGTTCCAATGTATCTCGCAAAGCAATATATTTATCGAAGTTCTAAAATTTTCCTGTACCGTGAAGATCTCACTTTTCTCATTTACTCCTTGGCACACTTGTCTATGAAACATAACCAACATCCTGTGCCTCTCGAAGGGATATCCTACTCAACCACGCGGTCTACCAGCCCAGCATCGGCTACTCCCAAGGGATGTCCGACTTGCTGGCGCCGTTGTTGGCGGAGTTGAGAGACGAGACCGAGGCGTTCTGGAGCTTTGCGGCGCTGATGCGGGTGGCATGGTTCGTGGTGACACCAACCGACAGTGACATGGACACACATTTGGTAAGGGGATTGTTGAGGAGTCAAACTAAGAAGCTAGATCAGTGAGATTTAACTAAACATAATGGGCAGTAGGAAAGAAAGAATGCAATTTACAAAGGCTGTTAAAACTGGTATGCATCTTTCACATCATTGCATCTAATTCAAAATCGTTTTTAACCTCGGTATCTCCACGACATATACCAATCTCTCGGCAATGTTATCATTAAAATAGACCTTGACCTACGTTCTATTTCTATGGTTAAATGACTCTTGTTACTTTTTTTCCCCTGTGGTTGCAATCAACGTAAAATTGTAATTAATTTTTGTTACTGAGCCAGACGTTTCCGGCTGGTTAGCTTGTGCCAGAAATTGCTTACCCCCTTTATTACAGCGCTATCTGCGAGAGCTGATCCGGATCATGGCACCGGCGTTCTACCAGCATCTGCTCCGGCATCCCGGATCTCTGGACCTGCTCTTCTGTCACCGCTGGATACTCCTGTGAGTACCAGAATGGGGCGCGTCATGGAACCATACAGTTTCTAAGCCTTTAGTCTCTTGCCAAACTGTGGACCTGACATAAGTGGCCATTTGGCTGTGAAATCTTGATGAAAAATAATACAACCGATGGTATTATGTAACTATTTCGAGTCGCACTTTTCAGTTTTCACCGCTGGTAAAGTTTGGTTTCGGCCAAGGACGTATTTTATAGCTCATTGTTACCAATCATACTAACTGGGCTGCATGAAATCTTCATAAAGCCCAGGGGGCATTGTTGAAGGTTTCCTTAAAATTGATATTTTGGTTTAAAAACAAACAAATCACACAATTAAGGCTAACCTTCGAATACTCGGTACTTTCTTTCCTTTCAGCCTTAAGATTGAAATATTTTCTATTTCTCTCTTATATTCTCTACTATTATCAAAAACAAACGAGAACTCAATTTTTTCATTGTTGTCAATGCAACTGTGACCAAAACAACAGCTCTAGAACTCCGATAAACCACGCCTATGTCATGTATTGCCAATGACGTTTTTAAATGATCTCATGACCATTAAAGAAATTATTGTTACTATTATAATGACTGTTTTGTCCCGTTGCTAGCTGCTTCAAGCGTGAGTTCCCTCTTCCTGCGGCCCTGACCCTGTGGGAGGCGTGTTGGGCCGACTGGCTCACCGAACACTTCCATCTGTTCCTCTGCCTGGCGATCGTCACGGCATACGCCGACGACGTCATCGCTCGAGACCTCCGCGCAGACGAGACACTGCTCCACTTCAGGTGCGCAAGAATTTCAACTATCATCTCAATTAATTTTTTTAGTTTTACTCCAAGTCCAAACAACGGAAATTTTGTGGTTCTTTTACGACCCCTGATTTTTTAAAGCACAAGATTATTGATACTCAAAAGATCTTTTGGTTGTTCTTAAGCCATCACTTGCCACGGTTTTTATTTTACTTCTTGTCACACAGTAAAAAGTTACTTTGATAAGCATAGATTTCTTTCTCTAAATGCCATTATCACGCCAAAATACTGCAAAAAATAATCGGAACTTAACCTGACGGTGTGACGCTTGTCATTATGTTGCAGTTCCCTGGCAATGTTCATGGACGCTGCCCTAGTTCTGCGCACGGCGCGAGGCCTCCTCCATCGATTCCGCGCACTGCCACGAGTGCCGTGTTCACTACGTGGTCTGCTTGCTGCCGGCAACCAGCGAAACGTTTGGGACTCCGCCAGTCTGCCCAGCATAGAGTGCGAGTGCGAAGATACCTGTCAAAACATGCTTGAAAGTGACACAATGACTCCTGGATAATAAACACAATGCTCAATGATTACGAAAATGTACTGTTAACCTACTTGCCAAAACGACAGATTATTATTTTTCCTTTAAACATGCCTTGAAGTTTCCTTAAAATGATATTTCTTTAAAAAATAACAAGGTGTAAACCAGTAATGCCTATATCAAGAAAGCAGTAGCTAAGAGAAAAGAATACGGGTATTCTTTTATTCTATACCCATATTCTTTTCTCAAGGCAGTAGTATTTATTGGTAAGACAAGGTGTCCAGTGTCAACTTAATGTAGGTGGAAGAACACAAGATTTTTATGATTACCCAACAGCTCAAATACTTAGAAACGTTGCAGTAGGGCGAAAGTTTCCAGTCACAAAACTAGTTGTTAGTCTTGGAACAAAGCGAAGCTATTCCCGGCAGAAGTTAAACGTGTGACCAGCTGCATTTGAAGGTTATCGACCGCAAACACATGTGCTTGTGCTGCATTCTGGAACCTCCATCTGCTAGGATTTGCGCGCCAAACTGCTCCATACTAACCGCAAATTGCCGCGTCTCGCACAACTTTCGTCGCACTTGCTCTGCTTTGTTCTGTTCTGTCATTCTCTCGAGAACAATAGATCGCCGAGATGGTCGCTAGCAGCAACAAGATGTATGTGCAAAAGCGCGATGGGCGTACAGAGCATGTTCACTTCGACAAGATCACTTCGCGTATCCAGAAACTTTGCTATGGGTTGAACATGGACTTTCTGGAGCCGGCTGCTATCACGCTGAAAGTCATCAATGGTCTGTACCCCGGGGTGACTACTGTAGAGTTGGATAACCTTGCTGCGGAAACTGCGGCGACGATGACGACAAAGCATCCAGACTATGCGATTCTGGCAGCACGTATTGCCGTGTCCAACTTGCACAAAGAGACCAAAAAGTCTTTTAGTGATGTCATGGAAGCGCTGCATAAGATGGTGAATCCATTGATCAACAAACCGACCCCAATGTTATCGGACTTTCACCACGGAGTCATTACAAAAAATGCTGAGAGACTCAACTCGGCTATCATCTACGACCGCGACTTCAGCTACAACTACTTTGGCTTCAAAACGCTTGAACGATCCTATCTTCTCAAGGTATTTCTTCATTCAAACTGCGTGTAAATTAATATCCTGTTTCTAGATCTTAAACTAGAGTACCTACTCCCTACTTAAAATGGGTTGCAACCATAAATGGCAATTATCAGTGCATACTTAGTTTAATTTTAGTTAGCAAAAGCTATTGGTGAATTAAAAAATAAATAAAAATTACTGTGGTATTATCTGCTTGTCTTTTGTGGACTTCAATGTTGTTTTATTGCACATCAATCGCAGTCACTCACTGTCAACCTTTCTCAATTTGGCATAATTTATTAAAGAGCAACAATATTCATTTTCTCTTTTTTGACAGATCGACGGCAAAGTCGTCGAGCGACCCCAACACATGCTGATGCGAGTTGCCGTTGGCATCCATGGTGAAGACATCGACGCTGCCATCGAAACATACAATCTGCTATCCGAAAGATACTTCACTCATGCGTCACCCACGCTGTTCAGCGCCGCTACGCCGCGACCACAGCTGTCTAGCTGCTTCCTGTTGGCTATGAGTGGCGACAGTATTGAGGGAATCTATGACACATTGCGACAATGTGCACTTATCTCGAAGTCTGCAGGTAATTCCTTGTGTGGGCATCGAGTTTGAAATCCTTCCAACAAAGAACCTTTGTTCTTACATTTGTATATTTTTTGTGCATTTGTTAGAAAGTCGATTAGGTTTCATAGCAAACCAAATTGATCCCTGGATATACCTGTTTTAATTTTGTTAACGCTTGAAGAACAGAGAGGAGACGGCCAAAGACCAGGTTTTTGTTCCTCAAAATGGGTGGTTATTATGACATCTCCTTTTCCAGGCGGCATTGGCGTTAACATCCACTGCATCCGAGCCAAGGGCAGCTACATCGCCGGCACAAACGGCATGTCCAATGGAGTCGTTCCAATGCTGCGTGTCTTCAACAACACGGCACGATATGTCGACCAGGTATGTCTTCCTAGGCGGAGAGCAAAAGCCCTTGAGCTATTTTGATGAATTGTATCCTTATGATATTTCATTGGATTGGCTAAATTTAAAGAATTTGGGGGAGAACTTTCTGGGAATTACAATATTGTGTCTAGTGAAATTGGAAAAGCCATATAGGAATCAAAATGCTGACAGTGTGACTACATGTAGAACCATTTCTCCAAACTTCTGTAAAAATCCTTTATTTCCATCTTTACAATGCCAAATATGGCAAGCACTTCTGAAGCTAAAGTCACAAATCCTTGTATTGCAGGGAGGCAACAAGCGTCCGGGTGCGTTCGCCATATACCTGGAACCCTGGCACGCTGACATTTTCGAGTTCCTCGACCTCAAGAAGAACACAGGCAAGGAGGAGATGCGGGCACGGGACCTCTTCTACGGCCTCTGGATACCTGATTTGTTCATGGAAAGAGTCGCCGCCAATGGGGTGAGTCATTGCACTGAGATCGAAATCTTGGCTGCTTTTGCTACAAATTCTTTGTTTGTTAGTCAAAGAATGCCTTGTGTTTATTTTTTACAGATCAGTTGCAACAGATTGCATTGTATCTGTGATGATCTAACAAATCTTTAAGACAAAACTGCCAAATGATCTTGACATAGGAGCAAACATTTCATTGGTAGTTTTGTAGTTTGGAAAGTTATGCCAGTAAGTTGTTAGTTTGGATGTTTGGAAGTTAAGTTACTCTTTTGCCTTCCAAAGCTCACTATTCACTAGCTCACTATTTTGTTGTGTAGATTATTCTTTGTATTCGAATTCTACAGAAAAACCTCTTATGGCATTGTATTGAAAAACTTTTGTAACCCTGCGTTATTCTGCTTTGAGAGAGACTAGTAATAATGGCTACTTGCGCTCGCAGATGTGGAGCTTAATGTGTCCACACGACTGCCCCGGCCTTGCCGAATGCTGGGGCAAGGAGTTTGTCGAGCTGTACGAACGCTATGAGCGCGAGGGCAAGTTCCTGCGACAAGTCAAGGCCCAGCAGCTGTGGTACGCGATTATTGAGTCGCAGACCGAGACAGGAACACCCTACATGCTCTACAAGGTATAGATATGCCTGGTTCTTCTCTCTATTCCCTGTACATCCTTTAGCAACCTTCCAGCCTCTTAGCTGTTATGGGTTAAGGCTGCGAGAGCTATGTGTCACAATTTTTACTGGTATTTCTAATTCTAAAATGACTAAATAGACAAAATAATATGTCAAAATGATATCTTCTTGTTTTCTTGTTAGTCAAATGTGTTAAACCTTAAAATTTGTCTAATTAGTGATAATGAGCTTTGACCCTCTTAGTGCTTACCTGTTAGGAGCTTAGTACCTAAGTACTCATAAAGGTAAAAATCAATCCAGAATCCAATCCAGGAGAATTCAATCCTAAAGAAAAATCAACCTTGTTGTTGTAAAGTCAATGATCATGTCTTTTTTTTGGTAAGAATAACTTATGTTTAGTGTAAAACTGTAAATGTATATTTGGTTGCAATGCCTGACTATCTTTAAACTCAATACCCAACAAAATGCTAGCATTACATTGCTATAATAGCAACTGATGTCAGTACTGTATCCAAGCTAATAATAAATTACATTAAAATAAACAGCATTCAAAGTAGCTCACAAATAAAAACCTTGATCTATGCTTAATTTCAGGATGCCTGCAACAGCAAGTCAAATCAGCAGAACCTGGGGACGATCCGCTGCAGCAACCTTTGCACCGAGATCGTGGAGTTCACGTCGCCAGAGGAGGTAGCAGTCTGCAACCTGGCCTCTGTTGCTGTCAATATGTTCGTGCGACCCGACAAGACCTACGACTTCCAGAAGCTCCGGGAGGTCACCAAGATCGTCACTCGGTGAGTGGTGGCTGGCACTGTTAGCGGTCACTGGAGCTGAATAGTTACTTTGAAGAGATGACCTCATATGCTCTGTTCTCTGTGTTCTGTACTCTGTACTCTGTATTCTCTGTGTATTCTCTGTATTCACTTAATCGATAATCTCAATGTCGATAGTACTGTAACTAACTACCTAGTATGGAAATAAGTAGAATTTCCACACAACTTGGTATTGATTATTCATTAATATTTTCATCACATCCATTACTTACTCATACTTCCATCACAGACGTCTGCCCCATAGCCTAAAGTAGTACTTGCAAACCAATGCAAACACCAGGCAGGCACTATTAAAGAATATACCATTGCATAGATTTTCAAAGCAAAACAATCTCCGATCCTTCCTTACTGAGTGCCTCCGTGTCGTCTGCAGCAATCTAAACAAGATCATCGACGTCAACTACTACCCAGTTCCCGAAGCCAAGGTGTCCAACACGCGGCATCGACCGATCGGCATCGGCATCCAGGGCCTGGCCGACGCCTTCATTCTCATGCGATTGCCTTTCGAGAGTGAGGAGGCCCAGAAACTCAACACTCAGATCTTCGAGACATTGTACTACGCAGCTCTCGAGGCCAGCTGCGAGCTGGCGCAAGAGGAGGGGACGTATTCGAGCTACGAAGGATCGCCCTTGAGCAAGGGTGAGCCAAAGAGACGAGATGTTTGGCACAATTACCCAACTAGTTTGTAACAGTAGTTACTGCATTTAAAAAAAAAAATCATGATTAATTGGACTTCGCAAGCTTAGATTCTTTTCCTTTGCCCTAGCCGTAGAGTTCTTTCCCTATCTAAGCTTTATTGTACAGACTAAACATCAAACATGTCGTGGGATTGTCTATGTGGCGTGAGCCAGGGGGTAAATTATTGTTTCTGCCTTGGATTGGGCTTTTTAAAAATGAATATTTGTATTCAATTATTTTTATTAAATTAATTAAATATTTGGCTGTCACCTATCAGGAGCAGGCTGACTGTTCTTAATCTCGGCTCCCTGCCAGGCTAGCTTTGTCATCAGCCTGTCATTCATCGACAGCTCATAGACCAATTCCTCTTTGACAGCACCAACACAGTGTTTCAAAGGGACAAGGCTAAGCGGATCATCTAAAGATTTCCGCAATTATTGAAGTTTACCTCTCGGTTGCCAGGCGTGCTTCAATACGACATGTGGGGCGTGACGCCGACCCCATTGTGGGACTGGGCTGCGTTGAAGGCCAAGCTGAAGGCGCACGGCGCTCGAAACTCGCTACTGCTTGCGCCGATGCCGACTGCATCGACGGCACAAATCCTCGGCAACAACGAGTCTTTCGAGCCGTACACGTCCAACATTTACACGCGACGTGTGCTCTCTGGGGAATTTCAGGTCAGTTAGAGACGATTAACTATAGGTATGCTGTGAACCTTTATATCTGGTTCCCTTATGATTGTTATAAAGTTGTGTCAAGGTTATGGTAATGCAGCTGCAACCTCTATTTGACCAAAATATTAAAATTTCCTGCATTTACAATTTCCATTTACAATATCTTAATTAATTTTTTACTTCTGTTACTTCATCAGCACCAGATCTTTTTGCTATTTGCCCATTTTCTATCCCATGTGAGACTTGGTATCATTACTTAACCATCTACTAGCATATAATAATAATAATAATAATAATAATAATAATAATAATAATGTATTTTTATTCCAGATTGGTCAAAGTATAACATTGGAACGTCACATTACATAGATTGATGTCATATTACTAAAATCTCCTTTATAAAAATCGTTCAGTGAATAAAAACAGAATTGCATTAAAAATTCCTTAAGTAATTTTACAAATTCTTTGTCCTCATATTTACACTTAACATAAAATGGCAGATGATTAAAAATGTTCACAGCTCTTGAGATAGGTCCACTACAATACATTGTTGTCGTCAGGTCATACAAGGTGCTGTTATATCTTAAAACATAATTATGTTTATATCCATTTTTCAGCTTTGTCAAATTCTTATTACTAAAGATATACATAACAATACTAAATATATACAAACAATGGATAGGCATTACGTCAAATTTTTTAAAGAGTGGTCTTGTCGAATCCTTAAAATAAACACCGGGATTCGTTGGGTCATAACTAGCGCTGGCTAGATATTTAATTGCCCTCTTTTGTAAAATAAGCAATTTATTCGCTAACGGCGAATGCCCCCATAAAACAATCCCATACAAAATCCTAGAATGCACATAAGAGTAGTAAACTAATTTTGCCGTATTAAAATCACATATTTGGATGATTCTCTTTATGAGATAACAGCCTGAAGAGATCTTGAGTGCCACATTGTTTATATGTGTATCCCATTTTAATCTACTATCTATTGTTAGCCCTAAGAACTTTGTCTCTTGTAACACCTTGATGCTTTTTCCATTTAGATATATAAGAGGTGATATATTCTCTTCTGTCTGCGCTCGTGATAATTTGTTATTGAAATTAATAATGACAGTCTTCGATGCATTAAGCAATAGTCCATTGTCAACGCTCCATTCCGACATTTGTTTAACTGCTAATTTGCTCATTTCCTCAATATTATTGTTTTGATCTATTATTAATTGGGTTGAATCGTCAGCAAAAGTAATCATAGAACCCGTAGTTACCTTCGTGTCGAGATCATTCGTATAAATTATGAATAATATGGGTGCGATCGACGACCCCTGTGGCACACCTATGTTAACTACCTCCTCGTTGGAATAGTACACTCCTTCGGGGTGGGATATTTTAACTACTTGTTTTCTATTTCGAAGGAAGGATTCAACCCATCTGTTAGCGACTCCCCGCACTCCAATATAATTCAATTTAGATAAGAGCATATTTTGATTTACCATATTAAATGCCATCGTAAAATCGTAATAGATTCCATACGCTTTATTGTTTCTTTGCATGGACGTCATCAATTGATTAACAAAGCTACTAATTGCGGTTGCGGTCGTATACCTTAAAAGCTAGTGGAAACAAATTGATGTAGTATTTTCTAGATAAGTACCTCCATAAAAGATGTCTGACTTACAGGCTTCTTGCCTATTAACTCGTATGGTCAAATGTTGGTAGAAGAATGCTGTTCTCAGCTATTTTTTGATGTGAGCTCTTATCCTGAAACTGCCATACAGAGGCATTGATATGGAATCTAAATTCACAGGCTAGACAATGACTGACTGCAAGTGTCTCACCCTAACATCATTTCTCCACCAGGTTGTTAACCACCACCTGTTACGCGACCTGACGGAGGCAGGCCTGTGGACCGACGACATGAAAAACGAGATCATCGCTGCCGGCGGCTCAGTGCAGGGTGTCAACGGTGTGCCAGAGAACATCAAGGCCCTGTACAAGACGGTTTGGGAGATTTCACAGAAGACAGTGATAAAGATGGCTGCTGATCGAGGCGCTTTCATCGATCAGTCCCAGTCGATGAACATTCATATTGCAGAGCCAAACTACGGTGAGTAGGGTTTGGATTGAGTTTTGAATATAGTCCAGTGTATCAAATAAGCTAGGTTTTGCAAGTAACTGCCGAAGTACATAGATTATTCAGCCTACTAGCTACTAGCAATATAACTTTGAAAGCGTGGTCCGGAACACATGAACCTGCTGGCAGCTGTGAAAGATTTTTAAATGAGTATGGTCGCTGATTCCATCTTATTTGGTTGGTCTTTGCAGGCAAGCTGACGTCCATGCACTTCCATGCGTGGCGCTCCGGGCTCAAGACTGGCATGTACTACCTGCGTACAAAGGCAGCGGCGCAGGCCTTGCAGTTCACGGTGGACAAATCCAAGCTTGCCGTGGCGACAACCACAGCCACCAACGGCACAAACGGTAAACAACTAGGACTAGTTGTCCTCTAGGCTTATGAAGGTCTTGAGATAAAAAAGCAATATCTTCGAACGTCGTCGAATGTAAGAGAGTCCAGAGCAGTAATTTTCAATTCGAAAATTTGATTGTGAATGTTAATTGTGGTTTACTTATTTCCCTGAAACATGAGCGGTATCTACAAAGCTTATCATGCAATAAGCTCTTAATACGCAGTTGTAAAGTACTTTCCATGTATTATTGTAATCGCTAATTCAATTATATCTGATGATTGATGTAGTTAGCTTATCTACTTAAACGATTGCTTTAATCACAGAGCCCTACTCATCTCATTTCAAGCAGACAAAGTTTTTTTGTTGTGGCAGTTGGGAAAATCACCATAATAACCCTATAAGAGGAACGTAACGTACAGAGGTTGAAAAGGCTGGTGGCAATTGACTTAGAGAATTGCACCAGTGATATTTACCAGTCTCTTGGCATGGGACTCTTTAGATTAAGAGTTAAAAAATTGTGATAAATCTAAGCATAAAAGACAATTCGTTATTTCTGCAATCAAAGTGAATTAACTGCTGAAGCATCACAAAATGTTTTCCATGTTTTGCAGGCACCAAGGAGAACGGCAAGGAAGAAGCTCTGAACAACATGTCAGCAATGGTTTGCTCACTCGAAAACAAAGACGACTGCATGATGTGCGGCTCGTAAGGCCCAGCTCCGTCAATGGGCAACTTCCTAATAGGTTTACACAATACCACATCACGTTTAGGCTAGCTTTAGTATTTAGGAATACACCAAACAATTTTGTACTTGATTTATTTATTTAGATCCAGCCACTTATCATTGAGAGATCGGCCAACTTAAATAGGTAGTCTCATAGGTAATAATATAGGTAATAATAATAGGTAGTCTCGTAGTAACGATAATCTGTGCTAATCTTGTATTTTTATTCTGCATAAAGCAGCATGTTTCTTAAATATCTTTTGAATCTATTCTGTTTCGATTTCTTGATGAAAGTATGCCATTTGTTATGATCCACTTATTGTGAGCAATAAAATGAACCATACTCTCGACCCTCTGATGAAGTAATGTAATTTAAACGTAAGTTGGTAATGTGGCCGATAAGTACGGATAAAAACTGTGCTATGATTAAATCCTTTGTGAATTGAACGAAGAAATGAAAAGAATCCATGTGCAAGGCATGGTATATTGCACTCACCTTTTTTAGGACTTCTTTGAAACTAATTTGGTTTTCATAACATTTTTGATGGCTTTATTGTGAAGGAGCAAGATGAGATTTTGCATGCTTCATAGACTTCTTGGTTCCGATTGACTTCGAAATTGACTTTGAAGGTTTCGACAGCAACATTGCTAAGCTGACATCTGTACTACCGGTACTACCAAGCACGGCGGTGGTCACAATTTGAATGCAAAAGAACGGTTTGGAATTGTTCTGCCCCTGCTATTTATGGGTATGCACCACGCGATACTGTCTAACTCTGCGAACAGCCTACCTCCAAGGGATGTCCATTGACAAAATCATCAACTCACGCTGTTCAGTCACCAGTAACATTTTTGTAGCAAACTTTGTCATTTCAAAATAACAAGAAGTATAATTTATAACAATAATTTCAGTCCATGCTATAAACTCTTAAATATGAAGTTAAGGGACTTCCACGGTAATATCACTGAGTTACAGGTTTAGTCAGTGTATCAGTCCTCAGTTCTGCTAAGCAAACGAGCCAGTAACACGTGGAAGTGGTGGCTGCCACCCGATGGTTCTTGCGGCAGTCCTCCTTAACAGTAACTAAGCCTAAATCTATAACTAAATCAAAGTATCCAGAACTGTAGGTAGAGAATACATCAAGAAATGAAGAGTATTTGAGCGTAAACCCGATTACCCGAAAACGAGTAATGAGCCTGAAATAACGAAGTGTCATTTAATCATCCTCAAAAACGGCGACTCCAGCTAGCAGCTATTACCATTTTCATTGGTATAGTAGCTAATTGGTCGGTATTTCTCACGGATAAAGTTTAACTCTGACTAAAACTAAAAAGTCAATTATTAATCTCAGGCTCCTGATTTAAGAAACATACGCTTGGTAAAACAACCTAATCCCTTTTTTATAGTAAAACTACGTGATAAAACTACAGCCTGTGCAATAGCTCTACTATCCGACTCGAGAACTGATTATGAAGAAAACTGATTATGAGGTGAGCTCAAGGACTCAACTGTAATTGAGGAAGTCAGGAATGATACAAGAACGGAAATCATACTGAAGGAAATTTCCTTACTACAGTCGCTCCCACTGAAGAAATCCCGAACAACCGCAACGTATCCAGGAAGGAAAGGCCGAGCGTCCTGTGTAGTAGGAAATCGAACCTGGTCCAATCGACCCCTCCCACTCCTCATGACAACGTCCTTCACCCCTCCATGGTTCTGCATTCTATACTGAGCTCTCGTTTGTTGTTTTCCCAGTCACTATTATTGTCAGATGCATTACAGGTCGTCTATCTGAGGTGCTAGCTAGCTTCAACTTAATCTTAGCTGGGATCGGATGCTTAGTTAAGAGTCCAAGTCCTAGTGGTAAACTGTCTTAATGAAAAATACCGACCGATCAACGACTATACCGACGAAAATGGTGGTTGCTACTAGGTGGAGTCACCGTTTAAGAATTTATAAATTTCATTTCGTTACTCATCGCAGACTATTCGCATTTGAGACTTGGTTATACGCTCAAATAATCATTACGGGTGCTCACCTCTAAGATTATATTACATTTGACTTATTATAAATTGTAATTATTTGATTGTTGGAATTTGTTTAAAAAGAACGACCCCTAGCGCTCTACTACTATTGATACTACGTGTTGACGGCTCGTTTGCTCAGCAGAACGTTTAACATTAGTGCTGTGACTCTGACCATACCTGTAAACTAGCACTAGTAAAGACTTAAAACCAACCTAAAAACTACTCGTTCACAAAATTGAAAGTTCAATTCTCATTTAATAAACATCAATCGATTTCACATAAGGAAGAAAATTATGCTTGCAATTGCACTTAAATGTGTGAAGACAAATGCTAGAAATGGGCCGTACACCTGCACCAAAACACCTGGGCTGCAAATCCTTCCAGAGCGATGAAAAACTTTACCATGAAAATAACTTTTTAAATTTCGTAAATTTAGTTAAATTTGGTTTTGTTAAGCAAATGTAACTTGTTCTTTTTTACACCACAGATAAGCTTCGGCTTTGCGGTTAAACGGACTTATATGCACACGAGTATGATCATATAAATAAAATAACTTCTAAATTAAAAAAATAATAATCACCAACACGCCTTTTTCCAGGACTGCCACCATTCTAATAATATCGAGTATCAATCATATATTTTCACGTAAATAATAAATCTTATTACGGTCCTAGTTATTCGCTTTTCTTATTTTTGACAATGAAAAATCATGTTCAAAGTAAATAGGTACATTTTCAATTTTTGTCGGAAGAGTGAAATCCTTCATTTCACGAGGTGAGTGGTTTTGAGCTGGACTCCTGTCACAAAAGAGCCAATCCCCACCCGCGCCCTTTTTTTTCTTTTTAACGTTATAGCGCAGGTTATAGCTTTTAGACATCAAAAACGGACTTCATTCCTTTCTTTCCTATTTTCATCTCTGCACAGCCAACCTTTTAGAGCTCAAAGGATCTGACAAAAAAACCCGCAAAAACATTTTTTCACGGTTTCCATTTAGGTAATTGATACATTCGCGCTTTGCGCCTGATGTATCTGTTTGCCTAGCACGTCGACTGTCCATTGTCCGACACCGAGGAACCTGGACAGTAACGTGTTTCGCTCCCCGCAAAGTAGCGGACACTCGCCGTTGCCTCTGTGCTGGACATTCCGTGACAGGGCGCTTGTTTCACTCCACGCAAAGAAGCAACACTCGCCGTCGCCTCTGTGCTGGACATTCCGTGACAGGGCGCTTGTTTCACTCCACGCAAAGCAGCGGACACTCGCCGTCGCCTCTGTGCTGGACATTCCGTGACAGGGTGCTTGTTTCCCTGCAAAGGAGCGGACACTCGCTGTCGCCTCTGTGCTTGACATTCCGTGACGGGATGCTTGTTTCGCTCCCCTCATTGAAACCAACAGACATGTGCATCCCAAAATCCAATAAACCTAGTAACCTTCATCTAGACCACAACCACGAGAGAAACAGGTAGAAAACCTAGTCTCCTTAACCCCGACAGCTCCATGGCCGTCTGACCTATGCCCATTGCCGCCCACGTACCCCACACACGGACGGGGGTGTTCCACCCACATACGACGCCGTCGACGCCAGTGGCGCCGGCGCACACATTCGAGCGCCGGCTGGAGGCTCGACTCTGACGTCACGTCGTCGTCGTATTGAACGCACGGCCGGCCCGATCTATCCCCGACCGGCAGTCCTACGTCGACAGCGACGCTCGTTGCACGTGCCGACCAAACGCCTCCGTCGCGACACAACCAAACGCCTTTGACATGCGCGCGACGTGGATCTCGTCGTAAGGTTTGATAGGGAGTTTTTTTTTAATTGTCTAAGTGACGATTTTTTTTTATGAGTGTAATGGTCGGGAGATTGGTTGAAGTTGTGTGGTAATGCTGACCTAGCTGAGTTGTAAATAATAACATCTACCTATACACCTACACGACAGCGTGGATCGATAAAGACGGCTGTTATACGCGGACTGTGGACGGCGATATCGTTTCTGAACCCTTCCCGGTGTGTTGTTTTGGCGAGGCGTTTGAATCGGGGGCAAAAAATCGTGTGTATCCCATACCTAACTAGATATGTGGCATGAGGATTTGAACAGCACTGTAATTAAAGCATTGTCGAGCGATATCTCTTGTTTATAGACGGTAAAATGTAATTGTAGGTAATAAAATCGCGTTAAAACGGCAGCTAATTCGTGTTTTTTCTGATTATATAGACGCGCAAATCACTTCTATTTGAGAAGCTAGTTCTACCAAGGTAAAGCGAGCTAGAAATAACGTTCGCGCGCGAGTTCTATTTCGGTATGAAAAGATCTAGTTCTCAGTGTAAAAAAAATATATAGGTTTTACTTCGTAAAAGTTTGAGTTTGTGTGTAATCCGTCACGTATAAAGCGGCAATCGCTTTCAGAGTACGTGCACCGAAAATTTCTTAATATCTCTGTGTGCAAAAAGTGTCGTGCATACCTACGGTGCTGCGAAAATCCGCTGAGACTCGTGCATATCTCGCCGACTTTGTCAGTGGCACCCCGCAAAATAATTGTGAGAGGTGTCTGGTGTCGGTGGTATTATGCTGACACATTTGAAACAGCTGTTACGGTTTCCACACGTGACGATAGCAAAAACACTGCGACCAGTGGACTAGAAAACTAGCTGCACCACTGAAGAGATCTGTGACAAAATACAAAAAAAAAGTGTCATCTTCCTTTTAAGTGAACGTGCTGAAAAGAGATTTTACTCGTTGAAGTGAAAGCGAAGACGTTACAGTTGGCTTTACCAGTCGTATCGCCGAAGACGTTTGTGTCTGGTCTTCGTCATTGAGATATCTGAGAACGCGGACTCCACGATGTCTGGGAAGGAAACTCGACATACGGCAGGACACGAATTGGCCCCGTTGAGGGGGCAGCACAACGTCACCATCGTGCTGTCGCCGTCGCAGGTATGGTACACAGAAACCCACGCGAAAAGCACGTGGACTTGGCTTGAAACGTCAGGACAGTTTTCTTCACAGTTAAAACCCATTGCAGCAAACAGATTTAAGCTGTTCGTAGTACGTAGACCAAGTTCAAAAAGTCTCAAACATGTGTGAAGCCCCGGTGCAGCAGGGCTACGTTCTGAACTAAGTAATCCCAAAGACGTTCACTGTAAACATAACCTCAATCAAATGTGCTTTGCATGCTCTAAGAGCGTTTTGATTGATTTGTGGTGTTTTACGACGCACTGTTTTGACACGCCCATGTGGCACTGGTCTTATGAACATCAACACTAATTTAGAGGGCAGGAGGGGAAAAACGGTGTCTGTAGAAAAGCACCAAAAGGAATCAGTGGCTTCACGTCCCTTCCGAAGGAGGGTACAACGTGAACAACAGGATTCCTCCACAAATCCATGCTGTCGAGAGGTTGATATCAAGGCGAATGAAGTTGCTGTACCAACTTTCAGGCTCTATCCTCATTAGAACTGGGCAAGATTGTGATGGTCACCCGTGCAATACATGACACACCGCAGTGTTGCTTTACTTCGCTAATCTCACGAGAACCTGTGTTTCAAATATGCTAAGCCGTTCCAATTTCGTGTTGTCAGAAGGTTTATATGCTAGAGCAACAACCTCAACCCATCAACCGTTCCACCGACCATCACTTCCCATTCAACCAACATCCACAACATCCATTAATACTCCATCAATACTCATTCATTCATCGCCTGACCAGCGCTATATTGCTTGGTAACCTTGGCACTTTCTTTTGGATAAAACCAGTCTGCGTAGCGGCACATGGATCACTCGCGGCTCCATTCTAGGCGAGATCAGCTTCGACAGCAACCCAATTTAATTTGTCTTGTTTAACGACGCACTGTTTTGACAGCGGGCTCTGCAGCACTGATCTAATGGCGTCCAATGGTCTAATGATGACCAGTGCCTCAGGGACAGTACCAACACAGTTTGTCAAAGGGACAAGGCTAAGTGATGGCCGGTCTTGGTGCTGTAGGACAGGAGCAGCCAACACAGTGTGTCAAAGGGATAAGGGTAAGCGGTGACCGGTCCTTGGTGCTGTTGGACAGGAGCAGTCAACACATGTGTGTCAAAGGGATAAGGCTAAGCGGTGACCGATCCTTGGTGCTGTTGGACAGCAGCAGCCAACACAGTGTGTCAAAGTGACAAGGCTAAGCGGTGGCCGGCCCTTGGTGCTGTTGGACAGGGTATTGTCCTTGTATTGCCCCTGTTTAAACTGTTATAATGTTCACCTCCCAGGACGGGTCGCACCGTGGCAGCGTGGTCAGCGCTACACTAGGGGACGGCGAGGAGAGGGCGGCATGGTCCGGCAAAATGCAGTTCTTCCTGTCGATCATCGGCTACTCCGTCGGTCTCGGGAACATCTGGAGGTTTCCCTATTTGTGTCAGCAGAACGGCGGGGGTAAGTCAGCACGGAGACGACGCTTTCAAAAGTCACTTGCGATTTCAGGGGATGGAGGCGAGATGCCCCTCGCAAAATCTGTCAGGGTATATTCGCAAAACGAAATCGTAAAGTTAAGATAAGGTTAATGATAACCACTCATGCAAACATGGCAGCCATTGGTTGGAGATGGCCTCCCTCTACCCGTATCGCAGACTCTGCATGGCTTAAATTGTTGTTGGTGTTGTTTACTAATAGGTTTAGTACATTCTCACATAGCAAGTGCTTGCTGTCTTTGTACACACCTAAGGCTTCCCAAGAAGCATGCAAAATCCAATGAGTTTAAAAGAAAAGAAACTGGTATTTAGAATAAGATCAGGTGTTGGAGATAACAGCCGCCAGATTGCAGGCATTTCGTCGACGCGAAGCGTTTAACATTATTTCTTGGTTCGTCGATACGCACGTACGTATACGTACCCCGTGTGTAATGGACCTAAGCGTGAGGTTTCTTACTCAAATTTTGAGTAAATTCACATATTTTCTATCGTCAGATTAACACAGAAAGCCATTTGGATTTCTTTGCCCCAAACTCTTCCTTCTCTCGCTAGCCAGAATTCCCCCGGACAAGGAATTAATGAATCTTACTCTTTATCAATAAACATGTTAGAATCTCATATGCTATGAAGTCAAAAAAGTTCTACATAATTGAACAGAATATTTGAACAGAATATTTATCGAAAAAATCACAGTCACTGACAGCCACTGATCTCAAATGACAGCTCAGCTCAGGAAAAAGAGCGAATAAAATTGATTGCTTTTATAAATGTCACCGCTTAATGGATATTGGATCCAACGGACTCACCACGGCCAGACGGAAACAACATAAATGTACCATTATATGCCAAGCGGCCCTGACCGGAATGGGCTAGCACTTGTCCCAAATGCCGAATCTAAAGCGACAACGAAAAAAAAAAATCCCGCCCGGTAATGGCGACACTTTCTTGGCACTCTCGGCGACCGGCGGCCGGCGGTAAATCACGGCTAACCAGTCTGCTAAGTTCTAACGGCGGAAGCTAACGTGCAGATCTGTCAGTGAGCGACCATGTGTGATGTGACGATGGCCTCTGGGCAGGTCTCGATTGGCTGTCGGTATATACTAGTATCGTTGGTCTATAAACTCTTTGGTCTAGACACTCTTTGGTCTAGAGTTTCGGTTATTTATGCTGTAACTTCGTGAACTCAATTCGAATTGTGTTTTAAATGGCGTGGCTTTGAATTTCTTTAATTATTTCTTTTTTTCTTTATATATTTATTTTATATTGCACATATAGGTATGATAATACAATTTTTATGGTAAAAGCACACTCCGCAGTTTTGGAAATGGTCAGGTTTATAAAATACAAATCATAATACAAACTCTGGCATTAATTACATGTACTGCTTATTTTCCCGAGATATTCTTTCATTTCTTTAAGAGTTCTATCTTCTTCTTTTAGAGTTCAGTGAGACTGTCTTCCTCATTCTTCTTTCGGTACTTTTGGCTCACTAAAAACACCTGCAATTGCGTAATGTTTAATACATATTTTCCCTTACAAAACATTTATAGTATTACGCAATTGAAGGCGTTTTTGAGACCAGTTTTGGTCCAAGTTGAAATCACGGAAAGGAATCATGAAAATTCCCTCTAAATCTGAGCAGCCATTCGACCGGTAAAGCATCGCTGTCACACGCTCATCCAAAATGTGATTAAATGTAGATTTTTTTTTCAGTTGATAAACATCTCCACTTAACCCTAGCAGTAATGTGTTTGTGCTGATTGGATAAAATGTATTCGGACATAGCCAAGAAACGTGAGTTTAAATCTTGATAACAGGCGATGGGTTCTACTAACAATGCCCTTATGAGATCCAAAATGTTGTTTTCTTGCGGTGAAATTGAGTGAAGATATTGTAACCACGCGTTAATGAGCAATTGATTGGTCAAAAAACAGCTGAATTTTGAACTAAATTCGCACTTGATTGGTGTATTGTTGCTAAATTTTCAATATTGCTGATCAAAGTATTTTTTTGTGGCTCTAACCACTGGAACATAACGTCACGTTGGAATATTCTGTGAATTTCTAAACTTAACTTTTCAGATTTCACGTGGACAGTTTTGCACACAGCACAAGTTTGTGTCATTAGAGGTGTTTTTGCACAGTTTTTGCTCAGTTTGACATGGTAAGAGCAGTTTTCAAAACTTCTTAAAGTTAAGCTTAAAATGGCTCAAGCGACGGGCACCAGTGGTTTTTAGTTTTCAATCATCCGTGTCCATACCCATGACAAAAGTTTACAAAGTTCGAAATTAAAACATCGTCTCGCCATTTAAGTAAAATCTTTACTCATTCAAGTAAAACTAGGGGTGAAATACAAAATAATTATTTAAAAACAATAGAACAAAATCCATCTTTAATGACGGAGTTAAACTGTACGAACAAATTCCTGTGAAAATCAAAAGATATAACAAAGTTAGATATTTTAAGCAGAAAACTTTAAAATTTCAAAGGAACTCATTTAGGTCATAGTTTGTTGATATCTCTATCAGAAAATTTAAGAACATTAAAAAAAATGACTACTAAGCTAATAAACACGCAAAATTATTGTTCATTTTATTATACCTTATTATTGTGACCAAGAGTGGTAACCTCTCAAAAATGTGTATATCGTGGACTCGAACCCCGATCTCCACCCTGTCGCGGGTGTTGCTCTAACCATCTATGCATGGAATGATTTAAATGAGTTTTTGGGCATTTGATGAGTCTGACGGATCTCCAAGGAACAGAACCACGAGGCTGTGAAAACAAACACTCTGCTTCCATCATCCACTTCCGTTCAATTTAGGGTAGGTATAACTCGAGTTGACGTTTCACACATTTCATAAAATTATCTGGGCAGATTATTGGGCATAAATTGATCAATAAATCAATAATTTACCATCAATTTGACTAATAACTGTTTTGTAATACCCGTTGAATTTGGAAACGATAGCTCATAAACGTTGCCAAGCCTAAAAATCGTACTCTCTCTTGAATTAGGGGTGAAAAAGCGAAAAATAAACGAATTAAAAAATAAATAAAACTAGAGAGCACTTAGATTCATGTACTCGACTAGTACTCAGCTTTGAAGGGCTTTCGCAGTTGATGGTAAGTGGTACCGACCATTTAGCCGGCGAGTTAACGGCGCACTAACAGCCTGTTAATCGCTCGATTGACGACGGAAATCACGGCGACGCAGGCGAGAGTCGTTAGTGAAATAATAGCTGGATCTGACTTGAAGAAAATTCCTCTTTGTAGGTATTTACTATGTGTAACACAATTACGTGGTTTTTATTATTTTTGACTAAATGATGTTTCAGTACTAGTATCAGTTTATTCACAACAATACAAATATATATAAAGTACAATTACATTTCAAATAGGCTTGAGAAAAATTCCGGTCTTAGTTTTGCCAGCTGTCTTGCTTTTTCAGCACGTTTTAGACTGTTTAACTGTATTAACAAACTTCAATTATTCATAGGATTACATAATAATTCCAAGGTACAGGCAATATTTTCGAAATGAAAACCATTCCCAAAATCGTCAGAATCAAATTGCAAGAGAACGTGGCAATTTTACCAGCCGTCGCATGCGTCTCGAAAGATGCATTCTTCAACGCTGCACTGCTTTTTGTACAGCGTTTTGTTGTACACTTGAACGAAACGTCTTTACGTATAAGCCACAATCTCAGCGTAAGGTGACCCCCCCTCTCCCCCCCAACTACCATAAAAAAACTGATCTACGTCGTTCAAATCTCTTCAATGCACTGCGCCGGCGCCAGCGAGTGCAGCGAGTGCAGCGTGATGCATTCCGATGCAGGATGCACCTTGGCCCATTGTGTGCAACGGGTGCAGTTTGTCAGCGTTAACAATCATTGGCACCAATTAACGGACACTCGTTAACCAGGCGTCACTTAGCGACCGCACTAAAGGTCTGTTTGTTGCCAAGGTTACCACATTTCCGGCAGCGCCTGATCACGTTAAATATGTCGCCATTCCCCATGTGGGAGGGAAATTAGTCTGAGGTTTTTTTTGATGAGCATTGACAGCCGACTTTAATATTTTTTACTGGGCATACTCGAGACCAACGACTTGTGAATGAAGTTATTCTCTTGGTTACTCATTTTAATGACTCCGTAGTACGTGCTTCTAGAATGAATTGGTCTTGGGGCCGCTACTTTAGCAATGTTGCCAATATTTTTTTGCTACCGATAATTTAACTTCAACTATGATTATAAATTGCATAATTTTTTCGATAATACCTCGATCAAAGACAGATTTGATACATGTTTTAGAGATATTTGTACCCTAAACAAACACCAATTGTCGTGGGATCACCGAAGTTAAGCAGCACTGCGCTGGGTTAGGTATTGGACGGGTGACCACCATACACTTGACAGGTTCTGTTTGAAAGAGGTATGACGGGAGGGGTGAGGGGCGGAAGATAGTGCATCTTCACTCTCCATATTAACCTCTAGACAGCATGGGCTTTTGGAGGAATCCTGTCATCGAGTTGTACTGATCATCAGAAGGGACGTTAAGTCGGTGGTCGCCTTAATACACACCGCTGCGTGCCAGCGCCGATTTTCCCTACCTCCGTTCTAGGTTAGGTTTATAAATATCCTCATCGATACACACACAATTGCAGACACCATAAGCCTAGTGCCATATGGTCGGGTGTCAACAAAATAAATCAGTCATTCAAATTGCTGTCTGCAATTAAGCTTTCAAAAGCTGTTATGGAAATTGCCAATCTATGACAAAACGAGAAGACTAAGAGGTGAATCGCGGCTTTTTGGGCGTTCAGTAATTACAGTCAGACGCCCTTTTCGAGAGAAAATGCAAATATCTTTGCAGCAAATTTGCGTGCAAAACTTCGGTCCTGCTCTCGCTCAAAGGCAACGGAAACTTCCCCTCGTCATCAATCCACTTTGAATACAAAAGCCGGCTCAGTACCCTACGTTTATAAAGAGGATACCGACTCAAGCCAACCCAGGTGCATGCAAATTTGCATTCCCTGTCTCTCTCCCACTCGCGCGGCTCTTTACAGCTTCCCATCCATCTGTCTCTCTTGCGAGATGCTGTTGCAAACGATTCCTTCGGTTTTATTGCAGAGATTTAAAATCGGGACTCCAATACTTGGGTCCAAGACAAATGCACGAAAATTGTTGGCGTGTTTGCTAGTATAGAAATGGGCCGAGTTCGTGATAGGAATCTTTTGGGGTTCCCAATCCACGTAGGTCAGGAATCATGACAGACTTGAGTCGCTAAGCGAGCTTTGATAGCTGGTAGCTTCTTTTTTTGTTACACAATGTTGGGCTAGGGTCATTCCTAAATGGCCGGAAGATTTCTTGCCAAAACATAGAAGTAGCAAAAGAAAAGGAAAGGCATTTGGATATCTTGCACTAGCGGACGCCATGTACAGTTAGGAGGGTTAGCTGTGTTCCTTTTTGACAGTGCTAAATAATTTGTTCCATCGGCAAATTTCAAAAATTGACAGAATATGCCTTCTTTGAAAATGTTTAACTGTCGGTTCAAAAGATAACTGCCCGTTAAGACTCATCTCCATGAACACAGCCTGTCATCGAACCCTTCGGTAGCTTATTTAACTGGGAATTTTAAAACCAGCTCTACGTATAACATTTCAAACTGATTCATTGATCGAACGCGGATGTTCTGTGTCCTCAAATACCAAATCAAAGCCTTCTACATCAATTTTTGTAATGAGGAGCGTGGAAAAAAATTCATACATAGGCCTTTGATATGATGTCTCCTCACATAGACTATGACTGTAATTTTTTCCTAGAAATTCGGCCCAATGCACTCCCTACATGAACTAGCTTCCAAATGCGGTCTCCTCGATCCCTAAATACCGCCGGGCGACAACAGAGTTAGACAAAAACGCAGATCAACAGTTCACAAAAATGTCCCTGCAAAATCCCAGGGCAATTTCCTGCGCAGCATGTTTTGCCGATGAGCGAGCACACATGAAAAATACTGCGCTATACAATTTCCGCCGCCGACTCGAATGAATCGCTTGGATATTTACATCACAGACTTCTGGCGGAACCAGTGAAACTATTTTCATATTCTGCTGGCCGCGTGTAGGCGTCGTGTACCATTGAAATGATTCGTGGAACGGTGGAACGGATCACTGCTGGATGCATTTGCAGACTCACAACGTTACGTCAGTCCTCCGTCATAATCATGGCAATGGCGATAAAGTCTCACCTATAAGATTGACAGCAGTAGTCTATTTGTTAGTGCTAAGTTATGACTAAATCTAACAATCCAATGGTTATGGCGCTGCATTGTGAAAATTTTCCAATATCTATCAGCAGATATGATTGTTGAGTGCAGGTGTATTAAATTTGTCAGCGTTGTTATTGCTTACGTGACCTGCTTGATGATGGCCACTCTCTGGCTATGCCAACATGGCGGCCGTTGCTTGGAGATGGCAAAACATTCTGGAGATAGTCACTCTCAGCGAAACGAACTCTTTCGTGCGCTGCGATTTGCAGAAAATTTAAAATCAATATTGCCAACCCAGCCGTACCTTCAGCTCGGAAGCGTCGACGAGGTCGTGAGTTAAGCTAATTGATACTCTCTTAGCTGGATTACATAGCTGAGCTCTGTGGACGATTTGTTTGAATTGGTTGCACATGCATTTATCCAGACCGAGGTACGCCATGCCTTATCTACGGCCATTAGAGATTCGGTTGGGTTGGAAATAATCGCAGCCGATACCTACTGACCATGTGGCTTATCGTGGCCATTAAGAGATTGAATGGGTCGATAGCGACAGAAATTTACCTGGTTTCATTTCTGGAAGACCTTCTGGCGTTGCTTTCACATGATTGCACTGTAATTTTCGATCTGTAATTGTCAAGAATTGTTTTATGAGGCGATTTCTGATTTCCGTGGTCATGGTGCTGTGTCCAAGGTGAAATTACGGACATTTTAATTTAATAGCCGAATCAAGGAATTGTCGAAGTGTCTATTAACAGAAAGTGGTGATCTTGCCAATTAACTTATCTACTGCATTGTTTGGACAACGGGTCAAGAACAGAACCTAGCCTGAAAGGAAAGAGGGTAAATCGGGTGCCGGCACGTAGTCTTCTTCTGTCAAGGAGCACCAAGGGGATCACGGCTTAACGTACAGAATTCCTCCACATATGCATGCTGTAAAGGCGAGTGAAGTTGTACTTACTTTCAACTCCTGATCCCTCAATAGAACAAAAATGGTCTTGTGTCCTGTGTAGATGTGAGTGATGGTGTGGGTGAAGGTCACCTATCCAATCCCTGACCCAGCGTAGTGTTGCTTAACCTCGGTGATCTCACGAGAACCGGTGTTTCCAACACACTAAGCCGTTCGGGCACAGCTATCAAATTTGTTGTTCTTTAAAAAAAATATTTCGGCCACTCTGTTTGAGATGGCCACTCCACAGACCTATACGCCCTAGGTCCATGACCACTCTCACCCAAGCTTTTATCAAAATCCGTATTAGTACCCCAGCTCGTACTCTGACGACGTACCTTTCACGTGTACGTGCTAAACCAATATCATATAATATGACTACAACTACCGCGCTGACTCACAAGAAAAAAAATATATAAATTTTAAACAAGCGAATGGAAAATTACAGAATGCTTGAGCACTAGCTCACGATAAAAGGCGTTCAATTCCACGTGCCTTGTCTGAGGTTGTGCTATGCCGAGATTGTTTCGCCGACGTTGAGCTTGTCTGGAGCCGACGGCAGCCGCCGGAGTTAGCGTGAGAACTCCACAGATTACGGGATAGAAGGGCGTTCAACGAAAGTCTACTTATACACTTTTCGTACGTTTTGTTTTCAAGTCCATGGACCGCCTTTGGAATGATTTCGAAGAATTTTAACCACGATTTCATCAGTGGTGATAAATGCACGCGGGTTCAAGCCAGCTAACCAAACTGCATTGACCAAACCCCCAACTAATTATTTATAGTCTGACCGTACCACCACCTCTACAACTTAAAGAACTCATGTGTTTCGTGGAATTTAACCAATTCAAATAGTGTCTAGGTCTGTTGATGGAACCAGTTCAGTGAGATTATAGCACCCAAGGGGAAAAAATGCGAATACGCTGACAGTTTGGAATTGTTATACATGAATTAAATGCCAGTGTGAAATGTAATTATTTCAATAAATCCTCAAACACCCTCCACCCAACCGGTTGGCGGTAAATCACATACCTACCATTGCCTCATCATTACGTCACTGAAAAACAACGGTTAAAAAGTAAAAAAAAAAAAATTTATGTGACTTTATGCTTTTTGTGTGCCCCTGAACGTCTGACAAAAACTAAAATACTTTGATATAGCATTAAAATAAGTGCACGAATCTCCATAAGGAAACGTTCTCAAACTGATGTCAATCAACGCAGGCAAATTTGCTAGATGATTTATAGTATTTTTAGGATGCGAATCCGTCGCCTGCATTTGACTGATTGATAAAAAGAAGTCGACGGATCGACGCTCCACTAAAAATTACCGACAGACAGCATTTCTGTAGAAGCTCTATAACTCTACACCTTCTTTTCCACAACTTCACTCTTCCACTTGTTTTGTGGTCATTTGTCATAGACAGGTATTCTACATCAGAGTCAATATGATTATATCGAAGTCAAAGTGACAATGTAATCCGTCAAAGGCAAGAAAACCGCATGGAAACATTCCTTAGCCTTCGCAACCCCTCCGTCGTAGAACCAACGTACCCTCTCACATCTACGACACCGACGCCAAAGCTCGTAAACACGGGACGACGCCTCGACGGCGACGCCGTCCACGTCTGTGAGGTCACGACGCGTGGATCGACGCCAGCGCGCGTATTTCCGTCCCACATCGCCGACGCTGCACGAGGATGACGGGGCCGACGTCGTTTGCACGTTGCATCATTTGTTACCAATGCAGATGGACACAAGCTGTGTTGGCGCCGTCCATGTGGCGTTAGTTTATTGGCTGACGGTTAATGACAGACTGACGATGACGCTAGTTTGGCATGGCACGGAGCCGAGGGTGGACCCGGTGCCAGAACGCAGTCTGCTCTTGACCAACCCCTTGTTCTAAAGGACTGAGGAACTGAAGAAATATTTTAAAACGTGCTTTTTTGCCCGTGTTGTGAATGTGATGAATATGGACCCAATTTGTATTGATTCCACGTAACTTCATCGACTCTAGCTCTAGTTGCTAAGCTCCCATTGAATCCGGTTCTTGTTAACACTGTGGTCACCCATCCAGCAATTTTCTTATGGGCAGCGTTGCTTAACTTTGCTAAAATAATCAGATCGGCAAGTTACTTGTACCCGTTGACAGCAAACTTCGAAGGTAGCCGCTCGTGCAGTGTTTCACGGGTAGTGCAAGTTCTATAATTACCACACCGCTTCATGAACTAGTTCAAGGACAAGCTCACTTGCAACAGAAATTTAGTAACATTGGGTGTCAGGTTCTGACAGAGGCCCGGCGTTATTGGAAACTTTTTGCACTTAGCAAAGGAGCCGGCAACACACGGTTATGATAGCTGCCACCCGATGGCGCTAATGGCAGTCCTTTTTCATAAACCTAACGGTCTAAAATGTCGATACATGTACATCAATTGTTGAGGTTAACAACAATGAAAAGGGTTCTGTAAGGTTCTGTAAAGGGTTTGTTTCCACTCGCTATAAAAATATATTCGTAAAGGACTTTGATTTAGTGTAATCCAGTCGGAAATGCGAGTAATCGACAAGAACTATTGTTAGTTGATTTCTTAAAT
This sequence comes from Protonemura montana, assembly GCA_947568835.1. Classification (NCBI taxonomy): domain Eukaryota; kingdom Metazoa; phylum Arthropoda; class Insecta; order Plecoptera; family Nemouridae; genus Protonemura; species Protonemura montana. The sequence goes on along the minus strand of OX387610.1, from coordinate 10,847,862 downwards.
TTGAAAAAGACGGTGACTCCATGTAGAAGCAACTACAAGTGTAGTTGTGGTAGTTGTACTGTGGTGGCAAAGTAGGTACCTAAGAACAACTATTTGAAATGGGTTTTGAATGCTAAGTAAAGGACAACTAAATTTCCCGACGTTTCGTAACATGCACTAGTTACTTCTTTAAGGGTTAGAGTAGTCCTGTGTTGAATAGTCCAGTCCTGTAAAAGGACTGCTCTAACCCTTGAAGAAGTAAAAAATCGGGAAATATAGTTGTCCTTTACTAAGCATTCATAACCCATTTCAAATAGTTTTTCTTAAAACTAGTGCTAGGGATAAATCAAGTAGACATGAGTCTAAAAACCATCATGTAGGTACCTGATCAGTTGGTATTTTCCGTGAAGACGGTTTAACATTACAGCTCACTTAACGCAATGAGCGTAGTTGTATGATCATTGGACAATGCGATAAGTATAAGGACAGAGCCCTTATCAGACTCTCGCGGTTTACTCAAGGAAGCAAGCGACCTCGATTCGGAAATCGTGACAAGAGGGCGTGAAACCAAGAAGTCGTTGCACCGAGAAATGAATTTTCACCCGTTCACGCATTGCGCGCCGGCCCCCCGTGGCACGCAATGCGTGCCGTCGCCACAATTTCGGCGACGGCGACGCGGGATCGAACCCGGACCGCCGACGACGCCAGACGCAGTGACGTCATGGAACTTTCCGACGCCCGATACGCGAGGCGACGCCTGCGCAAGGCGATGACGCCCCCCCCCTTTTCCCCCCCGATAGTCATTCATGGCCGCATTGGGTCATGCCGCTAAGGTTCGGTTTGGTGTAAGAGATCGATTAGCCTGGCTGTGTGCACGGCGGGGTAGGTTTTCGAGTCTGATGCGCACTTGTTTTTTAGAGGGTGGGTAGGGGTTGGCTACGTCGTAGGTTCTTGTTGCAATCTTTTGGATGATGTTGAGTAAGAAAATATTGTAATGTCGAAGACTAACTTTAGCTATAAGGGTTTATTTATAGTTTTGTACATTTGGAAGAACGAATACCATGGGAGAGGTCGTTTTTATTTTCGGGTTAGGGGATTTACGAGGGTTTTTTACGCTGTGATATTGGAAGAAAACAAGTGATTAGTAGTTCCGGGTTTTCTGGGAGAGCCCCTAGATTTTCGTTCTTATAGAGTTAATTCTACAAATTTGGCAAGATTAAACTGATAAAGTTAATGAATGACCATGACACCTATTTCTTGAGGTTTCTTGTTCCTTAGAATCTTTTAAATAGGTGAAAGCAAAAACTATTTCTGGACTTGGCATTGAAAAGGCAAAAAGGGAAACGTTGTCGTTTTCCCTGGGTTTTGTTGTGTTCGGAAAACGTTGTAAAAGCGGTTGTAAAGGTTACTTCAGCATTCAAAAGCCAGTCTGTGAAAGAAACTTTCTCTTTTATAAAGAAAAACCAGTTTGAAACGTTCACTTCATGCCTTGTCACGTATAAATATTAAATATAGCTTCACGTCCTATAATTTTCTTTCGTTTTCCAACAAGAATCGAATTCCTACGTCAAAAGCAAACATAAGAAAACTCTTTGGCGGCGCGAATTCTTTCGTTTCAATCCCTGGAAACGTAGAGATGAAAATATCAAATGTCGGGACTCCCACTGGAAAATTCCGACTGGTAATTTTGGCAGTCGAGCGAACGGCCCAACCGCATTCCTTCGAGATATATATTTTCGAGCTCGCAAGAAATGAACAGGCTTCACATTCGGCAATAAATCCAGTACAGTCTCTGTTTAGCCAACGAGAGTAAATATCATGGCCTAGCATAGGAGGTTCAATGGTAGATTCAACGTTTGGTAGCCATAGAGATGCTGAGATCGCCTGACAGAGCTTCTCAATTCTGCTATCTTATGTTACCACGGGTATATCATGGCCTAGCATAAGAGGTTCAATGGTAGATTCACCGTTTGGTAGCCATGGAGATGCTGAGATCGCCTGACAGAGCTTCTCAATTTTGCTATCTTATGTTACCACGGGTATATCATGGTCTAGCATAGGAGGTTCAATGGTAGATTCAACGTTTGGTAGCCATGGAGATGCTGAGATCACCTGACAGAGCTTCTCAATTCTGCTATCTTATGTTACCACGGGTATATCATGGCCTAGCATAGGAGGTTCAATGGTAGATTCAACGTTTGGTAGCCATGGAGATGCTGAGATCGCCTGACAGAGCTTCTCAATTTTGCTATCTTATGTTACCACGGGTACACCCATGGGCTAGCATAGGAGGTTCAATGGTAGATTCAACGTTTGGTAGCCATGGAGATGCTGAGATCGCCTGACAGAGCTTCTCAATTCTGCTATCTTATGTTACCACGGGTATATCATGGCCTAGCATAGGAGGTTCAATGGTAGATTCAACGTTTGGTAGCCATGGAGATGCTGAGATTGCCTGACAGAGCTTCTCAATTCTGCTATCTTATGTTACCACGGGTATATCATGGCCTAGCATAGGAGGTTCAATGGTAGATTCAACGTTTGGTAGCCATGGAGATGCTGAGATCGCCTGACAGAGCTTCTCAATTCTGCTATCTTTCGTTACCACGGGTACACCCATGGGCTAGCATGGGAGATTTTGGAAGAAAATTCTGTTTGTGAAGAACTCCACCAATGATCGGTTGTGAACGTCAACTAAATATCTCAATTAAAATTTTCATTTGCAAAGACACATTAAAGATTCCGAACGGTAACTCCTGAGAAATTAGAGTCAAATAAGATAAACATAAGTATATCATTGCTGGGTCTGCGTGAGGATTGTATGCAGTTTATAAGCGTGTGACCAGCGATAACTGGAATGTATAAAAATAGCTCCAAGATTTCTGCCTGGATCGCTCCAGGGATTTTATCGACTTGAAAATAGCGCTGGGAGTTTTTCGAAAGAAGCGCCGCATTGCTGGGAACAGGTTCACATACGCTAAATCTAAGGTTTATTGACTCTTGTTGTTAAGCCAGATGGATTGAGGAAGCCTAGACAAAGTGGTTTTTGGTTATTTTGTTACGGGATGTAAAGTTAGGTGAGATTTTACCCTTGATAAAGTAACTGGTAAGTGTTACGAAATGTTGGGACCACGCTGAATACATTTTGTAAATAGTTTTGTGTAAACGAGTGCGCTAAAATTAGGATAAATTAGACATTGGTATCAAAAAAAAATTCTGATCGATGAAATTGGTCTGCACGGAAAGTCAATCAATGTCACGTCTTTTGACACGCGATTAGTTTGCCGATCGTGTCGAAATTACAGCCAGGAGCGTCAAGTCCTACTGTTTTACTATGAGCGAGTGTTGGGCAAGAACGAATAGTGAATCGAAAAATAGCAATTCCGAAAACTTATTGCATTATTGGAATTTGGAATGTCGATATTCGGATACTTGGTTGTCGATTGGTACTGCCACTTAAGGGCAATTTTTCAGTACTTACTGTTGGTATAAATAAGAAAATTCACAACGTTTTACTGTTAAAAGTAGCATTTTAGAAAATAGGGAATGTATTTTCCAGGTTTTTCACTCAAATTTGGAGAAAATGCACCGGTTTTTCCCCATAAGATTAACACAGAAATCCCCTTAGAAATGTTTGCCAAGAAATCAGCCTCATATCTCCAACTTAACATCCCTACTATAAAATATATAAATTGTATGAATCATGATTGAAATATGTTTATTGTTGGCATACTCATAATATATCGACTAATTTACAAGAAAGTTTCGTAACACACTTATTGGTTTGATCTTAATTACTATAACCTACTCCACCAATTGCCACAATAATCATGTAACGACTCATGTGCGTATAGGGGCTATGGGGTGAGTCGACCCCTTGTCCCATCTCCACCCAACCACGACCATTTGGCTAGACACCCCGGCTACAAAATGTGGCACACGGTCGCTTGAACTGGCGCCCAGCCTATTTCCACCGATGCAACACAATTGCTCACTAAAATAATATATGCACTTGCATTAAAATGCATCTTTGATTGGCGGTTGCCAAGTCGAGATCGGCAAGATCACGCTCTCAATATGTGCACAGTTGCGCGGCCGGAGGACCCATCGACCTCTCTGTATCGCAATTTCTCGACAATTACTCCTGTTTAATGCGTAAAGTGTGCCACTGTTAAAATGAATATTTAATGTTTCTCTTTTTGTAAATAAACCAGCTGTTGTATTAGCGTAAACCATATGTATCGACCGTGGAAATAAATTAAGTTCTTGTGGTTTTTGTTCTGTGTCAATTTAATCTGATTGGAAACAAAAAATAAGTCGAAAACGTAGACTGTTGATTGGCAAACATATGGAAGAATCATGTACAGTTATTCACTTACATATTACTCTGCTGCTCGTCATATCCCAGGGCTAGGATTCGTTGCTCATATCCAACGACTGGAATCCGCTTGATGCTGCCGAAATATCGAACGTTTTCTTTGCCACTCCTCGCGGAATCGTTGCATTGCATGCATGCTTTCTTTATGTTCTAGCTCCTGTTTCACAGTTCACGCGGAAAGTTCGTGTCACTAAATTATATGAGTTAGCCCCCAAAACTCAAGACTCAAAAATATTAAGACGTCACAAAATAAAAGAATTCCTTACTTAATCGATTAACTAACCAAAATTGACATAAGCACAAAGATATCCATCATTGTTGCAAGAGATGCTACCAGTTAGTTTATCTTTGGCTCCACCATGTGGCTCAACCATACCTTCGGCAAGTCCGAAAGAAACCGACCCATTTCCATACCTGACCCGATAGTGGATAACCCCATTTAGGGTTATTAAGAATCAGATGTTATCAATGTTTTGTTATGGAGAGACTACGGCTGCATATCGAGATTCGTTTGTTTACTTTTTTGACAGACTGGAGTAGTTCGTTGTTGCCGATATTGGAACATGAACTTCTTGTAATGTAATATTTTGCAGACAGATAACAGGATGAAATTCGGACTCAACGTTGCGTCACCCTCTATGCTCGGTTGGGCAAGAGAAGGGTTGGGTTGGGTTGGGGTAATCGATTTTGCAAATTGCACGTGTCTGAATTGGCCGACCTAGGGGCAACAAACGTGCGCTCGATAAAACAGGATGGAGTTGTTTCACAACGTAATACTTCTCTAACAATTTCATTCATTAGTAACTATTGTATTTGTTAACTATTTTTGGAATGGCTCCTCTAGACGAAAGGATATGTTGTTGGCATGCTGTGTCAACCAAAGAAAATTTTTCCAATTTGGAGCCAAAAACTCTCGATCATCATGCCCTGGCAGGCCTACACTTTGAACAATGTTTACATCTCGAGTATTCGCACAGAATATTTGCACTGCAGGCACCTGGTTGCCATAGAGAGGGTTAGGACGGAGATTTGCACAAGCTTGTGGGGGTCCAACTGCCAAGTACTCGACTCATAGACTACGTCAATGGGAACAGGTTTTGCGCCCATGAAAGGAGCTCGACATGTGCTTGCGACATACACCGAACTGAGCGAACACAAGCTCGCGTTGTTTGTCTCTTCGAAGGGGAAAGATTGGTGGATTGCAACCAGAGATTGCGTATCAACGTCAACAAAGTCAACAATGGGCACCGGGCCCTCTGTTTGTCATTCGCGCCGAGATGGTTTATCGTTTGAAGAATTGGATCAGCTGTTTGTGTTAGGAACTAATGCAAATAGGCAAATAGGTTATAGATTCAGATCTTATGGGTAAACTTTCTGTGCCTATTTCCGCTAACAAGGAGGAGTGCTGTTTATCTTGATGTAGAGGTCTGGCATGTTCATGCCTGTACAGGCATATCAAGCCTAAATCATGATTATAACTACCGACAACTGAAATTGGTTCCAAGTTTGTCAATAAAATATTCATGTCTGGCTTAAAGTGCCATGTTAGCTTGCGTAAGTTAAGTTTCTACAAACAAGTTCAATCTCATTGGGGAATCAAAGCTTGGTCCTCTGGATTTTGTTGCTTACGGTCCGGCAGCTAAAGCAAATTGGACAAAAAAAACTGGCTGATAATGTTTGCTTTTGATTATGCACTGCATGCTTGGATTGGCAACGTCTTGTAGACTTCGAGACAGGAAACAGTTTTTGAAGCAAAGAAATTGCAACAAATTTGCTTCATTCATTTGTTTTCTGTCATTTGTAACGCTCCTTAGATTCCTTGGATCCAAAATCTGCCGTCTATATATTTAAAACTGAACATCCCTATTAGACCAAAGGCAAATATTTTTGGATGCAAATAAATTCAATAATTCTAGAAAACAGTCAAAATAAACTTTTTTATTTCGTAGTTTGAGGTAAATTAGTTTGTTCTTAGCTAAAACATACCATTCTGTCTTTTGAAGCTATCGTCATTCTAGCTTGACTTCTCTAGAGAATGACGTCTCTGCCTCACTATTCTAATATCTCTCGCAGCTAACATAAATCCTTTTTCTCTCCGGCCAGGTGCGTTCCTGATCCCGTTCGCCATCATGCTGATCATCGAGGGCATCCCGTTGTTCCTCATCGAGCTCGGCATCGGACAGCGAATGCGGCTCGGCTCGCTCGGCGTATGGAACACGATCCACCCGTGGCTGGGCGGAATTGGAATTGCGTCTTGCATGGTCACCTTCTTCGTGGCGCTCTACTACAACGTCATAATCACGTGGTGCTTCTACTACTTGTTTAACTCACTGCAGGTAAGGTCACGGTCGGAATGGTGGTTCTGTAATTCTTATCTTTGGCCCAAAATTCTGTCAGTTTTTGTCATTTGTGGGATTGACCATTGTAGATTACCACAAATTTGACTTGACTCTCGTTTAGAGAAAAGTCCCAAAAACAGTCCTGGACTCCGTCGAGCAGGTAGCAGCTAGCAGGGAATCTTGAGGGCCTAGCATCAACTCAAGCAGTTGGTCAGAGCATCAATAATGGCACCTGGGATCCTTGGCTTCCCTAGTGATGACGTATTATTCAGATTTTTTAGTGTACCTAACAATAAAATGTCCTCCCAATTTAGAACAATTTAAAACGCTGCAAGTCTAAGCCGTGTCACTTGTTCACAGAGCCCGCTTCCTTACGCTTCATGCCCCGTGACGGCCAACGGGACGATCAACGCCGAGTGCGAGCTAAGCTCGGAGACGGCGTTCTTCTGGTACAGGACCACGCTGGACGCGGCCCCAAGCATGGATGAGCACGGTGGACTCAAGTGGTGGATCGTAATCCTTCTGGCGCTGGCGTGGATCACAGTGTTCTGCATCGTCATGAAGGGCATTCAGTCGTCGGGCAAGGTACGTTTATTTTAGGCCGAAAGAAACAAGTTCATTGGGTTTTTACTTATTAGGTTTAGTCATTTAAGTCTCAGCGCGTATGTTCGCAACTAACTTCGCAAAAATTGTTGACCGATGACTTCAATATCGACAAAAATTTGGTTGCCTAGTGATGGAGTCACCTTAATTTTGAGTGTTCAGAAATTTTATTTACATAATTCTTACAGATTACTCACATTTGAGACTGGTGCACCCCACGTCAGTGATTGATGTGCAAATACCAATATTTTAAGTTATTATTAAGAAATTGTAGGAGTTTGCTGAAATTTACAGCCTGATGCGTCAATGGGGAGCAGCTACCGTTACCACATATTGCCGGCTAATATTCTCAGCAGAACTTTCAACATAAATGAGGGAACTTTGACTAAATGTAAAAACCCACTGAAGTAATCTCATTGACTGATGCAGAAAAACTTTGTTGCTAGTTAAGACCTAGAAGAACTAGTTTTTTTGCATCCCCTACTAGACTTACAACTTAGCACCGGTTTATTTCAAATGAAGCTAAAAGTCCAAAATTATGTAGAATAATTTTAGTGAAATATTAACCTATTGTTTTCTAAACTCCTGTGTTGACAGTTCTATAGCTTTTGTTCGTTCTTCTTTGTTTGCTCATGGCAAGTGATAGTTTTTCACGAAGATATTGCACACATTCAATTTTCTGTAAATAGCAAAGAGAGATCCCCGACACATTCGGACTGAAATGTGTGTTTCTAGGTAATCTAGTTTTTGCCACGACTCGTTTTAGCACTGTGTTCTTTACGTTTGGTGCTTGCAGGTTGTCTATTTCACGTCCCTGTTCCCCTACGTCGTTCTCACTATCTTCTTCGTCGAGGGCATCACGCTCAAGGGTGCCGGGGCGGGGCTGGTACACATGTACACACCAAAGGTACGTACGCTAGGTTTGCTATTAAGAGATCACAAGATATGTCACGGCAAAATGTTCGATTACATTTTTCGGAATGTAATGGACGGTGCTAACTATTACCAATACGTTTTTATTCTGAGTCATTCTTTAGGCAGTTTTTTACAAGAAACTAACAATTTCTGTATGGTTTCGAGTAGAGTAAATCTGTAAAGATCGACGAAGCTGCATCTGTTAACGGGTTTTTATTGCAACTTGTGGTTCTGAGCGCTGTGACATAGTTAGCAAGACTCCAGACATAGAATAATTGTTTCACCAAATGAGTGCGGTAATCCCGTGATTGATTGCCAGCCTCTCCATGAAATAAAAACTCTCAGCGTTGGTGAAATTGTTCTAAACAACTCTCCCTAAGCCATCAATAAACAAACGACAGGAAATAATAAATCCCCACACAACCTAACCCAACTTTTGCTCGACAGGTTGAAAAGCTGCTGAACCCAACAGTCTGGTTAGACGCGGCCACTCAAGTGTTCTACTCGTTTGGTTTGGCGTTTGGCTCCCTGATCGCGTTCGGCTCATACAACCCCCCCAAGAACAACTGTGTACGCGACGTCATTCTAGTCTCCATTGCGAATGCGTGCACCGCTATCTACGCCAGCGTCGTCATATTCGCAATCCTCGGCTTCAAGGCTACACTGAATGTCGACAAGTGCATCGCTCAGTGAGTTTTAAATGTAGTTGAGTAGAAGTTGCCACAGGAGGTTGAAACCGTTGACAATGCTACAGGTAGATTAGTAGCTTGTTATTTTGGTCATGCCTTTCAGGGGAAAATGAAATGGCAATGTCCTTCCGTTAAACTGCTCTCTTGGCAAGTTCTTTCCGCATTCACTTATTCTGTGATTTTACACCCTCCACAACAAACAAATGGGCTTTTAATTTTGGAAAGAAAGAAACTGCTAATTTGAAAAGACAAAATAAAGTTTTTTGTCAAATTTTGTCTTTAGAGCTTTGCTATTCTGAATTCAAATGAGATATGTCTCAATTTTGTCAGAGCATTGACCAACGGGAGACCCAACCACGCTTTAAAGCCCCAGGCAGTCTAAAAAAGAGGAGACCTTAAACTTGTTTGAGGAGCTGCTGTATGCGCTTGTAACTATTTTCCCAGAGTTTGTTCACATATAGATAAACCTCCATAACAGAGGTTTCCATGCATCGAGGGCAAAAATATATTCATCAAGTCCAGGCTGTAGGAGTATTGTTGAGGAGTGTTTGTAAAAATCAGGATAAAATATCTTGTTCATCCCTGCACCGCCTCAGCAGACCTGAATAACGTCTTGTTGTTTCCTCAGCAACCGTCTCAAGCTCGAAACTCGAGGTCTGCTTGTTGTCAATGCTACCGAACCCGCGTATGAAGCGGCCATGGCATCGCTCGGCAACGACACCGCAGGATTCGGAGTCTGCAGTCTGGAAACTGAACTGGACCAGGCCGCAGAGGGAACGGGGCTGGCTTTCATCGTTTTTACGCAGGTGCGGCATTGTAGGAATTAATTCCGTATAACATTTTAGTTGGAATATAACACAACTTTCAATATAACGTACATGCTTTTTACAACAAAAAAAATATACATAAAAATAAATTGTTACATTCAGGTTAATGCAGTAAATTATTTAAGAATTTACCTGTGATGTGGATTTAAAGATAACCAACACTGAACAAGCGTGCATCAGCGCTGGCCTACAATTTGCGGGGCCAGTTTGTATTAGATGTTTTAAGGTTAAGCAACATTTTGCTGAGAAAAGTATCCGATAGGGAACCACCTTACAGGGGCAACAATTTTCAAGGGTAACTATCATAAGCAGGGCCTGTTTTACAAGAAAATAGAAGTTGGATGATTGAAGTTAAGCAACACTTTGCACAACTCCAATCATTTATGAATTTTGTAATGAAAGAATAAACCTCTCGCCAACGAATATGGATGACCACTCTTGTTACCTACCAATTTTCTTATGCATTATGTATATGCCTGTGCATGCCTATGCATTATGCAGATGCTTCATTAATAATAGATTTCCAAGTGGTTGGTTTAGGTATCTTGACGGTTGATTACTGCTTCTTTTCAAACAACCAATGGAAATTTATCGAAAAAAGTTTCTAAAACTGACCAATTGTGACTCTGAGGTGCATGCAAGATTTTTGTTTCCTGTCCAGTGCCTTTCGAAAATCGAAGTTAAGCACTGCGCATAGTTGGGCGTTGGATAGGTGACTGCCGTTAGAAAGGTTCCATTATAACGAGGTTGTTTTCGCAGGCGATCGTTGAGCTGCCGCTGGCGCCATTCTGGGCAGTCATCTTCTTCCTGATGCTGCTCTCGCTGGGCATCGGCTCGCAGATCGGCATCCTCGAGGGGATGTTGTGCACCATCTTCGACATTGATATACTCAAACGCATTCGCAAGCCGTACATCACTGGTATGTTACAAGCTGCAATCTGGTAGAAACTCGACAAGTTTTTAGAATTTTTGGTGGGAAATGTAGCTTTGTGTAAAAGTTGCAAATAGCAACTTGTTTGTATTGTTTTCTCTTGGTTACCTTAAGGAATGTTCTATGAATAAGTTCTGTGAATAATGTTCTATAAAAGATAGTTTTAAGCTACTAGGCCAGTTTTCTGTATTTTGACTCAATTCGAGCTATAACTATAACTGTACTTTTCAAACATTTCCTTTTGTCCCCAAAAAAATATCAACTCTTTTTCTTTGATTTGCTGTGAACATGCCTCCCAAAGTCTTAATTTATAAGTTTTTAAATAGATCAGTGGCATAGTATAATTATGACCTGCAGGAAAAACTCTGGTATTTAAAAAATGGAAGCTAGTGTGTTAATATCAATGGTTCTGGATTTTTTTAAATCAATTCTTCTTGAATTACAAGATCAAAGGCAAATGAGTTAGTTGAAACGATATGAATATGAATTTCCACACAACACGATATTTTCTCTCTTGTTATTGCTCAAAAATTCCCGCAAAAGGTGGCGACCGAAATTCGATTCCCTGGTGTTATAGTTCCAAATTGGGAAGACCGAAAATTCCTCTGGCCGCTAACTTTTGACTTCCTTTTCAGGCGCAGTCTGCATGCTCTGCTTCTGCGTTGGTCTCATCTTCTGCACCGGCGCCGGCGAGTACTGGCTCAAGTTGTTCGACTCTTTTGCCGGAACCATTGGCCTCGTGTTGGTAGCACTGCTCGAAACAGTCGTCGTGATGTATGTCTACGGCCATGAGAGGTAAGACTTCGCATACACCACAAACTTACGTGTGACAAAGTTGTAAAAGACGCTACAGTCCAAGTCTTGTTCATTTACCAACAACATCAAATCAAGTAACCAACAAAAATGTCACCAAAACAAAAATTTCTTATTTTTCTATGAATAAAACTTAATGTTCACTTACATATCATTTTCTTCGGTACCTCTAGTTTCTGAGTCCCAGGTGCCAAAAGGCAAGATAAGTGAATGTGGGGAGTAGTTATGAGAGAATGGCAAAAAAGGAAATTTAAAGACGGTGCAGTGTGAAATTTCAATGCTAACGAATCGGCCAATGTCTATCTTCTCCTTGTGACAAGAGCATGACGGTCAAAACAATATCAATGCGATTTATACCAACATTACTTTCAACTAAACGTCACACTGCTGTGGCTAAACGTGCACACACAAAGTTTTTTCGGCATTTCAGCTTCTGAAAAGATAGATTAGAGACGAAAACAATCATGTGCATGCTTTTTTCGAGCGCCCTGCGCTTTAAATGTCTCTTAATGACGACATCGATACACAAACACTGTTATAACGCAGGCGCTGTAGTCGGAGAATTTATCTTCTCGAAGCAGAAAAGTTAAAAAAAAAACTTATTGTTTCAAAGCTTTTCCAAAGTTCAGACATCAACTCATGTTAGATCTAGAATCGTTGAGGATAGAATCTGTATCCCGATTGTCTGCTGCCTCCAGGTTTACGCAAGACATCGAAGACATGACCGGCTACCGACCCGGTCTCTACTGGCAGATCACGTGGCGTTTCCTTGGTCCGCTTCTCATGACAGTCATCCTCATATCCAGCATCGTCTTTATGATCATCGAGCGACCTACCTACCAGGCGTGGAACGCCGAGCTGGTGAGCACGACGCCTTCTCAAATGAGATTCAAACCTCAATACATTACCTTAATAATGTACTGTAGGTACTGAGCATTCCAGAACACTTGGGAATTACTGGACATAATTTGTCTAATAGATTTTACTGGAAGCTTGCTGGAGTTTATTATGAAACGCAACTCAAACTAGTGTACGTAATCGAGAGATTGTGTAACGACAAGGACTTGAGTGCAAAGATTTAGGATATCAACTTAGTATCACTGCATTTCCTGGTTAAAAAATAACGTACAAGATTTATCTTGTCAATCTTAGATCTATCTGTCCACCAACATTGCCTGACCAATTCCTCAAGGTTCTTTCTATGATGAGAGCATACCATGGTATGGTAAAGTTAGAGTTCATGTCTCCCCTATATTTCCTAAAAGTAACATATGACACATGCCAGATACCCTAGGTTACTGATATGTGCAGAAACACAAACCTAACCTCTTCATGTCCAAACCTTTCCAGGGCATGACAGTAAAAACAGAGTACCCCGAGTGGGTCGTGTGGATTGCCGGTGGAATGATAACGGCCGGCGTTCTGCCGATTCCACTCGTCTTCATGCTCCGACGGTGCCAGTGTCTCAAGGTCGACATCAACATTCACCAGGGATCGATCCGGCGAATCGACACGACCGCCTCCACCAAGGAGATGATGGGTGACGTCGACGTAAGTGCCTGCGTTCATGGTGACCTCCTCGGTTTCCTTGAGGATTTTGCTCCTGATACTTGGTTTTTTGGTGTTACGAGTACAGAAAGGGTGGTCTGATATTTTATGGTTCATTTGCTGTAGGACGTTTTCAACTTTGTGCAGCTTACCTAACATTTTAAGTGTTGATTCCTTGAAACGACTTTTGGCAAATAAATTTGATGCAATATCAGCCCCTAAGTATGTTATGTCAGTCTAATTCCCTGGTTTTCATGGCAGCTTTAACTCCTGATACCATTCTGATACTAATATCTCTCTCAGCAATCTATTTATCTTGTTGCCACATGTCTAAAATCCTCCCTCAAAAAACATCTAGAAATGTAATTTCCGTAAAATCGCTAGAAACATAGCTTAAAAGGACAGTTAATAATGACAGCCAATGGAATAACCCTTAAATCTCCCTTTTTTGAAATACAGACCCCATTTAAGCCAAAGGAACTGTGCCAAATTATTTAGTTTTCATGTCAGTATACCCCTATTAAAACCCTCTGGCCATAGATTTGTTGTTCAATTCCAAACTAACCGCAAGCCACCCTGTAAAGTAAATCCAACGCATTGGGAAGCATTGCGACGTTGGCTAGCAAGATTCGAGTCGTTGGTTTTGGCTCCTCGGTACGCTACATCGCGGCGTCTGGTGTGTGTTTGTAGCTGTAGACCGAGAGTTCCGCGGAAGATCGGGAAGCCGGCGGCGGCATCTAGCCCAGCGCTGTGAGTCGTAGCTCTCTGGCTAGTAGTGACCGCGTAGTTTGCCCAGGCGTTTGCCTAACCGCTGTTGTCGACCAGGCAAATAGTTGGTCGACCTTTCATTGTTAGCCAGGAAACTAACTATGGTCTTCAGTTTTTTGCCAGAGCTTTGACTGCTATGTTAAAGAGACGTGGCTATAGTCTACGAGGATTTAAATATGATTTTAATTGAATGTTGCAAATCACTAAGCTATCGATTTGTCTCTGCATATGAAATTTAATCGACTTAAAGGACTGATGTAAACTGAGAGACCATAGTTTGCTTACTTGAGGTGATGAACAAATTTAAAAAATCGTAAAAATATTGTCCTTCATTGTAAAGCCTTGTATTTTAAAAGAGAAGAATAAAAATAGCTAATTTGCCACGTGCCCAAAAACAATGATGATAATTTTTCTGCATTAAAGAAACGTGGGATTTTAAAAAGATTTATGCATGCAAATTGGTTTAATGGTTGATTTCTTTGTTACCAACAATGAAAACAGCTATTTGATCAACCATGTTGCGGAAACTCTGTTTCCTCTGCAAACCACGTGAAATGAGTTTTCAATCTGGGAAACTTCATTGCTGACTACAGTTTCTTATTGACCACAAAAAAATTTGTAATGGTGAAGATAAAGAAGGAACACAACTTACCGAGATAGAAAAAGCTGATTGTGATTGATGCAGAGAGGTGTATAACGTTTGGGCTATCATTTTACTTAAACGAAGCAACATAGCTACAACTTCGTTCAACTCTCTGCATCTATTGCTACCGGCTTTTTCAACCTCGTTAAGTTGGGTTTCTTCTTTTCTCTTCCCCATTACATACATCGCCTGCTGTCATTCTTAACATTAAAAAATAATTTGGCACTAAGCGTAGACCATTAAAATGTAGTGACAGAAACATACAAATTATCATTGGCATGATTTTCCAAGCTTCTTTTGGCAAGAGTATATCCAAGCTTACAAAATGTAATGCCCAATGCAAGGCTTTGCAACATTCAGAAAACCAATTTATTTCTTGTTTCGTGATGCCGGTCGAATGCAGCGGTGTGGCAAGCACGTCTTAGCCTACCTAGCCTAGTGTCTACGCAAGTCGGGATAGCGGAATGGCCCCGCGACCCTCCCCCACCCCACCCCACCCCAACCCTGTGTCGAAATAAACCCATCGCACGGAACGTGTTTCAAAGTACGTCAACAACACATTTGCATCCAATTTCAAAAAAAAAATCTTTTCCGATCTGGGCTTCGAATGCTTTAGTGCAGTTTTTCTTTGGGCAAAACTAGGACTGAAGGTATTTTTACTTGAACAATGGCTTTGGATTGCCAGTGATATATTATTTTCAGGATAAGAACCACCAGTGAAAATGACTTACACAAGCCTTCTTGAAATATTTATCTATCACAGGTAATTGGCAAGAAGGCTGTATGGCAAAAAAATTGACGTTGGTTCCAACATCGATAAAGGTTGGAATCATGAAAATAAAAATAACAGTTCCAGCCATTTGACAAATGGACCTCAGTAATATCCCTAGCAGCAAATTGATGTGAGCTGATTCTCACAGCAAATTAGGTCAGTTTAAACCACAATCCAACTGCAATGCTGTGGCTAGAAAAATGTGGGTTGCCGTACAAATAATTAAATTCCCAGCTTTGCAATCTGTCGTGTGTGGAAGCAATAAGCTTGGTATTAGCTTAACTTAAGCTTAAGCCAGACTTAGCTTAGCTAAAGATAAGCTTAGCTTAGCCAGACTTGTAGCTCAATTGTTAATGCAGCCAGCTTAGTTTTAAGCCCTTGGGAAAGACAAAAAGTGTACAAAGCATTTAAAGCTCAATTAGGAAATAGTTTTTTTGAAACTCATGGTTAGGGAAAAAGAAGCGAATGTGCATCCAATTGTTTGCCCGTCGTGTCGCAACCGCATTTACTTTGTTTCGTACTGACGGCTATGTAAGTGTGTCAAACTGTATGAAACGTCTTTCGGTGTATTACGGGCTTCAGTGTCGATCTCTGCCTCAATCTATCTATGTATTTGTATATTACGTAAAATGGGCTTTCTCGCCGATAACTAAATGTCGTCGTGGACGGCAGTAAGTGAGAAAATACCAAACCAATTAGTATGTAGTAGTTGCCACGTAAAATGCCATGGCTAACCTGAGAATTTCCACGCACAAATAGTTTAAGTGAACAAGCCCATCGTACTCACTTTCCAAGCAGCAACAAAATAAATTGCCGTTGACATGAGAATAAATTAGCTCTGGCTGTTTTACGCATGTTCTGAGAAGGTTATGCAGCCACTAACAATTGCTGGTGGTAAGAACGAGCAAACAGTTCATTCCACACATACACCATTAAATAAATTAAATGTTTTTAGGAAAAAAATATTAAATCAAACAAACAAAATAAAATAATTGGCTAAAATCATAAATAGAATCCAAACACACAGCAAACCCAATGGTTCTTGTCTATTACACACTTCGCTACTTGTCGAAACACAAACCCACCAAACCTCAGCCTACATACAAACAGTACCACTTCTTTTCCCTCCAAATGCCGATAATACTTCGCTATCTTTTCAGCTGGACGAGTACCAAGACCTGCCCCAAGAAGGCAGCGACCTCGAAGACGACGATCCGCCAAGCACGTCACGTAACAAGCGCACGGGCAAGGCGTTCAAGATGGAGGTGATGGACTTCTAGCCACAGCGCACCGCAAACTAGTAACCATAGCAATAGCGAGGCCAGACGTCGGCCAGGCGAATCGGCTGGCAGTGTCGGGGAAAAAACGTAGTCGGCACGGGCTGCAGGGGCAATGGTTGTGTGGCTTTAGGCTCGCTGCTTCGGACAGATCCTTATGGTAACTTTGAACTGTTCTGTAAATGTTGGCGGCAAAGACAGAACATCGCCCGATTCGATGATTATCGAGGTGGTTATTGGTTTTTTGCATCTAGGGGTAGAGCGGAATGGGTCACCTCTTGGGTAACGTTATAAAATCGGCTGCCTGCATAAAACTTGAACGATTTTCTTACAAAATATTTTTTTTACTTGCTTTCAAAGAGTGTAAAGTTGCTTATTGCTGCCGGGGAGGATTGTAAATATTTTAATTTTAGGTATGGACCTAGAAATTACCTATAAAATGCCGACTTATAGTTTTCAGTTCAGCAAATATGTGTTTGTTGATTGCAAATTATAACTTTTGTAGTCGCATCAAGCTTGCCAACAGGTTTAGCACCCATTGCGCTGACAATTCCGTTTCACTAGAAGCTAAACCATGCCTGGGGTAACAACGTCAATCGTTGCTACGAGCTTTTCGCTCGGAATACTCGCCGAAACGTTTTTGAGGTCTCAGACGGACAGTTTTTGTGATTCGACGGCGGAAACGTTAACATCGCCGACACTGCCGACCCCGATCTAGCTTTGCAACCGGCTCGTCGAGGCCGAATGACGCTTGTAGACTTAAAAGAGGGATCGAAGCATCGATAAGAAGAGGAACTCTGCGTTGTGTGCGAGCATAGATGAAAGACGCGAAGGATAGACGCGTCGGATCGAACTAGAAAGCGGCCGAATTCTCTGATTTCGGCAGCGGAATCCTTAGGACGAACAGGCTTGAAACGTTATTGGAATAAAAAACCTATTTTGAGAAATTAGCTAGAAGAATCGTAGAAGAATCGAATGTTTGGGTAACGGAGATGGCGACGACGTCACTTTACCGAACCTGGTTTAGGGAAATTAAGAGATTGTTACGGCAGCATTTGCCCTAGATTTGTCGAGTTTGTTTTTCACTTGGGTGTTTTCCAGCCAATGGAATTCTCCCAAATTGGAATTCGAGGTTTGTCAGCGGTAATGATCGCGTTCCCAAATTATAGAGTGATACTCATTTTTCGATCACTGTATCGAAGCATTCGAGTTAATACGCTGTGTAAATACCTATTTTGGGAAAACTTAGTTTAAAAAAATAAGAAAGACTCGTTATAAACCAATTAATTGGTAAAGTTAGGTTGAAAAATAGTCTTGGTTAAAAACCACAGCTTCGGGAAAGTCAGAGTCTCTGTGAGAAGCCGGAAACCGATCGACGAGTTAAAGCCCGGGACCGGGTGTCCGGGAGAATCGAGTATCAGTATTAGTGCACTAGGTTAATAGGTTACTATAATGCTGCCGGTCGGTAGGCTACTTGTTTCTAGGTTTTAGTTCTCGTTACTCTCAAAGGGTTGCCAGGGATGCACTTACCCCCATCCCTTCCCCTAAACACGTTTGCAGTAGGTTAGGTTAGGACGTTTCGTGGTTTTCGTTTTCCTAGCGTTTTCTACGTGGACTCCGGAGTTTGTGTAGGAAAATGTGCGGAACTGCGTTTGAAAAACAAACGAAGCAAAGGATTTTTTTTGACCAAATATGCACTTTTCCATTTGAAAGCAAAAGATATTGATAGGAAAAAATCTCTCTAACACTGCTATCGCAGTTAAACAGTAAGCAGAATGATATTCAATTTCTGTGTTTATTGTCAAATGATGTCAATTTAAAATTATTTTACTCTATTTGGAAATGAAAGGTAGGAGAATTTTTGGACAACTTAATAGTACTATTTCTTTGCTTTAATATTTTCGATGAATAGATTTAGACTAGATGAAGAAAGCCGGGAAAATTAGACTTCAAGAAAATAAGCTAGCTAATCGATTTCCTTTTCTTTCCTCGCTTTGCTATTCGCTAGTGTTGTAAATAACTGTTTTATTTCTAAAGTAAAGTCTCCTTTACCGAAGAATCATACGTCTCAGCGAATCAATGTTATTTTCCATCGTAACAAACTTCACTAGTTAGCAATCTACAGTAGTGCTTCCAACGTGTAAAATGCGGTGAAATTTGCGCCAATTCTTGTTGGGCACATTGACAACGTTTTTGCGTCACCCCTCCCTCATTACTACACCTGGCAACCCTGGCGTTACCCTCGCAAAGCTGTCGTCTTTGCGACACAGTCGAGAGATTGCGGCGCAATAAATCGATATTAAAAGTAAGGTCGTTGGCTGCTACGAGGAACCAAAGTTGGGGCAGAAAGGCGTTGCGGTGTTTTTGTTGGTTCGCACCGATGAGTTTTGCGAGCAATCGAAGTTGGAGACAGCAAAAGTGTCGTTACGATAAAACTAGATGTATTTTGAAACAGTCGGTTGTGTTTATTGTGAGTCTACATTTTCAGAAAAATGTTCTTTTGCTTGAGCTTTTTCCTGGTTTTCCCTTATTGAATCTAGAACAAGGCTTTGTCGGGTTTTAAAAATCCTAATTGTATATTGTCAGTGGCAGATAAACGTGAATGAAAACTGATACAAACCACTAACTTTAGGGTTATTTCTTACATAATCAGAAAACAGAATCTGGAATCATTTAACATTAGAGATAAAATATACGACCAAGTTCCCACAACAAGTTCCCTTCACATTTCCCGAGTTCCCAAGGAACTTGTGTGGCCTTGCAAGAAAAAAAAAGGGTTGAAAGATAATAGTTCTGAAAATACCAAAATTCAAACAATCTTTTTTTTTCTAACTGTCGATCATTAGCAGCATATGCAGCCACTTCAATTGCTGTCTCCTTCTCTGGGCGTTCTTGGTACTCACTAGATCTTTGCAAACATAACCGCAGTTGGATGTCAGAGAGCCAAGGAGGTGGTAGCACTGTACAGTTGAGAGGAATCGTAAAACTATTTCAAACCGAATTTGAAAGGCTCAAACTATGGCTCCCCGTTTACGCCGCTGTTCTGTGAATAGTGTAGGCAAGTGGTGGACAATATATCGTATGAATAAAGAACACATAGTAATAATAAGTATTGTAAAACAATAATGTTGGTAATGTTTAGATTAACGGCGGCCTGCCTTCGATACGAAACACAGAGCGTTGACGACATGGTTGTTGATCGATTGGAAATTTTAAATTAGAGACCGTTTCGTAGAGTGAAATTTGCGTGGAATGGGTTGCTATTCAATTTCGAAGCTGATTTATGCCGAAACTGCAGAAATATTTCGCGATTTGTTTGGCGATAAGATTTTTGCTGTAAAGATATGCTGTAAAATGAATATAATCTAATTAAAAAAATGGGATACTTGGCACTATGGATATTCCAACGATAAATATAGATATCCCTGGAATAGCGATCTGTTTCTGCGTTGATTTCTTCAAACTGTGAGATTGTAGCAGAATTCTTCGATAAGCCTAGCATCTGTGTAGCACAGAAATGACTAAAATTTAGTGGGATCCGTGAACGATAGATTAGCTCTGCGAACCCCCGGGGCCTTAATGGCCAAACGACAAGTTGGTCGGCGAAAGTGAAGGAATTGTGATCATCGATATGGACAATAGTAAATGTGACCCGTAAAAAAAATCAAATGCAGAAATTCTTTCTGCACCTTAAATAGCAAAAATTCTAGTTTTGATGCTTGTACCTAAAAGCTTGTACCTTAGAGAAAGGAATGACCAGAGATAGGAATGAGCTTGAAATTCATTCACCTCAATCATGAATTCTGATTTTATTGTGGTAACTAATTGCATCCAACCTTATTTAATTTGTTTAATTTAAATTTATTTAAAAATTCATGTCGCTTGTGACGTACAGATTTTGATTGGCATGCCCACGTGGTTACAAAAGTCACTGTGGCTTCTCTTACTGAAAGCTCTTGGCTTGGGAGCTAAGCTTCCTAATCAGAATAAAATTAACTCGTTTCAAATTTGCAAAAGAAGCAACGAATCTTTATCCCGTAGACGTCGAAAAGGGTACCGACAGAGATTCTTGACAGGTAGTTAGACTTACCTGCTTAAGTATGGAGGCAGGGACCTAGTATAAATAGTACTTAATATATCCTATGGATAGATATGTGAACTGGATTTTTTAATGAACCTAGTCGTTTTATTTGAGAAACAGTCGGACGTTTTGAGCAGCAAAAATATCTTGTTGAAATCCTCTAAAAAACAACAAAGAGTGTATGAAAGATATAGTAATTCCCACACAGAAAATTGATACAAAATTAAAAAATATAATTGATTGAGCATAGAATCTAGCAGAACTTTCTTCCTCGTAACTTTCAGTGACTTTGCACCAGAGTGGTAGTCCTAATAGGAAAAATACCAAAAAAGTTCATACCAATCCCAAACCATTCTTATAATTCTGAAATAACCTTTGATGCTTCCAAAACGCTGAGTTTTTACAGCAAAATAACCGAGTTCAATCAGAAATCCAGTGCACGTAATCAAATATTGCTGTGAAAACTAAGGTATCCTATGGATAACTAGCATAGGGCAGTCTCACAACATTCTGTGTTTCGTACGGGCATGGTTGGCAGACGTGAGTTTGCGTCGGTGCTTTCGGTATGTTGGGTTGGCACCGGCCGGCTTGGTCGTTCAAAACAGCTTCGTCTCCACGGCGACCCATCGATTTACGCAGGCGTATTTTTCTCAGCAGCGGTTAGTCGTTTGACGAGTAGTACACTGTTTACTGATCCGGTTCACGCCAAAGTATCGATCGTTTTTACGCTGATCGTGATTGTTTTGGTGGAGACGAAGGAGTGAAAGGAACTGCGTTAATTACGAAAGAAATCGCCATAAATATAGTGTCGTTTTGTCGAACAATTCCTTGTTATTTCCTACTCTTCCACAAACTTATTTGAGCTTTAAGCATCCTTAACTACAGCAACGTCATGATAGCCATCCTATCGTGTTGCAGGTTAAGTTGGCACGTTGATCATCGACCTTCGTTAACTTCGTTTTGTTGACCAGTATATCTTTTACGTGAACAGGGTATTTAAGGCGAAACGCTCAACCCTCAACGTGAAATTTATGTGTATTTTCTCGACAACAGCATTTCGTAAGCTAGCCAAAAAGAAAGATCTGTTTGCAAGAACAAAGTGTTTTGTTCCGACTTTTTTTTTGTATTTATTAATGTTTTACGATGTTCGATTAATTAATAATGTTTTGTTTGTAATGTTGATGAGGTGTCTGGTTGTTCCAAGTGACACAACAAATGAATTATTTCTGCGGAAGCTTTGGTCTCAATTATTTACCCTTTCCGTTTGAGTCCTAATCCAAAATTCCCTCTAGGAACATAGATATGAACTCTAGCTTCTTTGTCAATTTTTTTCGAGGCTTTTACGATGACAAAACGGTAAGTGATGCTCGCTTCTGGGAGCAACTATGGAATTTATTCAGTAACGGACAGGGATGCAGATAGCTTGTGCTGCAGCCAGAAATGCACTGCTTCTACCAGATTCTCTGTATATGGCAAATAAAAAGCACTGATATTTGAATGTTTTTTTTTAATTTACCTTATATAAAAGCCTTAATCCGTTGCCAAGGGGTGAAATAGTTTTTGCGTCTGTACATCTTTATAGAAATCGTGAAATTTCGTCTATTATATTGAAATTTTGTCTATATGGCAGCTGCGTACGCAGCGGGTGCACTACTAGTTTTAATATAATCCATTAGGGTCTCAATCACAAATACTTTCTCGTCCCTACCGACATCTGGCCACCTCCCTGTTACTTTGCCACCTCATTGATAGGCTCTTATGGCAGCGAGCAAGATTGTGCAAAGGAAATAATATCAAATGTGACATGTAAAATAAAAAAACTGCCAAA
This sequence comes from Protonemura montana, assembly GCA_947568835.1. Lineage (NCBI taxonomy): Eukaryota > Metazoa > Arthropoda > Insecta > Plecoptera > Nemouridae > Protonemura > Protonemura montana. The sequence continues at coordinate 10,825,471 of OX387610.1, read as the reverse complement.
ATGTTGATAACATGCAAAAGTAACAATTAAATTGCACTTCATACTGTTCAAGAGAGACAAATAAGATTTGTCAAAAACAGGTCGAGAGGCGTTGTAGGCACTGTCCTTTCTCTTGAGTGTGGTTCTTGAACTTTTTGCCACTTATCGACCCTATCGGCTTACTGTAAAAAAACTAACAGAATCGCGCTGTCCAAACCCAATCACCATGGCAACAAGCCAACAAAACATCATAATTGTTTACATCCAGATTTGATTTACAACCCTCAAGCTACAACGATTTACTACGAATAAATGCTTCACGCTTGGACAACGCTTCTTGGTCTTGTTCGCCGGGTTTCAGCTGTTCATACGAGAGTTCGTCATCTATGTATGGGTCGCCTTCAGGGTCAAATTTTTTAATTTCTTCAGGGGTTAGTTTAAGGTTGCGCAAGAACGCGAACTTGGGTGGAAGGTATTGGAGTTGAGCAGCCCAACGATCCCTTGAATTAGCTGTTGACGTGCTGTTTTTGGGTCCTTCACTCACCCTGGGGCCAAATAAAGGACGCTGGCCAACTCAGACCAATGGCAACACAAAGAATAGATTGCGAGTCAAAATTACAGACTATCACTGCGCTATTTGTTTTGAATAGGAATTCATTAGCAAAGCTCAAACTAACCTGTCGGCAACTCTGTTGTAGCCAGAACCACTTGGAAACATCGACCACTTCGTTCCTGGAACGCCTTTATCTTGCGGCACGGAGTCATCTTGCAAACAGAGTAGCTTCGTTAGCGTCGTGGATGCTGGATGTTCTGAGTATTTACAATTGGATTAACCGTCAAGACCTCAACTACGCTTTGTATATCGTCAATTCCAATCCATTGAAAAGATGTTCTGAAGGAAATCACAAAAACTGTAGGATCATATAAAAAATACCCCGCTCATTGCAAGCGTTCGTAATTTAAATAAGATTTCAAACAATAAATGTTCCCAAAATTTCCCCACTGGGTGACGTAACACTGATCACCCACTGCAAAACATTATATTTACCAAGATTTAAAAGTTTTTAAAGATTTAAAAGACTCTAACTTCATTGACTTCGTTAGCTACAATTTTCTTCTACAATCACTACTTGTACAATTTTTCTACTTCCTATAACCAATCTGGCACTTCCCGTTGTTCCATTATCAAAGACTGACCTCGTTTTACTATCGGCTCCTGTACAGGGACTTTCTTTCTGTCCTGCAGCAGGAAGATTTTGCCTCCTTGACCTCTCAAAGTGCCTGCTTCGAGGCAGGCCTGCACCGTCTCCTCTGTATAAGCGAGGCTCACATTCGTCCCAAGGGGACATTGCACATTAGCATCTCTGGATATTTCCTGTCTCTTGTCTCCTTTTCTTCTCTCGTCTATTTGCCTTCTCTTGATTTCTTTTTTTCTCCCATCTTCTTCCCTCTCTAAGCCAGATAAACTGCTCGTACCAATTCTCTGTTTGTTGATCTTGACCCGCTTACATCCGTTAGAACCGTACTTCATAATGAATTAGGCTACTTCGAGCAGATCTAGCAAACATTTTAAGACGAAGAGTTGCCGACACGGAGCAGTCAGTGTCTCAGGAAACAGGCACCAAGCCAACAATGCCCTAAAAGTTCATTGTAGGTCGAGTGTATTTTTACTTGTAATAACGTAGTCCATGGCCTTACGCAGGAGAGTTGAGGTTAGAGTCAAGTTCTAACACGATGATTCTAGAGGGATGATTGTCTTTTAGCGGCCATTGTTTCGTGAAGACGGATTAAGATTAGTGCTATGGTAGTACGATAATACCAAAGGTCGTGTAAGGTAGCACTGCAGTAACACTGCCAAATGATCGCTCTTGGTCAGGGTTAATTAACACAACTGGTCGTATTACAAAGCACTGTGTTAGCACCAAACAGCCAAAATAGCCAAAAGGGTAAAAGAACCGCTCTCTACCGCAGTAGTACTTCTGTGTTTAAAACGGCTTGATACCGGATTGGAGGCTAAGGATATGCAAGAAAAAACGCACGCGAATTGTAACTATTTATTGCTGAAGACCCGTCAGTCGAAGTCAATTATTGCACACATACCCATTTGGTTCTGACCTACTGGACGGAGCAGACTGCGGTAGCGTCCCTCATCTTGTCCATGGCGGCCGCCCTTCGTTTCAATCCCTCGAGGAAAACTTCGCGGTTGAACATTCCGCCAGCCAGGGGGATCCTGCAAGCAACCAGAGGTGGAGTTTACGTTTGTATCTCGTTATATTTGTCTTTTCAGATGATGTGGGTGATTTGCGTATGTAATGAAGTGGTTTCAATTGTTAATTGTATTAATAAAAAATTCCAAGCATTGCCTTAAAATCTGATTTAAATTGCAAACTCTTTATATGTGCTAAGTATTTGATTACAAGGAATTTAAACACCCTCTCAAGAATTGCAATAAAATTCTCATCAAATGCACTGAAATTCTCTCAAAAATTATGTGTCCAAGTAGCTCAATTGGTAAGTGCATCACCTGTGATAGTTGGAGATCGGTGTTCGAGTCCTTGTTTGGGCATTAACTTGAGAGGGTAGTATTCTTCCTAATAATAAAGTCCAAGCATACCCTTTATGGCTTTTTTAGAGCATACAGTAAATGTAATATGTTTCTGACAGTACTTAGGCGTTTAAAATAAGACAGTCTGAGAGTACGCGTGGCTTTTCAATTATTAAAGATCACAATTCTGAGTTTTGAAATATTTGTATCATGTTTTTATCATAGACTTGTGGAACAAATAAGAGGTCTTAAATGATATTTGCAATCAAGTATTTGACACCGACATCAACGCTTCATCTTTCTCTGGGCGCACAAAAGGTCGTCATCGCTACTCACTGGTCTCCTCCCGGACGCAAACTAAGCGTGAAGGCGGCCCACACCGGTTTGTGATCCGACGTGGTCAGACTTGGAGCCGACTCGTAGCGTAGGCAACGAACTGCGCCACGGGCCTTGCTGCGGTACAGTACCCTATCCGAGTGGAGAGCAGGGGGCATATGCATTTGTAAGGAGTTTTTCTTGAGTGGGATGTTCTTTGGTTTTGTAATATTTTATCGTTGTACTTGTCAAAATGTCCATTCAGTTTGGTTGACACAGATATGGCCCTAGTCCTATACGCGCAAGCATTCAAAGGGTAGCTATTCAGCACTCCAATAAAAATAAAAATGTAAAATACCACTGTAAATTTATAAACTAACCACAAAATTCTATGTAATTATATTGTGAATTCTACAAACACTATTGTCATTCTATTAGCCTTAGGTAATTAATATAAACAAATAAATAAAGAAAATAAAGAAAATCTTTGCGCAGCCCTATCTTTGAAATGTGTAAAACGACAAAAAGGTAGTTACCTGTCTGTGTACGACGGGGTTCGCTGCTTGCTTGACGTGTCAAACTCCTGTGTTCCGGGATCAAACTTGTAGGTCGGCGCAAAAGTGATCGGTCCCTCCCGGAAATCCCGGAATACCTCACCTGGAAAGACACAGTGTAATCTTAGTGCGTAGCTAATGGCATTATTGGCTAATGTTTCGTAGTTTGTTTGGAGATAAGAGTATAATACTAAATTTGGGCGAGTAGCTTTTACAACAGTACGAAGAGATAAAAGTATCAAAAGACTGGTAAACGAAGTGAGGAGAGGAAAGAGTGATGAATTAGGTAAGAAGGAAGAAGGGAATGCAACTTTCTAAGGTAGAAATGGTCCATTGAAAAAAATGACAAGTCATGTAAGGCAGAAGCTGAAATGTCTTACATACAACATCCCTTTGTTTGCAGGGTTTTTGTTTTTTCAGTTGTTTCCACTAACGAGCTGAAACTAGCAAGCAAAGGATGGAAAGGGAGCAAGACTGGAAAGAGCACTGTCCGGCAATTTGTAGGTACTGGGTTCGTATAGCGGTTCGGTCCAGCTCCCTTTCCATGTCTTCCTTTATCCAAAACACTCACTAACTCAGAAAATGATCTTACAAGAGTACTTTATTATCATGAACGCCACCACCATCTCAAAAATAAGTATCAATCGAGGACTCAAATTTCGGTCTCTACCTGTCGTGGGAGTTGCTATAACCATCAGTGCTAATTGGACACAATCTTTTTGAGAGGATTTTAGTGTATTCAAGGAAATTATGCATAAAATGTATTTATATTATTTATATTAATTGTAAATATATATTATATTTAAGTGGGTAGCAGTATGCATAATATTAATATACTCTGCCCAGTATAGGCATTTGCAATTGAAATAAGAATGAATTTACCCTTCAAGAGATCTTTCACGAGGTTGCTGCTGCTAGAATTTGGCCGAAAGATCGAAGAAGTTTTAGGAGAATGTCTCCTACCTGATCGCATGAGCAGGCCCAGCTGGTCGTTATGAAGGGAGTGTGCCCGTGCCAATGGAAAGGCACTTCCGGAAACCCACTTGACCACGTCGGCGCGCTCTTCCGCCAACCGAAAGTTGAGGTCTCCAGCCCAGAAGGCGCAGTCGAAGTTGGCAGTGGCATCATCCTGATGACGGTGGCGGCAGGGGAGAGCTCGCGGGAGTTCCAGAGCCGCCTGGAGAAGCGGTCGCGATTTGGGTTCATTGATTGAAAGGTTGACAATAAAATAAGCCTGGGAAGAAAGTGTGCCACTTTATCAAGTGTGCTTTCTATATCACATGATACTTCATTCGACAATTGAACTTGATTAGGGTAGCATATCTCCACGGCTGAATTAGCAACTAACACCAACAAATGGTTGCTGTGAGCTCACCTGCTTCTTGGTCCTCCCACTAAGATCACTCGCCATCAATAGCAAGTTCTGCCTCTCATCTGCAATCCCTGCCCCCTCACCTGTATGCGAGTGACATCGTTGACCCGCTCTTTGGCCTTGTGCTGGTGTGCAGTCAAGTGCGACGTAACAAACAGCAGCGACGTGCCGAACAGGCAAAAGCCGAGCGCGACGGCGCCCTTGGTGCGGAAGTGTGAGCCCGGGCGGACGCTGTGAGATGCTTCCTCCACAGCTGCAAGCACGATATTCCATCCTTACGAGGCAGGGTACCACGGAGAAAGCTTACTCAGATATTTCATCCTCAAGGGAAAAGGCTACCATGGCTAAAGCTTACACAGTTATTTGATCCTTATGGAGTAAAAACTTCTACAGAAAAGGCTTAGACAGATATTTCATTGTAATGGAGGTATGGCTACCTGTGATAAAGCTTACAGAGCTATTTTATCGTTACGAGGCAGATAAACCTTGCATTGGCCACTCACCGGAACAAAACCAGACAAGGTCTCTTCTTATGAACACTGCGAGGTGAATGGTCCCGAGTGAGGCAGATCGTAGCAGCAAGTGGGAGGGACCTAGCGTCTCCTGCACTCGAACTTCCCATTCGGTGTGGTCAGGGAAGCTCTCCTGCGTGCCGACAGCTACCACGTCGGCCATGTGGGTGGTTGTCGCTGGTAGCAACCAATCCTCTAGATGCGCTGGAGGGGCGGAACCTGAGACCAGCGGCAGGGGACAAGCATGTTACCTCAAGACTAACGATCTAAGGATTCGGTAGTTGTTGATTTGTTTGCAAATAGATGGCTTATGGTCAAAGAATTTTATTTTACATTATGATGAGACATAAAAGTCCTACCAAAATGATTTTGCTAGCGTGACTTATAATTTAAAAAATGTTGTCAATGAGGTTAAACGAACCCACAATAAGTTCAGGTTTACGCTGGTTTACGCAAGGTTTAAGACAGAAGGCATAATAGAGGCAAAAGCCCATCATAGACCTAACGCAGATTGGAATGATGGTGAAACGTACTCGCTTCTACTCAATTCGTTCTGAAATTTGCAAGAAACTAAGTGACTGGCCTTGATGCGTTAGTGACTATAATAGGATGACTTTGACTTTGACATTAGAGCAAGAAAATTTAAACTGAGAATACTAATCGAAAGTCAGAACGTGAAAATACCGTTCATATTCCACGTTCCGACAAACACGGTGCAGCTGCGGTTTGGAAGGCAGCGGTCGAGTTCGTGGGCCCCAAGCAGCGCTGACGAAGACCGCAGGAAGCTGCGTTCCCGCGCAGATGTCGTTGGGACCAGGTGGAACAACTGAGCGGCAAGCAGCGAGCTGGCAGCCAATCCTTCCATGGAGGTTGCCGGTGCATCGGCTGGAGGGCACAGAAATGTATCTTTGTAAAAAATATGACAAAAGGTTCATAACACAATGTAGCATTCAGAAATTTTACACAAAACTCTGATTTATTTGCATTTAATTTGCTTAACGAATTAAAATCCTTTTAAAGGTGTTTTGCTTTTTTCTTTTCTTCCTCCGTTTATTCTCCAAACTAACCGAAGCATTCAATATGCTGTTGTGCAATTCAGAATACCTATATCAATGATAAAGAAATAAATAAAAGAATGGGTAATAGTTGTAGGATGAGGCACTCTTACAATTGTGATTCAAATTCCATCGTGTAGAGTTTTTTTATAGGTTTTTATCTGTTGTAAAAGGTCTAGTTCAGCAAACAAGATAAAAAAAAAAAAAAAAAAAAAAAAACAAGGAACATGTATCAGCATTTGTAATTTCTTGGCACAAAGATAAGGGACCTGGATATACTTAAAGTGTAATATCATAAACATCTATTCACCTCTTGGAGTGCCACTGTCTCGAGAACCTGACCGACTTTGTCTTCGAGATTCATGCCTGGAGAGCACAGGAGTAGTGGACAACGGAACAGACTCTTCTTTTGCAGGATCCTCGTCTACAAAGTCTGCCTCAATGGGATCACGCAGAGAAGTCAGTGACATCGTTCTAACAGTCTCGCAAGTCTCCACAGAATTGGTGCGCCGACTTCGAATGGAATCAGATCTTCGGGTAACTGTCGATTGAGATTCTTCCGTTTCCACTTCTAGATCGGTTTGTATTCCTGAGTCTTTCATCACAATATCCGGCGTTTGACGCCGTCGTCCACTCATTCTTGACTAACAGCAGGTGACTAGAAACATTTCACAACCATTCAACAAACCACAAACAAACAACGAAAACAACACGAGAGAAAGGTTATGTAACCCTCATTATTTTGATTCTATGAGGGGGTGTGGTCAGTGCCCTGCCCACTTCACTCCGTTATGAAAATTTTTGAAAATGTTAGTCCCTCATCAACTGGCCCAGAGAGTTTTCCGACTCTCCCTTCTCGCCATTTGCACGCTATTGCGTTTCGAGAATTGCAACTTGCTCAATTAACCAACAGCTGATCAATATATGCAAAATAATGTTTATTTTGAGACTCCTTGCACTTCGGGACCATAGAATTTTGAATGTAATTTATTGCTGGAAGTTTTTAAATACTCTGTTTATTTTATTTTTATATATCCTGTCCTTAAGGAAGTGGGGAAGAATGGAAGGAAACGTGAAAGGAAACAATAATATAATGCTATTTCATTCCATTTGCTTTCACCATCAACAATTTTTAATAGAAAGCATATTCAAGTAAAATAAACCGATCTCAAATTTACCAAAGAGAAGGACACCCAGCTCAATTCTTGTACCTCATACACTTCATTTTAGGCTCTTGGCGTAGAATGCATCGATTAGTATAGATTGGTATTGATATTACATAGATTGATAGACAAAAGTTAAATCATTATTATAAAAGGTAGGCATTGTTTCTGAGGATAATATTAGTATTATCAAGGTTTTGGCACAAACCAATTAAATTTGGTTGAACCATGGAGTTTCCATATGCTAAAATAGTAAAACTCGAGAGCAAAACATTGCTAAAGCAGTAATCGCACCCCTAAAAACATTTTATCACAGCCGTACCTGCTGGGTGGAGCTTCACATACGTCCAACAAGTCGCTGGGGTGAAGGGGGGCAGGTCTTTTTAGGATTGACAACGTCAATGAATTTGAAGCAGGCATATTTCCATCCAGCATATCTAACATAACTTACCTGCATAGATGAGAGGCACTACAGTTTAGTTTGCACACTATTGCAGGCTGCACCTTGTTTAGGGTTGCCAGTGCCACCACCACCAACTGGATTCGAGTGGAGTTGGATTCGAGTGGAGTAACAGTGAGCACCGTTTAGTACACACTCAACGCTAGCACAGTGAAAAAACAGTTCCTCGGTGGTGATTACCACATTTACTACATTTTTAAATCTCATAGCCAAATGGATCAAAGGACCAAAGCCTCTCAACAGAGGGAGCTTATGAGCTGAACCCACCCTAAGATTATTACAAAAGACAGTGTGTTTTTCATTTAAATTGATGCAATTTAGAAAATAAAGATTTTTCAATTTAAAAACTGTACTTATGGGTCGTTGATTTGAAACTTATTTGGTGGGACCCAAGTCTATGCAGCCTCACCCTTAAGCCCAGCAAAAATTTCCTCCCCGGGGTCTAAGAAAAAAGTCTTCAAGCAACAGGCACCTCCATGATGGTTTTTAGACTCGTGTCTACTTGATTTATCCTTAGCACTAGGTTTAAGAAAAACTATTTGAACTGGGTTTTGAATGCTAAGGGAAATTTAGTAGCCCTTTACTTAGCATTCAAAACCCAGTTCAAATAGTTTTTCTTAAAACAGGCAGCTCCATTTGTCTCAATTCTTAATTTCCATCCAAATTAGTAATTGACTTTGTAGTATATGAATGATACAGAAACAGAGATAAAGAAATAGAGATTTTCTTTGAGCACTTGGAGGGTCTTTTCTCCAGGAAAAATTGTTGGCATTCAGAGAAATTATTAAATTGTATAGAATATTTGTTCTTTGCAAATAATGAAACATTTAATCCACGTTAAAATGTGCTATTTTGATCAGATAGCCCTTTCTTTACAAGGAAAGAAACAAGAAACATATGTATAGATGAACAACAGCTCCACATTCTATTGGCTGAACAAAAATAGGCAGAATCATATCTTAATATTGTTATAATAATCACTACTAAGAATCTTACACCACAAGGAAAAAATAAACTTGCATGTTTTTGCATCAACAGTCAATGAATTGCAACATTATTTGTTATGAACTCTACATTTAAAATTAGGTAAACTCAAAACTGGTACCATCTGGTACCTTCGTACCAAGGACTGCCCTCAACCATCCAACTGTTCTCTGAATGTACCATTGGAAGAATGTGAATGGTGAGCAAAAATTCTTGTGTAATTGACCAAATGACAGGCTTCAGTAATGACGCAGTTTTATCTATCCAATGGCAAACCTCAAGATGCCCCTTTACAGGCATTCTTTTGTCTCCCTGAGCACATAACCAAGTTTGCAGTATTGCTTGGATCACTTGATTCAGTACTCACTTTGCCAAGTAGACCAAGACTACTGTAATCCTGCTTTATTTATAGATCAACCATCATTATGCAATGCAGTGGATGGGGAATATAACCACTCTAGCTATTTTTGGGAGCTGGCACTGGCCTAGGAAAACAATCAAAAGATAAATTGAATACTCTCCAAGCCATGTTTGAGAAAAAATTGTAGCCAAAGGCCAATTGTATGTCAGAAGGTCGCCAATATCTTTGCAGCTGCCCCAGATCATGTATGGTTAGGAAAGAAAAAGGACACTGGAGACAAAACACAACCAAGTTTGACTTTCTCGCTTTTATTTCCCATGCACTGTTTCACCTCTCACAAAATCGTTGCTCATTCCCAAACCTCGCTCGTCGCGTCCCATCGAATCTCCGCAAATCGTACTGTTAAATAATAATACTTTGGCCTATGGCGCGTGAATCTTTTAGCCGTCTTAGTCGTCGTCGTCTTCTTCTTCTTCCCTGCCGCCGCGCGCTTAGAAGCACTTGCGGTGGACGATGGACGGGCCGGACTCGTCGTACTCCTGCTTCGAGATCCACATCTGCTGGAAGGTGGACAGGGAAGCGAGGATCGAGCCTCCGATCCAGACGGAGTACTTGCGCTCTGGGGGCGCGATGATCTTGATCTTCATCGTCGAGGGGGCGAGGGCGGTGATCTCCTTCTGCATCCTGGAACACAAGGAGACAAATCGGATGTTAGCGCACATTTTAGCCAGCAAAAAGTTACAATTAACCATCCACCTGCAACGATTCCTGCCCGCAAGTAATACTGGTTAACCTTGCTCAGTATACAAGTATTTTAAATACCCAATTTGATCCAAGCCAACAAGCATGAAGGTCTATGAAACATCCATCGCTTGAGCGATAAAGCAAGCTCACTTAGATTTCGAAATATTTAAGGTTTAAAGAACTATACGACACTTTCATTGCAATTGAATCAAGTTGATATTAAATTTATGCCTGCGGTAGTTCAACACTCTTCTTAAAAAAACAAGGCGCAGTATTTATTAATTGGAAGGCGAAGTTGACTTTCCAGATCCAAAGTGGCTAAGAGTTGCTTATACAAGACAGAAAACTCAATGTGCGTGTAATTACCTGTCGGCAATGCCGGGGTACATGGTGGTGCCGCCGGACAGCACAGTGTTGGCGTACAGGTCCTTTCGGATGTCGACGTCGCACTTCATGATGGAGTTGTAGGTGGTCTCGTGGATGCCACACGCCTCCATGCCGAGGAACGACGGCTGGAAGAGAGCCTCGGGGCAACGGAAACGCTCGTTGCCAATGGTGATCACCTGTCCGTCGGGAAGCTCGTACGACTTCTCGAGCGAGGACGAGCTGGCAGCGGTGGCCATCTACGGAAAGAAACAGTGGCGGTTAGTGGGTGCATATGGGAATGCTGCAGCTTTGAATATTGGGCAGCCCACCCTCATATAGTGAGACTAAAATGGCCACTAAAGCTTTGGGATTCTAGAACTAGAAGGGTTGGACTATATGTCATTCAGCAATTGTTTTAATGACCATCCCATGTGACTTATTGAGCATCTCATGGCTTTCAGTGTGCTAATTGACATTTAGCAATTTCATCCACTGTGGTAGTATTAGTCCATATCACTAGTGGAGTTCAGTTTTTTTTTCACTGATCACATCAAACTAATTGCATGTTTTCCATGAAACTATTATGCAATACAGATAAGGTAATTAACTTGCAAAACTTTCTCGTGTATTTTAAGTAATTTGCTATCTATGATGTCAATTATGTCAACTGGAAGATATAATTGATAACCTTGCCATAAAAAAATCGAAATTTTAAGATCTGATAATTGGAATCATTTGATTAATGAATTACCTAGAAATGGACTAAATAGAACCAAGGTGTGATCATAAACCAAATTAATCTCGTTTATAATCGCAAAATACTAGGAAGTTTTCGAAGTGGCCAGGACAGGACAATCTTACCTCCTGCTCGAAGTCCAGAGCGACGTAGCACAGCTTCTCCTTGATGTCTCGCACGATTTCACGCTCGGCAGTGGTGGTGAAGGAGTAGCCTCGCTCGGTGAGGATCTTCATCAGGTAGTCGGTGAGGTCTCGGCCAGCCAAGTCCAAACGGAGGATGGCATGGGGAAGAGCGTAGCCTGAAAACAAAATGCAGCCGTTAAGTTTTTTTCTCAGACTTTCATAAGATTAAGAATGCTCGAGCATCTCTAACGACTTGATATTGTGAAGAATAGATCAACACATTCGTATGCTTGCCAAGACTGCAGTAAAATTCCAGATAGGCTCAAAGAGTTACACTCCAGAAAATGCCTAAAAAATACACCCAACGTTGCTGAACTGCAATTCAGAAGATTCTTTGATTGAAACGAAGTACATGCCATATTTTCGTCTAATTTAAATTGTTATACAAATGTGTTAAATAGCATTTTAGTGGTCACTTGTGAGTAAGCACCACGCCTAGATTAGACTATCCTGTCTGAGCTACAATTTGGAAGGAAAAGAGCCCAACAATTCCTGGACAACCACCTAGACCTAGCCATGAACTTAGATTGAGGCCAGGTTATGCTCACCCTCATAGATGGGCACTGTGTGTGAGACACCGTCTCCAGAGTCGAGCACGATTCCGGTGGTTCGGCCGGAGGCGTACAGAGAGAGAACAGCCTGGATGGCGACATACATCGCGGGGGTGTTGAAGGTCTCAAACATGATCTGGGTCATCTTCTCCCTGTAGAAACACGAAAGGGTTAGTCACATCCAGATTGCTGAGAAATTTAAGGAAACAGAAATCTGAGGCTGATTAAATCAGGGCAGTCTAAGAAACTTTTGGTTACAAGTTATTTAATGGCATATTTACAAAGATTTTTTTAGTTTATATTTGGAATTTAAAGAGTAGCGAACTCAAATGTGATGATCTTTTATGGGTATGCTCATTGCTTTGAAGTGCCCTTCAAGGATTTGAGTGGAATGTTGGGGATAGCCTATGACACATAAAAGCCAAAATGAAATATGACTCACCTGTTGGCCTTGGGGTTGAGGGGAGCCTCAGTAAGCAGAACGGGGTGTTCCTCGGGCGCGACTCGGAGTTCGTTGTAGAAGGTGTGATGCCAAATCTTCTCCATGTCGTCCCAGTTGGTCACGATACCGTGCTCAATGGGGTATTTCAGGGTGAGGATTCCTCGCTTGGACTGGGCCTCGTCACCGACGTAGCTGTCCTTCTGGCCCATACCGACCATCACTCCCTGATGTCGGGGTCGTCCCACGATCGAGGGGAACACGGCACGCGGCGCATCGTCGCCCGCGAAGCCGGCCTTGCACATGCCGGAGCCATTGTCGACAACCAACGCTGCTACTTCTTCGTCGCACATCTTTGTTAGTTAGCTAAAACAGAGCAAAAGCAAACATTGTTAGGTATAAATAGCAACATGAGACACTGAAGTCCTACGATTGAGTCACTTATTATAGATGCAGCCACATTGAAACCTAGGGCATCCACCTCACTAGGCCAAGGCTGTGAACCATGACATCTTCTAGCAGACAAGCTATTTTAAGAAATATTCCCACTAATTAACCAGAGCACTGAGAACCTAGTGTGTGAAAAATTATTTCCCATACACCCACTAATATCCAAATATAATTATGAGAACCAAACGATGTTGCTTACTTTCAGTTAGTTGAAAGACTATGTACAAAAGCTTGATCGTGAGTGAAGGAGTGACAGCGAGCTCACCATTATATGTACCCCGACCTTCCCCACCCCACTTCCCCTATCGCCCCCAACACTGTGGCCAGCCACAACGCCTTATATGGGCATGACTGGAGCGCGAACGAAGCCCGACGAGATAAAGCAACTGCGGTCGCCGTTTCTGATAAGGGATTGCCGGTATTTGTCAACTTCCCGGATAGCGTTCTTTCCGACAAATGGGCCAACACCCAGCCGGCCCATCCCAAAGAGCGATAGCGTGCCTATACTATTTCATCAATTGGAACGGGCATTATAAGGAAAGGGATTTTAAATGGGGTGAATTGGCATTAAAATTGGTGCTGTGGATGCAAAATAGCTAGTTTGGATCACTTGAGACAATTCCAGACTGAGAGACTTGAACGAGGGAATGCCAAGGTGGCAAGGCGGGATAGGCTATTTTAAGACGCCGCGTCAAACCACCGACTACCACTGACTGCCACTGACAACGACCTGTTCCCTAAAACGTGTCATCTGTTTCGGGATAAAGTTCACTAATAAGGGCCATAAATGCCAGGCAGCAAGTCAATTGGGGTCGGCAAAATCAATTAGGGCGTGATGAGTCCAAGCGAAAAGGACGCCGGCCGGCATTACGGGCTAAATTTGATGATTAGAAATAAAAAAATTCGCAGTTATTTCTTGGCCATCTAATGATAAGATATCAGTTACTTGAAAGTGAAGGATCTACGAATTGATAAGTAATAGATAAGAGACTCACCTTCTGATCTAGACACGTCACACCTTCACACAAAACTGGGCTTGACTGAGAGACGCCGAGGTTCCGCGACCGTTGCCCGTATTCAGACTTCCACAATCGATTCGTCAAAGAGGGGGAAACAGATGCAAGTGCACTCGACAAAATCGGTACAACCACACATTTTGTAAACCAATAAAATATTAAAGCATAATTTTTTAAAGAAAAAAATATTTGTAAAGAAATGTTTGAGCAAAATTTTGAAAATTTAAATTTTTGTATATTTTGTTGCCTAGGACACAATTCCAAAACCAACTTCATCGTCCAGTTCCCCCTCGGCAGAGTCGCGAGTCCTACATGCCTTATATGGGCATAAAAGGAATACCGAGCCACGATTGGTCGAGACCGATGAAGCAGCGACCGGCCTGAACCTTACCTACTAGAAATATTACATGACGTGTTCAGAAGTACTGAGAACAAAATGTGTGATTCAATCGCGCCGGCCGCCAGCCGGCGTCCATTAGTTCGTACATCTTCCTCCCTCCCTGACTCCTCTACCTGCTAGAATAACGTCCGTTTCAGATGACATCAGCCCTCCAACCGTCTAGCCCTAGGCTGGACAAGGCATCCCCTGAATGCAAACAATACGACCGGTCAGGTGCGGCGTTGGAAATGAAATTCCAACGCTCGTGTCTTTTCTCTTGGAATAATGCTATGTACCCGATGGATGAGCGGAGTTATCGGCCGTGTTCATCGTTAGGTCCATTAGCTAGATGGGTCATTTGCCAGCATTACTACACGCTATCGGAGGCATCGAAGTCAAATCTAACAAGCCGACGACTTCTAGTCTCCATTACTGGACGTTGTCTGCTGCCCATCATTAACGGTCTGGCACGCAACCGACAAATTGGAAGCGAGAGGCCGCCTCTACGAATTCGCAGTCTCTTTCGACGAATGGCCCAGTCACCGTACAGCCTCATGAGGTAACCCTTCGCAAAAGAAGTGGGTCAAGATTGGGTCGGACTGGGTCATCCGTACGATGCCCTTTTAGGGCAATCGACCTCACGCCAAGCGCGCTGCGCGGCCCTTTCGCGGTCTTTCGGCAGTCGATCGTTGGGGGGTCGCGGCAGTAGATTGCCTTCCAAAAGTTTTAGCTCCTGTTATGGCGTTATTGTTCGCTAGAATCTGAGCATCGTAAGCATCGTAACTCACGAGGTCTTCAGACTTCCAGATAAGAGCTAATTGGAGCAGAGGCTAATTAGCATAACAATTTGTGATATTAGCCGTCAACACAATTGAAATGGAATTCCTGGTGAGATGCCGAATGCAGCCGTCAGGTGGAACCACATTCGAAGCGCATAAAAATAGATTACTAGAGAAGGCGCCTATTTTATCGACATTCCATGCAGGCGTGACAAATAACAGAGTTACGAACTGTCAAAAATGTCATCTGCTAAGAAGTGTCCGGAGTTGATCAAACTTTTTAGCTAAAACATCGCAGGATACCTTTAATATATGTTAGTGCAATGACACATACGTCAATGGCCAGCAGGTAAATATATTCTTACTGTCTGGCCCCCTAAGGGGTAATAATAGCTTTTTGCAGACAAAATCGCATAGCTGATGTTACAGGAAACGAACAAGAGACTGCGAGGACGAATTCTGTGTTCCACTATCAAAGCGAATCAACAATCTGCATATTAACCCAGGCTGCAACGGAAATCATGCTGCTGAGGTAAGGGCTACAGCAGACAACATCAGGACCAAAGACAATCAGGACGGCAGTTGAGAGTGACGGAAGTCCTTATGCGGGGGGTCAATGAGGAAAGTTATCGAATGAGTTGTGTGCATTATCTCTGGCACGGCCCAATTTAATTGTAATATTAACCAAAGTAAAAGATAAGTTATCAGGGAACAACTCTTCGACAATTTTTGTACAATTGCCCTCGGAGAAACAATTCGTTGAGTACCTTTACCTACCAATATGATTTAAGAAATGGTTCTGAGTTGGTTCAGAGTGAGTCCACTGTTTCTTTTCGATTGTCTGTCATCAGCCAGCTGACAGACAATAAAAGTCAGTTGTCGCTTTCCAAAAGTTGCTGTATCTACAGAGCCAGATACCGAATTCAACTGGATATTGGATCCATTACATTACCACATTAACACACTATGCTGGGCGCTGCAATCCAAAACGCTAATGTGGAAGACTTGCATATTCTCTATTGTACTGGTGGCTTATTTAGATTGGTCACTTGGAACCCTGTCAGTAGCAGCAAGCATAAGCCTGACCTAGAGCAACAATATTAATTTACACCATTTTCACTGATCTATTTTTGATCATCAATGATGATGTTCAGTGATTTTCAGTGACTTATCAATGCTGCCTGCAATTGGTTGTAACCCAGTATAGCTTCTTGATAAAGCTTCCGTCATAGCTCTAGCTTGGGTTAGGTCTATAATTGTAATTGTCTCTTTATTTGTCCATTGATCACAAAGTTTACAGTGAAAGAGTCGAAGGATGTGGACTCATCCAAATTAAAAGCATAAAACCAACGGTCGTTCTATTTAGCACCATAGTAGTACTGCCAAATGGCCACTGTAGATAAAGTCTCTTAAGTTCCAAAATGGAGCTCACAGCAAAAATCAACCGGGAATTCCTGGATGTAATTTGACAAACAGTGTTTTTGGGGACACCTGTTGTGGTTGTATAAACCCTAGTACGCTTGGAAACGCAATCGGTAATCAAATTTCCATTTTCTATGTTATTTTGCATAAATAAACGAGGGTTTTCATTGACAAAAACTATTTGAACTGGGTTTGGAATGCTAAGTGAAGAACAACTGAATTTCCCAACGTTTCGTAACTTGCACATTTAGCCAGAGGTTGATTTCTAATAAAAAGGTGGGTGGACGCTTGACGATCTTCTTTTTAAAGATGGGGGGGGGGGGGGGGGTAACTCTTCTTGTTTTCCATAAGTAAATAGAGGAATCATTGGTTGTATGTTGTGGTTTATTGTCGGCAAAAAAATTTTTTGCAACTAAAATGAGACTTACCCGAAGAGAACGTAACCATCCTACATGAATTTGAATCCAACGGACTGTATTTGTTTCAGCAAAGAACTTGTAATACTACCCTCCAATTTGTGGAAATTTCTAAAGAAATGAGAGGCGAACAGAACAAGTGACTGACGGGGCTTTTAAAACAGCAAAGCACTTTCCGGAAGGACAAATCGGAATGGTAATTCACAGAAAGATTGTGCGCGTGGGTTACCTCGGTCAACCTAAATTTCCTTGCTAGTGCCATTGATTTGATCAATCAACTAACGTTACTTACCTCTGCTCGCACGAGGAGTTAGGGGTAGGAATTCCAAGGCAATTCTGCTAACATCTTTTGACCAAAACATTAGCCCGAAACAATGGGATCGAAAGGAATTCTGTACATCTTATAAATCGCAAGTTTGTACAAAATAAAATGGTCTATCGTCTGCACTCTGAGTAAGTTAGAACAGCGCATTGATAAGCCAAAATAAAAATAAAAGCAATTTCAAAAATAATTGGGTGGGTGGACGCCGTCCACCCACTGTCTTGAAATTGCCTTGAAATTAACCACTGCATTTAGCATCCAAAACCCAGTTCAAACAGTTTTTTTCAAAACTAGTGCTAAGGTCACATGACACATGTCACATGTCAAGTACACATGATTCTAAAACAATCACAAGGGTATTTTATTATTATCAACACTATAACCATCTCAAAAATTGATGCCCAAACAGGGACTCGAACCCCGATCTCCACCTATCGCGGGTGTTGCTCTAACCCATTGAGCTACTTGGACACTGGCTTTTTGAGACGATTTTAGTGAATTTGATGAGAATGACAGTTCTCCAAGGAGTAGAACCATGAGGCTGTGAATACTCACAGTCACTCTGATTCTAGTGACGCTATATCACGCTACAACCTGTCAAACTCGAATAACTCCAATTTGACGTTGGATTCGTTGCTGTATTAGGATGAAATATTATTTAAATTGCAAACGCTTGCAATGCGCGGGGTATTTTATTTTTATCAACACTATAACCGTCTCAAAAAATGGTGCATTTTGATCATTTGCAAATTGATGCAATTTGATGCATTTTGATGGCATCAATTTTTGAGACGGTTATAGTGTTGATAATAATCAAATACCCCGCGCATTGCAAGCGTTTGCAATTTAAATAATATTTCATCCTAATCACAAGGGTTTTCATGTTTTAGCAGAGTTGCAAGACTCATTTAAAAAGAGGAAATTGTTTATCATAGCAGGAATTTTTGCAACTGTCACATCCTTTGGTATCGATCAGGCGCCGAGACCAGGAAACTGTTTGCCTCTTTCGTCATTGATAACGGATCACAGTTGAGTGATTGTATTTGTCGAGGAACTGACACTTCATTTGCATTTTTTCACTGATTTATCATGAATCTTTTTTTGAAATGATTGATTCTATCACTCCACTATTTCTTTGCAATTTCTCTCTCAATATGCGTCAATTTGTGGATAATAAAGCAATACTTGATCACTGAAAACAATCATTATTTTGGGATAGAAATAGGAAAGATCTTAATAAAGCAGTGGATCCTTATAATTTATTATTCAGAGCCCACTTGTTTGTTGTATTGACATTTTTATTACTGCCACAGATTGTTACTGCCATAAAATAGTGATAGTTAATTTTCATTTAACGTGTCACCGAGGGTTGTGGGTATGTTTCACTTTTCACTGCTTTTTGGAGAATGATCTTGATCGCATCAGAATAAAGAGGAAAATACCACTTAAATTCACTCATAGCAACAATTTGAGTGTTCAGTAGTGTTTTTTTTTTTTTTTCAAATAACCTCTAAGAAATTAGTGCCAAGCCGAGAACTCGTACCCCAATCTCCCATCTGAACTATTTGAGCTAACTGGCCATGGTGTTCTTGAGGAACTTAAGTCCATTTGATAAGAATGTTTATGTACTCTATAGAAAATAAAAGAAAGTATCACGTCACTGGAAGACCAGTGTAGATCTCTATAAGACCATCTTCAATCAGCTAAATTGTTTAAAGCAAAACCTGCGACAGGTGGGGACCAAGATTTGACGTCTTGGTGAGGCACCAATTTTTGAGAGGCCCCCATTGCAAAAATGTGCAATTTAAATCAAGCTCTAGTGGGTTTTTTTTAGCTTTCTATTTCCATACGACTCCAGCAACAATGGCCTGTGAAATAAAAAAAATTTAGTCAGTTTTTGTACCTCTGCTTGTATCATATTAAAATTGCCTTTGGCACCTACTAAAAACAGATGGTTTGGCGTTTTAGAAACACCGGTTCTTATGAGATCAATATCATCAATGTTAAGCAACACTTTGCTAGGCCAGGTTTTGGACAGGTGATCACCAAAAAGTTTGGTCTATTGAAACACAGGTCCTTGTGATATCACCAAAGTTCTAGCCAGTTATTTGATGGGTACCCTCCAGTGTTCCGTCTAAGCTGTGTGCGCACGCACATACATTACAACAGAGCGCACAAAAGTTACTCCACCGTTACGGTGTAAGGGCGTCAGGAGCAGTTCTAAACATCGAGTTACACAGGCAACACTGGCTAGAAATTACGCCCATTGACGGCACATTCCTTGAGCTACCGACTCTTGAAATAAATTTCAGTGATAAATTCAGTGGCAGGATTTGAAGAAAAAAAACAAGTTTGCATCAATGAACATATCCCCAAGTTTATTATTTCATATGCATGTCATATATTTGACGATTCATAAAACAAACACTTTTTCATTCTTTGGGCCAAAACAATCGGTGGCGGTCTAAATATCGTTACGCAGCGCACAAACATTTTCATTTTATTTCAAAGTTGCACAGCCAATGGTCCTTGCGCGCATAATCTTCGAAAAATTGGAGGGAACTTTGTTACCAACCATACTTACGACCAGTTCTATTTGAGAGAGAGGCTAGAGGGATGGAAGTTGGCACAACCATTCTAGACGGCATACAATTGTTGATAAATCGTGTTCGAGTTGAATGAGTTGTTCCGTCGTCAGGAAGGAGTCATAAGTCGTTGATCCCCTCGGTGCTCTTCAACAGGAGTACGCTATGAGCAACACCACGTTTATTTTCCTCCCTTCTAGGCTAGGTTAGGTTCACCATTACCCTCATCTTCCAATGGTTTAACTAAGGTTTAAGTTCCAAAAAAAAAAACTGCTTTGTATCCAGGGTGCAGGGTGCTCATTTACAGAAACTATTAAACCAGTGTCACAGGGCTCGTTCCCAAAACAGTGCGTCATTTAACACAACAAATTGTTCAATGCTGTGCATGTTTTGTTCTAGATAAGAATTCCAGAGCAACAGCATGGTGCTACCAATGCATACCAGCCAACGCTCGACGCTACACAAAATCCACACTACTACGAACACAATCGTCTCCTCTACGAATTGTACGTCGAGCGGACGCACCGTTCGTCTCTAGCATAGCAGCGATCATACTATGTATGACTCGTTTTAGTTTGTATGGCTTCTTGCATATGTTATTTTTTGGCTAATGAATCTCTGCCACTACCTCACAAGTTTGATTTTATCCATGATTGAACGATTGATTAATAAAACCGATGTTTGCTTGATTTGAAATGGCTAAAAATACCTGGAAACTTGCATATTTTAAAGAATATCTCGTGTTGATACATTTTCATGTTGTCCTTTTGCTCCTTATCTTCTTTACTAGTGCATTCATGCTTTATTTGTTTTATTTTATTTCCGTACCTAGACAGAATGTTTAAAAAAAAACAACAAGAGGATGGGCTTAAGGAAAACCTTTCAAGGAATTAAAAATAATATTAGAATAGGTTTATTTATTAGCCCCAATTTATTATAAATCTGTACTAATCGAATTCAAGCATTGTCATTTAAGGGTTTTATTGCTTTGATTTTCGAGGCAATGGCAGTCGGTGAATGCTAAGTACCACGTCACCTTCTGGGACAGGAATTATAAGTGCATTGTGTGGTTGCTCACGTTACCTTCTTGTTAGTGCCTGTAAGCATCATTTATAAGTTATCCTGGAATGCCCAGGAAGTGTTGCATCAAACCAACAAAAATATCAAGTTCTTCATGTGGTTTACCATCATGGGTATCAGGGAAGTAAGACAAAATTGCATCCTTTCTGTTGCAAAGAAACGGGTATCTGTGCTTGAGTACCATTATCTATCCCTGTGCAAATTAACTCTATAGTGGTAAATGGTAAGCTGTGCAGACAATCTTTGCTAATTAATTTCTTGCTTCAATTGCTCATAAGTAAGTTATTTGCTCGTTTGTGCTTTTTTAGATCTAAAAAAAAGTTTCCAACTTCGATGTGTTTTCTTAAAACGTCTTCTCAATGAAAGCATGTTGCAATTCACTTATTACTACAATGGTAAGTACGACTGTGGGGGGGGTTGTAATGATTCAATTCTTTATTCAGCTAATTATTCTGCACGAAAGCGTGTATTTTTAGTGGCTGAGTTGAAACTGAAGAGCGCCGACGGGGCAACGAAAGTTGGTGAAATATCTCAGAAAACAACATCTCTAATTAAAATTGAAAATACAGAAATTTTTGAAAATACGTCATAGTTGGGAAAAAATAATTAATTGGTCTTTTAGATGGTAATGCATGGATTATTTTTGCAAATTTCGAAAAATAATCCTAAGTACATTTATATCCACCGCCTTTATATTATAAGTTCCAAGTTTTTGCCCAAGAAAGCGCTGCGTGTGCGTCCGGTTGAACCTAGTTCCGGTTACAGCAATGATTGACGATTTGATTTGACTGTTATTTCTTCTTTTATATTATAACCCTTTTTTATTATTGCAATTTAATTTTGAACCGTGATTTGGAGAAAAATGTAAGTAGTCAATCTATTTTTCGTTTATATTTCCATTTCACTCAATATTCCATTTCGAATCAAACACATTTAAAAAACAACAGCATTGCTTGTGTGAATTGCTTCAAAAGATCTCCTGGCAAAATACTTCATACTTGTATTTTTATACTTATACTTCTTACTATACTACATATTCGAATCTCACAACTTTGCTCACAACAATATAAGTGGTCAGATAGTTATGTATACTCACACACCTTGTGCCAAATATATTGAAAATCAAATTGGTGTCTTGCAATTAGTTTCTACCACTTTTAAATGCGAATTCAATATATTGATATGCTATCTGTGAAAAACTCCTGAAAACGGACAAACTATTCTAAGTATGCCGTTTTATTTTAAATCTTCTGTCTGTGCTTGTCCATCCGAGCAAAGGAATAAGATTAAGTAATGTCAATTGATTGGCAACTGATATGAATGTAATATGTCATGTATTCAGCCTAGGAATAATAAACTAAATAAAGAAAATTATGAAGGAAGTAATTAATATTGTATTTATTTGTATTTATTTGTTTTATAACGTAGGTAAAATTAACACCGATGTTTAGAATAACGTTACGCTATATTTTACGCTATACACAATGCAGTCATCGACAAACAGTCGGATTCTAGAGCCGGACAAGGCTTGTTCTACTAGGACTTTCAGCGTTCTATCCTAAAAGAATGCCTTTATTCTGTCGAAGACTACAAATAAATAAATAAATTGTCTCTAATTTCCAGAGCCATTGCTACAACTGTACATAGAAGGGGACTGTGTGCAAGATCCATGGCAAGATTTACCTGTTTCAGCCCATATTTATTTATTTTTTATTTATTCGTTTATTGACCATGTGATCACATACATGATATATAGACGGTCAGAATGGTAAAACTCAAATTACACATTTGTTTTCCAGAAATTAAAATATTCTTGTGCGTTGTAAAAACTATTTTCTAAAAGACATTTCTTTATTGAGATTTTAAAATCTTTGTCATTCTTTAAAGTTATATCTTTAGGGAGGGCATTTAATAGTCTACGGCCTTCTTGTAAGGGGCCTTTATGGCTATTTAATGTAGGCCAACCAAGTAGATGACAGGTTCGCCCTTTGCCTGTCGAGAAGAGGCATGCTTATTGTTTAAAACGTATATTAAGCAGTTGATTATATATAAACATGGCAGAGTCAGGATATTAAACTTCCGAAATAAGGGCCTACAAGAGTCTTTATAATATATAACTGCACAGGGTGGCATAAGTGTGGCACCGACCAACTTTGGTCTCTTGACATAATACTGTTATGCCGTTCTTGCACCGAAGTAACTTCTTTTTATATTTTAGACTTTTTGGATTTAAAATTCTGCGTTAGCATGGTTGAGTAATTGAAAATCTTCTTGCCAAGCGAGGAAAATTTTATTTTAATTTCGAAATACTGAGCAAACGCAGCTAAAAATTTAAATTGTTCGGAATGTGACAAGAATGTTGTCAGGGAATTTCATGATGACGTATTGGAATGACGTCATGACTGAAGCAGAGCGGCTCGAACGCGTTTTCAAACACTTGTGGTTCGTGGGGTGATGAGGAATAAATTTGATTTGTTTTTAAATTAAAAATGTTGTTGCATGGAATTCAAGCGTTAATAGGCTTAGAAAGAACTAGAGAGAACTAAAAACCAGTATTTCAAAAAAATTTTAAAGACCGCGGTGGCAGCTACATAATTCTGACACCAGAATGCGCTACGTGTTGCTGGGCAGATGTTTTACGTGTTTACCCGTTTGTTGTCATTTAATTTCTCTAGTTTTTCATAATTATTCTTAACATCAGCCCTAAATTCAGGTGTGATGCGAAACACTAATAACATTAGTCAATTCGTGTGCAAAAACTCGGTGGGCTTCGCTTGCAGAAGTCCAGGAAACACATCTACAGATTGTGACCTTATTCTACTAGAACATTAGCCACTTGTGTGACAGACCATTTTCTCTCCAATTGCTCTTTTCTGGTGTCGACCAGTGATTCCAGGCCAGTGGAAGAAGGAAGTGTCCATCAGGAGTGTGTTAGGAGCCATGGCGTTGGCGTAGCTCTTTGATTTCTGTAAGTGGGTCTCCTAAGTAGGTTAGGGCTCGACATCGCCTCTCCGTTGTTGCTCGGATCTATTCCGCCAAAATGGTTAGAGTTTTACAAGCTAGACCGTATTTTATGAAACATCTAAGATGCATCTGTGCATGCATGCTTGTGTGTTAAAACATTTGGTATAAGTAAACAAGTAAAGATCGAATGAATGACAAGAAGCTCGTTCAAATCATGTACTTAGTTAGCTAAGTAGGTACTTAAGTAGAGAACTCAATTCTCCGAACTAATTGTCATTGGTGTTATTTAATATGATATGTAATTGGGCTACCCTTTGATATCTTTGTAAAGCCAAGAAGTTGGTTCCTTATTATGATTTCCTTATGTTGTCAGATGTAAAGGTTATAATGTATATAATGAACCTAACTCTTCCTTGAATTAGAAAGTTGGCATTTCTGTCAATACTCTTGAAGTTATTGGTGTTTTTAAGAAATGTTCAGACATTACAACTTTTAAGCACCTAACAGAGCTTGCATTAATGCCATCAGGTTTGTTAAATAAGCTACTAATCTGCAATCAGTTATCAGTTCTACCCAACCAAGCATACCTTTCTCTTATCATGCTAATTGCTACACATGCACCCTAGGTCAAATAACAAACCACAAACTCTGCGTGACATGTTCT
This sequence comes from Protonemura montana, assembly GCA_947568835.1. Taxonomy (NCBI): domain Eukaryota; kingdom Metazoa; phylum Arthropoda; class Insecta; order Plecoptera; family Nemouridae; genus Protonemura; species Protonemura montana. The sequence continues at coordinate 10,801,073 of OX387610.1, read as the reverse complement.
AAAACATATATCCAAAGTCTTTAAAATGGTTATAATTTTCTTAATCCAACCTTAGTTTTTTTTTTTTTAAATTAAATCGCTGAAATTTCAGCTTTGTCGCAAAATCTATGTTTATCTATTTTAACCATTTAAATGCAAATGCTATCATTTAGCCAGTTTTGAACCACCAAAAAAAAAGCTAGTAATCTTCTAGCAACATTCACCCATTAGATCTAATGCGCTAGAAAGTATCTGTTAGCCAATGTACCGCCGGCTCTAATCCTGAAAGTACCGCGCGAGTAACCAAAAAGGTCTCTTCAACGATGCACCATCTACTACAGATTCGCATGGTGGCGGCACTGCGCTAGTGCCGATCGATGATGAACTTCACGCCGTTCAGCGGGTCGTTTGCAACGGGCGGGCAGTTTCCGCGCACGGCAGGGGGCGGACAGGTGGTTGGCGTGCTCAGCAATGGCGAAGGTGGAGTTCACTATCTGCGGCCGGTCGAGCCTGGCTACCAGCAGCAGCAGATCATCACATTGCCTATCAGCATCAAGCAGGGAGACTCTTCTGGGCACCAGGCAGTGCAAATACAGGTAATTGATTCAATGTTTAAAGGAAGGAGACAGAAAGAGAGTGCAATTTACTGGAAATTCATATAGTTGGCGTTGCATGGTACATTTGATGTTTTTTTTTCTTGGCTCTTGCCCTAATCAATATAGAGAAAGAATGTGGCTTCTCCTATCAAAGAATATCACGGGTACTCCTACCTTTACATCCCTTCCGAAGGATAGTGAAACTCGAACTAAAGGATTCTTCCATCTAATCCTTCCATTTCCATTTTCCATTTTCACAAATCCTTCTTATCAAGAGGTTAATAACAAGACAAATTAAGTTGCTCAACTATCATTTATCTCTCAAACCTATCCCCTAAACAGAACTGGTCCCGAGTGGAGGTCACTGATCCAATATCCGACCCAGCGCAGTGTTGCTTAACTTCGATGATCTCACGAGGACCAGTGTTTCCACCACAAATCGTTCAATTGCCCCGCAGACTGACCTTGTTTTTTCTTTCCCAGGTGGTCAACCCAGGGGGCAGCGGCCAACAAAAGTACCACGTCTCACCACTGGCGCTGCACCACTTCCCGCAAGGGGTGCTGACAGTCGCGTACGCCCCTGGGAACCAGGAGGCGGTCGTCATAAACACCCCCGTCTCCGCCGGCAACCTTGACGCGTCCAACAACAATCAGCTGTTGGTGGTCGATGACTCGGATGACAAGGAGAAGGTCAGTGGCCGATGCCATGTTATTGGGCTGAAGAGTTTTTCAGCTTTTCATTTAATCGCAAATGCCTGTAATCGGCAGGACGTTTCATTAATAGGTACAGAAAGGTAGAACAGAAAAAGATGCTCTAACCAAGACAAATATCTCTTTGGCATTCTGACAGAATACACAGTAAAAACCTCTCATAATGGTTGTGTACGATTAGAACGGATGGTTAGAGCCGCGAATGACGTTGACTGGGGTTCGAGCCCAATCTCTTTTTAAGAGGGTAGAAGTGTTCCTAATATTAATAAAAGAATATGTAATTTAAATGATAATTTAACTGTATCAAATGTATCCAAGATAAAATTACAGTTTGAATGGATCTGACACAGTTTAGTGTCACTGGAATCAGAGTGACTGTGAGTATTCACAGCCTCTTGATTTATCTCCTTTGGGAGACCCTTCTGATTCATCAAATACTCTCAAAAGGGCCAAGTCCATTTTGCACAGATATTTAGAGTAACATCCGTGACAGATGGAGATCATTCCCTGATTGGGTGATTTGAGAGGTTATTTGTGTACCTGATAGTAATGTATCAAACTCAAAATGTTTGTTCTAGACGGAGGGCGACAAATCCGGCTGGCAGACGCTTGCCCCCGGCGCCACCATCGCAGACTACCTCTCGCGGATGCCCGCGTCGACACTGCCGTTGAATCTGCACCACTTCCTCAAGTTCTCCGCAGAGACGATCAAGCGGGAGGCGGCCATCGAGAGCTCACCGCTGTCGAGCGCAGACTTTGCAGAGGACGGCGCGGCGGCGACCACGCCCCCAGAGGCGGGGGTGGTCGTCGAGGGGGTGGAAGGGAAGCAGAAGCGGAAAAAGAAGTACAAGAAAAAGGCACCGAAGCCGAAACGGCCGCGACCGGGACAGGTTGGTGGATTTTACTCTAAAAGCTATCTCTTAGTGATTTTTGACTTGGTTAAGCATTTTGACTTGATTAATAATAAAAGTGCCAAGAGGCTGGTGTACGTAATGGGCAAGAGGAAATGAGGTACCCAACTTAATGAGGTAGTTAAAGCTGGTTGTCTTGGCTATGGTGTCTTATTCACATAGAGTAGAAGAAATATTCATCTACAGTATTTGCCTAATCTCTACATATATCATAACCAGCTTTTCAATCTCAGTAAGGTTGAACCGATTTAGAGCCAAGGGTTTGGAAAAAACCGAGAAAATACATAAAATTGCACTAGTTGCATGGTAAAGTACCTTGTAGATTGATACCTTGGTAAAGCATACCTTCCATATGCTGACATTTAAGTTCCAAAAAAAGGACAACCCTGGAAAATTGCCCTATGGCACGGTCACATGCCCAGTCGAAATGCCAAACCTTACCCATTTAAAAAAATATTTCCTCTGTATTTCAACGATTAAAACCACGGGTAGAAAGTTCACCCGACACAATCGTCCTGACGTTGCCGATTTTTGCGCAGGTCCACATCGCAACTGCCCTGGACGGGACCACGCTGTTCTGTTGTCCGCAGTGCAACATGGCGTACCCAGACAAGGAGCTACTGGAACAGCATCTCGTCGGGCACAAGATTGAACGTCGCTTTATCTGCGACCTCTGCGGAGCCGGACTCAAACGGTACGCCAACGTGATATCCTTCGCAGTCGATATATAAAACCTGGTGTCGGCACGCAGCCTGCTCCTCATCTGCAGCACCAAGGGCCGGGTCACCGCTTAGCCTCGTCTCTTTGACACACTGTGTTGGCTGCTGCTCCTGTCCAACAGCACCAAGGACCGGCCACCGCTTAGCCTCGTCTCTTTGACACACTGTGTTGGCTGCTGCTCCTGTCCAACAGCACCAAGGACCGGCCACCGCTTAGCCTTGTCTCTTTGACACACTGTGTTGGCTGCTCCTGTCCAACAGCACCAAGGACCGGCCACCGCTTAGCTTTGTCACTTTGACACACTGTTGGCTGCTCCTGTCCAATAGCACCAAGGACCGGCCACCGCTTAGCCTTGTCTCTTTGACACACTGTGTTGGCTGCTCTTGTCCAACAGCACCAAGGACCGGCCACCGCTTAGCCTTGTCCCATTGACACACTGTGTTGGCTGCTCCTGTCTAACAGCACCAAGGACCGGCCACCGCTTAGCCTCGTCTCTTTGACACACAGTGTTGGCACTGTTCTATTGGCTTGACAGGCTGGTGATCAAGCTAGCACGAGCTTGCAGGGGGCCGAGGATGTACCCAAGTGCTTACAAGCAGTCTGCTACTGCCCAACAGCATCCATACTTAGGATCAGGCTTGAATAATTGACGGCTACTAATGATGCTTCGCCCCTTCTCCATTCAAAGACTTGAAATTAGTAGAAACATGTTTTTGTTCTATTTGTTTACTAGGAAACCAGTTCCTTGTGGCTATGCACTTTCGTAAAATATGATATAGATTACAGAAACACGATGTCGGGGAAAAATAAGATTATAACTTTGCCGCTGGTGTGTCATTCCAGTGGGGAGTTGCCATGCCTAGTACCGAGTGTAGTACCGTGTCCGTCTTGTATCATTTTTGGAGCTGAGGGCAGTGCTAAAAGGCTGGAGAAGTAAATTTGAGCAAAGGCAACTAACTGTAACGCTGGAAACTTATTTTCACGAGCCTTGTGTAAGAAGTACCGCAATGACCCAACGCATACATGTCGGTTTCAGGAAAGAGCACCTGGAGCGCCACAAGTTGGGGCACAATCCCGACCGCCCGTTCGCGTGCTCCGTCTGCGGGAAGGGGTTCAAACGCAAGGAGCACCTCAACCTGCACTTTGTCATACACTCAGGGGAGAAGACCGAAGTCTGCACCGAGTGCGGCAAGGGTGAGTGACTTCGACGACGAATCGCTATCCAATTAGTCAGAGTCCCAGCGCTAATGTTTAACTGCCTTCGTGGAAATTTCCGGCAGATGACTATTATACCGGCCAGAGATGGAGTCACCGTCACATCGAGTGTTAAGAAATTTTGTTTCTTTGTTGCTCGCAGATTACTAGCGTGTGAGACTGATTTATGATCAATTAATCAAAACTCAACGATCGATATACATTTCAAGTCATCATTATTTAATTGTAGAGGTTTTTAAAAAAAAACAGCCGCATGTGTCGTTGGGTGGCTGGCACCATTGCTTGTAGGACGTTTGTTCCCTTATGAGGTTCCTTAACTTACTCGATGTTTCCGCCTTAGGCTTCTACCGCAAGGACCATCTCCGCAAGCACGCGCGGTCGCACATTGCAAAGCGTGTCAAGGAAGAGCTATCGACGCAGACACAACTCAACCAGCAGCTGGAGCAGCAGCAGCTGGCCGCGTTGCAGCAGGAACAACAGCTGCTGACGACCACAGTCGTGCTGCCCACCGCAGCCGAAACGGGGGCCATGATGCTGCAGCACCAGCACTAGGACCGAACGCGCGGAGGTTCCGAAGCCGAATTGACCTAGCCACAATCAACGCGACGTGTCCGGTGCTCTGAACGGCAATGTTGGCGGATTTCTAAAACAGCTGGGAGATTTCGTCGCTGGCTTGGGCTGTTTTGCTTATTTGAGATGGATTTTCTTGCGTTGAAATTTTTGTTTCCATACGCCTCAGGTAGAGAGATGCTTTGAAACCCTGGTATTTCTGTTAGAATCACCAAACTTACGGTGATTCGGTGCTAGCTAAGCAGTAACTCCGACCTTTTTCAGTGATTTTACCTCGGTAGTGCTTCATGCAATTGGTTGCTTTGTTGTCACTGCACTGTGTTAATTAACTGAAATCTAGTATACCTTCTTGATAATGCTACCTTTGCAACTCCTCTGTAAGACCAGTTATTAGTGGTACTGAGACTGCTGAGTAAAAACTACTTATTTTCCTACGTTTCTTAAGTTATGCCTGGTACAGTGTCAAAGTTCTAGTATTATTTGAGGGTTAATTAGTTACTGAGCATTCAAAAACCCAGTTGTAAGTGGTCTTTTTTTTTTAAACTAGTGCTTAGGTTAGATAAAGTGGACATGAGTCTAAAAACCATGATAACAAACTCTAGCATTATTGAAAAGTGCATCTGGAGGTCGGGGTTATAAAATACAATTGGTTGTATTATCAAGCACCATGGTAGCACTGTTAAATGGCCGCTCTTTGCAAAGCGCCAGGGTTTACACGGATAGGGAAACAAAAATGTCTGTGCAACAAAATCTGTCGATAATATGCAAACAAATGACCTGTGCCTAGCTGTGCGTTTATACCTGCTGTCTGTGCTCTGACGATAGCCTGTTTAAGAGGGGCACTCTTGATCTGGCAATGTTAATAAAAATCCGCCGTCGTAACTGAGTTACTTCACTGCAGAGAAGAAGTTTCCACACAGATGTGAGCCGAAATGGATCAAGTGCATCAAGATCAGGCCGTGGCTGGGTCTTCACTAATCTGCAACGAAATCAGCACTTCTGGTTTCACTCTGATAGTGAAAGATTTTTGCCAAAAGGATACCAGCTTCACACGACCAAGGGAGGATAGGACAGTTTCTCCGTAACGCAATTTGGTCGCGAGAGGAACTTTCCGTTTTGTCTTGGTGTGGAATCGACGACCGATTGGTCAGTTCTCTAAACGTTGATGACAGCAGATAGGACACTTCGAAAAGGAACTTCTGGGGAGCGTACGGAATATCTCAGCTACGAAAGCTGTGTGTGAATAAAGAAATGGAAAGCAAACGGAGTCTGCAAACCAATTCAAACTGTCGATTCGTCAAGTTGTGGCGTCTATTGTTTTTGCGGGTCGCCGAGAGCCCGCTACAGACATTTTAGATTCGTGGTAGATTTACATTTTTATAGACGACACGTGTCGCATATCTAAGTTAATACTCGTGCGGTTCCCTAATTGAATCGTCTGGAGCTGTGCTTCGAGGCTGGTGCAAGATTGCCGGGAAACTGAAACTTCAGTTGTTCGCAGGGTAGGAGATAGTGACGTGTGGGGAATTGGTAAATATTGCCCTTGTGTAAAATTAGGGTGGAATTTTGAATCTATTGGGAGAGTCATGAACGAAATCCATACAAATGTACAAACGAATTTAATATATTGCAATGTATGAATATAGATTATAGGTTCGTGCAAATGGAATTTTCGACATTGTTGAACAATTTTCAATATGCATTTCTTGTCGGGCATATTTTTACGCTAGGGAAATATTTTTCAGTTCCTGAATCTCGAGCTGCATAAATTTGTGGAATTAATTGAAGTCGCCTCGAAAGTCGCTTGAACGAAGGCTGAGTATCTGTTTCCTAGTGCGGTAATCTTTTGCAACCAGCCCGGAATACTTCTCGACGTAACAAAGAAAGTGGCTCGTGAATTTTTTGTCCCCGACAGTGACATGAATTGACAGGGGCAGTGAACTTTTAGGAACAAGTGAACACTGTTTCGGTGAAGAGACGCCAGCCCCCGTTTTCTACTCTCCCCCAACCCTCAAAGCGTGGGCCTCGAACCTCCATGAAATTTCTGTAAATAACATAAAGAGTAAAGAGAATATTATTATGCCTATATAATTTATCTGCGTAGCGTTTTTGCCTAGCCAATTGTATCGTGTAAACTAGCTTTCAAATAAAGAGATTTTAGAATTTTATTTTTTTGTTTGTATCTCTTGATCTTGTTTTAATGATTCCATCATTAAGATCCAAATTTCCAGTTTCCTTTTTCTATGAAATGGGCTTAATAAATTGTATCTAGCAGCCGTTGCTATCTTCTCTCTACCTACCCCAATCACCGTTTAATATTTGAGCCTGTAAGGATGGGGTTTTCACTTGTAGGCGACAATTTGGATGTCAAAGTCTGTAGTCCCATGAATATAAAGTTAGTATTTCCATGTCACCATATATTCTGTTTCGAAACAAAGAATGGTTGTTTGTAACCACATTTTCTCTTTGTGTGCTGTTTACATTTTTTGGTTTGTAATTGTTTTTCAAATATCAGCATTTAAAAAAAAATGACTGCTCTTATCATTCCTAAAATCACTCCTTAACATTGTTTACGAGCATTTTTAAATAGCATTAGTGAAATCGACAATAAGAATGCCAGTAAAAAAAATAACCAGAGTTTGACGCAAAAAGAGAAGATTGAAATGGTGTCATATTGAAAGCAAAAACTTGCAAAAATGTTTACACTTGTAATTATCATAGGATATATTTTTGTATAGAGACCAATCGCCAATCGGTAAGTGGCACATTTTAGGTAAATGATCCCGTGCCATGTACTAGCAGTAGAATCGGCAGAGTTCTTCACCATGAGGAATTTTTACAAAGCATATAACAATGTTTTTCTCTTAAAGAGGTTTACAAAAATGAGGACATAACAAAAGTATGTCCAGCAGGTACTGGAAATGTAAAAAAGTATTTAAGATTTCAATCAAAGCTTTCAGCACTTCCATCCAACTATTTTTGGGTAAAAATTGGTCTGAAAATTTCTAAGGTGGTGAGTGGGCAATGGTGGAAAGTAGCAGTTCTAAGGTGGTGGAAGTAGTTTAGCACGTGAGATTTCCTGAAAATAGCCCTGAAACACAGATACTTAAATTGTCAATGTTTTCCGCTTCAAAAGTGCCGTGAGTGAAATTTTTGCAAACGGACTAAAAACTGCTCTATATTAACGTGAAGCTTAGAGTCTAGCAGCATATGACTGGACACATTATATGGTATTGAAAGAGAAATATATATTAAAGAAGAAAGCTTCTGTGCCCCAGACAACTTTCAAGGTTTTTCTACAACAGCAAAAATGATAAACACCACACCGATAAAACAAGGATTCTGTAGAAATCTGGAACACGGGTCCATACTAAAACATGGTATTGCTACCTAAAAACTGCATCGTTGTATTTGTACAAAAATAACATGTTATGCTAAATGATCTCTAAATTAACTTTCCTTCAATGTACATTGACTGATTGAGTCTTCATTTATTATTACAAAAATACTTATATTTACTAAAAAATGCAGGTGGTTTTCAAATTTAGAAATAGTTTAATTTCTTTTGATTAAAGTTTAGTACAAATTATGGGTTGACTATTTTTTTAGGCAGCTTTTGACAACTTTTCTCAGAATGGTGTTGTAATTGAGGTAGAGGATTTGCTTATTGTCATTGAGCTGGTGCTATGTTTGATGGCCAGTAAATAAATTATATTAAGTAATATAATATATTTAAATGAATTAATATTTATGACCAAACACATTTATAAAATGGTACATGGAGAAGTACCGCGACTTATAAACTGTATATTTAGATCGCAAGGACAAATTATGACGTCACATACTTGAAAATATCGCTGGCTTTTGGCAAAATTACAAAAATTAATATCAATTTTCGTTAACGGTTTAGTCGGTTTGAGTTCTCGAATCAAACAAAACGGCATCTGCTCTTGTAGTTAACCGCCACACCGCTAGGGCGCATGACGATCGCCGCGGCGTCTCACTGCAGATGTTTACCGTAAACCAGTCCGAGAGTTGAACGAATTCCGAGTTTTCTTCTTGTTTTGACATGAGGCTCTCGTGTGGGATTTGAACCAAGTAGGTATCCAAACAGACGGCATCTCGTCTTTGCACGACACAGCATGATTATCTTTTGTACTGAAACGTCGCCTAATTGCTGAATGCCTACCGCGAAAATGTCGCAAACTTTTCGCGAAGGGTTCGTGTCGTCCATTGTTCGTCATCCCTTAAATGGATGCCAGCCTCCCCTAGATCCCCGATCCCAACTTTCGCTTTCCACTTTTGTTTTCGATCCAATGTCGCGGCGAGTGAAATTGGTGCGCAATTTAGTTTTTATTTCTCGTTGTTTGTTATGCAGCCTGACTTAATAAACTTGGAATAAAATGCTAATGACTTTGATATTATTTCTGTTTGTGCATGAATGTAAACCATCAATAAGATGCTAATTTTCCCTCTCATCCTGATCTTTGATCCTGATGCTAGTAGGTTGTATATAAATGTAGTTTGGCATGCACTTGAAATTTCTATTTATCTTGTAGTTATTTTAGTATTTTCCCTTGCAAGCGCATGAGAGAATGATAAGTCTTGAACTAGGTAGGTATCTGATATATCCATGGAGAGACCATAGTGATACAAGAAATAATAAAACCGACAACAAGCGGTTTGTGTGATGCCAGATATCAGTTACAACATTTGGTGATTGTATTAAACACACTGAAATTTTTTAGAACTGTTGATTATGAACATAGAAGAGGCTTTGCTCTCTGTAATATTTTTTTGCAAAAACTCAAGTTTACATCGCTTTGTAGTTGCATGTATTGCGTAAGAACATGAAACCTTCGCTAAGCTTATTTCTCAAGTTAGCAATTACAAGTTACAAGCTGTAACAAGCTACAAGTTAGCAACTAGGCAATCTACTGTACCGTTGTTTATATACGGTCTGCATTTCCTATGGTCAACCACTGAACTAAACAGGAAATAGTTCAGCTAAATTATAACCTAAGTCAGTTGGACTGTTTGAAAGTAAGATACAAACACTGAAAGTGCACCTTCATAATTTATAGAGTGTTTTTGGGAGCCAAAAAAAGCAAACACAGGAAAGGTAAAAAAAAAGAATAGATGACACATTAAAACATTTCAGTGCTCACAGTTTTTCAGCCATTTGTGACACCAGTTTTCCTGAAATCATAGAATATCAAGATGAGTTTAGTAAGAATGTTATCACGTATGGAAGGAGCAAATCTAGTAACTATTTAGTTTTCCTGTGGGCCGTAAGTACGCTAGTAGAAGAACACCGCCCTATGCACAGGCACCCTAGTGTGACATCTGTGCATAGGGGCGGTTTTACTTCTTTGCAACTTGCTGAATGTTCAGAACTACTAGCCAATACTTCGTATACTTCGGCCAATTCGGGACAATACTTTGGGTAATTTGAACTCGGCTCCTGTATGCAGAGAGGTTTACTACTACTAGGCTACTTACAGCCCACAAGAAATCTTTGCAATAACCTATCAACTCACTATTGGGATCATTGTTGCAAGTGTATTGTTGCAAGTGATATAATTTGCATTTCCTATTGTTCCTGCTAGACACTGCCAGGCGGACAACAGCCCCTAACTCGAGCACGAGAATGAACTTCTCACCGTTTGGCTCCCACTTTCCGAGCTCCATTCCGACAATCCACCAGTTCGCCGCCAAGTTCTCCCCACATGACGCTGGCGTCGTCGCCGCTGGAAACCAGAATGCCGGCGACAACGTGAGATATCACGCTAGCGCAGCTCATTTCTCGCAACACCATGCACCAATTGGTGAGTGATGGCAACAGATTTCCTCTCTTAAGCGTAAACAATTGATCTGTTATTTGGGTTACCCACCAACCCAGTGGTCTGCAAATACTTGGGAAAATAGCACATCCTCTGGACTGGTTTCAAAGCCAGTGGGGTCTTTGATTCTACTTGCGTGTGTTTTTTTTTTATGTTCTTTATTTACATTTTTCACTTAAAAAAAACTATTTAAATATGTAAAGATAACATATTTGAAACAACATGGGAACAAGTAAAGAAATAAAAGGAATTATAAAATAAAAATGAATAAAATATAATTATGAAAAAACCCACCATTGTAACTCACTGGTCTGTAAAAACTTGCATGGACTGGTTTCAAATCCACTGATCCAGACCCTTTCCTTTATTCACTTTAATATTTAACCAGCCTCATTTACTTTCTTGACGGCTACTATTTGAACTTAAACAGAGATGCTGGTGTTATGTTTGGGGCTGCTCTGATTTGTTCGATCAAAGTTCGAGTTTAAGATCACGTTCATTCAAATCAGATCCCAGTACTCTACATCAACACCTAGTGTGGCTCTGAACCTTTCTGCTTAACCAAATAACAAAGACTCGTTTAATTGAAGAATTTCCTAAACCCCTTTATTAAAAGCTGTGTAGCAAATGAAACTGACCGATATCGGCGATTTTCTAGGCATGCCGGTCAAGTACCGTCCTGAGCAGCAGGCCACGGTGCAATCGCAGATGATGAAGCAATATGCCGCGTCTGCGGTGCCTGGCAACCAGCCAGGAAACCATTACGCCTACGTCGAGCAGAAGCAACGCTACCATGGTGACCAGTCGATGCCACAGGACCTGTGTCAGCAGATGGCTAACGAGAAAGAAAAGCGCAACGAGGACAAACAGGTGGGCAAATGGACTTCAAGGAAAGGAATGAGCATTGTGAGATGAATGTGTAAAATAATTTTGGTGTCTAAAGAATAGCTGTGGTAGCATAAGACAGTGGAATTTAGAAGCTCTATTAGGTGATCTCAGCATCTCCATGGCTACCAAACATTGAATCTTTTCTTGAATCTTGTTTCCTTGATCCTTGTTTTTTGAGTTAAAATTGGTAAAAAAATCAGACAATCTTGGTGAAATTTCTGTTTAGACAATCTGGTGAAAGGCCATTCGGATAATTTCCTCGACTACGAAGGCAGACACAATACTTATCTAGCCTAAATATACATTTCTTAAGTACTTAACTTTAATACTAATTCGAATGTTCTAAACCAAAACCAAAAGTTGCTATTAATGGGAAACGGCAAGTGAAAACTTTGCAAGCGTGCTAGTGCCTAAGTGGCAAGCTGTTGGATTGTGACTGGAGGGCAGCCATGTTTGCAGGAGGGCGAATACAGTGGACAACAGCAACAACAGCAACAACAGCAACAACAAGTGGGAGGACAGCAGCAAGTGTCTGCGTGGCAAACGCTTGCAGCGCCAGGATCGGCAGTCGCCGACTACCTCTCACACCTTACGCCATCGACGTTGCATCTCTCGCTCAACCACTTTCTCAAGGTAAGGGTCGCGGTTTTATCAGGCAGATCCAGTGCGTTTGGGATACGAAAAATGTACAAACTTGCTGATTAATTTAGGATGGTAAGAGACAGTTTTCATGTATTCTTTTGGTATGTTTTACGACGCACTGTTTTGACGAGGGACTCAGTGGCACTGGTCTAATATCGGTGATGATGAGTCTAACCGAGTATGGAAGAGAGGAAGGGAAACCTCGTACCTGCACGTAGCGTATTGTTGAAGAGCAACAAGGGGGCCACTGACTTAACGTCCCTTCTGGAAGATGGTACAACGCATACAACAGGATTCCTCCACAAATCCACACTGCTAAGAGGTTGATTGGAACGGAGAGGTTGAGAGGTTGAGTAAGTAAGGTGAATGAAGTTGTTTTTTCTAACTTAAATCGCTCTGACAAGAACAGAAAGGATAGTTTTTCAATGTTTGTTAAGAAAGGTACCTCCCGGAATTAAATTCATCTCTCTCGTTAGACCCCAGCCTACCAGACATGCTAAGATTTGTCTACATCAGTTTCTACATCTGCTTCATCTGAACAAACTAGTTCAGCATAACTTTAAAGAGAAGTTAAAGGAGAAAGGATATCAACTTTCCAGAATCTTGAGGATGTCTTGTGAGATATATCTAACATTAATGCTTTTTTTGCTGAAGTGAACGGGATAAATGGGATGATACTCATCCCAAGGTTAATAGGATGAGTCTGACAGATCTCCAAGGGGCAAGGAGTAGAACCATAAAATGTGAATTTAAATCCATTCATGCTTAGATAAATACAATCTAACACTTGGTTTGTTTTAAACAGGTTATCTTACACTATATCTTTATTCGTTTTGATGATTTACGGTCCCTGCGCTTGTTACTCCTTCCAAAATGCACTTTTCCATCCTCTTGGCATTATACCAAACGACAAAAATTACCCAAACCTGTCTTTACTGTCAACCTCATTCGATCGTCTAATCAGCGATACGCTTTTTCTTTCAGTACTCAGCAGAGTCGATAAAGAAGGAGGCGGAGTTGCCAATTCAGCCGCCGGGGCCAAGCGGCAAGAAGAAGAAAAAGAAGAAGGCGGCAAAGGAGAAGAAACCGCGGCCCAAGCCCGGCGAGATCAGGTGCGTGTTTCTTGTGTTCAACGACTTGCGACCTCTGAACTTACAAGGGCGGCTCTGGAGCCGAATAGTTATCCTAGAATCAACATTGCAAAGCACAAATTGTCTAATCAATGGATAGACTTTACTGTCGAGAAGTCAATGTCAACATTGCTCTCAAAAATATAGTAATTTAATCAAGAAGCCAGTCACAAAACGACAAGGCCTGTGTTTTGTACCTTTTCCAGTGAGACAAGAGAAGCTTTTGTTTCATCCAACCTTTCAAAATGTTTGGCAAAAATTAATATTGTTAAGAGAAAAAATGAGAGTGCAACATACCAGAAACTTGAAGAAAGGCACTTAAATGTTGACATTACTGCTCTCGCCTTTTTCACTCTAGGAGTAGGATAGTGCAAAACCTATTTATTCAAAGCTAACCAAAACTATACAAAAGTTTGCAATGCTTCTATGACCTATGCTCGTGTGACAGGCTCACGACCGCCCTGGACGGCTCCACGCTGTTCTGCTGCCCCGAGTGCAACATCGCCTACCCCGACAAGGAACTGTTGGAACAGCACTTGCTCGGACACACGCTGGAACGACGATTCGTATGCGACATTTGCGGGGCTGGACTCAAACGGTGCGTACTGCAACCTCTAAAATGGGGTTGCTATGTAATAAACAAAAATCAACTAAATTTTTCTTAAACTGATAGTATCGGCAGGTTCCTATTGAGAGTAGTAATTTTGATACTCTTATATTACTGTCAGTAGCATCGTTCTAGCTAGCACCACCACTTGACCAAGCATTAACCCCGATCTAGAGCGGCAGAATTGATTAGCACTGCAGTGTGATGATCAACTGATCTCTAGTATGCCTTCTTAATAATTCTACTGTCTAAGTATCACCGTAATACCGGTGCTAGCGGTGCTTAAATCAACAAACTACATTAATGTTGAAAAGCGCCGCTCTAGTCTGGAGTTGAATAATATCACCGGTCGTGTTATGTAGCACTATGGTAGCACCACTAAATTTCCACTCCAAGCAAGGCCCCAGTGTATTGTTAACCATTACATTACAATGACCAAAACGTAATCTCGCGTATTCCAGGAAGGACCACCTGACGCGACACAAGCAAAGCCACAACCCCGAGCGTCCGTATGTCTGCACCGTCTGTTTGAAGGCATTCAAACGCAAGGAGCAGCTCACGCTGCACTTTGTCATCCACTCGGGAGAGAAGAGGCACGTCTGCTCTGAATGCGGGAAAGGTTTGTCTGGCTTTCGTAGTACCTTATTTGTAATTTTGTTCACATGCTCCGTACTGGGAATCGGTTGGAGCTATGTATTTACGATTGAAAAATGCAGTTATTTGGCAATTTTTACTCAACCCTTTCTTGCTGTAAACCTTTCAAGGCGTTAGCTAATTTTCTAATTTTGGTTACTTTGTAAAAGTTTTTCTTACACTGTATAGCTTTTAAAGCTATTCAAAGTCGTTTCGTAATATGAATTTACTGGCTAACATAGATCAGATCACTCGAGGAGTTTTTGCGGTTGCAAAATAATTTTTTAAAGTTAAGTAGGGTGGTTCAGAACCACATTTACACAGTTTTTTGTTGAAAAGGGTCCTTTTCAGGTCCTTTCTAAGACCATAAGTCAATCCCATCCGTTCAGATCCGTCCAGCACAAAGTCTTGGCTGTATCAATAAGACCTGTAAGTCCTGTCTAACTTCTTCCCCATAAGTGTTAGAAAGTCTCGACATTTAATGAAATTAAACAAATATGCTCAAAAATGTTTCAACCGTCGAACCTAATTTCATTTTGCGCGCTACGCAGGTTTCTACCGCAAAGACCACCTGCGTAAGCACACCCGGTCGCACATCGCCCGCCGCGTCAAGGCGGAGCTTAGCCAAGGGGGCGGAGCTATGCAAGGCGGCGGAGACATGTCCTGAGCCGCGGCCAACGAGAGCTCGGCTCTCTGCTCCGCCTTCCTCTCCTTCTGACCGCCCACTGGCTGCGAAAAAAACACAGGCGGAGCCATCTCTCTTGCCATTGGCTGCGATGGCATAGCGAAAGGAGCTATGCACGCAACCATTGGCTGCAATAACACATTGGGAGGACCTCCGCCTGCATCCAACGTATGCGCTAGAAGATTAGAAGGAGCGAAGACAGTGAATGGAGCAAGCTTGTTCCTCGACAGCTACCGATTAGCAGTAACGGGGGCAAGTTCTACGTCGGGTGTTCCTTGGAAACGAAGACGAAACAGTTGAATCTCGTTCAAAAGTGGCCGAAAGACTCGAAGTGTTTTCGAAATAATAATTTTTTTTTTGTAGAAGTGCTTCCCGGAAGCGTTGAGTTAGCGTAAGGCGATCGATGGACATTCCGTAGGCAAAGCCGCATGAGGCTTTGCGGTTGTGAGTCGTAAGTTATTTGTGCCATCACCTATAGTGTACAGACGGTCCCTTTGAGGGGTCAGCGCTAGGCTAGGATACCGTAGTTAGGCTAGGTTTAGGTAGGAACGTCGGAGAGCGTTCGGCGCGGTGGCGATTTCTCGTACCTGTGTGCACGGTCGATTTCCTCGTGATGTGTGGATGGCTTTCGTACCAGTATAAATATGTGAAAGCGGATAGACGGACGGTTTGCATGGATTTCTTCGCTTAATGCGGTTAGAGAATTCGATTATATGAGAACTGACTCGAGTAGTGTGAACGGTGAATGAATTGTCTTGAGATAAAGACAAACCATTATGAAAGAAGCCATAGAATTGTATGGAAAATTGAATGAGAGCTGTTTTAATATACACATAGTGTAAGCATGTTGGGAGCACATTTTAAACAAAGACTTTGGCATAGTTTTCAGTGCATTTTACAAATATGCAAGCTAGTTGCTTTCGTTAGCTATTTATTTACAGATAGACAAGATAGAAGGCCATTGTAATTTTATTGTGAGTTGGTTGAGGTATATGAGCGGGGAATGGTTTGTGCACTTCACAACCCCGTTTTGCCGGGTTTGTTTGCCAAACGAAACGAGACGAGAGTTTGGAACGGTTGGTTTGCGATGTTTTCATGCCACTCAACGGATCTGGAGGCTTTATAAGGCGGGAAGATCTTGATGATAACTGTTTAAAAAAGTTCACGGCTTTGGAACAATACATTTCATAACCCCGTATGGAAATTCTACAAAAAAAGGGGTTGAGATCTCTCGAGTAATTTTGTTACCTCCCTAGCGACAAATAATGGAATTCTCTTCGGGCAGAAAGGGAATCACGTGTTAAAAATCAAACAAAGCTGATATTTCTTTATAATCAAAAAAAAAAAAATAGCCGCTATTTAGCATTTCCCTCCAAAAAATTTAACTGATTGTGATATTTCGGTAATTTTAATGTGGAAAAATAGTGTACTAAATATATTGCTCCAAACATTTTGACTCAACTTAGCAGTTTGAAAATGAAAATGAGTGATGCAGCACAGATGTAAGGCAAGTTCCGGCTCTAGTTATTCATAACAGTCATAGCCTGTTTTCACCCATATTGGAACTAATGGTCTATGAGGAAATCAATGTAAGAGAGAAGTCAGGTTTTGGGGCAAAGGGGGTCCTTACAAATTAGTGTTACAAATTAGTGTTACAAATGCATTTGCTTCAAATTTTAGGGAGAAACTTGGAACTTACATTCCCTAATGCTAGTTAAAAAGAAGTCATGGAAATTTGCCAATGCCGTGGAATTAAATCTTAAGTTAGAGGTTAAGAATGAACAGACTGAATTTCAGAGTTGCCACAATGCTTTTCTTAAGCCAATTTTTATCCCTCATAAGTCGGCTACTCTGAACCTCGCATCCAAATCTCGTCGAACCGTACGCAGAAATTCGTCTCGTTTCTACTCCAGCTACGAACCCAGCTGCTAGTCGCGACCGCGCCGAGCGCGATTGCGTTGTACCGGCTGCGTGCGGCCCGGTTTTAGGTTAGGGTAGACGTACGACGTGTGGAAGACATAGTACAAACTGCGCTTTTGTGTTCGCTGTGTGGCAGGAATAAAGCCCCGCGGGGCCGTGCTTTCAAGATGTGATTTTGTTCTTGGTTTTGGTCGTAACTGACAGGATTGAAGCGACGTTGCACGGGTTAAATAACCCCGTACTTTGCTTACTGGGTCATTGTTCTGAGTTGATTGTCAGATTCAATGTTAAATAGCTTTGTTAGCAAGTGCAGCATCGCTTAAATCCAGTAACAGTGGCTGTGGTGTGGTAAAGTAAAAAAAAAAAGAATCAGCTTACCAAAAAGATTGCAATTGTGTACGGAATGTAGGAAACTGTCGTTTTATCGTCTTGGTTACCTGGGAAAATTATTTTCATCCTTCTCCACTATAAAACAAAAAATAATTTTCTACTGTTGTAGCCACTTAAGAGAAAAGAAAAACCGAAAACGTTCGACCGGTGCCCCAGGGCCCATTATCAAAAAAGTGCATTGATAAACCCTAAATGTCAATCAATCGAAAATAATTAAATCGGCACTGGATGTGGATACTGGCGACTGTCTTGGCAAGCAGTGGCAAAAGAGTTATGCTCGGTGAAGGAAAGCTTTGTTCAAACATAGCTCTTGAAGGATCTCGTTCTATCGCAATCTACAGCCGTAGACAACCCATTGTGGGCTTAAGTGCTATAATGGACCTACGGGAATCACTCGTCGCGATTTATGCATTTTTTCATTGAAATTCTTGTAGAATAGAAATTGTACAAGCTCAATCGATGGGGAGATTATGTCAATTCTCTCACGAAAGAGCTGGGCCTTAACTGAAATCTTCTTGGTAAGCTGCTAAATTCTTTTTGTTCCTTCTTTCCACACCATTCTTAGACACCAGATCCTCAAAAAATGACAGCTAAAAATCCTCTATGATTCCACCTCCTCTTTCACTACTTTCGTCCTAACAAACTGGTAAATATATAAGTGAAAATGAAACAAGGAAACAAAATGTACTGAGATATAAATTGCCGATTGCTAAAGATCAAGGGAGTGTGCGACGTTTTGCTTCTGAAGAAAGAGTCCATACACTATGAAATGTTTGTTAAACCACTCTAGTACTTCAATGGTCCAGCGGTAAAATGTACCACCGTACAGAGTACTGGTAGAGAAGTTGAGAATGATCAACAACTACAAATACAGTTTTCTGTTAAAATATTTTATCGACATGAAAATCATACTAGTATTAGAGAATGAAAAGAAGACTGTAAGATTCCTTTTTGATTTCCAATGCATAAATGTCTCATATGTACATGAGTAATTACATTGTAGAGCAACTTACATTGTTTGAAATGTGAACAGAGTTACATAGAACTCGCATTTAAATGCGTATTGAGCAGCTTAAGACAGAAATCTAAACCCCATTCAGCGTGCGATGCAAAGCTGCACGAGGATTCCTGCCAAGCCTTCGATATCTGCACTGGGGATCCCAGCCAGGGTGCTGAGTGCGGTATCCGCGCCAGACCAGCGCCGACCCAGTGCCAGTGCGCCAGCGCAGCTCACAGCGGCGCAAGCTAGGTACAGACGATCTCGTGCCACCGTACGCATAATCAGTCTGTTAGGGAAATCAAAGATACCAGTGAATAACTTAATAAAGGAAGCACCAAATGGTTCGGCGTGTTGGATACACCAATTCTCAGGATTTCACAGAAGTTAAGCGACATTGATTTGGGTACTGGATGAGTGACCATCACACAGATTGGCATTTTTGTGTGGAGAGAGGCTGGAGGGATGAAAGTTAGTTAAGTTAGGTAGTATATATATATAAAAAAATATATATTTTTTTTTTGTATGCATTGTATGCTTTCTAAGGTTGACTTAGGTTTGATATATATAAAATATAAATAAAATAAAAAAAAACTGGACACGATTGAAACAACATTTGAGCAATAGTTAAAATTTGTTCTGTGGTTTTTGTTAGATTGTTTTTTGTGTTCAAAGTAAGTCAATGGTTGATGGGCAAGGAAAGGAAAGCAAGGAAAGGTGCATATGTAAGGTCCAACCATTATGTATGTATCAAGTTACAGACCTTTCTAGTTTAGTAGGCTGCCACCTTTGAGTGGTCATATGAAACAGGTGCTTGAACGCCTGTTGCTGCAGGATGCTTGCCACCTGCAAGGAATTTAAACGAAAAATGTGTGAGTGCCACAGCCGTTCTACTATAATCCGTAAATTTTGAACAACAGCACCACAAAACATTTGGAAAATCTTGAAGAGTTTTCAGTATTACTGGTAAATTACTTGAACAGGGATTTTTTTCCCTAGTGGTTCTTGGTTTTTTAATGCTATGATTCTGCTTCTGATAGACTTTATTCAGTCCATTCAGGGTTAAAATTGGGAAAAATCTCTTAAACAGAGAGCGTAACAAATATTACGGCATTTCTTCTAACTTAAATAAATCTAAACTCAATCGGGGGAAAATATTGCTAGAAATTTAATCTTTTTCTCTTGTGATGCTGATTTAGTTCTCTCCATTTCAATCGGGAACCGCATGGCTAACGCACGACATCGACTGACTTCAAGCCTCAATTGCTCAGATGATTTTGCACTGCCCATTAAATGTGGAATCTGTATCGTACGACGAATAAAACACCAACCTGCACGACTCTGACTGCCGCTTGGTAGATCACGTCGAGCTCACTTCTCGTGAAGCGTTGGCGTAGACTCCAGACAAGCCGTTCGAGGAAGTCGGCAACGGAGGCCAGCGGGACGTGGTAGTCGATGGCTGAGAAGACTCGTCTCTCGGAAGCATGAAGCGAGTGGACGGAGTAGTTCAGTCCGAGGCGTTGGAGAGCCAAGCGGGCTCGTGTGGCACTCACCTAAGACAAGTCACGGGAGAGTTTTTTGTTACGATGAGTGCTGAACTCTCAAAAGTGTGTGCCATTCTGGGAATTGAATTCCGATTGTCACATTTCACGGCTGTTGCTATTAGCATCTGAGCTGAATGTGACGTTTTTGAGAGGAATAGCTATGCGTTGATGAGTCTGATGGATCTCCAAAGAGTACACTTCATTTCTCTTTTTATTATATTTAAAATCAAGTAACATTAAAAAATAAAAAATGTACCATCTGCGAGCAGCTGCCAGCTTTGGCCGCTAGCTGAATGCAACTGACAATTCGCAAGGCAGACTGCGCTGAAACGCGACCAACCAGCGCATCCCAGTGCAACTCGGCGTTGGTAGGTTTTCCACCGCCAGGAAACGCAACCTCTGCTATCTGTTGAGTGTGTCTGCTGACGAAGCTGCAAACGAGATTGTTGGTAGGAAGTTGTTGAAGTTTGTCTAATAGACTTTGGTTGTGTTCCGATACCTGCTGGTTTCACTCTGTAACCACGTCAATGCACTGTACTGGGCACTCTGAAACCTACTATTACAGCAAGAAAGTACTGGATCTAATTCATCCAGTAGATAGTATGGACAGCCTGCTGGAGCCAGGAACACAACCTTGAAACAATTTGGGGACTATATATACACTGAGAATATTTTATATTAATAATTTTTAACAAATTTTGAACTCTAGACATACTGCCACGTTGTGAGTGTGACTTTTCGATGATTATATCAAGCAAAGTAAAATCTTTGATTTCTCTGCAGCTGCTCTGCAGAAAAGCGCTCAAGTTATTTTTTTTTGCATACATCAGCTGCGCAGATTTTTACAAAGCTTCTCACCATTTTGTGTTTGCGTTTTTCAGAATCACTGCGTTTTTCAGAAAAATTATAAAAAGTTTTTAAGCCAATCAAAATGCCTTTCAAAGTTCAATATTTTCAACATCTTGACAAATGCATCACACTACACATTCTTTACATCTCTGGTTATTTACGCTTCCTTTCCTTCTTTATCATCAAAATTATCCTATTTGTATGATCAATTATTAATTTTAATGAGTCAACCCCAAACACACACTAAAATACATCAAGCTGATCGAGTTATTTTTTCACATTCAATAAAAATTAAAATGTAGAACATTGTTTTATAACAGGATCCCAGAGGAACAATTGAGCTTCATTTCTGTGAGTGTTGACTCACTGGCAATGCAGCCATAGTTTGACAGGCAGGAGTAAATGGTAATTAGAAGTGAATAGTTAACTATTGTATTATACCATGTGTAATTTAAAGTATCTAATGTAAGTAAATATGTACCAATACTATGCACCCTTCTTTGCCACCACACTCGTTTGGCTAAACATTAAAAAACAAATAACAAATAAAAAAAATAAACAAGGGATCTTTGTCGTACAAATACCTACTCACTCACACAAGAAATATGTCTATTGCTAGAAGAGAAGTCTCGCGTGATAAGCCGAGGTCTCGAGCCAAGCAAAAGACAAAATCAATCAACTCGGGTGTTGGAAAGAGGCTCGATGCTTGGCGTTCACAGCGCAAGTGTGTCCAACAATCTTCTTGAGGCCAATTGGCTAAGCATGAAACACAATTATCAGTAAAAGTTTCGGTAAGTAGGTACCTAAATGACGTTTGAATCAGTCTATAAACGCTTTCTAACACAAGCAAAAAAGCAACCATAGCAGATTGTGTATTAACTTAAATTTTATGTATGGGCAGTTTTTTTTTATTAATTTATATTGTGCAACGGTCTGATTCATGTACAGGATATATCTTGCGTGATACCCCGAGGTATCGAGCCAAGCAAAAGGCAAAAGATATATCTTGTACAAGAGACATCACATTATTCTGTGATGTTTTTTCTAAAATAGCTACAAATTAAGTCGTAGCACTCACATGTGTCAGAATCCCTGAAAACATTAGCAACTTCTGAGAACGTAGTTTCCATTTGGTCATCCATGTCTTCAAAAGGGATCAGCTGGGTCAATATCTTAATAAGTCTAAAACAAATTAAACCTCCACGCATAGACTTTTGGGAAAAGTAACAATTTTTGTGATATGTTTTTAAATTTGTCCATGGAGTGTCTGAGATTGGTCTGAGAACGATTGAAGGATTGTGATTGGTTGTCAAATGGAAATATGTAGTCTTGCGCAAAAGTCCCCACACAATTTTTTCTCAACAATTTTATACATTTTTATTATCTTTAAATTCGTAATTTTGTGACAGATCTGATTAAAGCAATGATAAAATTGGTACTTGAGAAATAATGCATGAATGCTTATGTTTCAAGTGAGACAATCAACTGGTATTCCTCGTAGATTTTAATTATTATGTCTAGTTCCTGTTTAGGGTTTTTTTCACAGTTGGTATTGAATTTAACGCTAATGCTCGCTCTTTGGCTAACGAGCAGTGCTGTTCAAATGTCAGTCAGCAGTCAGTATCGACTGGGGCGGCGAAACGTCTAAAGCGGTTTGATAGCGCACAACGCTCAGAGAAACCTATTAAGAGTCGCAATGATTTCTCATTAGAGTCGGTAATTAACTCGTTGTCAATTACCTATCACATTGTCTTGTGATATCGCACTTTTCGACCGCAATACAGAAGTGTCAAACAAGCAGTAACTCCCCAAGGATAGAGATGGCCAACAAAATCTCCACCACATTTCCTCTGCAAGAAGAAGTAGAAAATGGAAAAAACAGGCACCTGATCAAATGTCAAAGATGCCCTTCAAAGATATTATGCCCAGGGATTGGGGTGTACAAACAAGTTGAGGTAAGAATATTTTATTTTGTCAGTAATACTAAGTGTGACCGATTGCTGCCAGCAGGACATTCCTAATGACCATGTAAATATTCCATTCTCAGTTCCCATTGCCGCACATGAAGCAAAAGTCAGCGTCGCCAATCGGTGGTGACAAGGCTGACGAAGAAGTAATCAAAGACTACTGGATCATTGGCGATATCTATGCCTTTGAGAATGTCGGCTTCTCCCACACTGTGGGCGGGGTGAAGTACCTTGCCTGTGCCGATTGTGAGATTGGTCCGATCGGGTGGTACGACCTCGCAGCGAAGACTAGCTACCTAGCGCTCTCTCGTGTGCTCCACTCGGGCACGACATAGATGCATCGGCAATCATTGCAGGTTTCACTTTCTCTCTATGTTATATCTAAAAAAATAACCGTGATCGAAGGCTGCTTGAGAGACCGGCCACTGATATCATTCCGCCTTAAAAGTGGTTTAATACACACCTCGTTGTGTGTTCGGCTTTCTTAGTTTGAGTGCGCACAGCTAGTGTAATACGTCTGTTGCGATAGGATTGAAGGTAGCGGGACCATGCTAGATAACAAAAAGGACAGGAGTTTCTTCACGCGAGGAGATTCGGTGAATAGGTTCTCGAGTCCATGTTTAAATCTTGGCTGGTCTGCACATAGAAAGAGGCCAACATTAGGTGAGGTATCAGATAGGGATTAGCGTGCTAATGTCGATAGGTATGCTAACCCCTCGCAATGGGAATATCTCAGTACCAACTGATTAACGAATACGCCACAATTTATTTTGCTGCGATACTAGGGTTTATTTTAGTTTTAATGGGTGATATTCTAAATAGGACATCTGCCAACAAGGTATTTAGTTAGATTTTGCCAATTACCTTTACCTATTAAAAACTATTTTATTCTGACGTAAGGTGCGGTACCTAGTAGGTACTTACGTGATACATAAAAGCATATTTTTACGAATGGATCTACTAAATCGTAAAGAATTGGCCAGTTGGCTTCTTGGAGAATTTTGGGGCCATTTTTGAACAAGTTTTTCTGACTCTTACCATTTCCTTTATTGCTTTTTTTTTCCCCGTTTCGTGAAGCTCTCGATGACTTGATGCGACTCTAATTGGCGAGGAAAGTGTTACAAATCTTCCCAGAATTCCTCGCTGGATTTACAAGACTAACCTAGAACTCCCCGGCTTTTGCGATAAAACTCTCAGACCATTCAAAACGTATCGGACCAATACCATTCTATTCAGAGCCCGTTTCTCGATGTAGATTTACAGCTATGAAACGTTTGCATGCCATGAACGA
Source organism: Protonemura montana (assembly GCA_947568835.1). Lineage (NCBI taxonomy): Eukaryota > Metazoa > Arthropoda > Insecta > Plecoptera > Nemouridae > Protonemura > Protonemura montana. The sequence goes on along the minus strand of OX387610.1, from coordinate 10,776,985 downwards.
TTCATAAGCCAGTGTTTCGATATATTTGTCTTACAAAATAAATCATATTCAAGCTTGAAAATTCATTTTTCTGTGCTAATCATCAACCAGCTACTTTCATTCGTTTCCTGGCACCCTCGTATCCTAAATCACTTTTTAAATCCCTGTTGTACGGTGTTGACATTCAAGGAAAATGAAAAACCCATTTGGCACGCATCCAACACATTTACCAATCCTTGTGCCTCAATACACATTTTTATTATCACTGCGCAATTTTGAAAATTAATTTTTGCATTCTAGTAATCCCCATGGAGTTCTGCAGCAATAAATTGAAAGTCTAGATTGCCAATAAATTAGCAAGGAATGGGCTGCATGTTAGGGCAAAAACATGCCTTAGTTCAAACTTGCCAGCTTATGACCTTTAAGTTAAAACTGACCAGGCATTTCCTGGGTAGCATAATTTATAAGGCAGGTGCACACTCAACAAACTTTATTGATTGCATTTTTCGTGTTAAGCGATTAAAAATGAATTATGTCATTAAAAAAATGAGAGAAGGATATTAAGGGCAACTTGCTCATAAAATCAATGATCAAAGAAATCCTACAAGAAATTGAAAGCTAATTAATAATTTCACTTAGCCATTACATAACTAGTTTACAGTAATAGAATAACATTAGAATTCATGTGTTTTATCAATTTCAAACGTGGTTCTCTAACAACGTGTATGACAAATGTTGAACTCCCAGGGCTAACCAGTTAACTGAGCAGCCTATAAAAAGTGTATGTTAGTGCGGTATTAGCCGATGGTGTCAATTACAGTCCTGTGTTTATGTCCGGTGACAACCCTTGAGATTTGGGATCAATAGCGTTGTCGATGACGGCTCTAGTGCCCCCTGGGAAATCTCCATTTATTACCTGGGCCGATGAGACACAAAGCCAACGCTGCTTACGAGGTGTTCAGGGCATTAGCTCGACCAGTTGTGTTGACAGGTTGTCCAGGGAAATGCTTGGGGAGAAACTCATGACAGGTTAATTTGCTCTGAAGTTAGGCTGGAATTGGATAGAGCTTTGGGAGAGGGTAGTTTGCTGAATTCGTAGTAAGCCATTGTTTTTGCCTTGTGTGTGAGCAGTCTACAAAATAAGAGGTATAATTTTTAGTATTCATTTTAATTTACAACCTAGGACTATTACAACTTTACAATTTATTTGAATATCTATTTTATAAATAAAATATTACTTTTATTATGTATAATTTTCAATAACAAGGAGTAAATTACAGTCCAGTTTCAAACTGAAAACACTTGAGGTCCCATTGAGTTACAATTTCTGACCGTCAACTTTTCTATCTTCACATAAATTTTACGTTTAATTTCCAGCATTTTTCTGTGATATAAATAACCCAATCACTTTGGTTCAGATGATCTAACAAAAACCAGGAATTCAATGCAAGACAATATTAATATTACATTAAGCGAGCAACAAGATATCTGAAAGTTTTATAAAAATGATGGGAAATAACCATTTCTCGTCGTTGTATTCACAGTTTGAACAGTGCAATTGCACGGTTATCACAAATTAACCGATGAACCATTCGGCATCATAAGCCCTGCGCTCTAAATTTTAACACAAATCCCCTTAAAACTAACTTGCACAGTGACATTTTTACAAAAAGAAAAAAAAAATTGTATCAAGGTATTACAAGTTAGTTTCATAAGTTCAAGTGTGTCTGGAATAGACAACAGGCAACAAGTTTACTGACAAAACGCGGAGCACTAGGGCGCCTCATCGAGTCTAGTTAGAAACAGGCATAGAAAATTCTGCTATATGGACAATTTTATATCAGTTGAAGTATTAATTTGCACCTGCTGAAAAGGAAAATTCTTCAAATTGAGTTGGTCCACATTGGACTTCATAGTTATTCACATTCCAAACCAACTGGTAATCAAACGTAAGCGCACAACCTTGCAAGTCAATTATCGACTGTCACGAATCGTCTGTCGAACGCTCCACCTTCTCAAATCGAATGACATGGAGGTGTTCGCCTCTGATCTTCCTCTCCTTGACGGTGATGGCGGTAAAACCTCGTTGGCGCATTTCGCGGCAAATGTCGTCGGGTCGGTTCTCTGCGAGCGCCAACAGGTAGAAGCGGCCGGCGGGAGATAGCAGTCGAGAGATCGAAGGCAGGAGCCGGTCGATCACCTCACGGCCGTCAATGCCCCCTGCCCAAGCTTGTGAGAGCCCTGGTGTGGCAATCTACTCAACAAAAACCTTGTTCCAGTACTCAAAAAATCTATTATTAATTATGCAACTCTCCTTCACAGTAAAGACAACTGTAAGTTAAAATCAACTTTAAAGACAGTAAATTGAACTAAAAAAACAGTAAGAAAATTAGTTGATTTTGCCTGGGATTAAAACATTGAAAAGGGGCCCAAATGATTCAACCCAACCCTCAATGCAGGGGTATGATGGCATAAAATTGTCGATTGATACCTGTGTTCATTCCTTTTATAGTAGATAGGAAACTATACGATTTTCATCGGTATTTTTTTACTTAATCTACTGCTGCTAAAAATGATAATAGCTGATATTGAATATTGTGCATCTTGAGTCCAATAAGAGAATCTTAAGTATAAGACTGTCGTAATAAGTTCAAACCCGTTCCATTCTTTTGTTTCTTGTCTGATTATTTTAGGACAGAATATTCTGGATATTTTGGGATTTCTAGCATCATACTTGTTTTTTCAATCTGTGTTGCAAGGCATATGTCTGTTGAATCCCACACTGCATGAGCAAGCAAAGTGTTTTCACACAAATTTCCATACTAACCTCTTCGGAAGGCGTTGGGACGTACGGAGGATTGCAGACAAGCAGGTCGACGGAGCCGTCCTGTAGAGCTCCGATCAAGTCCATGTTGACAGTCTCCACGACGACGTCGTTGGCGCTGGCAGTTCGTTGGGTTGTTTGGCAAGCAACCAGGTTTATGTCCACCGCCATGCAACAGGTCTGCAGCATATTGTGGTATTAGGTAATAAAACGCTAACACTACTCATGAGCTCTTTTGGCTTACCACCGCTTCTCTCGGCTGGTACGTGATGTTACTCCCCTGATATTCCTCTTCCCTTTACGCTGCTTTTTGGTAAACCACCAATAAAATATTGACCTGTAATTTTATTTCCCTATGAGGTGTTTTTCTTCCTGTCCTTTTAAAACTGGTTTTAAATGAAACAATGTTTGAAACAGCTTTGAATACTAAGTAATGATATAAATGTGCATAGAGATTTGTTCTTCACTGATTATTTTTTATTATTTTACTTTAGTATTTAAACTTACTATTGTACTATACTATACTAAATTTACTTTTTTTATTATTGGCTTCCATTGAAAGATAGTGTATCATATTGTTTCTTTTTTTTTGTGTAAATCAGCTTAAACTATTATTTTCTATAATAAGCAAGATCCATGAGTAAACCCACTTTGCAGAAACTAAGTATCTTAGAGGTAAAAAACAGATAGATACCTACCCTTAAGTTGTTGAAAAATACCATACTTGCAATTATGTGTATGAATGTAATGATCCCTCTTTCTTTTGGTGTTGACATCAGGATAGAAGATAATAAATAGAAGAGAAAAGGTAGCGTTCAAGAGGATAGATATCAGGATAGAAGAGCTAATCTTGACTTACCTTTTGTAAGCATTTGGCCAGTGAAGTGATTACGACACCAGACCCGCTGCCGATTTCCAGGCAAACCAGCGGTTGGAATGTGACTAGCGATGCAAGATCGATCTCGAGGGCATCAATCAGTAGAAATGAATCTTCAGCTGGTTCATAAACGTGATCGAAATCGGCTGTATTTAGATGAGAAAGTTTAGGTGTCTCCATAGTGAAATGTGTGGAATTAATTGAAGTAGTAATAGTAATTTTTTTTAGGATTTTTTACAAGAATCAAGGAAAGTTTATTTAAAGCAAGCATGCAGAAAGAAAGGGCAAAGGAAGAGAAACACAAGAAACTTGGAATGGTTTGAAAAGTGATAAGAAGATTGTTATTGTATTGAGGGATTTTGGGCCTCCAATGGAGACGTTACAGGACTGGGAGAAGGCTCTAGTAGCGACCGGCGTTTTGCTGTTTCTCTGTCGATCATCACATGAATCTTATTCAGACGTTCCTGAGCGACCTGTAGGATATTTGTCACAACCGTCACTTTAAGCTTGGCATTTGTTAGTTTGCGGATGTAAACGTCTAAATTTACGGGGTTCTGCTGCAGTTCGGTTATCTTACGTAACTCTTCGGCCAGACCTTCGATCTGCTGTTTTAATTCTACTTGGCTGATCCTGCGGGTAGAAAAAGCAAGTTAAGAAAGAGAGTAGCAACTTTCGGAATGTAAGTTAGGTTAGAATTCGCGGGTGCCTTGAGCTCTTTGGTGGCAGTCTGGCTTTTTCACCTGGTTGCTCGAACGCGTTCGTCAAGTTGATCGATGGTGGGTTTCAATAAGCACATTAACCCCTCAGCCAAAATATCTCGAGTAGGATTTTCGCAGAAATCTTCCGTTTTATCGTCGAGAGAGGTTGTCGTGCTCTCAGTATCAAGATCCATTTTTTGCTGATTTACTTCCCAGCTGATATCCCAGCATCCCGCGTGGTTTTGAATGTACTTCATGTGTCATTACTCATTTGTGGTGATCCGTAACTGAAAATGTCACAGGTAAAAGTATTTTTATGTAAAACTCTTTATTGCATTTTGAAGAAAGAAATGTGAAGTGCTATCGAAGTGCCAAAGTGTAATGAATCCCCGCAGAAAACAATTAATATGTTATTCAAGTTTGTATGTCCCTGGAAGGATCTTTGGCTTGGACATATCTATATTGGTAAGCTTTACACACTTTATTCACTATCTGACCACTGTTGTATGTTTCTATTTTTTTTTTTTATCTAATTTCTGTTTAACAATGCCTTGTTCACAAATTCTCATCTGTGAACTTTAGGCACTTAAAGACTTTTTTATATTGATGGAAAAGTCTTGGAAAAGTAAAGGGTTTTACTTCAGTTTTAATTGAGTTTTGTTTCAGTGATTTAATCAATTTCAGTTTTAAACAGTTTCAATTTCCACGGTCTTTTTTTTGGCTTGGACATCTTTTTTGGCATATTGTGCACATGAATGTTCGACTCTTTGTCGAACAGGAGTTTTGGTCAATGTTAAACTAAAATTTGATCAACGGTTCTTCTTTACGATCTTTTATTTCGAGTGGAATTTCAAATTTACACACATAAAACAGTACCCCCAAAATCTGGCAAGGCATTTCCACATTCTCCACATGATGTTATTATGCTAATGTCATCATAGTAAAGTTCTAATTCTAAATCACTTCTAGGCTAGAGCTAATTTCTTAATTGTAATTTACAAAACCTATTTACTAAACAAATAGGCAGGCTGTTAACAATCGTTCGAAACCATTCTCTTGTCGATTATGCGAATGTATTTTCATATTGATTGTCGGTAGATGCCTAGTTCAATTCTATAAAAGAAAGTGATTGCTGGTAATGATAATAAGCGATAGAAATACTGGCTGATCCCACAAGGGCTATGAAGACTACTAGTGCATGTGCATTTTACTTCAGAATTGTAATGCAATTTTTATCAAAGCAAAGTTAATTAAAATTGATTAACCACTATAATGCTTACTTTTCGTACAAATTGCTGACATTTTTTTAATGTTTTGAGCTTATGATGGCATATTTACACTATTTTACAAGATTAGAATATATCAAACTGGGAACGCTTCAGTTTTCTTTATACCTAAATGGTAACTGTTAGGCACCTCACTTTTTCAGATTGTAATAATGTTGGATTGCAAGCTTTTAAGTAAAAAAATATCAGTTTTGAGCCTTCTGTTGCCTCTCAAATACAATTGGCTACGGCAAAAATAGAGAGACATGGTACTTTTTTATTGTAGCCGTAGTTAAAAAATTAGTCATTCAAGTCACTAGGATGAGATATACACTGTTTACGATGAACTCATATTTTTGTTTCACTACTTTTTCTCCATTTCTGAAGGTAATTTCTAAGTTACTAACTTGTATCTCATACCTGTAAATGTGGTAGGGATAAATGAATCTCAGCAAATAAGTATTAGCACCGAACGTTACGTAAGAAAAGTCAAGTATTTGCAGTTGACTCTAGAATGGCTTCTTGGTAAAAAAAATAAGTCAGTTTCATACATTCACTGAGGAAAACATTACATGAGTGACAGAGCTCTGTTATGAACCATTTAAGAAATTGTCGTACATTGCTGTAGTTTAAACATTTTTGACGCTGACGCTACTTTTATCACGTCCAAAAAATCATTGATTCCATAATTTTGCCACTCTGAATATAAGTTCTCCCTTCCAGCTGTGGCAAAAAATTGTGTGAGAATTATCAATAGATATCATTAACTTCCTGTCGGTCAGCTCAATGACACCAAGCGCCTTCTTTCTTTTACAATCAAAGCGTAACAAAATTTCACACAATCCTGTCCCACGGAAATACTTGTACCACCAGTAAAATTCCGTACAATCGTGTAAAAAATCTTACCGATAGCCACGTGTTTTTCTTTTCACTGCCCATAGTAAGAAATAGACAAAGAAACAAACAAAACAAGTGATTTTGCAGGGAAAAAAACTACACGAGTAATTTTGCCGTGACCGCTCAAAGGCCGAGTCCCTTGTTGTTCCGCTGAGACTTGAGGTAGAGGCAAGCCGTGACGGAAACGGAGGCCATCAGCAGAGAGACAAGGAGAGACGATGCCAGTAGGAGACCGGGAAGAGACAGACAGACTCCTTGCGGTGCTTCTCCAACGACGAGCGCTTCCAGTTCGCTGGGGGCCTCGAAGTCCTCGGCAGCTACGATGCGGAATGACCTGTGAAAAAGGTTATAGTTTTAGGTTACAGAACTCGACGTTGTTTCTGTAAAGTTTACCAAACTACCATCAAAGAAATTGCTAGTACCAGCAACACTGAAAAACAATGAAAAATGCAAGTACCATCTGTTGGGGTTACCCATAGACCCCTGAGAAATCAACAGTTTGAAACTTATAATTAATTCTGTGATAAGGAGCAAATTTTTTACTCTAACCCATGAGTCTATCTCAAAGATACTAACATGTAGCCATAGAATAAAGATAGCCTAACGATACAGCCTTCAGTACACAGCAAATCGCTGTGCCAATATTAACCATGAGCCAATGTGACCTACAAATAAGCAATCTTGAATTTGTAAGAACCTTTTAAAAACACACTTTTTAGCTAACTTCATTACAATCAATCTCTAACAAACCACAGAAGACCTGCAAGGTAGTCTTTAAACTTTGTAGATTGCTTTCGTACCTGAACACTCTGACTGGTTCTCCGATGGTCGAGTTGTCGACTGCAGAGATGTCCCTCCTGCGACGCTTCGAGGGGTCGACGTTCTGGTTCGGGTCTGGGCACATCTCGCAGTCTGTCTTGCAGAGCTCAACGTTGCAGTCCAGGGTCAGGTCCATAATGTCGGGGAACTGCCGGAAGGGGAATGTCACTTTACACTCTCTCAAATTTCAAGCAAAATACTTGGATTTCTAGCATAAAACTAATACAAAAAGTTCCCGGGAAGGTAAAAAAATAATCTCTTGCTGGCTGTCGTTTATCTTAGGAAACGGGTTAAGCGGGGTTGTGGGTGGGTGATCATGTATAAGCGAACGACGCTGAGATTACATTTTTTTAAAAGTTAAACCACAACTTATTTGGAGCCGTGCAACTCAAATGCACGTGAAACGATGCAGCTGCAAGGACTTTTTAAGATTTTTTTGAACGAAAATGAATATAATAGAAAATACACAAGGCTATAAAGACAAGCGGCGGAAAGCTCAAAACCAGAAGTCGCTGGTTCGTACCTTGAACGCCTGGAAGAAGGCGTAAGCAATGATGGAGGCTCCAGTGTTTCCGGTATCCCTAGTCTTCTGGAAGGCGCCCATCAGTTTTGGTTTGAGCACGCAACCTCGTTCGTCTGTCAGTTTAACGACGTTCTCAGAGCTGTCGTCACGGGCAACGCAGTCACGAACCTACGGGAGACAATACAGAGTTAAGCAACACTTTATCGGGTAGGATATCGGGAAGGTGACCGCCATGCACACACGGCCAGTTCTGTTCGGAAGAGAAGTTGGAACGCATATTTGTTTCATACAGAAAAGTGCTACCAATTCAAATCTTGTACCTGAATGTCGAATCCTGGGTCTCCCTCGACAGATACTACTAGCGTCATGATCTCGCCGATCTTCACAAGTCCGTTGGCGGCTGCTGCAAATGGACCCTTGCCCGCCTGCGAAATACACAACGCACGCCGTCACTCATCACGGCAACACTGATTGCCTAACGCAAAACCGCAGGGATAGCCCTCCTGATCTCCGTTTAAGGGTTGTGAATGTTTTTACAAATACAATAATTTAAGGACCTTTAAAATGAGGGAATCAAAGAATGTGTTTACATAAAATTTAGGTAAATTAGATAAAGGTGACTAATAATGAAAAATTGGCATTAAAACAACAAGAAAAGCACGAAGTTATGAAGTTATGATGGGCCAACGTGTTAGCACTCAGAGGTAGCCCTAGGAGGTAGCCCACCTGAATTTCGAGTCGTGCCACGGCAGTGTCTCCGCTAAAGGTAACGATTTCCTGGGTGAGCATGTCGACGGACAGCCCGACGGTCAGTGCCTGGTTGATGTTGCCTTCCCACAGGCAGCGCACTCTCCTGATGGTGTCCCAAACCTGAAACACACGACACACGGCGTTGGCAACGAGGTGAGGGATTTTGACGGCAAAGTAGAGACACAAATGGTCTTTGGATTCTCATTATTAATTCAAATACCTCCTGGATTCCGGCCTCATTCTGCAGAACCAGCACGTTCTCGAGGTAAGCCTGTCCGCTCTCCTGGAACCGCTCGATAAACTGAGTGCCGCAAGAGTTGAGGTTGACCGTGAAAGAGTACTTGGTCTGTCCCGAGTTGGCCGTCACGTAGCGACAAGAGGTCTGGCTGTAGAAGCCCTGAAAGGAAACAAAAACCAGATTCAATTGGTGTTTTCATGCTGAGGAAGTATGCGAGATTCAAGCCGTGGGTTTATTGTAAGTCACAGCGCCAATGGTAAGCTTTCTACAGTATCAAACAAATGGTAACGATTGTAGCCACCCGACTATCTTTTTTAACAAACCACTCCATTTAAATTATTACCACTCAAAATACCAAATCATGTAGGTAAGTCTATTCGTTTAGGGTAGAATTAATACATATTATTTGAGAAAAAACTAGTCTTGAATGCGAGTAATCTGCAAGAAATAACGAAGCCCAACTTCTTAACACTCGAAACGATGGTGTCCTCTACTTATGTGCGACCACCACTTTCGTTGGTATAGTGAAGCAATGAACCCTTGAGAAGACTACTGCAATCTCACCTTGGAGTAGATGATGCCGTCGAATTGTCGGTTGAACTCGATGTTGATGGTCATCATGTCCTTGGCACACTGCACGTCGATCTGGTGGATGTGCGGAGGGTGGGCGAGTTCGTTGTGTTCCTCGGAGCTATCGCCGATGTTCACCTCTGAGTTCGCCGTCGAGATCGCTACCGAGGGACGGCCGGTCGTCACGGGTCTGGAACAAGGAGGGTGTTAGGCTTAGTGGGGTATGGGGTTAGGGACCATTAGTTTGGGTAAATTGTCCAAATCATTGGGTTGAGGTGTGATCCAATGGGATCATTAGTTTGGGGTACATTGTTCAATGGTTTTCAAGAAATGTAGGGGTTCCGAGGCCTCAAATGATTTTTTTTTCTGGTAATGAGGCAACATAAAACGTATACCATGCATGCTTTTAGTTGTTTTATATTTTGAAGCAGACGATTTCCCAAGCATTTTGCATTGCTCTGTTAATTTAATGGATATCTTCTTTCGACGGAAATCTTTGCTCGCTCCTTCACCAAATATCCAAGTCAAATTTGGCCAGTTGAACCTTAAAATACATTTTGATGTGGTCAGCAGATATAGTCGAGCATGTCATTCATTTTGGAGCTGTGCGGTATTTAAACTGCTTACGAACAAGCTTTCTTTGAGTAATGTATGTAAGTTGGAAAAGGGTCACTATAAACACTAGGGACATGTCACTATAAACACTAGGGACATGTCACTATAAAGGTGCGAAGAGATAGCGGTTTCAATAAAACCTAAAAGATATCAGCATTTAAACCAAATTTTCCAATTGACCTTGAACCAAAACCTCCACCGCTAGGCACCAATTGTGATGGCCTGGCGAGAATAAGCGTTTAGACGCTTTTGTTACCGGGAAATCACACTCCAAATGATACTAGTGGTCTCTTGGTGCTCTTCGTCTAGCCTTCTAGGCTAGGTTGGGTTCATCATCCCCCAATCATTCACCGACGCAATTAGACCAGTGTCACAGTGCATACTGTCAAAACAGCGTGTTGTTGAGCATCACAAATCAATCAACGCAGTGCATTCCATAATCTATACGCACCAAATCCGTCAATAACGACTGTTTTTTAAACACATCGTTTATTTAATCTGACATTAGCACTAATTTACATAAAATCCATTTTCACACTGGGTATTTGTAAGCTTCATAGATGGCTAATAAAAAGGGGTCCCTTCGTACCTGTTGGTAGGCCTGTAGGTCGGTTGCTGGGTCGTGTACACTGGCCTCTGGGTCGTGTAGACTGGTTTCTGGGTCGTGTAGACTGGCCTTTGGGTCGTGTAGACTGGTTTCTGGGTCGTGAACACTGGCTTGGGTGTTGAGAATGCTGGCTTGGGTGGCCTGACAGTCTCATAGTTCGTTGGTGGGGTGTCGTACGTCTCACTGTGGGTGGAAATCGTGACAATACGAATTAAACAAGCTTGAAGTGGCCCAAAATATATATATATTTTTTTTTAGGTAGAACAAGTGAGGCAAACGTATAGAGCAAAACAAGTTTAGTATTTTAGTGCGTACCAATCAGAGGTGCACTGGGTTTTAAAGTTTGCCCATGGCAATCAGCATGATCTTTGCTCAATTCATTAAAACTATTTAAAATTCGAAATTCATTTAAATATATTTAAAAAAAAATCTGCAGTAAAGGATATGGACAATCTAACATCAATATCTCCTTCTGACCTTGGTCGGCCAGTCGATGGCTGGAAAGGCGGATCTGGGCGTTCGTACGGGTAACCGTTCTGCGCGGGTCCTGGCTTCTGGAAAGGACGTGGTTCCTCGACGGGCAAGTATGCACGGGAAGGTTCGTCCGAGTCGTCGATATCTGACTGCCGAGCGGTCTTCTTGCCACCTGCAAGAAGCAAATGGGGAAAGAATTAGCTATACAAATTGGATCAAACGGCTTGGCGTGTTGGAAACACCGGTTCTCGTAAGATCACCGAAGTTAAGCAACACTGCGCTGGGTCAGGTATAGAATAGGTGACCACCGAATGGTTTGGTGTGTTGAAAACATCGGTCTTCGTGAGATCACTGAAATTAAGCAACACTGCGCTGGGCCAGGTATTGGATGGGTGACCATGAATTGTTTTGACGTGTTTGAAACACCGGGTAATAGATATTTAACGGTCGGTATATTTGCGAAGGTAGTGAAACGCAAGGGCTGCAGGAATTACACCAATTATAAGCCCTAGGAAAAATTCAACGCCTTGTTCGACTGAACTCTTACCCGAATATCTGTCCTGGATCCACTCGAGGATGCTGCGCACGGTCTGGTCAGTCTGCGCTTGCCTCGAGTTGCGCACGGCAGCCGATTCCTGCGCATCTAACTGCTCGGCCTCGGGCGCAGCCACTGCTTCAGACCGGAAGAACAGCGCCTTGTCTTGAGCCTGCGCCCAGCCGCACACACACTGCGAGCAGGAAATGTAGGACATGAAAATGCGTACCAAGCAAGGGACACTTTAGCAGTCCGTTTAATAGCAGGGGGGATTGTATTATTGAAAGACAGTCAGGTGGTGTTTTAAGAGATTTAAAAAGTAAATGAGATCCACTGACAGATTAAAAATACCATCTACCGACAGACAAATTTTTGAACGTGCTGGAAAATTGTGACTGTTTTCTTGGTCCAAGTTTTAAATAACTACTAAAAATTACATTGTACACTTAAATTCATCGAGTTTCTAATACCCCACAGAGTGTCCAGTCTCCAAGAAAATAAAACAATTAAAGGAAAAGTACTTTGACCAAGTATGAACAAGTTTATGCTGCTTATGTAAAGAAGGAAAACTGATTTATTTTTTAGCCTTTTTAAGCCATTGAATATATTGGCGCGATATGTTAAAATAAATTTGAGTCCATACCGACTGCATATCAATATGAAAGTATAATAGCAAATTCTGAAGTTATTGGTGTTTAAAAAAATACTTCCAAAACAAAATTAACTTGCATGAATAGGAAAAACATGAAAAATGACTATGCAAATCCCATTGATACTGAAGATTATTTCCAGATAGTTAAAATTGCCTTTTACCTTTTTGAAAGTATTCCCGAAATCATCACGTTTTCGAATTTCACGAGAAAAAATTCACAACGTTCTATTATTAGTACCGAACTGCGTGCATCGTATGTGTTTTAATTCAGTGAAACGGTTCAATTGAAACACTCACACCTCACACAATGCACAAATTATCCCAACGCCAAGAACACGACATGGCCACATTATAATATTATTGTTATTTTTTCCGTCGCTCTTTGCGCAGCGTACTTTCGATTATATTCCTACTTTCGTTCTCTACGAGCGACCGATGAACCAGAAGACGAGACCTTCGTGTTAACGGCACCCAAGGCGGCAGATGGTCCAAAGTAAACAGCACTCTTGTTACTTTCTTCGGTGAAAACGCGTTACTTCACAATACGTATGACCTCTAAGCATTACCTCGCTCGCTGTCATTTTTTCCGTACATTTTTAAATATTTCAATATGGCGGCCGGTGGATCTCATGTTCGGTGTTTGACGTATGCAACTGACTGTTTTTTTTTCTTTTTTGAATGTGTGGATTTTTAACATTTGGCAAGTTAGAGATGTTGGAAATTAACTTTAAATGGATCTTCATGTCAAATTAGGCGAGGAACCTTCTTATTTTATGTGTTTCATGGTTTGCGGGGCCTTTAAAAATGTTACCAGTCATCATATTGAACATGTCTCTGAGCAAAAATATATTTAATTGAGCGATTACGTGGGAAGTAGCTTTTCGTTTTGATACGCAAGTGCTAATGCAATACCAAACACATTTGATACTTATTATTATAAATAATTTTTACGAAATATTTCAAAGACTTGTTAAAAACCGTTTAAGCACAGATGTAAAATTTCAAGATTTGTGCGTTCTCATTGAAGTTAAGTAATTAATTGTTTTTTATTTGTAATTATACACAAGTTTAAAACATTCAGATGGATATCACGATAAGCCTCATTCATTTGTCAGCTTAAAAAAAAAACTCAAACGAATATCATACATACAAATTAAAACAAGGTTTACAACTTTTCTGATAAAAAAAATGCATTAAAAATCAGAATGCAAGCTTTGTGTACGCACAGTTTCAGATCTTTTTTTCATGCTATCCCAGAGATTTTTTATATCTCTTTTCAGCGTTGCACCATCAAACCATTGTTGGGACAGCAAAGAGGCTAATGGGATGCAATGCGAGAGCCACTTCGCGTAACAAGATTTGTGCGTATACGGCACACGCACGCAGTGCGTGGGAACGCATGAAATGGATGTGTGAGCTCGACATTCCGTTGGCCTATAGAAACTGTGTTTAGGAGTTTTGGTAGCGTATCTAAAACTCAATTCATAACTTTCCATTGGATTTTTACCTGTATCACGGTGTGTCTGTATTTACTGCTTTCTGACACGAAAATTGAGATTTAATAGATCCAATCAATGTCAGCCTTTGCTCTCTTAATTTTTAGTTCTGGTTATGTTTCAATAGCGATTTTTAGCAAAGCTTGCCGCTCGCTGACGTGAACTTGCCAGCAATTGTAAGATTCATTAGAATTTGTAACTAATGTTGTACCTCCCTAAAATATTATTTTTTGTTAAGACAGCACCGGGCTTATATCTGACTCCCTTCTAGACTAGGCTAGATTAATTATCAGCCTGTCTGTCATTGTCGTTTATTCACTTTGTTTTTAATAGATAAAAGACTTAATTTCTAAGTTATTTGGATGACAATGACTCATAAAAGATATCAATGTCTTGAATAATGGAAAAGAAAATGCTTGTAGACAACTTACCATCAGTAGCAAGATCCACGTGGCGTTGGATCGCATCTTGGTGCCTTCTTTGAGTCTGCAACAGAAAACAAAAGCAATCGCAGTCAGACACCTGCTAGACATAATATTAAGATCCTCGGGTTAGGTTAAGCAACACTGCGCTCGATCAGGTATCGGATGGGTGACCACCGAACAGTTTGTCGTGATGGAAACACCGACTCTCTTAAAATCACCAAAGTTCAGCAACACTGCGCTGAGTTGACTATTGGATGGGTGACCCTCTTACTGCTTACCAGTCATGTTCGGGAGATCGGTTGAAGGTATAAAAGTGCTAAACCTATAAAAAAATCGCGTGTTTCCTGATGACGCTTGCGGTCGTCCTTTTTAACAAACTTCTACAATGAAGTAATTACGATACAAAATATCGATACATGTATATCAATCGATGAGGATAGCGTGTTTAGTGTTGTTTTAACTTAATCCAGTCTCAAACGGGAGTAATCTGCGAGAAATATTGAAATAAAATGCCTTAACTCTTAAAAAGACAGTGCTTGCATCTGGCCATCAAGCCCAAAGCATAGATTAATGCCCAAAGACTCTAGCCATCTAGCCATCTAGCTAAAGTTACCACCATTTTCGTAAGTAAAGTGACAGACAGTTTAAAAGTATCATTGAAACTATGACTAAACCTAAAAATCTAATTAAAGATGAAAAGTAATGACTACTTAAACTAACGCAATAAATTCACTGGATTCCCTAGATTTCGATAGAAACAGTTGCGTCTCCCTGACCCGAATCATCAATGGTAGCAATCGCAATGATACAAACAATAAAGAAACCCACAATGCCACTTCTAACAAAGCAAACAATTGTAACACTTGCAGAAGGGCGCATTCACTGTGTAGCAAATAAAAAGCATCGCTCTTGCGCTCACCCAAATGTTTGCAATCGACAATGACAAACGAAAAGCAATCAGAATTATTCAATTGTTTGCGATTGGTGAAATCACATCGTTTTTTTTTGTTGCCGTGTCAAGTTTGTTGGTTTTAAACTTGAAATAGTTTTCGAGTTGACATTTGACATGTGGCTTTTCAAGGATTGTTTCGTGTTGCCATAGTAACTAAGTGTCACGAAATTTGTAATTGAATCTGAAATGCAAAGAACGTTATGTGAGCGTAGGATAATCGAAGTTAAGCAACAGTGCGCTGGATCAGGCATTGGATGGGTGACCACAGAATGGTTTGACGTTTTGGAAACACCGGTCTTTGTATAATCATTAAAGTTAAGCAACACTGTGCTGGATCAGTTATTGGATGGGTGACCACCGAATGGTTTGACGTTTTGGAAACACCGGTCTTTGCATAATCATTGAAGTTAAGCAACACTGCGCTGGATCAGGCATTGGATGGGTGACCACAGAATGATTTGACGTTTTGGAAACACCGGTCTTTGTATAATCATTTAAGTTAAGCAACACTGCGCTGGATCAGGCATTGGATGGGTGACCACAGAATGATTTGACGTTTTGGAAACACCGGTCTTTGCATAATCATTAAAGTTAAGCAACACTGCGCTGCGCTAGTGATTGGATGGGTGATCATCATACACAACCGTTTCTGTTTGGGAGAGAAATTGGAGGGATCGAAATTCGTAAAACTTAACTAGCCTTTTTTATCAACCTTTGTGGGGGGAAATTCTCAATTGTCTTTAAATGATATACCGTCATTCGAAAAAGAAGGGAAATCTCTAGGCCTCCATCGGTCCTCTGCGACAGGAGTAGGCTAAATGTCGACACCTGATTTTCCATCCTCGACTAGATTAGTTCCATCATCATCCTCATTCACTCACTCACTGACGCTATTAGATCAGTGTCACCAGGCCTGTTATCAAAACATTGCGTCGTTAAACACAAAAAATCAATTGGCTATTACATAGGCGAGTGGGTAAAGAAGATGACTGCCCATGTTTGTTTGGTAATTTTTGCGAGGTTTTTTTAAGTTGCAAGTAAACCAACTCAACGCCGAGAAAGTGAATAAACTTAGAGGTGAGAAATTAGCGAGGTGGTAAGGAAAAGTTGTCTGATGTCACTGAGTAAACATGTCAAGTTTGTGTTCCTGACCACAGCATCCGAAATTGCAATGCCTGAAAGGCAATATGTCACTCTAACAATGTTTCATAAGTAATGGTAATCGCAGAAAGTGAAGAGAATGGGAGTGGAACGTGTATTTTAAGTACGCTGCTCATACCATTCATTTTTTCCTAACATTAATTTTGAAGATTTCATTTGTGCTGGGTCAAGCTTCTTCAATAGGTCACGTGGTCATCTGCAGAATGGATTGCCAGTCACGAAGCAATAAGAGAAAAGAAATGCATTTCCTGAGCTACCGGCAATTACCTACGTTACGCCATATGACACAAAATCGAGACTCAGCTTACAGGAGAACAAATGACGAGCGATTTTTTGAATTTGTTTTTAGCGAGACTCTGTTTTGAAAACTGGTTCTGTGGCATTGATCTAATGGCGTCTGTGAATAAGTGGGTGAAGATGAGGATGATGTTGAACAAACGCTAGACTAGAAGGGGGGAGGGAAAACCCGGTTTGGACACGTAACCATCGCCTGTCAGAGAGCACCAAGGGGACCACCGGCTTAACGTTACTTCCGAAGGACGGTACAACGCGAGCAACATGATTCCTCTACAAATCCATGCTATCAAAAAATTGATAAGCAAGGCCAGTGAAGTAGCTGTACTAACTTCAATACCTTCAACCTATTTCCCGAACTAAACTGGTCGTTCGTATGATGGTCGCCCATCCAATACCTGACCAAGGGCTGTGTTGCCTAATATCGGTTATTTCACGAGGACCGGTGTTTTCAACACGCCAAACCGTCTGGTGGTCATCCATTAAATAACTGACCCAGCGCAGTGTTGCTTAACGTCAGTGATCTCACGAGGGCCGGTGTTTACAACACGCCAAACCGTCTGTCTTTTGAATTCCTAACCGCCTTCTAGATAATTCGCTCAGAACTCACCGCTTCCTTACCTCGGCCGACCGCAAATTACAGGCCACACAATCAACTGTTATCTCACATCCTCACCCGCCTATCAACCACAATCAACCACAATCAACCACAATCAACCACCCACATCTCTTCAATGAAACTAACAAATCGCACAAACAATCGACTCATCGAAGAAGAATAACAAGGCGGTGGATGTTAACGTGTTACGATAGATCGCCGCGTATGCAATCTTGACATTCTCATCTGAAAAGTTATTAAGCAAATTTGTTTCTTTTCATTATGTTTTGGTTAGTGCCAAGGATAAGCCTCTCTCCGCAATCTTTCATTGAGCTCGTTAGCAACATGCATTGTGTACGAGTTGTTAATTAGGAAATTTGGAAATCGGAAATTAGTGGATGAGTCGGCGGATGGGAAAGATGGGTGTTGAGAGCGAGGTAGTGCTAATCGATTTGATGGGTGCGATGCACTTAATTAGCATTGGGTTTTCAGTTAGTCAGTCTCAGCGCTAA
Organism: Protonemura montana; assembly: GCA_947568835.1. Lineage (NCBI taxonomy): Eukaryota > Metazoa > Arthropoda > Insecta > Plecoptera > Nemouridae > Protonemura > Protonemura montana. Next base: position 10,759,224 of record OX387610.1, on the reverse strand, counting down.
TTAACGTTCTGCTGTGCAAACGAGACGGCAACATGTGGTAATGGTGATGTCCAGTCCAACTGAAGGCGTTAGTGGCTGTCTTTTTTAACAAACCTCTAAAATTAAATACCTCAAAATGTCGTTACATGTACATCAATCGTTGAGTTTGGCATTAATAAAGATACATTGATAGTTGAAATTTAAAATAAAGATAGTAGACTGCGAGAAATAACAAAATTTCTTAACACTCGAAAAGGTGGTGACTTCATTTGTGAAGGGGACCTTCATTAATGTCGTTAAATTCGTTGATCGACCGGAAATTAGCGCTAATGATAAACTTTACTCATTATCGCTGTTGTTCTGACTTATTTCAAGCCGATGTGAACTACCGATGTGAACTATGGAGCTGGGAGTTTGGTGCTGTTCTGATTCGTATGCTTTAGGAATTTCTGGAGTCAAGCTTTTCGGAATGATTGATGGTTGTCATTAGTCGTCAAACGGACCAGGGGCTTTGATTGAAGATGGTGTGGAAAGTTGGGCTTGCACGAGGGTTGACGAGTTGATTTTAAACGGAAGAATCAGTCCGTATAATTACTTGTTAAGTATCATTAAACGTTCCTTTATTTAAGGAACTAGTTTAAAAATACGTGTCTTAGGAACGATAAGTACAATGAGTTCATGGTTTAGGCAAATTTTTATCGTGAAAAATATGTGTCTTGCAGAAACGACTTAATTCCTTTTAACTATGATTCAAGTTAATAACTTCAAAATAACTTTAGTTAACCGTGTACTTTAGGGTTCGACAGGAACCCAGAAGAAAACACAATTGTTAAAGTGTCTTGACTTAACAAATCCAGCCCCGTGTATTGAACTCTCCGAGCAAATCAGAGTAATAGCCCATGTCATCTCGATTAGTCGTGAGAGGCTTCACATGCGTGAGTAACCAGATTCATATTCTGTTTACCATCTCTCAAATCTTAGTTGCCTTTATATCACTAGGAATTATTGTTTTAAACAAAGTAAATGTGATTTAGAACTAATTTTCCTTGGTTTCAGTGGAACTTAAAAGCTTTCGGTTAAGATAATTTAGCCAAAAGATGACACTTCTTTGGGTAAGACATCTCTTTCCAGCGCTTACCAGCATTATTTACTAATCTCTAATACACTAATCTCTAGATTTTTGACCTCTAACGGTAATATCAGTGTTACCCACCAAATTTGACTGGCTTACAAAGGTTTCGCCTGGCGGAAACTGAAAGTACTCGTCCGCGGCAAATAATGAAGACGCGATTCACGCAATTAGAAAGTCACCGATGCGAGGAAGTGTTTGTGGAATTACCGCCTCGGCGTTGTGCGCACCACGTGTTGATTTTTTTTTTGTGTATGCAAGGGTAATTGTTTTGCTTAGTTGCGTTATAAGACGCGTTGGATAATCGTGCGTAGCGAATTATGCCGAGTTGTAGGTGTAGCTTCGAGGGTTAGTTACGAATCAACATAAGAGGATTGATGATATTGGTGTTTAAAGACACACTGTTTTGACATCTGGCCATAGAAGGGATAGGGGAAACCCGGTGCCGGCACTTAGCCTACTCCTGTCGAAGAGCACCAAGGGGACCACCGGCTTATGTCCCTTACGAAGGACGGTACAACTTGAACAACAGGATTCCTCCACAATCCTTGCTGTCGAGAGGTTGATAAGCAAGGCGAGTGAAGTTGCTGTACTAACTTTCATCCCTCCATCCTCTCTACCGAACTGAACTGGTCAGGTGTATGATGGTCATCTGCATCCAATACCCGAGCCAGCGCAGTGGGTCGCATTAATGTATGACAAATGTGTACATATACATGAAAGTATGTTATTATTTTAAATACATGTATATATTATTTTACCTTAGTGGAGACTAGAACTCCGATCTTCACCAATCTCTCCAGAGTTTCAGTGTCCAATTGGGAACACATTTTCGAGAGGTTGTAATGTTCCCAACAATAAAGTACCCCACCCATTGCAAGCATTTGAAAATTGGATTAAATGTAAGAAAACACCAAAGGTGGTTGTTGAAATTAAATTCAGTGAATAAATTTAAATATTTTTTCTATTCCAAAATAAATATTCGCTCTTCTCGTTTTTTTCTTTTCTTGTCTTGTGTTTTTGAATTCAAAAGCATTTCGAAAAAACTCGTCAGTTTGTTTTTCATACTCTTGCTGGGATAAGGTGCTCTAATTTTTTTTTTTTTAATGTAAACCCTTCATGTGAGTCGCTTTGGTGATTTAATGTGCCGAATTCTGATTACAATGACAGCTCATTGAAAATCTTTGCAAACAAAATTTCAATCCAGTTCGGTTGGCAATCAATTAACCGTGATACAAGATTAGCGGCCATCAAACCGAACGCTTAATTAACCTTTCAGCGTATCGTGATCTACGCTAATTATTTCCATATCGTTAATGAAGATAACGACGCTTTGATGAAAGAGTAGCTAATGGACTCTCGAGTGATTGATTCGCTGGACGTTTATATCGACGTAATATGTCTTGCCTCCGCCCCCGGGGAGTTTTTGGCTGCCAATGAAAGTAGTTGAGCTTGGAAGGGTGAATCCGGTGCCGTCACGCAGCCTGCTCCTGTCCAACAGCACCAAGGACCGGCCACTACTTAGCCTTGTCACTTTGACACACTGTGTTGGCTGCTCCTGTCCAACAGCACCAAGGACCGGCCACCGCTTAGCCTTGTCCCTTTGACACACTGTGTTGGCTGCTCCTGTCCAACAGCACCAAGGACCGGCCACCGCTTAGCTTTGTCCCTTTGACACACTGTGTTGGCTGCTCCTGTCCAACAGCACCAAGGACCGGCCACCGCTTAGCTTTGTCCCTTTGACACACTGCGTTGGCGCTGCCCCGTGGCACTGGCCTTTTGGCTGTTGGTGAATGACAGGCTGACAAAGCTTTACTAGCCTAGACGGAAGTTAGTTATAAACTTGTTCCACACGTGTGTCAAACCTCACTAAACCTTATGGTGGTGTGGTAGCTTTAAGAGGCCTAAGAAAATTATCTGGCTAAGAAAATACTTGTAACATTGATAGTATGAATGAATCTTATCATTTTACTTGCTTCCATACTTAGTACACGTTTTCATATGATTTAGAAGTGTTTTCTAAAATGAAAAAAAAAACAAAAAAAACAAGCATTCTCTGCAATAACTAGTGAGCGATACAACCAATCGATCTGCCGGTGACCTTCCTTGGCCGTTCGCGCCAGGCCGGAAGGTCGGAGGTCACCACGGAGAGAGTGATCATCCTCGACGATACGGTGATGACCCCTCGACGGCGACCCTACCTGACTTTCACGGCTGATTGCCTCTATTAGCAGACACATGTGAATGGATAGCGCAGATGGAAGACGTACAAGTCTGTTTAGCATAATCCAGGGTTTGGAGATTGGCGGAATGATGTGGTTGAGTGAGAGTGATTGGAATGTTGGGGCACTTGGTTTAGGGCCGGATCAAAAGAGCTCGATTTTAAGCCAACCCTTATAAATTTGAGAGGTCAAGTTGTTATCATAATGGTAACAACCCCTGAATCTGGAAATACCGTTAAAGATTGGCTGATGTGAAGTGTATTTTTTATGTGGTTGTCCATCATACCCATAGCAGAGAGCACCTCCGAAGATATGGCAATGTCGTCTTCACTCAATTCTTAATAAAGTTGAAGAATATTTAAGATCTTATTGACATAAGTATTGTGATGTATCCATATTAGAGATAATTATCTCTACTGTAGTTGAAACTTTTGCTGTTTTGCCTGGAAAACTGTTGGAAATCACGGGAAAACAACGATAGCTGGTATCCAGGAATTCACCGTTGGACATGGACGTGAGATAGTGTTTATTTTACAGCATTGTGGTGCAAAGAAATTTGACTCTGACCTAATTTATTTTCAGACCGATTGCAAGTTAAGATCAAGTGTTCACTGGCTGGTCAAGGAATTAACTGGTTCTTAACATGAAGTTGTAGCATCTGATTGGTTGTTGATCTATACCACGGTCCGTTATTTTCAAGATAAACCTAGAAAATGGCACTTACAGAAATTTACTGGTTGTATTGTATTTGAATCGTTCCTTAACACAATCAGTGATTAACGCGAAAAAATTAGCCACGGTAACATCAGCAAGCAAATTTAGAAGTTCTGTCAGGCGATCTCAGCATCTCCATGGCTATTAAATATTAAGTATACCTACAGTTGAAGCTCCTGTGCCTTTATGTGTGTGTGTGTGTGTGTATTTTTTAAGTTTCAAACGAAAATGATTAAGTAATTTCTACAAAAATCCAGTATATATTGGTCTTCTATTGGTATCCAAGAGGCGGTTTCCCAGACCCCATTTGTGTGCAATTATGGAGCTAACTGATCCATGGGACTGTCTTGATATTATGGGAGGAAACAAATGCAATTTCGCGAAATTTGATCTAGAGAAAACCGACGTTCAGATTCTTTTCGCTGGAAAAGAGGCGGCCAAGTAGTTTTGCAGGAGGTCGAGAGGTCTGCCTCGTAGATGGCACGAGACGAAATGATTGAAATTATGCAGCGAAGTGATTCCGACTCGTGCATATGTCCGGCGACTTGATATAAGCAACTCGCCATCGTGTAGAATCGGGTTTTAATTCGAGCGATCGCTGACTCGATTTCGAACCGTTCTAAAACGGAAATTGGATTTATTTTTTTTTGAATTTAAAGTGAGATTACCTTTCTGTCATTTTCTCCTCGTGGTATGATGAGAGCTCGCTTGTAAATTCCCAAGCACTATGATGCAGTTTGATAGTTTTGTTGTAACAGACATTGGAGAGAGAATTCCAATTTTTGAACACATTAATAACGGTCTTTCTTGGAGTTTTCCATTTAATTTAATTTCTATAAGTATATTATGTCGTTTAAATAACGTAGATACGTATAATTTTGAGAACGAATCTTCCTTCCTTGATGATGAAATCGTACATAATTTGGTTCTAGGCTATCGAAAAAAAAATGACGGATGGATTATTTTTAATGTAATACACGAGCCATCACTATAGACAGGTAGTAATCTTTTACGATATTTCGAGGAAGTTGCCAAAAAAGAAGATTGTCTTTCCATATAGGTAACAACCGGATGAGTAATTTTGTAGGATTGCATAGAGGAAGTAACATAATCTTTATTGCCGTTGGCCAAATATTTTGAATAACCAAATCAGGAAAGTTTCCTTTTCTCATCTCATCGTCCATTCATTTGTTAAACGCCTCCACTCGATCTTTATATAAAACGGTTCAAATCGTGACGACGCAATCTGATCCATCGACTCTGATTCCGCGACTCTGCCGTTTCAAACAAATACACATCATTCTTGACTCTGACAGGCCTTGACAGGGAAATTCGAACAAATTACAGCTTGCAGCAAAATCCGTTCTTCTTTTATTTATCCTTTCAACTTTTATTTTGTGCAGTGTAGGTTTACAAGAGATTCGGCTGCAGATTCAAGGTGCAGTAGTTAGGTACTGAATTAAATTATGCCTTGCAATTGACGTCTGTGAATGCGCAAAGCTACACTGAGTACAAGATCGTGTACAATGTGTTACAATTACAGTCCTTCGTGGTAACAGTATGTTATTAGCGTAACTCGTTGCTGATATATCCACAAATTATTTGCCATACCTAGCGACTGAGATCGACAGACTTTGATAATCCTCTATTATTGTTGTTTTATTGATTTTGGCAGGTGTGGATAATTGTGACAATTTTTTTATTTATTGTTGCATGTTGCTTGTAATTTCAGTTTGGGTTGCTGGGCTCTTAAAATGTGAAGTATTTTATATTAATTAATATGAAACAAATTGGTGGTGGTATTTCTTTGTTGCTGATACTTTGAAGATACGCTGGACAATTTTATTAACAATGTTCCAAATTCTCCGATTTTATTTTTTTTATTTTATTTTTTTTTTTTTATGCCCAAGATTTACAGAGCTATGGTATGGTTATCTTCTAACCAAGGATATGGTTAAAGGTTATTGTTATATGCTGCAAATATATTTTTAGTTATTTTCGCTCAGTTCATGTCATATTTTAATTAGTATATTGTCTTGATGCGATCGAACACAAATTCTATAAAATTGATATCGTCACACAAGCTAAACCTTTCTAAGATAGGTAACTAGAGAGACTTTCAAAAGATACATCTTAAGTTACTTTTATTAATTTCTATCTTAAAAAAGTCTAGACCTGTATAAGATGTGTCACAAATCTCCATAAGTCGTGGGGTACGTAGGCAAAGTACTTTCACGTGCTAGAATAAAACGATAATTTGGAAAAAAAATACCGTTTGTACGCGAAGAAGATGCAGTGATATTGTCACAACATAAATCACTAGTTTCTCTACGACTGAATAAAAACATGAACACGCAGACTATTCAAGCAAAACCTGAGAAGGTGAAGGAAACGCTAAGATTGAATCTTTTCTCGATGACAGAATTATGTCTTTACAATGTAAAATTAACAACCATGACTTTGGAATAAAGATCAGAATTTAACAAGAGATTAACCGCTCAATATAATTGACGTATTACACCTTGTTAAAAATTGAAATTAATGTCAAATCACTTTAATTTCATTACCTCTGTGAACTTCCTGAAAAAAAAAAACACGAAACAGAAATAATCATCTTCATTTCCGCCTTTCGACCAATAAAAAAACAGCTAGACAACCAAAATCAAGAAGAAAAAAATATGCACATAATAAAATTGAAGTAAAACACGCGAGCATCTAATGAAATGAAATGCAAATGAATTGAGTAATTAAACATGGCATGGTCGATTAACAGCCGGACGTAGTAACTAGTAGGTTCCAAGAGGCGCTAATTTTGATTGTTTTCATTCAAATTCTCACGGACTTCTGACATGACTTCGTGTGTAAAAGACACTGACGGCTCACACTGAGGCAGTTCACACCGAATATTATTCTGAAAATGAAAGTGACCGAAAGTCACTTTAAAGTCTTGGTCGGAGCTCTTACACCACTAAAAACGTCTTGTATTACTCTTACATTCCTATACTTCATTTCGTCACGAGAAGTATAAATGTGTTACTTATGTACCTATACACTAGGGGATTGATTGAGAACTTAATGACAATTTTATTAGTTACCAATGTAACCTTATAATCATAAAAATCTACAAGATCTAAATTATTGTTACGGCACTCTACGAATATTGTAATACCTACTGGAGATTGACAGGTTGTGATGTGGTATAGCGTCACTAGAATCAGAGTGACTGTGAGTATTCACAGCCTCTTGGTTCTACTCCTTGGAGATCTGTCGTTCTCATCAAATACACTAAAATCAGGTTATGTGTCCAAGTAGCTAAATGGGTTAGAGCAACACCAGCGATAGGTGGAGATCGGGGTTTGAGTCCCTGTTTGGTCATCAATTTTTGAGAGGGAACAGATAGTTTCTAATAATAAAATACTCCGCGCATTGCAAGCGCTTGCAATTTAAATCAGATTTCACATAACTCTTATTATTTTTGCCTTTAATTGGTCATTAAGAAGCCAAACAATGTTTCGTATTTGAAAATATTCTTAATTACTAAAATGTTTATTTAACTATGGTTTAAAAATATATGGCTACCGAAAATCAGGGAGATATTTTCAAGAAAAGTGGCCAAAATGACACGTTTGCCAGTAGGTTTTTGAATAAAATTACATCGAACTAAAGAAAAAAACCAGCTTTAGATCTACAAAATAAAGATTAAATAAATCATAAATTCGCACAAATTCAAACATGAAAGTCAATACATTTCATAAACCTGCAACCCTTGCCAGAAGTTTGGTTCTACCATGTTGGCAACATTACCGACCGTCCTGGCAATGAGTTGGTCGTTATAATTGAGAAAACCTTAAAGTCATATTTCCTGATCGCAATCTTTCGACTTTGCATCTTAAAAAACTTGCTCTAACCATTTCTATAACAGGTGTAAATAAATGCCATACCGACTTCCTACACTTTCAGTAAAATCCAAGTTTCTATAACCTAGAAGCTCTACCAAAGTTAAAATTTTTTCTAAATCCAGACCGTAGCAATCACAAGCTCCAATTTTGAAAGAAACTGCAACTTTTGACTGAGACCTCATTCAAACTAAGCTCTCTCCCGAGACCTTCCTTCTTAAAGCGAAATTGAGTATACATAATAGTACCATGGGCATTGCTAATTTCGAGTACACACCTGTAATGCAAACAATGACAGCTTCTCTGACCTGTGCAATTGCGTAGCTCAATGAGAATTTGTTTCTTGTTGATTACGCAGTAGTCTTGCTGATTCTTGCATAGATGATAGAGATTACAGTAACTCTGATGTATTACCCATGTAATCGTTTAATATGGGAGAGGCAATGATACCAAGTTCCCGCGAATGATTTTATTTACTAAACTGTTATTTAGAAGTCGCGTGCCAGTTTTTTGGTAATTTTTGTTTCGGGGAGCTTGATGCTGGTATTCATTTGTTGGAATAATACGGTTTTGAGGTTAAAACAGACAGGCACTACACTCGTGATGTCGGATGTTGTATTGTATTGTACCTTTGTTTTGTACCTTTATTATTTATCAAGTATGAACCCAATTCGGTTTGTGTACTTTGATGTCCGTGGAAATGGAACTTTGCAATGTAAAACTCGTGTTGTTGTTACTCGAAAAAAATAGTAAAAGCCATAATGAGATGAATCTGCATTGAGGCAACTTGTCCAATGGGAATCTGCAATTTTATGTTTTGATGATTGATTTTTGATTGATTTTTAGATTGATTACTTTCTTTTTTAGACATAGAAGGGGTTCTTCAAGATGTTTGTGTTCCTGGCTTGTTTTATTCTTTTGTGTGGTTATCTTTCTGAAAACAAAATAATGTTTTTGTCTGTCAAAAAACATTTTGTCTCTATTTTTTTTAGGAAAAACTCGGTTATGGGATGAACGTAGTGAGCGTAATATTTATGTTCCGGTTTTCTTGAAGAATGTTTCGTAATAATTTTCCAGTCTTACATCTCCTTAGCTCGACTCAAAAATGTAAGAAACCCAATTCACTACTTTGTCTTATTGGCTCTGAAAACGTCACCTTTTTTAATCCACAACGCACGGTAGAACTTTTAATCAATTGTATCTACCTTTTTTTCTTAATGTTTGAAATAATAATTAGCAATCTGTAATGTACAGTCACGGGTTTTCGTGCGTGTCTGGTTTTTCTCGTGTTCTGTTACATATATAAGCTGAAACCAGCAAGCCACGGATGGAAGTTGAGCAAAGCTGGAAAAATATGCGACCAAACCGGGATACAAAATCGAGACATACCAATTGCTGGAATTCATTTCTAAAAATGAAATTTCTTACTTTTTTCTACAATGATACATTTAGAATGGTTTCCGTTCCGTCTTCTCTGCTATTTCCTGGCCGATCTCCCGCAATGCTATTTACAAACATTGTGCAAATCATCATTACAACCACTTCAATTGCAATCGCAGAGTGCAGTTATAATTGTAATTCGTGGGTAAAATCATCTTCGTGATAGAGTTGAGATGCACTTCTATATTAGAGGTCATTACGCTGTATCTGTGTATTTATCTTAATAAGTCTTGTTAGAGCGTTTTTCATAGTTTCCATTTTATAAAGATTTTCTCACTTTCAGTTTCATCTTTGATAATTCCTCGTAATTTCTTCCCCGTCTTTTCTGTCTTCCTACGCAAGAAATGTGTATTCACCTTTCACAATTAAGGACACGGGTTTCTGAATTGATTAAATCACAATTTGTGGTTGCGCTTGGCCATTATTGAAATCTTATATTTATTTCATTTTTGATTACCAGAACAAGCAATTGATTGTTTACTTATTGACTAAAATAAGATATTTTATGAGCTTTTTATTTTGGAAAAAAAAGCAGTTCTGCATTTTTTTTAAAAAGGATATATTTTAACGGAAGACTTGTTACAAATTGATTGATTGGTTATCGATTAAGAAACAACCGTATATGTAGATAATTGGCATCAATTCATTTCGTGAACTCATAGAGATTCGCTATATTGATTGATTTTTGGTGTTTAACGACGCGCGCTTTATCAATTAGCTATAAGTATCTAACGTGAAAACCGCGATTTTTTTTGTGATTTTTTAAAACAAAATAAATTTATAAACCTATGAGAAATATGAACCTAAAGTTAACACAAGAGACCCACTTTAGAGCTAAACCGGGACTCGGGTATTTTAATACCAGTAATAAAATGAATTAATCCCAGCTTTCGTCCAGCTGGGCGAATACTGCACAAAGACTTCTTGACCTACGTTTTATGGTGACTTTTGACCTTAGCAACGATTTCACACGAAAAATGTACACAGAAGAAGACTCCGGCAAAGTTGGAACGAAACAAACTCACCGCGCGTTGATCTCTCCGTAGATAGTTTAGCGGACTCCAAAATACCATCGGCAAAAGACATTTGATTAGACTGTTCCGTGACCTCGGCGTAAAAGTTTCAACTGCCATTTAACTGTTTCATATGGGGATTATAGAATCTTATTTAAAAGTTTACCCTTTTCATTCTTAATCATACTTAATCCTCAACTCCTCTATCCACTGAAATCCAATCATACAACACTATTCACTCACAATCCTCAACATGTCTGCACCAAAATCTACAACAACTTTCCTTCCTTCATCAAAGACTTCCCCAAACGCAGCTCTTTCGAGTCAAGCCTTCGCCACTTCCTAACCGATAACCCAGTCTATTACCTTGATGAATACCCCCAACATACCTTTCTTTAGTGCTTGTCTATCTATCATCAAGTTATCTCATATAATATCATCCACTTCATCTATATCTAAGTCACATTTTATAAAGCCCATACAGTTACCTTGTACTTGTCAGAAGCTAACTAAATTAATATTTAGATGTCCTCCTCCCTGTAAATCCACCCTGTTCTTACATCTCTCGCAAGCCTAAGATTAGCGTGCAAACCTAACCTCTCTTCGAATGTTGTACCTCAAAAGAACACATTTTGTATGGGAACGAGGCTGCCAACGTCGGTCATAAACGAACACACTTGTTGCTGCCGAAAATAATTGACATTGCAAAGAGCTATAAACATGTGATTCAAAATGTTCAACCTTTTTTTTTCTAAGTACAGCGTCATGGCCAACGAAATGTTTCGAAATAATTGAAATCCATCCCCAACTTAGGGCGACGGACCTACAATAATTAACCTGAACACTTAAGGAATTTTTTTATAAAAATATAGATACTTTTCTTTAAACACAACGTTGTTTGTTGTATGCATGACCTACTGTGGGTTCCCTCATAAATTGATATACGAATTTTTGAGTAAATATGTAACAGTAGTCCATGGTTATGTTGAGGTAGGATACGTTTAATACTCTTGAAAGTTTAGCCATGAAGCAATATACGGACTCTTGCGGGTGTATTTTAAGTCAAAGATTTAGAGGTAGTATCTGAGATTTCGACTTTATATTTATCAAACTAATTATAGCTGTTTCATTATAAAAGAACCCAGGTATAACCTGTGTAAAGATATACGACAAATTTGTTTCTATAAACAATTATTGTCCTGCTATTCCCCATCAACCCCCCCAGGATAGGGGGCATCTAAAGTTCCGGAATAAAACGGGATAAAATACAGAAAAGAGCAACAGATTCTTACCTTACTGTAAAAGATCCGCTGTCACAAGCTCAAACTAAACCGAGCCACACTATTTTCACTCCTCCAAAGAACCCCAAAAAATTTAAATATCTGTCACTCGCAAGACGCACACCACACAATTGAGCAAAGGTTTGTCTTCGGCGGTGCTTCTTATAGCAATTGTTCCTTACGTGGTCGGGTAGGGCTGCTGGCTCGTCTCCCCTACCTTTCTACACTGAAGAGATGGCCGGCTCCTTGCAGTGCGGAGAAAGCATCCAACCTCGACGTGAAGACTTACTTGCGTCTGCCGAATTATATCTCGGACTTCTGCGTCTCTAAATTAATCCGAAAGGAGGAGAAGAAAAACCCAATGCAGCTTGATACAAGTTCAGAGTTTAAAAACTTGCAGCCCATGCCACGGGGTAGAAAAAAACATCTTGGATAGATATGAAACTTTTAGTCTTGGTTCAGGTTTAGCTCAAGAGTACTAATGATGCTGATCCACTTAAATTACTACGGTAAAGTGGAGTTCTTTACGAAATAGCATAAAAAAAAAGATTTTGTAAGATAACCACCCTTTACAGAGAGATAACCGAACGGTTTGGCGTGCTGCAAGCACCGGTTCTTGTGAGATCGCCGAGTTAAGCAACACTGCGCTGGGTTAGGTATTGGATGGATGACCACCGAACGGCTTGGCTTGTTGGAAACACCGGATCTCGTGAGATCACCGAATTGAAACAACACTGCACTGGGTCTGATCTGGATGGGTAACCATCATACACACAAAAAGCTGACCATCCTTACCATCCTCATTTACCGATATCATTAAACCAGTGCCACAACAATTGTTGTGTTTTATGACGTACTGTTTGACAACGAGCCCTGTGTCACTGGTCTTATTGCGTCGGTTAATAAGAGGGTGATGATAAGGATGATGATGACTAGTTTTGAAGGGAGGATGGGAAGCCCGGGGCTGGCTTTTAGCCTTCTTCTACTGCCAAAAAGCACCAAGGGGACCACAGGCTTAACGGACCACGAATCCGTAGAACGGATTCCAAAGATTTCTTCAAACAACAGGATTTCTTTCCCAAAACCATGATTTCTAGAGCTTGATAAGGAATGCGAGCGAAGTTCTTGTACTAAATTTCATCCTTCCAAACTATCTCTCATACAGAACTCTTTTTCAGTATGATGGTACCTCATCCAACACCTGACCCAGCCCAGTGTTGCTTAACTTCGGAGATTTCACGAGAACCGGTGTTTTCAGCACGCAAAACTGTTTGGTGGTCACCTATTCAATACCTGACCCAGCCCAGTGTTGCTTAACTTCGGAGATCTCACGAGAACCGGTGTTTCCAAAACGGTTCAAAATTGAAACAGTTGTTTAATAAATCCAGTTCATTGTGATATGTTCTCTGCTTAGGAATCTTTCTAGTGTCTAGAAGGGACAACTTTACTGGGAATAGTTTCTGGCTGGATTCCTCCGGTTGGAACGCAGACTCCCAGCACCTTCAACTGAAGGAGCAATTGTTTAGCGACTTCACACGAGCGGCGCCGAGCTTTCGTTTATCGGTCCACAATTCGAATGACTCTCCGAAATTTCAGATATTGTGTGCGTATTGTTGTAAGTGCCGGGCCATTGTTGTCAAAATGCTGGGCACATGAGTGTGTGACTGCGATCGGGCACGTGGTTCGGTCGTGTTACATTTAAGAATGAGTGAGAATTAAAATGTGAATGCGCTGGTTGTGTAATTCTGTATATCGAGATAAGGATCTTCGCGGAGATGCACGCAATAAAGAGTTTGGGGCTCATTTCGCGTGGTACATGCAGCTTCCTTGTCTAGACGATCTGCAAATTGCGTTTTATGACACCCCGTGTGAATAGGTACTGTTAATATTTAATAATATGTTAATAGGTACTGCGTTATTGTTAAAAAAATAATTTTACTACTTCTTTGTTCGTACCACTAGGACATGGTAGTTATCAGTTTAGGTGTTAGTGATTTTAGTTTGGTTTTCTATTCTCGCTAAAAAAGTACAGCATAGATTTGTGGCAGAATCCTCTTGTTCGAGTTGTACCGTCCTTCGGAAGAGACGTTAAGCTGGTGGACCCCTTGGTGCTCATTAAAAGGAGTAGGATATGTACTGGCACCGGGGTTTCTCTCAATTTTGCTAGGCTAGGTCGTCAACGTCAGCTGTAACCACAGACTCTTTGAAACTATAAGAAAAGTGCCACATTATCTGTTGATTTTGGAACGGTCTGCTAGTTTCGCGATTGATTATCAGTTGTATTTGTACTCGATAATATTAGTTTAGTGTATTCTAATCTCGATTTTTCACAACCACGTTTTTCACACTTACCAAAAAGTAATTTTCATTTTTCAAGTTCGCCTTTCTAACCTATTTTGCTATGATGTGTTGTCTTTTGCTTGGAAAGTGTATAATACCACATTTAAATTGTCTAAACAAAAATACTTCAGGATCTTCAAAAGTCTTAAGACGCCAGGCTGAAGATGACCTTCTGGGCCAAAGTTTATCGGCAACCAATAATCAACAAAGACTAACTATTTACTATTGAGACTAACTAACAATTAGCCATTTTCTTCGGGGCGCAGCCAACGAAACTATTTCCCCTAGCGAAGAAGAATTATCCACGGTGATAATTTAAAAAACAGAAAGTTTCACAAGCCCACTAATACCTGTGTATAAACGTCATCCCATGCGCACACTTAAATTGTCGTGACCATACTAAATTTACACATTTTTTTACTCCCCTTCAACAAAAATACATTAACGGTTGACAATAACCCAATGGGGCATAATGTAAATGTAAGTTTCCACAATGAATTATTACATGTAACGTTATGATTTACTAAGCGAAATTACGGTAGAAGAGATGACTTGAGCATTAGGTTCACAGTTCCAAAGGTATTTAAAAAAAAAAAATACCACAATTGATAATTTTGCTTCTATATATATTTTTTTTCTATCGCGGATAGGATTTACCCATCGAGAGAGAATGCAGTAATTGGCGGTGATTTGATTTATAAACATACGGCACATGTCAATACGAGTAATACAATAATTGGTGGAGTGAAAGTGTATAGTAGTATAGGCTTACCATTTTAACGTTCTAGAAGCTCACACATGTACACACACAATAGTGTACCAGAATTACCATGCTTGGATCATCTTCTCTCGACTTAACATACGTGGTAAGCCCATCTTAGGAACGCAGAAGAAATTAAAACGTGACGTTACCTCGTGAGATTCGATGGTTCTTGTGTTAGGGTCATTGAGATCGGTTGGATTTGGAATTGAAACTTTTTGGATGTATTTCTTCTTGTGTACTGGTGATGCACGATAGTTGATAATTGATTTATGACAGTTAGGTACTTGTATTTGCAAGGTTTAAGGTAGTGAAGTTTTCTAGTTCAAGGGTTTACGATGAACTAGTCTGAACAGAGCGTTCTCGATGACAAAATAGAGCTGTCAAAGATTTCACTCTTGAAGGTGTCTTTAGTTCTGGGTATACTTTATTGTAAAACGATCTTGGAAATAGAGGTTTTCATCGCCTTCGTAAATTTTATTTTCCTTTCGTACGTTTTCTCAATTTTATTTTATATTTTTTTTTTGTATTTATTTATTTTTGTTGTTTGGAGTAAAATCCCAGTTTGAACTCTCGTCTTGATCCAATGGACTATATGCATTTAAGAATCGCTGACAAACTCTGATTAGACATAACTTGACTCTGAACATTTCAAATCACACTAGACAATTTGCTCCAAGCTTTTCCAAACAACGTGAAAAAAAATGTATTTGATGATGATTTTTAGACTCAGGTCTACTTGATTTATCCCTAGCACTAGTTTTAACAAAAAACTATTTGAAATGGGTTTTGAATGCTGTAAAGGACAACTAAATTTAACGACGTTTCGTAAAAATAACCTAGTTGTTATAATTTTATGTGGTTCTTTTGTTATCGGAAAATTGTCAGGACTGCTTTAACCCTTGAAGAAGTAACTAGTATATGTTACGAAACGTTGGGAAATTCAGTTGTCCTTTACTTAGCATTCAAACCCCATTTCAAATAGTTTCTGTTAATATGTCTTTGATTTTTGTTAATGCCAAAGTGTTAATGCCTCCAATCTCACCGACTCTCATGACAAATTAGTGGCTGAAAATAGCTCCCATAAACTTGGCCATTCATGCTTGATTGAATTGTGTAGGTCTGTGCAGTTTACATTGATTTTGCCAGTCACTCATACAGATTGCACTTCAACGTTTGCACTCGATAATCCCCGACTGCATCGCGGCACCGCAAACAATGCGTCGTTAAACACTTCGGTGAAAGTGGACCAACACACGAATTAGAGACGAGCTCATCAGTAATAAAGAAAAAAAAAAAAACTGAAACCAAATTGGATTTCCCTTTTTTCCGAGCAGGCTTGAGATGATATGAAAGAAAAAAAAATGAGAGTCAAATTTTGATCCAGTGACTTTTTGAACCGTTTCGCAATTCCAGCGCTTGCTTTATGTCATTGAATATTCACTTTCTCGTATGTTTTTATCAATTATCTTTTTGCCATTCCATTTCATTGCATGCATGATTCATAATGTGCATCTTTCATTTGACAAGGTCTTTCGTAACCTTTTTTCAAATTGTAAAAACAAATAAAATGACAGTTAAAACGGTTATTCGCAGAGCTATAAATGCACAATGATGTACTGTAAGAGATGTTTCTTGCAAGCAATACATAATATTGCAGATTTAATGAATCTGAAATGTCAAAAGCAATTTACCAGACGAGTCTCGGCCTATTTAACGGTAAGATGGACGTAACAAGATAAGTGTTTGCCAATGATACCATTATTCTCGAGGAAAAAAGAAACGTTTACCAACTAGCCAAGTTGTAAGAAGTGCCAGCATGCATTGCGCTAGTCACCCATTACAGCAACTTCTTTGCAGGAGGCTTATAACTATAGACGCTTATAATTAAGTCTAGATACAAGGTAAGATACTGGTGTAATGAATGATCAGATATAGATAACTAGATATCATGAGACACTTTCAAAGTTGTGATGACATTTTTATTGTAAGCTACCTTGAATGATTAAAAGAACAACTTTATGCAGTGATATGCTCAAAAAATTGGTATGCACGGTGATTTTTCAGTAACTTAGTGGACGGTATATATTTTTTTTTTGGTGGGAGGTGGTGTAAATTTCTAAGATTTCCACTTTGATATTAAATTCTAGTAACATTTATTGTTTTGTTTCAATTTCAAATTGCTGACTCAGTATCTTTTTTCCCGGGATGCTAAAATCCCCTTGTATAGTTGTTAAAGTGGGGGTACGACAAAACTGTAAATAAATGATGGGTTGACTGCGTACACTTACGTGTCTGGTCCATTAAATCACTAATAACTGGAGTTATTTGATGAGCTGGAAGAGTGGAACAAAATTATCAATCTATCAGGTCGCAGACACATGTCTGGTAGGTTGTGTTTTGTAGCTTATCCCATATATTCGTCAGTAAATGGCGATGAAATGCGCTTGGGAGTAGCTCCGGTAATACCGTCTGCGCATGGTTTACTCGTGGTGTACACGTTCTGCAATCAATCTTTTTCCAGAGTGGCGTTCACGATCTTCCACTGAACACAATGCACACCTTAATTGATTGATTTCCTCGTTCACGGTTAGAGCTCAGTTGAGAGGTTCAACATATTCGTCGGCGTGATACAAATTAATTAGTCTAACAATTGAAAACAACATGATCTGAAGAAGAAATACTTCCTATTAGATATTTTACCACGCTGTCTTGTATTGCATCATGTTCATATAGATGACACACCTTCAAGGACTGTTTTGGAATGAAAACTGCCCCAAGAAAAACTGTGTTTTTTGTTATCCTTCAACACAGCTGCCCTCCTGTCAATCCCGTGGGATTAGATACCATTTCGAAGCCCTCTAGAGCCATGTTTTCCATGACAGCTATGAAAATAATTAGATTCCACGGACTTTGATGTGGTATCTTCTAGCATGAGCCACATTTTAGTCCTAAAACATCTTCAAAAACAAATAATTAACATTTTTGGAGCATTTCGAAGTCATTTCGAGAAAAAAAAAAGATTTTTTTTTCAATTTAAGTTAAAAATGTTTAACTTGCGTCTCCTACACAAGATTGGAGGGAGAACACTGATTTCTGCTAAATTTCAGAGATATTTATTTATATTTATTTATATTTATTCATTTCATTGTACCCTATGCCGGTCCATGCCCTTTCGTAAAAACAAAAACAGTAGTTTTATCCCAAGCGTTGAAAATTGTCATAATGCTAAAAACTAAAATAAGTAAAAATTAAAACACACATTCACAAAATTCTATCATTTTTACACCAGTCATCACAAGTAGGTACATTCGTTCTTTTCTAAGAATTCATCAATACTATAAAAACAATGTGTTATTAAATATCTATCTGAAATCCAGATGTCGTAGAAGAATTTTCTGAGCAATTACGGGTACGGGTAATTTTGAAGTAAACGAAGGGATTTTTTTTTCCAAATTTAAGTTTAAAAAACTCAACTAGCGTCCCTTATACAAGATTGAACGGAAAAAAACTTTGATTTCTGCTAAATTTAAAAGATAGAAATCTGCGCCTGAAACCCAGATACCTTATATGCAAATTGATATCCAGCAGCCATTCCTTCTGTATAATAAGTCAATAACACACTTGGACTTAAAATGAGCATTTATCATGTTTAAAGTCGGCGCATCTCGATGCTGCAGACAAACAAAAGCCTCGATTCCGCCGTCGAGTAATTACCAGACATGTACTTCCACTGCATCAAGGTACAGTACCGAGACCCGGGTACGTAGCAGACACATACACCGAGCAAGTATTCGTACGGTCAGAGAGTGGCTGTCTACAGGAAATGGCCACCATTTTGGCACCATCAACGCAGAACTACACTCGTCAAATTGTGCTCTTTTTTGTACTGCAAACTAAGTAGAAGATTTATTCGATGAACATGATATTTAAAAAGAAAATACTGGCTATTTATTTCGCTGTACCATTTTTACTTTGCAAGAACCACATTTTGTTATAGTTTATATAGCCGGCATATTTTTTACTTTTATAGGTTAATATTGCATCTTGCAAGACTGCGTGTGGTCGGCCATTCTAACAGATGGACTTCACAATTTTAAGAGGTTAATATTGGAAGGCAGTTGTGTAATCGGCCATTTTAACTGGTGGTTGGCGACGCTTATTTATAATTGTACTAGTAAACATGTGTATATAATATATTATAAACATAAAGCGGCGTAGAGGCAGTCTCCATGCCATGCAAAGGCTTTCTAAGTCTCTGAGACACACATATGTACATGCCAGTCCTGCATACGGCATTTATCATGCGTGTTATTTGGCAAGGCTTTCCAGGACAAAGGTTAACAATGTTCCTGAAGAGAATCAAGGACCGCGAATTATTTCGCAGTCAGTGATAATGAAACTAATTCGTTCGGTAGCACACTCGAATGTGCTGTTTTGTTACGTACGAGCGGGTTCCGACGAGGTAATATTGTTTTTGTTTTAGTTATTACGGTTTATAAGTGCCAATGTTTGGGGCGCATATGAGATAATTTTTAATTACTTGTTGTCAGCTTTGCTTAAAAAATGTAATAGACGAGTCTTTGTTTAAAATGTGGTTTTTTGTCAAGCTAAAGAAAGGTCGCTCAAAGAAATTGCCCTTAAAAGAAATTGAACACTTCGTTAGGTCAGGTCTTGGATGGGTGACCACCGAACGGTAACGCGTGTTGGAAACACCGTGAGATCACCGAAGTTAAGCAACACTGCGCTGGGTCAGGTATTAGATGGGTGACCATTTTACATACACGTGACCAGTTCTGTTTGGGGCAGAGGCTGGAAGGATTGAAGTTAGTATAAAAACTTCACTCGCCTTGCTTTCTACCTCTCAAAATCACGGATTTATGAAAAAAATACTGTTCTTTGAGTTGTACTGTCCTCCAGAAAGGGACTTTTCGCCGGTGGTCCTTTTAGTGCTCTTCGAATGGAGTAAGGACTACTTGACGGCATCAGGTTTCCCCTCCTTCCTTTATAATCTAAGTTAGGTCCAGCATCAACCTCATCATCATCAACTTATTTACTGGCGCCATTAGGTCAGTGCTAAAGGAAAAGTTTTTAAAACAGTGCTTCGCTAACCACCACAAACGTATCTGCATGGCCCGAATTTGCTTTCAAGAATCGGTCTATAAGCCAAGTTTTTGGCAATACGATCTGCCCCTTTCCAGTTAGCTGCAAATTTCTCGCTTGTTCGACCTGTGATATCGGTTAATGTCCCTGTTGTCCTCTGGCCGGAGGTCAGACACCGACCCCCGCATGGCAAACTGGTGAAAGTTGGGAGAAGCGCCATCGGAAGTGATCTGTCCTCGACGACGATATGCCGAGAAGAAACCGGCTTGTTTGGGATCGATAATTTTTGCTACGGCTGAGTCATCTTTGTACTTGGCGTGATACAATCAATGTTCTTGTCATTAACTTGATCGTGTGGGTTGACCTGTGAATATTTGAGTAAACAGGCTCGATAAACAATTTAAACACACAATTTTGTGACACCCACTTAACGATTGTGGTGATTTTCGATTGTTTGAATTCGGAACACAAATATTAACTAGAAAAATAATTTGACTGTTGGATTCAGTCAGGAAATTTAATTTCAAATTGTGTCTGCGCTTTACATATGGGTTCGGAGTTTTCTTTCGGATAAATAGCCGTTACTTTATCGTGTATTTCTCTACAATGTGTCAAGGTGTTATTTGAGATTTGTATTTGACAAAATTATTTGGTTGGGTGTAATACCGAAGTACAGGCACGTATTGATTCATTTCGACTTTGTAGGCAAATCAATATTATTCAACATTTTTTTGAGGAGAGTCTCGCAAAATAGCAAATACTGTTACCTAATCAAAAACCAAACGCTTGGTCGTTCAATGATGTGTCACAAAAAGCAATATTGCATCAATTTTTTACATGTATATGCAGAAAAATGTGAAATTGCTCTGTAAACATTATATTCGTGTGAAATTATATACAACAAAACGTTGGCGCCTTCACAAGTTAATGACTAAGGACATTGATGTCTGAAAAGGTGACTACCATAGAACTGTCAACATTTGCAGCATGGAGCACCTGGCCATTAGACCTTTATCGATAAGGTGTTTAGCGACTCACATGTCTTGATTAAGGCCCATGTGGCTCTGGTCTAATGGCGTCGATGAATGAGTGGGTGATGATGGTGATGATAAATCAAGCCTAGCCTAAAACGGAGAAGGGAAACCCGGTGCCGGGACCAGGGGGACGAGGGGACCACTGACCTAACGTCTCTTCCGAAGGACGGTACAAAGTGAACAACATAATTCCTCCACAAATCCATGCTGTCGAGAGGTTGATAGGCAAGACAAGTTAAGTTGTTGTACTAACTTTCATCCCACCAACCTCTCTCTCTCTCTCTCTCTCTCTCGAACTGTTTATATTTAGGTATTATGGTCACCCATCCAATAACTAATCCATACCACTGTTGTTTAACTTCGGTAATATCAGGAGAACCGGTATTTTCAACATGTCAAACCGTTCAATAGCAATTGCATTAATGAATGAATTATTTATTGGCATTCGATTTGTTTGGGTATTTGTTTGACAGTTGGTGTAAAGGTCATAGGAGAGTTTACTAATAACTTCGGAGCCCAAATATGATCGGCCAATCATAGAAAGCATTCGTATTGTTCAGGGGTTGATACCGTGCGTATGAAAAATTAGCCCGACGTTTTAAATGGCCCAGAGAAGAGAATCAGGGTTGTGGCAAATAGTTAAAGCAATCCGCAAGTTACTTTGATAATTCCTTGTCAATACTAGCTTTGTACTGAAGTATTCTAATGGTCAATAACTTTCCGCGGGGAAGAGTTTAATAGGAAATGGCACTAAATACCTACAGCTCAGGAAAATGTTATTGCCGGCAATGACTCGCTGGCATGCGGTTAATGTATAGGAGAAATATTTGTAATATTTATGCGTTGTTAAAATGTGAAAACAGATCCCATTGTTTAAGTTATCCGTGTTTAGTTGGTCAGTTTTGTCCATTTTCAATTTTATTTAGGTAGACTATTTCTACCGAGTCGATGTCGCTAATAATTAAGCATCCTTTAAAGTAACTCGGGCCCATATATTTCGATCAGTTAAATACTTCGAACATTTCAAAATGTGAATTCGGCCATTATATTTCAGAATTACATTTTCCACCGCACACGTGATACATGAAATATGGAACTTTTTTAAACATTTGAATGAATCGCATCAAAACAATTGGCTACTGTGGATAATCCCGTCTAAATTCGACGACATTTATCATAAATATACAGAGAGTTTAGCAAAAATATTTTCCTGTCTTGTGGAATCTTAATATTAAATCGCTAGGCTCGCTTCGCTCGCACTCAGCTTGCAGAGAAACGACGTCCAAGACCGTCACAGTACCAAAAAAATGTACAGCAGGCCTACAGTAGTGATAGCATGCAACGGACATTTTCACCCGTCATGTGCTTGATAATTCTAAACAGGACTTCTCTATGCCTACCTCAGCAGTTGCCAGTGCAGACAGAGTGTACGTGTAAATATTAGCCTAGGGAGAGTATTTGTTGATCGGCATTGTTTGTGTGTGGTCTATTGGTCTTCAGTTCAGGAACATGGTGCACGAGGACATATCAGACCGAAGTCAAACACAAGATGCCTCTTGGAGGGCAGAGCGAGTCTCGATTTCGTTTCACTTTCTTCGATTTGATTGTGTCTGGAAAAACTCTGTTAAAGTTAGCCGTGTGCTTTCAGTTTGGAAACTATTCATTCACTTTTCGTAATCGAGGTTAAATAATGCTAGCCTGAACTGACAGGGAGCCGAGGGTGATCCTGGTACCAGAACTCAGCCTGATCCTGTTCAATAGCAAAAAAGGACCGGTCACCGCTCAGCCCCTTTTACACACTGTGTAAATGACAGTTTTTATAATAAAGTAAAACCCAGAAGAAAAACAACGGTGCTCCAGGTGATGACAAGAGCTTGTTTCCGTCCAGCCTTATGCCACCCTGAAGAATAATTCCCTGACATCACCCCCTCTGTCTGTACATGGCGGTCACCCATCCAAAACATGATTCAACATAATGTTGCTTAACCTCATAGTTCTCATTTCAGTGCCGCAATTTCCGGGTCTGTTACCGCGTTTATCTCGAAGATAAATACTCATGTCTGCCAACCACCCACCAACTTCAGCGGCGGCGCGAAAAGTTCTCTGAAATAAAGGTCATAAGTCACTGGATTATACCGCGTCAGCTGTTAGATGAGCCTGCGAACAGATGAAAGCTGCCGGCCAGCTGATGCATTGACTCCAAGATGCGGTGGTGTGGAGATGCTTCACTTTCTTTTGAACCTCTGACCCTAATTACTCGACGTTGTTGCCTCATCCTCTGATTGGACGAGCAATTAGTACGGGAAGTTACGCAACGTATCTGTTGTGTTCAGGAGATTTGCCTATTTCAAATTGATATCTGATTTGTATCTTGGTTAAATTTTAAACTGCTCGTTATGTAGAACGTATAGTTTCGTGCTTGGCGTAGCGTGATGGCGAGGTGGTCGACCGGGTTGGTTGGTTTGGTCTTTGTTTTGTTTGGTGTGGTTAAATTGGGTAGCAAGGTAAGAAATGGCTGATTTCGTTGCGTTCATTAATTGCTGGAGCCACCTACTTTGAAGACATTTGGAGCCAAATGGTTGATTTCATTATAGTGAGACCTAAATCTTTGCAAATGTCGACAAAATATTTCCAAGGCGTGATTATGATTGATTCTGAACCATATCAAAGTGGATTTAAGAGTGAAGATAGAATCTTTGAGAAATGTAGTAAAATATCTTGTATATGAATAGGTGCTACCTACCATTTATTTGGCAAATAAAAATGTGTTTAAAACAAGAAATTGGACAAAATACCATTCATACCATTCATATAGAAACTAAACATACAAAAAAAAGAATGAAATGGTAACAAAATTATTTTATTCAACACTTACAGATGTATGAAGAGGTACAGAATAAAATGTGTACAGTTGTCAATTAAAGATAGTTAATTACTTATTTTGTAAGCTAACTTCAGGGATTCCAGATCCATGAGTAGATTTGAGACAGGTTCACTGTTCTCTAATCCCGACGATTACAAAAATTGTAACCAAAAACGCCGAGTTGCAAGTCAGCTGAGTCCAGCATTCCCTGAAAGTATCGAGCGCCGTCGCACTTAGCTCCGCCTACTTCCCGTGCCGGGCCGAGTAAACCCGCTTGCCGTTGAGAGTAGAGGCACGGGCGTGCCGCGTCAGGAACGCCTCCACGTCCGGCGCAAGGCGGCGAACGTACGGCGCAATGTCTTCCAACGCCCACTTCTCGCTGGGGGCATAAGTTAGAGGAAAACAAAAAGTTAGGTTTACTTAATTATTTTTTTTAAAACTGTTTTGAAAAAATGGTACCTAAGCATTATATGTACATTATAAACTACTCTGTTGAACTGAACACCAAAGGGATTTCTAGCTTATTCTTCCTTCCGAAGGTTGGTACAAAGCGAACAACAGAATTCCTCCACAATCCATGCTGTCAAGAGGTTGATAAGTAAGGCGAGTGAAATTGTACTAACTTTCATTCCTCCAACCTCTCTCCTGAAATGAACTGGCATGGATGATGGTTACCCATTAAAAACCTGACTAAACGCAGTGATGCTCAACTTCGGTAATCTCACGAGAAATGGTGTTGCCAAAACCCTAAACTGTTCGGTACACGCAGATATAAAACTAGGTGTAACTTCAAAAGCGCTCAATGTTCACCGCAAGACTGTAACAAATCGCACCTGAAAAGTCAGTAACCCTGCCCGCGTCTGCTTACCGTGCTATGAACAGGGAGCGCATGCGTTCTGTGGGATTTTCCGGAAGCGTCGTCTCGGGAAACAGCCAGATGACGGGAGGACGTGCTGAACGGTCTATCAGTGCCAAACCCGCCAACTGGCGCAAGTTTGTTTGCATGCCTGCGACAAATGCAAAGCAGAGTCAGTCATTACCTTTTTTTCTCAGCAATTGTATATTTTTATTGTTAAGTTTTCATTATTTGTTGGCTTTTGTTTTTTCTAATATTCCCTACTATATAAATGAAATGCTTACTGTTTAATTTAGAGCTGTTAATGATTTTTTTTCATCTTTTCTTTTTTATTAATTATCAATCCATTAAAATCTTCTATTTAAGGCAAAAGACTTAATAAAGTTATCTGTCAAATTGTTTGTCTTCTTCGTAATCCTTATTCCATACTACACTACTTTGTCCATCTAACTTTTCTTCTCTTCTATTTCATTCCATTTCCTCCTCTTTCCTCCAGGTCTGTTTGTACTTTTTCCATCCATCCAAACAAAAAGGAGTGAAAATTCATAAACGTCCCAACAGGCTGGCAGTATATGTAATGAAGAATTGGAAAAAAGGAACGCACCACACCGAGATTGAAAAAGCTGGTTACGACTTGTAGTTTGTCTTGGCTACATCACGTTGTTCTCGTAGAGTAATTCTTCTTCATTACGTGAACCAGCCAACGTAGTCAAAACATTGTACAACTCGCTACATATCTCGTAACCAGATTTTTCAACCTCGGTCATTAGTGTTCCTTCTTTTCTCTTACCTATTGGCTATGTTTTTTTTAAGCAGATAAGCCAAAAATGTTAATGGTATTTTGTGAAATCTGATTTAAATTGCAAATGCATGCAATTCAGAGTTCACAGCATGAAACGCATCCAATGTCAATTTGGAGTTACTCGAGTGTTTGCAGCCTCATGGTTCTACTCCTTGGAGATCCATATTTCTCATCAAATGCACTAAATTCCGCTCAAAAATGACACATCCAAGTAGCTCAATTGGTTAGAGCAACACCCAGGACAGGTGAAGATTGGGGTTTGATTCCCTGTGTGGGCACCAATTTTTGAGAGGGTAGAAGTGATCGTAGGATTTTCGTAGAAACGTAGGATTTTTTTATTTTTATTCTGTAGATCATAGAAAAGGAACCTGAATATGTAATAAAATT
This sequence comes from Protonemura montana, assembly GCA_947568835.1. Lineage (NCBI taxonomy): Eukaryota > Metazoa > Arthropoda > Insecta > Plecoptera > Nemouridae > Protonemura > Protonemura montana. The sequence continues at coordinate 10,733,406 of OX387610.1, read as the reverse complement.
TAATTTTAAGTCGTTATAAACCCTGCAAGTAGGTCCTAGGTTTAACTTCATACCTTCGGGCACGCTCTGCTGCCATGCGGCTGTGAAGTCGGCCAGGTTGAATCGTTGAGCAGCACGCAGCATTGCCTCCGCAAGCAGACGGCACACACGGTTCTCTGCCAATCGGTGCAGAGACGGCTCCGTCGTTGGCTCCGTCAACCAATCAAACACCTGGAGTAGCCAAGCACGACAATATTAGCATACTCCCAACTTGTTGTGGTTCATTTTTTTAATTATGTTTGTGACCAATGGTTATGACTAGAGCCACGATTATATGGTGATGCGCGAAATCGCGAATTGTTCTTATCTCTTGTTATTCTTACAAATGAGTGCGATTCATTGAATTCCCATCTCAAATATGTAAGAAACTCATCACGACAAAACGCGAAATTCACGAAAAATCATCCATAACACCGAAATCAACTATTTCCCGCGAAATCATCGCGAAATGAGCTTTTTCCCGTGCAATTATCTTAAATTTCAGATAATTATTTTTTTCATTTTGATCAAATCATATTTCACAGGAAATAAATAAACAAACAAAATAACCCATTTGTTTTTATGCTAAATTGAGAGATAATGAAGCTATTTCACTATAATACGTGTATTTTGCGAAATAGCCACTTATTTCCATGCAAAAATGTTTATTTTATCTCTATAAACACACATTTCCATGGATTTGTCATATTCAGGTCTGTTTCTCATCAAATGCTGTCAACATTCCTAAGCTTAGGGGGTAGAAGTAGTGGGGCAAAATGTTTGCTGTAGGAAACCATTGCCATTGGTTGGCTGAATCTTCCCCTCCTTTCTATGTGCGCACCAGCACCACATGCATTCAGTCTACATAGAGATTAGCTGGGATTTCAAATTTCAATGGGGTGTAATAAATCTTTGACTTTTGAGGATCAAGCAAAGCAACTCTTTGTGAGTGATGGATATATTTTGATGTGTGGAATCTGGAACAACAGACTTGTCTGGGAGAAAAAAATACAATCTTGCAAAGTATGTTGTTAGTACCAGGCAGTGGGTCTAATTCAAATTCTAATGGACATAAAAATCTCAAACCCCTCATTTGCAGTTCTGACTTAGCAAACTATTTGAGCCCCTGTGAACAGTGTTGATGCAGAGAGGTTTTTTAGTCAATAAAACCTTGTGCTGACTGACACAGGAACAAGAATGAAGGAAGCTATCATTGAAACTTGTTCAATGTTAAGTTTTAACAAGTAGTAGGTGTCGCTCATACTGCCATACAATGTATTTCATGGTGGCATTTATGTAAAATATTTATATGTGCTATTAATTTTGTTCCAAGTCCCTTACAAATACCGATGTTGAGGACCTACACTAAATATTTGCTTTATTGTAATTATTATTGATCACTTCTTTATTAGAGATCCCAGTGCTTACTCTAAATCTTCATTCCTTTCGAATGTAGATCGCAAAAGCTCTTTTTTTCTATTTAGCTATAAACGCTAAAATTCAAATAATTAGCACTAAAATTTCGATAAAACTAATGCTAAAAACACGTATCATCTTTTTTCGTCACCTATGTCTGAAATCTGCTATAGACATGAAATTCTGTACTTTTTCCATAACACCGCCATAACACCGAAATCCAAAAAGCTTACCACGAAATTATCGAAATCATAACACCATAAAATCTTGGCTCTAGTTATGACATACAAACAACAGATAAAGTTTGTAAAAATATACCACCCTTGTAGGGAAAGGCTAGGTGAAAGAAATCCCATCAAGGAGTTAAGACATCTGCCACAGGAGCAGGTCAGCATTGTGATCATAAGAAAACAAATAGGTTATGAGAGAGAGAACTGTCTTAATGATAACCAGTGCGAGTGAGACCAGACTTAACCGAAAATAACGCCATCCATGAGAAGAGGACCAAACTATTTTCACTTGTAGTTGTAAGCAAGGAGAATGCCGTGAAACTTTGTGGGGCTCTCCTATTCAGTTTTCATAGCAATTTTAACCCAAGATGGAATATCTGTGAAAAGTTCATCTGTGATGCAGACTCAATGACTTGACCAAAGAAAAGAATAATATAAAATAAATAAATAAATAAAAATAAAACTAATAGAAAAAGAAAAGAATCCTGCTAATGTTACTCTGGTGTAAGTCTGAACCTAACCGCACCTGCTCAAGTATCTGCGTTTGCGCCAGCTGTGAAAGTTCGTTGATTGTTTCTGCTCGGTCGACTGCATCCAGCGCCCAGGAGTTGGACTCCACCAGGCCGAGGATCAGGGAGACTGTGCGGAACAGGAACTCGTGGTCAAGGAGCCGCATGTGGTCTGTGAAAAAAGGTGGCTTTTTGAAGAGGGGAGTCGAGATAATAACCATGGGCTGATTCGTAACGGTTCTTCAGGTTTCGGTTTGGGACCGCATGGAACGTTTTTGTTGCAAATTAAACTGCAGTTCGCTGAATCGCTGTTTTAGCCTTTTTAGATCATCGTGTTCAGGTTTCATTGAAACTCCAATTCAACAATTATAGAAACATATCAATGTGGTGGTGGTCTTCCAGGCAAGTTATAGCAAACAATTTCATGCCCTCTTATTGCATTCATTTGTCAAACATACTTCTTCTAACATATAATCTGGTTTACGCTAAAAAGTTAGCATTGCTTGAAAACAGCTGTATTGTGTGCAGAAAATATTTCAATTGACAACCACGGAAGGGGGATACTTCTTTTTTAAGCGTTCTGATTTGTAAAAATAAACAGTGTTGCCCCTGAATATAAACATTAACTTTTCATCTCACAATAACATTTTTTTAAATCAACAGTAGCAATGTGGATCAAAGCTTATTTTATTGCTAATATAAATAATAAATTGATAATAGCAAATATGTTTATTGTTAAGGTGGGAGAGTACAGAACTTACCAAGCTAGAGATGCAGGCTGCGATAGAAGATAATTGTGAACCAATCATTATCTTTTATCTCGGCCTGCACCTCTCGCTCAGTAAGTTCCGTACTCTCCTTGTACCTTTCCAAAAAACATATTCGATATCCCAGCCTTTTGGCACATTGCAAGCCCAAAAAATTGCTAATAGCACATTAGGGTATGCCTAATATACACCCAATACCACATGCCCACGCCCACGTCTAAAAAAGTCTAGTCCAGCTCTGTATCCAGGAAAGTACAAAGTAATGCACATACCTCCGATTTGTACAACAAGAAACTCATTCATTGCAACATCCAACTCTGCCTCACTGGCTTGTATCACTCTGAGCAGGTCTTTACGAGTGTATTTCATAATGTCTGGTGACTCCATGATGTCGGCTTCATACTCAGGGCCTCGGTACCGGCTCGCGGTGAGGATGTCCAGCAGCTTTCGCACCCGTGGTATGCACGGACGTATCTCGTAGTATTGGTGGAAAACGCCAAGCACCTGCGAATTGAGTACTTTAGTTCTTGAAGTGTTTTAATAGGTTCAGTCTATTTAGGATATTATTTCCACCCACATTTTTTTTAATAAAATGAAAAATTAAAAAAAAATTTGCAAGAATCTACAAAGTAAGTGTCCATGTTTATCAGGAACAAACTACTTCAAGACTGAACTTAAAATATTTCTTTGCAAGATATGCCGTTATTTAATACATGATTATACTCTGAATTATCTTTGAATTTATATACTGAATTAATAATGTATAATTACTTTATGCTATCCTACTGTCTATTGCTCCTCTCACTTTATGTCATCCATGACATGTTTTATAACAAACCTTACTCACTTTGTAATGAATTGTTCCCAGAATAAACTATATTTTATAATAATAATAATTATTATTTTTATTATCTGTCTTATATCTTGTATGATCAAAGGTACAATAAATGTTATTATTATTCTTACCGTCATGTCCCGAAGTTCTCTCTCGCCGTGTAAGCAAGGGAGGTCATCAGAAAACTTGAGATCGGAGAATAATAACAGGGAGTTTGAAGTTTCTGCTTCCTTCACTTCGTAGGTGGCATCATCTGTACAAATGACAGCATCCTCGTCGTGATCTCCACGGAAAATTAAGCTGTGTACATGTAAAGAAAAGTAAGGTTATAAAGTAGCAGGTTACTTGGGATACACCTCTGGTGGAGCTAACTCTACAGAACAAAGATAAATGCTGGATTCGAGTACCTTTGCCCTTCTTGAAGTGTTTTCAGAATTTCGGGATTTAATTCTAGGAGTTTAAAATCAGTCCCTGTCCCAGACTCTTTGAAGTACAGTACTTGTGTTGTAGATTTCAGCTCACCCTCTTCTAGTTTAGCATGTGCGATAACTGTATTAGAATCTTCGACAGATCTTTTATAACTGAAACAATTTACAAGTTTTATTTTGAAGTAAAGTTACATTGTAAATTAATAAAAGTGATATAGATGATAAATTTAGAACCGTACCTCTCTATTCCCGCCATCGTTCTAGCCCATGCGTTTTCTGAAGGTCAAACGAAATATTTGCGCCAAAACGAAAGTCGGCTGTCAAGTCGAACCTTGTGAAACCGTACCACATCAAAGCTGATCAAAGCTACGTTTTCAACGACGCATCTTTCAGAGCCATTCACAGAAGATATTTTCCGGCTTATCACATATTCTTCATTTTGAGGTAATTTAGAACTTGCATTTGCTTAAGGTTCAATGAAGAATATGATTGCTTTAATAACGATATTTATTATATATTGTGAGGAACACAAAATGCATTTCTTTGCAACTTTGTTGGATGCTAAGGCAACATTTCACGAAATTTTAATAATATAACTCCCATCAAATTTAATTTTTAGATGTAGCTCTCTGGCTACAGCCTTAGAAATTTCATCTAGATTCAACTTTTAATTCAAAACATTTTAATTCCCCAGGGCTCTGCAATGGATTCGGCAGCGAGCAGCCCTGCTTCCACTTCGTCCCGTGTCGCTCGGAATCTTTTCCACATGTCCCCTGTGAAACACTACAGCTACAACACGGATTCAGACGAATGTGCCACTCCACTCCGTCTTTCATCGCCAGAAGACTCGCCGCGATTCACTCGACGCACTTGCCGGCTATCACCACGCAAATCCCCATCCTTGAGAAACTCTCCTATCTTACGCCTTTCCCGTTTGGATGACAATTCTTCCATGATGGGATCCCCACGCAGTGAATCACCTGAAATAACCGACGTCTCAACCTCAGCACTTATGACACCCTTCAAATGCCTTGGGCAAAAAAACAAAGCGATTATTGAAGAGAGCCCCGATGTGGTCACCACTACTCCACAAAACAAGAAGCCTCCATCAAAGCAAAGTTCCATCTCCCAGTTTTATAGCCCTTCCTCGGGAATCAGCGTAAGCTCCTTCTACTCGGCAGGAAAGCCCAAGGCGAGACTTTCGCTGTTCACATCCTCATTGTTTGCCATTCCTCGGCCTGCGAAACGTTCACGATCGGCCACTGCGGACAACCGCGGCCGCGCTAAGCAGGTCAAGGTGGACAGGCCGCGGCTGGGTAACTGTCGGTCGGGTGTCGCAGCTAAGAAGCAGAAGAGATCTGAGCCTATGAAGAAGCCACCAGTAGTGTTGCTGCAGGATAGCATGGATCTTGCTGAAATTGACGAGGTGGGCAAAATATTCTGTTAGACAACATAAAACGATCGATACCTAAGACCGTATCCAGCCCAATCCTGACCCTTAGAAATTTTCAATTATAGCTAGTAGCTAATTGATATCATGACCGTGTCCACAATGATCCAATTTATACTTGAAAACTATCGAGCGCACACAAGGGTCAATGACTGCTATCTTGTCTGAGACTTAAAGAGACTTCACTTTACTACTAACAGTTTGAGCACATTCGATTTACAGAGTCGAGGGTTAGCAATTTATGCAGATTTTCGCTTGATTTTGGAACGTTGTAATTAAGCCTAAGCTGTGACTCATAGTTTTGTAATTTTAATTCTATTATCTCTTAGCTTTCTTAGCAACTAGAATTTGTGTAGAAAGGTTTTATAAACTGGGGAGGTAGATAGGCCTGGAGGTTTGATAGAATTAGCACCCAATGGGGTTGGGAGAGATGTTCACCTTCAATTTAGGAAGTAGATGTGGGCAATGAAAGAGCCACCACCTAAAACACAAGATACTGGATGTACATAATGGGAAAGAAGTGGAGATCTGAGAGATGTGCACTTAATTACCAGGTTATAGAGCTAACGGTGCAGTTCAATCAACGTGGTGCATTGTGCTTTTCTTGAATTTTGTGAGCAAAAATTCACTGCCTGTAATTTGCAGTACATTTTTTAATTACGTCTTCATTTATTCTTGAATCATTCAAGTCTCGAATGATAGAATTTCTGGACCTAATACTAAAAACAAAAAACAGCTAGCCTCTTCTCAAAATTTAATTTTTTTTGTGGCAAAGCCAAATGCAAAAAAAAAAATTCTAATGAAATGTTGTCATGGTGCTTTAGATGATGGCTGAAATCAACCGGCCCAAGCTAGCTCCCATCGCGCTGAACATGGGAACAAAGCGAAAGTTGCCTGCGGAGAAACCCGTTGTCATGCAGAGCCCTGAAGCTGATCCCAAGAAAAAGTTCTTCAAGACTAACCGAACGATGGAGGTTAATCGCACGGCCACTGTCACCATCGACAAGTCCATGAGGTTGGTCCACTTCTAGTTGATGGGGAATTTAATGGTGCTTCGAAAAATGTAACTCATTTTAAGCAATTGTTATTGATTGCAGCTATGCAGAAAATAATAGAGAAAAGGAAGTGCAGGTTTAATTGTATGATTACTGCTAAACTTTGTTAGTAAGCATTGTAACCAGACGAGTCCCACATCTCTTAAACCTTCCAAAAACCGTAAAATTCTTGGCTATTCTTTTACCAATTTCTGTCGCACAAAGAATTTCGAATCAGCTGTTGCATAAACCAAGCCAATCTCTCCGGCAGGTTCGAAGTGTCCAACGGCAAGTACACACTGCAAAAGGCAAAGCGTGTGCCGCGCATGCTGTTTGCGTCGGCAGGGAGCAAGGTCAGCACCGAGCGAGTGCAGCGCAAGGTGGCGGCTATCATCGAGTCGCTAGGTGGACCGGCTGCAGACCGTGCAGGTGAGTGGGATAGGATTTGGCAGATGCAAATCACAAACCTCAGATTAAGTAAATACAAAAATAGCCACCACCTTAAACACAAGATACTGGATGTACATAATTGGAGAGAAGTGGAGATCTGCGAGATGTGCACTTAATTACCGGGTATAGAGCTAATGGTGCAGTTCAATCAACGTGGTACATTGCGCTTTTTTTAAATTTTGTGAGCAAAAATTCACTGCCTGTAATTTGCAGTAGCATTTTTATGACCGAACATTTTGGTGCTTTGTAAACACTGGTTCTTGTGATATAACAGAAGTTACCAACACTGTGCTGTGTTATGTTTGGGAGAGAGGTTGGAGAGATGAAACTTTACAAAAACTTCACTTGCCTTGATTATTGACCTCTCCACAGCATGGGTTTGAGGAGAAATCCTGCTAGAGTTGTACAGACCTTCTGAAGGGCCATTAAACCGTTGGTCTCCATGGTGCTCTTCCACAGGAGTGAGCTATATGCTAGCACAAGGTTTTTCCTCCATCCTTCTAGACTAGGTTATACACCAATACCATAAGATCAGTGCCACGGACCAAGTTGTCAAAACAGTGAGTCGTTAAGCACCATTCCACCTTCCAGTTGCAGCTCCACTGCAATCCGACGGGCTGGCCTTGTTGCCGTCATCTCCACTCAAGCAGATGCCACCGCCCGTGAGTCCGCTGTCTAGCCCAGACACCAAGATGGCCGCCATCACGAGCTCCACCTCCAAGATGGCGCTGGTGGAGACGGTGGGGGCGGAGAGTGCGGCTCTCTTCCCGCTCTTCTACAAGGACTTTGTAGCGCCCCAATCACCGCAATCACCGTGAGTAAGCTAAACCACTGGTAAATCTAACGGAGAATAAAAAAAGAAACACAACTAAATAAGATCTGTCAACGTCATCTTTTCCAATCAGCTGTTTCTATCTCGGTAACTGGAGATTTTTTATCTTCTCTTCACCAATTATAGTTCCCCCATCTTACAGTGGTGGCTGGTGCAAAAATGCATGCAGAAAGTTTGAAAGTTGTTTCACATATTTGTGGACTATTAAAAGTCTGAGCATGCACTTGGTTTTGCTAGGTACGAAATGTAGCGTTGTAAAACAGTGATTGCACGCTGGTGAACCCGCCAAGCGAATGGGGCTTAATTTTAGAAACATGGGAGTCTGATATCATTTAAATTCTTACAAATCATTGCAGTTGGGACAAAAAATTGAAAGTAACATATTTAAAGTTAATTTTCTTTTTGCTTTGGTGCAAAAATCGAGTCGGATCCTTGGCCCCTTTGTTTCGTAGGTCCAGCCAACCCTTGCTACTCGTTTCAATGTCAATGTACATGTTAAATAATTTTAAATATTTTAGACATTTCTTTTTTTAATTTATGGAAAAACTTTGATTTTAATTTTTTTTTAAATGTTACTAAAATTAAAAAAAAAAAAAATGAATTGAGTGATTTATGAAGAAAAAAAATGTAAAGTGTAAAAATATTTTTTTTTTTCTCAAATAAAAACCGAGGAATCACCGTTTCTTTTTTTTATTCGAAAATACAAAATACACGTAAATTACGTGCCACGTACTTACCCTAAACTTGTTTGCCCCAACGCAGGCGCGAGCTCCGTGCAGCCAAACGCGCCGTCCCTCCGACGGAGTTGGGACAGATGCAGATCGACGCGGGGCAGCGTCGTTTCGGTCACTCGCTCTGCTCTGGCTGCGGCCTGCTCTTCCAGATGGGCGAACCCGAAGAGGAGGCACGCCACCGCGCCTACCACGACCGACACCTAGCCATCAAGTTCTCGGTAAGCCCTCCAACGACGACCCAAGATGGCGTATAAAGATGGCGAGTGTCAGTTTGGTTGGTCCACGTAATTTCGTGAATATATTGCTAATTATGCGTTAATAGTGGCAAAATACGTGTTGTACGAAACTTAACCAAGAGTTCTTCGTTTTAGTGTGAGTGGCAAAGCAATTCCTTTTGTCAGAAGTGTTCAGTTTCTCACAACAGCTTGAGGCGAATGCCGCGCAATATGGCAGACAGGGACAGTTGCGGAAATGCCACATGCAACAAGGCACTATCTTCAACTGACAATAGTATTAAATGCGACCAAATCTGTGGTCTGTGGTTCCATATTAAATGTGCAAATGTGTCGAAGAAAGAAGCAGATATGATAAAATCTAATGATAATATTAAATGGTTCTGTGCGGAGTGTGAGGGGTTGGTGGGGACTATGGAATCTATGAAAAAGGAAGTGGGTAGCACAGTAAAAAAACTGGGGGCTCTACAATTAGAAATGGATCAAATGTTGAAGAAGATTGAATTAATTGATGGAAATATGAAAGTAAAAAATGACAATAGAAAAACATATGCAGTAGCCACCAAAGGAAAGAGGGGTGAAGAGGTCTTTATTGAAGGTGAGCCGGGAGAAGAGTACCTAAAAATAAAAAGTGCTATACAGAGCAAGGTGGATCCGTCGAAAATCGCCGTAGGGATCACTGGTCTTAGACCAGTTGCCAACGGCCTCGTCATAGAATGCAACAATACCGCTTCAAGGGTGCGACTGATCGACGAAGTAAAACGAAACATGCCAGGGAACTACAAAGCGGAAGAGAGGAAGAAATACAACCCAAGAATAATGGTCATAAATCTGAACAAGAATGACATGCAGGAAGACGCATCTAAAATGGAACAGGATATCATAGACCAGAACAAGCTAAACAATGGGAATGGACAAGTAAGTGTCAAGAAAATAGTGTGCCTGCAGAGTGCTAGATACGAAACAAGGAATAAATTGGTGCTAGAGGTTGATCCAGAAACGAGGGAAAGACTGATACAGGAGGGGAGAATGTACCTAGGGTGGAGTGTAGGTAAGGTGGTTGATTATGTTCATGTTAAAAGATGTTACAAGTGCACTGGATATGGTCACACTCAGAAAAACTGCGTGAATAAACGAATGTGTGGAAGATGTGGAGAAGATCACGACAGCAAAGACTGCAAAAATACTAATATCAACTGTGGCAACTGTCGTAATATTAATGATAGGCTTAAAATTAATGTTAATACTAATCACAGTGCATGGAACTGGGATTGTCCCTGCTACAAGAGACAGATTGAACGCATGGAAAGTAGGATAAGGTATTCACCTCAAGATAAAGACTAGCAATTAAAGACTGGAGGTGTAGTAATATCAAAAGAGAGATCAAAGATCAAAAGAGCGAAGAATACAAGAATAGATATCACTCATATAAATGCCCAAAGCCTGATAAAAAACTTCTGTGAAATTGAGAACTATGTGAGAAAGGTGAAACCAATATTGGTGGGACTTTCTGAAACGCATGTCACTGAAAATATATATGATAAGGAGATTTATATTGAAGGTTATAATATGATACGATGCAACTCGGATAGTAGACACACAGGAGGTGTTGCTATGTACATTGATAAAGAAGTTGAATATAGGGTAAATAGTATCATAGCAGAAAAAGGTAATTATTGGATCTTGGATGTTGATGTAAAAATCAATAACAGATATTGCAATATAAATGTTATATATCGATCGCCAAATGGGGACCGGGGTGATTTTACTGCGATATTAGACAGTTTAATGGAGGAAGTTGGAGATAAGTCAGGGCTAGTAGTATATGTGGGAGATTTTAATATCAACTGGGCCAGTGGAGACTCAAACGTAATGAAAAGCATGTTAGATTCGAATGGTTTCAAACAATTAGTTTGTGAACCTACAAGAATTACTGCGAACTCAAGCACAATCATAGATCTAGTAATAACAAATAATAGCAAGATGGTTAGAGTGAAAGTTGAAGATACATATAAAATTACAGATCATGAGATTTTGAATATCGAAATAATTAATAACGATCCCAATATTAGCCAAAAAAGAGATATTGAAACGAGAATATTAGAGGACTGGGCTCAATATGATAAAGGTACTTTTGCCTCTGACCTTGCTGGTTGTGTATGGGAAATTGAAAGTAATGATGTAGATATAAAGATTGAAAATATGATAAATAATATACTTGAATGCAAGGCAAGGAATGTAAAGTTGAAAGAAGTACAATTAAAAAATAAGGGAAAACCATGGATAACTGAAGAAGTTAGAAACTCAATTAGAATAAGAAATATATGCTATAAAAGAGCAAAATTGTTAAATTCAGAGGCTACCTGGGATGCTTATAAGAGACGAAGAAATACAGTGAAAGCATTAATCAGGAAAAATGAACGAGAGTACTATGCAATGAAAATAGATGGGGTAAAGCATGATACAGTGAAACTTTGGAAGACACTGAAAGAAGTAACGAATATTGGTATGAAGAGAGAAAGGTTGTTAGAGATTAAAGATACAAATGGGGACACTTATAGAGATGACAAAGAAATAGCTACGAAATTCAATGATTATTTTATTGAGAGTATAGAAGAGATAAGGAATAGCATCCAAAATATAGATATATGTAATGTTAAAAATTTAGATATAATAAAGACTATGGAACTAGAGAAATATCAAAGAAATGAAAACTTTAAGCCTATTTTGAACGAATTTAATCCATTAACAGGAGTAGAGCTGGATAAGGCGGTAGATAGGTTAAAAAATAAAAAGGGCTCAATTGATGGAATTAACTATAGAATTTTCAAGGATGCTTATAGAGTTATTAAATATAGGTTACTGGATTTAATAAATACATCCTTTGATAAGGGCGAATTTCCGAAAATATTAAAGGAGTCAGTAGTGCAACCAGTCAGTAAAATAAATGGATCTAATAATATATGTGATTTTAGACCGATAAACATGTTGTCTATACTAGACAAAATTATTGAAATAATAGTTCATGATAGGTTATATCAGTATATGAATGACAATAATTTAATATCTAAGAACCAATCAGGATTTAGAAAATCTCACTCTTGTGAGACGGCAATACAGAACGTTGTAAGTAAATGGATAGAAGACATGGACGAGAGAAAATCTACGTTGGTTGTGTTCCTAGATCTAAAAAGAGCCTTTGAGACTGTAGATGTAAGCAGATTGGTAAAAAAATTAGAATATATGTATGGTATTGGTGGAAAAGCAATTATGTGGATAAAAGATTTCTTGAGTGATAGAACACAAAGAGTGAAGTATGGGTCGGAAATGTCAGAAAAGAAGGAATGTAATAATGGGGTACCACAAGGATCAGTGCTTGGACCACTGTTATTTCTGATATATATTAATGATGTAAATATATGTTGTAAAAATAGTTTCTTAAATATGTATGCAGACGACATGGTAGTATCATTAAGTGGAGTGGATACTAGAGAAATGTCGGAATGTATGAACGAGGAGTTGAGTAACATCGAACAGTGGCTACAATTGAATAAGTTAAAACTGAATGTAAATAAATCTAAAGCAATGTTTATTGGAGTAGGGAAACTTTGTAACGTTAATTGGACTGATTTAAATATAAGTATTAATATGCAAGAAGATGTGATAGAGGTAGTAGAATACTTTAAATATCTAGGAATAGTTATAGATAATAAGATAAATTTTAAACACCACATATATTACATTGTAAAAAAAATTGGGAAAAGAGTAGGATATCTTAGGAGGATAGGGGGTAAGATCTCTTACTGGACTAGAACAATGATTTATAATAGTTTAATTAAACCTCTTTTCGAATATGGTGCGACAATCCTGTACCAAGCTTACAAAAATGAGATGGGAACACTTCAGAAACTCCAAAATAAAGTGATGAGATGTTTAATTAGATGTAATAAGGATACACCGATTGCTCAAATGTTAAGAATGACTGATTGGCTAAGTGTCAATGACAATGTTCTATTATTAGTGTTAGTATTTATTTTCAAGATTAAGTTAGGCCTTATGCCTGATTATTTAGATGATAAAATAGGATCTACTAAAAAGATACATAATATTAATACGAGGAGGGCTGTGGAAGGGTTGGGGTTCAGAAGAAGATGTAGAGGAAAAAAATGGTTCAACTCTGTATTTAATGCAGGTATGAAAGAGTTTGATAAGCTGCCCCTCAATATAAGAAACTCGAAATGTGTAGGAGATTTTAAAGCTAGATGCGTAGAGTGGATCAAAACTAAACATGAATACCTACTTATGATTTGAATTTATGAGTGATGAGTATGGTAGTAAGTAAGTTTATAGTAAGTTTATGGTAGTAAGTATTATTATGATTGATGATTTAAGATTATAATTTGATGATGATTGAAGAATATAATTTTGTGTAATTGTAATTATGTAATTGGCTTCTGAGCTATGAATAAACAATTATTATTATTATTATTAACACTCGCAACAAAAAATTAATGTTTCAACTTTTTTATTGTTGTTGGGTTGTGAGATTCTACTGTGGAGTGTGGAGTTTAAAGGTATAGAGAAAACCCCAATGCCAAGTTTCTACGTCACTGTCACTGCGTGCGTAACTGTCGTACGAAATTTCAGTTTGTTATTTCTCGCAGCTTATTTGCATTTCAGACTGGTTTATACTCAAATTACCTTTATTAATTTTTACCACAACGATCGATTCACATGCTACGATATTTTGAGCCGTAATTATTTAATTGTAGAGGTTTGTTTAAAAAGTACGACTGCAAGCGCCATTTGTATTCGTCTTCCATTACAAAGTGCTGTCAGCTCGTTTGCTTCGTAGATATATAATCTATAACCTGTACACTCAACGATTCTAACATACCTCCTTAGCTGACCAATAATTTTTCTTTACCAGGGCTGGAAGCAGGAGCAGGTTGCCAACCTTTATGATGATGATAATGGCAATGGGGGATCTCGCGTGGTGGCTATCGTGGCTTCTGACCCGAAGATCTGGTGGCGAAAGGTAGAGCAGGTCATGGAGGCCGTCGACGAGGAGATCGGGAGCGTGCCGGGCCAGCCGATGAATGAGCTGCCGTCTGTCAAGGTACGATTGTAGACATTCCAGCCATCATACAGAACAGAATCTTTTAAATCTCATGTCATTTTTTTGGCTGAAAATCTTTTGTGCCTTGGAATTGAAGTTGCATAATGTCATGAAGCTATTGTCTTATCATTCTTTATTACTATAAGTATACATATAAATATACCAAGTTCTATTGCTGATTAAAAAGGGCTACAAGGAAAAAAACCAAGAAACTAAACACGCTCAACTCTATTTAACGACAGAACACACTTTTCTGCCACCGGTCGTTTTGAGGTGGCATGCGGTAAAACTGCCACTTTTAAGAACACTACAAATCATCTTCGTAGACGTCTGCCATTTTTCCAAAATTGCTCTACAGCTTTTGTAGTCGTTTGTCTTTCGATCTATTACAATACTTTTTCTACCAATTACAACTTTATTAGGAATTCTTGTGCAGATATAAAAATAATAAGTATTTTAAAATCCTGCTGCCAAAATCATAACTGAAAAAATGTAATTCATTACTGAGAAACGGTGTTAGAGCGCTGGTCCTTGTTCTAGTATCGCCTCTCACGAGCTAGACTGATCAAATTGTGGGTTGGAAAATTAAGAAGGCTGGGATTTATTTCTATTTCCTACTGACAAATATAAACAATTTCATTTGTCTCTTCAAGCTCAATTTTATTTATGTTTTGATTGCTAATATGTTTCGGGTACATCAGTGCAGAATTGTGGTACCTATAGCTACCTACCCCTACACAGAGATGATATGTCAACAAAGGGGTAGTCAGGAGTAATAAAACCCTGGTGCTTTCCTCCCTAGGTGCTGCTGTACATCAGCCGCCAGCGCGTGGTAGGGTGCGTGGTTGGCCAGGCTTTGCGCTCGGCAAATCGTTTGCTCCCTTCCATCGACGGCGTACAGTGCTGCAGCGAGAAGGAGGAGCCTGTCGTCATGGGGATTGCACGTATTTGGGTCGCACACGACTATCGTCACAAGAAAGTCGCCACCAGGCTCGTAGATTGCTTGAGGTGAGTGCTGGGTTTGTTCTCGGGTGGGGTTTAGACTAGGAATTACTTCGATTCCACTTTTTTAAAACCCCTAACCGTGAGACACAGGAAAACTGGTGGACCAAGCAGCTAGTGTTTTTGCCAGCCGGTCTTATAGTGGAATAAGCAGTCGTACCTGATTGGGCTCTTGCTTTTAGTTTTGTGGCCCGTCTTGAAATCGATGGTTGAATGTCAATTAACAATTTCTTATCTTCCTTCAGAATTGGGGAAGAGGGAAACACAACTTGAGGTAGAAAGGGTTGATTGCACAAGGTATCAGCCAGAACGTTGTTCTTTCTTTTTATAACTTACGATCAATCATTTCTACCTCGGCAGTTGCGTTTTCTTCTTTTCCTTTCCGAAACTCGGCCTCTCCATCCATATAAAGAATCTCAGTTGTAGAGAAAAAGCAGATTTTGTGGTGAAGTTATCCAATGGGCTTTCTGTGTCTTTCTTATGAGGGACACGTGAATTAGCTCCAAATTTGACTGAAATATGGAACTTCATTCCCTTGTTCCAAATCTTTCAGTTTTTTTCTTCACGCTCATTCATTGCTTCTTCTAAAGAGTTTTCATTGAAAACAATCCAATCAATTAAAAAAAATGCCTCGCCATTTCCAAGACATATTAGCTCGACTCTTGAAGATCGCATAGATTGCAAGATCGAAGACCTAAATCATGCTGACAGCAACCTACATTTCAGATCGACGTTCGTCTTTGGAGCGGTTCTCTCTATGAACGACTTTGCGTTCTCGGTTCCGACCGACGCGGGAGCCGGATTCGCCCAGAAATACACTGGAGTCGAAGACTTCCTCGTGTACTCGTAGGCTTGTAACGAGATACGGGTGGCAGAAAACACGAAGCTCTCTTGGGTCGTTAACGCTTGGATAAGTGGTTTGATCAGGTAGTCGGCTGAAGAATTTCAGGAGAAAAGAGTGGTAATTCCTCTCCTCCTTACGGCGTGGCTATCTACATTTGCCACCTCAACTTGGGTAGCTATGTGCAAAGGAACAGAGGCATGCCAATTTGTTGCAACAGATAGCACTAGTATTGTTTTTTTTCTAACCCTAGAAGTCAGTGAAGGTTAGACTTGCAGTGAAATGGTAGCAATGTAGCTGGCTCAGTTCAAGAAACATAACAATGCACCCACAATCTTGAAGTGGTACCTACTGCGCTACCTGAACTACCAAAATAGTAAATTTGCGTGGATTTAGGCAGTTTAGTTAAAAATTGTATATATTTTGAGAATCTAGGCTGTTTTTTCCCGTCTTTTTTGGAATTTCTACTTTGTAATTGGTTTTTTCTCCATTAGTGCCACAAATAGCAATTTGTTGAGCTAGTTTGGCCTAAAAGAAAAGCCAGTGTTTTGCTATTTCCCTGTTGGCCTACCTTTGCGTACGATTCTGCCAATTGCTGTAGTGATCATGACAGGAAGTTGAAATAGCCAACTCCCCGTGGACGTATTTATTGTTCTAATCTAGGCCCTTTATTTTTAGTGATCAACCTGTTTTCGACTAGTTGTATGTTTAGATAAGCACTTTACGTTTGTGGTCATGCATTGTTGATGGTGTTTTTAATTTAGTTTTCACAACAGTGTTATGATCCGAAAGCATCCTTTCCATGAAAAATACCATAGCTACCTCTTTAATCTTGTACTTGCATGTAATATCTAATATTATCTACAAGTTACCTGTGAGCAAAAAAAATCTTTTATTAGGCAGATTTCCAAATAGGTCGGTTTTTGTGATCGGATTAAAAAAAGCCATTGAAGGCCATTGGTAATCAATTCATTGGCCACAGCTCGGCCACAGTTAGCAGACATGCTTGCCGTTTCCTCATTTTCCGTGTTCAATCTTTCAGCCGGTGAATATCTGTCATTTTATTTTACATCTTTCTTGTCCTATTATAGTTTTCAGGCCAGCACAGTACAAACTTTTTCGTGAGCGAAATAATTTTCCCAAACAATGCTAGAAAGCAAACTTTGTTTTAGAAATAAAACTGATCATTTTTACTGCATGTAGTGCAACATTAGTAAGATTTGATTTATTAAGTTGCCTATTTTGGTTGACAGACATTTACACACCTATGTTATTTACGACTGTCAATATATTTTCTTCAAAATTTTCTGTGAAGATTTTTTTATTTAATTCAGAAAATTCAGAAAATGAAAATGAGCGAGGTAAATTTCTAGTTAGTCTGTTTAAGTTGCATGAGGCAGAAGGAAATTATGTGGGTATATCGATTGCTCAAGCTAACTTACCAATATGATAATATGTTTGTTGCACCTACTAACATATTCTATAATACTTGTATCTTAAAAGATGTATTTGTGCCTTACAACAATTTGCCTTAAAAGCAGTGTGCCTTAATTCTACAGTTAAACTGTTCTAATTTGTTGATTTAATTTTGACCTAAATAAAATGTTTGAAATTTAGCCACACTGTTTATTGATTTCATTACCAACGAGTATCACAAATGTGTATAGTTATGTGTTTTACTGTATCCTTCATAATGGCATAGAATAATTATTTATTATGGCAATAGCTTAGAGAAAGGAATATGGTTGAAAATTGGTTGAAAATAGAGGGAAAATCGATGTCCTTGAACTGATGCATGCGTTTCTGCATGCGTTGTGACAAACAAACATGCCGACTGACAACAGACGCATTTCGGGCCCAGAAAATACTAAACCGTACTCTTTTTATGAAGTATCAAAGGAAAATGAACCTACAAAATCATTACTTACTAAAAACGTTAGAGCTGATGGAAGAAGATGTGATCAAATGCGCCCAATTTGTAAGTAAATCGGCAGCTTAACCTCAAAATTAATCATTACTAGTGGAAATGTATCATTAATACATTTTTATTTTCTGCAGATTTGAAGCATGGGGTCGTGACACAAGCTAAGGGTTCTGCTTACATGGAACTTGGTGAAACAAAAGTAATCTGTTCAGTTTTCGACCCTCGTGAAATTCCACGAAAATCTGAATACAGCGTCCACGGTGAACTCTATTGCGAGTTTAAATATGCACCGTTTGCTTGCAAGCAGCGAAGAGGACACATGCCAGATAATGAAGAGAAAGAGTCTAGTTTGACACTAAGAAGAGCATTAGAGTCGGCCGTTTGCAGGGTAAGGTGTATAGCATATGTAACGTAGTTCTCCCATGGTCATTGAATTTGAACACTGAAAAATGCTAGACGTTTGCATTTCTATTCTTCCATTTCTAGTAGAGAAATTTGATAAAAGTCAATCTCTCATTTTTGAATCCACCCCAAAATATTATAGCTAATCTCATCGGTACTTATTGGGTCCACAAAGCGTAAAAAAATAATTAGGCATGCACATGAAAAGGAGCTAAAACAATGCATGCTGCGATTTAATAGGTACGTGTAGGAAATCATAATATGACAGCAATGTTGGCACTTAAGCAGTTTGTGACTTACGAGTTCAAGTTTTTGGGAGAATTTAAAAAATTAAAAGCCATTTGAACAAAACCTGATTTGTAATTGTTGAAGCGAATTTAGCATGTCTTTGTTAATTTATTGGTATACTTTTCTGACAATTCCATTCAAACTCTTTGGTTCTGCTGTAAATATCTCTTACCTACAAAATTAGATTTGCTTCAGACAAGAATTTTTCAGAAGAAAGTAAATTTAAATACTTAAACCCTGTAGATTAGCACTCATAACAAGGTTGGTAAGAACGCTATCTCCCCATCCCTAGCACGAGTTCCCCAACTTCCAAGTAGACATCTACGCACTGGTGCTCGAAGATGCCGGTTCTGCGCTCGCTGCTGCGATAACCTGCGCCGGAGCAGCTCTGGCCGATGCCAGCGTGCCGATGTACGATCTTGTGACTGCCGCGTGTCTCGGAGTTGCGGAAGGAGTTAATGTCATCGATCCGACTGTCGCTGAGGAGGCGCTGTGTCGTTTGGGCGACGGGGACCACGGAATAGTGACGGCCGCTTTTATGACCACGCAGTCCCAGCTTTCAGAGGTGTTTCAGGTAATGACTGGCTAAGTTTTCTTTTATTGTTTAGTCACAGTGAAGCTGACACAGATAGTCCAACTTTCTAGGCAATGACCGCCATAGATAAAGCTTACACAGATATGCTATCTTTATAAACAATGGTTGCCATAAAGCTTACACAGATATTTAATCCTTATGGGGCAAAAGCTTACACACAGATATTCCATTCTTCTAACGACTAATAAAGTTTACACCGATATTCCATCTCTATGGGGCAAAGGCTAAGGCCTTCCTTTTGGGTATGTGTAAACAGAACTTGAGGTTGTAGGGATAAAATCAAACATTGACACTGCCGTCAGTGTAACAGTTGCTGTAGATATTTTCCTTGCTTATGTTCTCCATGAAAGACCTAAACTTCGGCTCTGGTTCCAGACGGGGTCGATGGACGGTGACTGCTTGACAGGTGCGCTCAAAACGTTGGTGGAGGCATGCGAAACGGTTTACCCAATTACCCAGCAGTGCGTCATCAAGAGCATCAAGGAGAGCTTGAAAGAACGCAAGACCGAGAAAAAAGTTAGCACGAGCTGAAATGAATTACGACTCGCTGATGTAAACAATTTATTATGCTACGATGATGGTGATGTGAGATAGATGATTAAATTCAAATAAAAAAGACATAAATACCTGGTTGATTTTTTCCAACATTTTTTCCTAAATGTGTTTTCAATTATAAAATGTGAGATAATTATTAAACGTGCTTTTGAAATGTACTAGAAACCCGGGAAAAGGGAGAGAAGGAAACAAAGTTGAAATGGCCAATGGCAATAGAGGTAGTGGCATAACGTTTCAGCTTCTGCTATGTTCACTTTATTGTGAACAAAGTGTAAGTAACACTTTTCTTTTTTTTTTTCTTGGCAGCTTTGTCATTAATATTTTTACAGTGAACAATTGGTATCATTTATTTGTACCAACCATGGGGATCCTCTTTAACAGGTTTCTCGTCAGCTTAGGAAAAATAGAACGGAGACTAAAACGATCGTGTTTACAATAGTTTTGAGCACCCTGCGGCAGCATCGCTGCACATTTCCCAGCTATTAAGAACATGTATGCCAATCAAGTCTCTTGCATCGATGTCGTCATAATTGCACAATCAACACACAAATTGAGCATATGAATGATTTTTTTGCCTCAAATCCATCTTTCTGAAACTGAAAAGCTGGTAAACTCGTTGGTTTCTTGAAGCATTGTCTTACATCTTACTTTAACAACAAAAGTGTGTGCATTTGCCAGGTTATTTGCAGAGGCTTTCCAGTAACCTACACCTCTGCCTACACCATAGACTATGAGCAGGGATGGGCAGTATCGGAGATAGGAATGTGATACTTTTTTGAGAAGAATCTTGTTATTGTATCTCAAGATTGTATCTATTGTCCGACTTTTACCAAAGAAAAAGATAAGGTTACATTGTTAAAGAGGATTCCAATTGACATCCAACAAGGAAATGAGTGTTACCTACATGCTGAGTAATAAACACGACTTTTTTTAATTGTGTACATTTATTTGTTGAGTTTACCCACATTGCGAATTGCACATCAATGGCGGTACAAACTAAATGCCGTTGCAGTTTACTTTAAAAACACAATAAGGAAAGAGCGCTGCACATGTTTGAATGCTATGACATCAATCTTCAGGTTTCTCTGGAGGTGGCCCGCAAGGCTGTAGCATCTTCTCCATGAGGTTGAACCGGACTCTGGCTTTAGACTCATTTTCGCTGATAGCAAAGTAGTTGAGTAAGTCACAGTGGCCCATGTAGGAAGCATGCGAATCTCGGTGTTGATTGACAAGCCATTCGAACTTCGTAGTGTCGGCGTGGCCCGTGCCTATATATTTCGACTGCAAATGCTCGAGTTGACTGTGAATGTTGTAGCGGTCTCCCATGATGAGATTTAACGGTCTTATGTTTGGTCTTGTCTGCTAGAATTCTAACCTTCTTTGTTGTCGGTACTTTGACAAGTGGATGCAAATGGCCGATTAATCAGCTGTTTGAATGGCCACATACTAAATGACCTTGAACGGGAAGAAAATTGGGAAATGTAAGAAGAAATAGCTCTTTAAATTCCTTCAGTATTTAAATTCTTCCAAGAGAGAAGTGGCAGAGAAAAATTACATAGAACCAAATAACAGCTAGTTACCCCTCAGGGAAATAATGCAACGCAGAAAATATGTTTTATATTTACAACCAAGTAACCTTTATTTTTCCTCCGACATAAATAGATGACAATTCTAATATTACTCCGCAGGCAAAAAAGCAAAGGGAACCAATCAACAATAATTTTAAATTTCCAGAGGGTGACTATGACGAGGGCTAAGTCTCATTACACGGGCGCCTTCTCGACGAGTTTGAACCAGTGGCCACAATCGCAGCGCCTTGGAGTGCCTTTGTGCAGCCACATCCAGTTAACAGCAGTTGCGTCTTCCTCGCAGATGCAGCCCACGATGCGAGCATCAAACGCGGATGGAATAACATTCGGAACAGCCTTGGTACCCGGTCCTCGTTTCAATACTTTCATGTCGAACGGGTTCTCGTTACCAGCAAGTTTAGCGTTGAGCTCTCGCTGTTCCAGACCGGTAGCGTGTTCCACCGGATCGGACATCACTAGGGAGAATCACAATGAAATAATTAGACAACTGGGAAAATTCAAATTGACACCAATAAAATTTTTAGCCACTTTGGCTAAGCCTATGGGAGAGTTCAGGGGTGAGATGCAGCCAAACGTATTTCTACATAAGCAGAGACCCTAAATGATCACTGTGTTATTTAATTAGGTATAAAGAGAAACTATTTACTTTTGTTAGCGAATCTAACCGACGAATATACGACATTTTTTCGTGATTGAAGGGCGATCCTGCCGCAGAGTGACGCCATTTTATCGGGAACTCGCAAAATCTTCTCTCTCAAGAGCTTCAGTCGTTTTGTCAAGAGACGGCGTTACACGTTGATTCCGTACATTCTTATTGGTCGACATTGTTAGGGGAAAATTATCGCGGTTGGCCTTCCTGATTCCCGTATGCGCAAGGTCCATGCGCACGGCGATCCTTCACACGAAAATAGCAAGGTACATCCACGTTTCTTTTGATTTTGTACTCATATTTTTCCTTGTAGATTCTCCGTTCATATTATAATTCGTTTTAAATATTATATAAGATGTAGACCATATTTTAATTTGCTACTTAAACGCAAAGTAACTTACCGATGACATTTTATTCAGCCAGATACAGATAGATTGGTTTACGTATTCTGCAGTGTCGGCAGCGTATTGTTGACATTTTAACCAACAATTTATATGAAATTTATGAGTTATTATTCCATTTTATCTATTCTAGATGTTTACATCAAGTGCTAAAATTATAAAAAGTGGCAAAGCCGAGCCAGATGCGTTCGAGAGCTCAATTTCGCAGGCTCTTTTGGAGCTGGAGATGAACAGTGACCTGAAGGCACAGCTCAGGGAACTCTACATCACCAAAGCGAGGGAAATCGAGTTAAACGGAAAGAAGGTAAGTTCCATAGCTATCTGAACCCACGGTCAAAGCCCTTCATGATGAATGGTTGACATAAACTGACATTCTTCGATTCCATTACAGTCCATCATCATCTATGTGCCAGTCCCACAACTGAGGGCTTTCCAAAAGGTGCAGACCCGACTTGTCCGAGAACTGGAAAAGAAATTCAGTGGCAAGCATGTCGTCTTCATTGCTGACCGCAAAATTCTGCCTAAGCCTACGAGGAAGACTCGCATGAAGAACAAGCAGAAGCGACCCATCAGGTATGTCATTTTGATATTGTGGTGAGCTGATAGTCTTGTTGGTGGTTATTAGACTCATGTCTACTTGATTTATTATTATTGTCTTGATTTATCTTGATTTATGTCTTGTTGCCTACCTTCTGCACCATAGCAGGACTGAAAACTACGTAGGAATTGATCATTTTAAAGATACAGTACCTAACACTGTGGGTTTATCTGTCTTGTAGCCGAACGTTGACGGCTGTATACGATGCTATCCTTGAGGACCTAGTTTTCCCCGCGGAGATCGTTGGAAAGCGCATACGAGTCAAGCTGGACGGCCACCAGATCATTAAAATCCACCTGGATAGAAACCAGCAGACCAACATCGAACACAAGGTATGACTAGAGTGCCTTAGCCTCAAATTGAAAATCAATTATAGGTGTTTTCCTGGGATGCAAAGAGATGCATGCAACCTGGTGTTTGAAGTCTTGTCATAGGTTGTAGGGAGGTCATAGGTTGAGGAACACTTGTCATAGATTAGACTAAACTAAAGAATGCTTCCCAGGTTTCCAACCTAGGTTGTACTTTTTTACTTCTATTCTTCTACATTTCTGGAAGTGCTGGGAGATACAACTCGGGTACATAATATGCTAAATGGGGTTCTTCCCTATGGAAATATGAACGACATGACATTAAATGTTAAATTCAAGCTTTCGAACTATAATATGGGTGTAAATTGTTGCAAATTATTCCATTTCATATATTCAAAAACTGTACAAGCGGAGCCTTTTGACACACTACTCTCTAACATCTATTTCACATAGCATATTTCATATCATAATAAGAGAAGCACTGGTTGGTCTGACTGGACAGGGACATACAGGATGCGGTCTCAATGAAGAAAATTAATTGCATGACCAAAAGTCCATTGAGGAAACGAGGCTGACCTTTTCGTGGTCATTCCCGACTTCTTGGTGGGAGATTACCTGATTGAAATCCTCTTGGTTGCTGTACGTAGCAAACCAGGTCCTATCAAAAATCAGACAAGCGTTCTATTTAAGTAACGTAAAGGATGTCTCTTCATGCACAAAGATGGCAGCTATAATTTGACACTGAAAGCTTAAAACTCCATCTTTAATTATTCACTAAATCTATCCTGGGTTTCTGTCACTTGCATGTTCATGATTGATCCACCGAGGAAATGTGACCGACTCATTTGTAGTCTCTCCCGACTTCTCGGTGGGAGAGGAACTGATTGAAATCCTCCTAGTTGCCATTGGTAGCAAATCGGGTCCTATCAAAAATCAGACATTTGGTTCAGTTGGATCCTTGCAAAGCAGCTTGCAGTCACCAAATGTAGTAAGCAACGTTA
The DNA here is from genome assembly GCA_947568835.1 of Protonemura montana. Classification (NCBI taxonomy): domain Eukaryota; kingdom Metazoa; phylum Arthropoda; class Insecta; order Plecoptera; family Nemouridae; genus Protonemura; species Protonemura montana. The sequence continues at coordinate 10,709,198 of OX387610.1, read as the reverse complement.
GAGCTTTGTATTCTTTATGTGTGTACTTGATTCTTCAACGTAAATTAGGAGCAATGAATTTACAAAGAGTGTTATGTTTTATTTTCCAACATGTCAAAAACTTTAGTCCTAGAAACACTTTCCAGAATTGTAAAGAACTAAAATAGTGACATTTTGTTTTAAAATGAGGGTAAAACTACTGAGTTTTGAATTTAAGAAAATCCTCGAGTACCTTCATATCAATTGGGCATCTATTGAGAATGTATACATGAAACAGCCTCATGAAGCTGGCATGATAGCAAGATCAACTTGCTTTAAAGAGGGCTAGGAATGTTTTGTGTGCTTAAACCACCTTTTCTTGCCTTTCAGGTGGACACGTTCGGCTCGATCTACAAGAAGCTGACGGGACGAGATGTCACTTTCGAGTTCCCCGAATCCTACTTGTAAACGTTGCTGCTGAATATGTTCAATACATTTAAGTAAATAAAACTCGTTTAGCGCTTTACTGTCCTTGTCCTAGCCAAGAATTAGCCTGTTCTCATAACCTTGGTAGTTTCGTTGGTGGGTCACCGGCAACTTAAGCAAGGAACTTGCCCACAAAGGTAAGTTAACTAAAGTGAGTCTTAAGCATAGGTACCCAATGTGGTCTGTATGAACTGGCAGGACCCCTATTCGCTCTCTGTGCATATTTTGTGTGTATTTGCAACTGCGGCTTTTGGCCGTCGTTCCAGCTCATCCGAATGCCGCAAAGTTTGGTATTTGGTATTCATATTTTGACATGGCGGTGAAATCGGAAAACGGCTGGAAATGTCAAAGCATAGTCAATAATTCTGCTAAATCTGCTAAATAAGCGGATATTCAAATATCTGATGTTCAGTGATTGATGACAAGCTTGCAAGGACCAATTTCTAGCCAATTTAAAATGGGAAACAAGATAAGAGACGTTAGAAAACTTCAAATTTGGATAATGCCAAGAAAAAGACATTTTTGAAATATTTCCTGCACTTGATATCTTTAACCAGACTTAAACCGTTGAGTCTTAAACATTTATATGCATTTATCACAAGGAATTGCGCAAGTTGGTTTTGTTGAGTCGTCTTTCCCCTTAATCACTATTTAAAATCACGTCTATCGAAATTGCTACATTACAAGGCAGCGACATAACACATTTACGCATAGCCGTTACCAAAGCCAATAAAAATAGGAATTTGAACTAGGTAAAAAATAGAAAATAAAATATTTGTAGCCGATTCAGCCTACTGATTGAAACTGACGAGTAATCATCACAGGAAGTTGATTTATTAAATATTGAATGGTTTTTTCCTTGTACCGAAATATGTAAATGCATGACTTGGGAAAGTATCACAGCAAATGTCTCCTCGTTTACCGCGGCTGTCACATGAGTTTACGTCTCTTTAGCCTCACTCTATCCGAATATACAGTTGGATCGAGCCAGATTTGAAAGTCGCTGTCATATTTGAAATACACGGTTTCGGACGGAGAAAAGTTTGCGAATACCAATTGTGTGACACCGCGACTTTTGCTTCGGAAAAAGTTGGCGAATAAGGGTTCAGGGGTCATTGTCAGGAAGGAAGGAAAATAGGGCTCCATGGATCGGAGTACATTCAGACTGCATGTATAGTGACTCATTGTGGGTTATGCATTAACAAAGAACTTGAGGGTCAGTTTATAAAGGGGTTCCAAGCAGTTGTCTTCAGAAAGATCTTTCGATTGCTTATCCTGCATTGTGGGCTATCGTAAGAAAGTTTTTGATAGCATTTTCTTTTTCATATCTGGTGGAAAGAGGTTTTAGTGCAGTTACTAATCTTTCGAAAGAAAGAAATCCTTTCCGAATTCACTGAACGTGGAGAACGACTAAACCTCATTAATTTGAAGCCCAATATTGACCAATTGGAATCGAAGCATCATGTTCATCCCACTCGTTAACAGCATTTATTAATTTTATGTAAGAATTTTACTGGGTTTGTTCCACTGGGTTTGTTTTTTTCCAAATCCAAATGTTGCTTGAGTTTTGTTTTCAATAAACAAATTATCTTTTCAATAGAGATAATCAAAATTAGGCACTTTTTGACAGTTGCCCACTTAACAAAAAAAAAACATTACAGTGAGCGGCATTGTATTCACACTTGCATAATGCATTTAAAAGTTAAGAAACATACAATGCATGGCATCCTGTGCCGCATGGCAAATAAAAACCCGGGCGAGGTGTCCACGAGGGAAAAAAGTTGAGGAACTATGGTCTAAAGCAAGTGTAACAGCTTTTTAATCCCTGCGTCTGACAGCACTGACTAGAAAGCAGGAATGGTCATTATCTTTTGTTACTACTCGCCTAGAGAAGCTGGTTTGCTTGCTGGTTTGCTTGCCGCATACATCTACGGTACGTACCTGTCAAGTATAGTAACTGGGGGTTGAAATAGAAACGAATGCCAATCTGATTGGCAGTGACCATGAAAACGAATCTTTGACTTGTCATAGATCTTCATTTTCTTGACCGGACATTGTAATATGTTTATGAAAAACCGTATTGTGCTCTTTTTATTTTTTAAGTGGTCATATCTCTAAGCCTCAAGTTAGAGTAGCTCCTCAGCAGGAAGTTGCAGGGTGGATTCAGATGGTTTTCAAAATCTAACTCCTTCATAGAATTATTTTCTTTTGTGACAATTTTTTTATGAGCGTAGCAAGCAAAGTGAAATCTTCGAATGCACATACCACAGAAAAAAGGATTTTTTTGATTAGCTTTGATTTTGTGTTAGCTTTAGCAGTCAAACGCCAGCTCTGGTTTGAACTAAATTTACAAAGCATATTCATTTGTTTTGAATTTAGACCTGCCGCATTTTTTGAGAAAAATCTGTCAAATAGTTTTGGAACTATTTAAAATAAAAATTGATTTTTCTGTTTTTTAAATAAATAACAAAAATGTTCAGGATTTATGTCCTTGTAGTTCTATGAGAATTATGGATTGATTCCCATGGATTTTTTTACCTGCGGTTCATGATTTCGACTCACACGTACGTGCATACTTGCATACTGTGCATTCGTGTACGATGTGTGGCCTACCCATCGGGATTCATAAATAATGTTACCACTAGACATTATTTATTAACACCTAGTTTTATTTACTTCCTGAGAAAGGTTCAACAAATTACGAAAGATAATTTTACTAAGTAATGTACATTATTATTAATCTTTGTATTGTAATATTCTTATACCAGTTGTTTGTCCTGCCTAGTTTGACTGTATCGGAAAATGTTTTCTAGACTTTAAGACAAAATAAGTCAGGGCCGGGTTTGTATCCCGCTTGGTACGCTTTATAAAAATACAGAAACAACTTCCTACATTATCATGCAATTCGTTATCAGTTCTTCTCGCCATTTGGCGGTTTCCAAGTTCTAACTTCTTCCCGGTGTCAGGAAATGTGGGTCGCAGGTTCAAAACCCGGTTGCGCAGCTTTCTACTGCTCGGTAAAAGGTAAGTAAAATGTGAATAAAATGCGTGCAGAAATATTTATTTGAAGTCTTCTTTAAATTGCAAACGCTTGCAGTACGTGGGGTATTTTATTATTATGAACACTACTGTCTCAAAAATTGATGCCTAATGAGCAACACCCGCGATAGGTGGAGATCGGGGTTCGAGTCTCCGTTTGGGCATCAATTTTTGAGACGGTCATAGTGTTCATAATAATAAAATTCTTGCAGAAATTTTCGTTGCAGAGAATGCTTTTAGGTAATTTCTTGTACTTGTCATACTCTAAGGCCCTCTGCTGCTATTCAAGTTTCTGTATTTTCCTTTCCGCTATGACTCGTCTCGATTGCTGTTGAAAAGTTCGCTTCTTAATCTGCGTCTTCTTATTTAAAAAGGGGCGACTGGAATATTATTGTCGAGAAATTGCACCACGTGTTTAGTAATGTATTCTTAAACACGGATTAGCTATCGTAGTACTGTTGGATGATCTGGGTCTACGGTACGAGAGATATGCAGTTCAAATCCTTGCGCCAGTAAATTTTGTGACCCGGGGGACTCCATTAATTGGATGATAAAAAATAGGCAGAATATTTTTTTAATTTTATTTAACTAAACTGCATGCGTTTTACAGGGCATTTAGGTCCAAAGATAACGATCACGCGTCTTGGATTGAGATATATTTGTGTGATCGAGTTCAAATCCGGACAAAGTCACTGTTTATAGTTAGTTTTGGATACACTTTTTTCGGGTACACGATTGTAGGTGGCGGAGGCCAGTGTCAAATTTGTGGTTCTTGGGTCAAAACCGTCAACTTTTCCAAACCAGTGTGATAAAGCGCAAAAATGTGCTTTGCAGCTGGCATCGGCGGCGGTGGTTTTGAACTACACGTGGTCGTAAGTGTAAAGGCCTACACTCCGATGAGTCGACTAAGCCTGAGATATCGGCGAAGTATAAATTTATAGCATTTTTGGTATATGATTATTTAGGAATGCAGTTTTCTTCAAGAGAAACGGTCTAGGAGCCATGATTAAATGTAAATATACAAATCGAAAAATAACTTTTATGTTTCTGATTCGAATTTCGCACCCGATGTAGGTAATTAAATGTTCCTCTAACCTTTGTCACCTTAGTGTAAACCGAACGGTTTACCGTGTTGTAAAGACCGGTTCTCGTGCAAATGCACATATTTTAACTGTGTTTTTTTTTTAATCTTAACTAGAGATTATAATATAAGTACATATTATAGTTATGTGTTTATTTTCTTATCTAGCTTGCAATATTGTAGAGGTTAAGTGGAAGAGCGGGGTAACCCGAACTTCGCCTCGTTTAAAAAAGACCAATAAATAAATAAATAAATAAATAAATAAATAAATAAATAAATAAATCACCAAAGTTCAGCAACACTGTGCTGAGTCGGGTATTGGATGGGTAGCTACCATACACATGACCAGTTCTGTTCGGAAGAGAGGCTGGAGGGATGAAAGTTAGTACAGCAACTTCACTTTTTTGTTATTATTGTTTTTAACAAAAAAAAACATTGTTTTAAAAATTTGCACACAGAAATAAATACATACATAGCTATAATAAAAATAATAAAACACTTACATCCTTTACTCCCTTACCATGCTTAACCATGCCTCGCCTTGCTTATCAACCTCTTGATAGGATTGATGTGGGGAGGAATCCTGCTATTCGTTGTACCGTCCTTCGGAAGGGACGTTAAGTCGGTGGTCTCCTTGGTGCTGTTCGGCAGGAGTAGGCTACTTGCCGGCGCCGGGTTTCCCCTCTTCCCTTCTAGGCTAGGTTAGGTTCATCATCATCATCCTCATCATCATTCACTCATTCACCGACGCCATTAGACCTGTGCCGCATGGCCAGATGTCAAAACAGTGCGTCGCTAAACACCACAAAATAATAATAAACCTTAGTGTAAATTCGAATATTTTCGTCTCTCTCGTGGTCGAACGGTGAGTGTGTCTGATCGACGTGGCGAAGAGTCTACGATCGATCCCTGGCCAAGAACGGTTATTATACTTTTTTGTTACATCCGGCTTACCGACCGATGTTCAATAGTAATTGATCAAGTTCATTTGATATCCAACAGAGTGCGCTAAAGGTATCGGTGCTTCTTAACACGACTGCGTGTTCGTCCATATCAGTTAGATAAAGGGAACCTAGAGACCCGCGATCGAGCAACAGGGTTTGGCTGGTGTTTACCAGTTGGGCTCTGATGCTTGCATTTCGCGAAAGATCGTGGCAAATGGTTAAAGCCCATGTTTTGGATTGACCAAGTGCCTCTGCACCACTTGGTGTGGGAGGTCTTGTGTGCGGGAACGAATGATATTCGATCATAGTAGCATAAAAACATTTAAGGTTACTTCCCAGACCAAACCAGATTATTTTAACACGGAATTACCAGACGGTACTTGTTATCCACTAGTTCTCACCCCAGAATTTGGTTTTTGGATATGAAACTCAAATATGTTATTGAAATCTCCTGGGCAAAGTCGTCTGCGTGGCACAACGGTAAAGTATAGCTGCTTTGACGATGTCTACATTATTAACGACCTAGATCGTACCCACTCTTCGACAGAAGATTTTTACTGTTGGAATATGAAATCGCATATCTACCTGTGGTAGCTAGAGACAGGTGACTTAAATACAACAAAAATTAGGTAAAATGTGAGAGTCCGCGTGGTCGTGCGGACAAAGACTGGGATGAGATTAGAATCATATCGGATCTTATAAAACAGGAGAGACCGTGTTCGAATCCGGTCCACTGATCTGATCCAACTAGCCGAGCTACCCTCTCATTTTGCATTTTTTTTCGGGCGTATAATTTAGACAGTAGCAAAATTGCCGAGCGCTCCTGGCGCTCCGCGCCAGTCGCGCTCAGCAATTTTGCGGGTTGTTCCCACGCCCCCAGACCCCACCTATCCCCGGTGAAAGCACCTACCTCTAGCAGCAAGTATATAGGAACGGTAGGTACTGAGTGTTAGCATCAACCAGCACCACCTGTTGGCAGAATCTGGTACTACACTTTGGACTTATATAAAATCTGATATTTGTTCAATTGTTCTCTCGTTAGATAATTGGATACCTCAGAGACTTGCGGTCAAAGCTGTCAAAAAGCTACACGGCCGGGAAGCGAACGCAACACCCTCAGTACACGAAGCAAGCACGCTCACCACAGCGCTGTCCTTGTTAGATAAGGAAGCCGGAATACTAAACAACTAAATAATAACGATCGGATTTTCTATGCTGAATCGCGTTGAAGTTTAGCAATGCACTTATTTGCTCCCAAAAACATTAAATAGTGGAGTTGTTTTGTGGTTGAATTGTTCGCTCGTGGTCGGTTGAGGCTATGAAGTGTGCGGTCCAGCGTTCGATTCCCGCCAGTATGATCTTATTTTCTTTTAAATTCGTCAATAATCAAGTACTAATAATTAGACGCCATAAAAAAATTTGACATTTATGGAAAAAAAAACACCGTTGAAATACAAATTCTTTTGTCTTCTGAGTGTAATCTCGGGTGTTCAGCTATTCCTACCATCCTTAAATAGCGGCAACACAGTGCTCGTATGACGATCCCAAGTGTGTTAGATACGTGCAGAACGCAAGACCCACGCACTACGCATACGTAGGCATTATGCATTGGACACAATACCTAACTTCAACAAACACAACACGACTACATAAAGGGACTGCTCTTCTATCTTTTTATTCACTACATGGACAAATAGAAGCTGCATCCATGCTAGGGTTCTTGGCCACTCCAAAATAGGGCTTCAACCATTTCCCACCATCTCATGTGAAAGGCTGACTGGAAATAGAGACCGACTGGAGGATCGCCAGTCGATCTCTGTTGCATTATGCAGGATTTCCAGTGCCTTGTCTCTCACTAAGTATGTACGAACACGCAGTCGAGCTAAGTCAGGTAAGGCTAGGTAAGTAAAAAGACAACAAACTCTGTTGGATATTAACTGTACTTGATCAATTAAAATGTCGATAACTCACATCCATCGGCCGGTAACTCTTAGCCTACTCCTCGCTAGGGTGGTGTGGTAGTACACATGCAATTAATATCCTACCTACAAAGTACAGTTTAACAGGTAGAAACAAACCCATTCCCCACTTTTCTTCTGTGCACCCTTTCTGGAAATAAGTGCAACGAAATACCGAGGAGTGAAAACACAGCGGACACATGGTGCTCATTACTGGCAGGAATTGAACTGGAGCACCTCGCCATTCCAGCCAAGTACTTTTTCCGACAAGTACTAGTAATTCTACTAATTACTAGGCTTCAAAGAAGTGGGACATTATTAGGAACAAGATAACAACAAGATTATAACAAAAAGATTATAACAAGATTATAACAAGATTATAACAAGATTATAACAAGATATTAACAAGATTATAAGAAGACTAGCAGTTTCCGCTGCCCGACGGCCGCTGTTGGTGTTGAGGGGCAAGACTTTTTATTCTGGTTATTGTCTAAAAAAAAATATATATATTTTAAAAAGTTTCTCGAGTTTGGTCCGGTTACTTTTAGCAAAGCCTCTTAAGAGACAACTTAGAGTACTTATAAAATGCTGGAAAAATAAGTTTTATGCCCTTAAGAAAACCTGATGCCTTTTGCCTCTTCGCCATTGCCCTATGCCCAGAATATTACTCAAATATGGCCCTAGGCCATAACCTAGGTCCTTAGACCTGGGATATATTTCTATTTAATATATGTCTTTGAATATACATTCAGTAGGCATTATAATAGCCCACTGCCCAATAGACATACAGATACAAACAGCTGATCTCAAAAAACCTGGATAGAGCATAGGATCCAGTCAGCTGATCTCAAATAACCTGGATAGAGCATAGGATCCAGTCAGCTGATCTCAAATAACCTGGATAGAGCATAGGATCCAGTCAGCTGATCTCAAATAACCTGGATAGAGCAAAGGATAATTCGAATTGTCAATAACAACAGCTCACAATAAAGCACTTGGGACTATTCAATAAACCCAGACCAAGGGAAAGGTTTTCAGGATGCTAGGAGGTCCTAGTTTGGCTGCCTCGCCTTGTTGGAACTCTCGGCCTGTCCAGCAGTGACGTAGTCCGTGTGGTACCAAATAGTGGTTCTGTTAGACATCGCATTGCTGCTGTCTGCTATCCTCGAGGGTGCTATGGTCTTGGAACCTCATCGACGCCGGGCAATTGCATGGTAAACAACTGCAACAGCCATATGCCAGCCACTATGTATATGTACCCTTGACAGCGAATCCAAAGTGATAAGGATGAAAATGCAATGGAAGTTATGATGGTTTTTAGACTCATGTCTACTTAAGTTAGCCTAAGCACTAGTTTTGAGAAAAACTATTTGAAATGGGTTTTGAATGCTAAGGACAACTAAAATTGCCCGACGTTTCGTAACATGTACTAGTTACTTGTGCAAGGTTTGGAGCAGTCTCTAAACCTGCTCTAAACCTTGAAGAAGTACTTTACTTAGCATCCAAAACCCATTTCAAATAGTTTTTCTTAAATGCAATGGAAGTATTGATACTGGAAGGACGAAAAGGCATAAATAAAACACACAATCTAGACATTAAGACAACCTTTATTCATGTTTACTGGTCATTCTTACATCCAAGGTACAGGCATAAATAAAACGGAACAATTTATTACAATATCATTATCGTCGTTCGACGAACGACACAAGTTTGCTATTACACTTTATCGAAACTACGTTCTAAAAAAAAAAAAAAAACCATCGGTTAATATTATTTCATTTGAAAAAAGTCAAGTGACCTAGTTATGTATCATCATTGTGTGTTTAAGTATCACGAATCAACCAACCTATGGTCCCCAGAGCCTGGCTCACGACTGCCTTTATAATATCTATTGCCAACTGTCCAGTGTCTTTGATTTTCTTCAGGTATCTCACACATTTATTAGAGAATGTTTTTTTTTTCCATTTGTTTAACCTTTAAGGAACGTTTTGATTGTTTTTTTTTTTGTGTTTTTACATTATTTTTTTTACTGTGCGTGGACAGAAATATTGTTCATAGTATCTCGTTTAACGGTGGTCACCCCAGGTACCCAAATTCGTCCGTTTTAAGCATCACAACATTCGTCAGTAGCAGCGACATTTTGGTGGGAACACATTAGATTTGTTTATAGGCACAACAATCTCTCGAAATTACCTACCACGGAAATACAATTATTATAAGTCACATTTTGTATATATTTCCGTAAAAACCACGCCCGTCCGCTACAAAACTCTAAGATCATTCATTTTAAAACCATTTTTTTTTTGTTTAGTTAGGCCTTGCAAGTTTTGAAAACGACAAATCGACAAAGTCTCTCTTGGTAGTATCTAATTGAATACCGAAGTAAGCGCTATATTTCAGTTTGCTGTAGCCTGCTCATGGGAAAGGGGGGTCAATCATCACACCTAACCTTGCCTAGAGTAAAACGACCAGCAACATTTTTCTTTCACTAACGTTAATTTAAGTTATTGGCATACGATTTTTCGCAATAACAAACAATTATTTTCATTTATCAGTAAAATGGAGTCTTGCATGGTTCTTATTATTTATCATTATATTACTATTTGCTCTTTTTATTCACATTTTTTTCTTAAATAAACGTATAGAATTTTTATGATTTTTTTTTTAGCTTTTCTTAAACTGCGTAATGACTTAACCCTAGATAAAACACACATCTTGAAGATACCCTATGTTCATATTTATTAATATTTAATAGCCTATTAATAATTAAATTGATAATAATCATAATAATAATAATAATGATAACTTGCGTTATAGGATGTTACGACAGTAAAACATGTAGTAGTGTACCCCTACGAACGTAGCAGTTATACAATACAATAATGTGCCTGCATAGGCCTAGTTTAGAGTACTTGTTATTGTGAACACTTGCATTGTCTCAGGCCCGCGCCAGCCCCACATTTAGAAAACACTCGATACGTATTTTACCTGGCGGCGGGGAAGGCCGGCTAACAATTCCTGCAGCCCTAGGCGACGGCACAGCAAACCCAAACAACAGAACAACTGAATAGAGTGTCGCCGTTCGCACGGATCTTGCCCCGCGTCGATTATACTTACATTGGTATTTTTGTTTCTCACAAAAAATATACTTTTTTTTTTCTTTTTTTAAATTCAAACATTACAAAGTTTATCGTTTCACGTAGTAATTTCATCGTTTGTCTCGTTAAATCGTTTGTAATCAAGGAATAAAAAGTTTGGCACTTATACTTTTTAATTTTAACTGGTCATTTAATTTTCAATCACAATTCCATTCTAAAATTCTTAAAATATATTTCATACCTCGTTTCCTTGAGATTCTACTTTTCAATGCTCCAAAAAAGATTAGCCTAATATTACAGTATTTTTTTCCATGAAATAGTCGTTTACTGAAAAAGCAAGAAAGTTACCAAATAGGAAATCACAATGAAAAATATCAGCATATGTGTGTGTATGTGTGCCTATAAATTATTAACATTACATTCAAACATTATTTTTAATTTAATTAAACTAACACTAGAGTAAATTACAAAAACCCCTGAAAAGAACAGCAAAAACCATGTGAGAACCTAAACGTATAATATTGAACCAGGAACATTGACTACATGACAAAACTTCGTCGGAGCCCACAGGCAGAGGGACCAACGCAGCACCACAATATTGTTATAAGTTCGACATTCAACCACTAGGTAGTATTTTTCCTCGTTTAATTAGGCTAGGCTTTGTTTAAATTTAACCGTTCAACATTGTTAACAGACTCGTGAGATTTCGCTCAATACTGGTACACTTTGTCGGCTTTGCGAAGCGAGGGCCACCGGGCCTGTGACCGGAGAGCGCAAAATCAACCCGGGCCCGCGCTAGCTACTTTAGTGTAGTGAAGTTTGTGCTCGACTCAAAAGCCGGTGGCCGCCACAAGAGGCAGCCACCGAAATGACCCTTTCTTTATGTCGAAGACAATACACTTAAATTAGAAACAACTAGATTATTTATATTCCCCGCTACCCATAAAAACAAATTAATAGTAGTAATAATAAATTCATATTTATATAATGAAATGTTTAAAGTTCTGACAAGAGATTTTGTTGTCTTTTGAAGACCTTCAGTCTGAGTAACCGCTTTTCCCAGTTGCTCATTATTCTTTCATTTTTGTAATAGTTTATGCAATTAATTAAATTACCTGTAATATTAATATTGACACATTACATTTCTGTTGCTCATAAAGAATCACCTGGGTTTCTACAGTCTTGGTAATGAAGAACGTAACCTGGGCTTGAGCCTGGGGCTGAGAAGCGATATTTATATTTATAATTGGAATACTAGAAACGACACCCTGCGATTAGAGAGATGCGCGCGAGCGTTTTCACGAGAGGGTTAGTCAGTCGCACCCTCGAGAGGAAGTGGGTTTTGCTTTTAACTTTGCTTGGTATTTTTTTTTCTCGCATCATTTAATTCCCGTTTAGGCCTAACGATAGAGACGGATATTTTGTACTAGACAGGGGGGGATCGATCACCGGCCAAGTTTTGCTCCTGATATGTCCCATGCACGAGTATTTATCGTCGCCATCTCGTCTTCTTGCGTCAATCCGTCTTGCCGAGTATTACATACTTTAGAACGTTTTGCTAATAGAAAACGGGGGGAGCGCGCCTTTTCTTTTTCGATGAGGGGTGAGTGCGGCAATAGAGAACCATGCAATCAGAATAAATCAAAAGATCTAAGATTAAAGAAAGAAAAAATAATTAAAATAACAAAACTGGGGAAGAAAATAGAGTAACTAGAGTAAAGAACAATCGGGCGTAAGTGAACTGAGCGGAAAAATCAACGTATCGTTCGAAATGGTCCAAAGTTACTTCGATAATTCCCCTGTTTAAGGCACAGCTTTGTCATTCACTCATTACTGTGCTATCTCCATTTATAATTAGTAAGTAATTATTATAATTATTATATTTATATTCAACAACACTCAGATGACACGAAGACTTATAGCGACAGAGAAAGAATATCTTGTTTAAATGCTACCCAACACCACAAATCAGGCGGCAGGCTACCAATGGACCGCCGCTAGTTACGCTAAATTCCTACGAGATAAATGGCGCCCATAGACACATTTATATTTACAACGTTACAAGCACCCCCACACCTGAGAATTACACCGTCATCGTCAGTTACGCACGCGCTAACTACGTCGTAAATGGCTCTGCTCTTGAGCTGTCTCCCACGCCCTAACCTAACATTGCACAATAAGCTAGAGATAATTAATTACATTTTTTTTTAGGTAATAAAGGCACGGTCGCATACATACTCTAATTAAACGGTTAGACATGCCATAGTTTCAATTATGGAAAAGATTTTTTCACAACCCCTTGTTATCAAATTTTGGAAAGGTACCAGTTTCCAAGTGTCCATTTTGGTTAGCTACAACTCCATTAAAAGTATCTTAATAGTTACGTTCCTACTGTAGTACTTTTTTTTAAACACTGTATTTTTTTTGTTTGATGCCATTTTATTTTATATATTTTAATTAGAAAATCAGTAATGAATACAATCGCTTGTGTGTAAAATGATTCTCTTTGGTTCCTGACTTCTAACCTAAGGGCTCTTTTTTTATGATTGATATTTCCGTTTCTAGGTTAAGACGACATACTGACTTAGAGCCATGCAGGGCCTGGCACTGGCGCGAGTGACAAGCGGAAACAGGCTGCAGCGGCAAACGTGGCGGATGGCCCGGCTTTCGTGGTAACTACGCAGCTACCGGCATTTGACCAGAGATTAGGACAAAGACATGCAGCCAACTGCATTAGAGTAGTCTGGGTCCAGCGACCGCAAATGGCTGATGCTACATATTTTGCGTGTTTTTTTTTCTTAATAGTTTGCTTATTAAATCAAGATCACTGGAAGAGATGTATAATTATTTATAATTATTACATAATATATATATTTATATTTATGTATATATTATAAATGTAAGGCTTGCCAACCGGTAGAACCTTTCCAAGGTAGTTTAACGTTATCCTTGTCACATCGGTCCCACAAAACGCTAGTCGCTAAAAACACACTTTAAAAATTCATTTGGCAGACTTATTATTCCTTCGCGTTTCGATAAAAACAAACCGAAAAATCAAATCGAAAGGAAAAACAACAAAAACGGAAAAAACCTTCGTGCCTAATAGCTCAGCCATGTTCATTAGTTCCTATAATATTTATTATTACCTTTAAGTTAATTTATATTTGCTATTTAGACAATTGATATGGCATGTTTTGTTTTCATAACTCAACCCACTCTCACTTTCACTAAACCACTTAATATTAATTATTTTTTTTTGTCACAGGTTTTTTTCAGTTTTTTTTCCTTATATCTCCACGTACATTACGCTAAGACGGCACTACAACACCATGATAATCGCCCTAGTTACGGCCGCGCGCCGTTTGAAATAGCCACGCGGTCGAAATACTGGATAGTCGGGATCTCGATTCCTTCCGCGGGTGAGGGGGAGAGGCAAATACTTTCTCGTCTTTGTGCATCTGTCCGAAACGGTCCCGTCCCCATGCCCGGCCGCACCCGACCTCAGGCACGTCCACACACGCACAAGCCTCTCACGGCGTTTCGTTTTGTTATTTTCCTTTAAATCGAGTACACGTTAAAAGCAAAAGGCAAGGGCGGACAATGGTTTTTTTCCCCTATCATAATATATAAGTATATTTATATAAGTATTATATTATTATAATAATATATTTTATAATTTTATGAAAAGCGTTTATCCCTTCCGAAGCCGGATTTGTGTTCGACTAAGAAATGATTTGTTTATAATATGACTGGCCAGGACCGTCGGCGTCAAATTCGCCGGCAGACCACGAGCGCGAGATTGCCCACGACTGAACACGCATTTACGACTCTAGATATATTTTATATTTTCATAATATTGTAACATATGTCTAGATCGTTTATTATTAATATTATTAATCCTTATATCGTAAAAACCGTGGGAACAGCCAGGAAAGTTTGTTTATGTACGTAACGTCTTGTTATCACTGCATTAGAGTAACTCACACACAATTGACAAGTTTGCACGTAGCTTCAGTATGCCCCTAGTAATTAATTACAACTTAGCCTAGTATTTTTTTTTATACATACGATAAATAGTATCACATTCATTAAAGGATGCAGCTTGTATCCAGTACTGGTTGATGTGTTTTTCATGTCCTATGTATTTCCCACCGATCTCTTTCTTCTCTCTCTTTCTCTCCCAAACGCACATTGTGGTGTGTGGATATTTTAGATTGGCATCGTCACCATCACAACAAATCAACACTAGTTAAATAGTTCTTCTTTTTAAATTAGACCACAAATATAGCGGTTAAAACCTTAGACGACTATTGACTTAAGATTAATATACCCTTAAATTCTAGGCGAAAAAAAAAACAAACAAACGTCTCATCATTGTCTTCCTTTGCGTAAAACTTAAAAACATAATCATTTGGTTGAAGATTGGCTGAGAATTAATTTGATATAACAATAAAAACATTGAAGCACAGTATATAATAATAATAATAATAATAATAGATTGTAAGTATAATAGTATTATCAATCAAGCTACCTAACTTTAGCTAGCCTAGTAATTATGATAAACAGTTGGCTGGGCCATCCCGGATAGAGAGAGCGATTGCGATTTAAGTAGATCTACGATACTAAATGAACACTACCGTCGGCGTTCGGCGTTCCAGGCCGAGCGTCCTGACGAGATGTCCCAAACAGGACAAAAAAAAACCACATGCTGAATACTTTCACGATGAAGCAACAGCTAAAATATAGTAGCTGAGATCACAGGTGTAATAAGGGTGTATTAATAGGTCTAGATACTTGTTTCCATTCCCGTATGTACTCGTCCCAGTTAAGTTTCGGCTCCCGATGCTTTACATCGACTCACCGCCGAGCAGATCACCGGGGAGGAACGAGTTGAGCGACGACGGGGTCGCGCGATGCTGCTCCTGCGCTGTCTCGCCCCAAAGTGCGCTAGCCGAGCTTGAGTTTGGCGGCCAAAGCTGGCTGCCGCCGCCACCACCGCCCCCGGTCTGCCCCCATGTGTCGCCCTTCCCAGGCGCGGCTGGCCGCCACGACGCCCCCTGAGTGCCGCCTCCTGCTGCGTTGCCACCTCCGGAAGGCTGGGCGCCATGCCCCAGGTGCTGAAGCAGTGTGTGGACCTCGCTATCGGCGGGCGACTCAGCAAATATCGTCGTGTTGACGAGCACGCAGTTATTGAGCGCTCCCTGCGCCTTGTTGGCCTCCTCACGCGAGTTGTACTTGGCGAGAGCAAGGCCGTGGTTCAAGTAGAGGTGGAAGTTGAGCAGCGGACCATGCTGGAGGCACAGGGTCTTCAGCGTTGAGCCGTCTATTTGCGGGGTCAGGTTTTTCAGGATGAGCCATGATGAGCCCCACGTTCCGGCGGGGGCAGCAGCTCCGCCCCATGACGAACGACCTCCCACTAGGCCGCCCCAGCCGTTGGCCGATGCAGCTGCTCCGTTGTTCTTTGCAGCCAGGCCTGGGGGTGGGCCACGAGACTTGGGAGCACCCCACAGCTCAGTGGTGACCGTCGTAGGTGGTGGAGCGTCGCCCCACGTGTTCTTGCCAAGCGGCTTGCCGAGTGGGGCGCTGTAACCTGAAGTCGCAGGTGGGTTGAAGCTCCAGGTCGAAGATGAGAGGCTGAGCGGCGGTATTGGCGTATCCACCGAGCTCGTCGGACTCTTGTTGCACGGCTCGGACTGGTCCTTGATCGCAGAGATCGAGAGCGGGCGAACGGAGCCAGGCGTGATACTGGGGTCGTCTTCGGAAGACTTGATCTGCGTGCCCTTCCATGGCTTGCCCGGCTCAAACTCGGGCACCAGGTCAGTGAACGCGGCGGCTTGCTGCTGGGACGAGACCGGCCAAGGGTCTTTTGAGTCTGGGTTGCCGTCGACGGACTCGGGCCAGCCTGTGTCGGAGCCTGAGCGTGATACACTGGACCATGTGCCTGCGGAGAGTGGTGTTTGTTAAGACTCGTTCCAACTTTGTAAATAGCAGGAATGCAGAGGGGCTGAACATTACGTTGGATTTTAAAAGCAGCTGGCAAATTAGATTGGAGAAATGGTAATGAATAATGATAATGGTAATTTGAGACCAAATAAATTGGAACAAAACAGATCTTCATGTCGGCTTGTCTGGGTAGTTGGGGTTTGTCTGGGTCTGGGTAGGGGTAGGTTCAAGTCATACTACATACAAATATATGCATGCCACGAAGGGTGATATTAACATTTTGCTCCCTTTCCCCCCAAATAAAGTGCATTGTGGAAACTCACTGTCCGACGGCCCCAGCTGAAGTGGGTTCATGTTCGCGCCTGGGTTTACCGGCACAGGCTTGGAGGTTGTGCCGGGGGCGCGGCTGAACTCGTTGCCTTCGCCCTCCTTGTCCAACGACGGCAGCTTCCACTGGTTGAGCCGCGACTGCTGGCTCTGGTATGCTGCCGCAGGGACCTAGTGGGAGAAACAGACGTCAGGCTTCGATTAATTGTCGGCCGTGGCTAGTTTTGCATGTAATTGGTAACACAAGCAGAGGGCATTCTGATAAAGGAACAGCTAATAAGCTTTCCGCCGCCAGTTTTTTTTTTTTTGCTTACCGGGTGAACTACTTACACACTCTAACCAAAACCATATTTAACAGTTTACGTGCTTTGAACACTACTTGAAGCAACACGGCCCAAACAATGTTTAGCTCACCACCTCTCCCACAACCAGCACAGCCTTGGCAACCACTAAGCAGTGCCCACTCTTAAATAATAATTATAATAATAATTAATTAATCACCTATGTCAGACTATTTTGCATTTAACGGTCATCATACCAAGTCGATAAACAACGCTAAAACATTAGAAATCAGTTGATTTGGGAACACATACCTGAGGGTCTCTGGCATTCATGTTGAGCTGCTCAAAGTTTCCCTGCAGCGATAGCGGATCTGGCCGCGGCTGGTTGGGGAAGAAAGCGTCTGATGGCTGGTTGGGCTGCTGCTGTTGCTGCTTCACGTAGATCGCCTGCTGCGATGCAATCTGGGAAAAATGCAAACACACCGGTCAGGCACAGGTGAGGGGTCGCAGGGTTAGGACGAGGAAACTTTCACACTCGAAACTGATTAACATGACCATGGCAACGGTCGAAACGTTTATGAAGAAATATTATTTGTTTTGGGGTCTATCTTCGAAGTCCTGGTAAGTTTCATACCTTCATTCTATCTTCTTGCCCTGAAATCTTATCAAACCTTTTGGCACACTACACTCCAGCGTACTTATTAGCAATGTCTCTATACACTAAGCTGGTATCAATGGATTTCTTTGACTTTAAAAGAGGCTTGGCAGGGCAAGGCTATTGGATAGTCTCGGAGATGCAAGCAAGCTTTGTAGAGCTAGGGAATGAAAAATCCATATAATAAATTAGTTCAGCAGTCCAGATTTTGCTAGCAACAGTTTACAAACGGTCATAGATGTAAAAGCTCGCTTCACTATCACCGTCCACCACAATCTAGACCAAGTGGTGCTTGAGCTTCCACTGATAACAAAGCCGAGCGTAGGCAACATTGCGCACCTGGTTCTGGAGGTTGGAGATCTGTTGCTTGGTCTTGGTGATCTGCACAGAGATGTGGAGTATCGCGTTGGAGTTGCCTTTGAGCGGCGGCTGGTGGGCAAGAGACTGCTGCTGCATCAGCTGCTGCAGCACTTTGATCTGCTGGAGAAGCTGGTTGAGCAGCAGCAGGGTTTGCGGGGCAAGCGGCTGATTCAGGATCTGCAAGCAATGGAACATGGTCTGTTAAGGAACAGCAATTAACTGGCGTTCTGGTAGAGGTTTTTTGACGATATTTTCTGTAGTTGCATGTAGTTGAATGTTCATGTGAATTTCCAACCAATGCAAGTTACTCCAGGAATTAATTTACATCTACTTGTTCAATCAATATCAAGAAAAATACATGGTGATCGGGACCACACGAGTAGTTTGATAATTTGCAGTTAACTGCAACTTTGTCACACGGTTTCCCTTAAAATACGCCGCAACAAAGTTCAAGTGTAATAGAGCCTATATGTAACTTAATTTTCATATTTAAGTGATAGTAAGAAAGCTTTTCTTAAAAAGATTTCTCAGCAATCGGATTACAGTATTAACTATGCGCATCACTAGTTAGAATGGCCGACCAAATAACGTCTTGCAACATGGACCCATTTGAGCAATAGTATGCCAGAAATGTTCAGTATAAAATCAGTTATCAGTATAAAAATATCTTCCATAACCAAATTAAAACATTTTAATAAGAGTACAATAAAATTGGTTAACATTGGTGAAGGCAAAGCTGACGAGGTACACAATAGCACGAGTGAACAAGGCCGTTAGCACGATGAGTCGTTAGCCGAAACACACCTGGTGGTTGAGATAGCCGGCCTGCACCGCCATCTGTATCTGCTGCACGAGCATGCGCAGCTGTGCTGTGGACGGCTGGTTGGAGGCCTGCCGTTGCCCGCCGGCCCCGAAGGGCGGCTGCCCGCCTCCGAGCGCAGCCTGCTGTGGTGGCGGCACCTGCGTCAGCAGCTTTTGCACGTTTGCCGGGCTCATGTTTGCCAAGCTCGGGTTGCCCCCGCCGTTCGGGTTTAGACCCCCGGGGTTGTTCACACCGCCCGGGCCCTGGATCGATACAGACAAAAAGTTAGGTGCGAATCGTTGCTAGTGAACCAATAGCTGTGAATGTGAATATTTTGATAATTTCTACAAGAGGCTTGCTTTGGATAACAAATAATTTCTTAATGAATCTACAGCTTGAATCTGGTACCTCAGTGGACAGTGATAAGTATGATCTGGTTAGACTTTGGTGTGAATGTTTGGCCTTGAACAAGGAAGTTAACTCGGACAGTTTTGATATATCTTAAAGCAAATTATGATTTGCCTATCAGAATCGAAAATTTGCAAGAGAAAGCTGAAAATGCTATTCCCTGAAAAGGAAGTGTAACTGGAACTACTGTTGATAAACAGCACTTACATACATGACTCCAAAAAATAAAGTAAACTATGACGCCTGGCCATTCGACGGTGTATTCTCATGAAAAGAAAGGACTTACGGGAGGTGCAAACGGCATTGGCTGCGGGTTGAAACGTTGTCCCTGGAACCCTCCTGCACCAGGATGGTCGAAGCCGGGTGTGTGGTCACCGTGCCCACGCCACGGCTCTACAGAGTTGAGTCGGAGCAGATCGATGGCGCCCTCCAGGTCCAAGCTGGTGGAACGCAGCGCACTTTCGATGTCTTCTTTCTGCAATCCGAAGACACAGCAGCATTAGCACCAACTTCCTCCCGCTTTAATCTCAGTTCAAATTATATCCTTTCACAAAAACTGGCTACAGCATCGAAGGTTGTTTGGATCACGTCTCCAAAAAATAGAATTTAAGTAAGTGTATCCTATATGCCTCTCCTCAAGATGAACCTACCATCGGAGTCAAAACCAGCATGTATTGGTGGATGAGTCTTTCTCAGTATAGTTTTGGGCTATTCCATGTTTTGTTTTGGATACAGGGAGTTCAAGCTGCCTGTGACCTGACTACAATTGCTCGAGTTAATTCTCTAATTCTCTCCAGCTTTCTAGGCTGAGTTAGCTTCATCATCAGCCTGCCATTCAAATGGCCCATAGACCTGTGCTGCGGAGACGGCGCCAACACAGAGCTACGAAGCTACGTACCTTGTAGCCAAGATCGACGAGTATGCGGAACTGTTTGCTGGACCAGACCACCTCCTTGGTGACTGGCTTGGGCGGCCCGCCCGACACTTTCTGCTGGTGCCATGCCGGCGCATCCATGTCGCCGCCGTCGCCCCACCCCCCGGGGCCGGCGTTTTTCTGCGGCTTCGGTCCGCCCCACGAGTTGCCCGAGAGCTGCGGGTCGTTCGGCCACGAGTTGCCCAGCGGTGGGCCCTGCTTTGACGAGTCGTCCCATTGGTTTGGGTTGCCGTCGTGCGGTCCATCGCCCCAGGAGCCGTTCCTGTGGGAGGAGGAAGACATTGTTAATATTCCGGTGTGGTCCTGCCCAGGTTTCAGAGAATCTCCTTCAAAAATTATAATTGGCTCAAAAGAGCTTTGGTAACCACAAGGGTGCTGAACTGCCCCTAAAACAATTAAATAAATTCTATTCTGAGGGAAACGGAATCTTTTTTAAGCCTCTAGAGCCATTTTTGCTGAAGACCTAAAGGAAACAAAGCCATACTGGGGGGCTTTGATATGGTATCTTCTCTCAAGAGGTTAACTGTAATAATAGCTAGAACACCAGTTAAATATAAAAACACAAGCTCTGTGGTCAGAGCTCACCATGCCCATTTCTGGCCGCCGATTTATCACCGAACACTTACCTTGGACCTCCCATCCAGAGTGGGCTGCCGTCCGGCTTCATTGGTCCGCCGCCGGTGGGCAGTCCGCGATTCTGCGGCATGCCCGGGGGGCAGTTCATCCCGCCAGGCCCACCGCGGCCCATGTTGCCGGGGGTGGGCATCTCTTTCCAGTGCGACACTTTTCCTGTGGATACCCCACAGACAATCAATTCATGCAAATGGGTCACGGACAGAGTTTACATTGTATCCTATAGCCAAGGCAGTAGCAAAGATAGTGTAGTGAAAAGATGATGTTACTGGGTACAAGATACAAATACCAGTTGTGGTTGCATTGGATATTATATTTACTGAGAGAATCATGAATGTAGTTTGTGCATTTGGCAGGAATAATCTTAAGAAGTGCATCTTTAATAAGTGAACTGGAATCCCACTCTTCAAATCTCCACCTATACATTAAAAGTTAGAAAAGGCAAAAATCCTTTGCTCCAAATTAAAAAATATTTTGCAGCTTTGTTAGGGGTCACACTTCTTATGTAAAAGCTAGGCAAAGAGATGAGTGCATTGCCCATGAAACATAATGGAGCATCACCAGCCAAGGACCGTACTGCCCGCAAGTCGCGATTGTTTCCGAGCGTTGAGAAACCATTTGCTTACCTCCACCTGGCCCTGGCATTCCGCGAGCGTTCTGCGGCGGCTGGTTGCCCCACAGAGATGTGCCGTCGTCGTAGTTCGGAATGTTCCTGCGCTGCTGTGGTGGCGAAGACTCCTCCCAACCTGAGGGCTTGCCCCCCAGGCCGAGGTCTTTCGGCGGAGGGCCTGACCACTGCGAAACGCCTGTAAAGACGGAAGAAGCCCACAGGTTAGCCATATCGTTTTGCATGTCGGTATATTTTACAGTGCTTTTGTTTGGCATTCTAGAGAGGAAGTTTATATTATATTCGTGGATATGGAAGGTCCTAAGGGTTAATGTGGTACCGTGGAATTTTGTAGCCAGTCAATGAGCAACCTCACATTGTGATTTTGCAGATAAAACTTGGTACATAAAATTATTCATTTTTTGAAAAGTTAAAGTGCATTGTTTTTAAGAGCAAGAAATTGCTATAAGATGATAGACTTCACTGATGCCCATACTCCAGCTAGCTTTTCATAGGCCCAACATTCCTTTACCTCCCTGGTACTAATTCAAAGGTTAAGGATCTCATGACATTTCCAAGTAACCAAATGGCTCCAGGAAACAATATCAAGCTGAATGAAAGGAAACCCAACGACCTTTTACTTTACGGCTACCTAGTTTTCTAAGGGATGACATTTTAAATTATCACATACTTTTATCTGCTGCAGAAATTATATTTTGAAGTAGTTAACTGCTTTACTTTGGCTGGTTGCTTGCTATAAACGTTTTGTTAGTATTCAATTTTGCAAAGTGAAAATTGTGTTACACCCATTTGCCAATCAATGCAAACATGCTAAGTTGACAAGCTAAATTGACGAAAAATGTTTTAATTGGGATATTCGGGTCCATATGTACTCGTAATATGTAGGGTTCTGATCATCTAGATAAAAAGTGAACTTATCGTTAACTGACTGTCTGAAATTGTCTCAAGGATTAGACTCCAAACATTCCTGAACCACATCGACTTATGTAACAAGACCCAACAATAAGGAAAGGCTTCCTAATGAAGTTACCGCATCAAATGTACTTCACCAGCAAGAAACACACGACTTAAAATTCTAATCCAGTGCTCAGCAAACTTCTTATCTTACAGTGCTACCATACCTTTCACATGTCACCCAACTATACCCTACCAAAATGAGTTCTTTCTATTTGTACAAATCTCATCTATTATTTACAAAACATGATACATATTCTGAACCATTTTTTCCAGCCCAGATAAGCTTCCTAAAAGCTCTATAATATAGTGATATCTTAACTATTATAGAAGTGAAGGTCACACTCATTTGCGCTGTCTAGATTAGATTGTAGCCACCCGACCAGGACTAGACATATGCTTGATGGTGGGCTTGTGGTTAGAGTGCGATAAAAGAGTGGCAATTTGGCAATTTGAGAATACAATATGGCAAAGAACAAATTAGATGGCACTTATCTCAGTAAGGCAAGGAAAACATTGCAACGCAGAAGACAAGACTATGAATTAAGTGTTTTTCAATTTTTAAGTTTAACCTATTGTCTGGTTAATTGTGACCAATAAAAAGATGTTTATCTTGGAAAGCGTAGACTTTTGAAATATATATGGTTATGTTAGAGTTATTTTGAAAACAAGGGAGATTTTGTAGCAAAGGACTTACTTTGTAACAAGTCTGAGAAAAAAAACTGCTTCTAATTTGAGTGGTAACTACAAGCTCCTGGAGGGATGAGACACTGTCAAGGGCAGGTATTTATAAAGCCTCTTCCAACTTGCAATTTAAAGGGTTTAGCTAAGTAGGTATACAAAATGAGACACATGTGTTCCAAAATCGAGCATAAATACCTAAACAAATGAAATCATCATAAGGACCTGACACCTTCCAATACAGTGAGGCACTTGATCAAAATAGACAGATTATGTCAAAAAGAATTGCTGTTGCCAGCAACTGCCCTATCTATGTCCAGTCTTGTGAAAGATAATGAAAAGATGTTTAGAATCCCAAATGGTTTTAGCAAACAAAAGAGCAATAAATAAAAAAATTCCTAGAAGATCCTGCAAGTAATTACGTGGCAATCAAAACTGCTGATCTTAAAAAGACGTCCTGCCCATTACGATCATACACAATCCACGCAAGGAATCTTTAAGTTGACTCACCCTGCGCCACTGGCTGCATCTTGCCAGGCCCGCCCTGATGCGGATTGTGGTGGTGCTGGTTCGGGCCTCCTCCGCCCCACATCCCGTCCCCGGCACCATTCAGCCGGCCGCTGATACCGCGCGGATCGCCGCGCATCATGCCCTCCACGTTGCCGCCGCGGCCCATGTCCATGTTGCCGCCACCGCGCATGTCGCCCATCATATTGCGGGGGTCGCCGCGCATATCGCGTGGGTCCATTGCGTTGCGTGGATCGCCACGTGGGTCCATAGCACGCGGGTCGTTGCACGGGTCACCCCAGTTGGATCCGCCGCCGCCGCCACCACGGCCAACATCTCGACTGACGAGGTCGCCCCACTCGTTGCCTTTTTTCGGGCCTGCCAGGGAGAGCCAGAGGTCAGTACACTGGGGTTTGCGGATAAGAAGGGATTACAGTTCCTAGATATGACTTTCCTTCGAAGAGATATGAAAAAAGAAACTTCTCTCATCCGAAACGAACGACAACTGTTTGAGAACCCTTCATATAATACATTTATGTTGAAGTTTGCTAGCACTATTTTTCTATGAGTTCGATGCTCGGAACTCAAACCACACATTTGTCTGTAAATTGACAAGAATTTTGGTATTTTCATGGCTC
This sequence comes from Protonemura montana, assembly GCA_947568835.1. Taxonomy (NCBI): domain Eukaryota; kingdom Metazoa; phylum Arthropoda; class Insecta; order Plecoptera; family Nemouridae; genus Protonemura; species Protonemura montana. The sequence goes on along the minus strand of OX387610.1, from coordinate 10,684,883 downwards.
TTCCTTCTTTAAAAAGATTTACTGTGTCGGTAAAAATCTGCATTTAGCTACATCCAAATTAGATATAACATGCCATAAACAATTGCAAAAAAAAAAATATAGCAGCGACCAAGAACTGGACTCACCCGGCCACATCGGTGCTTGATTCCCGGCGCCTCCGCCCCCACCGCCCCACTGTGGAGGCGGTCCAACCTGCCCGCCTGGCCCCCCAGGGGCAGGCACGCCGGTCCAAACGTTGGAGCTGTCACCGGCGTCGTCGTCTTCTCCCCATGTACCGCCGATGTTGCTGGTGGGCGTGTGGCCCCACGGCGTTTTGGCCACTGCAGGGGGAGGCTGTCCGCCGTTGCGGAGGTTTGCTTCCCATAAGTCTGTGCCTACAACAATAGGATACTTGCAATCAGCAACCGGTCTTTCAAAGGCGATTCACTTCGGGGCATTTGCTAAGACTTATAGTTCCCTACACATAAAAGTTGCGATTTGGGAACATTTCAGCAATTGTGAGTAAGCCGTAATACCAACCATTATTGCAGTTGGGCTTCCACACGGGAACACCGTCTTTGGCGACTCCAGGCTCAGGCGAGGACGGTATGTCCCAGTTGCTGTCTTGGTTCACGTGTTGCTGCAGACACAGAAAGACCAGTATGTGAGTGCTGGCACCTTCTGCGTTTCGTAGACAATTCGGCTCCTGATACTTCGAGTTTATAGCCTATTGAAGGATTACATTGCTACCTTTTTGAGCCATAAAGTTCAAATAAGTTTTTTAAGGAATGGTTATTATTTTCAGGAACAGTAATTTCCTTAACAAATTTCAGTTACATTCTATACTCCAGGTTAAACTCCGTAAATACTGGACGTTTTCTTTTTTGAGACAATTTATTATCTATCCCTAAAGATAAGGTACAAAGTCATCTAAAGCCATTTTGACCAAAAGAGCTGTGGGAAAAAAATGCATACGGAGGACTGTCCTCAGCATATCTCATGCGGGCTAGTCACTTGCCAGAATTTGAGCTAAAAAAGGTTTGCTGTTGCAAGTAGATTTCACATCTTCAAGGCTTAAGCCTATCTCAACTGGACACTCTAAAATTGACCCTCAGTAGCTATAGAAACATCAAACATTCATCCAACTTACCCCACCCCAGCCGTCCTGGCTGAACAGCGCCTCCCTCATTGTGTTGAGCTGCTCGAGCTGCTGCTTCGTTGACGGCGCTCCAGCCCCAGCGACTGCTCCCGCCGCAGGGGGAGGCAAGCCTTTCCCGGCGGCCTGTGCCCACGTACTGGACCCATTACCCCCTGCGCCCGGTGAATTAGACACCGGCGTTGGAGCCGGCGGAGACTTAGCCGCACCCGGCATCGCAGTCAAATCCATGAGCGAGCCAGTGCCTTCAATCCCTGCAGTCAGCTGGCTGGCGGCATTGGCCGCACTGGCTGGGGGCGGTACAGGACCTGGCCGCGGTCCAGCGGCTCCGCCCCACTGGTTTGGAGGTGTGGGTCCTGGCGGGGCCGCTCCCCACCCGGTAGCATTGCCCGCCCCCGCAGCGGGCGTGCCCCAGCTAGCTGTACCCGTCAGAGAGCTTTCACCGCCGCCACGCAGACCGAGGCCCTTCGGAATGCCCCAGCCGGCGTTTGACAGCAATTTTGACGGCGCGATCGCGTTGGTATCGGTGATTGAAGCGTGGTTCCTAATATAATTCTTAAAGCTTAGTGGTGGGCTCGTCTCCGTACCCTGCGGCTGGACTACGGGAATGTCCTCGTTGCGTTCACCGTCGTCGTCTCCGTAAATCTTTTCGTCGTCGTCGTCATCGTCTTCTAAACGTAACTTATCACTGCGGACTTTGGATTCGACGGTGGCCTGAGCGTTTTGTGTAGTAGTAGTAGTAGTTAAGCTAGCGAGCGCGGTGGCGTCCTGGGGGGCGTTGCATTCTGACAGACTATTGCTCGTGGAAGAGAACGACGGCGGCGACGTGGGACAGGACGGAGGGCTTGAGCGGGTGGCTATCACAGACGAGAACGCGGCCGTCGGCGGCGGCGACCGCGGTAGGGTCGGGCCGCCGCAGACCGCATCAGACTTACGCGACGTGGAATCGTGGGGGTGGTTTTCAGCTGCCGCCAGTTCATTGGTGCGCTCCTGCATGTCCTGCAGATGCGGGAGAGAATGGCAAAGGGGTTAGTTTCGGTTGACTCGGTTATCGTACTGGAGCCTTAGTCAGGCGGCTGGTATTTTTAAGATAAGAACTGGCAACAATAATAGCATGCACACAGTATCCTTGCTTATCAGTGGTCGAGGGTATATGTTACTGGATGACTGTCAGTCAATTTTTGCTGAAGAGTGATTCTTATCCTGAAAATATTACGAGGCTATCATTAAATTAATTTAGTGCACAATAGGTTTGAAATGGAAATATTCTTCAGGCTCAAGTCAATTGTTTACTTATGTTTTTTTTTTAAGCTAGTTCTATTTTGTAAATTGATATTAATTGAGCTTTTACAAGATAAATCTAACTTTGAAAATGCATTCCAATCCAAAATAGACTTTCAAGATCAACTCAATGGAATCAGTGGTATAAAATAAATTATTTCATTTTTCTTGCGGCGAGAATGTGTTATTTGTTGAAATACTGACGTCGAGAGTTTGTCATTTCTTCCCTGTCTAACTTTTCCCCATCGCACACCCCACACTCCTACCAACCTATCCCCACCCCATTAATTCTTCCTTCAGAGCCAATCCACTGCCACTACAAATGAAAGTATATATATATATATATGTGTGCAAAGGAACAAGAAAGTTTGACAAATACGACAAGGAAAAAATCAACCTGATTAAAATAAGAGATGTTTCCTGACTTTCCTGCTTATGCTAGCAGTGCTTATCAGGCAAATTCTGTAAGTGGGCGTGATAAAAGTGTTCAGGATGTTAACCGAGATAGCTTGCACTGTTAACAAAATAATTGCATTTTACACTAAACCAAACAGCAAGCAACAGCAATAAATTCCATAGAAAATGACCTACTTAGCGAAAGAATTCAAAATTTGTCTGTCAACGACTGATAATGATCTAGACATTCTGACATATCAAGGCTATGAGATTGAAATCTTATATTTTTAAAATACAATATTAGTGAAGATAAGAGACATTTTAAGCACTTTTGGTGGAAATTTTTTGTACAGATAATGGATATCGCTTGATTTTCAACAAAACTGATTACTTAATTGAAGATTATGCACAAAAACTTCCTTAATATCTGGAAGACAATATTATGTTCAGCATGTCAGGCAAAGACAAGATGAATATGTGTGTCTAATCATAACCTTCTGGAGAACTGATGCGTTATTGTGAAATATTGCAAAACAATCAGCCAAAATCGAGAGGAACTGGTTAATGTGCCCCAGGAAAAACGGCAGAATTTTTTTTTAACCATTCAAACATTTTCATGCTCTAAAATTAGACCCCCTGCATTTTTTTCAAATATCGGTCAAATAGTTTTGTGATTATTCAAAATTTACACAAATATTCAGATTTTGTATATGCTTTTTGGAGTTGTACTGACAAAAGCATTCGATATTCTGTTCATATAACTATGGAAAGATGTAGAATTAAGCAGTTTCAAAGTTTTTGAGCCCGTATGTGTTGTCATTCTCTACTTACTTGCAAATTTTCAGATTCATTTGGTGCATTTTGGCTGTTTTGCTTTGATCTGCACAATGAATCGGCTTTACCATCCTAAAATATTGCTGTGCTCATCATGCAATGAACCCTGATTGCTTTTGCAAAGCCCTAGAAACTAGAAAAAGAAACTCACCAGGCTTTCAATGTCAGGCACTTGGTCCGCAGGTAATGTGGGCTTCATATTTTGGTCGCCACTGCCAGGTGCAAATCCACCTGGCACATTATCCTAGAAAAAGAAAGACCTGAAATTAGTCTTCTATCCTCGATTTAAAACCACACTCAAAGTGTGTGCACGTTCAAATCAAAGCAATGGATCACACAACATTTCATTTTGCTTACCGTGTATTCAATGAAGGCATTTGAGTTGGAAAACATTGGCTCGCGATTATTAGTCTTTGGCAGCAATGTATTCTTAGACATTATCTGTAAAAGAAAAATTAAACCAGTATCAGCACCTAACAATTTTATTAAAGTAAAATAGTGTCCTTTTAAAGTGGCTTGTTTGATAGTTACCAACCTTAGTGACTAAGATTCAGTTCCATTATGGCAGAGATCTGCAAAGAAAGAAAATGCATGTTGATTAAAACCGAGCACATGGTAGAATGGTTGCTTATTGTTTTTATGATGAGACCAATGGCTGCTCCCATATCTAGGCTTGCTCGTCCGCCACCTAGCCAAGCCGAGGAGCTTAAATGAATTGCCAAGTTTGACGGGCTGAAGAGCACGGAGGTGTTAATCGCAGAAAAATGCACGTGAGAAACCATTATTGTCGACTACCAATAACCGAATTGTCCGTAAATGATATGCTAAACGAAACATATGAGGTAGGCTTGGCCTAACTTATGTAGGCCCCACTACACTGTTGCCTGCTGCAGAAACGAAATATTATGGTAGCAAAATCACACTTCGTGCACTCAAAAACATTTACCGCGAGCTGAAATATATTGCAAGAAGATGCGAGACGTACAGAAAGTTTATTTTTCACCACTCTACACCGTGGAATTTGTTAGAAACATGTCAAAAATGTAAATATTTGGTACCCACATCTCTGATAAGTGTACTAGGAAGCCAAGACGAAAACGAAATCCACTGGCCTGCGACTCGGCTGTTACGTCAACGCGGTTAGCCTCCCCGACAACATTTCGAACGTCGGGGGAATTAATTCGAATCCGCAAACGACGCCGTTGCAATGGCAAACAAATTTGCAGAAAAATCCCCTAAAAAAATTTTTTTTTTTTGTGTTAACTGTGAAATTAGGTTCTCGTTCGTTTGTTTACAACGTGTGGAGAGCGCCTCTACACAATATTGATCTCCATTACGTGTCAGTGTAACTAAACGGGCTGTTGCGATTTCTGCACACACTCCCCGGTCGAGAGCAGCGCAAAGGCAAGGCGGGGCTACTTTTAGCATCTAGTTCGTTCTCCCGAATCCGAGCTGGGGCTTGGAGTTGCGACCACCACCTTATATTTCGTCCTTCCCCGCTAGCATGACTAGGTAGGCGCCGCCGCCACCGCTGGAATATTCCCCCCCGACCCGTGATAATCTGCCGACATTCATCCTCTTTTATTGCGATCTAACTAGCTCTGGATTCTGTGAGCTCGAAAACAAAATGTCACAGTCGAATGTCGATGATGACCCGCGTTGCATTTGTTTTCATAACATGAAAATCCTCGAGGAAATCGAAAAACAACAAAAGTTGGTTAAAGTTTCTTCTCCCTTTGGCACATTTTACGCGGCAAACGGTTTGGCTATGCAACGTAGAAGTGAGAGGAGATTTCGCGTTCGTATATCACAGTAACAAGAAAGAGAAAGAATCGCCACTTTGTAAATCTAAAAAAATGCAATCCGGGTTTGGCAATCCGTGATTGTAATCTCTGCATTCGCGCGAGCGATAGTTCTTTCACCAGACTGTACCGCCGAGTTTTCACGGGCTCTAGGCGGCGCACAAGCACTGTGCAGTACTTGCATAACATTATCATAATGCGATCATTATGCCCACGACCCGCTAGTCACAATGCACAAAACATGCCGCAACGCTCTTTTATTCGAGTCAATTAAAAGCGGACATCGAAAGTAAGGGGAGAAAGGGGAATATTTGACGGATGAAAATCAAAAAGTAGCTATTAACGAATTAATTTCGTCGTCACCTTACTATGACCTTGAATCACGATGGTATTGGATTACTGAAGAGTGCTGCGTTGCCGAATGCAATACAGGTGTCTTCAGGCATCAAAATGTGAGGCGGTGTTGTTTGATTATTACACAGTTGCTTTGGAAAATTATGTCGGGAGGTTTTCTAGTTAGTTAATTGTGGGGCGGTCGGTCTAGTTGTTAGTCATTATTACATAACTGAAACGCAAATTTACAATCAAGTAACCTACACGAGTGTCGGCATGCATTATGTATTACATTACATACGCGGCCTGCTCAGAGGCTATTGCACCGAGCTAGTCTAGTGAGGATCGTTGAAAGGTGTAACCGGAGAGGTGTAACCAGTTAAGTCGGCTGATTGACTTCGACAATGAAAATTCAGCGTGGCGGCCAATTAATTAAAAAAAAAAAAATTTTAACCATCCCTGAAAAATAAGTCCGTTTACGGTAATGTCTTTGTAAAGCGAAAATGTGGACCTCGTCTCAGTCGATTGGTGATTTTTATCATTACAGTTAATAAGAAGTAATGTTTTCTTTTCGTGTCATTAAAATGGTAAAAACGAGATATGGAATTGAGACCAGATAAAATTAAAAAGCGATAACTAACCCTAACAACTCGGAGCTTAACCCACAGATAGATAAGGCGCAAAATATACATGGACATCGGGTCTTGGTTACATGCCGAGCTGCAGTGGGGAGGGAGGGAAATCAGATTCGAAATGTCGTGTAGTCGTTGCGGCTGAATTAAAATCGTGAACGACAAGGAAAACTGCAGATTAAAACAGGGCCTACAATAAAATTACTTTCTGGAGAAATACGAATCCCTGCCAAACGATTTAATTGCAATATTATTGAACACAATACGCAAATAGGCCTACAAAATAGTTGTCTGGCCCTAACGGTTGACCTGCCTCAAGACGAAATTTAATATCACGACCATCCCATGAGGCATGTGGGCGAAATAATTTCAAGCAATAATGTAGCAATCAATTACCTTTCAGTTAAATGTATAAAGAAATTACATCCAGTAGCGTCCATGTAATTAAACTCGTTGAGACAAAATCACTCACACCGACGGAACTTGCAAAAGAGCAACCATTTTGAATTGTGATCGAATCAATTCCCAGCGGTTGCAAGGTAGCCGCTGCGCTTTCGAGCGCTGACATGAACAGTACCAACCTAAATGCTGGAAACACAAAATAAAGCTAGTGTGTTATCGACTCTGACTTGTCGAACCAAAGCAAAAATGGACGGAGGGGCGTACGGTGGTGGTAAAGCGGGGACTCCTTTCGATCCTCTTCAATTTGTTCAACGACCCCAAGTAATTTTGAGGGCTGTATGTCTGGTAAGGATACTTAATCTTTATTGTGATGTAAAATATTTGCATGATCTCTATTTTGCCTTGTAGCAATATCATTTTTTCCATCATCGATTTTGACAAGAGGACCGCCATCGCTCCCCAAGAGGGAGTGCATTTCAAAGTTATTGATTTCCCAAAATTTCTGTTACTAGGTCATTATTTTTTGTTTTTCGGTATGATTCTAATACAAATTATGTTATTTGATACTTATTATGTTTAGCATATAAATTTCTGCATTTTTACACCTTCAAAACATGCCCAATTTAAGAAAAACTTGCTCATCTTGTTGGTCATTGCTCAAAAAAGGTGGGCTGAAATTAGCCCATACATTTTGCATTATTTAAACAGTATCCAGCAACTGTATTATTGATGCTCTCATTTCTAGCTATTTTCGATCATCGTGTTCGGGTGCATCTCATCACAAGGATGGCGCATGGATGAGAAAAGCAAGGAAGTCTGTTTATACAATGACTCCGGCGCCTGCAACTATGGAGTGTTTGTCGGAGTGATTGCTTTCCTAGCTTCAATAGGATTTATCGTAGGAGAGTATTTGTTTGAACAAATGTCCTCCGTGAAGACAAGAAAGCACTATGTGCTAGGTGATCTAGGTTTCTCAGGTAAATCACGATTCTTTCATATTCTTACTCTCAAAATTGGACATGACCTCTAGTAGTATGGTATTTGGGTTCCCTTGCAAGAATAAATAAAAAATTTGTATTTACCACAATATAAATAATTATTTTTCTTGAGATTATTCAAATCAGGAGTACCCACCGCTAGATTAGTGAAAATACTTTAAATTAAATGATATTGTTATTTGTAATTTTATCATAATTTATGTCGTTTCAAATAAATTGACTACTGAGTACTTCTATCGCCTGGAACAGAACTACAATATTTTACCTAACTGTACTGTTGTTTGCACATTCCAGGTGGGTGGGCATTCCTGTACTTCGTCGGGTTCTGCTACCTGACGAACCAATGGAGCAATGCAGAGGAACCACCAGCTGGGGTGGGAGTGAACAATATGCAGGCTGCTATTGCATTCTCCTTCTTTTCTATTTTCACCTGGGTAAGTCAAGTTGCCTGTCTGATCTAGAATTCTTTGTCTAACAATCTTTTGTTGCAACAGTTAAGTTTTATAGCTGGATAAGCAGTTACCTTACTTTTATCTGTGTGCTTTGCTGATAGGCTATCAACCAATGCCACTGCATGATAAAAGGTTTGTGGGCTAGTTAAATTTCACTGCCCGCCTTCACATGCCAAAATTCATAGGAAATCTGTGATAATACCCCATTAAATAAGCGTTATACCAAAAAGTATACAAGATTCGGCCAGTCAGAGTTGGAATCACAGTCATTTTGACTGTGAAGGTATGCCTTTTTATTATTTATTGCATATTACAAGCATTTGAGACTGTTTTACGCTCTTTTGACCTTAACTCGTGCTAAACCCGACGGTTGATGTACTTGTATTGATATTTTGAGTCGTTATTATTTCATTGTTGGGGTTTGTTAAAAAAGACGACTGCAAGTGCCATCAGGTAGCAGTGTACCCGGCTGGCGGCAACGTAACTGCCGGCTCGTTTGCTCAGCACTAGTGCTGAGTCACTAACGCACTTTAAAATAAAACCTCACCGTCTTTACTTAAATGAAAAGCGGGACGTAGTTTTCTGACAGCGGGGCTTGTCTCGCAGGCTGGTTGCGCCTGGTTTGCATTCCAGAGGTTTCGCCAGGGCACGGACTCTGCGTTCGCTCCGAGCTACGAGGCAGATCCCGGGTCCGGGGGGCCTTACCCCGGCTACCCAATCGGCTCGGACAGCGGAGACCCTGGGTACCAAGAGCCGCCGTTTGGGGGAAACCAGCCGATGAGGGGTGAGTGTGAAAAGTTAGCTTTGTTTGCGTGTGTCGAACTTTGTTAGATCAGAACGGAGATTCAGTTCGTATTCAAAGAATTGGTGAATTCTTTTCTCCAATTGGATTTAATTTTACCATCTTTAGTTTTAACAATATAGGAAATTGTCTGTTTGGATGTTTTTGTTTGTTTTTCTAAGTAAAAAACGCTCAGAATGCTAGGGTTGAAGCAAAAAATATCGCAAACAAATGTAATTCAAGTAATGGCACTTAAAAAATCTTGAAAATCCCTTCAAGAGTCGTCACTTAGACTTGGATGCCGGCTGTTCATTGTGCATCACCTGTCAAGATTTGCCTGCTCCTCTCGATTCAGTTCCTCGCTACGCTATTCGAATTTGAATGTTGAATTTCTCCGATATTGTTGCCCGTAAACACCCAACTACCTACAACAGTGCTTTTCCAAAACACGTATCTCAGCAAATATACCTGAGCAACAGCTCAATCTCACGAAAAAACACCGCATCACCCACTGTACTTGAGGCAAACTATCCCTCCACCCAAACCACTTGTCTTGTTATATTGTAGTTCCATTATCAGTAACATTACTGTTTTTGAATACCCGGAAATTTTATGTCGATAGCTTGAACAAAATCTCATGGAACTGATCTGACGTATCAAACAATTAGTAGTTTTGATATTGTTTTTCTCAATGATAACAAACACCAAAAACGTGGGATTGAGCAAAGTAATAGAGAAGAGATTGATTTAGACATTGTAAGACTGATATTTAAAATAAATGCTTTTCTCATTACATGTTTTGCATAACGTTAGATTTTCGTTTTTCCTGACTCGTTTAATTGGCCATTCCAGGTGGTGTTGGCACGGATTTCCAGCCCCCAGCATATTAACTGCATTCGACGTTGCTGCCGCGTCGCCGTTAGTTTCGACGTCAGGAGCAGACGCCGTCAATCGCATGCTCCACCAAACTACCCGAGATCATTCCAAAATCCTTATGTAGACTGCCGTGTTTTCGATTATCGTTGATTTCCGAGAGAAAGCACACATGGTGATTTTTGTTGGAGGTGGCCAGTCTAAGGCGGTTGCCGATACTAGTACATGGATGCCAAACGACGAAGCGAAGAACGACCTGAAGATAATTGTAAACATCTGGGGCAGTTTTTGCTCTTGATTTATCCTAGCTGCTGGCGACCGTCGTATTGAACCGATTCTAGCGGGCACTGTTCTTTGGGCCGTCGTTTGCCAATATCAATGTGGACCGTTCTTTAAGTGCCCTCGGATATTTCATGATCTTTTCCAGTTGTTTGTACTTACAAGACTTATGCCATAATATTAGTGTAACTATTTACCAAAGTATTTGCTTCGTTTTGAATTTGTTTTTATTGTGTTGTTTTGTTATTGATTAAGTAATGTGTGACTAGATGAAAGATTTGTTTGGTACCGCTCCTTTTGTTTCTGATTCTAGTCTCTAAGAATTGCCATCAGATGTGTTTATTGCGTACATAAATAATGTATAGTTGAGTGTGAACATTTGTTTAGATGTTGTGAGTTCATGTTGAACGATTGATGGTGTTAAGAAGAAAGTAGCCGGTAGCCTCAAGTTAGACCAAGCGGTGTAAGTTTCATGTCTCTAGCTACACTATTACGTAGGTCAGTCCCAAAGGTAAGACAAACATCGATTGTAAAGCTGCAGATGGTTTTTCGATGAGATAAAATAGAGATAATATGGTCAAGTGGTAATGGTTGTCGAATCGATGCTCCTCTGACTTGGGGATCGACTTAACACTATCTACAGAATAATCAAGAATCTTTCTCGGCACTTGCGTAATACATGTTAACTTAAGGACCCAGAGCTTAGTTTAAGATTGAAAGTCTCAACAAATGTATATCGTAACAGGAAAACATTACGAAAATGTTATTTTTTTTTGTGATTTTTTTCTATGTTACAAGAACCGAGAACGTATTGAAGAAATAATCACATCAGTCGCACGTCGAGAGGCGTCGCACGAAAATAAACGAGGAGTACTATTTTGTAAATAAAATGAAATGCACTTTACCTGATTTCTCCAGCAATACATTCATCAGCAGATGTAAATAGTTGTACATGACCTTTGGTTTACGTTATTAAGGAAACAAATCATCGTATTTTAAATGCCTGTACTTTGCTTGTGAGAGACAAAAATGTTTTTTGTCGTTTTAGAGCTAGACTACGAAATGCATCTGCGATCCCCGTTCGCCCACGTGTGCTTCGCATGCGTCTAGTTACGTAAATATAGCAATAATCATTATCGACATACTTAATAATTATTGTGCTTTAATCAGCTGCCTGATGTCGTAACGCAAGCATCGACAGAAAATCGTGTTCAACCTGCGGTAGAATTTGTTGTATTCTTCGTGTCACCTTCTGGTGAGCTGTCGAGAGGAGATCTGTACCATAATGATTATTAAAATATGAAGTAAATGTCTTCAAAAGTTGCTTGATTGTATTTGCGTAGTTTAGTAGATCCTTTCGCCTATCCAGCTAGAATTTCATTTGTAGCTTTGCTAACAAGACAAAATTTGTGCATTAGGTACCATTTTAACCATGAAGGGAAGATTGCAGAAAATGATGGTTTTTAGACTCATGTCTACTTGATTTATCCTTAGCACTAGTTTTAAGAAAAACTAGTTGAATGGGGTTTTGAATGCCAAGTAAAGGGCTACTAAATTTCCCGACGTTTCGTAACATATACTAGTTACTTCTTCAAGGGACTGCTCTGACCCTTGAAGAAGTAACTAGAATATGTTACGAAACGTCGGGAAATTTAGTAGCCCTTTACTTAGCATTCAAAACCCATTTCAAATAGTTTTTCTTAATTGCAGAAAATGGTTTATGTTGAAGGGAGCTAGTAAAATAAGCATTTTGCCTGAACTTTTTGTTACTTAGATGAAGTATCCATGTTTTGTAGTGAGATAGACAATTTTTATTTGGCTTTAGTTATCTGACAAGTATGGATTTATTAGACTAAGATCGCATTTTGAAATTGACTGAACTGATTTGGACTAGTGCCATAGTCCTCATGATGGATCCCCATTTATTTGTACATTTAATTCGAAGGGAATCTCTGCCACTTTAACGCAAGACTTCTAGTTGTAGCATATACAATGAAACTGTTGCATCGAGCCACCGACCCATACGAACCTTGCCGTTGAATATAACATTGCTGGCTGATAAATTGAAAAGTAAACTAATAAGAAAACTTGTTCATTTGGCACTGTTGAGCTAAACTGTAGATCAGGACACTTGTTTGCTAAAATCCAGACTTCTACTGCTACGGAAACTTCACCTACAAATAATAACATTAATGCCATCCTCGATAATACCAATAATAATATCATTAATTAATAACATCTTAACTGCAAACTACCGTCTCGTTTTACTGTTGATGAGTCAACCAGATGTTGGTGATTTTCAATCATATTCAAGGTATGACATAACTTATTTTATCATTAATAAAAGAGCCTATTGTGTTACTTAAATAAGCACTTCCTAGCTATCATTATTTATTACTGCAAAAATAATGACAACTTAAGTTTTATTTCTCTGAATTGCTGTCCTTTCATAAGCTAATTAAGAAAAGGAACTTTAACAAATCAATGACTTAAGTTTAAGTAGCATACCACTTAGCATCTAGCTGGTAATCACACTACTAATCTAACTCCTAAAATTACATTTTTTATTGCTTTATTTGTCATACATGTATTATGCTATCAATGCTTAATGCTACTCATGCTTTATCATCAAATAATACTTGTTTTATAATATAGATTTGAAATAGCTCTGTCAATATTGCAGAAACAGCATACTAGTAAATTTTGCTGGTTCATATTGTAAGTAAAGCTAGTATTTCAGAGACAAGAACATATATTGTAAGGGAGGAAAGGGGATATCAGAAAAATAATTTCATTTATGTATAGTCAGTGTTATTATTTGTGGTGATAAAGCTATAATTGACTATAACACTAAAACATACCAATTAACATTTTAATAGAGACATCTCTTGTGGTAATATAGTGGTAGTACAGACTTATAAAATCAGTTTACATTTATATGAACCTTATTTGAAAATATATAGGCTCTAACCAAATCCATCGAGTATGAATGGGTAAAACTATAAATTATATCAAACTAAGTGTTAACTTAATCTTTGGCAACCTTACGAGAGTGTTTGCGTGACTTCAATATAACCATTCCTACTCCCAACATGGCAATTGAAAACAGGTGTGGAATGAAATAGATCGAAGCCCAGTATTTGAGAGTCAAGTCAATACGAAGCAGAAGGAAGGCCATGGCCATCGTCGCAAACGCATGCCGCTGGAAAAACCAGAGCAAGACGTCGATGATGGTGGCTTTGATGCCGGTCGCATCTTTGCGGTAAAGTCGCACCCAAAGATCTTCCACGGGAAGGTAAAACGGTGCAGAGCAGAGGCAGAGGTAGTAGCCGGAGTATACGCCGTGCCAGAACGCAGAGACGGCAAAGGTGGCGCCAGTTCTAAGGGGATATCAGCGCAAAACGATTAGTTAATGAGAAGTGTTAAAATCAGAGGGAACAGAGAATCTATTTTATCACTGGTCTAATTTTGGCAGCATCATAAAAAATTATTAATTGACAATTTGATCACTGGTCTGGTCAGAGAACTACATAAAAACTTGTGAAAGTTACTGTTTAAATGCACCTCTCTCAAAAAATTATTTTGACACAAAGAAAGCAGTAGATCTTACAAGAAAGCAGATGTTTGCCTCTTTGCTTGGCACTCACCTGAATTTCTTGGTGGGAAACCGTTTGTAAACATTGACGGCAAGCCAGTATTGTATACAAATGTTCCAGCTCTTCATACCGTGACGGAAACTGGGCTCAAACTCGACGCCAAATGAGTTGATGTTGTAAATCGTGTCGAAGTTGTATTCAACCATTTCGGCCAGGGCAGGTTGTTTGGCACTTGAACAAGTTAGGTACATTAGGCATGTGAGGCACTTAGAAAGGAGGTAATAAATTGTGGCAAATTATAAAATTTTAATAAGACATAGATAATTCCATGGTCGACTGTGATAGAGACTCATAAATTTGTATTACAGGCTATTACAAGCCCAGTTGTGTGGGTAAACCACTTCACTGTAATAACTAATCCATGATCATATAGCAAAAAAAATAGATCTTTCCTTTGAAAATAAGTATTTAATAATAAAAACTGCACTAATTGATAACCAACTAATGACTCACATTTGGTCAAGCCGCTCATGTTGCTCGCTTGGCCCTCCACCAGGCTTGGGCTGAGTTATGACAGGGTATGCCCCGAGACCAACCATCGAGCAAACGCACTCCGATAGCACCAAGCCCACCCCGATACGCATGCGGAAGATGAAGAAGCTCGGGTTCAGGTACCAGATCCGGTACAGTACTGAACGCTCTTCATAGAACTCAACAGTCTGCGTGTACTGTAAATAATATGAGAAATGTTAGCAAAAATATGATTAGAAGAACGTACAAAAACTCAAATATAAAAAATCAAGCAAGATCAAGCGAGATTTGATATCTTTCTCTCTCACACACTGGGGACATTTGCATATGAACCATAATTGACATAAGAGATTTAACTTTTAGAAAAAAGAATTTACAATAGTGATCAGAGACCAAGATTTATTTTGTTGCCCTGTTGGTAATTAAAGCTAAAATATATTTGGGAAAATAGATGCTTTATTTGATTCTGAGAAGTTACTATTTGCATCTGTGGTTGTTACCTCAATTGGCCAGATTTGATTGGCAACTAGATAGAGAACAGCGAAGAGCAAGACCACTTGAAGCCGTTTGAAGACAGCTTCGTTACACTTGGCATACTTTGCAAATGGATAGTGCAGCCAGTCGTAATAAGTACGATACCGATAGAACGGACCTGAGAAACAATAACCACGAGATAATAAGCAAGCTAGGTAGGCTTGATAACCCAATTGGCAGTAGAATATGAATTTTTTTTATCAAGATTGTACCTGTGAGAACACCTGTGTAGCAAAAAGCATAGTGAAACACATCCAACAATCCCGGCCTGACAAAAGTAGCGACTATCTCGTGTTTGTCTCCACTTCCATCATCTTTGCGATTTCGTTCCGAGTCTTGTACTTCCATTGCAAGATTGACCATCTGTGAGTTCAAAATTAAAATTGCATAGTGAAGTTAAATTTTTTGTTGTAGCACCTTGTACTGTAGAGAATAAAGGAATGTTTATTTGGAAACCTTCAAATTACCTACCTTTAATGTGAGCATCATATGAATCAGATTCGTGTGGCCAGGTGGTGCATGTATGCCAAAATACTCAACTGAGCGAAAGAAAAGAAGGTAGCCAAAGGTGAAAGCAAAGCTAGTGGCATGGCAGTTTCTTGAAAAGAATTAAGATGTAGAATTAGTGGTATCTACTAACGTTAATGAATGAGAACGCATTACCTTAAAAGAAAAAATAGAAACTAACCTTTTGTTACCGTACACCACGATGAGAGCATTCACCAACGTGCATATTAAAGGATGAAATGTGTGTTTGCCAGACACAATGACAACCATAAGAGCTCCCAGGATTGTCGATACCCATTTCTTTGTTTCTCGGTCTTTTATTTGGCGAATAAAGTGTCCGATGGCAATACTACTTAATAGAAGAGTCAGATAGACGATATCGTCCAACTCCATTTTTCTTTATTTTATAAAAAAAATACCTTATCTTGTGAACAATTAAGAAACAACTACTGGTTGCCCCATCCAGTTGCAGCTCCACATGATTGATAAAAATGAACTGTCAGATCAAATCAGATGGGGCATTTTGTTATGTTTCACATTTTCTCTAACAGAGGGAGCATATTCTCTTGGCGGGATACAATTTAACGGAAAAGATAAGAACTTACACATTACAAGAAAATGCCATCGTCAAATGTTGTCAACAAATCAAAAGTTAGCGCAAATTAAGAAGCAAAGGTTAAAATTGGTAGGTACCTAGATATGCTGATTTTGATACGGGTAATTAAAAAATTCTGGCTCCGAGCCGTATAATGAGTAGTCATTGACCATAACCACTGATATCGTGCCAACACTGATTACGCACCTAGTTTTGGTTAGTACTTTAATGCGTCAAAAATGACCAAAGGTATAATAAAACATCTATGTATTGATGTGGTTAAAGATTATAAGTAACCTGTACAATTGTGTATCTAGTGATAAATTAGGAGCTTTAAGGCAAATGATAAAATCAAATTTAATAGCTATCCAACTGGACGGAAATAACGACCAGGCAAGGCGGGGATCAAATCCCTAGCCAACTGGAATTCAGACTGTCCAGAGTTTTTCTAGACAAATTTTCTAGACGATTCAATTCTGCATTTAAAAATTACGAAATTAATCGTCATTCTACCTCGTGACAAGAATTTAAGGTTTGGAATTCTTTGAAGTTGGCCTTGTCTTCGTTGTGAACATGCAAATCTACTCCATCCGCAGCACATAGCCACGATCAGGCCACAATGCTATTTCAGAGTCGTGTGTAGCAGGAAAAACCAAACACAGCTCATCCCATAAATCAGAGATAATGGGCGCTGATCAAGTGGAAGATCAAAAGTAGTTCATGGTATTACATCTGTCTGATTGTGTTCGCCGCGGAAGCACAGATTTGACAGCCATCTCCAGGGAAACCTTATTGAATAACCAGTGGTGTAGCGATCAATGCACGCGGGTGTACGCAGTTCACCCAGTGATGTAGTGGTCAATCCACGCGGGTGTACTCAGTCCAACCAGTGATGTAGTGGTCAGTGCATGCGGGTGTAAGCAGTCCACCCAGTGATGTAGTGGTCAATGCACGTGGGTGTATGCAGTCCACCCAGTGATGTAGTGGTCAATGCACGCGGGTGTACGCAGTCCACCCAGTGATGTAGTGGTCAATGCACGCGGGTGTATGCAGTCCACCCAGTGATGTAGTGGTCAATGCACGCGGGTGTACGCAGTCCACCCAGTGATGTAGTGGTCAATGCACGCGGGTGTACGCAGTCCACCCAGTGATGTAGTGGTCAATGCACGTGGGTGTACGCAGCTGCCAGCACACCCACTATTTATTTAGTCTGGCTGTACTGTACCGCCATTTCTACAAATTAGAGAAATTCCAGAGAAATTTATATTTGTTGATATTGACAGCCAAATTACACTTTTTCCATTAGCTTTGAATAAAATAAAAAACACACAAATTGTGTAACATTATTTTTAATTTCTTCAATCTATAACATATATTTTTTTGTAATATCACCTACACTTCAATCATGTATACATTTCTGAAGTTTTAGTTTTTATCTTTACTTTTTTTTAGTGTGGAAGGGGGGGGGGGGAGGATTGTAAGTGATTTCGGTGCGTATCTACAAACATTTTTTATTCTTACCCTGCGGATATCAACCAACGCACTTCACAACAACAACAACAACAACAACACTTCACAAAATAAAATTACAATTACAATTTTGATTACCTGGTTGGGTTATAAAACTCGCAATGCTCACAAGTAACCACTTGTGAGAAAGAATGACAAAGAATGAGACGGGCAGGTTTGTTGATTTATTGCAATGGCTTGATAACGATGGAGAGGGGATTGAATTTGAAATAGATATAACTATGACATAGCCATGCTCCTAGACTGCAAAGTCGACGATATCGCATCTGGCTAACCAGCCAGATACGGTGTATCACAAAAACACAGACGCGTTCATTTTTCAAGTTCCTGATAAAAAATCCTGGAACATATAACTTGACACCTAGCTAGTCTTGATCTTTGGTCTCGATTACTGAGAAATCTGGAAGCAGTCAGGAGTGCATTTAGATAACAGAAAAAAAAACACCTTAAGCAGACTTGATATCATGATGCATAGTCGAATGGTATCCGGCAGAGTTTACAATAAAATATCGAATGACATTTTCTGTTCATTAGCTCATGTGGCCACTCGGGCGAATGTGTGACTCATCAGAAAGCAAAGCGTGGGTCGGCACTCAACGGGAACGGATGTGGCGCCATGACAAAGAATGAGACGGGCAGGTTTGTTGATTTATTGCAATGGCTTGATAACGATGGAGAGGGGATTGAATTTGAAATAGATATAACTATGACATAGCCATGCTCCTAGACTGCAAAGTCGACGACATCGCATCTGGAAACTAGCGTTATGCTAACAGAGGAAATATGCGATTCCGAATAGCTTTTCTCTTCAATAAAATCTTATTTAAATTGCAAACGCTTGCAATGCGCGGGGTATTTTAGTAAAATGAACACTATAACCGTCTTTTCCCTTATTTAAAGTGCATCTCTTTGATATCCCTTTTAATTAAATTACAAGTATCAATGTTTTTAGCTCGAATAATTTACTTGAAAGGTGTTTTTGGTTTTGCCGAACATGTCATGTTAACAGCGTTGTTATCATCGTTTAGGAATTGTTAACAAAAAACTGGAACTTCGATTCCCGTTTCTTGCGACGTTTAAATCACATTGAGAATAATTATTGTTTATCAATGGTACTTATATCTCGAGCATATGGGCGGGCCGGGGTAAGACATGGTGTTTTGTTTCTAGATGTTCTTACATTTTTCAGGGGTTTTTTGCTATGGTACTAACAATTAATCTTGAACTCTGCTTTGTGAATCTGGCTTCTGAACTACTTTACCGGAATAAAAACACGGTTTATCATACGTAGCATTATATTTTAGTTGACATTTGCTTTTGAACACTTTTGTAATCTTGCATAAATTCTGTTGGAATACAATCACAGATCTACCTGTTTTTGACGACTCCGTTCGATTCTCCTCACCAAAGTGTTTGCTAGCATCTGAAATGCTAGTGATCGGGACCCACGGAATGGAAGGAAAATATTTGAAGGAAAAGCAGAGAACTAAGATGCAAAAATTCTTTATAATAATATTTATTCTCCGAAGTCCGTTATACACGCTAATAGATCTAATTATATGCTAATTATAAATGTTTTTATGTATGTTGTGCAAAGAAAGTAAAGTAAAATAAAACGACATATATTCGGCGTTTCTTGTAAGATTATGGAATTGTCTTAACATTAGCCTCCATAAACTTGTAAGGTAGGTGCTTGAAAATACCTCTAATCGCCTCCGATGCCTCAGAAGTGCCGCCGACGCATTCAGTGTGGTCCTACGAGGGGGTAGGAAGCGGGATACAAACTTTGACTAATCCAAAATCTGCTTACAAACAAAAAATTTACTCTATGCAATACATGAATACTACACCCTGGATACAAAAACCACGGTTTACTCTATGAATGATAATACAAAAGATCCCTAATTCCCTAGCTAGCTGTCTGGCCAGAATACAAATATAAATGTTACTAGAGTATGATAGCGCCGATGTAGCCGTGAGTCACGGTCGCCGGTCGGTCAGGCGTCGGCTCGTAGCTCGGGACGGCTCGCTACTCAAGCGTCGCAACTCCAGGCGCAATCGAGCAGGCGTCGTGAATCGAGACAGCGTCGCGAATCCAGCGACGTCGTGGTATCCAACCGGCTCGTAGCTCAGGGCGCGTTAAAGCAAGGCGTCGTACTTCCAAAACTTCGCTCCCCGACCGTCTCTCGGTTGGTCTGTCAGACGATGGCCCAATCGCGTCCGCACAGTCCAGCGGCCGTCTTCCTGCTCCTTCGTTGGTCTTCCTCTCGCGTTCCTCTCCAGATTCCACAACTTTTGACTCCATCGACCAATCATTGTCTCGCATTTAGTTTTTATATTTGTAGATGTTCGTCCACAGGGATCCCTCGGGTCGCTACTAGCCAACTTACTAAAATCTTAATCTATTTTACATTTAATGAACATTGCAACTAATTGGGAGAGTCCGTTTGGAACGGATAATAGGGACAGGACATCACTGCGAGCGTCAGCACAGACCCTATCTATGGTCTTTGGTCAGCACATTCATCGTGGGAACTATGGCGTACTTCACAAACCGAGGCAAGACAACTGGCTTATCAGAGATGTTTCCCAAACGCACGTGGCTAGAAGCCTGTGTGCATTATGTGCAACTCACAAACCTGGTCAACAATTTGACTCGGAGGATTGTGGTATTCATAACATATCAACTTGAGTTAATCAGGTGCCGGATTTACAAAGTTGAGCAACCCCATACATTTGAGGGTTAACTTCTAATCACTATGGTAACAACCAATAAAAAATGGTTGTAATTCAATTCAATTCAATTTATTTATTTATTGCCCGTATAAATCACAAACTGATAGGTAACTGGATAATAGGCTCGTCAGTTCATATACAATTGTTATGGTTCTTGGTAATTCTTCAAAGAAAACAATCTTGATACACGATTTGACACATATATGAGCATGGCGGTAAGCAATAAATATATACGTGGATAATTTCAATATAATTATTGATTAATTATTATAACTACTTATAAATATAAAGACATTTATAATTGGTTGTTATCTATAAACTCTGTTTGTTAATCCGGCTTCTAATGAAGAATTAAAAAAAAAATCGAATGATAAAGGCACTTGTCAAATATTGATATCAAATGTCAATTCTAATGACTGGTTTTAACAAGTTCACAGTTGGAATGGTGGTTTTCACTGGCAACATGCCGTGACTCATCATATTCAAATGAAGCGATATTTTGTTGTTGCTGTCTTCTGGGAGCTCGGATCTTAACAATTTGATCTCATTTGATACACCCGAACAGCTCAATTTGGGTAGTTGGTCGTAATTCAAAGCATAATCTCGGACCTTGTTTGAAAATAGCAAAAATCGTACAAAACTAATGTAAAATAATATATTAATAATCTGTATATAAAACATGTGATTAAAAGAAAACAGTGGTTTTATGATCATCCTTCATTCCGAAAATTAAAATAATCAGAAATCGAAAATTAAATCAAAGGTTCAAGAGTGTTGTTGCATGCAAGAAAGCTTGCAAGATGTGCTTTCTGCTGTACCTTTCTGTCGACTAACCTAAAGTTAGCGCAAATCCAGAAGTTAATAAAAACAGAACAATCCAAAATTGCATGAAATATTTAAGCAATTTAACTAAATTTACATAATTATCATAATTACAGTTATACTATCAACAGAAAATCATAGCGTTACTCTAAAATAACTATTTATTATATCAATTCAGTGTAACCTGGCAGCTAGATTTCATTATAACAAGCTTAATTTACCGTTGGTTATCGATTGAAGTAGACATGCCGATAACGTCGACAAGTTTATCAGAGATGCATCAAAATAAATAATATGCAGAAACCCAATGCAATACTTGAAAAAATACATATTTTGCGAGACGTCGTATGTATTGAATTACGGTTGCGATGACGGAGTTTACGGATGTCCTCAGGAAGGAGATATGCCAGCTACGCTTGCAGGTTTCATACGCCGGACCCCGGTGTAGTGAGTAAAGACGCATTTCCCATGAGGTAAAGACCTAGGCTGGTATGTCACACTCCATTTTGCCACGTCTAATAAAGTCACACATTTTCTGCCGTTTTTGGAGGACATCCAGACATCATAAAATGATCAACTCCAGAAAACTCACTGATCCTAAATTTTCTTTAGCTGGCGGGCAATTTGTTTCATCGCAAATTTCAACGTTTTCTTTTTTAACTGACCAAGAATATGATTAGCTACCAAGTCCACTAGTGCCACAATTATTCCTTCCACTTCTTCTTCGCTATTACCAATATTATCTCCCTCTCCCATGGGTTGCAGGTTCCTCTCAAGCTCAACACAGATTGCCTCTGTATAATTATTAACCATGAGAATGCATTCTTCCTTATGACTATTAAAACTCTGGTAAACGTCGTAGGAATTAGCTACATTTACTGCAATCGCCGATGCGATCTGTTTCAGCCCTACTGAAGATTTCTCTTCTAATATCTCACTCGCACGCAGCAGGATTTCCTCCCTGGTCAAGGAATGTAAAACCGTTCGGTTCAATTTACTGTGTATGGTTGTCGAAACGTATCCCTTTATTACTGGCAGCATTGGATTCAAAATCATATCAATGGTTTTAGTTACTGCTGTATGTTGAAACGCAACTAAACCAATTTTTTTCGCTACGCTTTTGCCTATCTTCAGCGCCGCTGCGCTCAGACTGACAGCACTGCGCGCGGCCGAGATTTGACTTTGCAATCCTGAAATCACCTTCTCAAGAACGGGCACCAAAACTTCACTCAATCTCCGTAAATTCGGGGAGCTTTCTAGGTAAGTAATCATCCTCCGGCATAGATTAAGTGCCTTCTGGCCTAGTCGGGTATACCGTAGCAAAGCAAATATTCCAATTGTGATAACTTGTGTTCCATAACTGATGAGTTTACTTTTGATATCAAACTTTGTCGCTCCTGTCAAGAGATACACGACAATATCAGCCACTCCTTCGCAGATAAACACTTCTGCGATCTTGGCCATGACCGGCAACGAGGGGAGAAAAATGGCTCCTGTTCCGAGAGCGGCAAGTCCAATCCCAATTTGAATCAGGCCGGGCAGGAACGGTTCTATGTCAAAATCGTCGGCAAATTCTCTTAACGCAAACATTGTTCCAAGCCCCACGGAGAATAGTTCTCTGAATTCAGCTCCATCCGCACCACCCATCATTAATCTCAAATCTATCTGTGTAGGAGTTAAATTGTTGCTGCCCCAAAAATCGGTAACCCTTGAACTCAAGGCAATGTCAGCAGATCCTGTTATATTTATTGTTATCTGTTGTAAGAGGTTTGCTATGTGTTCTAAAAAGGTTCGGAGAATGGTTAGCCGTGACGATATGTGCCGAACCAGTATATTTTCAGGATCGGAGTCTAATATATTTACAAAATCTTGGTTGTCGGCTACGCTTCTATTTTGGCCAATGTTGGGGCCCCCTGTAAAATGTTTTTCGATGTAACTTATTTCTTTTTCTAACGCCTTCTGAGCCTTTTCTAGATTGTGCTTTGCCTTTTTCTTGTAACTGTCTTTTCCACCTTTCTTAAGATTAAACTCGAATGGTACGACTCGCTTCAGCACTCGGTAAAATCTTCCCATAATAATTTGCTCTTGCTCAAGTTCCACCTCGAACAGTTTTATGTAGGCCGCATACAACAGGTCTGCATTGTTGCCACTGATATTTATCGCATGATTCAAAGAATCCCGAGCATTCTCAAGAAGGTCATTTAGGATAAAGTGCTCTGCCTGTTGAATGCTGTAATACGGATTGTGGGTGATGCGGCCCCCGACGAAAGTCTGTTCTGTCTCGTTGCCTAAAATAGCGCTTGCTTCCAGTTTGAATTTTCTAAACTCCTCATAAACATCTGCACGGTAGTCATTTTCTTTCTGTTTCTTATGCAACCAAAAAGCCCAAAATTCTTTCAAGTCTTTTAACAAGTACAGCATACTGTGTTGTTCTTCTTCTGCCTTCAACATTTTCCGGTACAAATGTGAAAACAGCCCGAAAATTCTGTCGTAAAAGTCTATTTCTTTTAGTTCCACTTTAAGGATATTCTCGAGCCTCTCTGCTTCATACCGGTTCCTGCGTTCCTTAATTGAACTGAAGGCTAAACCTTGCCCAGTTGTAAAACCCAAGCCAAGTGCCTCGCTTTCTTTCATCACAATCTGCGCTGTGCCTCTGTTTCCTTGGCGGGATGTCCTGCCGAATGCCTGGTCCTCTACCCTCTGGTTGACAGGCAGGAAGCACACAAGCACGTGCAACCCCCCGTTCAACTCCAGTTCCGGTGACGTTTTGAAGTCAGACCCCCGACCCGCGATATTGGTCGAAATAACTATTTCACTCGCACCTATTTCCTTTTGGACAATTGCACTGCTATTTTCATCAAAATATGTACTGATTTTCATTGAGCTATCACGCTTATTCTTAGTTATATTTTTTTCCAAAGTGAGCGCTTCATTTATTGTACTGCAAATGATCAAAACTGATCGTTCCTTTTCTACCATTTTTAATATGTCCTGCACGACAACTTCTTTGAATTGATCATCTTCGACAACTTTACCAGAGATTTCCTCAAATACCTTCGACCTGAACGTCGGTACTTTATGATAACCCACATTGTAAACTGCAGACAGCAGTTGCTGCTCTGCCATCGACCCTAATGTGCCTGTCAGCCCGAATATGTTATTGTTGTAAAGTTTGACGTATCCTATGTTTGATATCAGTGAACTTGTCAGAGTCTCTGACGTGAGGTGCAAATTGTGCTTCAACTGAACGAACTGGTGGAGTCCGTTGGACCACACTGTGGTCTTAAGCGTCACTCCAGTGCCTTGGTAATCTACGGGTACAATCTTCGACTCCTTGTCATCCCCGAGTTTTTTAATAACATATTGTTCGTTCTCGTGGCAAGAATATTTCGCATAAATGGCATTTTTTATCCACACGTCAACCATGTCGCGAGCGAATTGCCTCAAATGAACAGGAATCAAATCTATATTCGCCGGGTCACTTTTTTTAATTTTGGCGATAAGTTCTTGTTCTAGTTTTTGAAAAAGTTCGGCTCTGTACCGCACATATTCCTCTTCAGCTATTACTGAGCTAGGATTTTTCGCCAGCTCTTCTGCCTTTCTTTTTAATTTGTCTTCACATTCTTTAACCCCATCTTTTTCTGCTTTAACAAGTGCTTGCCAAATTTTTATGTACACGTACTTTAGAGAGTCGAACCCTGGGAATGGCTCCCCTAGTTTAGCGATGTGACCCCCATCATCAAGAAGCAAACTGTCCACTTCGTCTAGGATCACAAACTCAAACTTCCTGCTGCCCCGGGTCCTCAGCCCTTCGAAAGAGTCCTTGAGATAATCAAACTGAAAACTACCCATGGTTCCGTAGACTACGTCAGCAGTGTAACATTTCCTGGGTCCACTCCTGTACGATTCGTCTGGATTGTTGTGTGCTACGCTGATTCCAAACACGCCAAAGAAGTTGCTTCTGGTGTTCACCCCCTCCTCGGCCAACACCCCGTTGCTTGTAATGACGTCAACCTTCTTCCCTTGCAAGACTTTGATAGCCGCCAGCAAAGACACTATCACCGTTTTTCCTTCACCTGTCTCAATCTGACAAAGTTGTCCCTGACCCTCGTTACATCCAAGGAAAGCTAGGACGGCCAAGATCTGAGTGTCTCTGAGAAAGTGCCCTGTTACCAGCTGATTAGCCCTATCCATAATGGCTACGGCTTCATACATGTGTTCTACTTTCAGGTGACCCTTAGAACTGCTAGCCCAAGTTTTTATTTCTTTAACACCCTTGACTGTCCAGTCCTTGTAATGACCCTTAACTTTATCATAATTTATTTTCAGCTCCGAAACCACCGCCGCGGCGCCCGCGTTGTCCGCATCCACCCCTTCATAATATTCTTGCACTTCCTCATCTGTGAGTTTTGACATCTCCTTATCTTTCACCACCCCTGAAGTCAGTTCCGCTAATATTTGCTCGATCGGTTTTACGTTCTTGTCGATGTCAGAAGCCTGCTTGATGGCAAGAAGTGACACTTGCCTGGTAATCTCGTCAATGTCACTAGGCTCCACAATATCATCGATTTTTTTGACAGGACTTGCTTCGACTTTAATGGTTTCATAAAATTGTTTTATCTTATCGTATTCTATTTCCAGTATTTCGCTCACTTTCTGCACTCCTTTATCACGTACCAAGCTTTTCGTGCTCAAATCTACCCCGAAAAGCGTAAACACCTTCGTAAATTGCGTCAACTGATGGGGATATTTTTGCTCCAACTCTGATTTAAAGCCTTCTTTGTTCACACCATCAGATTGCCTTTTGTTTGATTGGTTGTCCTTGATTGCTACAAGAGCCTGCTGTGACCATTCCATCACATGCCGATTCTCCGTGATTTTATTTCTTTGCCTTAGTATTTCATCAATTTTTAATTCGTATTTAGGGTTTCTCTCAGATTCGTCCGTCTCGAATTTCAAACATTTGACATATTTTTCCATATCGTGCAAAACGTCTACACTGTCCAAGCATAATGCTACCAGCTTTTTAATTTCCTGCTTGAATTCGGTGTCTTTAGCTATCACCGTTGCCAGTTCAATGCACGTTGCAACGATATCTTCACCTACTATGTTTTGGAATAGCTCTTTGACAGATTCTACGTCTTCTGTGAAACAAAACGACTTGCTTTCAAAAGCTGCAACGCTCCCTTCAACTGGCCCTTTCTGACGATGTGCAACCAACTGTTTCTTGGACTCTGTAACCGACTCTAGCTGCGCATTCTTCAACATTTCCATTATTATTTCCATATTTCTAAGCGCCATGGGACCACTGCTGCTTCCATCATTCTGTTCCACGGTTGAGTGGAACTTAATGACTGCTTTATCAAAACGTTTTTTTATTGTCTCAGATATTTCTTTCGGAATATTACCTCCCTTTGAATCTTTGTACAGCACGACCACCCCATTTTGGGAAAGTGTAACGCAAAATGTCACCCAATGATTGCTGATGCTGTATATGATAAAAAGTGAATTTTTACGTTCTACATTGGGCTCAGATTTTTTGAGAAACGCTTCTAAACGTTCTAACGAACCTGCAACCTCAAACTGCTGCTCAAAATCAATCCCATGTTTCTTGCACAGACTTTTTGCTACGCCTGCAATGTGCTTGTGTTGGTACCAATTGTTAGAACCCAAGTGGGCGAGGTCATCCAGCGTTAGGTCACATTGTTCCTGACCAGAGTTTTCTGCATTCTTGGGTAAATCGTGCACGGCTGCATTATATTTCTTAGCCTTGTTCCTGTTCATCTTTAATTTATGTTAAACCAACTCAAAAAATGAATACCAATAGGTGACAAAATGGCACGGTTTCACTAAATTCACTACTTACAGACTTGCATGTGCCGACTTGCATAGGTACCATCAAGTTTTCTTGAATCAGTTCCTTCCGATTCGTATTAGCACAATAGAGTATAAGGACTTAAGACTCAGACCGAAATCAATTCGACTGTGATATCCCGTCCATTTCTTATTCTTACTTAAAAAAAAAAACGAATCTTGTAGTAGTTAAAATATAAAACAAACGCAGCTGCGCTGTACACTGTTTCAAATAAGACTAAGGTAAAGATTCGTGCAAATTAAATCAACTCTTCATGCTACACTAAAAAGCGAATTTATACTAACTAATGAACTAAACAATTAATAGTAATTCAAATGTCCGAAGGTGATAACTTTGAGACGCAGTTTGGAGGCACGAACGAAAGAAATCACAAGTTATCAATTTAAACCAGCGCGGAGAATCTGAGCTTTTTCAGCCCGTCAGCGACGGTACTTTGTCGAAACTTTGTCAGTCACTGGCTGTCGTTTTCACGGCGGAATCGTTCGTGCTCAATCGCAAATGCCATAATCAGAATGCAGACAGAACTTTACCGTCATTTCGTCGTAACGTCACCGGAGTGTAGTTTTCACTGCTGATTTGTTCAATCGCTAACACATTATGTCACCTCCTAAACTTCACAACTTGACCGGCCATGCTCTTCGTTGCACTGTCACCTTAGGCCTGAAATGACGCAATCTCTTTCATGAATATCTGGTCAGGCGAATGAGTAGAATAACGGTAGAATATAGCGAGAGCAACTGAAACAGAATACACTTTGTTCGCTATGAGCAGAGAGGAGTTAGGTAGAGAGGGGTAACCCAATGTTATAGGAGAAAACCTACACGAAATGCGCAGCTAGCGCCATCTCTGTTCGAATCAACGGTACTATTTGCACCCCGCACCACGACTCCCCCTCACCCATCATTTAGCCCCGGTTTTCATTCAAATTCAGAATCTGTCTTAGTAATGTCATTGCTGTTTCAGTAACATTTGCAATTTGAGAGGAAATAATAATGCTTGTTACAGACATTAATTTTTCTCATCAAATTGCAAAGGTTACTAATAAAGCAATGGCATTACATTGGCAGATTCAGTGTTACAGCAAAAAATTATCAGTCAAGGACCAAGGTATAACTAATTGAAAAACAGCATCATTTTTGACACATATAAGTGTTTAATGAAGTGATTAGAAATTATGCAAGTGAAAACATACAAAGAAGACATGCTGAACACACAAGATATGCTGTAGCAATGTGAGGTTCAATTGTGCCTGACAATCTTCATCCTGGTCTTGATGGTGGTTGCCTTTATCGCAGCTCCAGAAATCATGCGGTTTCTTCTCTTGCAGTAGCTGTGCAGCATGACTCTGCAGAACAGTTGCAGGAGCGGAGTGAGCAGAATGTCTCCATGGATAGAGCACTCCAGCCACTCATGATTGATGCTGACAAAGTCGGCCATCAACAACTCCTTCACTCCCCGAAGGAAAATGGTCTCCGAGATCAGGGCGCTGAACCTGTCCAACAGCGACTCAACAAAGTCCACCATGTTCCTTGTTGGATAGGTCAAGTGCTCCTTTTGCAGATCATATTCCTTCAAGGAAATGAAGAGGTGGTCTTCAGTCAGCTCGTGCGTCAAGATCAGCGACTTGCATTCGGTGCATGATATGACTAAGCAAAGGCGCTTGGCAATGTAGCCGCATACGTAAGCGGTTGGCAGTCTCCGCAGGTCCGTGAGCTGGTCCTCTTCTCGCGAGGCAACTGGTACCGCAAGCAGACGAGGATTTGTGGTGGCCCTGTCTGATGGTCGCAGCACCTACAAGAAATGAGTAATGAGTTACCATGCTCATAAAGATAATATCAGCAACCATACATATTTGTTTGGTGCATAAACATTAAAATTACCTTTGAAGGTGTAACAGAGGCATCCTTTTTCTCGAGGAGAGCCCGCAGGTCGCTGAGCAGCTGGTCGTTGTCACGCTCACAGTTCGTTCCTCTGGACCTGTAGCTGCTCAGGTTGGTAATGGTTGCTGTCTTCAGGGCAGCAGCAAACTGCACTGTCGTTGGGTTCACATTACAAATGCCATGTTGGCGTATGGTCCCAAACAAGTTTTCCAGAGCATCCTGGTCAAGATTCCTCAAGGAAAGGTAGCGAAAGCCTTTTTCAGTCCTCAGGTAGTCCCACAACTTCACTAAAGAAACAATGGTGACAAGAATACCCGAGACTGTTGGTGGGCTTAGCTTCTGCAAAAAGGTTAATTATATGTCAATGTAATAACCTACATAGATTTATTTACCTGTAACAGCAAAATGTGGTACCTAACAGACTGGTAGATCATAAAGCTTACCCGTCCAGTGTGAGAGTTGGTGAATCGCCAGCCTAGGACTTTAGCTCGCATCTCAACCCAGAACTGCAGATGCGGAGATTGGTTGGACAGAACACAACGCAGCTCCTTTCCCCGATCAGGGTGCAGTGTGGAGCCGTTGACACTGTCAAAAAACTTGTCCAAGAGCTCCACAAACTCAGCAGTGTGCATGGCCTCCTTTGGAAAAACGCTGCCATCCCCCCAAGTGGCCATGGTCAGCATCCCTGCAGCAACCGTGTGGCTCAGGACCTGGGCTGCCAAACTGACGCGCATCTTGAATGACCCTTCTGGTTTCAGATGGTTTGCCGTCAGCTTGATAGCCATTCTTGCTGTCAGCTGATCAAGCTCGTAAAACCTTTCCAGGTGCTCCCACTTGGCAGTTTTAAAGCACGATTGGACCTCATCCCACCAGGTAACATTGTTTTTCTGAAGAATGTTCCTCATACATTTTAAGAGATGAGGAGGATCAAAGAGTACAAAAATCTTCTTGCCATCAACCTCGAAAAATGTCTCACTCGAGCCATCAGGTGTGGCATCCGATAGCTCCCGGATTGCTCCGCGGTTGGTGGGGCCCTGATCACACACTGTGACCACAACATTTAAGCCAATGCCTAGCAACGCACTGATGGCATGCCGCAACAACTTTGCCAAAATGTCACTAGGAACGGTGTCACATGTGTAATAATAAGCAATCGGTTGCTTCCACCTTTTGGCAAGTCCTCGAACCATTATAACAAGGGCATGATTGGCGATGACTCGTGTTGTGCCAAGGTGGCCGTAGTCTTCAAACCCTGAAAATGAATTTTAGTCAAATATTGATTTATTGTATTAATACCATTTAATCAAAATCAGACAACTTGATGTAGTCTTCCTTACCTGATACGTTGTCCTCGCTCTCGTTATAGTAGATGCCCGAGCGCAAGGACATCTCGTCGAAGAGGACAACACAGCATCGGTCCCTCTCACTCATCTTACTCGCCCGTGTAGCAAGATGAGCGAGAATTTTTTGGTTTAGGCCCGTTTTAAACGACAAGTTGTCCAATAAAATGCGCAATGTTTTCGGGCTCGGCAGAGTAATTATTTTGCGCATATATTCGTAGCACCGAGGGCTTCGCTTCATAATGGCCAGTGCCCAGATTTTGTCTTGCAAATTCCACCTATAGGTCAAAATTTGTTGTTAAAACAAGCTCGAACAGATAATTATAAGATTATTTCCACCCGTTGCTTACACACCTGCGAGACTTTATTGGCCGGTTGCGGTTCCGAAGATCTCCCAAGATGAAGGACGACATGGCAGGGGAAAAGGTTTCTGTGTCGGAGATAAGCCTCTCCAGTGCTGGCGCAGATTTCAATTTCTCCACAGCTTTAATTTTATCTTTTTGTAGCAAAGTCTGTTTGAGTAACTGGTGCACCCTCTTCACAGCTTTCTTGTATTTGCACAGCAGGGTTTTCTTTCTCGGTGTGCGCTCACCTAGACTGTACCCCAACTCTCCGAGAATAGAGCCTCTTCTTTTGTGAATGACTAAAAATTATAAATGAACAAATACAATAAGAACTCCCAGGTTATTGGCATTTGAATGTACTGAATTTAAAGTTATAGTGAAAGGAGGATGTGCATAGATTGATTTTAAACTTACCAAATGGTGTAGTCTGGTGAGAGGAGACTGATGGTGAAGATGGCCCAGCAGCATCCATGCCATCACCAACAAACTCTGCCTCAGACATGGCAACTGGACTATCATCTTGTGACGATTCTGCAATCGAATTTCAGTCCATATTAGCTACAGGCTAGGAGAGTGTAGTACCCACTAGTAATGGCTATTTACTGGAACATAAAGTGTATGCCAGGACCTCAGATTCCCTCACCTGCCACAGTGTCGGTGTCTTTGGCAATGTCAATGACATCATGATCATTTTCAGCAGCATACAGCTTAGGAAGCGCATTCTTGACCAACCGATTTTTTCTTATATTAACGAACTCGCTATTCTCGAAATGTATAGCACACAAACGAAACCCCTTCGCTTTCAAATGTTCCGCAGTTGAACCCACCAAATCCTCGTTGCCGGAACGGGTCAACCAGGCATCGCGTTGTGCTTGGTCTTTATTAGTGCAATAAAAAAAAGACAATGCCGGGTCCTTCAAATGAGTATTGGTGCACTCCCTATACTTGCAAATCATTTGCACACGACCCGTGCCCTTTCCCATAGCACCACTTCAGACTTTAATTAGAGTTCTGGTAAATATCATCCACAGCTTTTAACACTTCTAGCACTTGTTGCTCTGCCTCTACTGACGCTAAAGACGTCAGAGCTGACGCTAAAGACGTCATAGCCGCCGGCCATTATCAAAAACCTGGAACGCTAAAGCTATCTGCTACTCTCGTAGCAGACAGCGCGCTCTAAATAGCAATCAACGGTACTAATTTTTGAATCTCACTGGGCTATCCTGCTTACCAACGTAGGTTAGGTTAGTCACTGCACATTTTATTTCGGCGCCGGCAACAAGTAGGTCTAGCACGTGGCGCCACCATGCGGCACCTCCAAGAAACGTCTTTATGATTGAATTATTATTGCTGCAGACCTATTATCATTCTTTATTAAACAAGTGTAAAACAGCGTCAGGTGTGCACGATTTTTTTCGGAAATCTCTTGTTTCACATATGTATTTTCGCTCGAAATATCAGTTGCACGCTGTTCTGCGCCGATTGACTCTAGTTGCGGTGCAATTTGATAGTTGACGCACAATTTTCCACCGCAACCAAGATAAAAAACAAGTTAATTCAGAAATCTTTCCACTCCGTTTTCTGTTATCAGACTTATCCAATTCTTCTCCATGTCACCATGTCTATGGTAATTATTTCCCAGCCATCTCTATTGCAACATATTTCGTTCCAATCTCAACACGCGTCCATACATTCCAACATTTCTTTACCAATTCTTAACCATTCATGAACAAGATTATTATTTTTACCCACATATTTTTTCTGTGCTTTCAATTCTTCAAATTCCTTTTCAATTTGAATGGCAAAACATTTGCAATTATGAATTTAGACTATTTCTGTGTAAAAATTCAATACCATTTTGCAACCAATTTTGTTTGAAAGCGGTTTATTTACAAATTTTTACTCAAATTTGTTTTAATTTATTAAATGTATTAATATTAAGAAAGCTGTGCTTTCAGGTAGGTATATTGCGTGCTGGATATGTGTCCAAAAAGTTGTTTTTTAAGTGTCAAGACGTAAGAAGAAGATTTCTGGGTTCATAATTCCACATCGATGTTTTCCCTTGATTTCTGAACATTAAATATGTTGTTAAAGATTCATTTTATGTTCCATTTCGTCTACAAACAGGCCAGCTGAGCTGTCAATGCTAAAACCTGAGTTCTGGTCAATTTATTTATTCTGAGTAGGTATGTTTCTGATTATTAGTTAGATCAACATATCAAAAACTGGCAAAAACATGCACGGATCAAATTATAAAAGGCAAGTAATAGGAAGACAGTATTTAAATGTTTTACTTTTTAAAAAGTCAAGAAATTTCAGATTATTTAAAATAAGCTTCAAAACTGTTAAGAATTTAAAATCTATGTGGTTTCCAGAAAGTTTAGAAAGGACGTTTCTTTTTAAGTTAGGCTTTCATAGTTCGCAAGCTGTGATCAGAAATGCTCAGATAATGCAAACACTTCTCCGGAATTTTTCGAGAATTCACCCTCCATTGCGTGAGACTGACACTAAATTAATTGCAGGTAATTTTGACATTTTTTTAATAATAATAATAATAATAATAATAATAAATTGTGTTTTTTATTAGATTGATTACATATACATGATATTAATACGTCATGATATTTACATAATATTTACAGAAGTGTTTACAAAAGTGTGTCGGTACATTCCAAATTAGTAAACAAGCTCATTTTTTATAAATTAAATCCTGTAGGAATTCGTCATTTGAATAAAACAAATTTTCTATTAAATATTCTTTCAACCGATGTGAGAAAGCGTCAGGATTAATACTCTTCAAGTTTTTGGTAAAACATTATAAAGTTTAGAACCTAAGGTTAGGGGGGGTAGGTACTTCTTTTACTATTTTTAACCCTAATTGTCTTTTTTTCCGATCGTGTCATGATCGTGATACATTTCGTTATATTGGTTTGTAATTCTGTTTTTGACTGTGTTTACATAATTAGAGCATTTATATGAATGCAAGGTAGACTTAGAATTGAAGAACGTATGAAGAGAGGTTTGCACGAGTCCTTGATATAAACTAAGGAGCAAGGATTACTACTTGCTCTTGCCACTTAAAAAGATAATTGAGGAACAGAGTTTTAGGTTTCAATATCTAATTGGCTAGGACTTGCGATCTGGGGGCCAAGTGGCGACTAGATCAACTTCATCACGACACGCAGGTTGAGCGCTCTGTTGAGAAAATAGACTCGATGGACCATCGGGTTAAATTTTGAGAAATGTGTTAAAATAAATTGCCGCCGACGCTAGTTAGTAAGAAAATCGCTCACCGTAGAAATATGTGAGACAGCAGTGTACAGAAAATAAACCGTTCTCTCTCTAGCGGCACTGGTTTCTTTCAACAACGAGATCACAAGTCTAAAAAAAATATACTTCAATTGACCTTCCGCTTGACCAACAACCATTATTTCTGGTTCATAGATGAGCTGTTGGATTTTCCCGGTAGCAGCTCTCTCATGCCTCTTAAAATAGCCATCTGCGTATGTGCGATCTCGGTTAGTTGGTTGGTTGGTTGGTTGGTTGGTTGGTTGGTTGGTTGGTTGGTTGGTTGGTTGGTTGGTTGGTTGGTTGGTTGGTTGGTTGGTTGGTTGGTTGGTTGGTTGGTTGGTTGGTTGGTTGGTTGGTTGGTTGGTTGGTTGGTTGGTTGGTTGGTTGGTTGGTTGGTTGGATTTCTGATTCATAGATGAGCTGTTGGATTTTCCCGGTAGCAGCTCTCTCATGCCTCTTAAAATAGCCATCTGCATATGTGCGATCTCGGCATAAAAATCAAGTGCAAATTAAACCAAGTGAGATCGCCTGCCATGACACATCTTTTTTGCAGCTTGTTGATGCATCGTAAGAAAGGCAAGCGAACATCCGGTCGCTTGATAGACCAAACCCAATCGAAACGAGAAAAGGCCGAGACAATGAGCCGTCATTAACCATTGAATTTCAACCATTTCATATTAAAATTTTGCTGTTTGTTAACAACAAAAATATAAATTTTAAAAATCTAGCTTAAAAAGAAGTGATTTTTAAAAAAGAAATTTTTTTCCTTATATTTGTAACTTAACGATTAATAGATAATTAGATAGATTAACTTATAGATTAATTTTTCAGAAATTGACTACTAGAATCATTGATCTTACGGGTAGTCTATAAACCTAATGCTATAGATTAGCGAAATATTTATTTAACAAATGTGAATAATTGGTACTACTCAAAAAGCCAACGTTTATTTTTAGTTAGGTTCTGTTGACAGTTTACACAGATAAGTAATAATGTATTAATAGAAACTTATTATTTACGAAAAAAAAATCAGAACATGTGAAATCAATACTTTCTGTTTTAGTACAGAACCTGACATTGTAGTTGAGTTCATATAAAACGGGGGATTTCTGTTACATACAAAACCTGAGGAGCATAGTTAGGCTAAAAAAAAAACGAATTTCTGTTTTCACACACAATAAGTTTTCAGATCAACGAGACGAATGATCAACCACACCAACTAGACGTTGGCCATCACCACGCTCAGTTCTAATTTCTCTATCCCCAATTTGAATCTGACCTCGATTTGCTTCATGAAGTGCCTCGTTCGTTGCCTCCACACTCTTGTCGACGATAGCAATGCACTCCTGAAATCCCGTATCCCCATTCATAGTCCAAGCCGCCTGAAAAGCAATCTTGGACTCCTTAAATAGAACCGAAGCTGATTCACGATCACCTTTCTCTTGGGACTCGAGGCCTTTGTTAAAAAGAACATTACCAGTGATTTTCAGATGACAAACTTTACGCCACTCCACACTCCGTGCATTACTTGGATTAACCCTGCACGCCTCATCGAATTCATCATACGAATTCTGAAAATAAACACCTGCTAATTTTGAATTTGACTCCCTCTCGGCTTCCCAGCCTTCGCTAAATAACTGCACACCATCATGTATAAGCTTATGACATCTAGCAATCGCCTCCTGTCTGGCTCTTTCTTCTTCTTGACGGCGGGCCTCCTGTTCTGCTTTCACTTCCTCTTGACGACGTTCCTCCTGTCTCACTCTCTCTTCCGCTTGACGGCGTATAACCTGATTAGTCACCTCTCCTTCATCTCTTCTCTGTGTATTGTCTCTCGTGTCATATAACACACCGTAAAATGAGAAAAGTCCGGGGCCTTTTATTATGCCTAGCTTTGGCAAACCAAGGGCGTGCAGATCGATGACTTTGAAGACAGGGACTGTGGTGGCGATTCCAAACATGGTCACATCCGCCGTATTTTCAGTGAATAGCCCCATGTGGTTCCCCATGAGGTACGGACACAGATCTGTGATACAGATGACACAGATGACACTGTGACACAGATCTATCTGTGGTACGGATGAAAATGGCAACCCACTAGCTCAAGCTACGTGACGTGATATTTATATGTTTATTTGTGGTGTTTAACGACGCACTGTTTTGACAATCGAAAATCGACCTAGGATCAGTCGCTTTTTTTTGCGCACTTGATATTGAAGTATGATATCTCTTGAATCTTTCCTGTAGGCAGATGTTTTATCCCGAAATCTTCTTTGGGGCAGCCACAAATAGGAATACTGAATTTTTCTGGCCTGCAGGTCAAATTGCGTGGGCTCGATGACTGCTTTTGGTAGACGACAATTGTCCCAAACACCTGTGGAAAATAAGTTGTGAAGTATTTAGTTGATACATGTTAAGTGTCCCAAA
The DNA here is from genome assembly GCA_947568835.1 of Protonemura montana. Taxonomy (NCBI): domain Eukaryota; kingdom Metazoa; phylum Arthropoda; class Insecta; order Plecoptera; family Nemouridae; genus Protonemura; species Protonemura montana. The sequence continues at coordinate 10,648,677 of OX387610.1, read as the reverse complement.
CACCTGTGGAAAATAAGTTGTGAAGTATTTAGTTGATACATGTTAAGTACACCCAAAGAAAGAAAGCGTAGCACTAGCAACTGATATCTTTTAAGTAAAATTACGAATGTAAACATTGTCCTTGTTTTTTAAATGATTTTTCTGAAAACTTTGAGATTTTGATTTTAAAACACCTTGTGCAAAAGGGGTGCCAATAAAGCCGGGCCTATTCACACGAGATTTTCGTAATGTTTCGTGTATGAAAGTCGTTGGAAAGCTATTCGCACGAAAAAATACGAAATTTTCGTGCACCCAAGTGTTAGTGTTTTTCCGTGCGAATAGACACTCCGTATGAGTAAATGTATTCCATTTAGTAACAGGCTACGCAAACTTTAAATTAATTTAACACAATTAATATTAAAATCAACGATTTTTCTCAAATAAAATCATTTAAAAATCAGGTGTCCTGCAAATTTCACCTAAATCGTGTAAGCTGTTTGATCAGACATTTTCGGAAATTATAAAAAAAAAAAATGGTTCTTTTTTAAAATGTAGCCGATGAAAAAACAGAGTTTTTTAATGTGTCCTGCATATTTCATTCAGCATGGATGGTTGGTTGGTTGGTTGGTTGGTTGGTTGGTTGGTTGGTTGGTTGATTGGTTGGTTGGTTGGTTGGTTCGTTGGTTGGTTGGTTGGTTGGTTGGTTGGTTGGTTGGTTGGTTGGTTGGTTGGTTGGTTGGTTGGTTGGTTGGTTGGTTGGTTGGTTGGTTGGATGGTTGGATGGATGGTTGGTTGGTTGGTTGGTTGGTTGGTTGGTTGGTTGGTTGGTTGGTTGGTTGGTTGGTTGGTTGGTTGGTTGGTTGGTTGGTTGGTTGGTTGGTTGGTTGGTTGGTTGGTTGGTTGGTTGGTTGGTTGGTTGGTTGGTTGGTTGGTTGGTTGGTTGGTTGGTTGGTTGGTTGGTTGGTTGGTTGGTTGGTTGGTTGGTTGGTTGGTTGGTTGGTTGGTTGGTTGGTTGGTTGGTTGGTTGGTTGGTTGGTTGGTTGGTTGGTTGGTTGGTTGGTTGGTTGGTTGGTTGGTTGGTTGGTTGGTTGGTTGGTTGGTTGGTTGGTTGGTTGGTTGGTTGGTTGGTTGGTTGGTTGGTTGGTTGGTTGGTTGGTTGGTTGGTTGGTTGGTTGGTTGGTTGGTTGGTTGGTTGGTTGGTTGGTTGGTTGGTTCGTTGGTTGGTTGGTTGGTTGGTTGGTTGGTTGGTTGGTTGGTTGGTTGGTTGGTTGGTTGGTTGGTTGGTTGGTTGGTTGGTTGGTTGGTTGGTTGGTTGGTTGGTTGGTTGGTTGGTTGGTTGGTTGGTTGGTTGGTTGGATGGTTGGTTGGTTGGTTGGTTGGTTGGTTGGTTGGTTGGTTGGTTGGTTGGTTGGTTGGTTGGTTGGATGGAAGGATGGTTGGTTGGTTGGTTGGTTGGTTGGTTGGTTGGTTGGTTGGTTGGTTGGTTGGTTGGTTGGATGGATGGATGGATGGATGGATGGTTGGATTGATGGAAGGATGGATGGATGGAAGGATGGTTGGATGGATGGTTGGATTGATTGTTGATTGATTGATTAATTGATTGATTGATTTGAGGAGTTTAACGACGCATTTTTTTGCCAGCCTTGAGTAGCGCCACTGACACGTTAATACCGGAGTTGTGTGGTTCGCTATGACTGGTGAGGGTTAGATAGTTTGTATCTTAGTGGAATTACCTAATGGAACAATCTTTTTATCGTTGAGCTCATAACTTGTGTCGTGTCTGTGACATTCTTCCAGGAATATTCCTTACCATATCTTATCTACCAAGACACATTTATTAATACCCATTAAAGAAAAAAAATTTTTGCTTGATGGCAACACCGCTCCTTGTGAGATCACTGAAGTTAAGCAACACTGCGCTCGTTCAGGTATTGGATGGGTGTCCATCACACACATATTTTATAGTTCTGTGTTGGGAGAGCCGTTGGAGGGATGAATGTTAGGACAACTTCACTCGCTTTGCTTATCAACCTCGACAGCATGGATTTGTGGAGGAATCCTGTTCTTCGCGTTGTACTGTCCTTCGGAAGGGGCGTTAAGCCAGTGGCCACCTTAGCATGCTATGCAACGGGAGTTAGCTGCGTACCGGCACCGGGTTTCCTCTCTTTCCTTCTAGACTGGGTTAGATTAACTATCATCCTCGTCACCATCCACTTATAAGTACCACAGGGCTCATTGTCAGAACTTTACGTTGTTCAAAACTCGACAACAATGAAATTCCAACAATGAATTAGTGAAACGAGCAATGCAAAATTTGTAATTTCCTCAACAGTAAACGAGCGACTTGAGTGTATTTTGGCTTTGTTCTGTTTGTTTTCTTTGTTTTCTTTTTTGACGGCTGCCTCGATATGATCACATTTGGTGATTAGCCCATCACTCGGTTACACCAGCTGTATTTTTTTTTAGGAGCGTTTCCATCAAAACATTTTATCAAAATGTTCAGCAAGAAAACACAGGCAAGAGGCAAAGAGCATGCAAGAGACCAATTCTGAGAAAATCTTACTTTAGATGCAGATGACGTCACCTCGTGAAAATCATGCGAACTTGTCACTAACCGCGCTTAGCAAATGATTTGTGTCAGCGGTGACAGCTTTCAATTTATTTATTCTCAAAGACGCAAAACGCAATTGCGATAAGCTCAAAGCGTTATGATAATCGCCACACCTTTCCTCTACGCAGCTTCATTAACGAATGGAAACTTTGAGACAATCTGACCGCTACTGTCTGACTGGTTTTTGCAAGACTAACGTAGGTTAGGTTAGTCACTGCACATTTTATTTCGGCGCCGGCAACAAGTAGGTCTAGCACGTGGCGCCACCATGCTGCACCTTTAAGAAACGTATTTATGATTGAATTATTATTGCTGTAGACAGTGATGAATGATAACTAAATACTGATTGAGATATTCAATCATTCTTTATTAAGTAAGTGTAAAACAGCGTCAGGTGTGCACGATTTTTTCGGAAATTTCTCGTTTCAAATATGTATTTTCGCTCGAAATATCAGTTACACGCAGTTCTGTGCCAATCGACTCCAGTTGCGGCGCAATTTGACAGTTGACGCACAAATGCCCACAACAACCAAGACCAAATACAACGCAGATGGTTTTTTTATTATCATCATCAGATCAGATAATGATCATCGCAGATCATTAATTCGTTTTTAAAATCATGTTTTGATTCGTGGAATTTGTATCTGCTGCCATTTCCATTTAAATTCTCTGCTAAACCCACCCATTTAGTCATCAAAATCACGTGAGCGCATGCGTGCACAGCTCTCATAGCCTCTCTGCCTACGTTAGTCTTGCAAAACCAGTCAGACAGTAGCGGTCAGATCGTCTCAAAATTTCTATTCGTTAATGTAGCTGCGTGGAGGAAAGGTGTGGCGATTAACATAACGCTTTGAGCTTATCGCAATTGCGTTTTGCGTCTTTGAGAATAAATAAATTGAAAGCTGTCACCGCTGACACAAATCATTTGCTAAGCGCGGTTAGTGACAAGTTCGCATGATTTTCACGAGGTGACGTCATCTGCATCTAAAGTAAGATTTTCTCAGAATTGGTCTCTTGCATGCTCTTTCGTAAATTTAAACCTGACTATACGCCTGTGTTTTCTTGCTGAACATTTTGATAAAATGTT